>OX465600.1:90435281-92935281 GCA_950022295.1 Bromus sterilis
AAATTAATGGAAATATTAGGATGATGGCTAAACTTAAAGAAAGGTGGGCTAGAGAAAAAGAGGAAGAGGATAGAGTTAAGAGCCTTCCTATACTCCACACAGTTGCCACTATCCAAATTGTTGAGGACACCCAAACTATTAGCACCCAATGCACTCCTAGTCCCGTTGGACCTATTAATGGTGATGCTAATACCTCAACCAAAGATGAAGAAACTCCTATGAACATAGAGGGTTTCAAACAAGTAAGCCTAGACGACACCACTACCACCTTTGATAGTAGTGATATTGATTTTGATATTTGCACCCTCTCAGAGGTTATTGGCTTGCTACACAAAATGTCTAGAGACCCCCACACTAGCACACTTAATCTTGCCATCACGGAGCATATCACAAATGCTCTAATCAAAGCTAGGGAGGAGAAGCTTAGAGTAGAAGCCTCCATACCTAGGAAGCTAGAGGATGGTTGGGACCCTATGATCAAAATTAAATTAAATAACTTCTCTTGCTATGCTTTATGTGATGTTGGAGCTAGTACCTCCGTTATGCCCAAAAGAATATTTGATATGTTTGAATTGAAGCCCTTTGAGCCTTGTTCTTTTGGTGTTCGTCTTGTTGATTCTTCCGTAAAGAAACCTTTGGGGAAGATCGACGATTTTCTTATCATTGTCAATGACAACTATGTTCCCGTTGATTTTATTGTTATGGTTATAGAGTGTGAACCTTTGTGTCCAATTATTTTGGGACGTCCTTTTCTTCGCACCGTTGGTGCGGTTATTGACATGAAAGAGGGGAATATAAAATTACAATTCCCATTCAAAAAGGGGATGGAACACTTCCCTAGAAAGAAAATCAAGTTACCTTTTGAGTCCGTTACACGGGCTAGTTATTCTCTTTCTCTTGATAAAACTTGATTCTTCTTTTGCATCATGCCTAGCTTAAAGGCATAAAAGAAAGCGCTTTCGGGAGGCAGCCCACAACGAATTTAGGTTTTTATTTTTGCTTTTGTTGTGTCTTGATGTTTGTTACTACTGTAGCAACATCATTGTATCTTTATTTTTCAGCTTTGTGCCAAGTTATAGCCTCTTATGATAAGGGAAGCAAAAGTTGTGACATGCTGTCCAGAAAACAGATTCGGTCCCTTGACAGAAAAAATTCGAATCAAATCACCAGATCATCTTTTTGATCTGAAGTTTTTTTGACAGCGTGCTCTATACAATTGTGAAACTTTCGTATGTTCTGAGTTTTTTAATTTGAGTTGCGGAAGTGCCCCTAAAAAATTATTTACTACCTGCTGTTCTGTTATTCACAGATTCTGCCACGTTTTGCCTCTCTTCACTTTTGCAAACCTTAAGCTTGATTTTTTTTGCAACAACCTTTTGTCACTCTTGAGAAACATTAGCTCTTCAAGAATATCTTTATATCCAGTGGGGAAAAAATATTTTATTAAGGGTACTAACCTCTCTAATCAGCTTATGATGAGTTGTGTATGAAGGGAGTTTTCAAGTGTGCGATGGAAGATGATGAAAGAAGATCCAGGAGTGTCAAGCGCTCAAGCTTTGGGATGCCCCCATGCATCCCCAATAAATATTCAAGGAGACTCAAGCGTCTAAGCTTGGGGATACCCCCGTGCATCCCCTTCTCCATCAACAACCATCAGTTCGTCCTTCGTCTCACTATATTTTTATCACTTCATGCGTTATGTGCTATTCTTGGAGCGTCTCGCTCTTAGGTTTTATTTTTACTTTTCTTTATCTTTGCTTGCTGTTCATAACAAGTTAGATCCCTTCTTACTTTGTGTGGGAGAGAAACACGCTCCACTTTCAAAATCTAGAACACATCATAGGATTTTTCCTGCCTATCTTTTTGCTGTTGTGTGTTCTTTATCTTTTCGTAGTTGCTGCCATGTTTAGTTTTAGTCTTAGTTTGTCTTTAGCAAGAGCCTTGGCTTTTGTTTATTCTGTTGCTGGAACTCTTTTTAGTATTCATGTTTATCTTGTTAAAGAGAGTTGTTTGTTGCACTGAGTTGTGTCTTGTCTTGAAAGTAGGTAATTGAGGTTGCTATTTAATTATAGTAGTAACTTGCAATAGTTTTGAGGTATTGTTGTGAGTAATGTTTGAACTTTTGGTGTCAAGAGCTCTAGCCTATTAGTGATAGGTGTCGTATTTTGGGAAATCCGTGTGTATTTTCAAAACCTAAAAAAACTAGTTGAGAACTCTAAACTACTAGATGGATCAATAATCTTTAGAGGGATCGAATATTAGAGTACACTCACGTACCATGAGTCGAGGATGCGCAAGGATAACCAAACCCCCATACACTCCTCCTCGGGGTACTTGTCTCTTTGTGAACCTCCTTATTAGATTGAGAGTTACAGATAATAAGTGCATGAGTTCTTCGGACTAATGTAAGTATTGAAAGTTGACACTTCCACCTTCCCATATTTTGCTAGCCTCTCCCGTGTCGTGCATTGTCTTCTTCTCACACCGAGAGTTGGTATCCACCTTCGCCGGTACATCCAAACCCTTGGCACGATATGCTCTGTCATCATAAGCCTCTTTATATCTTTCCTCAAAACAGCCACCATACCTACCTATCAAGGCATTTCCATAGCCTTTCCGAGATATATTGCCATGCAACATCCACCTCTTCATGACTTGATCTTCATGCCATACATGTTCTTGCTACACTGGCAGCGACATACATTGCATACATCATGATAGTTACATCTTCTTTATGATTTCGAGTACCTTGTAAAGTGTGAAAGATCTCCTTTACCTTCTTGTAAAATAGAGTGTTGCCCTTAAGTGAGGAAAAGATCCCAAAGTGGACACATTAAAAGATCCCAAAGTGGACACATTAAAAGATCCCAAAGAGGACAAATGAGAGTTAAATAGAAAGATCCATTGAGGCCACAAAAAATACAAAAAAATAGAAAAAAGAGAAAAAGAAATAAAAAGAGAGAAAGGGGCAACACTACTATCCTTTTGAGAGATCCACACTAGTACTCCCTCTATATCCTTGTACTCCATAGAGATGATCATTATGCATATAGCTATGTGGGGACCTTCACACTATAGAACTTGGCTTGCATATTCCAAGGATGAGCCTCCTCAAATGAGCTCTAGGTCTTCATGAGCAAGCAAGTTAGATGCACCCCCACTAGTTCCATTGGAGAGCTTCCTAGCTCGTATGTGCATCTGTTGCATGGCAATCCCTACTCCTCACATCAAATCTATCATTTGGCATCTCTTGCCTATGATTGTCCTCATTGATGTGAGCCTTTCTCACCCTTTTTGTCTTCCTCCTCCATACTCCTATCTTTGCCATCCCAAGTGTCAACTCTCGTGCTTACGCTCATCCATTGCATGAGTGCTCAAAATATTGAAAAAGGAGTGGATCAAATTGACTTGTACCTGGCTAGTGGTCTGGGGACGAGTCAAGATAAGATTCCAGAAAAATACCAAGTGTGAAACTTTAGTAGATTGAGTTATCAACAAATAAATTGTTTTTCTCGTATTCCCTATCCCCCTTCTTGCACGCAAACACCATTTGGAGACATTCGAGTCACGGACAGGGAGAGCTCTAGCACGTAATGTTCTTTTGTTACTTGTTTCAATGCTAATATAGACTCTTGCATGTTATGACTTGAATTGAATTTCTAACCTTGATTGCTTTACTTTTCAAAGTTCTTATATGGTTGCTAGCATGTCACCACAGAAATTATGTTGTTATCATTTACCTACTCGAGGACGAGCAGGAATTAAGCTTGGGGATGTTGATACGTCCAAAACGTATCTATAATTTTTGCTTGCTCCATGCATGTTTTGTGTGATATTGCTATGATCTAGATACACTTTCATACACTTTTGATCATATTTGGACTAACCTATTAACTCAGTGCACCACAGTGCCAGTTCCTGTTTTCTGTTGTTTTTCTATTTCAGTTTTCCCCCATATAAAAAGTGCTCCAAAAATTCGGGAAAATTCAGATAAAAAATCAGCGTGAAGGAACCTTCCGGAAGAACCTGGGTAGGGCCACCACCAGGGGCCCAGACGCCCTGGTGGCGCGCCCTAGGGTTTGGCCGCGCCAGGGGGGCGCCTGGACCCCTGGTAGCCCCCCTGGGCCCCCCTTCGCCTACATATTCTCTGTCACGGGAAACTTCTGTGACGAGAACCCTTTTTCGCGATCTCTCCTCTATTCCTCCGCCGCCGCGCTTCCGAGATCGGGAGCACCAGAAGTCCTCTTCCCGGCACCCTGCCGGAGGGAGGGCCGACCTCCGGGAGTCTCCTCTCCACCATGGATGCTTCCCGGATGTCTCGTGAGTATTTTTCCTTGGACCATGGGTCCGTGATCAGTAGCTATGTGATGTTCTCCTCCCCTCTTTGTTCTTCATGGTTTAGACCTCGTGAGCTTCCCTACATGATCGAGGCACTTTTGTAATCTTTCTCCTATTGCTATGCTAAGTTTGATGGGATCTGATGGATTATGAGATTATGTTCAGATTGTGATTGAGTAATATATTTGGTTCTTATCTCTTATATTTTTGTTCCTAAGTAATTCTTGCATGTTCTCCGTTGCTTTTTATTGCTTTGGCCAAGTAGTAGGTACTAACCCCAAGAGGGAACGTTATGCTCGATTGTGGGTTCATGCCCCCCGATGACACGCTTGAGTGACAGAAACATGAGTCTAGGGGATGTGCTGTTGCCACAAGGGGGAAAACAACGGTGCTTGTAACCGCGGTTGCAAGGATTGTTTACTTTACGCAAAGTGATTTTTAATGCAGTTTTCTGTTGCTTTGGGTTTACACTTTGGGTGGGGCTCGCAACTTAATACCAGCGAGATGTTCTGGATAGATATCTCAAGGTGGATGGTTAGTAGTAGATGCAGTTGGATTTCGGTCTACTTATTTTGGCGTACTGCCCGTGCTTTTGAGCCTCTTCCTTTCTTTTGTAGCATAGTTAGCATTGCGGTGCGTTCATAATCCTGTCAATTGCCCTCCTGTAATTTGTTCACCTCGCATAGCAGTTTTATCGTCTTTTGGGAGAGAGACATCACTAGTGAACATCACGTATCCCGGTCCATATCCTCATTACTGTTTACAAGCTCATTTACATTTCTTCTTTTACTTTCAGTTGCTATCATTATCCTTTTCTGTTTGATCCTTTGTGAACAACAAGACCGGAGAGATTGACAACCTCTCTGAACTTCGTCGGCAACAAGGTTATTTGTGTCTGTGTGCAGGTCCGCGTCAGTAGCGCCGCTGACACCTACTTATCATCTCTGGAGTCCTACTGGAGACAAACCTTGGTATCTTTACTGAGGGAAATTGGCTGTTGTGCTACATCACGCCTTCCACTTGGGGCTCACCAACGAAGGGCGAGAAATCACTATCATTACCTCGCACATCACGTGCACTTTGCGCTTCTTCCATGGACCATTCGAGTAGTCGAGTTGGGAGTCGTGGCTGACTCGCGGAGTCGCCACGCGGGCGGGTGCTGCTTCGATAGCTGGTGTAGGATCTGTTACTGCGGGTGCTCGAGTGCGATCTGTGAGGCGGAGGGCTCCCCAATGGTTGATGTAGATATGGTACGCTCCGAAGGTCAGGTTGATACCGGCGCGCAGATCGGCGAAGGACGGTCGAAAGGCCGGGAGGTGAGCCATGAAGCCGAGGGATTCGAATAGATCGGAGTCTTCTCGGGCCGTGGAGTCGATGAGTCTTGATGGAGTCGCTGCTTTGACGAATGTCGGTGATGAGGCCGCCGAGATCGCAATTCCAGCCTGCTGTGTTCCCACAGACGGCGCCAATTGACGGGGATCAACCCGGCAAATCCCATGGTCAGGGACCCTAGGTTAGTCATAGAGAAGGAACAGGTTGGACGATACTCGTCGGCTAACAGGAGAAGTACTTCCCGCCGATATTATTGCGTGAGGGGGCGATTACAGACGAGGCCAAGGCGAGTTCTCGCAAGACCAGGTGAGTGGATTGTGTATTGGATTAATCTCGACGTCTCCCCTCCCATCCTTTATATATTAGGCTAGGTCTCGGGGAGTCCGTACTAGGTTACAAAGATAGTTTCCTAGTTCTAGTCTTGCCTTGTACGCCAAGTCGTGCCGTCCATACTAGTCGCGGACTCCTACGTCGGTGCTTGGTTGGGCCTGTTGTGGGCCTGTCGTGGCTTCCCAGCGGGCCTTCTTTCTTCATATGCACCGGGTATCCTCGTACGCAAGAGTCGTGGGGTCACCCCCTCGTCAAACGGTCTAGGATTGCTAACAAAGTTACTCCTATAAGCATTATTGTTGAATTATTTCTAGAGATAAACTTCACATCTACTTGTTCTTGAGCAACCAAGGAATTTAAAGGAACATCATGAGGATCAATAGGAGCTTGCTTGGTAATAAAGTGTAACAGCCCAGATTTCACAAAAATTAAAAATTTTGTTTTCGGTGTGAATTGTTTGATTGTCTGATTTGTTCGCGGTGTTTGCATCCCCGATTTATCGATCGGCGATTATTTCCCCCCCTTCTTATCTCGTACCGGACGGAGACCAACCCTTGCCACCCTGAAAATCGACCTTTGCGACACCGGGTTTCACCCGATCACCGTCGCGAAAACCGTCACAAGACCAGCCGTAGCCAACGCAACAAAAACCACGTTTAATAATTAAACGAGTTATTTTTATAGCATGCCGGAAAGTGTTCTCGGAACGGTTCCAGCGCGAGGTGAACGCCGCCGGCTCGACGGGCTTGTCGCGCAGTTCGAAGTTTTACCTGAATCGGAGGTCCTGCGGACCCCCGGCGGTCAGAAACGTGAACACCGCGCGCAAGAGAGAAAAACCGGGGATGTTTTTGCAAACTGTCATCCACCTGGGCTATATAAAGACCACCACTCTCCCACCCCTTTCTAGGGGTTCCATAGCCAAAAATTGCAGCCACACCACGAGATTTGCTCCAATTTTCGCCCAAAAGCCCCTCCACCTCGAAACCCTAGCCCCAGGGCATCCAGGACCGTCAGATCTGAGATCTGAGGGTCCTGGAGAGGCCACGTCTCCCCAAGCGCCTACTCCAGCCATCCAGGCCCCGCAGGGCCCGATCCGCCGTCGCGGCCCGCCTCAGGCCCATCCGGGCGCCGCCTCCCGCTCCTCGTCCCGTGGCCCAGCGCCAGCCAGGCCGACCCCGTCCTCCTCTCCAGCGGCCTGTTGGGCCGAGCCCAATTGGGTGAGACCCCTTTTTTCTTATCTTTTTTTCCTTGTAGCTATTTTTGCTAAGTCTAGGATTTAATTGTTGCTGATGCAATTTTGCGACGATAATTGCGAGTAAACCGTAGCCCGGATGCATGAGCGCCCAAAAGGAAAATTGTTTAGAATTGTGTGTACTTCAATCCATCTTTTGTGAGCATTTTGATTTGAGGCCATATTGATGTTGTTAATCACTGTTGAAGTGGGCATCAGACTGTTAACTGCTACTAATTTCTGTCATGTGCTGCTGCTGTTATTTTATTGCAAGTTTGATTGATGATTGTGACACATCCATGAGGCCTATGCCATGGATTCTTGTTGCATACTGTTAAGCATCATGTCTACTTCAATGTTATGCATTCACATGTCATATTTGCCTGCTGCATGATGTTTGTTTCATCACCCAAAGTAGTTACCTTGATATCATGTGCTGCTGTTTATATAAAGTTGCTACTTTGCTGCCTTGTATCTTTTTAACCGTGCATCCTATTGACCATTGCAATATGTCATTCTGATCTATGCCATGTCTACTTCCATTATATGTATTGCATTTTCATGTTTACATTCCTGGTCATAAATATGTTTAGCTCCAAAGTTACTATCCTGCTGTTGTTGACAGCCACCTCTGTTTTCACTAAGTATGTAACTTTCCGATGCCATGTTGCTTGCTTAATATATTTTGATCTGTTATGCCTATGACCTTGATTCTTGTTTCTACCTAATTATCATCATGCCTAATCCATGCTCATATATTTCTATGTCATGTTGCTGCACTTTTGCATATAGCTTTACCCATGTTTATACAGCATGAAAATAATAGTTTCTGCCCTGTTTCCTGATTTTCACAAAGTCCTAGACCAGTAATGTTTTATTGCATTTTTCTTGGGCTATAATTAATTGTTCATGATGCATATTTGCATGATTAATTTTTCCATGCCTTCCCTGCCATGTCTACTTTAGTTGCATATCATTTGTGAGCATGTTTGCATTCATTATCCTGTTTATGCATTGATCTAAAGTGTGCTTCCTGATGTTGGCAGATTGTGTGCATAACTTGTTTTGCTTGTATCTTTGTAACCGTAACTCCGTTTGGAGTGTTCTTTATATGTAACTTGATTAGTTTTTCGTGTAATTTGTGTTTATGCTATTGTTTGATGTTGCTAACCATCCTAAAATATGGTTTAGGGAAGAATAGTACCAAATGATTTAATCTTCGTGAGGCACTTAGTGGCAATGCCATGTTTAGGTTGTGCCTCACTTAAATTGACTAGCATAGTTAGTTTACCTTATGCTTCACCTTTTGTCATGTTTGTGTGCTATGCCATATTTGAGTGAGATGCCATGTTAATAAACTCTTCTCACCTTGTGTAGCTAAACAACTTGAACCATTCTAAATGTGCGGTATCGTCGTGTGTGACGAGTACTCCATTTAACATGTTAGTAACCGCTCTCGACGATAGATGTGATACCGTCGTACGTTGTCTTGTGTTGCCTTCTTGTTCATGCTTGCTCGTGATTGCCCCGTAGTAATATATGCTTGCTCGTCGATTTTCTTTTCCAGTGTTTCCTTCTTGTGTGCTTCCGCGGGTACCTCTCGGACACAATTCGAGCTTGCGATCGACTACACCTTCGGTTTCGTATTCTCATCAGGTAAGGAGGAGCATATATCATGCTTATAACTTTCAGCTCACTCGCGCCTAGGTGTAGGATAGAACGATTGCTTGATCCTACCACTTTATATTCATGCCTCTCAAATAAATCCAAACAGCCATGTCCTCCACATCCCAGCAAAACTTGTTTGGCTATGTTACTATTGCTCGCTGCTCATTCACTGCTTAGTATGCATGCTAGGATGTTACCAACTGTTACCTCCTGTTACTCCTTGGATTGGGCTATCACATTATTATATTGTTGTTGATGATATGATTATTATAATGTTGACGATATTCGACGAAGGATGGAAGGTCTAGGCTATCCCGCCCCGACGCTTTGTTCCATTCGAGTCACCTAGGATCCGAGTTCTGGGTATTGGTTTTAAGACTGAGCATGCCTAACCGCGTGTGGGATACTATTGGGTCCCCTTTTCTTACCTATCTAGCTTCAAACGTTTCTAGAGGTGGCCCAAGCCGATTTACCATTTTCAAACCATGCATATATGTATGTCGGGTCGCTCCTAGCAGATATCTTTGAAAACAACTTGGGCCAGTGGAGACATGGTTTCTTTGTTGGTCCACCCGATCAGCTAGGACCCGGCCCCATGTGAGGTGACCCGGTAACCCGACCTGCGTCAGCCGGAAGAGTCTGATCTGATAGTGCGGACAGCTTTTGGATTGGGTGTCGACTCCTCGGGGGCCACCCGGATTTGTGCGTTGTTAGTTAGAGGGACCTGTCGTTTCGGATCTCTCGGAACTAAATCATAAAATGGTTGCCTATGATGGGTAGCAACTGAGAGATATGGGCGTGCGTGCGGAGCCTTGTAATGGGTAGTTGGTACACCCCTGCAGGGTTAAATCTTTTCGATAAGCCGTGTCCACGGTTATGGACGACTTGAGACCTACTCCTTGTTCATAGAAAACAATAACTGAGATAATCTTAATATAAATTGATCAACGTGTGTGTGCCTTGACTGCTACTTATTCGTCGGGATGCGAAGAGGAGGACAAGGATAGGATAGGTGTTATGCTTGCGTAAGTAGTTGATAGCAAGACTTGTTGGAGGCGATTCATCATCGAATGCTTGGTTCTCATCTTACTCTAAAATAGACCGTTAGCCACTCATATATTGCTAGTAAGTCTGCAACCTCACCACTAACCCCATCTTACCCGTGAGAAGTTAGTTACAAGACTTTTGATATATTCTCACCCCTTGCTTTTATTTTCCATTTTATGTTTTTCCTGATCGGCCGCTGCAGTTGATTACTACCTCGACTCTTCTTTTGGATGCCTTCGCGGAGACTCGACGACGACTAGTTAGGCGGATCCCGGCGGAGAGCCTGGACCCGTGTGGTTACGGGGATGGTGTGTTTTACCTTTGCCACTAGGCATCTGATTGTAGTCTGTACTCAGACATGTATCTTCCGCTGATGTATTGTATTAAGGCAATTGTATGTCGATTGTATGAGATGTTGTATCCATGTAGCTGTAATGTTGTGATATCATGTTGGAAATCCGGGGCATATGGCTTTGTCATATGTCGTGGTGGGACCGATATGTGCTTCGTCCCCGGATCTGGATGGAAACATCTATATCTGGAACAATACCGCATGTTGGGCCTTACAACTTGGTATCAGAGCCTTACCGACCGTAGGATCCCTTTTCTGGCTGAATTCGAGTCTAGAAAAAAACTATTTTGTAGTTACTAAGTTATTTATCAGAGAGTAGGAACCTTTTTACTCCATAACCTTGCTCTGGTCAGGACAAGTGTCGTAAGTGTTTTATTCTCGCCTTATCCCCTTCAAACTCTAGGATCTCGAGTGTGTGGAGTATCAAAATCGTTACAATGCTTTGCTTGGGAAGTATTGTCTCGATTCCGAGCTCAGGTGGGAATTCCTGTAGTACCTTTAGCTTCTCCGATTTCGGGTACCATCTGGGTCATCCATTGCCATCAATCCTTTTGCCGGTGTTTTCACGACTTGCGTCGAAAACACTATCCTTTGATCCGGTTATCATCGTCGTTCCTCCTCTTGACACCGATGGTTTCGTTTTCCGACGTTGCCTTGTCTCTGCGGAAATTTATCTCGATCGAAGTTCGACGTCGACATGGAGCAAAGTCCCTTGTTGGTGGTTTTGAAGATCCGTGACTCTCTTATTTCCCCCTTCCCCTCTCCCCCAGATCGTCCTGGATCTCAGGACGAGATCCATTGTTGGTGGTGTTGTATTGTAACAGCCCAGATTTCACAAAAATTAAAAATTTTGTTTTCGGTGTGAATTATTTGATTGTCTGATTTGTTTGCGGTGTTTGCATCTCCGATTTATCGATCGGCGATTATTTTCCTCCTCTTATCTCGTACTGGACTGAGACCAACCCTTTCCACCCTGACACTCGACCTTTGCAAGACCGGGTTTCAACCGATCACCTCACGAAAACCCGCACAAGACCAGCCGTAGCCAACGGAACAAAACCCCCGTTTAATAATTAAATGGGTTATTTTTATAGCGTGCTGGAAAGTGTTCTCAGAACGGTTCCAGCGCAAGGTGAATTCCGCTGGATCGACGAGCTAATCGCGCAGTTTGAAGTTTTACCCGAATCGGAGGTCCTGCGGACCCCCGGCGGTCAGAAACGTGAACACCGCGTGCGCGAGAGCAAAACCGGGGATGTTTTTGCAAACTACCAGCCACCTGGACTATATAAAGACCACTACTCTCCCACCCCTTTCTAGGGTTTCCATAGCCAAAAATTGCAGCCACACCCCCAGATTTGCTCCAATTTTTGCCCAAAAGCCCCTCCACCTCGAAACCCTAGCACCAGGGCATCTAGGACCGTCAGATTTTAGATCTGAGGGCCCTGGAGAGGCCACGTCGCCCCAAGAGCCTACTCCGTCCATCCGGGCCCCGCAGGGCCCGATCCGCCGCCACGGAACGCCTCGGGCCCATCCGGGCGCTGCCTCCCGCTCCTCGTCCCGTGGCCCAGCGCCAGCCAGGCCGACCCCGTCCTCCTCTCCAGCGGCCTGTTGGGCCGAGCCCAATTGGGTGAGACCCCTTTTTTTCTTATCAGTTTTTTTCCTTTTAGCTATTTCTTCTAAGTGTGGGATTTAATTGCTGCTGATGCTATTTTGCGACGATAATTGCGAGTAAACTGTAGCCCGGATGCATGAGCGTCCACAAGGAAAATTGTTTAGAATTGTGTGTACTTCAATCCATCTTTTGTGAGAATTTTGATTTGAGGCCATCTTGATGTTGTTAATCACTGTTGAAGTGGGCATCAGACTGTTAACTGCTACTAATTTCTGTCATGTGTTGCTGCTGTTATTTTATTGCAAGTTTGATTGATGATTGTGACGCATCCATGAGGCCTATGCTATTGATTCTTGTTGCATACTGTTAAGCATCATGTCTACTTCAATGTTATGCATTTACATGTCATATTTTCCTGCTGCATGATGTTTGTTTCATCACCCAAAGTAGCTACCCTGATGTTATGTGCTGTTGTTTATATAAAGTTGCTACTTTGTTGCCTTGTATCTTTTTAACCGTGCATCCTATTGAGCATTGCAATATGTCATTTTTATCTATGCCATGTCTACTTCCATTATATGTATTGCATTGTCATGTTTATATTCCTGGTCATAGTTATGTTTAGCTCCAAAGTTGCTATCCTACTGTTGTTGACAGCCACCTCTGTTTTCACTAAGTCTATAACTTTCCAATGCCACGTTGCACGCTTAATATCTTTTGATCTGTTATGCCTATGACCTTGATTCTTGTTTGTACATGATCATCATCATGTCTAGTTCATGCCCACATATTGCTATGTCATGTTGCTGCACTTTTGCATATAGCTTTACCCCTGTTTATACAGCATGAAAATAACAGTTTCTGCCCTATTTTCCTGATTTTCACTAAGTCCTAGACCGGTAATGTTTTATTGCATCTTGCTTGGGCTATAATTAATTGTTCATGATGCATATTTGCATGATTCCTTTTGCCATGCCTTCCTTGCCATGTCTACTTTAGTTGCATATCATTTGTGAACATGTTTGCAGTCATTATCCTGTTTATGCATTGCTCTAAAGTGTGCTTCCTGATGTTGGCAGATTGTGTGCATAACTTGTTTTGCTTGTATCTTTTTAACCGCAACTCCGTTTGGAGTGTTCTTTATATGTAACTTGATTAGTTTTTCGTGTACTTGGTGTTTATGCTATTGTTTTATGTTGTTAACCAACCTAAAATATGGTTTAGGAAAGAACAGTACCAAATGCTTTAATCTCCGTGAGGCACTTAGTGTCATGCCATGTTTAGGTTGTGCCTCACTTAAATTGACTAGCATAGATAGTTTACCTTATGCTTCACCTTTTGTCTTGTTTGTGTGCTATGCCATGTTTGAGTGAGATTCCATGTTAATAAACTCTTCTCACCTTGTGTAGCTAAACAACTTGAACCATTCTAAATGTGCGGTATCGTCGTGTGTGACGAGTACTCCACTTAACATGTTAGTAACCGCTCTCGACGATAGATGCGATACCGTTGTATGTTGTCTCGTGTTGCCTTCTTGTTGATGCTTGCTCGTGATTGTCCCGTAGAAATAGATGATTCCTCGTCAATTGTCTTTTCCAGTGTTTCCTTCTTGTGTGCTTTCGCGGGTACCTCTCGGAGACGACGCGAGCTTGCGATCGACTACACCTTCGGTTTCGTCTTCTCATCAGGTAAGGGGGAGCATATATCATGCTTATAACTTTCAGCTCATTCGCGCCTAGGTGTAGGATAGAACGATTGCTTGATCCTACCACTTTATATTCATGCCTCTCAAATAAATCCAAACAGCCATGTCCTCCACATCCCAGCAAACCTTGTTTGGCTATGTTACTATTGCTAGTTGTTCAACCACTGCTTAGTATGAATGCTAGGATGTTATCAATTGTTACCTCCTGTTACTCCTTGGATTGGGCTATCACATTATTATATTGTTGTTGATGATATGATTATTATAATGTTGACGATATTCAACGAAGGATGGAAGGTCTAGGCTATCCCGCCCCGACGCTTTGTTCCATTCGAGTCACCTAGGATCCGAGTTTCGGGTATTGGTTTTAAGACTGAGCATGCCTAACCGCGTGTGGGATACTATGGGGTCCCCTTTTCTTACCTATCTAGCTTCAAAAATTTCTAGAGGTGTCCCAAGCCGATTTACCATTTGCAAACCATGCATATATGTTTGTCGGGTCGCTCTTAGAAGATATATTTTAAAATAACTTGGGCCAGTGGAGACATGGTTTCTCTGTTGGTCCACCCGATCAGCTAGGACCCGGCCCCATGTGAGGTGACCCGGTAATCCGACTTGCGTCAGCCGGAAGAGTCCGATCTGAGAGTGTGGACGGCTTTTGGATTGGGTGTCGACTCCCCGGAGGCCACCCGGATTTGTGCGTTGTTAGTTAGAGGGATCTGTCGTTTCGGATCTCTCGGAACTAAATCATAAAATGGTTGCCTATGATGGGTAGCAACTGAGAGAGATGGGCGTGCGTGCGGAGCCTTGTAATGGGCAGTTGGTACACCCCTGCAGGGTTAAATCTTTCCGAGAAGCCGTGTCCACGGTTATGGACGACTTGAGACCAACTCCTTGTTCATAGACAACAACAATTGAGATAATCTTAATATAACTTGATCAACGTGTGTGTGCCTTGACTGCTTATTCTTCGTCGGGATGCGAAGAGGAGGACAAGGATAGGATAGGTGTTATGCTTGCGTAATTAGTTGATAGCAAGACTTGTTGGAGGCGATTCCTCATCGAATGCTTGGTTCTCATCTTACTCTAAAATAGACTGTTAGCCACTCATATATTGCTAGTGCGTCTGCAACCTCACCACTACCCCCATCTTACCCGTGAGAAGTTAGTTACAAAACTTTTGATATATTCTGTAACACCCTCAGTTGCCTGTAACAGTAATCACTTTTACTGTGGACTAATCACTGTTGCTAATCACTATGCAAACCTTGCCATGACCCACTTTGCTTTTGATCATATTCAAAAATGCCTTTTGGTTGCTATGAAAAATATGTTGCAATTAAACTTTGCCCAAAAATCATGGGACCACTTTTATAAAATCACTAATGATCATTGGGTCATGCCCATGTGGTTATGGTATTTTATTTTGCCACAGGAAAATTCAAACAATTCAAACCCCAAGCAAAACAGCACCATTTGACAATTGAATGTTATAAAGAAATAGTAAATGGTTTTATTTTAAGCCTAAACTTTTTGTGGCACCCTAGGAATATATATTACTAATTATGGACCAGGTTACACATTTTACAAAAATGCAAAAGGCACTAAATTAATTACTAACAGAAAAGAACAGAATGGAAAATTAGAAGAAAAGGGAAAATGATTAAAGCTCGCCTGGGGCGAGGCCCACCTCAGCCCAGCCCACCCCCCATCCCTTGTCTTCTTCCCTAGCCACCCCCCCCCACCTGCCCCCGTACGGCCGAGCTCGTCGACGACGCTGGCGAGCTGGCCCCGCCTCCACCTGCTCCCTCCCGAGGCCGACGGGATAAGGCCACCCCGGTCGACCCCCTGGACAACCCCGCATCCCCATTCCCCTCCTCCTCGCCTCGCACGCCTCGGGGAAAATCCTCCCGAGCCGCCGCCATTCATTGCCGTGGCCAAGCGCGGCCAACGTGCTCACGCCGCCTCGCCGTGTAGTCCAGGAGCCGCATCGCCGTCGACTACCTCACCCACCGCGAGGAATCGGGCAGTGGAGTCCGACAACGTCGACTACGCCGCCGTTCCTCGTCTGCATCCGCTGCCGCTCGTCGCCAAAATCCGGCCACCTCGCGCCTCCGTCGAGCCCTCTGCCACCGTCTACACGTTCGCGGTGAGCGTCCCGTTGTTCGCCATCTGCCCGTGGCCGTCCTCTAGGCCCGTAGTCTTTTCCCCCTTTGAGCTCGCTCCGGCCGCCGTGGCTCGTCGACGTGGTCCGTCCCAGCGCACGCCACTGACACCCACGTGCTCCCCGTACCCCGTAGGCTCGAACCCGCCCGCCAGTTCGCTCCGATTCGCCATCAGTTGGGTTCTGCCATTGGAGCCCGACGCCTTCGCCGCCATTGTTGAAGCTGCACTCACCTCCGTGCGTCCCAGCCCGCGAGACCACTCCAGATCAATGCGGCTTCGATTCCTTCGTCGACTACAACCAGCGGTGCCTCAAACGGCGCTTGGAATCGCGAGCTATCCCGACGTCGCCGCCGGCGGGCCTCCGGTGAGCCCTCCGGTGAGGATGACAGACGGGCCCCCCTCGTCAGATCTATCGTTAGGGGTTAATCCCACCCCTAATGGGCCACTGACAGTGGACCCCCCCCCCCCGGCTAATTACTCTGTTAGTTTAACTGAGAAGATTAACAGAATAATAAACCCCCACAGACACTGACAAGAGGGTCCCCTGGTCATTAAATTAATTAAACATGTTTAGTTAGCACTGGAGTCAATGGCACCTGGACCCCACCTGTCATTTTGTTTATTAAAAAGGTTTATTAAAAATCCAGTCACTGACATGTGGGCCCAGAGGTTATTTCTGATTTATCTAAATGTTTTATAATTCACAGAGGCTGACATGTGGGTCCCACATGTCAGGCACTGTTTTGGATAATGTTTTGGATAATGTTCTGGATAATGTTGAATAAATAATAAAAGAAATTCAGAAAATCATTTAAATGATTTAAAACTTTGAAATTCAATAACTTTTAAACCGTAACTCGGATTCAAAAACTTTATACATGAAAATTGATCAGAAAAATATAACGAATACGAATACGCTATCCGTATGTCTATCACACCCATCTATAACAACGAACATCGAACCGTCCCCCTTCGGACCGTCTGTCCGATAAACTGTCCGGTACTGTTAGATTGCCCGGATGAATTTATTCCGAACACGAATGCTTCTCGGAATAGACCAACTAGCATGGATACACCCCCTTTATGTTTTTCCGGTACCCACGACACCTCCGGCTTGATCTTTCCCCCTCCGGTCACCCTGTCTGGTAATCACCCGGAGCCGGTAGTTCATCCTCAGATGAATTTCCGTTCCGAGCAATGTGCATTGCACTGCGTTAGAACACCGTTAACATTTCATCTATCATGTCATGCATCTGTTTGTATATGCTTGCTGTGTATTTACTGTTTCTTCCCCCCCCCCTTAATCTCCAGTAGACCCCGCTGCTGCCGTCGACTACACCGCTGCTGAGTACGACTACTTCGTCGACGACCCTACTACTACCGCCGAGCTTCCAGGCAAGCAGAGCCATTCTCTTCCCCAGATATCGCCTATCTTTCCGTACATTTCTTGCACTAGGCATTGTTACTGCTGCTGCTACGATTACAATCCTATTCAATTGCATAGCCTGATTTTGTCGCCCCTTGATGTACCTTCCTTTATCCTATGCTGCCTATTATTATTATTATGCATTTTTCAGCAGTGAGCCCTGCGCATTGTTAGCTAGGATTAGATAGAGGGACGTGATCACTCAGGGGAGTGAACGTGGGTACAAATATTATAACTGCATAGGTATGGTACAAAGCAGACACCGCCAAAGGCCCCTATCTGGGTTATGCCTAGTCACCTCAAGTGTGAGCTATCAAGGAGTAATCCTTGTACTCCACTCGAGGTTGACTTTGTCTTACCGCCTTAGGGTCCTGAACAACGGTTGTCCTTCAGGTAAGAAGTCGGGCGACCCAACGGTGCCCGCGAGAGGTATTGCGACGGGACGACAGGGAGGGTACGACCAGTGTACCGGTGTGTTTGGCCCCTGATCGTTGGCCGCGAGAGTTACCAAACTACGAAAGTCGAGTTCCTCCAGGAGCACACGCGAGACAAGGTAAGGAGACGGTTCACCTTGTTGGTAACCGCAGTGACTTGGTGGGACGATGGGGCAGGCACCGATGTACTGGTAGTCCTGGCTGCTGTCGTTGTCCGCGGGTCAGTTAAGTCGAGGCAACGATAACGGTTGTCACGCAGGTTAATTAAATTGCTAAATGGTTCAGTGAATGTCTTGAGTTGGCTATATGCCATGTACGCACTACCTACCCGTGGGAATTACGAGTTATGGGCTCCTCTGCTTCGTAGTGTCGTCCGAGGACTCTTCAGACGTCAGCAGTACCGCGGCCTGCGCCGGCAAGTGGTGTTGTCTTATTTGCTCGCGCGGTGGTGTCTTATTTGGATTTGCTTTAACTTCACCGGCCAGCCACGCACCGTGCAGGAGTACGTTCGGGTTGGGGTCCAAGGCCCGGCGTACTTAGGATTTAGACCGGCGGATGGCATCTCTGTTGAGTTTGAAAGATGGGCTATGAAGTGTCGGATAGCCTCGGTGGAGTGTTCCCTAACAAGGTTCCCGCCACCCTGGAGATCCGTGCGTGTAGCGTAACACAAGTGCACCCCTGCAGGGAAGATTAATCTATTCGAATAGCCGTGTCCACGGTAACAGGACGCTTTATGCTGAAGCTGGATCTTATCACTACAAACTATTATTATTAAACTGTATGGTTCCGGGTTTTCTTCCTCGCGGGGATGTCGAGGAGGTGAACTCGGAGGCATTGTTAATTATTACAACTTATTATTATACAATTTTGCAGCAACTTCTGCTGCATTGTTACTTTATGCTTTATATAATTGTTGGTTGTTTCTTACCTCATGCTGCAAGACATCGTCGGAAGATGCTAGTCTTCGTTAGGACTAGCTTCTTACCCTTGCTCTGGATTTCTGTCTTTCAGTCCACTATATACAGCCTCTTCTTTCCGTTGATACAATGCATAATGCTTAGTAGCGGACGTAAGACTCGCGGGTATACTAGATACTCACCTTCTTTATTTCCTTTACTGTTTTGCCTGATCGGCCGCTGCAGCCGACGTTGGAGCCCAGGATCAGGAGTACCCCGGAGGCGCCTACTACGACGTCGAGTTCCCCGTCGACCAGGAGTAGTTCAGTGGATCCCAGGCAGGAGGCCTCGCCTTTTCGATCTGTATCTCTGATGTGATTTGTGCTAGCCTTCTTAAGGCAAAACTTGACTAACTATGTCTGTACTCAGATATTATGGCTTGTATGACTTATGTATTCGGGTCCGCGTGACCCCCTCTATTGTAACATATTTGTTTATCCTTTTGTGTTTAGTGTTGTGTTGTGATATTATCACCGTGGCACCCTAATCTCAGTCGTGTACCCTGTGTGTATGATTACTGTACACGGTCTGATTTTGGGGGCGTCACATATTCTCGCCCCTTGCTTTTCTTTTCCCTTTTATGTTTTGCCCGATCGGCCGCTGCAGTTGATTACTACCTCGACTCTTCTTCTGGACGCCTTCGCGGAGACTCGACGACGACTAGTTAGGAGGATCCCGGCGGAGAGCCTGGACCCGTGTGGTTACGGGGATGGTGTGTTTTACCTTTGCCACTAGGCATCTGATTGTAGTCTATACTCAGACATGTATCTTCCACTAATGTATTGTATTAAGACAAATTGTATGCCGATTGTATGAGATGTTGTATCCATGTAGCTGTAAAGTTGTGATATCATGATGGAAACCCGGGGCATATGGCTTTGTCATATGTCATGGTGGGACTGATATGTGCTTCGTCCCCGGATCTGGATGGAAACATCTAGATCTGGAACAGTACCGCATGTCGGGCCTTACATAAAGACATGATCAAGTCATTTTTTCATTTAGGGAGGAGATATCCTTGATAGAGTTTACCTTCCTACCTGTTGGAGCTCTTTCTGTGTGCCATTGGGAATAGTTGGTCATCATCTCATCTAGTAGTTTTGTGGCAATACCAAGTGTTGTTGACATAAAGGTCCTACCGCGGCCGAATCTAACAGGTTCCACGCGGTAAAGTTCAAGCCTGCATAAAAAGTCAGGATAACCATCCAAGTAGTCAAACCATGTGTAGGGCAGTTCTTAACAAGAGATTTCATATGTTCCCAAGCTTGGGCAACATGTTAACTATCCAATTTCTTAAAATTCATAATATTACTCCTCAATTGGATAATCTTAGCAGGTGGGTAGTACTTCCTAATAAAAGCATCCTTGCACTTATCCCAAGAATCTATGCTATTCCTAGGCATGGATTGGAACCAAATTTTAGCTCCTCCTCTCAAGGAGAAAGGAAAAAAGCTTAATCTTAACAATATCACATTCTACTTCTTTATACTTTTGCATATCAAAAAGTTCAACAAAATTATTCAAGTGTAAAGCAGCAGCATCTCCAGCACCGGAGAATTGTTCTTTCATAACAAGATTTAGCAAAGCAGGTTTAATTTCATAAGAAGTTGCTGAAGTGGCAGGTGTAGCAATAGGAGTGCAGATAAAATCATTGTTGTGATGACTAGTGAAGTCACACAACTTGGTGTTTTCAGTGGTACCCATAGTAGTAGCAAGTAGGACAAGCAAAATTTTTGTGGTTTTTGATAAAGGACACAAAGATAAAAACTAAACGGTAAACTAACAAGACTAAAAAGCAAAGATAGAAGATAGTGTGCGACTCCCCTATCTTGTAGAGAGGAGTCCTCGGCAACGGCACCAGAAATGAGCTTGATGGCACTGAAGTAGTGCTCCTCGTTGGCTACCCCAAGTGGAAGGTTGAGATGTAGCGTAGCGTAATTTCCCTCAGCAAAGATACCAAGGTTAGTCTCCCGTAGGACTCGATCAACGACAAGTAGGTGACAACGACACTAGAAATTACTAGCACGAGTTGACGTGAACCTGCACACAGATACAAATAACTTTGCTCCCAATGAGTAAAGAGAGGTTGTCAATCTCTCCAGCCTTCCTGTTTACAAAGAGTCAAACGCAAGATATAAAAGGTAATGATAACTGCAACTAGAAAGTAAAACAGGAAGTAAATTGAGGGTGTAAACAGTGGTAGAAATATGGACCGGGGTCCCATGAATTTCACTAGTGATGTCTCTCTCCCAAAAGACGATAAACAGCTATGCAAGGTGAACAAATTACAGCTGGGCAATTGACAGGATTACGGACGCAAACCAATGTTAACTATGCTACAAAAGAAAGGAAGAGTCTCAAAATCATGGGCGGTACGCCGAAACAACTAGACCGAAATCCATCTTCATCTACTCACTAATCATCCACCTTGAGATATCTATCCAGAACATCTCGCTGGTATTAAGTTGCGAGGCCCCACCCAAAGTGTAAGCCCAAAGCAACGGAAAACTGCATTAAAAGAACTTTGCGTAAAGTAAACAATCATTGCAACCGCGGTTAAAAGCAATGTTGTTTTCCCCCTTGTGCAACAACACATCCCCTAGACTCATGTTTCTGTCACTCAAGCTAGTCATCAGGGGGCATGAACCCACAATCAAGCATAACGCTCTCTCTTGAAGTCACTACCTACTACTTGGCCAAAGCAATAAACAGCAACGGAGAGCATGCAAGAATTACTCAAGAACACAAATATAAAAAGGAGAAGAATCAAATATATTATTCATCACAATTTGAACTTAATCTCATAATCCATCAGATCCCAACAAACTCAACATAGCAACAGCAGAAAGAATTACATATGTGCCTTGATCATGTAGGGCAGCTCACAAGGTCTAATCCATGAAGGACAAAGAGGGGGAGAGGACATCACATAGCTATTGATCGTGGACCCATGGTCCAAGGTGGACTACTCACGGATCATCAGGGAAGCGTCCATGGTGGTGGAGAAGCTCCCGGAGGTCAATCCTCCCTCTGGCAGGGTGCCGGGACAGGGTCTCCTGGCAGCCCAGATCTTGGAAGCGCGGCGGCGGCGGAACAGAGGGAAGATCGCGAAAAAGGGTTATGTCTTCGGGGGTTTCGGGACGAAGGAAATATATAGGCTAAGGAGGGCAGCCAGGGGGGCACCAGGGGTCCAGGCGGCCTCCCGGCACGACCCCACCCTAGGTCGCGCCACCTGGTCACTTGGGCACCAGGTGGGGCCCCTCTGGGCCCCCCCTTCGGGCATCTAGAAGCTTCCTTTACGCTGATTTTTTATATATATTTTCCCGGAATTTTTCTGGCATTTTACGTAATGGGAAAACCTGAACTAAAAAGACAACAAAAAACAGTAAGTGGCACTTAGGTGCACTGAGTTAATAGGTTAGTCCAAATATGATCAAAATTGTATGAAAGTGTATCAAAAGCATAGCAATATCACCCAAAACATGCATCGAGCAAGCAGAAATTATAGATACGTTTGGGACGTATCAGACACTAAGATAAAAACGATAAAGTAAACTAACAAGACTAAAAAGCAAAGGTAAAAGATAGTGTGCAACTCCCCTATCTTGAAGAGGGCAGTCCCCGGCAACGGCGCCAGAAATTATGCTTGATGGCACTGAAGTAGTGCTCCTCGTTGGCTACCCAAAGTGGAAGGTTGAGATGTAGCTAGCAGTAATTTCCCTTGGCAAAGATACCAACGTTGAGTTCGACCAGTAGGACTCCAACGACGACAAGTAGGTGGTTCGGCAAGTGACGAGCCGTTTATGATAATCACTTCCCTTGCCTGGACCTGCACATAGATACAAATAAATTTGCTCCCAACGAGTACGGAGGGGTTGTCAATCCCTCTGGCCTTGCCGTTTACAAAGGATCAAACGCAAGAAATAATGGTAGTGGTAGTGATAAATGAAAAGTAAAGTAAATACGACAAATAAAGTGGAGGTGTAAATAGACGATAAACAACTAAGCTGGGTGAACAAATTACAGCTGGGCAATTGACAGAATTATAAACGCACCGCAATGCTAATTATGCTACTTGAAAGTAAGAGTGCTCAATAGTATGGGCAGTACGCCAAGACAAGTAGACCTAAATCCATATGCATCTACTACTAATCATCCACCTTGAGATATCTATCCAGAACATCTCGCTGGTATTAAGTTGCGAGCCCCACCCAAAGTGTCAACTCAAAGCAACAGACAATTACATTAATAATCTATGCGTAAGGTAAACAATCCTTGCAACCGCGGTTACAAGCGTCGTTGTTTTCTCCCTGGTGGCAACAGCACATCCCCTAGTCTCATGTTTCTGTCACTCAAGCTAGACATCAGGGGGCATGAACCCACAATCATGCATAACGCTCCCTCTTGGAGTCATTATCTACTACTTTTCCAAAGCAACAAACATCAACGGAAAACATGCAAGAATTACTAAGAACAAAATATAAAAGGGGAAACCAAATATATAACTCATCATGATCTGAACATAATCTCATAATCCATCGGATCCCAGCAAATTCAGCATAGCAACAGCAAGAATATTACATAGGTTCCATGATCATGTAGGGTAGCTCACAAGGTCTAAAACATTGAAGAACAAGGTGGAGAGAAAACATCACATAGCTACTGGTCACGGTACCATGGTCCAAGGGGGGCTACTCACGGCACATCCGGGAGGCGTCCATGGTGGTGGAGAGGCTCCCGGAGGTCAATCCTCCCTCCGGCAGGGTGCCGGGAAGGGGTCTTCTGGTGCTCCCGATCTTCGGGGCGCGGCGGCGGTGGAACAGAGAGGTAATTCACGATGCGGGGCTCCTCCCGAGGGTTTTCGGAGCGAGGGGTAAAAATAGGCCGAAGGGGGGCACCGGGAGTGGGCCCCACCTCCCAGGCGCCCTCGTGGCGCGGCCAGGGGTGGGGTCGCGCCACCTGGTCACCTGGGAGGGTGTGGCCCTCCTCCGGCTCTCCTTCGGTGGTTCAGGAAGCTTCCTCCATGCTGATTTTTATTCTAATTTTCCCGAATTTTTCTGGCATTTTAAATTGGAGAAAAATCATTGCAACTAAAGACATCAGCAGACAGGAACTTCCACTGGGTGCACTGAGTTGTAGGTTAGTCCAAATATGTGTAAAATGATATAAAGTGTAGAAAAACATGTAGCAATGTCACATAAAAGTGAATGGAACAAGCAGAAATTATACATACGTTTGGGACGTATCAATGACCCAATCCCAACTATTCGGATCCATAATAATTTCTCCATTTCTCATCGGTGCCCACAAAAGCTTGGTTCTATGAGGAAGAAAACAATGTTTCACCAGACTCGCTAAATGTATATACTTTTTAGTGGAGGTTGACCACCTCCCGCTAGACCTATCGACAACAAGCACTTCGGTGGTCGTATTACTGCTCTGACTGCTCCCTTCAGCAGCATACCCTCAGACTCTGCCTTCAGATCGCATGAGGGCCCGACTCTGTTGAATTGCCAAAATCCATGTTTCATATTTGAAGAGAATTTACCTCCGTGCTTCTTATGATACAATCCTCTTGCAGTTGAGACCCCTTTCTCCTTGATCCACATGGGAAAATGTATGGACTGGGGCATGCCCTTGCACCATTTCTACTCGCTGGAGGTCCAAAGGAGGGATCAGATTAATTTCCTTGTGGAAGGAGATGATAAACGATGAGCGCAAGCAAGGAGAAGGGGGAAAGATGCTTCTCATTCACAACTCTCATTCTACTTTTATAGTACAATGCAAGTCGTTAAGAGACGACAACCTCACTCCATAAAAATTTCAACAAAAGTCGATCGACGCCACTTGGGTCCATGGTTCCAACACCACTTGGGTATTCAAGCCAATTCAAGTAAAGGTTTGAACCAAAAAGGGCAATTGGGTGGGTAAAAAATAATACCAAATATTGGTTTTCGGATGAAGTCAGAATCATGGGGGTCAAATTTCCCAACGGTTAATTGAGAAAACAGGTAAGAAAGTCAGAGTTACTGGCCACTCCTGAGGTACTGGGGTCGACACACATGTGTTACTCGGGCGTGAGTTGGTAGGAATAGACTTCAACTTTGATCCTCGGCAACGGCACTAAAAACTTGCTTGATGGTGCGGATCACACACACATCCGTTGGGGAACCTCAAGTGTGGTGATGTAGATAGCGGAAAATTTCCCTCAGTAAAGATACCAATGTTATCAATCCAGTAGGACTTCAGGTTCTTCGAGAAGGAGTTCAGCAGCAACAGCTCCAAAGATTTGTTAAACATGGACCTGCACACAAAAACACAAATACTTTCGCCCCTCAACGAGCCAGGAAGGTTGTCAATCTTCCGTCTTGCTAGTTACGAACGGATTAAACGTATAGTGTGGTTGGAACAATTAAATGCAGCGAACAAAAGAAAGGAAAAGTAAATTGCAAACGGTTGTAAACAATGGTGGAAGATGGACTGGGGGCCATGACTTTCACTAGTGATGTCTCTCCAAAGACGAATTCCGTCCAGTCGCGCCTCCAAGGGCCTAAGTAGCGCCGGATTAGGCCAAAATTGAGTCCGGCGATCCCAAGCCAACCCGGCGCCCTGGGGGTCGCTTGGGGGCGCCGGATGAAACAAAACGGCGCGAACGAGAGAAGACGCGCGCGCGGTTTCGCGCGTCGCGCGCCGGCCCCACTTGTCAGCGTGTGAACACGCGGCATCGTCATCCTCCCACCTCCGCTTTCGCGCGCCTGCCGCCGCCGCAGAGCATCAATGCGGCGCTGATGTCCAGTCCAATCACCAGTAGGGGAATCAATGCAGCACGTTGAGTAGCCCAACGGTCCAACGACCGCGCCGCCGCGTATCCCGCCCCGGTGAGCCGCGTGTCCTGCCCCGGTGAGGCCACCCTTTCACGTTCCCCCGCTATTTAAAGGGCTCGCCGGTGAACACGCCGCCCACACTCGCTCCTCCTCCTCTACTCCTTTGTTCTCGCGGCCATCTCCTCCTCCTTCCTCCTCCTACCACCTCCCGGCGGCCATGGACAACCTTGCGCGGAACGGATTCCAGTGCCACACCCTGCTGCAGATGGAGGCCATCCTCCTCGCGCAGGGCGGCTATCCGTGCCCGCCGGACACCAGGCCACCCCACGACTGGGTGTTATCCAACGGCGGCGTCTCGGTCCCGCCGGCGCCAAAGGAGGGCACCATCGCCTTCTACCTGGAGGTGGAGGCCGCCCGCGCCCAGATGACGCCGGAGGAGCGCTCCAACCCGGCTAACGCGACGGGCAACACCGCCGCATGAGCCGCCTAATTCAAGCACCGCCGGGCCGAGGCGATCGCCTCCACCAACGGCCTCACGCCGATGGCCGGCCGGTACAACCGTGACGGCTGCCGGCGGTGGTGGAGCGCGGAGGGGCGCACCCTTGAGTGGGTGCTCCAGTACATCGACAACGGCAACGTGTCGCGGCTCCAGTACCCTCCGATGGGGTACGGGGCCGTGGCGCGCCGCTCCTACAGCCGCAACACGCCTTTGTGGGCGACGCTCCCGCGCGACGGCGATGGGGCGACATCGTCGTCGTTCGGCGGCTCGGCGTCGCGCTCCACCGACTCCCATTCCTCGGGGCCGGCCTACTCCTCGCCGCAGCTCGCCCCGATCAAGACCGATGTCAAGACTGAGCCGCTTGGCCGCTGGACGAACGCTGGCAGCATCGTCATAGGTGGCCCATCTTCAGCCACGCCTCGGCGCCGAGGCTTCCTCTCTCGCCTCGGCGGCAAGATAAAGAAGGAGAAGGAGGTCATCCCGCCTCCGCCGCCCCCCGCCGGCCGCCGACGAGGACGAGTACGACGCCGGCCTCGAGTGGGCCAAGAAGGACTACCTCCTCGGCCAAATGGAGGAGCAGCACAAGGCCTGGGACCTCGCCGAGGCCAAGAAGCGCACCGAGGCGGCCATGATCCGGTCGGCGGCGCAGGGGGAGGGCAGCAGCAAGGCGAAGGGCGGCAGCAGCCGCAGCAAGTGGGCACCACCGGCGCCGCCTACTACGGAGTTCATCGTGCTGGACGGCACCGACGAGGAGGAGGAGGAGGAGGAGCGGCCGCTGCGGGTGAGGAGGAGGAAGGGGACGCTCGGCGGCGACATGTGCAGTGCACAGGCTGCCGTGAAACGCGAGCCCAAGGGCGATTACGACGGCGACGATGACGTCGCTGGCGGGGCTAATGGAGGAGGCGGTGGGGAGCTCAACTTCGACTAGTTGTATTCGTTTTTTTTCTTTTTAGTTTTTTTCAGTTTTTAAGTTGCTACTATGTAAAATTAGACCAAATATTATGAATTAGGCCGAATTTCGTTTGATTTGCGTCGTTTTTACCAAATTCACGCCGAACTTGAGAATCCGCCTTGGGGTCACGGCTGGGGGGGGGGGAGCCAACCCCAGCGTTTTCGCCTCCCGGGAGCCGAGCCCCCCAAGCGGTGCTAAAATAGCGCCGAAAAATGTAAGGCCCAATATGCGGTACTGTTCCAGATCTAGATGTTTCCATCCAGATCCGAGGACGAAGCACATATCGGTCCCACCGCGACATATGACGAAGTCATATGCCCCGGATTTCTAACATGATATCACAACATTACAGATACAAGGATACAACATCTCATACAATCGGCATACAACTGTCTTAATACAATACAACAGCGGAAGATATAGGTCTGAGTACAGACTACAAGCAGATGCCTAGTGGCAAAGAGAAAAACACATCGATCCCATAACCACACGGGTCCAGGCCCTCCACCGGGATCGGCCTAACTAGTCGTCGTCGAGTCTCCACGTGAAACGTCGATCACCATACCTGTTGTCGATCAAGAACCCTGAAAAGAGGGTAGTATCATGAGTACAGAGGTACTCAGCATCCAACTGTAGTGGTCATCTGGCCCAGCAAGGACTTCATCACTCGTCATTCTAGGACAACTAGTAGTTTACGGTAAGGGAGGGGTAAGTGGTGAGGTTGCTGCCGCACTAGCATTTATGAAGTGGCTAACGATCTAGAGAGTAAGATAAGAAGCCAAGCATTCGATGAGGAATCGCCTCCAAAAGTCTTGCTATCAACTACTTGCGCAATCATAACACCTATCCTATCCTTGTCCTCCTCTTCGCATCCCGACGAAGAAGAAGCAATCAAGGCACATACACACGTTGATCAAGTTGTTAAGATTATCTCAGTTGTTGTTGTCTATGAACAAGGAGTAGGTCTCAAGTCGTCCATAACCGTGGACACGGCTTCTCGAAAAGATTTAACCCTGCAGGGGTGTACCAACTGCCCATTACCAGGCTCCGCACGCACGTCCATCTCTCTCAGTTGCTACCCATCACAGGCAACCATTTTATGATTTGGTTCCAAGAGATCTGAAACGACAGGTCCCTCTAACTATCAATGAACAAATCCGGGTGGCCCCCGGGGAGTCGACACCCAATCCAAAAGCTGGCCACGCTCTCAGATCGGACTCTTCCGTCTCAACAGGGTTTGGGTTACCGAGACGCCTCACGTGAGACCTCGGGCCCTCGCCGGTCAAAGGTGGACCAACAGGGAAACCATGTCTCCGCTGGTCCAGGTTGGTTTAAAAACTACTGGCAGCTGACCAGCACACACACGGTTTCGAATGGTAAATCAGCTTGGGCCACCACTATAAATGCTTGAAGCTAGGTAGGTAAGAAAAGGGGACCCCATAAAATCCCACACGCGGTTAGGCACGCTCAGTCTTAAAACCAATACCCAGAACTCAGATCCTAGGTGACTCGAATGGAACAAAGCGTCGGGGCGGGATAGCCTAGACCTTCCATCCTTCGTCGAATATAGTCAACATTATAATAATCATATCATCAACAACAATATAATAATGTGATATCCCAAACCAAGGAGTAACAGGGTAACATCGTAGCATCCTAATCATGCATACTAAGCAGGGGCTGAGCAACGAGCAATAGTAACTAGCAGTACAAGGTTTGCTGGGAAGGGACATGGCTGTATCGGTTTGAAAAAGGCTGTAAACATGTGGTAGGATCAAACATCGAACCTAACCTAGACTAGCATGCAAACCGCTGGTTGAAATAGAATGGATCATAAGTAATGTATAGTCCTTGCCTGTTGATAAGTCGGGTTCCGAAGGTGTAGTGGATTGCAAGCTCGCATCGTCTCCGAGAGGTACCCGCGGAAGCACACAAGACGGTAAACACTGGAAAGCAATCAACGAGCAAGCACTCTATTACTACGGGGCAACACAAGATCAAGAAGACAGTACACGACACGGCAACGCGATACGGATCTATCGTCGAGAACGGTTACTAACAGTTTAAGTGGGGTATCGGTCACACACGACGATACCGCACATTTTCGGTGGTTCAAGTTGCTTAGCTACAGGTGATCAACCAACGGTTATTAACATGGCAACTCAAGCAAGCATGGCATAGCACACAAACAGGTCAAGAGGTGAAGCACAAAGTAAACTATCTATGCTAGTCAATTTAAGTGAGGCACAACCTAAACATGGCATAACACTAAGTGTCGCACGATGATTAAAAGATTTGGTACTGTTCTGTCCTAAACCATATTTTAGGTTGGTTAACAACAGAAAACAATAGCATAAACACAAAGTACACGAAAAACTAATCAAGTTACATATAAAGAACAACCCAAACGGAGTTACGGTTAAAAAGATATAAGCAAAGCAAGTTACGGGCACAAACTGCCAACATCAGGAAGCACACTTTAGAGCAATGCATAAACAGGATAATGAATTCAAACATGCTCACAAATGATATGGAACTAAAGTAGACATGACAAGGAAAGCATGGCAAAAAGAATCATGCAAAAAGGCATCATAGATCAAAAGATATTAAGCAAACAACATGGCATCGCAAAATAACAGACTAAAACAGAGGTGGCTGTCAAAAACAGCAGCATAGCAACTTTGGATCTCAATAACTATATGACCAGTAATGCTAACATGAAGATCCAATACATGTAATGAAAGTAGACATGATGCTTAACAATATGCAATTGGAATCACTCAATTCCGATAAACGGTTGCGAAGCAATCGTCACCTGAAGTTGCAACAAAATAACAGTTTCAGCAACAGCAGCACAATAACATCAGGATAGCTACTTTGGAGCAAGATTTAATATAGCTAAAGCACTCAAACATGACAAGTTAAAGCATGGAAATGAAGTACACATGATTCTTAACATATAGGAGAAAGAATCAATGCAATAGGCCTCATGGATGAGTCACAATCATCATGCAAAGTTGCAACAAAATAATAACAGCAGCACATGATAGCAATTTGTAGCAGTTTAACGGCCTGATGCCCACTTCAGCACACAATTACACAATCAAGACGACCTCAAACGGAAAAACTTTCTACATACGAATGCTAGAGCACGCAAAACTGAGCAACTTTCGTTTTGGGGGCACGTTCATCGGAGCTACGTTTTAATGGGAAATTACAGCGCAAAACTGAAACAACAGTAAAAATAATAAGGACTTAGCAAAATTTACAAGGGGGGGGGGTCTCAGAAAAAAAAAAAGGCAAAGGGGCCTCACCCATGGGCTGGCCCATGAGGCAGAGGAGGCGCTGGGCTGTGAGGCGAGTGGGCTGCTGGCCGAGCTGGGCCGCCGCTGGCTGGAAGGCCGGCCCACTCGGCTGAGGGGATCCAGCCGGCTAACGAACGGGCGGCGGCGGCGCCGTTGACCTCCGGCGAGGCGGCGAGCGTCCTGGGATGGTGGAGGCGCGTGGAGGGGCACGGATCCGGTGGATGCGGTCGTCAACGAGGCGGGGCCGGCGTGGATTCCGATGGCGCGAGCTTCCGGCGTGGGGCAGCGAGCTCCATGGCGGCCGGCGGCGCTCCGGCTCGCGGCGAGCTCCTGGCCTCGGGCTGCCATCTGCGGAGAGGAGGAAGGGGTGAGAGAGAGCAGGGGAGAGGGAAAGAGAGGCGTGGAGGAGGAGGTGCGGCGAGGCAGCCATGGTCGCCGGCGGCGGCTGCTCGAGCAGCGGCCGTGGAGTTCCGTGGGCGGCGCGGCCCGGATCGACACCCTAGCGGGCCGCGGCGGCGTGGGGAGGGCCTGGCGGGGCCCGAACTTCTGGGAGAGGCTGGAGGGGCTACGTGGCGCACTGGGAGCGCTCCGATATGGATCTAACGGTCCAGATCGAGGGCTGAGGCTAGGGTTTCGGGGAGAGAGGGATTTGGGGGCAAATTTTGGGGCAAAAACAGGGGTGTGGCTGCAAATTTTCCATGGGGGAAACCCTAATTGGGTGTGGGAGGCTGGTGGTCTTTATATAGGCAGGTTGGCTGTCCTGTTTACGCAAATGCCCTCAGTACCCCTCTCGCGCGTCCGGCGATCGCGTTCGTGACCGCCGAGACTCCGTACGGACTCTGATTCGGACGAATCTTCGAACCACGCGCTCAGCGCGTCGAGCCCGTTGATCGTACCTCACTGCGGTGACATTCCGACAACATTTTTCGGCACCCCATAAAATAATTCGTTTATTAAACAAACGGGGTTTTCGTTCCGGTGGCGATGGCTGGTCCTGTGCCGGCAGCGACGGTGATCGGGTGAAACCCGGTGTCGCAAAGGTCGAGTGTCAGGGTGGCAAGGGTCGGTCTCCGTCCTATACGAGATAAGAGGGGGAAAAATAATCGCCGATCGATAAATCGGGGATGCAAACACCGCAAACAAATCAGACGATCAAACAGTTCACACCGAAAACAAAAAAAAATTATTTTTTGCAAAAACTGGGCTGTTACAAAAAACGGCTTGGGGGCGAACGGCTGGAGATTCTCTAACCCCCGAGCCTGAAGCTGTCGTATAGACATTGGAACATGATAAAGCACCCGATGAGTGTAACCCCCGAGCCTCAAGCCGGCTCACTGAGTCGGATGGAGGCTCTTGTGATGATGATAGCTTCATATTGTAGGTCGTGCGATGTCGGAGCCTTGAAGCCCCCAAGGTGGGTGCGTCGAGATTGAAGCACTGAAGCCCTGCGTCCGGATACGACAAGATCAGAGCTATTGAGCTAGAACACATGGCGAGGAGATGCCCCTGAGCCCGAATACGACAAGGCTGAAGCCATCAAACCAAAAGATGCGGCGAAGAGAAGCCCCCGAAGTTTGATAGCCCTTGAGTACTTAGAGCATCTCCAGCCGTTCCCCCCCCCCAAGACGATTTTCGGCGCTATTATAGCGCCGCTTGGGGGGGCGCTCGGGCGGCGATAACGGCTTGGGGCGAGTTTCCACCAGCCGCGCCCCCAAGGGCGAACCCAAGAAAACGACGACGCGCACACAAGTTCGAATAGTTTTCTTCCCGCTTCAAAAAACAGCAAAGTTCGGCGACCAACATGCCATGGTTCGACAATCAAACATGCCACAGGCGGCGTGATCTACGCGGGGAACAAAAAAGTAGGCCGGTCGGCAGCTCAAAGCGGGCCGTCCAGGTCGACCGCAGAAGCCAGTGGCTCGCCAAATGTCTCAACCGGCGTGGACGGCGTGTCCGGCGTGGGCGAGGCAGGCACGCCCAGCGCAGCCGGGGCTGTGGGGGGCGCCGGCGGGGTGACAACGGGCGGTGCCATCTGGGGCAAGATCTTGTCGCGCTCGGAGACAAGCCAGGCCCTCATCTGCGCGTCCACCGATCCCAAATCCATCGTCGCCATTGTCGACAGGAAGGCAAGATCGGTGTTCCTCTTCTTGGCGGCGGCGGTGTTCCTCAGGAGGTCAAGCTTGGCGTCCTGCTTGCCCCAAAGCTCGGCCCACCTCGCCCTGGACGTCTCCTCCCTGATCGCGGCGTTGCTTGCGGCGTCGGCGATGCATTTCTCGATGTCTGACTGCATCCGCTCGGGTGCCGCCTTGGCCTTCTTGTTACCCTCGGCGGGGCGCCCTTCGGACGCCGGTGGAGCCGGCGCGTCTGGGTCATAGACGCCGTTCTTGGTCTTGGCGAGAATTACGCGGCATTCCGCCCATTTATCGCACATCTCGATCAGCGGGAAGACGTGGATGAACTTGAATTCGGTGTTGGTGTCATCTCGATACATGTTGAACATGCGCACGTACTACCAAACGGATGTCAGTATAGGCGTGTGAACGGCAAGATTGCGGCGAGTTCGCGTCGAGATCATACCTTTTGATCGGCGCTGGCGCCGCTTTCCGGCCGAGCGTTCACCTCCTCTTGGATGTCGTGCCACTTGTTGCACGTCGTCTGCACCGACGCCCAGTGGTTTGACATGGCTTTCGCGCCGCGCTCCATGTAGACGTCCTTGAATTTGGGGTCGACCATCTTGCGCTCGTCGAAAGCCGCCTTGATCCTCTTCCAGTACGTGTCGCCGTTTTGGTTGGAGCCGGTGATGGGGTCCAAGCTCACCATCTTCCATACCTCGGCGAGGCACTCGTCCTCCTTGGCCGTCCACTTGTAGCGGTTCAAGCACGGCTCGTCGCTCTTCCTCTTCTTCTTCCCTTTGCCGGCCAACTCCTCCGGCGCTTCCTGGGTCTCTTCTTCGTCGTCCACCTCAAAGTCTTGCGTCTCCTCGTCGACGCGCTGGGCGAAGTCGGTGTCGTCGGCGAAGAAGGCCTTTGAACCGACGGCGACGTGTGCCTCGGACCCCGCGGCGATGATGTCCTCCATCTCCGTGGAGAACGGGATGGATTCTCGGCGCAGCAAGGACAGGGCAGATGTAGTCGCGTAGGCCGGCGAGTAGACCAGCGAGCAGGACGCCGAGGTTGTCCGCGGCAGAGGCATGTGGGGGAAGGAGAGGTTGGGGTTGAAGCCGTTGTGGTCAGGCGACGGCTCCCATGCCGACGGCGTAGAAGGCGAGAAGTTGCCGGCGGGGGAGGTGACGCTCTGCTGAGTTGGGAGAGGAAACAACACCCCGCCGGAGCGGAGAGCCGCCGCCGCCGCAATTGCCTCCTTGGCCGCCGCATCCTGCGCGAGCGTGTCCTGGAGCTCACGCCTCGCCGCCGCCGTCGTGGCTTCCGCCGCCTCCAGCTTCTTCGTAGCCGCCTCTTGCGTGGCCTTCATGATCTCCCGGGACTTCTGGCTCAGGAGGCGGTTGCGCCGGTCGGTCGTGGACACCGAGCGGCGCTATTCGTCGGCGAGCCACTCGGCGTCCGTAAAGCCCTCCGGCCTTGGTGTCGGCGCTCTCGGCTTCCTGGGCTGCTTGGTCAGCGGAACTGGTGCACCGTCAACGCGGCGAGGGGCCTCGTATTTCTTCTTCGGCGCCATGGTGGAGATCTGGGGGAAATGGCGGGAGCCGGGGCAAATGGCGGGTGGGAGGAGAGAAAACGGCGGGAAGGAAAGGCCTATCACGCTGACAGGGCGGCCTCACGCGTCGTTTCGTTTCATCCGGCGCCCCCAAGAGACCCCCAGGGCGCTGGGTTTGGCTTGGGATCGTCGGATCCACTTTTGTCTCAATCCGGCGCTAAACGGACTCTTGGGGGCGCGGCTGGGCGAATTTCGTCCGCCCGGCGCAGAAAAAGACGTCTTGGGGGGCCGCGGCTGGAGATGCTCTTAGCTCACACTCGCTCGGTTCATAGCCATGAGGCCATATCCCAGGCCTGAAGTGGGCCAGCGTCAAAACATTTAGGCCCTCTTGGATGGGGTGTAAATAATACAGGGTTGCATAATTTACAAGTGTAAGTTACTAGTCGTAGTACAAATTCCAACCGGAAATAAAACAATCGGCCTAGACATGTAGGTGTATTCAAAGCAAAACAGCGAACCAAACAGAGCCTTAGCCAAAGCATTCTCCCAGCTCCAGATTGACAAAATTTGAGTATCGATTTATGCATAGTGTGCAGTCACCATATTGCCTGCACTAATATTACACACCAAATGAGGGATGCCAACATTGCAGTGCTTTTATTAACTGCCAATCGCACTGCAATTTTATGAATTCAAATCTGGTACCTTACAGCAGCCATTGGGCACCAAATAAACACATCTCAACATTAGGAGATCCACTCACTATTGAGACTCGGAACCCCTAAGAGGAACCCATATAAAACAAAGCAGTGCAGGCCTAAGTAATACGTCCAGGTTGAGATACAACCAGGAGTGACACATGGAAGGCAGCAACAAGTTTCTCTTTGAGATGCAAATTGCTGTTGCATAGGTTCTACTACATAAAGTACACACATGGCTATCTATCCTCTCCTCTGCATGTTCATCAACCATCTTGAACCCAGAGTCTCAGAGTCCTATCATTATCAAGGCTGCCAGAGGCAATTTTGTTCTCTGTTGGATGACATGACACTGAGATGACAGCATCGGTATGGCCTTCCATTTTCTGAAGAATGTTTTTCCCTTGGAGGTCCCATATGTATACGCATTTATCTTCTGACCCACTAACAATGTACTTCCCGTTCGTGACAGAAAACGCAGACTGGACGCAGTATACTCTGTTTACATGTCCACTATATACCTTCAAGAACTTCCCAGTAGCATAATTGCATAGTTTCTGCAAGGTGTGAGGCACTTAGTAAGCACATTTCTACTAAACATGCAATTTTGAAAAGCTAGGTCCAACAATGTTTATACAATGGTGATTGTATAGCATATATTTTTTGGTTTTTCCATTTAAAGAAAAAGTGTAAATTTAATAGTTTTGAGAAGCTATTTGCAAAAACTTAGACAGTCATAGAAAACGGGCATTCTTTATAGTAAAATGTAATAGCCAGAGGCATAAGAAGCAACCCTTAAGAAATTTAACAGTCGTCCATTTGATGCTCGGCTGTGTGGTGGCCTGCGTGGTGTGGCTTTGATCCTCGATAACAGGGGCAAGCCCAGCATGGATCCCAGACCACAACATTGACATCATTGATTGGTGGTCTGATAAAGTGGTTGGGTGGCAGAAACTATGGTCGACCATTATCCTCACCTTGTGGATAATTTGGCTCCATCAAAACGATGTGGTGTTCCATGGCCGTCGACCTTCAGTAAGGTCCCTGATGCATTCAATTCGCTTGGAAGGAGCTCAATGGAGCAAAGCTGGATTGCTCCGTGGGGATGCTTATGGCTATCAGATTGAGGCGCCGTCAGGGGTAGACGATGATTAGTCCGCATAGTTGTCCAGGGTTGTAGCTAAGCTAGGGTTAGCAGGGCTGCCGATCCTCTATCGGTGTTGTATCGGCCTCTCGACCCTCCTCTTCTATGTTATTTATACACCTTCAAGGGTGCATCTATGCAAAATATGTAACAATCCGGTGTGCCAGTTGGACTGTATGACTTGCAGCATGAAACATTTATAAGAATTGTATGTAATGACGTGTGACACTTTAAATTTGGAAGAAGGTGGAGACCAACGACAACAGTAAGTCTGCGAAGAAGTTGAGCAAGAAGGTACAAAGGAGAGCATTCGGGAATGTGGAAGATACAGAAAAGCTTGGAAATCAAATTGTGCAGATCGGATCGAGCTCACACCAAGTCATGTTGTAGGAGACAGGGAAAAGATTCTATCAATATGAACATATGACATGCCTATGGCAATTTGCAACAGCCAAAATCATCCTTGTGGCATGACAAAGATGAAGGAGAAGTTGCGGACAGAGTGACAGTGTAAAGGGTCATCACAATATGAAGATTACAAGTATAACAAGAATATTGGGATTGGCATGAAATTGGTAGAGAAGTATAAAGAAACTCACGTAGACATGTAACTTGAAATATATAAAAGCCCCAGCTCCTAAATTCTATTCAGAGATGTAAGTTAAAAACACGGGCTTAACACAAATGCCCCAAAAGAATGGAACATGATCGTTTGGTAAACCATACTTCTCTTGGTGCAAAAGTAGCAATTATGTGAGAACCAAACATGCTAAAATCATCTCCAATGACAGTTAAATGGATGAGCACCACATGGTCAAACAGCCTAAATGTGCAATGAGCGCTGTTATTTTGAACTTCAGAGATCAAAGTTTGGACTGAGACGGAGTTTTATAATTCATCCACTGGCAAGTGTGAAACTATTTTATTCCATTTGAATTGCATATCAAGTGAGCCATTCTGATAATTGTGCATATTAATTTTGAAGGGGGTAGGACTTCAAACCGACAGCCTCAAATACTATAACCTTGTCAACATGTGGGTCGTCCATTAAACTGAATGTTAAGAACTGAGCAGGTTTTCAATCACTGTCAAGTCGAAGTAAGTGGCAACAGAAAATTGGACTAGAACCTAGCTAAAGCCTGCAATCACTGTACTAAGGGCACTCCCAATGCTTGTATCTTAGCACGTAATCATAGGCATTTTGCTTATGTGGCATAATATTTAATGAAGAAAGAGAAGAAGGTTGTATCTTAGCTAAGATACAACCCTTGCACGTGGCCATATGCAAAAAGCATGGTTAGACCAATCACATTTATGCATGGAACTAAAATCATTAAATAAGATACAACTTTTAAGATACAATGCATTGTAGGGGTCATATCTTAAGTTTTTATTGCTCCTATGATATTGTGCTAAGAAACAATGCATTGGGAGAGCCCTAAGATCAATCGAAGTGAGCCTCAACAACATGATGTTTAAATGATATTAAATGGCAGTCAATTGGTCATACCAGTGAGTCATCGAGCGTAGCGACGAGGATGAACTTGCCATTCGGTGAGAACATTGAGCAGGAAACCGCTGGCTTCTTGTCGTCAATGACTGTCTTGAGACAAGAGCCAGTTCCCGCATCCCAAATCTTGCAGCTCCCATCATGGCTCCCCGACACAATGATCGATCCGTCCCGGATGAAGTGGACGGAGGTGACCGGCTCAGAGTGCGCATCGATGGTGCGGATGCAGCGGCCGCTGCTGACGTCCCAGATGCGGACGGTGCAGTCGAATCCCCCTGAGGCGACCTGGGAGCTGGTCTGCGGATTGAAGTTGGCGCTGAAGACGAAGTTGGTGTGGCCCTTGAGCACGCGGATGCAGCGGTCGGCGTTGGGGTCGGCGGACTTGGGGGCGGAAAGGATGGAGCGGATGTCCCAGATGCGGAGGGTGCGGTCGTCGGACGCGGAGCAGAGGTAAAACGAGTCCGTGCTCCAGGATAGGTCGGATACGCCTTGGGTGTGGCCGCGCAGGTTGGCGATGACGGCGAGCGAGGACGGGGAGAGGAGGGCGACCGTGCCGTCGAGGGAGGCCGTCGCTAGGAGGCGTCCGCAGGGGGAGAACCGTACGCAGGAGACGGCGCGGGCGTGCGGGGTCGCCGCGCGCACCTGCCGGTATGGCCGGTACGGCGGCGCCGGCGGTGGCGGCTGCTGCTGCTGCGTCGCCGAAGACATTGTCGGAGGGTTTGGGAAAGGGGAAATGGCAACGACCCGATGATCTGTCGCAAGTGACCGTTTGTCCCTCAACTATCCACAAAATAGCGTTGTAGTGATATACTGTTGGGAAAAATTTACCTTTTGCTTTAAATCGTTCGAAAGAGCTTCTACATTACTCGAATATTTATGGGACGCTGATAACCCCGAACGTCAGGACGGGAGACGTCTGCCCGAACGAAAAACGTTCGATCGTAAAGAGAGTTGAACTGAACGAAATCGTTCGGTAGCACTGCTCGCCCGAACGCCTCCTCAGCTGGCTATGCACGCGCGTAGCTTGCAGCTCGTTGTGCGCGTGCAACTTGCAGCCGCCGTCGCCGCAACTCGCCGTGCACGCACAGCTTGCAACCACCGTCGCGCGCTTGCCGTTCGGCATGCACGCACAGTGACGAGGGGGTGACTCCACGACTCCTACGGATAAGCCTACCTGGTGTCCATGAAGGCAGAAAGCCCATGAAGATACGGCCTCAGCCCGTTAGTTGGTACCAACGTAGGAGTCTGCAACTCGCAAGGAAGATGCGAAGACCTGCCGTACGAAGCAAGCTAGGGTTAGGAAAGCATACTTGTACACGTAGAGGGACTCCCCGAGACCTGGCCCGGTATATAAGGGCTAGGAGGGTGACGCATAATCCATCGAATCTCACCTGTAACCCTAGCCTTGAGCGCTCCAGCCTTGGCCTCTACTGTAATTGCATCTCCCCCATCAATAATATCGAGCAGGAGCGAGCCTTCCTGTTTTGCCGACGAGCTATCGTCCAACCTGTGTCTCTCATGACTAACCCAGGGTCCCTGACCATGGGATTTGCCGGGGTTGATCCCCGTCAATTGGCGCCGTCTGTGGGAACTACACAGGTTGGGATCACGATCTCGGCGGTCCCGTCCGCAGCAAGCTACGACTCAAGGGCAAGACCCAGATCTAGCCCACTCGAAGGATTCAAGATCACGGCGAACATCTCCGCCACCCCATCAAGACCACTCAAGCCGCAGTCGTGCCAAGACCGATACTACGGTAACGGCCAGATACAGCGCCGGCGCCAGAAGAGTCGACGACCCAGAAGAACGGCGAGGGGCCTCTACGAAGGAATCTCACTCGACGAACTACGACGCGCAGCTGAGGACTCGCAAATCTTTCGACAACCCACCACCGCCCGGGCACCCGCCGCACATCAAGACGAAGACTGCGAGATCGAATCCAGCGATCAGCAGAACCACCGCCAAGTAAGAAGGAATCGACGACCCAAAAGGCACGCACGGGAGATCTACGGCGAGGCCCCAACGAACGAGCCACATCACGCAGCCGCACAACCGACGACCACTCAACGACATGCAGTCACGCGAGCATCTGCCGCCAACCAAGACAGCGACTCTGAGACACCTGTAGGCGAGTACTACGACCCAGATCGAAGACCGGATGAATTCGCCAACCTCATCAAGCACCAAGACACGAGTCGAGGAGTCGAAACCTGTTGGAGTTCGCAGCAGAAAACAAAAAAATTCTAACTAGCGTTCCCATAACCCAAGATCTAGCTAGCCGTATTACCGTAACGGAAAGTAGTGCGGAAATAACATACCTCGGGGTGTAGTCCGTTTCGCGGGAAACGTTCCCGCAAACGTGGTTGATGTAGCCGATCAAGTTTCACAGCCCCCTGGTTGTGTTGAGCACCAGGATGGGTGTAGTGCCACACGTGTAGCACCTCGTAGTATTCGCACACATACGAGACTCGATGACGACCTCCGTTCTCCGATCCAGCGAAGGTGGCGGAAGCAACCTCCGGACGGAGCTTCGGCAGCACGACGGCCTCCGATTCTAGCAGAGAAGCCTCAATTCCACTATAGGCTCACACTAGGGAGCCCACCGTGAAAGAGACAAGGGAGGGGAGAGGACCGGAGAAAACCGATCTCAATTCGGAGTAATATTTATTTTCTCACGAATTTATGTGTATTAAATATGTGCATACTGCCCATCTATATATAGGCAGAGGGGAGGGAGTCAACCCCTCTCCCTTAGCAATGTGGGACTAAAGTCCCTTTTCTAAGGGGGGTGTCCGGCCAAGGGGGGGGAGGGGCGCACCCCTAATGGCCCCTAGGGCCCATGGCGCCTCCCCCCTCTTTCCTTTTTCTTTTTTCCCTTTTATTTCCCCTAATGGGCCTTTTTCTCCACTAAGGCCCATTGCACATATTAATTAGAAATAAAATGATTTTAATTATTAATTCAATTAATTAATAACTAAAACATAATATTCCATCTCCCGGTGTTCCGGAACACCTTCCGGTTCACTCCGAATTTGTTTGGTTCAACACGGTACTTCTCCGATGTTGTTTCCTTTATTCTCTTGTTACTCCGATGGTTCCGAAAAAGGTCTCCGATTTCATCGAGCCCTTAAGTGTGTTACCCTGCGGTCCGAGAACGCTGTAAGAACCCCAACTAGGGTAAGTGCTAGGGTTGCTTGTGCCCTTTGCATCATGCAAAAATTTCAAAAGAAAATTCAAAAATGGGGAAAAGAAAAGCCCTGAGAAATTAATTCAAATGGCCAGATAAAAATCTTTTTCCAAAAATCATCTGAATATTTGGAAAATTTCTATAGATGATGGTGATCATTTTAAAAGTGGTTTGGGTTCATTCCCACACTCAAGGAATTTTCTATAATTCAAACAATGTCTTGGAAAATTAAAATAACCCCTATTTGAATTGAGATTCAAATTTATTGAATTTCAAAAATGCTCAAATTATACAAGTGACTAGCTACTGGTCACCTAGTATTTATAAAATTAGTTGGGCATTTTTATAAAATGTTTTGGTTTTTTTACCAGAGCAAAAAAAAGGCAGAAAAGGAAAAACATAAGCAAAAACAGGAAAAGACCCCCCTGGCCATTCTGGCCCAGCTAAAGCCCCCAGCCGGCCCAGCCCACTGGCCTCCCCCTTGTCGTCTTCCCCGCCGACGCCAGAGCAGGCAGCTCGCCGTCGTGGCGAGCATGCCGTGGCTGCTGAGCCGTCTAGGCGCTCCTCTTCCTCATCTCCTCACCGTGGAGACCCCGTGCACCCCCTGCTTCTTCCCCTCTCTCTGGCTCTCTTCCTCGCCTCCCTCGCGTGAACCCGCAGCCCTAACCGAGGACCGCCGGAGCACAGCGACGACTCCGTGCGGCCACCGAGCTCCTCCCGGCGAGCCAAATTGTCCACGAGGATCCCCGGCGACGACTATGCCAAGCCGACGCATCAATTTGAGGCGAGAATGAGCGAAAGTGACGCGGGCTTCAAGTTCTTCGTCGCCGGCCGCAGCAAGTTTCCGGCGACCAATTCGTCATCGTCGGGCCCCCTCCGGCCTCCCCGTGCTCGCCATCAAGCTCTGGTGAGCTTCACGAGTTTTTTCCCCCTAGCAGCGCTCCTCCCCGGCCCCTCGTCGCCGTTCTTCGCCGCGGACAGAACACGGCCGCCGCAGACCTCGACGCCGTCGTGCTCCAGGACCTCCCCGGGACACCGCACTGGCACCCCTCGATGCGGAAGAGCGAGAGGCACCCCCTGGTGCTCTTCCCCTTCTCTCCCGTGGCCGGAAACGCAAGTCCGGCGAGGCGCCGCCGTGACCCGTGGTCACCGGCGGTTAGCCGTCGGCCGATTAGCCTAACCACCCTGCTAATCTCCCCCCTAGCCCAATGACAGGTGGGCCCCCTGGCCCCTAACCCCTCTGTTTAGTTTAAACAGAGAGGGGATTAACCCCTAGACACTTACAGGGTGGACCCACATGTCAGCCCCCCACTGATGTCATGCTTGCATCAGCATGATGCAATAAACAGTTTCCAGATTAAAAAGAATTTAAAGAAATTCAGAAAAAGGCAGAAAATACATTAAACTTTGATAATTCATAGAAAATTCATATGAACTCCAAATTGGACAAATAATATATGAAAAATTATTAGAAAAATGCAAGGATTAAGAATATGAAATTTGTTTTCATGTTTGACCATTTTAAAATGGGGCAACAGTAGCAAATGTGCATATGGCTCAATTTGAATTCAAATTTGAAGTTTGAATTTGCATTCCAAATGCAATATACTTCAATTAAATTGAATTTGCCACAAATCAGTACCCTTTACTTCATGTCACAACAATATCATGTTCTTGTGCATTTTACTTCCGAAGTTGTCCCCCCTTGTTGATGATTGTTTCCGGTACCAGCTTTTCCGAGACGGTGATCACCCCGAAGAAGAAGACCACCGTTAAACCCAGTGTATCGTCAGCAAGGCAAGCAAACCCCATTGATCATGTCTATAAAATCCCAATTCCCTCTCAGTCTCTCTTATGCATGTTTAGGAGATCATCTTGTATCGATTCTACCACATAGTTGAACCCATATCCAATGCATGACCTATCATCTTGTCACAGTAGTAATCAAACCACAATCCTAGCTGACATAGGAGTTGTTTGATATCATGTGGCCACTTCAACTGTTACTGCTTATTGCATGCTTAGTGTTACAATGAGGTTGCTTTTGATGTGAGTCGGGATGATGGTGAACATGGTGTTGATGAAAGTGAAACTGTGTCGGTGAATCCACCCTAATACAAGGTGAACGATGAGAGGTTGTGTAGGAGTACACAGTGGGTTGTCTCGTTGAACACCGCCTTAAGCACCGAGTTCTTGTATGGTAATCCAAGACAAAGAGTACAACCACACATTGGGCTCACTGACCCCTCTCGGCCTAGTACCTTGATCCGTGTCGACGTCCAGGAGTCACATTAGTTCGGGCTTTCCATTTGGCATCTGCATAGAAAAAGAATGAAGGAATGGTTGCATCATATAGATATGTGGGTGCACCTGTGAGGCAGGAAAACCATCTGCCAGAGGTGGCGTCTCGGTCACTTACATTGTTTGAGTCCGTTTCGTTGATCCGGTCGGGCTCTCGAGCGGAGGAAAACTCAGATAGTCGACTCCTGGAATAGACCGGTTGTGAGCGAAGTGTCGTGGTGAACATCCTCGTTGTCATCTCTTGAACGGTGGCGAGACCTGGCGGTAACCGATGGTCATGTGTGTGTAGCTTACACCCTTGCAAGGTTAACAAAACTATTCGAATAACCGCGTCCGCGGTTATGGACTACTTGGAACCTGTACTTGATTATTAGACAACTTGAATTGGATACTTCTCAAATACACCAAGATAAGTGTGAGTGCTATGGCGTGCTTTCTCGTGGGGAAGTCGAGGAAGGCACCATAGTGGTGTAATTGGTTGGAGATGTAGTGGGCTCGTGTACGCCTCTTACCTCAAGTCTGGTATTCGTAGTTCAGGATTAGCCAAGTCAAAGCTGGCACTTCTGCATGATGAAACCCCACCTCCTTTACCTTGATACTTGAGCATGAGTAGTGTAGTTTTGATGTAAGTCTTGCTGAGTACGACTTTGTACTCACATTTGCTTATTCTATGTTTTAGATGAGAACCCGGACCCCGATGGAGTCACCGACCTGAAGCTCGACGTTGACCTTGTTAGTATAGTCCCAGACAGCAGTATGGTCCCTCGTGGAAGGGCATGTTTGTTTACAAGGCTTCTCTAAGCCATTTGTTAAACTTGTCTGTACTCAGATCTAATTGGCTTCCGTTGTATGATGTAATGTTGATCACATACATGTGATCTTTGTATACTCTATGTGTAAGTCAATAAAGAAGTACTTTGTAGAGTTATGTGATGATACCTGCTGTTCATACTAGGCATGTGTGCTGCGTGTATGTTTATAACATGCATGTCTTAGTATGGGTTTTCGAGACCTTAGTTGTGATCTGGCTGGCGGTCTTTTATACACCAAGTGGCCCTTAGATGTGCGCAGCTTGGGGCATCGCGATGCGATTGCTCGTGACTCTGTCACGTGCACACTTTGTTGTATGATCGAGCCCGCCCTAGACCCCGACTAAGTGATCGGGCTGGAGTAAGTCTATGTAAGAGTTAGGATTCAATCGATAACATGGTTGAGGCGACTTGTCTATGAATATGGGATTCACCACCCATAAGCATTTAGACTTGTGAGCGGACGTTGAGGACCCATCTTAGTGGATCATCCGGCCTGAATGGGATGCCCCTCACGTTCGATGCTTACTGAGAACGTTCTGTGCTTGGCCTTGTCTGCTTAGACAATTGGGTACGGTTCTCGGCTCTCCATGTGATTGCATCGTGACTGGAATTACATACGCTAACCCCGGGTCCCGACAGACTTGGTATCAGAGCAGGACTGTCTGTAGGATTATTCAACCCTTGGTCGAAGTCGAGTCTAGCACTCTATAGTTATATAGTTACTTGGGTATAGAGGGAAGAACGTAAGGCTTCTTTTTCTCCTTATCCTCATCGATCTGAGTTCTGGGTCACCCTTATCTTTTCTACAGGATGATAGGACTAGGCTCATCTATGTCTTACTAGAACATCTCGTTGTTTGCGTCCTTGTAGCCGTAGGACAGTTGTGGTCGTCCAGACTCGTCGTTCTGTTGAGTTCCTTGAGGAAGTTCTGTTCAATCTCCTCGAGGTTGTCTTGTTTTCCATCCTGGTGTAGCCGTTATGCTGCCGGAATTATTCCGAGTTTCTGTGGATCATTGCCTTCGCATTATAATCCTTTCCGCCTTCATCATGTCTTGTTATCCTTGAATCCATCATTCAACCTGTTCTGATTGTTGATTTTTATCACACAGGATGTCAGGTGGAACTCGTAGTGCTGTTCGTCGGAATCGAGACCGTGTTCGGAATCGAAATGATGATGAACCTCTACCACCGCCTTCTGCGGCGGAAATCATGTTGGAAGCTGAGAAGAATCGACGTGATCAAACACGCCTTCTAGAGCTCATCGAGCAAAATACCGCCCATCATCGTAATGTGGTCGTGAGCATTCAGGACTTCATCCTCCTCAAGCCACCGGTATTCCAATGTTCTTCTGAGCCCCTTGAAGCTGATGATTGGCTCCGTTCCATCGAGCGTAAGCTTGATACTGCACATGTTGCTCCCGATGACCGAGTTATTTTCGCGGTATACTTCCTGGAAGGTGCTTCTATTCAATGGTGGGAGAACTATGTTGCTATGCAGCCAGATGGTCACGTAGTGACTTGGCAGGAGTTCTGTGTTGCCTTTCGAGGGTACCACATTCTGGATGAGTTGATGGAGCGCAAGAAAGAAGAGTTCTGCAACCTGACCCAAGGAGAGATTTCCATCCATGAGTATGTGAGAGAATTCAACCGTCTTGCTCGTTATGCCCAAGATGAGATCACCACCGATGCCAGAAAGCAGGCAAGGTTCCGTAAGGGACTTAGACCCATCCTTCGTCATGATCTCAAGCTCATCGAATTTGCCACCTTTGAGGATTTAGTCAACAGATCCTTCAGATCTGAGCATGGCAATGAAATTTTCGAGGAGTCCCGCAAGCATGCTCTTGAGCATGCCCCTTCTTCAAGTTCAGCCCCTCAGAAACGCCGAATTTGGATTCCAACCAGAGCCATACCTCAAAACTTTCTACAGAGACCAACCTCCAATATATGCCATCCACCCCAACACATTATTCCACCCCGGAATGATGGTGTGCAGCCAAGCAATCCCACTCCCAGCAATTCAGACAGGGTATGCTTTAAGTGTGGTCTTCCAGGCCATTACTATCGTCACTGCCCTCAGGTCTTGATGGCACCACGTCATTCTCGACCCAAGCCTCCAAAGAAATCAACCACCAAAGCCTTTCTAGCAAAGCCTTCCTCCACTAGTAGTGGTTGTGTGAACCAAATCTCAGTTGAGGAAACCACTGCTGCTTCTAACGTCATTCTTGGCACACTCCCAGTCAATCATGTCCCCGCCTCCGTTCTTTTCGATCCAGGAGCTTCTCATTCATTCATGTCAGAGAGTTATGCACTTCTTCATGAGTTCCCCTTTGAAGAAATGTTTTCTCCAATGATCATTCAAACTCCTGGTTCAAAGTGGCAAACTAATAGAGTAAGCCATGGCAATCAAATTGCAATTGAGGGTTTAGTATTCCTTGCTTCTCTTATAGCCCTCAAGTCTTCGGACATTGATGTCATCCTAGGCATGGATTGGTTATCAAGGCAGAATGCTTTCCTTGATTGTAAAGCCAAGTCAGTTAAACTCACCCATCCTTCAGGCCAGACCATTGACTACACATCACCCAGCTCTAGAATCCAGATGCATACTTTGAATGTGCTTCCCCTTCCTGACCTTGAAGATATTCCGGTGGTTCGTGACTTCCCGGATGTTTTTCCTGAAGAGCTGTCGGGGATGCCACCCGACAGGTGTGTAGAGTTCATAGTGGATCTTATACCAGGCACAACCCCAATCTCTAGACGTCCATATAGAATGGCCCCACATGAGTTAGCTGAGCTAAAAACCCAACTTGATGCTTCGTTGGCGAAAGGCTTCATCCGCCCTAGCTCATCGCCATGGGGTTGCCCCGTTCTGTTCGTAACGAAGAAAGATGGAACAGAAAGGATGTGCGTAGACTATCACCCGCTAAATTTAGCGACGATAAAGAACAAGTACCCACTGCCCAGGATCAATGATCTTTATGATCAACTTGCTGGATCCTCTGTCTTCTCCAAAATGGATTTGAGATTAGGTTATCATCAAATCAAAATCCGAAACGAGGACATTCCAAAAACGGCTTTCACTACTCGGTATGGTCTTTACGAGTACATCGTCATGTCCTTTGGTTTAACCAATGCCCCCGCCACATTCTCGCGCTTGATGAATTCGATCTTCATGGAGTACCTAGATAAATTTGTTGTGGTTTATCTTGATGACATTCTCATCTACTCGAAGAACGAAGAAGAGCACGCAGAACATCTTAGGTTGGTATTGATGAAACTTAAAGAGCACCGCCTTTATGCCAAGTTCTCCAAGTGTGAATTTTGGCTACCAGAAGTGACCTACTTAGGCCACGTGATTTCTGCGAAAGGTGTTGCAGTCAATCCCGAGAGAGTTCAGGCCGTCCTTGACTGGACTCCACCTGAATCGGTTAAGCAAGTTAGGAGTTTTCTTGGCTTAGCAAGCTATTGCCGCCGCTTCGTCGAGAACTTTTCTAAAGTTGCAAAGCCTCTTACTGAACTCCTCAAGAAAGATAAGAAATTCCAATGGACTTCCAAGTGCGAGGAAAGCTTTCAAGAGCTAAAAAGAAGATTGTCTTCTGCACCCGTACTTGCACCTCCAGACACAAAAAGGGATTTCGAGATCTATTGTGATGCTTCACGGCAAGGGTTAGGATGCATACTTATGCAAGATCGACATGTGGTAGCTTATGCTTCACGCTAGTTGCGTCCACATGAAGAGAACTATCCTACCCATGATCTTGAACTCGCTGCCGTAGTTCATGCCCTGAAGACTTGGCGACATTACCTCCTTGGTAATCGTTGTGAGATTTATTCCGACCACCAAAGCCTCAAATACATATTCACCCAGCCAGATCTTAATCTCAGGCAAAGACGCTGGATAGAGTTGATAAAAGATTATGACTTAGGAATTTCTTACACCCCAGGCAAGGCCAATGGCATGGCTGATGCACTAAGTCGTAAGTCGTATTGTAACAACCTCATGTTACAACAGTATCAACCACTTCTTCATGAGGAATTTCGCAAGCTCAATCTCGAGATTGTTCCTCGTGGATCTCATTTCAACTTGGTGGCGAAACCAACCCTTGAGGATCAAATCATAGTTGCCCAAAGACGTGCACGAGGTGTACGCCGGATCAAGGAGAACATTGCTAGCGGAGTTGCTAAATGTTTCTCCATGGATAGTAAAGGAACGGTATTCTTTGAAAATCGTTTGGTAGTACCTAAGAATAGAGATCTAAGGCAACTCATCCTCAAAGAAGCCCATGACACACCCCTCTCGATTCATCCCGGTAGCACAAAAATGTATCGAGATCTACGCCAGAGATTTTGGTGGACTAGGATGAAGAGAGACATTGCTCGATTTGTTGCTGAATGTGATGTTTGTCGTCGCATTAAGGCAGAACACCAAAGACCTGCTGGCACACTTCAACCTTTGCCTATTCCCGAGTGGAAATGGGACAAAGTCGGTATGGACTTCATCACCGGCTTTCCAAAACCCCAGAAAGGAAATGATGCCATCTTCGTTGTCATAGATAGGCTTTCCAAAGTTGCTCACTTCCTTCCCGTTCGCGAATCCATAACTGCTAGTCAGTTGGCAGACTTGTACGTCTCTAGAATTGTGTCTCTTCACGGTGTTCCTTTGGTGATCAATTCTGATCGCGGTAGCCTTTTCACCTCTAGATTTTGGGGAAGCTTTCAGAATGCTATGGGAACTCATCTATCCTTTAGTACAACTTTCCATCCTCAGTCTAGCGGTCAAGTTGAAAGGGTTAATCAAATCTTGGAAGACATGCTCAGAGCTTGTGTTATCTCTTTCGGAAAGAATTGGGAGAAATCTCTTCCCTTCGCCGAATTTGCTTATAACAATAGCTATCAATCTAGTCTGAACATGGCTCCCTTTGAATTCCTCTATGGCCGACGATGTCGAACACCCCTAAACTGGTCAGAAACCGGTGAAAGACATTCTTTGGACCGGATATGATCAAGGAAGCAGAAGATCAAGTTCGCATTGTTCGTGATCGTTTGAAAGCCGCTCAGTCTCGTCAAAAGAGCTACTATGACCGTCATCATAGAGAGGAGAGCTACAATATTGATGAGAAGGCTTACCTCCGGGTTACTCCTCTGAAGGGAACCCAAAGATTCGGTATCAAAGGCAAGTTGGCCCCACGTTACATCGGACCTTTCCGCATTCTTGCTAAACGTGGACAAGTTGCCTACCAACTTGAACTACCTCCGCACCTTTCCCGAGTACATGATGTATTCCATGTGTCACAACTCAGGCGTTGCTTCAAGGACCCCATCCGCGAAGTCGACCATGAAACGCTTGATCTCCAAGATGACCTTTCTTATGGAGAATACCCTGTTCGTATTCTTGATTCCGCAGAGCGTGTCACTCGTCGTTAGAAGATCAAGTTCCTTAAAGTTCAATGGTCACATCACTCCGAGAAAGAAGCAACATGGGAAAGAGAAGACCGCCTCCGTGCCGAGTACCCCACCTTGCTCCCGACGACTTCTGAATCTCGGGACGAGATTCTTTTGAGTGGGGGCGAGTTGTCAGAACCCCAACTAGGGTAAGTGCTAGGGTTGCTTGTGCCCTTTGCATCATGCAAAAATTTCAAAAGAAAATTCAAAAATGGGGAAAAGAAAAGCCCTGAGAAATTAATTCAAATGGCCAGATAAAAATCTTTTTCCAAAAATCATTTGAATATTTGGAAAATTCCTATAAATGATGGTGATCATTTTAAAAGTGGTTTGGGTTCATTCCCACACTCAAGGAATTTTCTATAATTCAAACAATGTCTTGGAAAATTAAAATAACCCCTATTTGAATTGAGATTCAAATTTATTGAATTTCAAAAATGCTCAAATTATACAAGTGACTAGCTACTGGTCACCTAGTATTTATAAAATTAGTTGGGCATTTTTATAAAATGTTTTGGTATTTTTACCAGAGCAAAACAAAAGGAAGAAAAGGAAAAACAGAAACAACAACAGGAAAAGACCCCCCTGGCCATTCTGGCCCAGCTAAAGCCCCCAGCCGGCCCAGCCCACTGGCCTCCCCCCTTGTCGTCTTCCCCGCCGACGCCAGAGCAGGTAGCTCGCCGCCGTGGCGAGCGTGCCGCGGCTGCCGAGCCGTCTAGGCACTCCTCTTCCTCATCTCCTCACCGTGGAGACCCCGTGTACCCCCGTGCTTCTTCCCCTCTCTCTCTCTGGCCCTCTTCCTCGCCTCCCTCGCGTGAACCCGCAGCCCTAACCGAGGACCACCGGAGCACAGCGACGACTCCGCGCGGCCACCGAGCTCCTCCCGGCGAGCCAAATTGTCCACGAGGATCCCCGGCGATGACTACGCCAAGCCGACGCATCAATTTGAGGCAAGAACGAGCGAAAGTGACGCAGGCTTCAAGTTCTTCGTCGCCGGCCGCAGCAAGTTTCCGGCGACCAATTCTTCATCGCCATCAAGCTCTGGTGAGCTTCACGAGTTTTCCCCCCTAGCAGCGCTCCTCCCCGGCCCCTCGTCGCCGTTCTTCGCCGCGGACAGAACACGGCCGCCGCGGACCTCGACGCCGTCGTGCTCCAGGACCTCCCCGGGACACCGCACTGGCACCCCTCGATGCGGAAGAGCGAGAGGCACCCCCTGGTGCTCTCCCCCTTCTCTCCCGTGGCCGGAAACCCAAGTCCGGCGAGGCGCCGCCGTGACCCGTGGTCACCGGCGGTTAGCCGCCGGCCGATTAGCCTAACCACCCTGCTAATCTCCCCCCTAGCCCAATGACAGGTGGGCCCCCTGGCCCCTAACCCCTCTGTTTAGTTTAAACAGAGAGGGGATTAACCCCTAGACACTTATAGGGTGGACCCACATGTCAGCCCCCCACTGATGTCATGCTTGCATCAGCATGATGCAATAAACAGTTTCCAGATTAAAAATAATTTAAAGAAATTCAGAAAAAGGTAGAAAATACATTAAACTTTGATAATTCATAGAAAATTCATATGAACTCCAAATTGGACAAATAATATATGAAAAATTATCAAAAAAATGCATGGATTAAGAATATGCAAAAAAATTCATGTTTGACCATTTTAAAATGGGGCAACAGTAGCAAATGTGCATATGGCTTAATTTGAATTCAAATTTGAAGCTTGAATTTGCATTCCAAATGCAATATACTTCAATTAAATTGAATTTGCCACAAATCAATACCCTTTACTTCATGTCAGAACAATATCATGTGCTTGTGCATTTTACTTCCGAAGTTGTCCCCCCTTGTTGATGATTGTTTCCGGTACCAGCTTTTCCGAGACGGTGATCACCCCGAAGAAGAAGACCACCGTTAAACCCAGTGTATCGTCAGCAAGGCAAGCAAACCCCATTGATCATGTATATAAAATCCCAATTCCCTCTCAGTCTCGCTTATGCATGTTTAGGAGATCATCTTGTATCGATTCTACCACATAGTTGAACCCATATCCAATGCATGACCTATCATCTTGTCACAGTAGTAAGCAAACCACAATCCTAGCTGACATAGGAGTTGTTTGATATCATTTGGCCACTGCAACTGTTACTGCTTATTGCATGCTTAGTGGTACAATGAGCTTGCTTTTGATGTGATTCGGGATAATGGTGAACATGGTGTTGATGAAAGTGAAACTGTGTCGGTGAATCCACCCTAATACAAGGTGAACGATGAGAGGCTGTGTAGGAGTACACAGTGGGTTGTCTCGTTGAACACCGCCTTAAGCACCGAGTTCTTGTATGGTAATCCAAGACAAAGAGTACAACCACACATTGGGCTCACTGACCCCTCTCGGCCTAGTACCTTGATCTGTGTCGACGTCCAGGACTCACATTAGTTCGGGCTTTCCATTTGGCATCTGCATAGAAAAAGAATGAAGGAATGGTTGCATCATATAGATATGTGGGTGCACCTGTGAGGCAGGAAAACCATCTGCCAGAGGTGGCGTCTCGGTCACTTACATTGTTTGAGTCCGTTTCATTGATCCGGCCGGGCTCTCGAGCGGAGGCAAACTCAGATAGTCGACTCCTGGAATAGACCGGTTGTGAGCGAAGTGTCGTGGTGAACATCCTCGCTGTCACCTCTTGAACGGTGGCGAGACCTGGCGGTAACCGATGGTCATGTGTGTGTATCTTACACCCTTGCAAGGTTAACAAAACTATTCGAATAGCCGCGTCCGCCGTTATGGACTACTTGGAACCTGTACCTGATTATTAGACAACTTGAACTTGATACTTCTAAAATACACCAAGATAAGTGTGAGTGCTATGGCGTGCTTTCTCGTGGGGAAGTCGAGGAAGGCACCATAGTGGTGTAATTGGTTGGAGATGTAGTGGACTCGTGTACGCCTCTTACCTCAAGTCTGGTAATCGTAGTTCAGGATTAGCCAAGTCAAAGCTGGCACTTCTGCATGATGAAACCCCACCTCCTTTACTTTGATACTTGAGCATGAGTAGTGTAGTTCTGATGTAAGTCTTGCTGAGTACGACTTTGTACTCACGTTTGCTTATTCTATGTTTTAGATGAGAACCCGGACCCCGATGGAGTCACCGACCTGAAGCTCGATGTTGACCTTGTTAGTATAGTCCCAGACAGCAGTCTGGTCCCTCGTGGAAGCGCATGTTTGTTTACAAGGCTTCTCTAAGCCATTTGTTAAACTTGTCTATACTCAGACCTAATTTGCTTCCGTTGTATGATGTAATGTTGATCACATACATGTGATCTTTGTATACTCTATGTGTAAGTCAATAAAGAAGTACTTTGTAGAGTTATGTGATGATACCTGCTGTTCATACTAGGCATGTGTGATGCGTGTATGTTTATAACTTGGATGTCTTAGTATGGGTTTTCGAGACCTTAGTTGTGATCTGGCTGGCGGTCTTTTATACACCAAGTGGCCCTTAGATGTGCGCAGCTTGGGGCATCGCGATGCGATTGCTCGTGACTCTGTCACGTGCACACTTTGTTGTATGATCGAGCCCGCCCTAGACCCCGACTAAGTGATCGGGCTGGAGTAAGTCTATGTAAGAGTTAGGATTCAATCGATAACATGGTTGAGGCGACTTATCTATGAATATGGGATTCACCACCCATAAGCATTTAGACTTGTGAGCGGACGTTGAGGACCCATCTCAGTGGATCATACGGCCCGAATGGGATGCCCCTCACGTTCGATGCTTACCGAGAACGTTCTGTGCTTGGCCTTGTCTGCTTAGACAAGTGGGTATGGTTCTCGGCTCTCCATGTGATTGCATCGTGACTGGAATTACATACGCTAACCCCGGGTCCCGAAAAACACTCCAGTCATGACCGAGATGAGGCTACGGTCAATGATCATCAGCGGGACCTGGATGCCCATAATGACCCCTGTGCATTCCGGATATCAAACAGCGATTGGACTTTACGCCGTATAGCATTCCCTTTGCCAGCGATACTGGATTGTTCCGAGATTCGATCAATGACATCCTATGTCTGGTTCAACCTCGTTATGAACTAATCCTCATTCACTCGTTCCCGTGATATTCATCCCCGTGACCTAGTCACACGCTGCAGCTTTATGGATGGAATCTCACCGAGTGGGCCCCGAGTATCTATCCATTATATGGATTGACAAATCCCGCTCTTGTAACAATACTCCTCAACATATCTCCACGGAATAGCCAAGATACAACCGTTATGACCCGCATATTTCAGTCAGGTGGTGGGATGTAAGTCAAAGCATCCGAGAAGATAGCAATTATGCATGTACTCACGGTCAAAAGAACGGTCTACCACGTTCTGTAATTACAACACTGAACCTTCACAAGATTTGATCATGTTGTAATGCTTACTTTGGGTAATGTTCATCACGTCACTTAACCAGTGAGGTGACCTCATAGTCAAGAGACTTAATTGTCCATGATCGTGAAACCACGACCATCATGTTGACTATGAACTAGTTATCGATGTAGAGGCTAACTAGGAACTCTAGGGGTTTCTATACCACACCTGCATCATTGTTTCACTGACACAATTCTAGCACGGTATGAAACTGGTTATGAACTTGCTTAGATATATTGGAATAATCATATATTATTTGCCTCTAGAGCATATATCTAACAAAACCGACCCTCGCTTCCACGAGCACCCGGAGGATCACGAGCAGATCTTCAGAATCTCAAGAAGGAAGAGGCACGCCGGATCTAGCAAACTCACGGCTAGAGAGAAGCTAGCAGGACCCTGCACGATCCACAGCTTCGAGGACGACTGGGGACGCGTCAGGTCAGGTCACACTTTGAGAGACTGCCGCCTGTTCAACGAGCTAGCCGAGGACCTCAAGAAGGAGAAGCAGAAGGAAGACAGACGCAACCAGCGACCCGAGCAATCGCCGACCTCAAGCCCGGAAGGACGTCACAGCCTGCTGCAAGCACAGGTGGTCATGATCCAAGAAGGAAGGGTTCCGCAAGCGCAACGCGACGCCCAAACCTTGCAGGCCAGAGCAGCTGAGAGCATAAACATAGTCGAAGTCTACCAACTACATGACGCGGAGACCAGCATCACGTTCTCACAGGAAGACCATCCACCCACAGTACCCAGATCGGGGCACGCGCCCCTAGTACTCGATGCACAAATCGGAGGATACGACATGGATCGGGTCTTCATGGACGGAGGTAGCAGCATGAACATCATCTTCGCCAGCAGCCTGCAAAAGATGCTGATCCCACGATCAGTATGGAGAAAATCAAGCACCGAGTTACACAGGGTAGTCCCAGGAGAAGCAGCCACATCCCTCGGATTCATCGAACTCGAGGTTGTCTTCGGCAACCGACGCAACTTTGCAAAGCACGTCCTCGAGTTCGAGGTACTCGACTGGCAATTGCAGTATCACGCCATATTGGGACGGCCAGCATTCGCGCAGTTCATGGCGGTCCCACACTACGCCTATCTCAAGCTCAAGATGCCGGGATCAAGAGGAGTCCTCACGATAAACGGAAGCTTCATCCAAATCCGATCAATGTGATCGCGACTTCCACAGAATCTCCGACACATTCAGAGCCGAACAAGAACTCAGAGAAATAGCCATGGTGAAGGACAAGAGTACCTTCCCACTGGTAAGCCGAAGCGAATCCAGGGAGTACGGACGCGACTTCAGCATCGACAGCGACACCGTCACTCACCAAGTGCACCCGACGGACCCGGACAAAACAGTCCGCGTGTACGCCCACCTACCAGGGGAACAGGCGACGGCTCTCGCCGCTTTCCTTCGAGACGAGTGCGAAATATTCGCCTGGTGCCCAGCCGACATGCCTGGGATACCACGCGAATTCACGGAACACGCCCTACGCATCAAGCCAAACACGAAGCCGGTGAAGCAAGCACTAAGACGATTCTCGGAGCCCAAGCGCAGAGCAATCGGAGAGGAAGTCAACCGGTTACTCGACGCTCAGTTCATCCAGGAAACGAAGAAAGCCACCTGGATAGCCAACCCAGTGCTGGTGCCCAAGAAAGACACGACCGTGCTGCGCATGTGTGTCGACTACGGGCCAGTCAACAAGCATTGCCCGAAGGATCACTTCCCCCTTCCCAGGATCGATCAGATAATCGATTCAACAGCAGGGTGCGATCTACTTTCCTTCCTCGACGCTTACTCAGGGTACAACCAAATCAGGATGAAGGAAGAAGACGAAGAGCACACATCGTTCATCACCCCCTATGGCGTATTCTGCTACAGGACCATGCCCTTCGGGCTCAAAAACGCAGGCGCCACTTACCAACGAATGATGCAGGCCTGCCTGAAAGAGCAAATCGGAATAAACGTGCAAGTCTACATGGATGACATCGTCATCAAGACCTACAAAGCAGCCACACTACTCGACGACCTGCGCGAAACCTTCTCGGCGCTCAACAAATACAGAATCAAACTCAACCCAAAGAAGTGCGCATTCGGCATACCGGCGGGAAAGCTGCTTGGCTACATGGTCTCTGCCCGAGGAATCAAGGCAAATCCTGAGAAAGTCCAAGCCATCACCCGCATGCAAGAACCAACCGACGTCAAAGGAGTACAGCAGCTCACTGGAAAACTTGCAGCCCTAAGCCGCTTCATTAGCAGGCTGGGAGAACGCACGCTGCCTTTCTATCAGCTGCTCAGAAAAGGAGAGAAATTCGAGTGGACGGAGGAATCCCGGCAAGCATTCGCGGACCTGAAAAAGACACTCTCGACTAAACCAATACTGGCGGTACCCAAGGAACGAGAGAAGCTATACCTCTATGTGGCAGCACGTAGCAGTGTAGTAAGCACATCGCTCGTTGTCGAGAACGCAGAAGAAGGCAAGGTCCAGAGCATCCAGAGACCAATCTACTACCTCAGCATGCTCCTGACCAAATCCCAGCAGCGGTACCCGCACTATCAGAAGCTACTACTGGCCATAGTCATGACCTCAACGAAGGTATCCCACTACTTCGACGAGCACCCTATCACAATCGTGAGCAGCACACCACTCGCTGACATCCTCAACAACCCTGGAGCAACCGGGCGAGTCGCCGAGTGGAACATCGAGCTCAGCCCACGGGACCTGCAGTTCAAGCACCCAACAGCCATCAAAGCCCAAGTACTCCCAGAATTTTTGGTCGAGTGGACGGAGGTTCAAACACCAGGCCCCCCGGACCTATCAAACTCATGGTCAATGTTCTTCGATGGGTCTAAGAGACAACAAGGAGCTGGGGCAGGAGTCGTGCTCACCTCCCCTAAAGGAACGAAGCTGAAATACGTCCTCCAGATCAACTTCAGTCACGCCTCCAACAACGAGGCAGAATACGAGGCACTCCTCCATGGCATGCGCATGGCCAAAACATGCGGAGCCACTCGCCTCATAATCTACGGGGACTCCAATCTCGTCGTCCAGCAGACGATGAGAAACTGCAACGCAATAGCCGACAACATGGCGGCATACCAAAAGCTCTACAACGAACTCGAAGGAAGTTTCGACGGTTCCGAGCTCAACTACATCACCAGGGACAACAACACAGAAGCCGACGAGCTCGCGAACATCGGTTCGACCCGGGGACCTGTACCACCCGGCGTTTTTCTCGAAAGCATCAGCCGGAGATCCATCAAGGTCCAGACAGCAACACCTGAAGCAGTCGAGGACGGCGAAGACGCAACAGAAATGGCGCAGGTGGCAGCAGCAACGCCATCAGAAGGCGCAAGCACCAACAAATCCGACAGCACAGCTCCGACAGAGCTCGAAGGACCAGTCTGGACAAAACCTTTTCTCCGATTCCTAATTGAAGGCACGCTACCACAAGACGTGGCCGAAGCACGACGCATCAGCCGACGATCCAAGGCGTTCACGATGATCAACAGACAACTATACAAGCGCAGCATCACTCAAATACTCCAAAGGTGTATCGACGAAGAAGACGGCAAAGCCCTACTACTCGAAATCCACGAAGGCACCTGCGGGCACCACGCGAGCAGTCGAGTGCTCGTGTCCAAAGCATTCCGAGCTGGGTTCTACTGGCCCACAACCATGAAAAACGCAGAGGAAATAGTACGACATTGCGTCGCTTGCCAGAAATTCGCCAACAGGCCACACGCTCCCGCATCAGAGCTCAAAACCATACCACTATCCTGGCCGTTCGCCACCTGGGGACTCTACATGGTAGGCCCACTCAAGAAATCATCAAAGGGCGGAAGGACACACCTGCTCGTCGCAGTCGACAAGTTCACTAAATGGATTGAAGCAGTGCCAATCATCAGCTCCACAGCCCTCACGGCCGTCAACTTCATCAAGTCGATCATATTCAGATTCAGAGTGCCACACAACATCATCACGGACAATGGAACGAACTTCACAGCCACAGAATTTCAGAACTTCTGCGAAGAACTGGGAATCAAAATCAATTATGCATCAGTCGCGCACCCGCAGTCCAACGGACAGGTGGAAAAAGCAAATGGCCTTGTCTGCGGGGGAATCAAGAAACGGCTCCTCGCACCACTCGAGCAAGTCGCCGACAACTGGGTAGAAGATCTCCCCGCGGTCCTATGGAGTCTACGAACTACACCAAACACCGCGACCCAATACACACCCTTCTTCATGGTGTACGGGGCAGAGGCAGTCCTACCACACGACCTCAAGTTTGGAGCACCCCGGGTCACTGGATACGAAGAAGAGGAAGCAGAAGAAGCACTACAAGATAACAAGGATATGGCTGACGAAGCAAGAGACACAGGCCTGACAAAATCAGAGGGATACCAAGACAAACTACGTATCTACCAAAGCAGTCGATTGCGCACCAGAACCTTCAACAAAGGTGATCTAGTCCTACGACTAATACAAGAGAAGGTCCATAAACTTGCCCCCCAATGGGAAGGACCATTCATAGTCTCAAAAGTCATCGGAGGCGATGCCTACAGGCTGAAGAACCCGAAGACAGACGAGGACGTCGGCAACCCATGGAACGTAGCAAACTTGCGACTGTTCTATCCATAGCCCCTATCGGTCGGACATGACTGGAAACTCATGTAAACAGCTTGACCGCAATAAAATAAATGTTGCCCAACTACTGCCATCTTAAAGGACTCGGGGGCTTAAGAGCAAAATCCCCCCGAGCAACTCTATCGCATACGCGATCTCATGTAAAGCACTCGGGGGCTTAAGAATAAAATCCCCCCGAGCAACTCTATCGCATACGCGATCTCAAGTAAAGCACTCGGGGGCTTAAGAATAAAATCCCCCCGAGCAACTCTATCGCATACGCGATCTCAAGTAAAGCACTCGGGGGCTTAAGAATAAAATCCCCCCGAGCAACCCTATCGCCTACGCGATCTCAAGTAAAGCACTCGGGGGGCTTAAGAGCAAAATCCCCCCGAGCAACTCTATCGCATACGCGATCTCAAGTAAAGCACTCGGGGGCTTAAGAATAAAATCCCCCCGTGCAACTCTATCGCATACGCGATCTCAAGTAAAGCACTCGGGAGCTTAAGAGCAAAATCCCCCTGAGCAACTCTATCGCATACGCGATCTCAAGTAAAGCACTCGGGGGCTTAAGAATAAAATCCCCCTGAGCAACTCTATCGCATACGCGATCTCAAGTAACGCACTCGGGGGCTTAAGAATAAAATCCCCTCGAGCAACTCTATCGCCTACGCGATCTCAAGTAAGGCACTCGGGGGCTTAAGACCAAACTCCCCCCGAGCAACGCTATCGCCTACGCGATCTTCTTCACGAGCACTCGGGGTCTTGACAGGACCACAACCAGATGAAGCCCTAAGCACTCTTGAAGAAACTTTAGAGGAAGCAGAAGCTCATTTAGTCTTCACCTGATCGCCAAAGATCACCTAAAGACTCGGGGGCTACTCCCATCGCGAGCACTGTCGCGCACCCAATAAACGACGACAAAGGAAACAAATTTTAGCCTACGCCTGACCCTTTGACTCAAGCGTAGCCTCGGGGGCTACTCCCATCGGGAGCGCTGTCGCGCACCCGATAGAACCCGCAAGCACAAAGTATTGGACAGACTCGAAGACAGCCCTCGGCCGCAAAGGATTTGAACACAAAGAAATCAAAGACAACTCCTGATCGTCCGGGACTCGAGCAACAGTTTTTGTCGCGTAAAGGAACAAATATAAACTCCATTGCAAAGGATAAAGCACATTTTACACCCTCAGTACAGAAAGGATTCAACTACATTTGGATAGAAGGCAACTCTTGTTACAAGAGGGAACCACCCAAGGAATTATGACTTCTACATGTGTGCCCATGAGGGGTAGCCGACTCTAGTACAAGAGCATCATCACAGACAAAGTAGGAGTCGAAGCAGCAGGCTCATGATGTCAATGACATAACAAAAGGTGAAGCTCGACTTATTTGCGGAGCCATTGAACATGATGCTCCACCAGCTTCTTCTCCTGCTCCTCTAGCTTCTTCTCCAGCTCCTCCCAAGTTGCCGGCGAAGATGACGCCGCTGCCTCCAGTTCTACAAGGTCGCCTGCCGCGCTCGTTTAACCGGTGGCTTGACATCGAGGTCTTCTTCAGAGGCAGAGGAGGAAGCAGTTGAAGACGGCTCAACACCACCACCAGAAGAGTACCTGGAGGAAGAAGCAGTTGAAGACGCCGGCGATGGATTCTTCGACTTTGTGGAGTCGTCGCTGCTCGACTCCTGCCCATGCGGATCCATGCTATTGCCACTCGGATCGAATGCGCGGACAGTGACAGTGCTTTCGCCGTCAAAACGACAGCTGAGCATGTCGCCATCTCGCAAATTCAACCGCCGAGCAAACAAACTCCTACCAGAGCCAAGAAAAATCAAGTGAGAGCTATCAACCTCCAAGTCAACATAAGAAGGAGATCGACAACTCCCTTGAAAATGCAGAAGCAAGCCATCCAAGCCACGCTCAGAGACAATGGCAGAAAAAGCAGAGGGAAGAAGGATGCGATTAGCACTTTGGCCACGAACACGCAAAATAAAATCATAGCGCCAGAATCCCTCCCCCAAGGGAGAGGAGGAAGGCACTGGCGCCGCACCATGACGACCACCACGACATGAGCGTGGTGTACGACCACCATGACCACGACGAACACGGCCACGGCCAACACCTCGCCTGGGACCCATGAGCGGAAGAAGAGATGAAGGAAGAGGTGAAGCAGCGAGTTGGATAGAGGCATGGAAGAGAAAGGCCTATTTATGGAGCAACTATCCTCAAAGCACAGGGAAGCCAAGACGACGGCAGTAATTAATTCAAAGACCAATCGTCCCAGCCGTCTCGGACTCCAAAACGAAGATGCTTTCCCACGGGACGCACTGTACACACGACGCGTCAATTCACGCGCGTTTCCAACGCGCGTCTAGGAAAACTCAACCGGCGCTCGCCGCACGCAGCGGCCATTATTATGACTGGTCCTAAAGAAGTGATGGTTCACTGGCAGAGCATCCCTGACAGCCATCAAACAGAGGCATCACCATCCCTAACAAGCAGTAAAAAAACATCAAGGCCCCAAGATTTCATTTTTCAGATCTTTTTCCCAAGGAAGAAAAAACATCTTACTCCCATCGGGAGCGTACATCATAAGAGTCCCGGGTGCTCCCTCACCTAAAGGTTAGCCGCGTGCTCGAGTGACCACTCGCACTTATGAGAGTCTCGGGTGCTCCCTCAATCCGATGTAAGACAAACAAGCATTCACCAAGACCATACGGTGCTAAGAGTCTCGGGTGCTGCCTCACCTGAAGAGCCGAAACGACATTCGAGTGATTACTCGCGAATAACCCCCCGACTGAGCACTCGAAACAAAGATCCTCGGGTGAATGAGTGAACAGCCTGCTTGATGTTTTGTTCCAAGCGGGTGCAATGTTGTAAGGCTCCGCGCCTCAAAAACACACCTTCCTGGAACACGATACACTGTGCCCAGATGCCACGCAAGATTAGCGTGTAGGTAAGACCCCGCTGCGAAGTACGGCCGGGCTGGGACTTGCCGAAGAGCGATTTCACTCCCAACCTTTCCCATGCGCAGAGCATGATAGAAAAGCCGGGCGGACGCGCCTTAGGCTACTCACATTACTGGCGGCAAATGAACACCGTAAGACCTGAAGCGGCCGGACTTTTGCTCGACACCATTGTTCCAAGTTCACGTCGAGGGACGTGGGTTTGATTAGGCTACTGTGGTATTTGCCCTAGTGCAATTCACCAAGGCTCGACCCGTCGACTCCTTGGGCACTTTCAGCTTAGCATCCCTCGAAACAGGTTTTGTCATGGCCACCAGACTGCCAGCGACCCGCGGATGAACCGTGCATACCAAAGAATGACGAATGAATGTACTCGAGTCCCTGAGCGACTCTTCGAGTCCCCCAGGCACTCGGGGGCTACTGACGAGGGGGTGACCCCACGACTCCTACGGATGAGCCTACCTGGTGTCCATGAAGGAAGAAAGCCCATGAAGATACGGCCTCAACCCGCTAGTTGGTACCAACGTAGGAGTCTGCAACTCGCAAGGAAGGTGTGAAGACCTGCCGTACGGAGCAAGCTAGGGTTAGGAAAGCATACTTGTACATGTAGGGGGACTCCCCGAGACCTGGCCCGGTATATAAGGGCTAGGAGGGTTTGAAAGCTCAAGAATGATCAGAGGGGGAGGGGGTGAATGATCACTTCTAAAAATTCTAAAGAACTTAGAAGGAATTCATGAAAACTGCAAAGGACTAAGGCATCTCGAAGGAAATACAGTATCGAAAGTAATGCATGGCTCGAAAGGATTGGGGACGAAGGGAAACATCGAAGGCAAACAGGCAACGAGTAAATACTTAATGTAAATGCTAGAAAGAAAACGAGCTTGACACGACGATGTTTGGTAAACCAGTTCACACTCTGCAAAGTGCTACGTCTGGTTGGAGGGACTGGTGATTGAACACCTGGAGCAAAACTCTCTCCATCCTATTCTCCACTGCAACAAACTCCTCGAGCTTGTCCAGTTTTCACTCGTGGTAGATGATTCAGGACATCTCCGAGACCTTTACAAACTTCCTTCAGCAGTGACAATTTCTCTTCGACTGCTTGACAGGCGACGCCTAACCGTCTAGGAGACTTGAAGTTCTCCAAGATAAAAAGATCGGCTAATCTCAACCTAAGTCTCTATGAATTGCTCAACTCAGTTCAGACTTGGGTTTTGGTTTTCTCTCGATGAATCTCTCTTGGGATGCTCACAGACTTCTGTCTTAGAATCTTCAGTGGAGCATCCAACCCGAAATGGCGGGTAGGTGCAGGGTATTTATAGTTGGCGATCCCGATGGGTAAAATGACTGAAGTGACCCGATGTGACCGCTTGACGCGTGTCCACGACGGTCGGATTCCAATCACTGTGCAACTTTACTTGAGGAACAAGTAAGCTGACTTACCGAACGAGTTCTCTCTCGAAGGCACGAAGTGCGATGACTTTGCCTTTGAGCTATTTACTCGACTCAGTAAGATTTCTCTCGGTAGGCTTTTGTGGGTTTAGGTTGAGCAGAGCAAATTCACTACGACTAAGATCTCAACTAGCAAACCCCTCTTAATAGTACGGTTTTTCCTACGACTCAAGAAAATAAAGAGAAACTAGTAAAAAGACTAAGTCTTCGACCAGCTTCAGCTTTCTCCTCGTTGCGCTTTTACTCGAGAGAGAGTTTTTCTTCGGCTACATTTTTAGGGGTCGTCTTCCTTCAAAGGTTTCGGTAGATGACTGCAGCTCTGCTGCAGTGAGTTGTCCTTCGACCTTCTACTTGCAAACTCCATTCTTTCGGAACCTAAGTATCTGTTTATACTCGAAAACAATATTAGTTCCACTTCTGCTTTGTCCAACAATGTCCAAAACCTTCGGGGGCAAAGCTTGCTCTTACAATCTCCCCCTTTTTGGACGATTGTTGACAAAACAGGCATCGATAAATAATTGATAAAATTTTGAGTTTTCGATGATAAACCAGTGCTAAGATCGATGAAATACTCCCCCTTGATGTATGCATGGAAGATAAGAGTTTCCTGTGAAGTGCATATTTGACAAGTAGAATCGAGGGAAAAACATCAATAATCTTAGCGAGTGAAATTGCATTCCAGATAATATCCAATAAGAAATATGCAATCTCCTCGAATGACCTGTGAACTTATATGAAGGATAACTTCCTGCAAAAAGGTTAAGTATCGCAAGCAACAGATAGATATCTTACGAAAAAGAGTAGCAGTTCACAGTCCTACTTCGAGTTAGTTACAACCAGATCGAATATGAATCGAAAGTTTGTTGAAACTACTCAGAAAACCTCAAAAATTCAAAAGTTTATCGAATGAAAAGCAAAGCCCTTAACCCCGTAGGCAAACTAATTTCTTCGATGCCACTACATCTCCCCCTTTTTGTCACAACGTACAAAAAGTCAAGAGAATAGGGTTGAAAGAAATTCCTACTCGCTGTGGCGGCTCCGGCGATGTCGAGAAGATTCGGCGAGTGTTGGAGCACGACGAATGGGGAGAGCACCTGGAGGAGTGATCTTCGTGAGGAAGGAGTGTTGATCTCCAGAAGATTCCAGCTGCGATTCCGGCGGGGTCCTGGGGCTTCGAGGGTGTGGAGTGTAAACTCTCGCTGGACGTTGAGGGGCTTCATCTTTCTCAGAGTCGGAGGAGAAGGTGTTCACAGTGATGTGATAATAGTCATCGACACTGAGCACATCTCTGTTCTTAGGCAGCCGAGGGATATTGGGATCCGGGCGATCTATTCGATCATCATTAGTCCAATTCCTGTTCAGATGGGGAGGATATTCTTCGAAGCCACATCGTTGAAGTTGACCGAGTGAATTGAATTTTCGCAGTCCTTTCCAATCTCGGCGAAGGCATTCACGCAGCATCTGATTGTTGTTCATGGTAATATTGCGCAAATGATTTATCTTGTCCATCAATGCTTGCTTCTGAATGAAATCTTGGTCGATGTGATGTTGGAGCATTTGCTGGGACCGAAGAGAAACTTCCATGTGATGCACTGGCTTGATAAACTTCGAGCGAACATTACGCTCAGTTAAGTGGGCGCGGATGCCAGTGTGCTCAGCATATTGATCGTTGGGTCGAGCAACAATCTGCAATACTTCCCTAACTGGTGGAGTGAAAATCTTCGGGAAAATTGACACGGGGAATGGCACGTCCCGAGAGTAATTGCAGATAGCCATCAGCCATGGTGCATACGGCTTGTGGGAATTTTGATCATTAGCACAAGACAACAAAGTTCTGATGAAGTAGTCTTCAAAATCGAAAGGATGACCATGGACTAACTTCAATAGAGCAAGTTGCACATCATTGGGAAAAGGAAAATCATCGTGCACATCGAGCATTGGCATCAAAGTCTTCGAAAGAATATAAAACCATGCCTTTGCTTCAAAAACTAAGTGTCTTGGCTTGGGCTCAGCCAGGTAGTTATCTCCTACGACATCTGGATTCATGAGCGTAGAAAATTCTGTAGGAGTTGGAGCAGGTAAGTCATGAAGCTTGTGTGGTAATCCTTCGAACCGAGGTAAATTGATGATGGCCAGAAATTGGTCGACAGTCATATGGAATACTTGGCCTTGGATCATATAATCAAATTTCCACGTCTTCGAGTTCTCGGGATCACCAGTGACATAGAGCGTTGCATAAAATTGCTTGATAAGCTCGGGATTGTAGCCACAATCGAGAGCAAACATCTTGTGAGCGTGAAGACCATCAATTGTTTCGGCAACATTCTCGAAACATGAAGTGGAGTACACCGAAGGCATATCAAGGTATTGATGTTGGAAAACTCTAGCCTTGTTGTACAACACACGAGTATAATAGATGGCTTGCTCTTGGGTCCAAAACCGAAGAGAATATGAACTTCTGGGCTTCTCGTAGGGATTGGTTCCGAAGAAAAATGGCTTGTGTTCACGCCTTTTGAAGATGGGGCCTCCTCGAGGAACATCTGAGCGGAACAGAGGCAGCATTTCTCTCGGATGAGCAGAATGGAGCAACTCATCAACAGGAAAAACTTCGGCAGCATTATCCGGAATCTGGAAAACTGGCTCAGCAGGACGAGGAATTGAAGATGGAACGTTTACAATGTCCTAAGCTGGGATGGCTGCAGGAGCAGTTTCCTCGGCCTGCGCTTCGACGGCAACTCCTTCGTCGGCATTAGCATTTTGAGCGGCCTCTTCATTCTCCATGGCCTCCAAATCTTCGTCTAGTTGTGCGAAAGCATCAACCATTTCTTCGTTTGAGGAACTTGATGAGGAGGAGGAAGAACTTTCACTAGAATCGTCATCTCCAGAACTGTTTCCTTCGACAGCATCTTGATGAGAAGAAACTGTCGTGATATCAACATCAGCGTCTTCTCCGTCATGCAGAGTCTGGGCAGAGGAGTAATCTTTCTGAGCAGAGGAGGTGGGGGCTTGAGTTTCTTTCTCGACCTGAGAAAGTTGCTCGGTCTCTGCTTGGGCTTGGGTCTCGATGGATGGGGTGGTTGATGGAATAATGTACGGTGGTGATGATGGTTTCGGTGGTGGCGACGAGGCTTTTGGTGGTGATGGTTGACGAGGTGGAGGTGTTTGTTGGCGAGGTGGAGGTGTTTGTTGGCGAGGTGGAGGTGTTTGTTGGCGAGGTGGAGGTGTGGCTTGGCGAGGAGGTGGAGTTTTCTCACGAGGAGGAGTGGGTTGCTTCGTGGGGGTTGGTGCAGTTTCCTGTCGTGCTGATGCAGCAACGACCTCGGTAGACTTGGCCTTCTTGGAATTCTTCTTGATCTCTGGCGTCCCACACGCAGAGGTTGGGGCAGCAGACTTTCTCTTACGAGATTGTCTCTTGTATAGGGCATCATTGTGCTCTTTGCATACGGCCGACACAATTTGTCGAACCTTTTCAAACACAGCAGCCAAGTTTTCCTTCTGTGCCCTTCTGGATGCTTCAAGAGTGGCAATCTTGGATTTGAAAAACTTATGGGACTCAATGTCCTCGGTTTGTTCTTGAAGTTGCCTGGTGTAAAATCTCACTTGCTCCTTGTCCTTGCGATCCTGGGTGATATACCCTTCCCAGCGAATCATGTATCGAGCAACATGCTCTTGGATCTCAGCAGGGACATCATCCTCGGCAGTGACTTTGCTCGGTGTGGTAGCCATCTTCCAGAGGATATGAGAAATATTAGCAGCATCCCAAGGAGCATGGGCACCAGAATCTCCTTCGTTGGAGCTCTCTTCATCGGCACGAGGGCCAGAAGCAACAGGTGCAGGTGCAGGAGCTGGTGCGGCTCGAGGAACTGGAACAGCATGAGCCTTTTGCCTAGTCTCCTTGGATTTCTTCTCGGCCTCCTTGGTGGCCTTGGCCGCAGCAATGGGTTTTGTGACGGCACTAGGGGCCGCAGCTTTATCCTTCGAGGCACTAGGGGCCTCAGCATTTTTCTTCGCAGCACTTGTGGCTGCAACCTTTTCCTTCGTGACTGTGGGAGTCACAACTTTCTCGGTGGCGCTGGTGGCCACAACCTTTTCCTTTGGAGCATCAGGAATTTTGCCTTCAGCAATCTGTCGTCGATACTTTTCACTGACCAGATGTAGTATGCCTAGCTGTTGAGAAACTTGGGCCTTTTTATGCTCGGGCTGGCTGTGAAAGTTCAGGAGCTTGGAATTTGTCAAGTCTTTGTCTTCTTGTGCTTTTTGCTTTGCCAGCCTTTCTTTTCGTTGAACAAGAGTTTCTTCATCCTCAGCAACTTTAGCTTGCTTTCCCTTCGATTTGGCCAAAGGTTTTGGCCGGCGAGCTTGAACTGGTGGAGCAGATGAAATGGGCGGATCAGTGACCAAGTTGGTCAAGTCAATGTTTGCTCGAGGAGCCTGTGCAGCTGGCTCCTGGATCCTAATGACTTTACTGCTCGGCTTCTTCTTTAGAGGAATGTCCTCGACATCTGCCTCAGTTACAGGGTCTTGATCATCAGATTTTGCTTCTTCATCGGAGCTTGCATCTGGTGGTGAGACAATTACCACCTTTTTCTTTCGCTTGGCTGATTTCTTGCCAGCCTTCGGTTTGGCACTTGGGCCAACATCCTCGGCACCCTCAGCAGCAGCGGCCTCCTTTCTTGCTTTGGCTTCCTTTCTCTTCTGTGCTCGTGCTTCCCGAGCATCAACCAGCTCTTGAAAATCAGCAGAGGTTTTGAGAGCGGATGGGTGAGCATCAGCTAGAGGAGGTGGTCGATTATCTTTCGTCCACTTGGGCCTTAAAGATTTGACATCCAACCAGGGATTTTTCATTGCAAACAGCCTCTCCCAGCGAGGAATAAGCGACTTGTATTCATACCAACGAAGAGCTTGTAGCCTTCGAATCTCTTGCAGACGATTTTCTCTTGTACGTTCATCTTCAGAACCTGAAGGCGTTCTCAAATTCTTCTCTATGATCAACTCCTCTGATAATCCTTCAGAGTTGTTGGTGATTCTTGTTCGGCCTCCCACACGCTTGGGTGCTCTGACATTTCCTTCGATCCCAGACATTTTCCTACGAAAAAGATAGGTACGAGGGAATATAGGAAAGTTGTGAACAAGTACCAGCGGTTTTCGAGGAAAATCATTTTGAATGCAGTAAACTTATCGATAAGCATGTCTTGCAGCAAATTTTTCAAGCAAGTGCTAGGCTAGATTTCCATCGGGTGCAAATCTAACGAAGAACTTGTATGAACGAATTGCACAAACAAGTCTATCGATACGTTTCTGAGTAAATTGCTTAAGTGAGAGAATCCGAGGGATTTCTTACCTAGCTCAGATGGGAATCGACAGAAAACTCTAGAAACAGATTTCCCAAGATTCAATGATCCAAACAGATCAAACAGACCTAAGAAAATGAGAGAAAATCAAGAACAAATCTGGATACGATGAACAGATGAGATTGGAATCGTGTCCAGAGACACACATACCCTAACTTGGCGATGTGCGGCGACTACGGCGACACGGATGAAGTTCCTCGTCGACGGGAAGGTCTCCGGCGGCTTCCTTCCGGCAGCAAAGCGGCGAGGGAGTCGACGGCGACGAGCAGCACGGCGGCGCGCGAGAGAGAACTTCGGGAGCAGAGAGATGAAGTCGAGGGAATTGCGATTGCTGAACCGGTGGGGTGGATCAGTATTTATAGGGGAGGGGTCTGACATAACTGTAAGATCTGATCCAACGGCGCAGATTTCGCGTCTCTCCGCATTCAACGGACGGATTTTGTGGCGGTAATCACGGGAAAATCCCAACGAACCGAAAGAAAGTTGCTCCACGTCCGAGACCAAACTCATCGAACATCGAGTATAAAAGTAGATAAACGTTCGATAGATTTACCTTCGGAATCAATGACATTCGAAGGGAATCTTGATCGAGTACAAATATACATGTTCACGAGAGAAAAGCACAGATGGGGTAGGGATAGAATAGAGGGAAAACAGGGTCCGATGCTTAATCAATCCGAGGGGAAAACAGTGATAATACTCGGAGTGGTAAGTGTATAGGACAACACCAAACGAACAAAAACAAACGAAAAAGAAACACGATAGAAAATTAACGTAAGTAAACTACTTAGAAAGAAAACATATAATACATAGTACCGATAGTTATGATCTTACTGCACATTTCGTGAGTCCAATATGTTTAACTCACACCTTAGTGCACATAACCTCTTTTCATCCAAGGGCTTCGTAAAGATATCAGCCAATTGATCTTCGGTGCGGACATGGCTGATAACAATATCTTCTCGCTGAACGTGATCTCGAAGAAAATGATGACGAATATCAATATGTTTCGTTCGAGAGTGTTGCACAGGGTTATGGGCAATCTTGATAGCACTCTCGTTATCACATAGCAAAGGAATTTTCTTCACAAGAATACCATAATCTTTCAGCGTTTGCTTGAGCCACAGAGTCTGAGTGCAGCATGAACCGGCAGCAATATACTCGGCTTCAGCCGTAGAAATAGATACGCAATTCTGTTTCTTTGAAGCCCAACAGACAAGAGATCTACCGAGAAAATGACATGTGCCCGAGGTAGATTTCCTGTCGACTCGATCACCAGCCCAGTCAGAATCAGAATATCTAACGAGATCAAACTAGGCACCCTTGGGATACCAAAGTCCCAAAGTTGGTGTATGAGCAAGATATCGAAGAATACGCTTGACAACAATATGATGTGATTCTTTCAGGTTTGCCTGAAAACGAGCACACATACAAACTGATAGCATAATGTCAGGTCTAGATGCCTCCTAGAGGAACATCTGAGCGGAACAGGGGCAGCATTTCTCTCGGATGAGCAGAATGGAGCAGCTCATCAACAGGAAAAACCTCGGCAGCATTAGCCGGCATCTGGAAAACTGGCGCAGCAGGACGAGGAATTGAAGAAGGAACATTTATAATATCCTGAGCTGGGATGGCTGCAGGGGCATTCTCCTCGGCCTGTGCTTCGACGCCAACTCCTTCATCGGCATTAGCAATTTGAGCGGCTTCTTTAGTCTCCATGGCCTCCAAATCTTCGTCCAGTTGTGCGAAAGCATCATCCATTTCTTCGTTCGAGTAATTTGATGAGGAGGAGGAAGAACTGTCACTAGAACTGTCATCTCAAGAACTATTTCCTTCGACAACATCTTGACGAGAAGAAACTGTTGTGATATCAACATCAGCGTCTTCTCCTTCATGCAGAGTCTGGGCAGAGGAGTAATCTTTCTGATCAGATGAGATGGGGGCTTGAGTTTCTTGCTCGACCTGAGAAGGTTGCTCGGTCTCTGCTTGTGCTTGGGTATTGATGGCTGGGGTGGTCGATGGAATGATGTGAGGTGGTGATGGTGGGTTTGGTGGTGGCGACGAGGATTTTGGTGGAGATGGTTGACGAGGTGGAGGTGTGGCTTGGCGAGGGGGTGGAGTTTTCTCACGAGGAGGAGTGGGTTGCTTGGAGGGGGTTGGAGAAGTTTCCTGTCGTGCTGTGGCAGCAACGATCTTGGTTGGCTTGGAATTCTTGGTATTCTTCGCAATCTCTGGCGTCCCACGCTCAGAGGTTGGGGCAGAAGACTTTCTCTTTCGAGATTGTCTTTTGTACAGGGCATCATTGTGCTCTTTGCATATGGCAGACACAATTTGTCGAACCTTTTCATTCACAGCGGTCAGTTTTTCCTTCTGTGCCCGTCTGGATGCTTCAAGAGTGGAAATCTTGGATTTGAAAAACTTACTTGGTGCTCGGTTTCTTCTTGAAGTTGCCTGGAGTAAAATCTCACTTTCTCCTTGTCCTTGCGATCCTGGGTGAGATATCCTTCCCAGCGAATCATGTATCGAGCAACATGCTCTTGGATCTCAGCAGGGACATCATCCTCGGCAGTGACTTTGCTCGGTGTGGTAGCCATCTTCCAGAGGATATGTGAAATATTAGCAGCATCCCAAGGAGCATGGGCACCAGAATCTCCTTCGTTGGAGCTCTCTTCATCAGCACGAGGGCCGGAAACAACAGGTGCAGCAGGGGCATTTGCAGGAGCTGGTGCGGCTCGAGGAACTGGAACATCCTGAGCCTTCTGTCTAGCCTCTTTGGCTTTCTTCTCGGCCTCCTTGGTGGCCTTGGCAGCAGCAATGGATTTTGTTACGGTACTAGGGGCCGCAGCTTTATCCTTCGAGGCACTTGGGGCCTCAGCGATTTTCTTCGCAGCACTTGCAGCTGCATCCTTTTCCTTCGTGACTGTGGGAGTCACTACTTGTTCGATGGCGCTAGGGTCCACAGCCTTTTCCTTCTGGGCACTCGGAATTGTGCCTTCAGAAATTTGTCGTCGGTACTTTTCACTGACCAGATGCAGTATGCCTAACTGTTTGGCAACCTGAGCCTTTTTATGCTCGGGCTGACTGTGGAAGTTTAAGAGCTTGGAATTTGTCAAGTCTTTATCTTCTTGCTCTTTTTGCTTTGCCAGCCTTTCCTTACGCTGGATAAGAGTTTCATCGTCCTCGGCCACTTGAGCTTGCTTTCCCTTCGATTTGGCCGAAGGTTTTGCCCTGCGAGCTTGAACTGGTGGAGCAGATGAAATGGGCGGATCAGTGACCAAATCGGTCATGTCAATTGTTGCTCGAGGAGCCTGGGCAGCTGGCTCCTGGATCCTGATGCCTTTACTACTCGGCTTCTTCTTCTGAGGAATGTCCTCGACATCAACCTCCGTGCCAGGGTCTTGATCATCAGAATTGGCTTCTTCTTCGGAGCTTGCATCTGGTGGCGCGACAATTACCACCTTTTTCTTTCGCTTGGCTGATTTCTTGCCAGCCTTTGGTTTGGCACTTGGGCCAACTTCCTCGGCACCCTCAGCAGCAGCAGCCTCCTTTCTTGCTTGAGCCTATTTGCGTTTTTGTGCTCGTGCTTCCCGAGCATCAACCATCTCTTGAAAGTCGGCAGGTGTTTTCAGAGAGGATCGATGAGCATCAGCTGGTGGAGGTGGTCGATTACCTTTCGTCCACTTGGGCCTTAAAGATTTGACATCCGACCAAGGATTTTTCAAAGCAAACAACCTCTCCCAGCGAGGCATAAGAGACTTGTATTCATACCAACGAAGTGCTTGAAGCCTTCGAATCTCTTGCAGACGGTTTTCTCTTGTGCGTTCATCTTCAGAACCTTCAAGCGTTCTCAACTTCTTTTCTATGATCAAATCCTCTGATAATCCTTCAGAGTTGTTGGTGATTCTTGTTCGGCCTCCCACACGCTTGGGAGCTCTGACATTTCCTTCGTTTCCAGACATTTTCCTGCGAAAAGGATAGGTACGAGGGAATATAGGAAAGTTGTGAACAAGTACCAGCGGTTTTCAAGGAAATACATTTTGAATGCAGTAAACATATCGATAAACTTGTCTTGCAGCAAGTTTTTCAAGAAAGTGCTAGGCTAGATTTTCATCAAGTGTAAATCTAACGAAGAACTTGAATGAAATAAGTGCACAAGTGCAAATCCATCGATATGCTTTTGAGGAAAATGTCTAAGTGAGAGAATCCGAGGGATTTCTTACCTAGCTCAGATGGGGAATCGACAGAAAACGCTAGAAACAGATTTCCCAAGATTCAATGATTCAAAAGGATCAAACAGACCTAATAGAATGAGAGAAAATTAAGAACAAATCTAGGGCTCGATGAACGGAAGAGATTGGAATCGAGTCTTAGAGCCGTGCATACCCTAACTCAGAGAAGTACGGCGACTACGGCGGCGCGGATGAAGATCCTCGTCGACGAGAAGGTCTCCGGCGACTTCCTTCCGGCAGCAAAGCGGTGAGGGAGTCGGCGGCGACGAGCAGCACGGCGGCGCGCGAGAGAGAACTTCGGGAGCGGAGCGATGAGGTCGAGGGAATTGCGAGGGCTGTGCCGGTGGGGTGGATCAGTATTTATAAGGGAGGGATATGACATAACTATCAGATCTGATCCAACGATGCAGATTCCGCGTCTCTCCGCATTCAACGGACGGATTTTGTGGCGGTGATCGCGGGGAAATCCCAACGAACCGAAAGAAAGTTGCTCCACGTCCAAGACCAAACTTATCGAACATTGAGTATAAAAGTAGATAAACGTTCGATAGATTTTCCTTCGGAATCAATGACATTCGATGGGAATCTTGATCGAGTACAAATATACATGTTCACGAGAGAAAAAAAGCATAGATGGGGTAGGGATAGAATAGAGGGAAAACAGGGTCCGATGTTTAATCAATCCGAGGGAAAAACAACGATAAAACTCGGAGTGATAAGTGTATAGGACAACACCAAACGAACGAAAACAAACGAAAAAGAAACATGATAGAAAAATAACGTAAGTAAACAACATAGAAAGAAAACGTATAATACATAGTACCGATAGTTATGATCTTACTGCACATTGCGTGAGTCCAATATGTTCAACTCACACCTTAGTGCACAGAACCTCTTCTCATCCAGGGGCTTCGTAAAGATATCAGCCAATTGATCTTCGGTGCGTACATGGCTGATAACAATATCTTCTCGCTGAACGTGATCTTGAAGAAAATGATGACGAATGTCAATATGCTTCGTTCGAGAGTGTTGCACTGGATTATGGGCAATTTTGATAGCACTCTCGTTATCACATAGCAATGGAATTTTCTTCACAAGAATGCCATAATCTGTAAGCGTTTGCTTGAGCCACAGAATTTGAGTGCAGCATGAACCAGCAGCAATATACTCGGCTTCAGCCGTAGAAATAGATACGCAATTCTGTTTCTTCGAAGTCCAACAGACAAGAGATCTACCGAGAAAATGACATGTGCCTGAGGTAGATTACCTGTCGACTCGATCACCAGCCCAGTCAGAATCAGAATATCCAACGAGATCAAATTGGGCACCTTTGGGATACCATAGTCCCAAAGTTGGTGTATGAGCCAGATATCGAAGAATTCGCTTGACAGCAATATGATGCGATTCTTTCGGGTTTGCCTGAAAACGAGCACACATACAAACTGATAGCATAATGTCAGGTCTAGATGCACAAAGATAAAGAAGCAAACCGATCATCGAGCGATATTTCTTCTGATCGAAAGGTTTGCCCTTCTCATCTGCATCTAGATGAACATTCGTAGGCATTGGAGTCTTGATAGTTTTGCAACTGACAAGATCAAACTTCTTCAGGCAATCTCTGAGATACTTCTCTTCAGAGATGAAAGTCCCATTCTTCTGTTGCCCGATTTGAAGCCCGAGAAAGAACTTCAATTCACCCATCATGGACATTTCATATTTCCTCGACATCATACGAACAAATTCTTCGCTAATATCAGGGTTAGTGCAGCCAAAAATAATATCATCGACATAAATTTGACACACAAAAAGATCATTTTTGTATGCACGAGTAAAAAGAGTCGGATCAGTTGTTCCTGGTTTGAAGCCCTTCTTTAGAAGAAAATCCTTCAGAGTTTCATACCAAGCACGAGGTGCTTGCTTTAACCCATATAGGGCCTTGTGCAACCTGTACACCTTATCAGGATTCTTCGGGTCTTCAAAACCTGGTGGCTGCATAACATATACTTCTTCTTCGATTTCACCGTTAAGAAATGCACTTTTGACATCCATTTGATATAGCAAAATACCATTGTAATTGGCAAAATCAAGCATGACACGAATGGATTCAAGTCGAGCAACTGGAGCATAAGTCTCAGCGAAATCAATACCTTCGATTTGGGTGTAGCCTTGAGCAACCAGTCGAGCTTTATTCCTTACCACAATGCCATCTTCATCTTGCTTGTTGCGAAAAATCCACTTCGTACCAATGATTTTTTGCTTCTTGGGATCAGGTCTATCAACAAGGGACCAGACTTTATTTCTTTCGAACTGATTAAGTTCTTCAAGCATTGCAGTCATCCAGTCTGAGTCCTTCATGGCTTCATCAAATTTCGATGGTTCTAGCATGGATACAAACGAAAAATTTCCACATAAGTTAGCTAATCGAGTACGAGAACGAGTGGTGGGATGACCTGGTAAATGAATCTATTCGAGAATTGAGTCGACGTCCACTCTTCTTCGAACACGAGGTAAAACTCCTTCATCATCTTGTGGATCCGATTGTTCTTCGGGATCAGCTTGACCTTCGGGATCAGCTTGTCCTTCGGGATCATTTCCTTCGGGTTCAACTTCTCCTTCGGGTTGGACATTTTCTTCGTTTATGCGTTCTCCTTCGACCTGTACATCATTTGCTTCGGGATGTTGATCTCCAGCGCCTCGGGCTATGTGTGGGAACATTGGACCATCATCATCCTTGTTGGCTTGACGTGCATTTCCTTCGACAGGTCGAATATCTCCAATAGCCATGTACCTGATAACTTCATCCAATGGTGGTTCATCCAGGTTAAGAGGTAATTGCTCTTTTTGAGAGCCGTTAGTTTCATCAAATCGAACATTTACAGTTTCTACAACTTTGCCAAGATGAGAGTTGTAAACTCTGTAAGTGTGATAATTCGAGCCATAACCTAGGAGAAAACCTTCGTGAGCCTTTGGGGCAAACTTGGAGCTGTGATTCATATCTCTGATATAACATGGAGCACCAAAAACCCTGAGATATGAAACATTTGGCTTTTTACCAGTGATGAGTTCATGTGAGGTTTTCTTCAGAAATTTGTGCAGATAAACCTTGTTGATGATATGACATGCAGTATTGATTGCTTCGGCCCAGAACCTGATAGGACTCTTGTATTCAGCAAGCATTGTTCTGGCTATTTCAATAAGTGTTTGATTCTTTCTCTTGACCACACCATTTTTTTGCGGTGTATAAGCAGCCGAGAATTCATGAATAAAGCCATATTCATCAAGAAATTCTTCGATATGAGTGTTTTTGAATTCTGTACCATTATCACTTCTGATATGCTTGAGAGATAATTCATATTCAGTCTGAGCTCTCTTTGCGAAAGTTTTGAAAATTTCAACAACCTTGCTCTTTTCATCTAGAAAGAAAACCCAAGTATATCGAGAGAAATCATCAACAATAACCAGACCATACTTGTTACCTCCAAGACTAGCATAATTTTGAGGACCGAATAAATCCATATGAAGTAATTCAAGAGGACGAGTAGTAGTCATTATAGTTTTTGCTGAGTGATGTTTCTTGGCAATCTTTCCTGCTTCACAGGCACTGCATAGACGATCTTTATCGAATTTAACATTATCAATTCCAACGATGTTCTTCTTCGAGATAAGAGTTTGAAGATTTTTCATTCCTGCATGACCAAGTCTTCGGTGCCATAACCAACCAGAAGTGGCTTTGGCCATTAAACATGTGGACACTGCAGGTCCCGAAGAAAAATCAACGATATAAATATCACCTTTGCGATATCCTTCGAACACGAAGGAATAATCATCCTGTGAAAAGACAACACAACGAGAAGCAGAAAACGGTACAAGCATACCCATATCACAAAGTTTTGAGATAGACATAAGATTATATCCAAGTGATTGAACAAGCATAACCTTATCAATATGCTTATCCTTCGATATAGCAATCTTACCCAAACCAAGTACTTTTCCTTTGTTGTTGTCACCGAAGGTAATGTATCTCTGTGAGGATTCAGTGAGTTTGTCTTCGGTGAACAAATCTTTGTCTCCGGTCATATGATTTGTACATCCACTATCCATGACCCATTCGGATCCACCGGAGACATAGCCCTGCAAAAGAATTAGTTCTTCTTAACCACCCACAAACGAGCAGGTGACTTAGAAGGCATGGAAGAGCTAGATGGGGTAGCAATATTATAGCGAACAGGATTGCATTGTCTATCTGGACCATCAAGCACACCATAAATATAATTCCTCGACGAGGGGTTAGAGTATTGATGGGTAACAGCAATTTTGGTGTTATTGTTACGATGACGATAAACATTTCTATCGATACGATAGTATTCCTTCTGGGGAACATTTGAAGCAGGCACCAAGGGTTCATTTCTATCCTCGAGAGAATAGTAGTGATTCGGTGGTACCGAGGATTTTCCCTGCATAGAATGGTTAGGGAGCAGTTTTTCTACGAGAGATTTGCGAACCCAAATCTGTCGCTTATAGAAACCATTCTTCGGAGGAGTACCAATGAATTCAGCCGACACCTTTCCTTCCTGATCTTTGACAAGCTTGTAGTCAGAATCAAGTGATTCATCAACAATAGCTTTGTCAATTTTGCAACTGAAACCTGAAAGGTTAGCAATATCAATGGGTTTTTCTTTCGCAAGAACCCAGACAGTTTTAGGATACTGCTCGGGTTCCCAGTAGGTTCCATCAGGATTGATTTTCATTTCGAAGCCAACTCCTTCGTTTCGTGGATTCCTGTGAAGAAGTGCCTTTCGTAGGATATCACATAGGTACTGGTGTCCCTGCACACTTTTGAACATGCCTGTTTCAAATAAAATTTTCAACCTGAGGAGTTCCTCGGTAATGGTTTCCTCATTCGAGGGGTTAGCATCATCAATAACAATAGGTTGCTTTCCTTTCGATCTCTCAGAAATAGACTCAATTTTACTTCGTTCCAAACAAGTTAAGCAAGGTGAAGTAGATTCATTTTTAGCTTCTGAGCCTTGTTAAGCCATGAGCGTGAGATTGACACTTTCCAACTCTTCATTCGCCTCTCTCAGTTTCTCGAGAGCCATTTTCCTTTGAAGGAATTCATAGGTTAGCTTCTCGTAGTCCACTGAGAGAAGATCATGACGAGAGGAAAGTTCATCATACTTTTCCTTCAGAGCAGTATGATCATTCGTCAAAGTTTGACCCTTCTCAATCTCATCGATCAACAAAGTCTCAATTTTTTTAATATTTTCACTTAGAGAATCTAGCTCATCTTGTTGGATAGAAGAAATTTTGGCAAGTTTAGCATAGCTTATCCTAGAGTTACTTTCATAAGCAGATCCATCAGAAGTATCGTAGGAATTCTTTGATGAGGATACCTTAGCCTTGGCCATGAAGCAGTAAGCTGGAGATTCATCTTTGCTGCTTTGGTTGGTGAAGAATGAACTTGAAGTCTTTCTCGAAGAAAATGCTAAACCAGAAACACCATCAGATTCTAAACCAGAACCAGAACCAGATCTTGGGTTTGATTCAGCTTCGGAACCGGATGCTTCATCTTCAGAGTTCATCTCTTTACCCAGATAGGCTTTGGCACGGTGGGAATTCTTTTGTCGAGAGGAATGTGATTTCGAGGAAGAACTCTCTCGATGCTTGTGATACTTCTTCTTCTTGTCATCATCAGAACCTTCTTTCTTGTCTTTTCTGGACTTAGAATGATATCTCTTCGACTCATAGTTTTTGCTCGATCTGTGAGACTTGCTCGAAGAGTTGCTGTGGGAATGCTTTGATCTATCTTCAATTTCCCAGAGAGGACAATCAGCAATGAAGTGACCTGGCTTCTTGCACTTGTGGCAACAGTTATCTTTCGCTGAAGAGTTTCTGGATGATGATCGATGCTGTGATGAATTGCTCGAATGTCTTGAAGAGTAGTTGTTCTTCTGTGAAGAGGAGTTCCTTCTCTGAAAGCGGTTGAATCTTCTCATTATCAATGCCAGATCTTTTCCAATGTTCTCGGGGTCATCTGAGGAGCAACCTGATTCAGAGCTAGCTTCAGGAGAGGAGTGATGTGAAGCTCTGGCCTTTAGTGCATGATATTTCCTTCGAGTCCCATTAACATCTCGTTTTTCATATTCTTCCATCTCGAAGGTATTAAATCTCAAGAATATCAGCGGAAACTAGATCCTTGAAATCAGTTCTTTCCTTAATCATCAGCACAATGTGATCGAAGGAATCATCAAGGGAACGGAGCAAAGTTCTGACAATAATCCGATTGGTAATGTCTTCGGCATCGAGGGAAATCAGTTCATTTGACAGCGCAGTGAGTCTGCTGTATATGGAGCTGACTTTTTCTCCCTCGTGCCTCTTGAAACGATAGAACTTGCTTCGAAGGGTGTCAATACGAGCATCTTTCTGAGTAGAGACACCTTCACCAATCTTCTCGAGATAGTCCCAAACACCTTTGGCCGAAGAAATATTCTTGACCTCATGATATTTCTCTGGAATCAGATGATTTGTAATGAAGACCCAGACTTCAGCATCTAGCTCTATCTTCTTTGCCTCTTCAGGAGTGATGGCATTTTTGTCTTTGACAGTTACACCATTCTTGACAACTTCCCAAGCGGCAGAGTTGATAGCCATGATATTCCTCTTCATTTTGTCCTTCCAATAGGGATAGTCCTTCCCATTGAAGATAGGGATTGGTTCCCCGGAGCGAATAGCTGCAAACGACATTCTTGACAACACTCCAGGTTGTTATTAGACCAAAATACGCAGAGCGTAGGGAGTGCCTAGCTCTGATACCAATTGAAAGCTCAAGAATGATCAGAGGGGGAGGGGGTGAATGATCACTTCTAAAAATTCTAAAGAACTTAGAAGGAATTCATGCAAACTGCAAAGGAGTAAGGCATCTCGAAGGAAATACAGTATCGAAAGTAATGCATGGCTCGAAAGGATTGGGGACGAAGGAAAACATCGAAGGCAAACAGGCAACGAGTAAATACTTAATGTAAATGCTAGAAAGAAAACGAGCCTGACATGACGATGTTTGGTAAACCAGTTCACACTCTGCAAAGTGCTACGTCTGGTTGGAGGGACTGGTGATTGAACACCTGGAGCAAAACTCTCTCCGTCCTATTCTCCACTGCAACAAACTCCTCGAGCTTGTCCAGTTTTCACTCGTGGTAGATGATTCAGGACCTCTCCGAGACCTTTACAAACTTCCTTCAGCAGTGACAATTTCTCTTCGACTGCTTGACAGGCGACGCCTAACCGTCTAGGAGACTTGCAGTTCTCCAAGATAAAAAGATCGGCTAATCTCAACCTAAGTCTCTGTGAATTGCTCAACTCAGTTTCGACTTGGGTTTTGGTTTTCTCTCGATGAATCTCTCTTGGGATGCTCACAGACTTCTGTCTTAGAATCTTCAGTGGAGCAGCCAACCCGAAATGGCGGGTAGGTGCGGGGTATTTATAGTTGGCGATCCCGATGGGTAAAATGACTGAAGTGACCCGATGCGACCGCTTGACGCGTGTCCACAACGGTCGGATTCCAATCACTGTGCAACTTTACTTGAGGAACAAGTAAGCTGACTCACCGAACGAGTTCTCTCTCGAAGGCACGAAGTGCGATGACTTTGCCTTTGAGCTATTTACTCGACTCAGTAAGATTTCTCTCGGTAGGCTTTTGTGGGTTTAGGTTGAGCAGAGCAAATTCACTTCGACTAAGATCTCAACTAGCAAACCCCTCTTAATAGTACGGTTTTTCCTACGACTCAAGAAAATAAAGAGAAACTAGTAAAAAGACTAAGTCTTCGACCAGCTTCAGCTTTCTCCTCGTTGCGCTTTTACTCGAGAGAGACTTTTTCTTCGACTACATTTTTAGGGGTCGTCTTCCTTCAAAGGTTTTGGTAGATGACTGCAGCTCTGCTGCAGTGAGTTGTCCTTCGACCTTCTACTTGCAAACTCCATTCTTTCGGAACCTAAGTATCTTTTTATACTCGAAAACAATATTAGTTCCACTTCTGCTTTGTCCAACAATGTCCAAAACCTTCGGGGGCAAAGCTTGCTCTTACAGGGGTGACGCCTAATCCATCGAATCTCACCTGTAACCCTAGCCTTGAGCGCTCCAGCCTTGGCCTCCACTGTAGTTGCATCTCCCCCATCAATAATATTGAGCAGGAGCGAGCCTTCCTGTTTGCCGACGAGCTATCGTCCAACCTGTGCCTCTCATGACTAACCCAGGGTCCCTGACCATGGGATTTTCCGGGGTTGATCCCCGTCACGCAGCTTGCAGTCGTCGTCGTCGCGTCTCGCCACCGTCGTCCGTGGATCGCCACCGTCGCCACGCATGTCATTGCAGCTTGCCGTCATTGTCGCTCGCCACCTTCATCGTCGTCATCGATGTAGCTCGCCGCTGCCATCGCTCGTCGCAACTCACCGTTGTCGTCATTGGCGTAGCTCACGTAATTTACCGCTTTCGCCGTCGTTCGCGTCGTCATTGGGGTAGCTCGCGTAACTTGCCTCTCTCATCGTTGTCTTCGCAACTCGCCGTCATCGTTGGCCCCATTGTCGTCGTCATCGTCGTAGCTCGACACTGTTGACGTAGCTTCTAGCCGACGTCATCACTGTAGCTCGTCGTTATCGCCACAACTTGCCATTGTCGTTGCCGCCGTCGTTGCTCGCCACCTCCATCGTCGTCATCGATGTAGCTCGTCGCCGTCGTCGCTCGCTGCAACTCGCGCGACTTGCCGCTTTCGTCATTGTCTTCGCAGCTCGCCGCCATCGTCGTCGTCATCGTCGTAGCTCGACACTGTCGCCGTAGCTTCTAGCCGACGTCATCACCGTAGCTCGCCGTTATCACCGCAACTTTCCGTTGTCGTCGTCGTCGTATCTCGTCACCGACGTCGCCTCCATAATTGTAGCTCGCTGCCGCTGCCGTCTCCATTGTCGATGGCAAATTTGCCATGCTCGTGTTCCGCAATATAAGAATTGTCATGTCGTACAAATAAGAATTACCATGTCCCATATATAATGAATGTTATGTCACGTAAAATAAAAAAATGTCATATCCGACAAACAAGAATTGCCATCTCACAAAAAAAAAGAAATAAATTCTCAAACGAAAAAGAAATTGTCATGTCCTACAAACAAGAATTGCCATGTCGTATAAACAAAAAATGCCATGTTCTACTACTAAGAATTTCCATGTCTTACCAATAAGAATTGTCATGTCATACTACTAAGAATTGTCATGTCATACGAATAAGAATTGCCATGTCATATGAATAAGAATTGACATGTCCTACGAATAAGAATTGGCATGTCCTATGAATAAGAATTTCCATGTTCAATGAATAAGAATTGCCGTGTCCTACTAGTAAGAATTTCCATGTCCAATGAATAAGAATTGTCGTGTCCTACTAGTAATAATTGACATATCTGATGAATAAGAATTGCGATGTCCTACGAATAAGAATTTCCATGTCCTACGAATAAGAATTGCCATGTTTGATGAATCAGAATTGCCATGTCTCATGAATAAGAATTGTCATTTCCTACGAATAAGAATTGACATGTCTGATCAATAAGAATTGCCATGTCCTATGCATAAAATTTACCATGTCCTGCAAATAGAAATTGCCATGTATCCCAACCAATTGGGTTGAAAACCTATTGCAGCATTGGAACCATGGCGATTTTGCCATGTTCTACTAAAAATTGCCATGTCAAACAAAATAAGAATTGTCGCGCATCACCCCCTTCGCAACGTCGGATATCTTCTCGGGGTTCACGAGTCGCCGTTACATCTCTCTAGGATCCTCGATGCATTACTACAAATTGCCGTCGTCGAATGGTAGATTCGCCGTCACCGCAACACCACAACACCGACAACTGCTCCAGCCCCAACCACATTCTCATCCCTCGCCGTCGCAGTTGAGGTGCGCCGGAGAATCTCCTCGACGCATATGTATCCCAAGAACCCGTCATACCGCGCACCATCACCCCACCCCCCTCTTGGTCGTCGGATATCTTCATGGGGTGCACTGGTCGTTAAACCCCCCCCTCCCCCCCCCCCAACACACACACCCCTCTCGACCGACGGATATCTACTCTACGCAACTCTCCGGGGTGCTCGTCGATGAGTGAAAAGTATCTGGAAAAAAATGGTAGCTGTAAATCTAGCGCAAAAACAGATGAAACAAGTCATGGCAATTTTAGTACAAACTGCATGGTAATTTCAATGTGAATAGCATGGCAATTTTTGGTGAAAAAAAGTTGTCGAAACATGCCAATATATGGTCTTGTTTCGAAGATCTCGTCGCGACGGATTTAATGGTACAAACGGAATTTTGAACGGATCTTTTATTTGAGAGATAAAACTTTTTAAAATTTGAAAAGTCTAAAAGCTGCACTAATCTGTATGGCAATCCAGCCGTTCGGGCGTACGCACGGACCGAACTGAAATAATTTCCTGACGTCATCACCGGTTGCGCGCAGTGATTAGTGCAGATGATCGAACGGGGGAGAGGTCGTCCGGACAGGAGAGACCCAACCGAACGTGTGGGCGTTATCATTATCCTATTTATGAGAAGCCGTAAATTGCATAGAAGAAGTGGTCATATAGATACGATGATGCTTCAATAGAAGAGAAACACATGACAATCTTAGGGTAACTATTTTTCGAAAATAAAAAAACAATTTCGATGTAAAAATGATAAATGAGACTTTTGCAATATAAAAAGCTATGTTGTAAAATCAATTGCCAAACTAGCGAAGGATTTTAAGTGCATCTCCAAAGGCGCGACACATTTGTCCGTCATTAGTTCGTATGGGTCAGTCACGCCAACAAAATGGTTCAACAGAGTGATGATCCAAACTAGAAGAGGTCCGGTTTTCGGTCCGCCGCGACCCAAATCGGATCCAAATTTAGAACCAATTTGCGTTGCCGCGGAGAGGAGGCGGACCGTCCCACGCGTCCGCGCGCATCCCTCCTCGTCCATTTTGGGCTCCCATGGCAGCCACACGGCGGCCTTTTGACTACCACACGGTGTAGACTGGCCGCTCCCCACCAATCCCACTTTACTCCCTCCACCCAGCTTGCACACCGAACCCCCGCACGTCTGCCCCCCATGTCGAACAACTGGAAAGCCGATGGCTCGCAGGGTGGCGATGGCCGCCCCAACTGCGTCCCCATCGGCATCAAGGACACCATTTGATACTGGCAAAATGGGCGGCTAGTGCCCTATGCCGACGCGAAGCTGCCCAAGAGGTGGCACCTCAACCTAGTGAGGGTGTTGATGCCACCGCCGGACGTCGCTGTCGCCCTCTCAACACGCGCCAAGATCCGCCGCGACAGCCTACGGATCCGCAACAAGGGTCGGCTGATACGTCCAAAACGTATCTATAATTTCTGCTTGCTCCATGCATGTTTTGTGTGATATTGCTATGATCTAGATACACTTTCATACACTTTTGATCATATTTGGACTAACCTATTAACTCAATGCACCCCAGTGCCAGATCCTGTTTTCTGCTGTTTTTCTATTTTAGTTTTCCCCCATATAAAAAGTGCCAGAAAAATTCCGGAAAAAATACAGGAAAAATCAGCGTACAGGAAGCTTCGCGAAGAGCCCGAGTGGGGCCAGAGGGGAGCCAGGGGGCCCAGGCGGCCACCCGGCGCGGCCCCACCCCTGGCTGCGCCAGGGGGGCGCCTGGGCCCCTGGTCCACCTCTGGCTGCCCCCCTTCGCCTATTTATTCTCCGTCACGGGGAAACTCCGAAGACAGAACCCTATTTCGCAAACTCGCCTCTGTTCCGCCGCCGCCGCGCTTCCGAGATGGGGAGCACCAGAAGACCTCTTCCCGGCACCCTGCCGGAGGGAGGGCCGACCTCCGGGAGTCTCCTCTCCACCATGGATGCTCCCCGGATGTCTCGTGAGTAGTTTTCCTTGGACCATGGGTCCGTGATCAGTAGCTATGTGATGTTCTCCTCCCCTCTTTGTTCTTCATGGTTTAGACCTCGTGAGCTGCCCTACATGATCGAGGCACTTTTGTAATCTTTCTGCTATTGCTATGCTGAGTTTGATGGGATCTAATGGATTATGAGATTATGTTCAGATTGTGATAGAGTAATATATTTGGTTTTTATCTCTTATATTTTTTGTTCCTAAGTAATTCTTGCATGTTCTCCGTTGCTGTTTATTGCTTTGGCCAAGTAGCAGGTAGTGACTCCAAGAGGGAACGTTATGCTCGATTGTGGGTTCATGCCCCCCGATGACACGCTTGAGTGACAGAAACATGAGTATAGGGGATGTGCTATTGCCACAAGGGGGAAAACAACGGTGCTTGTAACCGCGGTTGCAAGGATTGTTTACTTTACGCAAAGTGCTTTTTAATGCAGTTGTCTGTTGCTTTGGGTTTACACTTTGGGTGGGGCTCGCAACTTAATACCAGCGAGATGTTCTGGATAGATATCTCAAGGTGGATGATTAGTAGTAGATGCAGTTGGATTACGGTCTACTTATTTTGGCGTACTGCCCGTGCTTTTGAGCCTCTTCCTTTCTTTTGTAACATAGTTAGCACTGCGGTGCGTTCATAATCCTGTCAATTGCCCTTCTGTAATTTGTTTACCTCGCATAGCAGTTTTATCGTCTTTTGGGAGAGAGACATCACTAGCGAACATCACGTATCCCGGTCCATATCCTTATTACTGTTTCCACGCTATATTTACTTTCCTGCTTTTTACTTTTAGTTGCTATCATTATCCTTTGTGTTTTACCCTTTGTGAACAACAAGGCCGGAGAGATTGACAACCTCTCTGAACTTCGTTGGGAACAAATTTATCTGTGTGTAGGTCCACGTCAGTTGCGCCGCTGACACCTACTTATCATCTCTGGAGTCCTACTGGAGACAAACCTTGGTATCTTCACTGAGGGAAACTTGCTGTTGCGCTACATCTCAACCTTCCACTTGGGGTAACCAACGAAGGGCGAGAAGCCATCAAGCGAATTTCTGGCGCCGTTGCCGGGGACTCCGAGTGCTAAGATAGGGGAGTTGCACACTACCCTTTACCTTTGTTTTTTAGTCTTGTTAGTTTACCCTTCAGTTTTTATCTCAGTGTCCTTTATGAAAAACCACAAAAATAGTTGCTACCTTTTGCCTTTGTCTTGCTTTGCCTATTTATGCTATCATCACCAGGGTGATGAACCACCCAAATATGGTAGGATAGACATGTTTCACTTGGATCGTCTTCGATCAATTTGTACTCGCGCTAAAAACCCAACCGACTTGGTTGAGGGAAAATCATTGGATGAGCATGCTCATTATACGCGGCACCGCCTATCTCAGAAAGGGAAACACTTATGGGATCAAATACATGTTTCTTATTGCCATGCTAAACTTTTGTGCCACATTTATGATTTTACTTGTTGTTCTAATATAGATCATAAACACCTCCCTTTCCAATGTGAGTTTAATGAAAATGAGATCTTATCTTCTTATGCTAAAGGTGTTTATGATTACTTTGATGTTAAAAAGATTGAAGAGTTTGTTGCTTTTAAAGGTGCCTATGAGATTGCTTCTTTGATTGAAAAAATATCACGATACTATTTTCGAGTCTGAAAACTTTGCAGTTCTTTCTTATTGCTTCGAGAATTATACTTCCAATTCTTATATTGAGGATTTTAAAAATAAAATGTTTGCTGCCCAAGAAGAGGCCAATGATTGCATTGAGGAGGAATCCCATGATTCCGAGGACTCACTTGAAATATCCCTTTCTGAAAATTTTGACACTTGCTTTGTTGATGGCCAAGTTGCCACTATGGATGATGCTGACAAAAATGAACTCTCTATAGTTCCTTATGTTAAGCATGAAATTGTTGCTATTGCACCCACACTTGATTGTCCTATTATCCTTTTGAAATCTCCAAATCCGGAGAACTTTTCTCTTATCAAGGCTCAATGTGATGGGTTGCATTTATCTTATAATCCTAAAGACCGTGTTGAAAACTATACACGTGTGCTTGCAGTTCATGAACAACATGATTTATGTGATAGTTATATTCTTGATGTTGTTCATGATACTACTGAAAATTATTTTGAGAGAGGGAAGTTTGGTTGTAGAAACTTCCATATTACTAAAACTCCTCTCTTTTTGTTGAAAGTTTTGAAGATGTTCCTGTTCCACCTTTCTATGCATGTCACTTTGTGCTTCTTTGACTTATTTTCTTACAAGATGCCTATGCATAGGAAGTGGGTTAGGCTTAAATGTGTTTCATATTTGTTTCTTGATGCTCTCTTTTGCTTCAAATTCTTATTCTTATGAGAGCACCTTCTACAATCTTTAAGCCTAGCTAATGGCTTTAAAGAAGCGCTTTCGGGAAGCAGCCCGCAACGAATTTATGTTTTTCTTTTTGCTTTTGTTGTGTATTGATGTTTGTTACTACTGTAGCAACATCATTGTATCTTTATTTTTCAGCTTTGTGCCAAGTTATAGCCTCTTACGGCAAGGGAAGTAAAAGTTGTGACATGCTGTCCAGAAAACAGATTCTGTCCTCGTGACCAGAAAAATTCCAGAAAAATACCAGTTCATCTTTTTGAGCTGACTTTTTTACACAGCGTGCTCTATACAATTACGAAACTTTTGTATGTTCTGAGTTTTTTTATTTGAGTTGCAGAACTTCCCCTAAAAAATTCTTTACTACCTGCTGTTCTGTTTTTCACTGATTCTGCCACGCTTTGTCTCTCCTAACTTTTGCAAACCTTAAGCTTGCTTTTTATTTGCAAAAACTTTTTGCCACTCTTGAGAAACAGTATCTCTTCAAGAATATATTTATATCCAGTGGGGAAAAAATATTTTATTAAGGGTACTAACCTCTCTAATCAGCTTATGATGAGTTATGTATGAAGGGAGTTTTCAAGTGTGCGATGGAAGATGATGAAAGAAGATCCAGGAGTGTCAAGCGCTCAAGCTTGGGGATGCCCCCATGAATCCCCAACAAATATTCAAGGAGACTCAAGCGTCTAAGCTTGGGGATGCCCCTGTGCATCCCCTTCTCCATCAACAATCATCAGTTCGTCCTTCGTCTCACTATATTTTTATCACTTCATGCGTTATGTGCTATGCTTGGAGCGTCTCGCTCTTAGGTTTTAGTTTTAGTTTTCTTTAGCTTTGCTTGCTGTTCATAACAAGTTAGATCCCGTCTTACTTTGTGTGGGAGAGAAACACGCTCCACTTTCAAAATCTAGAACACATCATAGGATTTTTCCTGCTTATCTTTTTGCTGTTGTGTGTTCTTTATCTTTTCATAGCTGCTGCCATGTTTAGTCTTAGTCTTAGTTTGTCTTTAGCAAGAGCCTTGGCTTTTGTTTAGTTTGTTGCTGGAACTCTTTTTAGTTTTCATGTTTATCTTGTTAAAGAGAGTTGGTTGTTGCACTGAGTTGTGTCTTGTCTTGAAAGTAGGTAATTGAGGTTGCTATTTAATTCTAGTAGTAACTTGCAATAGTTTTGAGGTATTGTTGTGAGTAATGTTTGAACTTTTGGTGTCAAGAGCTCTAGCCTATTAGTGATAGGTGTCATATTTTGGGCAATCCGTGTGTATTTTCAAAACCTACAAAACTAGTTGAGAACTCTAGCTACTAGATGGATCACTAATCTTTGAAGGGATTGAATATTAGAGAACACTCACGTACCATGAGTCGAGGATGCGCAAGGATAACCAAACCCCCATACACTCCTCCTCGGGGTACTTGTCTCTTTGTGAACCTCCTTATTAGATTGAGAGTTATCGATAATAAGTGCATGAGTTCTTCGGACTAATGTAAGTATTGAAAGTTGACACTTCCACCTTCCCATATTTTGCTAGCCTCTCCCGTGCCGTGCATTGCCTTCTTCTCATTCCGAGAGTTGGTGTCCACCTTCGCCGGTACATCCAAACCTTTGGCATGATACACTCTGTCATCATAAGCCTCTTTATATCTTTCCTCAAAACAGCCACCATACCTACCTATCAAGGCATTTCCATAGCCTTTCCGATATATATTTCCATGAAACATCCACCTCTTCATGACTTGATCTTCATGTCATACATGTTCCTGCTACACTGGCAGCGACATACATTGCATACATCATGATAGTTACATCTTCTTTATGATTTTGAGTACCTTGTAAAGTGTGAAAGATCTCCTTTACCTTCTTGTAAAATAGAGTGTTGCCCTTAAGTGAGGAAAAGATCCCAAAGTGGACACAATAAAAGATCCCGAAGAGGACAAATGAGAGTTAAATAGAAAGAGCCGTTGAGGCCACAAAAAAAATACAAAAAAATAGAAAAAAGAGAAAAAAGAAATAAAAAGAGAGAAAGGGGCAACACTACTATCCTTTTAAGAGATCCACACTAGTACTCCCTTTATATCCTTGTAGTCCATAGAGATGATCATTATGCATATAGCTATGTGGGGACCTTCACGCTATAGAACTTGGCTTGCATATTCCAAGGATGAGCCTCCTCAAACGAGCTCTAGGTCTTCATGAGCGAGCAAGTTAGATGCACCCCACTAGTTCCTTTTGAGAGCTTCTTAGCTCGTATGTGCATCCGTTGCATGGAAATCCCTACTCCTCACATCAAATCTATCATTTGGCATCTCTTGCCTATGACTGTCCTCATTGATGTGAGCCTTTCTCATCCTTTTTGGCTTCCTCCTCCACACTTCTCTCTTTGCCATCCTAAGTGTCAACTCTCGTGCTTACGCTCATCCATTGCATGAGTTCTCAATATATCGAAAAGGAGTGGATCAAATTGACTTGTACCTGGCTAGTGGTCTGGGGATGAGTCAAGATAAGATTCCAAAGAGGACCAAGTGTGAAACTTTAGTAGATTGAGTTCTCAACACAAAAATATTTTTTTCTCGTATTCCCTATCCCCCTTCTTGCACGCAAACACCATTTGGAGACATTTGAGTCACGGACAGCGAGAGCTCTTGCACCTAATGTTCTTTTGTTACTTGTTTCAATGCTAATATAGACTCTTGCATGTTATGACTTAAATTGAATCTCTAACCTTGATTGCTTTACTTTTCAAAGTTCTTTTATGGTTGCTAGCATGTCACCATAGAAATTATGCTGTTATCATTTACCTACTAGAGGACGAGCAGGAATTAAGCTTGGGGATGTTGATACGTCCAAAACGTATCTATAATTTCTGCTTGCTCCATGCATGTTTTGTGTGATATTGCTATGATCTAGATACACTTTCATACACTTTTGATCATATTTGGACTAACCTATTAACTCAGTGCACCCCGGTGCCAGTTCCTGTTTTCTGCTGTTTTTCTATTTCAGTTTTCCCCCACATAAAAAGTGCCAGAAAAATTCCGGGAAAAATACAGGAAAAATCAGCGTACAGGAAGCTTCGCGAAGAGCCTGAGTGGGGCCAGAGGGGAGCCAGGGGGCCCAGGCGGCCACCCGGCGCGGCCCCACCCCTGGCTGCGCCAGGGGGGCGCCTGGGCCCCTGGTCCACCTCTGGCTGCCCCCCTTCGCCTATTTATTCTCCGTCACGGGGAAACTCTGAAGACAGAACCCTATTTCGCAAACTCGCCTCTGTTCCGCCGCCGCCGCGCTTCCGAGATGGGGAGCACCAGAAGACCTCTTCCCGGCACCCTGCCGGAGGGAGGGCCGACCTCCGGGAGTCTCCTCTCCACCATGGATGCTCCCCGGATGTCTCGTGAGTAGTTTTCCTTGGACCATGGGTCCGTGATCAGTAGCTATGTGATGTTCTCCTCCCCTCTTTGTTCTTCATGGTTTAGACCTCGTGAGCTGCCCTACATGATCGAGGCACTTTTGTAATCTTTCTGCTATTGCTATGCTGAGTTTGATGGGATCTGATGGATTATGAGATTATGTTCAAATTGTGATAGAGTAATATATTTGGTTTTTATCTCTTATATTTTTTGTTCCTAAGTAATTCTTGCATGTTCTCCGTTGCTGTTTATTGCTTTGGCCAAGTAGTAGGTAGTGACTCCAAGAGGGAACGTTATGCTCGATTGTGGGTTCATGCCCCCTGATGACACGCTTGAGTGACAGAAACATGAGTCTAGGGGATGTGCTGTTGCCACAAGGGGGAAAACAACGGTGCTTGTAACCGCGGTTGCAAGGATTGTTTACTTTACGCAAAGTGCTTTTTAATGCAGTTTTCTGTTGCTTTGGGTTTACACTTTGGGTGGGGCTCGCAACTTAATACCAGCGAGATGTTCTGGATAGATATCTCAAGGTGGATGGTTAGTAGTAGATGCAGTTGGATTACGGTCTACTTATTTTGGCGTACTGCCCGTGCTTTTGAACCTCTTCCTTCCTTTTGTAACATAGTTAGCATTGCGGTGCGTTCATAATCCTGTCAATTGCCCTTCTGTAATTTGTTTACCTCGCATAGCAGTTTTATCGTCTTTTGGGAGAGAGACATCACTAGCGAACATCACGTCTCCCGGTCCATATCCTTATTACTGTTTCCACGCTATATTTACTTTCCTGCTTTTTACTTTTAGTTGCTATCATTATCCTTTGTGTTTTACCCTTTGTGAACAACAAGACCAGAGAGATTGACAACCTCTCTGAACTTCGTTGGGAACAAATTTATCTGTGTCTGTGTGCAGGTCCACGTCAGTTGCGCCGCTGACACCTACTTATCATCTCAGGAGTCCTACTGGAGACAAACCTTGGTATCTTCACTCAGGGAAACTTGCTGTTGCGCTACATCTCAACCTTCCACTTGGGGTAACCAACGAAGGGCGAGAAGCCATCATCGGCTGGCATCACGAGTGGTGAAGGCTGAGAGGTCACTGTCCCCTTCGTCGTCATCGCCTCCTACGTCCCGCCTGACTACGATGAGTAGGCGGCCCTCCAATGATCCCTCAAGGAGACTGAGAAAACTCGTCGCTGCCTACGCTCCCCCACCATCGGCTTGGTACAAGGCATTGCCTCCGCCGTCGCCTCCTCCTTCGCCCACCGACGACCAAGACGTCCAGGTGCGCGAGGTCATCTGCGACCTCGTCATTCAAGTCTGACTCGTCTGAGTTGCTTCCTCCTTCGCTGCCGCCGCAGGGCTACTGACCACTCAATGTGTCGTGGTCGCGCCGACCTTCATCGACCTCTGCGGGGACAACGACCAGGCGGCCCAACGACGAACGACCATGACTTTAGGGTTTAGGAGGTTGTTTATATATATATTTAAATGTATAATTATTACTTTTGTTCGATTCAAATTTACGTCCTTTCTTGTTTTGATGAGATTCAACGATCCAAACAAACACAGGATAAATATTTGATCCGTCGGCCCAATCCAAAAAAAATATAGATCCGTTTGGATCGGTCTTTTGAGTTGCCCTAACGGTTACGATGATCTTTATCGAACGACTCAGGAGGAAACGGGCGTGTACAAGTTGTGTACTTCCCGCAAGTCGATTTCTTATCAACAGAGATTGGTAGCCACCCTTCCTTGGTGTGGCGTTCGTTATGTGAGGGAAGAGATGTCATATCCCATGGCATCATCAGACGCATTGGAAACGGGCGAGATACCTTGGTCTGGGAGCATAACTGGATCCCTAGGGAGTCCAACATGCGCCCCACTGTTCGGTTGAATCAACATGCTCCTGTTTTAGTGTCTGATCTCATTGACAATACCTCATCATGCTGGAAGAGAGATATCCTGAACCAAAATTTTATTGTTGCATATGTAGCCCTTATTGAGGGCATTCCTTTATGCACCAACCATGATGTAACAGCCCAGATTTCACAAAAATTAAAAGTTTTGTTTTGGTGTGAATTGATTGATTGTCTAATTTGTTTGCGGTGTTTGCATCCCCGATTTAACGATCGGCGATTATTTTCCCCCCTCTTATCTCGTATCGGACGGAGACCGACCCTTGCCACCCTGACACTCGACCTTTGAGACACCGGGTTTCACCCGATCACCGTCGCAAAACCCGCACGAGACCAGCCGTAACCAACGGAACGAAAACCCCCGTTTAATAATTAAACGGGATATTTTTATAGCGCGCAGGAAAGTGTTCTCGGAACGGTTCCAACGCGAGGTGAACGCCGCCGGCTCGACGCGCTGATCGCGCAGTTCAAAGTTTTACCCAAATCGGAGGTCCTGCGGACCCCGGCGGTCAGAAACGTGAACACCGCGCGCACGAGAGAAAAACCGGGGATGTTTTTGCAAACTGCCAGCCACCTGGGCTACATAAAGACCACCACACTCCCACCTCTTTCTAGGGTTTCCCTAGCCACAAAATTTGCAGCCACCCCCTCTCTAATTTCAGATCTGGCCCAAAATTCCCAATTTTCGCAGCAAACCCTAGCCTCAGATCTGGAAAATTCCCCCCAAGCGCTCTGGACCGTCAGGCCGCCACGTCAGCGCCCAGCCTCCCACCTTCTCTCTCTTCTTCCTCCAGTCGTGGACAACCGCCTCGCCGCCGCCTCGCCTCCGGCCAACTCCGGTTGCCGCGCCCGTTCGGTGAGCCAGTCTCGCCGGCCTCCTCCTTCCCTTCATCTCCTCCCTCACCCCCGTTCTCCTCTCCTGCCGCAGGTCGCTGCCGAAGGAGCCGTGCCACTGGTCGCTATGGCGCCGCCTCGGAGGTCCCGAGCTCGGGCTCGCCGCGCCCGCCGCTCTCGGCCTCGCCCGCCTCGCCATCGGCCGGATCCGCGCCTCCTCCGCCGCCTTGCGCCCGTTCCGCCCCTCCTCTGGCCGTCCCCGGCCCGCGCCGCCACTCGTCGGCGGGAGCCAGCCGGCACGACGCGCCGCCGCTGCTGGTTCCGCTCGGGAGGAGCCAGCCGCCTCCACCGTGACCACGTGGGCCGGCCCAGCCACCTCCTCCAAGCAGGCCAGCCCCAGGCGGCCCAGATCCAGCAGGCAGCGCGGCCCAGCCGCCAGCCCACACACTCGTGGCCACTTGGGCCAGGCCCGATTGGGTGAGGACCCTTTTGCTTATTTTTTCTGAGAAACCTGTGAATTTTGCTAAGTCTTTATTATTTGTGTTGTTGATCCCGTTTTGTAATGCGATTTCCCGTTGACTCGTAGGTCGGAATGAAGTGATTCTTTTTTTGTTTGGTTGTGCTTTGTGTGCTCTAGAGTTCATCTTTAGGAAGTTATTTATTTTGAGGTCATATTGATGGTGTATTTCTGTGTTGAAGTAGGCACCAGACTGTTAACTGTTGCTAAATTCTGTCAAGTGCTGCTGATGTTATTTTGTTGCAACTTTGGTTGATGATTGTGACAAATTCATGAGGCCTATTGCATTGATTCTTTTTCCCATATGTTTTCAGCATCATGTGTACTTCATTTCCATGCTTTAACTTGTCATGTTTGGCTGCTTTAGCTATATTAAATCTTGCTCCAAAGTGGTGACCCTGATGTTAATGTGTTGCTGTGCTGAAAACTGTTAATTTGTTGCAACTTAGGGTGACGGTTGCGTCGCAACCGTTTATCGGAATTGAGCGATTCCAATTGCATATTGTTAAGCATCATGTCTACTTTCATTACATGTATTGAATCTTCATGTTAGCATTCCTGGTCATATAGATTTTTAGCTCCAAAGGTACTATGCTGCTGTTTTTGACAACCACCTCTGTTTTTCTCTAAGTCTGTAACGTCACGATGCCATGTTGTTTGCTTAATATCTTTTGATCTATGATGCCTATTTGCATGATCATTTTTGACATGCCTTCCCTGTCATGTCTACTTTAGTTCCATATCATTTGTGAGCATGTTTGCATTGATTATCCTGTTTATGCATTGCTCTAAAGTGTGCTTCGTGATGTTGACAGATTGTGCCCGTAACTTGTTTTGCTTATATCTTTTTAACCGTAACTCCGTTTGGAGTGTGCCTTATATGTAACTTGATTAGGTTTTCGTGTACTTTGTGTTTATGTTATTGTTTTCTATTGTTAACCAACCTAAAATATGGTTTAGGGCAGAACAGTACCAAATGTTTTAATCATCGTGCGACACTTAGTGTCATGCCATGTTTAGGTTGTGCCTCACTTAAATTGACTAGCATAGATAGTTTACTTTGTGCTTCACCTCTTGACATGTTTGTGTGCTATGCCATGCTTGCTTGAGTTGCCATGTTAATAACCGTTGGTTGATCACCTGTAGCTAAGCAACTTGAACCACCGTAAACGTGCGATATTCGTCGTGTGTGACCGATACCCCACTTAAACTGTTAGTAACCGTTCTCGACGATAGATCCGTATCGCGTTGCCGTGTCGTGTGATGTCTTCTTGATATTGTGTTGCCCCGTAGTAACAGAGTGCTTGCTCGTTGATTTCTTTCCAGTGTTTATCGTCTTGTGTGCTTCCGCGGGTACCCCTCGGAGACGACGCGAGCTTGCGATCAACTACACCTTCGGAACCCGACTTATCAACAGGCAAGGACTATACATTACTTATGATCCATTCTATTTCAACCAGCGGTTTGCATGCTAGTCTAGGTTAGGTTCGATGTTTGATCCTACCACATGTTTACAGCCTCTTTCAAACCGATACAGCCATGTCCCTTCCCAACAAACCTTGTACTGCTATGTTACTATTGCTCGTTGCTCAGCCCCTGCTTAGTATGCATGCTTAGGATGATACGATGTTACCCTGTTACTCCTTGGTTTGGGCTATCACATTATTATATTGTTGTTAATGATATGATTATTATAATGTTGCTATATTCGACGAAGGATGGAAGGTCTAGGCTATCCCGCCCCGACGCTTTGTTCCATTCGAGTCACCTAGGATTCGAGTTCCGGGTATTGGTTTTAAGACTGAGCGTGCCTAATCGCGTGTGGGATTTTATGGGGTCCCCTTCTCTTACCTACCTAGCTTCAAACATTTCTAGAGGTGGCCCAAGATGATTTACCATTTGAAACCGTGTGTGTGCTGGTCAGCTGCCAGTAGTTTTCAAACAACTCGGGCCAACGGAGACAGAGTTCCTCTGTTGGTCCACACTGGTGAGCTAGGGAAGTCCCCTGTTATATAGGTGAGACTAAACCCGACCTTGGCCATACGGAAGAGTCCGATCCGAGAGCGTGGTCAGCTTTTGGATTGGGTGTCGACTCCCCGGGGGCCACCCGGATTTGTTCGTTGTTAGCTAGAGGGACATGTCGTTTCGGATCTCTTGGAACTAAATCATAAAATGGTTGCCTGTGATGGGTAGCAACTGAGAGAGATGGGCGTGCGTGCGGAGCCTTGTAATGGGCAGTTGGTACACCCCTGCAGGGTTAAATCTTTTCGAGAAGCCGTGTCCACGGTTATGGACGACTTGAGACCTACTCCTTGTTCATAGACAACAAGAACTGAGATAATCTTAACATAACTTGATCAACGTGTGTGTGCCTTGACTGCTTCTTCTTCGTCGGGATGCGAAGAGGAGGACAAGGATAGGATAGGTGTTATGTTTGCGTAAGTAGTTGATAGAAAGACTTGTTGGAGGCGATTCCTCATCGAATGCTTGGCTTCTTACCTTACTCTCTAGATCGTTAGCCACTTCATAAATGCTAGTGCGGCAGCAACCTCACCACTTACCCCTTCCTTACCGTAAACTACTAGTTGTCCTAGAATGACGAGTGATGAAGTCCTTGCTGGGTCAGTTGACCACTACAGTTGGATGCTGAGTACCTCTGTACTCATGATACTACCCCCAAACTCTTTTCAGGGTTCTTGATCGACAACAGGTATGGTGATCAACGTTTCACGTGGAGACTCGACGACGACTAGTTAGGCGGATCCCGGCGGAGGGCCTGGACCCGTGTGGTTATGGGATCGATGTTTTTCTCTTTGCCAGTAGGCTTTTGATTGTAGTCTGTACTCAGACATATATCTTCCGCTGTTGTATTGTATTAAGGCAGTTGTATGCCGGTTGTATGATATGTTGTATCCTTGTATCTGTAATGTTGTGATATCATGTTGGAAATCCGGGGCATATGGCTTTGTCATATGTCGCGGTGGGACCGATATGTGCTTCGTCCCCGGATCTGGGTGGACACACCTAGATCTGGAACAGTACCGCATATCGGGCCTTACACAGGAGAACGATATTTGGGCATGGAGTGGAGAAACAAATGGAAAGTTCTCTGTTCGGAGCTGCTAACGTATGATGATGTCCATCAGCCAAGGTCGTGAGAATTTGAGGACTGGGAGATCCTCCAACTCGGACCCTTCAGTTGAAGCAAGAGGCTGGAAGAGCCTATGGAATGTTCAAGTCCCTGGGAAGATTAAGCACTTCTTGTGGCGACTTGGAAAGTAGTCGATTCCTTCTGAGGATGTCCGCCAGAGAAGAAACATGGCAACCTTTGACGTGTGCCAGCTGTGCGGGATGTCGGACTCCTGGAAGCACAGTCTGGTTGAGTGCAGCGAGTCAAGGTGTGTTTGGGCCCTTGCGGGAGATGATGTCCTTGATAACCTCGTTGAAAATACAGAACCGAATGCGAAGAAATGGTTTTTCAAGATGAATGGCTCTCTACCAAAGGCTGAGTTGATCCAGATCACGGTCACCCTTTGGGCCATTTGGTATGCCCGTAGAAAACTGATTCATGAAGGAATCCGCCAAAGTCCCTATGGTACGAATTCTTTTGTTAAGATCTATATAAAGGAGCTAGAGGTTCTTGGCATGCCCCAACCATCAACATCTTAGATGGGGCCACGCAGCAGATATGTTTGGCACCCTCCTGTGGAGGGCTTCTGCAAGGTTCATGTTGATGGAGGTATGGACAGGGAATCGAACAAGGGAGCTGCTGCACTGGTTTGCAGAAATCATGAGGGAGTGTATGGTGGATCGTGTGCGACTGTCTTCGCAGGGATTAATGACCCACCAAGTTTGGAAGCATTAGCGTGCCGGGAGGCGCTGAACCTGGCGCAAGATCTTATGCTTCAAGATATTGTGATCGCATGTGATTCAAAAGGGGTTGTTGGAGACATCGAACATGGTTCGGAAGGGAAACATGGTATAATCATAAGGGAGATCCAAGCTAGAAGGCATAATTTTCGTAGTTGCAATTTTATTTTTGAAAATAGAGTCTGTAATAAAGAAGCTCATAGTCTAGTCAAGTTTGCTACTTCCTTAAGTTTAGGAAGGCATGTGTGGCTTCTTCACCCACATGACCTTGCCAGCATCCGTGTAAACGTTCCTGTTGTGGTTTAGGGCCAGTTCTTTTGCAGCTTATTTCCACCGCTGGAAATAAGCTTTCTCTCTCCGAGCTTATTCTAGAAGCCCAACATAAATTTTTATTTTAAAAGCTTACTAGTCAATTTAAGTTAGGCTTCTAGAATAAGCTGGGACAACTTATTTTCATCGTTGAAAATAAGCTGCAAAAGAACTGGCCTTAATGTTATTTTTCCTCCTCAAAAAAGACTCAGGAGGAAACAGAAATTCCGTATCCGGCGCACGCACAGGGTCGCCCTAGAAGTAGAAACCAAAACTCAACTCAGAAAATCTCTCGGGTGGCCGCCGTGTAGGCGGCATCGGCATCCCGTATTCCCGTACCGTAGTCTGAGAGGAGTCGTGGCCGCCGTATCAGAAAGCCACACCGGCACCGCCTTCCCTCCTCCATCTCCATCTCCGTCTCCGGGGAGCGGCGAGGAATCTTGCGCTGCATCGCCGTCAAGATGGATCTCCTGAGGCGGGAGCTGGAGAAGAAGCGGAAGGCGGCGACGGCCGACTTCGGCGGTAAGAACTTTGTCCGGCGGTCAGAGCTGGAGGAGAAGCAGCTCCAGAAGCGCCGCCAGATCCCCGCCAAGTCTCCGCCTGTGCCTACACCCAACTCCTCCTCCTCCTCTGACCCTACCAACTCCAACGCCTACCCCGCCCAGGCCGGGGGCGGGAACCCTAACCCTAGCTCCTCCGCCGCCGCGGCCTCTGTTCCACCCGCCCTCGCGGGGAAGAAGGCCGCGCCTGAGGATACGCTCCACTCCGAGGAGCGCCGCATAGATGAGCTCGTCCTCCCGCGGAACGAGGTCATGCGGCGCCTCCGGGTGCTCCGCGAGCCGGTCACGTTATTTGGGGAGGACGACGCCGACCGCCTTGATCGCCTCAAGCTCGTGCTCAAGTCCGGGGTCATCGAGGACATTGACGACCTTGAGATGACAGAGGGGCAGACCAACGATTTCCTCCGTGACATGATTGAGCTCCGCATGCGGCAGAAGGCTGGTCGAGACGCCTATGGCAAGGGCAAGGGCAAGCGTATAGGTGCTGGGGATGGTGGTGAGGGTGGCGCCTTGGGAGACGACGTGGATGAAGGCGATGGGGATGCCCGGAGGAGCGGGGATGATGCTGATGCAGACAAGGACTCGAAGCGAATGAAGACCAAGTTTGAGGAGCTTTGTGGCGAAGACAAGATCTTAGTCTTCTTTAAGAAGTTGCTCAACGAGTGGAACCAGGAGTTGGATGATATGACAGAGCTGGAGAAGCGGTCGGCAAAGGGGAAGTCAATGTTTGCAACCTTCAAGCAGTGTGCTCGGTATCTCAGTCCCCTGTTTGAGTTCTGCAGGAAGAAGGTGAGAATATTTTGGTGTTCTATCAGCTGGTTGCGTAAATTGTTTGATGTTATTTTTCATTCAGTTACGATTTATAGTAATTGTGCATGGATGGGGGTGAATCTGGATTTCAAATGATGCTTGCGATGAAATGATGTACCTGTGAAATTTAGAATCACGGGTAAAGTGATGAATGCTATCGTAGGATTTTGTATTAGAAGTAGGAGATGACAAAACTTGACATCCTACACAATATCAGCCGCAATAAGTCATAGTGTTTTGCAAAGAATAACCAATCAAAGAGATGGTCATTGTCATATATATTTTTACATATAATTATGCATGTATATCCAGGCATAGAAATAGTGGTAACCGGAGTCTGGAGCAACATCACATACAAAAAATATATGGAGAAGGGGCCTACATCTGGTCATATGTTGAATGTAATTTTCATAATTTCTTATGACCATTTTACTTCAGTCTATCTCACTAAGATCTTATGATTGGGTAAAGTGCATTTTCTTGAGATTTAGCGAAGCTTATAATGCTGGTAGTGCTGGAGGCTCACCATATATTCTGTACCCTAGGTTAGCTTATAAAGTTGTAATGATATAACTTTTCTATGAAATATCTCTTATATATCCATGAACATGGTAGACATGCTGCTTCCTACTTAGTCTGATGCTAAACTTACAGTAAATTTGGACAACATTGTTGCATTTGCTCCTTTGTATCTGTTTCATTCTGCCTAGGATCACACATTTTTGTTGTTACTTCTGCACTATAAATCATAATATATCAAGTTATAAAAATCACCTCATTTTTTGCAGTATACTTATTATGAACTAATTGATTAATTCTATGTTGGATATGCAAATTAAAAACCATGTACTTTGAGTAGTGTCAAGCAGCTTGGTATTTTCGTGTTGGGTGTTAGTTTCAAGTTTAATATAGCTCTTATGCGTGTAAAGGGTACCTGTACGGCTGTGCCAGGAAACACACACATAACCAATGCTTACATATTATAGGGAGGGTGCTCTTTTCAAAACGATGAAAACAATTTCGTTGGGAACTCTTGTAGCCTGGGGCTCAAGTGCTTACTGTCAATCATAATTTCAAGGCCTGACTCGCAATAAACAGTTAACTACTCTCTCCGTTCCTAAATATAAGCCTTTTTTGAGATTCCAATATAGACTACAAACGGAGTAAAATGAGTGAACCTGCATTTTAAAATACGTCTATATACATCCGTATGTTGGTTGTATTGAAATATCTAAAAGGTCTTATATTTAGAAATGGAGGGAGTATTTTTCAAACCCCTTTAATGTTTCAGTTCTTTGTTGCCATTCTTCATCTGTGGATGTTCTGGCGTACACTGTGGTTTCTGATTCATTATTATATAGCTAGCTACCTGGCCAGGTATAGTTCTGATTCTAAAAAAAGTTAGCACTATGGTTCAGTTGGACTTTGCATATATTCTGGCTCCTTTTTATGGATTCAGCTCCCTCTTAAACTATTTCTTGCTTCTCCATGGATTCACTTTTCTCATTAAAGAACCTGCTCATGCTGAATTATGCTGCTCACATCTGAATTCTGAAGAATGTTGATGAACTTTATGTTGTACAGTAGTACCTTTCATACCTATGTTATGTTCACCCTCTCCTGACTGCATACTTCTTGGTATTTCTGACACCAATTATTCTTCTGTGTGTAGGTTCTTCCTGATGACATCCGGAAAGCATTGCTCTTTATTGTGGACTGCTGCATGAAGCGTGATTATTTGCAAGCAATGGACCAATACATCAAGCTGGCCATTGGCAACGCGCCATGGCCTATTGGAGTCACTATGGTTGGTATCCACGAGCGTTCTGCACGAGAGAAGATTTACACGAATAGTGTGGCTCATATTATGAATGACGAGACCACTCGAAAGTACCTTCAGTCGATCAAGAGGCTTATGACCCTTTGCCAGCGGCGTTATCCTGCTCTTCCCTCCAAATCAGTGGAGTTCAACAGCCTGGCAAATGGGAGTGACTTGCAGGCCCTTCTATCGGAGGAGAAGGATCCGGCGAAAGACCACTCTGAGGAAAGGCCCCGGCTGATGCCAGCGTCAAAAGAGTGAGGCTTCAAGCCACAAGCTTGGATCACAAATACGGGATCTTTGTATAATCTAAATGCAACATTCCCTGTTTATGTTACCATTTTTTTTACTGATGCGGAACGACAGAAGAATCATGTATGTTGGTCAAATTGCTAAATTATGAATTATAACTGTACCATTAGAGTTCGCTGTCTGAGGTTTTTGGAAACCAGCTTAATTGCATAAAACATCCTGCACCATTCAACAAAGGTGTTGACAAATCATACTTGGTTAATAAGGTGATTATCTCATACTCCTACTTCTTCTGTTCTCACAGGATAGATCAGACCTAGCTAGCTAGAGGATTCACTGTGTCACTTGCATGGGCATTAATTTGGCTTCCCTGCAGATTCCTCAGTCTCCCTTGTGCTGAATCCTAGGCAAGTGAGCCCACTGCATTACAACAGCTAATTATAAGTTTCAAACCTCAAAAAGGAAGCTTTGGAAGAAGATGCAAATGTACAACAATGATGATTTAGAAGCTGGCTGTTTTCAGTTAAGACATGAATGCCTACGTTTTTAGCAGCTGTGCTGAATGCTTCCTTGTGGGTGAGGTGAGGCTCCATGGCTTTAATCCTCTTTATCTCTTCCCTGGGAACATAGTGAGCATGTTAAAAACGTTCACATGAAAATGCTTGGCAGATGTTATGAGTTTCCGCATGCTTATTTTCTTACTTGATGAAACAGTTGTATGCTGACGGCGCCCGCTGCTTCCTCACCGGCGCTGCAAAAGAAGCGTACATATGCTTAGCTAACTGCCGGCGCACACGAATAGAATGGTACTTGTAAGTTTATCTACGTTTGTTGACGGCAGCGGCAGTGTTCTCCGCAACCATTTCGTCGCCGTCGCCGCCACCGCTGCTCTCGTCCGACCACTCTCTTGGCGGCGGATCAACGCCCAGCTCCTGTTCCCCGCCGTCAGTTCTATAATGTCAGTACAGCTGAAGTTGACACAGAACTATGCGTACAGTGTCCATGTAAAGCAACTTGGGAAGCGAAGTGCTAACCTGGAGAGGCAGCTCGACGGACGGTGGCGGTGGCGGGGGCGGGGGAGAGGCGACGCTGACGGAGAGGATGCCGGCGCAGCGGCCGCACTGCACGGCCACCATCTTGAGGAGGCTGCTGCACGGCACGCTCACCTGCACGTAAGGGTATAGGTGAGCGCCTGCACTGCACATTGCCACGGGACGAGAGCCAAGTGGTAGTTACGTACCAGCAAGATAGTGGCGCAGAACTTGCACTGCACGTAGCCGAGCCGCTCAGGGATGCCGAGAGAGGCCGGCGACGACATGGCGGCGACGGCGATCTGCTCGCGCTCGTACGTACCTATGTGAGGGTGGTGCACCGTGGAAGGGGTCGCGGTTTATAGGCACCAGCTACACTTGTTGGCTAATCCAGCATTTATCTCCACGCATACAACATGTTGTGTTGGGGTAGAGGGGCATGTGCGCGGGCAGTGTTGGCATTGCAATCAGCAGAGTGAAAACGGTTCTTGATCCCCATGAAACCATGCATCAGCAGCAGAGAGGCAGCAGGAGTCTGAAAACGGCAACCACGCAGCATCGTGGGTGAGGGACGTACGAGTTTAGGAACAATCTTATCAGGCCAACACAATGCATGGGTGCTTCCTGGATGCCTGGAAACCAGCTCCAATAAGGCAGGTGAGGTGACCCATGTTGGCAAGCAATTTTCTGATCCAAAGAAACCCATGTGTTACCACTTCCCAGCAGGGTAATGAATGATGCAGTAAGGATCATGGGAGGTGGCTGGTGTTTCTATCAGTACACTCGGTGTCAATCGGGTTGCCCAACAGGGGGCTCCTCGGTTACGTGGTTTCAGCATCTTGTTGCCGCGCAGATTCCTCCATTTCAGGCAGGTTCTCTTGAGGCAGAATGACAAGTTACTGGTCCCGACGCGTGCGCTGATGAATGCCTCAAAACGTTGGCGTCGCTATTCCGTAAATGGAAGCTACTTTCAAGTACTCCCTCCGATCCATATTACTCGTTTTAGAATAAATGTATTTTGATGTATTTATCTGGATATATTTTAGTGTTAAATACATCGTTTTAATATAGATCGGGTAGCTAGTTTGGTCGACCAAGAAAGGATCGGATGGATCATGGGTCTCTTTGGTTCAAAAGAACTTCACCGAAAACAGTTAATCATCCGCAGTAATCAGGATAAAATAGTACTCTACGACATTTGCTCGTCCATGTATGCTGGCAGTATTTACAGCCAGTCAAATGCACCGGTACTCTTTTTTTTAAACTAGGCAAAAGCTTTGCCTTTCATTGATATAGAAGAAAAGAGTTGGCCCGTTTATGAGAAAAACTGGCCGAAAACCGTACAACACAACACCACACGCCAGCCCCGAGGCTGCGCTCCATACGGGCCGACGATCAACCAGATCGACACCACACCTCAACGCAACAGGCGGAGGCGAAAGACCGGAGCCACCTCTCCAACCACCACGCCGGCCCCAGGGCCGCGCCCCGCCTGGCCGAAGACGAACACGCCTTCGCCAAAACCACCCACGCACTCCACAGGTCCCACAGCAGCCCCCACCCACGCCAGTAGCACCAGTCCAGAGCAAAGCAACACCACCGCGTCTCGATCAACGCCGATTCCTCCGAAGACAGAAGCGGCTCCAACAAAAACAACCTCGCCAACGCACCATCCACCCAGGAAGTAGGGGGGAGATGGCGGGACTTGGTCGATCCCAAGAAGAGCTTCGTCTTGGACTCATCGAAGATGACGTACGTTGCGCCAGGGGCTTCGCCCGAAGGAGACAAACCACTCCACAAGCCACGAGACCCTCAGGCCGGATCGAACTCCAAAACGATGCCCTCGAGAGGGGAAGCGGCGCTAAGCGTAGCTAGAGCGCCGCCATCATCAGATCCGGTGAACCGGATCTAGGGTTTCCCCCGGAGCCAGACGGAAAGGGAGACGAAGACTGCTACATTGAGGCCTCCAACGAGGAAAAACGACGCCCGTAGGCGCCGCCATCGACGACTCCGGCCATCGACGGAGTACGGCTTTCACCGGCAGCTTCACCTCCCAACACCAAGATCCAGCCCGCCACCTAGCAGCCACATCACGACGCACTGGAGCAGCGCCACACCTCCGCCACGGACACCATCCCGGGACCACAAACAACCCGCAGCATCCACGCCACCATCGCGGCCCAAAAGCAGCAACCTCGACGAGCCCACCAGCGGCCGCCGCCGCAGAGCCCTCCCGGCCCAGGGCCATGGCCAGCAACGCGCCGCCCCGGAGACGCCGCCAAGCACCCCCAACGGCCGCGGCCCGCGCGGCCCAGATCGGGGCCCGCCCCGGCGCCGCCAGCCGCCGTGCCGCCGACCACCGCAGGATCCACAGCCGTAGCCCCTCGATGCAGCTACGCCTCCACCCGACGCCGGCAGAGCAACCGCTCGCCCGCCCGTAGCGCCGCTGCCGCCTGCAGCGCCCCCCGCGCCGGGGAAACGCGAGGGGAAACGAGGAAGGCGGAGAAGAACCACCCCGCCGCCACCGTCCTTGAGGCGCGCGCGGCTTTGCCGGCGCCCCCCTCCGGTGGCGGCGAAGCGGGGGGGGGGGGGGAGAGGGAGGGCCTTGGGGAGGCGGCGCTAGGGTATCCAGTTGTGCACCGGTACTCATAAGAGGCTGAAGGACATGACACAAATACTGCGCCATAAAGGGCTTGTTTCTAGAGAGATGCCTACAAGGAAGTTTGCAATTCTTTTTGGGAGGCCACGCCATCTGCCCGAACCTGCACAAGCATGCAGAAAGTGAGTGCTCCGTGCAGATAAGATTTAAGGCAGGACACCATATCTGAACATTTTTCCCTTTCAAGTCCAGACGGGATAGCCGCGGCAAAATGGCATTGCATTACCTGCTAATTTTTGAATACAGTGACATCGTCGCAGAAGGAGAGCGACAGACTAAAAATAAGTGCACGCTGAACTTACTGAACAGTTTCTGCATCTTCAGCTGCGACAGAGGATTCCTCCATTCCGGCAGAGGCGGAGCCAGGATTTAAACATGAGGGGGGCGAGAAATCAATGCTCTTAAAATAGATGAAATATCAAGATGTATTAGGTGTTTATTGGCATTATTATCTGCAACAGGTTGTTCCTTGGATGGATTCGCATTTTTGTCACTAGTAATATTGAAGCCTGAAGTCAATGCAAATAGTTTCTTGTCGTTGTTGGTGTCTTTCTCTTCATCTTTGACTACTGCATAGAAAAGAAACATGATTAATAGACTAATTCATTAACTATCTTCATTCGAAATTATTTGTTGAGATATTGATAATTAGAACAACACTAATCTAAAAATAATATTATGATTCATAATGATTGATAGTTACTAGTACGCGTTGTTATGTTTTTCTATAACTCCCCTTTTAGTGAATTTTATGGCAAAACATTGATCTAATGAATAACAATAATGATTTTTACCTGTACGAATATTCACGGCAAAGCTCTAATGTCATGAGTCACGATAATTATTTGTATCTGTACAAATCCTTATGATAAAACTCTGATCTAATAAGTAACGATAATGACTTCCACCTATATGAATCTTCATGGCAACGGATGGCGTCAGGGGCATGGTGAGAAAATGCGGAAACGGCAGCCGACGACCAGCAGTCAATGGAAATGAAACTCATCGTAGCACACAGCCACACATCGAGGAAACACACGAGAGGGCAGAGACGGCGGCAGCTGGCGGCGACAAATGACGCCCTAGTGTAAATATCCTTCGACCTAGCACGTTTTGACGTATGTCTATCTGCGGATCCATCGATTAGGACGGGGCAAACGCAAACCAAAAGCCATCCACGATCACGCGTACGTTCACATATTATATGGGCTATTGGGCTTAAGTATTTAATATATTATATGGACTAATGACTTAATTAGCTTCGGTCAATTAACGTTTATACAGTAGTCATACCATGTGCTACTAAAAAACATTGAGGGGGCGAGAGATTGGCAGGGGTCTAGCCCTTGCTAGCCCCCCTTTGTCTCCGCCCCTGCATTCCGGGGCCAGTTTTCAGCCACGAATTCCAAGGCAACCGAAAAACCAAGAGGTGATTTGATATGTGCTCATGGTTTAGTTTAGTTTCCACTGTAACTGAGAAGCCTCAGTTTGGTTGACTTCTGCTCATGGTTTCGTTTTTTTTTGCTGGTTAAGAGAGTTTTATTCCTTAAACCATAGAGTTACAATGAACCAGCAAGAGTTCTTCCACACATGGAGGATCTCTATCCAGCCAAACGGGGTTACAGGACTCGATGCGACTATAATATGCTAGACAATTTGCTACCCTATTTTTAAATTTTAGTAATCTTTGATGGAATGAACTGCATTTCAGACATGAGATGCTTAATCTCAAACACTAGATGACATTAGCCGATCGAGTAAGAGCATCAGTTGACAAGGATGAAAGGGCTACTGAAGAATCTGGTTGTACGATCACTGCGAGCGCTGAGTGTTCAATTGCCAGGGCCATGCCCTGCATTATAGCATGAAGTTCTGCCTTAACTGCATCGGCGCAATGGAAGATATACCTGTATGCAGCAAATATGCCGATGTCTGAATGATCCCTTAGTATCAACCCAGCTGCTACTGTTCCATCTAATGGCAAGAAGGATCCGTCAATCGAGAGTGCCAGCTGACCCTCTCGAGGTTTAGGCCAAGGCCTGGTGTCCGGTTGCGGGATGCATTTCGGGGACCGAGGGAGTCCTAGTGCCATTTTTCCTTTGATAATTTCCTCCGTGCTGAATTGTTGAGCGTGTAACAAGGAGAGTTTGTAGCTATCCAGAAATTCCGAGCTCACGTCAATAGTAGGGACCTCCTTGTTGTGCAGAACATCTTTTTCAATAAAGGCTGCTTTATTACTTAATAGTTTTAAGAATTACATCCGACTCTGCATAACTAGGATGTACACAATCACTTCAAATCCAAAATAAGAGAGAAAGATAATTTTTTTTGATATACAAGCACTAGATAGAGTTGTTAATCCCCACCGGAGGAGGGGGCTAATCCGTAGATTATACTGTCATCCATGTTGAAAAAAATATCCCTTGTCATGTCCTCTAACCGTGTACAGACTTTCGTAAACAGGTCCCGATGCTCTACACGTTGTAGAGACGACCATAAACGAAGCATACTAGTACACCAGTATATAACTTGCAAAAAGGAAGGTATCTTAGCGTTAAATATCTTATCATTTCTAGATAGCCATAACGAGCAAATAACGGCTACCGCCCCCATCCTAAGAAAAGTTCTAAACCTGTGGTCGATCCCATGCACCAGTTGCGAAATATGTTAGCAACACTGAATGGAGGATACATGCAAGAAGCTACTTGGATGACTGACCAAATAGAGTGAGCAAATTGACAATGGAAGAACAAATGCTTGATTGTTTCATCGTGATGGCAGAAAACACATAGTGAACTACCATGCCAATTCCTCTTGATAAGATTATACTTAACAAGAATGACGCCCCTACCAAGATACCATGCAAAGATTTTTGTTTTCAGTAATATCTTCGTACGTCAGATCTTCTTCTTCTTATTAACAACTAGCACATCTGGTCGGAGCAAATCTCTATACATATAATCTATCGTGAATTTACTATTATGTTGTAGATTCCATCGAAATACATCGGCCCCGTGTATCAACTAAATTGTGGATAGGCGTTGTACCAATGTGTTCCACGGTTCAAGTCTAGTGCCGATTAAATCTCATCTGAATGACATTGGGTGGAGAAGTTTCCATGATTGTGGCAACATCTGACCGTAGCTACCAAATCTGCCAAAGGAGTAAGATCGCCATATCTTGATCTTGGTCAGAGCAATGTCCGAGAAAAATGAGTACCCAATCATCACCCATGTGTAGGACTCTGTCCCTTGGCGAGAGATGCCACACAGGGACGGAGCCAGGATTTAACATTGAGGGGGGCAAGAAAGGTTGTCTTAGCATTATGAGCTTCATAAGGGGGGCTGGTAGTGCTAAAATATCATGAACATGGTGTTCAACGGATAGTAGTATGAAGAAATATGAACCTTGGGGGTGGCTTATCCCTCCTCGTCCCCCTACTACCTCCGTCCATGATGCCACTGACACCTCATGGCGTCCCATAGCCTGGCCGCATGTGTTGCATGTGACTAGGACGTGATAAGTACTCCCTCGTTCAATTTTGCACACTGAGCAAAGTGTCGTTGTTGAAATATGTCGTTGACTCTAGCTAGACTTCATGTAGCTGCCTTCCACGCATTTATACACATATTCAAGGGGATGCTTGCTTGCCATATGACCTGCCACAACGATCTTGATCTATCAGGGCTGGTACTGGAAGAACCTACTCCATGGATCAACTCATGATCGAGTGTGGCCAGTCTATATGCACTTTTGACTGTAAAAAGTCAACTTTTCTCTGACGCCCAAGAAATAAAATCATCTCTGTTCCGAGGTGATGTTCTAATTTTCAATATATATTGAGTGTCTATCGTCCAGAAGTGTTCCTCCACCAGTTGTGAGATCCAGGTACCGTCCTCGTTCAAAAAGTCCGAGACATGGTTGTATCTACAATTGCATCTAGGTGTGATAGGTCTGTAGTCATTACCTCTTAGTATCCAAGGATCCCTCCAGGTTCTTATTGAATTACATTTCCCACTCTCCAAATAATTTCCTTCTTGACTAGTTCCAATACATGCTGAACCTCATCCCTCCCTTTGCCTTGAAGAGGATCACTTATCCCACTTCATCCATGCCATATTTCGTTTCCCGTTCTCCACATCCCACCAGTACTGTATGATGAGTCGAGTAAGCTCATCACAAATAGATGCTAGTAGTGTGATCACACTCATAACATAAGTATGAATTGCCTGAGCCACTGATTTGATGAGGATTTCCTTGTTCCCCATGGACATATATTGTTCACTCCAATCCACAAGTATCTGGCTAGCCTTGTTCCCAGCTCATGGTCTCCTTGCAGGAAGGTCTTGAACTAACCATCCAATGCAAAAGTCTTAAACTAGTAAGAACAAAGATAACACCCTGATGGCGAGAGAGTTAACGGGTGAAGGCTTCTCGCTCTCGTTGGTTACCCCAAGTGCAAGGTTGAGATGTAGATAGCAGCAAATTTCCCTCGGTGAAGATACCAAGGTTTATCGAACTAGTAGGACTCCAAATTCTGCAAGTAGGTGACAACGGCGCCAGAAATTACTTCTAGCCAAGGAGTTGTTTGTGGACCTGCACACAGAAACAAATAACTTTGCTCCCAACGAGTACAGATAGGTTGTCCATCTCTCCGGTCTTGTTGTTTACAAAGAATCAAACGCAAGGGTGGAAATAATGGTGATTGCAACTGAAAGGAAATAAAATAGTAATGAGTTTAGGTGTAAACAATGGTGGAAATATGGACCGGGGTCCCATGAGGTTCACTAGTGATATCTCTCTCCGAAAATACGATAAAATAGCTAAGCTGGGTGAACAAATTACAGCTGGGCAATTGACAGAATTATAAACGCACCGCAATGCTAATTATGCGGCAAAGAAAGTTAGAGGCTCAAAAGTATGGGCAATACGCCAAGACAAGTAGACCGAAATCCAACTGCATCTACTCACTAATCATCCACCTTGAGATATCTATCCAAAACATCTCGCTGGTATTAAGTTGCGAGCCCCACCCAAAGTGTAAACCCAAAGCAACAGACAACTGCATGAATAAACTTTGCATAAGGTAAACAATCCTTGCAACCGCGGTTACAAGCACCGTTGTTTTCTCCCTGGTGGCAACATCACATCACCTAGTCTCATGTTTCTTTCACTCAAGCTAGACATCAGTGGGCATGAATCCACAATCAAGCATAACGCTCCCTCTTGGAGTTACTATCTACTATTTGGAAAAAGCAATAAAAGACAACGGAGAACATGCAAGAATTACTCAAGAACAAATATATAAAAGGAGAACCAAATATATAACTCATCATGATCTGAACATAATCTCATAATCCATCGGATTCCAGCAAACACAACATAGCAACAACAGGAAAATTACATAGATGCCTTGATCATGTTGAGCAGCTCACAAGGGCTAAGAATTGAAGCACAAGACGGGAGATAAGACATCACATAGATACTGGTCATGGACCCATGGTCCAAGGGGGACTACTTACGGCACATCCGAGAAGTGCTCATGGTGGTGGAGAAGGTCCCGGAGGTCAATCCTCCCTATGGCAGGGTGTCGGGAAGAGGTCTTTCGGTGCTCCCGATCTTAGAAGCGAGGCGCCGGCGAAACATAGGTGAAAATTGTGATGCGGGGCTTCTCCCGAGGGTTTTCGAAGCGAGCAGTAAATATAGGCCAAAGGGGGGCACCAGGGGGTGGACCCTCCCCCCAAGCGCCCTGGTGGGGCGACATAGGGTGGGGTCGCGCCCCCTGGCCGCCTGGGAGGGGGGGTGGCCCCCTCTGGCCCTCCTTCGGTGATTTCCGAATCTTCTGTCGCGCTGATTTTTTATATATTTTTGTTGGAATTTTTGGAGCTCTGTAAATATGGATAAAAACCTGCAATTCATAGACATCAGCAGACAGAAACTGGCATTGGGTGCATTGAGTTAGTAGGTTGGTCCAAATATGTGTAAAAAGATATGAAAGTGTAGCAAAACACATAGCAATGTCACCTAAAAGAGCATGGAACAAGCATAAATTATAGATACGTTTGGTACGTATCAACATCCCCAAGCTTAATTTCTGCTCGTCCTCGAGTAGGTAAATGATAACACAGATAATTTCTGTGGTGACATGCTAACACACATATAAGAAGTTCCAAGTAAAGCAAGTAAGATATGCAATTCAAATCAAGACAATAACAAGCAAGAGTCTATATCTAGTATTAAAACTAGCAAAGCATGAGTAAAGGTGCAAGAGCTCTCGCTATCCGTGACTCGAATGTCTCCAAATGGTGTTTGCATGCAAGAAGTGGGAGATGGGTTTAGACCACTAGTCAGGCACAAGTCAAACTGATCCTCTCCCTTTCGACTTTGAGCACTCATGCAATGGATGAGCGCGAGCAAGATATGTTGGCACTTAGGATGGCAAAGAGAAAAATGATGGGGTAGGAAGACAAAAGGTGTGAAAGGCTCACATCAATGAGGACAATCATAGGCGAGACAAAGCCAAATGATAGATATGATGTAAGGAGTAGGGATTGCCATGCAAAAGATGCACATATGAGCTAAGGTAAGCTCTCCAACGGAAGTAGTGGGGGTGCATCCAACTTGCTTGCTCATGAATACCTTGAGCTCTTTTGAGGAGGCTCATCCTTGGAATATGCAAGCCAAGTTCTATAGTGTAAGGATCCCCACATAGTTATGCATGAATGATATGAATATCTCTATGGAGTACAAATATAACAATGGAGTACGAGTGTGGATCTTTCAAAAGGAATAGTAGTGTTGCCCCCTTCTCTCTTTTAATTTTTTTCTCCTTTTTCTATTTTTTGTATTTTTGTGGCCTCATTGGCTCTTTCTATTTATCTCTCATTTGTTCTCTTTGGGATCTTTTAATTTTCCTCTTTTGGGATCTTTTAATTTGTCCTCTTTGGGATCTTTTCCTCACTTAAGGGCGACACTTTATATTTTACAAGAATATAAAGAAGATCTTCACACTTTACAAGAAGTACTCAACATAAAAAAATGAAAAACTATACTATCATGATGTATGCAAATGTATGCCTCTGCCAATGTAGCAGGATATGCAATGATACTAGTGCGTCATGTAGCAATGATAAGGGAAAGGCCTAACTAGCATGCGGCTCCTCGATCAAGCAAAAGCATGTATGACATGAATATCAAGTCATGAGATGATGGATGTTGCATGACAATGTATCTCAAAAAGGCTATGGAAATGCCTTGATAGGTTGGTATGGTGGCTATTTTGAGGAAGATATAAGGAGGTTTATGATGACAGAGCGTATCATGCCAAGGGTTTGGATGCACCGGAAAAGTATGCACCAACTCTCAAGATGAGAAAGGGCAATGCACGGTACTGAAGAGGCTAGCAAAATATGGAAGGTGGAAGTGCCAACAATCGAATACTCGCATTAGTTCAAAGAACCCATGCACTTATTATCGGTAACTCTCTATCTAATCAGGAGGTTCACAAAGAGACAAGTACACCGAGGAGGAGTGCATGGGGGTTTGGTTAGCCTTGTGCATCCTCGACCCATGGTACGTGAGGGTACTCTATATATTCCAACCCCTCCAGAGGTTAGCGATCCATCTAGTAGCTAGAGTTCTCAACTAATTTTTGTAGTTTTCGAAAATAAGCACAGATTGCCCAAAATACGACACCTATTTCTAATAGGCTCAAGCTCTTGGCACCAAAAGTCCAAACATTACTCAAATCAATACCTCAAAACTATTGCAAGTTACTACTACACTTATAATAGCAACCTCAATTACCTACTCATGCAAGACACACAACTCAGTGCAACAGACCAACTCTCCAAACAAGATAAGAATGATAACTCAGGAGGTTCCAAAAGCAACCCAAATAAAATCTCTTAAATATATAAGCATGAAAACTAAGAGCTAAGCATGACAACAACTATGAAAAGATAAAGAACACACAAAAAGAATAAATATGCAAACCTATGTTGTGTTCTAGGGTGGAGTGGTGCGTGTTTCTCTCCCAAAAAATGAAGGCTAGGGTCCAACTTGTTATAAACAGCAAGCAAAACTATAACAACTAAAAAGTAAAAAGTGAGACTCTCAAAGTTTAGCACATAACACATGAAAAGATTAAAATATAGCATGGAGAAGGACGAACTAATGATTGTTTATGGAGAAGGGGATGCACGGGGGCATCCCCAATCTTAGACGCTTGAGTCTCCTTGAATATTTTTTGTGGGTTCATGGGGACATCCCCAAGCTTGAGCGTTTGACAATCCCGGATCTTTTTTCATCATCTTTTGTCGCATACCTTAAAACTCCCTTCATATGAAACTCATCATAAGCTGATTAGAGTGGTTAGTACTCATAATAAAATAATTTTTCTCCACTCGAAATAAAGATTTTCATGAAGAGATACTGTTTCTCATGATTGCCAAAAAGTTTGTGCAAACAAAAAGCAAGCTTAAGATTTGCAAAACGATGAAAACGAAAAACGTGGCAGAATCTGTGAAAAACAGACCAGCATGTAGTAAATAATTTTTTTGGGGTACTTCCGCAACTCAAATCAAAAAGCTCAGATCAGACGCCAGAAAGCTAATTGTATAGAGCATATTTTCAATATAATTCAGATTAAAAAGATGATCTGGTGATTTATCGTGAATTTTTCCGTCAAGCAGACATAATCTGTTTCTGGACAACATGTCACATCTTTTGAACTTTCTTGCAATCGGAGGCTAAAAATTGGCACAAAGCTTAAAAATAAAGATACAATGATGTTGCTACAGCAGTAACAAACATCAAGACCACTAAAACTGAAAGTAAAAAAACATTTTGGGTTGCCTCCCAATAAGCGCTTTCTTTTATGCATTTTAACTAGGCATGATGCAAAAATATTAAGTTTTGTCAACTCCAAAAGAATAATTTGCCCGTGTAACAGACTCATATGGTAACTTAATCTTCTTTCGAGGGAAGTGTTCCATTCCCTTTTTGAGGGGGAATTGGAATCTAATAGTCCATTCTTTCATGTCAATGGTAGCACCAACCATGCGGAGAAAAGGACGTCCCAAAATAATTGGACATGAGGGATCACACTCAATGTCCATGACAAGAAAATCAACGGGAACATAATTATCATTGACAACAATAAGAACATCATCAATCATCCCTAAAGGTTTCTTTACAGAATAATCAACAAGACGAACAGCAAAAGAACATGGATCAAAAGGTTTCAAATCAAGCATATCATACATTCTTTTGGGCATAACGGAGGCACTAGCTCCAACATCACATAAAGCAAAGCAAGAGAATTATTCAACTTAATTTTGACCATAGGATCCCAACCATCTTCTATATTTCTAGGAATGGAAGTCTCTGACTTGAGATTCTCCTCCCTAGATTTGATAAGATCATTGGTAATATGCTCGGTGAAGGCAATGTTAAGCGTACTAGTGTGGGGGTCTTTAGCCATTCTTTACGAAAAAGTGATAACTTCAGAAGACTACAATTATCAAAATCAAGTTCTTTAAATAAGAATTCTATCAGAAAAGAATTTTTGCAATTACCCCAAGTGTTTTTCTTACAAGGGGATAGGGAATGGAACCACTTCTTTGGTTTTCCCCGAAGAGATAAATCAAAGAATATTAATTTGAATTGGTCACTATCCATCACTGGAGGTTTTTGTTCATCACACACCCTCTCATAATTTTCCGAGTGGTAGATAGCATCCTCTCCTTTTTCAGAAAATTGATCTCACAAATCATATTTGATGAAAGGTCTACTAATAGGAGTGCACACATAAAAGTTATCATGACAAACAAAATCGCGAGGCCTAAAATCATTAGAAGTGTCCCCACTAGGTGTTCCATGCCTGGGACAGTCCATGAAGGTAGAACCCATAGTAACAGCAACAAGCAAGAACAAAGCAACTATTTTTTTAGTTTTTGGTAAAAGACTCTAAGAAAATACTAGAAAGTAAACTAACAAGACTAAAAAAGCAAAGGTAAAAGATAGTGTGCAACTCCCCTATCGTGAAGATTGGAGTCCCCGGCAACGGCGCCAGAAATTTTCTTGACGACGAGAGAGTTAACGGGTGAAGGCTTCTCGCTCTCGTTAGTTACCCCAAGTGGAAGGTTGAGATGTAGATAGCAGAAAATTTCCCTCGGTGAAGATACCAAGGTTTATCGAACCAGTAGGACTCCGAATTCTGCAAGTAGGTGACAACGACGCCAGAAATTACTTCTAGCCAAGGAGTTGTCGTGGACCTGCACACAGAAACAAATAACTTTGCTCCCAACGAGTACATACAGGTTGTCAATCTCTCCGGTCTTGTTGCTTACAAAGGATCAAACGCAAGGGTGGAAATAATGGTGATTGCAACTGAAAGGAAATAAAACAGTAAAGAGTTGAGGTGTAAATAGTGGTGGAATATGGACCGGGGTCCCATGATGTTCACTAGTGATGTCTCTCTCCCAAAAGACGATAAAATAGCTAAGCTGGGTGAACAAATTACAGCTAGGAAATTGACAGAATTATAAACGCACCGCAACGCTAATTATGCTGCAAAGAAAGTTAGAGGCTCAAAAGTATGGGCAGTACGCCAAGACAAGTAGACCAAAATCCAACTGCATATACTCACTAATCATCCACCTTGAGATATCTATCCAGAACATCTCGCTGGTATTAAGTTGCAAGCCCCACCCAAAGTGTCAACCCAAAGCAACAGACATCTGCATTAACAAACTTTGCGTAAGGTAAACAATCCTTTCAACCTCGGTTACAAGCACCGTTGTTTTCTCCCTGGTGGCAACAACACATCCCTAGTCTCATGTTTCTGTCACTCAAGCTATACATCAGGGGGCATGAACCCATAATCAAGCATAACGCTCCCTCTTGGAGTTATTATCTACTACTTGGAAGAAGCAATAAAAAGCAACGGAGAACATGCAAGAATTACTCAAGAACAAAATATAAAAGGAGATCCAAATATATAACTCATCACAATCTGAACATAATCTCATAATCCATCGGATCCCAGCAAACTCAGCATAGCAACAACATGAAAATTACATAGATGCCTTGATCATGTAGGGAAGCTCAGAAGGGCTAAGAATTGAAGCACAAGATTGGAGATAAGACATCACATAGATACTGGTCATGGACCCATGGTCCAAGGGGGACTACTCACGGCACATCCAGGAAGTGCTCATGGTGGTGAAGAAGCTCCCGGAGGTCAATCCTCCCTCCGGCAGGGTGCCAGGAAGAGGACCTTTGGTGCTCCTGATCTTGGAAGCGAGGCGGCGGCAGAACAAAGGTGAAAATCACGATGCGGGGCTCCTCCTGAGGGTTTTCGGAGCGAGGAGTAAATATAGGCCAAAGGGGGCACCAGGGGGTGGACCCTCCCCCCAGACGCCCTGGTGGCGCGGCCTAGGGTGGGGTCGTTCCCCCTGGCCGCCTGGGAGGGGGTGGCCCCCCTTTGGCCCTCCTTCGGTGATTCCCAAAGCTTCTGCCGCGCTGTTTTTTATAATTTTTGTTGGAATTTTTGGAGCTCTGTAAATATGGGTAAAAACGTGCAATTCACAGACATCAGCAGATAGAAACTGGCACTGGGTGCACTGAGTGAGTAGGTTAGTACAAATATGTGTAAAAATTTATGAAAGTGTAGCAAAACACATAGCAATGTCACCTAAAAGAGCATGGAGCAAGCAAAAATTATAGATACGTTTGGGAGGTATCACACCCTAACGATCGATGAAAAATGCTTCCTCGTGTTTCTATCACTTGGCCACCTCCTCAACATTGTCGTTGTTGAAGATGATCACCTTCAAGCTTTCAGGAGCCAACAACCTGAAGCTGAAGGTACCCGACTTTTATCTGGTGGGCAAAGGTGATGGGCCCCAATAGTTATCAAGATTGATCTTGTTGTTCATCGTCCAGACTATGACCCTCGTGCAACCAGTTTTCATCCTTATCATGAATTCCAGTGGCACGATGGTAAAGTTCTTGGGTAAGTTAGGAGGCATCGGCAGACACTCTAACTTGCGTGCAAGGATGATCTTGCATAATGAGTTGATCCAACACCTTCATGAAAATGGTCGTAGTTCTTAGGTCTATTGGAGCGCTACCAAGCTCCACCATCGCCTTTTCCTTCTTGGACGTCAAAATCTCCTTACCCTCCAAAGAGTTCCCTGAAGAAGCATTACCAAGTACAAGCTTAGCGTTCTGCAAAGATTTGAAAAAGAGGTCAATGGATATACCCTGATCTACGCTCAAGATTTACTACATTGACCAGTGCTATGATCAGTGAGCATGCATATATTTCCTAGTAAACACTTTATTCCTACTCTAATCATGCATGCACAATTGGTCCTACAAATGTATGCATGCACATCCACATTACTCCACCGATAGCATATAACACGACACTAAGCCAACAATGCAAACACATACCAAAAACAGATCATAAACACATAGTGATACGTCCCAAACGTATCTATAATTTCTGCTTGTTCCATGCACTTTTATGTGACATTGCTACATGTTTTGCTACACTTTTATATCATTTTACACATATTTGGACTAACCTACTAACTCAGTGGACCCAGTGCCAGTTCCTGTGCTGATGTCTTTAGTTGCAGTGATTTTTCGCCAATTTAAAATGCCAATTTTTTTCCAGAAAAATCAGAATAAAGATCAGCGTTCAGGAAGCTTCCGGAAACACCGAAGGAGGGAAAGATGGGGGCCACCCCCTCCCATGCGGCCAGGGGGCGTTGCCCCACTCCTGGCCGTGCCAGGAGGGTACCCGGGAGGAGGGGCCACCCCCTGGTGCCCCTTTGGCCTATATTGACCCCTCGACAACAAAACCCTCAAGGAGAAGCCCGCATCGCGAATTACCTCTCTGTTCCGCCGCCGCCGCGCTCCGAAGATCAGGAGAACTAGAAGACCCCTTCCCGGCATCCTGTCGGAAGGAGGATTGACCTCTGGGAGCCTCTCCACCACCATGGACGCCTCCCGGATGTGCCGTGAGTAGTCCCCCTTGGACCATGGGTCCTTGATTAGTAGCTATGTGATGTCCTCTCTCCATCTTTGTTCTTCAATTTTTAGACATTGTGAGCTTCCCTACATGATCAAGGCACCTATGTAATTTTCCTGCTGTTGGTATGTTGTGTTTGCTGGGATTCGATGGATTATGAGATTATGTTCAGATCGTGATGAGTTATTTATTTGGTTTACCTTTTATATTTTGTTCTTAGTAATTCTTGCATGTTCTCCGTTGCTTTTTATTGCTTTGTCCAAGTAGTAGATAGTAACTCCAAGAGGGAGCGTTAGGCATGATTGTGGGTTCATGCCCCCGATGACTACCTTGAGTGACAGAAACACGAGCCTAGGGGATGTGTTGGTGCCACCAGGGAGAAAACAACGGTGCTTGTAACCGCAGTTGCAAGGATTGTTTACCTTACGCATAGATTGTTAATGCAATTGTATGTTGCTTTAAGTTTATACTTTGGGTGGGGCTTGCAACTCAATACTAGCGAGATGTTCTGGATAGATATCTCAAGGTGGATGATTAGTAGTAGATGCAGATGGATTTCGGTCTACTTTTCTTGGCGTACTGCCCATACTTTTGAGCACTCTTACTTTCAAGTAGCATAATTAGCATTGCGGTGCGTTTATAATTCTGTCAATTTCCCAGATGTAATTTGTTCACCCAACTTAGTTGTTTATTGTCTTTTGGGAGAGACATCACTAGTGAACCTCACGGGACCCCCGTCCATATTTCCACCACTGTTAACACCTCCACTTCATTTTATTGCTTTTACTTTATGTTGCATTTATCACTACTATCTACCCTTGCATTTGACCCTTTGTAAACAACAAGGCTGGAGAGATTGACAACCTATCTGTACTCGTTGGGAGCAAAGTTATTTGTTATTGTGTGCAGGTCCACGTCAACTCTCGTGCTATCAAGTAATTTCTAGCGCCGTTGTCACCTACTTGTCGATCCTTGGAGTCCTACTGGATTGATAACGTTGGTATCTTCACCGAGGGAAATTTTCTGCAACGTTACATCTCAGCCTTCCACTTGGGGTAACCAACGAGGGGCGAGAAGCCATCAAGCTAATTTCTGGCGCCGTTGTCGGGGACTCCAATCTTCAAGATAGGGGAGTTGCACACTATCATTTATCTTTGATTTTTAGTCTTGTTAGTTTACTTTCCAGTTTTTGCTTGTGAGTCTTATATGAAAAACCAAAAAAATAATTGCTACCTTTTTTCTTTGTCTTTCTCTGCTTACTGATGATATCTTTACCATGGGTGTGGAACCACCCAAATATGGTAGGATGTACATGTTTCACTTGGATCGTCTTTGATCAATTTGTGCTCGCGCTAAAAACCCAACCGACTTGGTTGAGGGGAAATCATTGGATGATCATGCTCATTATACGCGGCACCGCCTGATACGTCCAAAATGCATCACTATTTTATACCGTAATTCACCCTTATTCATTGATATATTTCATGTTATGATCCTATTATGTTGTTTTGGCTTGTTTTACACAGATTGCAACTTTCCGATGCCGAAACAGCAGACGCAGGATTCAGCGGAGAAAAGTGGGCATTGAGTTGCTGAAACAAAACATCTCCAAATGCGCTGAATATCGACCGGGGGGGGGGGGTATTTTACAGAAGATTAACGAAGCTTCGCCGAAAAGGGGCCAGAGAGGGGCCACCAGGTGCCCAGGCGCGGCTCCCACCAGGGGCGCGCCGGGAGGCCGCCTGGACACCTGGGGCCACTCCCGGCTCCCCCCTTTGGCCTATATATCTCTCGTCACATGAAAACCCTAAAAAGAGAGGAGTTTCGCGAGTTCCTCCGCCGCTCCGTGGCGGAAACCTACAGAGAAGAAAAGACATCTCCGGCGGGCAGATTCCACCGGGGAGAACACCTCCTGGAGGGAGATCATCGCCATTGTCATCACCATCATCAGGGGAATCATCGAGATCATCATCAACATATTCTCCAACATCAGCACCGTCTCCATCTTCATCCCATCTCATCTCACAATTGCAACTTGTGTTGTAATCCGTACCATCTATCCTCTCCACTCTACCAGTGTTGATTACTCTTTTGTGGTGAATGCTATTGAGTTTTTTTGGAGAAATATTGTTATGTCCATATTGTTTATCATCTATTTATCACCACTGATCATGATCTCTTTTATGTCTTGTGAGTAGTTACTTTAGTTCTTGAGGACATGGGAGAAGTCTAGTTGTTAGTATTCATATGATGTTGAAGTAATATGTGTTGTTTGATATTTAAGTTGTGTTGTTATTTTCCTAGTGGTGTTGTGTGAGTCGAACACACAACACTTCGCCTTGCTAAGGACCTAGGGGAATGCATTGTGTATAAAGAATGCTTATGGTGGGTTGCCGGAGTGACAGAAACCTGAACCCCAGTTTGCACACTTTTGCACAAGGGAATAATGGATCCTTGATCTTATTGTTGTGGTTAGCCTTTTGCCTTAATATCTACCTTGTATTTGCGGATGCTTGCAAGGTGTTTAATCATAAGAGTACACTTATCTTATTCTAGAAGGTGTACTAGCATAGATCCAGCCACTCGCACTTATCAACACAAGACATAGTACCAATATGGAATATGGCGAAAGCACATGACTACCTCTCCCGTGTGTCCTCAAGAACGCTTTAGCCTTTATAAGTTCAATTGTCAGGATTATCCTTTGCTCAAAAGGATTGGGCCACTTGTTGCTCCTCATTACCTTTACTTTGCTTGTTTTTACCTTCCCGTTTCTTATACCAAAAACTCCTAAAAAGTTATCTTTCAGTGTTTGCAGTTATTCCTTTACCAAAGTCACTTATCAATACCTTCTGCTCCTCGTTGGGTCCGACACTCTTACTTATCGAAAACGTTGTTTATCGTCTTTTGGGAGAGAGAGACATCACTAGTGAACATCATGGTACCCCGGTCCATATTTCCACCACTGTTTACACCCTCAATTTACTTCATGTTTTACTTTCTAGTTGTAGTTATCACTACCTATTATCTGTTGCGTTTGATCCTTTGTAAACGGCAAGGCCAGAGAGATTGAAAACCTCTCTGTAATCATTGGGAGCAAAGTTATTTGTTGTGTGTGCAGGTCCAGGCGAAGTAAGTGATTTTCAACGGGGCATCACTTGCCGAACCACCTACCTGTCGTCGTCGGAGTCCTACGGAAGACACTCTAAACCTTGGCATCTTTGCCAAGGAAATTTTCTGCTAGGCTACATCCAACCTTCCGCTTGGGGTAACCAACGAGGAGCACTACTTCAGTGCCATCAAGCTAATTCTTTGCGCCGTTGCTGGGGACTCCAATCTTCAAGATAGGGGAGTTGCACACTATCTTTTATCTTTGCTTTTTAGTCTTGTTAGTTTACCTTTCAGTTTTTATCTTTGTGTCCTTTATCAAAAATCACAAAAAAATTATTTACCTTGCTTGTAGTAGTCCTTCTTGTTTAGTCAAGCATGTTAGGACTTTGTGATTTGAGGGAATCGGAAGTTCTAGATTTCCATCAAAGGGATGGAGAGAATACAAAGAAGGCATGGGATAGAATTTCTGAAGCACATAGTAGAATTATGCCTTGGATACCTATAAAAATTGTGCTTAGAAATTTTTACCATGGTCTTTTTAAGTGGTGTAAACACTCTCTTGATATTATAGCTAAGGAAGATTTCTTAGAGTGTGATGAAGCTAGAGCTCTTGATATTATACATGGCCTATCTAGTTATTTTTTTATGATCGTAGTTTTGATACTATTATAGAGAGACTTGCCACTATTGAAAGGAGAATGGATGCTCTAGACTTGAGGAAGGTAGATAAACTTAAGCCCAACAAGAAAGATATGTTGGAGAAAGATGATGATTGGGAGCCTTTTGTTGGAATTAGCATCTCTAACCAAGATTTCCTTGCTTTTTGTGATATTGGGTCCATGGTTTCTACAATGCCAAAAATAGTTTATGATTCTTTGAAACTAAACATGGACAATTTGTCATATTATCATGAACATGCTAATGGAGATATTTCTGAGATCCAGAGAAAGGTAAAATATGTCCAAGTTGCATTCCTCAAGAGGATTGCAACGGTGGATTTCTTCATCATGGAGCCAAACCAAAGTAACATCGTGCTTGGAAGGGACTTCCTCCGAGCCATGAAGGGCTTCATTGATATAGGTAAGGGACAAATACGATTACGAGGTAAAGCGAAAGTTACGTACCTCTTCCCTAGGAAAAAGAAGAATGAACTTGTTGAAGATCAATTTGCTTTCGGTGACCTTTGATTCTTCTTTTTTGCTAAGGGACAACTTGTTAAGGGACAAATATGATTCCGATGATTTCGGTGACCTTTGATTCTTCTTCTTTGTTTCTTTCCTAGATTAAAGGCGTAAAAGAAAGCGCTTGTTGGGAGGCAACCCAAGATGTTTTTACTTCTGTTTTTAGTGGTCTTGATGATCGTTACTACTGTAGAAACATCATTGTATCTTTATTTTCAAGCTTTGTCCCAAGTTAAGCCGCCGATTTCAAGTAAGTTCAAGAGTTGTGACATGCTGTCCAGAAAACAGATTCTGTCCTTGGACGGAAAAATTCACGATAAGACACCAAATCATCTTTTTTATCTGAATTTTTTTGGCAGCATGATCTATACAATTAGCTTTCGGGCGTCTGTTCTGAGTTTTTTGATTTGAGTTGCATAAGTACCCCAAAAAATTATACTACCTGTTGGTCTGATTTTCACAGATTCTGCCACGTTTTGCCTTTCCTCAGTTTTGCAAGTCTTGCGCTAGCTTTTTATTTACAAAAACCTTTTGGCAATCTTGAGAAGCACTATCCCTTCAAGAAAAAACTTTATTTCCAGTAGAGGCAAATTGTTTATTTATGGGTACTAACCTCTCTAATCAACTTATGATGAGTTATGTATGAAGGGAGTTTTCAAGCGTGCGAGGGAAGATGATGAAAGAAGATCCGGGGCTATCAAACGATCAAGCTTGGGGATGCACCCATGCATCCCCAATAAAAATCCAAGGAGACTCAAGCGTCTAAGCTTGGGGATGCCCCCGTGCATTCCCTTCTCCATCAACAATCATCAGTTCGTCCTTTGTTCCATTATATTTTTATCACTTCATGCGTTATGTGCTATGCTTGGAGTGTCTTGCTCTTTACTTTTTAGTTTTCTTTAGCTTTGTTTGCTGTTCATAACAAGTTAGAACCCAACTTTCTTTGTGTGGGAGATAGACACACTCCACTTTAAACTAGAACACATCATAGGATTTTCATGCTTATCTTTCTTTTGTTGTGTGTTCTTTATCTTTTTGTAGCTGCTGTCATGTTTAGCTCTTAGTTTTTATGCTTATCTTTTTCAGAGCTTTTTGTTTAGTTTGTTGCTGGAACTCTCTTTAGTTTTCATGTTTATCTTGTTTAGAGAGTGGGCTGTTGCACTGAGTTATGTGTTGACTTGAAGTAGGTAATTGAGGTTGCTATTCAATTATAGTAGTAACTTGCAATAGTTTTGAGGTATTGTTGTGAGTAATGTTTGAACTTTTGGTGTCAAGAGCTCTAGCCTATTAGTGATAGATGTCGTATTTTGGGCAATCCGCGTTTATTTTCAAAAACTACAAAAACTAGTTGAGAACTCTAGCTACTAGATGGATCACTAATCTTTGGAGGGATCGGATATTAGAGTACAGTCAAGTACCATGAGTCGAGGATGCGCAAGGATAACCAAACCCCCATACACTCCTCCTCGGGGCACTTCTCTCTTTGTGAAACTCCTGATTAGATTGAGAGTTACCGATAATAAGTGCATGAGTTCTTCGGTTAATGTAAGTATTGAAAGTTTGAACTTCCACCTCCTCATATTTGCTAGCCTCTTCGGTACCGTGCATTGCCCTCTTCTCACTCTGAGAGTTGGCGTCCACCTCGCCGGTGCATCCAAACCCTTGGCATGATACGCTCTGTCATCATAAACTTCCTTATATCTTTCCATAGCCTTTCTGAGATACATTGCCATGCAACATCCACCTTCTCATGACTTGATCTTCATGTCATACATGTTCCTGCTACACTAGGAGAGGCATACATTTTCATACATCAGGACAACTACATCTTCTTTATGTTGAGTACTTTTGTAAAGTGTGAAAGATCTCCTATACTCCTTTTTAAAATAGAGTGTTGTCCCTAAGTGAGGAAAAGATCCCAAAGAGGACAAATTTAAAAGATCCCAAATAGGACAAATGAAAGTTAAATAGAAAGAGCCATTGGGGCCACCAAAAAAATAAAAAAAAATAGAAAAAATAGAAAAAGGAAATAAAAAGAGAGAAGGGGGCAACACTACTATTCCTTTCGAGAGATCCACACTCGTACTCCTTCTTATACCTTGTGCTCCATAGAGATGATCATATATGCATATAGCTATGTGGGGACCTTCACACTACAGAACTTGGCTTGTATATTCCAATGATGAGCCTCCTCAAATGAGATCTAGCTCTTGTTGAGCAAGAAAGTCGGATAAACCCCCACTAGTTCCATTGGAGAGCTTACCCTAGCTCATTGTGCATCCGTGGCATGGCAATACCTACTCCTCACATCATATCTATCATTTGGCTTTCTCTCGCCTATGATTTTCCTCATTGATGTGACCCTTTCACACCCTTTTTGTCTTCCTCCTCCACCATCTCTCTCTCTCTTTGCCATCCTGACTTTCAATTTTCATGCTTACGCTCATCCATTGCATGAGCGCTCAAAATATCGAAAGGGAGTGGATCAGTTTGACTTGTACCTGGCTAGTGGTTTGGGGACGAGTCAAGATAAGATTCCAAATAAGACTAAGTGTGAAACTTTAGTAGATTAAGTTCTCAACAATTTAATATATATTTTATCTTGTATTCCCATCTCCCACTTCTTGCACACAAACACCATTTGGAGACATCCGAGTCACGGATAGCAAGAGCTCTTGCACCTTTATGTTCTTATGTTGCTTGTTTCAATGTTGATATAGACTCTTGCCTGTTATGACTTGAATTGAATTACATGCCTTGATTGCTTTACTTAAAAGTTCTTATATGGTTGGTAGCATGTCACCATAGAAATTATGCTTGTTATAATTTACCTACTCAAGGAAGGGCAGGAATTAAGCTTGGGGATATTGATACATCCCAAACGTATCTATAATTTCTGCTTGCTCCATGCATGTTTTGTGTGATATTGCTATGCTTTTGATACACTTTCATACACTTTTGATCATATTTAGACTAACCTATTAACCCAGTGCACCCCAGTGCCAGTTCCTGTTTTCTGCTGTCTTTTTATTTCAGGTTTCCCCCATATTAAAAGTGCTCCAAAAATTCCGGAAAAATCCAATAAAAAATCAGCATATGGGAACCTTCCAGAGCCCCGAAGGAGTGCCAGGGGGGCCACCCTGGTGCCTAGGCGGATGATGTATACACACGCTTCTATTCTTGTAGACTATGTTGGGCCTCCAAGCACAGAGGTTTGTAGGACAACAACAATTTCCCTCAAGTGGATGACCTAAGGTTTATCGAACTCAGGGAACTAGAGGTTGAAGATGGTCTCTCTCAAGCAACCCTGCAATTAAGATACAAGAAGTCTCTTGTGTCCTAGACACACCTAATACAACTAGGAGTTGTATAGGTGCACTAGTTCGGCGAAGAGATGGTAAAATATGGGTGATAGGTGTGGCAAAACAAAGTAATATAAATCTGTAATAAAAAGTGCAGCAACCAAACATGTGACAAAAGTGAGCACAAACGGTGTAACAATGGTGGAAACAAGGCCTAGGCTTCATACTTTCACTAGTGGCAACTCTCAACAACATTAACATAGTCTAATCACATGATATTTCCCATAAAACATGCAATGGAGACGCACTCGGAGGTCATTCCTTTGTGGTCAAGAGAGGATGAGAATTATGTAGGGCTACAAAAGCACACCTCAAAGTTCGTAGTTCTCAATCTATGGATTTCCCAATGTCACCGCGGCCATCCAAAGAGAGTACCACAATCACCACAACATATATCAAGGATAGTCAAAGACAAGCACCAAGAGACTCTCAATCTTCAATCAACACACAAAAGAGGAAATCACTCATGATAATATTCTTGTAACCCGTGTCCAATAGACCGCTGTCACCTTGGTCTCGGGGATTATACTAGATAAGATCAATTGAGTACATCAATCCAATACATAGAGGAAGGGGAAATATCATGGGATCACCCTAGATTAACATAGCCTATGATCACAACAACGATCACATCATGGGAGAGAGAGAAGAACACATAGCTACTGATAGAAACCTCAGCCCCGAGGGAGAACAACTCCCGCTTCATGGAGGGAGGAAGCAACATCGATGGATATGAATCCGGGGGCACTTCCCCGTCCCGGCAGGGTGCCGACACATGAATTCTGGTCCCCCGAAGCTTGTTGGAGATGGCGGCGGAGATCGGAATCGCTTCTGGAAAAAGTACTTAGATATTAGGGGTTTCCACCCCAAGGGCTAAATATAGGCGGAGGGGGGTGTCGAGGGGACCCACCAGGCAGCCAGGAGGCCTCCTGGCGCGGCCTAGGGTGGGGCCGCGCCAGGGACCCTCCTGGTCTCCTGGTGGTGGCCCCCCTCCGCTACCTTGTTGATTCCGGAAGCTTCCGGGTCGCTTATTTTTTATCTGATTTTTCTAGATTTTTTAGAGAACTTTTAATGGCCGGAAAACCTGAAATACAAAAACAACAGAAAACAACAACTGGCAGCTGGGTGCACTGGGTTAATAGATTATTCCAAATATGCTCAAAAGTTTATGAAAGTTCAAGCAAATCATGGAAAAGTCACACAAAACATGCATGGAGCAAGAAGAAATTATAGATACGTTTGGGACGTATCAACATGCCCAAGCTTAATTCCTGCTCGTCCTCGAGTAGGTAAATGATAACAAGCATAATTTCTGTGGTGACATTCCACACAACCATATAAGGACTTTTAAGTAAAGTAATCAAAGCATGCAATTCAATTCAAGTCTTAACAAGCAAGAGTCTATATTAGCATTGACACAAGCAACAAAAGAACAAAAGGTGCAAGAGCTCTCGCTGTCCGTGACTCGAATGTCTCTAGATGGTGTTTGCGTGCAAGCAGGGGACTGGGAAAAAGAGAGAAAAAAGGTTGTTGATAACAACTATCTACTAAAGTTTCACACTTGGTCTCCTATGGATTCTTATCTTGACTCGTCCCCATACCACTAGCCAGGTACAAGTCAATTTGATCCACTCCTTTTCGATATTTTGAGCACTCATGCAATGAATGAGCGTAAGCACGAGAGTTGACACTTAGGATGGCAAAGAGAGAAATATGGTGGAGGAGGAAGACAAAAATGTGTGAAAGGCTCACATCAATGAGGACAATCATAGGTGAGAGAAGGCCATATGATAGATATGATGTGAGGAGTAGGGATTGCCATGCAAAGGATGCACATGTGAGCTAAAAGCTCTCCAAGGGAACTAGTGGGGGTGCATCCAACTTGCTTGCTCAAGAAGACCTAGAGCTCGTTTGAGGAGGCTCATCATTCGAATATACAAGCCAAGTTCTATATTGTGAAGGGTCCCCGCATATCTATATGCATGTATGATGATCTCTATGGAGTACAAGGGATAGAGGATGAAGTACTAGTGTGGATCTCTCAAAAGGAATAGTAGTGTGCCCCCTTCTCTCTTTTTATTTTTTCTTTTTCTCATTTTTCTATTTTTTTGTATTTTTTTGGTGGCCTCAATGACTCTTTCTATTTAACTCTCATTTGTCCTCTTTGGGATCTTTTGATTGTCCACTTTGGGATCTTTTCCTCACTTTAGGGGCAACACTCTATATTTTACAAGAATATAGGAGATCTTTCACACTTTACAAGGGTACTCATATAAAGAAGATGTAACTATCATGATGTATGCAATGTATGCCGCTGCCAGTGTTGCAGGAACATGTATGACATGAAGATCAAGTCATGAAGAGGTGGATGTTGCATGGCAATATATCTTGGAAAGGCTATGGAAATGCCTTGATAGGTAGGTATGGTGGCTGTTTTGAGGAAAGATATAAGGAGTCTTATGATGACAAAGCGTATCATGCCAAGGGTTTGGATGCACCGGCGAAGTATGCGCCAACTCTCGAGGTGAGAAAGGGCAATGCACGGTACCGAAGAGGCTAGAAAAAGTATAGGTGGGTGGAAGTGTCAACTTTCGAATACTCACATTAGTCCGAAGAACTCATGCACTTATTATCGGTAACTCTCAATCTAATCAGGAGGTTCACAAAGAGACAGGTACCCCGAGGAGGAGTGTATGGGGGTTTGGTTATCCTTGCGCATCCTCGACTCATGGTACGTGAGTGTACTCTAATATTCGAACCCTCCAAAGGTTAGTGATCCATCTAGTAGGTAGAGTTCTCAACAGGGGTTTTTGGTTTTCGAAAATCACACGGATTTCCCAAAATACGACATCTATCACTAATAGGCTCGATCTCTTGACACCAAAAGTTCAAACATTACTCTATTCAATACCTCAAAACTATTGCAAGTTACTACTACAAAGAACACAACAACTTTAACTACCTACTTTCAGTCAAGACACAGAACTCAGTGCAACAAGCAAACTCTCTAACAAGATAAAACATGCAACCTATAGAAAGTTCAACCGAAGACAAAAGAAAAGCTCTAGAAAAACTAAAGCACTACAAATAAACAGAACATCATCTAAGAAAAGAAAAAGAACAGCTCACAGCTAAAAGAATAAGCATGCAAATCCTATGAGGAGTTCTAGTTCAAGCGGAGCGTGAATCTCTCCCACAAAATGATTAAGTTGGGGTCTAACTTGTTACTACAGCAAAGAAAGCAAAACAAACCTAGAAAAGTAAAGAGCGAGACGCTCCAAGCAAAGCACATAACGCATGAAGTGATAAAAATATAGTGCAACGAGGGACAAACTGATGATTGTTGATGAAGAAGGGGATGCATCGGGGGCATCCCCAAGCTTAGACGCTTGAGTCTTCTTGAATATTTATTGGGGGTGCACATGGGCATCCCCAAGCTTGAGCGTTTGACACTCCTGAATCTTCTTTCATCACCTTCCATCGCGCACTTGAAAACTCCCTTCATACATAACTCATTGTTGTCTGATTAGAGAGGTTAGTACCCTAATAAAATAATTTTCCTCTACTGCAAATAAAGATGCAACCTATAGAAAGTTCAACCTGAGACAAAAGAAAAGCTCTAGAAGAAAACTAAAGCACTACAACTAAACAGGGCAGCAGCTAAGAAAAGAAAAAGAACAACTCACAGCTAAGGAAATAATCATGCAAATCCTATGAGGAGTTCTAGTTCAAACGGAGCGTGTTTCTCTCCCACACAAAGTAAGACGGGATCTAACTTGTTATGAACAGCAAAAAAAGCTAAAGAAAGTAAAAATAAAACCTAAGAGCTGGACGCTCCAAGCATAGCACATAACGCATGAAGTGATAAAAATATAGTGAGACGAAGGAAGAACTGATGATTGTTGCTGGAGAAGGGGATGCACGGGGGCATCCCCAAGCTTAGACGCTTGAGTATCCTTGAATATTTATTGGGGATGCATGGGGGCATCCCCAAGCTTGAGCGCTTGACACTCCCGAATCTTCTTTCATCATCTTCCATCGCACACTTGAAAACTCCCTTCATACATAACTCATCATAAGCTGATTAGAGAGGTTAGTACCCTTAATAAATAATTTTTCCCCACTGGATATAAAGATATTCTTGAAGAGCTACTGTTTCTCAAGATTTCCAAAAGGTTTTTTCAAAGAAAAAGCAAGCTTAAGGTTTGCAAAAGTAAGGAGAGACAAAACGTGGAAGAATCTGTGAAAAACAGAACATCAGATAGTAAAGAATTTTTAGGGGTACTTATGCAACTACAATAAAAAAACTCAGAACATAAAAAAGTTCCGTGATTGTATAGAGCACTCTGTGTAAAAAATTCAGCTCAAAAAGATGAACAGGTGATTTATTCTGTTTTTTCCCGTCACGAGGACAGAATCTGTTTTCTGGACAGCATGTCACAACTTTCACTTCCCTTGTCATATGAGGCAATACTTGGCACAAAGCTTGAAAACTAGAGATACAATGATGTTGCTACAGTAGTAACAATCATCAAGACCACTAAAAACAGAAATAAAAAACTCAAAGTAAAGATAACAAGGGTTGTCTCCCTAGAGCTCTGTCTTTATAGCCATAAAGATAGGCTTAAGATTTTAATGATGCTCTCGTAGGAATAAGAGTTGAAGAACAAAAGAGAGCATGAAGAAGAAAATATCAAACACATTTAAGTCTAACATGCTTCCTATGCAAAGGGATCTTGTAGAGAAATAACTCATTGAAGCATAAAGATATTAGCATAGGAAGCCAAAATAAGTGCAACTTCAAAACCTTCAACATAAAGAGAGGGAACTTGATATTATTGAAATATCTATAAGCATATGTTCCCCTCTCATAATAATTTTCAGTGGGATCATGAATAAACTCAACAATATAAGTATCACATAAAGCATTTTTACCATGATCCACATGCAAAAGGGTACTCTTACTCTCCACATAAGCATAATCTTTCTCATTGGTAATAGTGGGAGTAGGACTATCATAAACAACTTGAACACTATAGATTAATTGTGTATTAGGAAGATGGTGTTCAACAAGGGAGTAATTCCCTCCATGATTATGACAAGTTTCATAAGGATAATTTCTCCTTATGTCATAGGTACCTTTATAATCACTAAAAATCATCATAGTAGAGAAGAGCATTATCATTGCTATAAACTATATTTGTAAACATGTTGTCTTTATTCTTACTAGCAAAAGAATTATCAATTACCACATCACTAATGGGTAAAGGACTTGCAATCCTATCATCCCCAAGCTTAGAGCTTTCCATATCATCACTCTCGGAGTTAGTACCAAAAAGATTTTCAAGATCATAAGTAGCATTATCATCATTTTCCCAATCACAAAAATTAACATGCATATCATAATCAAAATCATCTTTAATAGTGCCTACGGAGTTAACATCAGGATAATAATGAATGCAATCAAGCTCACCGTCCTCCAAAAATTTATGTCCATTAGGATAAAAATTGATGCGAGGAATATGCTCAGGCCAGGTTGATACCATTCTTCTTCCTTCTTGCTCATCTTCCTCCTCCTCTTCTTTTTCTTATTATTTACCTTAGGAGGGAGTGGTTGGAGATGAAGCTTCTCCACATATCCTGGTTTATCATTAGAAACAATAGGGGAAACTTGGGAGAAACTCTCCTTTTTATTAGTAGAGATATAAGAGACATTTTTATACTTTGGTAAAGTTCCCTCCTTTCTAATCTTACTTATGTAATCATTTTCATGGCAATTAACAACACAATAGAGATGGAAATTTTGCAAAGTGTTGCTAATTCCTTAGGCATTAACATCTAGCCAAGAAGTCTTTTCTGATAACTCTTCACACATCAAAAATAACATAAGTTCATCATAAAGATGAGAAGTGATCATGTTATCACACAACTGATTTACAGTTATGCTTTGAAAGTTCATGCATTGAAAATTAAAGTGACCCTCTATGCAGCAAAGTTCACAAGTAAAAGGATAAAGGTCACACAATTCTCTAGCAATTTCATTTAAATCTTTGACCCACGTGATTGTTCTTTCATGCTTATGTTGCTTACAATACTTCTCTTCTTCAATCATAGGCCTTTCACAAGGTCTATCCACTCCACAAAAATTAACATGCTTATATAAAACTTCATTTTCAGGAATTGGATCATGCATGTTGCAATCATCATGAACAATCTCATTTTCTTTGCAAATCTCTTTAAAAGGTTCATGATGCTTGATCCAATTATCCTTAGGCATATTAAGACGTGAAGCAAAAGATTTGAGGAAATCAACAAGGAGTTGAGGATCAAGCCCAAACTTAGCACTAAACTTATTAAAACTTGCAGTTTCAACAAAGGACTTAGTGCAATCATACTCATAATTAATACCTGACTCTTTACCTTTGTCGATCTCCCAATCTTCAGTATTGCGTTGAATTCTTTCAAGGAGTTCCCATTTAGCATCAATATTTTCGTTTGTGAAAGAACCCATAGAGGAAGCATTGAGCAAGTCTTTATCCTGTCGAGAGAGCCTCGCATAAAAATTAGTAATAATTATATCTTTGGGGAGCCCATGGTCAGGACATTTTAGCATTAAAGTTTTCAGTCTCCCCCAAGCTTGAGATATGCTCTCTCCGTCATGAGGATAGAAATTATAAACATAATTCCTATTCTCATGAACTTCATGAAGAGGATAAAACTTGGAGTAAAAGAGAGACTGGATCTCTTCCCAATCCCGTAGGTGAGAATCATCTAGTAGCCTATACCATTTCAATGCTTTTCCTTTCAGTGACAAGGAAAATAATTTCTTCATGACTTCACCTCTTGTCAAACCTGAAATCTTAAATAACTCACAAAGTTATGTAAGTTGCAACAAATGAATACTAGGATTGACTGTCCCATCATAACAATCATTAATAATTATTTCAACTATCCCAAGTGGTATTTTGAACGGGATACATTCAGTAGATGGAGGAAACTTCTCTACCACGGGCGTGGTAAAGCGGCCTTCCCCAAACAACGAACTAAGAGTGCAGTTTTCCATAAGCATAAGTAGTGAAAATAAGAACAAGAAACGAAAATATTTAATTGCAAGATCTAAAGATATACCTTCAAACCTTACCTCCCCGGCAACGGCGCCAGAAATAGCTTGATGTCTACACACGCTTCTATTCTTGTAGACTATGTTGGGCCTCCAAGCTCAGAGGTTTGTAGGACAGCAGCAATTTCCCTCAAGTGGATGACCTAAGGTTTATCGAACTTAGGGAAGTAGAGGTTGAAGATGGTCTCTCTCAAGCAACCCTGCAATTAAGATACAAGAAGTCTCTTGTGTCCCCAACACACCTAATACAACTAGGAGTTGTATAGGTGTACTAGTTCGGCGAAGAGATGGTAAAATATGGGTGATAGGTGTGGCAAAACAAGGTAATATAAATCTGTAATAAAAAGTGCAGCAAGCAAACATGTGACAAAAGTGAGCACAAACGGTGTAACGATGGTGGAAACAAGGCCTAGGCTTCATACTTTCACTAGTGGAAACTCCCAACAACATTAACATAGGCTAATCACATGATATTCCTCATAAAACATGCAATGGAGACGTACTCGAAGGTCATTCCTTTGTGGTCAAGAGTGGACGAGAATTGTGTAGGGCTACAAAAGAACACCTCAGAGTTCGTAGTTCCCATCTATGGATGCCCCAATGTCACCGCGGCCATCCAAAGAGAGTACCACAATCACCACAACATATCTAAAGGATAGTCAAAGACAAGCACCAAGAGACTCTCAATCTTCAATCAACACACAAAAGAGGAAATCACTCATGATAATATTCTTCTAACCCATGTCCAATAGACCGCTGTCACCTTGGTCTCGGGGATTATACTAGATAAGATCAATTGAGTACATCAATCCAATACATAGAGGAAGGGGAAATATCATGGGATCACCCTAGATTAACATAGCCTATGATCACAACGAAGATCACATCATGGGAGAGAGAGAAGAACACATAGCTACTGGTAGAAACCTCAGCCCCGAGGGAGAACTACTTCCGCTTCATGGAGGGAGGAAGCAACGTCGATGGAGATGAATCCGGGGGCACTTCCCCGTCCCGACAGGGTGCCGACACAGGAATTCTGGTCCCCCGAAGCTTGTTGGAGATGGCGGCGGAGATCGGAATCGCTTCTGGAAAAAGTACTTCGATATTAGGGGTTTCCACCCCGAGGGCTAAATATAGGCGGAGGGGGGTGTCGAGGGGACCCACCAAGCAGCCAGGAGGCCTCCTGGCGCGGCCTAGGGTGGGGCCGCGCCAGGGACCCTCCTGGTCTCCTGGTGGTGGCCCCCCTCCGCTACCTTGGTGATTCCGGAAGCTTCCGGGTCGCTGATTTTTTATCTGATTTTTCCGGATTTTTTGGAGCACTTTTAATGGCCGGAAAACCTGAAATAAAAAACAATAGAAAACAGCAACTGGCAGCTGGGTGCACTGGGTTAATATATTAGTCCAAATATGCTCAAAAGTGTATGAAAGTTCAAGCAAATCATGGCAAAGTCACACAAAACATGCATGGAGCAAGAAAAAATTATAGATACGTTTGGGACGTATCAGCGGACAGGGGGCGCGACCCCACCCTAGGCCGCGCCAGGGGGGCACCTGCACTCCCTGGTGGCCCACCGGCTTCCCTGCTTCTCCTATATATTTGTCTAGCCCCGAAACCTCCGAAGACAGGACCGTTTTTCGCGATCTCACCTCTGTTACGCCGCCGCCATGCTTCCAAGATCGGGAGCGCCAGAAGACCTCTTCCCGGCACCCTACCGGAGGAAGGGTTGACCTCCGTGAGCTTCTCCACCACCATGGACGCTTCCCGGATGATCCGTGAGTAGTCCACCTTGGACCATGGGTCCATGATCAGTAGCTATGTGATGTCCTCCTCCCCTCTTTGCTCTTCATGGATTAGACCTTGTGAGCTGCCCTACATGATCAAGGCACATATGTAATTCTTTCTGATGTTACTATGTTGAGTTTGCTGGGATCTGATGGATTATGAGACTATGTTCAGATTGTGATGAGTAATATATTTGGTTCTTGACGAGGATCGGCCTCGGCAAATCCTAGGGCTAAGTACCCTAGGTTTCGTGTAGGAGGAAAGAGAGCGACGTGGCCTGCGCGTTGGTAGGATTTGGAGGTGACAAGCGACACATGGGGGCACGATTTACCCAGCTTCAGGCCCCCGGAGGGAAAACCCTACATGTTGCTTGTCTGATCTTGTATTGATGATGATGTACAGAGGTGTCGCGAGGTCTTTGGTGGAGAGAGCTCTGTCTAGTCCTATGTGTGGGGGGATTGAGTTTAGCTGATGTCTAGAGAGGTGCCCCTGCCTCGCTTTATATAGATAGCCAGGTAGGGGTTTACATGAGTCCTAGTCGACTAAAAGTAGGAGTCCTTGTCTTGCGCCTAAATTCTTGGGCTTCACGTCGGTTTGCGAGTCTTCCAGTGGGCCGTCAGTCTTGAAACACACCAGGTACCCTCACGTAGAGGAGTCGTGGGATCACCCCCTCGTCAGTAGCCCCCGAGTGCCTGGGGGACTCGAAGAGTCGCGCAGGTACTCAAATCTGCAGTAGCCGTCGTAGTGCGTGTCGCGTTGTCGAGTGAACAGTCGAACCTTTCGGAACCTTCTGTTGAGGATCCATACATCATTTGCTGATGAGCAGTCGAAGTTTCCATGAGTATGCTCCCGATGGGAGTATGAGTGTCTGGGGGACTCGCAGAGTCGCGCAGGGACTCGAATTCATTAATTGTTTTGTCATCATATGCGCAGCACAGCTGCGGGTCGATGGCAGCTTTGAGCCATGACAATACCTGTTTCGAGGGATTGCTAAGCTGAAAGGGCCCAAGGAGTCGACTGGTTGAGCCTTGGTGAATTGCGCTAGTGGCAAATACCGCATTAGCCCAATCAAGCCCACGTCCCTCGACATGAACTTGGAACGACCGGTGTCTAGCAAAGTCATGCCGTTGCAGGTCTTATAGGATCAATTGCTGCCAATCGAAGAAAATAGCCTGAGCGCGTCCACTCGGCTCTTTCTATCATGCGAGCGCATGGAAAAGATCGGGAGTGAAGTCGCTCTGTGGCAAGTCCCGGCCCGGCCATTCTGCGCAGCGGGGTCTTACCTACACGCTAAGCTTGCATGGCATCTGGGTACAGTGTGTCGTAGCCCAGGTATAATTGTTTTTTTGTAGAGGCACGGAGCCTGGTTAGCGATGCACCCACTTGGAATAAACGATCAAGTGAGCTGTTAGTAGTCACCCGCGAAGCTTTTGCGTGATCAGGCGAGGAGTCATATAGGAAAGAACCCACTCGGAATATCGTTGAGTGCGTGGGTAGTTTAGCTTGCTGAGCTTTTGCGAGTAGCCACTCGAACGCTTTTTGTTTTCAAGGTGAGGGAGCACCTGAACTCCACAGATGTGTTGTTTCCGCTAGCGCGAGTAGTCACTTGAGTACATTTTGCCTTCTGGGTGAGGGAGCACCCGAACTCTCAGGTTTTTAGATCTTGCTGGTTAGTGCGAGTATCCACTCGAGCGTGTCATCATCTACTGCTGGGTGAGGGAGCACCCGAACTCTGGAGATGCATTTTCTCTTGTTGGTGCGAGTAACCACTCGAGCACTTCGTCATTTGGGTGAGGGAGCACCCGAACTCTATAGATGAATTTGTTCTTGTTTGGAGGGTAGTTTGATATGGGATGCACCCACTCGGAAAACCATCGAGTGGTCTAATAGTGTGAGCACCCGCGGAGCGTCTGTGTGCTCAGGCGGGGGTCATTTTGCTCGTTCTTTACGCCTTGTATCATTGTGTGAGTATTCACTCGAGCACTTTTCAGTATGGGCGAGTAAGCACTCAAACCTTCCGAGAGTGCTTCAGGTTGCTTGATACTCCGTCAGTGAGCACTCGATTTTTCAGAGAGTGCTTTCGTGTTGTTTGAGAGTAATCACTCGAATCTTCCGAGAGTGATATTTCTTGAGAGTGATCACTCGAATCTTCCGAGAGTGCTTTAGCTTGAGAGTGATCACTCGAATCTTCCGAGGGTGCTTTTGCTTGAGAGTGATCACTTGAGTCTTTCGAGAGTGCTTTTGCTTGAGACTCCACGAGTGCTTTTACTTGAGACTCCGCGAGTGCTTTTGCTTGAGACTCCGCGAGTGCTTTTGCTTGAGGAAAAACACTGAGGTATTGTCCCCTCGAAAATGCATCGAGTTCTTATTTCCGTAGTATGAGCGAGCAGTGCTTCATCAGGTGCGCGCCAGCGCTCCCGATGGGAGTAGTCCCCGAGGCTATGTTCGACTCATAGAGTCGGGCATAGGCTTGAGTTGTTTGTTAAGCTAACCCCGTCTTCTTGTTTGGTCGGCGTGATGAAGTTCTTCAGGTGCGCGGCAGCGCTCTCGATTGGAGTAGCCCCCGAGGCTATGTGCGACTTGTAGAGTCGGGCATAGGCTCAAGTTGTTCTAAAGCTAACTCCGATGTCGACGGCTTGGCCTGTATGGTGCAGCCCCCGAGTGTTGGGTGCGTAGCGTCTGGCCAAAAAGGACTCGACGCACTGGGCGGAGTCGTCTTGACGAAGTTGCGGCTTGTGGTCGAGAAGCGGTTGATGAAGATTTGTTGACTTGTCTTCAATTTCCTGGAAAACCGGTGTATATGCAGCCCCCGAATCTTTTAACTATCTCGTGGGGCCGGCGAAACGCTTTGCTGCAGGCAGATGTAAGGTATCTCACGGGTGGAGAGTGCGACCCGATCAAGTTAGAAATATGAGAAACGGAAATTTTTGACTCGGAGTAGAGGGACTTAGTGATTTGTGATCCTTCATAGGTGTGGTGCGAGTGTAGTCGGTTCAGCGGACGGATTTGATACCGCACCCATAGTCGATGTAGTGGACGGAGTCGATGCCATTGATAGAGTCAATGCCGCAGCCAGAGTCGATGTAGAGGACGGAGTCGATGTGATGCCGGCTGCAATGTTCAGCCCCCGAGTCCACGAGCCCCCGAGTCCGTGAGCCCCTGAGTGTTGAGGCGGCGGGGTTACGCAGCGAAGTCGTTGTGATGAAGTTGACCGGCGAGTGATGAGAGGACTCGACGCGTTGGGCGAAGTTGATGTGTGTTGATGTAGATTGACCGGTAGGAGAGCGAGTAGTGTGGTACCGCCTACGCGATGGAGCCCGGCACGGGGGAAACCCGCACGAAGGAACTCGGCGCAGGTGCGTCCGCTAGTCAGATGCAATCTTGAATTTTTGTCGTTGAAGTGTGATCCCCCTGCGCGATGGAGCTCGGTACGGGGAAACTCATACAAAGGAGCTCGACGCAGGAGAATATGTGTGATTGTCGTCGACGGTGCGGCGAATGACCGAGAAGGGCTCGGCGTGCCGGGCGGAGTCAACGTGATGAAGTTTCGCGGCGTGTATCCGCACTGGAGCCGATGAAGTTGATGTCGTTGTTGATGCCGAAAAAAAAACGCTAGCCCTGGGAATCAAGTGCGCGTCGTGATTCGTCCGCTCTATGCGGGATCCGTAGATTGTTCATTGGGTGATGTAGTTGTAGCGGCGCGAGTCGATGCAGAAACTTTGGCGAGTCATCCATGGCATGTCGAGTTGGAGTAGAAGCCTTGTGGGTCAAGATTGAACCCAAATTCGCGATTGGAAATTCGCGATCTCGCGTAGATCCGAAAACGCGTTGCAGTGCGAGAGCCGCTGACGGAGGTCTAACCGTTGGAATTTTCTGAAATGTTTTGTGCTGATGGGGGATTGAATCCCGCATGCTTTCACCGGAGGGATCTTCAAGTACATGTCCGAGCTAATGTCAGGAATTTATTTGCTGGAGTCGCGCGGAGTTCCGTCAGATTCCGAGATTGCTTCAGTGCGGGAGTCACCGACGGAGATCTAGCCGTTGGAATTTGCTGAAATTTTCACATATTTTCAAGAATTGGATTTCTCATCTTTCCACTGAAGGGATCGTCGATATAAGCTTAGAGTCGCCGTCATGAGTGCCTGCAAGACAGACGTTGTTCTGTCCTGTAGGCTGCGCGTGAGCGCTTTTGTTGATGTCGATCTTCGAGTGACGCGCTCAAAAAATTTCTTGTTTTCTACATGAGCTTGATGTAGATCTTGATGTAGTTGTTGAAGAAGCAGATATTGCGATGAAGCCAACTTGAATAGATCCTTCTGAAGTCGACGGATCGTCGATTGTCGATGTAGGTTGGAGCCGCCGATCCGTGATTCCAACACACATGTCTTTCCCACAGACAACGCCAATTGACGAGGATCGGCCTCGGCAAATCCTAGGATTAAGTACCCTAGGTTTCGTGTAGGAGGAAAGAGAGCAACGTGGCTTGCGCGTTGGTAGGATTCGGAGGTGACAAGCGACACATGGGGGCACGATTTACCCAACTTCAGGCCCCCGGAGGGAAAACCCTACATGCTGCTTGTCTGATCTTGTATTGATGATGATGTGCAGAGGTGTCGCGAGGGCTTTGGTGGAGAGAGATCTGTCTAGTCCTATGTGTGGGGGGATTGAGTTTAGCTGATGTCTAGAAAGGTTCCCCTGCCTCACTTTATATAGATATCCAGGTAGGGGTTTACATGAGTCCTAGTCGACTACAAGTACGAGTCCTTGTCTTGCGCCTCAAGTCTTGGGCTTCACGTCGGTTTGGGAGTCTTCTAGTGGGCCGCCAGTCTTGACACGCACCAGGTACCCTCACGTAGAGGAGTCATGGGATCACCCCCTCGTCGGTTCTTCTCTTTTATATTTTTGTTCTTGAGTAATTCTTGCATGTTCTCCGTTGCTGTTTATTGCTTTGGCCAAGTAGTAGGTAGTGACTCCAAGAGGGAGCGTTATGCTTGATTGTGGGTTCATGCCCCCTGATTACTAGCTTGAGTGATAGAAACATGAGTCTAGGTGATGTGCTATTTCCACAAGGGGGAAAACAACGGTGCTTGTAACCGCGGTTGCAAGGATTGTTTACTATACGCAAAGTTCTTTCAATGTAGTTGTCTGTTGCTTTGGGTTTACACTTTGGGTGGGGCTCGCAACTTAATACCAGCGAGATGTTCTGGATAGATACCTCAAGGTGGATGATTGGTAGTAGATGCAGATGGATTTCGGTCTACTTATCTTGGCGTACTGCCCATGCTTTTGAGCCTCTTCCTTTCTTTTGTAGCATAGTTAGCATTGTTGTGTGTTTTTAATCCTATCAATTGCCCAGCTGTAATTTTTTTACCTCGCATAGTTTTTTATCGTCTTTTGGGAGAGAGACATCACTAGTGAACATCATGGGACCCCGGTCCATATTTCCACCACTTTTTACACCCTCAATTTACTTCTTGTTTTACTTTCTAGTTGCAGTTATCACTACCTATTATCTTTTGCATTTGATCCTTTGTAAACGGCAAGGCCACAGAGATTGCCAACCTCTCTGTACTCGTTGGGAGCAAAGTTATTTGTTGTTTGTGCAGGTCTAGGCGAAGCAAGTGATTTTCAACGGCGCATCACTTGCCGAACCACCTACTTGTCGTCGTCGGAGTCCTACGGGAGACACTCTAAACCTTGGCATCTTTGCCAAGGGAAATTTTCTACTAGGCTACATCCAACCTTCTACTTGGGGTAACCAACGAGGAGCACTACTTCAGTGCCATCGCTCTCCCGTTTGTCCTCAAGAACGCTTTAGCCTTTATAAGTTCAGTTGCCAGGCTTATCCTTTGCTCAAAAGGATTGGGCCACTTGTTGCTCCTCAGTACCTTTTACTTTGCTTGTTTTTACCTTCCCATTTCTTATACCAAAAATCCCTAAAAAGTTATCTTTCAGTGTTTGCAGTTATTACTTTACCAAAGTCACTTATCAATACCTTCTTCTCCTTGTTGGGTTCGACACTCTTACTTATCGAAAACGCTACAATAGATCCCCTACAGTTGAGGGTCATCAAGTACTGTTTTCTGGCGCCGTTGCCGGGGAGCGCAACGCTATTAGTAAGTGAATCTGGTAAGGAAAGCTTTATATTTTGCGTGCTCTTTTTTATTTTGTTGTTGCTACCTTTTGTCCTTATGGACGCCTCTACCCTTGGTTCGTTACTTTGGTCAACGCCCCGCTACTGTGGTGGTTGTTCCCACCCCTACTGAAATTGTGCTTTATAAAATACCAACTGGTATTATTGATTATGTCTTGGCTAATCATTATGCAGGAGACAGACACCCAGGTGAACACTTACTATATTTATCACAACTATGTTCATTATTTAAGCTTGTAGGTGTGTCAATTGAGTTTGACATGCGAAAATTATTCTCCGTATCACTTATAGATAAAGCTTTAGATTGGTATAAGCTCCTCGATAACTCACATTTGCTTAATTGGAAAGAGCTTATGTATCTCTTTTATACAAAGTTTTATCCTCTTCATGAAATTCATCGAGACATGAACTATATCTATAGCTTTTGGTCTCGTGATGGAGAAAGCATCGCTCAAGCTTGGGGGAGATTGAAGTCCCTAATGCTCAAATGTCCTATTCATGAGCTCCCAAAAGATATTATACTTAAAAAAATTTATGCCAGGCTATCTCGTCAGGATAAGGATATGTTGGATGCCTCCTCTAGTGGGTTATTTCAATCAAGAAGCGTTGAAGAGAGATGGGATCTCATTGAAAGGATTCAAAAGAACACTGAAGACTGGGAAATTGATAAAGGTATTGAACCCATTATAAATTATGAGCATGATTATATTGAGAGCTATGTGAAAACTGATTACTTTAATACCTTTTGCTCTAAAATTGGTCTCGATTCCTAGCTAATGATTGATTTTTGTAAGAACTTTGCCTCTCATATTGACTCTTCCAAGGAGGGGAAGGATCAGTACCGTAAACCCTTCAAAGAATTACATGTTGCTATTAATGTTGTTGACCCTATTTTGCCTGCAGTTATATATGAAAAAAAACTTTTTCCTGCAAGGATAAGGGAGCACACTTTTGTGACAGGCATAATAAATAAAAGTGAGAAGAATCGACGAGCTTGAGGACCAGATCAAGGTCGATCCTCAGGGTTGCGGTGGTTAAATACCTAGTTACTAAAGATGTATTAGATTCCAATATAACTTTTTGTGTTGTTTCTACTAATATTTCTACAGCCAAGAATAAAGGCCCAATTTTAGGTACACTAGTTGTATCTGTTTAAATAGGATATCATAATTATTATGGGCTATGTGATTTGGGATCGAGCGCTAGCGTCATTCCTTATTCACTCTATTAGGAGATCATGGGTGAGATTTTACCTTGTGAACTTGAAGAGGTTGATGTTACTATTTATCTAGGAAACAGAGAAACTATCTCTCCCGTTGGAATTGTGAGAGATGTTGAAGTCCTATGTGGAAAGGTAAAGTATCCTACCGACTTTCTAGTACTTGGTTCAGTGCAAGATAGTTTTTGCCCTATTATCTTTGGTAGGCCTTTCCTCAGCACTTGTGGAGCTATAATAGATTGCAGGAAAAGTAAAGTTTCTGTTGAATTCAAGGTGAGCCATATGAATTTAATTGTTCTAAGTTCTCTAAGCAGCCTTGTGGTAAATATTTGTCTAGTAATGATAAAATTATTGAAGATATTGCTTCTATTGCTATTCCTCCTAACGATCCTTTGCAGCCATATATGGAAGACCACGAGAATGATATGCATATACATGAAAGAAATGAGTTAGATGAAATATTCTTAAGGCAATCTGCTATCTTGAAGCACAACCTTCTGGTTGAACCTTTAGGAATCCTAGCACAACCAAAAGAAGACCCGGTGTTTGATCTCAAACCACTCCCCGATACGCTCAAGTATGCTTATTTAGATGAAAAGAAAATTATCCTGTTATTATCAATGCTAACCTTTCAGGATTTGAACAAGAGCAATTATTGGAGACACTTCGTAGACACCGTGGTGCCCTTGGCTATACCCGTGATGGCCTTAAGTGAACTAGTCCATCAATTTGCCAACATACTATCAATCTCGAGCCCGATGCTAAACCAGTTGTTGATCATCAATGACGGTTGAACCCAAAGATGAAGGACGTGGTTAGGACTGAAATTCTCAAGCTTCTAGGCACATGTATCATCTATCATATAGCAGATAGTAAGTGGGTAAGTCCAGTTCATTGTGTTCCTAAGAAAGGAGGTATGATTGTTGATCCTAATGATAAAAATGAACTAATACCTCAAAGAGTTGTTATTGGATACAGAATGTGTATTGATTACAGGAAGTTGAACAAGGCAACCAGGAAGTACCATTACCCGCTGCCTTTCATCGATCAAATGCTTGAGAGGCTGTCCAAAAACACTCACTTTTGCTATCTTGACGGGTACTCTGGCTTCTCTCAAATTCATGTCAATACTGTCGATCAAGAGAAGACCACTTTCACATGCCCTTACGGTACTTATGCTTATAGGCGTATGCCTTTTGGTTTATGCAATGCACCTACTACTTTTCAGAGATGTATGTCTGCTATTTTTCATGGTTTCTGTGAGGAGATTGTGGAAGTCTTGATGGACGATTTCTCCGTCTATGGAACTTCCTTTGACCACTGTCTCCACAATCTTAATAAAGTTTTGCAGAGGTGCGAGGATACAAATTTAGTTCTAAACTGTGAAAAGTGTCACTTCATGGTTAACGAAGGGATCGTTCTTGGTCACAAGATTTCCGAGAGGGGAATTCAAGTGGACAAGGCGAAGATTGAAGCTATTGAAAGGATGCACTATCCAAGGGACGTCAAAGGTATTCGTAGTTTTCTCGGTCATGCTGGTATCTATAGAAGATTTATTAAAGACTTTTCTAAGACTTCGAGACCCCTCACTAATCTTCTCCAGAAGGATGTTCCTTTTGTATTTGATGAAGATTGTAAGGAATCCTTCAAAGTTCTTAAGAAAGCTTTAATAACCGCTCCTATAGTACAACCACCTGATTGGAAATTGCCCTTTGAAATTATGTGTGATGCTAGTGATTTTGTTGTTGGAGTTGTATTAGGACAAAGGGTTGATAAGATTTGAATGTTATACATTATGCTAGCAAAACCCTTGATAGTGCTCAAAAGAATTATGCTACTACTGAGAAGGAATTCTTAGCAGTAGTGTTTGCTTGTGATAAGTTTAGGCAGTATATTGTTGATTCTAAAGTTATTATTCATACTGACCATGCTGCCCTTAAGTATCTTATGGAGAAGAAGGATGTCAAACCAAGGCTCATCAGGTGGGTACTCCTTCAAGAATTTGATTTACAGACTGTTGATAGGAAAGGAGCAGACAATCCGGTGGCGGATAATATTTCAAGGATGGAAGATATACCGCATGATTCCATTCCAGTCACTGATAGCTTTCCAGACGAACAACTAGCTGTTGTTAAAGTACAATCTCTTTTCGATCCTTGGTTTGCAGATTATGCCAATTTTATCGTTGCAAAGTTTTTTCCTCCAGGTTTAACATTTCAGCAAAGGAAGAAGTTCTTCCACGATTTGAGGCATTACTTTTGGGATGACCCATATCTTTTCAAGGAAGGTCCGGACGGGATCGTGAGAATATGCATGCCGGGACATGAGCAGAAGGACATTCTCAGACAATGCCACGATAGTCCCTATGGAGGACATCATGACGGTGAGAGGACCACACATAAGGTTCTCCAATCAGGTTTTTATTGGCCTACTCTCTTTAAGGTTGCTAGAAATTATGGTTTATCTTGTGATAAGTGTCAGAGAGTTGGTAACATTAGTAGGAGGAATGAGATGCCTATGAATTACTCTCTAGTGACTGAGCCTTTTGATTGTTGGGGTTTTGATTTTATGGGTCCTTGATGACCCTCAACTGTAGGGGATAGAGATAGTCTTCGCGGGTAAGATAACCCAATTTATTGATTTAACACAAGGGGAGCCAAAGAATATTTATAAGCTTTAACAGTTGAGTTGTCAATTCAACCGCACCTGAAATATATTTGCTTGCAACAAAATATTAATAGCAACAACGATATGATAGTGGTAGTGATGACAACAAAAGAAAAACGGCAAAAGTAAACTAGTAATAACCAGCAGGATTAAAACATTGTAGGCTAGGGAGATGGATGGTTGGGCGCTGCTTGGATAAGAGTGAACATGTAATAGATTTTAACACGGGGCAAGGCACACAGAAAAGCAAGGATCATCTAGGAAAATATCAAACATTAGGCATGTATCCCGTAGGTAGTTGTGCGTGCTTGCAATAAGAACTTGCACAACATCTTTTGTCCTACCATCCCGCTACGAACGGGGCCAAAAATAACTTATGGAGATTAAGGTGCTCCTGTCAAAGAGCACCGAAACAAAGCAATAAACTCAATGGATACGTGAAATCCTAAAATTATAGTCCATCCCCTTTGGTGTCCCAAGCTGTCACCTTTGGGATCGCCGGTTCCGGACCATAATAGGTGCATACAACTCATAGATAGGATCAAGAACATAAATATAATCATGAAAACACAAGTGGTTCAGATCTGAAAACATGGCACTCGGGCCCAAAGTGACCGGCATTAAGAGCAACAAGTTGTAGCAAAGATGATAAACACCAAAGTAGATGATAGGCAACATGCCCCCAACAATCTGACGAACTATTACATGATCAAACTCATCCAATCACTACCACCCCTTTGCCTACAGCAGGGAATTACTCACACAAGAGAGAAGAATTCATGGAGGGAGGATGGAGTGGTGATGATGATGACGATGGCGATGGTCTCCCCTCTCCGGAGGCCAAATCAGCCTCCAGATTAGCCCTCCGAGGAAGAACAGAGGGTGGCGATGGCTCCGCGACGGAAACTGGAAAAACGACTTCTATTATGGGTTTTTCCCGTCACGAGAATAAATAGGGGCCTCGATAGGGCACCAGAGGAGGGGGGAGTCCTCCATGAAACCTATTGGCACGACCAGGGGTGGGGCCGCGCCAGCAGAGCGCCTGGAGCCCCCCTCTGGCCCCACTTCTGGCTCGTGGAAGCTTCTGGTATGTGGATTTTTCCTGAATTTTCCTGGAATTTTCCGAGATACCTAAAAATCAACTTTCCTGCACATAATAAAACCATACATTCAGCTCTGCTGAAAACAGCGTCACTCCGGGTTAGTTCAGTTCAAATCATGCAAGAATGAGGTCAAAACAACAGCAAAAGTGTTTGGAAAAGTAGATACGTTTGAGACGTATCAACTCCCCCAAGCTTAGCATATTGCTTGTCCTCAAGCAATTCAGTTGAACTGGACGCGACAAATAACACTTTGACAAACTGTTTTGCTTCAATAAATGTATATAAGCATGTACTACGAAAAGAGTTTAGCAAATATTGAAACAATGCTATGAGGACAATGCACGAAGCAATCCTTCTTTCAAGTGATCAATCACAAGCAACCAAAAGTAAAAAATATGCTACCGAAAATCAAGACAAGATCACAATGCACATAGCTTGAACATACTAGAGTGGTATCTCGCTAGCCTCCATGAGTGAAGCAAAACATAAATGTAGAAACTCCTCCGGAGTTTTATAGGAGACTAGAACTAAGAATTTCAGAACAAGCAATATCACAATCATGCAGAAGACAATGTGGTACTTTGGGACAATGCATGTTACACTAAGAATGAAAATTATGCTCTCAATAGTTGGTGCTTTAAAGAAAGATGGGAAGACTCTCGAACCGTGGCTTTTTGACGGCAAGGTTGAAAACCGGTGGTTGGAAGCAAAGACTAAACAAGTGCCAGAGCTCTTGGTTTTGAAAACAGAGATAAAATTCCTTTTGAGAAGTGCAACTTTCCAGTCAACAGTAAACGGTAAAGGTCTCTCAATATCTCCCATGCCAACCATATCAATGCTTTTTTGCTTTACACTTTTGTTCCCTTATCCACACATCATTTGACGGTCTATGGTACCTTTTATTTTGCCTCAAGTATGGAAGGAAGTTTTCTCGTTCCATCTATCATTAGCAACATTTGGTCCATTTCATTCCATCATCAATTATGGGGGAGGTGTAACTCTTTTTTTAATATAAATTTGACTAGTTAAAACTTCCGTCAAAATATTTTTGGCATGGTAGATACTGATTTTCCCTCACCGCATCATGAGCTTGTACGGTTACAAAAGGGAAGCTTTTGAATAAGTTTCGAGATGGCACAAGAAAGTCTAAGTTAGGGGTGGCCGGTAAATACCACATATAGGAAGGTATGGTGGACTCAAGTGGAATAACTGGTTTGAAAAGGAGTTTGGATACACAAGCAGAATTCCTCTTAGTGCGAGTGGAGGCTAGCAAAAGACTGGGAAGCGACCAACTAGAGAGCAATAATTTTCATAATCATGCAGAGCGACAAAGCAACATTTAATCGGGCATGGAAGCGATATAACTATTCTGAAATAAAAGGATCATCAAGGCATGATATAATTTTTAGTCATAAACATGTGTGAACATGTGCCAAGTCAATCCAAAAATTCTCCAAAGGGAAATACCACTTCAATATGCCAAACCATGAACAATGTAATGCATGTAAATCATTTCAACAACACATTATGCACTCTAGCTATTTGAGATCAGCCACAAAGAAAGCATGAACACTGGGAAAGCATTGTAAACATAGCACTATGTCACTACAAGCTGGTCTCTAGATCATAAGTACAGGCATATGTACAAAAGTAGAAACAAAAATAGTTCATACCGGGTTTCCTTGTTGCTTCCCTACTGTCGATCTTCGTCATTACTTCCTTGTCACTTGCAAGATCGAACGTGGGAAATATAATCAAATGCCATCAAAGACTCGAGCTGAACTCTGAAAACAAAGAAAACTAAAGAGAGAAAGGAAAATATTTTTGGGTTTTTCAAAGGTTAAATGAAAGCAAAATAAAAGAGATTTTTTGTTGTTTTTGCAGATTAAAAGAGAATAAACAAGAACGGGCAAAAACTTTGAAAAGATCAAAGCAAACAAAATAAAACGGATAATACAATGGAAAAGGGAGAAAGGCACGTACTCCCCCAAGCTTAGGCTTTTGGCCTAAGTTGGTAGCAACTACTGCCCCTAGGAACCTCCTGCTCCGGAGTGGTACGGGTAAGTCCATGAGTCGTACGAGCCTTCCGGTGCCTACACCGAAGTCCTCGGGTCCTCCCATGAGGAAGGTTACGCGCTCCAGAAGAGGAAGACACCTCACCCAACTGGGTGACGGTCTCCCCATGGAAAGGTGGGAACTCACTATGCTCCCCCTCGTCAGGCACAACCCCCTCCATGGGGTTATGAGACTGATACTGGTCCATGAACTCATCAAACTGGGTATCGTTGAAGGACCATCCGTTCCTTTGGGTATAATCAAACAAAAGTGGTTCAGGTAGACGGATCTCTCGAATAATAGTCTTTTCAAATCTCAAAATATAAATAAGGTTACTAAACTCGGAAGTCATGGTAACAAACTTATGACTCTTCATAGCAACAAGATCAAGACTTGAGTAAGTAAAAGGAGCATCATCAGGATGTGGGGTGCCGTTAAGGGACTCAAGGATAAGTGTGGCGTAAACGCCACCAAATAAATCTCCCTTGTTACCATTCATAGCAAGGCGTCGAGAAATTAAGGCACCCACATTATAATCATTCCTACCAGAGAGGTCGTTTGCATAGATAGCAAAATCTGGTGCGGAACCGTTGCTCGTGTTGTCACGAGCCAACACCCCTCTATCAATAAAATACGCAAAATACCTGAGATGTGGGAATAAGATGCTGGAAATCTTTGTACGCCGGATATCCCTCGTCTCCTGGCTAAAAAGAGAGTCGAAGAGAGTCCTCAAATTGGAGGGTTGGGTGTGCATCCTGGCCGTCTGTCCAACATTCGGCACACCTATTATATCACAAAATCTTGCCAACGACATGGTCATAAGCTCATTGTAAATTTTAAAATCAATAACCCCAGCATCATGATTATATCGGAAACTATTAATAAAACATGAGGTGAGTTTTTTATACTGTACAACACGGCACAGTGCTAGCCGTGTCAAACCTGCATTGGAACAAAGGCCATAAAATTCTTCCTTAATCCATGCAGCTTCGAGGAAATCATCGCACGGATACATCATTGCGCGTGCTGGACTCGTGTCTTCTAACAATGCTAGGGGCACGTGATCTTCGTTGTATCTCACCCTATCACCTGAGGGTGAAGCTGCAACTCTAGTAATTCGATCGGAGCGCTCTGGCTTCTTCCCAAGCCACCCCTTTGCTTTTCCTAGCAAACTCATTTCTGAACTTTTTTTTGACAATTCACAAAAACAAGAAATTAAGAAAAGTGAGTTGAGGCAAACTACTCTACTCACTTACCTAAGGTATAAACTTGCATCAAAACTTGTAAAATAAATTTCTACAGATGCATGCCAGCTCATATTAACAACACCAAGAACTTCTAAATACCCACAGATGGAGCCACCAATCAAAAATCTAATTGGAGGGGTGGAGGAGTTACATACCAGGGAGTATTTTCTCAAAATTTCAGCTCAAATGATGGGTTGTAGAGAGACATCGAATATCGCCTCCAAGAACAGCAAGAACGCAAGTGAAGACCAGAACTCGTGTTTTTGGAGAGAGAGGAAGAGAAGGGAAGAAGACATACCTGGCTGGCTGGCTTGTGGGCCCCAGGCGCCCTATGGGCGCGGCCAGGGGGAAGGTCGCGCCAGCTGTCCTCCTGGGCCACTAGTAGCCCCCCTGGTCAGCCACAGGTGCCCTGGGTCACTTTCGACATGGAAATTTTGATTTTTATTTTTCTGGAATTTTTCTGAAAACTTCATTGTTGTAAAAATTTCGAGGTTCAAAAAGATGCAAAACTTTCTGAAAACTTGAAGCAGTGATTAGAATTTTGAAGCTTCGAAAACATACAAACTTGGTACAACAAGGAGAACAAAAGCTAAGGCAAATGAAAACATAACAAGCTCCACTTTTTACCTATATAAAACATGCTAGCTAGCAAGGTTGATCAAGTCTTACCAACAAACCGACGATATATAGAGTAGAAAGTCTCACCTCTCATGAAGTGATCATTGCACCTTTACTTTAATGGACATTGTTACCACCATAATGGTTTTTTATTTGTGGTGCACATGTAGAGGACAATCCCATTCTCCAATCTTCACGGTCTCGATATTCTTATAGAGTTAAGGCCATGCCTTTTGTCGATCTTCTTTGGAAAATACACCGTGTGTTCTTTATCATCAACATTGAAGGTAACCTTTCCTTTATTGCAATCAATAATAGCACCTGAGGTGTTAAGAAAAGGTCTACCAGGAATAATAGACATGCTCCCATCATCGGGCATGTCAAGCACAACAAAATCTGTAAGAATTAAGCAATTAGCAACTTCAACAGGAACATCCTCAAAAATACCTATCGGGACGGCTGTTGACTTGTCAGCCATATGAAGAGAGATATCTGTAGGGATTACTTTTTCTAAACATAGCCTCTTATAAAGAGAAAAATGCATGACACTCACTCCTGCTCCAAGGTCACATAAAGCAGTTTTGACATAATTATTCTTGATGGAGCAAGGAATGGTGGTTATACCTAGATCACCGAGCTTCTCAGGAATCTTGCCACTGAAAGAGTAGTTAGAAAGCATAGTAGATATTGCCTCATTAGGGACTTTTCATTTATTAGTAACAATATCTTTCATATACTTTGAATAAGGAGGTAACTTAATAGCATCAGTCAAAGGAATTTGAAGAAAAATAGGTTTCATCCATTCAAAAATTTTATTATAATGCTCTTCTTCTTTAGTTTTGAGAGACTTACCTGGAAAGGGCATGAGTTTCTGTACCCATGGTTCTATTTCCTTCCCATGTCTTCTTGCGATGAAGTATTCTCTAGTATACTTCTTGCGTTTATCGGGTGCTTCTTCTTCTCGCACCTCGGGAGGATCATCCTTCTCCTTATCTTCTTAGGGCTCAGCACCGTCTTCGGTCTCATCATCGGAGGTAGATATGATGTTAGGATCAACAGCGGGTTCTTCACTTGTAATAGGATCATTGGAGTTGTCAGCTTCCTTATGTTTCTTGTTCTTCCTTTTCTTCTTTGGAGAGCTAACAATCTCATCTTCTACTTTCACTTGAGAATCTTGCTCGATCCTCTTTGGATGCCCCTCGGGATAAAGTGGGTCCTGGCTGTGTCTTCCACCCCTAGTCTTTATACCATAGGCATGAATATCTTGTTTGGCATTATTAGCAAGCAAATCTTTTTGCACATTACAAATTTGTTCAAGCTGAGTTTGAACCATATGAAAATGCTTAACAAGACATTTAACATCATTAACTGTTCTACCTAGAACATCAAGTAAACTTTTGATAGCAAGAGTATTATCATGCAACTGACTTTGTATCCTCATATTAAAATGTTTTTGCTTCATAATAAAATTATCAAGCTCATCTAAACATTGGTCGGGAGGCTTACCTTTAGGGATGTCACTTTCATTGAAATCTAAAAGAGAGTGTACCTCTACCAAGGGAGGGTGACTAGTAAGCTCACACAACTTCTCAATAGGAGGCAGATTTTTCACGTCTTCGGCTTTAATGCCTTTCTCCTTTATAGACTTCTTTGCTTCTTTCATATCTTCGGGGCTTAGGACAAGCATGCCCCTCTTCTATGGTGGTGGAGGTGGTTCAGGGACGGACCAATCTTCGTGGTTCTTGGCAATATTCCCCATTAATTCTTCAGCATCGCCTGGTGTTCTTTCCTTGAAAACACAACCAGCACAACTATCCAAGTAGGATCTAGATTCATCGGTTAAACTAGCATAAAATATATCAAGTAATTCATTCTTTGGGACTTCATGTCCCGGTCTAGCCTTGATTAAACTGCAATACCTCCCCCAAGCTTTAGGGAGGTGCTCATCCTGCAACTGTTTAAAGTTATAAATTCTCTGTAAAGCAGCATGTTGCATATGAGCAGTAAAATATTTATGAACAAAAGTTTGAGCTAAGTCCTGAGGACTCTTAATGGAACCAGAGGGTAGTGCATCATACCATGCTTTAGCGTCTTCCTTCAAATAAAAAGGAAAAAAGCTTGGCCACATAAAAGTTTCTTATCCTCTCATCAGTAGTAAATAAGCCACCCAACTCGGTGAGTTTGGTCAGGTGAGCTATAGCTTCATCATTTTATCTGCCATAAAAGGGGTCAGCTTCGGCTGTAGATATAAGTGAAAGATCAACAGAGAAATCATAATTAGGATCAGTGATGCATATAGGAGAGGAAGCAAATTCAGGATCAGGAGTAATCTTGTTCTTCATAGAGTGCTTTTCAAGAAGCTTCTTAACAGCACCAGGGTCAGAGTTAGCACACTCTGTAAGTTCCCTGCAGAATTCATCATCGAGAATAACATAATCATCATCAAGGAATCTCTCCTTGAGTTTATCTAAATCTGGGTAACCAAAGGCTCTGCAAGTAGGAAAATAGGTAGCAGGAGTTTCAGTCTCCATCTGTGCTGCAACCTTAGCAATTTGAGATTCAAGAAAGTGACCAAGAAAAACAGTTTCATCAAGATTAGTGGAAGAATCATCAAAAGTATCAGACATAGTAACAGACTCAGTGGAAGTAGCATGTGGTGGTAGTGGTGAAGCAAACTTACTTATAACAGAAGGTGAATCAAGCGTAGCACTTGTACTCAGAATAGTACCTTTTCTTGTAGTGGATGGTAAGATCGGAACCTTGGGGGTCTCCTTTCGTACCCATAGTGGATGAAGTGCAGCAGGCAAAATACCTCAAGTAGACTTGGAAATAAATCTATGCTCCCCGACAACATCGCCAGAAAACAGTACTTGATGACCCTCAACTGTAGTGGATCGAGATAGTCTTCGCGGGTAAGATAACCCAATTTATTGATTCGACACAAGGGGAGACAAAGATTATTTATAAGCTTTAACAATTGATTTTTCAATTCAACCGCACCAAAAATATATTTGCTTGCAACAAAATATTAATAGCAACAGCGATATGATAGTGGTAGTGATGACAGCGAAACTAAAACGGCAAAATTAAACTAGTCGTAACCAGCAGGATTAAAACACTGTAGGCTAGGGAGATGGATGGTTGGGGGCTGCTTGGATAAGAGTGAACATGTAATAGATTTTAACACGGGTCAAGGCACACAGAAAAGCAAGGATCATCTAGGAAAATATCAAACATTAGGCATGTATCCCGTAGGTATTTGTGCGTGCTTGCAATAAGAACTTGTACAACATCTTTTGTCCTACCATCCCGCTACGAACGGGGCCAAAAGGAGCGTAAGGAGATTAAGGTGCTCCTGTCAACGAGCACCGGAATAAAGCAATAAACTCAATAGATACATGAAATCCTCAAATTATAGTCCATCCCCTTTGGTGTCCCAAGTTGTCACCTTTGGTATCGCCGGTTTCGGACCAAAATAGGTGCATACAACTCATAGATAGGATAAAGAACATAAATATACTCATGAAAACAGAAGTGGTTCAGATATGAAAACATGGCACTCGGGCCCAAAGTGAAAAGCATTAAGAGCAACAAGTTGTAGCAAAGATGATAAACACCAAAGTAGATGATAGGCAAGATGCCCCCAACAATCTGACGAACTATTAAATGATCAAACTCATCCAATCCCTACCACCCCTTTGCCTACAGCAAGGAATTACTCACACATGAGAGAAGAAGTCATGGAGGGAGGATGGAGTGGTGATGATGATGACGATGGCGATGATCTTCCCTCTCCGGAGGCCAAATCAGCCTCCAGATTAGCCCTCCCGAGGAATAACAGAGGGTGGCGGCGGCTCCGCGACGGAAACTGGAAAAGCGACTTCTGTTCTGGGGTTTTCCCATCACGAGAATAAATAGGGGCCTCAGTAGGGCACCAGAGGAGGGGGAGTCCTCTAGGCGGTCTATTGACGCGGCCAGGGGTGGGGTCGCGCCAGCAGGGCGCCTGGAATCCCTATGGCCCACTTCTGGCTCGTGGAAGCTTCCGGTGCATGGATTTTTCCTGAATTTTCCTGGAATTTTCCGAGATACCTAAAAATCCATTTTCCTGCACACAATAAACCATATAGGCAACTCTGCTAAAAACAGCGTCAGTCCGGGTTAGTTTAGTTCAAATCATGCAAGAATGAGGTCAAAACAATAGCAAAAGTGTTTGTAAAAGTAGATACGTTTGAGACGTATCAATCCTTTTCCTCCTTCACATAAGTACACTCACATTTTAGTAGTTGTTGATTATGTAACCAAGTGGGTTGAAGCAATCCCCACTGAGAGTGTTGATCACAAGACATCTTTGAAAATGCTCAAGGATGTAATTTTCCCCAGGTTTGGTGTACCAAGGTACCTCATGACTGATGGAGGATCACATTTCACACATGGAGCTTTTAGAAAAGCTTTAGCCAAGTACGATGTCAATCATAGAATTGCTTCACCGTATCATCCTCAAACTAGTGGGCAAGTGGAGCTCACCAATAGAGAGATCAAGTTAATCTTGCAAACGACAATTAACAGTTCTGGAAAGGACTGGTCAAAGAAGTTAGGAGATGCTTTGTGGGCGTATAGAACTGCTTACAAAAACCCCATGGGCATGTCTCCTTATAAGATGGTCTATGGCAAGGCTTGCCATTTTCCATTAGAGTTAGAACACAAATCTTTCTGGGCTGTTAGAGAGCTTAATGTTGACCAGAAGTTAGCTGGTGAAAAGCATCTCATGAACTTGACTTCTCTAGATGAGTGGAGAACTGAAGCTTACGATTGTGCTAAAATGTTCAAGGAAAAGGTAAAGAAGTAGCATGATAGAACGATTATGAAACGTGAATTTAATGTTGGTGATAAAGTTTTGTTGTTTAGATCTCGTTTCAGGTTTTCCTCAGGTAAACTACTTTCCAGATGGGAAGGGTCGTTTCATATTGAAGAAGTTTACCGCTCCGGTGCAATCAAGATTAACAATTTCGAAGGCACCAAACCTCAAGTTGTGAATGGGCAAAGACTTAAGAATTACATGGCAGGAGACCCTGTCAATGTTGATGTAAATTTGATACACACAACAACTCATGAAGAATATGTTGCAGCCCTGTTTCAGACACCAGCCGAAGCAGAATAAGGAAAGGTATGTATTACGGTAAGGAAACATTGTGAACATCAATAAAAGTTCCATATTACGGGTTTTTGCAAAATTAGGAAAATTCGAAGCCTAAGTGGAGCCGGAGAGGAGCTCCAGGGTGTCCAGGCGCCCCCCTGGCGCGGCCTACCTCCTGGCCGCGCAAGAATGCCATTTGGTCACCCTGGAGTTTGTCTCCAACCCCACTTTGGCTTGTTACTTTCCTTCTGTTGCAGAAATTTTTGCTGTATATTTGCTCGGATCGTTCTGACACCGTATCTCGCGATTTCATGTGTTTTCTTTTCGAGTCATTTCTGCCAGGAAATAATTCATTGTTAGAGATGTCTTCTTGTGGTTCGAGCGTAGAGGACTACAAGGCAAGCGAAGATGGAGCGATCCGTGAGAGAAGAAGTCAAGATTATCACCGCCCAACAACTAGGGGTTCCATCAACACAAGGAGGAAGATCAAGCAACCCCATCATAGTGGGGAGTGTCCAACCTTAATATGATCGTTCTCTTAACCTTTCAGGAACAACCCCTTCACTTGAAGACCAACGTATAACTTCCACCATCTCTGAAGCATCACCGCATCAGAAAAAAGAGTGATTGAGGTCCAAGGGCAGATTTATGATCTCCAGAACCAGAACTGTGAGTATGAACTAAAGTTTCTGCGCATGGGTTTGGGTGCTGAGTGTAGGATCCCGGAGACTGACATCTCGCATGAGACCGGAGAACCCCTTCCATGGAAGCGCTTCGCCAAGGATTATGTGATCAACAGGAACAAGAATGAGGATTGAAACCTCCTCGGGTAATGGCATCCCCTTAGCTTGTTCCAAGCCTGGGGTAGTGCCCGGTATCTTTATCTTTATCTTTGTCTTTTAGAGTCAAGTAGAGTCGTGTCATGTCTAGGGAAGTTATCTTATGAAATAGGCGTTTGCATTGAGGTCTATCACTCCTTTGTGGAGAGTCTTGTATCCGTGAGTGTGGAGTCGCCTATGATGGAATATTAATGAGAAGTCTATTGGTTCCTTCGCTGCACTCGGAATTCTCTTCACGCAATTGACCTTATATGATGATTCTTATGGGGAGTATTGACTTTATATCAGGTATGGCTTTGAAAACTTTATTTAAATCTTGGCAAACATAGCTTTGGTCATAACAACAAGCATGATTTTCTCAAGTAGCGACATAGCCAAAACCTTTATGTTATTATGCTTGAAGTGTTATGTTGACAAGGAAGACAACTTGATGTGTTATTCTTACCTTAATGTTTTTGATTTATATGCTTTGCAAATAAGTCATCATCAATCGTCTGTGCTCTCAAAGCTTTTGCTAGCCAAAACTCTGTACTGAGCAGATTTCTGCCTGTGCATCCATACCCTGATACCAATATCTTCCTTATGAGTCCACCATACCTTCCTATTCGTGGTATTTCCCTACCACTCCTAAAAGTATAGAATTCATGTGTTATCCTTAAATTTTCAAAATCTTCTGTTTTCTGCCTCTGGTTTAGCTCATGAGGAAGTAGTAGGTAATTCATGATCTTCTTAAGTTGGACAAGTTTTACCCCGGGATTGCATGTCTAATCTGCAAACCCTTAATACGAGGAGGAACTGACATGAGTGTTCCCAGCTCGTAAGATAATACAACAAACAAACCCTCCTTCATTCTTAGTCTATGAGAAATCAGAAACTTTGGCAGTGATAAACAAAGGAGATTAAGGGGATGTGATCGTCCCCACTTGGGAGCCGTTCCTCGAAACTTTTCCAACTTGAGAAGTAATTGATCTATCTATTTGCATTCGTTGACAAACTATGCACCTCCCAAAACTTGTTTTCATTCTATTTGATTTAAGGATATCACATGAGTTTTCCCTACTTCCCTTTAACAAGGGTCTGTCTTTTACTTTTATATTGAGTCATTTCTTCCTACTTCCTTCTTTTCTCAAAGAGAACAGACACTTGATGTTGACGAGGATTCATTCATATAGTGATGCATTAAGTTTTATCATGCCACATCCTTGTTGACATTATCATTTGATAAGTAAGTTGTTTGCAAAGCTTAGGCCAGGCAAACATGTTCCTTTGTGTTAGCATTTGGACTTCCTGCCTAATAACATGTTCTTTAAAAATCTTCAAATTGTTTCATTATAAAGTGAAAGAGCAAAAGTAAAAGTTATTAGTTGTCCTTTGACCAAGGATATGTTTGCCATGATTTGATGAGTTTCCTTAGCCCTACTTTTTATTATAATTGTTACTACTTTTTTCATAAGGGCCTTATGAGTTGAGGTTGCTGTTGAGGATGCTTGAGTTTGGTGAAGAAACCATGATGCTTCTTGTCCGTATTCTATTTAGCGACACTTCACTCTCTAAACTTGTGGACATGTTTACCGAGCTCAGTATTCGATTGGGGACAAGTGAGGTCTAAGATTGGGGGAGTTGATATGTCCAAAATGAATCACTCTTTTATGTCGTAATTCACCCCTATTCATTGATACATTTCATGTTATGATGCTATACTTATGTTGTTTTGTCTTGTTTTACATAGTTTGCAACTTTCCGGTGCCGAAACAGTAGACGCAGGATTCAACGGAGAAAAGTGGACATTGAGTTGCTGAAACAGAACATCTCCAAATGCGCTAAAAATCGACGAGGGGTATTTTCAGAAGATTAACGAAGCTTCGCTGAAAAGGGGCCAGAGGGGGGTGTGACGCCCTCGATTTACGATCATGTACAGTAATCATACACGCAGGGTACATGATCGAGATCAAGGTGCCACAGTGAGAATATCACAGCACAACACTAAACACAAAAGGATAAACCAAATATATTACAATGAAGGGGGGTCACCCGGACCCGAATACATAAGTCATACAATCATAATATCTGAGTACAGACATAGTTAGTCAAGTTTTGCCTTAAGAAGGCTAGCACAACTAACATCAGAGGTACAGATCAAAAAGGCGAGGCCTCCTGCCTGGGATCCACCGAACTACTCCTGGTCAACGGGAACTCGACGACGTAGTAGGCTCCTCCTGGAATCTCCTGCTTCTGGGCTCCAACGTTGACTGGAGCGGACGATCAGGCAAAGCGAAAAGGGGAAATAAAGCAAAGGTGAGTATCTAGCATACCCGCGAGTCTTACGTCCGCTACTAAGCATTTATGCATTTGTATCAAATGGAAGTGGGAGGCTGTATATAGTGGACTGCAAGGTAGAAATCAGAATAAGGAAGAGAAGCTAGGCCTATCGAAGACTAGCATCTTTCGACGAGTCTTGCAGCATGAGGTAAGAATCAGCCAACAGTTTAATATAATAGTAATGAAAGTAACAATGCAGCAGAAGTTGCTGCAGCATTGTATAATAATAAGTTGTAATCATATTTAATAATGCCTCCGAGTTCCCTCCTTCGACATCCCCGCGAGGGAGCAAACCCGGAACCAATAGTTTAATAGTAGTAGTTTCTAGTGGCAGGATCTGGCTTCAGCATAACGCGTCCTGTTACCCTGGACACGGCTATTCGAATAGATCAATCTTCCCTGCAGGAGTGCACTAGTGTGACACTACACGCTCGGATCTCCAGGGTGGTGTACACCTTGTTAGGGAATGCCCCACCGAGGCTATCCGACACAACGCAGTCCATCATACGGCTCATCAGAGAGGTCCCCGCCGGTCTACAGCCCTAAGGGCAAGGGGGTCATGGGCCTATCACCCCTCGCTCTCCGGGTCGTTGCGAGGAGGGTGAATTCCAACGCCGCAGCGCGATCTGTCCCTGGCGCAATGCTGAAATTGACGTCTTTCAGAGCTTTCGAACGAGGCTACATTGCGGAGGCGCCCAAACGTGTAATCCCACGTATAGGTAGTGCGTACAAGCCAAAAGGCTACACAATTCATCCGCCGAACCCGTTAAGCATTTTATTAGTTTTCTGTCGAGACAACCATTATCGTTGCCCCTTATTGAATGAGTCGCGGACAACGACATCAGTCAGGACCACCAGTAACGTTGGTGCCTGCCCTGTCGTCCCACCAACTCGTGCGGTTACCAACAAGGTGAACCGTCTCCTTACCTTGTCTCGCGTTTGCTCCAAAGAGCTCGACTTTCGTACAACAGGAAATCCTTCGGCCACGAACAGTAACAGGCCAGCCGCACACCGGTGGAATACACCTGGCCTGTCGTTGCGCTAAGATACCCTGCGCGGGCACCGTGGGGTCACCCGACTCCTTATCTGTAAGGACAACCGTGGTTCAGTACCCTAGGACGGCTATACAGAGTCAGCAACGAGTGGAGTACAAGGATTACTCCTCGATGGCTCACACTTGAGGTGGCTCGACAGAGCCAGGGTAGGGGCCTGAAGCGTTGTTTGCTCTGAACACAGCCCACTATCTAATCCTATTGACTAACAATGCGCAGGGTTTACTGCTGAATATAATGTATATAAAAGGCAGCATAGGATCAAGGAAGGTACATCAAGGGGTGACAAAACAGGCTATGCAATTGAATAGGATTGTAACGTAGCAGCAGCAGCATATGCCTAGTGCAAGAAAAGTATGGAAAGATAGGCGATATCTGGGGAAGATAATGGTTGTGCTTGCCTGTAAGCTCGACGGTAGAGGTACGGTCGTGGACGAAGTAGTCGATCACAGGGTCATCAGCAGCGGACGTCGAGACTACCGGACAATAAGATAGGGGGAAGAAACAATAAATACACGGCAATAATAGCAATACAAATACAAGACATGGAAAATGTTAAGCTAGAGGTGAACTAACGCAGTACGATGCATGATGCACGGAGCGGGAATTCATCCGGGGATGAAGTACCGACCCCGGGTGATTACCGGACAGGGTGTCCGAAGGGGGAAGGTATCATGCCGGAGGTGTCATGGACACCCGACAAACATGTGAAGGGTGTATCCGTGTTAGTTGATCCATTCTGAACAACTTTCGTGTTCAGAATAAATTCATCCGGAGAGTTCTACGGTATCGCGCAATTATCGGACAGACGGCCCGGAGGGGGGATGTCGATGTTCGTTATGTTAGAGGGATGTGGTGGGTATCCAGATAGCGTATTCGTATTTGTTATATTTTTCTGATCAATTTTCATGTATAAAGTTTTTTCATCCGATACACGGTTTAAAAGATATTGATTTTTGAAGTTTAAATCAATTTTTAATCATTTCTTGCATTATCTTTATTATTTAAATATAAAATTATCCATAAAGAATCTTTGACTGAGTCAAACTTACATGTGAGGCCCAACTGTCAGCTTTGACTGGTCAAACCTGACCAGTGGGCCATGTCTGTCATAGACATAGTGGCTAATCAAAGTTATTTAAATTAATTAATGTAATTTGCAGCAGGAGACCCACATGTCATAGAGCTACCCGTTAAATATCAGTTTAATTATCCAGATAAATAATTTAATTAACTGGGCCCACCTCTCAATGACCTAGACACTTAAAAGTGGGGGTTATTTTAATCTGTTTATTTAGAGGGGTATGGGGGCCCACTGGTCATAGAGATGGAGGGGTTATTAGCAAGAGGGGTTAACTAAAAAGGGGATTACGTTGGTTGGGGATTAGCCCCCACCGTAGCACCACGACACACCGGCTCGGCGAGCTCTAGCGGTCATGGCCAGGAGCAATGGCTGGGGGCAACGGCCGGACTGGCGCGGCGAGGCCACGACCAGGGGGCGGCGGCCGGACCGGCGCGGCGAGGCCGCGGCCAAGGGGCGACCGGCGAGGCGCTGGGTCCCCAGGGCGCCGCATCGGTGGGCCGAGCAGGGAGGGCGCGGGCAGAGGCGCCGCCGGCCATGGCAGGGCAAAACTAGGGGGAAGGAGAGGGGGTTTGAGGGAGGTTCTCACGGGGGATCTGTTGGCGTGCTCGGGGAGGCCAGGGAAGCTCGGGGTGAATCTCCTCGACATCAATGGAGTGACAGCTGAAGGAGGAATAAGACCACGGCGCGGGAGCTCCAGGGAGGGGAAGGCGGCGCGAGGAGGAGGAATGGGGGCGAGGCGAACTAGGGTTTCGCGAGGGGACTCGGGGCGGCCTTATCCCTGCCGGCCTCCGCCGGATCTCCGCCACGGCGGCCATGGACGTAGTCTGCACGGGGGGATGAGCGACACGCCTCCCTGTCGCTACAGGAAGAAGATGGGGGAGGGCGCAACGGGGTGGGCTGGGCCCAAGTGGGGAGGGGGAGGGGGGTTTGCCCCCCTAGGCGCTAGATAGGAGATTTCGTTTTTTCCTTTTTTTTCTTTTCTGTTTGTATTTAATTTTAAATGCTTTGACATTTTGTACTACATGTAAGTTGCACCAATATTAGTGTTATATATTATACAATTGCTAGAAAAAGTCTGAACATTAAATAAAATCATTTAGCCTTTTATTTAAATAATAATTATTTAATTTGGACTCTTTAATCTACTGTTTTATTTGTTTGCATTATTTTATGGCCCGATAAATAACCATCACCACACTAGCATGGTCAAATAATTATTAGTGACTTTGCAAAAGTGGTGGCAAGATTTTTGGGCAAGGTTTATTTTTGCCCAATGTTTTAATTATCTCCAAAAGGGATTTTTTATTTCATTTGAACCATGACGATCAAGGCATAGATGGCACATTGGGTTTGTTGTTTGAATTCAAAGATGATCAAGGTGATGATCAAGCACAGTGATTTAACCAAAGCAAGGTGATTACTGTTTCATCAACAGTGATTACTGTTACAAGACCTGAGGGTGTTACAAACCTCCCCCACTACAAGAATTCTCGTCCCGAGAATTTAAGCGGTAGAGGGGAAAAGATCGGGGTAATCCTCACGAAGACGATCTTCGCGTTCCCAAGTGGCTTCATCTTCAGAATGATTCGACCACTGAACCTTGAGGAACTTGACCGTCTTGTTGCGGGTTCGACGTTCAGACTGATCATGAATGCGGCTCGGATTTTCTTGATAAGTCAAGTCCTGTTGCAGCTCAATCATATCATGTTCCACTTCACGGATAGGTTCCTTGAAGCAGTGTCGGAGTTGCGACACGTGGAAGACATCGTGGACTTGGGAGAGGTTCGGAGGCAATTCCAATCGGTATGCCACGGGTCCACTTCGGGAAATAATACGGAACGGACCAATGTAGCGAGGAGCTAACTTGCCTTTGATTCCGAAACGATGAGTGCCTCGCATCGGAGTGACACGGAGGTAAGCGTATTCACCAGGTTGATACTCCATCTCTCGGTTTTTGCGGTCATAGTTGCTCTTCTGGCGGGACTGAGCGGCCTTCAAATGTTCACGAATGACGTGAACTTGATCTTCAGCTCGCTGAACAATATCCGGACCAATGAGTGTACGTTCCCCAGTTTCTGACCAATTCAGAGGGGTTTGACACTTACGCCCATAGAGAACTTCGTAGGGTGCCATCTTCAGACTAGCGTGGTAGCTATTGTTATACGAGAACTCGACCAACGGGAGAGATTCCTCCCATTTATTACCGAAGGAAATAACACAAGCTCTAAGCATGTCTTCAAGCACTTGATTGACTCGTTCAACTTGGCCTTGTGACTGGGGGTGATAAGCGGTGCTGAGATGCAGAATAGTCCCCAAAGCTTCTTGGAAACTCCTCCAATATCTTGAGGTGAAAAGGCTGCCACGACCTGAACTGATCTCCAACGGAATACCGTGGACTCACACAATTTGGTAGATATACAATTCTGCCAACTGAGTAGCAGTGATCTTCTCCTTGACTGGTATAAATTGAGCAACCTTGGAGAACCGGTCGATGACGACAAAGATCGCATCGTTTCCCTTGTGTGATCTAGGAAAACCGGTGACGAAGTCCATCTGGACTTTGTCCCACTTCCATTCAGGAATTTCAAGTGGCTGTAGAGCTCCAGTGGGTTTTTGATGTTCACCCTTGACGCGACGACAAACGGCACATTCAGAAACATATCGGGCAATGTCTTGCTTCATGTTAGGCCACCGGAACTGCGGACGAATGTCTTGGTACATCTTGGTGCTTCCAGGATGAATGGACAACGGGGTATCGTGAGCCGCTTTCATGACCTTCGGGGTCATATCCAGGTTCTCATGCCTGCCCTTGCTGTGATTAACCACTAAAAGGTTCTGGTAGAACACCACACCTTCGCTATTAATAATGAAGGGTGAGGGTCTCCCATTTGCGATATCGCGCTTAATCTTGTGTACGAAATCATCATAAAACTGTATACCCTTGACGGATTTGACGAGATCCGGTTCGATAACCAGGTTATTTACATAACCTTGAGGAACAATCTCGAGGTTCAGCTTTTGAAACTCTTCATACAGAGGTGGTTGTTCTAGTTGAACCTCAAGTTCACTACAGTAAGCTTTACGGCTCAAAGCATCGGCCATCACATTAGCTTTGCCAGGGGTGTAATGAATATCCATGTTGAAAGCGGCTATTGTCTCGAGCCATCTTTGTTGGCGGAGATTCAGGTCTGGCTGAGTAAACAAGTACTTCAGACTTTGGTGGTCGGTGTAGATCTCGCAACGATTACCGACGAGGTAGTGTCGCCACAGCTTCAGTGCATAAATTACTGCTGCCAATTCGAGATCATGTGTTGGATAATTATCTTCATGAGAACGCAACTGACGAGAGCCAGAAGCAATCACGTGGCGCTCTTGCATTAGGACATAACCTAATCCTTGACGAGACGCATCGCAGTATATCACGAAGTCCTTCTTGGTATCAGGGGGAGCAAGCACTGGGGGAGAAGTGAGCTTGTCCTTGAGAGCTTGAAAACTTTCTTGACATTTATCAGTCCAATCAAACTTAACGCCTTTGTGAAGCAGATTAGTCAGAGGCTTGGAAATCTTGGAGAAGTTCTCGACGAAACGGCAACAATAACTAGCGAGGCCCAGGAAACTTCTGACTTGCTTGACGGTCTTGGGAGGAGTCTATTCAAGAATAGCCTGGATACGTTCTGGGGTGACGGCAACGCCATCCTTGGAAATCACATGACCAAGGTAGGTTACTTCGGGAAGCCAGAACTCACACTTGGAATACTTAGCATATAGTTTGTGTTCTCGAAGCTTTTCCAGTATAAGACGAAGGTGTTCAGCATGTTCCCCTTCATTCTTGGAGTATACCAAGATATCATCCAGATAAACAACGACGAACTTGTCGAGGTATTCCATGAATATATAGTTCATAAATCGGGATAATGTGGCTGGGGCATTCGTCAAGCCAAAGGACATGACGGTGTACTCGTATGAACCATAACGAGTAATGAAGGCGGTCTTCGGGATGTCCTCTTCGCGGACCCGAATCTGATGGTAACCCAACCTCAAGTCGAGTTTCGAGAACACCGTAGATCCAGCAAGTTGATCATATAGATCGTTGATCCGAGGAAGCGGATACTTCTTATGTATGGTTGCCTGGTTGATAGGTCGGTAATCTTGGACCAAACGGTTCGTTCCATCGCTCTTCTTGACAAAGAGTGAAGGTGCTCCCCAAGCAGAGGAACTTGGATGGATGAAGCCCTTTTGAAGTGTTGTGTCGATCTCCTTCTTCAGTTCAAGGAGGTGGTGAGGCGGCATCTTATAAGGGCGCTTAGCAATAGGGACGGTGCCAGGCTTCAAGTCGATGACGAATTCGACATCTCTGATCGGGGGTATTCCCGGCAGATCTTCTGGGAAGATGTCGAGAAAATCGCGAACAACTGGAACATTCTCGATCCCTTCAAGAGGTGAGTTATTCAAAGCATTCAGAGCATATATCTGGCCTTCAGCATGTTGAGCGGTTCGGACCGAGTACGGAATCTTTTTGCCAAAAGGGTGCTTGAGTTGAACTGTCTTAGGGGCACAGTGGATACGGGCATCATGTGTCGCCAACCAATCCATATCGAGTATGACATCAATGATGGACGACTTTATAAGAGGAGCAGGGAACAACAGACCCACCAAAAGGCGGCCGGCCAGGCGCTGGGTCCCCAGGGCGCCGCATCGGTGGGCCGAGTAGGGAGGGCGCGGGTAGAGGCGTTGTCGGCCATGGCAGGGACAAACTAGGGGGAAGGAGAGGGGGTTTGAGGGAGGTGCTCACGGGGGATCTGTTGGCGTGCTCGGGGAGGCCAGGGAAGCTCGGGGTGAAGCTCCTCGCCATCAATGGCGTGACAGCCGAAGGAGGAAGAAGACCACAGCGCGGGAGCTCCAGGGAGGGGAAGGCGGCGCGAGGGGGAGGAATGGGGGCGGGGCGAACTAGGGTTTCGCGAGGGGGCTCGGGGCGGCCTTATCCCTACCGGCCTCCGCCGGATCTCCGCCACGGCGGCCATGGACGTAGTCTGCACGGGGGGATGAGCGACACGCCTCCCTGTCGCTACAGGAAGAAGATGGGGGAGGGCGCAGCGGGGTGGGCTGGGCCCTAGTGGGGAGGGGGAGGGGGGTTTGCCCCCTGGGCGCTAGATATGAGATTTCGTTTTTTACTTTTTGTTTTTTTTGTTTTCTTTTCTGTTTGTATTTAATTTTAAATGCTTTGACATTTTGTACTACATGTAAGTTGCACCAGTATTAGTGTTATATAATATACAATTGCTAGAAAAAGTTTGAACATTAAATAAAATCATTTAGCCTTTTATTTAAATAATAATTATTTAATTTGGACTTTTTAATCTACTGTTTTATTTGTTTGCATTATTTTATGGCCCAATAAATAACCATCACCACACTAGCATGGTCAAATAATTATTAGTGACTTTACAAAAGTGGTGGCAAGATTTTTGGGCAAGGTTTATTTTTGCCCAATGTTTTAATTATCTCCAAAAGGGATTTTTTTATTTCATTTGAACCATGATGATCAAGGCATAGATGGCACATTGGGTTTGTTGTTTTAATTCAAAGATGATCAAGGTGATGATCAAGCACAGTGATTTAACCAAACCAAGGTGATTACTGTTTCATCAACAATGATTACTGTTACAAGACCTGAGGGTGTTACAGGGGGCCACCAGGTGCCCAGGCGCCCCCTGGCGCTGCACCCACCAGGGGCGCGTCGGGAGGCCGCCTGGACACCTGGGCCACTCCCGGCTCACCCCTTTGGCCTATATATCTCTCATCACGTGAAAACCCTAAAAAGAGAGGAGTTTCGCGAGTTCCGCCGCCGCTCCGTGGTGGAAACCTACAGAAAAGAAAAGACATCTCCGGCGGGCAGATTCCGCCGGGGAGAACACCTCCTAGAAGGGGAGATCATCGCCATCGTCATCACCATCATCACGGGCATCATCGAGATCATCATCAAAATCATCCCCAACATCAACACCATCTCCATCTTCATCCCATCTCATCTAACAATTGCAACTTGTGTTTTAATCCGTACCATCTATCCTCTCCACTCTACCGGTGTTGATTACTCTTTTGTGGTGAATGCTATTGAGTTTTGTTGGAGAAATATTGTTATGTCTAGATTTTTTATCATCTATTTATCACCACCGATCATGATCTCTTTTATGTCTTGTGAGTAGTTACTTTAGTTCTTGAGGACATGCGAGAAGTCTAGTTGTTAGTAGTCATATGATGTTGAAGTAATATGTATTGTTTGATATTTAACTTGTGTTGTTATTTTCCTAGTGGTGTTGTGTGAGTCGAACACACAACACTTCGCCTTGCTAAGGACCTAGGGGAATGCATTGTGTATAAAGAATGCTTATGGTGGGTTGCCGGAGTGACAGAAACTTGAACCCCAGTTTGCACACTTTTGCACAAGGGAATAATGGATCCTTGATCTTATTGTTGTGGTTAGGATTTTTCCCTAATATCTACCTTGTATTTGCGGATGCTTGCAAGGTGTTTAATCATAAGAGTGCACTTGTCTTAGTCTAGAAGGTTTACTATCATAGATCCACCCACTCGACACTTATCAACACAAAACATAGTACCGATATGGAATATGGCGAAAGCACATGACTACCTCTCCCGTGTGTCCTCAAGAACGCTTTAGCCTTTATAAGTTCAGTTGCCAGGCTTATCCTTTGCTCAAAAGTATTGGGCCACTTGTTGCTCCTCAGTACCTTTTACTTTGCTTGTTTTTACCTTCCCGTTGCTTATACCAAAAACCCCTAAAAAGTTATCTTTCAGTGTTTGCAGTTATTCCTTTACCAAAGTCACTTATCAATACCTTCTGCTCCTCGTTGGGTTCGACACTCTTACTTATCGAAAACGCTACAATAGATCTCCTACAGTTGAGGGTCATCACCGCCTACATCATAAAGGAAAACACTTATGGGATCAAATACAAGTTTCTTATTGCTATGCTGAATCTTTGTGCTATATTTATAATTTTACTTGCTGCTCTAAAAAAGATCATAAACACCTTCCTTTCTAATGTGAGTTTAATGAAAATGAGATCTTATTTTCTTATGCTAAATGTGTTTATAACTACTTTGATGTTGAAAATATTGAAGAGTTTGTTGCTTTTAAGGGTGCTTATGAGATTGCTTCTTTGATTGGAAAGTATTACGATACTATTCACAAGTCTGGAAACTTTGCAGTCCTTGCCTATTTCTTTGAGAATTATACTTGCAATGATTATATTGAGGATTTTAAAAATAAATGCTTGCTTCTCAAGAAGAGGCGAATGATTGATATGATGAGGAATCCTATGATTCCGAGGACTCACTTGATACATCCCTTTCTGAAGATCTTGATACTAGTTTTGTTTTTGGCCAAGATGCCACAATGGATGATGCTTACGAAGATGAACTTGTTATAGTTCCTTATGTTAAGAATGAAATTGTTGCTATTGCACCCACACTTGATTGTCCTATTATCCTTTTGAAATCTCCAAATCATATTCCAGAGAATTTTGCTCTTATTAAGGCTCCTTGTGATGGGTAGCATTTATCTTATGTTCCTAAAGACCGTGTTGAAGACTATACACGTGTGCTTGTAGGTCATGAACAACAAGCTCTATGTGATAATTATATTCTTGATGTTGTTCATGACACTACTGAAAATTACTTTGAGAGAGGAAAGCTTGGTTATAAAAACTTTCATGTTACAAAAACACCTCTCTTTATGATGAAAGTTTTGAAGTTGTTCTAGTTTCACCTTCCTATGCATGTCACTTTGTGCTTCTTTAATTTATTTTCTTACAAGTTTCCCATGCATAGGAAGTGGGTTAGGCTTAAATGTATTTAGTATTTGCTTCTAGACGCTCTCTTATTGTGCTTCAATTCTTATTCTTATGTCAGCATCTTTTATAATCATCATGCCTAGCTAAAAGGCATAAAAGAAAGCGCTTGTTGGGAGGCAACCCAAGATGTTTTTATTTTAAGTTTTACTGGTCTTGATGTTTGTTAATACTGTAGCAACATCATTGTATCTTTATTTTCAAGCTTTGTGCCAAGTTTTAGCCTCCGATTGCAAGAAATTCAAAAGTTGTGACATGCTGTCCAGAAACAGATTCTGTCCCTTGACGGAAAAATTGGCTATAAATCACCAGATCATCTTCTTGATCTGATTTTTTTTGAAAGCGTGATCTATACAATTGTCTTTCGTGCGTCTGCTCTGACTTTTTTTATTTGAGATTCATAAGTATCCCAAAAAATTTATTTACTACCTGCTGGTCTGTTTTTCACAAATTCTGGCACGTTTTGCCTTTTCTTCGTTTTGCAAACCTTAAGCTTTCTTTTTCCTTGCAAAAACTTTTTTGCAATCTTGATAAATAGTAACTCTTCAAGAATATCTTTATTTCCAGTAGAGAAAAATTATTTTATCATGGGTACTAACCACTCTAATCAGCTTATGATGAGTTCGTATGAAGGATGTTTTCAAGTATGCGAAGGAAGATGATGAAAGAAGATTCGGGAGTGTCAAGCGTTCAAGCTTGGGGATGCCCCCATGCACCCCAAGGAGACTCAAGCATGTAAGCTTGGGGATGCCCCCGTGCATCCCCTTCTCCATCAACAATCATCAGTTCGTCCTTCTCTATACTATATTTTTATTGCTTCATATGTTATGTGCTACACTTGGAGCGTCTCGCTCTATTATTTTTAGTTTAATTTAGTTTTTTTTCTATTCATAACAAGTTGGATCATATACTTCATTGTTTGGGAGAGAAACACGCTCCACTCCACCGTAGAACACCATATAGGCTTGCATGCTTATCTTTCTTTTTGTGTGTGTTCTTTATCTTTTCATAGCTACTGTCATGCTTAGCTCTTAGTTTTCATGTTTATATTTCTAAGAGCTTTTGTTTAGGTTGTTCTAGAAATTCTCTTGAGTCTTCATGTTTATCTTGTTTAGAGAGTTCGCTTGTTGCACTGAGTTGTGTGTCTTGCATGAGTAGGTAATTAAGGTTGCTCTTACAAGTGTAGTAGTAACATGCAATAGTTTTGAGGTATTGATTAGAGTAATGTTTGGACATCAAGATGGCAAGAGCTTGAGCCTATTAGTGATAGGTGTCGTATTTTGGTCAATCCATGCTTATTTTCAAAAACTACAAAAATTAGTCGAGAACTCTAGCTACTAGATGGATCACTAACCTCTGGAAGTTGGAATATATAGAGTACCCTCAAGTACCATGAGTCGAGGATGCGCAAGGATAACCAAAACCCCATACACTCCTCCTCGGGGTACTCGTCTCTTTGTGAACCTCCCGATTAGATAGAGAGTTACCGATAATAAGTGCATGAGTTCTTCGGACTAATGCGAGTATTCGATTGTTGGCACTTTCACCTTCCCATATTTTGCTAGCCTCTTTGGTACCGTGCATTGCCCTTTCTCACCTCGAGAGTTGGCACATACTCCTCCGGTGCATCCAAACCCTTGGCACGATAAGCTCTGTCATCATAAACCTCCTTATATCTTCCTCAAAACAAACACCATACCTACCTATCAAGGCATTTCCATAGCCTTTCCGTGATACATTGCCATGCAACATCCATCATCTCATGACTTGATCTTCATGTCATACATGCTTTTGCTTGATCAAGGAGCCACATGATGGTTGGGCTTTGCCCTTATTATTGCTACATGACGCGCTAGTATCATTGCATATCCTGCTACACTGGAAGAGGTATACATTTTCATACATCATGATAGTTTTCATCTTTATTTATGTTGAGTACTTCTTGTAAAGTGTGAAGATCTTCTATATTCTTGTAAAATATAGAGTTTTGCCCTTAAGTGAGGAAAAATCCCAAAGAGGAAAAATGAGAGATAAATAGAAAGAGCCAAAGAGGCCACAAAAATACAATAAAATAGAAAAAAGAGAAAAGGAAATAAAAAGAGAGAAGGGGGCAACACTACTATTCTTTTTGAAAGATCCACACTCGTACTCCGTAGAGATTATCATTCATGAATAACTATGTGGGGACCCCTACACTATAGAACCTGGATTGCATATTCCAAGGATGAGCCTCCTCAAATGAGCTCTAGGTATTCATGAGCAAGAAAGTTGGATGCACCCCACCAGTTCCATTAGAGAGCTTACCTTAGCTCATATGTGCATCCGGTGCATGGCAATCCCTACTCCTCACATCATATCTATCATTTGGCTTTCTCTCGCCTATGATTGTCCTCATTGATGTGAGCCCTTCACACCTTTTTGTCTTCCTTCCCCATCATTTCTCTCTTCACCATCCTAAGTGTCAACGTATCTTGCTTGCGCTCATCCATTGCATGAGTGCTCAAAGTCGAAAGGGAGAATATCAGTTTGACTTGTACCTGACTAGTGGTATGGGGGTGAGTCAAAATAAGATCCCGAAGGATACCAAGTGTGAAACTTTAGTAGATTGAGTTCTCAATTAAACTATCTTTTTTTACTCTTTTAATCCCATCTCCCATTGCTTGCACGCAAACACCATTTGGACACATTCGAGTCACGGACAGCGAAAGCTCTTGCACCTTTTTGTTTATACTTTGCTAGAATTAATACTAAGACTCTTGCTTGTTATTGTCTTGACTTGAATTGCATATCTTATTTGCTTTACTTTGAAGTTATTATATGTGTGTGTTAGCATGTCACCACATAAATTATCTGTGTTATCATTTACCTACTCGAGGACGAGAAGGAATTAAGCTTGGGGATGTTGATACGTCCCAAACGTATCTATAACTTCTGCTTGTTCCATGCACTTTTATGTGACATTGCTACATGTTTTGCAACCCTTTTATACCATTTTCCAAATATTTGGACTAACCTACTAACTCAGTGCACCAAGTGCCAGTTCCTGTGTGCTGATGTCTTTAGTTGCAGTGATCTTTTGACAATTCAAAATGCCAGAAAAATTCCAGAAAATCAGAATAAAAATCGGCGTTCAGGAAGCTTCCGAAAACACCGAAGGAGGGCTAGAGGGGGCCACCCGTCCCAGGAAGCCAGGGGGCGCGCCCCCACTCCTGGTCGCGCTAGGAGGGCGTCTGGGAGGAGGGGCCACCCCCTGGTGCCCCCCTTTGGCCTATATTTACCCCTCGACACAAAAAACCCTCAAGGAGAAGCCCGCATTGTGAATTACCTCTCTATTCCACCGCCGCCGCGCTCCGAAGATCGGGAGCACCAGAAGACCCCTTCCTGGTACCCTGTCGGAGGGAGGATTGACCTCCGGGAGCCTCTCCACCACCATGGACGCCTCCCGGATGTGCCGTGAGTAGTCCCCTTTGGACCATGGGTCCGTGATTAGTAGCCATGTGATGTCTTCTCTCCATCTTTTTTCTTCAATGTTTAGACCTTGTGAGCTTACCTACATGATCAAGTGATACGTCTCAAACGTATCTACTTTTCCAAACGCTTTTGCTATTGTTTTGGCTTCATTCTTGCATGATTTGGATGAAACTAACCCGGACTGACGCTATTTTTAGCAGAGCTGCCAGTGCTGTTTTATATTGTGCAGGTTTCTGGATATTTAGGTACGCTGGAAAAATCCACAAAAATTATATAAAAATCAGCGTTCCCGAAGCTTCGATGATGCCAAAGGGGGCCACAGGGCAGCCAGGGGCACCCAGAAGGGTGTGGGGCGCGGCCCAGCCCCTGGCCGTGCCACCTGCCCTCCTGGGTGGGTCCCACACCCCCTGGTGCCCTACCTTGGCCCTATTTATTCCCTCGGCGAGGAAACTCCAGAAAAGAAGTCGCTTTTCCAATCTACGTCGCGGAGCCGCTGCCACCCTCTGTTCTTCTCCGAGAGAGCTAATCTGGAGGCTGCTTTGGCCTCCGGTGAGGGGAAATCGTCTCCATCGTCATCATCATCGCCTCTCCATCACCCCTCCATGACTTCTCCTCTCATGTGTGGGTAATTCCCTGCTGTAGGCAAAGGGGATGGTAGGGATTGGATGAGTTAGATCATGTAATAGTTAATCAGATTGTTGGGGGCATGTTGCCTATCATGTACTTGGTGTTTATCATCTCTGTTACAACTTGTTGCTCTTAATGCTTGTCACTTTGGGCCCGAGTGCCATGATTTCAGATCTGATCACCCTTTGTTTTCTTGAGTTTTTTGGTGTTCTTGATCCTATCTATGAGTTGTATAGACCTATTATAGTCCGGAACCGGCGATCCCAATGGTGACAGCTTGGGACACCAAAAGGGATGGACTATAATTTGAGGATTCCGTCTATCCATGAAGTGTTAATGCTTTGTTTCGGTGCTCTTTGACAGGAGTACCTTAATCTCCCTAAGTTCCTTTTGGCCCCGTTCGTAGCGGGAGGGTAGGACAAAAGATGTTGTGCCAAGTTCTCATTGCAAAGCACGTACAACTACATTGGGATACATGCCTGATGTTTGATATTTGCCTAGATGATCCTTTCTTTTCTGTGAGCCTTGCCCGTGTTAGAATCTATTACATGTTCGATTTCATCCAAGCAGCACCCAACCATCCATCTCCCTAGCCTACAGTGTTTCAATCCTGCTGGTTATTAGTTGTTTAGTTTTGTTGTTTTACTTTTGTTGTTTCATCGCCACTATTATCATCATCACTATCACTTCCATACTACCGTTTCTACTAATAACTTTGTGCAAGCAAGTGTTTATTTTAGGTGCGATTGAATTGACAACTCAATTGTCAAAGCCTGTACGTATTCTTTGTCTCCCCAAGTGTCGAATCAATAAATTGGGTTATCTTGCCCGCGAAGACTATCTCGATCCCCTACAGTTGAGGGTTATCATCAAGGCACCTATGTAATTTTCCTGTTGTTGTTATGCTGTGTTTGCTGGGATTCGATGGGTTATGAGATTATGTTCAGATCGTGATGAGTTATTTATTTGGTTTACCTTTTATATTTTGTTCTTAGTAATTCTTGCATGTTCTCCGTTGCTTTTTATTGCTTTGGCCAAGTAGTAGATAGTAACTCCAAGAGGGAGCATTAGGCATGCTTGTGGGTTCATGCCCCCCGATGACTAGCTTGAGTGACAGAAACATGAGTCTAGGGGATGTGTTGTTGCCACCAGGGAGAAAACAACGGTGCTTGTAACCACGGTTGCAAGGATTGTTTACCTTACGCATAGATTGTTAATGCAATTGTCTGTTGCTTTGAGTTTAAACTTTGGGTGGGGCTCGCAACTCAATACCAGCGAGATGTTCTGGATAGATATCTCAAGGTGGATGATTAGTAGTAGATGCAGATGGATTTCGGTCTACTTTTCTTGGCGTACTGCCCATGCTTTTGAGCACTCTTACTTTCAAGTAGCATAATTAGCATTGCGGTGCGTTTATAATTCTGTCAATTGCCCAGATGTAATTTGTTCACCCAACTTAGCTGATTATTGTATTTTGGGAGAGAGACATCACTAGTGAACCTCACGGGACCCCCGTCCATATTTGCACCACTGTTTACACCTCCACTTTATTTTACTGCTTTTACTTTCTGTTGCATTTATCACTACTATCTACCATTGTGTTTGAACCTTTGGAAACAACAAGGCCGGAGAGATTGACAACCTATCTATACTCATTGGGAGAAAAGTTATCTGTTATTGTGTGCAGGTCCACGTCAACTCTCGGCACTATCAAGTAATTTCTAGCACCTTTGTCACCTACTTGTCGATCCTTGGAGTCCTACTGGATTGATAACCTTGGTATCTTCACCGAGGGAAATTTTCTGCTACGCTACATTCCAACCTTCCACTCGGGGTAACCAACGACGGGCGAGAAGCCATCACATAGCAGGGATCAATCCAATAGGAGGCAAATTGAATTAGATCCAATCAAATCAAAGTAAAAAACCCTAATCAGATACATTTTGTTCATTTCAAAATCAAAGCCTACAACTACAATCAATGCCTAAATCAAGGCTACAACTATAATCGATGCCCAAATCGAAGCTTACAACTTCAATGGATGAAAATTGAAGGCTACAACTACATGCATGTAAAATCGGTAGAGTCCTTACCTCCATTGTCAGGCGCATGGAGGAGGGATGATGAAACCGCCCCCATATTTTTTTTTGCCTCTGATGCTCGTTAAAGGTGCTCCCGTCCAAATAGTGTGATCTCTGGTGCCGATGAGAGAGTGAAGAGTGAGCATTAAGAGAAGGGTGAGGGGATTTATGATGTCGCTTCGATAAACAACACGACTTCTTCTGCGTGTCCTCGTGCATACAACCACTTTTACCCATGTGCGCTCGGTTTTATTGCTCGAGCCTGACTCGCTGGAAACATATATTCAAGCATTACTGCATTTAGCGGCCTTGGCTGAGATATATGCCCTATCAAATGCATCCTTAGTACATCTGCGACACAGATCCTCAAATCTCACGCAAACGTCTGAAACAGGTTGTTTGGACGTATTTTGCCATCTAACGCATACCTATATATGTCCGTAGATCGGGTCACGTTTTGTTTTCTAATAAATCAAACGCAATCCGAGGGAATTTGCGGTTGTTCGGACCATCACCACATTCGCGTCAAACACCCATATCCCATCCAAATCTCTTCATGCGAAAAAACCTCTACACGCTCGAAGCGGTGGCACATTCATGTCGGTCAGCCCTCTTTAGAACGGACGCGGCCATTCACTCAATTCGACATTGATGCCAACCAAAACGATGGTACCACTCACTAGAGCCAAAGTGGCGCGCCGACCGAGAGCCCCGATCTCCACGCCAGTTCAATGCCGAAGAAATGCAACGAGAAGATCATTTGCCTAATTCAAACCAACTGCCTATCTGTCCACCTGTTGGCATTTAACAAGCGCAATGGCAAAGAAACTCACTCCGATGCCTCTCATTCAAACGGGCATTCAATGGATTGCCTTGTCAGTGTCATATTTTTAAACGTGGACACACACTGCACTATCCATACTACACCTTACCCGCTCCCATCCTTCATGCTACAAATCCGCCATGATAATGAGTTCTAAAGAATTGTGGGAGATCCTCTCGACGGAGCAGAAGCACAAGTTGACCGATGTTGTGGGCAACTGGTAGGCCTCCATGTGCGACTGATAGAGGTCGGATTTCCTTCGAGCTCGCTAGAGAGAGGACGACCAGTCGATGGAGGAGGCGTCCGATGACAAGCTAAAGCCCTTGTTGGCATCACCATGGAGCAGGCGCACACGCACTTTGATGCCGTCATGGTGGAGGAGCAACTGACGCTAACGTCGACTTTGGCTTTTCGGTAGGCGTAGGAGGACCAACGTTACAACATGGACCTTCTCACGCAACATCGGCTGGCAGAGAGCCAAATCTAAGGTGACATCGCGAGCGTGGAGGTCTTGGAGGTGGAGAAGCAGAACTTCATCGCGCAATAATGGAAGCTCTACGAGGCCACTCGACGCGCTCACGCCAACTACAATGCGACCGCGATGGAGGCGGACACAGAGGCAGTGCAGGAGATCACAAATGACAATGTAGGCAGTTTGGCGTAATGCACGAGTCTACGCTGGGCAACTACGACGCCGACACGTCCACGTCGATCGTTGACCTCATCTCCATCGACGATGTCCAGATGATGGATGAAGACGACGAGGAAGAGTAAAACATGGAAGACATACGTGATTGATTACGTCTCATATCTCATGTGGGCCTGCTCCAACGATCGACGATGACCGACCTCCTGAGCACAAAATTTTCTTCTATGCCGAAAGCCCGTAGCCAACATTGAAGTAGCTTCAATTCATGGAGTTTACCACAAAGCTTTCTCCAAAGTAAATATTGTTCAAGACCATTAACCAAACCCATAGTTTCTGAAACTTAATGTGGATGCTGCTTTTTGTGTGGAGGAAGGAGTGGGAGCTAAAGCAGCGGTCATCAGAGACAGTAAGGGTAACTTTGTTGCTGCTTAATGTAATTACGTATCACATGCTTCAACTGTTAGATTGATGAAGGCTATAGATGAGAGACGGTCTTAATCTGCCAAATAGTTTGGGTCTAAACCAAATAGAAGCAAAGTCTGGGGTAATACCCAAGTCATCGAATATTGCACGGGACAGTCAAGATGATGGAATGAGGCAGCAACAGTATACGCGGAGATCATGGATGCAACAACTTCGATATGAAAGGTCGTCTTTAAACACTGTTATCATCAATCGAATCAAGTATCACATGGGAGGTTTCTTTGGTTTTGATAGATGAACCAGACTTCTTAGTCAACAAACTTGTGGACGATTGTAATTATTGCTTAATATCAATGAAGTTAGCCATGATGGCCTTTCCTTAAAAAAAATCATAGAGTTTACGATTCATCATGCAGTGTTGACCTAGTTTTACACTAGGTTAAAATATGTTCGCGGATTTATTCGAACCAATATGTTTCAAATATAATATTTATTTCAAGAATCAGTATTGAAGATGGTCTTATTCTTTTCATGCGTTCCTGTCGTCATTATTGCTCATAACAGAGCCGTTAGTCGAGGCGTCAACGTCCTCCCCCGCAAAAAAAAAAAAAGGCATCAACGTCCTTCCCATTGACGAACACAGTAATAATAGGCTGACAGCACCAGGCGCCCTCTACACACAGCTCCATACCCACATCGCCTTGCCCTGCGCCGAGTCGCGCCTCTTCTCCCACCGGCGCGGCTGCGCTTCAGCCGGAGTCTCCAGTCCCTCTACGGCCGCGCGCAGCCCTGCCGGTTTCTTTGAAAAGAATGGCGGGAGGCGAGGCTAGGGGCGTGGAGTGCGGAAGCTACTACACGACGGACGACGCGCTGTCCCGCGTGGGCTTCGGGAGGTTCCAGGCGCTGGTGCTGGCCTACGCCGGCATGGGCTGGGCCGCGGAGGCCATGGAGATCATGCTGCTGTCCTTCGTCGGCCCCTCCGCGAGGGCCGAGTGGGGAATCTCGGGCCAGCAGGAGGGACTCCTCACCAGCGTCGTCTTCGCCGGGATGCTCATCGGGGGCTGCCTCGGTGGCGTCATCTCCGACTCATATGGCAGAAGGTTGGCCGCGCTTCGCCTCTCGTTATAGTAGTAGCTGTCTTCTTCTAATTGAATGGTCCTAGCCAGCAAATTTGGGAACTGAACTCGGTGTGTTCTGCTAAATTGATTTTTCAGTTCCAGCAGCCGGGGAATGTACCCAGTCTTTGGGTCTTGCTTAATCTTGCAAGGATGGGCTTTGTAAAAATCATACATGACATTTTGAAATGTTGAACCTGACTGCCTGAATCCGAGTCTTGCAAATCTTTCAAGGTCATCAAGTGCCTGTAGGTTGTTGCTGAATTATATATACTAGCAGTACACCATTTGACATTTTCTTTATCTGTACATGCAGTAGTAACTAGGTGTAGGACTGAACATACTGCATAAAGTACTCTACCGCACAGTACATTCATGTGCAAGTTGTGTATCATTTTAGAGAACGTATTGTTTTTCATCTTATTTTAGTACAAGATCCTTTTTCCCTGCCGAATGAGGAAAACACACACTTACCAGTCCAATTTGTAACATGTCATGTAACTCAAATGCATGACATTAAACAAACTGGCAAAAAAAATTTGGTTGATTCAGGTATATATCGCAAACTACCAGTTGGCATTTGTTGGTGAGAGCAAAAAATTTCAGGAGAAGAGGGGTAACCGAATCAGAATAACTTAACCGCCTGAATGCAAACCCCCACATGTGGTAATGAAAACAGTGCATATATATGCATCATCTATATGAAGTAAACTTTAGGGAATAGTATGGTGAATTTGTTCTGTGAAGCAAAGCAAGCTTGTTTTGTGAAGAAGTTTTTTTTTGCGGGTGAGTTTTGTGAAGAAGTTAGCTATGTCCAAACCATACTGAAGTCCATCTTTAACTTGTTGAGGGAAAAAAGGAATTCTAGATTCTTGTTGCGGTTCAAAATATCTGTATTTGAATCCCCCGAAAAATCTAACAGATTGCTTTCATATGTTTCTTGTTCTCAGGACTGGTTTTCTATTCACCGCAGTTGTCACTGGCATATTCGGGTTTCTCAGTGCTTTGTCACCTAATTACATATGCCTATTAACCCTCCGCTTTGTTGTTGGCATGGGATTGGGTGGTGGTCATGTTCTTGGTACTTGGTTCCTAGAGTTTGTTCCTGCTGCAAATAGGGGTACTTGGGTTGTTGTCTTCCATTGTACTTGGACTTTTGGAACAATCTTTCAGGCTCTCATTGCATGGGTAATTTATTTTATTGTTTTCCCTTTCGTTTAGAGTCCAATTATCAGTCTGCACTGTCAATTTACAATTTGACATATTTGTTAGTCTACATTCTTTATTAATGTTATTCTAGGTTTTGTTCTTTTTAATATTAAGGGCAGGAAATGATCCTAGTGAATAACTATTTAACATTAGAAAAGGATGACTAACCTAAAGGTGATTTGTTTAATAGTAATCCTGGTCTCCTGGATCTTAACAGAAATGTTTAATGTGCCATATGATACACTTCAGAATGTTGCTTGTCTTGGTTCTGTTGGTAAAATGTTATTTCACATCATTAAGAATCAGTACTTTAAACAAAGTAGACACAAATATGTTTATAAATTGGAACTACTCAAGGACTTGACAACAATCGTGCACCATCTATGCTTGTTGCAGGCTATCATGCCAGTACTTGGATGGAGGTGGTTGGTAGCATTGTCTTCAACACCATGTTTCATTCTCCTTGTTTTCTACGGTATAACACCTGAATCACCACGGTACCTCTGCTCAAGAGGTAGAACAGCTGATGCTAAAGTTATTTTGGAGAGAATAGCAATAATGAACAAAATGGCTCTGCCCTCTGGCATCTTATTAGTTGCCCCACAAAGGTCTGATGATGGTGTTGGTGTGGAGACAATACTACCGCTGATTCTTTCACAAGATAGTGCTGCAACTGAAGTGTGCATGAGCTCCTCTATATCCAGATCTATTGATGCATTTCGTACACTCGTGTCACGAAGCCTGATTAGATCTACACTTCTTCTTTGGTTTGTCTACTTTGCATTTTGTTTTGCTTACTATGGTATAGTATTGCTAACATCGGAACTAAGCAATGGTGGAAGGAGATGTGGACCCGTTGGAATGCATTTAATGCAGCAAAATGATGACAGACTCTACAGAGATGTCCTGGTGACAAGTATTGCGGGTAAGTGCATGAAAAACTTCTGACAAATAGCTAAGTTTCGAATTAGATCTTGCCGACGCAGCTCATTTGCATTGCACAGACAAAGTGTGTACAATTAGATATGAAAAAGTGATCTAAAAAATGGTAGATATTCGAGAGGAGTGGGAGGGAGGGGGGAGGGGGGGTATTGTTCTTGATTTGGAATTTTCTTCGTCCTATGCCTGTTTAATCTTTGGATGTTTGGATTAAAAGCAGGTTTCAGGATAACTGCAGCAATACCATTTCCTCAATCAATACGATTTCTTAATTAAACAGCTAAAGCTTTTGCTTATTCCATGACAGAGTTTCCTGGTCTTATTTTGGCGGCTCTATTGGTCGACAAAGTTGGTCGCAAACTATCGATGGGAGCGTTTGTTTTTCTGTGCCTTGTTTCCGTCGCGCCACTTGCTGCACCTCTAGAAGAAGGCTTAACAACTGTCCTTCTATTCAGTGCCCGGGCTTGCATCACGGGCAGTTATGCTGTTCTCTATATTTACGGTCCTGAGGTTAGTACATATATCCGTAGTATCATTGTATATGATGATATGGTAACTTCTGCAACTGCAATCACCAACGGGCCATCCATGCTTGAAAATTGAAATTGCAGTGCCACTGTCTACGAGAAAACAAGGGACATAATGTAGCTAGTAGCCAAGTACAAGTTTCTCAATGCCGTTTTGTTTTAAGATATAATGACGTAAAATAGTTACAACCAATTTTCATGGTCCCCATGACTTTTCATCATATCTTTATACGTATTTGTTAAATCTTCTCCTATATTGATTATATTTGGTCTATGTAGTACAGTACCAAGTAGGATAAAGAACTCCGGTACAACATCCATTTCAACATTGAAAACTGCAATTTAGTTGCTCAGCATCATAACACTAGAAATAGGTCAATAATACTTCCCTTTAAATGTTCATGAGTCGTGACACGTTCTGCGCTGATCTGACACAGTTAGCACTCACTACTCAGAAATACATAGAAATGTGCAACATAGAACACAACCGGCAAACACTTATGCCTTGCATATTACACTTGTGCAGATCTACCCTTCATCATGTCGAAACACCGGAGTGGGAGTTGCGACTTCTCTCGGAAGGATCGGTGGCATGATTGCCCCAGTCATAGCTGTAGGATTGTTAGAGAACTGTCATCAGAAAGAAGCTGTGTTTGTCTTCGATCTTGTACTCTTTCTTGCAGCAGTGGCTTGTGCCCTCTTCCCTCTAGAGACCAAGGGCTGTCAGATTCAGTAAGGTCTCAGACTCCACAATTCCCATGGATGTACAGTTGTATACCCATCCGATTAGATTACAGCTATCATGCAACTACATTTGCCAGGAAGCATCATCTTGCCCCTACTTCCTAGCGCAATTATTGTACAAATACTTATGAAATAAATAGAATGGAAATCCTCCAACTTCTCACTGCTCAATTAATCAGTATGTCAGTCCTGTCTCATAGCAGTTCACCTTTCTCTCAAATTATGTACAATACAAGATTTTCTGGAAGTCGCCTCGTTGTAAATTTTCTGGAAGTTGAAATTCCAATTACATATAAGGTCACTACTGAGCAGGTTATTTTTATTTTGAGGTGAAGATCGTTTGAATTTATGACATATTCCAGGTTCATGTCCGGGGAGTTGATACGCTGTGCTGAGCTAATGGCATTTCCAACAGTGTTGAGTTTGTGTCGAATATTGTGTACTATAGTTGGGTTACATTGAACTTGGAGTTGTAGTGTGGGTAGGATACGTGTAGTGTTGGAGTCGGACACGTTGTATCCTTGGGCTCTCATATAATGAGGGGCACCCCACGGTTGTAACATATGCCAACATAATAGCACAGGCACGCAAGGGGAGCCGGCGGCGTATGCCGGCGCCCGGGTGGCCAGAGTGCCCGGAGATGTAGACGATGTTCGGTGAACTTCGTTAACAAATCTCGGTGTTGTGCCTCGTGTGATTGCTTGGTCCTCGGATGATCTATTACGCGCTCCGAATTTATTCTAACAAGTGGTATCATGAGCAAAGTTGAAGATTGAAGTCTTAATTAATCTGGTAAGCGTGGGAAGCGGGTCGAAAATCACAATCCTGACCTTTTGTTCAAACTTCAACACACTTTGATCCTTCGTCGAAACCATTTCAAAGTTTAACCCAATAGGGTAGCGCCCGCCCAAGTGGCGCTACCCTCTGTGGTGTAGCGCCGTCGCCAATGGCGCTACCATAGTGCCACCATGGCACGCTGGGTCCTACACCCCGATAGGGTAGCGCCGTCATAGGTGGCGCTACCCTCTATAGGGTAGCGCCGTCACTGGTGGCTCTACCCTCTTGAATACTTAATTTTAGTTGTTTTGCGTTGCTTCTATCTTTTTAATCATAGCTCTGTTTGAGATGTTCTTTATATGTAACTTGACTAGAATTGTATGTAGATTATGATTTTGCTATTGTTTTATGTTGTTAACCAATGTAAAATATGATTTAGGGTAGAACATTAGTAAAATTAGCTGTGGGGTACTTAATGATATGCCATGTTTAGAATTTTACCTCTGTTCAATTCACTAGCATAGATAGTTTACTTTATGCTTCACCTCTTGCCATGCTTGTGTGAAATACCATGTTAACAACCTTTGCTCAGTCTTAGAACCGATTGGAACTAGATAGGTAAGACAAGGGGACCCCATAGGATCCCACACACGATTAGGCACGCTCAGTCTTAGAGCCAATACCCGGAACTCGAATCCTAGGTGACTCGAATGGAACAAAGCGCCAAGGCGGGATAGCCTGATCTTCCATCCTTCGTCGAATAATCAACATTGTAATAATTATATCATCCACAACAATACAATAGTGTGATAGCCCAATCCAAGGAGTAACAGCAGAAATAAGTATATAGCATCCTAGCATGCATACTGAGCAGTGGTCAAGCAAGCAAGGTACATGGTCAAACAAAGGTTCTTGAACTCCCAAAGTGGCTACTTGCTGTTGTTTGTCAACTACCCTAAAATTCTACTAAGTCTGGAATCTGTTTTAGTTATTTTGCATGTTTAATACTTATTCATCCATGGGTCTTTTGACCATAAGTGCTATCTATGAAATGTTTAGCATCATGTATACTCCATGTTCATATATTGCATGGTCATGTTGCTATAGATTTGCTATCACTTTTACTACTGTTTATAGAGCATGATTATAACAGTTTGTCATGATCTCTAATTTCCACTAAGTCTGTATTCTGAAGTAGCTCTCTTGCACCCTTGTTATATGTTTATCCATCATTTTTTGAGCATAAGTTCAATGTATGAACTCATGAGCATCATGTAAGCTACATGTTGATATATTTCATGATCAACATGAAGTTTGTTTGATATTGTTTTACCTGCTGTTTAGAGAGCATGATATTAACCTTTTGTCTGTTTTCCTAATTTCACTAAGTCCTAAACCAGTAGCATAAAATAGTTTTTTGCATGGGTTATAATTATTTATTCTTGATGCCTCTGTACATGAAACCTTGATGCCATGTCATGCTTGTCATGTCTACGGTAAATCCATGTCATTTTGGTGCATGTTTGCAATATGTATCATGTTGTTGCATTGCTCTCAAGTGTGTTACCTGTTGTTGGCAGATTGTGTTCATAACTTGTGATGCTTGTATCTTTTTAACCGTCACTCCGTTTGGAGTGTTCTTTATATGTAACTTGACTAGAATTTCTTTTAATTTGTGTTTATGCTATTGTTTGTTGTTGTTAACCAACCTAAAACATGGTTTAGGGAAGAACAGTATCAAATGCTTAATTTGTCGTGGGGTACTTAGTGATATGTCATGTTTAGGTTTGAGCCTCACTTAAATTGACTAGCATAGATAGTTTCCTTTGTGATTCACCACTTGCCATGATTTTGTGATATGCCATGCTTGTGTGAGATGCCATGTTAACAACATTTTTTCATGTTGTGTAGCTAAATAACTTGAACCATCGTAAATGTGCAGTATCGTCGTGTGTGACCGATACTTCACTTAACTTGTTAGTAACCGCTCTCGATGATAGATGTGATACCGTAGTGCGTTGTCTTGTGTTTCCTTCTTATTGATGCTTGCTCCTGATTGCTTCGTAGTAATATATGTTTACTCGTCGATTTCCTTTCTAGTGTTTTCTTCTTGTGTGCTTCCGCGGTTACCCTCGGAGACGGTGCGAGTTTGCGATCGACTACACCTTCAGCACCGACTTCTCAACAGGTAAGGGGGAGAATATATCATGTTTTATAGCTTTCAGCTTGCCTTGCCTAGGTATAGGATAGAGCGATTTCTTGATCCTACCACCTCATATTCAAGCCTCCATATGATTATTACAATATTGACTATATTTGACGAAGGATGGAAGATCGTACTATCCCGCCTTGACGCTTTGTTTCATTCAAGTCACCTAATATCCGAGTTCCGAGTGTTGGTTGTAAGACTAAGCGTGCCTAATCGTTTCGAGGATTCTATGGGGTCCCCTTGTCTTACCTATCTAGCTCCAATCAGTTCTAAGATTGAGCAAAGGTTGTTAACATGATATCTCACACAAGCATGGCAGGTCACACAAGCATGGCGAGAGGTGAAGCATAAAGTAAACTATCTATGCTAGTCAAATGAAGAGAGGTAAAATTTTAAACATGGCATATCACTAAGTACCCCACGACTAGTTTTACTAATGTTCTGCCCTAAAGCATATTTTACATTGGTTAACAATATAAAACAATAGAAAAATCATAATCTACATGAAATTCTAGTCAAGTTACATATAAAGAACATCTCAAACGGAGCTACGGTTAAAAAAATACAAGCAACGCAAAACGGCTAAATTAAAAAATTCAGGAGGGTAGAGCCACTAGTGACGGCGCTACCCTATAGAGGGTAGCGCCACCTATGATGGCGCTATCCTACCGGGGTGCAGGACCCAGCGTGCCACGGTGGCACTATGGTAGCGCCATTGGCGACGGCGCTACACCACAGAGGGTAGCGCCACTTGGGCGGGCGCTACCCTATTGGGTTAAATTTTGAAATGATTTCGACGAAGGATCAAAGTATGCTGAAGTTTGAATAAAAGGTCAGAATAGTGATTTTCGCCGGGAAGCGGCGGCTGCTGGCGAGCATTGCCAGACGAGGTCTGGCGGTTCGCGGTTGACGGCGTGCCGCTGCACGTACGAGGAGCTATCAGGCGGATTCGTCTTGAGATTGTTTGGAAACAAAAGGGACCGTGTCCCAGTAGAGCTCGGTTCCGAGCCGGACAGCTGCAGGGCCGTGCACGCGCAGGTTAAAAGCAGCAGCAAGGCTGCGGTACAGAAGCGAGAGCAGAGCAGAGCGGAACAGATCAACTTGGCAAAGAAAAATTCATCAGATATTGTATCCATCGGAGCTAGTATAGCAAGGGATTTGCAAGGCAAGTCCAGCATACGGGAGTTGAGCTAAAGCTACTACACGTGAAGATTTGCTATTAGTACAGATTGTGTTTGGGCATCACGTGGAAGCTTGGATTAATTTTTCGCAGTGTCAGTTATACAAAGAATCATGGCGCCAACGGGTACCAGATTTGAGGTGGAGAAGTTCAACGGAACTGGAAACTTTGGGTTATGGCAGACACGGGTGAAAGATTTATTGGCACAACAGGGATGCTTGAAGGCGTTGCGGGATGCTAAGCCAGCAAAGATGGACGCTGAGGACTGGGAGGAGTTACAGTTGCAAGCATCCGGAACTATACGGTTGTGTCTGTCGGACCAGGTTATTTATCATGTGATGGATGAGAATTCGCCGAAGAAGATCTGGGAGAAGCTGGAAAGTCAATATATGTCCAAGACTGCGACGACCAAGGTGTATTTGAAGCAAAAGTTATATGGGCTGAAGATGCAGGAAGGGTCGGATCTTGTGGAGTACATGAACGCCTTTAATCAAGTCGTGACGGATCTAGCACGCTTGGGTGTGACGATTGCTGACGAGGATAGGGAGATTCTTCTTCTTTGTTCATTGCCACCATCCTATGACCATTTAATCACTACTTTGACGCATGGCAAGGAGACCGTCAAGAATGAGGATATTACTGCGGCATTATTATCTTATAATATGAGAAAGAAGAACGCGGTGGAATTCACTCATGGTGAAGGTTTGCTAGTCAAAGGTGAAGCGTGGAGGAAGGGATATGAGGCAGGGAAAAACAAGAAAAAGAAAAAGAAAGTACATTGTCACAAGTGTAAGCAGTGGGGACATATGAGAAGAGCCTGTCCAGATGGTGGATCTAATGCTAATGTGGCAGCTCGTGGTGATGACTTAGACAGCAGTAGTGATGTTCTCGTAGTATCAGACAAGCGGTCAACCAAAAATGAAGCGTGCATGTTGGATTCAGCTAGCTCTTTGCATGAGACACCCAACAGGGAGTGGTTCTCTTCGTATAAGTCTGGTGAGTTTGGTTCAGCCTATGTGGACGATGACACAGGTTATCGTGTTGCTGGAATAGGTGAAATCAAAATCAAGATGTTTGACGGAGTTGAGCGGATGCTTCGGGGAGTCAGGCATGTGCCAGGGCTAAGAAGGAATCTAATTTCGCTTGGAGTTCTTCATGATGGTGGTATGGAATTCCGTTGTGATCGGGATAAGAAGACCTTGAATATCATGGAAGATGAGGTGATCGTGATGATTGGAGAGAGGACGGCTTCGCATCTTTACAAGTTGCAAGGGAGCACTATTGCAGGTGGAGTCACGGAGACTGGAGTTGCAGGAATAGCGGAAAGATCTCACGGAGGCGGCGGGTCTGGGGAAGACTCGTGGAGTAGCTCTCAGTAAGCTACGAAGAAGACAACCCAAGTCCGGAGTACATGGAAGTTTGACGCATGGACAAATTCAAGGTGGTGGAGAATATTCGCCAAGGTGGAGTTTGTTGAGTTTGTGTCGAATATTGTGTACTATAGTTGGGTTACATTGAACTTGGAGTTGTAGTGTGGGTAGGATACGTGTAGTGTTGGAGTCGGACACGTTGTATCCTTGGGCTCTCATATAATGAGGGGCACCCCACGGTTGTAACATATGCCAACATAATAGCACAGGCACGCAAGGGGAGCCGACGACGTATGCCGGCGCCCGGGTGGCCGGAGTGCCCGGAGATGTAGACGATGTTCGGTGAACTTCGTTAACAAATGTCGGTGTCGTGCCTCGTGTGATTGCTTGGTCCTCGGATGATCTACTACGCGCTCCGAATTTATTCTAACAAACAGCGACCGTCAAAAAGATACATGTTCATGCTAAGGGCACTAGGACCGCCACCTTTATTAGCACGGCAGCATGCCTTGGCTTTGACTTTTATTTTTTAGGTTTTATAAGTTCATGGTTTTTTCACGGAAGCATGTAGTCCATAGTGAAATCTCGAAAATGTCTTATATTTAGGAACTAAGGGAGTACATGTCTGGGTAGAGGAGTTTGGAATTCAGCTGTTTGCAGGAGCATCTCCGACCTCCTCGTAAGCGCGTTCCCAGACGACTCCCCAGATGTTAGGGTTTCCTCACCTTTCGCCAGCACCATCGGTGGCCTGCCTCGTCTTCCGTGGCCTTAGAGCATCTCTAGCCGTCCCCAAGAAGGCCCCCAAGGTCTCACTTTTCGCCGGATTCGTCCAAAAAATCATCTGGCGAACCCAAGCCCAAGGCGCGCGCGGGGGGGGGGGGGGGGCAGTTGGGGACGCTGCGCTAACTGTTGCATGCCAAAACCCCACATGGTCTTTCTCCTCACTTTCTTTCACTTTTTCCACCAGGCCTGTCACGTGCATGCACAACCCAGCCTCTCTCTCTCTCTCTCCTATTCGTTTCTCCGTGCTGCCGAAGCTCGCTCACATACTCCCGTCGCCGGTCAACTTCCCCACCGCCATGACCGGGAGGAGGTGGCTGTCCGCCACGAGCTCCTTGCCGCTTGCCGCTTTGTTCGCCAACACCATCCCGTCGTCGACGGCCCTGAACGAGAGGGAGTATGACGGAGCGCGGCGTGACCTTCTCCTCCCGTGGGCCGTGACCCGGGCGGGACGAGACGTGGCCTGGGAGTACATGTTTATATCTATTAAGGAATTTTATGTAATCGCTATAAATAAGTAAAAAAATATGTTAACAATAATCTACATCTAAAATTTATTGGACAATCTATAAATTTTATTCAAGACAAAAATAAACAAACAAAAAACTCTGTCTATATGGCAAGGCTCAAACTCACGACCAAGCATTCGCATGTGACATTTGCTAGATTGCTACCCACTGGATCAACGGTTCTTAACTCTTACAATAGACACGATACTGTATATAAGCAATGCTACCGCCAAAGAGCATGGTGGTACCTCGTTGTAATCTATCGTCAACATGTACGACGGTAGCAAAAAGATCAGATCCGGATAGTTTCTCCATAAGAGCAAGTACAATAAGGTACAGTCAGCAGGCTGTAAGCATTAAAATATTATATTTGAGATGAGATGGAGGAGAAAGAAGAGGAGAGAAAAGAAAAGCGGGCTACAGATTAGTAGCCAGCTGCAGCACGTGCTCCTAGAACCTTTGTGAAATAGACATGTGGGCCATATATCAATAAAATAGTACATATTTATACACCATTGTACTAGTTGGCTATAAGATTGGTTGTAGATGACATGACATCATCTTATAGCCAACAGCCGGCTATACTATTAACCATGCTCTAAGCGTTGCTTTCACTCTCTTCCCAGTTTAAGACTGAAAATATCCAAAAAAGGCAAGGAACGTGCCTGATCACTGAGAAATTCTCCGGGAGAGTTCGCCCACATTCAAATTCCGAAAAGTAACTGCTTTTTGTCCAAAATTTACAGCTTGGGCGTTTCGTTTAAAATGAATTCGAAAACTTCCAGATTTCAGGCTGTGTTTTCCGGGTGCCACCCCCGCCACGCGCCAACCGCCGCCCGTCCGTCCGTATCGCGTGCTCCGTCCCCCACGCGGCCAACCCCACGGGCCACGGCACACAGCAGCGCACTGCACACATCTCCGGCCTCCCTCCGCTCCGCCTCAGCCCTCAGCCATGGTCTCCCTACGCTTCCCCACCGCCACCTTCGCCCACCTCCCCCCTCCCCCGCCTCCCCACCGCGCCGCCATCGCCGCCGCAGTTGCCGCCGCCGCCGCCGCGGCAGCCGCAGCCGGCTTCGCCCTCACCGCCAAATCTTCCGGTCGGCCGCTCCCGCGCCCGGCGCATTCCGCACCCCTCTGGGCCTCCCTCTCCTTTGCCGACAGCGCCGTCCCCGACAACGTCGAGCCCCGCACCGGCGCCGCATTCCCCGCCGAGGCCGCCGGCGGGCGCCGCCTCCTCGGCGTCGGCCTCCGCAAGACCACCATCCTCGGCCTCAAGTCCATCGACGTTTACGCATTCGGTAACCTACTAACCGCATTTTCTTCCTTTTTTTTACATTAAATCTACTCGCATCGCGTATTTAAGGTAGAAAGGGAACTGCAACAGCGAATCGAGATTGTAAAATGCTGTAAACTGCAACGACGAGAAGAGATCGTGAAATGTTGCTCTATGCAGGCGTTTATGCGGATGACAGCGATCTGAAGCAGCTGAAGGAGAAGTACCAGAAGCTTCCCGTGTCTGAACTGAAAGAAAATGCTGAGCTGATCAGCGATGCGCTAGAGGGCGACATACGTATGACGGTCAGGCTTCAGATAGTTTATGGTAGGCTGAGCATTGGTTCAGTTCGGAGCGCTTTTGAGAAGAGTGTAGGAACAAGGCTTCAGAAGTTTGGAGGATCAGACACCAAGGAGTTGCTTCAGAGGTAACTGCAATTCTGGTTTTTGATGATGTGCTCTTGTTCAGTGAAGCAAATATGCGTCTTTGATACTGGTTTGTGGTTGCAGACGAGCTGGCAGCAGTGTTGTCTTTTACCCCATATTTAATTTAATTATAACCTTTAGCCATGTTTATGTTTAGTCTCACGGTTATCAAGTTCGGTTTGATTTGGGATTGACAAGAAGAATTAGATGTCTATGTTGCATTATTTAGTTTCAGACTGGATCTAGAAAGATTTTACGATGCATATTACAGGAATCTAGTGAAAACTCAAACCGTTTTCTTTTTTAGTTAGGTTGTGTGTAATTGAATTGACATTATTTTTGCTGTTGGGTGTTCAACACTTGACGATAATCGCAGGTGTTAATAATCCATTTACAGTGTGGGGCTGTTAAGAGACCTGAATGAGTACCATTTCATACTGACGGAAATTCTTATTCTGGTGCTACAACTAAGGAGCTTTTGTTGTTAAATGTCAAAATTGTTATCTAACCAGTATCGGTTATAATCTGCTAGCTTACTCCTGACATGTTCAGACTATATTTACTGAAGTGTGTCGTTGTTGGTTTACTTGAATGATTCGAGTGCTTGCTCCATTGTTGTGTTAAAGCTATATTGTCCACTCTTAGCATATGCTATGCTCACCAAGTTCAACTATCAGTATCTAATTATTTTTCCTTCTGATTTTGACACCTTGATCTTCTGCAGTTTTGTTTCACTTTTCAAGGATGAGTACAAATTACCAAAGGGATCTGTAATTGAGCTTTCGAGGGAATCAAACCATGTTCTTAAAATAAGCAGTAAGTTTTTTTTTCTTTGCTTCCCTTTATTTGTAGATGATTTGAGAACTTAGGATATGATTTGTGTTGAATGAAGAATGGAAAGATTTTAAGAGTCAGAAAGATATGTTGGTTATTCATAATCATAATGAATTGGCATGTATATTCAGTATTAGAGTACCAATCAACATACACTTAATTTTTCTTCACACATTTGATTCATGTATTAAACATGGAGATTACTGAAAAGAATAATGAAATTAATCTTTATAACTATTTGAATTATCTATATCTCTTATAAGACAAAACCCCACTAAGATGCATTTAAGGTGTCTATCTCAACATGCAAGCTATCCACATCATCCACTATTGTATCCAATCATTTGTCCATGTCATCCACTAACAAAACTCAAATAACATGCATTTGCGGTATCTATCTCAACATGTAAGCTATTCACATCACCCACTATTGTATCCAATCATTTAACCATGCCATCCACTAACAAATTCAACTAACATGCATTTGTGGTATCTATCTCAACATGCAAGCTATCCACAACACTCATTATTGTATTCAATAATTTATCCATGTCATCCACTTTCATTTACATGAATTTTATACCCTTCCAATTTACATTATAGAGTTCTTATAAAAATTTCCGCCGCAACGCGCGGGGTATTCTTCTAGTTATGGTAATAACCGATACATATTTTGTTGTAGTTGCTAATACTTGCAAAAAAATCCAGCAAATGGCAACTACTTGCACTAGTAAAGATATAACCTAAAGTTGTATAGAACAAAAGATAGATTCCATGTATTCTGTGGATTCCACTTGTGGCATTTGTATGCAATGGTAAAGATCCTGGTTATGTTCCATGCATATTTCTTTCAGCTATCTACGACATTTGTATGCAATGGCAAAGATCCTGGTTAATGTTCCATGCATATTTCGTTCAGCTAGTACTTTTCTATGTTTATTAAAAGTTTATTATAACTCTTGATAAACGCTCTTCATTTGTGTGTAGTTCAAGGAGAAGAAGTGGGAAGTATCCAGAACAAGCTCTTGTGCCAGTCTATCTTAGATCTTTACATTGGAGATGACCCGTTTGACAAAAATGCAAAAGATAACATCCAAGGAAGTTTGGCTAGCATTCTTAAAGCTTAGAAGTAGTGCTTGAATTTAAGTGACACTAAGTTTTGTAAAAAAGTTGCCATTTTAGCTCCAAGATCTAATTTCTGTTCAAACATTTATGGGATGAATGAGTTGCCTTCTGGCCCTAATTTTTCTTTTGGTTAACAGAAATAAAACTATGCTAACTTAGGTTTCCATCTTGTGTGACATTTGGGTGCTTCTTACTCAGTTTGACATTCACATGTCATAATTATAAGAGCATTAAAAACGAGTACAACCCAAATGTTTGCATATGGAGGCTTCTGCATATGGGGTGGGATGGATCGAAATTTGTTTGGCAATTTCCATTTTTTAATAGCTTTGCTTTCGTTTTGTTGTCAGGGGAAACCAAAATCCTCTTGCCTTGCCCCGGTATCAGACGATGATGCCTAAGTAGTATATGGATTTAATGAATTTACTCTCTAAATTCCTATGTATGCCCTCCTCCAATGATTTACATGTTTCATTGGCCCCTTTTAACAAAATTCCTAGCTTCGTCTTTGGGGTGTTGTTGGTGGTAACTAGATGCCCATCGCTCAAGGCACTCATCTTGCTTGGTTAGATGCTGATGTAAGCTAAAGATCATCCATTTGGTTGAGCCTTCTAGTTCTCTAAAGCCAGAGATCATGTAGTTTTCTAGTGTGTGGTGTTATCTCCACTACTTAAAAAGAGCAAACATGTTGGGATACATTTAATCTCACACATTCAATTACTTTCAACCAACGATCAAGGTCATTTCAATGTTGAACACAACTCAAGACAATTCACGCGTTACAAAGGAAACAATCAACATTTATATCCTTCCAAACTAACACACATTACAAAGGAAATAGTGCAACCCATTATAACGGAAACAATCAACATTTATAGCCTCTCAAACTAAGCATGTTACAAATCTCCACTACTTAAAAAGAGCAAACATGTTGGGATAAATTTAATCTCACGCATTCAATTACCTCCGACCAACGATCTAGACCATTTCAATGTTGAGTACAACTAAACACAATTCACACGTTATAAAGAAAACAATCAACATTTATATCCTTCCAGACTAACATATGTTATCTGCCCTACTTTAAAAGAGCAAACATGTTGGGATACATTAAATCTCACTCATTCAATTGCTCCGACGAACGACCCAGATCGTTTCAATCTTGACCACAACTCAACACAAATCACACGTTATAAAGCAACCAATCTTGAGCACAACTCAATGTAGGATATGTGCCTTAGAGGCAAATAATAAAGATACTGTTTTGTCATATATCTGCTTATTCACAATAAATTTTATACTATGTTATAACTGTATTAAACGGAAATATTAATACACATGTAGTATCTGAACAACCAAATCCCTAGTTAACTCTAGTATACTAGTTCATTGTGCAATTGATGATCACGGTTTCCTCATCATGGAGACACATACATCCATTGACAATGAAGTCATGTAATTGGGAGAATGATATGATGGACACACACCCAAATCAAAGTATTGCGATGTGATCCAGTCACATAGTTTAACATTGCGATAACTCGGTAATGTAGTAACATGATCCTTAGACCGTTAAAGATCATATGTAATTACTGTCTCCGGAGGATGCCTTGATTGCATCCACCGTCACACCATAACAGGATGAACATAAAGGTGCAACTCAGGTACTCCAAAGGAATATATTGAGGAGTATGGATCAGAGAGGGATTTATCCATCCGGGTGACGGAGGTACTCTGGGCCCACCCGGTGATTTTGCATCATACAACTTGCAAGCATGTGACTAGGTCACGGAGTTGTAATATCACAGGACGAGTAAATACATTTGTCGATAACGAGGATGAACTAGGTATAAAATACCGACGATCAAACCTCGGACAAACAAAGTACCGTAGCAACAAAGGGATTATGACTCAACGTTAAAGGTTCAAACGATGAAGTTAATTCGTGGAAGCACAGGGCCCATCATGGGTTGTAACCAGATCCCTCTATTGGCCACTGATCAGAGAGTGTCTCAATCATGTGTGGAGTTGTCCCGAACCGTATGGTGTCACGCTTAAGGGTATTCGATGCATTTAGGATAGATTCGGGTTCACCGGAGAAATAAGAGAGAACTCCAGAATTGTTCCGGAGGTGATCAGAAAATTGTTCTGAGATTTTGAATTGTTCAAAATATTATTTAAATATGTTTTACTCCCTCTGTTCCGAATTACTCGACATGGCTTTAGTTCAAGCTTGGTTTGAACTTGAACTAAGACCATGTCAAGTAATTCTACACGGAGGGAGTAGTATTTAATTAATGAATTAAATATTGAAAATCTGATTTAAATAATTAAATAATAATAAAGGCATATGGGCTTCCCGTGGCCCATTAGGGGAAGGGAGCCTTCCCCCTTGGGCCATGCGCCATGGGAGGGGGCTCCCCCCCCTTGGCCGATGCACCCCTCCCCCTTGTTGGTTTAGTCCCACATGGGAAAGGGAGGGGGGGGGGGTTGCACCTTCCCTTGACCTATATAAGGAGGGGACGGGTGCCCCTTTTTGAGCATCCCAATTTGAGACAATTCTCAAATCTCTCTCTCTCTTCTACCTTAGTAGGGTTCCCTTTGTTTGGAGCCTATACTGGGTTGTGGGTTTCTCCACCATACGCACACTGTTGCGCTCCTGGAATCGGGATCTGAATCTATCTTCTTCCGCTGCTTGTATGGTTCGAAGCCCCGGGGAACATCGCTTACACCGTACGCGTGTGAGACTACGAGGTGTTGCACGTGTGGTACTCCTTCATCGCCGAGGAGGTCTTCAGCACGACCAGGAGGTCGTAAGGATCGCAAGTCTACGCCATCCATGTTCATAGAACGTTTCCGTTTTCGGCCTTCAAAGGTATGAACACTGGTTTCCTCCGTTACTTACATCATCACAGTATAGGTCCTTGCGTTTGGGTGTCGTAGGTAGAAAATTATTGTTTTCTGTACCGCATCCCCAACACTCAACACAAATCACACGTTATAAAGGAAACAATCATCCATTAGGTCGTCGTTCGTGCCATAGTGGCCGATCTACCAGGCATCGCTAGCCGTTTGACCGACAACAATCGTCGATGTGCATCGCTTGCCGGCATGTCCTATCCAACTACATTGGCTACTTATGCATTGTTGTAGACTCTTCATTGTGATATGTTCCGTGTGCCAAAAGAAAAATCCTCCCGACACTGCTGCCACGGAATGTAGCTAGGCGGTGAGGGGAACATGAGGTGCACCTTGTCAATCTTCTCCAAGGTGTCGGCGCGATGTGTGGTTCCAGCCGTTGATTGCCTCGGCAACGATGATAGAGATCCAAGAGGGCCAACAGGTAATGTCCTGCTCCCCGCGCGCCTTGCTAGCGAAGATGATGTCGATGCAGACCTCCATCGGGCTGGGCCGCAGTGAGCACAAGAAGCGCTCGCTCTTCTGTTGGAAATATGCCCTAGAGGCAATAATAAAATTGTTATTATCATATTTCCGTGTTCATGATATATGTTTATTTTCCATGCTATAATTGTATTAACCGGAAACATAATGCATGTGTGGTTGCATAAACAACACCGCGTCCCTAGTAAGCCTCTACTATACTATCTCGTTAATTAATGATGGTTATGGTTTCCTAACCATGAAACTGAGTTGTTTATTAATTAATGGGATCATGTCATTAGAAGAATGACGTGATGGACAGACCCAACTAAGCATAACAATATTGATCGTTTCATTAAGTTTATACTGTCATGCCTTTTATTGTCAAGTATCATGTTTCTTAGACCATGAGATTATGTTATTCCCGGGTACCGGAAGAATACTTTGGGGACATCAACCATCACATCGTGACAGGGTGATCATAAAGATGTCTTACGGGTATCTCTGAAAGCACTTGTTGAATTACATGAATCAAGACTGGGATTTGTCCCTCCGTGTGACGGTGAGATATACTCTGGGCCCACTCGGTAATGGACATTCGGTAACGCTTGCAAGCACGTGACTAATGAGTTAGTCACAGAGAATGTTGTATTACAGAACGAGTAAAGAGTACTTACCGGTAACGAGATTGAACTAGGTATAGCGATACCGACGATCGAATCACGGGTAAGTAAAATATCGTGTGACAAAGGAAATTGTGTACGGATTATAGTAGTCCACGACATAGTGGTTCAATCGATAAAGATCTTCGTTGAATGTGTGGGAGTCATTACGGATATCCTGGTCCCTCTAATGGTTATTGATCAGAGAGATGTCTCGATCATGTCTGCACGTTCTCAAACCCGTAGGGGCACACACTTAACGCTCGGTAACGCTAGAATAGCTCTGGGATAATTTTATTAATGGTGTTCGAATATTGTTCGGAGTCTCGGATGAGATCCTAGACATCACAAGGAGCTCCGGAAGAGTCCAGAGGTAAAGATTTATATAAGGCAAGTTGATTTCGGGGTTCCGGAAAAGTTCAGGATTTTTTCGGCAGTGTCGGAATGTTCTAGAAGGTTCCGGAGGGTCCCACTATGGGCCCCACCTGTTTTGGACGACCAAGGGTGGTCCAATAGTCCATGTGACCAGCCCTCCTTGGTTTATTATGCCAATAAATGGGAAGCCCTTCAATGGGAGGGTTACCACTCTTAAAAGAAAGGTGTTACCATCTTTTTAATGAGAGAAGGGGTTTCATCACTTGGGAATTAAAGTGGCTAAAACCTCCTTGCCTATATAAGAGAGGGGAGAGGCTCACCAAGAACACCCCAAGTACTTCCACACCTCCTCCTCCCTCACGTGCATCGCTTGGCGAAGCCCTGCCCGCGGGAAACTCTTCACCATATCCACCACCACGCCGTTGTGCTGCTGGAATTGATCCCATCTATTTCTCCCTCTTGCTTGCTGGATCAAGAAGAAGGAGACGTCATCGAGCTGTACGTGTGCAAGCCTCCGGAGGTACTGATCATTTGCAGTGCTGATCGGATCGAACTTCACCAACAACTTCACCAAGCTGCGTTGAAATAAACGTTCAACGCGCGTGTTCTTCGAGGGTATGATGACCTACTCTCCCCGTTACTAGCATCTTCTAGATTGGATCTTGGATGTTGATTCCGCATGTGAGAGAATTTTTTTGTTTTCTATCGCGCAATCTCCTACAGTGGTATCAGAGCTAGTTCTATGTGTAGATGCTTTGTACGGTTAGAACACAATGAGTTGTGGGCGTTGATCTTCTTGTTGCTACCCTTCCATGTGTATTTTGGTTTTGCGGTATGGTTTGATGCAGCGGCCCGGACCAACTTTACAATCTTCAGATTGAGACCGGTTCCGCACTTGACGTGCAACTTGTATTGCACATGCGGCCTGCGGGTGTCAGTCGCTCTTACCATAGTATTAACCACATTTACAAAGGAGGGCTCTTATGAGATTAAGAAGCAATTTGTTATATCAACGTTGTGTTTTCTTTGTGGGTAAGAACGGTTCTTATGCAAAACCCTAGAAGCCACGTAAAATTAAAATAATAATAAGGGAGAGGCGTCTAACTTGTTTTTTCAGGGGTGCTGGTGGTGTGGTATAGCCCAAACTGTTCAGATGATCATGTTTTGTAATGTTTCACGACTTGCATGTCGATGAGTACGGCAACTGGCAGGAGCCATATGGTTGTCTTAATTATTTATTGTATGGCCTGCGTGTCAACTTCAAACGCCATGTAATTGCATTACTTTATCGCTATGAGTTAGCAATAGTTGCAGATGCAACGTGGTGTAGACAACCAAGATGCCATAAGGTGGAGACCAACATGGTGCCATAATGGAGATCTTGTCGGTGCGTTCAAGATGGAGGTCAAGGCGCAATAAAAGGGCTATACCATGTCACACATTTTATGCATGTGATGTTTATCCTTTTATGCATCTTATTTTGCGTGTGCACAACGGTAGCATTATAAGATGATCCCTCACACTAAATATCCAGATAAACGTGTTCTCCCTAAGTATGGACCGTCGCAAAAGTTCGTCGTTTTGAAGCATCTCGTGATGATCGGATGTGGTAAACTCTACGTTCACATACGACGGGTGTAAGCCAGTTTTACACATGCAAAAATACTTTGGTTAACTTGACGAGCCTAGCATGTACAGACATGGCCTCAGAGCGCAACGAACCGAAAGGTTAAACACGAGTCATATGAATGATATGATCAACATTTTGATGTTCACCATTGAAACTACATCTTCTCTCGTGAAGATCAGACTTGGTGTGGTGGATTTGGATCGTATACCACTAGACAACTATGAGGGATGTTGATTTAAGTGGGAGTTCGTTAGTAATTTGATTAAACTGAACTCATTATCATGAACATAGTATAAAATTTTATTTTGCTAAAATGTTGTAGATCATGGCCCGCATAGCTTAGTTCAACTTCAGCGCATTCCTTGAGAAAGAAAAACTAAAATCATCTGGTTCAAACTTCACTGACTGGCACCGCAACCTGAGGATTATCCTCACTGGGTGTAAGAAGCAATATGTGCTCGATGCTGCGCTAGGTGACCCACCTGCAGACGATGCTTCAGAAGCAGAACATAACGTCTTTGAGACACGCAAAGATGACCACATTATAGTTTCTTGTGCCATCCTTACATCTCTGGATATTGATCTCCAGAAACGTTTTGAACATCACGATGCCTATGAGATGGTTGAAGATCTGAAAACCATGTTTCAAACTCAGACCCGCGCTGAGAGATATGAGATCTCTGATAAGTTCTATAAATGTAAGATGGAGGAGCACAACTCTGTCAGTGAACATGTTGTAACAATGGGAGGCTATATCCAGCGCCTAATTCAGCTGGGATGTGTGATCCCAGATGAGTTAATCACTAACAGGGTGCTGCAGTCGCTCCCTCCGAGCTACAAAGGCTTTGTGCTGAACTATAACATGCAAGGCATGAATAAGACTCTCAATGAGCTTTTCGCGATGCTGAAATCTGCGGAAGTGGACATCAAGAAAGAACATCAAGTGTTGATGGTCAATACGACCACAAGTTTCAAGAAGGCTAAAGCCAAAAAGGGACACTTCAAGAAGAGTGGCAAGTCAGCTGCCGCTCGGGGCGACAAGCCTGTTGTCGCTCATGTGAAGCCCAAGGCTGGTCCTAAGCCAGACACTGTGTGTTTCTACTGCAAGGGAGAAGGTCATTGGAAGCGCAACTGCCCCAAGTACTTGGCGGATAAGAAGGCTGGCAATGTCAAAGGTATATTTGATATACATGTTATTGATGTGTACCTTACTAGTTCTCGTAGTAGTGCCTGGGTATTTGATACTGGTTCGGTTGCTCATATTTGCAATTCGAAATAGGATCTTCAGAATAAACGGAGACTGGCGAGGGATGAGGTGACGATGCGCGTCGGGAATGGATCGAAGGTCGATGTCATCGCCGTCGGCATGTTACCTCTTCATCTACCTTCGGGATTAGTTTTAAACCTTAATAATTGTTATTTGGTGCCTGCGTTAAGCATGAACATTATATCTGGATCTTTTTTATTGCGAGACGGTTACTCGTTTAAATCACAGAATAAAGGTTGTTCTATTTTTATGAGTAATATCTTTTATGGTCATGCACCCGACGTAAATGGTTTATTCTTGTTGGATCTCGATAGTAGTACTTCACACATCCATAACATTGATGCTAAAAGATGCAAAATGAATAATGATAATTCCACGTACTTGTGGCACTGCCGTTTAGGTCATATTGGTGTAAAACGCATGAAGAAACTCCATTCTGATGGACTTTTCCAGTCACTTGACTTTGAATCATTTGACACATGTGAACCATGCCTCATGGGTAAGATGACTAAGACCCCGTTTTCTGGTACAATGGAACGGGCGAGTGACTTGTTGGAAATCATACATACTGATGTGTGTGGACCAATGAGCATTTCGACACGTGGTGGATATCGTTACTTCCTAACTTTCACTGATGGTTTAAGTAGATATGGGTATATTTACTTAATGAAACACAAGTCTGAAACATTTGAAAAGTTCAAAGAATTTAAGAGTGAAGTAGAAAATCATCGTAACAAGAAGATCAAATTTCTACGATCTGATCGCGTAGGGGAATATCTGAATTACGAGTTTGGCATTCACTTGAAAAACTGTGGAATTGTTTCCCAACTCACGCCACCTGGAACACCACAATGTAATGGTGTGTCTGAGCGTCGTAATCGTACTTTATTAGATATGGTGCGCTCTATGATGTCTCTATCCGATCTACCAATGTCATTTTGGGGCTATGCATTAGAGACAACTGCATTCACTTTAAATAGGTCACCATCTAAATCCGTTGAGACGACACCATATGAGTTGTGGTTCGGCAAGAAGCCTAAATTATCGTTTCTTAAAATTTGGGGGTGTGAGGCTTATGTCAAACGGTTACAACCTGATAAGCTCGAACCCAAAGCGGAAAAATGTGTCTTCATAGGATACCCTAAGGAAACTATAGGTTATACCTTCTATAACAGATCCGAAGGAAAAGTATTTGTTGCTAAGAACGGATCCTTTTTTGAGAAGGAGTTTCTTTCGAAACGAGTGAGTGGGAGGAAAATAGAACTAGACGAGGTTATTGAACCTTCTCCCGAATTGGAGAGTAGCGCAGCACAAGAAGATTTGGATCTTTTTGTGCCGCCTTCACCAACTAGAGAGGAAGAAGCTGATGATAATGATCATGAAGCTTCGGTCGAAGTTCCCGTTCGTAGGTCGACTAGGTTACGTACTACTCCTGAGTGGTACGGTAATCTTGTCATGAATGTTTTATTGTTAGACAATGATGAACCTACGAACTATGAGGAAGCGATGATGAGCCCAGACTCTGGAAAATGGCAAGACGCCATGAACTCTGAGATGGAATCCATGAAAGAAAACCAAGTGTGGACTTTGGTTGACCTTCCTGATAGCCGCAAGGCTGTTGAATGTAAATGGATTTTCAAGAAGAAAACAGACGCTGACGGTAATGTTACTGTACATAAAGCTCGACTTGTCGCAAAAGGTTTTTGACAAATTCAAGGAGTTGACTACGATGAGACCTTCTCACCCGTAGCGATGCTTAAGTCTGTTAGGGTTCTGCTAGCAATTGCTGCTTATTTCGATTATGAAATTTGGCAGATGGATGTCAAAACTGCATTCCTCAATGGAAACATTGAAGAAGAGTTGTACATGGTACAACCCCAAGGTTTTGTCAATCCTAAGGATACTCGTAAAGTGTGCAAGCTTCAGCGTTCCATCTATGGACTAAAGCAAGCATCCCGGAGTTGGAATTTTTGATTTGATGAGGTTATCAAAGGTTTTGGATTTGTCCAAAATTATAAAGAAGCTTGTGTTTACAAGAAAGTGAGTGGGAGCTCGGTTGCATTTCTGATTTTATATGTAGATGACATCTTACTAATTGGGAATGACGTGGAGCTGCTTAACAGTGTGAAAGATTATTTGAATAATAGTTTTTCAATGAAAGATCTTGGTGAAGCTGCATACATATTAGGCATTAAGATCTATAGAGATAGATCGAGACGCTTAATAGCACTTAGTCAAAGTACATACCTTGAGAAGATAGTGAAGAAATTCAATATGCAGGATGCAAAGAAAGGTTCTTTGCCCATGTTACAAGGTAAGCCATTGAGTAAGAATCAATGTCCAACTACGACAACAGAAAGGGAAAGGATGAATAAAATCCCCTATGCCTCGGCCATAGGTTCTGTTATGTATGCCATGTTGTGTACTAGACCAGATGTGTCCCATGCTCTTAGTTTGACGAGCAGGTACCAGAGTGATCCTGGAGAGGCTCACTGGACAGCAGTTAAAAATATCCTTAAGTACCTAAAGAGGACTAAGGACATGTTTCTTGTCTACGGTGGTGATGAAGAGCTCTTCGTAAAAGGTTACGTCGATGCTAGCTTCAATACTGATCCAGATGACTCAAAATCTCAAACAGGGTATGTCTTTATTTTGAACGGAGCTGCGGTTAGATGGAGGAGTTGCAAGCAGAGCGTCATTGCAAGATCTACATTAGAGGCGGAGTATATGTCCGCTTCTGAAGCAGCGAAAGAAGGGATATGGCTGAAGGAATTTGTCACTGAACTCGGCGTTGTTCCGAGTGCACTGGATCCCATGGAGATCTTTTTTGACAACACTGGTGCCATTGCTCTAGCCAAGGAACCAAGATGTCACAAGAGCTCCAAGCATATCAAACGCCGGTTTCATCAAATTCGTGAGCATGTCATCGAAGGAGATATTACCATTAGCAAAGTACATACGGATCAGAATATCGCGGATCCATTGACTAAAGTTCTTCCACAAACAAAACATGATCAACACCAGAATGCCATGGGTGTTAGATTTCTGCCAATGTAAACTAGATTATTGACTCTAGTGCAAGTGGGAGACTGTTGGAAATATGCCCTAGAGGCAATAATAAAATTGTTATTATCATATTTCCGTGTTCATGATATATGTTTATTTTCCATGCTATAATTGTATTAACCGGAAACATAATGCATGTGTGGTTGCATAAACAACACCACGTCCCTAGTAAGCCTCTACTATACTATCTCGTTAATTAATGATGGTTATGGTTTCCTAACCATGAAACTGAGTTGTTTATTAATTAATGGGATCATGTCATTAGAAGAATGACGTGATGGACAGACCTAACTAAGCATAACAATATTGATCGTTTCATTAAGTTTATACTGTCATGCCTTTTATTGTCAAGTATCATGTTTCTTAGACCATGAGATTATGTTATTCCCGGGTACCGGAAGAATACTTTGGGGACATCAACCATCACATCGTGATAGGGTGATCATAAAGATGTCTTACGGGTATCTCTGAAAGCACTTGTTGAATTACATGAATCAAGACTGGGATTTGTCCCTCCGTGTGACGGTGAGATATACTCTGGGCCCACTCGGTAATGGACATTCGGTAACGCTTGCAAGCACGTGACTAATGAGTTAGTCACAGAGAATGTTGTATTACAGAACGAGTAAAGAGTACTTACCGGTAACGAGATTGAACTAGGTATAGCGATACCGATGATCGAATCACGGGTAAGTAAAATATCGTGTGACAAAGGAAATTGTGTACGGATTATAGTAGTCCACGACATAGTGGTTCAATCGATAAAGATCTTCATTGAATGTGTGGGAGTCATTACGGATATCCTGGTCCCTCTAATGCTTATTGATCAGAGAGATGTCTCGATCATGTCTGCACGTTCTCGAACCCGTAGGGTCACACACTTAACGCTCGGTAACGCTAGAATAGCTCTGGGATAATTTTATTAATGGTGTTCGAATATTGTTCGGAGTCTCGGATGAGATCCTAGACATCACGAGGAGCTCCGGAAGAGTCCAGAGGTAAAGATTTATATAAGGCAAGTTGATTTCGGGGTTCCGGAAAAGTTCAGGATTTTTTCGGCAGTGTCGGAATGTTCTAGAAGGTTCCGGAGGGTCCCACTATGGGCCCCACCTGTTTTGGACGACCAAGGGTGGTCCAATAGTCCATGTGACCAGCCCTCCTTGGTTTATTATGCCAATAAATGGGAAGCCCTTCAATGGGAGGGTTACCACTCTTAAAAGAAAGGTGTTACCATCTTTTTAATGAGAGAAGGGGTTTCATCACTTGGGAATTGAAGTGGCTAAAACCTCCTTGCCTATATAAGAGAGGGGAGAGGCTCACCAAGAACACCCCAAGTACTTCCACACCTCCTCCTCCCTCACGTGCATCGCTTGGCGAAGCCCTGCCCGCGGGAAACTCTTCACCATATCCACCACCACGCCGTTGTGCTGCTGGAATTGATCCCATCTATTTCTCCCTCTTGCTTGCTGGATCAAGAAGAAGGAGACGTCATCGAGCTGTACGTGTGCAAGCCTCCGGAGGTACTGCTCGTTTGCAGTGCTGATCGGATCGAACTTCACCAACAACTTCACCAAGCTGCGTTGAAATAAACGTTCAATGCGCGTGTTCTTCGAGGGTATGATGACCTACTCTCCCCGTTACTAGCATCTTCTAGATTGGATCTTGGATGTTGCTTCCGCATGTGAGAGAAATTTTTTGTTTTCTATCGCGCAATCTCCTACATCTTCACTATAGACTCTATAGAAATCCCTTCACGGAACACCTCCTCCGCCCTGGTCGATGAGTAGTGATGGTACGAGAGATGATAACGGCTTCTCGCCCTTCGTTGGTTACCCCAAGTGGAAGGTTGAGATGTAGATAGCAAATTTTTTTCCTTACGGGGTGATACGTCCCAAACGTATCTATAATTTCTGGTTGCTCCATGCATGTTTTGGGTGATATTGCTATGATTTTGATACACTTTCATACACTTTTGATCATATTTGGACTAACTTATTAACTCAATGCACCACAATGCCAATTTATGTTTTCTGTTGTTTTTTTATTTCAGGTTTTCCCATTACTTAAAGTGCCAGAAAAATTCCGGGAAAAATATATAAAAAATCAACGATGCGCAAGCTTCCAGACACCCGAAGGGGGCCCAGAGTGGCCCCAACTGGTGCCCAGGCGGCCAGGAGGCGCGACCTAGGGTGGGGACGCGTCGAGAGGCCGCCTGGATTCCTGGTGGCCCCTCTGGCTGCCCCCTTCGACCATATATCTTTCTTGTCCATAAACCCCCAAGGACAGAACCCTTTTTCGCGATCTCTCCTCTGTTCCGCCGCCGCCTCGCTTCCAAGATCGGGAGCACCAGAAGACCTCTTCCCGGCACCCTGCCAGAGGGAGGATTGACCACCGGGAGCTTCTCCACCATCATGGACGCTTCCCGGATGAGCCGTGAGTAGTCCACCTTGGACCATTGGTCCATGATCAGTAGGTATGTGATGTCCTCTCCCCCTCTTTGTTCTTCATGGATTAGACCTTGTGAGCTTCCCTACATGATCAAGGCACATGTGTAATTCTTTCTGTTGTTTCTATGTTGAGTTTGTTGGGATCTCATGGATTATGAGATTATGTTCAGATTGTGATGAGTAATATATTTGGTTCTTCTCCTTTTATATTTATGTTCTTGAGTAATTTTTGCATGTTCTCCGTTGCTGTTTATTGCTTTGGCCAAGTGGTAGATTGTAAATCCAAGAGGGAGCGTTATGCATGATTGTGGATTCATGCCCCCTGATGACTACCTTGAGTGACAAACATGAGTCTAGGGGATGTGCTATTTCCATAAGGGGGAAAACAACGGTGCTTGTAACCACGGTTGCAAGGAATGTTTACTTTATGCAAAGTTCTATTTAATGCAGTTGTCTGTTGCTTTGGGTTTACACTTTGGGTGGGGCTCGCAACTTAATACCAGCGAGATGTTCTGGATAGATATCTCAAGGTGGATGATTAGTGAGTAGATGCAGATGGATTTCGGTCTACTTGTCTTGGCGTACTGCCCATGTTTTGAGTCTCTTCCTTTCTTTTGTGGCGTAGTTAGCATTGCGGTGCGTTTTTAATCTTTCAATTGCCCAGTTGTAATTTGTTCACCTTGCATAGCTATTTATCGTCTTTTGGGAGAGAGACATCACTAGTGAACTTCATGGGTCCCCGGTCCATATTTCCACCACTGTTTACACCCTCAATTTACTTCTTGCTTTTACTTTATGTTGCAATTATCACTACTATCTACCCTTGCATTTTATCCTTTGTAAACGACATGGCCGGAGGGATTGACAACCTCTCTGTACTCGTTGGGAGTAAAGCTGTTTGTTGTGTGTGCAGGTCCAGATAAAGTAAGCAACCTAGGTTGTTAACGGCGCCATTGTTCACTTTGCCACCTACTTGTCGACGTTGGAGTCCTCCTGGTTCGATCTCAACCTTAGTATCTTTGCCAAGGGAAATTTCCTGTTGTGCTACATCTCAACCTTCCACTTGGGGTAACCAACGAGGGGCGAGAAGCCATCAAGACAATTTCTGGCGCCGTTGCCGGGGACTCCACTCTTCAAGATAGGGGAGTTGCACGCTATCTTTTATCTTTGATTTTTGTCTTGTTAGTTTACCTTTCAGTTTTTGTCTTAGTGTCCTTTATCAAACATCACAAAAAATTGCTTGTCCTGCTTGCTACTACTATGGGTTCCACTCAAAACACCAAGTTGTGTGACTTCACTAGTCACAACAACAATGATTTTATCTGCACTCCTATTGGTACACCTGCCACTTCAACATCTTTTTATGAAATTAAACCTGCTTTGCTTACTCTTGTTATGAAAGAACAATTCTCTGCGAACGGGCATGTAGCCTAGTGGTTGCAACAAACCTAGTAGCACGCCAGGTCCTGGGTTCGACTCCTTGTGGGAGCGAATTTAAACAGGTCTGGAATTTCTGGAAATAAAAAGACTGTGGGGTTGTTGCCTCACAGTAAACATTAAAAAAACAATTCTCCGGTGTTGGAGATGCTGCTGCTTTACACTTGAATAATTTTGTTGAGCTTTGTGATATGAAAAAGTATAAAGAAGTAGAAGGTGATATTGTTAAGCTTAAGCTTTTTCCTTTCTCCTTGAGAGGAGGAGCTAAAATTTGGTTTCAATCCTTGCCTAGGAATAGCATAGATCATTGGGATAAGTGCAAGGATGCTTTTGTTGGGAAGTACTAACCACCTGCTAATATTATCCAATTGAGGAGTAATATTATGAATTTTAAGCAATTGGATAATGAACACGTTGCCCAAGATTTGGAACGTATGAAACCTCTCGTTAAGAATTTCCCTACGCATGGTTTGACTACTTGGATGGTTATTCAGACTTTTTATGCAGGCTTGAACTTTACCTCGCGGAACCTGTTAGATTCGGCCGCGGGATGAACCTTTATGTCAACAACACTTGTTATTGCCACAAAACTACTAGATGAGATGATGACCAACTATTCCCAATGGCACACCGAAAGAGTTCCAACAGGTAGGAAGGTAAACTCTGTCGAGGAGATATCCTCCCTAAATGAAAAAGTTGACTTGATCATGTCTTTACTTACCAAGCAAGCTCCTATTGATCATCATGATGTTCCTTTAAATTCCTTGGTTGCTCAAGAACAAGTAGATGTGAACTTTATCTCTAGAAACAACTTCAACAACAATGATTATAGGAGTAACTTTGGTAGCAATCCTAGACCGTTCCCATCCAACAACTATGGGAACAACAACACTTATCCTAGCAACAAGAACTCCACTTCTGAATTAGAGAGCATGCTTAAAGACTTTATCACTACCCAAAAAGCCTTCTACAAGGGTGTAGAATAGAAATTAGACGAATTAGATAATCTCTCTTTGAAGGTAGACAACATAGCCCTAGATGTTGAGATGCTTAAAATTAGAACTTCTCCCCTCGAGGAGAGGAAGACCACTCCTATGAATGCCATTCAACTGCAAATTAATGAAAACATTAGGATGATGGCTAAACATAAAGATATAAGGGCTAGATAAATAGAGGAAGAATATAGAATTAAGAGCCTTCTCACACACCATACCATAGATATTATCCAAGTTGTCGATGATATCCAAACGTTTAGCACCCAACACACTCCTAGTCCCATTGGACCTATTAATGGTGATGCTATTACTTCAACCGTAGAAGAAGAAACTCCTATGAACAGAGAGGCTTTCAAACAAGTAAGCCTAAATGACATCACTACCACCTTAATTGATAGTAGTGAACTTGATTTTGATAGTTGTACCCTTTCTGAAGTTATTAGTTTACTACACAAAATGTCTAGAGACCCCCACACTAGCACACTAAATTTTTCCTTCAGGGAGCATAGCATGAATGCTCTCATTAAAGGTAGGGAGGAGAAGCTTATGTTAGAAGCCTCCATACCTAGGAAGATAGAAGATGGTTGGGACCTATGATCAAAATTAAATTGAATAACTTCTCTTACTATGCTTTATGTGATGTTGGAACTAGTACCTCCGTTATGCCCAAAAGAATGTATGATATGTTTGAATTGAAACCTTTTGATCCTTGTTATTTTGGTGTTTGTCTCGTTGATTCTTCCATAAATAAACCTTTGGGGAAGATTGATGATGTTCTTATTATTGTAAATGATAATTATGTTCCCGTTGATTTTACTATTATGGACATTGAGTGTGAACCCTTATGTCCAATTATTTTGTGACGTCCTTTTCTTCGCACCGTTGGTGCTGTCATTGATATGAACGAAGGGAATATAAAATTCCAATTCCCTCTCAAGAAGGGCATGGAACACTTCCCTAGGAAGAAGATTAAGTTACCTTTGGATTCCGTTACACGGGCTAGCTATTCTCTTTCACTTGATAAAACTTGATCTTTTTGCTTCTTGCCTAGCTCCAAGGCGCCATTGTTCACTTTGCCACCTACTTGTCGACGTTGGAGTCCTCCTGGTTCGATCTCAACCTTGGTATCTTTGCCAAGGGAAATTTACTGTTGTGCTACATCTCAACCTTCCACTTGGGGTAACCAACGAGGGGCGATAAGCCATAAAGACAATTTATGGCGCCGTTGCCGGGGACTCCACTCTTCAAGATAGGGGAGTTGCACGCTATCTTTTATCTTTGCTTTTTCGTCTCGTTAGTTTACCTTTCAGTTTTGTCTTAGTGTCCTTTATCAAAAATCACAAAAAATTTCTTGTCCTGCTTGCTACTACTATGGGTTCCACTCAAAACACCAAGTTGTGTGACTTCACTAGTCACAACAACAATGGTTTTATCTGCACTCCTATTACCACGTTTGAAGATAATTACTCACTTGAACTGGACCTTCACACAAATACAAATAACTTTGCTCCCAACGAAGTGCAGAGGGGTTGTCAATCCCTCTGGCCTTGTCGTTTACAAAGGATCAAACACATGGGATAATGATAGTGGTGATAATAGCAACTGAAAGTAAAAGCAGTAAATAAAGTGGAGGTGTAAATATTGGTGGAAATATGGACCGGGGTCAAACGAGCAAGGCGCCGTTTGAAGATAATTACTCACTTGACCTAGACCTGCACACAGATACAAATAACTTTGCTCCCAACGAAGTACAGAGGGGTTTTCAATCCCTCCGGCCTTGTCGTTTACAAAGGATCAAACACACGGGATAATGATAGTGGTGATAATAGCAACTGAAAGTAAAAGCAGTAAATAAAGTGGAGGTGTAAACAGTGGTGGAAATATGGACCGGGGTCCCATGATGTTCACTAGTGATGTCTCTCCCAAAAGACGATAAAAAGGCTAAGCTGGTTGAAAAAATTACAACTGGGAAATTGTCAGAATTATAAACGCACCGCAATGCTAATTATGCTATTTGAAAGTTAGAGGCTCAAAAGTATGGGCTGTACGCCAAGACAAGTAGACCGAAATCCATCTGCATCTACTCACTACATCCACCTTGAGATATCTATCCAAAACATCTCGTTGGTATTAAGTTGTGAGCCCCACCCAAAGTGTAAACTCAAAGCAACAGACAAATGCATTAACAATATATGCGTAAGGTAAACAATCCTTGCAACCGCGGTTACAAGCACCGTTGTTTTCTCCCTGGTTGCAACAACACATCCCCTAGTCTCATGTTTTTGTCACTCAAGCTAGACATCAGGGGGCATGAACCCACAATCATGCATATCGCTCCCTCTTGGATTTACTATCTACTACTTGGACAAAGCAATAAAAAGCAACGGAGAACATGAAAAATTTACTCAAGAAAAAAATAATAGGTAAACCAAATATATAACTCATCACGATCTGAACATAATCTCATAATCCATCGGATCCCAGGAAACATAACATAGCAACAACAGGAAAATTACATATGTGCCTTGATCATGTAGGGCAGCTCACAAGAGCTAAGAATTGAAGAACAAGATTGGAGAGAAGACATCACATAGCTACTGGTCATGGAACCATGGTCCAAGAGGGACTACTCACGGCACATCCGGGAAGCTCCATGGTGGTGGAGAAGCTCCCGGAGGTCAATCCTCCCTCCGACAGGGTGCCGGGAAGAGGTCTTTTGGTGCTCCCGATCTTGAAAGCGCGGCGGCGGCGGAACAGAGAGGTAATTCGCGATGCGGGCTCCTCCTTGAGGGTTTTTAGGATGAGGGTGTAGTATAGGCCAAAGGGGGCATCCAGGAGTGGGCCAGGGCTCCCAGGCGCCCTGGTGGCGCGGTCAGGGGGTGGCCGCGCCACCTGGCCGCCTGGGTGCCAGTTGGGACCCCCTGGCCCTCCTTCAGGGTTCCGGAAGCTTCTGTTCTGCTCATTTTTATTATGATTTTTCTGAAATTTTTGGGGCACTGCAAATTAGGATAAAATACCTGCAACTTACAGACATCAGCAGACAAAAACTGGCACTGGGTGCACTGAGTTAGCAGGTTAGTCCAAATATGTGTAAAATGATATAAAAGTGTAGCAAAACATGTAGCAATGTGATGTGAGAGAGGTTATAATGGCTTCTCACCTTTCGTTGGTTACCCCAAGTGGAAGGTGAGATGTAGGATAGCAGAAAATTTCCCCTATGTAGAGGATAGGGTTTCTCTCCCATAGGACTCCAGAAATGACAAGTAGGTGTCAACGGCGCAATTGACGTGGACCTGCACACAATAAAAATAACTTTGCTCCCAGCGATGTTCAGAGAGGTTGTCAATCTCTCCGGTCTTGTTGTTCACAAAGGATCAAACACAAGGGATAATGATAATGGTGATAGCAACTGAAAGTAAAAGAAGGAAATAAAATAAGTGTGGAAACAGTGATGAGAATATGGACCGGGGTCCCGTGATGTTCACTAGTGATATCTCTCTCCCAAAAGACGATAAAACTTCTATGCGAGGTAAACAAATCATAGTTGGGCAATTGACAGGATTAAAAACGCACCGCAAGGCTAACTAGGCTACAAAGAAAGGAAGAGGCTCAAAAGCATGGGTGGTACGCCAAAATAAGTAGACCGAAATCCAACTGCATCTACTACTAATCATACACCTTCAGATATCTATCCAGAACATGTCGCTGGTATTAAGTTGCGAGCCCCACCCAAAGTGTAAACCCAAAGCAACAGACAACTGCATTAAAAAGCACTTTGCGTAAAGTGAACAATCCTTGCAACCACGGTTACAAGCACCGTTTTTTTCTCCCTTGTGGCAACATCACATCCCCTAGAATCATGTTTCTGTCACTCAAGCTAGTCATCAGGGGACATGAACCCACAATCGAGCATAAAGTTCCCTCTTGGAGTTGCAACAAATTACTTGGCCAAAGAAAAATACGGCAACGGAGAACATGCAAGAATTAACTAAAGAACACAAATATAAAAGAGAACCAAATATATTACTCATCACAATCTGAACATAGTCTCATAATCCATCAGATCCCATCAAACTCAGCATAGCAACACGGAAAATTACAAAGGTGCCTCGATCATGTGAGGCAGCTCACGAGGTCTCGAAAGTGGAAGCATAGAGAGGGGAGGAGAACATCACATAGCTAATGGTCATGGGCCCATGGTCCAAGGGGGACTCCTCACAAGACATCCGGGAAGCGTCCATGGTGATGAATGGTCTCCCGGAGGGGGTTCCTCCTTCCGGCAGGGTGCCGGGGCAGCTTCTCCTGGCAGCCCCGATCTCGAAACGGCGGCGCCGGTACAGAGAGGAGAACGGGAATAGCAGATCGATATTATGGGTTTTCTCCGCGGGCACTAAATATAGGCCAAGGGGGCACCGAGGGGGGCCACAGGGCAGCCAGGAGGGTGCCTGGCGCGCCCTAGGGCTGGGCCGCGCCATGGACCCTCTTGTGGCCCTGGTGGGTCCAATCCCTTCCTTCCTTGGCTCTTCGGGAAGCTTCCGTGACGCTGATTTTTTATATAATTTTTCCGGAATTTATTTGGCACTTTTAATGGCCGGAAAACCTGAAATACAAAAATAGCAGAAAACAGGAACTGGCAACTGGGTGCACTGAGTTAATAGGTTAGTCCAAATATGATCAAAAGTGTATGAAAGTTCGAGCAAAACATGGCAAAGTCACACAAATCATGCATGGAGCAAGCAGAAATTATAGATACGTTTGGGACGTATCAACATCCCCAAGCTTAATTCCTGCTCGTCCTCGAGTAGGGAAATGATAACAAGCATAATTTCTGTGGTGACATGCGACACAACCATATAAGGACTTTTAAGTAAAGCAATCAAAGAATGCAATTCAATTCAAGTCTGAACAAGAAAGAGTCTATATTAGCATTGCCACAGGCAACAAAAGAACAAAGGGTGCAAGAGCTCTCGCTGTCCGTGACTCGAATGTCTCCATATGGTGTTTGCGTGCAAGCAGGGGACTAGGAAAAAGAGAAAAAAGGTTGTTGAGAACTACTATCTACTTAAGTTTCACACTTAGTCTCCTTTGGATTCTTATCTTGACTCATCCCCAGACCACTAGTCAGGTACAAGTCAAACTGACCCACTCCCTTTCGATATTTTGAGCACTCAAGAAATGGATGAGCGTGAGCAAGAAAGTTGACACCTAGAAGGCGAAACAGAAAGAAGGTGCATCCAACTTGCTTGCTCAAGAAGACCTAGAGCTCGTTTGAGGAGGCTCATCATTGGAATATACAAGGCAAGTTCTATAGTGTGAAGGGTCCCCACATAGCTATATGCATATATGATGATCTCTATGGAGTACAAGGGATAGAGGATGAAGTACTAGTGTGGATCTCTCAAAAGGAATAGTAGTGTGCCCCCTTCTCTCTTTTTTTCTCTTTTTTCTATTTTTTTGGTGGCCTCAATGGCTCTTTCTATTTAACTCTCATTTGTTCTCTTTGGGATCTTTTGATTTTGTCATCTTTGGGATCTTTTCCTCACTTAGGGGCAACACTCTATATTTTACAAGAATATAGGAGATCTTTCACACTTTACAAGGGTACTCACATAAAGAAGATGTAACTATCATGATGCAAATGTATGCCTCTACCGGGATAGCAGGATATGCAATGATACTAGCGCGTCATGTAGCAATGATTAGGGCAAGGCCCAACTAGCATGCGGCTCATCGATCAAGCAAGTAGCATGTATGACATGAAGATCAAGTCATGAGAAGGTGGATGTTGCATGGCAATGTATCTCGGAAAGACTATGGAAATGCCTTGTAGGTAGGTATGGTGGCTGTTTTGAGGAAGAATATAAAGAGGTTTATGATGACAGAGCGTATCATGCCAAGATTTTGGATGTACCGACAAAGGTCGTCGATCAAGAACCCTGAAAAGAGTTTGGGGGTAGTATCATGAGTACAGAGGTACTCAGCATCCAACTGTAGTGGTCATCTGACCCAGCAAGGACTTCATCACTCGTCATTCTAGGACAACTAGTAGTTTACAGTAAGGAAGAGGTAAGTGGTGAGGTTGCTGCCGCACTAGCATTTATAAAGTGGCTAACGATCTAGAGAGTAAGGTAAGGAGCCAAGCATTCGATGAGGAATCGCCTCCAACAAGTCTTGCTATCAACTACTTACGCAAGCATAACACCTATCCTATCCTTGTCCTCCTCTTCGCATCCCGACGAAGAAGAAGCAATCAAGGCACACACACACGTTGATCAAGTTATATTAAGATTGTCTCAGTTATTGTTGTCTATGAACAAGGAGTAGGTCTCAAGTCGTCCATAACCGTGGACACGGCTTCTCGAAAAGATTTAACCCTGCAGGGGTGTACCAACTTCCCGTTACAAGGCTCCGCACGCATGCCCATCTCTCTCAGTTGCTACCCATCACAGGCAACCATTTTATGATTTAGTTCCAAGAGATCCGGAACGACAGGTCCCTCTAACTAACAACGCACAAATCCGGGTGGCCCCCGGTGAGTCGACATCCAACTCAAAAGCCGGCCGCACTATCGAGTCGGCCTCTACCGTCTGGACGAGGTCGGGTTAGCTACCCAAACAGATGTAGGCAGCCCCCTAGCTTCCAGGTGTGGACCAACAAAGGAACTATGTCTCCGCTGGCCCGAGTTGTTTGAAAACTACTGGCGTACGACCAGCACACACACGTTTTCAAATGATAAAATCAGCTTGGGCCACCACTAGGAATGCTTGAAGCTAGGTAGGTAAGAAAAGGGGACCCCATAAAATCCCACACGCGGTTAGGCACGCTCAGTCTTAAAACCAATACCTGAAACTCGGATCCTAGGTGACTTGAATGGAACAAAGCGTCGGGGCGGGATAGCCTAGACCTTCCATCCTTCGTCGAATATAGTCAACATTATAATAATCATATCATCAACAACAATATGATAATAAGGTGATATCCCAAACCAAGGAGTAACAGGGTAACATCATAGTATCCTAAGCATGCATACTAAGCAGGGGCTGAGCAACGAGCAATAGTAACATAGCAGTACATGGTTTTCCGGGAGGGGACATGGCTGTATCGGTTTGAAAGAGGCTGTAAACATGTGGTAGGATCAAACATCGAACCTAACCTAGACTAGCATGCAAACCGCTGGTTGAAATAGAATGGATCATAAGTAATGTATAGTCCTTGCCTGTTGATAAGTCGGGTTCCAAAGGTGTAGCCGATCGCAAGCTCGCATCGTCTCCGAGAGGTACCCGCGGGAGCACACAAGAAGTAAACACTGGAAAGCAATCAACGGTGCACCACTATTACTACGGATCAATACAAGATCAAAGAGACAACACAAGACACGGCAACGCGATACGGATCTATCGTCGAGAACGGCTACTAACAATTTAAGTGGGCTATCGGTCACACACGACGAATACCGCACGTTTACGGTGGTTCAAGTTGCTTAGCTACAGGTGATCTACCAACGGTTATTAACATGGAAACTCAAGCAAGCATGGCATAGCACACAAACATGTCAAGAGGTGAAGCACAAAGTAAACTATCTGTGCTAGTCAATTTAAGTGAGGCACAACCTAAACATGGCATAACACTAAGTGTCGCACGATGATTAAAACATTTGGTACTGTTCTGTCCTAAACCATATTTTAAGTTGGTTAACAGCAGAAAACAATAGCATAAACACAAAGTACACGAAAAACTAATCAAGTTACATATAAAGAACACCCCAAACGGAGTTACGGTTAAAAAGATACAAGCAAAACAAGTTACGGGCACAAACTGCCAACATCACGAAGCACACTTTAGAGCAATGCATAAACAGGATAATGAATGCAAACATGCTCACAAATGATATTGAATTAAAGTAGACATGGCAGGTAAGGCATGGCAAAAAGAATCATTCAAAAAGACATCATAGATCAAAAGATATTAAGCAAACAACATGGCATCGTGACGTTACAGACTTAGAGAAAAACAGAGGTGGCTGTCAAAAACAGCAGCATAGCAACTTTGGAGCCCAATAACTATATGACCAGTAATGCTAACATGAAGATGCAATACATGTAATGGAAGTAGACATGATGCTTAACAATATGCAATTGTAATCACTCAATTCCGATAAACGGTCGCGACACACTCGTCGACCGAAGTTGCAACAAAATATAAACAGCACCACACTAACAGCGGGATAGCTACTTTGGATCAAGATACAATCATGATGCAGCAAGCAATTATGGCATGTGAAAGCATGAAACTGAATTAGAAACAATGCTTAACGCAACGCAAAAGGAATCAATCAATTCCGATGAACGGTTGCGAAGCAATCGTCACCCGAAGTTGCAGTAAAATAACAGTTACATCAACTTAGCAGCAATTAACGACATGTAGCCCTGTTTGAACAGCAATTACACAATCAAGACGACCTCAAATGCAAAAACTTTCTACATACGAATGCTAGAGCACGCAAAACTGAGCAACTTTCGTTTTGGGGGCACGTTCATCGGAGCTACGGATCAACGGGAAATAACGTTGTAAAACGGATCACAGCAGATATTACACAGGACTTAGCAGAAAATAGACTAGGGAAAAAAACAGAGGAGAAAAAAATAAAAGAAAAAGGGCCTCACCCACATGGGCTCGGCCCAGCGGCTGTGGGGGGGGGGGGTCGGCCTGGGCTTGCGTCCAGTGCTGGGCTGGATCGAGGCCCATCTGGCCACGAAGCGTTGGATGGCCCAACTGGGTGCTGCAGGCGGTTCGTCCTCGTCCGCACTGGACAGAGGGCAGCGGCGACGCTGGGTCGACGCGGTGTGACGGCTGGCTGCGGAGTCCGGCGAGGGGTGGCGCCAGCGGGATGCCGGGAACGGGTGCTGGAGGAGGAGGCGACGGCGGATCCCGTCCGGAGGCGAGGCGGGAGGACCCTGGCGGCGGCTAACAAGCTCGGGCGGCGCGGCTCCTCGGCCATGGCGGCTCGACACGGTTCCTGCGGGAGAGAGGGAGAGGAACGGGGTGACGAGGGGAAGAGGAAGGAGACGCCGGGACGGGGTGCGGGAGGCGCTCACCGGAGCGCGCGCGGTGCGGTGCCGGCGGCTCGCCGGACTTGGTGGCCAGCGCGGCCACGGCTGGCTCGGGGGAGGCGTTGGAGGAGCTCGAGCGGCGCCAGCTCCGGGCTTCAGCGGGCCCGCGGCGGTGGAGGCTCGGCCCAGTGGGGCCCGGTTCATCTGGGAGGCTGCTGGGGCTACGTGGCTGTGATCTGAGCCACAGATCTCAGATCTGATGGCTCAAATTTGGAGGTTGGCTAGGGTTGCGGTGGGGAGAGGGATCTGGGCGAAAATTGGACCAGAAATTGGGGGTGTGGCTGCAAAATGTGCAAGGGGTAACCCAAATTGGCTGGTTTGGGAGGTGGGGGTCATATATAGGGCAGGTTTGGCTGGTCTATTTACGCAAATGCCCCCGGTACCCCTCTCGCGCGTCCGACGATCGCGTTCGTGACCGCCGAGACTCCGTACGGACTCCGATTCCGACGAAATCTCGAACCACGCGCTCAACGCGTCGAGCCCGTCGATCGTACCTCACTGCAGTGACATTCCAACAACATTTTTCGGCGCCCCATAAAATAATCCGTTTATTGAATAAACGGGGTTTTCGATCCGGTGGCGATGGCTGGACTTGTGCCGGTGGCGACGGTGCTCGGGTGAAATCCCAGTGTCGCAAGGTCGTGTGCCGTGGTGGGAAGGGGTCGGTATCCGTCCGATACGAGATAAGAGGGGAAAAATAATCGCCGATCGATAAATCGGGGATGCAAACACCGCAAACAAATCAGACAATCCAACAATTCACGCCGAAAACAAATTTTTTAATTTTTGTGAAAATTGGGCTGTTACAATACAACACCACCAACAAGGGATCTCGTCCCAAGATCCAGGACGATCCGGGGAGAGAAATGAGAAAAGGGAGACGACGATCTTCAACACCACCAACAAGGGACTCTGCTCCATGTCGACGTCGAACTTCTGTCGAGATAAAAATTTCCGCAGAGAGACGACATCGTCGGAATAACGAAAACGTCAGTGACAAGAGGAAGAACGATCGTGAAAACCAGATCAAGGGATAGTGATTTTCGACGCAAGTCGTATAAACACCGGGCAAAAGGAGGGATGGCAATGGATGACCCAGATGATATCCGAAACCGTAGAAGCTAAAGGTACTACAGGAATTCCCACCTGAGCTCGGAATCGAGACAATACTTCCCAAGCAAAGCATTGTAACCATTCCGAAACTCTACACTCTCGAGATCCTAGAGTTGAAGGGGATAAGGCGAGAATAAAACACTTACGACACTTGTCCTGACCAGAGCAAAGGTAAGGAGCAAAAAGATTCCTACTCTCCGATAACTAACTTAGTAACTACAAAATAGCTTTTGTCTAGACTCGACTTCGGCCAGAGAAGGGATCCTACGGTCGGTAAGGCTCTCATACCAAGTTGTAAGGCCCGATATGCGGTACTGTTCCAGATCTAGATGTTTCCATCCAGATCCGGGGACGAAGCACATATCGGTCCCACCGCGACATATGACGAAGTCATATGCCCCGGATTTCCAACATGATATCACAACATTACAGATACAAGGATACAACATCTCATACAATCGGCATACAACTGCCTTATATACAATACATCAGCGGAAGATACATGTCTGAGTACAGACTACAAGCAAATGCCTAGTGGCAAAGAGAAAAACATCGATCCCATAATCCCACGGGTCCAGGCCCTCCGCCCGGGATCCGCCTAACTAGTCGTCGTCGAGTCTCCACGTGAAATGTCGATCACCATACCCGTCGTCGATCAAGAACCCTGAAAAGAGTTTGGGGGTAGTATCATGAGTACAGAGGTACTCAGCATCCAACTGTAGTGGTCATCTGACCCAGCAAGGACTTCATCACTCGTCATTCTAGGACAACTAGTAGTTTACGGTAAGGAAGAGGTAAGTGGTGAGGTTGCTTCCGCACTAGCATTTATAAAGTGGCTAACGATCTAGAGAGTAAGGTAAGGAGCCAAGCATTCGATGAGGAATCGCCTCCAACAAGTCTTGCTATCAACTACTTACGCAAGCATAACACCTATCCTATCCTTGTCCTCCTCTTCGCATCCTGACGAAGAAGAAGCAATCAAGGCACACACACACGTTAATCAAGTTACATTAAGATTGTCTCAGTTATTGTTGTCTATGAACAAGGAGTAGGTCTCAAGTCGTCCATAACCGTGGACACGGCTTCTCGAAAAGATTTAACCCTGCAGGGGTGTACCAACTGCCCGTTACAAGGCTCCGCACGCACGCCCATCTCTCTCAGTTGCTACCCATCACAGGCAACCATTTTATGATTTAGTTCCAAGAGATCCGGAACGACGGGTCCCTCTAACTAACAACGCACAAATCCGGGTGGCCCCCAGTGAGTCGACATCCAACTCAAAAGCAGGCCGCGCTATCGAGTCGGCCTCTACCGTCTGGACGAGGTCGGGTTAGCTACCCAAACAGATGTGGGCAGCCCCCAAGCTTCCAGGTGTGGACCAACAAAGGAACTATGTCTCCGCTGGCCCGAGTTGTTTGAAAACTACTGGCGTACGACCAGCACACACACGGTTTCAAATGATAAAATCAGCTTGGGCCACCACTAGAAATGCTTGAAGCTAGGTAGGTAAGAAAAGGGGACCCCATAAAATCCCACACGCGGTTAGGAACGCTCAGTCTTAAAACCAATACCCGGAACTCGGATCCTAGGTGACTTGAATGGCACAAAGCGTCGGGGCGGGATAGCCTAGACCTTCCATCCTTCGTCGAATATAGTCAACATTATAATAATGATATCATCAACAACAATATGATAATAAGGTGATATACCAAACCAAGGAGTAACAGGGTAACATCATAGTATCCTAAGCATGCATACTAAGCAGGGGCTGAGCAACGAGCAATAGTAACATAGCAGTACTTGGTTTTCCGGGAGGGGACATGGCTGTATCGGTGTGAAAGAGGCTGTAAACATGTGGTAGGATCAAACATCGAACCTAACCTAGACTAGCATGCAAACCGCTGGTTGAAATAGAATGGATCATAAGTAATGTATAGTCCTTGCCTATTGATAAGTCGGGTTCCGAAGGTGTAGCCGATCGCAAGCTCGCATCGTCTCTGAGAGGTATCCGCGGGAGCACACAAGAAGTAAACACTAGAAAGCAATCAACAGTGCACCACTATTACTACGGAGCAATACAAGATCAAAGAGACAACACAAGACACGGCAACGCGATACGGATCTATCGTCGAGAACGGTTACTAAGAGTTTAAGTGGGGTATCGGTCACACACGACGAATACCGCACGTTTACGGTGGTTCAAGTTGCTTAGCTACAGGTGATCAACCAACGGTTATTAACATGGAAACTCAAGCAAGCATGGCATAGCACACAAACATGCCAAGAGGTGAAGCACAAAGTAAACTATCTATGCTAGTCAATTTAAGTGAGGCACAACCTAAACATGGCATAACACTAAGTGTCGCACGATGATTAAAACATTTGGTACTGTTCTGTCCTAAACCATATTTTAGGTTGGTTAACAGCAGCAAACAATAGCATAAACACAAAGTACACGAAAAACTAATCAAGTTACATATAAAGAACACCCCAAACGGAGTTACGGTTAAAAAGATACAAGCAAAACAAGTTACGGGCACAAACTGCCAACATCACGAAGCACACTTTAGAGCAATGCATAAACATGATAATGAACGCAAACATGCTCACAAATGATATGGAACTAAAGTAGACATGGCAGGTAAGGCATGGAAAAAACAATCATGCAAAAATACATCATAGATCAAAAGATATTAAGCAAACAACATGGCATCGTGACGTTACAGACTTAGAGAAAAACAGAGGTGGCTGTCAAAAACAGCAGCATAGCAACTTTGGATCTCAATAACTATATGACCAGTAATGCTAACATGAAGATGCAATACATGTAATGGAAGTAGACATGATGCTTAACAATATGCAATTAGAATCACTCAATTCCGATAAACGGCCGCGACACACTCGTCGACCGAAGTTGCAACAAAATATAAACAGCAGCACACTAACAGCGGGATAGCTACCTTGGATCAAGATACAATCATGATGCAGCAAGCAATTATGGCATGTGAAAGCATGAAACTGAAGTAGAAACAATGCTTAACACAACGCAAAAGGAATTAATCAATTCCGATGAACGGTTGCGAAGCAATCGTCACCCGAAGTTGCAATAAAATAACAGTTACAACAACTTAGCAGCAGTTAACGACAGGTAGCCCTGTTTGAACAGCAATTACACAATCAAGACGACCTCAAATGCAAAAACTTTCTACATACGAATGCTAGAGCACGCAAAACTGAGCAACTTTCGTTTTGGGGGCACGTTCATCGGAGCTACGGATGAACGGGAAATAACGTTGTAAAACGGATCACAGCAGATATTACACAGGACTTAGCAGAAAATAGACTAGTGAAAAAAACAGACAAGAAAAAAATAAAAGAAAAAGGGCCTCAACCACATGGGCTCGGCCCAGCGGTTGTGAGAGGGGGAGGGTCGGCCTGGGCTTGCGTCCAGTGCTGGGCTGGATCGAGGCCCATCTGGCCACGAAGCGTTGGATGGCCCAGCTGGGCGCTGCGAGCGGTTCGTCCTTGTCCGCACTGGACAGAGGGCAGCGGCGGCGCTGGGTCGACGTGGCGCGACGGCTGGCTGCGGAGTCCGGCGAGGGGTGGCGCTAGCGGGATGCAGGGAACGGGTGCTGGAGGAGGAGGCGACGGCGGATCCCGTCCGGAGGCGAGGCGGGAGGACCCTGGCGGCGGCTAACAAGCTCGGGCGGCGCGACTCCTCTGCCATGGCGGCTCGACACGGTTCCTGCGGGAGAGAGGGAGAGGAACGGGGTGACGAGGGTAAGAGGAAGGAGACGCCGGGACGGGGTGCGGGAGGTGCTCACCGGAGCGCGCGCGGTGCGGTGCCGGCGGCTCGCCGGAGTTGGTGGCCGGCGCGGCCACAGCTGGCTTGGGGGAGGCGTTGGAGGAGCTCGGGCGGCGCCAGCTCCGGGCTTCAGTGGGACTGCGGCGGCGGAGGCTCGGACCAGTGGGGCCCGGTTTGTCTGGGAGGCTTCTGGGGCTACGTGGCTGTGATCTGAGCCACAGATCTCAGATCTGATGGCTGAAATTTGGAGGTTCGCTAGGGTTTCAGTGGGGAGAGGGATCTGGGCGAAAATTGGACCAGAAATTGGGGGTGTGGCTGCAAAATGTGCAAGGGGGAACCCTAATTGGCTGGTTTGGGAGGTGGGGGTCATATATAGGGCAGGTTTGGCTGGTCTGTCTACGCAAATGCCCCCGGTACCCCTCTCGCGCGTCCAGCGATCGCGTTCGTGACCGCCGAGACTCCGTACGGACTCCGATTCCGATGAAATCTCGAACCACGCGCTCAACGCGTCGAGCCCGTCGATCGTACCTCACTGCGGTGACATTCCGACAACATTTTTCGGCTCCCCATAAAATAATCCGTTTATTAAATAAACGGGGTTTTCGATCCGGTGGCGATGGCTGGACTTGTGCCGGTGGCGACGGTGCTCGGGTGAAATCCCGGTGTCGCAAGGTCGTGTGCCATGGTGGGAAGGGGTCGGTCTCCGTCCGGTACGAGATAAGAGGGGAAAAATAATCGCCGATCGATAAATCGGGGATGCAAACACCGCAAACAAATCAGACAATCCAACAATTCACGCCGAAAACAAAATTTTTAATTTTTGTGAAAACTGGGCTGTTACACTCCAGCACCATCCCCTCGCTCTTTTGGCCCCGTCCCCGTCCCTAATTTCTCCTTGGAGCGCCGCATTTCTCTCCACGGGCACCACCGTCCGCCTTCAAAATTCCGAGCAGCCGAAGCCCCATATTCCTCCCGGCCGCGGCTGCGGCCCCTCCTCGCTCCACGGACCTCCCCGGCGTCCTGGAGACGCCGCCCCACCCCGGGCAGTAGCCTTCCGGCGCGCCGCGCCTAGCCGCGGAGGGCGGTGTCGCCTGCCGCCCCGCTGGGTCCCATCACCGGCGGCTTCGGCCCTGCGAGACTCGCCCGACGTCCCCCCAGCAGCGAGCCCGCCCGCGTCCTCCCTCGCCGGCGCGTGGCGCGTCCGGCCCTCCTCTGCTCTGTTCGACGGAGGAAGAAGAAGAAGGAAACAGAGGAGGGAGGAAGGAGAGACTGGCCCCTGGGCCCCGCTTGTCAGCGCCACAAGGCCCGGGCCCGTTTGCTTCAGGAGGAGACGCCTCACAGCAAATACGTTTTCAATTGTGGAAAGCGTACTCCATCCGTCTTCTGGCAAAAATACGCTTTCATCTATCGAAGGCGCATTTTTCCTCTCCTTCAGCCCGAAATACGCTTTCTCCACACCGAAGGCGTATTTTCACCAAAAATCCAGCCCCGACCCCGTTTCTCTCATATCTTCGCAACCGTAAGTCCAAATGGGGTGATTCTTTTTGTGTTGGTTTAGTATCGAGATCCTCTTTGTTTTGGCATATGTTTCATACCATGTCTTGCTGTTGTTATTTTCTGGTCAAGCAAACGTTGTATTTGACCATTTGTCTCCGCCGTCGTTTTCTAAAAATCTTTTCAGGGCTTTGCTTGTGTTGAAGACCCGGAACTTCTTCACATCCCATTGGTGAAGGAAAGCCACAACTTCTTTTGCACCTTCGTAAAGCTTTGACGTGCTTTAAAATTTCCTTAACTTTCGGTGATACTACTTTCGTGCTATGCCTTGATCATGTTGTTATTGTGCTATGTTTTGATTAGCGTATAACCATGATATATTGAAACCATGATTCTCATGATATGCCTTTATCATGTTATGATCATGTCATTACCTTGCTATGCTTGTATGCATTGTAAGCTCCACCATGCTCATGATAATGCTCGATGTTAATATCATGTTGATACCATGTTGATCATCCTTAACCTAGTTAAGTTAATCATGTGAACATGCCTGATAATGATTCAACTATAACTGTACCTTGGATGGTTTCTCCATGTATTGCATAATAATGTTATATGACTGCTCATGTTGCACCTGATGCTCGTGATTGCTGTCGAAGACATATTCCATGCCAAGTTGATCTGGTGCCGCCGAACTGAGCTTATCTGGTGCAGCCACACTCGCCTGTAGGGGAAGGCCTTGGCTCGGTCTATCGGTGGTTTCTCTTATTCGTATCACCAAGTAGGGAAGGCTATGCGCGCGCGGACTACCCTGGCCCGGTAGGCGGCGGTAGTCTTGAGAGCCAGGTAAGTTTTGGACGCATACGATGGTCAGTTAAAGTTTTTGGACCGTGCGACGATCAGTTGCCATGCGATGGCTGGTGTGTCTGGAGGACACGGGGCTACCCAAGGCATGTCTTGCAAAGAGTGTCGAGTGATATGGTAAGGGGAGTCACCGGTAGAATGATCATCGTTGGATAAATCCTAGTCCACTCGTGGGAGACGTTCCAAGGTACTGGATGGAGGAGGGACTCCATAGTGTGGGTAAAGTGCACAAACTCTGCAGAGTCACACAAATCTATTCGAATAGCCGAGTCCACGGTATTGGACACAGTTCACAGTAGGTCACACTGAGATCAACATGAGTTCGGTTGGATGAGCATGGTAAGTTGTTGGTCATGCGATGACCGGTGCTTGAGTTGGTAAGGACTCCGAGGTAAGACACGTGATCATGCGATGATGATGTGGGGTCCAGGTGACCTTAAACGATGGTTGGTTGTGCATCCGTCTCAATGTTGATAAAATGATGATAGTATAATAATGATATGCTTGATGATTATCTGCTTGCATGATATTTATTAATATACTTTAACCTGTATGCCATGTTATTGTTTTGCCTTGGTGCATGGTTGTTGTGAGCTTGCAAGTACCTTCGATGTACTGACCTGGCGTGTCATGCCAGATTTGCAGGCCATGCTTTGGATGCGTAGGACGACGTTCCCGGTGTTTGTGAGCTAGGAGGTGTCCCAACCAGTGTCCCTGTGGAGTGGAGTTCATCAGCGTCGCCGTTGAGTTATATTTCGCTGCTAGAGCTTGATGTAGATCCGTGGCGAGCTTGAGGAGCAAGCTTGTTCTCCGTCTCGCTCCGCCAGCGTTGTAATAAACCCTTTGTACCCTTATATTTGTTAATAGAAAGTTGTTCAGTTCTATATCAAGCAGTGTCGTGTTCCAGAAGACTTGATCTCTGGGCTGGAGCACGGGGCGTTCCAGTCCTTTAAGCCGGGGTGCCACAACGCTTGGTATTAGAGCAGGACTGGTTGTAGGAACCGCTATCCCGCGCGAACATTAGAAGGACGTTAGATTAAGGTTAGAGCTAGAGTATAGCTTGCTTGTGTGCTGCATTTGTTTGCTGCATATAGATCACCTCCTTTTCACTAACGAGCTGTTTGATGAGTGTAGATGGCGGAGTATCCACTCGACCACCTATCCTCCCCCTCACCAACCAGCTTCGCCCATCTACTCCTCGACGTTTGGTGGACTCTCTACCCCAACGGAGAGATTCCACGGTACCAAGTGACCCCGATTCCAATCGGAGGGTCGATGCTGGAGTACCGTGCCAAGGTCCTCATAGCAGTCAACCTTCCCATCGGCCTGCGCGCCTATGACTTCCAAGGTGGTTTCGCTACAACCCTAGATCGTGCCGTTCAGCTAGCTGCTCTGGCAGGACTCGTCAGTCTTCGCCAGCAGGAGATCGTGATGTATCAGGATAGCGCCTTTCATTTCTATCCCACCTTGATCTCCAATCCTCACCAGATAGGATTTCCCCGGCCTCTTGCAGAAGCCGACGCTGCGGTGACCTGTATGTCTCGCTACATGGTCGCCGAGTATGCCCTCCTCGTCGAGCTGGTCAGTGATGCAAGGGAAGCAAGAAGGATGTTTGCCGCAGCCTTGTCTTCGGCAACTCCTCCGCCAGACCCCCTGCTTCCGGCAACCCGTCGATGGATCGTAGCGCTTAAGTTTCGCGTAGTGCGTGCTGGTTGTTGCATATTAGTTAAATATGTGCTATCAGTAGTTTATGATATGTCTGCATGTAATTGGATGCACTGTCGGTACTATTGATCTTTTCTTTGTTGAGATTCCTTCGTCGATCTCGCATTTGATTCTTTGGTGTTTAACAAATATGTCTTGCAGGTAGTGTGTGACTCTGACAAACCCTTTCTCACTTTATTTTGGACAATGGCACCACGCCTGGTTCTGAGCTGATTCCTTTTCTGCTGACTCCCATCCTTGTGTCTGTTGCGTTAATCCTTTGTAAACAGCAAGGCCGGAGGAATTGACAACTCCTATGAACTCGTTGGGAGCAAAGTTATTTGTATCTGTGTGCAGGTCCAGGTGAAGTTAGCAACTTAGGTTGTGTACGGCGCCATTGTTCACTTTACCACCTACTTGTATCTCTTGAGTCCTACTGGAGACAATCTAAACCTTAGCATCTTCGCTAAGGGAAACTTGCCGTTGTGCTACATCAAACCTTCCACTTGGGGTAACCAACGAGGGGCGAGAAGCCATCAGGGCCCACCACCAGGAGACCTGGCACGACCCCACCCTAGGCCGCGCCAGGAGGCCTCGTGGCTGCCTGGTGGGTCCCCTCGACACCCCTCCGCCTACATTTATCCCTCGGGGTAGAAACCCCTAATATAGATCTCTTTTCCACGAACTAATCTCTGTACCGCCGCCGCCGCCGTTTCAAGATCGAGGTTGCCTGGAGAAGCTGCCCCGGCACCCTGCCAAGAGGAGGAACCCCCTCCGGGAGACCATGCATAGCCATGGACGCCTCCCGTATGTGCCGTGAGTAGTCCCCCTTGGACCATGGGTCCGTGATCAGTAGCTATGTGATGTACCTCTCCCCTCTTTGCGCGTCCACTTTTGAGACCTCGTGAGCTGCCTCACATGATCGAGGTACTTTTGTAATTTCTGTTGTTGCTATGCTGAGTTTGCTGGGATTTGATGGATTATGAGACTATGTTCAGATTGTGATGAGTAATATATTTGGTTATTTTCTTTTATATTTTGTTCTTGAGTAAATTCTTGCATGTTCTCTGTTGCAGTATTTTGCTTTGGCCAAGTAGTTTGCTTGCAACTCCAAGAGGGAGCATTATGCTTGATTGTGGGTACGGCCCCCTGATGTCTAGCTTGAGTGACAGAAACATGAGACTAGGGGATGTGCTGTTGCCACCAGGGATAAAACAACGGTGCTTGTACCCGCGGGTGCAAGGATTTTTTAGTTTACGCAAAGTTCTTTTAATGCAGTTGTCTGTTGCTTTGAGTTTACACTTTGGGTGGGATTCGCAACTTAATACCAGCGAGATGTTCTGGATAGATATCTCAAGGTGGATGATTTGTAGTAGATGCAGTTGGATTTCGGTCTACTTACCTTGGCGTACTGCCCATTGCTTTTGAGCCCTTCCTTTCTTTGCAGCATAGTTAGCATTGCGGTGCCTTCATAATTCTGTCAATTGCCCAGCTGTGATTTGTTTACCTCGCTAGCACTTTTATCGTCTTTTGGGAGAGATACATCACTAGTGAAAATCACGGGACCCCGGTCCATCTTCACATTATTGTTTACACCCTTAGTTTACTTTCAGTCTTTACTTTAGTTCTACTTTTATCTCTTGCATTGATCCTTTGTAAACAGCAAGGCCGGAGGAATTGACAACTCCTCTGTACTCGTTGGGAGCAAAGTTATTTGTATCTGTGTGCGGGTCCACGTCAAGCGCCGTGATACCTACTTGTATCTCTTGGAGTCCTACTGGTTCGATACTCAACCTTAGCATCTTTGCTAAGGGAAACTTGTTGCTACACTGCATCTCACCTTCCACTTGGGGTAACCAACGAGGAGAGTTGCCACTCTGTATCAAGCGAATTTATGGCGCCGTTGCCGGGGACTCCAGTCTACAAGATAGGGGAGTTGCACACTATCTTTTATCTTTGCTTTTTAGTCTTGTTAGTTTACCTTCCATTTTTTTACTTTTGTGTCCCTTATCAAAAATACCAAAAATACCTGCTGCTACTATGGGTTCCAATGAAAACACCAAGTTGTGTGACTTCACTAGTCACAACAACAGTGACTTAATCTGCACTCCTATTGCTCCACCTGCCACTTCAGCACCTTCTTATGAAATTAAACCTGCTCTGCTTAATCTTGTTATGAAAGATCAATTCTCAGGTGCTGGAGAGGACGCTGCCTTGCACTTAAATTTTTTTATCGAGCTTTGTGATATGCAAAAGTACAAGGAAGTGGATGGAGACATCGTCAAGCTGAAGTTTTTTCCTTTCTCTTTGAGAGGAAGATCCAAGGAGTGGATGCAATCCTTACCCAAGAACAGTATCGATTCTTGGAGTAAATGCAAAGATGCTTTTATAGGGAAGTACTAACCCCTGCTAAAATTATTCAATTGAGGAGTAACATTATGAATTTCAGGCAATTGGATAATGAACATGTTGCCCAGGCATGGGAATGTATGAAGACGCTTGTCAAGAACTGCCCCACACATGGACTGACTACCTGGATGGTTATCCAGACTTTTTATCCAGGCTTGAACTTTACCTCGCGGAACCTGTTAGATTCGGTCGCGGGAGGAACTTTTATGTCAACCACACTTGATGCTGCCACAAAGCTACTTGATGAGATGATGCTGAACTACTCTCAGTGGCACACCGAAAGATCTCCAACTGGTAAGAAGGTAAATTATGTCGAGGAGATCTCCTCTCTAAATGAAAAGGTTGACCTTATCATGTCTCTCCTTACCAAGCAAGCTCCTATTGATCCTAAGGATGTTCCTTTAAATTCTTTGGTTGCTCAAGAGCAAGTAGATGTGAACTTTGTCTCTATAAACAACTTCAACAATAATGCTTATAGGAGTAATTTTGGTAGCAACAATCCTAGTCCTTTCCCATCCAAAAACTATGGGAACAACAACACTTATCCTAGCACCAAAAACTCCACCTTTGAACTAGAGACCTTGCTCAAAGACTTTATCACTACCCAAAAAGCCTTCAACAAGAGTGTGGAAGAGAAATTAGATAAATTAGATATCCTCTCTTCGAAGGTAGACAACATAGCCCATGATGTAGAGATGCTGAAGATTAGAACTTCTCCCCCCGAGGAGAGGAAGACCAGTCCTATGAATGCCATCCAAGTCCAAATTAATGAAAACATTAGGATGTTGGGAAAACTAAAAGAGAGATGGGCTAGAGAAAAGGAGGAAGAAGAGAGAATTAAGAGCCTTCCTACCTACCACATAGTAGCCACTATCCAAGTAGTTGAGGATGTCCAAACTGTTAGCACCCATCACACTTAATCTTGCCTTCACATAGGAAATCACCAATGCTCTAATCAAAGTTAGGGAGGATAAGCTTAGACTAGAATCCTCCATACCTAGGAAGCTAGAAGATGGTTGGGATCCTATGATAAAAATCAAATTGAATAACTTCTCTTGTTATGATCTTTGTGATGTTGGAGCAAGTACCTCTGTTATGCCCAAAAGAATGTATGATATGCTTGAATTGAAACCTTTTATCCCTGTTCTTTTGGTGTTCGTCTTGTTGATTCTTCCGTAAAGAAGCCTTTGTGGAAGATCAACGATGTTCTTATCATTGTCAATGACAATTATGTTTCCTTTGATTTCACTATTATGGACATTGAGTGTGAGCCGTCTTGTCCAATTATTTTGGGACGTCCTTTTCTTCGCACAGTTGGTGCTGTTATTGACATGAAAGAGGGGAATATCAAATTCCAATTCCCTCTCAAGAAAGGGATGGAACATTTCCCTAGGAAAAAGATTAAGTTACCTTTTGAGTCCGTCACACGGGCTAGTTATTCTCTTGAAAAGGCTTGATCTTCTGCTTTAAGCCTAGCTAATGGCTCTAAAGAAGAGCTTTCGGGAGGCAGCCCGCAACGAATTTAGGTTTTTATTTTTGCTTTTCTTCTGTTCTTAGTTGTCTTGATGATTGTTACTACTGTAGCAACATCATTGTATCTTTACTTTTCAAGCTTTGTGCCAAGTTTAGCCTCAGATTGCAAGAAAGGTCAAAAGTTGGTACGTGCTGTCCAGAAACAGATTATGTCTGCTTGACGGAAAAATTCGGGATAAATCACCAGATCATATTTTAGATCTGAATTTTTTTGAAAGCATGCTCCATACAATTACCTTTCAGACGTCTGTTGGGAGTTTTTTTATTTGAGTTGTAGAAGTACCTCGAAAAAATTCTTTTCTCTCTGCTGTTCTGTTTTTCTCAGCTTCTGCCCCGGTTTTTCTTTTCGCAGTTTTGCAATCCTTAAGCTTACTTTTTCTTTGCAAAATCTTTTGGGCAGGCAAGAGAAACATTATCTCTTCCTGGAAATATTTATTTGCAGTAGAGGAAAATTATTTTAGTCCGACACTAACCTCTCTAATCAGTCTACAATGAGTTATGTATGAAGGGAGTTTTCAAGTGCGCGATGGAAGATGATGAAAGAAGATCTTGGAGTGTCAAACGCTCAAGATTGGGGATGCCCATGTGCACCCCCAATAAATATTCAAGGAGACTCAAGCGTCTAAGCTTGGGGATGCTCCCGTGCATCCCCTTCTTCATCAACAATTATCAGTTCGTCCCTCGTTGCACTATATTTTTATCACTTCATGTGTTGTGTGCTATGCTTGGAGCGTCTCGCTCTTTACTTTTCTAGGTTTGTTTTTTCTTTGTTTGCTGTAGTAACAAGTTAGACCCCAGATTACTCTTTTGTGTGGGAGAGATACACGCTCCTCTTGAACTAGAACTCCTCATAGGATTTGCATGCTTATTCTTTTAGCTGTGATTTGTTCTTTTTCTTTTCTTAGCTGCTGCTCTGTTTAGTTGTAGTGCTTTAGTTTTTCTAGAGCTTTTCTTTTGTTTTAGGTTGAACTTTCTATACGTTTCATGTTTTATCTTGTTAGAGAGTTTGCCTGTTGCACTGAGTTTTGTGTCTTGACTAGAAGTAGGTAGTTGAAGTTGCTATTCTCTTTGTAGTAGTAACTTGCAATAGTTTTGAGCAATTGACTAGAGTAATGTTTGAACTTTTTGTGTCAAGAGCTCGAGCCTATTAGTGATAGATGTCGTATTTTGGGCAATCCATGTGTTTTTCGAAAACCAAAAACCCCTGTTGAGAACTCTATCTACTAGATGGATCACTAACCTCTGGAGGGTTCGAATATTAGAGTACACTCACGTACCATGAGTCGAGGATGCGCAAGGATAACCAAACCCCCATACACTCCTCCTCGCGGTACTTGTCTCTTTGTGAACCTCCTAATTAGATTGAGAGTTACCGATAATAAGTGCATGAGTTCTTCGGACTAATTTGAGTATTCGAAAGTTGACACTTCCACCCACCTATACATTTTCTAGCCTCTTCGGTACCGTGCATTGCCCTTTCTCACCTCGAGAGTTGGCGCATACTTCGCCGGTGCATCCAAACCCTTGGCACGATACGCTCTGTCATCATAAGCCTCCTTATATCTTTCCTCAAAACAGCCACCATACCTACCTACAAGGCATTTCCATAGCCTTTCCGAGATACATTGCCATGCAACATCCACCTTCTCATGACTTGATCTTCATGTCATACATGCTACTTGCTTGATCAATGAGCCGCATGCTAGTTGGGCCTTGCCCTAATCATTGCATATCCTGCTGTCCTGGCAGAGGCATACATTTGCATCATGATAGTTATATCTTCTTTATGTGAGTACCTTTGTAAAGTGTGAAAGATCTCTTATAATTTTATAGAGTGTTGCCCCTAAAGCGAGGAAAATATCCCAAAGAGGACAAAATCAAAAGATCCCAAAGAGGACAAATGAGATTTAAATAGAAAGAGCCATTGAGGCCACCAAAAAAATACAAAAAATAGAAAAAAAGAGAAAAAGAAAAATAAAAAGAGAGAAGGGGGCACACTACTATTCCTTTTGAGAGATCCACACTAGTACTTCATCCTCTATCCCTTGTACTCCATAGAGATCATCATCATGCATATAGCTATGTGGGGACCTTCACACTATAGAACTTGGCTTGTATATTCCAATGATGAGCCTCCTCAAATGAGCTATAGGTATTCTTGAGCAAGAAAGTTAGATGCACCCCCACTAGTTCCCTTGGAGAGATTTTAGCTCACATGTGCATCCGTTGCATGGCAATCCCTACTCCTCACATCATATCTATCATATGGACTTCTCTCACCTATGATTGTACTCATTGATGTGAGCCTTTCACACCTTTTTTGTCCTCCTCCTCCACCTTCTTTCTGTTTCGCCTTTTAGGTGTCAACTTTCTTACTCACGCTCATCCATTGCATGAGTGCTCAAAATATCGAAAGGGAGTGGATCAGTTTGACTTGTACCTGGCTAATGGTCTGGGGACGAGTCAAGATAAGAATCCAAAGGAGACCAAGTGTGAAACTTTAGTAGATAGTTGTTCTCAACTACCTTTTTTCTCTATTTTTCCCAGTCCCCTGCTTGCACGCAAACACCATCTGGAGAGATTCGAGTCACGGACAGCGAGAGCTCTTGCACCTTTTGTTCTTTTGTTGCTTGTGTCAATGCTAATATAGACTCTTGCTTGTTAAGACTTGAATTGAATTGCATGCTTTGATTGCTTTACTTAAAAGTCCTTATATGGTTGTGTGGCATGTCACCACAGAAATTATGCTTGTTATCATTTACCTACTCGAGGACGAGCAGGAATTGAGCTTGGGGATGTTGATACGTCCCAAACGTATCTATAATTTCTGCTTGCTCCATGCATGTTTTGTGTGACTTTGCCATGATTTGCTTGAACTTTCATACACTTTTGAGCATATTTGGACTAATCTATTAACCCAGTGCACCCAGCTACCAGTTGCTGTTTTCTGTTGTTTTTGTATTTCAGGTTTTCTAGCCATTAAAAGTGCTCCAAAAAATCCAGAAAAATCAGATAAAAAATCAGCGACCCGGAAGCTTCCGGAATCACCAAGGTAGCGGAGGGGGGCCACCACCAGGAGACCAGGAGGGCCCCTGGCGCGGCCCCACCCTAGGCCGCGCCAGGAGGCCTCCTGGCTGCCTGGTGGGTCCCCTCGACACCCCTCCGCCTATATTTAGCCCTCGGGGTGGAAACCCCTAATATCGATCTCTTTTCCGCGAACTCGCCTCTGTACCGCCGCCGCCGCCGTTTCAAGATCGGGGCTACCTGGAGAAGCTGACCCGGCACCCTGCCAGGAGGAGGAACCCCCTCCGGGAGACCATCCATAGCCATGGACGCCTCCCGTATGTGCCGTGAGTAGTCCTACTTGGACCATGGGTCCGTGATCAGTAGCTATGTGATGTACCTCTCCCCTCTTTGTGCTTCCACTTTAGAGATCTCGTGAGCTGCCTCACATGGTCGAGGAACTTTTGTAATTTCTGCTGTTGCTATGCTGAGTTTGCTGGGATCTGATGGATTGTGAGACTATGTTCAGATTGTGATGAGTAATATATTTGGTTTTTCTCTTTTATATTTTGTTCTTGAGTAAATTCTTGCATGTTCTCCGTTCCAGTATTTTGCTTTGGCCAAGTAGTTTGCTTGCAACTCCAAGAGGGAGCGTTATGCTTGATTGTGGGTTCAGCCCCCTGATGTCTAGCTTGAGTGACAGAAACATGAGACTAGGGGATGTGCTGTTGCCACCAGGGATAAAACAACGGTGCTTGTACCCGCGGGTGCAAGGATTCTTTACTTTACGCAAAGTTCTTTTAATGCAGTTGTCTGTTGCTTTGAGTTTACACTTTGGGTGGGATTCACAACTTAATACCAGCGAGATGTTCTGGATAGATGCCTCAAGGTGGATGATTCGTAGTAGATGCAGTTGGATTTCGGTGTACTTACCTTGGCGTACTTCCCATTGCTTTTGAGCCCTTCCTTTCTTTGCAGCATAGTTAGCATTGCGGTGCCTTCATAATTCTGTCAATTGCCCAGCTGTGATTTGTTTACCTCGCTAGCACTTTTATCGTCTTTTGGGAGAGAGACATCACTAGTGAAAATCACGGGACCCCGGTCCATTTTCACATTATTGTTTACACCCTTAGTTTACTTTCAATCTTTACTTTGAGTTCCACTTTTATCTCTTGCGTAGATCCTTTGTAAACAGCAAGGCCGGAGGAATTGACAACTCCTCTGTACTCGTTGGGAGCAAAGTTATTTGTATCTGTGTGCAGGTCCACGTCAAGCGCCGTGACACCTACTTGTATCTCATGGGGTCCTACTAGTTCGATACTCAACCTTAGCATCTTTGCTAAGGGAAACTTGTTGCTACACTGCATCTCACCTTTCACTTGGGATAACCAACGAGGAGAGTTGCCACTCTGTATCACACCCCGAGCTCTGGTGCACTCCAGCACCATCCCCTCGCTCTTCTGGCCCCGTCCCCCTCCCTAATTTCTCCCCGTAGCGCCGCATTGCTCTCCACGGGCACCACGTTCACCGCCGCCCCCCTTCAAAATTCTGAGCAGACGAAGACCCATATTCCTCCCGGCCGCGGCTGCGGCCCCTCCTCGCCCCCGCAGACCTCCCCGGCATCCTGGAGCCGCCGCCCCGCCCCGGGCAGTAGCCTCCCGACGCGCCACGCCTAGCCGCAGAGGGCGGTGTCGCCTGCCGCCCCGCTGGGTCCCGTCGCCGGCGGCTTCGGGCCTGCGAGACTCGCTCGGCGTCCCCCCACCGACGAGCCCGCCCGCGTCCTCCCTCGCCGGTGCGTGGCGCGGCCGGCCCTCCTCTGATCTGTTCGACGGAGGAAGAACAAGAAGGAAACAGAGGAGAGAGTAAGGTGAGACCGACCCTTGGGCCCCGCTTGTCAGCGCCACAAGCCCCGGGGCCGTTTTTTTTTCTGGAGGAGACGCCTCGCAGCAAATACGTTTTCAATTGTGGAACGCGTACTCCATCTGTCTTCAGGCAAAAATACGCTTTCATCTACCGAAGGCGCATTTTTCCTCTCCTTCAGCCCGAAATACGCTTTCTCCACACCGAAGGTGTATTTTCACCAAAAATCCAGCCCCCGGTCCCGTTTCCCTCATATCTTCACAACCGTAAGTCCAAATGGGGTGATTCTTTTTGCGTTGGTTTCATATTGAGCTCCTCTTCGTTTTGGCATAGGTTTCATACCATGTCTTTCTGTTGTTATTTGCTGGTAAAGCAAACATTGTATTTGACCATTTGTCTTCGCCGTCGTTTTCTAAAAATCTTTTCAGGGCTTTGCTTGTGTTGAAGACCCGGAACTTCTTGACACCATTGGTGAAGGCAAGCCAAACTTCTTTTGCACCTTCGTAAAGCTTTGACGTGCTTTAAAAATGCTTTAACTTCCAGTGATACTACTTTTGTGCTATGCCTTAATCATGTTGTTATAGTGTTATGTTTTGATTACCACATAACCATGATATATTGAAACCATGATGCTCATGATATGCCTTTATCATGTTATGATCATGTCATTACCATGCTATGCTTGTATGCATTGTAAGATCCACCATGCTCATGATAATGCTCGATGTTAATATCATGTTGATACCATGTTGATCATCCTTAACCTGGTTAAGTTAATCGTGTGAACATGCCTGATAATGATTCAACTATAGCTGTACCTTGGATGGTTTCTCCATGTATTGCATAATAATGTTATATGAATGCTCATGTTGCACCTGATGCTTGTGATTGCTGTCGAAGACATATTCCATGCCAAGTTGATCTGGTGCCGCCGAACTGAGCTTATCTGGTGCAGCCACACTCGCCTGTATGGGAATGCCTTGGCTCGGTATATCGGTGGTTTCTCTTATGCGTATCACCAAGTAGGGAAGGCTATGCGCGCGCGGACTACCCTGGCCCGGTAGGTGGCGAAAGTCTTGAGAGCCAGGTAAGTTTTGGACCATGCGATGGTCAGTTAAAGTTTTTGGACCGTGCGACGGTCAGTTGCCATGCGATGGTTGGTGTGTCTGGAGGACACGCGGCTACCCAAGGCATGTCTTACGAAGCGTGTCGAGTGATACGGTAAGGGGAGTCACCGGTAGAACGGTCATCATTGGAGAAATCCTAGTCCACTCCTGGGAGACGTTCCAAGGTACTGGATGGAGGAGGGACTCCATAGTGTGGGTAAAGTGCACAAACTCTGTAGAGTCACACAAATCTATTTGAATAGCCGAGTCCATGGTATTGGACACAGTTCATAGTAGGTCACACTGAGATCAACAAGAGTTCGGTTGGATGAGCATGGTAAGTTGTTGGTCATGCGATGACCAGTGCTTGAGTCGGTAAGGACTCTGAGGTAAGCCACGTGATCATGCGATGATCATGTGGGGTCCAGATGACCATAAACGATGGTTGATTGTGCATCTGTCTCAATGTTGATAAAATGCTGATAATATACTAATGATATGCTTGATGATTATCTTCTTGCATGTGGTTCATTAATATACTTTAACATGTATGACATTTTATTGTTTTGCCTTGGTGCATGGTTGTTGTGAGCTTGCAAGTACCTTCGATGTACTGACCTGGCGTGTCATGCCAGATTTGCAGGCCGTGCTTTGGATGCGCAGGACGACGTTCTCGGTGTTTGCGAGCTAGGAGGTGTCCTAGACAGTGTCCTTATGGAGTGGAGTTCATCACCGTCGCCGTTGTTCTGCTGCCGAGTTATATTCCGCTGCTAGAGAGTTAGTTTGCTGCTTGATGTAGATCCGTGGCGAGCTTGAGGAGCAAGCTTGTTCTCCGTCTCGCTCCGCCAGTGTTGTAATAAACCCTTTGTACCCGTATATTTGTTAATAGAAATTTGTGCAGATCTATATCAAGCAGTGCCGTTTTCCAGAAGACTTGATCTCTGGGCTGGAGCACGGGGCGTTCCGGTCCTCTGAGCCGGGGTGCCACAGTGTCTCCTCCAAAGTCTTCACAGTTTCAACTCTCTTGGCAATAGGTGTGTCAGCTTTAGCTCGAGGAACCTTAGGGACGTAAACGAACTTGGGTTCCTTTCTTGCCGAAGTTTCATCCTTTTTGGTTTTGATTGAGGAAATGGTAGTTCCTAGAGTTTCAATAACTTCGTCAATCTTCTCTATCCTAGAAGACTTCTCATCAAGGGATTTGATAGTCTCCAAAGTTTTGACAATTTTTTGCATGGAGCTACCTAGCCTATTCAAATTCCCTTGAATCTTACGATGTAACTCATTTACTTTATCGATACTTGGCATCTCTAACTCTATTTTTTCAAGTTTTCCCATAATGTGAGCTAGAGTAATGTCCTCCTTAATGCTAGCAATGGGGGAGACTTCCAACAAGATTTTCAATAACATTAAGGGTTTCCCAAACTGGAGCCTCTATAAAGTTCCCGTTGATAGTAGTGTCTAAAACAAACCTATTCAAAGAAATAATCCCAACATAAAAATTTCTAAGCAGGATAGTAGTGATTGGTTCTTGGTGGCCCTCTTTTGAGAATCATTAATTTTATACTAAGCATATTTCAGACTTTCACCACCTCTCTGAGTAAAGGTAAGTACTTCTGCCTCACCAAAGGCAAAAGGACCAGCCATAGTGGTAACTACTAGCAAAGTAACAGGTATTTTTGGTATTTTTGATAAGGGGCAAAAGTAAAAACTGAAAGGTAAACTAACAAGACTAAAAAGCAAAGATAAAAGATAGTGTGCAACTCCCCTATCTTGTAGATTGGAGTCCCCGGCAACGGCGCCAGAAATTACTTGATGCTAGCAAGGAAGATAGTTCTCTCACTTCTCGTTGGTTCCCCCAAGTGGAAGGTGAGATGTAGCGTAGCAGCAAATTTCCCTCGGTGAAGATACCAAGGTTATCGAACCAGTAGGACTCCAAGGGAAACAAGAAGGTGTCAACGGCGCAGAAATTGTTGCCGGATGGAGACGAGGTTGACGTGGACCTGCACACACAACAAGTAACTTTGCTCCCAACGAGTACAGAGGAGTTGTCAATTCCTCCGGCCTTGCTGTTTACAAAGGATCAATGCAAGAGATAATAATAGTGGCAACTGAAAGTAAGAACTGGAAGTAAATTGATGGTGTAAACAATGGTGGAAATATGGACCGGGGTCCCATGACGTTCACTAGTGATGTCTCTCTCCCAAAAGACGATAAAAGTGCTAGCGAGGTAAACAAATCACAGCTGGGCAATTGACAGGATTATAAACGCACCGCAATGCTAACTATGCTACAAAAGAAAGGAAGAGGCTCAAAAGCAATGGGAAGTACGCCAAGGTAAGTAGACCGAAATCCATCTGCATCTACTACGAATCATCCACCTTGAGATATCTATCCAGAACATCTCGCTGGTATTAAGTTGTGAATCCCACCCAAAGTGTAAACTCAAAGCAACAGACAACTGCATTAAAAGAACTTTGCGTAAAGTAAACAATCCTTGCACCCACAGGTACAAGCACCGTTGTTTTATCCCTGGTGGCAACAACACATCCCCTAGTCTCATGTTTCTGTCACTCAAGCTAGACATCAGGGGGCTGAACCCACAATCAAGCATGACGCTCCCTCTTGAAGTTGCAACAAATTACTTGGAAAAAGCAAAATACGGCAACAGAGAACATGCCAGAATTAACTAAAGAACACAAATATAAAAGAGAACCAAATATATTACTCATCACAATCTGAACATAGTCTCATAATCCATCAGATCCTAGCAAACTCAACATAGCAACACGGAAAATTACAAAGGTGCCTTGATCATGTGAGGCAGCTCACGAGGTCTCAAAAGTGGAAGCACAAAGAGGGGAGGAGAACATCACATAGCTACTGATGGTACGAATTAACGCCCCCTCGTTGGTTACCCAAAGTGGAAGGTTGAGATGTAGACAACATCAAATTTCCCTCGGTGAAGACACCAAGGTTTGTCTCCAGTAGGACTCCGACAACGACATGAAGGTGACAACGGCGCCAGAGATTGGCGGTTGGCGTGGACCTACACACACAACAGATAACTTTGCTCCCAATGAGTACAGAGAGGTTGTAAATCCCTCTGGCCTTGTTGTTTACAAAGGATAAAACGCACGGGATAATAATGATAGTGATAGCAACGGAAAAGTAAATAAAACAGTAAATTGATAGTGGTGTAAACAGTGGTGAAATATGGACCGGGGTCCTATGATGTTCACTAGTGATGTCTCTCTCCCAAAAGACGATAAAATAGCCATGCGAGGTAAAAAATTACAGCTGGGCAATTGACAGGATTATGTGCACAAACCAATGCTAATTATGCTATAAAGAAAGGAAGAGGCTCAAAAGCATGGGCGGTACGCCAAGACAAGTAGACCGAAATCCATCTGCATCTACCTACTAATCATCCACCTTGAGATATCTATCCAGAACATCTCGCTGGTATTAAGTTGTGAATCCCACCCAAAGTGTAAACTCAAAGCAACAGACAACTGCATTAAAGAACTTTGCGTAAAGTAAACAATCCTTGCACCCGCAAGTACAAGCACCGTTGTTTTCCCCCTAGTGGAAACAACACATCCCCTAGACTCATGTTTGTCACTCAAGCTAGTCATCAGGGGGCATGAACCCACAATCATGCATAACGCTCCCTCTTGGCGTCACTACCTACTACTTGGCCAAAGCAATAAACAGCAACGGAGAACGTGCAAGAATTACTTAAGAACATAAATATAAAAGAGGAGAATCAAATATATTACTCAAACACAATCTGAACATAATCTCATAATCCATCGGATCCCAACAAACTCAGCATAGCAACAGCAGAAAGATTACATAAGTGCCTCGATCATTTAGGGAAGCTCACGAGGTCTAATCCATGAAGAACAAAGAGGGGAGGAGAACATCACATAGCTACTGATCATAGACCCATGGTCCAAGGTGGACTACTCACGGTTCATCCGAGAAGCATCCATAGTGGTGGAGAAGCTCCAGGAGGTGGTTCCTCCCTCTGTCAGGGTGCCGGGAAGAGGTCTTCTGGTGCTCCCGATCTTGGGAGCGCGGCGGCGGCAGAACAGAGGAGAGATCACGAAAAAGGGTTCCCGTCTCGGGGTTTTTGCATCACGGGGAATATATTGGCGAAGGGGGGCAGCCAGGGGGGGCACCAAGGGTCCAGGTGGCCCCCTGGCGCGACCCCACCCTAGGGCGCGCCGGGAGGGCGCTTAGGGACCTGGTGGGTCCCCTCTTGCCCCCCCCTCGATGATTCCCGAAGCTTCCTGTATGCTGATTTTTTATTGTATTTTTCCCGAATTTTTGGAGCACTTTTTATATGGCGGAACCTGAAATAGAAAAACAGCAGAAAACAGAACTGGCACTGGGGTTGTCGGGGATGTACCCCGGCAAATCCCATGGTCAGGGACCCTGGGTTAGTCATGAGAGGCACAGGTCGGACGATAGCTTGTCGGCTAACAGGAGGATACGTTCCTGCTCGATATTATTGATCGGAGATGGCGATTACAGGGAGGCCGAGGCTAGTGCGCACAAGGCTAGGGTTACATATTGTGTATTGGATGATCTCGACGTCTCCCCTCCTAGCCCTTATATACTAGGCTAGGTCTCGGGGAGTCCGTCCAGGATTACAGATGAGGTTTCCTAACCCTGATCTTGTACCGTATGGCAAGTTTGCACCTTCCTTCTGAGTCGCGGACTCCTACGTCGGTACCACTAGTGGGCCAAGGCTGGGCCCAGGCGGCATCTCTGTGGGCCCTTTGTCTTCGAATACACCGGGTAGGCCCATCCATAGGAGTCGTGGGGTCACCCCCTCGTCAGTAGCCCCCGAGTGCCTGGGGGGGGGGGGCTCGAAGAGTCGCGCAGGGACTCGAGTCCATACTTGCATTGTTTTTATGTATGCACGGTTCAACCGAGGGTCGCTGGCAGTCTGGGGCCATGACAAAACCTGTTTCGAGGGATGCTAAGATGAAAGGGCCAAAGGAGTCGACTGGTCGAGCCTTGGTGAATTGCCCTAGTGGCAAATACCGCAGTAGCCCAATCAAACTCATGTCCCTCGACATGGGTTTGGAACACTGGTGTCTAGCAAAAGTCATGCCGCTGCAGGTCTTACAGTGATCAATTGCCGCCAGTAAAGTTCATAGCCTAGGCGCGTCCGCCCAGCTTTTTCTATCATGCAAGCGCATGGAAAAGATTGGGAGTGAAATCGCTCTGCGTCAAGTCCCATCCCGGCCGATCTGCGCAGCGGGGTCTTACCTACACGCTAAGCTTGCGTGGCATCTGGGCACAGTGTATCCTGTTCCAGGAATATGTATTTTTTATTGAGGCACGGAGCCTAGTTGATAATGCACCCACTTGGAATAAACAATCAAGTGAGTTGTTTTAGCAGTCCCTCGCGGAGCTTGGTCAAGCGCTCGGGCGAGGAGTAATATAGAGGAGTATTTGCTCGGGAGATCGTCGAGTTCTCGGGTATATAGAGTTTTGCGAGTAATCACTCAAGTATCGCTTTTGCTCTCGGGGTGAGGGAGCACCCGATACTCTGGGACCGCTCGATCTGGCGAGTGCGGGTCTTCTTATCTTCTGTCGTCGTGAGGGCGCACCCGAAACTCTCATGGGTGCGAGTAATCATTCGAGCATGTTTTTTTTCTTCTTCTTTCGAGTGAGGGAGCACTCGGGACTCTGTGAGTGCGAGTGATCACTCGAGCACATATTTGTCCTTTAGGTGAGGGAGCACCCGAAACTCTAGGGGAGATGCTCCCGATGGGAGTAAAATGTTTTGCCCATCGGAAAAAGATTTAAAAGGCTGGGTCTCTGAGGCTGGGAAATGTACTCGATACGCCTTGTTGGGAAGTGACGCTGGCTTGGTTTTCTGGCATCTTGACCACAGTAGCCTGTCAAAAGAAATGACTTGGCGCTGTCCCGCCGAAATTTTCGCGTCGTGTGATTATGGTCCTCTTTTTGCGCGCGTAGTGGGCGGTGTTTGTTACTGCGCCGATTGGGTTTTCCATGTTTTTCGCCTGCCGTGGGATCGTGCCACGTTTACTGGACGCTGGGATTGAACGGTGCCCCTGCTCGTCTAGCTGTTGGTTAAATACCGAGCGGCTGAGTAAGTTTTAGGTTTTACCCAGCCATTGCCTTCTCCTCTCGCTTCTGGATTTCCCCTGTTCTTGAGCCTTCTTCTTCCTCCTTTTGCCGCGTGATGCGAAATTGATGACAACACCCTCCCGTGCTGCTCCGGAATCGGCCAAGATGTCTGGCAAGTGGGAGCGCTCGACCTTTGGGGTTGCGGATCTCGGCTTGCTGATTGCTGATGGCTTGGTGGCGGGAGATGTCGTGCGGATTCCGGGGGATGAACCTGTTCCCGCTCCGACAGCAGATGAGCGGGTGTGCTTTCAGGCGTTCTTCCCTCGCGGGTTTGCCCTTCCGATTCACCCTTTTGTTCGTGGTTTGCTGTACACCTATCGGCTTCAGCTGCACAATTTGACTCCAAATGGGATTTTGCACATTGCTTGCTTTATTACCCTTTGTGAGGCCTTCTTGGGGATCTATCACCATTGGGGGCTCTGGAAGCGCCTCTTTTGTATAAATAGGACGAACTCTGAGTTTGTTGTGGGGCTTTTAGGTATATCCATTTGGGATAAACATTCGTACTTTGATTTGGAGATGCTTGACTCCGTCAGTGCTTGGCGAAAAATTTGGTTCTATCTAAAGGATCAGCACGTTGCTGGGCATCGATTTGGTCTTGCTCCCTTTAATTCCGATGCGCGAGTAGTCAAGCAGGATTCATGGTCCCATTCTTTGTCTGCGAAAGAGTCATCTGAAGGGGCTCCGTTCTTGGAGAGGGTTGGTCTAGTGAAGGACACTTGACCGGTGGGCAGCTCATCTCTGTTTTTATTGGGAGGCGCGTTCAGCCATTGCAGTGTCGAGCCCGTCCCATGTGGCAATATGAGGGACTCGAGGACTCGACGAGATGCTCCCGCGAGGAGCTTAATGTCGATGGCCTCTTGGCCCGGATCCAATACGTGACCAAGTGCTCGAGCGTTTCCGAGTTGGGTTTCGCCCTTCCTTATTCTTCTGATCACGCGCTGCCGCAGGTTCGCGTTTTTTGAATTTCTCGTCTGATTGAGATGTTTGCTTGACTGCTTGCTGATGATGCTATTTTATTTGGTAGGATCATGTTCCTGTGTTGTGCAACCCTCTGCAGCCGGAGGATGCTGATATTCGCGAAGAGCCGTATGCTTCCGCTGTTGACGATGCTGCTCTGAGTGCTGGTGCAAGCGTGCTCGCGGGTTCCACTGGTGCTGACGAGTCCACGGGGGTCGTGCTGCCGGGGACCGGAGATAGTGAGGAATTGGCTCCCTTTCGTGTCAAGCGGTCGCGGCCTTTGGGTGCCGAGGACTTTGACGCGACGAGTGGTGCCGTCCCGCTGTCTGTACCTTCTGCTGAGCCGTCTCCTCCTGTTGCTTCATGCAAAAGGCCCAAGTTTGGGAGGTTGTTGCGTGCTCGCTCTGTGTGTGGCGGGTAAGCATATGCTTGACTTTGTTGGGGCTGTTTTTCCTCTGTTCTTTTGTCTGATGGCTTTTATCTTGTAGTGATGCGACTGCTCCGGCTGCTTCCTCCACCAGTGCGGCTGCTGTCGACCTGCAGTCGCCTGACTCTAGAGCAGCCGCCAAGCATATTGGGGATTCTTGGGTTGCTGTTGGTCAGCCCGTACCGTCGGTGACTCCTGCTGTCTCGGATGCTGGTAGGATTCCTGCTGCTGCTACTCCTGTGGCGGCTGGTGTTGTTGCTCCTGATGTAAGGCCTGCTGCTCCAGGTCATCCTTACTTGGGCCGTCTTGATCTCGCCGTTGAGGATAAAGTCCGCTTTTTCGACCGCATAGCTGGGCTGGTGAGTTTGTTTCCTGTTTTTCTTGTGTAGTTTTTGTAATCGGGGGCACGGCAGTGCTCCCGATGGGAGTAGCCCCCGAGGCTGCAAGCAAGTGTTTGCAGTTGATTGTAGTCTTGCCTTGGCTCTGTTCTTGCGTTGTATTGTCATTGGGAGCACGGCCAGTGCTCCCGATGGGAGTAGCCCCCAAGGCTGCAAGCAAGCGCTTGCGGTTGGTTGTAGTCTTGCTTTGGTTCCGTCTTAATATTTGATTTCTTTGAGTAGCCGGTGTTCCGGCACTGTGAGCGTCTGGTGGTCAAAGCTGAGCGTTGGCAGCAGGCCCACAATTCTGCCCAGGATGCCTTGTCTGCCATGAGTAGTGAGTATTTCTTCTTGTACTGCTATGCTTGAACTGTTGTGTCCTTTGTTTTGACTGTTGTTTTGTTTCTCAGACCGTCGTCAAACTGCCGAAAAGCAGGTCGAAAAGGCGGAAAGAACGATTTCCAACCTCAAGGCTTCTTTGGCTTCCAAGGAGAAGGAGCTGCACGATCAGCACGAGGAGCTGGTACGCCCGCGTCAGGCTGAGGATGCGCTTGTGCAGGCAGAGGCGGTCGTGTGAGCGTCTTCGGGTCTTGGCGAACTCGCTTGTCTGTAAGTCGTCGTTCCGTTGCTGGGCGTTTTGACTCTTTGTCTTCCCGTAGTGATTTTGGTTGCTTGGTGCAGCCTCTACGGGTGCTAGTGCGACAAAGGTGGTTGCATCGGGTTCTGGAGTCCTCCGTGGGGCCGTGGATGCCATGTCGGCTGCTGTTGATGTTGCCAAGGGTGTCTGCGCCCGGGCTTCCACTCTTGTGGGGTCTTGTTCATGAGCACCTCATGCCGGAGGGCGCGAAGGTGCCAGCTATTCTGGACGCCCGCGTTGCTGCATTTGGTGGTGGTGGGGATCTCTTGGAGGAGCTAGTTGGGGAGAACGTGGTGAGTGGTCTTTCCACGTCCCTTGTTGTTCTTATGGGGCACGAAATTGCCATTGACGACTCTCTAGTTGAGACTGTCCCTACTTATACTGACGAGCAGAGCACACGAGCCACTATTCTGGCTCGTCGCCTGCAGGAAGTTGTGGATGCTCAGTATCCCTCCTCTGCAGGCAAGGGGGGGCGTAGCCATGTCTTGTCGTCTGAAACTTCTGGTTGTAATATGCCTCCTCTGTGGTGGTGAATCTTTGCTACTTTGATTGAAATAACTGCTTGGTCGTTCCTGCTGTTTGAGCTTGATTGTCCTTTCTTTTTGTTCGTTTTGCGGTAGGCCGCCCCGGGCATGCTTCGGTCTTGGAGTTCGTTCAAGGAGGACGCTCGCGAGGGCGCGTACGAGTCCGTGTGCTTGAGGCTGAGAAACGCTGAGCGGGAAGTTGTTCGCTTGAAGGGGGCTGCAGCAGTCCATCGTTCCAAACGCGAGCGTGCGGAGGCCGTGCTGGATAGTCTTGCTTCGTGGGTGGTGAAGTTGTCTGACCTCCTGCGAGGTGAGTCTGGCTGCTGCTCGATTGCTCGGCTGCATTTAGTAGCTTTCCTGTCGTCGTCTTTATTTTGATTCTGTTTTTCGAAGTGCTAGCGGGGCGGTCCCGGGATGAAGAGAAGGCCATCCAGTCGGAGCTGTCTCGGCTGGATGATCCTAATGTGCAAGCGAGTAATCCTTTCTGGGCAGATGGGGCTCGTGCTCGAGCATTTGATGTGCTTCGTCTTCGAGTTGAGCGGGTGTCGGCTGCTCTGCGGTACTGTCAACAGGTGTTGGGCGGGGACTCTGAGTTTTATCCGCTGCAGGTGGTGCCATGGTCCTTTGAGACGCTCAGCCGCGTATTTTTTCAGCCTGCAGAGCTGCGTCGCGTGATGAATCACCAGATTCATGCTGGAGCCCGCGCTGCCTTGGGCTTGGTCCATAGTCATTGGCCGGGAGCTGATATTGCTCAAGTGGTGGGGGGTCCTCCAGGTGGTAAGGATTATCCGATGGATGAGCATTACGCGGCGGTCGATGAGCCTGCGCGCTGAGTTGTGAAGCGGGTTTGCGAAGAGAACGATCGTTATCTGGGTGCCCTTATTAAGGCAAAGATGGAGCCTGGGGGTTAGATTCTTCCTTTCTTTGTATGTGCTTCTTCTTCGTGTACTGTAGTCCTTTGTTGTCTTGTTTTTGCAGTGACTGGTTTTGCTGCTGTGGTGAGCCCTTGAGTGCTGATTTCGTTTGTGTCGCGATTGCGAAGAACGCCTCGGGGGTGACTGCTGCGGCGAGCCCCCGAGTGCCAGTTTTGTTTAGGTCGCGATTGCGAAGAACGCCTCGGGGGGTGGCTGCTGCGGCGAGCCCCCGAGTTCCAGTTTTGTTTAGGTCGCGATTGCGAAGAACGCCTCGGGGCGTGGCTGCTGCGGCGAGCCCTTGAGTGCCAGTTTTGTTTAGGTCGCGATTGCGAAAAACGCCTCGGGGGGTGGCTGCTGCGGCGAGCCCCCGAGTGCCAAATTTGTTTATGTCGCGATTGCGAAGAACGCCTCGGGGGGTGGCTGCTGCGGCGAGCCCCCGAGTGCCAGTTTTGTTTAGGTCGCGATTGCGAAGAACGCCTCTGGGGGTGGCTGCTGTGGCGATCCGCCGAGTGCCAGTTTTGTTTATGTCGCGATTGCGACGAACGCCTCGGGGGTGGCTGCTACGGCGAGCCCCTGAGTGCCAATTTTGTTTAGGTCGCGATTGCGAAGGACGCTCAGGGGGTGGCTGCTGCGGCGAGCCCCCGAGTGCGAGTTTTGTTTATGTCGAGATTGCGAAGAACGCCTCGGGGGGTGGCTGTTGCGGCGAGCCCCCGAGTGCCAATGAATCAATTTTTGGAAAAAAAAAACAATATTCTTCCTGGTGTTTCTTACATTTAGTAAGAAGGGGGGTCTGATGAGGACAGTCCCCTTTATTAAGAACGGAGGCGTGGTAGCCTTAAGGGCTAGTTAGCTTCTTCTCTGAGTGCTCGGGTCCTTCGGGTGATGGCTTCTTCTACGTGAGCGCTTCTTCTGCGGGTCCCGTGGTCTCGCTGGCTTGGTGGGCTCCAAAGGCCTCTAATATTTTGTGGAATTCCTTGTCACAGCGGTCGGACCTGATAAAACTGCCGCTGACTGTGATGACCCCATGTGGTCCTGGCATTTTTAGCTTAAGGTAAGCATAGTGAGGCACTGCCATGTAACGGGCGAAGGTTGTTCGCCCGAGGATTGCGTGGTACTGCGACTTCCAGTCGACCACTTCAAAGTCTAGGATCTCCTTGCGGAAGTTGGTCGCATTGCCAAAGACCACCTCCAGGCTTATTTTTCCCAGAGGGTAGACTGCTTTTCCTGGCACGATCCCGTGGAAGGTTGTGCTTGAGGATTTCAGCGCGGAGCTCTGGATTAGCATTTCTTCGAGTGTCCTTGTGAAGATGATGTTGATCCCGCTGCCACCATCCATGAACACTCGTGAGATGTCGTAGTTCCCAATTCTGGCCTCGAGCACTAGCGTGGCGTGTCCTGGTCGAGGGATGGCAGGCGGGTGGTCCTCCCAAGAGAAGGTAATTTTTGTCTCAGACCCGCGCAAGTACTCCGGGACAGCGGGGTGCGAGGAGGCTACGAGAAAAACTTGTCTTGTGACCTGCTTCTACTGCCTATTTGAAGGCCTGCCTTCTTGTATCATGTAGATCCTACCGTGGGCTTCTGGATACTGCTCCTCTACATCTGGTGTCCTGCGCCGTTGCTGGATTGCTGCCACTTGCCTTGTTGGCAGAGGAGGGGCAGGTGGTGCGTCGTGGGCGATGGGCCCGACTGCTATGCTCGCGAGTGGCTGGACCGCTGTTGTCGCAGATCGACTTTTTTCCTCAGCCAACTCGTTGAAGTTTCTGTAGTTCCTGAGGGTGTGTCCTGATCTGAGCTCCCCTCGTGTTTCTGAATCCGTGTATCGAGCATGGTCCGTCGAGTTGTTCTTTGGCCGAGCGGTATGTTCTAGTGCTGTCGCGCGGCTGCCTCGTCCTCCAGTCTCGTTTCTGAGCTTGGGGCGCATCTTCGAGGTTGTCTCTTCTCTGCGTTCTGCTGTCCTCGCGATGCCTGCCGTCTCTGTCGTCTGGGAAGCCGGCGGCGACCATGTCGGGTCCTCTGTCATCGTAGAAATTGCGCCTGGATCGCTTCCTTCGTCGGTCGAGTCCTCTTTCTCCATTGTGGTAGTCGTAGTCGTGCTCTGAGCGTGCGGTGTGGATTTTTGTTTCGTTGCGAACGGAATCCTCGCCATCCGCCCAACTGTTGGCTTGCTCCAGCAGACGTGCGAGTGTTCGGACTTTCATCTGTCCGAACTGTTCCTTGAATTCAATGCGCTGCAGGCCTCGCCTGAATGCGTCGATTGCGCTTTCGTTTGATATGTCTTCTGCTGAATTCTTGAGTATGGTCCACCGCTGGATGTAGGCTTGCAGGGTTTCCCTGGTTCCTTGCTTGCATGCCCGCAGCTCCTCGAGCGATGTCGGTCGCTTGTATGTGGATTTGAAGTTTTTTATGAAGGCATCACGGAACTGCCTCCATGAGCTGATGGATCCTCGCGGGAGATTCTTCAACCAGTGTCGTGCCGAGCTCTCGAGCATGAGCTGCACATACTGCATTGCCGTGACGTTGGTCCCTCGCTAGAACTTGACTGTTGTTAAGTAGTTGTCGAGCCATGCCTCTGGCTCCTTGAGTCCATTGTATTTTAGCGTTGTGGAGTTCAATTTGAACCCACTCGGCATTCGAGTCTCGCGTATGGAACGCGTGAAGCATAATGCTCCGCATGGCTCAATTTCTTCGTCGAAGGCTTCTTCGTCCGAGTACTCTTCACGTGTTGCGCGTCTTCGTCTGCTGCGGTTGACTTTGTTCTGTGTGATGCCGTCGCGCGCGTCTCGTCGACTGCTGCGGCGCCTGTTGTCGTTGTCGTCGCTGTCGTGCTTCCTGTTTTTGCCAGAGCGTTTGCGCCAGTCATTGTTGTTGTCGTCGTCATCGGGTGAGCTGGGGTCCCTGTCTGGTGTCCTCTCGCGGTTCGGTCGCCTTGCACTTGATTTTTTGGGTGTAGAGGCGGCGATGGCGTCTTTCATTATCTGCAAGGCTATTGATGTGTTGCTATCTGGTCTGTTCTGCCTATTTTTCTGGACGCGAGATAGGTAGTCTCGGGCGCTTATAAGGGCTTCTGCTGGAGTGAGGGGTTCCTCTTCATTGTCCTCCTCTTCTAGCTTGAAGTCGTCGTCGAGCTTTTGAACCACTCTCTTCTTGTCTGTTCGTCGCAGGTTGCTGAATTTTGATTTAGCGCGGAGAGGGGAGCCGTGACCCGGAGAGTCGTCTCTTGGGGGTGGCTTGCGATTGTTTTTCTGCTCGGCAACCACCTTTTCTTGCTTCTCCAACTCTAGGCGCCGTTGTCTCGCTTGCTGGGTTAGCTCGCTTGCCAATTTGTTGTATGCCCTGAGCTTGTCCCTTGTTGCGTTTGATGGTAGTAGCTTGCCGTGTTCGACTACGTCTCTTACTCTGGCCATTGACTCTTTGGACAGGTACATTCTCTCTTTGGGTGGGTCGTCCGCCGGACCCGGGGTTTGTTGCTTACTGCTTGATGGCTCGTCGCCCTTGTGGTTGCTCTGTTCTTTCCCCTGTGGTACTTTCATTGGTATGCTTCCCACTTCTCCGAGCTTTACAACAGTCTTACTGGTGGTTCCGGGCTCTTTTGTGTTGCAGTTGGCTCGACGAGTGTTTGAGTCGTCGTCTTGGCCCTTTCCGTTTGCTGGTGGTGCGTCGGTTTCTGCCATGAACACCTGAGATGGTGCCCTGACTGCCTTATTGCTCGCGCGTGTGATGCTGCTTTTCCAGGCCGGGGGTCCACCCGAGCGGTCACGGGTGACGTGAAGCCTTGGGTTGGGTGGGCAGTCGCGGCTGGCTCAAAGGGGGGCTGCGCGGGTGGCCACTGCGTCAATTGTTGTTGTAGATGTCGTCGCAGGTGCTCGGGCGTCGTCCGTGAGGCGGAGGGCGCCCCAGTGGTTGATGTAGATCCGATATGCTCCGAAGATCAGGTTGATGCCGGAGCGTAGGTCGGCGAAGGCTGGTCGGAGAGTCGAAAGATGGGCCGTGAAACCGAGGGACCCAAACAGATCGGATTCCGCCTGGGTCGTCGGATCGGAGAGTGCTGGTGAAGTCATCGCGTCGGAGGGTGTTGAAGATGCCGGTGAGGCCGCCGAGATCGTGTTCCCAACCTGTGCGGTTCACACAGACGGCGCCAATTGTCGGGGATGTACCCCGGCAAATCCCATGGTCAGGGACCCTGGGTTAGTCATGAGAGGCACAGGTTGGACGATAGCTCGTCGGCTAACAGGAGGATACGTTCCTGCTCGATATTATTGATCGGAGATGGCGATTAAAGGGAGGCCGAGGCTAGTTGATACGGTGAGGATAGTTCTCACTCCTCGTTGGTTACCCCAAGTGGAAGGTGAGATGTAGCCTAGCAGCAAATTTCCCCTATGTAGAGGATAGGGTTTCTCTCCCGTAGGACTCGCAGAGATACAAGAAGGTGGTAAAGTGAACAATGGCGCCGTTCACAACCGAGGGTTGCTAACTTCACCTGGACCTGCACACAGATACAGATAACTTTGCTCCCAACGAGTACAGAGGAGTTGTCAATTCCTCCGGCCTTGCTGTTTACAAAGGATAAAACACACGGGATAATGATAGTGATAGCAACTGGAAAGTAAACTAAGGATGTAAACAGTGATATGAAGATGGACCGGGGTCCCGTGATTTTCACTAGTGATGTCTCTCTCCCGAAAGACGATAAAGTGCTAGCGAGGTAAACAAATCACAGTTGTGCAATTGACAGGATTATGAAGGCAGCGCAATGCTAACTATGCTGCAAAGAAAGGAAGGGATCAAAAGCAATGGGCAGTACGCCAAGGTAAGTAGACCGAAATCCATCTGCATCTACTACGAATCATCCACCTTGAGATATCTATCCAGAACATCTCGCTAGTATTAAGTTGCGAATCCCACCCAAAGTGTAAATCCAAAGCAACAGACAACTGCATGAAAAGAACTTTCCGTAAAGTAGACAATCCTTGCATCCGCGGATACAAGCACCATTGTTTTATCCCTGGTGGTAACAACACATCCCCTAGTCTCATGTTTCTGTCACTCAAGCTAGACATCAAGGGGCTGAACCCACAATCAAGCATAACGCTTCCTCTTGGAGTTGCAACATATCACTTGGCCAAAGTAAAATACGGCAACAGAGAACATACAAGAATTTACTCAAGAACAAAATATAAAGGAGAAGAACCAAATATATTACTCATCACAATCTGAACATAGTCTCATAATCTATCAGATCCCAACAAACTCAGCATATCAACAGCAGAAAAATACAAAGGTACCTCGATCATGTGAGGCAGCTCACGAGGTCTCGAAAGTGGAGGCACAAAGAGGGGAGAGACAGATCACATAGCTACTGGTCACGGACCCATGGTCCAATGGAAACTACTCACGGTACATACGGGAGGCGTCCATGTCTATGGATGGTCTCCCGGAGGGGGTAGCTTCTCCCGGCAGGGTGCCGGAGCAGCTTCTCCAGGCATCCCCGATCTAGAAACGGCGGTGGCGGCGGTAAAAAGGAGTTCCTCCCCGGGGTTTTCATCACGGGGGGTAAATATAGGAGAAGGGGGGCACCGAGAGGGGCCACAGGGCAGCCAGGAGGCTCCCTGGCGCGGCCTAGGGTGGGGCCGCGCCAGGGACCCTTCTGGAGTCCCTGTGGTGGCCCCCCTTCCCTCCTTTGGTGTTTCCGGAAGCTTCCGTGTCGCTGATTTTTTTATCTGATTTTCCGGATTTTTTGGAGCACTTTTAATGGCCGGAAAACCTGAAATATAAAAACAGCAACTGGCAGCTGGGTGCACTGGGTTAATGGATTAGTCCAAATATGCTCAAAAGTGTATGAAATTCCAAGCAAATCATGGCAAAGTCACACAAAACATGCATGGAGCAAGCAGAAATTATAGATACGTTTGGGAAGTATCAACATCCCCAAGCTTAATTCCTGCTCATCCTCGAGTAGGTAAATGATAACAAGCATAATTTATGTGGTGACATGCCACACAACCATAAAAGGACTTCTAAGTAAAGCAATCAAAGCATGCAATTCAATTCAAGTCTTAACAAGCAAGAGTCTATATTAGCGAAGCAACAAAAGAACAAAAGGTGCAAGAGCTCTCGCTGTCCGTGACTCGAATGTCTCCAGATGGTGTTTGCGTGCAAGCAGGGGATAGGGAAATACGAGATAAAAAAGTAATTGTTGAGAACAACTATCTACTAAAGTTTCACACTTAGTCTCCTTTGGATTCTTATCTTGACTCGTCCCCAGACCACAAGCCAGGTACAAGTCAAACAGATCCACTCCCTTTCGATATTTTGAGCACTCATGCAATGGATGAGTGTGAGCAAGAAAGTTGACACCTAAAAGGTGAAACAGAAAGAAGGTGGAGGAGGAAGACAAAAGGGTGTGAAAGGCTCACATCAATGAGTACAATCATAGGCGAGAGAAGGCCATATGATAGATATGATGTGAGGAGTAGGGATTGCCATGCAACGGATGCACATGTGAGCTAAAAGCTCTCCAAGGGAACTAGTGGGGGTGCATCTAACTTGCTTGCTCAATAAGTCCTAGAGCTCGTTCGAGGAGGCTCATCATTGGAATATACAAGCCAAGTTCTATAGTGTGAAGGTCCCCACATAGCTATATGCACGATGATGATCTCTATGGAGTACAAGGGATAGAGGATGAAGTACTAGTGTGGATCTCTCAAAAGGAATAGTAGTGTGCCTCCTTCTCTCTTTTTATTTTTTTCTTCTCTTTTTTCTATTTTTTTGTATTTTTTTGGTGGCCTCAATGACTCTTTCTATTTAACTCTCATTTGTCCTCTTTGGGATCTTTTGATTTTGTCCTCTTTGGGATCTTTTCCTCACTTTAGGGGCAAGACTCTATATTTTACAAGAATATAGGAGATCTTTCACACTTTACAAAGGTACTCACATAAAGAAGATATAACTATCATGATGCAAAGGTATGACATGAAGATCAAGTCATGAGAAGGTGGATGTTGCATGGCAATGTATCTCGGAAAGGCTATGGAAATTCCTTGTAGGTAGGTATGGTGGCTGTTTTGAGGAAAGATATAAGGAGGCTTATGATGACAGAGTGTATCGTGCCAAGGGTTTGGATGCACCAGCAAAGTATGCGCCAACTCTCAAGGTGAGAAAGGGCAATGCACGGTACCGAAGAGGCTAGAAAAAGTATAGGTGGGTGGAAGTGTCAACTTTCGAATACTCACATTAGTCCGAAGAACTCATGCACTTATTATCGGTAACTCTCAATCTAATAAGGAGGTTTCACAAAGAGACAAGTACCCCGAGGAGGAGTGTATGGGGGTTTGGTTATCCTTGCGCATCCTGGACTCATGGTACGTAAGTGTACTCTAATATTCAACCCCTCAGAAGAGTAGTGATCCATCTAGTAGCTAAAGTTCTCAACTAATTTCGTAAGTTTTGAAACTAAACACGGATTGCCCAAAATACGACATCTATCACTAATAGGCTAAAGGTCTTGACACCAAAAGTCCAAACATTACTCAAAACAATACATCAAAACTATTGCAAGTTACTACTACAAAAGAATAGCAACCTCAATTACCTACTCCAAGTCAAGACACAAAACTCAGTGCAACAGGCAAACTCTCTAAACAAGATAAACATGAAAACTCAAGAGAGTTCTAGCAACAAACTAAACAAAAGCTCTTTAAAAAGATAAACATGAAAACTAAGAGCAAAACATGACAGTAGCTATGAAAAAGATAAAGAACACACACACAAACATGACAGTAGCAAGGAAAGCTAAATAAAACTAAAAATAAAACCTAAGAGCGAGACGCTCCAAGCATAGCACATAATGCATGAAGTGATAAAAAATATAGTGAAACGAGAGACGAACTGATAATTGTTGACGGAGAAGGGGATGCATGGGGGCATACCCAAGCTTAGACGCTTGAGTATCCTTGAATATTTCTTGGGGATGCATGGGGGCATCCCCAAGCTTGAGCGCTTGACACTTCTTAATCTTCTTTCATCATCTTCCCTCGCACACTTGAAAACTCCCTTCATACATAATCTGATTAGCGAGGTTAGTACCCATAATAAAATAATTTTTCTCTACTGGAAATAAATATATTCTTGAAGGGTTACTGTTTCTCAAGATTTCCAAAAAGTTTTTGCAAAGAAAAAGCAAGCTTAAGGTTTGCAAAACGAAGAAAGGGCAAAACAGGACAGAATCTGTGAAAAACAGACCAGCAGGTAGTAAAGATTTTTTTAGGGATACTTCTGCAACTCTAATAAAAAAACTCAGAACATACGAAAGTTTCGTAATTGTATAGAGCACTCTGTGTAAAAAATTCAGCTCAAAAATATGAACTGGGATTTTTTTGTGATTTTTCTAGTCACGAGGACAGAATCTGTTTTCTGGGCAGCATGTCACAATTTTCACTTCCCTTGTCTTATGAGGCTATAAAAGGAACAAAGCTTGAAAAATAAAGATACAATGATGTTGCTACAGTGGTAACAATCATCAAGACCACTAAAAACAGAAGAAAAACAAAAAGGAAATCCTAAATTCGTTGCGGGCTGCTTCCCGAAAGCGCTTCTTTAAAGCCATTAGCTAGGCTTAATGCAAATAGATCAAGTCTTTTCAAGAAAATAACTAGCCCGTGTAACGGACTCAAAAGGAAACTTAATATTTTTCCTAGGGAAGTGTTCCATCCCTTTCTTGAGAGGGAATTGTAATTTTGTAATCCCTTCTTTCATATCAATAACAGCACCCACGGTGCGAAGAAAAGGACGTCCCAAAATAATTGGACAAGAAGGTTCACATTCAATGTCCATGATAGTAAAATCAACGGGAACATAATTGTCATTGACAATGATAAGAACATCATCTATCTTCCCCAAAGGTTTCTTTACGGAAGAATCAACGAGACGAACACCAAAAGAACAAGGATCAAAAGGTTTCAATTCAAATATATCATACATTCTTTTGGGCATAACAGAGGTACTAGCTCCAACATCACATAAAGCATAACAAGAAAAGTTATTCAACTTAATTTTAATCATAGGATCCCAACCATCTTCTAGCTTTCTAGGTATGGAGGATTCTACCCTAAGCTTCTCCTCCCTAGCTTTGATGAGAGCATTAGTGATATGCTCCGTGAAGGCAAGATTAAGTGTGCTAGTGTGGGGGTCTCTAGACATCTTATGAAGGAAACGAATAACTTCAGAAAGGGTACAATTATCAAAATCAAGGTCACTACTATCAAGTAAAGTAGTAGTGGTGTCCTTTAGGCTCACTTGTTTGGTAGCTTCTATAGTCATAGGAATTTCTTCTTCTACGGTTGAGGTCATAGCATCACCATTAATAGGTCCTATGGGACTAGGGGTGCATTGGGTGCTAAGAGTTTGGATATCCTCAACCACTTGGATAGTAGCAACGGTATGGTGTGTAGGAAGGCTTTTAATTCTATCTTCTTCCATAGGGATAACTTCTGGTTTGGCTGCCATTTGATTTATCAAAGTAGCCTGTGTGTGAGACATATTGGAAACTTGGGTTTCCGTGGTGGTGAGCCTAGTCTGGAAGTTAGAAATCTCAATGTTCAGACTCTCTAGTTGTCTACCAATGTCTTGCAAGATGGAAGTATGCTCATCTAATTGTCTAGAGAAGGTCCTATTTTGTTCATATTGGGTGTGCATGTAGTTCTTAGTGGCCTTCTCTATTTCCAAAAGTTTCTCATAACTAGGCATGTCTCTATCTCTAGGGGCAGAGTTTCTGGTGCTAGGATAAGTGTTGTTGTTCCCAGAGTTGTTGGAGGGGAACGGTCTAGGATTGCTACCAAAGTTACTCCTATAAGCATTGTTGTTGAAGTTGTTTCTAGAGATAAAGTTCACATCTACTTCATCTTGAGCAATCAAAGAATTTAAAGGAACATCTTGAGGATCAATAGGAGATTGCTTGGTAAGTAGACACATACTCAAGTCAACGTTTTCATTTAGGGAGGAGATCTCCTCGACAGAGTTTACCTTCCTACCTGTTGGAGCTCTTTCGGTGTGCCATTGGGAATAGTTGGTCTTCATCTCATCGAGAAGTTTTGTGGCAGCACCAAGTGTAGTTGACATAAAGGTTCCTCCCGCAGCTGAATCTAGCAAGTTCCGCGAGGTAAAGTTCAAGCCTGCATAAAAAGTTTGGATAACCATCCAAGTAGTCAAACCATGCGTAGGGCAATTCTTAACAAGAGATTCCATGCGTTCCCAAGCTTGGGCAACGTGTTCATTATCCAATTGTTTAAAATTCATAATAAAACTCCTCAATTGGATAATCTTAGCAGGGGGGTAGTACTTCCCAATAAAAGCATCCTTGCACTTATCCCAAGAATCTATTCTATTCCTAGGCAAGGATTGAAACCAGATTTTAGCTTCATCTCTCAAGGAGAAAGGAAAAATCTTAAGCTTAACAATATCACCATCTATTTCCTTTTACTTTTGCATATCACAAAGCTCAATAAAATTATTTAAGTGCAAAGAAACATCATCTCTAGCACCGTAGAATTGATCTTTCATAACAAGGTTTAGCAAAGCAGGTTTAATCTCATAGGAAGGTGCTGAAGTAGCAGGTGTAGCAATAGGAGTGCAGACAAAGTCACTGTTGTTGTGACTAGTGAAGTCACACAACTTGGTGTTCTCAGAGGAACCCATGGTAGCAGCAAGCAAGATAACTATTTTTTGGATTTTTGATGAAGGACACTAAAGCAAAAACTGAAAGGTAAACAAACAAGACTAAAAAGCAAAGATAAAAGATAGTGTGCAACTCCCCTATCATGAAGAGCGGAGTCCCCGGCAACGGCGCCAGAAATTGCTTTTGATGGTATGAATTAACGCCCCCTCGTTGGTTACCCAAATTGGGAGGTCGAGATGTAGACAGCAGCAAATTTCCCTCGGTGAAGACACCAAGGTTTGTCTCCAGTAGGACTCCGACAACGACAGGAAGGTGAAAATGGCGCCAGAGATTGGCGGTTGGCGTGGACCTGCACACACAACATATAACTTTTCTCCCAACGAGTACAGAGAGGTTGTCAATCCCTCAGGCCTTGTTGTTTACAAAGGATAAATAGCACGGGATAATAATGATAGTGATAGCAACAGAAAATTAAATAAAGCAGCAAATTGATAGCGGTGTAAACAGTAGTGAAATATGGACCGGGGTCCTATGATGTTCACTAGTGATGTCTCTCTCCCAAAATACGATAAAATAGCCATGCGAGGTAAACAAATTACAGCTGGGCAATTGACAGGATTATGTGCGCAAACCAATGCTAATTATGATATAAAGAAAGGAAGAGGCTCAAAAGCATGGGCGGTACGCCAAGACAAGTAGACCGAAATCCATCTGCATCTACCTAATAATCATCCACCTTGAGATATCTATCCAGAACATCTCGCTGGTATTAAGTTGTGAATCCCACCCAAAGTGTAAACTCAAAGCAACAGACAACTGTGTAAGTGCATCAAGTGCCCTCCCCTTGAGGTTTTGGAGTTTGATGACAAAACGGTTAAGGGACTGATGTGTTTGTGAGTATACACAGGAGAACAGTCCCTGATGAGGTTTTTAACCACCAATGTCGACCCCCCAAAATGTTGAGGAACATTGGAGAAATCGGTGCGTTTCTTGAAGAATGAAGTTGCACGAAATCCTGAGGAATCAGGATCCTGTAGCGTTCGGTTGAAGCTGAAGCTGAGGACGATCCTGAGGACGTTCGCGCTGAAGACGAAGTTGAAGCGTAGTCTTCGCTAAGACTTTTTATACTTCTTGAGTCGTAGGAAAACACCGCACTATTGGAGGGGTTGAAGAAAACGAGTTCCGATGGTCTGAGGAATTGCTCAACTGGGAATCCTGAAGAAAAACCCTGAGGAGATCTCCTGCAGTAGAAGTTCAGTTCCTCGGGTGTCTGAGACGTTGTTCTTTAGGACACTGAGGAATCTGTCTTCGGTTGAGGAGTCTGGAGACTGCGAGTGCAGTTCTCCTGAAGAGAGAGAAATATCCTGCAGTAGAAGTTCAGTCCTCGGGTGTCTGAGACGTTGTTCTTCAGGACACTGAGGTAACTAACTTTGGTTGAGGAGTCTGAAGATCGCCAGTGCGACTCTTCTGAAATACGTGAGGAGAGAGAATACTTTGACCATGACACGTGTTGCGTTGTGAGAGGCTAGAACTTGTCTAGCAACGGTCATTTCCGAGGGCATGAGGGTAATTGCATGCATGGGCATTTATGTAATTTCACCTCGGGTTGCTCCGCGGCTATAAATATCCACCCCCAGCCCCATTTGTGGGTTGGCTGCTCCGAGAGAAAAACCGACACTTGTCATTTGAGAGCAACCCACCTCTGAGGACACTGAAGAACCTAAGTGAGGAAAACCACCAACCTGAGTAGTTGAGCATTTCTGAGGAAGTCGGTTCGAGTGATCCGAACCTTTTTACTCTTGAAGACTGTGATCTTCCAGCCGGTGTAGAAGACTTCAGTCTGAGGAAGTCAAGATGAAATTGTGACTTCCCTGAGTGACTGAGTCTGTGAAGGTTTCGGGAGTCTACCTTGAAGACTCACCTGAGTTATTGGACGGAGTCTGAGGACACTAGTTCAAGGAGAATAAGGTGAAGACTATGTCTTCTGAGTTGAATCTCAGCCTCTCCAACCAGATGTAGAGTTGTCACAGCAACTTGAACTGGTCTACCAAACCAATGTCTTCAATCTCTGGTGCTATCTCTTCAACCTCTTAAGCTTCAGTATTTGCTATGTTGAATTCTTATGCTTCAGCTCTCCCTATGCTCTTTGTCTTCATACTATGCATCTGAATTCATTTATTTCTGTTGCGTGGACCGGGATACGTGATGTTCGCTAGTGATGTCTCTCTCCCAAAAGACGATAAAATTTCTATGCGAGGTAAACAAATTAAAGAAAGGCAATTGACAGGATTATGAACGCACCGCAATACTAACTATGCTACAAAAGAAAGGAAGAGGTTCAAAAGCACAGGCAGTACGCCAAGGTAAGTAGACCGAAATCCATCTGCATCTACTACTAATCATCCACCTTGAGATATCTATCCAGAACATCTCGCTGGTATTAAGTTGCGAGCCCCACCCAAAGTGTAAACCCAAAGCAACAGACAACTGCATTAAAAAGAACTCTGCATAAAGTAAACAATCCTTCTAACCGCGGTTACAAGCACCGTTGTTTTCCCCCTTGTGGCAACAGCACATCCCCTAGACTCATGTTTCTGTCACTCAAGCGTGTCATCGGGGGGCATGAACCCACAATCTAGCACAACGCTCCCTCTTGGAGTCACTACCTACTACTTGGCCAAAGCAATAAACAGCAACGGAGAACATGCAAGAATTACTTAGGAACAAAAATATAAGAGATAAAAACCAAATATATTACTCTATCACAATCTGAACATAATCTCATAATCCATCAGACCCTATCAAACTCAACATAGAAATAGAAGAAATATTACAAAGGTGCCTCGATCATGTAGGGCAGCTCACGAGGTCTAAACAATGAAGATCAAAGAGGGGAGGAGAACATCACATAGCTACTGATCACGGACCCATGGTCCAAGGAAAACTACTCACAGGACATCCGGGGAGCATCCATGGTGGAGAGGAGACTCCCGGAGGTCAATCCTCCCTCCGGCAGGGTGCCGGGAAGAGGTCTTCTGGTGCTCCCGATCTTCGGAAGCGCAGTGGCGGCTGAACAGAGGCGAGTTCGTGGAATAGGGTTCTGCTTCTGGGGTTTTCCCGTGACGGGGGATAAATAGGCGAAAGGGGGCAGCCAGAGGTGGGCCAAGGGCCCCAGGCGCGACCAGGGGTGGGGCCGCACTGGGTGGCCGCCTGGGTCCCCCCTGGCTCCCCTCTTGCCCCTCCCGGGCTCTTCTCGAAGCTTCCGTCACGCTGATTTTTTATCCGAATTTTTCTGGCACTTTTTATATGGGGGAAAACTGAAATAGAAAAACAGCAGAAAACAGGAAGTGGCACTGGGGTGCACTGAGTTAATAGGTTAGTCCAAGTATGATCAAAAGTGTATGAAAGTGTATCTAGATCATAGCAATATCACACAAAACATGCATGGAGCAAGCAGAAATTATAGATACGTTTTGGACGTATCAACATCCCCCAGCTTAATTCCTTCTCGTCCTCGAGTAGGTAAATGATAACAACATAATTTCTGTGGTGACATGCTAGCAACCATATAAGAACTTTGAAAAGTAAAGCAATCAAGGTTAGAGATTCAATTCAAGTCATAACAGGCAAGAGTCTATATTAGCATTGAAACAAGTAACAAAAGAACAATAGGTGCAAGAGCTCTCGCTGTCCGTGACTCGAATGTCTCCAAATGGTGTTTGCGTGCAAGAAGGGGGATAGGGAATACGAGAAAAAAGTAATTTGACTCGTCCCCAGACCACTAGCCAGGTACAAGTCAATTTGATCCACTCCTTTTCGATATTTCGAGCACTCATGCAATGGATGAGCGTAAGCACGAGAGATGGCACTTAGAATGGCAAAGAGAGAAATATGGTGGAGGAGGAAGCAAAAAAGATGAGAAAGTCTCACATCAATGAGGACAATCATAGGCAAGAGATGCCAAATGATAGATATGATGCGAGGAGTAGGGATTGCCATGCAACGGATGCACATGCGATCTAGGAAGCTCTCCAATGGAACTAGTGGGGTGCATCTAACTTGCTCGCTCATGAAGACCAAGAGCTCTTTTGAGGAGGCTCATCCTTGGAATATTCAAGCCAAGTTCTATCGTGTGAAGGTCCCCACATAGCTATATGCATAATGATCATCTCTATGGAGTACAAGCATATAAAGGGAGTACTAGTGTGGATCTCTCAAAAGGATAGTAGTGTTGCCCCTTTCTCTCTTTTTATTTCTTTTTTCTCTTTTTTCTATTTTTTTGTATTTTTTTGTGGCCTCCATGGCTCTTTCTATTTAACTCTCATTTGTCCTCTTTGGGATCTTTTAATGTGTCCACTTTGGAATCTTTTCCTCACTTAAGGGCAACACTCTATTTTACAAGAGGGTAAAGGAGATCTTTCATACTTTACAAGGTACTCAAAATCATAAAGAAGATGTAACTACATGATGTATGCAATGTATGTTGCTGCCAGTGTAGCAGGAACATGTATGACATGAAGATCAAGTCATGGAGAGGTGGAAGTTGCATGGCAATGTAACTCGGAAAGGCTATGGAAATGCCTTGATAGGTAGGTATGGTGGTTGTTTTGAGGAAAGGTGTAAGGAGGCTTATGATGATAGAGCGTATCATGCCAAGGGTTTGGATGTACCGGCGAAGGTGGACACCAACTCTCGGAGTGATAAGAAGGCAATGCACGGCACGGGAAAGGCTAGCAAAATATGGGAGGGTGGAAGTGTCAACTCTCAATACTTACATTAGTCCGAAGAACTCATGCACTTATTATCGGTAACTCTCAATCTAATAGGGAGGTTCACAAAGAGACAAGTACCCCGAGGAGGAGTGTATGGGGGTTTGGTTATCCTTGCGCATCCTCGACTCATGGTACGTGAGTGTACTCTAATATTCGACTCCTCAGAAGAGTAGTGATCCATCTAGTAGCTAGAGTTCTCAACTAGTTTTGTAGGTTTTGAAAATAAACACGGATTTCCCAAAATACGACACCTATCACTTATAGGCAAGAGCTCTTGACACCAAAAGTTCAAACATTACTCACATCAATACCTCAAAACTATTGCAAGCTACTACTAAAATTAAATAGCAACCTAAATTACCTACTTTCAAGACAAGACACAACTCAGTGCAACAACCAACTCTCTTAACAAGATAAACATGAAAACTAAAGAGAGTTCCAGCAACAAACTAAAACAAAATCCAAGGCTCTTACAAAAGACAAACTAAAACTAAGACTAAACATGGCAGTAGCTACGAAAAGATAAAGAACACACAACAGCAAGAAGATAGGCATGAAGAGTCCTATGATGTGTTCTAGATTTTGAAAGTGGAGCGTGTTTCTCTCCCACACAAAGTAAGACAGGACCTAAATTTTTATGAACAGCAATCAAAGCTAAAGAAACTAAAAAATAAAACCTAAGAGCGAGACACTCCAAGCATAGCACATAACGCATGAAGTGATAAAAATATAGTGAGACGAAGGACGAACTGATGATTGTTGATGGAGAAGAGGATGCACGGGGGCATCCCCAAGCTTAGACGCTTGAGTCTCCTTGAATATTTATTGGGGATGCATGGGGGCATCCCCAAGCTTGAGCGCTTGACACTCCAGGATCTTCTTTCATCATCTTCCATCGCACACTTGAACACTCCCTTCATACATAACTCATCATAAGCTGATTAGAGAGGTTAGTACCCTTAATAAATAATTTTTCTCCACTGGATATAAAAATATTCTTGAAGATCTACTGTTTCTCAAGAGTGCCAAAAAGTTTTTGCAAATAAAAAGCAAGCTTAAGGTTTGCAAAAGTTAGGAGAGACAAAACGTGGCAGAATCTGTGAAAAACAGAACAGCAGATAGTAAAGAATTTTTTAGGGGTACTTCTGCAACTCAAATCAAAAAACTCAGAACATACGGAAGTTTCGTAATTGTATAGATCATACTGTGTAATAATTTCAGCTCAAAAAGATGAATTGGGATTTTTCTGGAATTTTTCTGGTCACAAGGACAGAATCTGTTTTCTGGACAGCATGTCACAACTTTTACTTCCCTTGCCGTAAGAGGCTATAACTTGGCACAAAGTTGAATAATAAAGATACAATGATGTTGCTACAGTAGTAACAATCATCAAGACACAACAAAAGCAAAAAGAACAACCTAAATTCATTGCGGGCTGCCTCCCGAAAGCGCTTTCTTTTATGCCTTTAAGCTAGGCATGAAGCAAAAGAAGGATCAAGTTTTATCAAGAGAAAGAGAATAACTAGCCCGAGTAACGGACTCAAAAGGTAACTTGATTTTATTTCTAGGGAAGTGTTCCATCCCCTTTTTGAATGGGAATTGGAATTTTATATTCCCCTCTTTCATGTCAATAACCGCACCAACGGTGCGAAGAAAAGGACGTCCCAAAATAATTGGACACAAAGGTTCACACTCTATATCCATAACAATAAAATCAACGGGAACATAGTTGTCATTGACAATGATAAGAACATCGTCGATCTTCCCCAAAGGTTTCTTTACAGAAGAATCAACAAGACGAACACCAAAAGAACAAGGCTCAAAGGGCTTCAACTCAAACATATCAAATGTTCTTTTGGGCATAACGGAGGTACTAGCTCCAACATCATATAAAGCATAGCAAGAGAAGTTTTTTAATTTAATTTTGATCATAGGGTCCCAACCATCATCTAGCTTCCTAGGTATGGAGGCTTCTACTCTAAGTTTCTCCTCCCTAGCTTTGATGAGAGCCTTTGTGATATGCTCCGTGAAGGCAAGATTAAGTGTCCTAGTGTGGGGATCTCTAGACATTTTGTGTAGCAAACTGATAACTTCTGAGAGGGTACAACTATCAAAATCAATATCACTACTATCAAAGGTGGTAGTAGTGTCATCTAGGCTCACTTATTTGAAACCCTCTATGTTCATAGGAGTTTCTTTATCTACGGTTGAGGTATTAGCATCACCATTAATAGGTCCAACGGGACTAGGAGTGCATTGGGTGCTAATAGTTTGAGTGTCCTCAACAATTTGGATAGTGGCAACTGTGTGGTGTGTAGTAAGGCTCTTAATTCTATGCTCTTCCTATTTTTCTCTAGCCCATCTTTCTTTAAGTTTAGCCATCATCCTAATATTTAGATTAATTTGTAATTCGATAGCATTAATAGAAGTGGCCTTATTATCCTCAAGGGGAGAGGTTCTAATTTTAAGCATCTCAATATCAAGGGCTAAGCTTTCTACATTCAAAGAGAGATTATCTATTTTAGCTAATTTCTCCTCTACATTTTTGTTGAAGGCTTTTTGGGTAGTGATAAAGTCTCTAAGCATGCTTTCTAATTCAGAAGATGGATTCTTGTTGCTAGTGTAGGTATTGTTGTTCCCATAGTTGGATGGAAACGGTCTAGGATTACTAGCAAAATTTCCCCTATAAGCATTGTTGTTGAAGTTGTTTCTAGCAATAAAGTTCACATCTACTTGTTCTTGAGCAACCAAAGAATTTAAAGGGACATCATGAGGATCAATAGAGGGTTTCTTGGTAAGTAGAGACATAATTAAGTCAACTTTTTCATTGAGGGAGGTAATTTCCTCGACAGAGTTTACCTTCCTACCTGTTGGAGCGCGTTCGCTGTGCCATTGGGAATAATTGGTCATCATTTCAACGAGAAGCTTCCTGGAAGCACCAAGTGTAGTTGACATAAAGGTTCCTCCCGCGGCCGAATCAAACAGGTTCCGCGAGGTAAAGTTCAAGCCTGCATAAAAAGTCTGGATAACCATCCAGGTAGTCAAACCATGTGTAGGGCATTTCTTAACAAGAGATTTCATTCGTTCCCAAGCTTGGGCAACGTGTTCATTATCCAATTGCTTAAAATTCATAATATTACTCCTCAATTGGATAATCTTAGCAGGAGGGTAGTACTTCCCTATAAAAGCATCTTTGCACTTATCCCAAGAATCTATGATATTCCTAGGCAAAGATTGAAACCAAATTTTAGCATCTCCCCTTAAAGAGAAAGGAAAGAGCTTAAGCTTAACAACATCACCTTCTACTTCTTTATACTTTTTCATATCACATAATTCAACAAAATTACTCAAGTATAAAGCAGCATCATCTCCAGCACCAGAGAATTGATCTCTCATAACAAGGTTTAGCAAAGCAGGTTTAATTTCATAAGAGGTAGCTGAAGTGGCAGGTGTGGCAATGGGAGTGCAGATAAAGTCTTTGTTGTTGTGACTAGTGAAGTCACACAACTTGGTAATTTCAGTGGAACCCATAGTAGCAGCAAGTGTGGCAGATTTTTTTTGTAATTTTTTATAAAAGACACAAAGATAAAAACTGAAAGGTAAACTAACAAGACTAAAAAACAAAGGTAAAGGGTAGTGTGCAACTCCCCTATCTTAGCACTCGGAGTCCCCGGCAACGGCGCCAGAAATTTGGCTTGATGTGCGAGATGATGATAGTGATTTCTCGCCCTTCGTTGGTAAACCCCAAGTGGAAGGCGTTATGTAGCACAGCAGCAAATTTCCCTCGGTGAAGATAGCAAGGTTTGTCTCCAGTAGGACTCCGGAGATGATAAGTAGGTGTCAGCGGCGCAACTGACGCGGACCTGCACACAAACACGATAACTTTGTTCCCAACGAAGTTCAGAGAGGTTGTCAATCTCTCCGGTCTTGTTGTTCACAAAGGATCAAACACAAAGGATATTGATAGCAATTTAAAGTAAAAGCAGAAAAGTAAATGAGAGTGTAAACAGTGATGAGGATATGGACCGGGATACGTGATGTTCACTAGTGATGTCTCTCTCCCAAAAGATGATAAAATTGCTATGCGAGGTAAACAAATTACAGAAAGGAAATTGATAGAATTATGAACGCACCGCAATGCTAACTATGCTACAAAAGAAAGGACGAGGCTCAAAAGCATGGGCAGTACGCCAAAATAAGTAGACCGAAATCCAACTGCATCTACTACTAATCATCCACCTTGAGATATCTATCCAGAACATCTCGCTGGTATTAAGTTGCGAGCCCCACCCAAAGTGTAAACCCAAAGCAAGAGACAACTGCATTAAAAAGAACTTTGCGTAAAGTAAACAATCCTTGTAACCGCGGTTACAAGCACCGTTGTTTTCCCCCTTGTGGCAACAGCACATCCCCTAGACTCTTGTTTCTGTCACTCAAGCGTGTCATCGGGGGGCATGAACCCACAATCGAGCAAAACGTTCCCTCTTGGAGTCACTACCTACAACTTGGCCAAAGCAATAAACAGCAACGGAGAACATGCAAGAATTACTTAGGAACAAAAATATAAGAGATAAGAACCAAATATATTACTCAATCACAATCTGAACATAATCTCATAATCCATCAGATCCTATCAAACTCAACATAGCAATAGCAGAAATATTACAAAAGTGCCTCGATCATGTAGGGCAGCTCACGAGGTCTAAACCATGAAGAACAAAGAGGGGAGGAGAACATCACATAGCTACTGATCACGGACCCATGGTCCAAGGAAAACTACTCACGAGACATCCGGGGAGCATCCATGGTGGAGAGGAGACTCCCGGAGGTCAATCCTCCCTCCGGCAGGGTGCCGGGAAGAGGTCTTCTGGTGCTCCCGATCTCGGAAGCGCGGCGGCGGCGGAACAGAGGCGAGTTTGTGAAATAGGGTTCCTCTTTTGGAGTTTCCCCGTGACGGAGAATAAATAGGCGAAGGGGGGCAGCCAGAGGTGGACCAGGGGCCCCAGGCGCCCCCTGGCGCGGCCAGGGGTGGGGCCACGCCGGGTGGCCGCCAGGCCCCCCCCTAGCTCCCCTCTGGCCCCTCCCGGGCTCTTCGCGAAGCTTCCTGTACGCTGATTTTTCCTGTATTTTCCCGGAATTTTTCTGGCACTTTTTATATGGGGAAAAACTGAAATAGAAAAACAGAAGAAAACAGGAACTGTCACTGGGGTGCACTGAGTTAATAGGTTAGTCCAAATATGATCAAAAGTGTATGAAAGTGTATCTAGATCATAGAAATATCACACAAAACATGCATGGAGCAAGCAGAAATTATAGATACGTTTTGGACGTATCAGGGGGCCACGGGGCAGCCAGGAGGGTGACTGGCGCGCCCTAGGGATGGGCCGCGCCAGGGACCCTCCTGTGGCCCTGGTGGGTCCACTCCCTTCCTTCCTTGGTTCTTCGGGAAGCTTCCGCGACGCTGATTTTTTATATATTTTTTCCGGAATTTATTTGGCACTTTTAATGGCCGGAAAACCTGAAATACAAAAACAGCAGAAAACAAGAACTGGCAACTTGGTGCACTGAGTTAATAGGTTAGTCCAAATATGATCAAAAGTGTATGAAAGTTCAAGAAAAACATGGCAAAGTCACACAAATCATGCATGGAGCAAGCAGAAATTATAGATACGTTTGGGACATATCACCTGGCCGCCTGGGGAACAGGTGGGGCCCCTCTGGCCCTCCTTCTGGACTCCGGAAGCTTCTGTTGCGCTGATTTTTATCTGATTTTCTCGAATTTTTGGAGCACCTTTAATATGGGGGAAACCTGAAATAGAAAAACAGCAGAAAACAGGAACTGACATTGTGGTGCACTGAGTTAATAAGTTAGTCCAAGTATGATCAAAATTGTATGAAAGTGTATCGAGATCATAGAAATATCACAAGCAGAAATTATAGATACGCTTAGGACGTATCAACATCCCCAAGCTTAATTCCTGCTCGTCCTCGAGTAGGTGAATGATAACAAGCATAATTTCTGTGGTGACATGCTAACAACCATATAAGAACTTTGAAAGTAAAGCAATCAAGGTATGTAATTCAATTCAAGTCATAACAGGCAAGAGTCTATATTAGTATTGAAATAAGCAACATAAGAACATAAAGGTGCAAGAGCTCTCACTGTCCGTGACTCGAATGTCTCCAGATGGTGTTTACGTGCAAGAAGGGGATATGGGAATACGAGAGAAAAAATATTTTTGTTGACAAATAAATCTACTAAAGTTTCACACTTGGTCTTCTTTGGAATCATATCTTGACTCGTCCCCAGACCACTAGCCAGGTACAAGTCAATTTGATCCACTCCCTTTCGATATTTTGAGCACTCATGCAATGGATGAGCGTAAGCACGAGAGTTGACACTTAGGATGGCAAAGAGAGAAATGTGGTGAAGGAGGAAGACAAAAAGGGTGAGAAAGGCTCACATCAATGAGGACAATCAAAGGCGAGAGAAGGCCAAATGATAGATATGATGTGATGAGTAGGGATTTCCATGCAACGGATGCACATTTGAGCTAATAAAATCTCTCCAATGGAACTAGTGGGGGTGCATCCAACTTGCTCGCTCAAGAAGACCTTGAGCTCGTTTAAGGAGGCTCATCCTTGGAATATGCAAGCCAAGTTTTATAGTGTGAAGGTCCCCACATAGCTATATGCATAATTGATCATCTCTATGGAGTACAACATAAGAGGGAGTACGAGTGTGGATCTTTCAAAAGGAATAGAAGTGTTGCCCGTTTCTCTATTTTTATTTCTTTTTCTCTTTTTTTTGGTGGACTCAATGGCTCTTTCTATTGAACTCTCATTTGTCCTCTTTGGGAACTTTTAATCACTTAAGGGCAACACTCTATTTTACAAGAAGGTATAGAAGATCTTTCACACTTTACAAGGTACTCAACATAAAGAATATGTACCTATCATGATGTTTGCAAATGTATGCGTCTGCCAGTGTAGCAGGAACATGTATGACATGAAGATCAAGTCATGAGAAGGTGGATGTTGCATGGCAATATATCTCGGAAATGCTATGGAAATGCCTTGATAGGTAGGTATGGTGGTTGTTTTGAGGAAAGATATAAGGAGGTTTATGATGACAGAGCATATCATGCCAAGGGTTTGGATGCACCAATGAGGTGGACGCCAACTCTCGGAGTGAGAAGAGGGCAATGCGCGGTACCGAAGATGCTAGCAAATATGAGGAGGTGGAAGTGTCAACTTTCAATACTTACATTAGTCCGAAGAACTCATGCACTTATTATCGGTAACTCTCAATCTAATGAGGAGGTTCACAAAGAGAAAAGTACCCCGAGGAGGATTGTATGGGGGTTTGGTTATCCTTGCGCATCCTCGACTCATGGTACGTGAGTGTACTCTAACATCCGATCCCTCAAAAGATTAGTGGTCCATCTAGTAGCTAGAGTTCTCAACTAGTTTTGTAGGTTTTTGAAAATAAACACGGATTGCCCAAAATACGACACCTATCACTAATAGGCTAGACCTCTTGACACCAAAAGTTCAAACATTACTCACAACAATACCTCAAAACTATTGCAAGTTACTACTACAATTGAATAGCAACCTCAATTACCTACTTCAAGACAAGACATAACTCAGTGCAACAACCAACTCTCTTAGCAAGGTAAACATGAAAACTAAAGAGAGTTCAAGCAACAAACTAAACAAAATCCAAGGCTCTTTCTAAAGAAAAAAACTAAAACTAAAAACTAAACATGGCAGCAGCTACGAAAAGATAACACACAACAGAGAAAGAGAAGCATGATAATCCTATGATGTGTTCTAGTTTGAAGTGGAGCATGTTTCTCTCCCACACAAAGTAATCTGGGTTCTAACTTGTTATGAACTGCAATCAAAGCTAAAGAAAACTAAAAATGAAACCTAAGAGCGAGACGCTCCAAGCATAACACATAACGCATGAAGTGATAAAAATATAGTGAGACAGAGGACAAATTGATGATTGTTGATGGAGAAGGGGATGCACAGGGGAATCTCCAAGCTTAAATGCTTGAGTCTCCTTGAATATTTATTGGGGATGCATGGGGCCATCCCCAAGCTTGAGCGTTTGACACTCCCGGATCTTCTTTCATCATCTTCCCTCGCACACTTCAAAACTCCCTTCATACATAACTCACCATAAGCTAATTAGAGAGGTTAGTACCATTAATAAAATAAATTTTCTCTACTGTAAATCAAGATATTCTTGAAGATCTGCTGTTTCTCAAGATTGCCAAAAAGTTTTTGCAAATAAAAAACAAGTTTAAGGTTTGCAAAAGTGAAGAAAGGCAAAACGTGACAGGATCTGTGAAAAAGAGAACAACAGGTAGTAAATAATTTTTTCGGGCTACTTCTGCAACTCAAATCAAAAAACTCAGAACATAGGAAAGTTTCACAATTGTATAGAGAATGATGTGTAAAAATTTCAGCTCAAAAAGATGAATTGGTGATTTGTTTTGATTGTTTCCCTTACCATAAGAGGCTAGAACTTGGCACAAAGCTTGAAAATAAAGATACAATGATGTTGCTACAGTATTAAAAATCATCAAGACCACTAAAAACATAAGTAAAAACATCTTGGGTTTCCTCCCAACAAGCACTTTCTTTTACGCCTTTAAGCTAGGCATAAAGCAAAAGAAGAATCAAGTTTTATCAAGAGAGAGTGAATAGCTAGCCCGCGTAACGGACTCAAAAGGTAACTTGATTTTCTTTATAGGGAAGTGTTCCATCCCCTTTTTGAGAGGGAATTGAAATTTTATATTCCCCTCTTTCATGTCAATAACAGTACCAACGGTGCGAAGAAAAGGACGTCCCAAAATAATTGGACATAAAGGTTCACACTCTATGTCCATAATAGTAAAATCAACGGGAATATAATTGTCATTGACAATGATAAGAACATCGTCGATCTTCCCCAAAGGTTTCTTTATGGAAGAATCAACAATACTAACACCAAAAGAACAAGGCTCAAAGGGCTTCAATTCAAACATATCATACATTCTTTTGGGCATAACGAAGGTACTAGCTCCAACATCACATAAATCATAGCAAAAGAAGTTATTCAATTTAATTTTAATCATAGGATCCCAACCATCATCTAGCTTCCTAGGTATGGAGGCATCTTTTCTAAGCTTCTCCTCCCTAGATTTGATGAGAGCATTAGTGATATGCTCCGTGAAGGCAAGATTTAGTGTGCTAGTGTGGGGTTCTCTAGAAATTTTGTGCAGCAAGCTAATAACTTCTGAAAGGGTACAACTATCAAAATCAACGTCACTACTATCAAAGGTGGTAGTTGTGTCATCTAGGCTCACTTGTTCGAAACCCTCTATGTTCATAGGAGTTTCTTCTTCTATGGTTGAGGTATTAGCATCACCATTAATAGGTCCAATGGGTCTAGGAGTGTGTTGGGTGCTTATAGTTTGGGTGTCCTCAACGGTTTGGATAGTAGCAACAGTGTGGTGTGTAGGAAGGTTCTTAATTCTATCCTCTTCCTATTTTTCTCTAGCCCATATTTCTTTAAGTTTAGCCATCATCCTAATATTTTCATTAATTTTCAATTGTATAGCATTAATAGTAGTGGCCTTCCTCTACTCGAGGGGAGAGGTTCTAATTTTAAGCATCTCAACATCAAGGGATAAGCTATCTACCTTCAAATAGAGATTATCTAATTTGTCTAGTTTCTCTTCTACACTCTTGTTGAAGGCTTGTTGGGTAGTGATAAAGTCTCTAAGCATGCTTTCTAATTCAGAAGTGGGGTTCTTGTTGCTAGGATAAGTGTTGTTGTTCCCATAATTGGATGGAAACGGTCTAGGATTGCTAGCAAAATTACCCCTATAAGCATTATTGTTGAAGTTGTTTCTAGCAATAAAGTTCACAACTACTTGTTCCTAAGCAACCAAAGAATTTAAAGGAACATCATGAGGATCAATAGAGGGTTGTTTGGTAAGTAGAGACATAATCAAGTCAACTTTTTTAATTTAGGGAGGTAATCTCCTCGACAGAGTTTACCTTCCTACCTGTTGGAGCGTGTTCGGTGTGCCATTGGGAATAGTTGGTCATCATCTCATCTAGAATTTTTGTGGCAGCACCAAGTGTTGTTGACATAAAGGTTCCTCCCGTGGCCGAATCTAACAGGTTCCGCGAGTTAAAGTTCAAGCCTGCATAAAAAGTCTGAATAACCATCCAAGTAGTCAACCCATGTGTAGGGCATTTTTTAACAAGAGATTTCATTCGTTCCCAAGCTTGGGCAACGTGTTCATTATCCAGTTTATTAAAATTCATAATGTTACTCCTCAATTGGATAATTTTAGCAGGTGGATAGTACTTCCCAATAAAAGCATCTTTGCACTTATCCCAATAATCTATGTTATTCCTAGGCAAAGATTGAAACTAGATTTTAGCTTCTCCCCTAAAAGAGAAAGGAAAAAAGCTTAAGCTTAACAACATCACCTTCTACTTATTTATACTTTTGCATATCATATAGCTCAACAAAATTGTTCATGTGTAAAGCAGCATCATCTACAGCACCAGAGAATTGATCTCTCATAACAAGGTTTAGCAAGGCAGGTTTAATTTCATAAGAGGTAGATGAAGTGGCAGGTGTGGAAATAGGAGTGCAGATAAAATCATTGTTGTTGTGACTAGTAAAGTCACACAACTTGGTGTTTTCAGTGGAACCAATAGCAGCAGCAAGTGTGGTAGATTTTCTTGTGATTTTCGATAAAGGACACTAAGATAAAAACTGAAAGGTAAACTAACAAGACTAAAAAGCAAAGGTAAAAGATAGTGTGCAACTCCCCTATCTTGACAGTTGGATTCCGACAACGGTGCCAAAAATTTGGCGGTTGGAGGGTCCAATCTTCCTGTCGCACCTCGGAGTCCCCGACAATGGCGCCAGAAATTTGCTTGATGTGCGAGAGGTGATAATGGCTTCTCGCCCTTTGTTGGTTACCCCAAGTGGAAGGTGAGATACATGATAGAAGCAAATTTCCCCTATGTAGAGGATAGGGTTTGTCTCTCGTAGGACTCCGGAAATGAGAAGTAGGTGTCAACGGCGCAATTGACGTGGACCTGCACACAATATAAATAACTTTTCTCCCAACGAAGTTCAGAGATGTCAATCTCTCCAGTCTTGTTGTTCACAAAGGATCAAACACAAGGGTTAATGATAATGGTTATAGCAGCTGAAAGTAAAAGCACGAAATAAAATAAGCAAGGAAACAGTCATGAGAATATGGACCGGGGTCCCGTGATGTTCACTAGTGATTTCTCTCTCCCAAAAGGCGATAAAACTGCTATGCGAGGTAAACAAATCACAACTAGGCAATTGAAAGGATTAAAAATGCACCGCAATGCTAACTTGGCTACAAAGAAAGGACGAGGCTCAAAAGCATGGGAGGTACGCCAAAATAAGTAGACCGAAATCCAACTGCATCTACTACTAATCATTCACCTTGAGATATTTATCTGGAACATCTCGCTGGTATTAAGTTGCGAGCCCCACCCAAAGTGTAAACCCAAAGCAACAGACAACTGCATTAAAAATCACTATGCGTAAAGTAAACAATCCTTGCTACCGCGGTTACAAGCACCGTTGTTTTCCCCCTTGTGGCAATAGCACATCACCTAGACTCATGTTTCTGTCACTCAACCTAGTCATCAGGGGGCATGAACCCACAATCGATCATAACGTTCCCTCTTGGAGTCACTACCTACTACTTGGAAAAAGCAATAAACAGCAACAGAGAACATGCAAGAATTACTCAAGAACATAAATATAAAAGATAAGAACCAAATATATTACTCAATCACAAATTGAACATAGTCTCATAATCCATCAGATCCCAGCTAACTCAGCATAGCAACAACAGAAAATTACATATGTGCCACGATCATGTAGGGCAGCTCACGAGTTCTAATCCATGAAGAACAGAGAGGGGAGGAGAACATCACATAATTACTGATCACGGACCCATGGTCCAAGGTAGATTACTCACGGATCATCCGAGAAGCATCCATGATGGATGAGAGGCTCCAGGAGGACGATCCTCCCTCCGGCAGGGTGCCGGGAAGAGGTCTGCTGGCGCTCCCGATCTTGGAAGCGTGTCGGCGGCGGAACAGAGGCGAGATCGAGAAAAAGGGTTCTGTCTTCGGAAGAATCCCGTCACGGGGAATAAATAGGCGAAGGGGGCCATCCAGGGGGGCCACCAGGTGTCCAGGCGGCCTCCTGGCGCGGCCCCACCCTAGGCCGCCCCACCTGGCCGCCTGGGCAACAGGTGGGGCCCCTCTGGCCCTCCTTCGGTACTCGGGAAGCTTCTGTTGCGCTGATTTTTTTATCTAATTTTTCCCGAATTTTTGGAGCACTTTTAATATGGGGGAAACCTGAAATAGAAAAACAACAGAAAACAGGAACTGACACTGTGGAGCACTGAGTTAATAAGTTAGTCCAAATATGATCAAAATTGTATGAAAGTGTATCTAGATCATAGAAATATCACACAAAATATGCATGGAGCAGGCAGAAATTATAGATACATTTGGGACGTATCTCAATGTCACATAAAAGTGCATGGAACAAACAGAAATTATAGATACGTTTGGGACGTATCTCAATGTCACATAAAAGTGCATGGAACAAACAGAAATTATAGGTGCGTTTGGGACGTATCAACATCCACAAGCTTAATTCCTACTCGACTCGAGTAGGTAAATGATAACACAGATAATTTCTGTGGTGACATGATAACACACATATAAGAACTTCGAAGTAAAGCAAGTAAGATGTGAAATTCAAGTCAAGATAATAACAATCAAGAGTCTTAGTATTGATACTAGCAAAGCATGAACATAAAGGTGCAAGAGCTCTCATTGTCCGTGACTCGAATGTCTCGAAATGGTGTTTGCGTGCAAGCAATGGGAGATGGGGTTAGAGAATAAAAAAATATAGTTTAATTGAGAACTCAATCTACTAAAGTTTCACACTTAGTCTCCTTCGCGATCTTATTTTGACTCATCCTCAGACCACTAGTCAGTTACAAGTCAAACTGATCCTCTCCCTTTCGACTTTGAGCACTCATGCAAAGGATGAGCGCGAGCAAGATACGTTAGCATTTAAGATGGTAAAGAGAGAAATGATGGGGAAGGAAGACAAAAAAGGGTGTGAAAGGCTCACATCAATGAGGACAATCATAGGCGAGAGAAAGCCAAATGATAGATATGATGTGAGGAGTAGGGATTACCATGCAACGGATGCACATATGAGCTAAGATAAGCTCTCTAATGACACTAGTGGGGGTGCATCCAACTTTCTTTCTCATGAAGACCTAGAGCTCATTTGAGGAGGCTCATCCTTGGAATTAGTCCGAATAACTCATGCACTTATTATAGTAACTCTCTATCTAATCGGGAGGTTCACAAATAGACGAGTACCCCGAGGAGGAGTGTATGGGGGTTTGTTTATCATTGCGTATCCTCGACCCATGGTACGTGAGGGTACTCTATATATTCCAACCCCTCTAGAGGTTAGCGATCCATCTAGTAGCTAGAATTCTCAACTAATTTTTGTAGTTTTTGAAAATAAGCACGGATTCCCAAAATACGACACCTATCACTAATAGTCTCAAGCTCTTGGAACCCTAATGTCTAAACATTACTCTAATCAATACCTCAAAACTATTGCATGTTACTACTACACTTGTAATAGCAACCTTAATTACCTACTCATGGAAGACACACAACTCAGTGCAACAAGCCAACTCTCTAAACAAGATAAGCATGAAAAATCAAGAGAGTTCCTAGAACAATCCTAAACAAAATCTCTTAAAAATATAAGCATCAAAACTAAGAGCTAAGCATGACAACAGCTATGAAAAGATAAAGAACACACACAAAAAGAAAGATAAGCATGCAAGCCTATATTGTGTTGTACGGTGGAGTGCGGAGTGTTTCTCTCCCAAACAATGAATGCTAGGATCCAACTTGTTATGAATAGAAAGAAAAACTAAAACAAACTATAAATTAATGAGCGAGATGCTCGAAGTTTAGCACATAACATATGGAGTGATAAAAATATAGTATGGAGAAGGACGAACTGATGATTGTTGATGGAGAAGGGGATGCACGGGGGCATACCCAAGCTTAGACGCTTGAGTCTCCTTGGATATTTCTTGGGGTGCATGGGGGCATCCCCAAGCTTAAGCGCTTGACACTCCCGAATCTTCTCTCATCATCTTCCTTCGCATACTTAAAAACTACCTTCATAAGAAACTCATCATAAGCTGATTAGAGTGATTAGTACCCATGATAAAACAATTTTTCTCCACTGGAAATAAATATATTCTTGAAGAGCTAATGTTTCTGATGATTGCCAAAAAGTTTTTCCAAATAAAAATCAAGCTTAAGGTTTGCAAAATGATGAAAACTCAAAATGTGGCAGAATCTGTGAAAAACATACCGGAAAGTAGTAAATAATTTTTTTGGGGTACTTCTGTAACTCAAATAAAAAAACTCAAAACATACGCACGGAAGAAAATTATATAGAGCATGTTGTAAAAACAATTCAGATCAAAAAGATGATCTGGTGATTTTTTGGCTAATTTTTCTGTCAAGGGGACAGAATATGTTTCTGGACAGCATGTGACAACTTTTGAACTTTCTTGCAATCGGAGGCTAAAACTTGGCACAAAGCTTGAAAATAAAGATACAATGATGTTGCTACAGTAGTAACAAACATCAAGACCACTAAAACTAAAAGTAAAAACAACTTGGGTTGCCTCCCAACAAGCGCGTTCTTTTATGCCTTTTAGCTAGGCATGATAATTATAAAAGATGCTCTCATAAGAATAAGAATTTGATGCAAAAGAAAGCATCAAGAATCAAATATGAAACACATTTAAGCCTAACCCACTTCCTATGCGTAGGAACCTTATAAATAAATAAATCATGAAAGCACAAAGTAACAAGCTTAGGAAGGTAAAAGAAGAAGAACTTCAAAACTTTCAACATGAAGAGAGGTTTTTTTGTAACATGGAAGTTTATACAACCAAACTTTCCTCTCTCAAAGTAATTTCTAGTAGAATCATGAACAAACTCAACAATATAACTATCAAATAATTCATGTTGTTTGTGACCTACAAGCACACGTGTATAGTTTTCAACACGGTTTTTAGGAACACAAGATAAATTCAACCCATCACTATGAGCCTTAATAAGAGCAAAATTCTCCGGAATACGAGTTGGAGATTTCAAAAGGATAATAGGACAATCAAGTGTGGGTGCAATAGAAAAAAATTCATGCTTAACATAAGGAACTATAGCAAGTTCATCATTGTAATAAGCATCATCCATAGTGGCGTCATGGCCAAAAACAAAGCAAGTATCAAGATCATCAGAAAGGGATGTATCAAGTGCGTCCTCGGAATCATGGGATTCCTCATCATAGAAATCATTGGCCTCTTCTTGGGCAGCAAACATTTTGTTTTTTAAATCCTCAATATAATCATTGCAAACATAATTCTCAAAGCAATATTGAAGCACTGCAAAATTTCCAGACTTGTGAATAGTATCGTAATACTTTTCAATCAAAGAAGAAATCTCATAAGCACCCATAAAAGCAACAAATTCTTCAATCTTTTCAACATAAAAGTAATCATAAACACCTTTAGCATAAGAAGATAGGATCTCATTGTCATTAAACTCACATTGGAAAGGTAGGTGTTCACGATCTATATTAGAACAGCAAATAAAATCAAAAATGTGGCATAAACACTCAACATAGCAATAAGAAAATTGTATTTGATCCCATAAGTGTTTCCCTTTCTGAGATAGGCGGTTCCGCGCATAATGAGCATGCTCATCCAATGTTTTTCCCTCAACCAAGTCGGGTTGGGTTTTTAGCGCAAGCAAAAATTGATCGAAGACGGTCCAAGTGAAACATGTCCATCCTACCATATTTGGGTGGTTCCACACCCATGGTAAAGATAACATTAGTAGGCAGACAAAGACAAAAGGTAGCAACTATTTTTTTGGTTTTTCATATAAGACACACGAGCAAAAGCAAAAAATTGAAAGTAAACTAACAAGACTAAAAAACCGAAGATAAAAGATAGTGTGCAACTCCCCTATCTTGAAGAGTGGAGTTCCCCGGCAACGGCGCCAGAAATTTTCTTGATGGTACGAGAGATGATAAGGGCTTCTCGCCCTTCGTTGGTTACCCCAAGTGGAAGGTTGAGATGTAGATAGCAGCAAATTTCCCTTACGCGGTGATTGTAAGGTTTATCTAATCCAGGAAGACTCCAAGGACGACAACTAGGTGGTCAAACGAGCAAGGTATCGTTTGAAGATAATTACTCACTTGACCTGGACCTGCACACAGATACAAATAACTTTGCTCCCAACAAAGTACAGAGGGGTTCTCAATCCCTCCGGCCTTGTCGTTTACAAAGGATCAAACGCACGGGATAATGATAGTGGTGATAATAGCAACTGAAAGTAAAAGCAGTAAATAAAGTGGAGGTGTAAACAGTGGTGAGAAATGGACCGGGTCCCATGATGTTCACTAGTGATGTATCTCTCCCAAAAGACGATAAAAAGGATAAGCTGGGTGAATAAATTACAGCTGGGCAATTGATAGAATTATAAATGCACCGCAATGCTAATTATGTTATTTGAAAGTTAGAGGCTCAAAAGTATGGGCAGTACGCCAAGACAAGTAGACCGAAATCCATCTGCATCTACTCACTAATCATCCACCTTGAGATATATATCCAGAACATCTCGTTGGTACTAAGTTGCGAGCCCCACCCAAAGTGTAAACTCAAAGCAACATACAATTGCATTAACAATATATCCGTAAGGTAAACAATCCTTGCAACCACGGTCACAAGCACCGCTGTTTTCTCCCTGGTGGCAACAACACATCCCCTAGTCTCATGTTTCTGTCACTCAAGCTAGACATCGGGGGGCATGAACCCACAATCGTGCATAACGCTTCCTCTTGGAGTTACTATCTACTACTTGGCCAAAGCAATAAAAAGCAATGGAGAACATGCAAAAATTACTCAAGAACAAAATAATAGGTAACCAAATATATAACTCATCATGATCTGAACATTATCTCATAATCCATCGGATCCCCGCAAACACAGCATAGCAACAACAGGAAAATTACATATGTGCCTTGATCATGTAGGGAAGCTCACAAGGGCTAAGAATTGAAGAACAAGATTGGAGAGAAGACATCACATAGCTATTGGTCATGGACCCATGGTCCAAAGGGGCACTACAAGAAATATGCTAATACACGACGCTCTATTTTCGTCACTATATCATCACGATTTTTAATTTACGACGATCTTACGATGAAAAAATGACTGTAAAAAATGAGCCGTCAAAAATCAAGAACAACGACGTTTTGCTCGAAATCGTCGTAACTTTTACGACGATTTCCAGATTGTCGCAACCCTTACGACGATCCTAAATCGTCGTTGACATCCTAACCTATCCACATCAGCAATCCTACATGGCACAATTCACGACGAAATCAAAATCGTTGTGAATTAAATTCAGCCCAATCCATTTGGCTGGTTTATATGGGCTAAGCCCAACAATTTTCCTTGTCTGTTTTTTTTCTGTGAATTCCGCTAAGCTATATGGTTTACATGGGCTAAACCCAATAATTCAACCCATTTATATTTTTTCCTATCAATATTTTTCGTCCACATGGCCATGGCCTTTTTGGTCAACAGATTCAGATTTTTGTTTTTTCAAAAGATGAACAACCAGAACAAGTGGGTCCTAGATGACAGGGTCATATTCTTTATATATTTTTTTCAAAAAATAAATGGCAAGATTTAAATCAGAAGACAGAAACAGAAGTTATACTTCTGACAAAGCAAACTGTTAACTTAACACGTCACAATCAAAAATTGTTCACATCGGGTTTAGAATCAAACCAACAATGTCGCAATATTTGAGGTAACTGAGTAATATTACAAATAAAGAATTTACATATCAGCAAAACAGTTCAGCATTTCAAATAACAACCATCTCAGATACAGTACACGACAAAATAGATGCAGATGTTATTCTTCAGACTTTGTCGATTCTTCTTCGGACTACCTCAGCATTACCCCCATTGCTTATGGCACATCTGATTATACAAGATGGAGCAAATATACATGTCAGTAGCTAAACAACAGGAGAAAAGCACATAAACAGAGGCAAACCCAGGATTTGAGGTTGGGGGAGCAAGACACAAATAGCAAAAAAATCTAGCATTGCAGACATGATAATTCCTTTGTGGTTTAATACAAAACATATGGTCAAGCTACAATGCAACAAACACATAGATGAAGGTACATGTGAGAAAAGATGGATACAGACGAAAGAAATCAATATGTCAATAATGTCATGCCTAAGCCTATTCTCCACTACTTATTTATGAGCTGTGAGGATAAATATAGAAAATTTACCCTAATTAATGTTATCACTACTACAACAACCTGCTGGTTGGCATAGTTCTTGAACCATGTACATCATAACAAATACAATTTTAACGGGTATTCAACTAGGAACACGAAACTAGCAACCGCTTGAAGACTGGTATCACAGACCACATAGACAAGAAAGGGAGGGAGCAAAAAAATCACCTAAAACACTCAATCCGCATCCAGCACCGATGGCACCATCTCCCATTCGTGCAGCTGGAGCAGTAGCATGGCCCCTCCTCTCGTTAACAAGCCCTGCATATGGACTTGCATATGTGAGATGAGCAACATATGATTCTAGAAATGCACAAAGCTAGCATACACAGTAGAAACTGAACAAAGCTAGTAGTGTACGATTTTGCTTGAAAAAAATCGAACATCCCTATAATGGATGCTCTAGTTTTAAACATGTAAGTTTTGTTAATACACATTGCAAGATCTGCTTTAACTAGAACTCTGTCTCTTGATATGAACATACGATGCTATCTATCTTACTATGAGTAAATTCATTAGGGCATCTAGCAAATTGATTAGTATTGTATGGAGTTACTGAAAATAGCCATCATGCCATTGTTCAATTCTTTCATGCATATGTAATTTGTTCAATAAAGTAACACAGTAAAATATGAAGAAAGAAAACTGAATATTCTAAATCAGAATCAAACTATAACTCTGTCTTTTGTTCATAGAGTGTGGTGGTGGAGGCCTTGCATAGTACTCATCTATTTATTTTTCATCTTTCATGAATTAGCATGCAAAAGCCATCTTGCCAAAAATAAGAAATATATTACCACTATAGCAGGCACAATACTGATGTTCCCAAAGAAAAGAAAAGAAAATATGTAACTACTCACCCACATGTGGTGTGCCTCAACATAGAATTTGAGACAATAAATTAAGGTTAAATAACTACACTAAATATCTCCAAGAATGTGTTAAGTGTCTCTTGTGCGTATGCTCGACTATTAGATTTTGTGCAGCTGCTAGATTACTCTAAGAAGAAGTGTGATACAAAAAGGAAAATATGAAGCAGTGCATAATCAAGATAGGCATTCGTGTATCCGGTAAGTCATCCAAGGTATAACTGGCAGTTAGAATACAATTAAACATGGTGACAAAAGGAGCTAGTGCCGAAGAATGCAACAAAGAACTTGCATGGAGAGGGCTCCTGCGGCCTACTCACCTACAGAGACAATAACCATTAACACCTAAGACAGAAGTGCACGGTCAGTGTCCTAGACATATCAAGACTCAGAGGGACAGATGTGGCCAAGGCCAAGCAGGAATAAAGTAGGTTGATGACAAGAAGAGAACTAGAATAACCCAATGATAGACGAACCAATGCAATGCCATAATCAAATGGAATTCATCCACTGTTTATTGATAAGAAACATAAGGGAAAGAAGCAAGCCTTTTCATTGGTAAAACTAGGATTTTTCATGAAGAACATATAGAATATTAGTTGCAAAATTGTATGAAACTATTTTACAAAAATATTACAAAGGGGTTCTCTTCACCATTATTATTAGAAAGGAGATAGAAATCTTACGTGTAAAGCAATATACTATGAAATAATAAATATCAATGAACTCCATATTTATTCAAACTTACTCAACACAACACAAAATAACTCTGTATGAATTTTAATTGCATTTTTATGTGATCTAGAACAATATGACAGGATAAATGGTGGACCAAATATTAATGAAATAACTTATGTGGACTCTGAACTCCAATATGATACATGCAATTTACATGTGCAGTAGATAAGAATCCTCCAATTTACATGGCACAGATTCAACTCCCAACTTCTCAGTAAGAGAGTGATAAGGTGCCTATAATCCCCTTAGGCTGGACGTGACCTGCAGATAACATCTTCGTAAATGCCTAAATCAATTGGTTTAGGTTGCATAAAATTACCATGCGTTAGAAGAGAGGACCGCATAGTCCTCACTGTTCATCTACTGCGCCACACAAGGAGGGTGATGAGGATTGTTCCATTGCTTCTTATCCTACTCCCGGAGGATTATGAAGGGAGCACTGGTGTTGCCTCTCCCAGGACGGTGTTGGGGGGATGGATCAGGCCCATAGACCCGGCATTAGAAATCTCTGGGCCGACTCACTTACGGAGGCCCACAAAGAAGACCCGGCCAGGAGTAGAACGTGCCAAGCGTGAAGATGGAAGCCCTAGAAGGAATTCGACTTACCTTGTATAGCACGTAGTAAATTTATAAAGTAGAATAGAACTCCACCTCGTGTAGGAGTCGGACTCTCGGAATCCCGGGACCCGGCACCTTTATAAGCCGAGGTCCGCGGGAGCCAGAGCGAGAACTTACCACAAGCCAGGACTAGACAACTCGCGATACAACCTAGATCTCCACGAGACTAAGGTTGCGAAACGTCACCACTGTAATCGATAAGATCGGCTCTTCCTATTGAGGAGTCGATCCCGCAATAATCAAGAAGCAGGAGTAGGTCTTTACCGTACCTACGGGGCCGAACCTGGGTAAACCACCGAGTCCCGTGTCTATGTCGACTCTTTCCTCGAATTCGCCTCACATCAAAGGTCCCATGATAAGTCCGACTCCGCGGACATCTGTCGTGATTTCCCCACAACAGTTGGCGCCCACCGTGGGCCCTGCGCTCGCAGGTGTTAAGATTCTAGGAGGAACTCTACAAGGTATGGAAGGATTTGTTGTTGGGAGAATCACCAGAAGCCGGCGTGGAAAGCTCTACATCGACGACTCAACTTGGGGTAATGAGGTCGATTCCGTCGAATTCGGGTATCGGGTCCCGATCGGGTCTATTCACATCTTCATTGGGAAGACAGACGGATCTGACCTAGATCCTAATCCTGAAGTCCCCATGGAAGCCTCGAGTCGACGATATGCCGGCTCAAGGCACACCTTTGTTGGGTTCCTTGCTGGATCTCCAGAGTCGGAGCGCTCTGTCGAGTCCCTGACGCCCGACGCATCAGAAGAAACATCTGACGCTGACTCACGTCCCAGTGAAACAAGCTTCTCAGATACCGTCTCCATCCGATCTTCCGGGAGCAACAGACTCGGCCCGGGAACAGCAGAATACGACCCCGACTTCCAGCAATGCGAGCCTCCATACTGCGTGACAGTGATCATGGCAGGCACCGAAGAGCAGGGAAATCAGTCGGCTCAGGGCGCAGCACAAAATCGGAATGTAGAGACGGCCCACAACACGGCCCCTAATCTAGATAGGGAGCAGCCAGAAGTTCTCACGGGAGCAGAAGCCATCACAGATGCCTTAAACGCCCTGGACGAAGCCTTAGCTGCACGATTGACCGCGGAAAACCAGGAAGCCTGGAGAACCAGGGTCAATGGACTCAAGGCCCAGGTGATGAGCATACGGAGGGAAATCAACTCCCAGAACGCACAGATGGTGGAGAGAGAAACCCGACTCACCCAAGAAACTAGGCGCTTACAACACGAGTCAGAATTAATAGAGGCTCGGAAACTAAGCCTCGCCAACGCACGCCCTTCAGGGCCCGTGAGCCGGATTCCCGCTGATCTCCAGGCACGGATACTATTCCAGGATACGCATCAGTCGACTCCTCCAGGATACAAGCCACCAAGGCAACCTGCCCCCTCACCACGGCAGGAACGGTTCCATACACCTCCGGATCATTTCAATAACCCCATGGCTAACGTAGTGGAAGCAACACGGTTCCTCGCCAGCGTGCCTGCGCATGGAGACACTCCGGTGGACCAGGCCACTCGAGGGGAAATCGACTTGCTCAAGACTGCAATCACACAGCAAGCCCAGTGCTCACAGGGATTCCAATACTTACATGAGACCCCATATCAAAGTGTGAGCCGGCAAGCGGACTCACCGGCTCCAGCTGGCTCGAGCAGCCATCGCCAGCATAGAGCTCCACCACCTTCGGACCCTCTGGGGGCAATAAGGATCCAAGACCTACCGGCCGGCTTCAATGTCGAACGTCGCGTAGAGCTGGTGACCCAACCTCCACCCCAAGATCAAGACACCAAATTCATCAGCAGATCCGTGGGCAACCGATGCCTAGTGTCGGCTCTACGAAATACACGCTTGCCATTAGATTTCAAGGGACCACGTAAGATCGCGAACTATATAGCTGACATGGACCCAGCAACTTGGATCGAAAGTTATGACCTACCCATGGACATGTTACAAGCTAGCGAAGGAGTTTCCGCCCGTTACCTCACAATGATGTTGGAAGGGTCGGCTCTCACATGGTTCAAAAATCTCCCAGAGAACTCTGTCACCTCCTGGGCGGATCTCAAGGAAAAGTTCATCAAGAACTTCCAAGGCACTTGTCGGCGAGCTACCACGATTGTTGACTTGGAGCATTGTGTCCAGAAGGAGGGAGATTCGACCCTGAGTTGGGCACGACGGGTAGCAGAAATAATCCACTCCTCGGACACTATCACTTCCCAAACATCCGTCATTGTCTTGGAAAGGAATTGCAAGTTTGAGCCCCTAGTGCACAAGCTTGGTCGACTCAAGAGGACGGTCAAGGATATAGGAGAGCTCATGAACGCGGTTATCAAATATGCCGAGTCTGACAAAACCAAGGATACTGAACCTCAACGGGATAAAGCCGGCCAGAACAAAAATGGCGGCAAAACATCCCAGAATCAGAATCAGCAAACCAAGCGGCGACTAGATCAGACTACTTCTGACTTGGTAGCCAACACAAATGTCGGCTCCCAAAGACAGAAGCAGGGGGGCAACAACTACCGCAAGTCGGAAGGGAATTTTTGCCCAAAAATTTTTGAAGCATCTATGAAGATCCTTGCCCCACCCATAGTAAACCCGGTCGCCCAGCCATCCACACCTGGGAACAATTTCATGAAAGAGTTTGCACGGCGTGGGAACCAGGGACCTCCCGGGTCAGGTGGGGGAGCCGGCCAAAACAGTAACAACCATAATCCTGGCTATCAAGGAGTCGGCGCAATGCCTCAACACCAAGGACCCGGAGGAGGGGGCCAGCAAAATCAGTCGGGGCTTGCTGGATTTCAATCAAACCCGAAACAACTCCATGACCGTGCAGCATATCACGTTTTTACCACCAGCAGTTGCCGGAGGGATAGGAAGCTGCAACGGAGAGCCGCTATGGCTGTGACTACAGAACCGGCTTGGCCTAGGTGGCTTAATTGGTCAGAACAACCAATCACTTGGACAAGTGATGACCACCCCCCGGTGGTGGATAACCTAGGGGCTCTAGCTCTAGTAGTCTCTCCACAAATTGGAGGATATACACTTGACAAAGTACTCATGGACGGAGGAAGCAGCATCAACATCCTTTACTACGAAACTTTCCGCAGGATGGGACTGACCCAAAAACAGTTGCAACCCTCCAACACCGTTTTCCATGGAATAGTCCCAGGCAAGTCGGCACGTCCGATAGGCAAGATCCACCTGGAGACGGCTTTTGGAAACACCAAAAATTTCTGCTCCGAGCTCATACCCTTTGAAGTGGTAAAACTCGAGAGCCCATATCACGCTATTTTAGGCAGACCGGCTTATGATAAATTCATGACACGGCCATGCTATGTCTACTTGAAGCTAAAAAAGTCGGGTCCTAATGGCCCGATCACAGTGGATGGAAGTCGGTCCAGGGAAGCGGAGTGTGACGAACAACACGTCAAATTTGCCGAGTCTACACGCGCCAAAGAGGACTTTTCAGCATACCAAGAAAAGGTAGACCCGGCAGACCCCACAATCCTGAAGAAACCGACTCCCGACAACAATCCCAAGTTCCAACCGTCTTAGGATACAAAGAAAGTTGATTTTGTCCTTGGTGACCCTTCTCAGCAGTTCATCATTGGGACAGAGTTATATGATAAATAGGAAAGCGTGCTCATCGATTTCCTCCGTGCGAATCGGGACATCTTTGCATGGAAACCCTCTGATATGCCAGGTGTCCCGAGGGAACTCGCTGAGCACCACCTAAATATAGAACCAAAGCTGAAGCCGGTCAAGCAATTCCTTCGTCGTTTCAACGACGAAAGGAGAAACGCTATTGGGGAAGAAATTGCCCGGCTCCTTTCCTCCGGGTTCATCATGGAACTCTTCTATCCAGAATGTCTCACAAACCCGGTCCTCGTTTTTGAAAAGAACGGGACTTGGCGTATGTTTATCGACTACACCGACTTGAATAAGGCCTGCCCGAAGGATCCCTTTGCGCTGCCTCGTATTGACCAGATCATAGACTCGACTGCGGGATGTGTGCTCCTATGTTTCCTTGATGCCTTTTCTGGTTATCACCAGATCAAGATGGCCCTTGAGGATCAAGAGAAAACGGCTTTCATCACTCCCTTCGGGATCTACTGTTACACTTCTATGCCTTTCGGACTTAAGAATGCGGGAGTCACATACCAGCAAACAGTGCAGAGTTGCCTCAAAGAGAAAATTGGGCGCAACGTGCATGCTTATGTGGATGATATAGTGATCAAATCACACATGGCCGACCCACTCATCAGTGAATTACAGTAAACCTTCAAAAATGTGCGCAAGTATCAGATGAAGTTAAACCCGGCCAAATGCACCTTTGGGGTACCTGCAGGTAAGCTCCTTGGATACATAGTATCAGAGAGAGGCATCGAGGCAAACCCGGAGAAAATCAACGCTATCATGACTCTTCAGAAGCCGGCCTCAGTAAAGGGAGTCCAACGACTCACAGGATGTGTAGCCTCCCTAAGTCGGTTCATCAGCCGGCTCGGGGAAAAGGCAATCCCCTGTACCGACTTCTGAGGAAATCAGAAAAAAAATTGGGATGACGAAGCCGATCAGGCCCTAGAGTCATTGAAGAAGCAGCTATCCCAGGCTCAAATCTTGGCGGCTCCCAAGCCAAAGGAACCTATGTTACTTTATATTGCAGCCAACAATCGAGCAGTCAGCGTTGTGGCTGTTTTTGAGCGTATGGAAGCCGGCAAAGAGCAACCCCTGCAAAGGCCAGTTTATTATGTCAGTGAGGTTTTGACTTCATCGAAGCAACGTTATCCTCATTGGAAGAAATTGGTTATTGGTGTATTCATGGCGAGTCGGAAACTCAAACACTATTTTCAGGAGCACCCCATAACTGTAGTCAGCTCAGCACCACTTGCAGATATCATCCAAAACCGGGAAGCCACGGGAAGGATTGCAAAGTGGGCCATAGAGTTGGGGGCTTATCACATCAAATATGAACCACGAACGGCCATCAAGTCCCAGGCGTTGGCAGACTTCATCAATGACTGGACGGAAATCCAATCACCTCCGGAGAAGCCGGTCACTAAATATTGGACGATGCACTTCGATGGAAGTCGCCAGCTCCAAGGTCAAGAGCCGGCGTGGTCCTTACTTCACCTAAAGGGGAGAAATTCTGCTATGTTCTGCAGTTGCAGTTCACTTGCACCAATAATGCAGCAGAATATGAAGCCTTGCTTCATGGGCTACGGCTGGCTCTTGAGATGAGCATAAGTCAGATCCAATGCTATGGCGACTCTGATCTCGTTTCTCAACAAGTGTCAGGAAAATGGAATTCCAAGGATCCCATAATGGCAGCTTATCGACGATAAGTGGAAAGACAAGCCGGGTTTTTCGTTGGATACCAGGTGGATTACGTGGACCGTAATCAAAACGAAGCAGCAGATGCCCTGTCCAGACTCGACTCTCAGCGAAATCCGGTCCCTCCAAACGTATTCCTGGATGTTCTAACAAAACCGTCTATACAACCACAAACAGAGCAAGACATAGCAGAGCCGGATCCAGAGTCGGCTTTGGTTGCTGCAATTCATGCTACACCCTCATGGGTCGTACCTTACTTGGATTACAGGACTCGGGGAATCCTTCCTCAAGATGAGATTTTGGCCAGAAAATTTGTCAGGAGAAGCCAATCCTTTGTACTCATCAATGGTGAGTTACATCGGCGGAGTTTCGTAGATATTTTCCAGAGATGTGTCTCACCATAAGAAGGTAGAGCCATCCTCAATGAAATGCACTCTGGAGATTGCGGACACCATGCCGGCTCTCGTTCGCTTGTAGCTAAAGCCTTTCGACATGGCTTCTACTGGCTCACAGCACACGCGGATGCAGAGGACATAGTCAAGAAATGTGATGGATGTCAGCGCTATTTAAAGCAAGCTCACGTGCCGTCTCAAGAACTCAGGATGATCCCTATCACTTGGCCCTTTGCGGTATAGGGTATTGACATGGTGGGACCTTTCAAAAGGTCAGCCAACAAGAATACCCACATATTAGTGGCAGTAGATAAGTTTACTAAATGGATCGAGGTAGAGACGGTCAGCAAATGTGACGCTGCGACAACACTGAAATTCTTGAAAAAGATCATATACAGATTCGGCTACCCCCACAGCATCATCACTGATAATGGTTCTAACCTATCATAAGAGGTTATGAAGCGATTCTGCCAGAATGAGCACATCCGACTCAACCTTGCATCAGTGGCTCACCCACAGTCCAACGGACAAGCCGAGAGAGCCAACCAAGAGTTACTCTGAGGCATCAAACCCCGACCCTATGTCCCCTTTAAAAGGACGTCGGGTTGCTGGGAGGAGGAGTTACCCTCGGTATAGTGGAGCATCAGGACGACTCCTAACAGGTCGACAGGCTATACACCCTTCTTCCTAGTCTATGGAGCGGAAGCCGTTCTCCCAAGTGACATACGCCACGACTCACCAAGAGTCACCGCATATGTAGAAGCCGAAAACGAGAAAGCAAGGCAAGATGCCTTGGATATTCTCGATGAAAAACGAGATTCGGCCGCAGCTCAGTCGGCTATTTACCAACAAGATCTACGACGCTATCATAGCCGCCGCATCAGAAGTCGGACTTTCCAGGAAGGTGATTTAGTGCTCCGACTCATACAGAAAAGAGATGGAATGCACAAGTTATCCTCTCCTTGGGAAGGACCGTTTGTGGTTAGCAAGAACCTGTACGATGGATCCTACTACCTAGTTGATATCCGCGAGAAGGCAGACACGCGCACATGCATGGAGGAGACTCCCGGGCCGTGGAACATCGCACAACTCCGTCCATATTACACTTGAGTAGAACAGGAACATTACTGTACATTTATCAAAGTCGACACACGTCTCATTGGCTTTCGCCATGTTAACATATATATAAGCCGACAATCGTCGCGCCGGCTTTCGCCACCTAATATACATAAGTCGACTTTTGTCGCACTGGCCCTCGCCACAAATATCTAAGTCGACATCTGTCGCACCGGCTCTCGCCATATCGACTCTTATTTACTTTTTTGTTTCATGTTATTTATTTTGCATCATACATTGCATATTTTGCATTTTATATCTCACAGACATGGGGGCTTGATCAACCCTTATATTGGTACTGAGCATGTATATTGCTTATTCAGGGGAATCGGGGAGCTCGATGACAATTCATTGACTCTTTATCCGAAAACTCGGCATATATATATAAAATTTCACATGTGTGTAGCCTATTCAGGGGAAGTAGGGGAGATCGATGGCACCCATCGACTCTTATCCAAAGAAATCCCGGCATATACATGAACTGGCTAACTACGCCTTAATCTTGGTCTGTATAGCTCAAGCTCATATGACCTACGTGTACCCGGCTTAGCCTAAAAACCATGGGGGCTGACAGAACGCCTACTGAGTTTGGTCTTAAGTATAGGGAACGCTAGTCATATGTAGCCGGCTTACAGAGAGGTTCCGACTCCTGGATAACCCAATAATCTATCTCAAACGCGAGAAGATGAGGTATGTTGAATCCAGAGTCGACTTCTATATAATCCTTTATACTTTCTTTTGGCATACATCAGCATCATAGCATACTTTTTCTTTTATCATTTTATATGTCATCCAAAAGATGCACCGTGAGCATTAACCTGTGTGACTCGGTATGACACAAAAGATACTCATACCGACTCATGTGGACTATAGCTCAAAATTCTCTATGACTTGGTATGACACACAAGATGTTCACACCGACTCAATGGGACTACAATTTGAAACTATGATTTGACAAAAAAAATCGATTCACATAAAAAAAGTGAGCCCATCTCAATTTAATGCATTGGCCGAATCTACACGACGGCGTCAAGTTTTTCTGAGAAAGGGAAGCGAACTTTAGGTCAAATGAGTCAAGACCTATGTGATTCGGCATAGCACCCAGATGCACATACCGACTCATGGGGACTACACCTCGAAAATTCCTTCTTAAAGATTCGGTACGACGCAAAGATGCTTGTACCAACTCTTGGGGGAGTAGCACTTCAAAATTCTATGATTTGGTTTGGCACACAAGATGACCATACCAACCATGGGGGCTACAAGTCGATCTTATTAATGAGTCGACATGACACAAGTCTGTCCAAATCGACTCAGGGGGCTACATATATATTAAGGAAGTTGGCCCTCATACATATATATTATCTTATCAAGTCAGGTATAAAAAACGACTTACAGATCGGATGGGAAATAAAAATTATCATTCATCATAGACCGGGTCTTACATCAGAAGCATACAAGATGAAAGCGGGTAATACTTATATCAATCTACTTGCGAAACTACAGCTTCAGTGGTCGTCTTCAGAGTCAGCTTCATCATCAGATAAGTAAGCTTGAGCTTCATCACTACTGCTCGAGATCTCCATGCAGCAGCCGACTCGATCACCATCTAAGTCGAAAATCTTGGCCCACAGGGTCTCATCACCATCATATTTGAAAATGATAGTATCTCCCTTCTGAATGTTCCTGGAACGAAGGAAATTTTTCCAACCCTTCTCCAAGAACATGGAGTCCTGGCCAGAAAAGCTGGTAGCCACCCGGATGGGTCCATGAGGGCACCTTTCAGAGCGAAGCCAGAGGCTTGGAGGAGAAGAAGGTGGAGATTCAGATGGTGAAGCGGAAAGCGTGCCTCTTCCCCTGCCACGGCCACGGCCCCGTCCACGGCCACGACCACGTCCACGGCCACGACTCGACCACCGTGAGTGCCAGCACTGGAACCAGGGTCGTCGGTCGCCGAAGGAACACGGGTGCTTAGCTTGGGAGCCATGGAGAGTTGCGAGAAAAAGAAACAAAGGAAGAAGATATGAGCACTCAAAAGATAAAACTGCCTGATGGCTATTTATAGCAACTACAAGGAAGATCAATCAATGCTATGGGTAAACTACCCATGGTGGGTGACATTTATGGAAAAACTCCTCAATTCCCACAATGACATGAATGCCTCTAACAGTGGCGTCTCGGGCAGAGGGACTATAAATGTAAAAACGGATCTTTGACCAAAAGTCAAGGAAAAAAATTCAAGTAGAAGATGATGTGAAGCTAAAGAAAGTTGGCTTCGACTCCTAGTGAGCATCAAATATTAGTCGAATCAACCAGAAGAGTTGGTCCTATAAAGATAAAGGAACCAAAGCAAGATTGAAGAGAGACGACTCCGACTCTCAATCAACGCCAAGAATGAAGTCGGCATTTGACCCATGAAGAGCCGGCGGCAATGAAGAAAATAAAGAAGATTGTTGTGAAGACTAAAGCATCACAACAATCCTGGGGGTTAATGTCGGGGGGATGGATCAGGCCCATAGACCCGGCATTAGAAATATCTGGGCCGACTCACTTACGGAGGCCCACAAAGAAGACCCGGCCAGGAGTCGAACGTGCCAAGCGTGAGGATTGAAGCCCTAGAAGGAATTCGACTTACCTTGTATAGCACGTAGTAAATTTGTAAAGTAGAATAGAACTCCACCTCGTGTAGGAGTCGGACTCTCGGAATCCCGGGACCCGGCACCTTTATAAGCCGAGGTCCACGGGAGCCAGAGCGAGAACTTACCACAAGCCAGAACTAGACAACTCGCGATACAACCTAGATCTCCACGATACTAAGGTTGTGAAACGTCACCACTGTAATCGATAAGATCGGCTCTTCCTATTGAGGAGTCGATCCCGCAATAATCAAGAAGCAGGAGTAGGTCTTTACCGCACCGACGGGTCCGAACCTGGGTAAACCACCGAGTCCCGTGTCTATGTCGACTCTTTCCTCGAATTTGCCTCGCAGCAAAGGTCCCATGGTAAGTCCGACTCCGCGGACATCTGTCGTGATTTCCCCACGACAGATGGTGAGGCCGCCGCCACGTTGATGTACCTCGGCTGCAGCGGAACACGACCTGGCCTCCGATGCCATCAGACCGATGGAGGAGGCGGCCTAGGCAGGCATCGACGGTTAGAGTAGGAGAGGGAGGCTTTAAGTTGGTCGGAGATCAGATGCATCACCTTGTCAGGGAGCGGGCGTAGAGGTGGTAGGCGTCGGCGCTGGCGCCGGCGGCCATGTGCGCCCAGCTGTGCTCGGTGAAGACACAGATGAAGGACCGCTCATCTGTCCCCAGCCGCTTCTCGCCAGCCAGGAACAGCTCCTCCTGCGCCTCCACCAAGGGATCCACCTCCGGGCACCCGTAACGCGGATCCACCTCCGGGTGATGAGGAGGGGGTGGACATCGGCGGCGTGAGCAGTGGGGATCTCGCCGTTCTATGGGAAGAGATGAGAGGAGGGTGGTGTGCAGCGGCTTTGGGATAAGGTTGTAGCGGGGAGGGGGGAAGATGAGAGGAGGACGGTGGGTTGCAGATCTGCGGCTCGATGAAAGGAGTGTGGGTGGGAGGTGGAGGCGGCGCAAGGGAGGGAAGCTAGGGTTTGGATTTTGGACTGGTTTTGGTGATAACAGAGGCGGGATAAAAGGGCGGGATGCGGCTAGGTGCGGGAGAAATTTTTGGGAGCGGTATAGTTTGGTGCAACAGGAAAAGCCCTAAAGTTTATTTTTGGATTAGAAACATATTTACAGCTTGTTTGGATCCTATCATTTGATCGGAATTCATCGGATTTAATTTTTGAATTTCAACCCAACATGTTTGGCTGTCATGGAATTACACCTAGGATTACATTTCCCAATTCCGGCAAACATGTATGTTGTACGAACTAAAATTCGTCCCTAGACCCTACCATTTGCGTGGATTTGACGCGACTCTTCTCCATCCCGATCCATCTCCTCTACGATGCAACCCTCTCCTACGGCAAGGTTACCCCTCTGATCCCTCTCCTTCTCCAAGGTCGCGCCATCTTGAACCCTCTTCTCCGCCAAGGTCTCCCCGTATTGATCCTTCGCCAAGGATGCGACGGAGATGAGTATGAGGGAGGCGGGCAAGGCGCGATGGGAGAGCTGCAATGGGACAGTCTGGTTGGATGTGTTGCCCGCAAGGCTGAGGCCGGCGAGCCTCGGCACGCGGCAGCGCGCCGTGGCGTTGATGTCGCCCGAGAGTCTGAGGCCCGGGAGCGAGACGACAATGAAGGTGGGGCCGACAGGCGGGTGTGAAGGACTAGAAGGGGTCAGTTGCAAGGAGCTTGACCAGCCGACGAGCGCGTCGGTGGGGTCGTGCAGGCACTAGGGAGGCCTTGAAGCTGAGTAGGAAGTCGTGTGTTGGCTGCTCTGCTGCTGCTTCGGTTGAGGACGGGGAGTTGATGATGATCAGTGTAGGAGGAGCAGCAGGAAGAGAGATAGGCAGACGTCGTTTTTTTCACTTGGAATTTCACAACAAAATGAAATCCCATCAAAAACTTCATTTCATTTCATTTTTACTAAATGAAATGAGGAGTGCCAAACGAGCTGTTAGGGGTTTGTAGAAATATAAATAAAATTTATAGAAATAATAGTTACTCCTGATAATAAAAGACTCTTTATCGTTAGATCGATGTCGAATGTCTCACGATGCTCTAGCAGTTTCATGTAAAATGTTTTTCATACACCTCGCATAAAAAACAAATCTTTATCGATTCATAAGGAACCATGTCAAATTTGAACTATAGATGCTTCATCGTTTCCTCAAGATTTATACGAAAAAACATTTTTACGTACCTGAGTAGCCATTTCATCAGAGATCCACCAAGAGTTTCCCAAATTCCACCCGTAGAAAAAAAAAGTCATGCCCATTGTTTTGACCACATTTTAAAACGGGCATAAAAAATGAAAAACCTTCGCGTTGCGTCATTTTATGTGACTTAGCATATAGGAAAAACAACAAACCTACAATACATAACATTTCTTAACAAAGCGTTCACAAAATGGGCTATCATGAACAATGAAGTGTGACTTTTAACCTAAATGACCAATGTTATGGCACGCTCATGGCATAGTTTGTTGAAATGATGAACACTGTTATTTAAAGAAGATTTCATTTTCTTTGCACAAAAAAACCATTTTATATTTTTTGAGTATCGAAAAGAGGGTTTTCTACGAAAAATCTACCAAATATATGTTAACAACTTGTACCAAACTATTTTGCAAAAATATTAGATCATATTTCATGTACAATTGACCAAATAATTGCATGTAAAAAAATCATACACCTCTCATAAAAAAGACAAATCTTTGTTGATTCGTCAGGAACCAGGTCAAATTTGAATTATAGATGCTTCATCGTTTCCTCAAGATATTTACCAAAAAACATTTTTTGGTACACGAGCAGCCATTTCATCAGAGATTCCCCTAGAGTTTCCCAAGATTTCACCCACAGCTAAGAAAGTTTCAAATTCAAAGTTTAAGGCTACTTATAAAGTAGTCCATATTGCATTTCCTATTGTTTTTATAGCAAGTTGTTTTGCTATGTCTAAAAATAGCATAGTTGGATAGAGAATATTTTTCGAATAAATTTTCATATATAAATCATTTTCATATTAATTATGGTTTAAAAGATATTCAATTTCAAAATTTAATGCATTTTTTGGAATTTTTAATAAATGAATAATCATTGAATTACTCTTGTTACTGAGGGGTTAACCAGCCAGTGTCATTAACTACAAGGCCTATCGGTGGGCCTTTACGGGAAAGAGCGGGCCGGGTTTAGGGACAGAGAAAAGTGGGCTTCGGCTTTGGGCTAGGATTTCTCTTTTTTTTGTTTTTAGTTATTTCTTCATATTCTTTTGTATTGTTAATTGTAGTTTGAATTTGAAATTCAAACTTAAACCTCATAACTAATTCAAAATATTATATAATTATTATTATATTTTCAAGGTTTTTAATAAACTTTTATTTAGGTTAATATTATTGTTACTATTATCTTAATAGTAATTATAAGTTGTAGTGGTGATCGTTATTGGCTATTTTGTGTGAAGAACCTACGAAATATTTGTTGCAAAATTATAAAAAACGATTTTACAAAAATATTCGACCATATTTTGTTTATAATTGACCAAATAGTTGCATGTAAAATGTTTTTCATACACCTCTCACCAGAAAGACAAAATTTCATCGATTTAGTTGGAATTGGGTCAAATTTAAACTACAGGTACTAGATATTTTTTCTTTTTTTTTCATAAATCATTTATAGGAAAGCAAGTATCTATTCCAGAATAAACACCTAGCTATGAAAGCCCAATTGATGGATGAGGTGTGATTGAATGGACCCCACGAGTGACATGTAAGCATATTAGAACATCTTACGATGTTATTATAGTCGTCGTAAATTTTACGACGATCTAAATTGGTCGTAATCAGCTTAAAATAACACCAAAAGCTCTGCGGATCAGTTTACGACGATTTCATCTTATGCGATTATGACGCTCTTGACTCACATCGTCGTAATTTTACAGGGATTTGACCCCCCTCAAATGGTTTACGACCATCCCGCATGTAATCTTATAGATTTATGACGGATTCATTTCCGACCACTTAGAGAACGTCATGTATGAGCGTATTTCTTGTAGTGGGGACTACTCACGGCACATCCGGGAAGCGTCCATGGTGGTGGAGAAGCTCCCGGAGGTCAATCCTCCCTCCGACAGGGTGCCGGGAAGAGGTCTTCTGGTGCTCCCGATCTTGGAAGCGCGGCGACGGCGGAACAGAGAGGTAATTCGTGATGCGGGCTCCTCCTTGAGGGTTTTCGGGACGAGGGTGTAATATAGGCCAAAGGGGCATCCAAGAGTGGGCCAGGGCTCCCAGGCGCCCTGGTGGCGCGGCCAAGGGGGTGGTCGCGCCACCTGGCCGCCTGGTTTCCAGGTGGGGGGCTGATACGTCCAAAACGTATCTATAATTTCTGCTTGCTCCATGCATGTTTTGTGTGATATTGCTATGATCTAGATACACTTTCAGACACTTTTGATCATATTTGGACTAACCTACTAACTCAGTGCACCCCAGTGCCAGTTCCTGTTTTCTGCTGTTTTTCTATTTCAGTTTTCCCCCATATAAAGAGTGCCAGAAAAATTCCGGGAAAAATACAGGAAAAATCAGCGTACAGGAAGCTTCGAGAAGAGCCCGGGAGGGGCCAGAGGGGAGCCAGGGGGGCCCAGGCGGCCACCCGGCGCGGTCCCACCCCTGGTCGCGCCAGGGGGGCGCCTGGGGCCCCTGGTCCACCTCTGGCTGCCCCCATTCGCCTATTTATTCTCTGTTACGGGGAAACTCCAGAAGAGGAACCCTATTCCGCAAACTCGCCTATGTTCCGCCGCCGCGCTTCCAAGATCGGGAGCACCAGAAGACCTCTTCCCGGCATCCTGCCGGAGGGAGGATTGACCTCCGGGAGTCTCCTCTCCACCATGGATGCTCCCCGGATGTCTCGTGAGTAGTTTTCCTTGGACCATGGGTCCGTGATCAGTAGCTATGTGATGTTCTCCTCCCCTCTTTGATCTTCATTGTTTAGACCCCGTGAGCTGCCCTACATGATCGAGGCACATTTGTAATATTTCTGCTGTTGCTATGCTGAGTTTGGAGGGATCTGATGGATTATGAGATTATGTTCAGATTGTGATAGAGTAATATATTTGGTTTTTATCTCTTATATTTTTGTTCCTAAGTAATTCTTGCATGTTCTCCGTTGCTGTTTATTGCTTTGGCCAAGTAGTAGGTAGTGACTCCAAGAGGGAACGTTGTGCTAGATTGTGGGTTCATGCCCCCCGGTGACACGCTTGAGTGATAGAAACATGAGTCTAGGGGATGTGTTCTTGCCACAAGGGGGAAAACAACGGTGCTTGTAACCGCGGTTACAAGGATTGTTTACTTTACGCAAAGTTCTTTTTAATGCAGTTGTCTCTTGCTTTGGGTTTACACTTTGGGTGGGGCTCGCAACTTAATACCAGCGAGATGTTCTGGATAGATATCTCAAGGTGGATGATTAGTAGTAGATGCAGATGGATTTCGGTCTACTTATTTTGGCGTACTGCCTGTGCTTTTGAGCCTCTTCCTTTCTTTTGTAGCATAGTTAGCATTGCGGTGCGTTCATAATCCTGTCAATTTCCCTTCTGTAATTTGTTTACCTCGCATAGCAGTTTTATTGTCTTTTGGGAGAGAGACATCACTAGTGAACATCACGTATCCCGGTCCATATCCTCATTATTATTTCCAAGCTATATTTACTTTACTGCTTTTACTTGCTATCATTATCCCTTGCGTTTTATCCTTTGTGAACAACAAGACCGGAGAGATTGACAACCTCTCTGAACTTCGTTGGGAACAAAGTTATCTGTGTCTGTGTGCAGGTCCGCGTCAGTTGCGCCGCTGACACCTACTTATCATCTCTGGAGTCCTACTGGAGACAAACCTTTGTATCTTCACTGAGGGAAAACTGCTGCTGCACTACATCTCAACCTTCCACTTGGGGTAACCAACGAAGGGCGAGAAGCCATCAGGGGCCCTGGCCCTCCTTCGGGGTTTCGGAAGATTTCGTTCTACTGATTTTTATTATGATTTTTCTGAATATTTGGGGCACCGAAAATTGGGATAAAATACATGCAACTTACAGACATTAGCAGACAGAAACTAGCACTGGATGCACTGAGTTAGTAGGTTAATCAAAATATGTGTAAAATGATATAAAAGTGCAGTAAAACATGTAGCAATGTCACATAAAAGTGCATGGAACAAGCAGAAATTATAGATACGTTTGGGACGTATCAAGTAGCAGCCAACAAGCTCCATTTCCTGCCTAGATCAGAGATTCGGGCACCGCCTAAGGTGCTCGAGAAGTGGCACCACCGAAGCGAGATATTCACTCGCCCGCCCTGCACGTCCTTCTAGACGGCTTGTTGTCCCTCTCCCGCAGTAGCAACATATGGGATTTCTGGCATGTTGGATCCTGGCGATGAGTGCCGGAGCTAGCCCATCTGCCACTGTAGATGGCCGCAGATGGGGCGCCCGATAGGGTGTGAAGAAATTAGAGGGGAGACAGAGAGAGCGGTGGGCGACGAATAAGAAGATAGTGTGTGGGGGGCGTTGTTTTTTACAAAGTACTAGGGGCAGAGAGAGTGATGGGGAGAAAGTGTGAATGAGCAACGACGTGTCCATGCCTTCATGGATCCGATCATTTTACTCTATCACAAGGATGAAAAAATGTTTAGTTGCAGTTATTTTGATTTTTTTATAAAATTATTAAGATTTTTGTATATATTTGTTATTGAACATATTATAATTTTGTAATCATGCAGATCATCTTGTGGTCTCTAAACGGTAAATTTCATGAAATACTGCACAAAAGATATTTTGTTCGACATTCCTGAACATGTATATTTTTGCATTTTCAGTAGTGTTACGCTCGGTTTTTATCTTCTTCCTTTCCCCCACGCACCTCACCGGTCTTTGTATTTTTAGTCATTTTTTCTTGTTTCTTACTCATGGTTGGAGACCTGAAGGGGAGCCCATCTCAAGTAGAAGGGGATTGCATGTTACATTGCTACCGCGACCACCAAAGGCCCAGAAATCAGAGGTGGAGGAGAATGGCTCTGGTAAGCGGACGAGGACATGATATATATGTCAGGTCGAGGGTAGTAGGAAGGAATTACACTAGTGATTTTCCTAGGGCCTATACATGTAGATGTGTGGGTCTCGTCTGACTACACCGTAAAATTGGGGCACCATGTGACTTTGTATCACGTCACGTCAGGTGGATCAAGTCACCCTTTTTACCATATATGGGCAAATGAAGGAAATCTAGAGATTTTTTTTCACATATCTCAAAGCATCTTTGTTCTAATGAATGGTCTAGATATGATATGTACCCGCTTGTGCTGGTACATATGCGTTTTCCCGTCTAATATATTTTTTGAGAAAAAAAAGAAGTTAGCTTAAAATTGAAATCCTCTACATTAGGCAATCTATTTTTGTTATTTGATAAGTATTATGAATAAAAAAGGATACCTCACTTTGCTACACAAGTTATCTTATGGGAAAACTGAAGAACAAACTACCTATAAACCAAGAAACAAAAACGGCTTGGCAAAGGCAAAGCAATACGTTTGTCTCCGACTTGGTAAAACCAGAAAGCCTGAGCACGTAACCCCAACAAAAGCAGGAACCTTTTGTTTTCATCTATCTACTACTCCGGGCTCGCCCAAAGCATCCAGCTTTCCTGGGGAAAACAAAGGAGCGAGCGATTCCTCTGTACCCCTCCGACTCGCCGAGCTCGTGACCCCGCCTCCCCGCCGGACCCTGGGAAGCGGCCAGGCGTTTCCGCGCCAAACCAGCTGCAAAGCTCGCACCTTCTCTTTCTTCCCTCGGCTTACATAGCCGTGGCGGCCTGCTCCCACAGGTGCTGCTCAGATCTACCGCGGCAGAGGGGGAAGGCCGGGGTTCATGATGGAGCACACCGCCGTCCGCGAGGATCAGGCCATGTCCGGTGAGTGAGCCGATCAGGTGCCGGCCTTGGGTTTGTTATCGCGTTGTTTGGTCTCGCTCTGTTCTCGGAGATGGCTGTCCGGCTTGGTTCTGGGTGGTCTCTGGGCTTTCGTACTTTAAAAATAGAATCGCGCAACGTCCTAGGTGTTCATGAATTCTTATTTTTCAGATTCGCGGGGTTTTCGAAGGCGTTATATTTGTGTAACTTCTTGCGCGCTATTGGGGCTGCCAATGCGTGTCATTGAGGATTTGAGGTTTTCCTGGAAATATGGAGCATTTTGTTTTCTTTACGTACAAGTTAGTGGTGATTTTCTATTTACGTTTGAGGCGAGTAACTTCATGAAGCAGAACACCGGTTGAGCTGTTTCTTTTATAGCTTTGATCTATAGTTGATAACCATTTTCGCTGTTTATCTGTGAAGTGTTGTTGAATTATTTACTCCACTTTTGGGAAGTTACAGTTGAAGAAACTTGATATTTGAGTTAGATTTCGTTTGGTTTTAGGGCAGATGGCGGTTGCCGTAAGTAAGTTTTACTCCATAACATTCAATAGATATGTATCCCTAAAGATTGACCAGGGGTAATAGTTTTAATTTTTGCCTTCTCCTTTCAGTTTCATGCCTCTTTAATGTGCTTTGGGATTCCCAAATATAAATGGCGAGCGCTACGCGTCCGCCGGCGGATCTTTTTCAAACATCCGCCGGGTCGCGAGCCGTTGGATGGATATAATCCAACTGCTGACGTTAGCGTAGCTCTTTGCAACACACATGATGTTGCGAAACCCTTTTGCAACATAGATGATGTTGCGAAGCTTTTTTGCAATACAAATGAGATTATAAATTTTATTTTTATTGCAACACGAGCAATGTTGTGAAACCTTTTGCAACACAAACGATGTTGCGATTTTTTTTTACAATACGAACAACATAATTCTTATTGTAGAAACGTTTTCGAGTCACGATAGTCAACACACTCATTTGCAACAAGACCTTTGTTGCGAAGTCCTTTGCAACAAGGTCTTTGTTGCAAAGCATCTTTGACAGAGAGGCGGATCCTATGTAGTACACGTGTCACGCACTGAAGGCACGATAGTCAACACAATTATTTGCAACATGACCTTTGTTGCGAAGTTCCTTTGCAACAAAGCCTCCGTTGCGAAGCATCTTTGACTTAATGATGAATCTATTACTACACGTGTCACGCGCAGGAGGCGGCGGACGCGCGCGTCGTTATCAGCCGGTTGAAGCACAGCTTTTCCCAATATAAATTCTGTTTTGTATGAGTTATTTTGGATATAATAGCAATGCTACTTATCACAGTCAAACTATGTTAGGGAAGGTAGTTGCATTTTTTTTTCATTTTTTCATACAATGTTTAGAATCACGATTGGTCAAATTGCCATAAAAGGCAACATTAGGACTTTGCATCCTCTATTGGATCAGATAAAAGTAAGAATACTCTGTTTGTTAATGATCAGATAGAATCAGAATTCTCCGAGAGCTTTGTTATATTAATTAGATAAAAGTAAGAATACTCTGTTTGTTGCTGATCTAGTACTAATAGATCTAACATATGTTTCAGACCTTCGCAATAAGCATCACATGGACCTGGAGAGTTTAACGCTGACATCACGTCCATTCAAAACACTCGCATTATTTGTGCTAGCCATTGGACAGAGTGTAAGAAGCACATGCTCCTGTGTTCTGAAAGAAGGTTCTCGGTTGAAATTCCTGGTTCTCTTGTTTGGTGGTACCTGGGTGCTTCTCTTGGTAACTGATGGCCCACATGAGAAGGTATTCTTTTTTGGTTTTAGCACATTTCTGTATTTCAAATTAGACGAATATAGTGGTGATATGCTGAATTGAACTACAAGTATACGCAAATTAACGCAGAGCACTACTTTCAGTCTCTGGATATGCATGAAATAAATTGTTGCTTTCAGAGGGTGAAATGCATTATATATTTATTTTGAATGAGAAGGGGTAAGATTTATTCCCTGCAGTTTGCAAAATTAAGGTAGAAGTGAGATTCAAACCTAGGTGGGTTGGTGCTATCTTGTGCCCCGTGTGTGGCGCGTGCGTTGTTGCAGCATGGTAAAACATTATGTTTTGTCTTCAATGCAGCATATGCAGGAACTGCTTTCGTATGCCAGATTTGGATTATGGTGGGTCATGCTAGGGGTGGCTTCATCGATTGGATTAGGTAAAACCCAAAATTCAAATTGATTTTTTCTGAGGCTGGTTAATCTGTTGAACAAAATATTAGCACAACAACTAAGTATTTATTATTAAGACTATACATGTAGTGATGTAGTTCAATTCTCAGTGCATCATTTATTTTTACAGGTTCTGGCTTGCACACATTTGTATTGTATTTAGGGCCTCATATCGCCCTTTTCACAATGAAAGCGGTTCAGTGTGGCCGGATTGATTTAAAGAGTGCTCCTTATGACACTATTCTTCTTAAAAGGAGGCCTTCATGGTTGGAGAAAAACTGTCTGGAGTATGGACCTCCACTATATCAGGAAACAATCCCATTTAGTAAAATACTGCATGAAGTTCATCTTGAAGCTGTTCTTTGGGGCATTGGAACTGCACTTGGAGAGCTTCCTCCATATTTTATCTCCAAAGCAGGTTATGTTTGTACTGCTTTGCTCTTGCCAACCTGAACATTATTTACATAGTTCTATGTTTGCTCATGCCTTCTTATGCATCTCATGCTATACTTCATTATTCTTCAAAAAATACTTTAGTGTGTCGTTGTGACAAACTTACATGAACACATCACATAGTTTGATGTGTAATTGCGCATTACAAAGAACGCATAGTCCTGTTAGCAAGAAGCTTCTTGACCGATTGTAAATTACTCTAGCATATATAACACACTTCGATGACTGATCTACGTTGATTTTTATTATTGTTTCTTATTCGTGTATCATCTTCCAATATTTTCTTCAGTTAGAAATATAATTATCCTGTGTGCAGAGCAGAGTAGTTATAGAGTTCAGTTTTATGGTCCTGCTTATATCTCGAAATGCATTTAACTTCCATCCATGCTCTCACTAAGTCCATTGAGAGTCTTCTTCTGTTACTTTTATTATGGTTATGTTTAAACGACAATTTTGTTTGGTCCCATTTTATAGTGATTATGCTAACTACTATAAGCTGACTTATCTTACTTATAAGTTGAGTATCCTGACCACAATAAGCGGTCATATAAGATTGGCCTCAGTTAAGGCTAAAATGACACAGTCAATCCATGTTCCTAACATTATCCTACCAACTTTAGTTCAGCTTAGCAGATTAAAGTAGCTCTAAATTTGTGTAGTTAATTACGAAAAATTACTTTGACGCAACTGATTCAGGTTACTACAAATGAACCACAGCTAGCATGTCAGGCCAAAAGATAGAAGAGTTAGCAGAATTGGATGCCTCTATCTCAAAAGAAGGTTTTCTATCATCAACTCTATATCGGGCCAAGCGCTGGCTTATGTCTCACTCACAATATCTAAACTTCCCGACAATACTGCTACTTGCTTCGGTTAGTCTCTTTCTTGTGGATATTTATTTGCTTGTATACATGCTTGATTATATCACCGTACTTAAGAGTTACCTTGTAGCTCAACATTTTAAGCTGGTGAACTCCATTAAATTGCGTGAGAAACGCATTCTCTCCCCACTAAAATTTTAGTTGCTATTGAAAAAATTACTGTAGATGTGAAATGTGACCATGACTTTCCTTGTGATCAGTGGAGTTATTGCAAATGTAGCGAAGCTATCTTTGGCATATTATTGCTTCATTGTTAAATATGACAGTTAGAGATTAACTTGTTAGGTGCCAAACCCTCTCTTCGATCTTGCTGGTATTTTGTGTGGACAATTTAATGTCCCCTTCTGGAAGTTCTTCCTGGCAACTTTAATTGGAAAGGCCATTATCAAGGTTTATATGCAGGTTTGCTACTTTCCAATTTCTTGATATGATTTCTCCTATGTATCATTTAGTTTTGATTTGCAATATTTGCATATTCATATTTCATTTGTTTAATTCATTTATTATGGACCTAACCATATGTAGACAACATTGGTAATTACTCTCTGCAACAACCAACTTCTTGAATTGGTGGAGGAAAGGCTTGTATGGGTTTTTCACAATTTCCCTGGAGTATCCTCCATCCTTCCCGCTTTAATCACCAAGTTGAAGACAGCCAAGGATAAGTTTTTAATGGCCAGTGTTGCTGCATCAGCTTCTAGTGACGCCAAGGTACAGATTTTTCGTAAGTTTGGAAATAGTTTTGAGCATTTAAATTGACATACATCAACTGTGTATGTTTCATTTCTTTAAAAGAATCTCTATCATTATTTTGATGTGTTTATTTCTTTAGAAAGTTTACTTAATTTGTTAATACAATGCTAATAAATTGAATAAGTTTTCTATTTTATCATGGAACAGCATGCTGTAAGTGATAATCGTGGCCGATTATCTGGCAGAAATGTTTTGTATTCTCATATATTTTCCAACAGACAAATATACTGTTTAACCAAGTCCTTGGTATAGTTTGCACTATTGATTAGCTTGTAGATGTACCGATGGAGGCCTCGGGTACATGGTAATGATTGATGACAACTTTAACATAACTTCAGCAGTAATGGCGGGGTGACAACAATAATTATGATAAAGTTTCTTTTTCTTGTTTCCTCCGCAGTTTTTGCTCAACTTATTATCATGTGCTTCCCCAGAAATTTCTCCTGAGTATGAATTGTCCTTTTGCAGGGGAAGAAGTGGAATCTGTCATTCTCTTTGATCTGGAATACCGTGGTGTGGCTCATGATCGTGAATTTCATCGTTCAGATAATCACTTCCACAGCACAGAGTTATCTGAAGAAACAGCAAGAGCTTGAAATCAGAAAGAAGTCGTCAGGTGCAATGGATTCTGCGCCTGAACCTTCTGCTGGAACATCAAATTAATTCAGCCAGGGCATTTATCCAGCTGGATGATGGAGGAGCGCATTCAATTATATTCATACATAGGTGTCTGCATGAGATTGGTTTGGGAATTCTAAATCTGGTCATTTACTACCGTGTTGTATGCTTGTGGAGCACTAAGCTTGTTGTTCTACTTGGTACAAAGTCACAAAGAGAGAGGAGAAAAAGAAAAGGTTTGACTAGTGTGCAAGTGTAATGTTGGCCTTGTACATAGCAACCAAGATATTGCCATCGATTGCACTATAAGCATTAAGTTTGTGCCTACCATCTTGCTGCTTGTTTTTTGTCTTAGCGTTGGCGATGATCTGTCAAGATCCGCCATTTGTTCCGGATGGCTACGTGTTCATGGCAATGCAGATGGCAGATGGCATGCTCAACTGCTTTACCCCCTTTTGTGAGGTCGCAGTTGGCATCTCATGTAGAGTCTGGTTTTGCCGGGAGATGTCCATCTTCCAACGTAACTTGGCTGGAGAAATCATTAATTCGTGAAAGCAAATGACGAGGCAAAGAGTGGGAAGAAGTTTGCAATCTTCTTCTGCTTATTTGGAGGCTTGAGCGTGGCTGGACTCTTCCAGCTTGACAGATTGAGCTGTGCACTCATGAGTCAAGTCACAGAGCTTGCAGCGTGTGAGGTTTTTGTTTGTCTAATATTGATAATTATGATATATATTGAGGTAGGGTGTTACTGACTAAACACCTACTTCTAAATTTTTATTCGCATTGTTCAGGAGGGTAGTGCGTTTGGTACAAAAGGTGTTCTTTTCTTTTGTTACCCTTTTCCATAAGAAGTCTGAATTGTGTTCACAATACACAAAAATTCACGAATGTTGAGTTTTAGCCTGGATGGGGGAAACGATGTGGATTAGTTCAATCTTTGGACAGTAGGAATTACTCCTTCCATTCAAAAATATAAGATGTTCTTTTTTTTTTATTCAGATGTACATTTTAATGTGTTTGTTCACCCATTTCAGCTTGTATGTAGTCTATATTTAAATATCATAAACGGGATTGACTATTCGTCACCCTGGGTGAGGAATAGTTATTCTTCACCCCCTCTATTTTGACATCAATCCACCGCAATTTTACATTTCATAAATTTTGTCTTATTTCAAACGTAAAATGAGAGTGTAAAAAATATTATATCACCGTAAAAATATTGTATGTTATGTAAAATTACAAATGTAAAAATGGTAGTGTAAAATGTACATAAAATGCAAAAAAAATTGTTCTTATGACTTATACTTTTGTTTTCTTATGCCAAAACTCACATAGTGAATCAATATTAATGTAACTATTTGTATTACAAATGTAATTTATTTATGAAAGGTTCGTAAAATTACCTGAGTGAAGAATAAATTATTCTGCATCTTGGGTGATAAATAGTATCTCCCTATCATAAATATCTTATATTTATAATAGAGGGTGTAGTAAATAAATTTCAGTGATAAAAAACTTCTAAAGGAAAATAAAATAAGTTTTTTTTGCGATTTGGTCTATCCATCTTCAACCATGGCAGTACAACGAACATCAGAAATAAAAAAAATCATCCAGATTTGTAGACCACCTAGCAACGCCTACAAACACTGAAGCGAGCCGGGGACGTGTCGTCGTCATCGCCCCCCCCCCCCCCCTCGCCGGGAGCCGGAAAAAACTTGTTGTAGTAGACAATCGAAAAGTCGTTGTGCTAACAGTCAACTACCGCCATTGAAAATAGCATAGATCGAAATGACTCAACCTAAGAAAACACGAACGTGGACGAACTACGATCAGATCCGGGTAAATATGCCAAGGAAGGATCCCCTGGATACACACCTCTACACGCCCACCAATGATACTAAACGCATCATCGGGATGGGGACTAGGCGGGAAGAACCTTATTCCATCTTCAGGGAGTCGCCACCACCTCCTTTCCCCGAGCAAGACATAAACCCTAACAAATTCAGCCGATAAAAGCCAGGATCCACCACATCATCATGGTCCTAAGGCCACTGAAGACGAGGCGGACCAGCGCGGCACCGGCGGGAGGCAACGGTTGCGTGCGTATCTGTTTCCTGACGGTTGCATGAGAAAAATAAAATGAGTTTTAAGATCATGTCGAGATTTCTATAGGAATTCGACAATCTCTACCCCATGGCCCAAAGAACGCATTCCAGCCAAAATCTAACAATTGAAAATCCTGCATATAAGATCACGCAAAGAAATAAGGAAATCCTTCAAAATTCTTGTATGAAAATTCTGCACTTCAGTCCTGCAGAATGAGCAACGCTCCGAAGGACGATCTTTATAAAAACACGCAATTGATTGAACCAGTTATACTTAAAATACACAGGCTTGTCTTGGAGCATAACTGAGCGTGTATAATTTTCTTCTCAAGCTGTAGGGTGCATTTCAAAATTCAATTTTGAAAACATTAGGCAGTTAAAATAGGCATTTACATTTTGCAGCTGGGAGTGCATAGTTTGCAATATACTACGTATAATAAATCAATTATAACTATTTACGTAAACATTATTCGGTATACTAGTATGACAAGTTGAGGCAGTAGATCACCTCACCTGAGCAAGAGATCTGGAAAGGTACTGCCAGTAGCTTGCAGCAGTAACTGATAAATGCACATGCACATGCACTGACTGAACCGAACCTATCCTTCCTACGCGTATGCTATTTCCCTACACTGACTGGCCTACTCCTGTCCTATGCTACCTATGCTCTGCTACAGCAACGTAAATCTACCACTATAATGGAGTATGATCCTACTATCTGCTCTCCAGCTATAGGGATAGGGGAATAGGTCAGTACAAGGCTACAAACCACAAAGCCAACGGAATATGGAGTAGCACTGCTGCTATTCTACTGCAAGCTGCTCAGCCGTCATATCAAACACAGTACTGGTGGCGCGTGTGTGTGTAACGACCCTCTTTTTATTCCTTTTACAAATCTCATATACTTTACTCCTATCCATATTAACTATCATTGAAATGAATATCTATATTTGTATTTTATAGTGTTAAATATGATTACCTCACAAAAATCTTGTGATGGTAATACCACATCCTTCGTTATTTTCTCTCTATCTCGTTAGTAGCTTCATATACATCAACTTGTCTCTTGAAATATACAATATGCTAGTTTTATTGACTTTGCTAGGCACTAATGACAAGCAATTCTAGTCTTCCCCTACTTCCTGCCACGCCACTCCACTTAGTTTTATATGCTCTCCATTGGGTCCCTCTCAAGCCATCATATTTTTATCCATGAGAATACATCTAGGATCGCTAGTCATCACCGCGTACTCTCTCGTAAAGTAATCACCATGATACCGATATAATAACGGATTGGCAACAAGAGCATTTGTTTAGTGCAGAGGATAATCTTGTCATACATACCAAATGGTTGGGTTTAAATACTGTATGTGTCTATGTGGAACTAGCCATCAGCTAATTATAGTATTCCCATATTCAATGGTTCAGATGTGTGTGTGCTCATGGCTATATCTGTACGTACCAGTCAAACAAAGCATCCCAGCCCATGCACTTGCCCTAAATTAATAATAATATTGGCCCCACCACCAAATATGTTATCTAGTGGTGAACATGATAATATCTTGCATCGATCGTGCAATTTAAAATATCAGTTTTTTTTATGTGCCACCAAAGCTAGCTAATGTGAACAAGCCTCTAGAGGGATGTGGCAACGTTGGGGCCACATTGGGGTTTAGGAAATTTCAACCTAGAGACATGATCCCAGGTACTAGCATATAATATATCGGGTGGGCCCAATAAAGTGAAAACAAAGGACACAAAAAAATTAGTTGCTGCATCCCCTGCCATTAGTTTAGTGAGATAGTATAAACAAACTGGACAAGAAAGAACCTTTCAAGCCTTTGGGCATCTCTTTTGATACACCTCATTATCATGTTTTCAGCCTTTCTGGCTTTATTTGTACCTTTTCCCCTCACTAGCTCTATAGGATGTAGTACTAGCACATTTCAAAATAATGCAAGTTTCCATATTTTAATACAAATTGTCCAAAAGTAATGCTTTTATTTTTGAAAAGTAACAAATGAATGTCCGATGAATGGGTAATGTGGGCCAGACTTCAGATGATTTGACATCTATATATTTATGTGGGCCAATAAGCCCAGACAGCTAGTACACATCCTAGAAACTACTCTCATTCGTTGCCTCTTTTCTAAATCAACAAAGACCTCTAAAAAAAAATCTAAATCAACAAAGCAAGATCCTTTTGCTAAGGCAAGTCTAGCTAGTTAATTATACAAGAGACAATATCTGTCTGCACTTAGGTTGCTTTGTAATGCCAGTAGGAATGTGTGTATTGTTCTAGCTTATTGCAGATTTGAAACTGATGGCTATATCAATTATCTGATCTCCACTAAATAGGGACGAACACTTGTCACCTTTTATACGAAATTGATTCACGTCCGACACTTTACGTCCGATTCACGTACGATGTACTAATCCATCCGTAGGCTACGATGCACCCTGCTGATCGGATGGATCTTTCCCTTTTATATGAGAAGACTCTTGAATTGAATTTTCCGGCCCAGCTTATAGTCTGCAACATAACCATGCAGATTAATCCCCGGGCATCATTTCCCAGGATTCAAGCGAGCATTATCGTCATTACACCTATAAACTATTTTTTTATTTATATGTATTATTTATTTATTATATTTAGGCTTCTTTCTGTATGGCATCTTACGTATTTTACTGCATACATCTTTATATAACTCCACTCCTAGTACACGGTGCATCTTTTGACGAAAGAGTGAATTTTAGTTTTTATCTTCTACTACTTCCACAAATTTTTACGGTATTCACACCATTTAATAGCTTTTCATCCAGATTATCTCATTTAATGAAAGTTTTTGACATATTCTTACCCCTTTTAAATGTTTTACAGTGATCTATCAAGTGTGTTTCAGCCTTCAGGTACCTGTGGTGTGCACCATCACAATTTTCCTCATTGCCTTGTTTTTCCTTGCCCCCAACTGATCGAATGGCTTAGTTGTATTTTTTTCTCACAGTCTTAAGGTCATATCTAAATGCTTGGTTAACAGAAGGCCTTTGCTTGATGATCTCATCTCTCCTGTTCAAATCGCCTTTGTTTTGAGCAATTGATAACTGATAATGCCGGTGTGGCCTTTGAGTGTATTCATTACATAAGAGAAGGATCCGACCAAAAGTTTGTGTGCATACAATCTTGATATGTCGAAAGCTTATGATAAGGTGGATTGATGAGGTTTCTTGAAGCAAGCGATGCAAAAGCTAGGTTTCTCTCATCGATGGGTGGACTGGATAATGTGTCACAATAGTGAGGTGTTTCGTTAAATTTAATGGAACTCTCTTGCATTCATTTTTTTACTGATGGGTTATCTGTTGTTTTAAAGCATGGTGTTCATTCCAATTCTATCACTCCGATTAAAATTTGTCGACTAGCCCCTGAAATCTCACATCTTTATTTTTTGATGATGCCATACTCTTCTTTGAGGTGTCTCATGTCCTTGCATTGGTGATTAAAGGTGCTCTAGATGCTTATCATCTTGTTACTGATCAAAGTCTCAACTATGATAAGTGCTCCATCTTGTTTGGTAATGCATATCATGCTAGTATTCGTGGATATGTTTGTGTGGATCTTCACTCTACCACCTCCTTTTTGGAAGAGAAATACCTTGGGTTGCCCACCCTATAGGTTGAATGTAAAAAGGCATGTTCCAAAACTTTCAAAGTAGCTTGACAAAAAGAATGGTCCAATAGGGTGATGGCCATCTTTCCCAACCGTGAAGGGAGGTCCTCATCAAATCCATTGCAGAATTGTTTCCCACATATATTATGGGTGTTTTTAAGCTACCCTAGTTGGTGTGTGATGACCTTATGAGGATGGTTAGAAATTTATATTGGGGTTTTAGCCAGGGACGCCATAAGGTGCATTAGATAGGTTGGGATTACTTGCGGCAACCAAAGTGTGAAGGTGGATTAGGCTTCCGAGACTTTCATATATCCAATCAAGTGCTTCTTGCTCGGGAGCCATGGAGGATCATTATCAAGTTGGATCTTCTATGCGTTCAATTCTGAAAGCTCGCTATTATCCAAACGTTAAGATCGAGGATAGAGTCTTCTCGGGTAACACCTCATCCTTGCAGTTATCCATGGTCTTGATTTATTAATGAATGGCCTCGTGTGGAGGTTGGGTAATGGAGGGAGCATCAGGGGCTGGAGGGAAAATGAATCCCTCGACCAGACTCATACAAACCGGTAACACATCAAGGTCATTGTAGGATTCAATTCGTTTCTGGAATGCTAAACGGGAACGGATTCTAGATCCTTGAGTTGTTGTAATCATATTTCCTTCCTTGTCACGATGCGGATATCTTGAAGATTAGGGCATCACCAAGCTAGAGGATGATACTCTTGCTTTAGGGGGGAGGCGGTAAACTTGGTGTCTTCTCGGTGAAAATGTCTTTTAATTTGGCATTAAACGAAGCCACTCGACATAATGTTGCATCATCGAGTACGGTACCTGATGGATGCAGGAATTACGGAAGCTTTTATGTTATTGTGGTGTTCCCCTACTATCCGGAATTTTGCTTGGCTCCTAGCAATAAACTCCCTTTCTACCTGGTAGAATAAATACAAAAGAGGCCTCAAAATCTCAGGTATATGTCATGTTAGTGGCAGGGATTTTGAAGATAACTTTCACCCTTTTTGTCTTTGTCTAAGGGCAGTGGAATTATGGAAGACTATGTCTGATTTATTTCGCCTGTCAGCTCTCTTTGATGTATGCCATACATGGAAGGAATGGTTGTTGAGTGCTTTGGATCCATTGTCCGAGATGTACTGTTATATGATTTTGATGACTATATGGAGAAGTTGTCATGTTTGCTATGAGAAAATCAGTGAAAAAGTTCCGCCTCCACCAGAGGCGTCCAAAGGATTTCTGTGCAGTTACTTCAATCTCTATTAAGCGTCAAACATGAGCCTTTCACTGATCCATGCAAAGGTGAAAGTGCAATCATGTACTTAATCATATTTTGATGTTGATGATAATATACATATAGAAGACTAATTACGTTTGCTAGGTGTATACACAAGATATTAGTACCTTTGGCATCATCGTGTAGATATCATGGACTTAACAATGGATATATTGCTCAAGAGTGTGATATGTGAAGAAATATGATAAGTCTTTCTTTTTATGTTAAATCTGGAGTCATAGGAATCCCGCACTATTAAGAGGGGATCATAAGGTTTTGATTTTGACTTGCTCATGTATTTTATCACAAGTAAATGTACATCCATGCACAGCCCCTAGCAGCGTGTGGCATGAAGTACCTGAAGGGGAACAAACGAAATTTCTCGAGCCCTCATGATCTATATGACACCATATTCCTGGTAGATTACATTGATGTATGGGTGTTCGTATGAGGGGGTTACAATGGAGAGTAGTAGGCTCTATTGAGACTTGGGTTTGTAATATGAATTGCCTTCAGACTAGCCCTAGCCTTACGTTTAAATAAGATCAAGCCTAGGGTTTAACAGGAGTCCTAGTTGGTTACAACCGATCTGGAGAGTCTGCGTGATCTTCGGGCTTTCTTCGTTCGCGAAGTTGACGGGAGCCTTCTAGAAAAGTCCTACCATTCATGTAAGGCTCGATCATAGCTGGGCCCTAAGGCTGTTTTGAGGGGTTGATCTCTCTTCTGGTGGGATACCTGTGATACATTGTATCGTCAATATTAGTCTCTGATAAAAATTCTTGAATCTAGATAATATTTAAAGGACCTCCATGTGGTTTATAATGCATATTAATATTTATTTGAGCCAAAAGTGTTTTGAGTTTGAAAAAATCTGTACAAAAATATCAATACATATAATACCTAATAAATAGATTATGAGAAACACAATTCATAATAGATCTAGTGATATTGATTTGTTCGTATTGATGTTAATATTTTTCTATAAACTTGGTGAATTTAAAAATGATTTGACTTAAGACAAGTGTAATATGCCATAAAAGACGGATGCAGTAGTAGTTGGTCAGTAAGACGGTCACACTCATTATCATAACGGTGATTATTTAATAATTGCACCGATGATAACAAAAGGTATACTCCATATTCGAAGAAATAATAGATCCATATCTTCTCTTCTTGCAAATATAAGAGAGAAATTATTCAAGAATGATTATAATACAGTACTAATTAACTATCTCCCGAACACTTAAGTATTGATTGCTCAAATATTGAAAACATACAATTAAGATAAGTAATTACTATCAATAGGGAAAAAGCATATTAGTGAACCAAATGACATCTCTTTTTCCTATTCCTATCCATATGATTCAGGAAACATGTCATCTCACTTTTTATAGCTTTCTAGTCCCACGAATCAAAGGAAGCATTAATTAATGATATATGCTATTACCTCATCTTTGATCCATATGAAGTCAAAAAAATGTAGGCTCATCACGTCATGTCCACCCGAATCCTATATGATTAACTTCTTACCAAATCTCATTTGATTGTTTCTAATGAACAATAAAAGTTTCTTTTCAATAGGTTGAAGTATGTGGAAAATTTGAAATGGGCCACAAAGGAATCCTTGGGAAATTATCTTATATGATTAATTTCGACAAATCAAACAATCGGCATACATAATTTTTCCAAGGATTCATTCTCCACTTTTATATAATTTTTTTTGAATCAAAAGTCCTTTGAATTGCAATGACAAGATTGAAATCCAGAATAACCTTGCTATAATAATATTAATAATGGTAGATTAATATTTTTACTTTGGTGTGAGGAATATCCCAACGAGATTTCATGCATTAGTTGTTTATCTTGTATTTTGTCTCTAAGTTGTTGCAGATTAGATAATATTGACCTAGGTGCATAGATTGATTCCTCTCGATTTGATATTATTTGATTCCAGTTAAGTGGATAGTCTGGTCCAAAATTGCTGGCTAGTTCACTCATTTGCATACTCACCACGAGTTATTCGATCCTTTCGGAACTCTGCAGCTTTACTTTTCTTAAGCGAATGAACAAATAAAGATTAGTTGGCTGCCATTTAGACAGGGCCGGTCCTGAGATTTTAGGGGCCCGGGGCGAAATCAAAATCCGAGGGCCCTTAGTGTTTTCTTCTACTCCCTCTGTCCCAAAATTATTGTCTTAGCCTTAGTACAACTTTGTACTAAAGCTAATACAAAGTTAAGACACTAATTTTGGGACGAAGAGAATATTTTACAAGAAAAATTGTTACCACTTTTGATTGATCTGAAACACCACATGCACTTTTTTAGGAACATTACCATTGTCTTGTTCTTCCCTGCTTTATATTAGGGGTGTTCGAGCTGATCCTAATAATCCAAAAAAACTAGCCAAGTAATCTGTCCTAAGATTTAATAATGTAGCATATATATATATCTATATATATATGTTTTGACATTCCGTTGCTGGATTTTCCAAAAAAAAAGTAACTTCGCATTGCATAAACACATTAAACAAATCTTCATCAGCACACAATTGAACTTACCATGAGGCAGAAAGCTAAATACTAAAGAACTATCCTTGCACAAGAACTGTACATGGTATTTACATACCTAGATGTGGCAGACGTACGTAGTACCCCCACAGAGCCCCGTCTATGGGGTACCTCACTGGACTCCCGGGCTGAAGGTTGCACTCATGCAGACCAGCGTCTTCGCCATGTCCGACCAGAACAGGCTACACATACAGAGATGTGATGTTGCGTTGTGGTCGCCCACAACATGTCAAGCGGTGTAGTTCTCCGGCCAGTCGAATGTCGGCGCCACAACGCGATACCCGGCTGCGGCTATCGCCATGCATCTCATGCGCCAACAACATCACTCGATGCAAAATCCTGGAACTAGAGACCACACGGTACCCGGCGGCGGCCAGCGCGGGTATCCAAAAATAACAGCGATGGAATCCTAAAGACAGCGCCGCATATCGTAGATCAAGCCGTAGATTAAGCGAGGAAGTTATAGGAGGTGATCACGGCGTGGTGTTTTAGTAGGGCATGCGTGTTGTGCGCTTCCGTCTGTTTCTACTGCTCCTTTCGGGCTGTTCGGTACAGAGCCCATCGCATACTTGGGGGCCCCCTTGGCTCCGGGGGCCCGGGGCGACGCCCCTTCTGCCCCCCCTCAGGACCGGGCCTGCATTTAGACTTAATTGTTTTGAGTGCTAGATTCATTTATCAAAAAACTAAATATGTCAAAAATATTTTTTGCTGATCGGGTCAATCTCCATCAATTGAATCCGTGAATAAGATTGCACATGCACATGCTGATGTGCACAGTACATTATATTTGAGACAATATGTGAAGCATGCATGTGCAAAGTAGCAAAAGACTAAATATTGATTTTCAACATTTTAATTATAATATTTTTTTAGAAATTATAATCATATATCTCAGTTGTTATTACTCTGTTAAATCTTGTACTCCCTCCGATTCATATTAATTGGCGCACACTTAGTACAACTTTAGTACAAACTTGTACTAAGTGTATGCCAACTAATTTGGATCGGAGGGAGTATTAAAGATGGTGATTTTGTTGGCGTACACAACCAAAGCAGTGCTATTTTGATACAATTTATTCCGTTTTACCCCGATTAAACATTATTTTTGTTTACATTACACCATTTAGAGAAACTTTTGGCAGCTTTTACACCTTTTAAATTTTTTAGGGTGACCTTAGAAGTGGTTCTCGACCGTCACATGCATGCGATCCACAAATAGTTGGGTAGGACTCGCCTTGTACCACCAGTCCTCACCCCCCCTCCCCGTTACTCTCATGTGCCACTACTTCTACTCACGTGGCTAGGCTTAGTAGGGTTTCGGCCGAGGACGCACCTGGTGATGACATGGTGTCACACGAAGCTATGGCGGTGTGAAATCTCTATCTCCCGTGCTTCGCAAGGAAGGAGGAGCAGCTTCACACGGATGATTGTAAGGATGAAGAAACCGTCAAAATAAGAGCCTAATGGGTCTGAGTTGACGACGGCCTCCTTCTACTCCTAGGAAGGATATATGTAGAGGAGCACATTCATCATTGTATGTTTCCTTACAACTTTGTTAATATTGAGTTCCCTAGAGGTCTTTTTTTAGGTTAGGATAGTTCCTCAAATGGATCTTTTGCCGGATAAAGCAAAAAATGAAGTTATGTTTGGTACAGCAACACGGGAAAATGTATTGAAGAAGTATGATGCAGAAATAATGAAACAAGGAGCCGCTTGACACGAAGAAACTCATTAGAGCGAAGCGGTATGTTGATACGTCCCAAATATATTTATAATTTCTGCTTGCTTCATGCATGTTTTGTGTGATATTGCTATGATCTAGGTACACTTTCATACACTTTTGATCATATTTGGACTAACTTATTAACTCAGTGCACCATAGTGTCAGTTCCTGTTTTCTGCAGTTTTTCTATTTCAGGTTTTCCCCATATTAAAAGTGCTCCAAAAATTCGGGAAAACTAATAAAAACTCAGCGGAACGGAACCTTCCAGAGTCCCGAAGGAGGACCAGAGGGGACCCACAAGGGGCCCAGGCGGCCACCTGGTGCGGCCTAGGGCTTGGCCGCGCCAGGGGGGCGCCTGGACCCCTGGTGCCCCCCTGCCTGCCCCCTTCGCCTATATATTCTCCGTGCCGCGAAACCTTCAAAGACAGAACCCTTTTTCACGATCTCGCCTCTGTTCCGCCGCCGCCGCGCTTCCAAGATCGGGAGCGCCAGAAGACCTCTTCCCGGCACCCTGCCGGAGGGAGGATTGACCTCCGGGAGCTTCCCCTCCACCATGGACGTTTCTCGAATGATCCGTGAGTAGTTTCCCTTGGACCATGAGTCCGTGATCAGTAGCTATGTGATGTTCTCCTCCCCTCTTTGTTCTTCATGGTTTAGACCTGGTGAGCTGCCCTACATGATCGAGGCACATATGTAATTTTCTGTTGTTGCTATGCTGAGTTTGCTGGGATCTGATGGATTATGAGACTATGTTCAGTTTGTGATTGAGTAATATATTTAGTTCTTATCTTTTATATTTTTGTTCCTAAGTAATTCTTGCATGTTCTCCATTACTGTTTATTTCTTTGGCCAAGTAGTAGGTAGTGACTCCAAGAGAGAACGTTATGCTCGATTGTGGGTTCATGCCCCGTGATGACACGCTTGAGTGACAGAAACATGAGTCTAGGGGATGTGTTGTTGCCACAAGGGAGAAAAAACGATGCTTGTAACCGCGGTTGCAAGGATTGTTTACTTTACGCAAGGTGCTGTTTAATGCAGTTGTCTGTTGCTTTGGGTTTACACTTTGGGTGGGGCTCGCAACTTAATACCAGCGAGATGTTCTGGATAGATATCTCAAGGTGGATGATTAGTAGTAGATGCAGTTGGATTTCGGTCTACTTATTTTGGCGTACCGCCCATGCTTTTGCGCCTCGTCCTTTCTTTGTAGCATAGTTAGCATTGCGGTGCGTTTTTAATCCTGTCAATTGCCCAGCTGTGATTTTTTTACCTCGCATAGCAGTTTTATCGTCTTTTGGGAGAGAGACATCACTAGTGAACATCACGGGACCCCGGTCCATATTCTCATCACTGTTTACACGCTCTTTTATTTTCCTGTTTTTACTTTCTAGCTGTTATCATTATTATCTTTTATCTGTTGCGTTGATCCTTTTTGAACAGCAAGACTGTAGAGATTGACAACCTCTCTGTACTCGTTGGGAAGCAAAGTTATTTGTGTCGTGTGCAGGTCCAGGCAAATCAAGTGATTCTTTTCAGACGGTGCATCATTTGCCGAACCACCTACTTATCATTATCGGAGTCCTACTTGTTCGATACTCAACCTTGGTGTCTTCACCAAGGGAAATTTGTCGCTACACTACATCTAACCTTACACTTGGGGTAACCAACGAGGATAGAGTATCATATGCACGTCAACTTTTTTTGCGGGTAGAACATTTGTAATACTCAAGCATGGATTACAGTCAGCATTTTTCAGATCAATGACATCAAGAGGACCAGACCCCAACCAAGTCATGGTTCTGCCTTCCAAACAAGCAAAATTAGTTAAAGATTTGCTAACTTCATTCTTGAAACGTCTAATATGAGCAATACCATTTTTACGAAGGCTCAAGAGATACTTGATATCCTTTAACAAAGAAGCGTAAAGTGACCTATCCATGTCACCATCTTGGACCATCATATCCGCTTCAAGAGAATTCATCTCAATCATCACTGAAAGCTCACTCCGCACTAGGCCAAGGAGAGACCTTCCATGCACACACCAAGTTTAGCTAGTAGTGCATGTTGGTGGGAAAAGAGCTCTCTACAACAGAACAAAAAATGATCGAGCTGACATCATCTCACAACACCATACTCAATCCAGTACTTTCATCAGGTGAAAACAACCATCCAAGGTTATCTTTGACCGAGTGACGCGGAGACATCGATTTATTCTGATGTTCACTTCCTTGGAAGGAAGCTACTCACTGTTGGGATCGATGTTACCTCAAAGGCACACCAGCGCAACAAAGGATAACCCTATTCTCCCCTTGATATATCCGCATAAAGACAATTCCCAACCACTAGCGGTAGACCAAACCCTCACAAACACAACAGGGGTAATCACAAAATCTTGGTTCCTCTCTACAGAACTCTTATCTGTCTAAGATCCTCCAAACTCCAAGACTAACAAGACCAATGGGGAAAACCTCAAGATCTTCTCAAATCATGATTTGCTTTGGTCGAAAGAAGGAGAAGGGATGAATCTATCATGTGTGCAAAGATCAGCAAAAACTCTCACCAATATCTTCGGGTTCTAAGATTGAGTGTGTGATAGGATGAGAGGGAGCACTTGTGTTCTTGGGATCGATTTGAATGAAGTGGTCAACTCTCTGGTCAACTCTCTCCTAGAGTGAAGAAAGAGTGATAATTATAGTCCCCTTAGAAATCCAGCCGTCTGTGCATTTAGTGACCTAGTCCAGACGTTCGGGTAGGTATCTAGATGATCCGATCAATGCCGAGATGATCAGACTATTCACCCTGGTGATCTGGGTAGGTCAACTCCTGTGAATGCCCATGGCTATCGGATGGCCGGCTAGTAGCCCGGATAGTCGGGCCATGTAATTTCCTGGAACCTGTAGTAAATGACCAGATGGCCGAAGGGACCTTGCGCATCCGGCTACAATAAAATATTCTACTCCCTCTGACCCATATTAATGGACACACTTATACAACTCTAATACAAAATTGTACTAAGTGTGTGCCCATTAATATGGATCGGAGGTAGTACTATCATTTGGGGTGCACCAATCTAGACGTCCGGATGGTCCGGCTTCAACCTATTTATGTTCTGTGATCGGTCATGAGTCCATGACGACAAACCTGGTCGTCCAAGTATCTAGCCTGGTCAACCACGCATAAGGACGCGAATATACATAAGCGCATTCATAATGTCTAATCACAAAATTGAATGAATTTTCTGGATAGTCCAACTACTTGTTTCTTATCCGTCGTATTAAGCTTGACATATCACTTTATTTTTTATCCTCATGATATGCAGTATATTATATAGGTATATTATTTATTACAATACCGGAAATACACTTTGAATTCCGAGCTCCATGGAGGCCTCTAATTTCAAACTTGAAAATTCATCAAAATTCATATTTCTACATTAAGAAAACTAAAAATAATTCAGATATACATGGAGGCATAATGCACAAGTTCGTAAATTTTCAGAACAAAATATATTGAAATGAGGGCTGTGCAAAAAAATAAATAAATCTGCAACTTATTAACACATGATACTATTCATCCTTCCAAGCAATGAATTTGTCTTTTTTATACAGGGTGCAATTCATGGTATTTCATCGTGAATTTTTACACACACATACATTATATCCTTACATACTTGCATATTTTTTTCAGATTTTTTTGTAATCGAGAAATTTGAATTTTGATTTTTTTTAAAGCGGCCTCCATGGAGCCCGAGCTCCAAAACGCCTCACTCTTACAATACCCACTTTTGAATATGTGTGTATAGTTAGCTTATTGATAGGAGATTCGATCATCTTTCGAATAGATTATGTGAAGCGATTGTACTTCTTGTATTAAAAGATTAAGGCATGTATACTTTCTCTAAATGTCAAACCTCGTACAAAATTACGAAGTTTAAATAATAAATATCAACATCTATGATATCAGTAGATCCATCATCATGCATGGTTACATCTTGTGAAGTTGATCCATAATGAGGATTCACCGTCTCTTTTCCAAAGACATACAGAGGATCACATTAGGCAAATGTGATTAAAAATGCTCGTACACATTATCAATTTCCCTCCGATATTAATAGGCCCATCACCGAATGGTGGGCAGTCTCGTCAAGAATAGTTTCTAGCCTCTTGAGAATGGAAAATGATGGGAGAAAGAAGATAGTGAACCCAATCGAAAACAATCGCAATGAAAAGGGCAAGCAAGCTAGCGACTGATTTTAATAAGGGACAAAAGTACAGGCCGGACGCACAAATACGAAGCCATCATCATCTTTGGTCATCTCGCTTAAGCAATGCATGTTGTCAAATAATCAAGAGGCTGTCAATAGACTAATGTGTGGCTCAGCTTGCCAATCCTCTGTTGTGAATGGGCGGAAAGGTCACCAGCCTACCCAAATGATATGTTTATTAGGGGTTAGAGTGTTGGACCAACTGATGAATGCGATTGTGAATGGACTGTAATACGTTAGACAAGTTTCCCTTTTCCGTTGCGACAGTGACTACTATATATCCTTGTCATGTGAGCTGGACGTGTGGCAATAGTGTGGACCAGGAAAATGTCTAGATCCTACAGTGCTCATGTGGATACATTCACATAATTATTAGTATTAGGAAATTATTTTTTACACCCATGCATATTTGCATATTGATACATTTGAACAGGTTTATTTTCGCATGGCTCCTCCACGCAGTGTGTCAAAATTAGGGTATTGACAAGGAAAAGTAGACATGGACAGGCACTAATAAATGATCCCCATGGATGCAACTTCGACAGCACAGGTGCTGGTGATTTGACGCAAAGCTTATTTGATTAGTGATAATATCAGTAGTAAAATTGCAATTAGTCATACCGTTTTCGATATACGTAGGTGTGTGCATTATAGAAAGATGCGATGTTTTTATACTGTTGAACCGCATATTAACAAATATTTCAGAGGGGTAGACAGGTAATTCTGCCCCCCAAAAAAATGATGCATAGGTGATCGCTCCAGGATTAGATTAACAATGGATGAAAAGGCCCAAGCACCCTCTGGTGGCGCTCAAAGAAGATCACTAGAGAGAGTCCAGCGAGAGAGGTGCGCCTACACGATCTGCAAGCCATAGAAACTCCGCCAGAGGAGTATATAATTGACCTGGCTGGCTGTGTGTGCACTGCACATCCACCCATTTAAATACGCACGCATACTGTACAGCACAGTACGGAGATTGTTTTTATATATTTTTGGAAAGATGGATGGATGGAAGGTGGGTGATAGCAACAGGAAGATGAACGGCATTTAAAAACATGGATAGATAGTGGATTGGGAGACCACAGCGGCATGCCCGGGCGGGACTAGCTTCCTCCTCTCGGCTTTTATAAAACCCGGGCAGGCGGTGGCGAGCGACCGGCAAAGGTGCGTGCGCTCTCGATCCGTCCCTCTCTCCATGGAGCCCGGCTAGCTCCTCTATCCCTCGCCGCCCGGCTGGCCGTCTCCCGAATTGGATTTGGCCGGAAGGCTGCTGCCGCTGTGAAACAACAACGGTGGAGACAGCCGGGCGAGCCGAGTCGGAGACGCAGCAGCGGAGAGCGCGCGCTGGAGGCGGCGGCTCGCCGTGGTAGTGCAAGGCAAAGGTACGTTGGTGTCGCTCGCGGTGGCATTGGGACTCTGCGTTTCCTCGGCGTCATGGCTGAGCTCAGGCGAGGCCTTCTTGCGGGTCAACGCGGAAAGGAAGGGTCGGAGCCGGAGCGCGACGCGGCGACCGTCTGAACTTCCCTCTCTGTTTTGGTGCCACTAGCAGGATGACTACTGGTACTGCTGCTGCTTCATCGAGCTCTGTACTAGTACTACTGGGAGTCTGGGAGTACATGATGAGGTTAGCACTTTGATGAGATGTGAAGTTGGCCGGCATGGCGCGCCGCAGAGTTTGGTTCCTGCCAGACAGAGGAGAGAAGGGCCACGGCACGCCGCTCGAGGTCGACCGTGACGCAGCCCGGATCTGTCTGCATGTATGTATGCTTGGACAAGGCCTACTGCGTGGTGTGGTTCCGTCCATGCCATCCATGCTCGGAATCCTTGAGCAAAGGGCGGAAAACCTCATGCTCATCTATCTATCTATCCGTGCCGGACTGCCGGCCGTACTGTACTGCGTACATTGCTTCTGCCGACTGCTTGCGCTTTGGCTCCAAGAGAAAAGAGGCTGCAGATAATCATCACCCCGAAAATAAAATAAAATCCGACTCACTGTTTCGTTGTACTGTACTGTAGGAGTCATTATCAAGATTTGTATTTTATTGCTGTCAAATGACTCTTCCAAGTTGGGTTGGGTTGGGTTGGGATGGTTTGTTCTTGTTTGTATTTTAATGAGGGGTGTTGACTGGAAATCGGGTCCGGATAATTCCGTAGTATTATCTATGCATTATTGGCATGAAAGGCAGCACGATGAGTACGACGCGTTGGTACATGCCTTAACAAGACTCAAAAGTGGTTTTCCACCGTGAAGTGACAAGCCACCGGACTGCCTGCCTACACCGTTCAACCTCGGCAAAAGTGAGATCGACGCGGCATGCTTACCTAAGCGCGAGAGTCGTGTACTACCATTCTCCATACAAGTGGATTTATTTACCGTCAGTCAGTCCACTGCCCGGCAACAGTCATTTCCATGCTCGTACTAGTACCGTTGTACTACGTAGCATATACGTATCTCCTACGCAGCACACACGTAGAAGACGTAGACCTCTCTCTGGGATGCATCTGGATGGGGTTCGGCACGTCCGGTCCGGGCTCCACCACTTAGACCTAGGTGCGGTGCAAACCTAGCTAGCTAGCGGAGCGGAGGGCAGAGGATCCGGCGCGAGGCTACGACCACGTGCCCGCTAGGCAACATCCGGGGCTCACGTGAGCGGCGTGGGGTCCCGGCTGCCCACACGCTTTTCCCACCCCGAACCGAACCAACCACGCCTCTCTCCTCCCCCTACCCCACTGGCCACTGCGGAGGGAAAACTTAAACTGACGCGCGGGGCCGGGACAGCGCACGTCAGGCCCGCATGTCACTGGCTGGTGGACAGCCAAAAGTACGTGCCGCGGGCCCCGTGCTCCTTGTTTTTTCCTATCTCTCTCGCTCTTCGTGCTTGTCACCGAGAAAAGGGTCTTATCCTTGGCATGGGCCCCGCCACATCCGCACCGCGCCCTTTTTCTCTCGCCGCGTCGTCGTCGCCTCTGTGGTGCACGACAGCCCATGGTGCACCGCCACCATGCGTGTGCTCCGTGCTCGCCAACAGTCCGCATGATCCGATGCGGTGAAGGGTAAGTCAAAAGAATATGTAAACGGATCCAAATTCGATTCGTTTTTGTTCGTTTGAAAAGCTCTAGCGGATCAAATGTTCACGCATTGTTTATTTCTGATTACTTAAAAGCGCACGTGCGTTCCTCCACGTTCTAGCGTGCCCGCTAACAACAAATTAACACACATAATCTATTTTAACCTTATCTCTCTACCTATATGGACCCTGTCGGCGCTCCACACACTGCTTTTGCTGCCGCTTGGCGAGGATCTCCTTACCGGCTCCCTGCGCCGCCCGTTCCATCTCCTCCTCGGTTCCTGGCGCAACCCCGCCCCCATCTCACGTTGCGCGTAGGATAGCGGCATGGCGGACCGGAGCACGACGAGGTACTCGTTCATTTGGCCGCGCTAGTTCTCCATCTCCTCCCTTTTCTTCACCGCCTTCGGCAGAGTAGTAGCAACTCCCCCCTCCCCCCCCCCCCCCCCCGCGCGCACGTCTTCCCATTGGTCGTTCCAGAAAGGAGGCCACCTCCCTCTGGATCCGCCGATCTAGTTGGGTAAGGAATGAAGGAGAAGGCCACGATGGCCGGATTCGTCCTTGCTAGGGTGGATGATGGGGAGGTCGCATGCAGGCGCTGCCGTGGATGAGGGAGAAGGGACCACGGGCCTGTCGGACCGGATTAAGGTGTAGGGCGAAGGGGCAGTCGTCGGCGGCTTCGTTGTGGAGAAAAGGGCTCGACGGACAAATCCATCAACGGGTCTTGGAGGACAGGAAGAACGAGTGCATGCGTCACTGTGCCGATGATGACCCTCAACTGTAAGGGATCGAGATAGTCTTCGCGGGAAGATAACCCAATTTATTGATTCGACACAAGGGGGGCCAAAGAATATTTATAAGCTTTAACAGTTGAGTTGTCAATTCAACCGCACCTGAAATATACTTGCTTGCAACAAAATATTAATAGCAACGGTGATATGATAATGGTAGTTGCGACAGCGAAAGTAAAACAACGAAAGTAAACTGCTAGATACCAGCATGATTAAAACACTGTAGGCTAGGGAGATGGATGGTTGGGCGCTACTTGGATGAGAGTGAACATGTAATAGATTTAAACACGGGGCAAGACACACAGAAAAGCAAGGATCATTTAGGCAAATATCAAACATTAGGCATGTATCCCGTATGTAGTTGTGCGTGCTTGCAATACGAACTTGCACAACATCTTTTTTCCTACCATCCCTCTATGAACGGGGCCAAAAGGAACTTATGGAGATTAAGGTGCTCCTGTCAAAGAGCACCGGAACAAAGCATTAACACTCGATGGATACATGAAATCCTTAAATTATAGTCTATCCCCTTTGGTGTCCCAAGTTGTCACATTTGGGATCGCCGATTCCGGACCATAATAGGTGCATACAACTCATAGATAGGATCAAGAGCATAATTATACTCATGAAAACACAAGTGGTTCAGATCTGAAAACATGGCATTCGGGCCCAAAGTGACAAGCATTAAGAGCAAAAAGTTGTAGCAAAGATGATAAACACCAAAGTAGATGATAGGCAACATGCCCCCAACAATCTGACGAACTATTACATGATCTAACTCATCCAATCTCTACCATCCCCTTTGCCTACAGCAGGGAATTACTCACACATGAGAGAAGAAGTCATGGAGGGAGGATGGAGTGGTGATGATGATGACGATGGCGATGATCTCCCCTCACCGGAGGCCAAAACAACCTCCAGATTAGCCCTCCCGAAGAAGAACAAAGGGTGGTGGCGGCTCCGCGACGGAAACTGGGAAAACAACTTCTGTTCTGGGGTTTTCGCGTCACGGGAATAAATAGGAGGCCAGGTAGGGCACCAGAGGAGGTGGGACCCTCCCAGGCGGCCTCCCGGCGTGGCCAGGGGGGAGGCCGCGCCAGCAGGGCGCCTGGGGCCCCTCTGGCCCCACTTCTAGCTCATGGAAGCTTCTGGTGCATGGATTTTCTGTGAATTTTCCCGGAATTTTCTGAGACACCTAAAAATCCATTTAACTGCACACAATAAAACCATACAGGCAGCTCTGCTGAAAATAGCATCAGTCCGAGTTAGTTTCGTCCAAATCATGCAAGAATAAGGCCAAAACAATAGCAAAAGTGTTTGGTAAAGTAGATACGTTTGAGACGTATCAGACATTTATAGAAGAGTTGCTTTTGCATTGTGTGTTATTGGTAATATAGAGTTTTTCTTGTTCCATTCTTATTTTGGTGTATTGCTATACGTTTTGATGCACTTTCATATCATTTACAACATATTTGGGACTAACCTATTAACCTAGTGCCCAGTGCCAGTTTTTGTCTGTTTTTGTCCGTGCATTGCAGAAAAATGTGAAAAATCAAAGTGTTCGGAAAATTCCAGAAAAATTCGAAACAATCTTTTATGTCGGAAGACTCCAGAATCCAGAAGGGCACCCGGAGGGGGGCACCCTTGGCCCAAGCGCCTCTAGGGCACACCCAGGGGGTCGCGCCCTCTGGCCGCCTGGGCCAATGGGGCGACCCCTAGTGCCCCCCTTCTGCATATATTTCCCTCGTTCCCCAAAAACTCCGGGGGAGGAAGCACTTTGAGCATCAGGTTCTGCATTAGTGTCATCAGGATGAGCTATGGCTTCATGAACAGAGTCCTCAGTATCTTCGTTGTGTCTGGCAAGACTTCAGTGGCAGTAGGAGAGTGTGGTTCGAGTGAGAACACTGTATGCGTTGGGGAATTGGGATGCTCAAGTTCATATGACTCATCCATGATTTGAGGCATGCCCAAGTCACCAATATCAACATCTTTGTCCATGGCCTCAGTGATGACTGGAGGCGGTGGTGATGGAGGAGTTGCAACCACAGGAGTTGAGGCAGTTGATGCAACAATCCTTGAGGGAGGAGTGAAGACTACCAGACTGCGCTCAGTATTCGCAGGAGTGGTGGCGGTAGTGGGTGATACTGTTGCTTCAGGCCTTCTGGGGGGGGGGAGCTGAGGAAATGGGAGCCGCACACATCGGTTCATCAAAAGCGGCAGCAGGTGTAGGTCTCTTAGCCGCAGGGGGTCTTTGAGCAGATGTTGCAGGCTTGCGCTTCAAGGGTCTTGAGGAAGAGGACTACAGGGGTAGTGAATCATTGCTTACATTACACATAGAGTGTTAAGGAAGTTGTCCGTTGCTTTGAGTTTGCAGCATTAGTTGTGGCTCACAACTTAATACCAACGAGATGTTCTGGATAGATATCTCAAGGTGGATATATATCCAGAACATCTCGTTGGTATTAAGTTGCAAACCTGATGGCACTGAAATAGTGCTCCTCGTTGGCTACCCCAAGTCGAAGGTTGAGATGTAGCTAGCAGTAATTTCCCTTACGCTATGGCTATAAGGTTTATCGAATCTAGGAGGACTCCAAGGATCGACAAGTAGGTGGTAAAGCGGGCAAGGCGCCGTTTGAGATAAATTACTCACTTGACCTGGACCTGCACACAGAAACAAATAACTTAGCTCCCAACGAGTACAGAGGGGTTGTCAATCCCTCCGGCCTTGTCGTCTACAAAGGATCAAACGCAAGAGATAATGGTAGTGGTAGTGATAATTGCAACGGAAAGTAAAAACAATAAATAAAGCAGAGGTGTAAACAATGATGGAAATATGGACCGGGGTCCCATGATGTTCACTAATGATGTCTCTCTCCCAAAAGACGATAAACAACTAAGCTGGGTGAACAAAATATAGTTGGGCAATTGACAAAATTATGAACGCACCGCAATGCTAATTATGCTACTTGAAAGTAAGAGTCTCAAAAGTATGGGCAGTACACCAAGAAAAGTAGACCGAAATTCATCTGCATATACTCACTAATCATCTACCTTGAGATATCTATCCAGAACATCTCGCTGGTATTAAGTTGCGAACCCCACCCAAAGTGTAAACTCAAAGCAACAGACAATTGCATTAACAATCTATGCGTAAGGTAACAATCTTTGCAAGCGCGGTTACAACCACCGTTGTTTTCTCCCTAGTGGCAATAACACATCCCCTAGTCTCATGTTTCTGTCAGTCAATCTAGACATCGGGGGGCATGAACCCACAATCATGCATAACGCTCCCTCTTGGAGTTACTATCTACTACTTGGCCAAAGCAATAAAAAGCAACGGAGAACATGCAAAAATTACTCAAGAACAAAATATAAAAGGTAAACCAAATATATAACTCATCACAATATAAACATAATCTTATAATCCTTCGGATCCCAACAAACACAACATAGCAACAACAGGAAAATTACATAGGTGTTTTGATCATGTAGGGCAGCTCATAAGGACTAACATTGAAGAACAAGATTGGAGAGAAGACATCACATAGGTACTGGTCATGGACCCATGGTCCAAGGGAGACTACTCACGGCACATCCGGGAAGCATCCATGGTGGTGGAGAAGTTGTTGGGAATGTGCCTTGGAGGCAAATAAAATATGTTTTATTAGCATATTCCATTAGTTCATAATAAGTTTTATACTGTGCTATAACTGTATTAAGCGGAAACATTAATACACGTGTGGTATAAAACAACCAGGTCCCTAGTTAAATCTAGTATACTAGTCCATTGGGAAATTGATGATTGATACGTCCCAAACGTATCCATAATTTCTGCTTGCTCCATGCATGTTTTGTGTGACTTTGCCATGTTTTGCTTGAACTTTCATACACTTTTGAGCATATTTGGACTAATCTATTAACCCAGTGAACCCAGCTGCCAGTTGTTGTTTTCTGCTGTTTTGTATTTCAGGTTTTCCGGCCATTAAAAGTGCTCCAAAAAATCCGGAAAAATCAGATAAAAAATCAGCGACCCGGAAGCTTCCGGAATAACCAAGGCAGCGGAGGGGGGCCACCACCAGAAGACCAGGAGGGTCCCTTGCGCGGCCCCACCCTAGGCCGCGCCAGGAGGCCTCCTGGCTGCCTGGTAGGTCCCCTCGACACCCCCTCCGCCTAATATTTAGCCCTCGGGGTGGAAACCCCTAAGATCGATCTCTTTTCCGCGATCTCGCCTCTGTACCGCCGCCACCGCCGTTTCTAGATCGGGGCTGTTGGGGCACACGGTACGCTACGCTAGCGCTAAATCAAAAATTTCTACCACGCACAACCAAGATCACTGCTACTGGAGATGAACTACGTGATTAGGGTTTACCACTAGACGCGCAGTCACGGCAGCGGAAGGAGAGTTGGCGATGCGCGTGGCGGCTGCTCCTCGAATCCCTCGAACCGATCCCTCGTACCGATCCCACGAACGGAGTCCCGCGATCCGATCCCGCGAACAGTTCGTCCAAGCGCCGCAGGTGCAGCGCCTCCAAGGGATGCACACGTACAAGGAGGAGCGTCGGGCGGCGGACTGCTAGGTCCGGCGGCTCGGCCTGGAGGTGGAGTGGTGTCTAGGGTTGTGGTCTGTCCTGTACCCCTTCGGGGTTCGCCCTAGCCTTTATATAGGCGCCCGTGGAATGGCCTCAACCCTTGAGGCAATCCGGACCCTCCATCCATAATCCATTCGGATCACATCCGAATGGGCTCCTTTCCCCTTAAGCGCGCGACCCTATAGGTTCACGTACACATGGACACGTCCCGAATCACATCCGGTTCGATAGTCAGTAGTGGTTCCTAGCAGAACGTGCCGACTCCCATATATGCGTAAAGTCATAAGACGAACCATTACAAAGTGTCATATGCAACATTCCTTTTTCCTCACGATATATGTTGTCAAGATCAAGGCGAGTACTTGTCACCCTTGTGATAGCTTGACCTCTCTTCTCGAAACCGTGATACAGATTCCTGAACTGGGTTAACACTTAACCCATGTTGCATGGACATGCTTTCTGAATCCTATCAATCGAGAGGGCCCAAAGAATATCTCTCCAAAGTGGAGGGGCAAATCCCATCTTGATCAACCATGTCTCGCGGCATGTATCATGACTCACCCGTAAGCTACCTTTATAACTACCCAGTTACAGTGTAGCGTTTGATAGTCCCTAACTGAGTCATTCCTCATCCAGAGAACATGCGAGGACCTCAGGTCTAGGACATGGCATATACATTGTATTAAGACTAACAGATGACAATATCTCGCTGCGTCTCAAAGTGGGTCTCTGTCCAACTCAGTGATCCCATCACTAAGTCCATACTATCAGTAACATCTCCATGCTCATGACTTGTGAAACATAGTCATCAATCGAATCATATACTAGTCAAGGATATGTGTAAGCATAACCTTATCAACTAGGGACCATTAGAACAATCATCATAGAATATATAGTCTCACAAACAAGTCACATACTTATTGATACATATCAGTGATGATATTCAAGGACAATACAAATAACTCATGAATACATAAGGAGATAACATCATAACATGATTTCCTCTAGGGCACATCACCAACAGGGGCTGCCTGGAGAAGCTGCCCCGGCACCCTGCCGGGAGGAGGAACCACCCCCGGGAGACCATCCATAGCCATGGACGCCTCCCGTATGTACTGTGAGTAGTTTCCCTTGGACCATGGGTCTGTGATCAGTAGCTATGTGATGTTCCTCTCCCCTCTTTGTGCCTCCACTTTCGAGACCTCGTGAGCTGCCTCACATGATCGAGGCACCTTTGTAATTTCCTGCCGTTGCTATGCCGAGTTTGTTGGGATCTGATGGATTATGAGACTATGTTCAGATTGTGATGAGTAATATATTTAGTTCTTCTCTTTTATATTTTGTTCTTGAGTAAATTCTTGCATGTTCTGCGTTGCCGTATTTTACCTTGGCCAAGTATTTTGTTGCAACTCCAAGAGGGAGCGTTATGCTTGATTGTGGGTTCAGCCCCTTGATGTCTAGCTTGAGTGACAGAAACATGAGACTAGGGGATGTGTTGTTGCCACCAGGGATAAAACAACAGTGCTTGTATCCGCGGATGCAAGGATTGTTTACTTTACGCAAAGTTCTTTTAATGCAATTGTCTGTTGCTTTGGATTTACACTTTGGGTGGGATTCGCAACTTAATACCAGCGAGATGTTTTGGATAGATATCTCAAGGTGGATGATTCGTAGTAGATGCAGATGGATTTCGGTCTACTTACCTTGGCGTACTGCCCATTGCTTTTGAGTCCTTCCTTTCTTTGCAGCATAGTTAGCATTGCGGTGCCTTCATAATCCTTTCAATTGCCCAACTGTGATTTGGTTACCTCGCTAGCACTTTTATCGTCTTTTGGGAGAGAGACATCACTAGTGAAAATCACGGGACCCCGGTCCATCTTCACATTACTGTTTACATCCTTAGTTTACTTTTCAGTTGCTATCACTATCATTATTATCTCTTGCGTTAATCCTTTGTAAACAACAAGGCCGGAGGAATTGACAACTCCTCTGTACTCGTTGGGAGCAAAGTTATCTGTATCTGTGTGCAGGTCCACGTCAAGCGCCGTGACACCTTTTTGTATCTCTTGGAGTCCTACTGGTTCGATAACCTTGGTATCTTCACCGATGGAAATTTGCTGTTATGCTACATCTCACCTTCCACTTGGGGTAACCAACGAGGAGTGAGAGATCCTCACCGTATCAAGCCAATTTCTGGCGCCGTTGCTGGGGACTCAAGGAGCTACAAAAGACTGGTCCCGTCAACCGCCCAATTTCTGGCGCCGTTGCCGGGGACTTCAGTCTACAAGATAGGGGAGTTGCACACTATCTTTTATCTTTGCTTTTTAGTCTTGTTAGTTTACCTTCCAGTTTTTTCTTTTGTGTCCCTTATCAAAAATACCAAAAATACATGTTACCTTGTCAGTAGTTACCACTATGGCTGGTCCTTTTGCCTTTGTTGAGGCAGAAGTACTTACCTTTACTCAAAGAGGTGGTGAAAGTTTGAAAGATGCTTCGTATGGAATTAATGATTCTCAAAAAAGAGCCACCAAGAAGCAATCCACTACTATCTTGCTCAGAAATTTTTATGTTGGGATCACTTCTCGGAATAGGTTTCTTTTAGACACTGCTATCAATGGGAACTTCATAGAGGCCCCAGTTTGTGAATCCCTTAATGTTATTGAAAATCTTGTTGGAAGTCTCCCAGTTATTAGTATTAAGGAGGACATTACTTTAGCTCATATTATGAGAAAACTTGAAAAAATAGAGCTAGAGATGCCAAGTATCGATAGGGTGAATGAGTTGGATCGTAAGATTCAAGGGAATTTGAATAGGTTAGATAACTCCATGCAGAAAATTATCAAAACTTTGGAGACTATCAAATCCCTTGATGAGAAGTCTTCTAGGATAGAAAAGATTGAGGAAGTTATTGAAACTCTAGGAACTACCTTTTCCTCAATCAAAGCCAAAAAGGATGAAACTCCGGCAAAGAAGGAACCTAAGTTCGTTTACGTCCCCAAGGTTCCTCGAGGTAAAGCAAACACACCCATTGCCAAGAGAGTTGAAACGGTGAAAACTTTGGAGGAGACACATATCTTTAACTTTAATGAAACTCCAATTGATTTCCCTCCTTTTGATTTTATTCCAAGAAGCATTTTCATTCGTCCTTTATTTGAGAAACCTATTAATACTAGTTGTACTATTGAAGAGCTTTTTGATGATCGTGATGATGGTTCAATGGATACAACTTGATCTTCTGCTTTAAGCCTCGCTAATGGCTCTAAAGAAGCGCTTTCGGGAGGCAGCCCACAACGAATTTAGGTTTTTCTTTTTGCTTTTCTTCTGTTCTTAGTGGTCTTGATGATTTTTACTACTGTAGAAACATCATTGTATCTTTACTTTTCAAGCGTTGTGCCTTTTATAGCCTCATACGACAAGGGGAGTGAAAGTTGTGACATGCTGTCCAGAAAACAGATTCTGTCCTCGTGACTAGAAAAATCATGGAAAAATCCCAGTTCATCTTTTTGAGCTGAATTTTTTACACAGCCTGCTCTATACAATTACGAAACTTGTGTATGTTCTGAGTTTTTTTTATTTGAGTTGCAGAAGTACCCCTAGAAAATTCGTTTCTATCTGCTCTTCTGTTTTTTCACAGATTCTGCCACGTTTTGTCTCTCTTTACTTTTGCAAACCTTAAGCTTGCTTTTTCTTTGCAAAAACTTTTTGGCAATCTTGAGAAACAGTAGCTCTTCAAGAATATATTTGTTTCCAGCAAAGGAAAAATTATTTTATTAGGGTACTAACCTCTCTAATCAGTCTACAATGAGTTATGTATGAAGGGAGTTTTCAAGTGTGCGATGGAAGATGATGAAAGAAGATCCTGGAGTGTCAAACGCTCAAGCTTGGGGATGCCCATGTGCACCCCCATTAAATATTCAAGGAGACTCAAGCGTCTAAGCTTGGGGATGCCCCAGGCATCCCCTTCTTCATCAATAATTATCAGTTCGTGTCTCGCTGCACTATATTTTTATCACTTCATGCGTTATGTGCTATACTTGGAGCGTCTCGCTCTTTACTTTTCTAGATTTGTTTTTTGCTTTTTTTGCTGTAGTAACAAGATTAGATCTCATCTTACTCTTTTGTGTGGGAGAATTACACGCTCCGCTTGAATTAGAACTCCTCATAGGATTTGCATGCTTATTCTTTTAGCTGTGAGTTGTTCTTTTTCTTTTCTTAGCTGCTCCTCTATTTAGTTGTAGTGCTTTAGTCTTTCTAGAGATTTTCTTTTGTTTTAGGTTGAACTTTCTATAGGTTGCATGTTTTATCTTGTTAGAGAGTTTGCCTGTTGCACTGAGTTTTGTGTCTTGACTAGAAGTAGGTAGTTGAAGTTGCTTTTCTCTTTGTAGTAGTAACTTGCAATAGTTTTGAGGTATTGACTAGAGTAATGTTTGAACTTTTGGTGTCAAGAGCTCGAGCCTATTAGTGATAGATGTCTTATTTTGGGCAATCCGTGTGTTTTTTCAAAAACCAAAAACCCCGTTGAGAACTCTAGCTACTAGATGGATCACTAACCTCTGGATGGTTCGAATATTAGAGTACACTCACATACCATGAGTCGAGGATGCGCAAGGATAACCAAACCCCCATACACTCCTCCTTGGGGTACTTGTATCTTTGTGAACCTCCTGATTAGATTGAGAGTTACCGATAATAAATGCATGAGTTCTTCGAACTAATGTGAGTATTCGAAAGTCGACACTTCCACCCACCTATACTTTTCTAGCCTCTTCGGTACCGTGCATTGCCCTTTATCACCTTGAGAGTTGGCGCACACTTCGCCAGTGCATCCAAACCCTTGGCACGATACACTCTGTCATCATAAGCCTCCTTATATCTTTCCTCAAAACAGCCACCATACCTACCTACAAGGCATTTCCATAGCCTTTCTGAGATACATTGCCATGCAACATCCACCTTCTCATGACTTGATCCTCATGTCATACCTTTGCATCATGATAGTTATATCTTCTTTATGTGAGTACCTTTGTAAAGTGTGAAAGATCTCCTATATTCTTATAAAATATAGAGTGTTGCCCTTAAAGTGAGGAAAAGATCCCAAAGAGTACAAAATCAAAAGAACCCAAAGAGGACAAATGAGAGTTAAATAGAAAGAGCCATTGAGGCGACCAAAAAATACAAAAAATAGAAAAAAAGAGAAAAAGAAAAATAAAAAGAGAGAAGGGGGCACACTACTATTCCTTTTGACAGATCCACACTAGTACTTCATCCTCTACCCCTTATACTCCATAGAGATCATCATTCATGCATATAGCTATGTGGGGACCTTCACACTATAGAACTTGGCTTGTATATTCCAATGATGAGCCTCCTCAAACGAGCTCTAGGTCTTCTTGAGCAAGCAAGTTAGATGCACCCCCACTAGTTCCCTTGGAGAGATTTTAGCTCACATGTGCATCCGTTGCATGACAATCCCTACTCCTCACATCATATCTATCATATGGCCTTCTCTCGCCTATGATTGTCCTCTTTGATGTGAGCCTTTCACACCTTTTTGTCTTCCTCCTCCACCTTCTTTCTGTTTCGTCTTTTAGGTGTCAACTTTATTGCTCACGCTCATCCATTGCATGAGTACTCAAAATATCGAAAGGGAGTGGATCAGTTTGACTTGTACCTGGCTAGTGGTATGGGGACGAGTCAAGATAAGAATCCGAAGGAGACCAAGTGTGAAACGTTAGTAGATAGTTGTTCTCAACAACCTTATTTTTATCTCGTATTCCCTATCCCTCTTTTTTCACGCAAACACCATCTGGAGACATTCGAGTTATGGACAGCGATAGCTCTTGCACCTTTTGTTCCTTTATTGCTTGTGTCAATGCTAATATAGACTCTTGCTTGTTAAGACTTGAATTGAATTGCATGCTTTGATTGCTTTACTTAAAAGTTCTTATATGGTTGTGTGGCATGTCACCAGAGAAATTATGCTTGTTATCATTTACCTACTCGATGACGAGTAGGAATTAAGCTTGGGGATGTTGATACGTCCCAATCGTATCTATAATTTCTTCTTGCTCCATGCATGTTTTGTGTGACTTTGCCATGTTTTGCTTGAACTTTCATACACTTTTGAGCATATTTGGACTAATCTATTAACCCAGTGCACCCAGCTGCCAGTTGCTGTTTTCTGTTGTTTTTGTATTTCAGGTTTTCCGGCCATTAAAAGTGCTCCAAAAAATTCGGAAAAATCAGATAAAAAATCAGCGACCCGGAAGCTTCAGGAATAACCAAGGAAGCGGAGGGGGCCCACCACCAGGAGACCAGGAGGGTCCCTGGCGCGGCCCCACCCTAGGCCGCGCCAGGAGGCCTCCTGGCTGCCTGGTGGGTCCCATCGACACCCCCTCCGCCTATATTTAGCCCTCGGGGTGGAAACCCCTAAGATCGATCTCTTTTCCGCGATCTCGCCTCTGTACCGCCGCCACCGCCGTTTCTATATCGGGGCTGCCTGGAGAAGCTGCCCCGGCACCCTGCCGGGAGGAGGAACCACCTCCGGGAGACCATCCATAGCCATGGACGCCTCCCGTATGTACCGTGAGTAGTTTCCCTTGGACCATGGGTTCGTGATCAGTAGCTATGTGATGTTCCTCTCCCCTCTTTGTGCCTCCACTTTCGAGACCTCGTGAGCTGCCTCACATGATCGAGGCACCTTTATAATTTTCTGCCGTTGCTATGCTGAGTTTGTTGGGATCTGATGGATTATGAGACTATGTTCATATTGTGATGAGTAATATATTTGGTTCTTCTCTTTTATATTTTGTTCTTGAGTAAATTCTTGCATGTTCTCCGTTGACGTATTTTACTTTGGCCAAGTATTTTGTTGCAACTCCAAGAGGGAGCGTTATGCTTGATTGTGGGTTCAGCCCCTTGATGTCTAGCTTGAGTGACAGAAACATGAGACTAGGGGATGTGCTGTTGCCACCAGGGATAAAACAACAGTGCTTGTATCCGCGGATGCAAGGATTTTTTACTTTACGCAAAGTTATTTTAATGCAGTTGTCTGTTGCTTTGGATTTACACTTTGGGTGGGATTCGCAACTTAATACCAGCGAGATGTTTTGGATAGATATCTCAAGGTGGATGATTCGTACTAGATGCAGATGGATTTCGGGCTACTTACCTTGGCGTACTTCCCATTGCTTTTGAGCCCTTCCTTTCTTTGCAGCATAGTTAGCATTGCGGTGCCTTCATAATCCTGTCAATTGCCCAACTGTGATTTGTTTACCTCGCTAGCACTTTTATCGTCTTTTGGGAGAGAGACATCACTAGTGAAAATCACGGGACCCCGGTCCATCTTCACATTACTGTTTACATCCTTAGTTTACTTTTCAGTTGCTATCACTATCATTATTATCTCTTGCGTCAATCCTTTGTAAACAGCAAGGCCGGAGGAATTGACAACTCCTCTGTACTCGTCGGGAGAAAAGTTATCTGTATTTGTGTGCAGGTCCACGTCAAGCGCCGTGACACCTTCTTGTATCTCTTGGAGTCCTACTGGTTCGATAACCTTGGTATCTTCACCGAGGGAAATTTGCTGCTACGCTACATCTCACCTTCCACTTGGGGTAACCAACGAGGAGTGAGAGATCCTCACCGTATCAATGATCAAGGTTTCTTGATCATGAGATGTAAATAAGCTATTTATAATGGAGTCGTATCATTGGGTGAATGATATGATGGACATACACCCACCAGAAGTGTCGCAATGTGATCCAATCACATAGTTCAACATTGCGATAACTACAACGTAGTGACCAGATCCTTTGACCGTAATGATCATACGTAATTGCTATCTATGAGGATGCTTTGATTTGCAACCCATCGCCTGACTGAAATATGCTGGCCATAAAGCTGTACTTTGGGTATCCGAAATAGATATGTTGATGAGTATGCAAATAGATCAAAGCGGGATTTGTCCATCTGAGTGACGGATAATTACTCTGGGCGCACTCGGTGATATTGCATCATAAAGTTTGCGCAAACGTGTGACTAGGTCACGGGGTTGCTGAAAGGATAGAGATAGACCTAGAGGGGGGGGGGTGAATAGGTCTTATTACAAATTTTAACACTACTTGGCAATTTTAGGCAATAATGCGAAAGATAAAGGTGTGCCTAACAATTGCAAGGTTTACCAAGCTGTGAGAAGATAAACAATAAGCACAATATATTAAATCAAGTGAGGGGAAAATAATACGGTAGTACAAGTAATAAGGGGAAAGAGTAGGGATAACCGAATGACGCGAAGACAACGATGTATCCCGATGTTCACTTCCATGGAGGGAAGCTACTCACCATTCGGAGAGAGTGGGTGAAACCACGAATACACACCAACTCCACGAAGGCTCACTCTATTCCCCTTGAGATATCACCACGAAGGTGATTCCCAACCACTACCGGTTGACCTTAAAGGTGGTCACTGAAAGGTCCCAAACGTATCTATAATTTCTGCTTGCTCCATGCATGTTTTGTGTGACTTTGCCATGTTTTTCTTGAACTTTCATACACTTTTTAACCTATTTGGACTAACCTATTAACTCAGTGCACCCAGTTGCCAGTTTCTGTTTTCTGCTGTTTTTGTATTTCAGGTTTTCCGGCCATTAAAAGTGCTCCAAAAATTCTAAGAAAAATATATAAAAAATCAGCGCAACAGAAGCTTCCGGAATCACCAAGAGAGGGAAGGGGGGCCACCACCAGGCAGCCAGGAGGGCAGGTGGCGCGGCCCCACCCTGGGCCGTGCCAAGGACCCTCCTGACTGCCTCGTGGGTCCCCTCGACGCCCCCTTCGCCTATATTTACCCCTCGGCGTGGAAACCCATAATACAAACTCGTCTTTCGCGATCTCGCCTCTGTTCCGCCGCCGCAGCCGTTTCAAGATCGGGGCTGCCTGGAGAAGCTGCTCCGGCACCCTGCCGGGAGAAGCTACGCCCTCCGGGAGACCCTCCATAGCCATGGACGCCTCCCGTATGTACCGTGAGTAGTTTCCCTTGGACCAGGGATCCGTGACCAGTAGCCATGTGATCTATCTCTCCCCCTTTTGTGCTTCCACTTTCGAGTCCTCGTGAGCTGCCTCACATGATCGAGGCATCTATGTAATTTCTGCTGTTGCTATGCTGAGTTTGTTGGGATCTGATAGATTATGAGACTATGTTCAGATTGTGATGAGTAATATATTTGGTTCTTCTCTTTTATATTTTGTTCTTGAGTAAATTCTTTCATGTTCTCCATTGCGGTATTTTCTTTGGCCAAGTATTTTATTTGCAACTCCAAGAGAGAGCGTTATGCTCGATTGTGGGTTCAGCCCCTTGATGTCTAGCTTGAGTGACAGAAACATGAGACTAGGGGATGTGTTGTTGCCACCAGGGATAAAACAACGGTGCTTGAACCTGCGGGTGCAAGGATTGTTTACTTTACGCAAAGTTCTTTTAATGCAGTTGTCTGTTGCTTTGAGTTTACACTTTGGGTGGGATTCGCAACTTAATACCAGCGAGATGTTCTGGATAGATATCTCAAGGTGGATGATTCGTAGTAGATGCAGATGGATTTTGGTCTACTTACCTTGGCGTACTGCCCATTGCTTTTGAGCCCTTCCTTTCTTTGCAGCATAGTTAGCATTGCGGTGCCTTCATAATCCTGTCAATTGCCCAACTGTGATTTGTTTACCTCGCTAGCACTTTTATCGTCTTTTGGGAGAGAGACATCACTAGTGAAAATCACGGGACCCCGGTCCATCTTCACATTACTGTTTACATCCTTAGTTTACTTTTAGTCTTTACTTTCAGTTGCCACTATTATCATCTCTTGCGTTGATCCTTTGTAAACAGCAAGGCCGGAGGAATTGACAACTCCTCTGTACTCGTTGGGAGAAAAGTTATTTGTTGCTGTGTGTAGGTCCACGTCAACCGCCTAATTTCTGGCGCCGCTGTCACCTACTTGTATCTGAGTCCTACTGGTTCGATAACCTTGGTATCTTCGCCGAGGGAAACTTGCTGCTGCACTGCATCTCAAACCTTCCACTTGGGGTAACCAACGAGGGGCAAGAAGCCATCAAGCAAATTTCTGGCGCCGTTGCCGGGGACTCAAGTCGACAAGATAGGGGAGTTGCACACTATCTTTTACCTTTTCTTTTTAGTCTTGTTATTTTACCTTTCAGTTTTTATCTTCGTGTCCTTTATCAAAAATCCAAAAAAATAGTATGTCTAGTTCTTTACCTGCCAATCAATGTCTGACTTCTTTGAAACCAGATCTTATTGGCATGGAGGATTCACCGAGGATCAACAAAAGTGGTACAAGGAACACCGCTTGTCTCAAAAGGGGATACAGTTATGGGAACAAATACACCAGTTGTATGAGTATGCTAGAAACTTGTGCTCAATATATAATATATCTTTTTACAGGGATGAATCTTGTTTCTTTATGAGGCACAAACACCTTTCTTTCCAGTGTGAGTACAATGATGATGAAACCTTAGCTTCTTATGCTAAGGGAAACTATGATTTTTATGATGCAGAGCCAATAGAAGAATTTGTTGCTTATAAGGGTGCCTATGAAATTACTTCTTTCTCTTCTTAGAAATATTAATGATGCCCCTTACAAATCTGAGAGTCTTGCTATACTTAACTATTGTTTGGAAAATTATGATGCAAACTATTATATTACTGATCATCTTGAGAGAATCTCTCCCCAAAAGGAAGAGACTAATGTTTTGCAGGACTCTATGGAAGAAGAAATTGTTGAACCTGAAAGCTCCTTGGATGAAAAAGAGGAGGAGAGTGACGAACAAAAGGAGGAAGAATGGAGCCATCCATGTCTACCTTATAATGAGAGTAAATCTTTGAATCTTACCTTATATGAGTATTATGATCATATGGATTCTTTTGAAATATCCCTTTTTGATGAAGTTGATGCCTTCTATGCTTATGGCCGTGATGCCAATATGGATGATGCTTACGGAAATGAACTTTGTATAGTTCCTCATGTTAAGCATGAAATTTTTGCTATTGCACCCACACTTGATTGTCCTATTATCCTTTTGAAATCTCCAAATCATATTCCGGAGAACTATGCTCTTATCAAGGCTCAATGTGATGGGTTGCATTTATCTTATAATCTTAAAGACCGTGTTGAAAACTATACACGTGTGCTTGTAGGTCATGGACAACATGATTTATGTGATAGTTATATTCTTGATGTTGTTCATGATACTACTAAAAATTATTTCGAGAGAGGGAAGTTTGGTTGTAGAAACTTCCATATTATTAAAACACCTCTCTTCATGTTGAAAGTTTTGAAGTTGTTCTTTTTCGACCGTCCTATGCATGTCACTTTGTGCTTCTTTAATTTATTTTCTTACAAGATGCCTATGCATAGGAAGTGGGTTAGGCTTAAATGTTTCATATTTGCTTCTTGATGCTCTCTTTTGCTTCAAAATTCTTATTCCTGTGAGAGCATCTTCTATAAACTTTTTGCCTAGCTTAAAGGCATAAAAGAAAGCGCTTTCGGGAGGCAGCCCGCAACGAATTTAGGTTTTTCTTTTTGCTTTTGTTCTGTTCTTAGTGGTCTTGATGATTTTTACTACTGTAGAAACATCATTGTATCTTTACTTTTCAAGCTTTGTGCCAAGTTTAGCCTCATACGGCAAGGGAAGTAAAAGTTGTGACATGCTGTCCAGAAAACAGATTCTGTCCTCCTGACTAGAAAAATCAGCGAAAAATCCCAGTTCATCTTTTTGATCTGATTTTTTTACACAGCATGCTCTATACTATTAAGAAACTTCCGTATGTTCTGAGTTTTTTGATTTGAGTTGCATAAGTACCCCTAAAATTTCGTTTCTCTCTGCTGTTATGTTTTTTCACAGATTCTGCCATGTTTTGTCTCTCTTCACTTTTGCAAACCTTAAGCTTGCTTTTTCTTTGCAAAAACCTTTTGGAAATCTTGGGAAACATTAGCTCTTCCTGGAAATCTTTATTTGCAGTAGAGGAAAATTATTTTATTAGGGTACTAACCTCTCTAATCAGCCTACAATGAGTTATGTATGAAGGGAGTTTTCAAGTGCGCGATGGAGGATGATGAAAGAAGATTCAGGAGGGTCAAACGCTCAAGCTTGGGGATGCCCATGTGCAACCCCAATAAATATTCAACGAAACTCAAGCGTCTAAGCTTGGGGATGCCCCCGATGCATCCCCTTCTTCATCAACAATTATCAGTTCGTCTCTCGTTGCACTATATTTTTATCACTTCATGCGTTATGTGCTTTGCTTGGAGCGTCTCGCTCTTTAGTTTTCTAGGTTTGTTTTGCTTTATTTGCTGCAGTAACAAGTTAGACCCCAACTTACTATTTTGTGTGGGATAGATTCACGCTCCGCTTGAACTAGAACTCCTCATAGGATTTGCATGCTTATTCTTTTAGCTATGAGCTGTTCTTTTTCTTTTCTTAGCTGCTGTTCTGTTTAGTTGTAGTGCTCTAGTTTTTCTAGAGCTTTTCTTTTGTCTTAGGTTAAACTTTCTATAGGTTGCATGTTTTATCTTGTTAGAGAGTTTGCCTGTTGCACTGAGTTCTGTGTCTTGACTGAAAGTAGGTAGTTAAAGTTGCTATTCTCTTTGTAGTAGTAACTTGCAATAGTTTTGAGGTATTGACTAGAGTAATGTTTGAACTTATGGTGTCAAGATCTCTTTCCTATTAGTTATAGATGTCGTATTTTGGGAAATCCGTGTGTTTTTCGAAAACCAAAAAACCCCTGTTGAGAACTCTAGCTACTAGATGGATCACTAACCTCTGGAGGGTTCGAATATTAGGGTACACTCACGTACCATGAGTCGAGGATGCGCAAGGATAACCAAACCCCCATACACTCCTCCTCAGGGTACCTGTCTCTTTGTGAACCTCCTGATTAGATTGAGAGTTACCGATAATAAGTGCATGAGTTCTTCGGACTAATGTGAGTATTCGAAAGTTGACACTTCCACCCACCTATTCTTTTTCTAGCCTCTTCGGTACCGTGCATTGCCCTTTCTCACCTTGAGAGTTGGCGCATACTTCGCCGGTGCATCCAAACCCTTGGCACGATACGCTCTGTCATCATAATCCTCCTTATATCTTTCCTCAAAACAACCACCATACCTACCTACAAGGCATTTCCATAGCCTTTCCGAGATACATTGCCATGCAACATCCACCTTCTCATGACTTGATCTTCATGTCATACATGCTACTTGCTTGATCGATGAGCCGCATGCTAGTTGGGCCTTGCCCTAATCATTTCTACATGACGCGCTAGTATCATTGCATATCCTGCTATCCTCGCAGAAGCATACATTTGCATCATGATAGTTACATTTTCTTTATGTGAGTACCTTTGTAAAGTGTGAAAGATCTCCTATATTCTTGTAAAATATAGAGTATTGCCCCTAAAATGAGGAAAAGATCCCAAAGAGGACAAAATCAAAAGATCCCAAAGAGGACAAATGAGAGTTAAGTAGAAAGAGCCTTTGAGGCCACCAAAAAATAAAAAAAGCGAAAAAGAGAAAAATAAAAAGAGAGAAGGGGGCATACTACTATTCCTTTTGAGAGATCCACACTAGTACTTCATCTCCTATCCCTTGTACTCCATAGAGATCATCATCATGCATATAGCTATGAGGGGACCCTTCACACTATAGAACTTGGCTTGTATATTCCAATGATGAGCCTCCTCAAACGAGCTCTAGGCCTTCTTGAGCAAGCAAGTTAGATGCACCCCCACTAGTTCCCTTGGAGAGCTTTTAGCTCACATGTGCATCCATTGTATGGCAATCCCTACTCCTCACATCATATCTATCATATGGCCTTCTCTCACATATTATTTTCCTCATTGATGTGAGTCCTCGTGAGCTGCCTCACATGATCGAGGCATCTATGTAATTTCTGTTGTTGCTATGCTGAGTTTGTTGGGATTTGATGGATTATGAGACTATGTTCAGATTGTGATGAGTAATATATTTGGTTCTTCTCTTTTATATTTTGTTCTTGAGTAAATTCTTGCATGTTCTCCGTTGCGGTATTTGCTTTGGCCAAGTATTTTATTTGCAACTCCAAGAGAGAGCGTTATGCTCGATTGTGGGTTCAACCCCTTGATGTCTAGCTTGAGTGATAGAAACATGAGACTAGGGGATGTGTTGTTGCCACCAGGGATAAAACAACGGTGCCTGTACCTGCGGGTGCAAGTATTGTTTACTTTACGCAAAGTTCTTTTAATGCAGTTGTCTGTTGCTTTGAGTTTACACTTTGGGTGGGATTCGCAACTTAATACCAGCGAGATGTTCTGGATAGATATCTCAAGGTGGATGATTCGTAGTAGATGCAGATGGATTTCGGTCTACTTACCTTGGCGTACTGCCCATTGCTTTTGAGCCCTTCCTTTCTTTGTAGCATAGTTAGCATTGCGGTGCCTTCATAACCCTGTCAATTGCCCAACTGTGATTTGTTTACCTCGCTAGCACTTTTATCGTCTTTTGGGAGAGAGACATCACTAGTGAAAATCACGGGACCCCGGTCCATCTTCACATCACTGTTTACATTCTTAGATTACTTTCAGTCTTTACTTTCAGTTGCCACTATTATTATCTCTTGCGTTGATCCTTTGTAAACAGCAAGGCCGAAGGAATTGACAACTCCTCTGTACTCGTTGGGAGCAAAGTTATTTGTTGCCGTGTGGAGGTCCACGTCAACCGCCTAATTTCTGGCGCCGTTGTCACCTACTTGTATCTCCTGAGTCCTACTGGTTCGATAACCTTGGTATCTTCACCGAGGGAAACTTGCTGTTGCACTACATCTCAAACCTTCCACTTGGGGTAACCAACGAGGGGCGATAATCCATCAGTCACCAAACCCTCACAAACTCAACGGGGGTAATCACCATGGTCGATTCCTCTCCGAAGAACTCCTACCCTCCTAGGAGTCTCCAACCTCCAAGAGTAACAAGAACAATGGGAAATGCTTAAGACTTTCTCAAAACGCGTTTTGCTTTGGTTGGAAGATGGGGAAGGGGCGGACCTATCACTCGGTGAAAGATCCGTCAAGTACTCTCAAGGAACTCTCCGGGATCTGAGATTTGGTGAGGGAGAGAGTGAGAGGGAGCACTTGTGTTCTTGGGTGTTTGCAAATGAAGTGGTCAACCCTCACAAGTGGGGGTGAGGGGGGGTGTATTTATAGCCCAAGGGAAGAAATGGTCGTTGGGGCAATAAGCTGTGCAAGTGTCGGACGTCCGTCAGGTGTCGGACGTCCGAAAGTCCAAATGTCGGACGACCGAACTAGGTCGGACGTCCGAAATGTTCAAAGTGAGTCCAGCGTGCAACACCTGAGGAAAGTCCAGTAGCACGTCGGACATCCGACAGGGTTCGGACGTCCGAGGGGTCGGACGACCGAAACACGTCGGACATCCGGTGAATTTGCATCCTCACTGACCTATCCAACCGAAAACCAGCATATGAGATGTCGAACGTCCGATGGCTGTCGGACGCCCGAAACTTTGCATTGTCGGACGTCCGAAGGCAATGAATTGATTTTTACATTTTAGCTTCAATTTTGTGTCGGAATGTTTTTTGTTTTAATTAGCTTTGAGCAAATCTTAAACACAAAACCCATTGATCCCCTCTTAATAGTGCGGGGATCCCTATACTCAAGATTAACCGAAAAGCTTACGCTTCAACTTCATTGGTTTCGTATCTTGGGCAATTTGATAAGATCAAATGGTCCTTGATCCACCACCACAACGAACCGAGGACTAAAACCTGAGATATACTTGGCAAACATTATTAGTCCTCTATATGTGCATTGTTATCAACATCAAAATATAATTAAGGGCCAGATTGCACTTTCAATCTCCCCCTTTTTGGTAGTTGATGACAACATACATATAGCTCCCAAAATTATTCAGATTTTACCTTTTAGTGGGAGCAAGTTTTACTATGAACTCCCCCTTAATGTGTGCGTATAAAATTCTTTACTTTACGCAAGATGCTCACATTTCGGGGCGAGTCACAACACATGATATCAAGGCAAACAATCATTGATTATGGAGATGAAAATTTAGATTGCACCCAAACATGAGAACAAAAACATATGCCAATAAGTTTTGAAGCCAGCCAGACGCAAGAGCAACACCATGCATAACACAAAGTCAGAAGTATAGCATGAGACACATAAAACCACATAAAAACAAGTCTTAACACAACCAGATCCCATACAACGACATAATCAAGACTCAATCACCTAGACAACATAAGTAAACACATATGACTCTCCCCCTTTGGCACCAAGTACCAAAAAGGGGCACACGCACTGACGATACTAGTGAGTCCCACTGCCGCTCGCGCCAGGGTCTCCAGGGAAGAAATCCGCCCACTCCGGTCCCGTAGGAAAACCGAAACCAAGATCAGCGGGAGGAGCATCGGGAAGACGCTCATCATCACTGACGTTGGTATCTCTAGCTGCACGCAGACGGGCCTTCAGGGAGTTCTTGGACTTGATGAGACTGGAGATCACTGTGTGGTTGGAGTGGCAGTTGAACGAGATGGCCCTCATTATAGCAGCTTGGGCCTTACCCAAAAACTCAGCCATGCGACACATAGGGGCCTGTTCCACTGACTGACGATGAAGGTTGCCACGAACAGTAGTGTGGATCGGAACAGGGCGAATCAGGACAATCTCAGGTGCATCGAAGTACATATGCTCCGGAATTGACCAAACAACGTGGGGCTGAGTGATCTCCAATGGAGAAGAGACGGCTGACTGAATGAGTGCCATGATGAAAGGTGCATGGGGATATTTCCGATGCTGCTGAAGGCTCGCCATCCGAATCTCATGCCAAAGATAGTGGGGCACATCAAGACGCTTGAGGGGGGTGTCATGGATATGGCAGATCAATGTGATAGCAAAGCTGCTGCAATGAGTCTTATCCCCAGACTTGGGATACAGAGTCCTGAGCACGCACTGGTACAGGAATCTATAGGGCTGCTTCCAAATGGATATGTCATTGGGCTTCCGGTAACAGTCATCTCCCTCAATCCCAGACTTAACAAAGCAGAGACAGTCATTGATCCCCTTGGGATTCTCCTTGGTAGATCCATGAATCCGGACACCAGAGGAGCGAATGCCCAGAGCTTTCTGAAACTGAGCAAACGTGGCAGAGAACTGCAGCTCACCAGTCATCCATGAGATCTCTCAGTGATTTTTGTGGAAGTAGCATGTGGCATAAAACTGGAGGACCGCATCAGTGTTCCAGTCACGCCGAAATCTGAGGACTGGACCAAGCCCTACAGAGTCAATAAGATCCATCACACCGGGAAACTTGTCCGGATTGGCCTGGATGAAGTCAAGGGGAATGCAGGCATGAGAGTTTGCAAGTTCCTGACGAACTGCAAACTGACGTGAAGATATCTGCCTGCACGTTGGTCCTGAACCTGCCATCCAGACAATCCTGAGGAGCCACAAACTGATTGACACGGCGAAGCTTGCGGTATGCATGCAGAGAAATCTTTGAGTAATCCGCTATCATACGGCCAGTAGCCACCACTGGCTCGGAGGAGATGTGTATCGGAGGCATAGGAGGAGCATCACGAAGATCCTCAGCATCACGAGCAAAGGACGCCGACGAGGAGCCCTTAGTCGGGAGACGCACGCCAAGTTTGGAGGGGCGAGTCACCACCGGGTGATGTCTACGCACGCTTCTATTCTTGTAGACTATGTTGGGCCTCCAAGCGCAGAGGTTTGTAGGAAAGCAACAATTTCCCTCAAGTGGATGACCTAAGGTTTATCGAACTCAGGGAATTAGAGGTTGAAGATGGTCTCTCTCAAGCAACCCTGCAATTAAGATACAAGAAGTCTCTTGTGTCCCCAACACACCTAATACAACTAGGAGTTTTATAGGTGCACTAGTTTGGCGAAGAGATGGTAAAATATGGTTGATAGGTGTGGCAAAACAAGGTAATATAAATCTGTAATAAAAAGTGCAGCAAGCAAACATGTGACAAAACTGAGCACAAACGGTATAACGATGGTGGAAACAAGGCCTAGGCTTCATACTTTCACTAGTGGAAACTCCCAACAACATTAACATAGTCTAATCACATGATATTCCTCATAAAACATGCAATGGAGACGTACTCGAAGGTCATTCCTTTGTGGTCAAGAGAGGACGAGAATTGTGTAGGGCTACAAAAGCACACCTCAGAGTTCGTAGTTCCCATCTATGGATGCCCCAATGTCACCGCGGCCATCCAAAGAGAGTACCACAATCACCACAACATATCTAAAGGATAGTCAAAGACAAGCACCAAGAGATTATCAATCTTCAATCCACACACAAAAGAGGAAATCACTCATGAAAATATTCTTCTAACCCATGTCCAATAGACCGCTGTCACCATGGTCTCGGGGATTATACTAGATAAGATCAAGTGAGTACGTCAATCCAATACATAGAAGAAGGGGAACATCATGGGATCATCCTAGATTAACATAGCCTATGATCACAATCAAGATCACATCATAGGAGAGAGAAAAGACCACATAGCTACTGGTAGAAACCTCAGCCCCGAGGAGGAACTACTCCCGCATTATGGAGGGAGGAAGCAACGGCGATGGAGATGAATCCGGGGGCACTTCCCCGTCCCGGCAGGGTGCCGGCACAGGAATCCTGGTCCCCCAAAGCTTGTTGGCGATGGCGGAGCAGATCGGAAGTGCTTCTGGAGAAAAGGGGTCCAGAATCAGGGTTTTCGCGCCGCGAGTAAAAATAAGGGCCAAGGGGTGCAGCCAGGGGGCCCACCAGGAGTCTAGGCGGCCTCCCGGCGCGGCCACCCCCTAGGCCGCGCCCACTGGCCGCCTAGGCACCAGGTGGGGTCCCTCTAACCCCCCTTCGGGCGTAAGGAAGCTTCTGGAACAGTGTTTTTTTTATATATTTTTCCCAGAATTTTCTGAGCACTTTAAATAATGGGAAAACCTGAAATACAAAAATAGCAGAAAACAGAAACTGGCACTGGGGTGCACTGAGTTAATAGGTTAGTACAAATATGATCAAAAGTGCATGGAAGTTCATCAATAACATAGCAATATCACACAAAAGAAGCATGGAGCAAGCAGAAATTATAGATACGTTTTGGACGTATCAACATCCCCAAGCTTAATTCCTTCTCGTCCTCGAGTAGGTAAATGATAACAAACATAATTTATGTGGTGACATGCTAACAACCATATAAGAACTTTTAAGTAAAGCAATCAAGGCATGTAATTCAATTCAAGTCATAACAGGCAAGAGTCTATATTTAGCATTGAAACAAGCAACATAAGAACATAATGGTGCAAGAGATCTCGCTGTCCGTGACTCGAATGTCTCCAAATGGTGTTTGCGTGCAAGAAAGGGGATAGGGATATACGAGAAAAAAGTATTTTTGTGTTGAGAACTCAACCTACTAAAGTTTCACACTTGGCCTTCTTTGGAATCTTATCTTGACTCATCCCCAGACCACTAGCCAGGTACAAGTCAAAATGATCCACTCCTTTTCGACATTTTGAGCACTCATGGAATGGATTAGCGTAAGCAAGAAAATTGACACTTAGGATGGCAAAGAGAGAATATGGTGGAGGAGGAAGACAAAAAGGGTGTGAAAGGCTCACATCAATGAGGACAATCATAGGCGAGAGAAAGCCAAATGATAGATATGATGTGAGGAGTAGGGATATCCATGCAACCGATGCACATATGAGCTAAGGTAAGCTCTCCAATGGAACTAGTGGGGGTGCATCCAACTTGCTTGCTCAATAAGACCTAGAGCTCATTTGAGGAGGCTCATCATTGGAATATACAAGCAAAATTCTATAGTGTGAAGGTCCCCACATAGCTATATGCATGAATGATAATCTCTATCGAGTACAAGATATAAGATGGAGTACGAGTGTGGATCTCTCAAAAGGAATAGTAGTGTGCCCCCTTCTCTCTTTTTATTTGTTTTTCTCTTTTGTTTTGTATTTTTTTGGTGGCCTCAATGGCTCTTTCTATTTCTCTCTCATTTGTCCTCTTTGGGATCTTTTGATTTTTTCCTCTTTGGGATCTTTTCCTCACTTTAGGTGCAACACTCTATGTATTACAATAAGTATAGAAGATCTTTCACACTTTACAAAAGTACTCAAATCATAAAGAAGATGTAACTATCATGAAGTATGCAAATGTATGCCTCTGCCAGTGTAGCAGGATATGCAATGATACTAGCGCGTCATGTAGCAATGATTAGGGAAAGGCCCAACTAGCATGCGGATCATCGATCAATCAAGTAGCATGTATGACATGAAGATCAAGTCATGAGAAGATGGATGTTGCATAGCAATGTATCTCAGAAAGGCTATGGAAATGCCTTGATAGGTATGGCTATTTTGCGGAAGGATAAAATGAGGTTTATGATGATAGAGCGTATCGTTCCAAGGATTTGGATGTACCGGCGAAGCTGGACGCCAACTCTCGGAGTGAGAAGAAAACAATGCACGGCACAGGAGAGGCTATCAAAATATGGGAAGGTGGAAGTGTCAACTTTCGAATACTCACATTAGTCCGAAGAACTCATGCACTTATTATCGGTAACTCTCAATCTAATAGGAGGTTCTCAAAGAGACAAGTACCCCGAGGAGGAGTGTATGGGGGTTTGGTTATGCTTGCGCATCCTCGACTCATGGTACGTGAGTGTACTCTAATATTCGATCCCTCCAAAGAGTAGTGATCCATCTAGTAGCTAAAGTTCTCAACTAATTTTGTAAATTTTGAAAATACACACGGATTGCCCAAAATACGACATCTATCACTAATAGGATAAATCTATTGACACCAAAAGTCCAAACATTACTCAAAACAATACCTCAAAACTATTGCAAGTTACTACTACAATTGAATAGCAACCTCAATTACCTACTTCAAGTCAAGACACAAAACTCAGTGCAACAGGCAAACTCTCTAAACAAGATAATTATGAAAACTCAAGAGAGTTCAAGCAACAAACTAAACAAAAGCTCTTTAAAAATATAAGCATGAAAATTAAGAGCTAAACATGACAGTAGCTACGGAAAAGATAAAGAACACACACAACAAAGATAAGCATGAAAATTCTATGTTGTGTTCTAGGGTGAAGTGGAGCGTGTTTCTCTCCCAAACAAAGAAATCTGTGTTCTAACTTGTTATGAACAGCAAGCAAAGCTAAAGAAAACTAAAAAGGAAATAAAGAGAAAGACGCTCCAAGCATAGCACATAACGCATGAAGTGATAAAAATATAGTGAAACGAAAGACGAATTGATAATTGTTGATGGAGAAGGGAATGCACGTGGGCATCCCCAAGCTTATACGCTTGAGTCTCCTTGAATATTTATTGGGGGTGCACGGGGGCATCCCCAAGCTTGAGCGTTTGACACTCCTGAATCTTCTTTTATCATCTTCCCTCGCACACCTGAAAACTCCCTTCATACATAACTCATCATAATCTGATTAGCGAGGTTAGTACCCATAATAAAATAATTTTTCATCTACTGGAAATAAGGATATTATTGAATATCTACTGTTTCTCAAGATTGCCAAAAAGTTTTTGCAAATAAAAAGCAAGCTTAAGTTTTGCAAAACGAAGAAAAGGCAAAACAGGACAGAATCTGTGAAAAACAGACCAGCAGGTAGTAAAGAATTTTTTAGGGATACTTATACAACTCAAATAAAAAAACTCAGAACATACGAAAGTTCCGTGATTGTATAGAGCACGCTGTGTAAAAAATTCAACTCAAAAAGATGAACTGGGATTTTTCTATGATTTTTCCCGTCACGAGGACAGAATCTGTTTTCTGGACAGCATGTCACAACTTTCACTTCCCTTGTCATATGAGGCTATAAATGGCACAAAGCTTGAAAAGTAAAGATACAATGATGTTGCTACAGTAGTAACAATCATCAAGACCACTAAAAACTTAAAGAACAAACTGAAAGTGAAGATAACAAGGGTTGTCTCCCTAGAGCTCTTTCTTTATAGCCATAAAGATAGGCTTAAGACTTTAATGATGCTCTCGCAGGAATAAGAGTTGAAGAACAAAAGAGAGCACCAAGAAGAAAATACCAAAAACATTTAAGCCTAACATGCTTCCTATGCATACGAATATTGCAATAGAATAATTCATTGAAGCACAAAGCAATAAGCATAGGAAGGCAAAACAAGTGCAACTTCAAAACCTTCAACATAAAGAGAGGGAACTTGATATTATTGAAATATCTATAAGCATGTGTTCCCTTCTCATAATAATTTCCAGTGGGATCATGAATAAACTCAACAATATAAGTATCACATAAAGCATTGTTACCATGATCCACATGCAAAAAGGTACTCTTACTCTCCACATAAGCATAATCTTTCTCATTGGTAATAGTGGGAGTAGGACTATCATAAACAACTTGAACACTATAGATTAATTGTGTATTAGGAAGATGGTGTTCAGCAAGGGAGTAATACCCTACATGATTATGACTAGTTTCATAAGGATAATTTCTCCTTATGTCATAGGTACCTTTACAATCACTATAGATAAGAGTTATAACATCATCATAGTAGAGAAGAGCATTATCATTGCTAGCAACTATATTTGTAAACATGTTGTCTTTATTCTTACTAGCAAAAGAATTATCAATTACCACATCACTAATGGGTAAAGGACATGCAATACTATCATCACCAAGCTTAGAGCTTTCTATATCATCATTTTCAGAGTTGGCACCAAAAAGATTTTCAAGATCATAAGTAGAATTATCATTATCTTCCCAATCACAATAAGTAACATGCATATCATAATAAAAATCATCTTCAATAGTGCCTACGGACTTAACATCAGGATAACAATGAATGCAATCAAGCTCACCATCCTCCATAAATTTATATCCGTTAGGATAAAAATTGATGCGAGGAATATGCTCAGGCCAGGTTGATACCCATTCTTCTTCCTTCTTGCTTCTCTTCCTCCTCCTCTTCTTTTTCTTCTTCTTCACCTTAGGAGGAAGTGGTTGGAGATGAAGTTTCTCCATATATCCTAGTTTATCATTAGAAACAATAGGGGAAACCTGGGAGAAACTCTCCTTTTTATTAGTAGAAATATAAGAGACATTTTTATACTTTGGTAAAGTTCCCTCCTTTCTAATCTTACTTATGTAATCATTTTCATGGAAATTAACAACACAATAGAGATGGAAATTTCGCAAAGTGTTGTTTATTCCTAAGGCATTAACATATAGCCAAGAAGTCTTTTCTGATAACTCTTCACACATCAAAAATAACATAAGTTCATCATAAAGATCAGGGGTGATCATGTTATCACACAACTGGTTAACAATTATGTTTTGAAAGTTCATGCAATGAAAATTAAAGTGACCCTCTATACCACAAAGTTCACAAGTAAAAGGATAAAGGTCAAACAATTCTCTAGCAATATCATTTAAATCTTTGACCCAAGTGATTGTTATTTCATGTTTATGTTGCTTACAATACTTCTATTCTTCAATCATAGGCCTTTCACAAGGTCTATCCACTCAAAAAAAAATAACATGCTTATATAAAACTTCATTTTCAAGAATTGGATCATGCATGTTGCAATCATCTTGAACAATTTTATTTTCCTTGCAAATCTCTTTAAAAGGTTCATGATGCTTGATCCAATCCTCCTTAGGAATATTAAGATGTGAATCAAAAGATTTGAGGAAATCAACAAGGAGTTGAGAATCAAGCCCAAACTTAGCACTAAACTTATTAAAACTTGCAGTTTCAACAAAGGACTTAATGCAATCATACTCATAAATTATACCTGACTCTTTACCTTTGTCGATCTCCCAATCTTCAGTGTTGTGTTGAATTCTTTCAAGGAGTTCCCATTTATCATCAATCTTTTCGTTTGTGAAAGAACGCATAGAGGAAGCATTGAGCAAGTCTTTATCCTGTCGGGAGAGCCTTGCATAAAAATTAGTAATAATGATATCTTTGGGGAGCCCATGGTTAGGACATTTTAGCATTAAAGTTTTCAGTCTCCCCCAAGCTTGAGCTATGCTCTCTCCGTCATGAGGATAGAAATTATAAACATAATTCCTATTCTCATGGACTTCATGAAGAGGCTAAAACTTGGAGTAAAAGAGAGACTGGATCTCTTCCCAATCCAGTAGGTGAGAATCATCTAGTAGCCTATACCATTCCAATGCTTTTCCTTTCAGTGACAAGGCAAATAATTTCCTCATGACTCCATCTCTTATCAAACCTGAAATCTTAAACAACTCACAAAGTTCTGTAAGTTTCAACAAATGAATACTAGGATTGGCTGTCCCATCATAACAATCATTCCTAATTATTTCAATTATCCTAAGTGGTATTTGGAACGGGATACATTTAGTAGGTGGCGGAGACTTCTCTACCACAGGTGTGGCAAAGCAGCCTCCCCCAAACAGCGGAACTAAGAGTGCAGTTTTCCATAAGCATAACTATTGAAAAGTAAAAACAAGAAACGAAAAGATTTAATTACAAGATCTAAAGATATACCTTCAAGCACTTACTTCCCCGGCAACGGCACCAGAAATAGCTTGATGTCTACGCACGCTCCTATTCTTGTAGACTATGTTGGGCCTCCAAGCGCAGAGGTTTGTAGGACAGCAACAATTTCCCTCAAGTGGATGACCTAAGGTTTATCGAACTCAGGGAAGTAGAGGTTGAAGATGGTCTCTCTCAAGCAACCCTGCAATTAAGATACAAGAAGTCTCTTGTGTCCCCAACACACCTAATACAACTAGGACTTGTATAGGTGCACTAGTTCGGCGAAGAGATGGTAAAATATGGGTGATAGGTGTGGAAAAACAAGGTAATATAAATCTGTAATAAAAAGTGCAGCAAGCAAACATGTGACAAAAGTGAGCACAAACGGTGTAACAATGGTGGAAACAAGGCCTAGGCCTCATACTTTCACTAGTGGCAACTCCCAACAACATTAACATTAGTCTAATCACATGATATTCCTCATAAAATATGCAATGGAGACGTACTCGGAGGTCATTCCTTTGTGGTCAAGAGAGGACGAGAATTGTGTAGGGCTACAAAAGCACACCTCAGAGTTCGTAGTTCGCATCTATGGATTTCCCAATGTCACCGCGGCCATCCAAATAGAGCACCACAATCACCACAACATATCTAAAGGATAGTCAAAGACAAGCACCAAGAGACTCTCAATCTTCAATCCACACACAAAAGAGGAAATCACTCATGAAAATATTCTTCTAACCCATGTCCAATAGACCGCTGTCACCATGGTCTCGGGGATTATACTAGATAAGATCAAGTTAGTACGTCAAACCAATACATAGAAGAAGGGGAAACATCATGGGATCATCCTAGATTAACATAGCCTATGATCACAATCAAGATCACATCATGGGAGAGAGAGAAGACCACATAGCTACTGGTAGAAACCTCAACCCCGAGAAGGAACTACTCCCGCATCATGGAGGGAGGAAGCAACGGCGATGGAGATGAATCCGAGGGCACTTCCCCGTCCCGGCAGGGTGCCGGCACAGGAATTATGGTCCCCCGAAGCTTGTTGGCGATGGCGTTGGAGATCGGAATTGCTTCTGGAGAAAAGGGGTACGTAATCAGGGTTTTCGCGTCGCGAGTAAAAATAAGGGCCAACGGGGCAGCCAGGGGGGCACCAGGATTCTGGGCGGCCTCCCGGCGCGGCTACCCCCTAGGCCGCGCCCACTGGCCGCCTAGGCACCAGGTGGGGCCCCTCTGGCCCCCCTTCGGGCGTAAGGAAACTTCTGGAACACTGATTTTTTATATATTTTTCCCGGAATTTTCTGAGCACTTTTAATAATGGGAAAACCTGAAATACAAAAACAGCAGAAAATAGAAACTGGCACTGGGGTGCACTGAGTTAATAGGTTAGTCCAAATATGATCAAAAGTGTATGGAAGTTCATAAATAACATAGCAATATCACACAAAAGAAGCATGGAGCAAGCAGAAACTATAGATACGTTTTGGACGTATCACTGGGGGATCTTCCTCCTCAACCACAATTTCCTCCTCATGCTCAAATTCCGATCCATAGGAGCTATCCTCTGCGTTAGGAGTTTGCTCACTGTCCGAGGATGGATCTGTGTACATCGGTTGCTTCATGCGGCGACGAAGACGGGGCGGTTCATCCCTGGAACCACCTAGCCATATGAGAGGCATATTAGCAAGGAACCCTAACCATCTAATCGGAGACACATGAAGGAAGGAATGATAAGCATGAGCATACCACGGGAACCGGAGGCCTCACGATTCTTGCGACCGCAAGTTTTCGTCCTCACCATCTCGAAACCCTAGAGTAAGGAGAGGCAAGAATGAGGCAAAGAACCAGGCAGCATAGCAAAAACCAATTGGATGAACGGATAGATCGGGATGAGAGGTACCACGAGTGAGTAGATCCGAAGGAGAGGAGCACCGGGGAGGCCGGGGCAGCCGGCGGCGACGTCAGGCGGCGGCAGCACAGTGGGAGGAAAGAGGGAAAAATGTCCGAAGGGGAGAAGAACTGACCCCTTGGCCCGACGTCCAGTTTATATAGCACAGCCAACTTCGGACGTCCGATGGGTTTCGGACGTCCAACGTGTCAACGGATGACCGACAGGCTACTGATCTTTGTCGTATAAAACCAGAAAATGTTGAAAACTAGTTTACTCAATAATTTCAAACAACTTTGACAGGGGCCAAAAGTAGAGAAACACACAAAATCATAACCATGGATGCACACATGAATGAGCAAATCAAGCCTTTCACAAAGGAGAGGCGGTGGACGAGGCCACCATGTTTGAGTGTATTGTGCTTTGACACCGCGAAGATGTACCTTGGGTCCAAAGACACTTACTCCATCGATAACCGCTACACGTGGGTTCACCGTGGTGAGCACGCGGATTGTTGATGTGTGAATCCATTTATGCATCACGTAGAGAGTAGAGAACTCATTGATTGAGTTTCTCCCCCTACATGCATGCCTACACCTAGACAAGATAGTTTCTATGTGCATGAATGAGAGCAAGATAACCCTAGGCCGAGAAGCTATAACGTTCCAAGATACCAAGTTCACCCCTTAGTTGACAAAACCTTGCTTCATCCAATGGTTTGGTGAAGATATCTGCGAGTTGCTTGTCGGTGCAGACATGTGCAAGAACAATGTCACCCTTTTGAATATGATCCCGTATGAAGTGATGACGAATGTAAATATGCTTGGTGCGGGGATGTTGACAAGGGTTGTTGGCAATCTTGGTAGCACTTTCATTGCCACATAGAACTGGTACCTTCTGATAGGTCAGGCCATAATCCTTCAAAGTCTGCCTCATCCACAAGATTTGAGTGGAACAACTTGCGGCGGCCACATACTCAGCTTCGGCGGTGGAGAGAGAGACACAATTTTGCTTCTTGTAGTGCCAACTTACCAATGAGCGCCCAATAAATTGGCATGAACCGGACGTTGACTTCCGATCCACCTTGTCTTCGGCCCAATCCGCATCGGTGTACACCAAGAGATCAAACTTGGCCTCCTTGGGGTACCAAAGACCCAACAAAGGAGTATGAACAAGGTATCTAAGAATGCGCTTAACCGCCAAATGATGACTCTCCATAGGAGAGCCTTGATATGTTGCACACATTCCTACGCTAAGCATAATATCCGGTCTAGATGCACAAAGGTAAAGCAATAACCCTATCATAGAACGATAAAGAGTAGCATCAAACGGAATACCGGAAAGGTCTTGATCTAGATATCCCTTGGTTGGCATGGATGTCTTGCATGGCTTGGCATCCTTCATACCAACTTCACGAGCGTGTCTTGAATATACTTTGTTTGGGAGATGAAGGTTCCCTCGGCAAATTGCTCGATTTGAAATCTAAGGAAATACTTCAAGCTCCCCATCATGGACATCTCAAAGTTATTGGTCATAGTTTCCGAGAACCACTTGCACAAAGATGGATTAGGGGAACCAAATATTATGTCATCTACATATATTTGGCATATGAGCAATTCAGCATTGGTTCTCTTGTTAAAAAGTGTGGCATCAATGACACCCCTCACAAATTCTTCCTCGAGTAAAAACTTCCTAAGATGGTCATACCAAGCCCTAGGGGCTTGCTTAAGACCATATAATGCCTTATGAAGTTTGTACACGTGGTCCTTGTGATGAGGGTCACAAAAGCCGGGTGGTTGTGCTACATATACATCCTCTTGTAGTGGACCATTAAGAAAAACACTTTTTACATCCATTTGAAATAATGGGAATCCATTGAATGCGGCATAAGCAAGAAACATGCGTATAGATTTAAGACGGGCAACGGGAGCAAAGGTCTCATCAAAATCCAAGCCTTCAACTTGGGAGTACCCTTGAGCCACTAGCCTTGCCTTGTTTCGAATGATATTACCATATTCATCTTGCTTGTTCTTGAAGATCCACTTGGTTCCAATGATGTTATGATCTTGACCGGAAGGCCTCTCCACGAGAGACCATACTTCATTCCAGGTGAAACTAGTGAGCTCATCTTGCATTGCAATGAGCCAATCCGCATCCTCAAGTGCTTGTTCAAACCTAAGTGGTTCAATGCAAGACACAAACGAGAAGTGAGCGCAAAAGTTCATAAGTTGACGACGAGTAACTATACCTTGCCCCAATCCCGTGAGAATCTTGTCAACATCAACACGTCTAGCCACCAATGGCATGATGGAAGTTGGAGTTTCAATAGGCTCCACCCATTCGGGCTCATGAACAACATTTGGTTCATCATCAAGGGCGGAGCCATCTTCAATTTCATTATTTTCTCCAAAGCAAATGCGGTCAAGCCGATCTCGTGGATCAACCGCATCATCAACATGTGGTTGAGCAACCACATCGGATTGTGGAGGGTCTTGTTCTTGTTCTTGGATAATGGGCTCCTCATGAGCAATCAGATCTTGAGTGGTAGGAGGAGGTGCTTGTGGTGGTGGAACATTGGCCCATCATCCACCTCATCATCTCTAGGAACTTGAGCCATGGGCACAAGATCTCCAATGCCCATAGCCAAGATGTCTTGAGACAAATATTCATTATTACCTACGTCACTTAGATCAACTTGCTCCCCATGGGAGCCATTAAATTCATCAAACTCCACGTTACAATTTTCCACAACACATCCGGTGGATTTGTTGTAGACCCTATAGGCGTGAGAGTACAGTTGCATCATGATATTTACATTTTCTTTATGTGAGCACCTTTGTAAAGTGTGAAAGATCTCCTATATTCTTGTAAAATATAGAGTGTTGCCCCTAAAGTGAGGAAAAGATCCCAAAGAGGAAAAAATCAAAAGATCCCAAAGAGGACAAAATAAAAAGATCCCAAAGAAGACAAATGAGAGAAGTAGAAAGAGTCATTGAGGCCACCAAAAAATAGAAAAAATAGAAAAAGAGAAAAAGAAAATAAAAAGAGAGAAGGGGGCACACTACTATTACTTTTGAGAGATCCACACTAGTACTTCATCCTCTATCCCTTGTACTCCATAGAGATCATCATACATGCATATAGCTATGTGGGGACCCTTCACACTATAAAACTTGGCTTGTATATTCCAATGATGAGCCTCCTCAAAAGAGCTCTAGGTCTTCTTGAGCAAGCAAGTTGGATGCACCCCCACTAGTTCCCTTGGAGAGATTTTAGCTCACATGTGCATTCGTTTCATGGCAATCCCTACTCCTCACATCATATCTATCATATGGCCTTCTCTCGCTGATACGTCCCAAACGTATCTATAATTTCTGCTTGCTCCATGCATGTTTTGTGTGACTTTGCCATGTTTTGCTTGAACTTCCATACACTTTTGAACCTATTTGGACTAACCTATTAACTCAGTGCACCCAGTTGCCAGTTTCTGTTTTCTGCTGTTTCTGTATTTCAGGTTTTCCGGCCATTAAAAGTGCTCCAAATATTCCGGGAAAAATATATAAAAAATCAGCGCAACATAAGCTTCCGGAATCACCAAGAGAGGGAAGGGGAGCCACCACCAGGCAGCCAGGAGGGCAGGTGGCGCGGCCCCACCCTGGGCCGCGCCAGGGACCCTCCTGACTGCCTCGTGGGTCCCCTCGATGCCCCCCTTCGCCTATATTTACCCCTCGTGGTGGAAACCCCTAATATAGATCTCTTTCTCGCGAACTCCCCTCTGTACCGCTGTCGCCGAAGTATCAAGATCGGGGCTGCCTGGAGAAGCTGCCCCGGCACCCTACCGGAAGGAGAAACCCCCTCCGGGAGACCATCCATAGCCATGGACGCCTCCCGGATGTGTCGTGAGTAGTCCCCCTTGGACCATGGGTCCGTGACCAGTAGCTATGTGATGAATCTCTCACCCCCTTTGTGCTTCCACTTTCGAGTCCTCGTGAGCTGCCTCACATGATCGAGGCATCTATGTAATTTCTGCTGTTGCTATGCTGAGTTTGTTGGGATCTGATGGATTATGAGACTATGTTCAGATTTTGATGAGTAATATATTTGGTTCTTCTCTTTTATATTTTGTTCTTGAGTAAATTCTTGCATGTTCTTCGTTGCGGTATTTGCTTTGGCCAAGTATTTTATTTGCACCTCCAAGAGAGAGCGTTATGCTCGATTGTGGGTTCAGCCCCCTGATGTGTAGCTTGAGTGACAGAAACATGAGACTAGGGGATGTGATGTTGCCACCAGGGATAAAACAATGGTGCTTGTACCTGCGGGTGCAAGGATTGTTTACTTTACGCAAAGTTCTTTTAATGCAGTTGTCTGTTGCTTTGAGTTTACACTTTGGGTGGGATTCGCAACTTAATACCAGCGAGATGTTCTGGATAGATATCTCAAGGTGGATGATTCGTAGTAGATGCAGATGGATTTCGGTCTACTTACCTTGGCGTACTGCCCATTGCTTTTGAGCCCTTCCTTTCTTTGCAGCATAGTTAGCATTGCGGTGCCTCAATAATCCTGTCAATTTCCCAACTGTGATTTGTTTACCTCGCTAGCACTTTTATCGTCTTTTGGGAGAGAGACATCACCAGTGAAAATCACGGGACCCCGGTCCATCTTCACATTATTGTTCACACCCTCAATTTACTTTCAGCTTTTACTTTCCTTTGCACCTTTTATCTCTTGCGTTGATCCTTTGTAAACGACAAGGCCGGAGGAATTGACAACTCCTCTGTACTCGTCGGGAGCAAAGTTATTTGTTGTTGTGTGCAAGTCCACGACAACACCCTAGTCAGGAAGTAATTTCTGGCGACGTTGCCACCTACTTGTATCTCCTGAGTCCTACTGGTTCGATAACCTTGGTATCTTCACCGAGGGAAACTTGCTGTTGCACTGCATCTCAAACCTTCCACTTGGGGTAACCAACGAGGGGCGAGAAGCCATCACTCGCCTATGATTGTCCTAATTGATGTGAGCCTTTCACACCTTTTTGTCTTCCTCCTCCACCTTCTTTCTTTTTCGCCTTTTAGGTGTCAACTGTCTTTCTCACGCTCATCCATTGCATGAGTGCTCAAAATATCGAAAGGGAGTGGATCAGTTTGACTTGTACCTGACTAGTGGTCTGGGGACGAGTCAAGATAAGAATCCAAAGGAGACTAAGTGTGAAACTTTAGTAGATAGTGGTTCTCAACAAAATTTTTTTATCTCGTATTCCGTATCCCCTTTCTTGCACGCAAACACCATCTGGAGACATTCGAGTCACGGACAGCGAGAGCTCTTGCACCCTTTGTTCTTGTGTTACTTGTGTCAATGCTAATATAGACTCTTGCTTTTTAAGACTTGAATTGAATTGCATGCTTTGATTGCTTTACTTAAAAAGCTTTATATGGTTGTGTGGCATGTCACCACAGAAATTATGCTTCTTATCATTTACCTACTCGAGGACGAGCAGGAATTAAGCTTGGGGATGTTGATACGTCCCAAACGTATATATAATTTCTGCTTGCTCCACGCATGTTTTGTGTGACTTTGCCATGTTTTGCTTGAACTTTCATACACTTTTTATCATATTTGGACTAACCTATTAACTCAGTGCACCCAGTTGCCAGTTCCTATTTTCTGTTGTTTTTGTATTTCAGGTTTTACGGCCATTAAAAGTGCCCAATAAATACCACAAAATTATATAAAAAATCAGCGTCACGGAAGCTTCCAGAATAACCAAGATATGGCAGGAGAGCCACCACCGGGGGCCCAGGAGAGTCCCTGACGCGGCCCCACCCTAGGCCAGGCGGCCACCTGGCTTCCTAGTGGGCCCCCTCGGTGCCCCCCTTCGCCTATATTTACCCCCGTGATAGAATCCCCTAATATCGGTCTGCTATTCCCGTTCTCCTCTCTGTTCCTCCGCCACCGCCGTTTCAAGATCGGGGCTGCCAGGAGAAGCTGCCCCGGCACCCTGCCGGAAGGAGGAATCCCCTCCGGGAGACCATCCATCGCCATGGACACCTCCCGGATGTGCCGTGAGTAGTCCCCCTTGGACCATGGGTCCGTGACCAGTAGCTATGTGATGTACTCCTCCCATCTTTATGCTTCCACTTTCGAGACCTCGTGAGCTGCCTCACATGATCGAGGCACTTTTTTTAGTTTTCTATGTTGCTATGCTGAGTTTGCTAGGATCTGATGGATTATGAGATTATGTTCAGATTGTGATGAGTAATATATTTGGTTCTCTTTTGTATTTGTGTTCTTTAGTAAATTCTTGCATGTTCTCCGTTGCCGTATTTTCCTTTGGCCAAGTGATTTGTTGCAACTCCAAGAGGGAGCGTTATGCTTGATTGTGGGTTCAGCCCCTTGATGTCTAGCTTGAGTGACAGAAACATGAGACTAGTGGATGTGTTGTTGCCACCAGGGACAAAACAACGGTGCTTGTACTTGTGGGTGCAAGGATTGTTTACTTTACGCATGGTTCTTTTAATGAAGTTGTTTGTTGCTTTGAGTTTACACTTTGGGTGGGTTCGCAACTTAATACCAGCGAGATGTTCTGGATAGATATCTCAAGGTGGATGATTCGTAGTAGATGCATATGGATTTCGGTCTACTTACCTTGGCGTACTGCCCATTTTTGTTGAGCCTCTTCCTTTCTTTTGTAGCATAGTTAGCATTGCGGTGCGTTTATAATCCTGTCAATTGCCCATCTGTGATTTGTTTACCTCGCTAGCACTTTTATCGTCTTTTGGGAGAGAGACATCACTAGTGAACATCACGGGACCCCGGTCCATATTCACATCATTGTTTACACTTTCAATTTACTTTCAGTTTTTACTTTCAGTTGCCACTATTATTATCTCTTGCGTTGATCCTTTGTAAACAGCAAGGACAGAGGAATTGACAACTCCTCTGTACTCGCTGGGAGAAAAGTTATTTGCTGTGTGTGCAGGTCCAGGCGAAGTTAGCAACCTCGGCGCCACTGTTCACTTTACCACCTTCTTGTATCTCTGCGAGTCCTACGGGAGACAAACCTTATCCTCTACATAGGGGAAATTCTGCTGCTACGCTACATCTCACCTTCCACTTGGGGTAACCAACGAGGAGCGAGAGAAGTATCTTCCTTGCTAGCATCACTTATCACCCCCAGTCGCAAGGACAAGTTGAACGAGTCAATCAAGTACTTGAAGACATGCTTCGCGCTTGTGTCATTTCATTCAGTAAGAAATGAGAGGAATCCCTTCCATTTGCTGAATTCTCGTACAACAATATCTATCAGCCTAGTCTGAAGATGGCACCCATTGAAGTTCTGTACGGACGTAAGTGTCGAACCCCTCTGAAATGGTCAGAAACAAGGGAACGAACCCTCATTGGTCCGTACATTATCCAGCATGCTGAAGATCAGGTTCGCGTTATCTGTGAACATTTGAAGACTGCTCAGTCCCGCCAGAAGAGAAACTATGACCGCAAGCACATGGAAATGGTCTATCAACCCGACGAACAAGCTTACCTTCGTGTCACTCCCATGAGGGGCACTCATCGTTTTGGGATCAAAGGCAAGTTAGCTCCTCACTACATTGGCCCGTTCCGTATCCTCTCCAGAAGTGGACCGGTGGCTTATCTATTGGAGTTGCCGTCAAACCTCTCCCAAGTCCATGATGTCTTTCATGCGTCGCAACTCCGCCGCTGCTTCAAGGATCCTATCCGAGCAGTGGGTCAAGAAATGCTTGAACTGCAGCAGGACTTGTCTTATCGAGAACATCCGAGCCGCATTCTTGATCAGTCTGAACGTCGAACTCGCAACAAGGAAATCAAGTTCCTCAAAGTTCAGTGGTCGAATCATTCTGAAGATGAAGCCACTTGGGAACACAAAGATCGTCTTCGTGAAGAATGCCCGGATCTTTTACTCTCTACTGCTTAAATTCCCGGGACGAGAATTCTTGTAGTGGGGGAGATTTGTAACACCCTCAGTATCATGTAACAGTAATCACCTTTGCTAATGACAATTATTGTTACTCTTCCTTGCCTTGATCGTCCTTGCAATTGATCATTTCAAAATGCCTTTGGTTGTTATTAAAAACAAAGTGCTGAATAAAACTTTGTCCAAAAACTTTGCAATCAATTTTGTAAAATGCCAAATAATCAGTGGATCATGTCCATATGTATATGGGAATCTATTAAGCTTTAAAATAATTAAAACAAATATAAACAACAGCCAGCAGTCTCTTTTAATGAGTTGCATCTCAAAAAAAATAGCAAATGATTTTATTTACTCCCCAAACTTTTTGTGGCACTTCAGTATGGTATAACACTAATGTGGCAACAAGTCTCACATTTTACAAAAATGCACAAACTAATAAATTAAATACAAACGGAAGGCAGAGAGAAGGAAAATACAAAAATACGAAAAGACCTCAACCTCGCCCAGGGCGATGCCCACCCTGGCTCAGCTCCTTCTTCTCCACTATGCCAATTGCTCCCTGGCCCCATGCCGATGCCATGGACGCCGACAGGCCGGCCCCTCCCTCCTCCTCACCTGCTCCCCAACCACCTTGACGTCGTGGAAATAATATCTAGCCCCCCCCCCCCCGCAATTTGTGGATCGAGCCCATCCCACTTTCCCCTCCTCCTCGTCTCTCCCTCGTCGGGGGAAAATCACGGCCGGGCCGCCGTCGCCGCTGTCGTGGCCTTGCGTGGCTGGCCGGAGGGATTCTCACGCCACGCCACCTTGTCTGGACGTCTCGCTGTCGTCGACTACATCAACCACCGCGAGGAATCGGGCCGGGGAGAACTGCTGCGAGCGCACGTCGCCGTTCGCTTCCTGCCTCCCCGTCGCCGTCGCAGAAGAATTCCAGCCGCCACACGCCTCCCCCGAGCCCACTGCCCTCCTCTACGCCCTGCTGGTGAGCTAGGCTACCGCCGCCAACGCACCCCTCCGCCTCTCTCTCGTCGTAGCGGTCGTCGCCATGGGAGCTCAGCTCGGCCGCCGTCGTGGATGGCCGTAGCCGTGGCCACCGTGCCTTTGTACTCGCGCCAATAGCACCAGCGTGTTCCTAGTGAGTTGTAGTTCACGATTTGCTAGTGCGGTTCCAAATGACGTACCAGAGTTGCGTTTCTATCAACTTCCGAAAGCCGTCGCCGCTGTATCTTGTCGTCGGCGTCCACTCCGGCCGTCCCAGGTGAAGCCCTTGCCACATTAGATGCGCGGTGTAATGCGCATTCGACTGAACCCAACCGTGCAAGCTCCCTTCCTGGAGGCGGGTGCACGACCGACCTCGCCGTCGGCTGCCGGCGACGGCGACCACCATGTCGATGACATGTGGAGCCCCCACGTCAGCATTATAATTAATTCTAAGATAATCCGACCCACCTTGACACTGACGAGTGGACCCAAGACCATTAGATTAATTTAAAATAGAATCAATTTAAATGCCCCTGGAACACTTACATGTGGGCCCAGTGCTCTGATTAACCAGTGTTTTAATTAAACAGATATAACCCCCTCTGTATCTATGTCAAGTGGGGCCTAGCTTTTGATTAAATAAACTAGTTAAACTAAATGCCTCTGTTTCAATGACAGGTGGCCCCACTGGATATTTAAATTAACTAAATAGATTAATATGTAACATGAGTATGACATGTGGACCCCCTGTGTACTGTTTTTGTTAAATAAGAATGTCTATTAAAAATGTGAGGCTGACCAATAGGACCCACTCGTTAGGTTTGACCAGTCAACAAACACTGTTTTGGATAATGTTGCAATTAAATAATAAAAGAAATTCCAGAAATTGTTTTAATTGATTTAAACTTTGAAATTGAATATCTTTTAAACCGTAACTCAGATGAAAAAACTTTATACATGAAAATTGATCAGAAAAATACAATGAATACAGATACGCTACCCATACCCCCACCACACCCCTCTAACATATCGAACACGAGACATTCCCCCCTCCGGGCCATTCGTCGATAATCACCCGGAGCTGGCAATTCATCCCGGATGAATTCCTGCTTCGAGCAATACCCCTAGTACTGCGTTAGAGCATCATTAATATCGCATATGTCATGCCATGCATCTATGTTGCATATTGTTTGCTTTATATTTATTATTTCTTGCCCCTTCTTCTCTGGTAGACCCTGCTGCTGCCGCCGACTACACCGCTTTTGAGTACGACTACGTCGTCGACGACCGTACTCCTACCGTCGAGCTTCTAGGCAAGCAGAGCCATTCTCTTTGCCCAGATATCGCCTATCTTTTCCGTACATATCTTGCACTAGGAATTGCTGCTGCTATTACGTTAATTCCTATTCATTGCATAGCCTCTCATTGTCGCCCATTGATGTACCTTCCTTTATCCTATGTTGCCTAGTATAATTATGCAATATTCAGCAGTGAGCCTTGCGCATTGTTAGTCAACTAGGATGATAGCGGGCCGTGAAAACTCTAGGGAGTGAACACGGGTACAAATTATTATAACTGCACAGGTACGGTACAAAGCAGACACCGCTAAAGGCCCCTACCTCGGCTCTACCGAGCCACCATCAAGTGTGAGCCATCGAGGAGTAATCCTCGTACTCCACTTGCTGGTGATTCTGTATAGCCGTCCTAGGGTCCTGAATAACGGTTGTCCTTAAAGGTAAGAAGTCGGGTGACCCAACGGTGCCCGCGAGTGGTATTGCGACGGGACGACAGGAAGGGTACACCGATGTACAGGTGGGCTTGGACCCTGATCGTTGTCCGCGAGAGTTACCAAACCACGAAAGTCGAGCTCCTCCAGGAGCACACACGAGACAAGGTAAGGAGACGGTTCACCTTGTTGGTAACCGCGTGCTTTGACGGGACGACAGGGCAGGCACCGATGTACTTGTGGTCCTGGCAGTTGTTCGTTGTCCGTTGTGTCAATTAGTCGGGCAACGATAACGGTTGTCCGCAGGATAATAAAATGACTAAGGGTTTGGTGGATGAATTGAGTGGATTTATGCTTATACTCGTTGCCTACACGTGGGGCAAGGAGTTATGGGCTCCCCTGCTTCATAGTCTTGTTCGAGAACTCTTCAGACGGCAGCAGTACCGCGGCCTGTGCCGGGAAGTAGTTTGTCTTCTTTGCTCACACAGTGATGTCTTATTTGGTTTGATTTTTCTTCACCGGCCTGCCACGCACCGTTCAGGAGCACACGGGGTTAGGGTCCAAAGCCTTGCACGCATAGGATTTAGTCCGGCGGATGGCCTCTCTGTTGAATTTGAAGGATGAGCTACGGAGTGTCGGATAGCCTCGGTGGGGCATTCTCTAACAAGGTGTACGCCACCCTGGAGATCCGTGTGTTGTAGTGTAACAAAAGTGCACCCCTGCAAGGAAGATTAATCTATTCGAATAGCCATGTCCATGGTAACATGACGCTTTATGCTGAAGCCAGATCCTACTACTACTATTAAACTGTTGGTACCAGGTTTTCTTCCTCGCAGGGAAGTTGAGGAAGTGATCTCGGAGGCATTGATAATTATTACAACTTAATATTATACAATGTTGCAGCAAATTTTGTTGTATTGTTACTTTATGCTTTATATAAACTATTGGCTATTCTTTTCTCATGCTGCAAGAACCGTCGGAAGATGCTATTCTTCGATAGGCCTAGCTTCTCTTCCTTATTCTGGTTTTCTTCCATTCCGTCCACTATATATAGCATCCCCTTTCCATTTGATACAAATGCATAAATGCTTAGTAGCGGACGTAAGACTCGCGAGTATGCTAGATACTCACCCTTGCTTTATTTTCCCCCTTTTGTTTTATATACCCGGATTGCTGCAACCAGACGCTGGCGCCCAGGAGAAGGAGTACCCCGGAGGCGCTTACTACGACGTCGAGTTCCCCGTTGACCAGGAGTAGTTTGGAGGTTCCCAGGCAGGAGGCCTTGCCTTTTCGATCTGTATCTCTGATGTTATTTGTGCTAGCCTTCTTAAGGAAAAACTTGACTAACTATGTTCGTAATCAGATATTATTATTGTATGACTTATGTATTCGAATCCTCGTGATCCCTGGTTTGTAACTTAAAGATTTATATTATTTGTTTCTAGTGTTGTGTTGTGATATTCTCACCGTGGCACCCTGATTTCGGCCGTGTACCCTGTGTGTATGATTACTATACATGACTTGATTTTGGGGGCGTCACAATATCCGTGCTGAACAATCCGCCATAGCCTGAGGATGCGGAGATGCTAGAAGAACATGATGTGTTCATGGTGGATCCTGCAGCCGCGAGTGACGGTGGTGCTTCGCATGCTGATGTTGGCGAGTCCACGGGTGCGAGTCTTGGTGGTCGTCCGTCAGTGCTGATGACAATGAAGATTTGGGGACGATGCACATTAAGCGAAGTAGCTCCTCGACTGCTGCTGAGCGGGCTATAGAGGGTGGTGGAGGCCTACCACCAGACGCGCCCGTTGCTGCAACTTGCCCTCCTTCGGTTGCTCCGAAAAAGCGAAAGTTTGGGGTGCTGCTTCGTCCGAGCGTCGCGCCTATTGGGTGCATATTTCTTCTTTCCCGGATGATTACGCTGCTATTTTTATTTCTTATTTTGATGATATGTAATTTGCAGCACTGTTTCCGTTCCTGCTGCTTCTTCGACAAGTATTGCTGCTGTTGATCTCCAGTCGACTGCCTCCGGCGCAGCGGCTGGTCAGCCGACTCCTTTAGCGACTCATGTAGTTTCAGGTGCGGGAACAACTCCCGCGACTGCTCCATCTGGGGGATCTGCGGCAGCTACTGATGGTGACTCTCCTCCAGACGCAAAACCAGTGTTTCCTGAAGGGTACATGTTGGAGAAAAAGAACCTTTCAGTCGAGGCCAAGGCCACGTTTTTTGACCGCATGGCTGAGTAGGTATGGAGTTTTTCTGTCTTCTGTCTTATATATTGGGGGCACGGCAGCTCTCCCGATGAGAGTATCCCCCAAGGCTGCGAGCAATCACTTGTGGTTGGTCACAGTCTTAAGCTTGATTTCCTCTTCTTTGGCTTCTGCGTATCAATGGGGGCAAACTCAAGCAAAATCCTTCTCATTAGTAATAGTGGGAGCAAACTCAAGAAAATAGCTATCACATGAATCATTCTTATCATGATACACTTCCAAACATTCATTCTTTATAGCATAAGTGTCATCACAATAATCATCATAGATAGGAGTCAAAGTATCATCAAAATAAATTTCCTCATCAAAACTTGGGGAGCTAAAAAGATCATCTTCATAAAACGTAGCATCCCCAAGCTTATGGCTTTGCATGTCATTAGTATCAAAAGTATTCAAAGAAGACATGCTAATAACATTACTACTACCATGAGTGTTGTTTAAATAGTAAAGCTCCATAGGCTTTTTGATTTTCTCTTCAAACACTTCATGTCCCAACTCAAGGTAGAGCTCATAAAGCTCTCTCATAATATTTTTGTTGTTTTCCATAAAGCCTAACTAGTGAAAATTAAAACAAGAAACGAAAAGATTTAATTGCAAGATCTACAGATATACCTTCAACGCTTACCTCCCCGGCAACGGCGCCAGAAATAGCTTGATGTCTACGCACGCTTCTATTCTTGTAGACTATGTTGGGCCTCCAAGCACAGAGGTTTGTAGGACAGCAGCAATTTCCCTCAAGTGTATGACCTAAGGTTTATCGAACTCAGGGAAGTAGAGGTTGAAGATGGTCTCTCTCAAGCAACCCTGCAATTAAGAAACAAGAAGTCTCTTGTGTCCCCAACACACCTAATACAACTAGGAGTTGTATAGGTGCACTAGTTCGGCGAAGAGATGGTAAAATATGGGTGATAGGTGTGATAAAACGAAGTAATATAAATCTGTAATAAAAAGTGCAGCAAAGAAACAAGTAACAAAAGTGAGTGCAAACGGTGTAACAATGATGGAAACAAGGCCTAGGCTTCATACTTTCACTAGTGGCAACTCCCAACAACATTAACATAGTCTAATCACATGATATTTCCCAGAAAACATGCAATGGAGACGTACTCGGAGGTCATTCCTTTGTGGTCAAGAGAGGACGAGAATTGTGTAGGGCTACAAAAGCACACCTCAGAGTTCGTAGTTCTCAATCTATGGATTTCCCAATGTCATCGCGGCGATCCAAAGAGAGTACCACAATCACCACAACATATCTAAAGGATAGTCAAAGACAAGCACCAAGAGACTCTCAATCTTCAATCCACACACAAAAGATGAAATCACTCATGATAATATTCTTCTAACCCATGTCCAATAGACCGCTGTCACCTTGGTCTCGGAGATTATACTAGATAAGATCAAGTGAGTACATCAATCCAATACATAGAGGAAGGGGAAATATCATGGGATCACCCTAGATTAACATAGCGTATGATCACAACGAAGATCACATCATGGGAGAGAGAGAAGAACACATGGCTACTGGTAGAAACCTTACCCCCGAGGGAGAACTACTCCCGCTTCACGGAGGGAGGAAGCAACTTCGATGGAGATGAATCCTGGGGCACTTCCCTGTCCCGGCAGGGTGCCGACACAGGAATTTTGTCCCCCAAAACTTGATGGCGATGGCGGCGGAGATCGGAATTGCTTCTGGAGAAAAGGGGTCTGGAATCAGGGTTTCCGCGACGGGAGAATAAATAGGAGCCAAAGTAGGGCACCAGGGGGTGTGGGACCCAGCCAGGAGGGCAGGTGGCGCGGCGAGGGGCTGGGCCGCGCTAGGCACCCTCCTGGCTGCCCCCTGATACGTCCAAAACGTATCTATAATTTCTGCTTGCTCCATGCATGTTTTGTGTCATATTGCTATGATCTAGATACACATTCATACACTTTTGATCATATTTGGACTAACCTATTAACTCAGTGCAGCCCAGTGCCAGTTCCTGTTTTCTGCTGTTTTTCTATTTCAGTTTTTCCCCATATAAAAAGTGCCAGAAAAATTCCGGGAAAAATACAGGAAACATCAGCGTACAGGAAGCTTCGCGAAGAGCCCGGGAGGGGACAAAGGGGAGCCAGGGAGGGCCCAGACGGCCACCTGGCGCGGCACCACCCCTGGCCGCGCCAGGGGGGTGCCTGGCCCCCTGGTCCACCTCTGGCTGCCCCCCTTCGCCTATTTATTCTCCGTCACGGGGAAACTCCAGAAGAGGAACCCTATTTCGCAAACTCGCCTCTATTCCGCCGCCGCCGCGCTTCCGAGATCGGGAGCACCAGAAGACCTCTTCCCGGCACCCTGCCGGAGGGAGGATTGACCTCCGGGAGTCTCCTCTCCACCATGGATGCTCCCCGGATGTCTCGTGAGTAGTTTTCCTTGGACCATGGGTCCGTGATCAGTATCTATGTGATGTTCTCCTCCCCTCTTTGTTCTTCATGGTTTAGACCTCGTGAGCTTCCCTACATGATTGAGGCACTTTTGTAATATTTTTGCTATTGCTATGTTGAGTTTGATAGGATCTGATGGAATATGAGATTATGTTGAGATTGTGATTGAGTAATATATTTGGTTCTTGTCTCTTATATTTTTGTTCCTAAGTAATTCTTGCATGTTCTCCGTTGTTGTTTATTGCTTTGGCCAAGTAGCAGGTAGTGATTCCAAGAGGGAACGTTTTGCTCGATTGTGGGTTCATGCCCCCCGATGACACGCTTGAGTGACAGAAACATGAGTCTAGGGGATGTGCTGTTGCCACAAGGGGGAAAACAACGGTGCTTGTAACCGCGGTTACAAGGATTGTTTACTTTACGCAAAGTTCTTTTTAATGCAGTTGTCTGTTGCTTTGGGTTTACACTTTGGGTGGGGCTCGCAACTTAATACCAGCGAGATGTTCTGGATATATATCTCAAGGTGGATGATTAGTAGTAGATGCAGTTGGATTCCGGTCTACTTATTTTGGCGTACTGCCCATGCTTTTGAGCCTCGTCCTTTCTTTTGTAGCATAGTTAGCATTGCGGTGCATTTATAATCCTGTCAATTGCCTTTCTGTAATTTGTTTACCTCGCATAGCAATTTTATCGTATTTTGGGAGAGAGACATCACTAGTGAACATCACGTATCCCGGTCCATATCCTCATCACTGTTTACACGCTCATTTACTTTTCTGCTTTTACTTTCAATTGCTATCATTATCCTTTGTGTTTGATCCTTTGTGAACAACAAGACCGGAGAGATTGACAACCTCTCTGAACTTCGTTGGGAACAAAGTTATCGTGTGTGTGTGCAGGTCCGCGTCAGTTGCGCGGCTGACACCTACTTATCATCTCCGGAGTCCTACTGGAGACAAACCTTGGTATCTTCACCGAGGGAAATTTGCTGCTGTGCTACATCACGCCTTCCACTTGGGGTTTACCAACGAAGGGCGAGAAATCACTATCATCATCTCGCACATCAAGAGAAATTTCTGGCGCCGTTGCCGGGGACACCGAGTGCTAAGATAGGGGAGTTGCACACTACCCTTTACCTTTGTTTTTTAAGTCTTTTCAGTTTACCTTTCAGTTTTTATCTTTGTGTCCTTTATCAAAAATCAAAAAATATATAGTATGTCTAGTTCCTTACTTGCCAATCAATGTCTAACTTCTTTGAAACTAGATCTTATTGTCATGGAGGATTCACTGAGGATCAACAAGAATATTACAAGGAATACCGCTTGTCTCAAAAAGGGATACACTTATGGAGACTCATACATCAATCGTATGAGTATGCTAAAAACTTGTGCTCAATATATAATATATCTTTCTGCAGGGATGAATCTTGTTCCTTTATGAGGCACAAACACCTTGCTTTCCAATGTGAGTACAATGAGGATGAAACCTTAGCTTCTTATGCTAAGGGAAATTATGATTTTTATGATGCAGAACAAATAGAAGAATTTGTTGCTTTTAATGGTGCCTATGAAATTACTTCTTTTCTTGAAAATATTGATGACGCCCCTTAAAAATCTGAGAGTCTTGTTATACTTAACTATTGTTTGGAAAATTATGATGCAAATTATTATATTACTGATCATCTTGAGAGAGTCTCTCCCCCAAAGGAAGAGACTAATTTTTTGCAGGACTCTATAGAAGAAGAAATTACTGAACCTGAAAGCTCTTTGGATGAAGAAGAGGAGGAGAGTGACGAACAAAAGGAGGAAGAATGGAGCCATCCATGTCTACCTTTTAATGAGAGTAACTCTTTTACTCTTACCTTATATGAGTATTATGATCCTATGGATTCTTTTGAAATATCCCTTTTTGATGAAGTTGATGCCTTCTATGCTTATGGCCTTGATGCCACTATGGATGATGCTTACGGAGATGAACTTGCTATAGTTCCTCATGTTAAGCATGAAATTTGTTCTATCTCACCCACACTTGAGTGTCCTATTATCCTTTTAAAATCTCCAACTCCGGAGAAATTTCCTCTTATCAAAGCTCAATGTGATGGGTTACATTTATCTTATGATCCTAAAAACCGTGTTGAAAACAATACACGTGTGCTTGTAGGTCATGAACAACATGATTTATGTGATAGTTATATTGTTGATGTTGTTCATGATGCTACTGAAAATTACTTTGAGAGAGGAAAGTTTGGTTGTAGAAACTTCCATGTTACAAAAACACCTCTCTTCATGTTGAAAATTTTGAAGTTGTTCTTGTTCTACCTTCCTATGCATGTCACTTTGTGCTTCTTTGATTTATTTTCTTACAAGATGCCTATGAATAGTTATATTCTTGATGTTGTTCATGATGCTACTGAAAATTACTTTGAGAGAGGAAAGTTTGGTTGTAGAAACTTCCATGTTACAAAAACACCTCTCTTCATGTTGAAAATTTTGAAGTTGTTCTTGTTCTACCTTCCTATGCATGTCACTTTGTGCTTCTTTGATTTATTTTCTTACAAGATGCCTATGCATAGGAAGTGGGTTAGGCTTAAATGTGTTTCACATTTGCTTCTTGATCCTCTCTTTTGCTTCAAAATTCTTATTCTTGTGAGAGCATCTTCTATAATATTTAAGCCTAGCTAATGGCTCTAAAGAAGTGCTTTCGGGAGGCAGCCCACAACGAATTTAGGTTTTTATTTTTGCCTTTTTTGTGTCTTGATGTTTGTTACTACTGTAGCAACATCATTGTATCTTTATTTTTCAGCTTTGTGCCAAGTTATAGCCTCTTATGATAAGGGAAGCAAAAGTTGTGACATGCTGTCCGGAAAACAGATTCTGTCCCTTGACAGAAAAATACGAATCAAATCACCAGATCATCTTTTTTATCTGAATTTTTTTGACAGCGTGCTCTATACAATTGTGAAACCTTCGTATGTTCTGAGTTTTTTATTTGAGTTGCAGAAGTTCCCCTAAAAAATTCTTTACTACCTGCTGTTCTGTTTTTCACAGATTCTGCCACGTTTTGTCTCTCCTAACTTTTGCAAACCTTAAGCTTGCTTTTTCTTTGCAAATTTTTTTTGGCACTCTTTAGAAACAGTAGATCTTCAAGAATATATTTATATCCAGTGGGGGAAAATTATTTTATTAAGGGTACTAACCTCTCTAATCAGCTTATGATGAGTTATGTATGAAGGGAGTTTTCAAGTGTGCGATGGAAGATGATGAAAGAAGATCCAGGAGTGTCAAGCGCTCAAGCTTGGGGATGCCCCCATGCATCCCCAATAAATATTCAAGGAGACTCTGGCGTCTAAGCTTGGGGATGCCCCCGTGCATACCCTTCTCCATAACCAATCATTAGTTCGTCCTTCGTCTCACTATATTTTTATCACTTCATGCGATATGTGCTATGCTTGGAGCGTCTCGCTCTTAGGTTTTATTTTTAGTTTTCTTTATCTTTGCTTGCTGTTCATAACAAGTTAGATCCCTTCTTACTTTGTGTGCGAGAGGAACACGCTCCACTTTCAAAATCTAGAACACATCATAGGACTTTTTCTGCCTATCTTTTTGCTGTTGTGTGTTCTTTATCTTTTCGTAGCTACTGCCATGTTTAGTTTTAGTCTTAGTTTGTCTTTAGCAAGAGCCTTGGCTTTTGTTTAGTTTGTTGATGACACTCTTTTTAGTATTCATGTTTATCTTGTTAAAGAGATTTGGTTGTTGCACTGAGTTGTGTCTTGTCTTGAAAGTAGGTAATTGAGGTTGCTATTTAATTCTAGTAGTAACTTGCAATAGTTTTGAGGTCTTGTTGTGAGTAATGTTTGAACTTTTGGTGTCAAGAGCTCTAGCCTATTAGTGATAGGTGTCGTATTTTGGGCAATCCGTGTTTATTTTCAAAACCTACAAAACTAGTTGAGAACTCTAGCTACTAGATGGATCACTAATCTTTGGAGGGATCGAATATTAGAGTACACTCACGTACCATGAGTTGAGGATGCGCAAGGATAACCAAACCCCCATACACTCCTCCTCGGGGTACTTGTCTCTTTGTGAACCTCCTTATTAGATTGAGAGTTACCGATAATAAGTGCATGAGTTCTTCGGACTAATGTAAGTATTGAAAGTTGACACTTCCACCTTCCCATATTTTGCTAGCCTCTCCCTTACCGTGCATTGCCTTCTTCTCACTCCGAGAGTTGGTGTCCACCTTCGCCGGTACATCCAAACCCTTGGCATGATACGCTCTGTCATCATAAACCTCCTTATATCTTTCCTCAAAACAGCCACCATACCTACCTATCAAGGCATTTCCATAGCCTTTCCGACTTATATTGCCATGCAACATCCACCTCTTCATGACTTGATCTTCATGTCATACATGTTCCTGCTACACTGGCAGCGACATACATTGCATGCATCATGATAGTTGCATCTTCTTTATCATTTTGAGTACCTTGTAAAGTGTGAAAGATCTCCTTTACCTTCTTGTAAAATAGAGGGTTGCCCTTAAGTGAGGAAAAGATCCCAAAGTGGACACATTAAAAGATCCCAAAGAGGACAAATGAGAGTTAAATAGAAAGAGCCATTGAGGCCACAAAAAAAATACAAAAAAAATAGAAAAAGAGAAAAAGAAATAAAAAGAGAGAAAGGGGCAACACTACTATCCTTTTGAGAGATCCACACTAGTACTCCCTCTATATCTTTGTACTCCATAGAGATGATCATTATGCATATAGCTATGTGGGGACCTTTACACTATAGAACTTGGCTTGCATATTCCAAGGATGAGCCTCCTCAAACAAGCTCTAGGTCTTCATGAGCGAGCAAGTTAGATGCACCCCCACTAGTTCGTATATTCCAAGGATGAACTTGGCTTGCATATTCCAAGGATGAGCCTCCTCAAACAAGCTCTAGGTTTTGCGAGATCCATTGGAGAGCTTCTTAGCTCGTATGTGCATCCGTTGCATGGCAATCCCTACTCCTCACATCGTATCTATCATTTGGCATCTCTTGCCTATGATTGTCCTCATTGATGTGATCCTTTCTTATCCTTTTTGTCTTCCTCCTCCACCATATTTCTCTCTTTGCCATCCTAAGTGTCAACTTTCGTGCTTACGCTCATCCATTGCATGAGTGCTCAAAATGAGTGCTCAAAACTTGTACCTGGCTAGTGGTCTGGGGACGAGTCAAGATAAGATTCCAAAGAAGACCGAGTGTGAAACTTTAGTAGATTGAGTTCTCAACACAAAACATACTTTTTCTCATATTCCCTAGACCCTTTCTTGCACGCAAACACCATTTGGAGACATTCGAGTCACGGACAGCGAGAGCTCTTGCACCTAATGTTCTTTTGTTACTTGTTTCAATGCTAATATAGACTCTTGCATGTTATGACTTGAATTGAATCTCTAACCTTGATTGCTTTACTTTTCAAAGTTCTTGTATGGTTGCTAGCATGTCACCACAGAAATTATGCTGTTATCATTTACCTACTCGAGGACGAGCAGGAATTAAGCTTGGGGATGTTAATACGTCCAAAACGTATCTATAATTTCTGCTTGCTCCATGCATGTTTTGTGTGATATTGCTATGATCTAGATACACTTTCATACACTTTTGATCATATTTGGACTAACCTATTAACTCAGTGCACCCCAGTACCAGTTCATGTTTTCTGCTGTTTTTCTATTTCAGTTTTTCCCCATATAAAAAGTGCCAGAAAAATTCCGGGAAAAATACAGGAAAAATCAGCGTACAGGAAGCTTCGCGAAGAGCCCGGGAGGGGCCAGAGGGGAGCCAGGGAGGGCCCAGGCGGCCACCCGGCGCGGCCCCACCCCTGGCCGCGCCAGGGGGGCGCCTGGGGCCCCTGGTCCACCTCTGGCTGTCCCCCTTCGCCTATTTATTCTCCGTCACGGGGAAACTCTAAAAGAGGAACCCTATTTCGCAAACTCGCCTCTGTTCCTCCGCCGCCGCGCTTCCGAGATCGGGAGCACCAGAAGACCTCTTCCCAGCACCCTGCCGGAGGGAGGGCTGACCTCTGGGAGTCTCCTCTCCACCATGGATGCTCCCCGGATGTCTCGTGAGTAGTTTTCCTTGGACCATGGGTCCGTGATCAGTAGCTATGTGATGTTCTCCTCCACTCTTTGTTCTTCATGGTTTAGACCTCGTGAGCTGCCCTACATGATCGAGGCACTTTTGTAATATTTCTGCTATTGCTATGTTGAGTTTGATAGGATCTAATGGATTATGATATTATGTTCAGATTGTGATTGAGTAATATATTTGGTTCTTGTGTCTTATATTTTTGTTCCTAAGTAATTCTTGCATGTTCTCTGTTGTTGTTTATTGCTTTGGACAAGTAGCAGGTAGTGATTCCAAGAGGGAACGTTTTGCTCGATTGTGGGTTCATGCCCCCCGATGACACGCTTGAGTGACAGAAACATGAGTCTAGGGGATGTGTTGTTGCCACAAGGGGAAAACAACGGTGCTTGTAACCGCGGTTACAAGGATTGTTTACTTTACGCAAAGTTCTTTTTAATGCAGTTGTCTGTTGCTTTGGGTTTACACTTTGGGTGGGGCTCGCAACTTAATACCAGCGAGATGTTCTGGATAGATATCTCAAGGTGGATGATTAGTAGTAGATGCAGTTGCATTTCGGTCTACTTATTTTGGCGTACTGCCCATGCTTTTGAGCCTCGTCCTTTCTTTTGTAGCATAGTTAGCACTGCGGTGCGTTCATAATCCTGTCAATTGCCTTTCTGTAATTTTTTTACCTCGCATAGCAATTTTATCGTATTTTGGGAGAGAGACATCACTAGTGAACATCACGTATCCCGGTCCATATCCTCATCACTGTTTACACGCTCATTTACTTTTCTGCTTTTACTTTCAATTGCTATCATTATCCTTTGTGTTTGATCCTTTGTGAACAACAAGACCGGAGAGATTGACAACCTCTCTGAACTTCGTTGGGAACAAAGTTATCGTGTCTGTGTGCAGGTCCGAGTCTGTTGCGCCGCTGACACCTACTTATCATCTCCGGAGTCCTACTGGAGACAAACCTTGGTATCTTCACCGAGGGAAATTTGCTGTTGTGCTACATCACGCCTTCCACTTGGGGTTTACCAACGACGGGCGAGAAATCACTATCATCATCTCGCACATCACCCCCTGGCTGCCCTGTGGCCCCCCTTTGGACTCGCGGAAGCTTCCGGAACGCTGATTTTTTATATTATTTTTCCGGGATTTATTGGGCACTTTAATTATTGGAAAAACCTAAAATACAAAAACAACAGAAAACAGGAACTGGCAACTGGGTGCACTGAGTTAATAGGTTAGTCCAAATATGATCAAAAATGTATGAAAGTTCAAGCAAAACATGGCAAAGTCACACAAATCATGCATGGAGCAAGCAGAAATTATAGATACGTTTGGGACGTATCAGATGCCATGTCGAGTGCTACTGGTTCCATGAAGGATGTTCGTGGTCGTGCTTCTACTCTCCTGAAGCTTCTTCATGAACATATGTATCCGGAAGAGGAGGATTGCACCGAGGGTCTTGATCTGCAGGTTGCCGCGTTTGGGCCAGATGGCGATCGCCTGGAGGGCTTGGTCCGCGAGACAGTGGTGAGTGGACTTGCGACGTCCTTTGTTGTTCTCTTGGGGTACGGGGTTCCCATTGAGGATGCCATGGTGGATAGCCTTCCCACTTATACGACTGAGCAGAGTACGCGCGCCACTCGTCTTGCTCGTCAGCTACAGTTGGTTGTGAAGGATGATATCTGCAAGTCTCAGGGTTCGGAGTAGGGAACTTTATTTGTCTGCGTGCTTGAAGTACTTATTTGTAATAAGTCACTTTTGGAGTGGGAGATGCTGAATCTTGAATTGATGATGAAGCTTCCTTGTCCTTTTCTTCCGTACTTTTCCTCTTTGCTTGACCCTTTTATCTTTTTGCGGTAGGCCACTGATGTCTACGCACGCTTCTATTCTTGTAGACTATGTTGGGCCTCCAAGCGCAGAGGTTTCTAAGACAGCAGCAATTTCCCTCAAGTGGATGACCTAAGGTTTATCGAACTGAGGGAAGTCGAGGTTGAAGATGGTCTCTCTCAAGCAACCCTGTAATTAAGATACAAGAGGTCTCTTGTGTCCCCAACACACCTAATACAACTAGGAGTTGTATAGGTGCACTAGTTCGGGGAAGAGATGGTAAAATATGGGTGATAGGTGTGGCAAAGCAAGGTAATATAAATCTGTAATAAAAAGTGCAGAAAGCAAACAAGTGGTAAACGTGAGCACAAACGGTATTGAAATGGTGGAAACAAGGCCTAGGCTTCATACTTTCACTAGTGGCAACTCCCAACAACATTAACATAGTCTAATCACATGATATTTCCCATAAAACATGCAATGGAGACGTACTCGGAGGTCATTCCTTTGTGGTCAAGACAGGACGAGAATTGTGTAGGGCTACAAAAGCACACCTTAGAGTTCGTAGTTCGCATCTATGGATTTCCCAATGTCACCGCGGCCATCCAAAGAGAGTACCACAATCACCACAACATATCTAAAGGATAGTCAAAGACAAGCACCAAGAGACTCTCAATCTTCAATCCACACACAAAAGAGGAAATCACTCATGAAAATATTCTTATAACCCATGTCTAATAGACCGCTGTCACCATGGTCTCGGGGACTATACTAGATAAGATCAAGTGAGTACCCCAATCCAATACATAGAAGAAGGGGAGACATCATGGGATCATCCTATATTAACATAGGCTTTGATCACAATGAATATCACATCATGGGAGAGAGAGAAGACCACATAGCTAATGGTAGAAACCTCAGCCCCGAGGAGGAAGTACTCCCGCATCATGGAGGGAGGAAGCCACGTCGATGGAGATGAATCCGGGGGCACTTCCCTGTCCCGGCAGGGTGCCAGCACAGGAATTCTGGTCCCCCGAGACTTGGTGGCGATGGCGGCGGAGATCGGAATTGCTTCTGGAGAAAAGGGTTCTGGAATCAGGGTTTTCGCGACCCGAGTAAAAATAAGGGCCAAGGGGGAGTCTGAGGAGGTGCCCAGGGGATCCAGGAGGGTACCCGGCGCGGCCTACCCCTAGGCCGCGCCCACAGGCCGCCTCGACGACTGGTGGGGCCCCTCTGGCTCTCCTTCGGCCATAAGGAAGCTTCAGGAACGCTGATTTTTTATATATTTTTCCGGAATTTTTCTGGCACTTTAAGTAATGGGAAAACCTGAAATACAAAAACAGCAGAAAACAGAAACTGGCACTGTGGTGCACTAAGTTAATAGGTTAGTCCAAATATGATCAAAGTGTATCAAAAGCATATTAATATCACCCAAAACATGCATGGAGCAAGCATATATTATAGATACGTTTTGGACGTATCAACATCCCCAAGCTTAATTCCTGCTCGTCCTCGAGTAGGTAAATGATAACAAGCATAATTTCTGTGGTGACATGCTACCAAAGAGTCTTTCACAATCACATGAAAAATGCTTATTGAGATAATGAATCTTTAGTAATTAAGTTGCCTCATGAGAATATCAAAAAGAACTAAAAGTTTACAATATGATACTGAAACACCCAACAGATTTGTAGTGAGCATGGTGTGCAAACATGACAAAGTGATATCTCGCTTTCCCCCTTTAGTGCAGCAAAACATAAATGCAGGAGCAACTCCGAAGTTTAAGTGACGATTAGATACAATGATTTCAGAATAAGCCATATCACAATCATGCAGAAGAAAATGGTACTTTGGGACAATGTACATTACACTCAGAATGACAATCATGCTCTCAATAGTTGGTGCTTTGAAGACAGAAGGTGGAGACTCTCGAACCGTGGCTTTTGATGGCAAGGTTGAAAACCCGTGGCTGGAAGCAAAGACTAAACAAGTACCAGAGCTCGTGGTTTTAAAACAGAGATAAAAAGCTTTTGAGAGGTGCATAATTCGTCAACGAATGCTAGTAGATAACCCAATTACTTCTTATGCTGGACAAGTTTCGAGGAACGGCTCCCATGCGGGGACGATCACATACCCTTAATCTCCTTTGTTTATCACTGCCAAAGTTTTCTGATTTCTCATGAACAAAGCGTGAAGGAGGGTTTGTTTGTTGCTATTATCTTTTGTGACCTGGGCGCACTCATGCCAGTCCCTCCTCGTATTAGGGGTTTGCAGATTAGACATGCAATCCCGGGGTAAAACTTGTCCAACATAAGAAGATCATGAATTACCTACTACTTCCTCATGAGCTAAAATAGAGGCACAAAAGAGAAGTGCTTTTGAATAATTTTGAGATGGCACATGAAATTATTCGTTAGGAATGGCAAGTAAACACCATATATATGAAGGTATGGTGGACTCATATGGCATAACTAGTTTCGAGGATTTTGGATGCACAAGCAGTCAGTCTGCTTAGTATAGGTGAAGGCTAGCAAAAGACTGGGAGTGACCAACAAAGAGAGCAATGACGGCCATAATCATGCAGAGCGACAAAGCAACATTGAATCGGGCATGGAAGTTATATCACTACTCAAAAATTAAAGATCATCAAGGCTTGATAGACTTTCTTTACAGTCTCAAATACGCATGAGCATATGCCAAGTCAATCAAAATAAATTCTTGGAGGAAGATATCACTAAACCATACCACATCATAGGCAAACAAATCATGCTGGTATTTCAATAACACATTAAGAACCCCCAGCTATTTGAGACTAACCATAAGAAAACATGAACTACTAAGCAACATTATGCACATAGCATTTTTACCATAGACATATCAACCAGTGCCACAGAAGCCAACTCTCTTAACAAGATAAGCATGATAACTCAAGAGAGTTCCAGAAGCAACAACCTAAATAAAAGCTCTTAAAAAGATAAGCATGAAAACTAAGAGCTAAGCATGACAACAGCTATGAAAAGATAAAGAACACACACAAGAAGATAAGCATGCAAGCCTATGTTGTGTTCTACGGTGGAGTGGAGCATGTTTCTCTCCCAAAAAATGAAGGCTAGGATCCAACTTGTTATGAACAACAAGCAAAACTAAAACAAACTAAAAAGATAAAGAGCAAGACGCTCCAAGCATAGCACATAACGCATGAAGTGATAAAAATATAGTGGAACGAAAGACGAACTGATAATTGTTGATGGAGAAGGGGATGCACGGGGTCATCCCCAAGCTTAGATGATTGAGTCTCCTTGGAAAGTTCTTGGGGGTGCATGGGGGCATCCCCAATCTTGAGCATTTGACACTCCTGAATCTTCTTTTATCATCTTCCCTCGCACACTTGAAAACTCCCTTCATACATAACTCATCATAATCTGATTAGAGAGGTTAGTACCCACAATAAAATATATTTTCTCTACTGGAAAGAAAGATATTATTGAAGGTTTACTGTTTCTCAAGATTTCCAAAAAGTTTTTGCAAAGAAAAGGCAAGCTTAAGATTTGCAAAATGAAGAAAAGGCAAAACAGGGCAGAATCTGTGAAAAACAGACCAGCAGGTAGTAAATAATTTTTTTGGGGCACTTATGCAACTCAAATCAAAAAACTCAGAACAGAGGCTCAAAATTCAATTATATAGAGCACGCTGTCAAAAAAATTCAGGTCAAAAATATGATCTGGTGATTTTATTCGAATTTTTCTGTACAATGACAGAATCTGTTTTCTGGACAGCATGTCACAACTTTTGAACTTTCTTGCAATCAGAGGCTAAACTTGGCACAGAGCTGAAAAATAAAGATACAATGATGTTTCTACAGTAGTAACAAACATCAAGACCACTAAAAACTAAAAGAACAAACTGAAAGTAAAGATAACAAGGGTTGTCTCCCTAGAGCTCTTTCTTTATAGCTATAAAGATAGGCTTAAGACTTTAATGATGCTCTCGCAGGAATAAGAGTTGAAGAACAAAAGAGAGCATCAAGAAGCAAATACGAAACACATTTAAGCCTAACATGCTTCCTATGCATAGGAATATTGCAATAGAATAATTCATTGAAGCACAAAGCAATAAGCATAGGAAGGCAAAACAAGTGCAGCTTCAAAACTTTGAACATAAAGAGAGGGAACTTGATATTATTGAAATATCTATAAGCATGTGTTCCCTTCTCATAATAATTTCCAGTGGGATCATGAATAAACTCAACAATATAAGTATCACATAAAGCATGCTTACCATGATCCACATGCAAAAAGGTATTCTTACTCTCCACATAAGCATAATCTTTCTCATTGGTAATAGTGGCAGTAGGACTATCATAAACAACTTGAACACTTTAGATTAATTGTGTATTAGGAAGATGGTGTTCAGCAAGGGAGTAATCCCCTCCATGATTATGACAAGTTTCATAAGGATAATTTCTCTTTATGTCATAGGTACCTTTACAATCACTATAGATAGGAGTTATAACATAATCATAGTAGAGAAGAGCATTATCATTGCTAGCAAATATATTTGTAAACATGTTGTCTTTATTCTTACTAGCAAAAGAATTATCAATTACCACATCACTAATGGGTAAAGGACTTAAAATCCTATCATACCCAAGCTTAGAGCTTTCTATATCATCATTTTCAGAGTTGGCACCAAAAAGATTTTCAAGATCATAAGTGGAATTATCATCATCTTCCAAATAACAATAAGTAACATGCATATCATAATCAAAATCATCTTCAATAGTGCCTATGGACTTAACATCAGGATAATAATGAATGCAATCAAGCTCACCATCCTCCATAAATTTATATCCGTTAGGATAAAAATTGATGTGAGGAATATGCTCAGGCCAGGTGTAAGGCCCGATATGCGGTACTGTTCCAGATCTAGATGTTTCCATCCAGATCCGGGGACGAAGCACATATCGGTCCCACCGCGACATATGAAGAAGTCATATGCCCCGGATTTCCAACATGATATCACAACATTACAGATACAAGGATACAACATCTCATACAATCGGCATACAACTGCCTCAAATACAATACAACAGCAGAAGATACATGTCTGAGTACAGACTACAATCAAATGCCTACTGGCAAAGAGAAAAACATGGATCCCGATAACCACACGGGTCCAGGCCCTCCGCCGGGATCCGCCTAACTAGTCGTCGTCGAGTCTCCACGTGAAACGTCGATCACCGTACCTGTTGTCGATCAAGAACCCTGAAAAGAGTTTGGGGGTAGTATCATGAGTACAGAGGTACTCAGCATCCAAATGTAGTGGTCATCTGACCCAGCAAGGACTTCATCACTCGTCATTCGAGGACAACTAGTAGTTTACGGTAAGGAAGGGGTAAGTGGTGAGGTTGCTGCCGCACTAGCATTTATGAGGTGGCTAACGATCTAGAGAGTAAGATAAGAAGCCAAGCATTCGATGGGGAATTGCCTCCAACAAGTCTTGATATCCACCTAATTACGCAAACATAACACCTATCCTATCCCTGTCCTCCTCTTCGCATCCCGACGAAGAAGAAGCAGTCAAGGCACACACACACGTTGATCAAGTTATATTAATATTATCTCAGTTGTTGTTGTCTATGAACAAGGAGTAGGTCTCAAGTCGTCCATAACCGTGGACACAGCTTCTCGAAAAGATTTAACCCTGCAGGGGTGTACCAACTGCCCATTACAAGGCTCCGCACGCACGCCCATCTCTCTCAGTTGCTACCCATCACAGGCAACCATTTTATGATTTAGTTCTAAGAGATCCGAAACGACAGGTCCCTCTAACTAACAACGAACAAATCCGGGTGGCCCCCGGTGAGTCGACATCCATCTCAGTTGTCGGCCGCTCTCTCGATCTGGTCTCTACCGTCTGTCGCAGGTTTGGATAGCCGGTTAATCACACATGGTAAACCGGGTCCTCAGCCGGACAAGGTGGGCCAGCAAGGGAACTATGTCCTCACTGGTCCAGGTTGGTGTGTAAACAACTGGCGACCGACCAGCACACACACGGTTTCAAATGGTAAATCTGCTTGGGCCACCACTGGAAATGTTTGAAGCTAGGTAGGTAAGAAAAGGGGACCCCATAAAATCCCACACGCGGTTAGGCACGCTCAGTCTTAAAACCAATACCCGGAACTCGGGTCCTAGGTGACTCGAATGGAACAAAGCGTCGGGGCGGGATAGCCTAGACATTCCATCCTTCGTCGAATATAGTCAACATTATAATAATCATATCATCAACAACAATATAATAATGTGATGGCCCCAACCAAGAAGTAACAGGGTAACATCGTAGCATCCTAAGCATGCATACTAAGCAGGGGCTGAGCAACGAGCAATAGTAACATAGCAGTACAAGGTTTGCTGGGAGGGGACATGGCTGTATCGGTTTGAAAGAGGCTGTAAACATGTGGTAGGATCAAACATCGAGCCTATCCTAGACTAGCATGCAAACCGCTGGTTGAAATAGAATGGATCATAAGTAATGTATAGTCCTTGCCTGTTGATAAGTCGGGTTCCGAAGATGTAGTTGATCGCAAGCTCGCATCGTCTCCGAGAGGTACCCTCGGAAGCACATAAGACGGTAAACACTGGAAAGCAATCAACGAGCAAGCATCTATTACTACGAAGCAAACACGAGCAAAAATCAACAAGAAAGCAACATGAGACATCGCAACTAGCGTCGAGAGCGGTTACTAACAGGTTAATTGGAGTGCTCGCCACACACGACGACACCGCACACTTAGAAATGTTCAAGTTGTTTAGCTATAGGTGATCAACAAAGGTTGTTAACATGGCATCTCACTCAAGCATGGCATAGCACACAAACATGACAAGAGGTGAAGCATAAATAAACTACCTAAGCTAGTCAATTTAAGTGGGGTGAAATCCTAGACATGGCAAACTATTGCGGACCCACGATAATTATTGCATTTGGTACTATTTTGCGCTAAACAATATTTTATTATTTTATTAGCAAGCAAGAGCAGCATAAACACAATCTACACGCAATTCTAGTCAAGTTACATATAAGAAACATTTTAATCAGAGCAACGGTTAAAAAGTTATAGCAATTACAGTTTACAGTGGCAAGCAGTTGTAATTAGCAAGTAAACAACATGTAAACAAAGTCAAACATGGCAACAAGCATCATTTTATTAGACTACACAAAAAACTAAGCAATTTTCATGTTTAAAGCGTCGCGATCCAAGCTACGGGCAAAAAGATATAGCTACTGCCACATCGCAACAATTAACAGATAATTAAAAAGCCCAGAAATATAAAAACATGCACTAGGCCGAAAGCTACTGGGCCTAACAGTAGCCGCAGCGAAAAAAAGAAAAAAAATATAAAAAAGGGCGCTCAGCTAATGGGCCTGGCCCATCTGGCGAAGGAGGCAGCGGCTGGGGGGCGCTTGCTGGGCCGAGAGAGGCGTGCTGGCGGCCCACGCAAGCTGGAGGCGGCCAAGCTGGCTCGCTTGCCTCGTCCCGATCGGGATCGAGCGCAGCGGCGGCTGGCGTGACGTCGCCGGCGAGCGGCGCCATGGCTCCGGTGGGAGGCAGCGCGGGGGTTCCGGGCGGCGCGAGGACGGGCCAGGGCGGGACGCGGTGGCGGCGCCGGCCACCGGACCCGGTCCGCGGTGAGGATGGCATGGGCACTGAAGGTGGCGGCGCGAGGAGCTCTCCTCGGGCTTCCATGGCGCGGCGGTCGGCGAGCTGTGAGGGGAGAAGAAACAGAGGGATGAGAGGAGAGGAGGAGGCGCGGGAGGAGAGGAGAGGGAGACCTGCGGGGGCGCGGCTCCGACTAGCCGGCGGCGGCGGCGCGGAGGAGGACGGCGAGGTCGTCCACGGGAGGCGAGGCAGAGGAGTCCGTGGAGCTCGGGCTGGAGGAGAGAGGAGTGCCACGTGGCGGCTTCTGAGCCGCAGATCTCGCGATCTGACGGCCAGAATCGCCTAGGGATTAGGGTTTCGGGATTTGGGGTCAAAATGGGCAGATCTGGCAAAGTGGAGGGGGTGGCTGCAATTTTTAGGCTAGGAAAACCCTAAAAAGGGGTGGGAGTGTGGTGGTCTTTATATAGCTCAGGTGGCTGGCAGTTTGCAAAAACATCCCCGGTTTTTCTCTCGCGCGCGCGGTGTTTACGTTTCTGACCGCCGGGGGTCCGCAGTACCTCCGATTCGGGTAAAACTTCGAACTGCGCGATCAGCGCGTCGAGCCGGTGGTGTTCACCTCGCGTTGGAACCGTTCCGAGGACACTTTCCGGCGCGCTATAAAAATATCCCGTTTAATTATTACACGGGTTTTTTGTTTCGTTGGTTGCGGCTGGTCTCGTGTTGTTTTCGCGACGGTGATCGGGTGAAACCCGGTGTCGCAAAGGTCGAGTGTCAGGGTGGCAAAGGTCGGTCTCCGTCCGATACAAGATAAGAAGGGGGGAAATAATCGCCGATCGATAAATCGGGGATGCAAACACCGCAAACAAATCAGACAATCAAACAATTCACACCGAAAACAAAATTTTAATTTTTGTGAAAACTGGGCTGTTACACTAGGTTGATACCCATTCTTCTTCCTTCTTGCTCCTCTTCCTCCTCCTCTTCTTTTTATTCTTCTTCACCTTAGGAGGGAGTGGTTGGAGATGAAGTTTCTCCATATATCCTGGTTTATCATTAGAAACAATAGGGGAAACTTGGGAGAAACTCTCCTTTTTATTAGTAGAAATATAAGAGACATTTTTATACTTTGGTAAAGTTCCCTCCTTTCTAATCTTACTTATGTAATAATTTTCATGGCAATTAACAACACAATAGAGATGGAAATTTTGCAAAGTGTTGTTTATTCCTAAGGCTTTAACATCTAGCCAAGAAGTCTTTTCTGATAACTCTTCACACATCAAAAATAACATAAGTTCATCATAAAGATCAGGGGTGATCATGTTATCACACAACTGGTTAACAGTTATGTTTTGAAAGTTCATCCATTGAAAATTAAAGTGACCCTCTATACCACAAAGTTCACAAGTAAAAGGATAAAGGTCATACAATTCTCTAGCAATATCATTTAAATCTTTGACCCAAGTGATTGTTATTTCATGGTTATGTTGCTTACAATACTTCTCTTCTTCAATCATAGGCCTTTCACAAGGTCTATCCACTCCACAAAAATTAACATGCTTATATAAAATTTCATTTTCAGGAATTGGATCAGGCATGTTGCAATCATCTTGAACAATTTTATTTTCCTTGCAAATCTTTTTAAAAGGTTCATGATGCTTGATCCAATCCTCCTTAGGCATATTAAGATGTGAAGCAAAAGATTTGAGGAAATCAACAAGGAGTTGAGAATCAAGCCCAAACTTAGCACTAAACTTATTAAAACTTGCAGTTTCAACAAAGGACTTAATGCAATCATACTCATAAATTATACCTGACTCTTTACCTTTGTCCATCTCCCAATCTTCAGTGTTGTGTTGAATTCTTTCAAGGAGTTCCCATTTAGCATCAATCTTTTCGTTTATGAAAGAACCCATAGAGGAAGCATCGAGCAAGTCTTTATCCTGTCGAGAGAGCCTTGCATAAAAATTAGTAATAATGATATCTTTGGGGAGCCCAAGGTTAGGCCACTTTAGCATTAAAGTTTTCAGTCTCCCCCAAGCTTGAGCTATGCTCTCTCCGTCATGAGGATAGAAATTATAAACATAATTCCTATTCTCATGGACTTCATGAAGAGGATAAAACTTGGAGTAAAAGAGAGACTGGATCTCTTCCCAATCCAGCAGGTGAGAATCATCTAGTAGCCTATACCATTCCAATGCTTTTCCTTTCAGTGACAAGGCAAATAATATCCTCATGACTCCATCTCTTGTCAAACCTGGAATCTTAAACAACTCACAAAGTTTTGTAAGTTTCAACAAATGAATACTAGGATTGGTTGTCCCATCATAACAATCATTCCTAATTATTTCAATTATCCCAAGTGGTATTTGGAACGGGATACATTCAGTAGGTGGCGGAGACTTCTCTACCACAGGTGTGGCAAAGCAACCTCCCCCAAGCAACGAACTAAGAGAGCAGTTTTCCATAAACATTACTAGTAAAAATAAAAACAAGAAATGAAAAGATTTAATTGGAAGATCTAAAGATATACCTTCAACTTACTTCCCCGGCAACGGTGCCAGAAATAGCTTGATGTCTACGCACGCCTCTATTCTTGTAGACTATGTTGGGCCTTCAAGCGCAGAGGTTTGTAGGACAGCAGCAATTTCCCTCAAGTGGATGACCTAAGGTTTATCGAACTCAGGGAAGTAGACATTGAAGATGGTCTCTCTCAAGCAACCCTGCAATTAAGATACAATAGGTCTCTTGTGTCCCCAACACACCTAATACAACTAGGAGTTGTATAGGTGCACTAGTTCAGCGAACAGATGGTAAAATATGGGTGATAGGTGTGGCAAAGCAAGGTAATATAAATCTGTAATAAAAAGTGCAGCAAGCAAACAAGTGGTAAACGTGAGCACAAACGGTATTGAAATGGTGAAAACAAGGCCTAGGCTTCATACTTTCACTAGTGGCAACTCCCAACAACATTAACATAGTCTAATCACATGATATTTCTCATAAAACATGCAATGGAGACGTACTCGGAGGTCATTCCTTTGTGGTCAAGAGAGGACGAGAATTGTATAGGGCTACAAAAGCACACCTCAGAGTTCGTAGTTCGCATCTATGGATTTCACAATGTCACCGCCGCCATCCAAAGAGAGTACCACAATCATCACAACATATCTAAAGGATAGTCAAAGACAAGCACCAAGAGACTCTCAATGTTCAATCCACACACAAAAGAGGAAATCACTCATGAAAATATTCTTCTAACCCATGTCCAATAAACCGCTGTCACCATGGTCTCGGGGATTATACTAGATAAGATCAAGTGAGTACACCAATCCAATACATAGAAGAAGGGGAAACATCATGGGATCATACTAGATTAACATAGCATATGATCACAAAGAAGATGACATCATGGGAGAGAAAGAAGACCGCATAGCTACTGGTAGAAACCTAATCCCCGAGGAGGAACTACTCCCGCATCATGGAGGGAGGAAGCAACGTCGATGGAGATGAATCCGGGGGCACTTCCCCGTCCCGGCAGGGTGCCGGCACAGGAATTCTGGTCCCCCGAAACTTGGTGGCGATGGCGGCGGATATCGGAATTGCTTCTGGAGAAAAGGGTTCTGGAATCAGGGTTTTCTCGACGCGAGTAAAAATAAGGGCCAAGGGGGAGTCCGAGGTGGTGCCCTGGGGGTCCAGGCGGGTACCCGGCGCGGCCTACCCCTAGGCCGCGCCCACAGGCCGCCTCGACGACTGGTGGGGCCCCTCTGGCTCTCCTTCGGGCATAAGGAAGCTTCAGGAACACTGATTTTTTATATATATTTTCCGGAATTTTTCTGGCACTTTAAGTAATGGGAAAACCTGAAATACAAAAACAGCAGAAAACAGAAACTTGCACTGTGGTGCACTGAGTTAATAGGTTAGTCCAAATATGATCAAATGTGTATGAAAGTCTATCAAAAGCATAGCAATATCACCCAAAACATGCATGGAGCATGCAGAAATTATAGATACGTTTTGGACGTCTTGTCTTCAAAGCACCAACTATTGAGAGCATGATTGTCATTCTGAGTGTAATGTGCATTGTCCCAAAGTACCATTGTCTTCTGCATGATTGTGATATCGCTTATTCTAAAATCATTGTATCTAGTCGTCACTTAAACTTCGGAGGTGCTCCTACATTTATGTTTTGCTTCACTAAAGGGGGAAAGCGAGGTATCACTTTGTCATGTTTGCACACCATGCTCACTACATATGTATTGGGTGTTTCAGTATCATATTGTAAACTTTTAGTTCTTTGTGATATTCTCATGAGGCAACTTAATTACTAAAGATTCATTATCTCAATAAGCATTTGTCATGTGATTGTGAAAGACTCTTTGGTAGCATGTCACCACAAAAATTATGCTTGTTATCATTTACCTACTCGAGGACGAGCAGGAATTAAGCTTGGGGATGTTGATACATCCAAAACGTATCTATAATTTTTGCTTGCTCCATGCATGTTTTGGGTGATATTGTTATGCTTTTGATACACTTTCATATACTTTTGATCATATTTGGACTAACCTATTAACTCAGTGCACCACAGTGCCAGCTTCTGTTTTATGTTGTTTTTATATTTCAGGTTTTCCCATTACTTAAATTGCCAGAAAAATTCCAGAAAAAATATATAAAAAATCAGCGTTCCTGAAGCTTCCTTACGCCCGAAGGAGAGCCAAAGGGGCCCCACCAGTCGTCGAGGCGGCCTGTGGGTGCGGCCTAGGGGTAGGCCGCGCTGGGTACCCGCCTGGACCCCCTGGGCACCGCCTCGGACTCCCCCTTGGCCCTTATTTTTACTCGCGTCACGAAAACCCTGATTCCAGAACCCTTTTCTCCAGAAGCAATTCTGATCTCCGCCGCCATCGCCACCAAGTTTTGGGGGACTATAATTCCTGTGCCGGCACCCTGCCGGGACAGGGAAGTGCCCCCGGATTCATCTCCATCGGCGTTGCTTCCTCCCTCCTTGATGCGGGAGTAGTTCTACCTTGGGGCTGAAGTTTCTACCAGTAGCTATGTGGTCTTATCTCTCTCTCCCATGATGTGATCTTCATTGTGATCATAGGTTATGTTAATATAGGATGATCCCATGATGTTTCCCCTTCTTCTATGTATTGGATTGGTGTACTCACTTGATCTTATCTAGTATAATCCCCGAGACCATGGTGACAACGGTCTATTGGACATGGGTTAGAAGAATATTTTCATGAGTGATTTCCTCTTTTGTGTGTGGATTGAAGATTGAGAGTCTCTTGGTGCTTGTCTTTGACTATCCTTTAGATATGTTGTGGTGATTGTGGTACTCTCTTTGGATGGCCGCGGTGACATTGGGAAATCCATAGATGCGAAGTACGAACTCTGAGGTGTGCGTTTGTAGCCCTACACAATTCTCGTCCTCTCTTGACCACAAAGGAATGACCTCCGAGTACGTCTCCATTGCATGTTTTATGAGAAATATCATGTGATTAGACTATGTTAATGTTGTTGGGAGTTGCCTCTAGTGAAAGTATGAAGCCTAGGCCTTGTTTCCACCATTGCAATACCGTTTGTGCTCACGTTTACCACTTGTTTGCTTGCTGCACTTTTTATTACAGATTTATATTACCTTGTTTTGCCACACCTATCACCCATATTTTACCATCTCTTCCCCGAACTAGTGCACCTACACAACTCCTAGTTTTATTAGGTGTGTTGGGGACACAAGAGAATTGCAGGGTTGCTTGAAAGAGACCATGTTTAACCTCTACTTCCCTGAGTTCGATAAACCTTAGGTCATCCACTTGAGGGAAATTGCTGCTGTCCTACAAACCTCTGCGCTTGGAGGCCCAACATAGTCTACAAGAATAGAAGCGTGCGTAGACATCAAGCTATTTCTGGCGCCGTTGCCTGGGAGGTAAGGCTTGACGGTATATCTTTAGATCTTGCAATTAAATCTTTTCGTTTCTTGTTTTTTATTTTCACTAGTTAGGCTTATGGAAACCAACAACAAAATTATGAGAAAGCTTTATGAGCTCTACCTTGAGTTGGGACATGAAGTGTTTGAAGAGAAAATCAAAAAGCCTATGGAGCTTTATTATTTGCACAACACTCATGATAGTAGCAATGTTATTAGTATGTCTTCTTTGAATACCTTTGATCCTAATGATATGCAAAGCTATAAGCTTGGGGATGCTACGTTTTATGAAGATGATCTTTTTAGCCCCCCAAGTTTTGATGATGAAATTTATTTTGATGATACTTTGCCTCCTATCTATGATGATTATTGTGATTACACTTATGCTATAAAGAATAAATGTGTTGCAAGTGTATCATGATAAGAATGATTCATGTGATAGCTATTTTCTTGAGTTTGCTCCCACTTTTACTAATGAGAAGGATTTTGCTTATGTGGAGAGTAATAAATTTTCTATGCTTATGGATCATGATAAGAATTTTTTATGTGATACTTATATTGTTGAGTTTATTCATGATCCCACTGAAAATTATTATGAGAGGGGAACATATGCTTATAGATATTTAAATAATATCAAGTTCCCTCTCTTTATGTTGATGGTTTTGAAGTTGCACTTATTTTGCCTTCCTATGCTAATATCTTTATGCTTCAATGAGTTATTCCTCTACAAGATCCCTTTGCATAGAAGCACGTTAGACTTAAATGTGTTTTTTATTTGCTTCTTGATGCTCTCTTTTGTTCTTCAACCCTTATTCCTTCTTCCTATGAGAGCATCATTAAAATGTTAAGCCTATGTTTATGGCTATAAAGAAAGAGCTCTAGGGAGACAACCCTGTTATCTTTACTTTGATTTTTTACTTTCTGTTTTTAGTGGTATTGATGATTGTTACTACTGTAGCAACATCATTGTATCTTTATTTTCAAGCTTTGTGCCAAGTTATAGCCTCATATGACAAGGGAAGTGAAAGTTGTGACATGCTGTCCAGAAAACAGATTCTGTCCTCGTGACGGGAAAATCAGATCACATCACCAGTTCATCTTTTTGAGCTGAATTTTTTACACAGCATTCTCTATACAATCATGGAACTTTCGTATGTTCTGAATTTTTTCTATTTGAGTTGCATAAGTACCCCTAAAAAATTCTTTACTACCTGTTGTTCTGTTTTTCACAGATTCTTCCACGTTTTGTCTCTCCTAACTTTTGCAAACCTTAAGCTTGCTTTTTCTTTACAATAACCTTTTGGAAATCTTGAGAAACAGTAGCTCTTCAAGAATATCTTTATATCCAGTAGGGAAAAATTATTTATTAAGGGTACTAACCTCTCTCATGAGCTTATGATGAGTTATGTATGAAGGGAGTTTTCAAGTGTGAGATGGAAGATGGTGAAAGAAGATTCGGGAGTGTCAAGCGCTCAAGCTTGCGGATGCCCCCATGCATCCCCAACAAATATTCAAGGAGACTCAAGCGTCTAAGCTTGGGGATGCCCCCGTGCATCCCTTCTCCATTAACAATCATCAGTTCGTTCTTCGTCTCACTATATTTTTATCACTTCATGCGTTATGTGCTCTGCTTGGAGCGTCTCGCTTTTAGGTTTTATTTTTAGTTTTCTTTAGCTTTGCTTGCTTTTCATAACAAGTTAGATCCCGTCTTACTTTGTGTGGGAGAGAAAAACGCTCCACTTTCAAAATCTAGAACACATCATAGGATTCCTCATGCCTATCCTTTTACTGTTGTGTGTTCTTTATCTTTTCGTAGCTACTGCCATGTCTAGTTTTAGTTTTAGTTTATCTTTAGCAAGAGCCTTGGCTTTTGTTTAGTTTGTTTCTGGAAATCTCTTGAGTTTTCATGTTTATCTTGTTTAGAGAGTTTGCCTATTGCACTGAGTTGTGTGTCTTGACTTGAAGTAGGTAATTGAGGTTGCTATTCAATTGTAGTAGTAACTTTCAATAGTTTTGAGTTATTGCTATGAGTAATGTTTGAACTTTTTGTGTCAAGAGCTCTATCCTATTAGTGATAGGTGTCGTATTTTGGGCAATCCGTGTTATTTTCAAAACCTACAAAACTATTTGATAACTCTAGCTACTAGATGGCTCACTAATCTTTGGACGGATCGAATATTAGAGTACACTCACGTACCATGACTCGAGGATGCGCAAGGATAACCAAACCCCCATACACTCCTCCTCGAGGTACTTGTCTCTTTGTGAACCTCCTTATTAGATTGGGAGTTACCGATAATAAGTGCATGAGTTCTTCGGACTAATGTGAATATTCGAAAGTTGACACTTCCACCTAGCCATATTTTTCTAGACTCTTCGGTACCGTGCATTGCCCTTTCTCACCTCGAGAGTTGGCGCATACTTCGCCGGTGCATCCAAATCCTTGGCACGATACGCTTTGTCATCATAAGCCTCATTATATCCTTCCTCAAAACAGCCACCATACCTACCTATCAAGGCATTTCCATAGCCTTTCCGAGATACATTGTCATGCAACATCCACCTTCCCATGACTTGATCTTCATGTCATACATGCTTTTGCTTGATCGATGAGCCGCATGCTAGTTGGTCCTTGCCCTAATCATTGCTACATGATGCACTAGTATCATTGCATATCCTGCTACAATGGCAGAGGCATACATTTGCATACTTCATGATAGTTTCATTTTCTTTATGTTGAGTACTTTTGTAAAGTGTGAAAGATCTTCTATACTTCTTGTAATATATAGAGTGTTGCCCCTAAAGTGAGGAAAAGATCCCAAAGAGGACAAAATCAAAAGATCCCAAAGAGGAGAAATGAGAGTTAAATAGAAAGATCCATTGAGGCCACCAAAAAATACAAAAAAAGAGAAAAAAGAGAAAAAAGAAATAAAAAGAGAGAAGGGGCACACTACTATTCCTTTTGAGAGATCCACACTAGTACTTCATCCTCTATCCCTTGTACTCCATAGTGATCAGCATACATGCATATAGCTACGTGGGGACCCTTCACACTATAGAACTTGGCTTGTATATTCCAATGATGAGCCTCCTCAAACGAGCCCCTGGGTCTTCTTGAGCAAGCAAGTTGGATGCACCCCCACTAGTTCCCTTGGAGAGCTTTTAGCTCACATGTGCATCCGTTGCATGGAAATCCCTACTCCTCACATCATATCTATCATTTGGCTCTCTCGCCTATGATTGTCCTCATTGATGTGAGCCTTTCTCATACTTTTTGTCTTCCTCCATCATATTTCTCTCTTTGTCATCCTAAGTGCCAACTTTCGTGCTTACGCTCATCCATTGCATGACTGCTCAAAATATCGAAAAGGAGTAGATCAAATTGACTTGTACCTGGCTAGTGGTCTGGAGACGAGTCAAGATAAGATTCCAAAGAAGACCAAGTGTGAAACTTTAGTAGATTGAGTTCTCAACAAATATATTTTTCTCTCGTATTCCCATATCCCCCTTCTTGCACGCAAACACCATTTGTAGACATTCGAGTCACGGACAGCAAGAGCTCTTGCACCCTTTGTTCTTTTGTTTCTTGTGTCAATGCTAATATAGACTCTTGCTTGTTAAGACTTGAATTGAATTGCATGCTTTGATTGCTTTACTTTTAAAGTTCTTATATGGTTCCTAGCATGTCATCACAGAAATTATGCTTGTTATCATTGACCTATCCGAGGACGAGCAGGAATTAAGCTTGGGGATGTTGATACGTCCCAAACGTATCTATAATTTCTGCTTGCTCCATGCATGTTTTGTGTGATATTGCTATGCTTTTGATACACTTTCATATCTTTTTATAACATATTTTGGAACTAACCTATTAATGGTTGCAAGAGTGCACAAGTTCTTGTTTTTCTACTTTATGTGCAGGAATTACTTAGATAAAGGAAAAATCACAAAAAGAAGACTTGTAAGAGTTGGACTCTAACTTTCCCGAAATCTATCCCCACCAGACATATTTTAAAGATCACCTCGTAAACTCTAGAAGACGACCTCAAACGGAAAAACTTAAACTACAAAGTTGTAGGAAAAAAAAATTCCGGTGGATATAGACATAAAATTCGGCCCAATCGGAGTTCGGATGCTCCTTGTAGACCCGAAATACCGAGGACCTAATCTGGATGACGAGAATCCGAGAGTCTATATAAAGAGATGAAAGCTAGGTCAAAGGGCACCACGAAATTTGCTCCCCCTTGGCAGACGTCTTGAGGGGGATATCAATCTCCACAGCAGCACCATCTCCAAGGAAGAAGAAGGGGCCAAGGGCCGCTGCCCCCAAGGGTCGTGGCCGCCGCCGCCGTCGTCTCCTTCATCTTCTCCGGACGGCACCTCTCCATCAACATCTCTCTCTCTCTCTCTCTCACCATGTCCATGTGTGAGTAGTTCCCCCTCGGGGCTAAGGCTTGTATCTTGATCTATGTGGTTTCTCTCTCTCTCCCATGATGTGATCTTTGTTGTGATCATTGGCTATGTTAATCTAGGATGATCCCATGATGTTTCCCTTTCTTCTATGTATTGGATTTGATGTACTCACTTGATCCTATCTAGTATAATCCCCGAGACCATGGTGACATCGGTCTATTGGACATGGGTTAGAATAATATTTTCATGAGTGATTTCCTCTTTTGTGTGTGGATTGAAGATTCAGAGTCTCTTGGTGCTTGTCTTTGATTATCCTTTAGATATGTTGTGGTGATTTTGGTACTCTCTTTGGATGGCCGCGGTGACATTGGGAAATCCATAGATGCGAACTACGAACTCTGAGGTGTGCTTTTGTAGCCCTACACAATTCTTGTCCTCTCTTGACCACAAAGGAATGACCTCCGAGTACGTCTCCATTGCATGTTTTATGGGAAATATCATGTGATTAGACTATGTTAATGTTGTTGGGAGTTGCCACTAGTGAAAGTATGAAGCCTAGGCCTTGTTTCCACCATTGCAATAGCGTTTGCGCTCACGTTTACTACTTGTTTGCTTGCTGCATTTTTTATTACAGATTTATATTACCTTGCTTTGTCATACCTATCACCCATATTTTACCATCTCTTCGCCGAACTAGTGCACCTATACAATTTGCCATTGTATTAGGTGTGTTGGGGACACAAGAGACTTCTTGTATCTTAATTTCAGGGTTGTTGGAGAGAGACCATCTTCAACCTCTACTTCCCTGAGTTCGATAAACCTTAGTTCATCCACTTGAGGGAAATTGATGTTGTCTGATACGGTGAGGATCTCCCACTCCTCGTTGGTTACCCCAAGTGGAAGGTGAGATGTAGCATAGCAGCAAATTTCCCCTATATAGAGGATAGAGTTTGTCTCCTGTAGGACTCGCAGAAATACAAGAAGGTGGTAAAGTGAATAATGGCGCCGAGGTTGCTAACTTCACCTGGACCTGCACACAGATACAAATAACTTTGCTCCCAACGAGTACAGAGGAGTTGTCAATTCCTCCGGCCTTGCTGTTTACAAAGGATTAACGCAAGAGATAATGATAGTGATAGCAACTGGAAAGTAAACTAAGGATGTAAACAGTAATGTGAAGATGGACTGGGGTCCCGTGATTTTCACTAGTGATGTCTCTCTCCCAAAAGACGATAAAAGTGCTAGCGAGGTAAACAAATAACAGTTGGGCAATTGACATGATTATGAAGGCACCACAATGCTAACTATGCTGCAAAGAAAGGAAGGGCTCAAAAGCAATGGGCAGTACGCCAAGCTAAGTAGACCGAAATCCATCTGCATCTACTACGAATCATCCACCTTGAGATATCTATCCAGAACATCTCGCTGGTATTAAGTTGTGAATCCAACCCAAAGTGTAAATCCAAAGCAACAGACAACTGCATTAAAAGAACTTTGCATAAAATAAACAATCCTTGCATCCGCGGATACAAGCACCGTCGTTTTATCCCTGGTGGCAACAACACATCCCCTAGTCTCATGTTTCTGTCACTCAAGCTAGACATCAAGGGGATGAACCCACAATCAAGCATAACACTCCCTCTTGGAGTTGCAACAAATCACTTGGCCAAAGTAAAATACGGCAACGGAGAACATGCAAGAATTTACTCAACAACAAAATATAAAAGAGAAGAACCAAATATATTACTCATCACAATCTGAACATAGTCTCATAATCCATCAGATCCCAACAAACTCAGCATAGCAACGACAGAAAATTACAAAGGTGCCTCGATCATGTGAGGCAGCTCACAAGGTCTCGAAAGTGGAGGCACAAAGAGGGGAGAGGAACATCACATAGCTACTGGTCACGGACCCATGGTCCAAGGGAAGCTACTCATGGTACATACGGGAGGCGTCCATGGCTATGGATGGTCTCCCGGAGGGGGTAGCTTCTCCCGGCAGGGTGCCGGAACAGCTTCTCCAGGCAGCCCCGATCTTGAAGCGGCGGCGGCGGCGGTACAGAGGCGAGATCGCGGAAAAGAGATCGATATTAGGTGTTTCCACCCCGAGGGCTAAATATAGGCGGAGGGGGGGTGTTGAGGGGACCCGCGGGGCAGCCAGGAGGGCCCCTGGCGCGGCCTAGGGTGGGGCCGCGCCAGGGACCCTTCTGGAGTCCCTGTGGTGGGCCCCCTCCGCTGCCTTGGTTATTCCGGAAGCTTCCGGGTCGCTGATTTTTTATCTGATTTTTCCGGAATTTTTGGAGCACTTTTAATGGCCGGAAAACCTGAAATACAAAAACAGCAGAAAACAGCAATTGGCAGCTGGGTGCACTGGGTTAATAGATTAGTCCAAATATGCTCATAAGTGTATGAAAGTTCAAGCAAAACATGGCAAAGTCACACAAAACATGCATGGAGCAAGCAGAAATTATAGATACGTTTGGGACGTATCACTGTCCTACAAACCTCTGCGCTTGGAGGCCCAACATAGTCTACAAGAATAGAAGCGTGCGTAGACATCAGATGGCGAAATTGTCCGATCTTCTTAAGGGTGAGTCTTCCTGTTTTGGATGCTCGGTTGATCAAGTGCTTTTACTTGTTATCTTTGGTGATTCTTGCTATTCTTACAAAGTGTTGGCTGGTCGATCTCGCAAGGAGGAGGAGGCTGTGCAGTCAAAGTTGTGCGTTTGGATGACCCGGCCGTGCAAGCTAAAAACCCCTTTTGTAGGGATAGGGCACGGGCGCGGTTATTTTCCGTCCTTCGACTGCAGGTTGGTCGGGTACCGCGAGCTCTTGAGTAATGCTGCAAAGTGCTTGGTGGTATCTTCTCTGAGTTTTATCCCTTGGATCAGGCTTTCTCGGGTGTTCTCTTAGTCTGCGGAGCTTCGCCGCGTTGTGAATCATCAGATTACGCGGGGGCTTGTTGTGCTTTTTCCTTTGTTCACAGTCATTGGCCTGGGGTAGACATTATGCTGGCGGCTCAAGGTCTTCCTGGTGGTCGAGATGAGCCGATGGATGAGCACTACGCGGCAACGGATGCACCCGTGGGTCTGGTTTTGAAGAAAGTGTGCGAGGAGAACGATCGCTTGCTGGGTGCTCTTTGTAAAGTGAAGTCGGAGCCTGGAGTATAGAGTTGCTTGCCCCTTGTAAATTCTTCTTTGTTAGCTGGAGCCTTTGCAGGATTCTTCCCTGAGCAACGTATGATTTAATTGAGTTGTTGCGTCCCTTGGGGTTTTGGTGTGAGTCTCTGAGTGTTTTGTTGTTTTGCTTCGTGGGGTGGTTGCTGCGGATGGAGCCTCCGAGTGTCAAATTTTGAGTCGCGTGGTCGAATAACGCCTTGGGGATGGCTGCTGCGAGCGAGCCCTCGAGTGCCAAGTTTCATGTCACGTAAGTGAATAACACCTCGAACAGTGGCTGCTGCGAGCGAGCCCCCGAGTGCCAAGTTTGATGTCGCATAAGCGAATAACGCCTCATAGGGTGGCTGCTCCGAGCGAGCCCCCGAGTGCCAAGATTGATGTCGCGTAAGTGATACGTCTCAAACGTATCTACTTTTCCAAACACTTTTGCTATTATTTTGGCTTCATTCTTGCATAATTTGGACGAAACTAACCCGGACTGGCGCTGTTTTCAGCAGAGCTACCAGTGTTGTTTTATATTGTGCAGGTTTCTGGATATTTAGGTACGCTGGAAAAATCCACAAAAATTATATAAAAAATCAGCGTTCTCGAAGCTTCGACGATGCCAAAGGGGGGCCACAGGGCAGCCAGGGGGCACCCAGAAGGGTGCATGGCGCGGCCCAGCCCCTAGCCGCGCCACACACCCTCCTGGGTGGGTCCAACACCCCCTGGTGACCTACGTTGGCCTCTATTTATTCTCGTGACGAGGAAACTCCGAAACAGAAGTCGCTTTTCCAATCTACGTTGCGGAGTCGCCGCCACCCTCTGTTCTTCTCCGGGAGAGCTAATCTGGAGGCTGCTTTGGCCTTCGGTGAGGGGAAATCATCGCCATCGTCATCATCATCGCCTCTCCATCACCCCTCCATGACTTCTTCTCTCATGTGTGAGTAATTCCCTGCTATAGGCAAAGGGGATGGTAGGGATTGGATGAGTTAGATCATGTAATAGTTCATCAAATATTTGGGGGCATGTTGCCTATCATCTACTTGGTGTTTATCATCTCTGTTACAACTTGTTGTTCTTAATGCTTGCCACTTTGGGCCCGAGTGCCATGATTTCAGATCTGATCACCCTTTTGTTTCTTGAGTTTGAGGTGTTCTTGATCCGATCTATGAGTTGTATGCACCTATTATAGTCCGGAACCGGCGATCCCAATGGTGACAACTTGGGACACCAAAGGGGATGGACTATAATTTGAGGATTCTGTGTGTCCATGAAGTGTTAATGCTTTGTTCCGGTGCTCTTTGACATGAGTACCTTAATCTCCCTAAGTTCCTTTTGGCCCCGTTCGTAGCGGGAGGGTAGGACAAAAGATGTTGTGCAAAGTTCTTATTGCAAGCACGTACAACTACCTTGGGATACATGCCTGATGTTTGATATTTGCCTAGATGATCCTTTCTTTTCTATGAGCCTTTCCCGTGTTAGAACCTATTTACATGTTTGTTCTCATCCAAGAAGCACCCAACCATCCATCTCCCTAGCCTACAGTATTTCTTTCCACTGGTTACTAGTTGTTTACTTTCGCTGTTTTATTTTTGCTGTTTCACCACCACTATCACCACTATTATCACCCACACTACCACTACCATATTACCGTTGCTACTAATAATTTTGTGCAAGCAAGTGTTTATTTCAGGTGCGGTTGAACTGACAACTCAATTGTCAAAGACTGTACATATTCTTTGTGTCCCCAAGTGCCGAATCAATAAATTGGGTTATCTTGCCCGCGAAGACTATCTCGATCCCCTACAGTTGAGGGTTATCAAGTACTGTTTTCTGGCGCCGTTGCCGGGGACCATAGCTTTATTTACAGGTCTACTTGAAGTATCCTGCCTGCTGCACGTTATCCACTATGGGTAAGAAAGGAGACCCCGAGGTTCCGATCCTACCATCCCGTACAAGACGAGGTACTACTCTTAGCACTAGTGCTAAACTTGATTCACCTTTAGTTATGAGTAGGTTTGATTCACCTCAGTTACATGCTACTTCTGCTGAATCTGGCAATATGTCAGACTCTTTTGATGATGCTTCTATGTAAGGCCCCTGATGTGGTACTAACTCTAACTAGTCGCTTTCGCGTCCGGTCGGAGTTAGAAGCGCATCAAACGCCACGGCGCACGACACTCGCACTCGTGTCGCTGCCGGATTCTCGACAACAGGTATATAAGCCTAACTCTATAAGATAGAAATATATATAGATAGGTAAATAGAACAGGGCATACAACGCCACTGTCTAATAACATAACATCAGCAGGAGTACATCTCATCAATACATCAAGCGGAAGCATAATAGGGACCGAGTACGGTCAAGATCCAAATTGCCCTAGAGAGGGCTACACATAAATATCCACCCACGGGAACGCCTGTACCCAACTATAGGATCCTACTGGTCGAGGTACTCGTACTCGTCGTCATCCTCCGGGGGCACCTCCACGAAGTAACGTCCGGTGCTGGGGTCGAGGTAGTAGTCCACTGCAGCGGCCGATCAGGCAAAGCGGTAAAGACAGAAATATAAACGGGGGTGAGAACATGTCATTACGGAATAACTAACGCTACAGGTAAGGTAAAGACATAGACAGGTTGCAGCCGCACTAGCATATATGGTGGCTACACGTTCTATCAGAATAGAGATGAGATCCAAGAACTTACGTTGACAACGTGTCACAAGTCGGCTATTCACCTACTTACGCAAACATAACACAACCTCGTTTCCCTCTCGGTCCCCATGGACGAAGAAAGACAACCAAGGCACGCACACGGTTTGTCAAGTTTTATAGCATGATTACAATTGATGTTATTCTATGAACAGGACGTAGGCTCAAAGTAGTCCATAACCGCGGACACGGCTTTTCGAAAAGATTTACCCTGCAGGGGTGTACCAACTATCCATTATAGACGTCGCATGTACGCCCGGTTTCCACTTGGCTGGGTAAGCGCCTGAAACTCCGGAACGTCAGAGTCCCTCTAACTAACAACACACATATCCGGGTGGCCCCCGGTGAGTCGACATCCAACTCAAAAGCTGGCCACGCTCTCGAATCGGTCTCTACCGCCTGTCGCAGGTTTGGATAACCGGTTAGTTCTCTTATGAGACCGGGTCCTCAGCCGGACAAAGTGGGCCAGCCAAGAAACTATGTCCTCCTGGCCCTGGTTTGGTTTGGAAACAACTGGGGATCCAACCAGCACACACACACATAGCAAAAGTAAATCAGCTTGGGCCACCACTAGAATGTACGAAGCTAGGTAGGTAAGACAAGGGGGGCCCATAAAACCCCACACACGATTAGGCACGCTCGATCAAAGAACCAATACCCGGAACTCGGGTTCTAGGTGACTCAAACGGAACAAAGCACCAGACGGGATAGTCCAGCCTTCCACCTTTCGTCGAATATAAATTAACATCATTTAACAAATAATAAATATCAACCAACTTCTTTTATAGCATGATATCCCAACCATAAATATATAAGGTAAGCAGCAGGTTTTCTATCCATACTAAGCAATGGCTGAGCGGCGGTATCTTAGCAGTACAAAGGTTTGCTAGGATGTGGGGATCATGGCTGTATGGGTTTAAACATGGCACATAAGGCAGATAGGATCAAGCAACAACGTTCTAGATCTACAGCTAGGCATGAGCAGAAAGTTATAAGGTAATGACACAGATCTCCCCCTTGCCTGGTAAGGTAGTCGAAGCAGCACCCACGGTACCCTCGTGCTCGGTGTCGGACAGCTCCACGTAAGTCTCCTTGTCAGTCTCGGGTGCTAACGTAAAGATACCGGCAAGGAAAACACACAAGTAAGCAACGGATGCAAACTCAAACAAGGATGGCATGTTCAAGTTTTATGTACATGATGTGACCCTGTCTAGTCGAGTTTAAAGGAAGGTGATGACGACAGGTCATCACTTTCATATGCATTTTATTTACATTGTAGTGGCTTTGGTCTGAGCCTTAACTTAGGTGTAAATAGCATGATAGCATGACATGAACAACAAAACAGATGCAAGAATTTAAACAACGTGAAAGTAAAACAACGATTCCGGAGACGGAGTAGTGTCGGTGAAATTGACACCAAGGGAGTACCAAAGAAAGGCCACATGGTGTGCAAGATGTGGTTGATCCTGTGGCAAAGATTAAGCATGGAAAGGATGCATGGGTGTGCCAACTTGTAGGACCCAAACAAGATCAAAGGATGACTAAGGAAAAGAAAATCAAACATGGCATGGTCACATGTGAGTGCAACTTCCCTCCACATGGCTCACAATTTTTATGTTGCTCAAACATAAAAACAGAGGTGATCATGCTGACCCGAAGATTTTCCTACCTCAAAAGACATATGGCATGGCTAAAATGGAACTAGTGCAAAAGGATTTGAAGACGAAGATAACGTGGTGGCACATGAAAAAGAAATGCACCACACTCTATTTTGTATTTGTCCAAGACACAAAATAGGTGCCACCATTTATTCCTTGCATTTCTGCCTAGGAAACATGTACAACATGTTACAAATTGAGCTAGAATCAAAAGATACAGTTTTTGGGGTTTTTGAGATAAAACAAAAAAAAGAAAAACTGGGTCTGCGAAAAAAAGAAGAGGGGATAACCCCTCCTGGGCTGCTCTCGGCTTGGCCTGGAGGCTACTGGGCCAGCCCACCTCCACGACGGCGGCGCTAGCCAGCCCCCTTGCCGAGCGAAGAAAAACCAAAAAAAATGCTCCCGCACGGTCCCTGGGGGAATCGAACCCACGACCTCAGGGTCGAGGGCAAGCGAGCCAACCAGTTGAATTACGAGCGCGGACACGCTAGCACTGAGGTCGCAACCAAGTCATACTTCTACTGCGCGATAACTGAATCCAAACTGAAATCCTGACGGACTGAACCGGACGCGTCGGAGCAAACGCCAGCGATGGCCATGAGAAACTTGCTGCGCTAGCATCCTGACGGAGGGGTGCCGCGTAAAGATGGGACCTTGGCGCACCCATTTTTGCCCGGAACCTCTCCGGTGAGTTCACGACGGCGGCGCGATCGATCCGAGAAGATGGCGGCGGCGCACGGCTCGCAGGTTCAGAGCAGCACCAACCCGGCTGGGCTACTCGCCGCGAGGACTACTCCTGTGGCGCTAGGGAGGAGGAAAAGGTCCCGTTCTCACCTAGGGGTGCTCGTGGACGGCCCTGACCACGCTGCAATCGAGGAAGACGCCGGAGCGACGACGGTGACGGAGACGAACCGCGGCTGCGCGTGGGGGATGTCGGCCTGCTCCTGGCCTTCCGCGGCACGTCTGCAGGTCGGGGAGGACGCGGCTGTCGATGACGAAGGCCCCAGGCGAGTCCTTGACCAGAGGCACAGAGGGGCGGCGGCCAATTGAGGTTTCAGTCGCCGGTGTCCATGGCGAACAGAGAGACCTGGAGGGAAAGAAACGAGGTGGCGGCGGAGAAAAAAATGGGGGGGGGGAATGAGACTAGGGTTCCGTGGGGGAGCCCTGGATGCTCTTAAAAGGAGGGGATCGCAGTCGCTGGCCATGGGGCTCCATGGCGTCGCCGTGGCAGGGGCTGTGGGAGCGAGAAAGGGGAAAAGGGGTGTGCCGCGCTGGAAAGAGGAAGAAGACAGGGGCGTACCCCTTCGTCCAGTGCGGGCTGAGGCGAAAACGGCCCAGGTGGGCCTGGCCTGGCCTGGCCGGCTGGGAGAAAAAAAGAAGGAGGCCCAGCTCCTGTATTTCTTTTTCCAGAGCAAAGAAACCAGCAGGAAAAGAAAAAGAAAAAGGATAAAAGAAAAGGGAGAAAAAATATATATATAAATATATAATTAACCCTTGAGGCACACTTGATCACTCCAAAAAAAATGGTTGGGTAATTTTGGAAGGAAGGAAAAATTGCCATAGCAAAACAATACCTTTTCTTATTTAAAATTAAATAGAAAAGGTGATGTTGGAATTTTTAGGAGGAGAACACAAGGTGCAAAAATTCCACAAACTTGATAATCTTGAACCTTGCATTAATCCTCAATTTCTAAAAATGGTCTGGGCATTTTTGGTAACAACAAAAATGTGAGCTCCTTTTGAATTTCAAAATCACTTTGAACTAGAGCCTTTGCATTTGATGATGGCAAAAATACCTTGAGGGTTTTAAAATCCTTGCCACATCAAGAGAAATGGCTAGGCCAAGTTTGGGTTCAAGTAGAGCAAGCACCCAACAAGGAAAAATCCTCCAACACCCTTCTTGAACCCCTTTGGATGCCAAAACAAACAACCCAAATGGGCTCCAAACCCCATGCAAATTTAAATCACCACATGAAATCATAAAGTTTAGCATCATGCCAAGTTACATAGTCCACAGACAAAGTACAATCTCATGGTTTTTTCAATTTATTGCACATGGGCTGTTACATTCTACTACCTTTGAAACTACTGGTTCACTTGGTTCTTTTATTGAAGAACAGATTGTTGCTGCTGCCCGATTCTCGGGAGTTGAAATTCCTGTTACCGAAACCCCTATTGGAAAAATTCATGATTTTACTGGCCTTAAGGAGAAACTCCTTGAGGCTGATTATGTTATACTTGATGATGATTTTTGCAGGGAGCTTAATGAATGTGTTGATTCCGACCCTACAACTATAAAGAAGTTGCTAGCAAAGCACTCCTTCAAGAACAAGTTTACTCCTGATCCTACTTTTTCTACGTCTCCTATATGCATCACTGATCCTGATTATGATTTCTCTGTTGACCTTTCACTTATATCCACAGTTGAAGATGATCCCTTTTATGGCAGAGAAAATGATGATGCTATCGAGCACCTGACCAAACTCACTGAGTTGGGTAGCTTGTTTACTACCGATGAAAGGATCTGGAACTTTATGTGACTAAGCTTCTTCCTTTTTCCTTGAAAGGAGATGCTAGAGCATGGTACGATGCACTACCATGTGGTTCCATTCAAAGTCCTCAAGACATGGCTATATCTTTCGTTGATAAGTATTTTCCTACTCATATGCAACATGCTGCTTTACAAAGAATTTATAACTTTAAACAGTTGCAGGATGAGCATCTCCCTAAAGCTTGGGGGAGATTTTGCAGTTTGCTGAAGGCTAGACCGGGACATGAGATCCCTAAGGATGAATTACTTGATATATTTTATGTTGGTCTAACCGAAAAATCTAAATCATATCTAGATAGTTGTGCTGGTTGTGTTTTCAGGCAAAGTACACCGGACGATGCAGAAGAATTGATGGGAAAGATTGCCTAAAACCACGAAGATTGGTCCATCCCTAAACCACTTCCGCCACCAAAGAAGAGGGGCATGCTTGTCCTAAGCCCCGAAGATATGCAAGAAGCAAAAAAGTCTATAAAAGAGAAATGTATTAAAGCTAAAGACGTGAAGAATCTACCTCCAATTGAGAAGCTGTGTGAGCCTACCACTCACCCACCTATGGTAGAGGTACACTCTCTTTTAGATTTCAATGCAAGTAACATTCCTAAAGGTAAGCCTCCTGACCAATGTTTAGATGAGCTTGATAATTTTATTATGAAGCAAAGTCACTTCAATGAAAAGATACAAGGTCAGTTGCATGATAATACTCTTGCTATCAAAAGTTTGCTTGATGTTCTAGGAAGAACAATTAATGATGTTAAATGTCTTGTTAAGCATTTTCATATGGTTCAAACTCAGCTTGAACAAATTTCTAATGTGCAAAAATATTTGCTTGCTAACAATGACAAACAGGACAATTTACATGCTTATGGTATAAAGACCCGGGGTGGAACACACACCCAGGACCCTCTCTATCCAGAAGGACATCCAAAGAGGATCGAGCAAGATTCTCAAGTGCAGGAAGAAGAAATTGTTAGCTCTCCGAAGAAGAAGAAGAAGAAGAAAAAGAAACACAAGGAAGCTGGAAATTCCAATGATCCTATAGAAGAAGAAGAAAATGTTGTTGATCCAAACAACATATCTACCTCCGATGCTGAGAGTGAAGACGGTGCTGAACCTGAAAAAGATGCTGAAAAGAATGATCCACCTGAGGTTCGAGAAGAAGAAGCACCTGATACGCGCAATAAGTACACTAGAGAAGACTTCCTTGCAAGAAGACATGGGAAGGAAGGAGAACCATGGGTACAGAAATCCATGCCCTTTCCAGGCAAGTCAGTTAAAACCAAAGAAGAAGAGCACTACAACAAGTTTTGTGAGTGGATGAAACCTCTTTTTCTTCAAATTCCTTTGACTGATGCTATTAAGTTACCTCCTTACTCTAAATATATGAAAGATATTATTACTAATAAAAGAAAAGTTCCTAATGAGGCAATATATACTATGCTTGCTAACTACTCTTTCAGTGGAAAGATTCCTGAGAAGCTCGGTGATCCAGGTATACCCACCATTCCTTGCTCCATAAAGAATAATTATGTTAGAACTGCCCTATGGGATCTTGGTGCAGGAGTGAGTGTTATGCCCTTTTCTCTCTACAAAAGGCTTTGTTTAGAGAAACTAATTCCTACAGATATCTCTCTTCAGATGGCCGACAAGTCCACGGCCGTCCCGATCGGTATTTGTGAGGATGTTCCTGTTGAAGTTGCCAATTGCTTAATACTTACTGATTTTGTTGTGCTTGACATGCCCGAGGATGGGAGCATGTCCATTATTCTTGGTAGACCTTTTCTTAAGACCGCAGGTGCCATTATTGATTGCAATAAAGGGAACGTTACCTTCAACGTGAATGACAAAGAACACACGGTGTATTTTCCAAAGAAGATTGACAAAAGGCATGGCGTTAACTCCATTGAGAATATCGAGATCGTGAAGATTGGAGAATGGGATTGTCCACTACATGTATACCACAAATAAAAAACAATTATGGTGGGGACAATGTCCATCAAAGTGAGAATGCAATGATCACTTCATAAGAGGCGAGACTTTCTACTCTATATATCACTGGTTTGTTGGTAAGACTTGATCAACCTTGCTAACTAACATGTTTTATATAGGCAAAAAGCTAAGCTTGTTATGTTTTCATTTCCTTTAGCTTTTATTCTCCTTGCTGTACCTAAGTTTTTGTGTTTAAAGCTTCACTTGTTCTAACTTTTGTCTCAAGTTCACGAAAGTTTTTGCAGCTTTTTGAACTTTGAAAAATTCTCTACATTGAAGTTGCCCAAAAAATTCCAGAAAATTCAAAATAAAAATTTCCAGGTAAAAAGCCATCGGGGAGTACCTGTGTCTGACCAGGGGGGTCAACCCCTGGACCAGGAGGCCAGGTAGCGCGGCCCAGCCCCCGGCATCGCCACACACCCTCCTGGGGCCCACAAGCACCCCCTGCTGGCATCTCTTCTTCCACTCTCTCTCTTTCACCCACAAAACTCGTGTTCTTGCTGTTCTTGAGCACGGAACTTCGATCTCCCTCTACAGCCACTCGTTTGAGCTGAAATTTGGAACAAATACTCCTTGGTATGTGACTCCCTCACCCCTCCAATTAGTTTTCTAGTTGGTGGCTTCATTAGTGAGTATTTAGTAGTTCTTGGTGTTGTTTAGTTAAGCTTAAATGTTTGTGTAGAAATTTATTTTCCAAGTTTTGTTGCTAGTTTGAGCCTTGGTAAAGTAAGTATAATGTTTTGCCCAAACTAGTTTTGCTTAAACCTTCATTTTTGTGATTTGTCAAAAATTTCAGAAATGGATAGGCTAGGAAGATGGCTTGGGAAGAAGAAACCCGAGCGCTCCAGCCGTGTTACGCGGTCCACAGCTTCACCTTCGGCCACGAGGGTGAACTATAATGAAGAAATCGTACCCTTGGAGCTGTTGGACGCATCACCCGCAAAGGCCATGGCATTCCCATGTAGAGATTTCATGGCGGATGCCGGCATACAGGAGGAGTTCGACGCCCTGTGTGCCAGAGCAGGTTTGACATGGCTTGTGACGAGCCGTGTGCCACAGTATGAAACGCTCACTGCTATATGTATTAACATTTTCAGATTCTATCCTGAAAGTGATGCTATTGCGTTTCAGATTTATGAAAGGTTACTAACCATGCCTATGAGTACCTTTTGTGAAGCATTAAGTTTGCCCGACAGAGGAGAGAAGATGAGGAAAAATTCTCAAACTGCTGCACTCAAGACCCTTGTCGACTCGTTGTGCAACACTGAAGTGAGGATCACTAACCGTCAGAAGATCTCCAATATTTTATTTCCTCACCTCAGGTATTTCGCGTATTATATTGCTAGAGGGGTGTTGGCTCAAGACAACACGAGCAGCACTTCTTCGCCTGATACTGCTATCATGGCGAACGCCCTCTCAGGGAATCACGAGTATCATGTGGGCACACTGATTGCTAGACGCCTTGCTGCTAATAGCAACAAGGGGGATCTCTTTGGTGGCGTTTATGCCACGCTTCTTTTACAGTTTCTCCGAGGAGAACCGCGCCCAGATGATGCAGTTTTTCCTTTTGTTAGTCTTGATTTGGCTGCCATGAAGAGGCATTTCTTTGTTACTAGGGCCTTTGACCGATATGCACTTGATTATATTTTGCGGTTTGAGGGCGATGTGGTACGCATCATCCGTCTACTTGCACCACTTGTGTTTGATTTTTCTCGCAGGAACGGATACCGCTTTTCAGATACCCAGTTTGATGAGATCATGGGGAGATACCAGTTTCACGACCCCACGGAGGGGGTTGCGCCAGATGAGGAGGAGCGCGTGGTATATCCACCCGTCCAGGAGGAGACCGTCGCCCCACGGGACGAAGGGTCTTCCTCTGGTTGGGATGAGGGACCTTCCTCATGGTAGGATCCGAGGACTTCAGTGTACGCACCGGAGGGATCATACAACCCTTGGACATACCATTACCCCGGAGCAGGAGGCTCCTCGAGACCGCAGTAGACGAGCCCAACTTAGGCCAAAAGCCTAAGCTTGGGGGAGTACGTACTCTCCTCCCCTTCCATTGTATCTTCCGTTTTGTTCGCTTTGATCTTTTTGAAGTCTTTGCCTGTTCTTCTTTGTTCCTTTATTTTTCAAAAACAACAAAAAGATTTATCCTTTCTTTTTCTTTTATTTAGCCTTTGAAAAACCCCAAAAAGATTTTCTTTCCCTCTTTAGTTTGCTTTGTTTTCAGAGTTCAGCTCGAGTCCGTGATGGCATTTGATTATATGTTTCCTACGTTCGATTGTGCAAGTGACAAGGCAGTAATGAAGAAGATCGACGAAAGGGATGCAACAAGGAAAGCCGGTATGAACTCTTTTTGTTTCTACTTTTGTACATATGCCTGTACTTATGCTTAGAGACCGGCTTGTAGCGACATAGTGTTATGTTTACAATGCTTTCCGAGTGGTTCATGCTTTCTTTGTGGTTAGTCTTTAATAGCTAGAGTTCATAATGTGTTGCTTGAATTGATTGACAAGCATTGCATTGTTCATGGTTTGGCATACTGAAGTGGTATTTCCCTTCGGAGAATTCTTGGATTGACTTGGCACATGTTCACGCATGTTAAGACTAAAAAGTCTGTTCAGCCTTGATGACCTTTTTATTTCAGAATAGTTATATCACTTTCATGCCCGATTCAATGTTACTTTGTCTCTCTGCATGATTATGACAATTATTGCTCTGTAGTTGTTCGCTTCCCAGTCTTTTGTTAGCCTTCACTCGCACCAAGAGGAATTCTGCTTGTGCATCCAAACTCCTTTTCAAACTAGTTGTTCCATTTGAGTCCACCATACCTATCTATATCTGGTATTTACCGGCCACTCCTAACTTAGACTTTCTTGTGCCATCTCGAAATTTATTCAAAAGTTTCCCTTTTTGCAACCGTACAAGCTCATGGTGCGGTGAGGGAAAATCAGTATCTTTCATGCCAAAAATATTTTGACGGAAGTTTTAACTAGTCAATTAAAAAAATGAGAGTTACACCTCCCCCATATTTGATGATAGAATGAAATTTACCAAATGTTGCTTATGATAGGTGGAACGATACCCTCCTTCCATCCTTGAGGCAAAATAAAATGTTCCGTAGACCATCAAAGATTCATTGATAAGGGAACATGTGTAAGCAAAAGGCATTAATATGGTTGGCATGGGGGGTATTGAGAGACCTTTACCGTTCACCATTGACTGGAAAGTTGCACTTCTCAAAAGAGTTTTATCTCTGTTTTCAAAACCAAGAGCTCTGGCACATGCTTAGTCTTTGCTTCCTTTCACGGGTTTTCAACCTTGCCATCAAAAAATCCACGGTTCGAGAGTCTTCACCTTCTTTCTCCAAAGCACCAACTATTGAGAGCATAATTGTCATTCTTAGTGTAACATGCATTGTCCCAAAGTACTACATTGTCTTCTGCATGCTTGTTATATTGCTAGTCTGAAATTCTTAGTTCTAGTCTCCTTTAAAACTCCGGAGGAGTTTCTGCATTTATGTTTTGCTTCACTCATGGAGGCTAGCGAGATACCACTCTAGTATGTTCATGCCATGTGCATTGTGATCTTGAATTGATTTTCAGCAGCATATTATTTACTTTTGTTTGTTTGTGGCTGATCACATGAAAGAAGGATTGCTTCGTGCATTGTCTTTGTAGCATGGTGTCAAAACTTGCTAAAGTCTTACGTATTACATGCTTATATACATCTAATGAAGCAAAATAGTTTGTCAAAGTTTTCTTTGTCGCATCCAGTTCGTTGAACTGAATTGCTTGAGGACAAGCAATAGCTAAGCTTGGGGGAGTTGATACGTCTCAAACGTATCTACTTTTCCAAACACTTTTGCTATAGTTTTGGCTTCATTCTTGCATAATTTGGACAAAACTAACCCGGACTGATGTTGTTTTCAGCAGAGCTACCAGTGATGTTTTATATTGTGCAGGTTTCTGGATATTTAGGTACGCTGGAAAAATCCACAAAAAATATATAAAAAATCAGCGTTCCCGAAGCTTCGACGATGCCAAAGGGGGGGCACGGGCAGCCAAGGGGCACCCAGAAGGGTGCATGGCGCGGCCCATCCCCTGGCCGTGCCACACACCCTCCTGTGTGGGTCCCACACCCCCTGGTGACCTACCTTGGCCTCTATTTATTCTCGTGACGAGGAAACTCCGAAACAGAAGTCGCTTTTCCAATCTACGTCGCGGAGACGCCGCCACCCTCTGTTCTTCTCCGGGAGAGCTAATTTGGAGGCTGCTTTGGCCTCCGGTGAGGGGAAATCATCGCCATCGTCATCATCATCGCCTCTCCATCACCCCTCCATGACTTCTTCTCTCATGTGTGAGTAATTCCCTGTTGTAGGCAAAGGGGATGGTAGGGATTGGATGAGTTAGATCATGTAATAGTTCATCAGATTGTTGGGGGCATGTTGCCTATCATCTACTTGGTGTTTATCATCTCTGTTACAACTTGTTGTTCTTAATGCTTGCCACTTTGGGCCCGAGTGCCATGATTTCAGATCTGATCACCCTTTTGTTTCTTGAGTTTGAGGTGTTCTTGATCTTATCTATGAGTTGTATGCACCTATTATAGTCCGGAACCGACGATCCCAATGATGACAGCTTGGGACACCAAAGGGGATGGACTATAATTTGAGGATTCTGTGTGTCCATGAAGTGTTAATGCTTTGTTCCGGTGCTCTTTGACAGGAGTACCTTAATCTCCCTAAGTTCCTTTTGGCCCCGTTCGTAGCGGGAGGATAGGACAAAAGATGTTGTGCAAAGTTTTTATTGCAAGCACATACAACTACCTTGGGATACTTGCCTGATGTTTGATATTTGCCTAGATGATCCTTTTTTTCTGTGAGCCTTGCCTGTGTTAGAACCTATTACATGTTTGTTCTCATCCAAGCAACACCCAACCATCCATCTCCCTAGCCTACAATATTTCTTTCCGCTGGTTACTAGTTGTTTACTTTCGCTATTTTACTTTTGCCGTTTCACCACCACTGTCACCACTATTATCACCCACACTACCACTACCATATTACTGTTGCTACTAATACTTTTGTGCAAACAAGTGTTTATTTCAGGTGCGGTTGAACTGACAACTCAATTGTCAAAGCCTGTACGTATTCTTTGTGTCCCCAAGTGTCGAATCAATAAATTGGGTTATCTTGCCCGCGAAGACTATCTCGATCCCCTACAGTTGAGGGTTATCAGTAAGCGAATAATGCCTCGGAGGGTGGCTGCTGCGAGTGAGCCTCCGAGTGCCAATTTTGATGTTGCGTAAGAGAATAACGCCTCGGAGGGTGGCTGCTGCGAGCGAGCCCGGAGTGCCAAGTTTGATGTCGCGTAAGCGAAAAACGCCTCGGAGGGTGGCTGCTGTGAGCGAGCCCCCGAGTGCCAAGTTTGATGTCGCGTAAGCGAAAAACGCCTCGGAGGGTGGCTGTTGCGAGCGAGCCCCCGAGTGCCAAGTTTGATGTCGCGTAAGCGAATAACGCCTCGGATGGTGGCTGCTGCGAGCGAGCCCCCGAGTGCCAAGTTTGATGTCGCGTAAGCGAATAACGCCTCGGAGGGTGGCTGCTGCGAGCGAGCCCCCGAGTGCCAAGTTTGATGTTTGCGTAAGATATTTTGGGAACAATATTTTGAAATCTTCCCTGATGTTCTTACACGAGGGGGCTGTGAAAAACAACCCTTTATTTGGATCGATGGCTGGGTAGCCCTATAAATGTAAAGTTGCTGCTAAGATAAGTTGAGGTCTTGTCATGAGTCGCCGGTTTGTCGAGTCTTCTGATGGTGCCTTGGCTTTTATGGGAGTGCTTCTTCTTGCCCGGAGATTCCGCGACTGTGGTGCGCTCCAAAAGTTTCCGATATCTTGTGGAATTGTCTGTCGCAGCGATCGAATCAGGAACATAATTATCACTAGCAATAATGATGACATCATCAATCCTCCCAACCGGTTTCTTGATAGAAGAATCAGCAGGACAAACCCCCAAAGAACAATTATCAAAAGGTTTCAAATCAAGCATATCATAAAGTCTCTTTGGCATAACGAAAGCATTAGCTCCAAGATCACATAAAGCATGGCAAAAGAAATCATTTATTCTAATCTTAATAGTAGGATCCCAACCATCTTCTAATTTCCTAGGGATAGAAACCTCAAGCTTGAGTTGTTCTTCCCTAGCCTTAATGAGCATTTTTGATATGCTCGGTAAAAGCCATATTTAGCTTGATAGTGTTGGGGTCTTTGTCCATCCTTTGTAGGAACTTAATCACTTTGGAGAGGTTTAAATTGTCAAAGTCAAGGTCACTACTCTCAAACAAAGGGGGACCACTAATATCTAAAGTCATTTTTATCATCTAGCCCACTTTCTACACTCTTTTATATGGTAGCTTTGACACTCTCCAAAACGTGGGGGCGCATTTTCCCTAAGGTTGAGGCATGTTCATTCCGATTGGTAGGGGACTCATGAGTGCCAAAAGTTTTGAGGTCCTCATGCACATGAATGGTAGCAAGGGTAGTACTCATGGATAGGTTTTTGGCGGTTTCAACCTATTTCTCCTCTCTAGCCCATCTAGCATGCAATTGAGCTAACATCCTAATATTCTCATATATTTGGACCTATTCTAAAGGCTTCACTTTCTCATCCTCAAAAGGTGAGGTTCTAATCTTTGACATCTCAGCATTGTGAGCAATGTTATCAACCTTCAAAGCAAGAATATCTAACTTCTCTAGCTTTTCCTCTTTGGTTTTGTTGAAAACCTTTTCCGAGGATATAAAATACTTCAGCCTGCTCTCAAGTTCAGAGGTAAAACTTTTATTACTAGCATAATCATTGCCATAAGAGTTGCTATTATTGGAAGGAAAAGGCCTTGAGTTGTTATTGCCAAAGTTACTCCTATAAGCACTATTGTTGAAGTTGTTCCTAGAAATAAAGTTAACATCCACATGCTCCTTATCTTGAGCAATCAATGAATTCAAAGGAGCATTACTAGGGGCAGGAGAAACTTGCTTAGCAAGCAAATACACAGTCATATAAATGTTATCATTCAAGGAAGAGATCTCCTCAACAAATTAGTCTTCTTACCTGTTGGATCTCTTTCGGTGTGCCATTGAGAGCAATTTTCCATCATATCATCCACTAATTTAGTGGTTGCACCAATTCCGCAGGTACCTCCCGCGTCTGAGTCTAACAAATTCCACAAAGAGAAATTTAACCCTACATAAAAGGTTTGCATATATGACCATCCAACGTGTCTAACATGTCATTAACCAAATCGATTAGAGTACAATTCTTTCGTCCGACAACCCAGTTTGATTGACGAGAGGTCAGGTCGTGGCGGAGAATATTTTCCAAATGAGTAGTCCTGGTGACCTGATAAGAAGAAAACATGCTGATGTCAGAACACACATGTACATTGGCTCCCGTGTCAACCCACCAATAAGGAGATTGACAAACTGAAAGAATGACGGGAAATTTACCATACCCGACATCTTTCATCTCAATGGCGCCACTAATAACAACCTGTGGTCTTGCCGCTGTTCTCGTTTAGACGGATGTTCCAGTGCTCCTTGCAGAATGATGCCCAATGATCTTCGCTGGCACACACATGGCCCTTTCGTTTCTTCTTAAAAGTGTCATTCTTCCTCCTGAAGTTAGAAGGCTATTGAGCTTTGTTCTTGCCATCGAATTTTCCTTTGTTTGAATTATTATCCTTGTTCGTGAATTTGTTGGGCTGGAAATTCTATTTATGTACCAAGTTGGCACTGAAATTTCCCTCATGGAAACAAGCACGTGTATCTTTCACCCTCGCCTTATGTTCCATATAAGGAGGGAAAATGAGTTTGACAATAGAGAATTCATGTCTCTTATGCTTCAAAGAGGTAGAAAAATTCCTCCACGAAGGACGAAGCTTGATAACGATGCCTCCAACAACAAACTTGTTCGGTAACACACATATGAAGTTCTCAAGTTCCTAAGTGAGCAACTGTATTTCATGAGCCTATTCAACTACAGAGCGGTCATCAGTCATATTATAGTCATAGAATTTCTCCATGACGTACAACTCACTTACTCCATCTGAGACCCCAAACTTGGCCTCGAGTGCATCCACACATCCTTGCTGAACGAGATGGTCATGAAATGATCTACGATCTTGTCGCCAATACCACTCAGAATAATACCTTTAAAAGGGTGTTTGCAGTCTTGAAAGCTTGCTCCTTTTCGGGAGTGAGATATCCCTCTGGCTTGCCTTTAGTGACGTAAAAACGATGTATGGTGGGGAGCCAAAGAACTATCCTCACACACCATCTCTTATAGTTCATAACCTCAAACATCGCAGACTTAAGGGTCGCAACAAAAGCAATTGGAGAATCTTGTCTACGCAATTAAGTTTATTGGATTGTTTAAAATTTAGGCATTTTCATACATTTTAATCCAAGAAAATAGTCTGTAATACATACTAATATTAATCGTAGCTAGGCAAGCAATCAAGATCACAAAGAGTAGACATCACATCCATATCGATTACTATGAAAAGTGAGCCAAATATTAATCCTAACAGATAGAACATTATAACATACAAAGAAACAATAGGGGATGTTGATGCACCATTCGTCATGTATTCGTCCTTGTCGGGGAAGAATTTGTCGTTTGCGAATAAGTCATCGCCGCTCGTAACAACGGTGCAGATCCAACAGTCGTGCAGAAGCACTTTCCAATAACCTTATCACCCCTCTCCTGTACCTGATCACAAGAGGTAGGGTTCCGAACGCATGATGTCTCCCTCCTCGGTGCACGCCGAGGAAGGAGATGGGTTAGGGTGAAGGAAAAAACGATACAACTTATTTCTCTTACGAGACAAAAAGTAAGGAAAACACACACATTCATAGCTCTTATGACGATGCGATGCGGGGCGGAGGAGGAGCGCACGTGTAAGTGCTCTTTTCTCAAGCTCTTAGGGACAGTTCTTTCAGCTATCTGGTGGAAATAAGCTCCTGTGAGAATAAGATTCAGATAAGCTCCTATGAAAATAAGCTCTAGATAATAAGCTAGCTAGTTCTTTTCAATGTCTATGTTTTAGCTTATTTGTAGTATGATCAGTGAATAGTCTATAATGCCCTTGAACTATATTGTTGTTCTGATTAAACGAATATCATACATGCATTATTGTCTCACCTCCATAGCAATCATAGGGCAACAATCAATCATGTACTACTACTTCACACAATTAATAGATCCATATCAAATCATACATCAATAACAGCTACAAGATGAACATCAGAAAAAGGAGCTGCTCAACTTGCTGGCCGAGCTCACGTTCACTGGCTGCTGCAGCACCTCCATATCAAATTTGTGATGAAAAAATCATACAACTACTCCATGGCCAACGAACCTCCATAGAAGCAGCACATCCATATCATTTTTTTAATAAAACAGTGATAACAACCATGGCCAAGGATTGGGAGGAGGGGAAGGGGAACGGGGTCCTCCCACTGGAGTGGGACGTCGGTCGCCGGAGTGGAGCGACGGCAGGACCCGAACGCGGCGGACAGAGCAGAAAACGTTGGTGGTCGAGGAAACCAGATCCATGGCGTCCGAGTAGAGCGGAGGCGGGAGGCGGGGTCGGTCGCGGAAGCGAGAGGCGGGTTCGGCGACGGTGGGAATCTCGATCTGCGTCGACGGCGGGAGGCGTGCTCGATGGCGGCGGGAGGCACAGTCGGCGGCGGCAGGAGGCATGGTCCTGCTCTCTTTCTTTGTCCTATAAGAGAAGAGCTAGAGGGATGGCTGTGGCATTTCTTTTGTAATTTTGTGCATGTGGGAGGGTAAGGGGGTATACCGATTCGTTTTTCAGTGCGCCGCTGTGGGAAGCTGCTCTCTCCCAGCTTTTTCCTATTGTGAAGAAAGGGGAGATGGAAATGAGTTGAGCTAGCTTCTTTAAAACCAGTTCTTTCCAGCTTTTGGCTTATTTTGACAATAAGCTACTAGAAGCTGCAAAAGAACTGGCCTTACAATAAGTTACTAGAAGCTTTTGGCTTAGTGGTGTGTAGAGCAACACACCTTATAATAAGATCTCCCACTCTCTCCACTATTGGGATGGGACTAAACTTCCACACACACTTATCATGCATGAATGGGTCACATAGACCTCACAGATTTCTAAGGATTACCGACTGAATAATAATGGGTTCAGCCCAATAATCCAACATATATGTGGATCTATAAAGAAAATAAATGAATTTTATATTTTATTTATGCACTCTGAATAATTATTTTTTTAAGAATACGCCATGGAAAGGCGTATCATTTTCATAGAAAGAAGTGGCCAAGCGGCCAGTCCAACGCCCGAAGGCTTACAAACACGGGCACCCGAACAAAAGAAAAACGCGCTCTCACCTACACGAGAAACTATGTCCGGCTACCACTCACTAACTACGCGACTACTCGCCCTCGTGCTCCCTCAACGGCTCTATGGCCTGAAAACGGAATCGTTCTCCTCGCAGCAGCTTTGCCCTCCTCCACAACTCTGTGTCGCCTCTGATCTTATCGACCACCGTGGACACCGAAACGGCGGCACCGTTGAAAACGACACTCTGAATAAAACGGCGACACTCTGAATAAATTTTAATTTTAAATAAAGTATTTTGCATTATGATTTTATTTTATCTGTGAAACATATTTGTTGTTACATGTAAAAATATCATCAAATGATCGATGCACATGAATTTAAAATTTCAAAAATAGACCTACGATCGTTCAATATGACAAAAAAAGGACCGATCGTACTGGCGCATCCAGATACGTTGTGGTCGAAATTGAACACTCCAATTGTAGACAGGGGCGGAGCCCATTGGGCCGACCCGTATGCACAAGAATACGGGTCCAAAAAAATGCTAGTAGTACCTATTAGTTTATAAGGCCCAGTGCATCAGGGTGGCCCAAGAACAGTGCATCAGGGTCTGTATTTTTTATCCACGTTCACGCTGGCCCAAGCCCATGCCCAAATCCCCTCCTCACGCATGCAGCGCACACCGAGCGCAGTTCGATTCGCTGCCGGTCCACCTCCTGACTTCACGTACGTGAATCTCAACAAAGCCTCCACCTAATCGATCCATCCAGATTCCAGAGTCAGCTTCCATACTCTTCACGCGTCGTCGTTCCATATCCAGCGGAAAGCGGCAGGGCGCCGGACGCCGCAGGTCATCAGCGATCTTCACGCAGTGAACCGGCAACGATGCACGCGAGCGAACGACACATGCCGGCGACGGATCCGGCTCTTGGTAATTCTGCAGCTTTTTGAATCTTGAGTCTTTCTCTGTTCAAAGCATTGAGCATTTTCTAGGGTTACAAAATCTAATTAGGATAAATTTTATTTGCCTGTACAAGTATTCATGTCTCATCTGTGATTTTTATTTGTCTGTACAGATAATATGGACAAATTTGTTATCAAAAGAAAAGCGTCATCACAGGATGTCCCAGAAGTCATAAATTGGGAAGAGGAGATTCAATATGATCCGGGCAAAAGGAAGTTGATAGAACATTACCATCCCAATTTGAAAGATCTAGTAAGAAGAAAGTATTTTCTGAATGGACCTTTTCAGCCAAGAGACATAGATTTTGAATCCTCAGATTTTGGTGGTAAACAAAGAAAGTTTAATCCTGATTGATTTGATGAATTTGGGAGTTGGCTTGAATACAACAAAGAGACAAAACGAGCGTACTGTTTTTCTTGCTTCTTATTTAGAGATCGTGGCCACAAAAAAGAATCTGGGTATGAGGCATTCGTTGTGAATGGTTGGAAGGGGTGGAACATGAAATCAAGGTTAAAAGAACACGTTGGTGAGGTGGGCAGTGTTCATAATCAAGCAATGAAAAAATGTCTTGATTTTCAGAAAAAAGATCAACACATTGATGTCGCTATTCAGGTTCAAAGTGATGCTTTGAAGGTTGCATATTTTGCTCGACTTAATGCCTCTATTGACACAGCTAGATTATTGCTGAAGCAAGGATTGCCTTTTCGAGGGCATGATGAGTCAAAGAACTCGTACAATAAAGAATTTTTTTTGGAAGTTCGTGACTTCTTACCTGAACATGATCCAGTTGTACGCAAGGCTGTGGGCAAAGATGGTGCAAAGAATTCTCTTATGTCTGCTCCTGAAGTTCAGAAAGATATTGGTGAAGGTTTTGCGCATGTGATAGTGCAATCTATTCTCAAAGAAGTTCACAATAATATGTTCTGTTTGCTTGTTGACGAGTCTAGAGATGTATCTGGCAAAGAACAAATGGTTGTCGCATTGAGGTATGTTGATAGTTCTGGAGATTCTAAAGAAAGTTTTGTTGGTCTTGTTCATGTGAAAGAAACAACTTCTTCATACCTCAAGAGTTCAATTGATACTCTTTTTGAAAAATATAAGCTGAGTTACAATCAAGTTAGAGGACAGGGATATGACAGTGCTAGCAATATGCGAGGTGAGTTTAATGGCCTCAAATCATTGATCATGAGAGAAAGTAGCACAACTTATTATGTTCATTGCTTTGCTCACCAACTTCAGTTAGTTGTCGTGGTCGTGGTAAGAAAGCATAAAGGTATTAGTAATTTTTTTAGCATGATTGGTACCTTGTTAAATGTTGTGGGTGGATCTTCCAAGAGAAACGACATGATTAGAGATATTAATCTTGACAAAATGAAAAAGGCTTTAGGGAGTGGGCAGCTTACAACAGGAACGGGATTAAATCAGGAGAGATGCCTTCAAAGACCGGGAGACACTCGTTGGGGTTCCCATGCTAAAACTCTGAAGAGTTTGGTTCACATGTTCACGTCAGTTGTTAAAGTTCTAGAATTTGTGGAAGAAGAAGATACTGATAGAACAAATAGAGACCAAGAAAATGGTCTTCTAATATATTTCCAATCTTTTGACTTTGTCTTCTATTTGCATCTCATGTTGACAATCCTCACAACTACGAACACATTGTCATTAGCATTGCAACGTAAGGATCAAGACATAGTAAATGCCATGAAATGTGTGAAGTCAACTAGAATTGTTCTGAACCAACTTAGAGAAGATGGATGGGAATCTTTGCTAGGAGAAGTTCATGTGTTTTGTGTTAAACATGATATTGTAGAGTTGGACATGGAAGAAGCATTCGTTAATCATAAAAAGAGAAGACAGGTAAATGGAATTACCAATAGACATCACTATCAAATTGATTGCTTCAATGATGTTTTTGATTGGCTAGTTCAAGAGCTTGATAATCGGTTCAGCGAGACATCCTCTAATTTGCTTATTTGGTCAGCGGCTTTGAGTCCAAGAGACTCATTTAGTGATTTTAATTTGGAGAACCTTATGAGTTTGGCAAAACTATATCCTCAAGATTTTGATTCTGGGAATTGAGAGATCTTGAGAAGGATCTACGCCTCTATATTGTTGATGTGCGCACAGATGATAGTTTTTCCAACATAACAACAATCATCGAGCTTTCAAAAAAAATGGTGCAGACAAGGAGGCACATTATGTATCCTTTGTTTTATCGGCTATTGAAGCTAGTAATTGTGTTGCCTATTGCTACTGCTACGGTTGAGAGGTGCTTTTCAGCTATGAAACTGGTTAAAACATACTGGTTAAAACATACTTGCGCAGTAGCCTCAATGATGGAAGTTTGAGTGATGATGTTATTTGTTATGTGGAGAAAGAAGAAATGAGAAAGGTCACCAATGCTCAAGTGGTTGAGTATTTCATGGCTCGAAGGAATAGAACGTACTAAAGGTAATTTTCATCTTTTGTGTATTTAAGTATTTTTATTTGAGAATATTATTATGTTCTAGTAGTAAGTTTAATTGTATTTGTATCTTGTAGGGCACTGAACCTTGTCGTTCGATGATATATTTTGGATTTCGAAAATGCAAGACATCTATTTCAAGCAATTTTGTCCCTTGTTTCATCATTATAGTAAGCATTTTGATGGCTACATTTTTTTTAGAAATTGTCTTCTGTTATATCAAATAATGTGTGCTAGAAGCTATGAAACACACTTCTATTCAATACATTGTTGCTTAAATAATTTATGCTTTGTTAAAATGGTGCATCGGGTGATATTTGCTCTAGCTCCGCCCCTGATTGTAGACATAACGAGACTGCGATGTTCATTTAGCAACCTGGCTGAAAATACACTTATGAATCACTTTCATTTTATTCAATATTTTACTTGTGTTGGGTGTAAAATCTCGCGAGTGGTTAATTTCAAACACAAATAATAAAGAGTGTGTATTGTATTTTGGGTTCATCGTTCATCTACAATGTATAACTCATTGTCCGGTGTTGTTAGCACGCTAATCTATAATAGCTAAATAGTTCACCTCCACTAGTCTACTTTTCTTGACATTCAAACTATTCACATTATCAAGTAGGTTTACCTTTTCAATAACTTTTCATGCACATGCATTTATTAAATCTACATGCGCATGCAAACTATTATCAATAAATATTAATCTTTTTTTAAGCCTCAAGATTTAAAAGTGACTTCTTTTATACAAAATCAAATGATGAGTTAGCTTGCTTTTTGTTTTTTTATGCGGTAACTTTTGTATGAATGCACATATGTAATTGCTATTGTTGTTTTAGGTTTAGCTAAGCGTGATATCTTCATTCTCTCCACTCAACGCTATTTTCATCTCATATAGTCTCGCCAGTATATTCTCAAGGTAATAAATTAATAAAACAAAAATCACACTCATTTTTAGATATTTTATCAAATTTGCTTAGATTTTTACTGTAAACAATATATTTTTCATTTTTTAAATAATTACATTATAGTAATTGGGCATGCAAACTATCATAAATAAATATTAACCTTTTTTCACTAAGCCTTAAGATTTAAAAGTGACTTTTTTATAGTTAAGACTCACCTTGCTTTTTTTTCTATGCGACAACTTTTGTATGAATGCACATATGTAATTGCCATCGTTGTTTCATATTTAGCTAATGGTGATGTCTTCACTCTCTCCACTCAATGTTATTTTCATCTCATATCGTCTCGTCAGTATATTCTCAAGGTAATCCCGCATGCAGCCCCTGCCTTAGCCACGCACCAGCCATCGCCGCCTCCCACCGACGCCGCTGCCGATCCGCCTCACCTTTGATGGCCTTAGGGTCATGGTGATATGGTGGATCTTGGCTTTTACCGGTGGGAGGATTTCAATTTTAGATATTCTTTTAAGATTTGTTAGGGTTTGTGTCTTGCTCCAGAAGACGAAATGGTGGCGCCTCCGTGAAGATGGAATAAAGGTCTTCCTGCCTAGCCTCCGTCTCGGTGATGCGTCTAGCATCATTGATGGGCGTGTGGAGGTGTGTTTCCGGCATATCTGCCCTTGATGGATTTACTCAGATCTGGTCATAGTTTGTCTACGTTTTTGTGTCTTCAGATTGGATCTTTGGGATCTACGTTACTCTTTAATAACGACGGTTCCTGTTCTGCTATGCTGGTTCTATGGTGCCTTAGCACGACGACTTTTCAACTGTCTACTACAACAAGTTTTCCCCGGCTCCGGTGAGGGAGGGACGATGACAGCGACGCCTCCTCGGCTCGCTTCAGTGCTTGTAGTCGTCGCTACGTGGTTTACGAATGTGGATGTAATTTTTATTATTTCTAATGTTCGTTGTACTACAATGATTGAAGATGAATAGATTGGATTTTTTTTTCAATAATAATAATAATATTCTCAAGGTAATAAATTGATTAAACGAAATTTCTTAGATTTTTACTGTAAATAATATTTCTTTCAAATAATAATAATAATTAAATTATAGTAAAATTTATATTTTCCTCATATTTTAAAATATCAAATTATTTATTAACAAAACCCGCAGCAACGCGCGGGGTATCATCTAGTTTTTAAAGTTGTTCGCGCGAACGCCCATCTATGCGAATTCATAAATCCAATGCATTAATTGGAATGAAATCCCACATCCTCCATCATTTTTATTCAGTTTTTGTAGGATGGTAAAATATGCAAAAAGTAAAATAAAATACATGATAATTTTTTACGACAAAAGTTTTAAAATGACATTTTTTGTATTATATATAAATGGTATTGCGATTTTGTTTTGTTTATCGGAAACAATTTTTAGACACTAAAAATCATGGTATTTTTTTGTGCGCTTTTTTCAAAATATGTCAACGGCAAATATTTGTTTACACAACATGATGTTTTTAACTCAATCATAGTATTTGTTTTTATCATTTACACCATGATAGTTCTATTATAGGTATCATGAAAATTTTAATATTAGACCATGGCAAACAAAATTAAATAGCTTCTTGCAAATTTTCTGGAGATCGCATGAGAATTTAAATTTATACGCCATAGTACTTTTTTTCCATTATAGGTTAGCACATGTATTACGTAAACTATAACAAATTTAAGTCTTTAGCATGCCAATTTTAGTTTTTGAACATTAAATTTCTTTAGCATGGCAAAAAAAACCTAGACTAATGCAATTTCTTATAATCATGATAGCTTTAACAAAAAATAGTTTTTCTTACCACATAATACAATGAATTTTTTTCTTGGTCACAGAGCAATTTGTAGGGACATGGTAAATTTTACCAATGTTAATCATTTTGTTCTCCTTCAAATGATGGACTTTTTTAATTGTATATTTTTTATGTACATGGAGCTATACAGTTTTAATAGTGTTTTATATATCCCCTGAAAAATTCATAATTTTTTTGGTTTCAAAATTTGTCATTTTTACAGCTTATTTGTCATGATGCTTTTGATAATTATATCTTCTTGGCTACATTGTAATTTTTTCAATGTTTTAATAATAGTATATATAGTCTTATGTCATTTTTAAAATTAATAGATTTGAAAAAATGTTATTTTTCAATAAGTGACATGCATTTTTTGAAATAAATATAAATTTATGTAATGTTATTTTTTTAAATAATACCTGGGCCTTTGGGCCACTTGAACCACTCCATCAAAACCGTGTTTGTAAAAAAAATACTCCATCAAAAGGGTCCCAGAGCTTTCTAAAAAAGATGGCTAATGTTGGTGGCCGGCCCACCGGCCCAATCTTCGGCCGGTCAGGCCTAGTCCGCTATGCACACTGTTTGCCGCTTTTCCTGTATTTGGCACATCGTAAATGTTGCAATCGTAGTATTAAAATGCTATGATATGTATTATTATAATATTAAAATGCTACTACATTGATCTATGTTATTTTTCGCTAATTGTGTGTATCTAGATGTATTCTAGTATTAAGCACATCCATTTTAGAGAGTGACATAAAAATTCAACTAATGATTTTGCAACAACAAAAAAGATGAAATGTAATCAGTGATGATGGGTTTTAAAGTTTGTTGCAACCGTTATTAAAAAAACTATCAGCGGTGATCAAATTTACTGCCACGAATTAATGATAAATATGATGCGCAACAATTTAATCAATTTTTTTTGCTGCAACAGTAAAAAAACTTAAGAAAAAGTGCATACAATAACCATATAACAGAAAAACTGCAAGCGGCATCAAAAAATGATATGAAGTATTTTATTTTTATTTTGCGAAGAGGTACGCAGCAATCTAAGACCATATACAATGCAAGGTGCTTAGAAGTGATGCTTACAGAAAAAACCATGTTTTTCTCTAAGCACTGGTGCTTAGATGTAAATGGTAGACGCTTAATTAGGCATCTCTCCTATAAAAATAAGCACTGGTGCTACAAAAAAATTAATTCATTTTACTAAGCACTTTCCTAAGCACCTTGCATTGTACAAGGCCTAAGCGTGTTCGTCGACAGCCTAAAACTGAGCCGGTCGGCCTAGAACGACAAAAAAAAACTCCATAAAAAACGTCCCCGAGCCCTTGTTCGGGCTGAGCAACCTCGCAGTTCGCTCACTAGTAGCACTCCGTATTAGCCTGCTTTCTAAATGTTCAATTTATCCTCAAAAAGAAATGTTGCAATTTAAAGCCAGTAGCGGTACGTCACCATTCACCGGTACAAAAGCGCGGTGGCGTCTGGATCCAAAATACGTACGACGCTCCGCACCACAGCCAAAGTTGGATCTTAATTTACTCGCCTTCAGTGCTCTACTCCTTCCTACCCCACAGTCAAGTAACGGTGCCCGCCAATCCACGTGTAGAATGACATCTTCCGGATCTCCTCCTCCTCCGTCCACCATTATGGAGTAAATAATGGTACTACTAAATTACTGCTCAACTTATAAAAAAGAAAAAAGATACTAAATTAATGCTGATGTTTATAAGAAATATTACCATACCTCTATTTTTCTAATTAAGATTCAGAGAGAGAGGGAAGAGTAGGCGAGGAGTGGTGCGGTGAAGGTTGGTGGCTAGTGGGGTCGTCTATCTAGTCTGACATCACCCAGGTCCGCCACGTCGGAGCCCACGAGCAGAACGCCACGAAAAAGAAACGGAAAGGAAAAGCGGACGAGAGGCGGACGGGGAGATGCCCGGGCCCACGCGGAGACGGGCCCCACCACCCGCACCCCCACTGCTGCCTGGCTGGAGAGACTTTCCTCGTGCCCTTTTAACCCACCCGCAGCAACCGGTGGGAGCAGGCGCCACGTCAGCCCCGGTGAAACCACCCCCCGTCCGGCACTGTCCAGATCAGGCCCATCCACGCGGACCCCGCCGCGCCCGGTGGTCCCGGGCCGAAACCGATACTGTTATTTATTTTTCTCAGTACGTACTGTACTGTACTAAATAAATAAATGTCCTACAAAAATAGGACTAGAAAATGGAAACAATTAAATAAATAAAATTAATCAGCAGCGAGCGAACAAACGGAGCGTGGCGCCATCACCCACCCACCTCCTACTGCCGGTGGAGGAGGCCACGGTTTCTCGAACCGCCACGTGTCGGTCATCCGGCCATGCTTGTTGCGTAAGGAAGCGTCCACGAGATTTTATCGCGGGTTCGGTGGTGGTAGACGGCGGGCCCCACGCGGCGGGGCCGATCCACGTTGGCGGTGTGACAGAAGGGCCGTCGGATGCGTCGGGCGGATCTGCACCGTCGGATGCGGGAATGGGCAGCGACAAAAAGAGGATGAGGCGAGGGAGGCGCCTAGAAAGCGAGCCACAACCCACAAGGAGGAGGAGGAGAGGAGGCCACACCAGACCAGAGCAGCCGCAGCCGAGGGAGAACTACAAGAAGAGGAGAGGGGAGGGGAGAGCTCCACCATAGGAGGAGTAGCACAGAGAGGAGGGAAGGAAGAAGTAGAAGGAGAGCGGCCTCTCTCTCTCTCGCTCGCTCTCCCTTTGTTCCGTAGATAGATTTGTTGCGGAGGCGGTTGGTGCTCGGATCTGCGCGGCGCGGGTCTGCCGGACGCCGGCGACGCGGCGGTCACCACGCGGGAGATCGGAGGCGCATGCCTCAGATCTGACATGGAGCGGATCCGGGAAGGAAGGAGGGCCGGCGTGTCCATGTCCGGCGGGCCGCCTCCGCCGCGGAGGCGCCTCAGGAGTAACGGCGCCGGGGTCGCCGGCGGTGCCGGCCCCAGGGACTCGCCGCGCTCCGAGAGGAGGCGGGGGGACCGGCTCATGCTCAACGGCAACGGCCGCGACGACGGCGACGACTCCTCCGACGACAGCCTCGGCGACGACGATGATGACGCCGACGAGGAGCTCGCCGCCTCCGCGTCCGCGCCGAGGTACCCGCCCGTGCAGCGGCGGTCTCCCAGCACCGCGCCTCCGCCGTCCCCGCCACAGCCCAGCGCGGGGCACCACCACAGCAGTAGCAGCAGCGGCGGCGGCGGCGGTTACAACAACAACAACAACCATCACCACCACGGCCAGCCGCAGATGCAGCGGAGGGGAGGCCCCAATCCCAAGGGCCCCATAGTGTGGAAGGCCGCCGACGAGATGATCGGCGTTCCTGTCCCCAGGAAGGCGCGCTCAGGTATGCACCACAAAGCAACCAAATCCCCCCCTCGCTGATTCTATTTGCTGTGTCCTCTTTCCCTAATCTCCCCGGTGTTTGTTGCGTTTCTCGCAGCTTCTACCAAGAGGTCTTCGCACGAGTGGACAGCCCCCGGCGGTGGAAGCGGCGGCGCTGCCGCAGCTGCAGACAACGCGCAGATCCAGCGGCCATCTTCACGGCCGATCTCACCGGCTTCCGCCTCGACCGCAGCTCCTGTCCGGAAAAAGCTGGTACGTTTTTCAAGGCCGACATAACCCATCTCCCCTATCCCATGATTCCTTAACTCTTTCCCTTACTGATTTCTCTCTCTCCGGTGTCTCGCAGAAACCACTTGGTGGCGGTGGGAGCAGCGGCGGTTCTGGGCCTCCACCGAAGCAGCGGCCGACGCCGCCCTCAGCTCCTTCGGCAGCCCCGCCTCAGCCGCCACCAGCAAAGATTTCCAAGTCGCCATCGTTCATTCAGGAAGAGATCGAGGTCGCCGAGGTGCTTTTTGGCCTCACACGGCAGTTCCCCTGCCCTCCCAAGCAGGAAAACATGAACCACAAGATGGACGCGCAGGAGGTCAAGTCCGGGAACTCTTCGCCGGCTCCGTCGTCATCTGGCGTCCGGCCGGCAGATTCAGCATCTCTCACCACTACAGGTGGGCAGCTCGTCAATTTTGATCTCCCTGTGATTTTCTGTTGCTAATTTTGGTTTTGTGGGTCATCTATGGTTTTCTGTGATTTTCTCGTCTAATGAACTCCCCCGACTGCTTTTGCCAGCCCCAAAGAGGAAGCGGCCACGGCTCCTCAAGCACGACAACGAGAACCGCCCGGCGAGCCCAGCAAAGCCGGACCCGGCAGAGCCACCCTCAAGGCCGGAAACGCTTCCGGTGGCAAGATCAGATGCAAAGACGCCGGTGTCGGCTGTGGCCGAAAGCGGTGCCAGCACCACTGCCCCCGCCACCGTTGGTGCGCAGCAGCAGGAGGCTGCCCGGGAGCCAGAGAAGAGGGGGGAGGACCACAGAGGAAGAGATCCAGAGCTCCGGGCCAGCGAATCAGATCGGCGGGATCACGGGCCCGAGAGTCAGAGTCGGGTCGAGCCGCCGGCGCCACCAGTCAAGCCGGGCGGCGAGGCTGCTGCTGCTGCGCCGGTCGGCTCTGAGGCCAGGAATGGGGAAGCCACCACCGCGACAAGGAGGTGGGCCATTTGGATTTTTTTTATATTATTGGTGCTGTGATAACCATTATTGCCTTTGGATTGTGCCGATCTGATTAGTATATTCACAATTTCGTGTGAATTGTTTTTTGTTTTTTTATCAGTGAGCTGGCGGCATCTGATGGCGCTCGGCAAGAAAAGTTTTGCATTGATCTCATGGTGGGTATATGCTTTCATCTGTGTGGTTGAATTGGTCTTGCGGAATTTGTTGGGCAAAGATTGAAAACGACAATTTTTGCCGCAACTGTTGATTGGCTTTTTTGTTTTCTTTTTAGCCTTTTTTTCTAACCTTTTTTCTCTCTCTCCCTCTTGTGTGCTTCTTCTAGGCTCCCCCTCCTGGGAAGCTATCTCCTGATAGAGATGGCTCTTCCGACCCTGATGCGGATAAGAAGGGATTGGATTCTGAGATGGACGTGGTGGGTGCCTGCCTGCTTCAGTTTCACCGATTCTGTTGATTGACCTCTTCAGCCCGAGCATTGGGTGTTTGATTCTCATCGATCTTTTTCTTGCTCTGGTTTCAGGATGATAGAGGAAATTCTGGAATCAAAGATGGTGAGAGGACTCGGAGAGGCCTGGAGATCAATCTGGAGGACGAAAGGGTGCAGAAGATTCCGGCAGATGAGCTTGCTCCCAAGAAGCTCACGCTGCAGCTGGATTTGGAGAAGCCCAGCCAAGGTGACGAAAAGTCGCCATCCGAGCGAAGGCAGCCGCCATTGCAGCAGCAGCAGCAGCAGCACAAGCCCTCAAAATCTGATGTCAAGCATGAGAAATCCCGTAAGAATGCTGCTCAGTTCTTTTCCATCTTCTCACTGGTTTTGTAAAAGGTGATTCTTTGTTGATTTGGGATTTTTCTTGTCCAGCAGCTCTACCGGCGGTTCCACCACCTATGCCAATGGCCGTTGGAAGCTGGATGGGGAGTTTCCCACCTTATGGGTGAGTTTTCACTGCTGTTGGATGTGTTATACGCATTCCTGATCCCTGAAGGATTGACGGTCTAAAGCCTGATTTGTTGTCTCTTATCTTGGCAGCTACATTGGTCCTGTTCCGGGACTATCAGCTCCTGCGCTTCATCACCCTATGGACATCAAGCCGGGGACTTCTGCTTCTGCTGGATTACAGGTTCGTTTTCTCACTTCAGCTATGGAGCGGTTCTTCACATTTGGAGTGAATTTCTCGGCCACATCTAAAGGTCTTCTACATTGCAGCATGGTGCATTTCCTCAACCGCCAGCACGCCCCAAGCGCTGCGCTACACATTGTTACATTGCACAGCAGATCCAGTACCACCAGCGAATTACAAAGATGAACTCTTTCTGGCCGCCAACAGCGGCTGCTGCTGCTGCCGCCGCCGCAACAAGAACTGCACCATTCTTTGCTCCAAGAGGATTCAACATGGGCGTTGTTCCACCTGCGGAGGCTGCCTCCCTTCTCGTGAACCCAATGCAGGGGAGCTACCCTGTCCGGGCTCACGTCCCGCCACAGGAAACTAAGACTCCTTCAATCGCGGCCTCTCCTTTCCAGGGGAGCTCCTCTAAGGATAAAGTGGCATCCAGCAGTGCCACTGTTGCTGAATCAAACCAAAGGAAGCAACCTCCAGCTCATGAACCACAGCAGTCCTCTCCGGTGCCAACCATGATGGTATGCTTGTGGTGGATTTTCATGCTATTCATTACTGGTATTTCTTATGGTTCTTTCGGTATTTTTTCCCTGTATAATTTTCTGTGCACCCTTGTTTCTTGCAGCCAGGGCCAGCATTCATCTTTCCATTCAACCAGCAACACGCTGCAGCAGCAGTGGCAGCTGCAACTGCAGCCAATCGAATGGGAGATGCAAAATCTTCTGGTGTCAGCAGTGCGATGCCATCATCTGCCGCTGCCCACGCTTCAGCAGCACACCCTGGTGCTCCGCCCATGAACTTGAGCTTTGCCAACTTGCAACCGGCTGATGCCCAGTTCTTGGCCATGTTACAGAATGGCGGCTACCCATTCCAGGTCGCTGCACATGCTGGAGCACCTCCATCATATCGAGGCATGGCACCACCAGGCCCAGGTGTACCGTTTTTCAATGGGCATGTCTACTCTCCCCACATGTTGCACCCATCACAGCAGCAAGGTACGCAGCAACAAAATCATCAGAAAAACCCCATGCCAAGCTTGTCCAGTTCGTCTCAGAAGCATCAGCCACAACAATCACAAGGGTTACTGGGATATGCACCAAATGCCAATGCTGCTGCCGCGGCGGTGGCAGCAGCTGCTGCCAACAGTTCCCAGAGCTATTCGAGTGGCAACCAACGTCCTGTTCTACTGCATGGCCTCGCTCACCGACAGGATACTGACAAGAGTCTGCAAGATGGCCAGTCCAGTGATGACAAGTCATCATCGCACCATCAGAAGGGTGGGTATGAACACAATTTTGCTGTTCCAGTGCATCTTCCGAATTTTGCGTTGATGCCAGCTGCTAGCAATCAGAGCGAGAAGAAGTCAAATGATCATCACCAGCAGCCGCCAACCAGTCGAGGCCAGGGGGTGCGAATTGATCTTGCTTCATCTCAGCCTTTTGTGATGCCCTTTGGTTCAATTGGTGCTCCTGGTTCTGCTCCAAGTGGTCTTGACTTCTCTTCATTGGCACAGAACCATGCGCTTTTCCAGAGCCATCAAGAAGCAGGACGGCATGGTTACCCTCAGCTCAATTTTGCTGCAGCCCAATCTGTTCAAGCTGCACAGCACAAGGCCCAGCATCAAAATGCTGCAGAAGCTAAATCTGTGGCTGGGGATTCGTCTTCAACACCAAGTGCTGGAGATGGTGAGAGAAAGAAATCAGCATCTGCAAAGTACCCGAGTGATTCACAGCAGCATTCTCTTTCCTTTGCTAAGCCAGAAAACAAGGCTTTTATGCACCCTTTCCTTGGTAGCAGTGCTAATGAGAGTTCATCACGCACTTTGAGCCTTATTGGTGCAGATGCTTCCAATGCCTTTGGGTTGGGCAGCAAATCTTCAAGTGCTTCTACTGCAGCAGCTTCATCAGCTGCAGCCCCATCTACACCATCCATTGCCCAGCAGCAACACCAGCAGCAGCAAATTCAGCAGCAGCAAATGCAGATGCAGATGCAGCAACACCATCAGCAGCAGATGCAGCAGCAATTCCAGCAGCAGCAACAGCAGCAGCAGCAGCAGCATCAACAGCAACTCCAGCAGCAGCATCAGCAGCAACAACAACAACAGCACCAGCAAAATTTGATGCAGCTTCAGAAACAGCAGCAGCAGCAGCAATTGTTTCAAAGTCATCTGAACTCTCGGCCCAGGTCTGCTGCACCTAGTAATGCAAGTGGATACTCTGACCGTTTGAATGCCACAAACTTTCAGAACTTAATGTATCCATCAAGCGCTTCGCAAGGGGGAGTTCCTGGTCAATCACCTCAATTGAAGTCATCATCAATGAGAGTGTCAGCTCCACCTTCAGCTGCATCTGTCCCTGCTGCATCATCACCCTCTAATTTGATTATGATGAAGAACAGTGGTCTCCATCAACAGCAACAAGCAAAAGCTCTGCAGGCCCTGTCCACCCCGAATCACCAATCACAAAGCATGGGTTCATCGAAGATGGGGCACTCTCTTACTAATCTTTCTACTGGAGGAGCAGGGGATCTTTCTCGATCTTCAAATGCTCCTGTTGCTTCTGGTTCGCCATCGAATTCAGTCTCCAAAAGCACTGGTGGTAGCCCACCTGCATCTGGAAGTGTGAAGGGTGGACAGCCAGTTGCCCAGTTGTCATCACCTCAACATCAGTCAGCCAAGAACTCTCCTTCTACTTCTGGATCCAAGTCAGCTTCCACAAATCACTACAACAGTATGCCATCGATCCTTGGTCAGCAACCAACCATGGCTCACTCTGGCGGTAAGCAGCAGTCACATGGACCCTCATTGAAACAACAGCAGCCGTTCCAACCAGGCGGCCACTTCTTTATCTCCAATGCTTTCCCGCAAGGTCCTCCTCAGCATGTAAATGCCGGAGCTGGTGCTGGCCTCTACCAAAAGCGGCCGGCTGACAAGGCGCAGCAGCAGCAGCATCAGCAGCAGCAGAATGCTGTATCTGGTTCGTCTGCGATGCTCTCTCTCAGCTCTGGTTCCATGTCGATTTCAACAGCGGCGATTCCAGCTGATGCAGCGAAGGCTCATGCCGCAGCAGGCAGCAACATGAAGGGTCTTCATCCAGCGGCTGGTGGTTTTATGCACCTTGCTACAGCAGGCCAATCTCCGAGTGGTTCGCCTCACTCTCACTTGTCAGCGGCACAATTGTCCTTTGGAGCAATGTCGATGCCCGTGAAGCCTACAAGTGATCAGAAACCTGCTGCTGGTAATGAGCCTATATATCCCTTTTTTTTCCCATGTATCGCCTTATAACAAGATGAGTTGTTTTGACTAACAACATAAACCATTGTGTTGTCAGGTAAGTAAAGGATAGAGATGCCCGAGCCCGAGCATAGGAAGGAATGCTGGTGATCTGAACCGGTGAAGCTAAGTGCTAATTGTGGAGACGGCTGGGTGCTTGGAAGAAGCGATTGCGACGACAGGCAGAGAGCGAAAGCTGCAAGAGGCGAGGCAGGCAGACCGTGGATGATGCGCCCATTCCATCCATGCAAAAGGAGCGCTGGCAATGAATGAATCGAGTAGACGTGGAAAATGGCTGACGGGAGTGATGATGGTTGTGCGTAGTAGGTTATCCTCCCATGGTGGAAAGCTTGGAGGTGCATAGAAATCCCCTTTTTCTAGCAGTTTTATGTCAAACAGCTCAATCTCTCTCTGAATTTCTTGCTTCCCCTCCCCTGCCCTCCAAACTGGTGGTCTGTTTAGATTTGTTGGTTTTTGTTGTTGTTCTCTTGACTGAAGGAAGGAAGTTTTAATTAGAATGCACTCACTAGGACAAGGGAAACTTTTGTGATGCTCTTGCCTTGCTCTTTCTCCCCCATGTGTTTTTGTTGGCAACACTGTCTCTGCTTGGATTGTTTTAGAAACAAAACAACTGGGGCACTAATGTAATGATGATCCATCCATCCATCCATGATTGGGAAGGAATAGTTTGGCCATGACCGACCTGCCTTTTGGGTGTGCGTTGTAATTAGAAGGAAATGAATCAAGTGATGGATGATGATGGATAATGTTAACAAGGCAAAGCAATTGTGGCCTATATGTGCAAGTGCAATGCTCTCTTCCTCTTGTCCGAAAGTGCAGGTCTTTCTGGTGCGCAGTCCGGCACGCCACTCCACTAAACCATTTGTTAACTTGGCTGGGCTGCCATCTTCTTGGTGCCTATCTAGCAGCACAGTAGGGACTCACATGGATGATGGATTTTGCTCCACTGAAGCTCTCGGGGCGATCACACGTGTGCGGCCTAATGGCCACCCAACGTGCAGGCTGAAAAGTATGAGAACAATTATCTATCCCGGGGCGGGGGGACATCGCTTTCCTTTCCCTTGGCGCAAGGTTGGGTTGGCGTTGAGTGTTGACATTTCCTCCTGTCCGGCGGAGTGGGTCTGCACGCATGCCATGGATGTCCAGTCCAGTCCAGATGCAGCGTCGGGGGGAGACGGGGAGGTTGTTGGTGGCATGTGATTAGTGGCGTGCTACTGCTGGATTGTTTGTTTGGGTTAACCTGGGTGACCTTTTCCACCACGCACTCATGACTCATCACCCATCCATCCATCTATCATCCATCATCCATGCCATGGCTCCTGCTAGTAGTGTAGGATAGGAGTATCTCTCCTGATATCTTGTGCATGCACACATCCTGTGGACCCACCGCCTGTCATTATTGCCAAAAACATTTGTCTTTGATTGGGGAGTGCTTCTTCTGCTGTCCACTTGTTGGTTTTTGGTCAGTAATAAAATCCCGTGTTCCCCCGTCGCTGTCGCTGTCGTTGTCGTGACGCCAGGCTGTTGGCGAGTTACTCTACTACCGACTCTGTCTGTCCACAACTGGATTTGTCCTTGCCGTTTACTCGCTCCGTGCGACGGACACTCCTGCTCTCTCAGTCAGGCTCCCCGAAACACCCAACCTATCGTGGCCTACGGTACGGATTTGATCTACGGGCCAAGTAGGCAATAGGATAACAACATTTCTCCTAGGATTTTCAAAACGCAGGGATAGAGTGGGGAAAATATACTAGGATTCAGTGCCGTGTTCTCTTGATTTCTTGAGAGAGTGTTTGATAGCGCATAACAGAAAAGGAAATTCTACCAATTGGTTCGAGTGCACGGGAATTTTACTCTAAAATAGAGCATGGACGAATCGTAGGGTTTCCTTCCCATAGAAACAAACCCCGAAGATTTCAATCTTGTGAATCGAATGACTGATGCATGCCGGCTTTTTAAAAAGACAGAGAGTGTCCCACCTCTTCCAAAAAAAAACAACAACACATGGGTAAATCTTAGCAAACGAGAGTGGGAGGGGAGATCCTAAGTAGAGGATGTTGTGTTGGGTGGCATATCTAGCAAGACGACTCATAAGCGTGATAGTGACCCTCCTCTGTGGTTCAAGATTGCCGTACCTAGAAATGACCCTCCTGGTCATGGAGGGGGAGGACGGCATCGATGCTTAGATCTCAAATTCCGGATTCAACAATTACCGGGAAATAACCCATAGGGTCATGAAGAGGGAGGACGCCATCGTTGCTTATATCTGAAAGCCTGAATTCAGAAATTACCTCAAAATAAACCTCAGAGTCATGAAGGAGGACGCCGTTGATGCTTAGATCTCAAAGCCCAAATTCAGCTATTACCTAGAAATAACCCTTAGGGTCGTGAAGAGGGAGGATGCCATTGATGCTTAGATCTCAAAGTCAGAATTTAGCAATTACCTGGAAATAAACCTCAGGGTCATGAAGAGGGAGGACACCATCGATGCTTAGATCTCAAAGCCAGAATTCAGCAATTACCTGGAAATAACCCTGATGGTCATGAAGAGGGAGGACGCCATCGATGCTTAGTTCTCAAAGTCAGAATTCAGAAATTACCTAGAAATAACCCTCCGGGTCTTGAAGAGGGGGGGACACCATCAATGCTTAGATCTCAAAGTCAGAATTCGATAATTAACTGGAAATAACCTACTAGTCATGAAGAGGGGGGGGGACACCATCGATGCTTAGCTCTGAAAGCCTTAATTCAACAATTACCTAGAAATAAACCTTAGGGTCGTGAAGAGGGAGGATTCCATCGATGCTTAGATCTCAAAGCCTGAATTCAACAATTACTTGGAAATAACCCTCAGGGTCATGAAGAGGGAGGACACCATCAATGCTTAGATATCGAAGCCTAAATTCAGCAATTACCTGGAAATAACCCTCATGGTCATGAAGAGGGAGGATACCATCGATGCTTAGATCTCAAAACCTGAATTCAACAATTACCTACAAATAACCCCCAGGGTCATGAAGAGGGAGGACGCCATTGATGCTTAGATCTCAGAGTCGAGATTCAACAATTACCTGGAAATAACCCTTAGGGTCATGAAGAGGTAGGACACCATCGATGCTTAGATCTCAAAGTCTGAATTCAGCAATTACCTGAAAATAACCCTCAGGGTCATGAAGAAGGAGGATGCGATCAATGCTTATATCTCAAATCTTGAATTCAGCAATTACCCCGAAATAACCCTTAGGGTCATGAAGAGGGAGGAGGCCATAGGTGCTTAGATCTCAAAGCCTGAAGTCAGCAATTACCTGGAAATAACCCTCATGGTCATGAAGTGGGGTGATACCATCCATGAATCCAACATTTACCTGGAAATAACCCTTGGGGTTATGAAGAGGGAGGACGCCAACGATGCTTACATATCAAAGTCTAAATTCAACAATTACCTTGAAGTAACACTCAGTGTCATGAAGAGTGAGGATGCCATCGATGTTAGATCTTAAAGTCTGAATTGAGCAATTACATGTAAATAACCCTTGAGGTCATGAAGAGGGAGGATGGCATTGATGCTTAGATCTCAAAGTTCGGATTAAAAAATTACCTGTAAATAATCCTCGAGGTCAAGAAGAGGTACGACACATAAATGCTTAGATCGAAAACTCTGAAATAGAAAATTATTTGAAAATAACCCTTAGGGTCATGAAGAGGGCCACCACCATCCATTCTTAGATCTAAAACTCTGAATTCAGAAATTACTTGGAAATAACCCTCATGGTCAAGAAGAGGCCCGTCACCATCCATGCATCGATCTGAAACTCTGAATTCAAAAATTACTTGAAAATCACTCTCAGATCTAAATATCTGAATTCGGTAATTACCTGAAAATAAACACATGGTCATGAAGAGGGACCGCGCCATGCATGTTTAGATCTGAAACTCTGAATTTTGCAATTACTTGGAAATAACCCGCAAGGTCATGAAGAGGGATGACACCATGCATGCTTAGATCTAAAACTCTGAATACGACAATTACCTAGAAATAACCCCCATCGTCATGAAGAGGACGACACCATCCATGCTTAGATCTAAAACTCCCAATTTAACAATTACATGGAATAAACATTAGGGTCATGAAGAGGGAAGACACCATCCATGCTTAGATCTATAACTTGGAATCCAGGAATAACTTGCAAATAACCCTCAAGGTTATGAAGAGGGATATCGATCCCTAGATCTATACCTTTCAATCCAGGAATTAGTGCAAGCAATCCTCAAGGTCGTGAAGAGGGAGGACGCCATCGATGCTTAGATCCATAACTTTCAACCTGGAAATTACGTGCAAGTAACCCTCAGGGTCATGAGGAGGGAGGACACTATCGATGCTTAGATCTAGAACATTGAAGATTCATGAGAGCACACCATCGACGATGATAGGAATCCTAGAGGAGGGTAGAGAGACATGTTGGTGGAGCGACCACAACATGGAAAGCACAAGGATGGTGGGCATGTGACTATGAATATGTCCTCGCCGACGGCGAGGGGGGGGGGAGGGGGAGACGATGCCCATGATTTGGATTGTGACTATATGAACCGGTGAACTGTCAATTGTGCTACAGGGATGAATTACAATCAAGAAAATGGGCGCGCGGGGGGGGGGGGGGGGGTGTAGAAATGGTAGAGGGTAAATATATATTTAGAAGTAATTTATTATTTCTAGAGGACAGAAAGAAACACGATAGTGTGCGGAGGTGGTCATGCTTCAAAAAGGCAACGAGCCCCACCCCACCCCACCCCACATAATTCGACAACTATATGGTGGATGTTTGGTATTCCCGTGCGTTAAGGTTTTTGGTGCACGAAGTAAGAGAGCGATGTGAACCATTATATATTGTTATAATTTACTAATTACAATCTTTGTGTATTAAATAGACAAAAACACGAATTTCCTTGCAAGTTATAATAACATATGTTGATTTCTAAGACTATACTAAATGATATACTACGTTATATAGTCAAGTACATATATTACCCGTGTATATACCATATTTTACATATTTGGTTTGACGACATTTTATGATGGCTCCTCTTTAAAACCTTCATATATGATATACCTCGTTTATGGAAAGAAAATTTACAGGACTAGTAGGAATTTTTTGGATGAGACCTTTCGATGTGTGGGTGAGCCAATACTGAAAGATCAAGCCGGCACACACTTATTAAGTACCGTTGCATGATTAGTACAATGCTTGAGTAAATCACATTACACTCTAAAATTCACCACATCCTGGGCAACAATGTACGGGGGCTTGATTTCACTACTTCAGGGGTGAGAGTCTATATAATCAATGTTGTCTGTAAAATGTGAATTCTCCGCCAACTCGTGAAGTGGCATCGTCCCAATGGGGGACTCATGCATCTAACTGTCGTGCACTACAACACAATGAAAGTCAGCCATCGATCGATTGATCAAGTTCTTTGATGTAATATGAAAATAAGAAGACTATCTACACTATAGTGCACACAGTAACTGTTGGATATGTGCTCTAGAGGCAAATAATAAAGATATTGTTTTGTCACATATTTGTTTGTTCATAGTAAGTTTATACTATGCTATAATTGTATTAAGCGTAAAAATTAATACACGTCTATTATATAAACAACCAAGTCCCTAGTTGACTCTAGTATACTAGTTCATTGTGCAACTAATGATCAAGGTTTCCTGATCATGGAGACACATACGTCCATTGACAATGAAGTCATGTCATTAGGAGAATGGTATGATGGACGCACACCCAAATAAAATCATTGCAATGTGATCCTGTCACATAGTTCAACATTCTGATAACTCGGTAACGTAGTAACCTGATCCTTCGATCGTAAAGATCATATGTAATCACTATATCCGGACGACGCCTTAATTGTATCAACCGTCACACCGTAACAGGATGACCATAAAGGTGCAACTCAGGTACTCCAAAATAATATGTAGAGGAGTATGGATTAGAGCGAAATTTGTCCATCTGAGTGACAGATAGGTACTCTGGGCCCACTCGGTGATGTTGCATCATACATCTTGAAAGTATGTGACTAGGTCATGGAGTTGTAATATCATAGGACGGGTAAATATGTTTGTCAGTAACGAGGATGAACTAGGTATAGAATACAAACGATCAAACCTCAGACAAATAAAGTACCATAGAGACAAAGGGATTATGACTCAACGTTAAAGGTTCAAACGATGAAGTTAATTCGTGGAAGCACAGGGGCCATCATGGATTGTAACTAGGTCCCTCTGTTGGTCATTGATCGGAGAGTGTCTCGATCATGTGTGCAGTTGTCCCGAACCGTAGGGTGTCACGCTTAAGGGTATTCGATGCATTTAGGATAGATTCGGGATTACCGGAGAAATGAGAGAGAACTCCAGAATTGTTCCGGAGATGATCAAAAAATTGTTCTAAGGTTTTGAATTGTTCAAAATATTATTTAAATATGTTTTAGTATTGGGACAATTACATCCATACCACTAGTTGTATCACACCTGTGGGTTTTTCCCCTAAATTAAAAAAACCCACGTTTTTCCCAAGCCGTTTTGATGCATTTATGCTTTTGCTTCTCCGTGATGATTCCGTCCGGTCAGCGCCGTTTGACCATAAGTGGAGCTAGTTTTGGACACGACTTGCCCTCACTTGCTCTTTCAGGTGGGCCCTGACTCACTCATTCCCCATCTCGCTGCAGTCGCTCTCTATCTCTCGCGCGACGAACCCTAGGTGAACCCTAGGCGACCACCACTACTAGAGAAATATGTAACAACCCAGTTTTCAGAAAAATTAAAATTTTTGTTTTCGGTGTGAATTGTTTGATTGTCTGATTTGTTTGCGGTGTTTGCATCCCCGATTTATCGATCGGCGATTATTTCCCCCCTCTTATCTCGTATCGGACGGAGACTGACCTTTTTCACCCTGACACTCGACCTTTGCGACACCGGGTTTCACCCGATCACCGTCGCGAAAGCCGCACGAGACTAGCCGCAGCCAACGGAACGAAAAACCCCGTTTAATAATTAAACGGGATATTTTTATAGCGCGCCGGAAAGTGTTTTCGGAACGGTTCCAGCGCGAGGTGAACGCCTCCGGCTCGACGTGCTGATCGAGCAGTTCGAAGTTTTACCCGAATTGGAGGTACTGCGGACCCCCGGCGGTCAGAAACGTGACCACCGTGCGCGCGAGAGAAAAACCGGGGATGTTTTTGCAAACTGCCAGCCACCTGGGCTATATAAAGACCACCACACTCCCACCCATTTCTAGGGTTTCCCTAGCCACATTTTGCAGCCACCCCCTTCACAAAAGCCCCAATTTTCGCAGCAGTTTCAGCCCAGCAGATCTGGACCGTCAGATCGCCCGATTTGACGGCCGAGATCGCCCTCCACCTACCTCTCTCTTCTCCCACCCCCCTCTCTCTCCAGCCCGAGGAGGAGCACCCGAGCCGAGCTCGCCTGCCCGTGAACCGCTAGGTGGGCCCCCTCCCAAGCTGGGCCGGCCAGCCCACAGCGCCCCGAGGCCCACTCCAGCGGCCAGCCCCAGCCAGCCCATGCCACCTCCTCTGTTCCAGTGGGCCGAGCCCACTATTGGGGTGAGCCCTTTATTTTTTTAGTATGACCCTGCTGTATTTTTTTTCTAAGTCTGATGTTTTGTGCTGCTGATTTGATTCCGCGTTGAAGATAGCAAGCGATCCGTAGCCCGGATGACTTCGCGCCCAAAAGACGGATTGTTTAGAATTGCGTTTAATTTAATTCATCTTTTGTGAGTATTTTCATTTGAGCTCATATTGATTGTGTAATTGTGTGTTGAACAGGGCATCAGGCCGTTAAACTGCTACTTTTGCTATTATGTGCTGCTGTTTATATTTTGTTGCAACTTTGCATGATGATTGTGACTCATCCATGAGGCCTATTGCATTGATTCTTTTTCCATTGTGTTAAGCATCATGTGTAATTCAATTCCATGCTTTAACTTGTCATGTTTGGGTTCTTTAGCAGTATTAAATCTTGCTCCAAAGTAGCTACCCTGCTGTTATTGTGCTGCTGTTGCTGAAACTGTTATTTTGTTGCAACTTCGGTCGACGAGTGTGTCGCGACCGTTTATCGGAATTGAGTGATTCCAATTGCATATTGTTAAGCATCATGTCTACTTTCATTACATGTATTGTATTTCCATGATATGCTTGCTGGTCATATAGTTATTGAGCTCCAAAGTTGCTATGCTGCTGTTTTTGACAGCCACCTCAGTTTTTCTCTAAGTCTGTTACTTTGCGATGCCATGTTGTTTGCTTAATATCTTTTGATCTATGATACCTTTTTGCATGATTATTTTTGCCATGCCTTCCCTGTCATGTCTACTTTAATTGCAAGTCATTTGTGATCATGTTTGCATTGATTATCCTGTTTTTGCATTGCTCTAAAGTGTGCTTCGTGATGTTGGCAGTTTGTGTGCATAACTTGTTTTGCTTGTATCTTTTTAACCGTAACTCCGTTTGGGGTGTTCTTTATATGTAACTTGATTAGTTTTTCGTGTACTTTGTGTTTATGCTATTGTTTGCTGTTGTTAACCAACCTAAAATATGGTTTAGGACATAACAGTACCAAATGTTTTAATCATCGTGCGGCACCTAGTGTTATGCCATGTTTAGGTTGTGCCCCACTTAAATTGACTAGCATAGATAGTTTACTTTGTGCTTCACCTCTTGCCATGTTTGTGTGCTTTTCCGTGCTTGCTTGAGTTGCCATGTTAATAACCGTTGGTTGATCACCTGTAGCTAAGCAACTTGAGCCACCGTAAACGTGTGGTATTCGTCGTGTGTGACCGATACCCCACTTAAGCTGTTAGTAACCGTTCCCGACGATAGATCCGTATCGCGTTGCTGTGCCTTGTGTTGCCTCTTTGATCTTGTATTTCTCCGTAGTAATAGTGGTGCACCGTTGATTGCTTTCCAGTGTTTTCCTCTTGTGTGCTCCTGCGGGTACCTCTCGGAGACGATGCGAGCTTGCGATCGACTACACCTTCGGAACCCGACTTATCAACAGGCAAGGACTATACATTACTTATGATCCATTCTATTTCAACCAGCGGTTTGCATGCTAGTCTAGGTTAGGTTCGATGTTTGATCCTACCACATGTTTACAACCTCTTTCAAACCGATACAACCATGTCCCTTCCCAGCAAACCTTGTACTTCTATGTTACTATTGCTCGTTGCTCAGCCCCTGCTTAGTATGCATGCTTAGGATGCTACGATGTTACCCTATTACTCCTGGGTTTGGGATATCACATTATTATTATTGTTGTTGATGATATGATTATTTTAATGTTGACTATATTCGACGAAGGATGGAAGGTCTAGGCTATCCCGCCCCGACGCTTTGTTCCATTCGAGTCACCTAGGATCCGAGTTCCGGGTATTGGTTTTAAGACTGAGCGTGCCTAACCGCGTGTGGGATTTTATGGGGTCCCCTTTTCTTACCTACCTAGCTTCAAACATTTCTAGTGGTGGCCCAAGCTGATTTACCATTTGAAACCGTGTGTGTGCTGGTCAGCTGCCAGTTGTTTTCAAACCAACTCGGACCAGTGAGGACTTAGTTCCCTTGCTGGCCCACCTTGTTCAGCTGAGGACCCGGTTTCCCATGTGTGATTAACCGGCTATCCAAACCTGCGATAGATGGTAGAGACCAGATCGAGAGAGCGGCCGGCTCCTGAGATGGATGTCGACTCACCGGGGGCCACCCGGATTTGTTCGTTGTTAGCTAGAGGGACCTGTCGTTTGGGATCTCTTGGAACTAAATCATAAAATGGTTGCCTGTGATGGGTAGCAACTGAGAGTGATGGACGTACGTGCGGAGCCTCGTAATGGGAAGTTGGTACACCCCTGCAGGGTTAAATCTTTTCAAGAAGCCGTGTCCACGGTTATGGACGACTTGAGACCTACTCCTTGTTCATAGACAACAACAACTGAGATAATTTTAATATAACTTGATCAACGTGTGTGTGCCTTGACTGCTTCTTCTTCGTCGGGATACGAAGAGGAGGATAAGTATAGGATAGGTGTTATGTTTGCGTAAGTAGTTCATAGCAAGACTTGTTGGAGGCGATTCCTCATCGAATGCTTGGCTTATTACCTTACTCTTTAGATCGTTAGCCACTTCATAAATGCAAGTGCGGCAGCAACCTCACCACTTACCCTTTCCTTACCGTAAACTACTAGTTGTCCTAGAATGACGAGTGATGAAGTCCTTGCTAGGTCAGATGACCACTACAGTTGGATGCTGAGTACCTCTGTACTCATGATACTACCCCCAAACTCTTTTCAGGGTTCTGATCGACAACAGGTGTGGTGACCGACGTTTCACGTGGAGACTCGACGACGACTAGTTAGGCGGATCCCGGCGGACGGCCTGGACCCGTGTAGTTATGGGATCGATGTTTTTCTATTTGCCACTAGGCATTTGCTTGTAGTCTGTACTCGGACATATATCTTCCGCTGTTGTATTATATTTGAGGCAGTTGTATGCCGATTGTATGAGATGTTGTATCCTGTATCTGTAATGTTGTGATATCATGTTGGAAATCCGGGGCATATGGCTTTGTCATATGTCGCGGTGGGACCGATATGTGCTTCGTCCCCGGATCTGGGTGGAAACACCTAGATCTGGAACAGTACCGCATATCGGGCCTTACAAAATATCTATACATGGAAACCTTATTAGTGGCGCATTTTATATGTAATGCGCCACTATGTTGTAAGGGGTGGCGCACTGGTAAAAAATGCGCCACCCCTAAGAATGGGCCAGCCCTTGATCCTCTTATACGTGGCACATTTGGAGAAATGCGCCACCCCTAAGAACCTTATAGGTGGCACATTTTGAAAATGCGCCACCCCTAAGAGCTTATGGGTGGCGCATTTTGGAAATGCGCCACCCATAGGGGCTTAGGAGTGGCGCATCTTGCATATTGTGATGCCCCCAAAATCAAGTCGTGTACAGTAATCATACACGCAAGGTACACGATCGATATTAGGGACTCACGGTGAGATATCACAACACAAGTCTACAAATAAAATAATACAAGCTGTTTAATACAAGCCAGGGGCCACGAGGGCTCGAATACAATAGCTCGAAAGCACAAAGTTAGCGGAAGCAATAGTATCTGAGTACAGACACAAGAATACAAGGTTGCCTTAAGAAGGCTAGCACAAATAACAACAGATCAAAAAGGCGAGGCCCCCTGCCTGGGAACCTCCAAAGTACTCCTGGACAACGGGGAACTCGACGTCGTAGAAGGCATGGGGGATATTCACGTTGCGGTGGTCGGCATCGGAGATCTCCTGCTCCTGGACTCCAAGGCTCCAACGTCGACTGCAGCGGCCGATCAGGCAAAACATAAAGGGGGAAATAAAGCAAAGGTGAGTATCTAGCATACCCACGAGTCTTACGTCCGCTACTAAGCATTTATGCATTTGTATCAAATGGAAAGGGGAGGCTGTATATAGTGGGCTACAAGGTAGAAATCAGAATAAGGGTAAGAAGCTAGGCCTATCGAAGACTAGCATCTTCTGACGAGTCTTGCAGCATGAGAAGAGAATCATCCAACAGTTTATATAAAGCATAAAGTAACAATGAAGCAGAAGTTGCTGCAGCATTGTATAATAGTAAGTTGTAATGATTAATAATAATATATGCCTCCGAGTTCCCCTCCTCGACTACCCTGCGAGGAAGAAAACCCAGAACCAAACGTTTAATAGTAGTAGTTTGTAGTGGTAAGATCCAGCTTCATCATAAAGCGTCCTGTTACCGTGGACACGGCTATTCGAATAGATTAAACTCCCTGCAGGGGTGCACTACTGTTCAGGCTGCACGCTCGGATCTCCAGGGTGGAGGGAACCTTGTTAGGGAACGCTCCACCAAAGCTATCCGACACTCCGTATCCCATCCTAGGCTCAACAGAGAGGCCATCCTCCGGACTATATCCTATGCAATCAGGGGTCTAGGAACCCTCACCCTTCACGCTCCTGCACGGTGCATGGCTGGACGGTGAAGCAAAAGCAAATCCAAATACACCGTCCGGATGAAGAAGACACCACTTCCCGGCGCAGGCCGCGGTACTACTGAGCTGACGTCTGAAGAGCTTTCAGACAAACTACGACGCAGGGGAGCCCATAACTCCTTATCCCACGTGAAGGTAGTGCGTACAGACCAACGGGCCTCTCAAGTCATCCGACAAACCATTTAGCATTTTATTTAACCTGCGTGACAACCGTTATCGTTGCCTCGACTTAACTGACCCGCGGACAACGACAACAGTCATGACCACTAGTACATCGGTGCCTGCCCTGTCCTCCCACCAAGTCTCTGCGGTTACCAACAAGGTGAACCGACTCCTTACCTTATCTCGCGTGTGCTCTTGGTAGAGCTCGACTTTTCGTGGTTTTGGTAACTCTCGCGAGATACGAGCAGGGGCCAAGCACGCCAGTAACGTCGGTCGTACCCTCCTTGTCGTTCCCGACGCAATACCACTCGCGGGCACCGTTGGGTCGCACGACTTGTTACCTTAAGGACAACTGGGGCTCAGGACCCTAGGGCGGCTATACAGAGTCAGCAACAAGTGGAGTACGGGGATTACTCCTCGATAGCTCCACTTGGTGTGGCTTGGCAGAGCCGAGGTAGGGGCCTTAGGCGGTGTCTGCATTGTACCGTACCTGTGCAGTTATAATCATCGTATCCGCGTTCACTCCCCAGAGTGATCACGGCCCGCTATCTAATCCTAGTTGACTAACAAAGCGCATGGCTCACTGCTGAATATAATATATATCTATAAGGCAGCATAGGATAAAGGAAGTTACATCAAGAGGCGCCAAAAACAGGCTATGCAAATGAATAGAATTGTAATCGTAGCAGCAACAGTAACAATGCCTAGTGCAAGAAATGTACGAAAAAGATAGGCGATATCTGGGGAAGAGAATGACTCTGCTTGCCTGGAAGCTCGCGGTAGCGGTACGGTCGTCGTCGACGTAGTCGATCACAGCGGTCGTCGGGACTACCGGACAATAAGAGAGGGGGAAGAAACAATAAATACACGGCAATAATAGCAATACAAATTCAAGACATGGCAAACGCAGTGTTGGCGGTGTTCTAACGCAGTACAATGTGTTATGCTCGTAGCGGGAATTCATCCTGGGATGAAATACCGGCTCCGGGTGATTATCGACAAACGGTTTGGAGGGGGAAGGTTCCATGTCTGTAGTGTCATGAACATCTGACAGACATTTGGATAGTGTAACCGTGATCGTTGATGCATTCAGAATGTTTCCATCCGGAAAGTTTTATCGATACCGGGTAATTACCGGACAGACGACCCGGAGGGGGAAAGTCTCGGGTGCAGTATGTTAGAGGGGTGCGGTGGGTATGCGGGAAGCGTATTCGGAACGGTTGCATTTTTCCAAGAAACTTTCATGCATAAAGTTTTTCTATCGGAGCTACGGTTTAAAATATATTGAATATAAAAGTTTAAATCATTTAAAAACATTTATTGGATTTATTTTTATTCATAAATCAACATTATCCAGAATAGTAATCTTTAACTGTTCAAACCTGATCAGTGGGTCCCACTGGTCAGCCTCACATTTTAATAAATCAATTTAATAAATTAAAATAACAGTGGGGTCCCACATGTCATTGACTGTTGTTTTATAATTTCTTTTTAGTTAATATAATAACCAACAGGGCCCATCTGTAAGCCACACATGTGCTGTTTAATTAAATTCAGAGGGTTAAGTGGGTGGGGCCCATCTGTCATAGACACAACTACCAAACATGTTTCTATTTTAATCTAAACAACTAGTTGGTTAGATGGGGGCCACATGTAAGTCACATGGGGTTATTTAACTTAGCAATTATCTTAATTTTAATAACCTGGCCTTGGGCCCACTGTTAGTCTCAGGGGAGCAAGATTAGCGAGCGACTAATGGCTAACCACGCCCACACTGGAGAGGCAGAGCACGGCGATGGACGTTCGGGCATCCGAGGCGGAGGGGCCGCGACGGGTGTGTGGCCACGGGGCGGCCGGCCTCAGCCGAGCGCCACCAGGCAACCGCTGCACTAGCAGCAAGCTGGAGCCGCCGCAGCAGTGCTGTGTACGGGGTGGCACAACCACGACAGTCGGGTGCACGACCGGGGAGGCGCATGTGTGACGCCCCCAAAATCAATCCGTGTACAGTAATCATACACGCAGGGTACATGGCTGAGATTAGGGTGCCACGGTGAGAATATCACAGCACAACACTAAACACAAAAGGATAAACCAACATGTTACAATAAAGGGGGGGTCACTCGGACCCGAATACATAAGTTATACAAGCCATAATATCTGAGTACAGACATAGTTAGTCAAGTTTTGCCTTAAGAAGGCTAGCACAAATAACATCAGAGATACAGATCGAAAAGGCAAGGCCTCCTGCCTGGGAGCCTCCGAAACTACTCCTGGTCCTGGTCAGCGGGGGTCTCGACGTAGTAGTATCCGCCTCCGGGGTACTCCTGCTCCTGGGCTCCAACGTCGACTGCAGCGGCCGATCAGGCAAAACATAAAGGGGGAAATAAAGCAAAGGTGAGTATCTAGCATACCCGCGAGTCTTACGTCCGCTACTAAGCATTATGCATTGTATCAACGGAAATAAGAGGTTGTATATAGTGGACTGCAAGATAGAAATCAGAATAAGGATAAGAAGCTAGGCCTATCGAAGACTAGCATCTTCCGACGATGTCTTGCAGCATGAGGTAAGAATCAGCCAACAGTTCATATAAAGCATAAAGTAACAACGAAGCAGAAGTTGCTGCAACATTGTATAATATAAGTTGTAATGATTAACAATAATAATAATGCCTCCGAGTTCCCTTCCTCGACTCCCTGCGAGGAAGAAGACCCGAAACCATACAGTTTAATAGTAATAGTTTCTAGTGGTAAGATCCAGCTTCAACATAAAGCGTCCTGTTACCGTGGACACGGCTATTCGAATAGATTAATCTTCCCTGCAGGGGTGCACTGGCGTGACTCTACGACGCTCGGATCTCCAGGGTGGCGGGAACCTTGTTAGGGAACGCTCCACCAAAGCTATCCGACACAAAGTAGCCCATCCTTCGGCAATCAACAGAGAGGTCATCCGCCGGACTATATCCTATGTACGCCGGGCTTTGGACCCTAACCCGAACGTACTCCTACACGGTGCGTGACTGGCCGGTGAAGCAAAATCAAAGCAAAAACAAATACACCGCTCGAGCAAGAGAAGACAACACCACTTCCCGGCAATCAGCCCGCGGTACTGCTGATGTCTGAAGACCCTCGAACGAGACTACGATGCAGGGGAGCCCACACTCCTCGTCCCACGTGTAGGTAGTGCGTACAAGCCAAAAAGGCTACTCAAGACATCCGCCGAACCATTTAACATTTTAATTAACCTGCGTGACAACCGTTATCGTTGGCTCGACTTAACCGACCCGCGGTCAACGACAGCAGTCAGGACCACCAGTACATCGGTGCCTGCCCTATCGTCCCACCAAGTCACTGCGGTTACCAACAAGGTGAACCGTCTCCTTACCTTGTCTCGCGTGTGCTCTTGGTCGAGCTCGACTTTCGTGGTTTGGTAACTCTCGCGAGATACGAACAGGGGCCAAGCACGCCAGTAACGTCGGTCGTACCCTTCCTGTCGTTCCCGACAATATACCTCTCGCGGGCACCGTTGGGTCGCCCGACTACTTACCTTTAAGGACAACCGCTGTCCAGGACCCTATGGCGGCAAGACAAAGTCAGCCTCGAGTGGAGTACAAGGATTACTCCTGGATAGCTCACACTTGAGGTGACTAGGCATAACCCAGATAGGGGCCTTTGGCGGTGTCTGCTTTGTACCGTACCTGTGCAGTTGTATATATTGTATCCGTGTTCACTCCCCTGAGTGATCACGTCCCGCTATCTAGTCCTAGCTAACAATGCGCAGGGCTCACTGCTGAATATATGCATAATTATAACAGGCAGCATAGGATAAAGGAAGGTACATCAAGGGGCGACAAAAACAGGCTATGCAATTGAATAAGATTGTAATCGTAGCAGCAGCAGTAACAATGCCTAGTGCAAGAAATGTACGGAAAGATAGGCGATATCTGGGGAAGAGAATGGCTCTGCTTGCCTGGAAGCTCGACGGTAGCAGTAGGGTCGTCGACGAAGTAGTCGTACCCGGCAACGGTGTAGTCGGCGGTAGCAGCGGGGTCTACCGGAGATTAAGGGGGGGGGAGGAAACAGTAAATACACAGCAATAATATACAAACAAATACATGGCATGACGTATGCAAAGTTAACGGTGGTCTAACGCAGTACGATGTATCAGGCTCGGAGCGGGAATTCATCCGGGGATGAACTACCGGCTCCGGTTGATTACCGGACAGGGCGATCGGAGGGGGAAGGTATCATGCCGGAGGTGTCGTGGACATCCTACAATGATAAGGGGGGTGTATCCGTGTTAATTGAACCATTTCGGACAAATTTCGTGCTCAGAATAAATTCATCCGGATACTTTAACAGTACCGGACGAATTATCGGACAAACGGTCCGGAGGAGGGGAATGTCGATGTTCGGTATGTTAGAGGGGGGTGGTTGGTATACGGATAGCGTATCCGTATCCGTTATATTTTTCTGATCAATTTTCATGTATAAAGTTTTTGAATCTGACTTACGGTTTAAAAGTTATTGAATTTCAAAGTTTTAAATCATTTAAATGATTTTCTGAATTTCTTTTATTATTATAACAACATTATCCAGAACATTATCCAAAACAGTGCCTGACATGTGGGACCCACATGTCAGCCTGTGTTTATCAATAAAACATGTTATTAAATTTTAAATATCCCTGGACCCACATGTCATACTAACAATTTTAAATTTCTTTTAATAAAACAAATATTCAGTGGGTCCCACTTGTCATTGTAACAATTTTAATAAAATTATTTTTATTAAGTAAAAAGGCCAGGGGCCCACCTGTCATCTTCACATGTTATGTTAATATTAACAGTTTAATTAAAGGGGGGAAGGTCCACACGTCACCGTCTTAAGGGGGGATTAGCAGTGGCTAATCACCTGGCGGGCGGGACCCACCTGGTGGTGACCCTGCTCGACGCCGGCGAGGACAGATGCGGCGAGGTCGCCGTTCCGGCCGACTCCGGCGACGGCTTGAGGCGGCGAGGGGTGTGTTCGAACGGGGGAACCGAGCCGCGTCGTTCGGTGGGCTCGGGGTGGCCGGGGGCTTGCCGGAGCAATGGCTACGACGAGCGCGGCGGCTTGCAGTGAGGGGGCAGCGACGGGCGGAGCCAGGGGCGAGCAGGCCGCGGCGAGAGAGCGCACGGGCCGCAGCAAGCGCACACGAGCGTGGCCAAAGAGCGGCCACAAGCGCGTGAGCCCGTGCACGCCGCGACGAGCGCGGTCAGGACCGGCCATGGCGGCGGCCGGAGTTCGGCCGTGGTGAAGACGGCGAACCAGCGCGCGAAAACGGAAGCGGGGAGAGGGGAATATTCGTATGCTCACGTTGAGCTCGTAGGGGGAGGCAATGGGCTCGGGGACGACGTGCGGCGGCCGGGATTTGAGAAGCTCGCCGCCGGCGTGGAAGAAGGGGAACGACCGCGTGCGCTCCACTCCGGGCTCCAGTCCTCGATTCCTCTAGTGAGATGACGTAGACGACGCCGGCGCACACGACGGGGAGGCGGGAGGAGCTCGGTGGCCGCGTGTGCGCGGCGGCGCGCCCACGGCGTGGTCTCGGGCCGAGGTGGAAGACGCAGAGGGGGAGGGGGGGGCTCCAGATCCAGGGGCGCGCGGGGAACTGCGGTCTAGGGTTCGCAGGGGGGCGGCTCGGGTGCGACTTGTAGGCCGCCGGAGAGGCGCCGATGGTCGCCACGACGATGCTCGTGGCGGTGGCCATGGCCGATGTGTGCCACGGGGGGTGGGGGGGGGTGGGGGGGGGGGTGGGGGGGGGGGCGTGAACAGGGGAGGGAACGGTTGGGGGTGGGCTGGTGGCCCAGGGGGGTTGGAAGGGGTGGGCCTCGCCCATGGGGTAGATTAGGTTGGGTTTTATTTTTCTTTTTCTTCTCTGTTTAATTTCTTTTGCATTTCTTTTTATAGTCTTAGGCATTCTGTAAAATATGGGATGTGTGCCATATTTATTTTTACACCATATATTACTGCCACAAAAAGATTGGGCAATAATGAAAGTCATTTAATATTTGCAATAAATATTAAATGATTTAAAAGGGGTTTTTATCCACTATTTTCATTTATTTAGAATTAATTAGAGATTAATAAAATCTCCAACTTGGTGGATCATGGTCCACATAATATTTAGAATTTATTAACAGTGGTTGAAGAATTTTTGGACAATGTTTATTTTCAACATTGTTTTTAATATACCACCAAGGCAATTGATTTGATTTTTAAATCAAAGGTAATTTGAAACAAGCTTGGCATTGCTTTGATCCAAGTTGACCAAGTCCATGATCACCATGCATTCAACATCATCAAAGGAAAATATCAAGTTTGAGATGAACCACATTGATCAGACAAAAGTTTTGAACAGTGCTGGGGAACAGTAATGGTGATCACTGTTTATCTGACAGTGAGGGTGTTACAAATCTCCCCCACTACAAGAATTCTCGTCTCGAGAATTTAAGCGGTAGAGGAGAAAAGATCGGGGTATTCTTCACGAAGACGATCTTCGCGTTCCCAAGTGGCTTCATCTTCAGAATGATTTGACCACTGAACCTTGAGTAACTTGGTTGTCTTGTTGCGGGTTTTGCGTTCAGACTGATCGAGAATGCGGCTTGGATGTTCTTGATAAGTCAAGTCCTGTTTCAGCTCGATCATATCATGTTCCACTTCTCGAATAGGGTCCTTGAAGCAGCGTCGGAGTTGGGACACGTGGAATACATCGTGGACTTGAGAGAGGTTCGGCGGCAATTCCAATCGGTATGCCACTGGTCCTTGAAGCAGCGTCGGAGTTGGGACACGTGGAATACATCGTGGACTTGAGAGAGGTTCGGCGGCAATTCCAATCGGTATGCCACTGGTCCACTCCGGGAAAGAATACGGAACGGGCCAATGTAGGGAGGAGCTAACTTGCCTTTGATTCCGAAACGATGAGTGCCCCGCATCGGGGTGACACGGAGGTACGCGTATTCGCCAGGTTGATAAACCATTTCCTTGTGTTTGCGGTCATAGTTGCTCTTCTGACGGGACTGAGCAGCTTTCAAGTGTTCACGAATAACGCGAACCTGATCTTCGGCATGATGAATAGTGTCCGGACCAATGAGGGTTCGTTCCCCAGTTTCTGACCAATTCAGAGGGGTTCGACACTTACGTCCATAGAGAACTTCGAAGGGAGCCATCTGCAGACTAGCCTGATAGCTATTGTTGTACGAGAATTCAGCAAATGGAAGAGATTCCTCCCATTTCTTACTGAATGAGATGACACAAGCTCGCAGCATATCTTCAAGCACTTGATTAACTCGTTCGACTTGTCCTTGCGACTGGGGGTGATAAGCGGTGCTGAAATTCAGGTGAGTGCCCATAGCTTCTTGGAAACTATCCCAAAATCTTGAGGTGAAAATACTGCCACGGTCTGAACTGATCTCCAACGGAATGCCATGGAGGGACACAATTCTGGAAACATACAAGTCTGCCAACTGGCTAGCAGAGATCGTCTCCTTGACAGGCAGAAAGTGGGCAACCTTGGAGAATCGGTCGATGACGACAAAGATCGCATCATGACCCTTCTGTGATCGCGGAAAACCGGTGACAAAGTCCATTGCAATCTTGTCCCATTTCCATTCAGGGATAGAGAGGGGTTGCAGAGTTCCAGCAGGTCTTTGATGTTCTTCCTTCACGCGACGGCAAACGTCACACTCATCAACATAACGAGCGATGTCTTGCTTCATGTTAGACCACCAATACCGTTGACGAAGGTCTTGGTACATATTGGTACTACCAGGGTGAATTGACAAAGGAGTATCATGAGCTTCTTTCATGACGCGCGGGGTCAAGTTTAGATTGGGCTTACTCCTAGGGACCACTAAACGATTCTTGAAGTACAACGTACCATCATAAGCGACAGTGAAGCATGATGGCTTTCCTCTAGCGATATACTTCTTGATCTTCTCGACATCAGAGTCACATGTTTGTATCCACTTGATTGTGCTGTTGAGGTCCGTCTCAACAACAAGGTTATTCACATATCCCTGAGGAACAATCTCAAGGTTTAGCTTGCGTAGCTCTTCATACAGAAGTGGTTGTTGTACTTGAACTTCAAGTTCACTACAGTAGGCTTTGCGGCTTAGGGCATCAGCCACCACATTAGCTTTGCCAGGGGTGTAAGAAATTCCCATGTTGTAGTCGGCTATTGTCTCGAGCCATCTCTGTTGGCGGAGATTCAGGTCGGGCTGAGTAAACAGGTACTTCAGGCTTTGGTGGTCGGTGTAGATCTCGCAACGATTACCGACGAGGTAATGTCGCCACAGCTTCAACGCATAAATGACCGCTGCCAATTCAAGATCATGTGTTGGATATTTATCTTCGTGAGCACGCAATTGACGAGAGCCATAAGCAATCACTTTGCGCTCTTGCATTAGGACACAACCTAATCCTTGACGAGACGCGTCGCAATATATCACGAGGTCCTTCTGAGTATCAGGCGGAGAAAGCACTGGGGGAGAAGTGAGCTTGTCCTTGAGGGCTTGGAAACTGTCCTGACATTTATCTGTCCACTCAAACTTGACGCCTTTGTGAAGCAGGTTAGTCAGAGGCTGGCAATCTTGGAGAAGTTCTCGACGAAACGACGGCAATAGCTGGCAAGGCCGAGGAAACTTCGGACTTGCTTGACAGTCTTGGGAGGAGTCCAGTCAAGAATAGCCTGGATACGTTCTGGGTTGACGACAATGCCATCCTTGGAAATCACGTGACCAAGGTAGGTCACTTCAGAAAGCCAGAACTCACTTAGAATACTTAGCGTAGAGTTTGTGTTCTCGAAGCTTTTCCAGTATAAGGCGAAGATGTTCAACATGCTCCCCTTTATTCTTGGAGTATATTAAGATATCGTCCAGATAAACCACAACAAACTTGTCGAGGTATTCCATGAATATATAGTTCATCAATCGGGAGAAAGTGGCTGGAGCATTCGTCAAGCCAAATGACATGACAGTGTACTCGTATGAACCATAGCGTAATGAAAGCGGTCTTCGGAATGTCCTCTTCACGGACTCGGATCTGATGGTAACCCAACCTCAAGTCGAGTTTCGAAAACACCGTGGATCCAGCAAGTTGATCATACAGATCGTTGATCCGGGGAAGCGGATATTTGTTCTGGATGGTGGCTTGGTTGATGGGTCGGTAATCTTGGACCAAACGATTTGTTCCATCGCTCTTCTTGACAAAGAGCGAAGGTGCTCCCCAAGAAGAGGAACTTGGGCGAATGAATCCTTTGTGAAGTTCTTCGTCGATCTCCTTCTTCAGTTCAAGGAGGTGGTGAGGTGGCATCTTATAGGGACGCTTGGCAATAGGGACGGTGCCAGGCTTCAGGTCGATGACGAATTCCACCTCTCGGATCGGGGGTATTCCCGGGAGTTCTTCTGGGAAGACGTCGGGAAAATCACGAACGACTGGAACGTTCTCAATCCCGTCAAGAGGTGAGACATTCAGAGCATTCATCATATAGATATGCGTTTCAGCATCACGGGTAATCCGGGTGGTGTGGTTAACAATCTCGCCGGAGGGGTGAAAAAGTTGGACAGAGCTGGTGCCACAATAAAGTGCGGCATCGGGGACTTTCAACCAATCCATGCCGAGAATGAGGTCTATGGTGGAAGACTTCAGGAGGATGGGGGAAGCAAGGAACTCAATTCCTTCAATTTCGACGATGGTTTTGGGCACTATCTTGGAGGTGTGGCAATGGACTATCGGAGTGCGGACAACCATCGGTGGATCCATCTTTTCTACCATGAAGTTATGCGACACTGCAAATGCTTCTGACATGAATGAATGCGATGCTCCTGAATCAAATAAAACAGTAGCAGGTACTGAATTGACAAGAAGGGTACCCATCACGGTGGCAGGTTGCTCCTGAGCTTCTTGGACATTAATGTTGTAAGCATGTCCGCGAGTGTGAGCAGAAGACCCAGTGTTATAGTTGGGGGTCCTGTTGTTGCCACGGCCATTTCCACGGCCAGCAGGGTGAACTACCAGTTGATTCTGTCGCTGGGGGCAGTCTCTGGAAAAGTGACCTGGCTGATGGCACTTGAAGCATAGGCCATCTTGAGGACGGAGGGGTGCAGTCTCAGTCTTCGGCTGTCTCGGCGGGGGCGGAGGCAGACGAGGTGCAACATACGACGGCCTTGGTGCAGGGGCATTTGGACGAAACACACTGTGTGGAAACCAAACGCGGTGCTTCTGTGCTGTGCCCGAAGATGAGCCATCATCACGGGGGCGCTTCGGCGAACCACCGAACTTCAGCTGAGCGGTCTCAAGAGTGATAGTCTGGTTCACCATGGTGGCGAAGTCGGGGAAGACGTGCAAAGCAAGTGCAAGCTGGAGATCTGGGTTGAGTCCGTCACTGAACTTCTCTTTCCTACTTGCATCATTAGGGAGGTCACTTGCAGCATAGCGGGAGAGGCGGAGGAACTCCCTCTGATATGCCTCGACAGTTTTGCTGCCCTGAACGAGGTTGCAGAACTCGGCCTTCATACGGTTCATAATCGCCTGGGGGACATAACGAGCATGGAAGGTAGCCTTGAAGTCATTCCAGGTGACGACAGTCCCTTCAACTAGCGAGCCCTTGTAAGTGTCCCACCACTGAGCAGCGGGGCCACGCAGGAAATAGGACGCAAAGTTGACGTAATCAGCAGCGCTCACATTAGCGAACTCCAGTTGTCGAGTGATGTCACGAAGCCAATCATCAACATCCAGCGGCTGTTCAGGTTGGTGGAAGAGAGGGAAATTGAGACGCATGAAATCCCGCAGAGTAACCACAGGCGGTTGGTTCTGATGCTGGTTCTGGTTCTGATTCTGGTGCTGGAGCTGATCTATGACTCCTTGCATAAACACTTGGTTCATCTAAAACTGCTGCATCATTGCGGCCATGTAGTCCGGCGGCGGAGGTGGATCGTTGGCACCACGACCACGACCACGACCACCACGACCAGCCATCCTGCTAGAATTTAATAGGGGTATTTCAGCGATGAACATTTTAACGAGATACCGGAAACGAGTAATAGGTAAAGCGACAACAAAGAGGAGGCGCGGATATATATAGGAGTAGTCATATAAGACATACACATCCACACATAGAACCAATCGAAATTCGGGCAGCGTAACGTCATACAAATTAAGGAAAAAGGACACACTAGGCGGCGCGTAGACCGCGGTAAGGATTACACGACGCGACATAGATTCCACTATGTCAATCAGGCCGCAAGAAAACTCTTGGCCACAGGAGTTAATGCCAGAGGACGCGCGGCCTGCCCAGAATGAGAATGGGATCCGCGGTCCGGGACCTGGGGTAGAACTCCTGCAACACGACTGAATCAATGGGGAAGCACCAAAACGCCGGTGGAATCAAGAGAACGTGATCCTAATGTCAGTGTTTGTAAAACTTACCAGCAAGGATAAGAGAGCAGATTCCCGGAGCATAGGTAAGGAGAAAAGGATCCTACTACCATAGATATCACACGTAGTGACATCGATGTGGGCCCGTAAGCCAAATATTAAGTTAGCAAAATAGTTTTTCAAAGTCTAGACTCAACTTCGACCAGGTAGTGGTGGGGTGGCTTCCTACAGGCAGTCGGCTCTGATACCAACTTGTGACGCCCCCAAAATCAATCCGTGTACAGTAATCATACACACACGACTGAGATTAGGGTGACACGGTGAGAATATCACAGCACAACACTAAACACAAAAGGATAAACCAACATGTTACAATAAAGGGGGGGTCACTCGGACCCGAATACATAAGTTATACAAGCCATAATATCTGAGTACAGACATAGTTAGTCAAGTTTTGCCTTAAGAAGGCTAGCACAAATAACATCAGAGATACAGATCGAAAAGGCAAGGTCTCCTGCCTGGGAGCCTCCGAAACTACTCCTGGTCCTGGTCAGCGGGGGTCTCGACGTAGTAGTATCCGCCTCCGGGGTACTCCTGCTCCTGGGCTCCAACGTCGACTGCAGCGGCCGATCAGGCAAAACATAAAGGGGGAAATAAAGCAAAGGTGAGTATCTAGCATACCCGCGAGTCTTACGTCCGCTACTAAGCATTATGCATTGTATCAACGGAAAGAAGAGGCTGTATATAGCGTGCAAGATAGAAATCAGAATAAGGATAAGAAGCTAGGCCTATCGAAGACTAGCATCTTCCGACGATGTCTTGCAGCATGAGGTAAGAATCAGCCAACAGTTCATATAAAGCATAAAGTAACAACGAAGCAGGAGTTGCTGCAACATTGTATAATATAAGTTGTAATGATTAACAATAATAATAATGCCTCCGAGTTCCCTTCCTCGACTCCCTGCGAGGAAGAAGACCCGGAACGATACAGTTTAATAGTAATAGTTTCTAGTGGTAAGATCCAACTTCAACATAAAGCGTCCTGTTACCGTGGACATGACTATTCAAATAGATTAATCTTCCCTGCAGGGGTGCACTGACGTGACTCTACGACGCTCGGATCTCTAGGGTGGCGGGAACCTTGTTAGGGAACGCTCCACCAAAGCTATCCGACACAAAGTAGCCCATCCTTCGGCAATCAACAGAGAGGTCATCCGCCGGACTATATCCTATGTACGCCGGGCTTTGGACCCTAACCCGAACGTACTCCTACACGGTGCGTGACTGGCCGGTGAAGCAAAATCAAAGCAAAAACAAATACACCGCTCGAGCAAGAGAAGACAACACCACTTCCCGGCAATCAGCCCGCGGTACTGCTGACGTCTGAAGACCCTCGAACGATACTACGATGCAGGGGAGCCCACACGTCTCGTCCCACGTGTAGGTAGTGCATACAAGCCAAAAAGGCTACTCAAGACATCCGCCGAACAATTTAGCATTTTAATTAACCTGCGTGACAACCGTTATCGTTGCCTCGACTTAACCGACCCGCGGTCAACGACAGCAGTTAGGACCACCAGTACATCGGTGCCTGCCCTGTCGTCCCACCAAGTCACTGCGGTTACCAACAAGGTGAACCGTCTCCTTACCTTGTCTCGCGTGTGCTCTTGGTCGAGCTCGACTTTCGTGGTTTGGTAACTCTCGCGAGATACGAACAGGGGCCAAGCACGCCAGTAACGTCGGTCGTACCCTCCCTGTCGTTCCCGACAATATACCTCTCGCGGGCACCGTTGGGTCGCCCGACTACTTACCTTTAAGGACAACCGCTGTCCAGGACCCTATGGCGGCAAGACAAAGTCAGCCTCGAGTGGAGTACAAGGATTACTCCTGGATAGCTCACACTTGAGGTGACTAGGCATAACCCAGATAGGGGCCTTTGGCGGTGTCTGCTTTGTACCGTACCTGTGCAGTTGTATATATTGTATCCGTGTTCACTCCCCTAAGTGATCACGTCCCGCTATCTAGTCCTAGCTAACAATGCGCAGGGCTCACTGCTGAATATATGCATAATTATAACAGGCAGCATAGGATAAAGGAAGGTACATCAAGGGGCGACAAAAACAGGCTATGCAATTGAATAGGATTGTAATCGTAGCAGCAGCAGTAACAATGCCTAGTGCAAGAAATGTACGGAAAGATAGGCGATATCTGGGGAAGAGAATGGCTCTACTTGCCTGGAAGCTCGACGGTAGCAGTAGGGTCGTCGACGAAGTAGTCGTACCCGGCAGCGGTGTAGTCGGCGGTAGCAGCGGGGTCTACCGGAGATTAAGGGGGGGAGGAAACAGTAAATACACAGCAATAATATAAAAACAAATACATGGCATGACGTATGAAAAGTTAACGGTGGTCTAACGCAGTACGATGTATCAGGCTCAGAGCGGGAATTCATCCGGGGATGAACTACCGGCTTCGGTTGATTACCGGAAAGGGCGACCGGAGGGGGAAGGTATCATGCCGGAGGTGTCGTGGACATCCGACAAAGATAATGGGGGTGTATCCGTGTTAATTGAACCATTCCGGACAACTTTCGTGTTCGAAATAAATTCATCCAGATACTTTAACAGTACCGGACGAATTATCGGACAAACGGTCCGGAGGGGGGAATGTCGATGTTCGGTATGTTAGAGGGGGGTGGTTGGTATACGGATAGCGTATGCGTATCCGTTATATTTTTCTGATCAATTTTCATGTATAAAGTTTCTGAATCTGACTTACGGTTTAAAAGTTATTGAATTTCAAAGTTTTAAATCATTTAAATGATTTTCTGAATTTCTTTTATTATTATAACAACATTATCCAGAACATTATCCAAAACAGTGCCTGACATATGGGACCCACATGTCAGCCTCTGTTTATCAATAAAATATTTTATTAAATTTTAAATATCCCTGGACCCACATGTCATACTAACAATTTTAAATTTCTTTTAATAAAACAAATATCCAGTGGGTCCCACTTGTCATTGTAACAATTTTAATAAAATTATTTTTATTAAGTAAAAAGGCCAGGGGTCCCACCTGTCATTTTCACATGTTATGCTAATATTTACAGTTTAATTAAAGGGGGGGGGGGGCAGGTCCACACGTCAGCGTCTTAAGGGGGGATTAGCAGTGGCTAATCACCTGGCGGGCGGGACCCACCTGGCGGTGACCCTGCTCGACGCCAGCGAGGACAGATGCGGCGAGGTCGCCGTTCCGGCCGACTCCGGCGACGGCTTGAGGCGGCGAGGGGTGTGTTCGAACGGGGGAACCGAGCCGCGTCGTTCGGTGGGCTCGGGGTGGCCGGGGGCTTGCCGGAGCAATGGCTACGACGAGCGCGGCGGCTTGCAGTGAGGGGGCAGCGACGGGCGGAGCCAGGGGCGAGCAGGCCGCGGCGAGAGAGCGCACGGGCCGCAACAAGCGCACGCGAGCGTGGCCAAAGAGCGGCCACAAGCGCGTGAGCCCGTGCACGCCGCGACGAGCGCGGTCAGGACCGGCCATGGCGGCGGCCGGAGTTCGGCCGTGGTGAAGACGGCGAACCAGCGCGCGAAAACGGAAGCGGGGAGAGGGGAATATTCGTATGCTCACATTGAGCTCGTAGGGGGAGGCAGTGGGCTCGGGGACGACGTGCGGCGGCCGGGATTTGAGAAGCTCGCCGCCGGCGTGGAAGAAGGGGAACGACCGCGTGCGCTCCACTCCGGGCTCCAGTCCTTGATTCCTCTAGTGAGATGCCGTAGACGACGCCGGCGCACACGATGGACACGACGGGGAGGCGGGAGGAGCTCGTTGGCCGCGTGTGCGCGGCGGCGCGCCCACGGCGTGGTCTCGGGCCGAGGTGGAAGACGCAGAGGGGGAGGGGGGGCTCCAGATCCAGGGGCGCGCGGGGAACTGCGGTCTAGGGTTCGCAGGGGGGCGGCTCGAGTGCGACTTGTAGGCCACCGGAGAGGCGCCGATGGTCGCCACGGCGATGCTCGTCGCGGTGGCCATGGCCGATGTGTGCCACGGGGGGGGGGGGGTGGGGTGTGAACAGGGGAGGGAACGGTTGGGGGTGGGCTTGTGGGCTGGGGTGGGCTGGTGGCCCAGGGGGGTTGGAAAGGGTGGGCCTCGCCCATGGGGTAGATTAGGTTGGGTTTTATTTTTCTTTTTCTTCTCTGTTTAATTTCTTTTGCATTTCTTTTTATAGTCTTAGGCATTTTTTAAAATATGGGATGTGTCCCATATTTATTGTTACACCATATATTACTGCCACAAAAAGATTGGGCAATAATAAACGTCATTTAATATTTGCAATAAATATTAAATGATTTAAAAAGGTTTTTATCCACTGTTTTCATTTATTTATAATTAATTAGAGATTAATAAAATCTCCAACTTGGTGGATCATGGTCCACAGAATATTTAGAATTTATTAACAGTGGTTGAAGAATTTTTGGACAATGTTTATTTTCAACATTGTTTTTAATATACCACCAAGGCAATTGATTTGATTTTTAAATCAAAGGTAATTTGAAACAAGCTTGGCATTGCTTTGATCCAAGTTGACCAAGTCCATGATCACCATGCATTCAACATCATCAAAGGAAAATATCAAGTTTGAGATGAACCACATTGATCAGACAAAAGTTTTGAATAGTGTTGGGGAACAGTAATGGTGATCACTGTTCATCTGACAGTGAGGGTATTACAGCATGGCATGGATATGGCCTGCACTTGGCGCTGCTAGGGATGGCCAAAGCGCGGCCTGTCTAGGGAGAGTGCGGGTGCGGGCGGTGCGAGGTGAACGACGACAGGCGGCGGCTGTCGGAGCCATGGCGGCGATGGGGGTGGGCCTACGGCGGCGATTTCATGTAGGGGAGGGGGATTGGGGGGGGGGAAGGATGCTCACAGCGAGCAGCAGAGGGGTGGCAGCGGGCTCGGGGAAGCCAGAGGTGCTCGGGGCGGCGGAATTTTCTCCTCACGTCCGACGGCCCAAGGTTGAAGACGAAGTCGATGCGCACGTTGCGGTGGATCCCGACGCGATTCCGCGCGGTGGTCGACGTAGTCGACGTCGACGAAGACGGCGGGCAGATTGGACCGGGTTGTGGTGGCCGTTGGCCACGCGTGTGCGCGCCGGCGGAGACGACGTTCGCGACGCCACCCATGCGGGGAGGATGGCAGAGCGCGAGGGAGAGGGAGGGGACTGGAAGAGGGCGGCTAGGGTTTGCGGAGAGGGGGGGGGCTCGGGGGGACTTAACCTCTCCGGGGAACCGTGGTATTGCCGCCACGGCACGGCCGGGGCCATGGATGGCCGCCACAGCTTCCTCCCCGTGAACAGGAGAAGAAGATGGGGAGGGGGGCCATGGTGGGCCAGTGTGGGAGTAGTGGGGAGTTGCCCTGGGCGTGGCTTAGCCCTTTATTATTTTCTTTTATTTACTGTCTTTTCCTTTCTATTTTATTTTGTTTTTCCTATCATTTGAATTTTTCAAATTGTGAAATATTTGTGATTTAACAAAAGTGGTTGCACAATTTCTAGCAAAGTTTTATTCCTCACTTATTAGAAATATTCATAAAAGGCATTTTGAGTTTGAGTTGATCCAAGGTGATCAAAGCATGATTAGCAACAATAATCTTCATTATAAAAAGTGTTACTGTTCCATAACACTGAGGGTGTTACAAATCTCCCCCACTACAAAGAATTCTCGTCCCGAGAATTTAAGGTAGTGGAAGGGGTAAGCTTTGGTTTCGTATTCTAACGAATCTTCTGGTTCTTGTCGCCCTTGTCGAAGGAGTTGATCCTTAATGTTGTTGTCTTCATTCCTCTGCATCAGTGAATCTCGATGAGTGGTCACCCTTCCTTTGGGGTCTTCATCGTACTTATGAATAGGCTAGGAGGAAAAACTTAAGGGAGTTGGATCGGTACAAGGTTAATCAACCGAGGTTTTCCGAGGGAATAGGGTACAAAGTATCTCTCGAGTTTAAATTCAGGGAAATACATCGAGCGAATAAGAGAAGGAATGAGAAGTTTTAAGCGGATATGCATGCATTCGATGCCGATGACGGATGATGAAGAGGGGTCCAGAGCATCAGGCATAAGCACTGAATCTGATATCGAACTGAATATCATAAGGTAGAGGACTCGTGAGTAGCATACGTGAGGAGCCACCTCCGGGAGCTTCTCCACCACCATGGATGCTTCCCGGATGAACCGTGATTAGTCCACCTTGGACCATGGGTCTATGATCAGTAGCTATGTGATGTTCTCCTCCCCTCTTTGTTCTTCATGGATTAGATCTCGTGAGCTGCCCTACATGACCGAGGCACATATGTAATCTTTCTGTTGTTGCTATGCTGAGTTTGCTGGGATCCGATGGATTATGAGACTGTTCAGATTGTGTTTGAGTAATATATTTGATTCTTCTCTTTTATATTTATGTTCTTGAGTAATTCTTGCATGTTCTCCGTTGCTGTTTATTGCTTTGGACAATTAGTAGGTAGTGACTCCAAGAGGGAGCGTTATGCATGATTGTGGGGTCATGCCCCCCGATGACTAGCTTGAGTGACAGAAACATGAGTCTAGGGGATGTGCTGTTGTCACAAGAGAGAAAAAAACGATGCTTGTACTTGCGGGTGCAAGGATTGTTTACTTTAAGCAAAGTTCTTTAATGCAGTTGTCTGTTGCTTTGAGTTTAAACTTTGGGTGGGATTCGCAACTTAATACCAGCGAGATGTTCTGGATAGATATCTCAAGGTGGATGATTAGTAGGTAGATGCAGATGGATTTTGGTCTACTTTTCTTGGCGTACCGCCCATGCTTTTGAGCCTCTTCCTTTCTTTATAGCATAGTTAGCATTGGTTTGCGCACATAATCCTGTCAATTTCCCAACTGTAATTTGTTTACCTCGCATGGCTATTTTATCGTCTTTTGGGAGAGAGACATCACTAGTGAACATCATGCGACCCCGGTCCATATTTCCAACACTTTTTACACCCACTATTTAATTTCTGCTTTATTTACCTTTCTGTAGCTATCACTATCATTATTATCCCGTGCGTTTGATCCTTTGTGAACAACAAGGCTGGAGAAATTGATAACCTCTCTGAACTCGTTGGGAGCGAAGTTATCTCTTGTGTGTGAAGGTCCACGTCAACCGCCTAATTTCTGGCGCCGTTGTCACCTTCCTGTCGTTGCTGGAGTCCTACTGGAGACAAACCTTGGTATCTTCACCGAGGGAAATTTGCTGCTGTCTACATCTCAACCTTCCACTTTGGGTAACCAACGAGGGGCGAGAAGCCATCAGTGTCCTACAGGCAGTCGACTCTGATACCAACTTGTGATGCCCCCAAAATCAATTTGTGTACAGTAATCATACACGCAAGGTACACGATCGAGATTAGGGACTCACGGTGAGATATCACAACACAACTATACAAAAAAATAATACAAGCTGTTTAATACAAGCCAGGGCCACGAGGGCTCGAATACAAAAGCTCGAAAGCACAAAGTTAGCGGAAGCAATAGTATCTGAGTACCGACACAAGAATAGAAGGTTGCATTAAGAAGGCTAGCACAAATAACAACAGATCGAAAAGGCGAGCCCCCCCTGCCTGGGAACCTCCAAACTACTCCTGGACAACGGGGAACTTGACGTCGTAGAAGGCATCGGGGATTTTCACATTGCGGTAGTCGGCATCGGAGATCTCCTGCTCCTGGACTCCAAGGCTCCAACGTCGACTGCAGCGGCCGATCAGGCAAAACATAAAGGGGGAAATAAAGCAAAGGTGAGGATCTAGCATACCCGCGAGTCTTACGTCCGCTACTCAGCATTTATGCATTTGTATCAAATGGAAAGGGGAGGCTGTATATAGTGGACTGCAAGGTAGAAATCAGAATAAGGGTAAGAAGCTAGGCCTATCGAAGACTAGCATCTTCTGACGAGTCTTCAGCATGAGAAGAGAATCAGCCAACAGTTTATATAAAGCATAAAGTAACAATGAAGCAGAAGTTGCTGCATCATTGTATAATAGTAAGTTGTAATGATTAATAATAATATATGCCTCCGAGTTCCCCTCCTCGACTACCCTGCGAGGAAGAAAACCCGGAACCAATAGTTTAATAGTAGTAGTTTGTAGTGGGAAGATCCAGCTTCAGCATAAAGCGTCCTATTACCGTGGACACGGCTATTCGAATAGATTAAACTCCCTGCAGGGGTGCACTACTGTTCAGCCTGCACGCTCGGATCTCCAGGGTGGCGGGAACCTTGTTAGGGATTGCTCCACCAAAGCTATCCGACACGTCGCAACCCATCCTAGGCTCAATAGAGAGGCCATCCGCCGGACTATATCCTATGCGATCAGGGGTCTAGGAACCCTCACCCTTCATGCTCCTGCACGGTGCGTGGCTGGCCGGTGAAGCAAAAGCAAATCCAAATACACCGTCCGAACAAAGAAGACACCACTTCCCGGTGCAGGCCGCGGTACTGCTGACGTCTGAAGAGCTTTCAGACAAACAACGACGCAGGGGAGCCCATAACTGCCCATAACTCCTTATCCCATGTGAAGGTAGTGCGTACAGACCAATGGGCCTCTCAAGTCATCCGCCGAACCATTTAGCATTTTAATTAACCTGCGTGACAACCGTTATTGTTGCCTCGACTTAACTGACCCACGGACAACGACAGCAATCAGGACCACCAGTACATCGGTGCCTGCCCCGTCGTCCCACCAAGTCTTTGCGGTTACTAACAAGGTGAACCGACTCCTTACCTTATCTCGCGTGTGCTCTTGGTAGAGCTCGACTTTTCGTGGTTTTGGTAACTCTCACGAGATACGAGCAGGGGCCAAGCACGCCAGTAACGTCGGTCGTACCCTCCCTGTCGTTCCCGACGCAATACCGCTCGCGGGCACCGTTGGGTCGCCCGACTTCTTACCTTAAGTACAACCGGGGCTCAGGACCCTAGGGAGGCTATACAGAGTCAGCAACGAGTGGAGTACGAGGATTACACCTCGATAGCTCCACTTGGTGTGGCTCGGCAGAGTCGAGGTAGGGGCCTTAGGCGGTGTCTGCATTGTACCGTACCTGTGCAGTTATAATCATCTTATCCGCGCTCACTCCCCAGAGTGATCACGGCCCGCTATCTAATCCTAGTTGACTAACAAAGCGCAGGACTCACTGCTGTATATAATATATATCTATAAGGCAGCATAGGATAAAGGAAGGTACATCAAGGGGCGACAAAAACATGCTATGCAAATGAATATGATTGTAATCATAGCAGCATCAGTAACAATGCCTAGTGCAAGAAATTTACGGAAAAGATAGGGGGAAGAGAATGGTTCTGCTTGCCTGGATGCTCGTGGTAGCGGTACGATCGTCGTTGACATAGTCGATCATAAGGGCATCCGCAACGGCCGTCGAGACTACCGGAAAATAAGAGAGGGGGAAGAAACAATAAATACACGTCAATAATAGCAATACAAATTCAAGACATGGCAAACACAGTGTTGGCGGTGTTCTAACGCAGTACAATGTGTTATGCTCGGAGCGGGAATTCATCCGGGATTAAATATCGGCTCCGGGTGATTATCGTAAAACGGCCCGGAGGGGGAAGGTTCCATGTCTGTAGTGTCGTGAACATCTGACAGACATGTGGATAGTGTAACCGTGATCGTTGATGCATTCCAAACAACTTTTATGTTCAGAACATTTCCATCCGGAAAGTTTTACCGGTACCGGGTAATTACCGGACAAACGATCCGGAGGGGGAAAGTCTCGGGTCCAGTATGTTATACGGGTGCGGTGGGTATGCGGGTAGCGTATTCGGAACGGTTGCATTTTTCTGAGCAACTTTCATCTATAAAGTTTTTCTATCGGAGCTACGGTTTAAAAGATATTGAATATCAAAGTTTAAATCATTTAAAAACATTTATTGGATTTATTTTTATTCATAAATCAACATTATCCAGAATAGTGATCTTTGACTGTTCAAACCTGATCAGTGGGTCCCACTGGTCAGCCTCACATTTTAATAAATCAATTTAATAAATTTAAATAACAGTGGGGTCCCACATGTCATTAACTGTTGTTTTATAATTTCTTTTTAGTTAATCTAATAACTAGTAGGGCCCATCTGTAAGCCACACATGTGCTGTTTAATTAAATTCAGAGGGTTAAGTTGGTGGGGCCCAGCTGTCATAGACACAACTACTAAACATTTTTCTATTTTAATCTAAACAACTAGTTAGTTAGATGGGGCCCACATGTAAGTCACAGGGGGTTATTTAACTTAGCAATTATCTTAATTTTAATCACACGGCCTTGGGCCCACTGTCAGTCTCAGGGGAGAAATATTAGCGAGCGACTAATGGCTAACCACGCCCACACCGGAGAGGCAGAGCATGGCGATGTTCATTCGGGCATCCGAGGCGGAGGGGCCGCGGCGGGTGTGTGGCCACGGGGCGGCCGACCTTAGCCGAGCGCGGCCAGGCAGCCGCTGCACTACCAGCAAGCTGGAGCCGCCGCCGCAGCAGGGCAGCAGCGCCGCCGCTGCTGTGTACGGGGTGGCACAGCCACGACAGTCGGGTGCGCGACCGGGGAGGCACATGGCAGGGATATGGCCTGCACTTGGCGCGGCTAGGGATGGCTAAAGCGGGGCCAGTGCAGGGAGAGTGCGGGTGCGGGGGGGGGGGGGAGGTGAACGACGAGAGGCGACGGGGGTGGGCCTACGACGGCGATTTCATGTGGGGGGAGGGGGATTGGGGGGGGGGAAGGATTCTCACAGCGAGCAGCAGAGGGGTGGCATCGGGCTTGGGGAAGCCAGAGGTGCTCGGGGCGGCGGAATTTTCTCCTCACGCCCGACGGCCCAAGGTTGAAGACGAAGTCGATGCGCATGTTGCAGTGGATCCCGGCGCGATTCCGCGCGGTGGTCAACGTAGTCGACGTCGATGAAGACGGCGGACAACTTGGACCGGGTTGTGGTGGCCGTTGGCCACACGTGTGCGCGCCGGCGGCGACAACGTTCGCGGCGCCTCCCGTGCGGGAAGGATGGAAGAGCGCGAGGGAGAGGGAGGGGACTGGAAGAGGGCGGCTAGGTTTTGAGGAGAGGGGGGGGGGGCTCGGGGGGGGGGGGGGGACTTCACCTCGCCGGGGAACCGCGGGATTGCCGCCACGACACGGCCGGGGCCATGGATGTCCGCCACGACTTCCTCCCCGTGAACAGGAGAAGAAGATGGGGAGGGGGCCATGGTGGGACGGTGTGGGCCTAGTGGGGAGTTGCCCTGGGCGCGGCTTAGCCCTTTTTTATTTTCTTTTATTTATTGTATTTTCCTTTCTGTTTTATTTTGTTTTGCCTATCATTTGAATTTTGCAAATTGTGAAACATGTCCCACAATTAGTATTGTAAGTTGCTAGAGTGCCCCAAAAAGTTTTGTGCCCAAATAAAATCATTTAATATTTTAATTAAATATTAAATTATTAAAATGGACTAATTAAGCTACTGTTTCAATTGTTTGATTTATTTTATGGCTTGATAAAATACCATAACCATATTGGCATGGCCCACTTATTTTTTGTGATTTAACAAAAGTGGTTGCACAATTTTTAGACAAAGTTTTATTCATCACTTATTAGAAATATTCATAAAAAGGCATTTTGAGTTTGAGTTGATCCAAGGTGATCAAAGCATGATTAGCAAATGTAATCTTCATTATCAAAAGTGTTACTGTTCCATAACACTGAGGGTGTTACACATATGCGCCACTACTAATCTATAAATATGGCGGGAAAAATTCCCAATACACAAATACAACCCCTTGTGGATCGCCTTTCAGTTTGAAAAATAATAAAAGAAAATGATAGAAATGTCAAAAAAATAAAATAAAATAGGACTCCGTTGTAATATGTGGTCTAGTTATTAGGAAAATTTAGAAACATGAATTTCGACTTTTTTTGCAAAATCTCTCGAGAATCCGTAAAATGGGTTTAACTTTTGCATACGAACTCCGATGAAAAAGTTTTTTATATGAAAAATCATCTACTCGAAAAGTTATATCCAAATTCAACTGGGGAACCTTGTTGAACATTTTTAGAATCCTCAAAAACCTAACATAAAAAAAATTACGGGCATTTCAAGATCTGGAGACAAAAAATGATTTTTTTGAACTTAGTAGTGGCGCATTTCACAAAATGCGCCACTAGTAACAATTTTTTTTAAAGTTCAAACTAGGCTCAAAGACCGATCGGGAAGTTTCAAAAAAATGTTGGAAATTTTAGCTAGTAACATTAAAAAAATATTTTTTAAAAAAGTTCAAAATATGCTAGAGGACCCATCGAGAAAGTTTCAAAAAAAAATGTTGAAAATTTTTATACACCCATGAACGTCAACAAGGTCGTAAACATCAACATGGTTTAATAGGATTTATATGATAGATATATCAACAAGTGTTTGCTAAGTGAGCTGGAGTGGGAGTTCAATAGAACTGAGAAGTTAAGCGTGCTGGGGCTGGAGTAGTGCTACGATGGGTGAACTTTTGGGAAGTTTGACCTGAGATTAAGCATAGTGACCGAGAATTAAGCATACTAACCTGAGATTAAGAAAGAAAAGAAAAAAAGAAAAAATAAAAAAAATCGTTATCCAGATTCAAAATTTAATGCGCCACCCGTAAGGGCTTATGGGTGGCGCATTTCGCGCCACTAAATGCAAAAAAGGATGCCACCATAAGGCCTTTTCCTAGTAGTGCGCGGCACGGCGGCAAACCGCAGCACGACAGCGCCATCGATTCTCCTCCACCCGATGGACAACGAGGAATCCACCGGCATCGATAAGGATGCAGCAGCAGCGACACGGGCTGACCATCTTCCGGCGGGGTAATTGTTTCTCTCTTTCTCTTCTCTCTCCCCCGGATCTTGCGCATTGCTTCTCTCTTTATCTTCTCTCTCCCCTTCTCTCTCCCCCGGATCTTGCGCATTGATTTATGCTCTTTTTGCATAACAGGATGGATCCCGCGAAATCATTTTCTCTTTCTGTTAGAATGGAGACCACTTTATTAGCTTGTTCCGGTACAAATAATAATGGATCCGGCTTCAATTTCCCACTAGTGGATGACAACACTAGAAGTTTCAATGATCTTAGGAATTCCATCTCTAATAAGTATCCTTGGGGTGTGTTTGATGCAGTAGAGTTCAGATATTTTGACAGTGAGAAATTTAATTGGGTCCCTATTCAGTCTGATGAGGATGTAGCAGTGATGTTTGCAAGAAATGCACAAACCATGTCATGTAATTTGGAAGTTACAGTTATTCAGAGATCTAGATCAGAAACTAGGTTGTGTGCTTCTAGGCCATCTGCTTCTAGAGGTACTCCCAATGCAAGAAGTAGGTCAAATACAAGAGCAGGAAGTACTCATTGGCGGCCTCCTAGAACTCCAAGTGCTAACAGTCAAAGCCAAGCACAACCAGAGAAATTAGCTGATCATGTTGTGGAGGAAGCTATGCCTGATGATGCAATATTGTCTGCGGATGAGGATGAGAAACTTTATCTAGGCTATGGCCAAAATCAGCAAGCAGCAGATGATGACTATATACTTGCAGAATTTTCAGACACAGATGGTGATGAGAACCAAGAAGAACAGGACATGGGACATTTTGAAGATGAGGATGAGGATAGGAATGTAGTTATGTATGATAGAGACAATCCCTCAATTGAAGAAGGTGTAGTCTTTCCCTCTGCTATTGACTGTAGAAATGCAGTTGCAACCTTCTCAATAAAGACAGAAACAGAGTTCAAAGTTAGCAAAAGTGACAAAACAAGATTCACAGTGCATTGTGCATCCGAAAGGTGTAAATGGAGGCTGCATGCATCTTTGATGAGGAGGAGCACACTGTTTCAGGTACTTAATTTGTGTAATTGTTCTCTTACTGTCCATTACATATTGGGATGCATTTCCTTAATGTCCCTTACTTATTGTGTTTCCTATTAATTTTAGATCAAAGTAAATCCTTACCAGCACAACTGTCCAAGTGTTAACAGAAGCCAGAGGCTGAGAGCTGCAAAGAGAAGGTGGATAGCAGATGCTGCAATCTCATGGATCAGATAAAATCCAGGCATTAGTCCAAAGGAAATTCAGCAAAGGTTGCTTGAGAAGTATGGAGTGGAACCTCCGTATATGAGGTGTTACTATGGAAAATAGATGGCTGTGGAAAAGATTTTTTGGAAAGTATGCTGGTAGTTTTCAGCTTCTATATACATTCAAGGCTAATATTGAGAGAGCTTCACCAGGCAGTGTGGTTGACATTGACAGACACACTGTATAGTACAAGATCAAAAACGAAACTTATGAGAAAGAGTAATTTAGAAGAGTATTTGTCTGTTTCAAAGCTTGTCAGAAGGGGTGTTTGGAGGGATGTAGGCCATACCTTGCTGTAGATGCTACAACATTGAATGGTAGGTTTAGAGGCCAGCTAGTTGCTACATGTTCCATTGATGCTCATAACTGGCTATTTCTTGTTGCATATGGTGTTATAGAAGCAAAGTCCAATGAAAGATGGGGATTGTTCTTTGAAAATCTAAAAAAGGTCATAGGACATCCAGAAGGGTTGGTGATACATAATGATGCATGTAAAGGACTTGAAACTGCTATGGAAGAGGTGTATCCTGGAGTTGAGCATAGAGAGTGCATGAGGCATCTAGCTCAGAATTTTAGTAAGAAGTTCAAGGGGAAGTTTTATGATGACAATTTGTGGCCTGCTCACTAACTTACAGCATCAAGAAGCACAACTACCATTTTAGACAGTTACACAGCAAGCCCAATGTCAAGGAATATTTGGAAGAGCACCACACAAAAATATGGGCTAGAACACAAATAAATGAGATCTGCAAGGTTGATTATGGCAACAACAACCTGGTAGATCCTCTTTTAAATTGGATTTGGAAATCCTATTGCATCTTAAAGACCAAAGTTTTTGCTTGGCTGGTAATCATGGATCGTCTCAATACAAAGGATATGCTCATCAGACGACACTGGAACATCCAGGATGGTCCTGAGTGTGTGCTTTGCCATACCCAACACCTGGAGACCAGAGATCATCTCTTTTTCCAATGCAACTTCAGTGCTAGAATATGGGCATACCTGCAAATTGATTGGAGCCATGGTTCTGACATGATTCACATTGCCAAGAGCGCCAAGGAGTCCTTCAATAAACCTTTCTTCGCTGAAGTGGTGTTTACTGCTTGGTGGAACATCTGGTTGATCAGGAATGCTAAATGTTTCAAGCATGTCAGGCCCTCTTTTGCTAAGTGGAGGGTTGGCTTCATTCATGATTTAACCCTGCTTAGTTATAGAATTAAGCCTAGATTTAAGGATCTTTTACTTAGATGGATTGATTTCCTTCCACCCTGAGAGGTGTTTTTTTGAAGCTTTTGCTGTACATTTGTAAATATTGTGTTCCTGGTAATAAAATGCTGGGGGGTGTCTTACCCCTCAGTTTGAAAGCTTAAAACAACAACAACCTGGCAGAAGCATTTAACTCAAAGATCAAGAAGTTCAAAGGCCTTCACATAGTGGACTTGCTGGACAAGATTAGGCAGTACATTATGGAGAAGTTTGATATAAGGAAAAGGATTGCCACTGACCATTTTCTATGCCACAACATCATTCCATCTGTAATTAAGGCCTTGTTGGCAAAATCTAAAGGTTTGGAAATGACAATAGTTAGGAGAAGCCCAACTGAGGCAGAGGTGACTGCTACAGACAAAGAGAAAAGAGAATGGAGGTACCCAGTAGATCTACAAAAGTGGACTTGCAGCTGCAGGCAATGGCAAATCACTAGAAAGCCATGCATTCATGCTCTTTTTTTATAACTACTCTCAGAGGTGAAGCCAGTGCCATTGATCAATATGTTCATAAGTACTATTCTGTTTAGAATTTCATAGCTACTTATGCTGACAACCTTCCAGTTTTGGAGGGAAAGCAACAGGGGGACATATTTGATGTTGGATTCAAACTTTGTCCCCCAGTACAGAACAGAGCACCAGGTAGGCGAAGGAAAAAAGGACCAGAGCTAGTAGTGAAGGGAAGGGGCTTGGTGCTAGGAAGAGAAAGTGCAAGAGGCTTGGGAAACCTGGAAACCTTGCAAAAAATGCAAGGGATCAGTTGATCCTGCATTTGGAGGAGGATGAACATTGGGGGGCAGACAATGTGGATGATGTTCCAGTAGAACCACTTAACACTGGAGCAAATGAGGATGATGAGCCAGCGGTTGAGCCTGTCAATGAGAAGCCAACAGTTCATCCACCATCTACACTAGTGAGGTATGTATACTGGAGCATTGAATTCTATATTTTTCTTACTGGTGGATTGTTTCTGACCAATCAACCATCTGTCAGCCCCAGGAAAAATTACAAAAGGGCAGCTAATAGAGGTCCTTCACCAGCTAAAAAGAAACAACTCACAACATCTCCAGTTCCAGCTCCAGCAAAGAACACCATATCCAAGGCAATGCTCTTACCCAATCCAGCAAGAAACACTAGGAGCAAGAAACTGAAGCTCTAATTGCTCCCTGTCATGTTGAGCTTATTGTGCATTTGGCTATTGAATGTGCACTTTTATGTACCCTAAACTTGTTGTGCACTTGGCTGTTGAATGTGCACTATCCTAGAACTATTTGGTATCTTTATAATGTTATGTAATGTTGAACTACTGGGTTGTGGACTTGTCGTGCACTTGGCTGTTGAATGTGCACTTTATAATGTTATGTAATGTGCACCAGAATGTTATCCATATTACCTATGCTGAAGTTGATTACTAGGCTGTTTCCTTAGTATTTTTTAGTCACAGGAATCAACTTGTCGCCACCCCATGTCTACAAGTCCAGACTAGTCGACGACTAGTCTACTTGTCGCCACCCCATGTCGACAAGTCGATACTAATCGACGACTAGTCTACTTGTCTCCACCCCATGTCGACATGTCGAGACTAATCAATGACTAGTCTACTTGTCGCCACCCTATGTTGACAAGTCGAGACTAATCGACGACTAGTCTACTTGGTATACTACCTTGCAATGCATCTTTGTTATTTAATCCATCATCCTTCAACTACATAAACATGACACAACATCATCTCGATTACCAAATTACATGATCCATTAGCTTACTACACCATGTCATCCATTATCCATCAGCTACATCACTACATCATGGCATCCATGATACATCAGGCACCATATGAAACAGACATGGCAACAAAAACAACAAGTGTTATGCCAAACAGTAGTGCCCACACACGCAACATCTCATCTCGATCTTTCAGTTTCTTCTTCAAATCACGCTTCTTCTTTCCCAGCTTCAGGTTTTTCTTCTTCAGTTGGTGACATTTGATCCAGCTGCGTTCAATCTCAGCATGCATCTCTTCCATAGCTAGAGCAAAACGAAGTGGGGGAGGCATATCAACCCACACAACCCAATGACACTCTTCTGGTAACTGCAATTAAAGCAAAATTAGAGATAATGAAGACTATGTTCATGTCTAAGATTAGAAATATGGGTGTACATATATTTCTAACTTACATCAAGTGGACATCCTAAAAAGCGACAACATGTGCTTGCCCCTCCCCATGCGACTCGACGGGCAGGAACAAGGCCATGTCCAGGACAGCGGTGCATCGAGCGGGTCTCCAATCCAGAGTAGGTGTCGCCTGGGATATATAACTCAGATGTATGCTCCACAATGCCCACCTCATCAACCTTTGTCAAAAATGATTCACAATGAACCCTAACCCTAGAACAGAGGAGAGGAGATGGGGAATCCAAAGGGAATCGCTAGTTTCTTACCCCTGCAATCGAGAGCTTCGATGAGATGCTGCAGCTCGACATCTCCAGATCCACCTCAAGCCGCTCCTCCTCCTTTGTTTTCACCCTGCCGCCGTCGCTCTCTATTTTTCACGGGATCCCAATGAGGAAGAAGATGGAAGAAGGTAAGGATGATGGAAGGGGAAAAATGTCCAAAACTAGATCCTCTTATGGTCAAACGGCGCTGACCGGACGGAATCGTCACGGAGGGGCAAAAACATAAGTGCATCAAAACGACTTAGGAAAAAGCGTGGGCTTTTTGAATTTAGGGTTAAAACCCACGGGTGTGACACAACTAAGGACTCGAATGTAAATGACCCTTTAGTATTTAATTAATGAATTAAATATTTAAAATCTAATTTAAATAACTAATTAAAAATAAAAAGGGCACATGGGCCTGATATGGCCCATTAAGGGAAGGGGGAGCCTTCACCCTTGGGTCATGCGCCATGGGAGGGGGGGGGGGGGTTCACCCCCTCCCCCATGTGGGTTTAGTCCCAGATGGTAGGGGACGGGGGGGGGGGGGGCGTTGCACATCCCTTTGTCCGATATAAGGAGGTGAGGGGTGCCCCTTTTGAAGTATCTCAATTTGAGACATTTCTCAAATCTCTCTCTCTATTTCTCCTACCTTAGTAGGGATCCCCTTGTTTGGATCCTATGCTGATGATACATCTCAAACGCGTCGACTTTTCCAAACACTTTTATCATTGTTTTGATTTCATTCTTGCATGATTTGAATGAAACTAACCCGGACTGACGATGTTTTCAGCAGAGCTGCCTGTATGAATTTTTTATGTGCAGGAAAAGGGAAATTTAAGCATCTCAGAAAATTCCAAGATAATTCCTAGAAAATCCACAAAATAGAAGAGCATCGGAGCTAGAAGATGGGCCGGAGGGGGCCACCCCTGTCCCAGGCAGCCAGGTGGCGCGGCCACCCCCTTGGCCGCACCACCAGGGCGCATGTTCCAGTGGGGACACCCCCATGCCCCCCTTAGGCTGGTATTTTTACTTCCGACGAGGAAACCATGAAAAAGAAGTCGATACTCCAATTCTCGTCGTGGAGCCTCCGCCACCTCATCTTCTCCGGGAGAGCTAATCTGGAGGCTGTTTGGGCCTCCGGTGAGGGGAAATCGACACCATCGTCATCACCATCGCCACTCCATCATCCTTCTATGTCTCCCCCATCCATGTGTGAGTAATTCCCTGCTATAGGTGAAGGGGGTGGTACGGATTGGGTGAGTTAGATCATGTAATAGTTCGTCAGATTGTTGGGGGCATGTTGCCTATCATCTACTATGGTGTTTATCATCTTTTCTACTACTTGTTGCTCCTCATGCTTGTCACTTTGGGCCCGAGTGCCATGATTTCAGATCTGAACCCTTTATGTTTTCATGTGTATATTTGTGTTCTTGATCCTATCTACAAGTTGTATGCACCTATTATAGTCTAGAACCGATGATCTCAATGTTGACAGCTTGCGACACCAAAGCGGATGGACTATAATTTGAGGATTCCATGTATCCATTGATTGTTAATGCTTTGTTCCGGTGCTCTTTCACAGGAGCACCTTAATCTCCATAAGTTCCTTTTGGCCTCGTTGGTAGCGGGATGGTAGAACAAAATATGTTGTACAAGTTCTTGTTGCAAGCACGCACAACTACCCTTGGGATACATGCCTAATATTTGATATTTTCCTAGATGATCAATACTTTTCTGCGTGCCTTGACCCATGTTAATTACATGCTATATCTCATCCATGCAGCGCCTAACCATCCATTACCCTAGCCTACAGTTTTTTAATCCTGGTTGTTACAAATTACTTTATTTTTCTATTTTTAATTTTGTTGCTTTGCCATCACTATTTCATCAATAATATTGGTATTTATTTATTGTAATATATATGTATCCTACGCTTGTATATTTGTAATAAATATCTTGTTATTTTCAATTTGTGTATGTGTCATGCTAAGTTTTTCTATCATTTTAATGGTGCCAAGCATTATAATAATAAATTTAAGTATTTGAGAAATGACGACGATTTTATTAAATAAATGTATATTCCATAAAATGTATACCTAATTTTTTGGTTAATAATTAAAAAACATTAATTATTTTGCCATACAAATATTATAGTGTTACTAATGGTGTTACCATAGTTACGAAATGTTTTACAAGGGTAGTTAACAACTAAAATTATATTTTTATGATATTTGGATTTTATGTTACTAATTGTGTTCCAAAGCTAAAAAGATGTGTTACTGGTTGTCTTACTATAGTTACAAAAGTATGTTACCACCAATGTTTTACGTCTACGAATATATATTACTAGCCGTGTTACTATGGTTCCAAAAATGTGTTACCAGCACATTTGGTAACACAGAATATGCATGTTACTATAACATAATTGTACCACATTTTTTAATATATGGTAACAATTATTATATGTGACAATGGATACCATTTAGTAACACGGTCTAATGGAACACATTACAGAATGTGTTACTATATAACCTAGTAATACTCTTTTGCGCCTGTAGTAACATAACACTGTGTTACCAAAGCTTTGTCCTGTTGTAGTGAGATCTGCAAATCGTGCCCCGACAACCCCGGTGACTTCGTCGACATCCGAGGAGACCCCTCTGTGAGTACTCTTGCCGCTTGACAAAGTGCTCACCCTCGTGCGGGAGCTCTGCCCTGATACGTTCCAAACATATCTATAATTTCTGCTTGTTCCATGCTTATATTGGTGACTTTGCTATATGTTTTACCACACTTTCATACCTTTTTAAAAATATTTGGACTAACCTATTAACTCAGTGCCATAGTGCCAGTTTCTGTCTGCTGTTGTCCATGCATTGCAGGAAAATACCAATTATTAAAGTGCTCGGAAAAATCAGGAAAAAACATATAAAAAATCAACAGTCGAGAAGACTCCAGAAGCCTGAAGGGGAGTCAGAGGGGTGCCCCCCTCACCAGGCGGGCACCTGGCGCGGCCTAGGGTGGAGTCACGCCACCTGTCCGTCTGGTAAGATGGGGCCCCGTTGGTGCCCCCGTTTTCCTATATTTACCTATTGCTCCGAAAACCCTCAGAGGCTCTCCGTTACGCGATTTTCACCACTGTTCCGTCGTCGCTGCTATCCTGAGATTGGGATTTCCAGAAGGCCCTGTCCCGGCACCCTGCCGGAGGGAGGATTGATCTTCGAGAGCTTCTCCACCACAATGAGCGCTTTCCAGACGTGCCGTGAGTAGTGCCCCTTGGACCATGGGTCCATGATTAGTACCTATGTGATGTTTTCTCTCCAATCTTGTGCCTCAATTCTTAGCCCTTGTGAGCTTCCCTACATGATCAAGGCACCTATGTATTAGTTTTTGTGTTGCTATGCTATGTTTCCTGGGATCTGATGGATTATGAGATTATGTTTAGAGTGTGATGATTAATATATTTGGTTTACCTTTTATGTTTTAGTTCTTGAGTATTCTTGGATGTTCTCTGTTGCTTTTTATTGCTTTGGCAAAATAGTAAATCGCGACTTTAAGAGGGAGCGTTATGCTTGATTGTGCGTTTATGCCCCCCGATGTCTTGCTTGGGTGACAGAAACATGAGACTAGGGGAGGTGTTGTTGTCACCAAGGAGAAAACAACAGTGCTTGTAACTGCGGTTGCAAGGATTGTTTACCTTACGCATAGTATGTTAATGCGATTGTCTGTTGCTTTGATCCTACAGTTTGGTTGGGGTTCGCAACTTAATCCCATCGAGATGTTCTGGATAGATATCTCAAGGTGGATGATTAGTTAGTAGATGCTGATGAATAAAAGGTCTGCTCGTCTCGGTGTACTTTCCATATGATTGAGCCTCTAGCTTTCTTGTAGCATAATTAGCATTGCGGTGCGTTTATAACTCTGTCAATTTCCCAGCTGTAATTTGTTCACCCAACATAGTTGTTTATTGTCTTTTGGGAGACAGACATCACTAGTGAATGTCGTGGGACCCCGGTCCATATTTCCACCATAGTTTACACCGTTCACTTTTACTGCTTTTGTTTCCTTTCTGTTGCAATCACCACTACTATTTCCACTTGTGTTTTGATCCTTTGTAAACAACAAGACCGGAGAGATTGACCACCTCTTTGACTCGTTGGGATCAAAGTTATTTGTTGTTCTTTGCAGGTCCACGTCAATCTCGAGACCTTCGGCAAAATTCTGGCGCCGTTGACACCTACTTGTATCTCTTGGAGTCTTACTAGTCGATTAAACCTTGGTATCTTCACTTAGGGAAATTTACCGCTATCTGCATCATAACCTTCCACTTGGGGTAACCAACGAGGAGGTGGTATCTCCACCCATGACTAGACGCTCAAATCTAGCTAACGGACTCCTCAGGATGATACATCCGAGGTTAGCCATTTTCTCCTAATCTACAGGCTTGACAAAGGGTCCCTCGGGAGGCAACCATAGTTGCCCATGAGCACTTTCTTCCCTGAGGATCGGGACCATCGGGGATCGGGGGCAAGCCTCCTAGAGGTGTATGATAACGCCCCCTCTTGCGACAAGGCCGAGGAGGTACAAGAAAAAGACGCCGATCGCCGACCACCTCACCTGAAGCTTCAGCCTCCTCGGCAGGAGAACATGGCTTCTTGGACCTTCCTACACACTCGGAGGTCTCTGTTCGCTGACCGAGACGAGGCACCATCAACTTCTTCACCAGCTCGGCGGCTGAAGCAGCCTCCTCGTCCCAAGCAGAGAGGCCGCCTCGACTCCATGAGACGAGGCGTGGATATTGCCTTCTACCACGTTGTAATGGAGCCGTGGTGTGACGAGTCTCCTGATACGCAAGAGATGATAATTGCTTCTCGCCCTTCGTTGGTTACCCCAAGTGGAAGGTGAGATGCAGCGTAGCGGCAAGTTTCCCTTGGTGAAGATACCAAGGTTGAGATCGACCAGTAGGACTCCGATAATGATAAGTAGGTGGTGAAGCAAACAATGGCGCCGTTCACAACTCTCGGTTGCCTACTCCACCTGGACCTGCACACAGACACAAATAACTTTGCTCCCAACGAAGTTCAGAGAGGTTGTCAATCTCTCCGGTCTTGTTGTTTACAAAGGATCAAAACACAAGGGATAATGATAATGATGATATCAACTGAAATTAAAAGAGGAAAAGTAAATAAGCGTGAAAACAATGATGAGAATATGGACCGGGGTCCCGTGATGTTCACTAGTGATGTCTCTCTCCCAAAAGACGATAAAACTGCTATGCGAGGTAAACAAATTAAAGATGGACAATTGACAGGATTATAAACACACCGCAATACTAACTATGCTACAAAGAAAGGAAGAGGCTCAAAAGCATGGGCAGTACGCCAAAATAAGTAGACCAAAATCCAACTACATCTAGTACTAATCATCCACCTTGAGATATCTATCCAGAAAATCTCGCTGGTATTAAGTTGCGAGCCCCACCCAAAGTTTAAACCCAAAGCAACAGACAACTGCATTAAAAAGCACTTTGCGTAAAGTAAACAATCCTTGCAACCGCGGTTACAAGCACCGTTGTTTTCCCCCTTGTGGCAACAACACATCCCCTAGACTCATGTTTCTGTCACTCAAGCGTGTCATCAGGGGGCATGAACCCACAATTAAGCATAACGTTCCCTCTTTGAGTTACTACCTACTACTTGGCCAAAGCAATAAACAGCAACGGAGAACATGCAAGAATTACTTAGGAACAAAAATATAAAAAATAAGAACCAAATATATTACTCTATCACAATCTGAACATAATCTCATAATCCATCAGATCCCATCAAACTCAGCTAGCAACAGTAGAAAGATTACATATGTGCCTCGATCATGTAGGGAAGCTCACGAGGTCTAAACCATGAAGAACAAAGAGGGGAGGAGAACATCACATAGCTACTGATCACAGACCCATTGTCCAAGGGAAACTACTCACGACACATCCGGGAAGAGTCCATGGTGGAGGGGAATTCCCGGAGGTCGATCCTCCCTTCGGCAGGGTGCCGAGAAGAGATCTGTTGGCGCTCCCGATCTTGGAAGTGCGGCGGCGGTGGAACAGAGGCGAGATCGCGGAAAAGGGTTCTCTCCCCGGAAGTTTCACGTCACGGGAAATATATAGGCGAAGGGGCAGCCATGGGGCCACCAGGGGTCCAGGCGCCCCCCTGGCGCGGCCAAGCCCTAGGCCGCGCCAGGTGGTCGCCTGGGGCCCTGGTGGGTCCCACCTGGTCCCCCTTTGGGACTCCGGAAGGTTCCTTCACGCTGATTTTTTATCTGATTTTTCCCGAATTTATGGAGCACTTTTAATATGGAGGAAAACTGAAATAGAAAAACAGCAGTAAACAGAAAATCGCACTGGGGTGCACTGAGTTAGTAGGTTAGTCCAAATATGATCAAAAGTGTATGAAAGTGTAGCTAGACCATAGCAATATCACACAAAACATGCATGGAGCAAGCAGAAATTATAGATACGTTTGGGACGTATCAACATCCCCAAGCTTAATTCCTTCTCGTCCTCGAGTAGGTAAATGACAACAAGCATAATTTCTATGATGACATGCTAGCAACCATATAAGAACTTTGAAAAGTAAAGAAATCAAGGTATGCGATTCCATTCAAGTCATAACATGCAAGAGTCTATATTAGCATTGAAACAAGCCACGAAAGAACATTAGGTGCAAGAGCTCTCGCTGTCCGTGACTCGAATGTCTCCAAATGGTATTTGCGTGCAAGAAGAGGGATAGGGAATACGAGAAAAAAGTATTTTTTTGAGACTCAATCTACTAAAGTTTCACACTTGGTCTTCTTTGTAATCTTATCTTGACTCGTCCCCAGACCACTAGCCAGGTACAATTCAATTTGATCCACTCCTTTTCGATATTTTCAGCACTCATGCAATGGATGAGCGTAAGCACGAGAGTTGACACTTAGGATGGCAAAGAGAGAAGTATGGTGGAGGAGGAAGACAAAAAGGGCCAGAAAGGCTCACATCAATGAGGACAATCATAGGCGAGGAGGCCAAATGATAGATATGATATGAGGGGTAGAGATTGCCATGCAGCGGATGCACATATGAGCTAAGAAAGCTCTCCAATGGAACTAGTGGGGGTGCATCTAACTTGCTCGCTCATGAAGACCTAGAGCTCTTTTGAGGAGGCTCATCCTTGGAATATGCAAGCCTAGTTCTATAGTGTGAAGGTCCCCACATAGCTATATGCATGTGTAGGAGATTGCACGATAGAATTTTTTTTCTCTCACATGCGGAAGCAACATCCAAGATCCAATCTAGAATATGCTAGTAACGGGAAGAGTAGGTCATCATACCCTCGAAGAACACGCGCGTTGAACGTTTATTTCAACGCAGCTTGGTGAAGTTGTTGGTGAAATTCGATCCGATCAGCACTGCAAACGAGCAGTACCTCCGGAGGCTTGCACACGTACAGCTCGATGACGTCTCCTTCTTGATCCAGCAAGCAAGAGGGAGAAATAGATGGGATCGATTCCAGCAGCACAACGGCGTGGTGGTGGATATGGTGAAGAGTTTCTCGCGGGCAGGGCTTCTCCAAGCGATGCACGTGAGGGAGGAGGAGGTGTGGAAGGACTTGGGGTGTTCTTGGTGAGCCTCTCCCCTCTCTTATATAGGCAAGGAGGTTGTAGCCACTTCAATTCCCAAGTGAAACCCCCTCTCTCATTAAAAGATGGTAACACCTTTCTTTTAAGAGTGGTAACCCTCCCATTGAAGGGCTTCCCATTTATTGGATAATAAACCAAGGAGGGCTGGTCACATGGACTATTGGACCACCCTTGGTCGTCCAAAACAGGTGGGGCCCATAGTGGGACCCTCCGGAAACTTCTAGAACATTCCGACACTGCCGAAAAAAATCCCAAACTTTTTCGGAACCCTGAAATCAACTTGCCTTATATAAATCTTTACCTCCGGACTCTTCCGGAGCTCCTCGTGATGTCTAGGATCTCATCCGATACTCCGAACAATATTCGAACAACATTAATAAAATTATCCCAGAGCTATTCTAGCGTTACTGAGCGTTAAGTGTTTGACCCTACGGGTTCGAGAACGTGCATACATGATCGAGATATCTCTCTGATCAATAACCATTAGAGGGACCAGGATATCCGTAATGACTCCCACACATTCAACCAAGATCTTTATCGATTGAACCACTATGTTGTTGGGAAACGTAGTAGAAAACAAAAAATTTCGGCCTACGAATCAAGAACCCAAGATCATCCAAGAAGATTGCATACAAGGTTTTAGGTCTTGGCTCACCAACCAATGTAGTGGAAGTAGAGTTGGTGAAGACCGTTGGTGAAGATCCCCGCAGCTAGGAATTTCAATGACCTCCCAACCGCGAGGATATCGATCCCGCGTACCGTTCCACGATCCGTTGCACGATCTGTCCCGCGAAACGTCCCGCGATCCGTCCCGCGATCCGTCCCGATCAAGTCCCACGAACAAGTCCCTCGAACATGATCTCCGAGGAAGAAGAAGGACCTCGAAGAAGCATCAAAGGTATGATCCCTCTACCGGTATCCACACATCCCGATGTAGCAATCCAGCAGCGCTCCGCCGTCCGGAGAAGAACGCCACCGAGAGAAACTAGAGGGAGAAGAGCCTAGCGGCGTCCGGACTAGAACGATCTAGACAAAAGAGAATTAGAGGCGCGTGGGATTTCGATGGGGCAGCCTTGGGGCTTTTATGGTGTGTCTTTGGGGCTACCCCTGCCGCAGAATATATAGGTGGAAGCCTGGGGTCGCAACTTGGGCGAGGGTTCTCCCCAAAGTCGGTTTTGGCCACCAGGAGGAGTCCAACACGGATTCCCCGCCGAAACGCCGCGGACCCCGGCGTCCTGGTCCAAAACGCCAGGGACCCTGGCGTCTGGGCCTTGGACTCAAGGAAATTCCTTTTCCTTCCAAGTTACGACCTTGTGGACCTTCCTACTTGGTCTAACGTCGGTTTCCGCGGTTTGGAGAGTTCCTTAACCCTCCGGATACTTCCATAAGCTCCCGGGAACCTTCCGAAACCTCCCGGAACATTTCCGGAAGTCCCGGAACAATTTTCCCGATGTTCCGTAACCTTTCCACAACTATTACCGAATGTTGCAAAACCTTCCGAGACTATCACGGATGTCTTGTTACCACTTCAAGACTCTTCTTGAATATTCTGGAATCATCCGAGACCTTTCAGGAATATTCCGAAACCATTCGGTACCACCTAGAACACTTCTAGTGCTACCCGGAACACTTCCGGTTCCACCCGAAACAATTTCGGTACCCTTTCTCTTTTCATCTCCTAGTTCTCTAACAGATTACTACTCGTTAAGTGTGTGACCCAATAGGTTCGGTATAATGCGGACATGACTCAGAACATCTTCCGGACATAGGTCAACAACCTTTTGTCAATAGCCAATAATCAACAGAGGAGCCATGGACACCCATGTTGACTCCCACACATACACGAATAAACTTCGAGTGAACCTTTATGTTTAGTCATGTACCATTCCCTTTGCTTCGTGATATATGACAAAGTTAGAGGAGAGATGTTTGGCACCCATGTGTAACAACTTCTTGAACACAAGCCACTTGTTATCCTCTTTGCTCGTTTGTCTCTATTTCTCGTTATTGTATTCCGGTATCCCCGTGATTAAATCACAATGCGTCTGGCCAGACTAGAATGGATACCGTCATACCGAGTGGGCCCAAAGTCAATATCTCTTCATCGTGAAGGAGCAAATCCCATTCTTGAACTATCACAGTCACTATGCACACCATCTGACATACCCAGAACTTATTTTACTACTTCCCATTTACGGGAGGATTCATCTAAGAACCAAAGCATGTCTTCCTGTGTGAAGCAACTCGATACTCTCATGGTCTAAGGAATTACGTAGATGATAACATTTCATGATATGACTTATAACGTAGTTACGATGTGATCTCTAAGTATATCATTCAATACTGGGGTCGGTTCAACATCATTGTTCTGCTAACAATATGTTCCCATTGCTACTGACATCCTTGTTACAAGAACAATGTCCATGATTAAGAAAACGTAATCATCAGTTAACACATGAGCTGGTCTTAGAGGCTAAACCAGGAACTCTTGGTGTTTACATTTCCACACATGCAAGTGAGTTTTCTTCTGAATCTCATAGTCAGGGTCATTGCAATTATAGCACATAAATATAAACATTAATTACGAACGTGGAAATATATATAATAACATTTTATTATTTCCTCTAGGGCATATATCAAATAGTCTCCCACTTGCACTAGAGTCAATAATATTATCAGTGCTTGAGCACCTTACACCTATGGCATACCGGTGTAATACATGCTTCATTTGTGGTATAGACTTCATCATCAGATCTGACACTTCAGGCCCGTTTGTATCTTGCATATCTTCGCGTTTTCACGCTATCATAAAATTCACTAATTTTATCAGTTTAGCTTTGTATATGTTTGAATCATTTGGCAGGACCTTGGTTCCTTTAGAATAAGTCATGAAATCATTCATCAATGTTCCATGAGCTTCAAGCATCTTGGAAACCATACCATGTTCATAAATGAACTGATAATTCAAAATACCCTCCCTTGTCACTTCTATAAGCAACAATATACTTAGCCTCTGTTATAGAATTCGCCACAGTATCTAACTTAACACAGTTCCTCCATACTGTGCCACCCTTATGTGTGAAATATATAATCCCAATTAAAATCGAAAATCGGTCGAAGTAAGTATGAAGACTGAATTGGTGTAACTATTTACATCAAAAATTCAGCTGGTGTAACTCATTACAACGAGCTCTTCGTTCTCTCCATTTTCCGAGAAACATATCTTATCTATCATAAGTTTAACTTTTCACTGTTTGTCCAATGATCAACATATTGATCACTTTGGTATCTTGCTCACAACCTTTTGGAGCACTGGACATATCTGGTTGTTTTACATATTATGGTGTACATGATTAATCCAAACACACAGGTGAGTGGAATTCAATTCACGTGTTTTTGCTTATCTGTGTTTATGAACACCGATTTCCGCAAACAACTTTTCACCGTGACCTCGGCAAGAACATCCTTCTTGGCGTATTCATACTAAACTACTTTAGTATCATGTCAACATGTAATGTTGGCTTTAGCATGATCAGGCACTTACTATCTACATAGATCACTGTGCTCAATACTAATGCTATATTAGCCCAAGTTCTTCAACTGAAAACTATTTCCAATGAAGTCCTTATTCGTGTCAAGAAATTTTTATCATTTCCAATCAACAATATGTCATCTACATAGGGTTTTAGAAATATCATTCAGCTCCCACTTACTTTCTTGAACATTCAAGCATCTTCGTTATTCCTGATGAAAACAAACTCTTTTGGCAATTTCATCAAAACGAAAATTCCAACTCCATTATGCCAGCTTCAGTCCATCACTGGACATCCAAGGCTTGCATCTATTTTAGCATCCTTTGAATCGACACAACATTCCGGTCGTATCACGTATACGTCCTTTGTTATATTTCCGGGTAGGAACTTTGTTTTGACGTTCATTCTACCATATCCTATAAATGAGATATGTAGTAATTGCTAATATAACCCGAATTGACTAAAGCATCTCTACGGTCGACACTATTTCGCCGTAGTCAACGTTTGAACTTGCTAGAAAACAATTTTCCAACGAGTTGAGCTTTATGGATAAAACAATTTCATCCAAATCAATTATAGATCCATATATATATTCTTCAGACTTTTAGTCTTTCAGAGGGTCTACCAAGTTCAAAACTTGACTTACTTCCATGGATACTATCTCGGATTATTTGGCATTTAGCCAAATCCCGGAGTCAGGGCCCATCAACGCTTCTTTGTATATCACAGGTTTATCATTGTCGAACAATAATATTTCGTCTTACATATCATGAATGTTTGTACGAGTTTTGTCTAACCTGTGTGGTTCAGCTGCGCACTTATTTGAAGATTCAACAATCTTTAACAAGTTGCACTGTCCTCCCACTCACTCTTTTGTAAGAAACTATTTTCTTCCAAACACATTGTTCTTAACTGCAAACAGTTTTGCTTTTGTGTAGTGATAGAGGAATACCAAACCTTTTGGAATAACCTTAACAAAGTAGCACTTATCTGATTTGGTGTTTTGAGCATGTCAAACACATGTCTCATATACCCAAATTTTAAGAAAAGACAATATGGTTTTAACACTTCCATTCCAAATCTAATATGGTGTCATTTCAACAGATTTGATGGTGCTCTTTTCAGTGTAAAAGCCGTAGTCTCTAACGCATAACTTTAATAAGTATAATGGCAAATTGATAAACATCATATTTGATCTTACCGTGTCATACATGGCTTGATTACATCTCTCGAACACTTTACTCATAGTGGTGTTCCGGGAGACGCAAGTTATGACACTTCTTCACAACTCATCAGACGTTCGCTAAACTTGTAACTCAAATATTACTTTCTACAATCTAATTTGCAGAAGCTTTATTTTCTCATTACAATGAATTTCTATTTCACTCTAAAATTCCTTGAACATTTCAAAGATTTCAGACGTATGTCTCTATTGAACAGATATCCACATATCTACTTCAACTCATGAGTGAAGATAGGGAATCCACTGCACACAACTACACTTATTAGACTACACACATCATCATGTACGATTACCAATGGTTTAGTTGCCCGTTCATGTATGGTCTATCAACGGTGTTTTAGTCACATTACTTCGAGACAAAGATCGCAAGCGTCAAGTGATTCATAATCATATGACTCGAAAGTCCATCACTTATGGAAATTCTTCATGCATGTTATGTCACTTGTGATAAACGGCAGTGCCACATCTATGTGGTATTTCTGTCAGTCTTGCGATGTTTAGCGTCAGTGTTATGGATGTTTAATATTATATCAAGATTCATAACATACAACCTATTCATAATGGAAGTATGGCCTTTACGTTATTCATAGCTTTGAACAACTCTCTTGCAACAAACATGATTCAAAATGATGTTTTGCAACAAGGCTAAAGTGTAGTAACAATTTACTCAACTCTAAAATGAATTATGAAGATAATCATAGAGTCAACACACGGTATAGTAAACCTTTTACCGTGTTCCCGAGCGTGTCAAAACTCATCATTAGCTAGTCATAAAAGCCATAGTATTTCTTGCATCAACTTTCAATGATATGCAATTGAAGTGATATTCCGATGATCACTAGTTTAATCACAATATACAGAATCCACAATTAACTGCTTAATCATGATTCCCAAGAATTACATCTCTTGACCAGTAATGAATTCATCTATAACTCCGTATGACTTTCATTTCTGAGCTGGATATTCCAGTCTTCTTTCGTTTTGCCTTTATACGTATCATAGTTCTATTTCCAATGTCACTCCTACTCACAAAAGCTCACACATGATTAAGGATGGCACGGGCCATGGACTTTCCGGCGTGTAAGTCTTACTAACACCGTTTGGAACTTCCTTTCCCTTAATTCTCATCATCATATGATCGGTGTTCTTCTGGATCCCACACTTATCAGTTTTGTTTAGAGCACAGTGAACATTTTCACTAATGCTTACAATCATACATTGTACTAGATATCTTATATACAACATTAATTGTCTTACTACTGAAAACAATTTTTCAGTTCCATGAATATAGCATAACTATCCCAAACGTTTCAAAGTTCGGGTTTCATGGTGGTGAAGACAATGCACTTAGCTGTGGTGGAATTCTAGCATTTTGGATTATGGACGTGTGTCACATCATCCATAGCATCAGCGGGAGAGCATCAAAAATTTGCGATAGGACATGGTCCTTCTCGGCACTATTGAGGATAGTCCTCACAATACGGTACCAATCGTAAAGTTTTTACCAGATAATACAGTTAATCAAAAAAAATTGGGAAGGTGGTAACGCGAGCCATTATTCTACAACGATAATGAAAATACTAAGACTTTGTTCATTATTAAGTTGCACTTGTGATTAATCAATTTAATTACTAAGTGTGCTCCCACTCAGATCAATATCTCTCGTAATTGATGCTAGAGCGATTCAAGATCCAAACCAATCGTCCGCCATTGATGTGACATCACTGATGACTTAGACTGGACCGGTAGGCCAACTTGCCAATCACGCCAAAGGTGATTCTTGTTCATCTTTCGATGGGCGTGCTCCGGTAGCAAACTTTTATCCAAACCGTCAAGACAACCAAGTGTAATGTGCTGTGTGTTCTTTTAACACACCCGCCTTTTATGCGTCACACCGTGTGCACCCATGTGACATGACCTGCTCCGATGTGAAACATAGTATAGACGGTGCTACAGTTGGAAGAACACTATGAACTTGATATTGTTTTGCGAGAGATCACCCTAATAAAATACGACTACCGCGCATCAAACAAGAGTGCATCAAAGGGATAAACATCACAGGCAGTTCATAAAATTATGTGATATAGTATAGCCCTTTGCTTCGTGAAGTCTTCATTGTCTTCACGTCGTCGTGGTTGAAGTCACCGTGTCCACCAACTTTGTCCTTGGCGCCGGGAACATCACCACGGCTTCCGGCATGTGCGTCGAGGTCCACCTCCGCATCGTAGATCATCACCTTGCATCTATCTATTGCTTTGCCTCGAGCTAATAAACAGTTCTGGCACGCAGGCCATAATTAAGTGACAATCATATGACTCCAGTCATCATGTCGTACCACGACACGCAGGCCGCGAATAAATATTACATAACATATAGCATCTCATACAAATACATTGCAAATCTTGAAGGCTATACCACATCACATGCATACTCTGCAAAAACGAGTTAGATCGCCATCTACACGGGTTGTTGCAACTTTTATCGTGGTTGTTAAGCAGGTTTACAAGGCAAACGAGAAACCCTAGATAAAACAAAACACGATACTTCTTTTGTTGCTAGTTTAACGTTCGGGGTGCGTGCAACAACTAATGCCACAAGCCAAACTTCGTTCAACGCGTGACCCCCGTGTGGATTTGAGTTCATAAAATCCACAAGCCCCTCCATGTTAAATCTTCTATTGCGAGATTAAGATGAGATCCAAGGAGTTTGATGTAGACCATGATCAAGGCAACCAGCATACTGAAAGCAGCATAGAGGGATCGATGGAAAACTCAATCCTTGTAGCAAAACCTCAACTTGCCATCAAGCATAGAAAAAATCACATGACAGGGAAGCAACAAGAAAATCAATGCCTCATATCACACATATGATCTAGACCTAAACATGCATCTAATCAAGGATCGCTCATGATACCACTGTTGGGAAACGTAGTAGAAAACAAAAAATTTCAGCCTACGAATCAAGAACCCAAGATCATCCAAGAAGATTGCATACAAGGTTTTAGGTCATGGCTCACCAACCAATGTAGCGGAAGTAGAGTTGGTGAAGACCGTTGGTGAAGATCCCCGCAGCTAGGAATTTCAATGACCTCCCAACCGCGAGGATATCGATCCCGCGTAACGTTCCACGATCCGTTGCACGATCTGTCCCGCGAAACATCCCGCGATCCGTCCCACGATCCACCCTGATCAAGTCCCACGAACAAGTCTCTCGAACATGATCTCCGAGGAAGAAGAAGGACCTCGAAGAAGGATCAAAGGTATGATCCCTCGACGTATCAACATCCCCAAGCTTAATTCCTTCTCGTCCTCGAGTAGGTAAATGATAACAAGCATAATTTCTATGATGACATGCTAGCAACCATATAAGAACTTTGAAAAGTAAAGCAATCAAGGTATGTGATTCAATTCAAGTCATAACATGCAAGAGTCTATATTAGCATTGAAACAAGCCACGAAAGAACATTAGGTGCAAGAGCTCTCGCTGTCCGTGACTCGAATGTCTCCAAATGGTATTTGCGTGCAAGAAGAGGGATAGGGAATACGAGAAAAAAGTATTTTTTGAGACTCAATGTACTAAAGTTTCACACTTGGTCTTCTTTGTAATCTTATCTTGACTCGTCCCCAGACCACTAGCCAGATACAATTCAATTTGATCCACTCCTTTTCGATATTTTCAGCACTCATGCAATGGATGAGCGTAAGCACGAGAGTTGACACTTAGGATGGCAAAGAGAGAAGTATGGTGGAGGAGGAAGACAAAAAGGGCCAGAAAGGCTCACATCAATGAGGACAATCATAGGCGAGGAGGCCAAATGATAGATATGATATGAGGGGTAGAGATTGCCATGCAACGGATGCACATATGAGCTAAGAAAGCTCTCCAATGGAACTAGTGGGGGTGCATCTAACTTGCTCGCTCATGAAGACCTAGAGCTCTTTTGAGGAGGCTCATCCTTGGAATATGCAAGCCTAGTTCTATAGTGTGAAGGTCCCCACATAGCTATATGCATGTGTAGGAGATTGCGCGATAGAATTTTTTTTTCTCTCACATGCGGAAGCAACATCCAAGATCCAATCTAGAATATTCTAGTAACGGGGAGAGTAGGTCATCATACCCTCGAAGAACACGCGCGTTGAACGTTTATTTCAACGCAGCTTGGTGAAGTTGTTGGTGAAATTCGATCCGATCAACACTGCAAACGAGCAGTACCTCCGGAGGCTTGCACACGTACAGCTCGATGACGTCTCCTTCTTGATCCAGCAAGAAAGAGGGAGAAATAGATGGGATCGATTCCAGCAGCACAACGGCGTGGTGGTGGATATGGTGAAGAGTTTCTCGCGGGCAGGGCTTCTCCAAGCGATGCACGTGAGGGAGGAGGAGGTGTGGAAGGACTTGGGGTGTTCTTGGTGAGCCTCTCGCCTCTCTTATATAGGCAAGGAGGTTGTAGCCACTTCAATTCCCAAGTGAAACCCCCTCTCTCATTAAAAAATGGTAACACCTTTCTTTTAAGAGTGGTAACCCTCCCATTGAAGGGCTTCCCATTTATTGGATAATAAACCAAGGAGGGCTGGTCACATGGACTATTGGACCACCCTTGGTCGTCCAAAACAGGTGGGGCCCATAGTGGGACCCTCCGAACCTTCTAGAACATTCCGACACTGCCGAAAAAAATCCCAAACTTTTTCGGAACCCTGAAATCAACTTGCCTTATATAAATCTTTACCTCCGGACTCTTCCGGAGCTCCTCGTGATGTCTAGGATCTCATCCGATACTCCGAACAATATTCGAACAACATTAATAAAATTATCCCAGAGCTATTCTAGCGTTACTGAGCGTTATGTGTGTGACCCTACGGGTTCGAGAACGTGCATACATGATCGAGATATCTCTCTGATCAATAACCATTAGAGGGACCAGGATATCCGTAATGACTCCCACACATTCAACCAAGATCTTTATCGATTGAACCACTATGTTGTTGGGAAACGTAGTAGAAAACAAAAAATTTCGGCCTACGAATCAAGAACCCAAGATCATCCAAGAAGATTGCATACAAGGTTTTAGGTCTTGGCTCACCAACCAATGTAGCGGAAGTAGAGTTGGTGAAGACCGTTGGTGAAGATCCCCGCAGCTAGGAATTTCAATGACCTCCCAACCGCGAGGATATCGATCCCGCGTACCGTTCCACGATCCGTTGCACGATCTTTCCCGCGAAACGTCCCGCGATCCGTCCCGATCAAGTCCCACGAACAAGTCCCTCGAACATGATCTCCGAGGAAGAAGAAGGACCTCGAAGAAGGATCAAAGGTATGATCCCTCTACCGGTATCCACACATCCCGATGTAGCAATCCAGCAGCGCTCCGCCGTCCAGAGAAGAACGCCACCGAGATAAACTAGAGGGAGAAGAGCCTAGCGGCGTGCGGACTAGCACGATCTAGCCCGAAGAGAATTAGAGGCGCGTGGGATTTAGCTGGGGCAGCCTTGGGGCTTTTCTGGTGTGTCTTTGGGGCTACCCCTGCCCCAGAATATATAGGTGGAAGCCTGGGGTCGCAACTTGGGCGAGGGTTCTCCCCAAAGTCGGTTTTGACCACCAGGAGGAGTCCAACACGGATTCCCCGCCGAAACGCCGCGGACCCCGGCGTCCTGGTCCAAAACGCCAGGGACCCTGGCGTCTGGGCCTTGGACTCAAGGAAATTCCTTTTCCTTCCAAGTTACGACCTTGTGGACCTTCCTACTTGGTCTAACGTCGGTTTCCGCGGTTTGGAGAGTTCCTTAACCCTCCGGATACTTCCATAAGCTCCCGGGAACCTTCCGAAACCTCCCGGAACATTTCCGGAAGTCCCGGAACAATTTTCCCGATGTTCCGTAACCTTTCCACAACTATTACCGAATGTTGCAAAACCTTCCGAGACTATCACGGATGTCTTGTTACCACTTCAAGACTCTTCTTGAATATTCTGGAATCATCCGAGACCTTTCAGGAATATTCCGAAACCATTCGGTACCACCTAGAACACTTCTAGTGCTACCCGGAACACTTCCGGTTCCACCCGAAACAATTTCGGTACCCTTTCTCTTTTCATCTCCTAGTTCTCTAACAGATTACTACTCGTTAAGTGTGTGACCCAATAGGTTCGGTATAATGCGGACATGACTCAGAACATCTTCCGGACATAGGTCAACAGCCTTTTGTCAATAGCCAATAATCAACAGCGGAGTCATGGACACCCATGTTGACTCCCACACATACACGAATAAACTTCGAGTGAACCTTTATGTTTAGTCATGTACCATTCCCTTTGCTTCGTGATATATGACAAAGTTAGAGGAGAGATGTTTGGCACCCATGTGTAACAACTTCTTGAACACCAGCCACTTGTTATCCTCTTTGCTCGTTTGTCTCTATTTCTCGTTATTGTATTCCGGTATCCCCGTGATTAAATCACAATGCGTCTGGCCAGACTAAAATGGATACCGTCATACCGAGTGGGCCCAAAGTCAATATCTCTTCATCGTGAAGGAGCAAATCCCATTCTTGAACTATCACAGTCACTAGCCACACCATCTGACATACCCAGAACTTATTTTACTACTTCCCATTTACGGGAGGATTCATCTAAGAACCAAAGCATGTCTTCCTGTGTGAAGCAACTCGATACTCTCATGGTCTAAGGAATTACGTATATGATAACATTTCATGATATGACTTATAACGTAGTTACGATGTGATCTCTAAGTATATCATTCAATACTGGGGTCGGTTCAACATCATTGTTTTGCTAACAATATGTTCCCATTGCTACTGACATCCTTGTTACAAGAACAATGTCCATGATTAAGAAAACATAATCATCAGTTAACACATGAGCTGGTCTTAGAGGCTAAACCAGGAACTCTTGGTGTTTACATTTCCACACATGCAAGTGAGTTTTCTTCTGAATCTCATAGTCAAGGTCATTGCAATTATAGCACAGAAATATAAACATTAATTACGAACGTGGAAATATATATAATAACATTTTATTATTTCCTCTAGGGCATATTTCCAACATATGTCGTGGACTACTATAATCCGTACTCAATTTCCTTTGTCACACGATATTTTACTTACCCGTGATTCGATCGTCGGTATCGCTATACCTAGTTCAATCTCGTTACCGGTAAGTACTCTTTACTCGTTCTGTAATCCAACATTCTCTGTGACTAACTCATTAGTCACGTGCTTGCAAGCGTTACCGAATGTGCATTACCGAGTGGGCCCAGAGTATATCTCACCGTCACACGGAGGGACAAATCCCAGTCTGGATTCATGTAATTCAACAAGTACTTTCGGAGATACCCGTAAGACATTTTTATGATCACCCAGTCACGATGTGATGGTTGATGTCCCCAAAGTATTCTTCCGGTACCCGGGAATAACATAATCTCATGGTCTAAGAAACATGATACTTGACAATAAAAGGCATGACAATATAAACTTAATGAAACGATCAATATTTTTATGCTTAGTTGGGTCTGTCCATCACGTCATTCTTCTAATGACATGATCCCATTAATTAATACACAACTCATGTTCATGGTTAGGAAACCATAACCATCATTAATTAACGAGCTAGTATAGTAGAGGCTTACTAGGGACGCGGTGTTGTTTATGCAACCACACATGCATTATGTTTCCGGTTAATACAATTATAGCATGGAAAATAAACATATATCATGAACACGGAAATATGATAATAACAATTTTATTATTGCCTCTAGGGCATATTTCCAACAGTCTCCCACTAGCACTAGAGTCAATAATCTAGTTTAAATTGGCAGAAATCTAACACCCATGGCATTCTCGTGTTGATCATGTTTTGTTTGTGGAAGAACTTTAGTCAATGGATCCGCGATATTCTGATCCGTATGTACTTTGCTAATTGTAATATCTCCTTCAATGACATGCTCACGAATTTGATGAAACCGGCGTTTGATATGCTTGGAGCTCTTGTGACATATTGGTTCCTTGGCTAGAGCAATGGCACCAGTGTTGTCACAAAAGATCTCCATGGGATCCAGTGCACTCGGAACAACGCCGAGTTCAGTGACAAATTCCTTAAGCCATATCCCTTTTGTCGCTGCTTCAGAAGTGGCCATATACTCCGCCTCTAATGTAGATCTTGCAATGACGCTCTGCTTGCAACTCCTCCAGCTAACCGCGGCTCCGTTCAAAATAAAGACAGACCCTGTTTGAGATTTTGAGTCATCTGGATCAGTATTGAAGCTAGCATCGACGTAACCTTTTACGAAGAGCTCTTCATCACCACCATAGACAAGAAACATGTCCTTAGTCCTCTTTAGGTACTTAAGGATATTTTTAACTGCTGTCCAGTGAGCCTCTCCAGGATCACTCTGGTACCTGCTCGTCAAACTAAGAGCATGGGACACATCTGGTCTAGTACACAACATGGCATACATAACAGAACCTATGGCCGAGGCATAGGGGATTTTATTCATCCTTTCCCTTTATGTTGCCGTAGTTTGACACTGAGTCTTACTCAATGGCTTACCTTGTAACATGGGAAAAGAACCTTTCTTTGCATCCTGCATATTGAATTTCTTCACTATCTTCTCAAGGTATGTACTTTGACTAAGTGCTATTAAGCGTCTTGATCTATCTCTATAGATCTTAATGCCTAATATGTATGCAGCTTCACCAAGATCTTTCATTGAAAAACTATTATTCAAATAATCTTTCACACTGTTAAGCAGCTCTACGTCATTCCCAATTAGTAATATGTCATCTACATATAAAATCATAAATGCAACCGAGCTCCCACTCACTTTCTTGTAAAAACAAGCTTCTTTATAATTTTGGACAAATCCAAAACCTTTGATAACCTCATCAAATCGAAGATTCCAACTCCGGGATTCTTGCTTTAGTCCATAGATGGAACGCTGAAGCTTGCACACTTTACCAGCATCCTTAGGATTGACAAAACCTTGGGGTTGTACCATGTACAACTCTTCTTCAATGTTTCCATTGAGGAATGCAGTTTTGACATCCATTTTCCAAATTTCATAATTGAAATAAGCAACAATTGCTAGCAGAACCCTAACAGACTTAAGCATCGCTACGGGTGAGAAGGTCTCATCGTAGTCAACTCCTTGAATTTGTCGAAAACCATTTGCGGCAAGTCGAGCTTTATGTATAGTAACATTACCGTCAGCGTCTGTTTTCTTCTTGAAAATCCATTTACATTCAACAGCCTTGCGGCTATCAGGAAGGTCAACCAAAGTCCACACTTGGTTTTCTTTCATGGATTCCATTTCAGAGTTCATGGCATCTTGCCATTTTCCAGAGTCTGGGCTCATCATCGCTTCCTCATAGTTCGTAGGTTCATCATTGTCTAACAATAAATGATTTCATGACAGGATTACCATACCACTCAGGAGTAGTACGTAACCTAGTCGACCTACGAACGGGAACTTCGACCGAAGCTTCATGATCATTATCATCAACTTCTTCCTCTCTAGTTGGTGAAGGCGGCACCAAAAGATCCAAATCTTCTTGCGCTGCGCTACTCTCCAATTCGGGAGAAGGTTCAATAACCTCGTCTAGTTCTATCTTCCTCCCACTCACTCGTTTCGAAAGAAACTCCTTCTCAAGAAAGGATCCGTTCTTAGCAACAAAGACTTTGCCTTCGGATCTATGATAGAAGGTATTCCCTATAGTTTCCTTAGGGTATCCTATGAAGACACATTTTTCCGCTTTGGGTTCGAGCTTATCAGGTTGTAACCGTTTGACATAAGCCTCACACCCCCAAATTTTAAGAAACGATAATTTGGGCTTCTTGCCAAACCACAACTCATATGGTGTCGTCTCAACGGATTTAGATGGTGCCCTATTTAAAGTGAATGCAGCTGTCTCTAATGCATAGCCCCAAAATGACATTGGTAGATCGGATAGAGACATCATAGAGCGCACCATATCTAATAAAGTACGATTACGACGCTCAGACACACCATTACGTTGTGTTGTTCCAGGTGGCGTGAGTTGGGAAACAATTCCACAGTTTTTCAAGTGAATGCCAAACTCGTAACTCAGATATTCCCCTCCACGATCAGATCGTAGAAATTTGATCTTCTTGTTACGATGATTTTCTACTTCACTCTGAAATTCTTTGAACTTTTCAAATGTTTCAGACTTGTGTTTCATTAAGTAAATATACCCATATCTACTTAAATCATCAGTGAATGTTAGGAAGTAACGATATCCACCATGTGTCGAAATGCTCATTGGTCCACACACATCAGTATGTATGATTTCCAACAAGTCACTCGCCCGTTCCATCGTACCAGAAAACGGGGTCTTAGTCATCTTACCCATGAGGCATGGTTCACATGTGTCAGATGATTCAAAGTCAAGTGACTGGAAAAGTCCATCAGAATGGAGTTTCTTCATGTGTTTTACACCAATATGACCTAAACGGCAGTGCCACAAGTATGTGGAATTATCATTATTCATTTTGCATCTTTTAGCATCAATTTTATGGATGTGTGAAGTACTATTATCGAGATCCAACAAGAATAAACCATTTACGTCGGGTGCATGACCATAAAAGATATTACTCATAAAAATAGAACAACCTTTATTCTGTGATTTAAACGAGTAACTGTCTCGCAATAAACAAGATCCAAATATAATGTTCATGCTTAACGCACGCACCAAGTAACAATTATTAAGGTTTAAAACTAATCCCGAAGGTAGATGAAGATGTAACATCCCGACGGCGATGACATCGACCTTCGATCCATTCCCGACGCGCATCGTCACCTCATCCCTCTCCAGTCTCTGTTTATTCTGAAGCTCCTGTTTCGAATTGAAAATATGAGCAACCGAACCAGTATCAAATACCCTGGCACTACTAGGAGAACTAGTAAGGTAGACATAAATAATATGTATATCAAATATACCTTTGACATTGCCATCCTTCTTATCCGCCAAGTACTTGGGGCAGTTGCGCTTCCAATGACCTTCTCCCTTGCAGTAGAAACACACAGTGTCCGGCTTAGGACCAGCCTTGGGCTTCAGAGGAGCGACAACAGGCTTGCCGCCCCGAGCGGCAGCTGACTTGCCACTCTTCTTGAAGTGTCCCTTTTTGTCTTTAGCCTTCTTGAAACTTGTGGTCTTATTGACCATCAACACTTGATGTTCTTTCTTGATGTCCACTTCCGCAGATTTCAACATCGCGAAAAGCTCATTGAGAGTCTTATTCATGCCTTGCATGTTATAGTTCAACACAAAGCCTTTGTAGCTCGGAGGGAGCGACTGCAGCACCCTGTCAGTGATTAACTCATCTAGGATCACACATCCCAGCTGAATTAGGCGCTGGATATAGCCTCCCATTGTTACAACATGTTCACTGACAGAGCTGTGCTCCTCCATCTTACATTTATAGAACTTATCAGAGATCTCATATCTCTCAGCGCGGGTCTGAGTCTGAAACATGGTTTTCAGCTCTTCAACCATCTCATAGGCGCCGTGATGTTCAAAACGTTTCTAGAGGTCAGTATCCAGAGATGTAAGGATGGCACAAGAAACTATAATGTGGTCATCTTTGCGTGTCTCAAAGACGTTATGTTCTGCTTCTGGAGCATCGTCTGCAGGTGGGTCACCTAGCGCAGCATCGTGCACATATTGCTTCTTACACCCAGTGAGGATAATCCTCAGGTTGCGGTGCCAGTCAGTGAAGTTTGAACCAGATGATTTTAGTTTTTCTTTCTCAAGGAATGCGCTGAAGTTGAACTGAGCTATGCGGGCCATGATCTACAACATTTTAGCAAAATAAAATTTTAGACGATGTTCATGATAATGAGTTCAGTTTAATCAAATTACTAAAGAACTCCCACTTAAATCAACATCCCTCATAGTTGTCTAGTGGTACACGATCCAAATCCACTACACCAAGTCCGATCTTCACGAGACAAGATGTAGTTTCAATGGTGAACATCAAAATGTTGATCATATCATTCATATGACTCGTGTTTAACCTTTCAGTTCGTTGTGTTCCGAGGCCATGTCTGTACATGCTAGGCTCGTCAAGTTAACCAAAGTATTTTTGCATGTGTAAAACTGGCTTACACCCGTCGTATGTGAACGTAGAGTTTACCACATCCGATCATCACGAGATTCTTCAAAACGACGAACTTTTGCGACGGTGCATACTTAGGGAGAACACGTTTATCTTGATATTTAGTGTGAGGGATCATCTTATAATGCTACCGTTGTGCACACTCAAAATAAGATGCATAAAAGGATAAACATCACATGCATAAAATATGTGACATGGTATAGCCCTTTTATTGCGCCTTGATTTCCATCTTGAACGCACCGAAAAGATCTCCATTATGGCACCATGTTGGTCTCCACCTTATGGCATCTTGGTTGTCTACACCACGTTGCATCTACAACTATTGCTAACTCATAGTGATAATGTAATGCAATTACATGGCGTTTGAAGTTGAAACGCAGGCCATACAATAAATAATTAAGACAAACATATGGCTCTGCCAGTTGCCGTACTCATCCACATGCAAGTTGTGAAACATTACAAAACATGATCATCTCATACATTAAAAATATATCATATGAACAGTTTGGGCTATACCACACCACAAGCTCCCTTGCAAAAACAAGTTAGACGCCTCTCCCTTATTATTTTCAATTTTACGTGGCTTCTAGGGTTTTGCATAAGAACCGTTCTTACCCTAAAAATAAATAAACCACAACGTTGATATAACAAATTGCTTCTTAATCTCATAAGAGCCCTCCTTTGTAAATGTGGTTAATACTATGGTAAGAGCGACTGACACCCGCAGGCCGCATGTGCAATACAAGTTGCACGTCAAGTGCGGAACCGGTCTCAATCCGAAGATTGTAAAGTTGGTCCGGGCCGCTGCATCAAACCATACCGCAAAACCAAAATACACATGGAAGGGTAGAAAAAAGAATATCAACGCCCACAACTCATTGTGTTCTAACCGTACAAAGCATCTATGCATAGAACTAGCTCTGATACCACTGTAGGAGATTGCGCGATAGAAAACAATTTTTTTCTCTCACATGCGGAAGCAACATCCAAGATCCAATCTAGAAGATGCTAGTAACGGGTAGAGTAGGTCATCATACCCTCGAAGAACACGCGCGTTGAACGTTTATTTCAACGCAGCTTGGTGAAGTTCGATCCGATCAGCACTGCAAACGAGCAGTACCTCCGGAGGCTTGCACACGTATAGCTCGATTACGTCTCCTTCTTCTTGATCCAGCAAGCAAGAGGGAGAAATAGATGGGATCGATTCCAGCAGCACACCGGCGTGGTGGTGGATATGGTGAAGAGTTTCCCGCGGGCAGGGCTTCGCCAAGCGATGCACGTGAGGGAGGAGGAGGTGTGGAAGGACTTGGGGTGTTCTTGGTGAGCCTCTCCCCTCTCTTATATAGGCAAGGAGGTTGTAGCCACTTCAATTCCCAAGTGAAACCCCCTCTCTCATTAAAAGATGGTAACACCTTTATTTTAAGAGTGGTAACCCTCCCATTGAAGGGCTTCCCATTTATTGGCATAATAAACCAAGGAGGGCTGGTCACATGGACTATTGGACCACCCTTGGTCCTCCAAAACAGGTGGGGGCCATAGTGGGACCCTCCGGAACCTTCTAGAACATTCCGACACTGCCGAAAAAACCCCGAACTTTTCCAGAACCCTGAAATCAACTTGCCTTATATAAATCTTTACCTCCGGACTCTTCCGGAGTTCCTCGTGATGTCTAGGATCTCATCCGAGACTCCGAACAATATTCGAACACCATTAATAAAATTATCCCAGAGCTATTCTAGCGTTACCGAGCGTTAAGTGTGTGACCCTACGGGTTCGAGAACGTGCAGACATGATCGAGATATCTCTCTGATCAATAACCATTAGAGGGACCAGGATATCCGTAATGACTCCCACACATTCAACGAAGATCTTTATCGATTGAACCACTATGTCGTGGACTACTATAATCCGTACACAATTTCCTTTGTCACGTGATATTTTACTTACCCGTGGTTCGATCGTCGGTATCGCTATACCTAGTTCAATCTCGTTACCGGTAAGTACTCTTTACTCGTTCTGTAATACAACATTCTCTGTGACTAACTCATTAGTCACGTGCTTGCAAGCGTTACCGAATGTGCATTACCGAGTGGGCCCAGAGTATATCTCACCATCACACGGAGGGACAAATCCCAGTCTTGATTAATGTAATTCAACAAGTACTTTCGGAGATACCCGTAAGACATTTTTATGATCACCCTGTCACGATGTGATGGTTGATGTCCCCAAAGTATTCTTCCGGTACCCGAGAATAACATAATCTCATGGTCTAAGAAACATGATACTTGACAATAAAATGCATGACAATATAAACTTAATGAAACGATCAATATTGTTATGCTTAGTTGGGTCTGTCCATCACGTCATTCTTCTAATGACATGATCCCATTAATTAATGCACAACTCATGTTCATGGTTAGGAAACCATAACCATCATTAATTCACGAGCTAGTATAGTAGAGGCTTACTAGGGACGAGGTGTTGTTTATGCAACCACACATGCATTAAGTTTCCGGTTAATACAATTATAGCATGGAAAATAAACATATATCATGAACACGGAAATATGATAATAACAATTTTATTATTGCCTCTAGGGCATATTTCCAACAGCATGAATGATCATCTCTATGGAGTACAAGGATAAGAGGGAGTACTGGTGTGGATCTTTCAAAATGATAGTAGTGTTGCCCCTTTCTCTCTTTTTTTCTTATTTTTTTTCTTTTTTCTATTTTTTTCTATTTTTTTGGTGGCCTCAATGGCTCTTTCTATTTTACTCTCATTTGTCCTCTTTGGGATCTTTTATTTTGTCCACTTTGGGATCTTTTCCTCACTTAAGGGCAACACTCTAATTTACAAGAGGGTATAGAAGATCTTTCACACTTTACAAGGTACTCAAAACATAAAGAAGATGTAGCTATCATGATGTATGCAATGTATGCTTCTGCCAGTGTAGCAGGAACATGTATGACATGAAGATCAAGTCATGAAGAGGTGCATGTTGCATGACAATATATCTCGGAAAGGCTATGGAAATGCCTTGGTAGGTAGGTATGGTGGTTATTTTGAGGAAGGATATAAGGAGGTTTATGATGACAGAGCGTATCATGCCAAGGGTTTCGATGTACTGGCGAAGGTGGACGCCAACTCTCGGAGTGAGAAGAAGTCAATGCACGGCACGGGAGAGGCTAGCAAATATTAGGAGATGGAAGTGTCAACTTTCAATACTTACATTAGTCCGAAGAACTCATGCACTTATTATCGGTAACTCTCAATCTAATAAGGAGGTTCACAAAGAGACAAGTACCCCGAGGTGGAGAGTATGGGGGTTTGGTTATCCTTGCGCATCCTCGACTTATGGTACGTGAGTGTACTCTAATATCCGACCCCTCCAAAGATTAGCGGTCCATCTAGTAGCTAGAGTTATCAACTAGTTTTGTATGTTTTGAAAATAAACACGGATTGCCCAAAATACGACACCTATCACTAATAGACTAGAGCTCTTGACACCAAAAGTTCAAACATTACTCACAGCAATACCTCAAAACTATTGCAAGGTGCTACTAAAGTTAAATAGCAACCTCAATTACCTACTTTCAAGACAATACACAACTCAGTGCAACAACCAACTCTCTTAACAAGATAAACATGAAAACTAAAGAGAGTTCCAGCAACAAACTAGACAAAAGCCAAGGCTCTCGCTAAAGAAAAACTAAGACTAAAACTAAACATGGAAGTAGCTACGAAAAGATAAAGAACACACAACAGTAAAAAGATAGGCATGAAAAATCCTATGATGTGTTCTAGATTGGAGTGGAGCGTGTTTCTCTCCCACACAAAGTAAGCTGGGGTCTAACTTGTTATGAACAGAAAGCAAAGCTAAAGAAAACTAAAAAGTAAACCTAAGAGCAAGACCCTCCAAACATAGCACATAACGCATGAAGTGATAAAAATATAGTGAGACGAAGGACAAACTGATGATTGTTGATGGAAAAGGGGATGCACGGGGGCGTCCCCAAGCTTAGACGTTTGAGTCTCCTTGATTATTTATTGGGGATGCATGGGGCATCCCCAAGCTTGAGCGCTTGATGATGGCGGAGAAGTTAATAGGTTTAGTTGGGTTGCCTTCTAATGACCCTCAACGTAGAGGGATCTATTGCAGTGTTTTCGATAAGGAAGAGTGTCGAACCCAACGAGGAGCAGAAGGTAGTAGCAAGGGACTTTGGTAAGGAGATAACTGCAAGCACTGAAAGATAACTTTTTAGGGGTTTTCTTGGTATAAGCGACATGATAGTAAAAACGAGCAAAGTAAAAGATACTGGATAGTAAAGAGTGGCCCAATCCTTTCTTAGCAAAGGAGAGGCATAGGAACTGAACTTGTAAAAGCTAAAGTGTTCTTGAGGACACACGGGAGAGGTAGTCATGTGCTTTCGCCATATTCCGTATCGGTACTATGTGTCGTGTTGATAAGTGTTGAGTGGGTGGATCTATGCTAGTACACCCTCTAGACTAAGATAAGTGTACTCTTATGATTAAACACCTTGCAAGCATCCGCAAATACAAGATAGTATTTAAGGCAAAAGCCTAACCATAGCAATACGATCGGTGATCCATTGTTCCCTTGTGCAAAAGTGTGCGAACTGGGGTTTAGGTTTCTGTCACTCAGGCAACCCACCGTAAGCATTCTTTATACACAATGCATTCCCCTAGGTCCTTGATAAGGCGAAGTGTTGAGTGTTCGACTCACACAACACCACTAGGAAAATAACAACACAACTTAAATATCAACCAACACATATTACTTCAACATCATATGACTACTAACAACTATAATTCTCCCATGTCCTCAAGAACTAAAGTAACTACTCACAAGATATAAAATAGATCATGATCAGTGGGGATAAATAGATGATAAACAATCTGAACACAATAATATTTCTCCAACAAAACTCAATAGCATTCACCACAAAGAAGTAATCAACACCGATAGAGTAGAGAGGATAGATAGTACGGATTACAACACAAGTTGCAATTGTGAGACAAGATTGGATGGAGGTGGAGATGGTGCTGATGATGGGGATGATGTTGATGATGATCTCGATGATGCCCGTGACGATGGTGATGACGATGGCGATGATCTCCCCTTCCGGGAGGTGATCTCCCCGGCGGAATCTGCCCGCCAGAGATGGCTTTTCTTCTCTGTAGGTTTCCGCCACGGATCGGCGGCGGAACTCCGGAAACTCTCCTTGTTTTAGGGTTTTTGGACGACGAGGAGTATATAGGCCAGAGGGGGGAGCCGGGAGTGGCCCCGGGGGTCCAGGCGCCCTCCCGGTGCGGCCAGGGGAGGGGCCGCACCAGGTGGCCGCTTGGGCACCCTGTGGCCCCCCTCTGGTCGCTCTTTTGCGTGTCTTCGTGATCCTGCTGGAAAACAGCCTCCGTCGATTTTCAGGTAATTTGGAGGTGTTCTTCTTCAGCAACTCAGCGTCCACTTTTTACCGCTGAATCCTGCGTCTGTTGCTTCGGCACCGAAAAGTTGCAAACTGTGTAAAATAAGCCAAAACAACATAAGAATAACATCATTTTCATGAAATATATCAATGAATAAGAAAGAATTACTATATAAAATAGTGATGCATTTTGGACGTATCACCTTCCCTGTTAACCGCGCCAATAAATGATTCTTGATAACCCACAAGTCTAGGGGATCAAATGTAGCTTTTCGATAAATAAGAGTATCGATCCCACAAGGAGCAGAAGGTGTTGATAAGTGACACTGGATAAGGAAAGGGCTGCAAACACTCAAAGGTAAATATTTAGGGGTTTTCGGTTGAAGCAACAGAAAAGTAAAAGACAAGCAAAGTACACAGGGTAACTGAGGAGTAGCAAGTGGCCCAATCCTTTAACAAGGATAAGCCTAGGAACTGAACTTATAAAAGCTAAAACGTTCTCGAGAAAACACGGGAGAGATAGTCAAGTCACTTTCACATATGATACGTCCAAAACGTATCTATAATTTCTGCTTGCTCCATGCATGTTTTGTGTGATATTGCTATGATCTAGATACACTTTCATACACTTTTGATCATATTTGGACTAACCTATTAACTCAGTGCACCCTAGTGCCAGTTCCTGTTTTCTGCTGTTTTTCTATTTCAGTTTTCCCCCATATAAAAAGTGCCAGAAAAATTTCGGGAAAAATACAGGAAAAATCAGCGTACAGGAAGCTTCGAGAAGAGCCCTGGAGGGGCCAGAGGGGAGCCAGGGGGCCCAGGCGGCCACCCGGCGCGGCCCCACCCCTGGCCGCGCCAGGGGGGCGCCTGGGGCCCCTGGTCCACCTCTGGCTGCCCCCCTTCGCCTATTTATTGTCCGTTACGGGGAAACTCCAGAAGAGGGACCCTATTCCGCAAACTCTCCTTTGTTCCGCCGCCGCCGCGCTTCCAAGATCGGGAGCACCAGAAGACCTCTTCCCGGCACCCCGCCGGAGGGAGGATTGACCTCCGAGAGTCTCCTCTCCACCATGGATGCTTCCCGGATGTCTCGTGAGTAGTTTTCCTTGGACCATGGGTCCGTGATCAGTAGCTATGTGATTGTAAGGCCCGATATGCGGTACTGTTCCAAATCTAGATGTTTCCATCCAGATCCGGGGACGAAGCACATATCGGTCCCACCGCGACATATGACGAAGTCATATGCCCCGGATTTCCAACATGATATCACAACATTAGATACAGGATACATAATCTCATACAATCGGCGTACAACTGCCTTAATACAATACAACAGCGGAAGATATATGTCTAAGTACATGCTACAAGAAAATGCCTACTAGCAAAGAGAAAAACATCGATCCCATAACCACACGGGTCCAGGCCCTCCGCCGAGATCCGCCTAACTAGTCGTCGTCGAGTCTCCACGTGAAACGTCGATCACCATACCTGTTGTCGATCCGAACCCTAAAAAGAGTTTGGGGGTAGTATCATGAGTACAGAGGTACTCAGCATCCAACTGTAGTTGTCATCTGACCCAGCAAGGACTTCATCACTCGTCATTCTAAGACAACTAGTAGTTTACGGTAAGGAAGGGATACGTGGTGAGGTTGCTGCCGCACTAGCATTTATGAAGTGGCTAACGATCTAGAGAGTAAGATAAGAAGCCAAGCCTTCGATGAGGAAGCGCCTCCAACAAGTCTTGCTATCAACTACTTACGCAATCATAACACCTATCCTATCCTTGTCCTCCTCTTCGCATCCCGACGAAGAAGAAGCAATCAAGGCACACACACACATTGATCAAGTTATGTTAAGATTATCTCAGTTGTTGTTGTTGTCTATGAACAAGGAGTAGGTCTCAAGTCGTCCATAACCGTGGACACGGCTTCTCGAAAAGATTTAACCCTGCAGGGGTGTACCAACTGCCCATTACGAGGCTCCGCACGCACGCCCATCTCTCTCAGTTTCTACCCATGATAGGCAACCATTTTATGATTTAGTCCCAAGAGATCCGGAACGACATGTCCCTCTAACTAACAACGCACAAATCCGGGTGGCCCCCGGTGAGTCGACATCCAACTCAAAAGCCGGCCGCGCTCTCGAATCGGCCTCTACCGTCTGGATGAGGTCGGGTTAGTTGCCCAAACAGATGTGGACAGCCCCCAAGCTTCCAGATGTGGACCAACAAAGGAACTATGTCTCCGCTGGCCCAAGTTGTTTGAAATCTGTCGGCCGCGGACCAGTCACACACACGTTTCAAATAGTAAATCAACTTGGGCCACCACTAGAAATGTTTGAAGCTAGGTAGGTAAGAAAAGGGGACCCCATAAAATCCCACACGCGGTTAGGCACGCTCAGTCTTAAAACCAATACCCGGAACTCGGATCCTAGGTGACTCGAATGGAACAAAGCGTCGGGGCGGGATAGCCTAGACCTTCCATCCTTCGTCGAATATAGTCAACATTTATAATAATAATATCATCAACAACAATATAACAATGTGATAGCCCAAACCAAAAGTAACAGGGTAACATCGTAGCATCCTAAGCATGCATACTAAGCATGGGCTGAGCAACAAGCAATAGTAACATAGCAGTACAAGGTTTGCTGGCAGGGGACATGGCTGTATCGGTTTGAAAGAGGCTGTAAACATGTGGTAGGATCAAACATCGAGCCTAACGTAGACTAGCATGCAAACCGCTGGTTGAAATAGAATGGATCATAAGTAATGTATAGTCCTTGCCTGTTGATAAGTCGGGTTCCGAAGGTGTAGTTGATCGCGAGCTCGCATCGTCTCCGAGAGGTACCCGCGGAAGCACACAAGACGACAAACACTGGAAAGAAATCAACGAGCAAACATCTATTACTACGAAGCAAACACGAGCAAGCATCAACAAGAAGGCAACACGAGACATCGCACCTACCGTCGAGAGCGGTTACTAACATGTTAAGTGGAGTACTCGTCACACACGACGATATCGCACATTTACGATGGTTTAAGTTGTTTAGCTACAGGTGATCAACAAAGTTGTTAACATGGCATCTCACCCAATCATGGCATGTCACACAAACATGGGAAGAAGATGAAGCATAAAGTAAACTATCTAATCTAATCACTTTAAGTGGGGGTAAAATCTATACATGGCAACTATTACGGACCCCACGATAGTTATTGCATTTGGTACTGTTTTGCCCTAAACAATATTTTATTATTTTTATTAGCAAGCAAGAGCAGCATAAACACAATCTACATGCAATTATAGTCAAGTTACATATAATAAAACATTTTAAACAGAGCAACGGTTAAAAAGTTATAGCAATTACAGTTTACAGTGGCAGACAGTATAATTAGCAGGTAAACAACATGTAAACAAAGTCAAACATGGCAACAAGCAACATTTTATTAAACTACACGAAAAACTAAGCAACTTTCATGTTTTATGCGTCGCGATCCGAGCTACCGTTAAAAAGTTACGAGCACTGCAAAATTAATACAATCAGCAATTTTAATAAACCAAAAAAGCAAAAAAAAACAGAGTAACGGGCCGAATCTGTACCACTGGGTCGGCCCAATTACGCAGTGCAGGAAAAAAAATAAAAAAAATAAAAAAATAAAAAAACGGGGCGCCTCACCTTGCTGGGCTGAGGCCCATGGCGCAGAGGTGGGCGCTGGTTACAGCCAGCTCGCCCGAGGCGAGACGAGCGTTGCGGGCCGCCTGGAGATGGGCCGAGGCGGGGGCGCGTTGGGCCGCTGGCGCCACGCTGGGCCAGCCGAGCGCAGGCGTCGGCTGTCGTCGTTCTCGTCTGGATCGAACTCCAGGAGCGGCGGCGGCTTCGATCTCCGGCGAGGCTGCAGGCGAGGGGCGGTTGCATGGCCGCTGGGGTTGCCGGGATCCGGTGCGGGGTGTTGGGGCGGCGCGGGGGCAGGCGAGCCCGACGACGCCGGCAAGGCTGCGGTGGCTCCCGGCGAGCTCCGGCACGGATGGCCCCCTGGCCATGGCGCGGCTGCGGGTTGAATCCCGCCGACGGAAGCGCGGATCCCTGCGGGATGGAGAGAGGAGGGGGTGAGGAGCAGGGAGGAGACAAGAGAACGGGAGGAGGCGGCTCACCGGAGTCGGCAGCTGCGGCGGCTGGCCGGAGGAGCTCCTCCACGGTGGAGGTGCGGCGGTTCTGCGGGCTCCGAGACCCAGATCGGGCCCGGGCGGCGCCGAAGCGGGCTGGGGAGGGCCCTGCGGGGCCCGGTTGTTGGGAGCTGCGGTTGGGGAAGGCTGAGGGGTATTGGGAGCCCTCCGATCTAGATCTAACGGTCCAGATCGAGGATTTGGGCTAGGGTTTCGAGAATTTGGGGGCTAGAGGGCAATTTTGAAGCAAAACTCAAGGGTGGGTGCAATTTTTCATTGGGTGGTGGGAGGCTGGTGGTCTTTATATAGGGCTGGTTGGCTGACCAGTTTACGCAAATGCCCCCGGTACCCCTCTCGTGCGTCCGGTGATCGCGTTCGTGACCGCCGAGACTCCGTACGGACGCCGATTCCGACGAAATCTCGAACCACGCGCTCAGCGCGTCGAGCCCGTTTATCGTACCTCACTGCGGTGACATTCTGACAATATTTTTCGGCGCCCCAATAAAATAATCCGTTTATTAAATAAACGGGGTTTGCGCTCCGGTGGCGATGGCTGGACTTGTGCCGGTTGCGACGGTGCTCGGGTGAAACCCGGTGTCGCACAGGTCGTGTGCCGTGGTGGGAAGGGGCCGGTCTCCGTCCGATAGAAGATAAGAGGGGGGAAAAATAATCGTCGATCGATAAATCGGGGATGCAAACACCGCAAACAAATCAGACAATCAAACAATTCACACCGAAAACAATTTTTTTAATTTTTCTGAAAACTGGGCTGTTATAGTGATGTTCTCCTCCCCTCTTTGATCTTCATTGTTTAGACCTCGTGAGCTGCCCTACATGATCGAGGCACCTTTGTAATATTTCTGCTGTTGCTATGCTGAGTTTGGAGGGATCTGATGGATTATGAGATTATGTTCAGATTGTGATAGAGTAATATATTTGGTTTTTATCTCGTATATTTTTGTTCCTAAGTAATTCTTGCATGTTCTCCGTTGTTGTTTATTGCTTTGGCCAAGTAGTACGTAGTGACTCCAAGAGGGAACGTTGTGCTAGATTGTGGGTTCATGCCCCCCGATGACACGCTTGAGTGACAGAAACATGAGTCTAGGGGATGTGCTGTTGCCACAAGGGGGAAAACAACGGTGCTTGTAACCGCGGTTACAAGGATTGGTTACTTTACGCAAAGTTCATTTTAATGCAGTTGTCTGTTGCTTTGGGTTTACACTTTGGGTGGGGCTCGCAACTTAATACCAGCGAGATGTTCTGGATAGATATCTCAAGATGGATGATTAGTAGTAGATGCAGATGGATTTCGGTCTACTTATTTTGGCGTACTGCCTGTGCTTTTGAGCCTCTTCCTTTCTTTTGTAGCATAGTTAGCATTGCGATGCGTTCATAATCCTGTCAATTACCCTTTTGTAATTTGTTTACCTCGCATAGCAGTTTTATCGTCTTTTGGGAGAGAGACATCACTAGTGAACATCACGTATCCCGGTCCATATCCTCATTATTATTTCCAAGCTATATTTACTTTACTGCTTTTACTTGCTATCATTATCCCTTGCGTTTTATCCTTTGTGAACAACAAGACCGGAGAGATTGACAACCTATTTTAACTTTGTTGGGAACAAAGTTATCTGTGTCTGTGTGCAGGTCCGCGTCAGTTGCGCCGCTGACACCTAGTTATCATCTCTGGAGTCCTACTGGAGACAAACCTTGGTATCTTCACTGAGGAAAAACTGCTGCTGCACTACATCTCAACCTTCCAATTGGGGTAACCAACGAAGGGCGAGAAGCCATCAAGCAAGTTTTCTGGCGTTGTAGCCGGGGACTCCGAGTGCTAAGATAGGGGAGTTGCACACTACCTTTTACCTTTGTTTTTTAGTCTTCTTAGTTTACCTTTCAGTTTTTATCTTTGTGTCTTTTATCAAAATTTACAAAAAAAATATTTATCTTGCTTTTAGTAGTCCTCCTTGTTTAGATGAACATGTTAGGACTAGGTGCTTTACGGGAATCGGAAGTTCTCGATTTCCGTGAAAGAAATGGAGAAAATATGAAGAAGGCATGGGACAGAATTTCTGAAGCACATAAAAGAATTATGCCTTGGATATCTATAAAAATTGTGCTTAGAAATTTTTACCATGGTCTTTTTAAGTGGTGTAAACACTCCCTTGACATTATAGCTGAAGGAGATTTTCTAGAGTGTGATGAAGATAGGGCTCTTGATATTTTGCATAGTCTATCTAGTTATTTTGTTTATGATCGTAGTGTTGATACTGTCATAGATAGACTTGCCACTATTGAAAAAAGATTGGATGCTCTAGACTTGAGTAAAGTAGAGGAACTTAAGCCCAACAAGAAAGAAATGTTGGAGATAGATGATGATTGGGAGCCCTTTGTTAGGATTAGCATCTCTAACCAAGGCTTCCTTGCTCTTTGTGATATTGGATCCACAGTTTCTACTATGCCAAAAATAGTTTATGATTCTTTGAAGCTAGATATGGATAAATTATCATCTTATCATGAACATTCTAATGGAGATATTTCAGAGATTAAGTATATCTTTCCTAGTAATAAGAAGAATGAGCTTATTGAAAATCAATTTGAAGGTTGTTATGATTCAGATCTTGGATACCCTTGATTCTTCTTTTGCATTATGCCTAGCTAATGGCTTTAAAGAAGCGCTTTCGGGAGGCAGCCCGCAACGAATTTAGGTTTTTCTTTTTGCTTTTGTTGTGTCTTGATGATTGTTACTTCTGTAGCAACATCATTGTATCTTTATTTTTCAGCTTTGTGCCAAGTTATAGCCTCTTACGGCGAGGGAAGTAAAAGTTGTGACATGCCGTCCAGAAAACAGATTCTGTCCTCGTGACCAGAAAAATTCCATAATAATCCCAGTTCATCTTTTTGAGATGAAATTTTTACACAGTATGCTCTATACAATTACGAAACTTCCGTATGTTCTGAGTTTTTTGATTTGAGTTGCAGAAGTGCCCCTAAACAATTCTTTACTATCTTCTGTTCTGTTTTTCACAGATTCTGCCACGTTTTGTCTCTCCTAACTTTTGCAAACCTTAAGCTTGCTTTTTATTTGCAAAAACTTTTTAGCACTCTTGAGAAACAGTAGCTCTTCAAGAATATCTTTATATCCAGTGGGATTTATTTATTTATTAAGGGTACTAAACTCTCTAATCAGCTTATGATGAGTTATGTATGAAGGGAGTTTTCAAGTGTGTGATGGAAGATGATGAAAGAAGATCCAGGAGTGTCAAGCGCTCAAGCTTGGGGATGCCCCCCTGCATCCCCAACAAATATTCAAGGAGACTCAAGCGTCTAATCTTGGGGATGCCCCCGTGCATCCCCTTATCCATCAACAATCATCAGTTCGTCCTTCGTCTCACTATATTTTTATCACTTCATGCGTTATGTGCTATGCTTGGAGCGTCTCGCTCTTAGGTTTTGTTTTTAGTTTTCTTTAGCTTTGCTTGCTGTTCATAACAAGTTAGATCCCGTCTTACTTTGTGTGGGAGAGAAACACGCTCCACTTTCAAAATTTAGAATACATCATAGGATTTTTCCTGCCTATCTTTCTGCTGTTGTGTGTTCTTTATCTTTTCATAGCTACTGCCATGTTTAGTTTTAGTCTTAGTTTGTATTTAGCAAGAGCCTTGGATTTTGTTTAGTTTGTTTCTGGAACTCTTTTTAGTTTTCATGTTTATCTTGTTAAAGAGAGTTGGTTGTTGCACTGAGTTGTGTCTTGTCTTGAGAGTAGGTAATTGAGGTTGCTATTTAATTTTAGTAGTAACTTGCAATAGTTTTGAGGTATTGATGTGAGTAATGTTTGAACTTTTGGTGTCAAGAGCTCTTGCCTATTAGTGATAGGTGTCGTATTTTGGGCAATCTGTGTGTATTTTCAAAACCTACAAAAACTAGTTGAGAACTCTAGCTACTATATGGATCACTACTCTTCTGAGGGGTCGAATATCAGAGAACACTCACGTACCATGAGTCGAGGATGCGCAAGGATAACCAAACCCCCATACACTCCTCCTCGGGGTACTTGTCTCTTTGTGAACCTCCTTATTAGATTGAGAGTTACCGACAATAAGTGCATGAGTTCTTCAGACTAATGTAAGTATTGAAAGTTGACACTTCCACCTTCCCATATTTTGTTAGCCTCTCCCGTGCCGTGCATTGCCTTCTTCTCACTCCGAGAGTTGGTGTCCACCTTCGCCGGTACATCCAAACCCTTGGCATGATACGCTCTGTCATCATAAGCCTCCTTATATCTTTCCTCAAAACAACCACCATACCTACCTATCAAGGCATTTCCATAGCCTTTCCGAGTTATATTGCCATGCAACTCCACCTCTTCATGACTTGATCTTCATGTCATACATGTTCCTGCTACACTGGCAGTGGCATACATTGCATACCACATGATAGTTACATCTTCTTTATGTTTTGAGTACCTTGTAAAGTGTGAAAGATCTCCTTTGACTTCTTGTAAAATAGAGTGTTGCCCTTAAGTGAGGAAAAGATCCCAAAGTGGACACATTAAAAGATCCCAAAGAGGACAAATGAGAGTTGAATAGAAAGAGCCATTGAGGCCACCAAAAAAATACAAAAAATAGAAAAAAGGGAAAAATAAATAAAAAGAGAGAAAGGGGAAACACTACTATCCTTTTGAGAGATCCACACTAGCACTCCCTCTATATCCTTGTACTCCATAGAGATGATCATTATGCATATAGCTATTTGGGGACCTTCACACTATAGAACTTGGCTTGCTTATTCCAAGGATGAGCGTCCGCAAATGAGCTCTAGGTCTTCTTGAGCGAGCAAGTTAGATGCACCCCCACTAGTTCCATTGGAGAGCTTCCTAGCTCGTATGTGCATCCGTTGCATGGCAATCCCTACTCCTCACATCATATATATCATTTGACATCTCTTGCCTATGATTGTCCTCATTGATGTGAGCCTTTCTCATCCTTTTTGTCTTCCTCCTCCACCTTATTTCTCTCTTTGCCATCCTAAGTGTCAACTCTCGTGCTTACGCTCATCCATTGCATGAGTGCTCAAAATATCGAAAAGGAGTGGATCAAATTGACTTGTACCTGGCTAGTGGTCTGGGGACGAGTCTAGATAAGATTCCAAAGAAGACCAAGTTTGAAACTTTAGTAGATTGAGTTCTCAACACAAAAATTACTTTTTTCTTGTATTCGCTATCCCCCTTTCTTGCACACAAACACCATTTGGAGACATTCGAGTCACGGACAACGAGAGCTCTTGCACCTATTGTTCTTTTGTTACTTGTTTCAATGCTAATATAGACTCTTGCATGTTATGACTTGAATTGAATCTCTAACCTTGATTGCTTTACTTTTCAAAGTTCTTTTATGGTTGCTAGCATGTCACCAAAGAAATTATGTTGTTATCATTTACCTACTCGAGGACGAGCAGGAATTAAGCTTGGGGATGTTGATACGTCAAAAACGTATCTATAATTTCTGCTTGCTCCATGCATGTTTTGTGTGATATTGCTATGATCTAGATACACTTTCATACACTTTTGATCATATTTGGACTAACCTATTAACTCAGTGCACCCCAGTGCCAGTTCCTGTTTTCTGCTGTTTTCTATTTCAGTTTTCCCCCATATAAAAAGTGCCAGAAAAATTCCGGGAAAAATACAGGAAAAATCAACGTACAGGAAGCTTCGAGAAGAGCCCGGGAGGGGCCATAGGGGAGCCAGGGGGGCCCAGGAGGCCATCCGGCGCGGACCCACCCCTGGCCGCGCCAGGGGGGCGCCTGGGGCCCCTGGTCCACCTCTGGCTGCCCCCCTTCGCCTATTTATTCTCCGTTACGGGGAAACTCCAGAAGAGGGACCCTATTCCACAAACTCGCCTCTGTTCCGCCGCCGCCGCGCTTCCAAGATCGGGAGCACCAGAAGACCTCTTCCCGGCACCCTGCCGGAGGGAGGAATGACCTCCGGGAGTCTCCTCTCCACCATGGATGCTCCCCGGATGTCTCGTGAGTAGTTTTCCTTGGACCATGGGTCCGTGATCAGTAGCTATGTGATGTTCTCCTCCCCTCTTTGATCTTCATTGTTTAGACCTCGTGAGCTGCCCTACATGATCAAGGCACCTTTGTAATATTTCTGCTGTTGCTATGCTGAGTTTGGAGGGATCTGATGGATTATGAGATTATGTTCAGATTGTGATAGAGTGATATATTTGGTTTTTATCTCTTATATTTTTGTTCCTAAGTAATTCTTGCATGTTCTTCGTTGCTGTTTATTTCTTTGGCCCAGTAGTAGGTAGTGACTCCAAGAGGGAAGGTTGTGCTAGATTGTGGGTTCATGCCCGCCGATGACACGCTTGAGTGACAGAAACATGAGTCTTGGGGATGTGCTGTTGCCACAAGGGGGAAAACAACGGTGCTTGTAACCGCGGTTACAAGGATTGTTTACTTTACGCAAAGTTCTTTTTAATGCAGTTGTCTGTTGCTTTGGGTTTACACTTTGGGTGGGGCTCGCAACTTAATACCAGCGAGATGTTCTGGATAGATATCTCAAGGTGGATGATTAGTAGTAGATGTAGATGGATTTCGGTCTACTTATTTTGGCGTACTGCCTGTGCTTTTGAGCCTCTTCCTTTCTTTTGTAGCATAGTTAGCATTGCGGTGCGTTCATAATCCTGTCAATCGCCCTTCTGTAATTTGTTTACCTCGCATAGCAGTTTTATCGTCTTTTGGGAGAGAGACATCACTAGTGAACATCACGTATCCCGGTCCATATCCTCATTATTATTTCCAAGCTATATTTACTTTACTGCTTTTACTTGCTATCATTATCCCTTGCGTTTTATTCTTTGTGAACAACAAGACCGGAGAGATTGACAACCTATCTGAACTTCGTTGGGAACAAAGTTATCTGTGTCTGTGTGCAGGTCCGCGTTGTTGGATATGTGCCCTAGAGACAAATTAATAAAGATATTTGTCACATATCCGTTTTGTTCATAATACGTTTTATACTGTGCTATAACTGTATTACTTGGAAATACTAATACAGGTGTAGTATAAAACATGGTCCGTAGTTTAACTCGGGTAAACTATCTCATTGGGCAATTGATTGATCAAGCTTTCCTGATCATGGCGACAATTAAGTCCATTGACAATGAGGTCATATCATTAGGGGAATGATGTGATGGACGTACACCCACCTAAAGTATTGCAATGTGATCGAGTCACATAGTTCAGCGTTGCTATGACTTTGTAACGTATGGCTTAGTCCTTAGACCGTAATGATCATACGTAAGCACCATCTATGAGGAGACTTTAATTTGTATCCCACCGCCTGACTGAAAGATGCTGGCTATAACGGTGCACTTTAGGTATTCCTAAATAGATGGGTGATGAGTATGTTAATAGATCAGAGCGGGATTTGTCAGTCCTTGTGACAGGACAGGTACTCTGGGCCCACTCGGTGATATTGCATCAATAGCTTGCAAACAAGTGACTAGGTCACAAGAGATGCAATGATCATGGACGAGTAAACTTGTTTGTTGTGAACGAGATGTGAACACGGTATGTGGGATACCGACGATCAAACCTCGGACAAACAAAGTACCGCAGCACAAAGGGATTACGTCGTATCGTTAACGGTTTCCAAAAGCGATCGAAGTTCATTCGTTGGAAGCGCAGGGGCTGTCAAGGATTGTAACCAGGTCCAACTGACTAGTCATTGGTCAATGAGAAGACTCTCGACCATGTCTGTTGTTTCCTGGACCGTTAGGGTGTCACACTTAAGGGGCAATTGATGCTGGGACAGATTCGAGATCATCGGTGAAATAGGAGAAAGCACCGGAATAGTTCCGGGAGAGAACGGAAGTTGTTCCGAATATTTTGAAAGGTTCAAAATAATGTTTAATTATGTTTAATAATGTTTTAGTATTTAATTATCTGAATTAAATATTAAAATGTATTTAAATTAATTAATTAAATGGAAAAAAGGCAGATGGGCCCCTTAGGGCCCATTAGGGGAGGAGGGGGTTCCCCCCCTTGGGCTTGGCGCCAAGGGTGGGGCCCATCCCCCCCTATGGCCGGCGCCCTCCCCCCCCTTGGGGGTTTAGTCCCACATGGGGGAGGGAAGAGGGATCACACCCCCCCTTGGCCTATATAAGGAGGGGTAGACCCCCCTTTTTCCATCATCTCATTTTGAGTTCTCTCTCTCTCTTTCTCCATTTCTGGAAGTGGACTCCCCTTGTTAGGAGTCTGCACCAGGATTGGAGTTCTCCACCATAAGGCAGGCCGTCGCTCTGCCGGAGTCGGGATCCGAATCCGTCTTCTTTCCGCTGCTCGCCTGGTTCGGAGCCCGGAGGGAACATCGGTTGCACTGTACGTGTGTAATCTCTTCGAGGCACTACACCTGTGGTGCTACTTCGTCGCTGGAGGTTTACCGGGAGTCATCCTCGCCGGTGGTGGTCTTCTACACGACAGGGAGGTCGTAGTTCTGAGTCTACGCCAATCACGTTCGCAAGAACGTTTCCCTCTTTCGGTCTTCAAAGGTATGAACACCGATTCCCTCCGTTACCTTACATCGCCATAGCATAGATCTTGGGTTCGAGTACCGTAGGTATGAAAAATTTGTGTTTTCTGCCCCGTATCCCAACTGTGGTATCAGAGCTAGCTATGCGTAGATGTATTGTACGGATAGAACACATCTAGGATGTGGGCATCAAATCTTCATTCGTTACCCTCCCACGTGTACTCATTGAGCATTGCGGCAATGTTTGATGAAGCGGCCCCCGGCCGACCTTACGCGTTTACGCGAGACTGGTTCCACGCTTGACATATGGCTTGTACCATATAAAGTGGCTGGGGGGTGTCTGTCTCTCTGCATTAGCGATGCGAAGATGTTTGCAACGGAGGGCCCCGACAGGGGTGTAATAGAGACGATTGGGGATCGGTGTTGTGGCATGTTTTCGCAGGATAGAAATCGGTTCTCTCTCTCGAAACCCCTAGCAGCCACGTAAAACTTGCACAAGCTAAAGTAGAAAGGCGTTTTAACTTTGCTTTTCATGAAGGGGGATCATAGGTTGTATGATTTACAGTTTTACTTCCTGTTTTATGCTAGTATGCTAGATATATCGACGGTAGCACGAAACAGGACCATCTCTCGCTAAAACCAACATAGTGTCCTTACCCTAGTGAGCACCACCTGGAAAGTTCTACATTATGGAGGCATCACGTGTCACACGGATGTCAAACATTTTTCCGTTCACAAGAGGTGGGTGTAGCAAGCCTAGCATGCCCAGAAGCATGGCCTTGTATGACACAGCAACAAATCACATAGGGTGTGGTGGCGAGCCTGGCATGTGCAGACATGGACTCGGGACACAAGAGACCGAAAGGTCGAGCATGAGTCACATGGATGATGTGATTGGCATGATGGCCTACCTTGAACAACATACTGATGGTCGTGTCACACGGGGGAGGTATGCTGTTCTAGGATCGTGTAATCACTTAGCAAAATTGAGAGATGTTTTCCTAAGTGAAAGTTTTAGAATTAATTGTAATTGAACTCCACATTATGAACAAAAGTCTAAATATGTATCCTTGTGAATCAACCTTGTAGATGACAGCACCACGCCCCTCGTTCAATTTAGGATCATTCCTAGAGAAAGATAAACTGAAAACTAATGGGTCAAACTTCACCTCCTGGTTCCGCACCCTGAGGATTATCCTCGTTCCCCTCAAAATGTCCTACGTACTTGAGACTGCATTAGGAGATGCACCAGCAACTACAGCTACTCCGGCTGAGAAGAAAGTCTATCTCATTAAGTCGAATGATTCCTCCCTTGTCAAGAAGGGTATGCTCCATGCCATGGAGGCTGAACTGCAGAAACGGTTCGAGAGCTTCAGTGCTTATGAGATAATCACTGACCTCAAGACCGTCTTTGCACCTCAAGCCAAGGTTGAGAGAAATGAAGTTTGTGAAGCTTTCTTCTCTGCAAAGATGGAAGAGCACACCAGCATGACTGAGCACGTAGTCAAAATGTCTGACCACGTTCAACGCCTAAATGATCTAGAATTTAAGATTCCAGATGAAGTGGCGATTGATAGGGTGTTGCGGTCGCTACCCCCTAGCTATGAGAGTTTTGTGTTGAAGTACAACATGCAAGGAATGGTTGAGACCCTTTCTGAATTGTTCACAATACTCAAAATTGCTGAGATGGAAATCAAGAAGGAGCACAGCTGCACCAAGTACCTAGAAGATAAGAAGGCCGGCAAGGTTGCCGGAAGAGACATGGATATATGTGATATACATGTTATTGATGTTTTCCTGACAAGTACTCGGAGCAACGTCTGGATATTTGATACCGGATCAGTTGCTCACATCTGCAACTCCCAGGAGGGGATGCAGAATAAACGACTCTTGCGAAAGGATGAAGTGACGATGCGCGTTGGGAACGGTGCCAAGGTTGAAGTAATGTCAATTGGCACGCTTCGTCTTAGTCTCCCTTTGGGATTGATTCTTGCCTTGAATAATTGCTATTATGTACCCGCTTTGAGTATGAACATTGTGAGAGCTGCTTGATGCGAGACCAGTATTCTTTTAAATCCGAAACAACTAGTTGTTTGATTTATAAGAATAATGTCCTCTATGTTCATGCACCGGAGCGTAATGGTTTATTCTTAATGGATCTCGAATATCATGACTCCCACATCAATAACGTAGAGGCCAAAAGATTAAAGCCTAGTAACGAAGAACACATGACGATGTGGCATTGTCGACTTGGTCATATTGGTATAAAGCGCATGGAGGAACTCCATAAAGATGGACTTCTGGAGTCATTGGATTTTGGATCCCTTGACACATGTGAACCATGCCTGATGGGCAAAATGACAAGGACTCCATTCAATGGGACAATGGAGCGTGCGGTGGACTTATTAGGGATCATACATACTGATGTGTGTGGACCAATGAATGTCACCGCACGCAATGGTTTCCGTTACTTCGTGACCTTCACGGATGACTTAAGTAGATACGGGTATATCTATTTAATGAAACACAAGTCTGAAACCTTTGAAAAGTTCAAGGAATTTCAGAGTGAGGTCGAGAATCAACTCGGGAAGAAAATCAAGCACCTTCGATCTGATCGAGGAGGCGAGTATTTAAGTCACGAGTTTGGCACTCATCTGAAGACTTGTGGTATTGTACCACAACTTACGCCAGCTGGAACACCTCAGCGAAACGGTGTATCCGAGCGACGTAATCGAACACTATTGGATAGTGTACGATCAATGATGTCTCATACCGACTTACCTACATCATTCTGGGGGTATGCATTAGAAACTGCCGCTTATGTTCTTAATAGGGTACCATCCAAATCCGTGAAGACAACACCGTTTGAAGAATGGTTTGGCAAGAAACCAATGTTGTCTTACCTGAAGATTTGGGGTTGTGAGGCTTATGTTAGGAAACTTCAGCCTGACAAACTCGAATCTAAGGCGGAGAAATGCATCTTTGTAGGATATCCAAAGGAAACTGTTGGATACACCTTCTACAACCAATCTGAGGGCAAAACGTTTGTCGCCAAGACTGGACACTTTCTTGAGAAAGAGTTTCTCTCGAAAGAATTGAGTGGGAGGAAAATAGACCTCGATGAAGTAACTGACCAATCACTCCAAATGGAAGAACCGGCAACAGAAATTGTTCTGGAACCTTCTTCCACAGTGGGAGCTGAAGAGAATGGCCAGGAAGACATTCATAACGATCATGACATACATGATGATCATGATGAGAATGAAGAGGAACCTATTTTGCCCCGTAGGTCATCAAGAGTCCGTCAACCTACCGAGTTTTACGGACAGCTTGTGAATGCAATCTCGGCTGATGAGTCGGATGAACCTACGAGTTACAAAGAAGCAATGGAGGGATCCGAGTCCGAGAAATGGCTAGAAGCCATGAAATCTGAAATAGACTCCATGTACACCAACAAAGTTTGGACTTTGGTGGATATTCCCGAGGACCGCAAGGCCGTCGAGAATAAATGGATTTTCAAGAAAAAGACTGACGCAGACGGAAACGTATCTGTCTACAAAGCTCGACTTGTCGCGAAGGGGTTCCAACAAATTCAAGGAGTTGACTACGAGGAGACATTCTCTCCTGTAGCGATGATCAAGTCTATTCGGATCCTACTAGCAATAGCTGCCTATCATGATTACGAGGTATGGCAGATGGATGTGAAAACTGCATTCCTTAATGGCAACATTGAGGAAGAGTTGTATATGATGCAACCAGAGGGGTTTATCGATCCAAGTAATGCTGGTAAGGTGTGCAAGCTCCAACGGTCCATCTATGGGTTGAAGCAAGCATCTTGGAGCTGGAATCTTCGATTTGACGAGGTCATTAAAGCTTTTGGATTTGTCCAAAACGTCGAAGAGTTCTGCGTCTATAAGAAACTGAGTGGGAGCTCTGTAGCATTCCTTGTGTTATATGTAGATGACATATTACTGATAGGGAACGATAAGAAATTCTTAGAAGAAGTAAAGGAATATCTGAATGGACAATTTTCCATGAAGGACCTTGGTGAAGCTGCGTACATATTAGGGATTAAGATCTATAGAGATAGACCTAATCGACGGTTGGCTTTGAGTCAGAGCACTTATATTGACAAGATTTTGAAAAGGTTCAAAATGGATAACTCCAGGAGAGGTCTCTTGCCAGTTATAAAAGGTGTCAAATTAAGCGTGACTCAATGCCCAACCACAGTAAAAGAGAAGGAGGAAATGTCCTCAAAGCCCTATGCCTCAGCCATAGGTTCTCTCATGTATGCTATGTTATGTACCAGACCGGATTTAGCGCTGGCCATTAGTATGACTAATCGCTACCAGAGTAATCCGGGAATGACTCACTGGACAGCAGTAAAGAATATCCTAAAGTACTTAAGAAGAACAAAGGATCTCTTTCTCGTTTATGGAGGAGTTGATGAGGAGCTCACCGTAAAGGGTTACGTTGACGCAAGCCTCGGCTCAGATCTAGATGACTCGAAATCCCAGACGGGATATGTTTTCATGTTGAACGGTGGCGCAATTAGCTGGAGGAGCGGCAAACAGTCAGTCGTCGCTCAATCTACAATGGAGTCGGAGTATATTGCCGCTTGCGAAGCGTCAAACGAGGCGCTGTGGCTGAAGAAGTTCGTGATCGAGCTTGGCGTCTTTCCCAGCTGCACTGACCCCGTGGGAATCTTCTGCGATAACACGGGTGCCATTGCTAACGCGAAGGAGCCAAGAACTCACTCTACAGCCAAGCACATCCTCCGAAAGTTCCATGTGACGCGAGACTACGTTAGGGATGGACACACTAGGATTCACAAGATACATATGGATCTGAACGCAGCAGACCCGATGACTAAACCTCTTCCACAGGGCAAGTTTGAAGAACACCGAGAGACCATTGGTGTTAGATACATACCTGATGTAAACTAGTGTAATTTGTACTCTAGTGCAAGTGGGAGACTGTTGGATATGTGCCCTAGAGACAAATTAATAAAGATATTTGTCACATATCCGTTTTGTTCATAATACGTTTTATACTGTGCTATAACTGTATTACTTGGAAATACTAATACAGGTGTAGTATAAAACATGGTCCGTAGTTTAACTCGGGTAAACTATCTCATTGGGCAATTGATTGATCAAGCTTTCCTGATCATGGCGACAATTAAGTCCATTGACAATGAGGTCATATCATTAGGGGAATGATGTGATGGACGTACACCCACCTAAAGTATTGCAATGTGATCGAGTCACATAGTTCAGCGTTGCTATGACTTTGTAACGTATGGCTTAGTCCTTAGACCGTAATGATCATACGTAAGCACCATCTATGAGGAGACTTTAATTTGTATCCCACCGCCTGACTGAAATATGCTGGCTATAACGGTGCACTTTAGGTATTCCGAAATAGATGGTTGATGAGTATGTTAATAGATCAGAGCGGGATTTGTCAGTCCTTGTGACAGGACAGGTACTCTGGGCCCACTCGGTGATATTGCATCAATAGCTTGCAAGCAAGTGACTAGGTCACAAGAGATGCAATGATCATGGACGAGTAAACTTGTTTGTTGTGAACGAGATGTGAACACGGTATGTATGATACCGACGATCAAACCTCAGACAAACAAAGTACCGCAGCACAAAGGGATTACGTCGTATCGTTAACGGTTTCCAAAAGCGATCGAAGTTCATTCGATGGAAGCGCAGGGGCTGTCAAGGATTGTAACCAGGTCCAACTGACTAGTCATTGGTCAATGAGAAGAGTCTCGACCATGTCTGCTGTTTCCCGTACCGTTAGGGTGTCACACTTAAGGGGCAATTGATGCTGGGACAGATTCGGGATCATCAGTGAAATAGGAGAAAGCACCGGAATAGTTCCGGGAGAGAACGGAAGTTGTTCCGGATATTTTGAAAGGTTCAAAATAATGTTTAATTATGTTTAACAATGTTTTAGTATTTAATTATCTGAATTAAATATTAAAATGTATTTAAATTAATTAATTAAATGGAAAAAGGCAGATGGGCCCCTTAGGGCCCATTAGGGGAGGAGGGGGTTCCCCCCCTTGGGCTTGGCGCCAAGGGTGGGGCCCATCCCCCCTATGGCCGGCGCCCTCCCCCCCCCCTTGGGGGTTTAGTCCCACATGGGGGAGGGAAGAGGGATCACACCCCCCCTTGGCCTATATAAGGAGGGGTGGACCCCCCTTTTTCCATTATCTCATTTTGAGTTCTCTCTCTCTCTTTCTCCATTTCTGGAAGTGGACTCCCCTTGTTAGGAGTCTGCACCAGGATTGGAGTTCTCCACCATAAGGCAGGCCGTCGCTCCGCCGGAGTCGGGATCCGAATCCGTCTTCTTTCCGCTGCTCGCCTGGTTCGGAGCCCGGAGGGAACATCGGTCGCACTGTACGTGTGTAATCTCTTCGAGGCACTACACCTGTGGTGCTACTTTGTCGCTGGAGGTTTACCGGGAGTCATCCTCGCCGGTGGTGGTCTTCTACACGACAGGGAGGTCGTAGTTCTGAGTCGACGCCAACCACGTTCGCAAGAACGTTTCCCTCTTTCGGTCTTCAAAGGTATGAACACCGATTCCCTCCGTTACCTTACATCGCCATAGCATAGATCTTGGGTTCGAGTACCGTAGGTATGAAAAATTTGTGTTTTCTGCCCCGTATCCCAACACGCGTCAGTTGCGCCGCTGACACCTACTTATCATCTCTGGAGTCCAACTGGAGACAAACCTTGGTATCTTCACTGAGGGAAAACTGCTGCTGCACTACATCTCAACCTTCCACTTCGGGTAACCAACGAAGGGCGAGAAGCCATCACCATACTCCGCCAAGTAATATGTATCGTGTTGATAAGTGTCGGTGGGTGGATCAATGCTAGTACACCTTCTAAACTAAGATAAGTTTACTCTTATGATTACACACCTTGCAAGCATCCGCAAATACAAGGTAGTAATTATGGAATAAGCCTAACCACAACATTACGATCAAGGATCCATAACTCCCTTGTGCTAAAGTCTGTGAACTGGGGTTCAGGTTTCTGTCACTCCGGCAACCCACCATAAGCATCCTTTGTGCACAATGTATTCCTCTAGGCCCATGAAAGGTGAAGTGTTATGTGTTCGACTCACATAACACAACTAGAGAAATAACAACACAACTTAAGTATCAAACAACACATAATACTTCAACATCATATGACTACTAACAACTAGACTTCTCCCATGTTCTCAAGAACTAAAGTAACTACTCACAAGGCATAAAAGAGATCATGATCAGAGGTGATAGATGGGTGATAAACAATCTGGACACAATGATATTTCTCCAACAAAACTCAATAGCATTCACCACAAAGTAGTAACCAACACCAACACAGTAGAGAGGATAGATAGTACGGATGACAACACAAGTTGCAATTGTGAGATGAGATGGGATGGAGATGGAGATGGTGCTGATGTTGGGGATGATGTTGATGATGATCTCGATGATGTCCGTGACGATGATGATGATGATGATGGCGACGATCTCCCCTTCCGGGAGGTGATCTCCCCGGCGGAATCTGCCCGCCGGAGATGACATTTCTCCTCTGTAGGTTTCCGCCCCGTGGCGGCGGCGAAACACGGAAACGACTCTTGTTTAGGGGTTTCCACCCCAGGGGGTTTATATAGGCGAAAGGGGGCACCGAGGGGGGCCACCAGGCACCCAGGAGGGTGCCTGGCGCGGCCAGGAGGGGGGCCGCGCCAGGCACCCTTCTGGCTGCCTGGTGGGTCCCCTCACCTCCTCCTTCTGTGATCCCCAGTCAATCTTCATAAAAATTATCCCCGTAAAATATTATCGCATTTGGACTTGATCTGATTTAGCAACTTGGTATCCACTTTTTACCGCTGAATTCTGGTTCTGCTGCTTCGGCACCGGAAAGTTGTAAACTGTGTAAAATAAGCCAAAACAACATAAGAACAATACTTTAAAGTGGAATATACCAATGAATAGGGTGAAGTCACAATATAAAATAGTGATGCTTTTTGGACGTATCAACTCCCCCATTCTTAGACCTCGCTTGTCCTCAAGCGATTGCTGAGCTCGGTAAACCTGTCCACAAGTTTAGAGAGTGAAGTGTCGATAAAAGAATACGAACAAGAAGCATCAAGATTCCTCACCAAACTTAAACATCCTCAACAGCAACCTCAACTCATAAGGTCCTTATGAGAAAGTAGTAACAATTATAACAAAGTAGGACCTGGAAAACTCATCAAATCATGACAAACATAGCCTTGGTCAAGGAACAACTAATAACTTTTACTTTTGTTCTTTCACTTATAATGGAACAGTTGAAGCTTTTGAAAGAACATGCTATTAGTCAAGAAGTGCACATGTCAACACAAAGGAAGATGTTTACTAAGCATGAGCTTTTGCAAACAACTCACTTATCAAAAGATAATGTCAACAAAGATGTAACATGCATGCTAGATTTCAATGCAACTTTATATGCAAGCATCTTTATCAACATCAAATGTCTGTTCTCTCTTAAGAAAGGAAGGAATTAGGAAGGACTGACTCAGCACAAAATAAAGATAAACCCCGTGCAAATGGGTATGCAGGGAAAACTTATGTGCCATCTCTAGATCAAACAGAATAAAAACAAACTTTTGGGAGGTGCATGATCCGTCAACGACTGCTGATGGATAACTCACTCACTTCATGATTTGGACAAGTTTCGAGGAACGACTCCCATGTGGGGACGATCACATCCCCTTGGATTCCTTTGTTTATCACTTGTAAAAGGGCGAAGGAACTTGTGTGTTAGTATTTATCTTTTACGAGCTGGGCACTCATGCCAGTCCCTTCTCGTATTAGGGGTTTGCAGACTAGACATGCAATCCCAAGATAAAACTTGTCCAAATTAAGAAGATCATGGGTCACCCACCACTTCCTCATGAGCTGAATCAGCGGCACAAAACAGAAGATTTTGAACATCTAAAGATAGCACATAAATTATATACTTTAGGAGTGGTAGTGGAATACCACAAGTAGGAAGGTATGGTGGACTCAAGTGGAAGAAGTTGGTTTCAAGGTATGGAAGTACAAGCAGAATTCCGCTTAGTACAGAGTTTTGGCTAGCAAGGCTTTGAGAGAGCAGACAATTGATCACAACTTAGATGCAAGAAATACAAAGCATAAACATCAAAACTAGCATGAAACATCAAGTTGTCTTCCTTGTCAACATAACACTTCAAGCATAATAACACAAAGGTTTTGGCTATGTCGCTACTTTGAGAAAAACATGCTTGTTGTTATGACCAAAGCTATACTTGCCAAGATTAAATAAAGTTTTCGAAGCCATACCTGATATAAGGTCAATACTCCCCATAATAATCAGCTCATAATGTCGATTGCGTGAAGAGAATACCAAGTGCAGCGAAGAAACCAATAGACTTCTCATTAATATTCCTTCATAGACGACTCCACACTCACGGATACAAAGCTCTCCACAAGAGGAGTGATAGACCTCAAAGCAACACCTATTTCATAAAGTGACCTCCCTACACATGATACGACTCTACTTGACTCCTAAAGAAAAAGATAAAGATAAAGATACCGGGCACTCCCCCAAGCTTGGAACAAGCTAAGGGGGTGCCATTACCCGAGGAGTTTTACTCCTCATCTTGTTGTGGTTGTTTCTTCAGATCCCTGATGACACGGCGAAGGGTTTGGTTCTCTAACTCCAAGACTTCCACTTGTATTTTTAGTACACGGAAATCTTCGCAGAGTTGGTTGGTGATGCGGTAGGCCTCGGAGATGGTGGAAAGCATGCGTTGATCTTCAAGTGAAGTGGAGGGCCCTGAAAGGTTAAGAGAAAGATCATACTGAGGTTGGACAGATCCCACCATGATGGAATTTCTTGGACCTCCTTGTTGTTGGGAAGTGATAGTCTTGACTTCCTCTCTCACGGGACGCTCCATCTCCGCTTGTCTTGCGGCAATTTATTCTTCGGTAGCCCAATCAACGTTCTTCCCTTGATTAAGATCCTTCTGAACTTGACGTAGACGCCATCCCAAGAAGTCCTCTCCGCTCGAGCCATAAGAAGACATCTTCAGCAACAACTTTTCCCCCTGGCAGAAACAGACCGAGAAAGAAAACACGCGAAATCGAGAGATACGGTGCCGGGACTATCCAGGCAAATATATAGCAAAAATTTCGTCAAGAGAAGGAAGGTTTCAAGCCTAGGTGGAGTCGGAGGTGGAGTCCAGGGCAGCCAGGAGGGTGCCCGGCACGGCCAGGAATGGGGCCGTGCCAGGGGGCCTCCTGGCCTCCCTGGAGCTCCTCTCCGGCTCCACTCGGGCTTGGAATTTTCCTAATTTCGCAAAAACTCTGAAAAGTTAACTTTTATTGACGTTCGCGGTGTTTTCTTACCATAATTCATACCTTTTCTAATTCTGCTCCTGCCAGAGTCTGAAACTGGGGTGCAACATGTTCTTCATGAGTACTTGTATATATCATGTTTGCATCCACATTGATTGGATCACCTGCCATATAATGTTTGATTCTTTGTCCATTCACAACTTGAGGTTTGGTGCCTTCGAAATTATTGATCTTGATTGCACCCGATCGATATACTTCTTCGATATGGAAAGGTCCTTCCCACCTGGAAAGTAGTTTACCTGGAGAAAACTTGAAACGAGATCTAAACAACAAAACTTTATCACCAACATTAAATTCATGTTTCAGAATTCTTTTATCGTGCCACTTCGACACTTTTCACCAGCTAACTTTGGGTTAGCATTCAGCTCTCTGACAACCCAGAAAGCTTTATGCTCTAACTCTAATGGTAAATGGAAAGCCTTGACATAGACCATCTTATACGGAGACATGCCCATGGGGTTTTTGTAAGCAGTTCTATATGCCCACAAAGCATCTCCTAACTTCTTTGACCTGTCCTTTCTAGAACTGTTTACTGTTTTCTGCAAGATCAACTTGATCTCCCTATTGGTGAGCTCAACTTGCCCACTAGTTTGAGGGTGGTACGGTGATGCAATCCTATGATTGATATCGTACTTGGATAGAGCTTTCCTAAAAGCTCCATGCGTGAAGTGTGACCCTCCATCTGTCATGAGCATTTTCAAAGATGTCTTGTGATCAACACTCTCAGTGGGGATTGCTTCAACCCACTTGGTTACATAATCAACAACAACTAAGATGTGTGTGTACTTGTGTGAAGGAGGAAAAGGACCCATAAAATCAAAACCCCAGCAATCGAAAGGTTCGATCACTAGTGAGTAATTCATAGGCATCCTGCTAATGTTACCAACTCTCTGACACTTATCACAAGATAGAACGTACCTTCGGGCGTCCTTAAAGAGAGTAGGCCAATGAAAACCTGATTGTAAAACTTTATGTGCGGTCCTTTCACCGGCATGATGTCCTCCATAGGGACTATCGTGACATTGTCAAAGAATGTCCTGCTGCTCGTGCTCCAGTATACACATTCTTAGGATCCCGTCCACACCTTATTTATAAAGATGTGGATCATCCCAAAAGTAATGCCTCAAATCCGTGAAGAATTTCTTCCTCTGCTGAAATGTGAAACCTGGAGGCAAAAACTTTGCAACGATAAAATTAGCATAATCTGCAAACCAAGGGTCGGAATGAGATTGTACTTTTACAACAGCAAGATGTTCATCTGGGAAACTGTCGTTGACTGGAATAGGATCGTGCGGGATATCTTCCATCCGTGAAAGATTATCCGCCACCGGATTGTCTTCTCCTTTTCTATCGACAATCTGCAAATCAAATTCTTGAAGAAGGAGTACCCACCTAATGAGTCTTGGTTTGGCATCCTTTTTCTGCATAAGATACATAATGGCAGCATGGTCAGTATGAATAATAACTTTAGAATCAACAATATACTGTCTAAACTTATCACAAGCAAACACCACTGCCAAGAATTCCTTCTCGGTAGTAGCATAATTCTTTTGAGCACTATCTAGTGTTTTGCTGGCATAGTGGATGACATTCAACTTCTTGTCAACCCTTTGTCCTAAAACAACTCCAACAGCAAAATCACTAGCATCACACATAATTTCAAAGGGCAAATTCCAGTCAGGTGGTTGTACTATAGGAGCGGTTATCAAGGCTTTCTTAAGAACTTCAAAAGCTTCCTTACAATCTTCATCAAATACAAAAGTAGAGTCCTTCTGGAGAAGATTGGTAAGGGGTCTCGAGGTCTTAGAAAAGTCCTTGATAAATCTTCTATAGAAACCAGCATGACCAAGAAAACTACGAATACCTTTGATGTCCCTTGGATAGGGCATCCTTTCAATAGCTTCAATTTTTGCCTTGTCCACTTCAATTCCCCTTTCAGAAATCTTGTGTCCAAGAACTATCCCTTCGTTAACGATGAAATGGCACTTCTCCCAATTGAGCACCAAATTCGTTTCTTCACATCTCTGCAAAACTTTGTTAAGATTGTGGAGACAGTGGTCAAAGGAGTTTCCATAGATGGAAAATTCGTCCATGAAAACTTCTACAATCTCCTCACAGAAACCATGAAATATTGCAGACATACACCTCTGAAAAGTAGCAGGTGCATTACACAAACCAAAAGGCATACGCCTATAAGAATAAGTACCGTAAGGACACGCAAAGGTGGTCTTCTCTTGATCCGCGGTGTTAACGTGAATCTGGGAGAAGCCAGAATACCCATCAAGATAGCAGAAGTGGGTGTTTTTAGACAGCCGCTCGAGCATCTGATCAATAAAGGGCAGAGGATAGTGGTCCTTCCTGGTGGCCTTGTTCAACTTCCTGAAATCAATACACATTATATATCCAATAATAGTCCTCTGAGGTATTAGTTCATTTTTATCATTAGGAACAACCATCATACCTCCTTTCTTAGGAACACAATGAACGGGACTTACCCACTTAGTATCAGCTATAGGATAGATGATACCTGCGGCTAGAAGTTTGAGAACCTCCGTCCTAACCACGTCCTTCATCCTTGGGTTCAACCGTCGTTGATGATCAACAACTGGTTTAGCATCGGGCTCGAGATTGATAGTATGTTGGCAAATGGATGGACTAATACCCTTGAGATCATCAATAGTATAGAAAATAGCACCTCGGTGTCTGTGGATTGTCTCTAATAATCGCTCTTCTTCATACCCTGAAAGGTTAGAATTGATAATAACAGGATATACTTTCTTTTCATCTAAATAAGCATACTTGAGCGTATCGGGTAGTGGTTTTAGGTCGAACACCGGGTCTTCTTTCGGTTGCGAGAGGATTCCTAAAGGTTCAACCGGGAGGTTTTGCTTCAGGATGGGAGTTTGTCTTAAAAATATGTCTTCTAGTTCATCCCTTTCCTGCATATGTATATCATTCTCATGGTCTTCCATAAATTGCTGCAAAGTGTCATTAGGAGGAATAGCAATGGAAGCAATTTCTTCAATAATTTTGTCATTACTTGACAGGTTAGGACCACGAGGCTGCTTAGAAAACTTAGAAAAATTAAATTCATACGGCTCACCGTTGAATTCAACAAAAACTTTACCTTTTTTGCAATCTATTATAGCTCCGCAAGTGCTGAGGAAGGGCCTACCAAAGATAATAGGGCAAAAACTATCTTGCACTGAACCAAGTACAAGAAAGTCTGTAGGATATTTTACCTTCCCATAGAGTACTTCAACATCTCTTACAATCCCAACTGGAGAGATTGTTTGTTTATTTGCAAGATGGATAGTGACATTTATGTCCTCGATCTCACACGGCCGAATCTCGTGCATGATCTCTTGATAAAGTGTGAAGGGAATAGCGCTGACGCTAGATCCCAAATCACATAGCCCATAGTAATTATGATCTCCTATTTTGACAGATACAACTGGTGTACCTGAAATTGGGCCTTTGTTCCTGGCTGTGACAATGTTAGTGGAAACATCACAAAAACTAATAGTGGATTCTTCGATATCACTGGTTACCAGATCCTTGACCATTGCAACTTGAGGCTGGACTTTGATCATGTCCTTAGGTTCGTCAGTGGTCCTTCTATTCTTGTTTAGAATACCTGTAACAAAAGAGTGCTCCTTTATCCTGGAGGGATAAGGAGGCTGTTCATACACAACTGCAGGTAAAACAGGATGAGTAACATTAATCTCAATTGGTGACTCCTTGAAAGGTTTATGATGTTGACTCTCCTTCTTCCTGGAAGAATCAATATGAGAAGCAAAGTCCTTGCAAAAGTCAACCATTAGCTGGGAATCAAGACCAATTTTAGAGCAAAATGTATTAAAGTAATCAGTCTTCACATAACTCTCAATGTAGTCATGCTCATAGTTTATAGTGGGTTCAATACCTTTATCAATTTCCCAGTCTTCAGTGTTCTTCTGGATCCTTTCTATAAGATCCCATTTTTCTTCCATACTTCTGGTCTGGAATACCCCACTAGAGGAGGCATCCAACATCTCCTTGTCCTGACGAGAAAGCCTGGCATAAAAATTTGTAAGTATAATTTCCTTGGGGAGCTCATGGTTTGGGCATTTGAGCATCAGGGACTTCAGTCTCCCCCAAGCTTGAGCGATGCTCTCTCCGTCGCAAGACAAAAAGTTGTAGATGTAGTTCCTATCTTGGTGAATTTCACGAAGAGGATAAAATTTTGCATAAAAGAGAGACATAAGCTCTGGCCATTCAAGCAGATCAGAGTTATCGAGTAGCTTATACCAATCTGAAGCTTTATCTTTGAGTGATATGGAGAATAGTTTCTTCATGAAGAACTCCATCATCACACTTGCAAGCTTAAATAAAGAACATAATTGTGATAAATATAGCAGGTGTTCTCCCGGATGTCTGTCGCCTATATAACGATTAGCCAAGACATAATCAACAATACCAGATGGTATTTTATAGGGCACAATTTCAGTAGGGGTAGGAGTGACCACCACAGTCGTGGGGCAGCTCCTTACCAGCAACGAACCAACAGTAGAAGAGTCCATAAGGACTGAAGGTAACAACAGAAAATAAAGGTTTCCTTACCGGCTTCACTTACCAATAGCGCTACACTCCCCGGCAACGGCGCCAAAAAAGCTCGTTGATGGCGGTGAAGTTAATAGGTTTAGTGGGATTGCCTCCCCTGTTAACCGCGCCAATAAACGATTCTTGATAACCCACAAGTCTAGGGTATCAATTGTAGATTTTCGATAAATAAGAGTGTCGAACCCAACGAGGAGCAAAAGGTGCTGATAAGTGACACTGGATAAGGAAAGGGCTGCAAACACTCAAAGGTAAATATTTAGGAGTTTTTGGTTTAAGCAACAGAAAAGTAAAAGACAGGCAAAGTAAACAGGGTAACTGAGGAGTAGCAAGTGGCCCAATCCTTTAACAAGGATAAGCCTAGGAACTGAACTTATAAAAGCTAAAGCGTTCTTGAGAAAACACGGGAGAGATAGTCAAGTCACTTTCACCATACTCCACCAAGTAATATGTATCGTGTTGATAAGTGTCGGTGGGTGGATCAATGCTAGTACACCTTCTAGACTAAGATAAGTGTACTCTTATGATTACACACCTTGCAAGCATCCGCAAATACAAGGTAGTAATTAAGGCATAAGCCTAACCACAACATTACGATCAAGGATCCATAACTCCCTTGTGCGAAAGTCTGCGAACTGGGGTTCAGGTTTCTGTCACTCCGGTAACCCACCATAAGCATCCTTTGTGCACAATGTATTCCTCTAGGCCCATGAAAGGTGAAGTGTTATGTGTTCAACTCACATAACACCACTAGAGAAATAACAACACAACATAAGTATCAAACAACACATAATACTTCAACATCATATGACTACTAACAACTAGACTTCTCCCATGTTCTCAAGAACTAAAGTAACTACTCACAAGACATAAAAGAGATCATGATCAGAGGTGATAGATGGGTGATAAACAATCTGTACGCAATGATATTTCTCCAACAAAACTCAATAGCATTCACCACAAAGTAGTAATCAACACCAACAGAGTAGAGAGGATAGATAGTACGGATTACAACACAAGTTGCAATTGTGAGATGAGATGGGATGGAGATGGAGATGGTGCTGATGTTGGGGATGATGTTGATGATGATCTCGATGATGCCCGTGACGATGATGATGATGATGGCGACGATCTCCCCTTCCGGGAGGTGATCTCCCCGGCGGAATCTGCCTGCCGGAGATGGCTTTTCTCCTCTGTAGGTTTCCGCCCCGTGGCGGCGTCGAAACACGGAAACGACTCTTGTTTAGGGGTTTCCACCCCAGGGGGTTTATATAGGCGAAAGGGGGCACCGAGGGGGGCCACCAGGCACCCAGGAGGGTGGCTGGCGCGGCCAGTAGGGGGGCCGTGCCAAGCACCCTTCTGGCTGCCTGGTGGGTCCTTTCACCTCCTCCTTCGGTGATCCCAATCAATCTTCATAAAAATGTTCCCCGTAAAATTTCATCGCATTTGGACTTGATCTGATTCAGCAACTTGGTATCCACTTTTTACCGCTGAATTCTGGTTCTGCTGCTTCGGCACCGGAAAGTTGTAAACTGTGTAAAATAAGCCAAAACAACATAAGAACAATACTTTAAAGTGGAATATATCAATAAATAGGGTGAAATCACAATATAAAATATTGATGCTTTTTGGACGTATCACTTGACACTCCCGGGTCTTCTTTCATCATCTTTCATCGCACACTTGAAAACTCCCTTCATACATAACTTGTCATAAGCTGATTAGAGAGGTTAGTACCCTTAATAAAATAAATTTTCCCCACTGTATATAAAGATATTATTGAAGAGCTACTGTTTTTCAAGACTTCCAAAAGGTTTTCGCAAAGAAAAAACAAGCTTAAGGTTTGCAAATGTAAGGAAGGCCAAAACGTGGCAGAATCTGTGAAAAATAAAACAACAGGTAGTAAATAATTGTTTTGGAGTACTTCTTCAACTCAAATCAAAACACTCAGAACATACGAAAGTTTCAAAATTGTATAGAGCATGCTGTGTAAAAAAATTCAGCTCAAAAAGATGAACTGGTGATTTGTGCCGATTTTTTCCGTCAAGAAGACAGAATCTGTTTTCTGGACAGCATGTCATAACTTTTGCTTCCCAAATCATAAGAGGCTATAACTTGGCACAAAGCTTGAAAATAAAGATACAATGATGTTGATACAGTAGTAACAATCATCAATACCACTAAAAATAGAAGAAAAAACATCTTGGGTTGCCTCCCAACAAGCGCTTTGTTTTACGCCATTAAGCTAGGCATAAGGCAAAAGAAGAATCAAGTTTTATCAAGAAAAAGAGAATAGCTAGCCCGTGTAACAGACTCAAATGGTAACTTGATTTTCTTTCTAGGGAAGTATTCCATCCCCTTTTTGAGAGGGAATTGAAATTTAATATTCCCCTCTTTCATGTCAATAACGGCACCAACGGTGCGAAGAAAAGGACGTCCCAAAATAATTGGACATAAAGGTTCACACTCTATATCCATAATAATAAAATCAACGGGAACATAATTGTCATTGACAATGATAAGAACATCGTCGATATTCCCCAAAGGTTTCTTTACGGAAGAATCAACAAGACGAACACCAAAAGAACAAGAATCAAAAGGTTTCATTTCAAACATGTCATACATTCTTTTGGGCGTGACGGGGGTACTAGCTCCAACGTCACGTAAAGCATAGCAAAATAAGTTATTTAATTTAATTTTAATCATAGGGTCCCAAACATCATCTAGCTTCCTAGGTATGGAGGCCTCTATCCTAAGATTCTCCTCCCTAGATTTGATGAGAGCATTTGTGATATGCTCCGTGAAGGCAAGATTGAGTGTGCTAGTTTGGGGGTCTCTAGACATTTTGTGTAGAAAGCTAATAAATTCTGAGAGGCTGCAACTATCAAAATCAATATCACTACTATCAAAGGTGGTAGTAGTGTCGTCTAGGCTCACTTGTTTGAAACCCTCTATGTTCATAGGAGTTTCTTCTTCTACAGTTGAGGTATTAGCATCACCATTAATAGGTCCAATGGGACTAGGAGTGCATTGGGTGCTAATAGTTTGAGTGTCCTCAACAATTTGGATAGTGGCAACTATGTGGTGTGTAGGAAGGCTCTTAATTCTATCCTCTTCCTCTTTTTCTCTAGCCCATCTTTCTTTAAGTTTAGCCATCATCCTAATATTTTCATTAATTTGCAATTGGATAGCATTAATAGGAGTGGATTTCCTCTCCTCACGGGGAGAGGTTATAATTTTTAGCATCTCAACATCAAGGGCTAAGCTATCTACCTTCAAAGAGAGATTATCTAACTTGGCTAATTTCTCTTCTACATTCTTGTTGAAGGCTTTTTGGCTAGTGATAAAGTCTCTAAGCATATTTTCTAGTTCAGAAGTGGGGTCCTTATTGCTAGGATAAGTGTTGGTGTTCCCATAGTTGGATGGAAACGGTCTAGGATTGCTAGCAAAATTGCCCCTATAAGCATTATTGTTGAAGTTGTTTCTTGCAATAAAGTTCACATCTACTTGTTCCTGAGCAACCAAAGAATTTAAAGGAACATCATGAGGATCAATAGAGGGTTTCTTGGTAAGTAGAGACATAGTTAAGTCAAAATTTTCATTTAGGGAGGTAATCTCCTCGACAGAGTTTACCTTCCTACCTGTTGGAGCGCGTTCGGTGTGCCATTGAGAATAGTTGGTCATCATCTCATCGAGAAGTTTTGTGGCAGCACCAAGTGTAGTTGACATAAAGGTTCCTCCCGCGACCGAATCTAACAGGTTCTGCGAGGTAAAGTTCAAGCCTGCATAAAAAGTCTAGATAACCATCCAGGTAGGCAAACCATGTGTAGGGCATTTCTTAACAATAGATTTCATACGTTCCCAAGCGTGGGCAACGTGTTCATTATCCAATTGCTTAAAATTCATAATGTTACTTCTCAATTGGATAATTTTAGCAGGTGGGTGATACTTCCCAAAAAGCATCTTTGCACTTATCCCAAGAATCTATGCTATTCATAGGCAAAGATTGAAACCAGATTTTAGCTCCTTCCCTCAAAGAGAAAGGAAAAAAGCTTGAGCTTAACAACATCACCTTCTACTTCTTTATACTTTTTCATATCACATAACTCAACAAAATTATTTAAGTGTAAAGAAGCATCATCTGCAGCACTAGAGAATTGATCTCTCATAACAAGGTTTAGCAAAGCAGCTTTAATTTCATAAGAGGTAGCTGAAGTGGCAGGCATTGCAATAGGAGTGCAGATAAAGTCTTTGTTGTTGTGACTAGTGAAGTCACACAACTTGGTGTTTTCAGTGGAACCCATAGTAGTAGCAAGTGTGGCAGATTTTTTTGTAATTTTTGATATAAGACACAAAGATAAAAACTGAAAGGTAAACTAACAAGACTAAAAAGTAGAGGTAAAAGGTAGTGGGCAACTCCCCTATCTTAGCACTCGGAGTCCCAGGCAACGGCGCCAGAAATTTTCTTCATACGCGAGAGATGATAATTGCTTCTCGCCCTTCGTTGGTTACCCAAAGTGGAAGGTGAGATGCAGCGTAGCGGCAAGTTTCTCTTGGTGAAGATACCAAGGTTGAGATCGACCATTAGGACTCCGATAATGATAAGTAAGTGGTGAAGCGAACAATGGCGCCGTTCACAACTCTTGGTTGCTTACTTCACCTGGACCTGCACAAAGACACAAATAACTTTGCCCCCAAGAAGTTTAGAGAGGTTGTCAATCTCTCCGGTCTTGTTGTTTACAAAGGATTAAAACACAAGGGATAATGATAATGATGATAGCAACTAAAAGAAAAGCGAAAAAGTAAATAAGCGCGAAAAAAATGATCAGAATATGGACCGGAGTCCCGTGATGTTCACCAGTGATGTCTCTCTCCCAAAAGACGATAAAACTGCTATGCGAGGTAAACAAATTATAGATGGGCAATTGACAGGATTATAAACACACCGCAATGCTAACTATGCTACAAGGAAAGTAAGAGGCTCAAAAGCATGGGCAGTACGCAAAAATAAGTAGACCGAAATCCAACTGCATCTACTACTAATCATCCACCTTGAGATATCGATCCAAAACATCTCGCTGGTATTAAGTTGCGAGCCCCACCCAAAGTGTAAACCCAAAGCAACAAACAACTGCATTAAAAATCACTTTGCGTAAATTAAACAATCCTTGCAACCGCGGTTACAAGCACCGTTGTTTCCCCCTTGTGGCAACAACACATCCCCTAGACTCATGTTTCTGTCACTCAAGCGTGTCATCAGGGGGCATGAACCCACAATCGAGCATAACGTTCTATCTTGGAGTTACTACCTATTACTTGGCCAAAGAAATAAACAGCAACGGAGAACATGCAAGAATTACTTAGAACAAAAATATAAAAGATAAGAACCAAATATATTACTCTATCACAATTTGAACATAATCTCATAATCCATCAGATCCCATCAAACTCAGCGTAGCAACAACAGAAAGATTACATATGTGCCTCGATCAGGTAGGGCAGCTCACGAGGTCTAAACCATGAAGAACAAAGAGGGGAGGAGAACATCACATAGCTACTGATCACGGACCCATGGTCCAAAGGAAACTACTCACGGCACATCCTGGATTCGTCCATGGTGGAGGGGAAGCTCTCGGAGGTCGATCCTCCCTCCGGCAGGGTGATGTCTACGCACGCTTCTATTTTTGTAGACTATGTTGGGCCTCCAAGTGCAGAGGTTTGTAGGACAGCAGAAATTTCCCTCAAGTGGATGACCTAAGGTTTATCGAACTCAGGGAAGTAGAGGTTGAAGATGGTCTCTCTCAAGCAACCCTGCAATTAAGATACAAGAAGACTCTTGTGTCCCCAACACACCTAATACAATGGAAAATTGTATAGGTGCACTAGTTCGGCGAAGAGATGGTAAAATACGAGTGATAGGTGCGGCAAAGCAAGGTATTATAAATCTGTAATAAAAAGTGCAACAAGCAAACATGTGACAAAAGTGAGCACAAACGGTGTAACAATGGTGGCAACTCTCAACAACATTAACATTAACTAGTGGCAACTCTCAACAACATTAACATAGTCTAATCACATGATATTTCCCATAAAACATGCAATGGAGATGCACTCGGAGGTCATTCCTTTGTGGTCAAGAGAGGATGAGAATTATGTAGGGCTACAAAAGCACACCTAAAAGTTCATAGTTCTCAATCTATGGATTTCCCAATGTCACCGCGGCCATCCAAAGAGAGTACCACAATCACCACAACGTATCTCAAGGATGGTCAAAGACAAGCACCAAGAGACTCTCAATCTTCAATCAACACACAAAAGAGGAAATCACTCATGATAATATTCTTCTAACCCATGTCCAATAGACCACTGTCACCTTGGTCTCGGGGATTATACTAGATAAGATCAATTGAGTACATCAGTCCAATACATAGATAAAGGGGAAACATCATGGGATCACCCTAGATTAACATAGCCTATGATCACAACAAAGATCACATCATGGGAGAGAGAGAGAAGAAAACATAGCTACTGGTAGAAACCTCAGCCCCGAGGGAGAACTACTCCCGCTTCATGGAGGAAGGAAGCAACGTCGATGGAGATGAATCCGGGGGCACTTCCCCGTCCCGGCAGGGTGCCGGCACAGGAATTCTGTCCCCCCGAAACTTGATGGCGATGGCGGCGGAGATCGGAATTGCTTCTGGAGAAAAGGGGACCGGAATCAGGGTTTCCTCCGCGGGGGTAAAAATGGGGCCAAAGGGGGGCACCAGGGGAGGCCACAGGGCAGGCAGGAGGGTGCCCGGCACGGCCTAGGGTGGGGCCGCGCCAGGGACCCTTCTGGAGTCCCTGTGGTGGCCCTCCCCTCCTTCCTTGGTGATTCCGGAAGCTTCCGGGACGCTGATTTTTTATATATTTTTTCCGGAAATTTTGGAGCACTTATAATGGCCTAAAAACCTGAAATACAAAAACAGGAGAAAACAGGAACTGGCAACTGGGTGTACTGAGTTAATAGGTTAGTCCAAATATGCTCAAAAGTGTATGAAAGTTCAAGCAAAACATGGCAAAGTCACACAAAACATGCATGGAGGAAGCAGAAATTATAGATACGTCTGGGACGTATCACAGGGTGTCGGGAAGAGGTCTGCTGGTGCTCCCGATCTTGGAAAAGGGTTCTCTCCCAGAAAGTTTCATGTCATGGGAAATATATAGGCGAAGGGGGGCATCCAGGGGGCCACCAGCGGTCCAGGCGCCCTGACGAGGGGGTGACCCCACGACTCCTGCGTATGAGGATACCCGGTGCATATGAAGACAGAAGTCCCGCTGGGAAGCCACGACAGGCCCATGACTGGCCCAACCAAGCACCGACGGAGGAGTCCGCGACTAGTATGGAAAGCACGACTTGGCGTACAAGCAAGACTAGTACTAGGAAACTATCTTTGTAACCTAGTACGGACTCCCCGAGACCTAGCCTAGTATATAAATGCTGGGAGGGGAGACGTTCAGATCAATACAATACGCATCTACTCTCCTGGTCTTGCGAGAACTCGCCTTGGCCTCCCTTGTAATCGCCCCCTCACGCAATAATATCGAGCAGGAAGTGCTTCTCCTGTTAGCCGACGAGTATCGTCCAACCTGTGCCTTCTCTATGACTAACCCCTGGTCCCTGGCCATGGGATTTGCCGGGGCCGATCCCCGTCAATTGACGCCGTGTGTGGGAACTACATAGGTTGGAATCGCGATCTCGACGGCCTCATCACCAGCAACCATCGAAGCAGCGACTCCGAAAGCACTCATCGACTCCACGACTCGAGCAACTCCGATCTGTTTGGGTCCCTCGGTTTCATGGCTCACTGATACGTCCAAAATGCATCACTATTTTATATTGTAATTCATCCTTATTAATTGATATATTTCACATTACGATGATGTTCTTATGTTGTTTTGGCTTGTTTTACACAGTTTTGCAACTTTCCGGTGCCAAAGCAGCAGACGCAGGATTCAGGGGTAAAAAGTGGACGCTGAGTTGCTGAAGAAGAATACCTCCAAATTACCTGAAAATCGACGGGGGGTATTTTCCAGAAGAATAACAAAGACTCGCCGAAGAGGGGCCAGAGGGAGGCTACAGGGGCCCCAGGCGGCCACCTGGCGCGGCCCCACCCCTGGCCACGCCGGGAGGGCGCCTGGAGCCCTGGGGCCACTCCCGGCTCCCCCTCTGGCCTATATACTCCTCGTTACGCGAAAACCCTAATAAGAGAAGCTTTCACGGAGTTCCGCCGCCGCTCCGTGGCGGAAACCTACAGAGAAGAAAAGGGCTCTCCGGCGGGCAGATTCCGCCGAGGAGATCACCTCCAGGAAGGGGAGATCATCACCATCATCATCATCATCGTCACGAGCATCATCGAGATCATCATCAACATCATCCCCAACATCAGCACCATCTCCACCACCATCCAAGCTCACCTCACAATTTCATCTTGTGTTGTAATCCGTACTATCTATCCTCTCCACTCTACCGGTGTTGATTACTACTTTGTGGTGAATGCTATTGAGTTTTGTTGGAGAAATACCATTATGTCCAGATTGTTTATCATATATTTATCACCTCTGATCATGATCTCTTTTATGTCCTGTGAGTAGTTACTTTATTTCTTGAGGACATGGGAGAAGTCTAGTTGTTAGTAGTCATATGATGTTGAAGTAATTTGTGTTGTTTGATATTTAAGTTGCGTTGTTATTTTCCTAGTGGTGTTGTGTGAGTCGAACACTCAACACTTCGCCTTCTTAAGGACCTAGGGAATACATTGTGTATAAAGAATGCTTACGGTGGGTTGCCGGAGTGATAGAAACCTGAACCCCAGTTTGCACACTTTTGCACAAGGGAGTAATGGATCCTTGATCCTATTGCTATGGTTAGGCTTTGCCTTAATTTCTATCTTGTATTTGCGGATGCTTGCAAGATGTGTAATCATAAGAGTGCACTTATGTTAGTCTAGAAGGTGTGCTAGCATAGATCCACCCACACAACACTTATCAGCACAACACTTGTTATCGATACGGATTATGGTGAAAGCACGTGACTACCTCTCCATGTGTCCTCAAGAACGCTTTAGTCTTTATAAGTTCAGTTGTCAGGCTTATCCTTTGCACAAAAGGATTGGGCCACTTGCTGCTCCTCAGTGCTATTTACTTTGCTTGCTTTTATATTATCGCTGCTTATATCGAAAACCCCTAAAAAGTTATCTTTCAGTGTTTGTAGTTATTCCTTGTCCACCTTCGCCTATCAGTACCTTTCGCTCCTCGTTGGGTTCGGCACTCTTACTTATCGAAAACGCTACAATATATCCCTTTACGTTGAGGGTCATCAAGCTACGTTTTCTGGCGCCGTTGCCGGGGAGCATAGCTCTATTGGTAAGTGAAGCTGGTAAGGAATTTTTATATCGTTGCTTTTATTTTTCTTTTGCTATTCTTTGTCCGTATGGACAACTTAGCTATTGGATCGTTGCTTATGGGGAAACGCCCCACATCTGTGGTGGTTGTACCTTCCCCTACTGAAATTGTGCCTTATAAAATACCAGCTGGTATTATCGATTGTGTCTTGGCTAATCGTTATGCAGGAGATAGACACCCCAGTGAACACTTGCTATATTTATCACAACTATGTTCATTATTTAAGCTTGCAGGTGTATCAAAGGAGTTTGTCATGAAGATATTGTTCTTCGTAACTCTTATAGATAAAGCTTCAGTTTTGTATAAGCTTCTCGATAACTTTCATTTGCTTGATTGGCATGAGCTTATGTCTCTCTTTTATACCAAGTTTTATCCTCTTCATGAAATTCATCGAGACAGGAATTATATCTATAACTTTTGGTCTCATGACAGAGAAAGCATCGCTCAAGCTTGGGGGAGATTGAAATCCCTAATGCTCAAATGTCATATTCATGAGCTCCCCAAGGAAACTATACTTACAAATTTTTATACTAGACTTTCTCGTCAGGATAAGGAGATGTTGGATGCCTCCTCTAGTGGGGTATTCCAGACAAAAAGCGTTGAAGAAAGATGGGATCTCCTTGAAAGGATCCAGAAGAATACCGAAGATTGGAAAATAGATAAAGGTATTGAACCCACTATAAATTATGAGCATGATTATATAGAGATCTATGTGAAAACTGATTCCTTTAATGCCTTTTGCTCTAAGATTGGTCTTGATTCCCATCTAATGATTGATTTTTGTAAGGATTTTGCCTCTCATATTGACTCCTCTAAGAAGAAGAAGAGTCAGCATCATAAACCCTTCAATGAATTACCTATTGATATTTATGTTGCTGACCCTATTGTGCCTGCAGTTATATATGAAAAGCCCCCTTTTCCCGTAAGAATAAGGGAGAACTCTTTTGTGACAGGCATAATGAATAAGAGTGAGAGAAGAATTGATGAGCCCGAGGACAAGATCAAGGTCGATCCTCAAGTTTCATTTGTTAAGGATCTTATTTCTAATATGCTTTAGATTCCAATATAAATTTTTGTGCTGTTTCTACTAACCTTGTCACATCCAAGAATAAAGGCCCAATTTCAGGTACTCCAGTAGTATCTCTTAAAATAGGAGATCACAATTATTATGGGCTATGCGATTTGGGATCGAGTGCTAGTGCTATCCCGTATTCACTTTATCAAGAGATCATGGGTGAAATTTCACCTTGTGACCATGAAGAAGTTGATGTTACTATTCATCTTGCAAACAGAGCAACTATCTCTCCTATCGGAATTGTGAGAGAAGTTGAAGTCTTATGCGGAAAGGTAAAGTATCCTACCGACTTTCTAGTACTTGGTTCAGTAAGGGATAATTTTTGTCCTATTATTTTCGGTAGACCTTTTCTCAGAACCTGTGAAGCTATAATAGATTGCAACAAAGGTAAAGTTTCTGTTGAATTCAATGGTGAGCCATATGAATTTAATTTTTCTAAGTTCTCTAAGCTGCCTCGTGGTACCGATTTGCCAAGTAATGATAAGATTATTGAAGATATTGCTTCCATTGCTATTCCTCCTAATGATCCTTTGCAGCAATATATGGAGGACCACGAGAATGATTTGCATATGCAGGAGAGGAATGAGTTGGACGAAATATTCTTAAGACAACCTGCTATCCGAAAGCACAACCTTCCAGTTGAGCCTTTGGGAATTTTGTCTCAACCAAAAGAAGATCCAATGTTTGATCTTAAACCTCTTCCCGATACGCTCAAATATTCTTATTTAGATGAAAATAAAGTATATCCTGTTATTATCAATTCTAACCTTTCAGGGTATGAAGAGGAGCGTCTATTGGAAGTACTTCGCAAACATCAAGGTGCAATTGGCCATACCCTTGATGATCTTAAGGGGATTAGTCCGTCTATTTCTCAACATACCATCAACCTTGAGCCTGATGCTAAACCAGTTGTTGATCATCAACGACGGTTGAATCCGAAAATGATGGATGTTGTAAGGACTGAGATTCTCAAGCTTCCAGCCGCAGGTATTATCTACCCCATAGCTGATAGTAAGTGGGTAAGCCCGGTTCATTGTGTTTCAAAGAAAGGAGGAACAATTGTAGTTCCTAATGATAAGAATGAACTAATACCTCAGAGAATTATTATTGGATATCGAATGTGTATTGATTACAGGAAGCTGAACAAGGTAACCAGGAAGGACCACTACACGTTGCCGTTCATCGACCAAATGCTTGAAAGGTTATCCAACAATACTCACTTTTGTTATCTTGATGGTTATTCTGGTTTCTCTCAAATTCATGTTAAAACTGCTGATCAAGAGAAGACCACTTTTACTTGTCCCTATGGTACTTATGCTTATAGACGTATGCCTTTTGGTTTATGTAATGCCCCTGCTACTTTTCAAAGGTGTATGTCTGCTATCTTTCATGGTTTTTGTGAAGAAATTTTGGAGGTATTCATGGACGATTTCTCCGTCTATGGAACCTCTTTTGACCATTGTCTCCATAACCTTAATAAAGTATTGCAGAGATGTGAGGAGACAAATCTGGTGCTTAACTGGGAGAAGTGCCACTTTATGGTCAACGAGGGAATTGTTCTTGGCCACAATATTTCCGAGAGGGGAATTGAAGTGGACAGAGCCAAGATCGAAGCAATTGAAAGGATGCCCTATCCAAGGGACATCAAAGGTATTCGTACTTTTCTCGGTCATGCTGGTTTCTATAGAAGATTTATTAAAGTCTTTTCTAAGACTTCGAGACCCCTCACTAATCTTCTCCAGAAGGACATTCCTTTTGTTTTTGATGAAGATTGTAAGGAATCCTTTGAAGTTCTTAAGAAATCTTTAATAACTGCTCCTATAGTAAAACCACCTGATTGGAATTTACCTTTTGAAATTATGTGTGATGCTAGTGATTTTGTTGTTGGAGCTGTTCTAGGGCAAAGGGTTGATAAGAAGTTGAATGTTATAACTTATGCTAGCAAAATCCTCGATAGTGCTCAAAAGAATTATGATATTACTGAGAAGGAATTCTTGGCAGTAGTGTTTTCTTGTGATAAGTTTAGGCAGTATATTGTTGATTCTAAGATTATTGTTCATACTGACCATGCTGCCATTAAGTATCTTATGGAGAAGAAGGATGCCAAACCAAGGCTCATCCGATGGGTACTCCTTCTTCAAGAATTTGATTTGCAGATTGTCGATAGGAAAGGAGCAGACAATCCGGTGGCGGATAATCTTTCAAGGATGGAAGATATACCGCATGATCCCATTCCAGTCAACGACAGTTTTCCAGACGAACAACTAGCTGTTGTTAAAGTACAATCTCTCTCCGATCCTTGGTTTGCAGATTATGCTTACTTTATCGTTGCAAAGTTTTTTCCTCCAGGTTTAACATTTCAACAAAGGAAGAAGTTCTTTCGTGATTTGAGGCATTACTTTTGGGATGACCCACATCTTTTCAAAGAAGGTCCAGACGGGGTCGTGAGAAGATGCATACCGGAACACGAACAGAAGGACATTCTCAAACAATGTCACGACAGTCCATATGGAGGACATCATGCTGGTGAGAGGACCGCACATAAGGTTCTTCAATCAAGTTTTTATTGGCCTACTCTCTTTAAAGATGCTAGAAATTATGTTTTATCATGTGATAAGTGTCAGAGAGTTGGTAATATTAGTAGGAGGAATGAGATGCCTATGAATTACTCTCTAGTGATTGAGCCTTTTGATTGCTGGGGTTTTGATTTTATGGGTCCTTTTCCTGCCTCACACAAGTACTGACGGGGATCAACCACGACAAATCCCATGATCAGGGACCCTGGGTTAGTCATAGAGATGGCATAGGTTGGACGATACTCGTCGGCTAACAGGAGAAGCACTTCCTGCTCGATATTATTACGTGAGGGGGCGATTATAATGGAGGCCAAGGCGTGTTCTCGCAAGGAAAGGATGAGTAGATGTGTATTGAGATGATCTGGATGTCTCCCCTCCTAGCCTTTATATATTAGGCCAGGTCTCGGGGAGTCTGTGCTAGGTTACAGTAGGTAGTTTCCTAATTCTACTCCTGCCTTATTCGCCAATTTTCACCTTCCATGCTAGTCGCGGACTCCTACGTCGGTGCTTGGTTGGGCCAATTGTGGGCTTGTCGTAGCTTCCCAGTGGGCCTTCTGTCTTCATACGCACCATGTAGCCTCACACATAGGAGTCGTGGGGTCACCCCCTCGTCAGTAGCCCCCGAGTGCCTGGGGGACTTGAAGAGTCGCGCAGGGACTCGAATTCTTCTGCGCTTTATTGTTTGCAAGCGTGGCATCGCCACGGATCGCTGGCAGTTTTGAACCATGACAATATCTGTTTCGAGAGATTGCTAAGCTGAAAGGGCCCAATGAGTCGACTGGTCGACCCTTGGTGAATTATGCTAGTGACAAATACCACAGTAGCCCAATCAAGCACACGTCCCTCGACATGAACTTGGAACACTGGTGTCAATCAAAGTCATGCCGCTGCAGGTCTTATAGGATCAATTGCCGCCAGTCTAAGCACATAGCCTGAGCGCGTCCGGACATCTCTTTCTATCACGCTAGCGCATGGAAAAGGTCAGGAGTGAAATCGCTCTGCGGCAAGTCCCGGCCCGGCCGTTCTGCGCAGCGGGGTCTTATCTACACGCTAAGCTTGCGTGGCATCTGGGTACAGTGTGTCGTAGCCCAGGTATAATATTCTTTGTTTTGAGGCTTGGAGCCTGATTTAGCAATGCACCCACTTGGAATAAACAATCAAGTGAGCTGTTTTAGTCGTCACTCGCGGAGCTTGTAGCGATCTTAGGCGAGGAAAATTAGATGGCACCCACTTGGAATACCGTCGAGTGCGCGAGTAAGTCATGCTTGCTGAATTGCTGAGTCTTTTTTCTGTGAGTGGTCACTCGAATGCTTTTCTGCTCTTTGGGTGAGGGAGCACCCGAACTCTGAGAGTATTTTGTGTCTGCTGGTGCGAGTGATCACTCGAGCACATCTTTGCCTTCTGGGTGAGGGAGCACCCGAACTCTGAGAGTGTGCTGTTTTTGCTAGTTCGAGTGATCACTCGAGCACCTTTTGTCTTCTGGGTGAGGGAGCACCCGAACTCAAAAGGGTACTCCCGATGGGAGTAAGAATTTTTTATAGTCAGAAAATTTAGACGTATGGATGGCTCTTGGAATCGTTTGGATCTTTCCAACTGTTTTTACCTTTATTCTTTCCCTTTGGGATGCATTGTTGTGATGTTTGATGACGTATGACGATGCTTGATTTTCTTGATCTGCCACGTCTTCTGAACCATCATAATGATCATTTGGACGTCGCCCTGTCTGTTGCCTGTTGGGTTCCCAAGGTTTGTATGGGAAACAGGCGGGATTTGACGCGTCCTGTAGATAATGCTGACCGTGTGAAGGCATCTTCGTCTTGGAATTCATAACGCTTGGCCCGTTTGGTCTTTGGTGTAATGATGGCGTCGCCTGGGCTTCTGTGTGTTTTTCCTGCTTTTCCCTTCGATTGTGCTATAAGTACTTCCCTTGGTTTCCCAACTCTGGCATCCATTCTTCGCATCTTTCCCTTCTGCTTCTTCTTCTTCATATGGCGCCCAAGCGTGGTAGTGGTGTAGCTGGGCGGGGTCGTGGCAGGCGTGGTCGTGGTGGCCACACGCCTTGTTCCTCACGTGGTGGGCGTCATGGAACTGCGTTGGCGATTTCTTCTTCTTCCTCCATGGAGGAGGGATTTTGGCGCCATGATTTTCTTTTGCATGTTCTTGGGCGGAATGCTGCCCGGATTCTTCTTCCTGCCTCGTTTTCCTCCATTGCTTCTGAGCGTGGCTCAAAGGGCTTCTGGCTCCGTCTTCATGGATGCTCTCGTTCTTCTTCTTGGGTGGAGCTGGAATTTGATAGTTCGTCCTTGATCTTCCTTGGGTCTGGCTGGAGGACGTTTTCTCGTCAGTTGAATTTGCGCGGCGGGGACAACCTTTGCTGTCATTTTGACGGCGAAGATACCATTATTATCCGTGCGTTTGACGCTGGTGGCAACCGTCTGGATCCATACTATGAGGAGACAAGCAGCAGCGATTCCGGTGGCTCAAGTGATGGTTCGCCTGCTTCTCCCATATCTTCGTCTTCGGTTGATCCCTCGGGCGATGGTGTTTGCTCTTCTAGTTCTAAGGAAGAACTGGACTTCAATCCAGTCGTCAAGCGGCAGCGGCAGTAGGCGAGGCACCTTGTAGAATTGGAGGACAGCGAGATTATTCTTCTTCGGCTGGGCTGCTACTTTTTCTGTGATGATGCCCGCCGGGCTATGGCACGAAAGTGCCAATTATCTCAGCATGAGCACACATGTAGAAGTTGAAATGTAGTCCAACTTGTAGTTCCGCAGGCCCTTCTGTAATGGCAAATTTTCGTTTCGACTTCCTTGTAATGTAATGTCATTGACTCCTTAGAATGTCTTCGACTCCTTTGTAATGGGAGTGTCTTCGACTCCTTTGTAATGATAATGTCTTTGACTCCTTTGTAATGAGAGTGTCTTCGACTCCTTTGTAATGAGAGTGTCTTCGACTCCTTTGAGAGTTGTCTTCTCGGGTGCGCGCCAGCGCTCCCGATGGGAGTAGCCCCCAAGGCTGCGTTTGATTTGCAGAATCAAGCGCAGACTTTACAAATGTTTGTCTCACTGGTTTGTAGCTTGTCTTCGAATCTTTCCAAGTTTAGATCGGGTGCGCGGTAGCGCTCCCGATGGGAGTAGCCCCCGAGTCTTTAGGCGATCGCTTGCGATCGGGTGAAGGCTGAAGACGCAACTTTCTTTTTCCTGAGATTTGTTGTTTGGTGAGAGTCGCTTTTTTAGCGAGGACGTCTTTCAGGGGAAGTTTTATGCTCGAGCCCCCCGAGTCTTTTTAAGCAAAAGTCACGTTTGCGAGGATAGCGTCTCTCAAGGGGAGTTCTAGGCTCGAGCCCCCGAGTGCTTGTAAGTGAAAGTCGCTTTTGCGAGGATAGCGTCTCTCGAGGGGATTTCTAGGCTCGAGCCCCCGAGTGCTTGTAAGTAAAAGTCGCGTTTGCGAAGATAGTGTCTCTCGGGGGGAGTTCTAGGCTCGATTCCCCGAATGCTTGTAAGTAAAAGTCGCGTTTGCAAAGATAGCGTCTCTCGGGGGGAGTTCTAGGCTCGAGCCCCCGAGTGCTTGTGAGTAAAAGTCGCGTTTGCGAAGATAGCGTCTCTCAGGGGGAGTTCTAGGCTCGAGCCCCTGAGTGCTTGTAAGGTGTTTTGGGCGACATTGCTTTATTCCTTCGAATTTTTACATGAGTTGTTGATCGGTGCTGTTGCCGATGTCTTGATAATGCCTAGGGGACTATGGGTAGAACAAGCGTAGGTTCGCTACGATCCATGGATTTCCCACGTCCTCATTGGTCTTCGGATTCGCCAATCTATATGCTCCTCCTCCTATGACTTCCGTGATGATGAACGGCCCTTCCCATTGTGGGGCAAGTTTGTGCACTTTTTCCTGTATTAGCCGTAGAACAAGGTCTCTTTTGTTGAACGATCTGGTCCGCATGCGACTGCTTTGATATGTGCGCAGCTTTTCCTGGTATCCTTCAGATCTTGTGATGGCTGTGTCTCGTGCTTCGTCTGCTATGTCTTTGTCGTTCTGTAGTGCTTCTTCTGCCTCTTCTTCTTCGTACCCTAAGATTCTGGGTGCTCCGAATTTTAAGTCTGTGGTAGCACTGCTTCTGCCCCGTATACCAAGAAGAAAGGTGTGTATTGGGTCGAGCTATTTGGGGTGGTGCGTAGGCTCCATAGAACTGCGGGGAGCTCTTCTATCCAGTTGCCTGCGGCCTGTTCGAGTGGTGCTAGGAGTCGCTTCTTTAATCCTCCGCATACTAAGCCGTTTGCTTTTTCCACTTGGCCATTAGACTGCGGGTGTGCGACTGATGCGTAGTTGATTTTGATGCCCAACCCTTGACAAAAGTTTTGGAACTCTGCTGCCGTGAAGTTGGTACCATTGTCTGTGATGATGTTGTGTGGTACTACGAATCTGAAGATGATTGATTTGATGAAGTTGACTGCCGTGAGGGCTGTTGAGCTGGTGATTGGTACTGCCTCGATCCATTTGGTGAATTTGTCGACTGCGACCAGTAGGTGTGTTCTTCCTCCTTTTGGTGATTTCTTGAATGGGCCTACCATGTCGAGTCCCCATGTGGAGAATGGCCATGATAATGGTATGGTTTTGAGTTCTGATGTTGGGGCGTGCGGCCTGCTGGCGAACTTTTGGCAGGCGATGCAACGCCGTACGATATCCTCTGCATTTCTCATGGCGGTTGGCCAATAGAATCCTGATCGAAAGGATTTTGCCACGAGTGCTCGACTGCTGGCATGGTGCCCACAGGTGCCTTCGTGAATCTCCAGTAGCAGGGCTTTGCCGTCTTCCTCGTCTATGCACTTTTGTAGGACATGAGAAATACTGCTCTTGTAGAGCTGTCTGTTGATTTCTGTGAATGCTTTGGATCGTCGACTGATGCGTCGGGATTCTGCAACGTCTTGTGGAAGGGTGCCTTCGATTAGGAATCGAAGAAAAGGTCTTGCCCAGGCCGGGTCTTCGAGTGCTGCTGGTGCTTCAGCTTCGATTGCTTGGCTGTTTGTAGCGTCAGCTGCGCTCGTTGCCGCCACCTGTGCTGGCTCATTTGTGTCGTATTCTTCTGCGACTGCTTTGGGCTCCGCTGGCTTTGCTTTTATTGATCTATGATTGATGCTTTCGAGAAAAACGCCTGGTGGTATTGGTCCTCGAGTCGATCCGATGTTCGCAAGTTCGCCGGCTTCTGTATTGTTTGCTCTGAGGATGTAGTTGAGTTCACAGTCGTCGAATCCTCATTCTAGCGCGTTGTAGAGCTTCTGGTAAGCTGCCATGTTGTCTGCGACTGCGTTACAGTCTCTCATCGCCTGCTGGATGACGAGGTTTGAGTGGCCATAGATCGATAGGCGAGTGGCACCGCAGGTTTTTGCCATGCGCATGCCGTGAATTAGCGCCTCGTACTCTGCTTCATTGTTGGAGGTGTTGCTGAAGTTGATCTGGAGGATGTATTTGAGCTTCGTTCCTTTGGGGGAGACTAGGACGACACCTGCTCCGGCTCCTTGCTGTCTTTTGGATCCGTCGAAGTACATTGTCCATGAGTTGGACAAGTCTGGGGGCCCTGGTGTTTGGACTTCTACCCACTCGACCAGGAAGTCTGGGAGTACTTGGGATTTGATTGCTGTTGGGTGTTTGAACTGTAGGTCTCGCGGGCTAAGCTCCATGTTCCACTCAGCGACTCGACCAGTCGCGCCGGGATTGTTGAGGATGTCCGCGAGTGGTGCACTGCTCACGATTGTGATGGAGTGTTCATCGAACTAGTGCGATACTTTCCTGGAGGTCATGATGATGGCGAGCAGGAGCTTCTGGTAATGTGGGTACCGCTGCTGTGGCTTCGTGAGTAGCGTGCTCAGGTAATAAATTGGTCTTTGGATGCTCTGGATTTTGCCTTCTTCTGCACGCTCGACGACAAGCACTATGCTCACGACGCTGCTGCGTGCTGCTATGTAGAGATACAACTTTTCCCTTTATTTAGGCACCGCCAAGATTGGTGGGGTAGAGAGAGTCTTCTTCAAGTCTTTGAATGCATTGCTGGCTTCCTCGGTCCACTCAATTTTTTCTCCTTTCCTCAGCAGTTTGTAGAAAGGTAGGGTCCTTTCGCCTAGCCTGCTGATGAAGCGGCTCAATGCTGCGAGCTTTCCTGTGAGCTGTTGTATTCCTCTGATGTTGGTTGGCCTTTGCATTTTGGTGATTGCTTGGACCTTTTCAGGGTTTTCTTCGATTCCTCAGGCAGAGACCATGTACCCGAGTAACTTTCTGGCTGGGACGCCGAACACGCATTTTTTGGGGTTCAGCTTGATCCTGTACTTGTTGAGGGCCGCGAACCTCTCGCGGAGGTCGTCAAGTAGTGTTTTTGCGCTGTAGGTTTTGATGACAATGTCGTCTACATAGACTTGGACGTTCCTTCCGATCTGGTCTGTCAGACATGCTTGCATCATCCGCTGGCACGTGGCTCCGGCATTTTTTAGTCCCAAGGGCATAGTTTGGTAACAGGATACACCGTAGGTGGTGATGAACGAGGTGTGATCTTCGTCTTCTTCCTTCATCCTGATCTGATTGTATCCTGAGTATGCGTCGAGAAAAGATATGAGGTCGCATCCTGCTGTGGAGTCGATTATTTGATCGATTCTTGGCAGGGGGAAGTGGTCTTTTGGGTAATGCTTGTTGATAGGCCCATAGTCGACGCACATCCTCAGTATCTCGGTGTCCTTTTTAGGGACTAGGACTGGGTTTGTTATCCATGTTGCTTTCTTTGTCTCTCTGATGAACTGTGCGTCGAGTAGTCGATTGACTTCTTCTCCGATTGCTCTGTGTTTGGGCTCTGAGAACCGTCGCAGCGCCTGTTTTACTGGCTTCGTGTTTGGCTTGATGTGGAGCGCGTGTTCCGCGAATTCTGGTGGTATCCCTGGCATGTCGGCTGGGCACCACGCGAAAATTTTCCATTCTTCACGAAGGAAAGTTATGAGTGCGGTTGCTTGCTCTTCTGGAAGGTGGGCATATACGTGGACTGTCTTCTCTGGGTCTGTTGGGTGTACTTGGTGTGTGATCGTGTTGCTTTTGACGCTGAAGTCGCGACCAAATTCCTTTGTCTCGCTTCTGTTTGCTAGTGGAAATATGCTTTTGTCCGTCACCATGGCTATTTCTTGGAGCTGTTGTTGGGCTCCGAATGTGTGGGAGACTTTGTGGAAGTCGCGGTCGCACTGGTCCGATTTGATGAAGCTTCCCTTGACTGTGATGATTCCTGCGGGTCCTGGCATCTTGAGCTTGGGATATGCATAGTGTGGAACCGCCATGAACTGTGCGAACGCCGGTCGCTCGAGTATGGCGTGATAGTGCGACTGCCAGTCGAGCACTTCGAACTCGAGTGCCTGCTTTGCGAAGTTGCGCTTGCTGCCGAAGATCACATCAAGCTGTATTGCTCCGATGGAGGCGGCTGCTTCGCCCGGGACTACGCCGTATATTGTGGTTCCTGACTTCTTCCACACTGATCATGGGATGAACATCTTGTGTAGAGGGTTGGCGAAGATTATGTTTAGACTGCTGCCTCCGTCCATGAAGATTCTTTCCATGTCGTATCCTCCGATCTGGGCTTCGGACCAGGGGTGCATGCCCAGGTCTCGGGACTTCAGGTGGATGGTCGCTCTATGAGAAGGTGATGCTGGTCTCAGCGCCGCTCAGTTGTTAGGTTTCATTTATCTTTAGGCCTTCGGCTGCTTCGGCTTGCAGGGTGTAGGCATCTTGCTTTGCTTTCGAGGGTCTTCCTTCTTGGATCATGCAGATTCGTCCCGGGGACGCGGGGTATTGCTCCTCTGCACTTGGTGTGGGTGACTGCGTGCTTCTTCGAGTGCGTTTGGCTTCACGCTGCTTCTCCTCCTTGAGGCTGTTGGAGAGTTCAGCGAATAGGCGGCAATTTCCTAGGGTGTGGCTTGCTCTGAGATGTCCTCGGTTGTCTTCAAAATAGTGGATCGCGCAGGGTCCTTCCAGTTGCTCTTTAGCTGTGATTTTGCTGGAGCCGGCGTGCCTTCTTCTCCTTGAGACTTGGAAGGTATGCGAGTGGTCTTCTTCTCGGCTGTGGACTCTTGGGTCAAGTTTTATCCCGTCACTGAGTGATTGGCTTCGGATGAAGTTGGCAAATTCATCTGGCCTTCGATCTGGGTCGTAGTAGTCTCCGGACTGGGTCTCTGAGTCGCTGTCTTGGCGTGTGGTGGGAGTCCGGGTGGCGGCGGGTCGTCGATTGATGGGCGAGCCTTCGGCTAAGCGACGCGACTCCTCGAGTGGGATTCTCGAGTAGCCTCCTTGTGCTTGTCTTCTGGGTCGTCGAGTTTTCTTCCGTCGTCGATGGATCTGACAATCGTCGAGGTGCTGGACTTGGCTAGGCCGCAGGCTGGATGATCTTGTTGAGATGATGGAGATGCTTGTGGTGATCTTGAATTCCTCGAGCGGGCTAGATCTAGTTCTAGTCCTCGAGTATTGGTCTGCTGAGCTCGGGACCGCCGAGATCGTAATACCAACCTGTGTAGTTCCCACAGACGTCACCAATTGACGGGGATCAACCCTGGAAAATCCCATGGTCAGGGACCCTGGGTTAGTCATAGAGATGGCACAGGTTGGACGATACTCGTCGGCTAACAGGAGAAGCACTTCCTGCTCGATATTATTACGTGAGGGGGCGATTACAATGGAGGCCAAGGTGAGTTCTCGCAAGGCAAGGATGACTAGATGCGTATTGAGATGATCTGGACGTCTCCCCTCCCAGCCTTTATATATTAGGCCAGGTCTCGGGGAGTCCGTTCTAGGTTACATTAGGTAGTTTCATAATTCTAGTCCTGCCTTGTTCGCCAAGTTGCACCTTCCATGCTAGTCGCGGACTCCTACGTCGGTGCTTGGTTGGGCCAATCGTGGGCTTGTCGTAGCTCACCAGTGGGCCTTATGTCTTCATACGCACCAGGTAGCCTCACACGTAGGAATCGTGGGGTCAACCCCTCGTCAAGTACACTCACATTTTAGTTGCTGTTGATTATGTAACCAAGTGGGTAGAAGCAATCCCCACTGAAAGTGCCGATCACAAGACATCTTTGAAAATGCTCAAAGATGTAATTTTTCCTAGGTTTGGAGTACCCAGGTACCTCATGACTGATGGGGGTTCACACTTTACACATGGAGCTTTTAGAAAAGCTTTAGCCAAGTACGATGTCAATCATAGAATTGCTTCACCGTACCACCCTCAAACTAGTGGGCAAGTTGAGCTCACCAATAGAGAGGTCAAGTTGTTCTTACAGAAGACAGTCAATACAAATAGAAAGGATTGGTCAAATAAGTTAGGAGATGCTTTGTCGGCGTATAGAACTTCTTACAAAAACCCCATGGGCATGTCTCCTTATAAGATGGTCTATGGCAAGGCTTGCCATTTGCCATTAGAATTAGAACACAAAGCTTTCTGGGCTATTAGAGAGCTTAATGCTGACCTGAAGTTAGCTGGTGAAAAGCGTCTCATGAACTTGACTTCTCTAGATGAGTGGAGAAGTGAAGCTTACGAGAGCGCTAAAATTTTCAAAGAAAAGGTAAAGAAGTGGCATGATAGGAGGATTCTGAAACGTGAATTTAATGTTGGTGATAAAGTTTTGTTGTTTAGGTCCCGTTTCAGGTTTTCTCCAGGTAAACTACTTTCCAGATGGGAAGGGCCATTTCATGTTGAGGAAGTCTACCGCTCAGGTGCAATCAAGATTAAAAAATTTGAAGGCACCAAACCTCAAGTGGTGAATGGACAAATACTTAAGCATTACATAGCAGGAGATCCTATCAATGTTGATGTGGATTTGGTGTACACAAAGTCTCATGAAGAGCATGTTACAGCCCCGTTCCAGACACCAGCAGAAGCAGAATAAGAAAAATTTTATAGGTTCCAAGCACAGATCAATGATCTACAGAACCAGAACTGTGAGTATGAACTAAAGTGTCTGCGCATGGGTTTAGGTGCTGAGTGCAGGATCTTGGAGACGGGAACGTCCTTCGAGACTGGAGAACAACTGCCATGGAAGTGATACGTCCCAAACGTATCTATAATTTCTACTTGCTCCATGCATGTTTTGTGTGACTTTGCCATGTTTTGCTTGAACTTTCATACACTTTTGAGCATATTTGGACTAACCTATTAACTCAGTGCACCCAGTTGACAGTTCCTGTTTTCTGCTGTTTTTGTATTTCAGGTTTTCCGGCCATTAAAGGTGCTCCAAAAATTCCGGAAAAATTATATAAAAAATCAGCGTCCCGGAAGCTTCCGGAATCACCAAGGAAGGAGGGGAGGGCCACCACAGGGACTCCAGAAGGGTCCCTGGCGCTGCCCCACCCTAGGCCTCGCCGGGCACCCTCCTGGCTGCCCTGTTGCCCCCCTGGTGCCCCCCTTTGGCCCTATTTGTAGCCCCGCGGAGGAAACCCTGATTCCGGACCCCTTTTCTCCAGAAGCAATTCCGATCTCCGCCTCCATCGCCAACAAGCTTCGGGGGACCAGAATTCCTGTGCCGGCACCCTGCCGGGACGGGGAAGTGCCCCCGGATTCATCTCCATCGACGTTGCTTCCTCCCTCCATGAAGCGGGAGTAGTTATCCCTCGGGGCTGAGGTTTCTACCAGTATCTATGTGTTCTTCTTTCTCTCCCATGATGTGATCTTCGTTGTGATCATAGGCTATGTTAATATAGGGTGATCACATGATATTTCCCCTTCCTCTATGTATTGGATTGATGTATTCGATTGATCTTATCTAGTATAATCCCCGAGACCAAGGTGACAACGGTCTATTGGACATGGGTTAGAAGAATATTATCATGAGTGATTTCCTCTTTTGTGTATTGATTGAATATTGAGATTCTCTTGGTGCTTGTCTTTGACTATCCTTGAGATATGTTGTGGTGATTGTGGTACTCTCTTTGGATGGCCGCGGTGACATTGGGAAATCATAGATTGAGAACTACGTACTTTGAGGTGTGCTTTTGTAGCCCTACATAATTCTCATCCTCTCTTGACCACAAAGGAATGACCTCCGAGTGCGTCTCCATTACATGTTTTATGGGAAATATCATGTGATTAGACTATGTTAATGTTCTTGAGAGTTGCCACTAGTGAAAGTATGAAGCCTAGGCCTTGTTTCCATCATTGTTACACCGTTTGCACTCACTTTTGTTACATGTTTGCTTGGTGCACTTTTTATTACAGATTTATATTACCTTGCTTTGCCACACCTATCACTCGTATTTTACCATCTCTTCGCCGAACTAGTGCACCTATACAACTCCTAGTTGTATTAGGTGTGTTGGGGACACAAGGGACTTCTTGTATCTTAATTGCAGGGTTGCTTGAGAGAGACCATCTTCAACCTCTACTTCCCTGAGTTCGATAAACCTTAGGTCAACCACTTGAGGGAAATTGCTGTTGTCCTACAAACCTCTGCGCTTGGAGGCCCAACATAGTCTACAAGAATAGAAGTGTGCGTAGACATCAAGCTATTTCTGGCGCCGTTGCCGGGGAGGTAAGCGTTGAAGGTATATATTTAGATTATGCAATTAAATCTTTTCGTTTCTTGTTTCTATTTTCACTAGTTAGGCTTATGGAAAACTGCAATCTTAGTTCGCTGCTTCGGGGAGGCCGCTTTACCACACCCGTGGTAGAGAAGTCTCCTCCACCTAATGAATGTATCCCATTCAAAATACCACTTGGGATAATTGAAAAGGTTATGAATGATCATTATGCAGGGGATTGAACAGTCCATCCTAGTGTTCATCTGTTGAAACTTAGAGAACTTTGTGAGTTATTTAAGATTTCAGGTTTGACAAGAGATGAAGTCATGAGGAAATTATTTGCCTTGTCACTGAAAGGAAAAGCATTGGAATGGTATAGGCTACTACATGATTCTCACCTGCTGCATTGGGAAGAGATCCAGTCTCTCTTTTACTCCAAGTTTTATCCTCTTCATGAAGTCCATGAGAATAGGAATTATGTTTATAATTTCTATCCTCATGACGGACAGAGCATAGCTCAAGCTTGGGGGAGACTGAAAACTTTGATGCTAAAATGTCCTAACCATGGGCTCCCTGAAGATATGATTATTACTAATTTCTATGCAAGGCTATCTCGACAGGATAAAGACTTGCTCGATGCTTCCTCGATGGGTTCTTTCACAAACGAAAAGATTGATGCTAAATGGGAACTCCTTGAAAGAATCCAACACAATACTGAAGATTGGGAGATCGACAAAGGTAAAGAGTCAGGTATAATTTATGAGTATGATTGCATTAAGTCCTTTGTTGAAACTGCAAGTTTTAATAAGTTTAGTGCTAAGTTTGGGCTTGATTCTCAACTCCTTTTTGATTTCCTCAAATCTTTTGCTTCACATCTTAATATGCCTAAGGATAATTGGATCAAGCATCATGAACCTTTTAAAGATATTTGCAAAGAAAATGAAATTGTTAATGATGATTGCAACATGCATGATCCAATTCCTGAAAATGAAGTTTTATATAAGCATGTTAATTTTTGTGGAGTGGATAGACCTTGTGAAAGGCCTATGATTGAAGAAGAGAAGTATTGTAAGCGACATAAGCATGAAAGAACAATCACTTGGGTTAGAGATTTAAATGAAATTGCTAGAGAATTGTGTGACCTTTATCCTTTTACTTGTGAACTTTGCTGCATAAAGGGTCACTTCAATTTTCAGTGTATGTACTTTCAAAACATAACTGTTAGCCAGTTGTGTGATGACATGATCACCCCTGATCTTTATGATGAGCTTATGTTATTTTTGATGTGTGAAGAGTTATCAGAAAAGCCTTCTTGGCTTGATGTTCATGCTTTGGGAATAAATAACACTTTGCAGAATTGCCGTCTCTATTGTGTTGTTAATTGCCATGATAATGATTACATAAAAAATATTAGAAAGGAGGGAACTATACCAAATTATAAAAGTGTCTCTTATGTTTCTACTAATAAAAAGAAGAGTTTCTCTCAAGTTTCCCCTATTGTTTTTAATGATAAACCAGGATATGTGGAGAAGATTTCTCTCCAACCACTACTCCCTAAGGTGAAGAAGAAGAAAAAGAAGAGGAGGAGGAAGAGGAGCAAGAAGGAAGAAGAATGGGTAACAACCTGGCCTGGGAATATTCCTCGCATAGATTTTTATCCTAACTGACCAAAATTTATGGAGGATGGTGAGCTTGATTGCATTCATTATTATCTTGAAAATAAGTCCGTAGGCACTATTGAAGATGATTTTGATTATGATATGCATGTTACTTTTTGTGATTGGGAAAATGATGATAATGCTACTTATGAGCTTGAAAACCTTTTTGGTACTAACTGTGAGAGTGATGATATGGAAAGCTCTAAGCTTGGGGATGATAGGATTGCAAGTCCTTTACCCATTAGTGATGTGGTAATTGATAATTCTCTTGCTAGTAAGAATAAAGACAACATGTTTACAAATATAGTTTCTAGCAATGATAATGCTCTTATCTACTATGATGATGTTATAACTCCTATCTTTAGTGATTATAAAGGTACCTATGACATAAGGAGAAATTATCCTTATGAAACTTGTCATAATCATGGAGGGAATTACTCCCTTGTTGAACACCATCTTCCTAATACACAATTAATCTATAGTGTTCAAGTTGTTTATGATAGTCCTACTCCCACTATTACCAATGAGAAAGATTATGTTTATGTGGAGAGTAAGAGTATCCTTTTGCATGTGGATCATGGTAACAATGCTTTATGTGATGCTTATATTGATGAGTTTATTCATGATCCTACTGGAAATTATTATGAGAAGGGAACATATCCTTATAGATATTTTAATAATATCAAGTTCCCTCTCTTTATCTTGAAGGTTTTAAAGTTGCACTTGTTTTACCTTCCTATGCTAATATCTTTATGCTTCAATGAGTTATTTATCTACAAGATCCCTTTGCATAGGAAGCATGTTAGACTTAAATGTGTTTGTTATTTGCTTCTTGATGCTCTCTTTTGTTCTTCAACTCTTATTCCTTATTCCTATGAGAGCATCATTAAAATCTTAAGCCTATCTTTATGGCTATAAAGAAAGAGCTCTAGGGAGACAACCCTTATTATCTTTAGTTTGAGTTTTTACTTTCAGTTTTTAGTGGTCTTGATGATTGTTACTACTTTATCAACATCATTGTATCTTTATTTTCAAGCTTTGTGCCAAGTCTAGCCTCCGATTGCCAGAAAGTTCAAAAGTTGTGACATGCTGTCCAGAAAACAGATTCTGTCCTTGGACGAAAACATTAGCCTAAAATCACCAGATCATCTTTTTGATCTGAATTTTTTTGACAGCGTGCTCCATACAATTGACTTTCGAGCGTCTGTTCTGAGTTTTTTTATTCGAGTTGCAGAAGTACCCCTAAAAAATTCTACTACCTGTTGTTCTGTTTTTCACAGATTCTTCCACGTTTTGTCTCTCCTAACTTTTGCAAACCTTAAGCTTGCTTTTTCTTTGAAAAAACCTTTTGGAAATCTTGAGAAACAGTAGCTCTTCAAGAATATCTTTGTATCCAGTGGGAAAAATTATTGATTAAGGGTACTAACTTCTCTAATCAGCTTACGATGAGTTATGTATGAAGGGAGTTTTCAAGTGTGCGATGGAAGATGATGAAAGAAGATTCGGGAGTGTCAAGTGCTCAAGCTTGGGGATTCCCCGATGCATCCCCAAAAAATATTCAAGTAGACTCAAGCGTCTAAACTTGGGGATCCCCCCGTGCATCCCCTTCTCCATCAACAATCATCAGTTCGTCCTTCGTCTCACTATATCTTTACCACTTCATGCGTTATGTGCTATGCTTGGAGCGTCTCGCTCTGAGGTTTTATTTTTAGTTTTCTTTAGCTTTGCTTGCTATTCATAACAAGTTTGATCCCGTCTTACTTTGTGTGGGAGAGAAACACGCTCCACTTTCAAAATCTAGAACACATCATAGGATTCTTCATGCCTATCTTTTTGTTGTTGTGTGTTCTTTATCTTTTCGTAGCTACTGCCATGTTTAGTTTTAGTCTTAGTTAGTCTTTAGTTGGAGCCTTGGATTTTGTTTAGTTTGTTGCTGGAACTCTCTTTAGGTTGCATGTTTTATCTTGTTAGAGAGTTTGCCTGTTGCACTGAGTTTTGTGTCTTGACTAGAAAGTAGGTAGTTGAAGTTGCTATTCTCTTTGTAGTAGTAACTTGCAATAGTTTTGAGTTATTGACTAGAGTAATGTTTGAACTTTTGGTGTCAAGAGCTCGAGCCTATTAATGATAGATGTCATATTTTGGGAAATCCGTGTGATTTTCGAAAACCAAAAACCCCTGTTGAGAACTCTAGCTACTAGATGGATCACTAACCTCTGGAGGGTTCGAATATTAGAGTACACTCACGTACCATGAGTCGAGGATGCGCAAGGATAACTAAGCCCCCATACACTCCTCCTCGGGGTACCTGTATCTTTGTGAACCTCCTGATTAGATTGAGAGTTACCGATAATAAGTGCATGAGTTCTTCAGACTAATGTGAGTATTCGAAAGTTGACACTTCCACCCACCTATACTTTTTCTAGCCTCTTCGGTACCGTTCATTTCTCTTTCTCACCTCGAGAGTTGGCACATACTTCGCCGGTAAATCCAAACCCTTGGCATGATACGCTCTGTCATCATAAGCCTCCTTATATCTTTCCTCAAAACAGCCACCATACCTACCTACAAGGCATTTCCATAGCCTTTCCGAGATACATTGCCATGCAACATCCACCTTCTCATGACTTGATCTTCATGTCATACATGCTACTTGCTTGATCGATGAGCCGCATGCTAGTTGGGCCTTGCCCTAATCATTGCTACATGACACGCTAGTATCATTGCATATCCTGCTACCCTGGCAGAGGCATACATTTTCATCATGATAGTTACATTTTCTTTATGTGAGTACCTTTGTAAAGTGTGAAAGGTCTCCTATATTCTTGTAAAATATAGAGTGTTGCCCCTAAAGTGAGCAAAGAGATCCCAAATAGGACAAAATCAAAAGATCCCAAAGAGGACAAATGAGAGTTAAATAGAAAGAGCCATTGAGGCCACCAAAAAAATACAAAAAAATAGAAAAAAGAGAAAAAGAAAATTAAAAAGAGAGAAGGGGGGCATACTATTATTCCTTTTGAGGGATCTGCACTAGTACTTCATCCTCTATCCCTTGTACTCCATAGAGATCATCATCATGCATATAGCTATGTGGGGACCTTCACTATAGAACTTGGCTTGTATATTCCAATGATGAGCCTCCTCAAACGAGCTCTAGGTCTTCTTGAGCAAGCAAGTTAGATGCACCCCCACTAGTTCCCTTGGAGAGCTTTTAGCTCACATGTGCATCCGTTGCATGGCAATCCCTTCTCCTCACATCATATCTATCATATGGCCTTCTCTCGCCTATGATTGTCCTCATTGATGTGAGCCTTTCACACCTTTTTGTCTTCCTCCTCCACCTTCTTTCTGTTTCGCCTTTTAGGTGTCAACTTTGTTTCTCACGCTCATCCATTGCATGAGTGCTCAAAATATCGAAAGGGAGTGGGTCTGTTTGACTTGTACCTGACTAGTGGCCTGGGGACGAGTCAAGATAAGAATCCAAAGGAGACTAAGTGTGAAACTTTAGTAGATAGTTGTTCTCAACAATCTTTTTTCTCTCTTTTTCCCAGTCCCCTGCTTGCACGCAAACACCATCTGGAGACATTCGAGTCACGGACAGCGAGAGCTCTTGCACCTTTTGTTCTTTTGTTGCTTGTGTCAATGCTAATATAGACACTTGCTTGTTAAGACTTGAATTGAATTGCATGCTTTGATTACTTTACTTAAAAGTCCTTATATGGTTGTGTGGCATGTCACCACAGAAATTATGCTTGTTATCATTTACCTAATCGAGGACGAGCAGGAATTAAGCTTGGGGATGTTGATACGTCCCAAACGTATCTATAATTTCTTCTTGCTCCATGCATGTTTTGTGTGACTTTGCCATGTTTTGCTTGAACTTTCATACACTTTTGAGCATATTTGGACTAACCTATTAACTCGGTGCACCCAGTTGCCAGTTCCTGTTTTCTGCTGTTTTTGTATTTCAGGTTTTCCGGCCATTAAAGGTGCTCCAAAAATTCTGGAAAAATTATATAAAAAATCAGCGTCCCGGAAGCTTACGGAATCACCAAGGAAGGAGGGGAGGGCCACCACAAGGACTCCAGAAGGGTCCCTGGCGCGGCCCCACCCTAGGCCGCGCCGGGCACCCTCTTGGCTGCCCTGTGGCCCCCCTGGTGCCCCCACTTTGGCCCTATTTTTACCCCCGCGGAGGAAACCCTGATTCCGGACCCCTTTTCTCTAGAAGAAATTCCGATCTCCGCCACCATCGCCAACAAGCTTCAGGGGACCAGAATTCCTGTGCCGGCACCCTGCCGGGACGGGGAAGTGCCCCCGGATTCATCTCCATCGACGTTGCTTCCTCCCTCCATGAAGCGGGAGTAGTTCTCCCTCGGGGCTGAGGTTTCTACCAGTAGCTATGTGTTCTTCTCTCTCCTATGATGTGATCTTCGTTGTGATCATAGGCTATGTTAATCTAGGGTGATCCCATGATATTTCCCCTTCCTCTATGTATTGGATTGATGTACTCAATTGATCTTATCTAGTATAATCCCCGACACCAAGGTGACAGCGGTCTATTGGACATGGGTTAGAAGAATACTATCATGAGTGATTTCCTCTTTTGTGTGTTGATTGAAGATTGAGAGTCTCTTGGTGATTGTCTTTGACTATCCTTGAGATATGTTGTGGTGATTGTGTTACTCTCTTTGGATGGCCGCGGTGACATTGGGAAATCCTTAGATTGAGAACTACGAACTTTGAGGTGTGCTTTTGTAGCCCTAGATAATTCTCATCCTCTCTTGACCACAATGGAATGACCTCCGAGTGCGTCTCCATTGCATGTTTGATGGGAAATATCATGTGATTAGACTATGTTAATGTTGTTGAGAGTTTCCACTAGTGAAAGTACGAAGCCTAGGCCTTGTTTCCATCATTGTTACACCGTTTGCACTCACTTTTGTTACATGTTTGCTTGGTGCACTTTTTATTACAGATTTATATTACCTTGCTTTGCCACACCTATCACTCGTATTTTACCATCTCTTCGCCGAACTAGTGCACCTATACAACTCCTAGTTGTATTAGGTGTGTTGGGGACACAAGAGACTTCTTGTATCTTAATTGCAGGGTTGCTTGAGAGAGACCATCTTCAACCTCTACTTCCCTGAGTTCGATAAACGTTAGGTCATCCACTTGAGGGAAATTGCTGCTGTCCTACAAACCTCTGTGCTTGGAGGCCCAACATAGTCTACAAGAATAGAAGCGTGCGTAGACATCAGGAAGCACTTCGCCAAGGAGTACGTGACCGACAAGAACAAGGATGAGGAGTAAATATCCTCAGGTAATGGCATTCCCTTAGCTTGTTCCGAGCTTGGGGGAGTGCCCGGTATTTTTATCTTTATCTTTGTCTTTTAGAGTCAAGTAGAGTTGTATCATGTCTAGGGAAGTTATCTTATAAAATAGGTGTTTGCTTTGAGGTCTATCACTCCTTTCTGGAGAGTTATGTATCCGTGAGTGTGGAGTCGTCTATGATGGAATATTAATGAGAAGTTTATTGATCCCTTCGCTGCACTCGGTATTCTCTTCACGCAATCGACCTTATGATGATTCTTATGGGGAGTATTGACCTTATATCAGGTATGGCATTGAAAACTTTATTTAATCTTGGAAAACATAGCTTTGGTCATAAACAACAAGCATGTTATTTTTCTCAAAGTAGCGACATAGCCAAAACCCTCTTTGTTATTATGCTTGTAGTGTTATGTTGAAAACGAAGACAACTTGATGTGCTATGCTTGTTTTAATGTTTATGCTTTATATTGCTTTGCATCCAAGTCATCATCAATTGTCTGTTCTCTCAAAGCCTTTGCTAGCCAAACCTGTGTACTAAGCGGAATTCTGCTTGTACATCCATACCCTGAAACCAGTATCTTCCATATGAGTCCACCATACCTTCCTATTTGTGGTATTCCACTACCACTCCTAAAGCACAGAATTTTTGTGTTATCCTTAGATGTTCAAAATCTTCTATTTTGTGCCCCTATTTTAGCTCATGAGGAAGTAGTAGTTAATTCATGACCTTCTTAAGTTGGACAAGTTTTATCCCGGGATTGCATGTCTAATCTGCAAAACCTAATACGAGGAGGAACTGGCATGAGTGCGCCCATCTCACAAAAGATAATACAACATACAAACCCTCCTTCACGCTTTGTTCATGAGAAATCGAAAAACTTTGGCAGTGATAAACAAAGGAGATTGCGGGGATGTGATCGTCCCCATTTGGGAGCCGTTCCTCGAAACTTGTCCAATCTAAGAAGCAATTGAGTTATCTATTAGAATTCGTTGACAAAGCATGCACCTCTCAAAACTTGCTTTCATTCTGTTTGATCTAAGGATAGCACTTGAGTTTTCCCTGCTTGCCTTTAACAAGGCTGCTAGTTCCTTTACTTTTATGTTGAGTCAGTTTACCCTACTTCCTCCTTTCCCAAAGAGAACTGACACTTGATGTTGATGAAGATTCATCCATATAATGCTGCATTAAAGTTTTGCCATGCCATATCATTGTTGACATTATCTTTTGTTAAGTAAGTTGTTTGCAAAAGCACTTGTCAAGCAAACATCTTCCTTTGTGTTAACATTTGCACTTCATGACTAATAGCTTGTTCTTTCAAAAAGTTCCAAATCATCTCTCCAAAATATAAAGAGAAAGAGCAAAGGTAAAATCTTTTAGTTGTTCTTGACCAAAGGACATGTTTGCCATGATTTTATGAGTTTCCTTAGCCCTACTTTTGATTATAATTATTATTACTCTTTCATAAGGGCTTCGTGAGTTGGACATTGTTGTTTAGGATGTTTGAGTTTGGTGAAAAGATCATGATGCTTCTTGTCCGTATTTTATTTATCGACACTTCACTCTCTAAACTTCTGGACAGGTTTACCGAGTTTAGTTTTCGCTTGGGGACAAGCGAGGTCTAAGCTTGGGGGAGTTGATACGTCCAAAATGCATCACTATTTTATATCGTAATTCATCCTTATTCATTGATATATTTCACATTACAATGATGTTCTTATGTTGTTTTGGCTTGTTTTACATAGTTTGCAACTTTCCGGTGCCGAAGCAACAGACGCAGGATTCAGCGGTAAAAAGTGGACACTGAGTTGCTGAAGAAGAATACCTCCAAATTACCTGAAAATCGAGGGGGGGTATTTTCCAGAAGAATAACGAAGACTCGCCGAAGAGGGGACAGAGGGGGGCCACAGGGGCCCCAGGCGGCCACCTGGCGCGGCCCCACCCCTGGCCGCGCCGGGAGGGCGCCTGGAGCCCTGGGGCCACTCTCGGCTCCCCCCTCTGGCCTATATACTCCTCGTTACGCGAAAACCCTAATAAGATAAGCTTTCACGGAGTTCCACCGCCGCTCCGTGGCGGAAACCTACAGAGAAGAAAAGGGCTCTCCGCGGGCAGATTCCGCCGAGGAGATCACCTCCCGGAAGGGGAGATCATCGCCATCGTCATCATCATCGTCACGGGAATCATCGAGATCATCATCAACATCATCCCCAACATCAGCACCATCTCCACCACCATCCAATCTCACCTCACAAGTTCATCTTGTGTTGTAGTACGTACTATCTATCCTCTCCACTCTACCGGTGTTGATTACTACTTTGTGGTGAATGCTATTGAGTTTTGTTGGAGAAATACCATTATGTCCAGATTGTTTATCATATATTTATCACCTCTGATCATGATCTCTTTTATGTCTTGTGAGTAGTTACTTTAGTTCTTGAGGGACCTAGGGGAATATATTGTGTATAAAGAATGCTTACGGTGGGTTGCCGGAGTGACAGAAACCTGAACCCCAGTTTGCACACTTTTGCACAAGGGAGTAATGGATCCTTGATCTTATTGATGTGGTTAGGCTTTGCCTTAATTTCTATCATGTATTTGCGGATGCTTGCAAGATGTGTAATCATAAGAGTGCACTTATCTTAGTCTAGAAGGTGTGCTAGCATAGATCCACCCACACAACACTTATCAGCACAACACTTGTTATCGATACGGATTATGGCGAAAGCACGTGACTACCTCTCCATGTGTTCTCAAGAACGCTTTAGTCTTCATAAGTTCAGTTGTCAGGCTTATCCTTTGCACAAAAGGATTGGGCCACTTGCTGCTCCTCAGTGCTATTTACTTTTCTTTCTTTTATCTTATCGCTGCTTATATCGAAAACCCCTAAAAAGTTATCTTTCAGTGTTTGCAGTTATTCCTTGTCCACCTTCACCTATCAGTACCTTTCGCTCCTCGTTGGGTTCGACACTCTTACTTATCGAAAACGCTACAATAGATCCCTTTATGTTGAGGGTTATCACTCACCTTTCGGCCTTTCGGCCGGCCTTCGCCGATCTGCGCACCGGTGTCAACCTGACCTTCGAAGCTTACCAGATCTACATCAACGACTGGGGAGTTCTCCGCCTCACGGACAACACTCGAACACTCACAGCAACAGATCCTACACCAGCGACCGAAGCAGCACCCGCCCGCGTGGCGACCCTGCGAGTCAGCCATGACTCCCAACCCGACTACTCGAGTGGTCCATGCAAGAAGCGCAACATGCGCGCAAGCAAGACAACAGTCAAAACATTGCCCCAAGTATTCAGGCAGGCGTCCACGAGCCAACCGCAGATGACAAAGGCCAAGACGACGACCTGAGCAGTCGCTGAGACACTCGCTCAAACAGCAAAAACAGTGATCACGACAACACCGGACAGGTCACCGTCATACTCGGAGAACCAGGAACCATACCAAAGAAAATATATAAAGGAACGGAGCATATCAACAACAGGAACAACGAGCCAGAAAGCAGCAAGCACCAGATCCCGGGCATGGCAACAGAGGACCATTACTAAAAAAAATCTACTTGTCCAAAGAAGCAATAGCCAGAGTAAGAGACGCAGTAAAACGCGGCAAACTACTCCCGGAGAACGCAACAGGAGACGAGCTCAGAGCATACAACAAATTGGCGAGTGACGTCACCAAGAAAACAAGACAGCAACGCTTAGAGCTAAAGAAACAAGGAAAAACCGCCATCGACCCAAGGACCAACCGCAGGCCATCTCCCAGAAGCGATTCCTCTGACTACAACTCCCCTATCCGAGCCAGATCCAGGTTCAGCAATCTGAAATGCACAGACAAGAAGTAGGTAGCTCGCAGGCTAGATGACGACTTCAAGCTAGAAGAGGACGACAACGAGGAAGAACAGATCACGCCATCCGAAGCCCTTATAACTGCCCAAGAATACCTATCTCGCACTCAGGAAGGCAAGAAGGGCAGCTTGGATCGCAACACGACGATGGCACTCAAAATAATGATAGACGCCATCACCGCCTCAGCCCCCAAAAAATCAGGCGCAAGACGAGTCCCCCGTGAGCAAACCCCAGACAGGGACCCCAGTTCACCCGAAGACGACAGCAGCGACGACTGGCGCAAACGCCCAAACAAAAACAAAAACCACGACAGCGACAACAACGGCAACAGACGCAACAGCAATCGGCGAGACGCATGCGACGACATAACACAAAACAAGGTCAACCGCGGAGGACGAAGGCGAGCAGCCCGCGAAGAATACTCAGAAGAGCAAGCTTTCGACGAGGACATAGAACCATGCGGAGCACTGTGCTTCACGCGATCCATACGAGAAACAAGGATGCCAAAAGGCTTCAAGCTAAGCTCCACAACACACAAGTACGACGGGCTGGAAGAGCCAGAAGCATGGCTCGACGACTACCTGACAGCCGTCAAATTCCAGCGTGGAACCAATATCACAGCAATGCAGTACGTACAACTCATGCTCGAGAGCTCGGCTCGACACTGGCTGAAGAACCTACCGCGAGGATCAATCAGTTCCTGGAAGCAGTTCCGCAGCGCCTTCATCGAGAACTTCAAGTCCACCTACAAACGACCGTCATCACTCGAGGAGCTCAGGGCCTGCAAACAAGGATCCAGAAAATCCTTGCGAGCATACATCCAGCGATGGACCATACTTAAAAACTCAGCCGAGGACATATCAGACGAAAGCGCAATCAACGCATTCAGGAGAGGCTTGCAACGCATCGACTTCAAGGAGAAACTCGGGTAGATGAAGGTCCGAACACTCGCACGACTGCTAGAGCAAGCCAACAACTGGGCAGACGGAGAAGACTCCGTAATGAATCAGAGATCCAGACAGCGCGCTCAGAACGCGACTACGACTACCACACCAGCGACATGGGATTCGACAGAAGAAGAAAACGCCCGAGGCGTAACTTCTACGACGAAAGAGGACCCGATATGGTCGCGGCCGGCTTCCCGGACGACAGAGAAGGCAGACACCGCGACGACAGAAGAATGCAGCACAAGGACAACCAAGAAGAAGCACCCCAAGTTCAAAAACGGGATTGGAGAACAAGGCAACCGCGAGATGACGCCCGAGCGTATCGCTCGGCCAAAGAGGGACAACCAAGAACGAAGCACGACACCCGAGGAAGAAGAAAAGTACCCAGAAGCGCATGGCTGGATCTACATGATACAAGAAGGAATACGATCAAACAGGCAGCAGAAGCAGGTCACCAGACAAGTTTTTCTCGCAGTCTCCTCGCACCCTGTTGTCCCAGAATACTTACGTGGGTCTGAGACTGAAATCACCTTCTCCCGAGAAGACCACCCGGCAGTCATCCCGCGCCCAGGACACGCCGCATTAGTACTTGAAGCAAGAATCGGAAACTACGACATGTCACGAGTCTTCATGGACGGCGGCAGTGGAATCAACATCATATTCACCAGAACCCTGGAAGAAATGCTCATCAGAAACTCAGCGCTGAAAACCTCAGGCACTACGTTTCATGGAATCGTGCCAGGGAAAGCAGTCTACCCCCTCGGAAAAATAAGTCTCGAGGTGGTTTTTGGCAGCACGAGCAACTTCCGCAAAGAGACATTGGATTTCTAAATGGTCAACTGGAAATCACAGTACCATGCCATCCTAGGACGCCCAACCTTCGCGCGTTTCATGGCAGTCCCACACTACGCCTACCTCAAGATGAAAATGCCAGGCCCGCGAGGACTGATCACAGTCAGCGGCAGCTTCGTCAGATCCGACCGCTGCGACAAAGAGTTCCATAAGATATCAGAAACCTTCGGAGCACACCAAGCCAGCAGAGCCACAGCATCATAAGAAGAAGAGGCCCTACCATAGAAGGAAAAGGGAGTAACTAGAGGACCTACAAGGTTTCGCACACCAAGAGCCCATACCAGTCCACCACAGCAATCTACCACTCTTAGGGCTAACAAGCCATCGATCCAAATAAAGGGTTGTCTTCAAACAGCCCCCCATCGTGTAAGAAACAAAAGGAAAAATATTGAAAATATTCTTCCAAGAAATTCTCTTTGATCATTGACACTCGATGGCTCGCCGCAGCAGCCACCCCCCGAGGTGTTCTTCGCTTACGCGACTCTAAAAATTGGCACTTGGGGGCTCGCCGCAGCAGCCACCCCCTGAGGCGTTCTTCGCCTACGCGACTCTAAAAATTGGCATTCGGGGGCTCGCCGCAGCAGCCACCCCCCGAGGCGTTCTTCGCTTTCATGACTCTAAAAATTGGCACTCGGGGGCTCGCCGCAGCAGCCACCCCCGAGGCGTTCTTCGCCTACGCTACATCGGCTGAGCTCGACCACTAGGAGGACCTTGAGCTACCAGAATAATATCCACCCCCGGCCAATGACTATGGACAAAGGAAAAAGCACAGCGAGCCCCGGCATAAATCTGGTGATTAACTACACGCCGAAGATCCGCAGGCTGGGAGAACACCCGACAAAGCTTTTCAAGGGAAGATGGGACAGGATCCAAAGGGTAAAACTCAGCAAAGATCCTGCCAAACACTCCGCAGCAGTACTCAAGAGCCCGCGGTACCCTCTCAACCCGCATCCGCAGAATGGCAAACACCCGAGCACGCGCCCGATCCATCCAGAAAGGGTTGTTCGCCTGCACAACCGGGTCCTCCAGCCGCAACAACTCCGATTGCACGGCTTCCTCTTCCTCGCGAGAACGCCCAGCAAGCACTTCGTAAGGAAGAACAAAAAGATTAGCCACAAGCATAAGGAAAATAACTAGCGCAGTCGAGCGATCAAAGACAGACAAACTCACCCTTCATAAGATTAGACAACTTTATCATCCAAGCCGCTAGGCTATCCAAGACGGCTTCAACACGTTCACGTTTCGAGCGATGAACCGCAATAGCACCTTTCAGGCGATCAATCTCACGCTCGGCCTCTTTCAGCCTCAAGCAAACAGACTCGTAAGCACCCTCGCGAGCATCCTCCTTCAGCAAATTCCAAGCCCGAGAAACGCCCGGGATGGCCTACCGCAAAGAGAAACAAGTCAAAGGAAACGAGACAACAAGCAGCACAAAAAAAACAAAGCAGGTCCATGAATTAAAAAAGATCCGCCGTCCCGCAGGAGGCACATTACAGCTGAAATTTTCAAAACAAAAACAGGTTCACCCTACTCCTCGGCTGAAGAATTTTTTTGCAGCCTCCACGATCAGTTGCAACTGGAGGGCCAGCCGAGTGGCTCGATCACTCTGATCGTCCGTATAATCAGACAAACTATCCACCATGGAATCCTCAATGGGAACACCATGGCCCAGAAGAACAACAATAGACGTGGCAAGCCCACTCACCACATTCTCACGAACCAAACCCTCCAGCAGATCGCCATCCGGACCAAAGGCAGCAACCAGAGAATCAAGACCCTCAGGCCGCTTCTCCTCATCTGGGAACAAATGCTCATGGAGAAGCTTCAAGAGAGTTGAAGCCCGAGCACAGACATCCCCAACAGCTACAGCAGCGCCCGAGACAGCATCCGCAGAGCCACGGAGAGCGCCTGACGCCGCAGCATCCACCTCCACCGCCCCAAGACCAGCAGAACCTGGGCGAAGGAAAAGGATTCAAATACCAAAAAACTTAGGAGACGAGCAAAACCAAGTAAACGGAAAACATGAACAGTCCACAAACCAGTCAAAGAGCCCGCCAAGCCCTGCAGGCGCCCGCACTCGGCCTTCTCGGCCTGAAGAAACTGCTCCTCCACCTGCCGCAACCGCTCGAGCTCGCCATTCTGCGCCTGTGGCTCCTTTTCTTTGGACTCCAGAGCGGCCCGAAGCTCAGCGAGCTCCTTCTTTGCAGCCTCTGCCCGCTTGTCAGCACCTTTCTTGCGTCCTGCGGAACGGACACCAGTCAGACAAAAAATCAACTAGCAAAAGAAACAAAGACCAAGAATCAAGATCTCACGTCTCATAGCGGTCGAGCTCCCCTGGACCGAGTCATGAGCACGTCGCCATCGATTAGTCTCAGTCAGCATATGTTCACACATCCGGAACAAAGGCTGAATTCAAGAAAATGCACCAATCAAAGCCTAGGAAAGAATAAAATCAAGCTCAAGACTACAACCAATCATAAGTGATTGCTTGCAGCCTCGGGGGCTACTCCCGTTGGGAGCACTGCCGTGCTCCCAATATTCATAAGATCGACAAAAAGGAAACCCAAGCTAAAGACTACAACCAATCACAAGTGATTGCTTGCAGCCTCGGGGGATACTATTGCAAAGCTCAAAAAGAAAAAGAAATCACATACCTGCTCCGCCATGCGATCAAAGAACTTTGCTTTATCTTCAGCAGAGAGATCCTGCCTCTCCAAGAAGTGCTCCTCAGGGATCACTGGTTTAACATCCGGAGGTAAGTCCCCTTCAGGATCCGCAACAGCCAAAACAGACCCCCCAGACGGAGTAGTCGCAGAAGTCCCCTCCGCGCCTACAGTCGCAGGGATCGTCCCCGCGCCTGAAACCACAGGAGTAGCAGAACCAGCCAGCCGATCAGGCGCCGCACCAGAATCAGTCGAAGGAGCACCAACAGTACCAGCACTTGCAGAGGAAGCAGCCGGAGTAGGAGCAGTCCTACAAACAACTTATCTTCAGAACACCAGTCAAAGCAATGAACACCAGAATGAAAAAGTGGAAAGTTATACTAAACCAGCAGGCGCAACACCCGGACGCAGCAATATCCCGAACTTGCGTTTCTTCGGGGCAGCTGAAGGAGGACACGACATAGCAGGCTGCACGACCGTTGGCAAGTCATCACCGTCACCCGCCGCATCACGACCACTCGCACTCAAAGGGCAAGTGCGTTTGACACGCAGAGGACCCGAATCCCCAGAGTCATCCGCAACTGACAGTGGACCACCCGTGGACTCGACAGCAACAGCACCCGAAGCGCCAGAAGCACCCCCATCACTCGCGGGCACAGGATCAGCATCAGCCTCACCAGGTTCATCAAGTATATCCGCATCTTCAGGCTGCGGCAGATTGTTCAACAAAGGGGTGTGACCCTACAGATCAAAGCAACATCAGCAATCAACAGAAACGAGTCAAAATTACAAATAAATAATTCAAGACAAGTACCTGAGGAAGAGGCAAGTCAGTAGACTAAGGACGAACAAGGCTCTCTTCCCCAATTCTCGTACACTTTGTGACTTGCTGAACCCGAGCCAAGAGGTCACCATCAGAAAACTCCTCGGGCGAACACCTGGTCGAGTCATCAGACCCAGTATATTGCCACATGGGACGCACCCGATGCTGAAGCGGCTGCACGCGTCTCCTGACAAACACGGAGATAAGCTGGCCGCCAGTCAATTCATCCTTCAAAGCAGTAACCTTTTGCACAAACGGCTCCACAAGAGACACCTCGCGAGCAGACAAAGGATGTGCCCATGAAGACCGCTTAACCGCCCGCGAAGCAGGATCGAAAGGGGCAAGACCAAACCGCTGACCCTCAACGCACTGATCCTTCAGATAAAACCAACTCCTCCGCCACGAAAATACGGAGTCCAGCTTCTCCAGATCAAAATAGGCAGCCTTCTCCTTAATGGAAATACCCACGCCCCCAATGGCATATTCAGAATTTGTCCTCTTCACATTGAAGAGACGTTTCCTGAGGCCTCAATGGGGATAGATCCCAAAAAACCCTCACAAAGCGTAATGAAGCAGGCAATGCGCAGAATCCCATTGGGAGTCAAGTCATGCAGTTGCAATTGATAGGCACAAAGCAACCCCTGGAGAAAAGGATGAACGGGAAGCGCAAAACGACGAGGGAAAAAGCTCTAAAATCATACCCGTTCATCTGGACGGGGCGCAGGAACCTCCTCATCCCCATGAATCCGGGCGGCACCATGCACCACCACGCCGTCCGCCACCAACTCATCCAGATCTGTGGATCCAAAAGCAGACCGCTCCCATCTACCAGTCATCCTCGCCGACTCCTGTGCTGCACTACGAGGACGCTTGGACATGGATCTCACCAAGCAAACGACGCAAAGAGAAAGGCAGGAGACAAAGAACGAAGAAGGAAGAAGAAGGGCTAGCAGCAAAAGGCAAAGGTTGGGTGAAAACCTAAACAAGCCAGACCCCCTGGTATTTAACCGGCAGTAAGGGACCGCTAATCATGACCGGTAATCCCGGAAACAAGGAGACGTTGCGCGATCCCACGATAGCCAAGAAACATGGAAAACTCAACCGGCGCACTAACCATACCGCCCATTGCGCGTGAAAAACGAGGGCCATCATCGCGCAGCACAAAATTTTCGGGCAGCAGGCGTCAAGTCACTTCATTTTCACATGACACGGCGACCCAATCTGTCAGGCGGACCAGCAAACGTCACATCTCAGCTATGTGTCTCAAGCACGCACCTTCGGTCAGCATCCTGCTCTTTACAAGCTTTTCATATTATTCCAAAAAAAATCTTTTACTCCCATTGGGAGTACCTTTATTCGAGTTCGGGTGCTCCCTCACCCAGAAGGAAAAGACGTGCTCGAGTGATCACTCGCACCAGCAGAAACAACGTACTCTCAGAGTTCGGGTGCTCCCTCACCCTAAAGTCAGTAAAGCATTCGAGTGACTACTCGCAAAAAAGACTCGGTAATTCAACAATATGATCTACTCGCGCACTCGACGACTTACCGAGTGGGTGCTTTCTTATTTTCCTCGCTTGAGTTCATTACAAAATCCGCGAGTGAATGCTAAAATAGCTCACTTGATCGTTTATTCTAAGTGGGTGCATTGCTAACCAGGCTCCGTGCCTCTACGAAAAAACAATTATGCCTGGGCTATGACACACTGTACCCAGATGCCACGCAAGCTTAGCGTGTAGGTAAGACCCCGCTGCGCAGAACGGTCGGGCCGGGACTTGCCGTAGAGAGATTTCACTCTCGACCTTTTCCATGCGCTCACATGATAGAAAGAGCCGAGCAGACGCACTCAGTCTATTTTCTTAGACTGGCAGAAATTGATCCTATAAGACCTGCAGCGGCATGACTTTGCTTGGCACCGGTCGTTCCAAGTTCATGTTGAGGGACGTGAGCTTGATTGGGCTACTGCAGTATTTTCCACTAGCGCAATTCACCAAGGCTCGACCAGTCGACTCCTTGGGCCCTTTCATCTTAGCAATCCCTCGAAACAGATATTGTCATGGCTCAAAACTGCCAGCGACCCGCGGCGGTGCCGCGCATACAAACAATAAAGCGTTGACAAATTTGAGTCCCTGCGCGACTCTTCGAGCCCCCCAGGCACTCGGGGGCTACTGAAGAGGGGATGACCCCACGACTCCTGCGTATGAGGATACCCGGTGCATATGAAGACAGAAGGCCCGCTGGGAAGCCACGACAGGCCCAACCAAGCACCGACATAGGAGTCCGCGACTACTATGGAAGGCATGACTTGGCGTACAAGGCAAGACTAGAACTAGGAAACTATCTTTGTAACCTAGTACGGACTCCCCGAGACCTAGCCTAGTATATAAAGGCTGGGAGGGGAGACGTTCAGATCAATCCAATACGCATCTACTCTCCTGGTCTTGCGAGAACTCGCCTTGGCCTCCCTTGTAATCGCCCCCTCACGCAATAATATCGAGCAGGAAGTGCTTCTCCTATTAGCCGACGAGTATCGTCCAACCCGTGCCTTCTCTATGACTAACCCAGGGTCCTTTACCAAGGGATTTGCCAGGGCTGATCCCCATCACGCCCCCTGGCGCGGCCAAGCCCTAGGACGCGCCAGGTGGCCGCCTGGGGCCCTGGTGGGTCCCACTTGGTCCCCCTTCAAGACTCCAGAAGGTTCCTTCACGCTGATTTTTTATCTGATTTTCCCGAATTTTCGGAGCACCTTTAATATGAGGGAAAACTGAAATAGAAAAACAGCAGAAAACATAAACTGGCACTGGGGTGCAGTGAGTTAGTAGGTTAGTCAAAATATGATCAAAAGTGTATAAAAGTGTATCTAGATCATAGCAATATCACACAAAACATGCATGGAGCAAGAAGAAATTATAGATACGTTTGGGACGTATCATCTCCTGAAGGCACTTGGAGGCCCGTCGCCCACTTGACGAAGCTGAAGCGTCAGGCGCATCCTCGTGAGGTTTCCACCCATACAAGGACCATGATGAAGGGCAATCTCTCCACCCGATCACCAGGCATGTGGCTTCTTCGAGGAAACGCCTTGCTCGGGCCCGTGGCGAGACATGAAGGCGCCACTCCACCAGAGTGCTTGGCTCGGGGGCTTCCTTCTTCAATGCAGGTCCCACGCCAATGCCTTGCCGAGGGAACCATCGGCGAGGATGAAGACTCAAGGACTTCAAACACAAGGAGCTACCCCAAGCCGGAAGACCATCCTTCCTTAAGAAGACCTCAGCCTCGCGACCTCCGTGCCATAGCGATGGCAAGGGCCACGGCTTGGATGATAGATTGGCGGCTGGCTCTCCGAAGATAACCTCTCCCAATGAAGACCAAAGTAGTGAATCATGAAATGGAAACCCTCTACGTCGTCCTATCCCCTCGTCTCATTCGCTGCCTCCCTCGTTTTCTACCGGTAGCTAAGGTGGAAGGAGGAGGCAAGTCATTGACAATGGGAAAGAAGAAGCGACGCATCTCCTCTTATAGGCCTGTAGTTCCAACTCCTCCCTGTCGATTTGCCTCCGTGATGCGAGAATCCATGAGATAATTGCGCCACGCGCGAACGTTTCACAATGTGGAAGGGCGATAGTCCAAGGGTCAGAGTCCAAAGGGACGCATGATCTCCTAGGGCCGGCGAGTAATTCGCCTTCTGTCGTCCCCTCCATCAATCAATTCAGCTGACACCGCAGACTCGGGAGCTACTAGGGTACCATGTGCCATCCCTATGTCCCAGGGAATCCAAGCATCGTGAATACGTCCCTCCTGAAGGATCCTTCCCTCGAAGATTCACCTGCAACACCAGCCCAAGGGAGACTACTTCCCCAGGGCCAGAAGACCAGCTAAGCTTGCCAAGCCTGAACCCAGCTGATAACCCTCAACTGTAGGGGATCGAGATAGTCTTCGCGGGCAAGATAACCCAATTTATTGATTCGACACTTGGAGACACAAAGAATACGTACAGGCTTTGACAATTGAGTTGTCAATTCAACCGCACCTGAAATAAACACTTGATTGCACAAAGGTATTAGTAGCAACTATGATATGGTGGTAGTAGTGGTGGTGATAATAGTGGTGAAACAAAAAAAGTAAAACAGCAAAAGTAAACAACTAGTAGCCAGCAGGAAAGAAAACACTGTAGGGTAGGGAGATGGATGGTTGGGCGCTGCTTGGATGAGAACGAACATGTAAAAGATTCTAACACGAAAAAAGGCTCACAGAAAGAAAAGGATCATCTAGGCAAATATCAAACATCAGGCATGTATCCCAAGGTAGTTGTACGTGCTTGCAATAAGAACTTTGCACAACATCTTTTGTCCTACCCTCCCGCTACAAACGGGGCCAAAAGAAACTTAGGGATATTAAGGTACTCCTGTCAAAGAGCACCGAAACAAAGCATTAACACTTCATGGATACACGGAATCCTCAAATTATAGTCCATCCCCTTTGGTGTCCCAAGCTGTCACCATTGGGATCGCCGGTTCCGGACTATAATAGGTGCATACAACTCATAGATAGGATCAAGAACACCACAAACTCAAGAAACAAAAGGGTGATCAGATCTGAAATCATGGCACTCAGGACCAAAGTGGCAAGCATTAAGAGCAACAAGTTGTAACAGATATGATAAACACCAAGTAGATGATAGGCAACATGCCCCCAACAATCTGATTGAACTATTACATGATCTAACTCATCCAATCCCTACCATCCCTTTTGCCTATGATACGCCCCAAACGTATCTATAATTTCTGCTTGATCCATGCATGTTTTGTGTGACTTTGCCATGTTTTCCTTGAACTTTCATACACTTTTGAACATATTTGGACTAATCTATTAACCCAGTGCACCCAGCTGCCAGTTGCTGTTTTCTGATGTTTTTGTATTTCAGGTTTTCCGGCCATTAAAAGTGCTCCAAAAAATCCAGGAAAATCAGATAAAAATCAGCGTCGAGGAAGCTTCCGGAAACACCAAAGCAGCGAAGGGAGGCCACCACCAGGGAGCCAGGAGGGTCCCTGGCGCGGCCCCACCCTAGGCCGCGCCAGGAGGCCTCCTGGCTGCCTGGTGGGTCCCCTCGACGCCCCCTTCGCCTATATTTACCCCCCGTGACGGAAACCCCTAGGACGAACTCCTTTTTCACGATCTCGCCTCTGTTCCACCGCCGCCGCTGTTTCAAGATCGGGGCTTCCTGGAGAAGCTGCTCCGGCACCCTGCCGGGAGAAGCTACTCCCTCCGGGAGACCATCCATAGCCATGGATGCCTCCCGTATGTACCGTGAGTAGTTCCCCTTGGACCATGGGTCTGTGACCATTAGCTATGTGATCTATCTCTCCCTCTTTTGTGCTTCCACTTTCGAGTCCTCGTGAGCTGCCTCACATGATCGAGGCATCTATGTAATTTCTGCTGTTGCTATGCTGAGTTTTTTGGGATCTGATGGATTATGAGACTATGTTCAGATTGTGATGAGTAATATATTTGGTTCTTCTCTTTTATATTTTGTTCTTGAGTAAATTCTTGCATGTTCTCCGTTGCGGTATTTGCTTTGGCCAAGTATTTTATTTGCAACTCCAAGAGAGAGCGTTATGCTCGATTGTGGGTTCAGCCCCTCGATGTCTAGCTTGAGTGACAGAAACATGAGACTAGGGGATGTGCTGTTTCCACCAGGGATAAAAAAATGGTGCTTGTACTTGCGGGTGCAAGGATTGTTTACTTTACGCAAAGTTCTTTTAATGAAGTTGTCTGTTGCTTTGAGTTTACACTTTGGGTGGGATTCGCAACTTAATACCAGCGAGATGTTCTGGATAGATATCTCAAGGTGGATGATTCGTAGTAGATGCAGATGGATTTCGGTCTACTTACCTTGGCGTACTGCCCATTGATTTTGAGCCCTTCCTTTCTTTGCAGCATAGTTAGCATTGCGGTGCCTTCATAATCCTGTCAATTGCCCAACTGTGATTTGTTTACCTCGCTAGCATTTTTATCGTCTTTTGGGAGAGAGACATCACTAGTGAAAATCACGGGACCCCGGTCGATCTTCACATTATTGTTCACACTACCAATTTACTTTCAGTATTTACTTTTCCGTTGCTATCACTATCATTATTATCTCTTGCGTTAATCCTTTGTAAACATCAAGGCCGGAGGAATTGGAAAATCCTCTGAACTCGTTGGGAGCAAAGTTATTTGTATCTGTGTGCAGGTCCAGGTGAAGTTAGCAACCTAGGTTGTGAACGGCGCCATTGTTCACTTTACCACCTACTTGTATCTCTTGAGTCCTACTGGAGACAATCTAAACCTTAGCATCTTTGCTAAGGGAAACTTGTTGTTGTGCTACATCAAACCTTCCAGTTGGGGTAACCAACGAGGGGCGAGAAGCCATCAAGCAAATTTCTGGCGCCGTTGCCAGGGAATCAAGTCTACAAGATAGGGAGTTGCACACTATCTTTTACCTTTGCTTTTTAGTCTTGTTTGTTTATCTTTGTGTCCTTTATCAAAAAACCCAAAAATATAGTATGTCTAGTTCCTTACTTGCCAATCAATGTCTGACTTCTTTGAAACTAGATCTTATTGGCATGGAGGATTCACCGAGGATCAACAAAAGTGGTACAAGGAACACATCTTGTCTAAAAAGGGGATACACTTATGGAAACAAATACATCATTTGTATGAGTATGCTAGAAACTTGTGCTCAATATATAATATATCTTTCTGCAGGGATGAATCTTGTTGCTTTATGAGGCACAAACACCTTTCTTTCCAATGTGAGTACAATGATGATGAAACCTTAGCTTCTTATGCTAAGAGAAACTATGATTTTTATGATGCAGAGGAAATAGAAGAATTTGTTGCTTATAAGGGTGCCTATGAAATTACTTTTCTTCTTAAAAATATTGATGATGCCCCTTACAAATCTGAGAGTCTTGCTATACTTAACTATTGTTTGGAAAATTACGATGCAAATTATTACATTACTGATCATATTGAGAGAATCTCTCCCCCCAAAGGAAGAGACTAATGATTTGCAGGACTCTATGGAAGAAGAAATTTATGAACCTGAAAGCTCCTTGGATGAAAAAGTGGAGGAGAGTGATGAACAAAAGGAGGAAGAATGGAGCCATCCATGCCTGCCTTCTAATGAGAGTAACTCTTTGAATCTTACCTTATATGAGTATTACGATCCTATGGATTCTTTTGAAATATCCCTTTTTGATGAAGTTGATGCTTTCTATGTTTATGGCCGTGATGCCACTATGGATGATGCTTACGGAGATGAACTTTCTATAGTTCCTCATGTTAAGCATGAAACTATTGTTGTTGCACCAACACTTGATTGCCCTATTATCCTTTTGAAATCTCCAACTATTCCGGAGAATTTTGCTCTTATCAAGGCTCAATGTGATGGGTTGCATCTATCTTATCATCCTAAAAACCGTGTTGAAAACAATACACGTGTGCTTGTAGGTCATGAACAACGTGATTTATGTGATAGTTATATTCTTGATGTTGTTCATGATGCTACTGAAAATTACTTTGAGAGAGGAAAGTTTGGTTGTAGAAACTTCCATGTTACAAAAACACCTCTCTTCATGTTGAAAGTTTTGAAGTTATTCTTGTTCTACCTTCCTATGCATGTCACTTTGTGCTTCTTTGATTTATTTTCTTACAAGATGCCTATGCATAGGAAGTGGGTTAGGCTTAAATGTGTTTCACATTTGCTTCTTGATGCTCTCTTTTGCTTCAATTCTTATTCTCTTGTGAGCATCTTTCATAATCTTTAAGCCTAGCTAATGGCTCTAAAGAAGCGCTTTCGGGAGGCAGCCCGCAACGAATTTAGGTTTTTCTTTTTTCTTTTGTTCTGTTCTTAGTGGTCTTGATGATTGTTACTACTGTAGCAACATCATTGTATCTTTACTTTTCAAACTTTGTGCCAAGTTTAGCATCATACGGCAAGGGAAGTAAAAGTTCTGACATGCTGTCCAGAAAACAGATTCTGTCCTCGTGACTAGAAAAATTACAAAAAATTCCCAGTTCATCTTTTTGAGCTGAAATTTTTACACAGCGTGCTCTATACAATTACGAAACTTCCGTATGTTCTGAGTTTTTTTTATTCGAGTTGCAAAAGTACCCCTAAAAATTTGTTTCTGTCTGCTGTTCTGTTTTTCACAGATTCTGCCACGTTTTGTCTCTCCGTACTTTTGCAAACCTTAAGCTTCCTTTTTCTTTGCAAATTTTTTTTGGAAATCTTGAGAAATAGTAGCTCTTCCTGGAAATCCTTATTTGAAGTATAGGAAAAATTATTTTGTTAGGTACTAACCTCTCTAATCAGTCTACAATGAGTTATGTATGAAGGGAGTTTTCAAGTGCGCGATGGAAGATGATGAAAGAAGATTCGGGAGTGTCAAGCGCTCAAGCTTGGGGATGCCCCCATGCATCCCCAACAAATATTCAAGGAGACTCAAGCATCTAAGCTTGGGGATGCCCCCATGCATCCCCTTCTCCATCAACAATCATCAGTTTGTCCCTCGTTGCACTATATTTTTATCACTTCATGCGTTATGTGCTTTTCTTGGAGCGTCTCGCTCTTAGGTTTTGTTTCGTTTTTAGTTTTCTTTAGCTTTGTTTGCTGTAGTAACAAATTATATCCCAGCTTACTTACTCTTTTGTGTGGGAGAGATTCACGCTCCGCTTGAACTAGAACTCCTCATAGGATTTGCATGCTTATTCTTTTATCTGTGAGCTGTTCTTTTTCTTTTCTTAGTTGTTGTTCTGTTTAGTTGTAGTGCTTTAGTTTTTTTTCCTAGAGCTTTTATTTTGTCTTAGGTTGAACTTTCTATAGGTTGCATGTTTTATATTGTTAGAGAGTTTGCCTGTTGCACTGAGTTCTGTGTCTTGACTGAAAGTAGGTAGTTAAAGTTGTTGTTCTCTTTGTAGTAGTAACTTGCAATAGTTTTGAGGTATTGAATAGAGTAATGGTTGAACTTATGGTGTCAAGAGCTCTTGCCTATTAGTGATATATGTCGTATTTTGGGCAATCCGTGTGTTTTTCGAAAACCAAAAAACCCCTGTTGAGAACTCTAGCTACTAGATGGATAACTAACCTCTGGAGGGTTCGAATATTATAGTACACTCACGTACCATGAGTCGAGGATGCGCAAGGATAACCAAACCCCCATACACTCCTCCTCGGGGTACCTGTCTCTTTGTGAACCTCCTGATTAGATTGAGAGTTACCGATAATAAGTGCATGAGTTCTTCGGACTAATGTGAGTATTCGAAAGTTGACAATTCCACCCACCTATACTTTTTCTAGCCTCTTCGATACCGTGCATTGCCCTTTCTCACCTCGAGAGTTGGCGCATACTTCGCCGGTGCATCCAAAGCCTTGGCACGATACGCTCTGTCATCATAAGCCTCCTTATATCTTTCCTCAAAACAGCCACCATACCTACCTACAAGGCATTTCCATAGCCTTTCCGAGATACATTGCCATGCAACATCCACCTTCTCATGACTTGATCTTCATGTCATACATGCTACTTGCTTGATCGATGAGTTGCATGCTAGTTGGGCCTTGCCCTAAACATTGCTACATGACGTGCTAGTATCATTGCATATCCTGCTACACTGGCAGAGGCATACATTTGCATACTTCATGATAGTTACATTTTCTTTATGTGAGTACCTTTGCAAAGTGTGAAAGATCTCCTATATTCTTGTAAAATATAGAGTATTGCCCCTAAAGTGAGGAAAAAATCCCAAAGAGGACAAAATCAAAAGATCCCAAAGAGGAAAAAATCAAAAGTTCCCAAAGAGGACAAAATTAAAAGATACCAAAGAGGACAAATGAGAGTTAAATAGAAAGAGCCATTGAGGCCACAAAAAATACAAAAAAAAGAAAAAAAAAGAGAAAATAAAATAAAAAGAGAGAAGGGGGCATACTACTATTTCTTTTGAGAGATCCACACTAGTACTCCATCTTCTATCCCTTGTACTCCATAGAGATCATCATCGTGCATATAACTATGTGGGGACCTTCATACTATAGAACTTGGCTTGTATATTCCAATGATGAGCCTCCTCAAATGAGCTCTAGGTCTTCTTGAGCAAGCAAGTTGGATGCACCCCCACTAGTTCCATTGGAGAGCTTACCTTAGCTCACATGTGCATCCGTTGTATGGCAATCCCTACTCCTCACATCATATCTATCATATGGCTTTCTTTCGCCTATGGTTGTCCTCATTGATGTGAGCCTTTCACACCTTTTTGTCTTCCTCCTCCACCTTCTTTCTGTTTCGCCTTTTAGGTGTCAACTTTCTTGCTCACGCTCATCCATTGAATGAGTGCTCAAAATATCGAAAGGGAGTGGATCAGTTTGACTTGTACCTGACTAGTGGTCTGGGGACGAGTCCAGATAAGAATCCAAAGGAGACCAAGTGTGAAACTTTTAGTAGATAGTTGTTCTCAACAACCTTTTTCTCTTTCTTCCCAGTCCCTTGCTTGCACGCAAACACCATTTGGAGACATTCGAGTCACGGACAGCAAGAGATCTTGCACCTTTTGTTCTTTTGTTGCTTATGTCAATGCTAATATAGACTCTTGCTTGTTAAGACTTGAATTGAATTGCATGATTTGATTGCTTTACTTAAAAGTCCTTATTTGGTTGTGTGGCATGTCACCACAGAAATTATGCTTGTTATCATTTACCTACTCGAGGACGAGCAGGAATTAAGCTTGGGGATGTTGATACGTCCCAAACGTATCTATAATTTCTGCTTGCTCCATGCATGTTTTGTGTGACTTTGCCATGTTTTGCTTGAACTTTCATACACTTTTGAACATATTTGGACTAATCTATTAACCCAGTACACCCAGCTGCCAGTTGTTGTTTTCTACTGTTTTTGTATTTCAGGTTTTCCGTCCATTAAAATTGCTCCAAAAAATCCAGGAAAATCAGATAAAGAATCAGCGTCGCGGATGCTTCCAGAAACACCAAAGCAGCGAAGGGGGGCTACCACCAGGGAGCCAAGAGGGTCCCTGGCGCGGCCCCACCCTAGGCCGCGCCAGGAGGCCTCCTAGCTGCCTGGTGGGTCCCCTCGACGCCCCCCTTCGCCTATATTTACCCCCCGTGACGGAAACCCCTAGGACGAACTCCTTTTTTGCGATCTCGACTCTGTTCCGCCGCCTCCGCCGTTTCAAGATCGGGGCTGCCTGGAGAAGCTGCTCCGGCACCCTGCCGGGAGAAGCTACCGCCTTTGGGAGACCATCCATATCCAAGGACGCCTCCCGTATGTACCGTGAGTAGTTCCCCTTGGACCATGGGTCCGTGACTAGTAGATATGTGATCTATCTCTCCCTCTTTTGTGCTTCCACTTTCGAGTCCTCGTGAGCTGCCTCACATAATCGAGGCATCTATGTAATTTCTGCTGTTGCTATGCTGAGTTTGTTGAGATCTGATGGATTATGACACTATGTTCAGATTGTGATGAGTAATATATTTGGTTCTTCTCTTTTATATTTTGTTCTTGAGTAAATTCTTGCATGTTTTCCGTTGCGGTATTTGCTTTGGCCAAGTATTTTATTTGCAACTCCAAGAGAGAGTGTTATGCTCGATTGTGGGTTCAACCCCTCGATGTCTAGCTTGAGTGAAAGAAACCTGAGACTAGGGGATGTGTTGTTTCCACAAAGGATAAAACAACGGTGCTTGTACTTGCGGGTGCAAGGATTGTTTACTTTACGCAAAGTTCTTTTAATGCAGTTGTCTGTTGCTTTGAGTTTACACTTTGGGTGGGATTCGCAACTTAATACCAGCGAGATGGTCTGGATAGATATCTCAAGGTGGATGATTCGTAGTAGATGCAGATGGATTTCGGTCTACTAACCTTGGCGTACTTGATGTGCGAGATGATGATAGTGATTTCTCGCCCTTCGTTGGTAAACCCCAAGTGGAAGGCGTGATGTAGCACAGCAGCAAATTTCCCTCGGTGAAGATACCAAGGTTTGTCTCCAGTAGGACTCCGGAGATGATAAGTAGGTGTCAGCGGTGCAACTGACGCGGACCTGCACACAGACACGATAACTTTGTTCCCAACGAAGTTCAGAGAGGTTGTCAATCTCTCCGGTCTTGTTGTTCACAAAGGATCAAACACAAGGGATAATGATAGCAATTGAAAGTAAAAGCAGAAAAGTAAATGAGCGTGTAAACAGTGATGAGGAGATGGACCGGGATACGTGATGTTCACTAGTCATGTCTCTCTCCCAAAAGACGATAAACTTTCTATGCGAGAAACAACTTACAGAAAGGCAATTGACAGGATTATGAACGCACCGCAATGCTAACTATGCTACAAAAGAAAGGACGAGGCTCAAAAGCATGGGCAGTACGCCAAAATAAGTAGACCGAAATCCATCTGCATCTACTACTAATCATCCACCTTGAGATATTTATCCAGAACATCTCGCTGGTATTAGGTTGCGAGCCCCACCCAAAGTGTAAACCCAAAGCAACAGACAACTGCATTAAAAAGAACTTTTCGTAAAGTAAACAATCCTTGTAACCGCGGTTACAAGCACCGTTGTTTTCCCCCTTGTGGCAACAGCACATCCCCTAGACTAATGTTTCTGTCACTCAAGCGTGTCATCGGGGGGCATGAACCCACAATCGAGCAAAATGTTCCCTCTTGGAGTCACTACCTACTACTTGGCCAAAGCAATAAACAGCAACGGAGAACATGCAAGAATTACTTAGGAACAAAAATATAAGAGATAAGAACCAAATATATTACTCAATCACAATCTGAACATAATCTCATAATCCATCAGATCCTATCAAACTCAACATAGCAATAGCAGAAATATTACAAAAGTGCCTCGATCATGTAGGGAAGCTCACGAGGTCTAAACCATGAAGAACAAAGAGGGGAGGAGAACATCACATAGCTACTGATCACGGACCCATGGTCCAAGGAAAACTACTCACGAGACATCCGGGGAGCATCCATGGTGGAGAGGAGACTCCCGGAGGTCAATCCTCCCTCCGGCAGGGTGCCGGGAAGAGGTCTTATGGTGCTCCCGATCTCGGAAGCGCGGCGAAACAGAGGTGAGTTTGCGAAATAGGGTCCTCTTTTGGAGTTTCCCCGTGACGGAGAATAAATAGGCGAAGGGGGGGCAGCCAGAGGTGGACCAGGGGCCCCAGGCGCCCCCCTGGCGCGGCCAGGGGTGAGGCCGCGCCGGGTGGCCGCCTGGGCCCCCTGGCACCCCTCTGGACCCTCTCGGGCTCTTCGCGAAGCTTCCTGTATGATGATTTTTCCTGTATTTTTCCCGGATTTTTTCTGGCACTTTTTATATGGGGAAAACTGAAATAGAAAAACAGCAGAAAACAGGAACTGGCACTGGGGTGCACTGAGTTAATAGGTTAGTCCAAATATGATCAAAAGTGTATGAAAGTGTATCTAGATCATAGCAATATCACACAAAACATGCATGGAGCAAGCAGAAATTATAGATACGTTTTGGACGTATCAACATCCCCAAGCTTAATTCCTGCTCGTCCTCGAGTAGGTAAATGATAACAGCATAATTTCTGTGGTGACATGCTAGCAACCATAAAAGAACTTTGAAAAGTAAAGCAATCAAGGTTAGAGATTCAATTCAAGTCATAACATGCAAGAGTCTATATTAGCATTGAAACAAGTAACAAAAAAACATTAGGTGCAAGAGCTCTCGCTGTCCGTGACTCGAATGTCTCCAAATGGTGTTTGCGTGCAAGAAGGGGATAGGGAATACGAGAAAAAGTATTTTTGTGTTGAGAACAATCTACTAAAGTTTCACACTCGGTCTTCTTTGGAATCTTATCTTGACTCGTCCCCAGACCACTAGCCAGGTACAAGTCAATTTGATCCACTCCTTTTCGATATTTTGAGCACTCATGCAATGGATGAGCGTAAGCACGAGAGTTGACACTTAGGATGGCAAAGAGAGAAATACGGAGGAGGAAGACAAAAAGGATAAGAAAGGCTCACATCAACGAGGACAATCATAGGCAAGAGATGCCAAATGATAGATATGATGTGAGGAGTAGGGATTGCCATGCAACGGATGCACATACGAGCCAAGAAGCTCTCCAATGGAACTAGTGGGGGTGCATCTAACTTGCTCGCTCATGAAAACCTAGAGCTCGTTTGAGGAGGCTCATCCTTGGAATATGCAAGCCAAGTTCTATAGTGTAAAGGTCCCCACATAGCTATATGCATAATGATCATCTCTATGGAGTACAAATATATAGAGGGAGTACTAGTGTGAATCTCTCACAAGGATAGTAGTGTTGCCCCTTTCTATCTTTTTATTTCTTTTTCTCTTTTTCTCTTTTTTTTATTTTTTGTGTGGCCTCAATGGCTCTTTCTATTTAACTCTCATTTGTCCTCTTTGGGATCTTTTAATGTGTCCACTTTGGGATATTTTCGTCAATTAAGGGCAACACTCTATTTTACAAGAAGGTAAAGGAGATCTTTCACACTTTACAAGGTACTCAAAATCATAAAGAAGATGCAACTATCATGATGTATGCAATGTATGTCGCTGCCAGTGTAGCAGGAACATGTATGACATGAAGATCAAGTCATGAAGAGGTGGATGTTGCATGGCAATATAACTCGGAAAGGATATGGAAATGCCTTGATAGGTAGGTATGGTGGCTGTTTTTAGGAAAGATATAAGGAGGTTTATGATGACAGAGCGTATCATGCCAAGGGTTTGTATGTACCGGCGAAGGTGGACACCAACTCTCGGAGTGAGAAGAAGGCAATGCACGGTACGGGAGAGGCTAGCAAAATATGGGAAGGTGGAAGTGTCAACTTTCAATACTTACATTAGTCCGAAGAACTCATGCACTTATTATCGGTAACTCTGAATCTAATAAGGAGGTTCACAAAGAGACAAGTACCCCGAGGAGGAGTGTATGGGGGTTTGGTTATCCTTGCGCATCCTCGACTCATGGTACGTGAGTGCTCTCTGATATTCGATCCCTCCAAAGATTAGTGATCCATCTAGTAGCTAGAGTTCTCAACTAGTTTTGTAGGTTTTGAAAATAAACACGGATTGCCCAAAATATGACACCTATCACTAATAGGCTAGATCTCTTGACACCAAAAGTTCAAACATTACTCACATCAATACCTCAAAACTATTGCAAGCTACTACTAGAATTAAATAGCAACCTCAATTACCTACTTTCAAGACAAGACACAACTCAGTGCAACAACCAACTCTCTTTAACAAGATAAACATGAAAACTAAAAAGAGTTCCAGCAACAAACTAAAAAAAAGCCACGGCTCTTGCTAAAGACAAACTAAGGCTAAAACTAAACATGGCAGTAGCTATGAAAAGATAAAGAACACACAACAGCAAAAAGATAAGCAGGAAAAATCCTATGATGTGTTCTAAATTTTGAAAGTGGAGCATGTTTCTCTCCCACACAAAGTAAGACGGGATCTAACTTGTTATGAACAGCAAGCAAAGCTAAAGAAAACTAAAAATAAAACCTAAGAGCGAGACGCTCCAAGCATAGCACATAACGCATGAAGTGATAAACATATAGTGAGACGAAGGACGAACTGATGATTGTTGATGGAGAAGGGGATGCACGGGGGCATCCCCAAGATTAGATTCTTGAGTCTCCTTGGATATTTATTGGGGATGCATGGGGGCATCCCCAAGTTTGAGCGCTTGACACTCCGGGATCTTCTTTCATCATCTTCCATCACACACTTGAAAACTCCCTTCATACATAACTCATCATAAGCTGATTAGAGAGGTTAGTACCCTTAATAAATAAATTTCCCCCACTGGATATAAAGATATTCTTGAATATCTACTGTTTCTCAAGAGTGCCAAAAAGTTTTTGCAAAAAAAAGCAAGCTTATGGTTTGCAAAAGTTAGGAGAGACAAAACGTGGCAGAATCTGTGAAAAACAGAACAGCAGATAGTAAAGAATTTTTTAGGGGCACTTATGCAACTCAAATCAAAAAACTCAGAACATACAGAAGTTTCTTAATTGTATAGAGCATATTGTGTAAAACTTTCAGCTCAAAAGGATGAACTCGGATTTTTCTGGAATTTTTCTGGTCACGAGGACAGAATCTGTTTTCTGGACAGCATGTCACAACTTTTACTTCCCTTGCCGTAAGAGGCTATAACTTGGAAAAAAGTTGAAAAATAAAGATACAATGATGTTTATACAGTAGTAAAAATCATTAAGACACAACAAAAGCAAAAATAACAACCTAAATTCGTTGTGGGCTGCCTCCCGAAAGCGCTTTATTTTATGCCTTTAAGCTAGGCATGAAGCAAAAGAAGGATCAAGGGTATCCAAGATCAGAATCATAAAAACCTTCAAATTGATTTTCAATAAGCTCATTCCTCTTCTTACTAGGAAATAGATACTTACCTTTCGCCATACCGCGTAAGCGTATGTGCCTATTACCAATATCAATGAAGCCTTTCATAGCACGGAGGAAGTCTCTTCCGAGCACAATGTTACTTTGGTTTGGCTCCATGATGAAGAAATCCATTGGTGCAACCCTATGAAGGAATGCAACTTGGACTTCTTTTACCTTTCCTTTAATCTCTGAAATATCTCCATTAGAATGTTCATGATAAGATGATAATTTATCCTATCTAGTTTCAAAGAATCATAAACTATTTTGGCATAGTAGAAACTGTGGATCCAATATCACAAAGAGCAAGGAAGTCTTGGTTAGAGATGCTAATCCTAACAAAGGGCTCCCAGTCATCATCTATCTCCAACATTTCTTTCTTGTTGTACTTAAGCTCCTCTACTTTACTCAAGTCTAGAGCATCCAATCTTTTTTCAATAGTGGCAAGTCTATCTATGACAGTATCAACACTACGATCATAAACAAAATAACTAGGTAGACTATGCAAAATATCAAGAGCTCTATCTTCATCACACTCTAGAAAATCTCCTTCAGCTATAATATCAAGAGAGTGTTTACACCACTTAAAAAGACCATGGTAAAAATTTGTAAGCACAATTTTTATAGGTATCCAAGGAATAATCCTTTTATGTGCTTCAGAGATTCTGTGCCATGCCTTCTTCTTATTTTCCCCGTCTCTTTGACGGAAATCGAGAACTTCCGATTCCCGCAAAGCACCTAGTCCTAACATGTTCATCTAAACAAGGAGGACTGCTAACAATAAGATAAATAATTTTTTTGTAATTTTTGATAAAAGACACAAAGATAAAAACTGAAAGTTAAACTAACAAGACTAAAAAAACAAAGGTAAAGGGTAGTGTGCAACTCCCCTATCTTAGCACTCGGAGTCCCCGGCAACGGCGCTAGAAATTTGGCTTGATGTGCGAGATGATGATAGTGATTTCTCTCCCTTCGTTGGCAAACCCCAAGTGGAAGGCGTGATGTAGCACAGCAGCAAATTTCCCTCGGTGAAGATACCAAGGTTTGTCTCCAGTAGGACTCCGGAGATGATAAGTAGGTGTCAGCGGTGCAACTGACGCGGACCTGCACACAGACACGATAACTTTGTTCCCAACGAAGTTCAGAGAGGTTGTCAATCTCTCCGGTCTTGTTGTTCACAAAGGATCAAACACAAGGGATAATGATAGCAATTGAAAGTAAAAGCAGAAAAGTAAATGAGCGTGTAAACAGTGATGAGGATATGGACCGGGATACGTGATGTTCACTAGTGATGTCTCTCTCCCAAAAGACGATAAAATTGCTATGCGAGGTAAACAAATTACAGAAAGGCAATTGACAGGATTATGAACGCACCGCAATGCTAACTATGCTACAAAAGAAAGGACGAGGCTCAAAAGCATGGGAAGTACGCCAAAATAAGTAGACCGAAATCCAACTGCAGCTACTACTAATCATCCACCTTGAGAAATCTATCCAGAACATCTCGCTGGTATTAAGTTGCGAGCCCCACCCAAAGTGTAAACCCAAAGCAACAGACAACTGCATTAAAAAGAACTTTGCGTAAAGTAAACAATCCTTGTAACCGCGGTTACAAGCACCGTTGTTTTCCCCCTTGTGGCAACAGCACATCCCCTAGACTCATGTTTTTGTCACTCAAGCGTGTCATCGGGGGGCATGAACCCACAATCGAGCAAAACGTTCCCTCTTGGATTCACTACCTACTACTTGGCCAAAGCAATAAACAGCAACGGAGAACATGCAAGAATTACTTAGGAACAAAAATATAAGAGATAAGAACCAAATATATTACTCAATCACAATCTGAACATAATCTCATAATCCATCAGATCCTATCAAACTCAACATAGCAATAGCAGAAATATTACAAAAGTGCCTCGATCATGTAGGGCAGCTCACGAGGTCTAAACCATGAAGAACAAAGAGGGGAGGAGAACATCACATAGCTACTGATCACGGACCCATGGTCCAAGGAAAACTACTCACGAGACATCCGGGGAGCATCCATGGTGGAGAGGAGACTCCCAGAGGTCAATCCTCCCTCCGGCAGGGTGCCGGAAAGAGGTCTTCTGGTGCTCCCGATCTCGGAAGCGCGGCGGCGGTGGAACAGAGGCGAGTTTGCGAAATAGGGTTCCTCTTTTGGAGTTTCCCCGTGAAGGAGAATAAATAGGCGAAGGGGGGCAGCCAGAGGTGGACCAGGGGCCCCAGGCGCCCCCCTGGCGCGGCCAGGGGTGGGGCCGCGCCGGGTGTCCGCCTGGTCCCCCCTGGCTCCCCTCTGGCCCCTCCCGGGCTCTTCGCGAAGCTTCCTGTACGCTGATTTTTCCTGTATTTTTCCCGGAATTTTTCTGGCACTTTTTATATGGGGAAAAACTGAAATAGAAAAACAGCAGAAAACAGGAACTGGCACTGGGGTGCACTGAGTTAATAGGTTAGTCCAAATATGATCAAAAGTGTATGAAAGTGTATCTAGATCATAGCAATATCACACAAAACATGCAAGGAGCAAGCAGAAATTATAGATACATTTTGGATGTATCAGTACTGCCCATTGCTTTTGAGCCCTTCCTTTCTTTGCAGCATAGTTAGCATTGCGGTGCCTTCATAATCCTGTCAATTTCCCAACTGTGATTTGTTTACCTCGCTAGCATTTTTATCATCTTTTGGGAGAGAGACTTCACTAGTGTAAATCACGGGACCCGGTCCATCTTCACATTATTGTTCACACTACCAATTTACTTTCAGTATTTACTTTTCCGTTGCTATCACTATCATTATTATCTCTTGCGTTAATCCTTTGTAAACAACAAGGCCAGAGGAATTGACAACTCCTCTGAACTCGTTGGGAGCAAAGTTATTTGTATCTGTGTGCAGGTCCAGGTGAAGTTAGCAACCTAGGTTGTGAACGGCGCCATTGTTCACTTTACCACCTACTTGTATCTCTTGAGTCCTACTGGAGACAAACTAAACCTTAACATCTTCGCTAAGGGAAACTTGTCGTTGTGCTACATCAAACCTGCCACTTGGGGTAACCAACGAGGGGAGAGAAGCCATCAGCCTACAGCAGGTAATTACTCACACATGAGAGAGGAAGTCGTGGAGGGGTGATGGAGAGGCGATGATGATGACGATGGCGATGATTTCCCCTCACCGGAGGCCAAAGCAGCCTCCAGATTAGCTCTCCCGGAGAAGAACAGAGGGTTGCGGCGGCTCCGCGACGTAGATTGGAAAAGCGACTTCTCTTTCGGGGTTTCTGCGTCGGGAGAATAAATAGGGGCCAAGGTAGGTCACCAGGGGGTGTGGGACCCAGCTAGGAGGGCAGGTGGCGCGGCCAGGGGCTGGGCCGCGCCAGGCACCCTCCTGGCTGCCCTGTGGCCCCCCTTTGGACTTGCGGAAGCTTCCGGAACGCTGATTTTTTATATATTTTCTTTGGGATTTTTCCAGCGTACCTAAATATCCAGAAACCTGCACAAAAGAAAACAGCACTGGTAGCTCTGCTGAAAACAGCGTCAGTCTGGGTTAGTTTCGTTCAAATCATGCAAGAATGAAGCCAAAACAATAGAAAAAGTGTTTGGAAAAGTAGATACGTTTGACACGTATCAACTCCCCCAAGCTTAGCTATTGCTTGTCCTCAAGCAATTCAGTTCAACGAACTGGACGCGACAAAAGAAAACTCTGACAAACTCTTTTGCTTCATTAGATGTATATAATTATGTACTACGAAAGAGTTTAGCAAGTTTTGACACCATGCTACAAGGAAAATGCACGAAGCAATCCTTCTTTCATGTAATCAGTCAAAAACAAACAAAAAGTAAATAATATGCTATTGAGAATCAATTTAAGATCACAATGCACATAGCATGAACATATCAGAGTGGTATCTCGCTAGCCTCCATGAGTGAAGCAAAACATAAATGCAGAAACTCCTCCGGAGTTTTAAAGGAGACTAGAACTCAGAACTCAAAGTAAGAAACATCACAAGCATGCAGAAGACAATGTGGTACTTTGGGACAATGCATGTTACACTAAGAATGGCAATTATGTTCTCATAGTTGGTGCTTTGGAGAAAGGAAGGTGGAGACTCTCGAACCGTGGATTTTGAAGGCAAGGTTGAAAACCCGTGAAAGGAAGCAAAGACTAAACATGTACCAGAGCTCTTGGTTTTGAAAACAGAGATAAAACTCTTTTGAGAGGTGCAACTTTCCAGTCAACGGTGAACGGTAAAGGTCTCTCAATATCTCCCATGCCAACCATATTAATACCTTTTGCTTACACATGTTCCCTTATCCATGAATCTTTGATGGTCTATGGAACCTTTTATTTTGCCTCAAGTATGGAAGGAGGGTATCGTTCCATCTATCATAACCAGCATTTGGTCCATTTCATTCCATCATCAAGTATGGGGGAGGTGGAACTGTCATATATTATTTTTTATTGACTAGTTAAAACTTCCGTCAAAATATTTTTGGCATGAAAGATACTGATTTTCCCTCACCGCACCATGAGCTTGTACGGTTACAAAGGGGAAGCTTTTGAATAAATTTCGAGATGGCACAAAAAAGTCTAAGTTAGGAGTGGCCGGTAAATACCACATATAGGTAGGTATGGTGGACTCAAATGGAACAACTGGGTTTAGAAAGGTGATGGTGGAAGCACAAGAAGAATTCCACTTGGTGTTAGAGGAAGACTAGCAAAAGACGGGGAAGCGACCAACTAGAGAGCATAACAGTCATAATCATGCAGAGCGACAAAGCAACATTGAATCGGGCATGAAAGTGATATAACTCACCCTGAAGTAAAAAGATCATCAAGGTATAACAGACTTTTTAGTCTTAACATGCGTGAACATGTGCCAAGTCAACCCAAGAATCCCCCGGAGGGAAATACCACTTCAATATGCCACACCATGAACATTGCAATGCATGTCAATCATCTCAAGCAACACATTATAAACTCTAGCTATTTGAGACTAACCACAAAGAAAGCATGAACCACTGGGAAAGCATTGTAAACATAGCACTATGTCGCTACAAGCTGGTCTCTAATCATAAGTACAGGCATATGTACAAAACTAGAAACAAAAAGAGTTCATACCGGCTTTCCTTGTTGCATCCCTTTCGTCGATCTTCGTCATTACTGCCTTGTCACTTGCACGATCGAACGTAGGAAATTATAATCAAATGCCATCACGGACTTGATCTGAACTCTGAAAGAAAGCAAACTAAAGAGCAAAGGAAACATTTTTTTAGGTTTTTTTTAAGGTTTAACGAAAGAAAAAGAAAGGAGCAATCTTTTGGGGTTTTTGCAAAATAAGAGAACAAAGAAGAACAAGCAAAAACTTGCAAAAAGATAAAAGCGAACCAACGGTAGATACAATGGAAAGGATAGGAAAGCACGTACTCCCCCAAGCTTAGGCTTTTGGCCTAAGTTGGGCTCTTCTACTGCGGTCCTGAGGAGCCTCCTGCTCCGGGGTAATGGTAATCCCAAGGGTTGTATGAGCCCTCCGGTGCGTACACTGAAGTCCTCGGATCCTCCCACGTGGAAGAGGAAGGTCCAGCCCCCCATCCAGAGGAAGACCCTTCACCCCAGGGGGTGACAGTCTCCTCCTGAACTGGTGGATATACCACGTGCTCCTCCTCGTCTGGCTCGACCCCCTCCGTGGGGTCGTGAAACTGGTATCTCCCCGTGATCTCATCAAACTCGGTCACTGAAAAACGAAATCGGTTCCTGCGAGAAAAATCAAACACAAGTGGTGCAGGTAGACGGACAGTGCATTCCACATCGTCTTTAAACCGCAAAGTATAATCAAGTGCGTAGCGGTTAGAGGCCTTAGTAACAAAGAAATGCCTCTTCATGGCAGCCAAGTCAAGGCTAACAAAAGGAAAGACTGTATCATCTGGGCGCGGTTCTCCTTGGAGAAACTGCAAAAGAAGTGTGGCATAGACGCCACCAAAGAGGCCCCCCTTGTTACTATTAGTAGCAAGGCGTTTCGCAATAAGCGAACCAATATGATACTCGTGCTTCCGTGAGAGGGCATTCTCCATGATAGCAGTATCAGGCGTAGAAGTGTTGCTCGTGTTGTCTCGAGCCAACACTCCTCTAGCAATATAATAGGCGAAATACCTGAGGTGAGGGAACATAATGTTGGAAATCTTCTGACGGTTGGATGCCCTCACTTCAGTGTTACAGAACGAGTCGAGGAGGGTGTTGAGTGCAACAGTTTGGACATTTTTCCTCTTCTTCTTCTCGACCAAGCCTGGCAAACCTAAGGCTTCACAAAATGTACTCATAGGCATGGTCAGCAATCTTTCATAAAGTCGAAACACCACAGTATCATTGTCAGAATAAAACCTGAAACTGTTAACAAAAATAGCGGTGAGTGTCTCGTACTGTGGTACACGGCTCGTAACAAGCCGTGTCAAACCTGCATTGGCACACAGAGCATAGAACTCTTCTTGTATGCCGGCATCCTCCATGAAATCTTCGCATGGAAATGCCATAGCTTTCGTGGGTGACGCGTCCAACATCTCCATGGGTACGATATCTTCATTGTAGCTCACCCTCGTGGTCGAAGGTGAAGCTGCAGAACGCGTAACACGGCTAGAGCGCTCGGGTTTCTTCTTCCCAATCCACTTTCCTAGCCTCTCCATTTCTGAAATTTTTAACAATTCACAAAAACAAAGATTTAAGCAAAACTAGTTTGGGAAAACATTCTACTTACTTTACCAAGGCTCAAACTAGCAACAAAACTTGAAAAATAAATTTCTACACAAACATTTAAGCTCAACTAAACAGCACCAAGAACCACTAAATACTCACTAATGAAGCCACCAACTAGAAAACTAATTGGAGGGGTGAGGGAGTCACATACCAGAGAGTATTTGTTCCAAATTTCAGCTCAAATGAGTGGTTGTAGAGGGAGATCGAAGTTCCTTGCTCAAGAACAGCAAGAACACGAAACCAGAGCAAGAACACGAGCTTTTGGGAGAAAGGAGAGAGAGTGGAAGAAGAGATGCCAGCAGGGGGTGCTTGTGGGCCCCAGGAGGGTGGGTGGCGCGGCCAGGAGCTGGGCCACGCCACCTGGCCTCCTGGGCCAGGGGTGGACCCCCCTGGTCAGCCATAGGTACTCCCCGATGGCTTTTTACCTGGAAATTTTTATTTTGATTTTTCTGGAATTTTTTGGGCAACTTCACCGTAGAGAATTTTTCAAAGTTCAAAAAGCTGCAAAAACTTTCGTGAACTTGAGACAAAGATTAGAACAAGTGAAGCTTTAAACACAAAAACTTGGGTACAACAAGGAGAATAAAAGCTAAAGGAAATGAAAACATAACAAGCTCAACTTTTTTACTTATATAAAACATGCTAGTTAGCAAGGTTGATCAAGTCTTACCAACAAACCTGTGGTATATAGCGCAGAAAGTTTCGCCTCTTATGAAGTTATCATTGCACTCTCACTTTAATGGACATTGTCCCCACCATAATTGTTTTTTATTTGTGGTATACATTTAGTGGACAATCCCATTCTCCAATCTTCACGGTCTCGATTTCTCAATGGAGTTAAGGCCATGCCTTTTGTCGATCCTCTTCGGAAAATACACCGTGTGTTCTTTGTCATTCACGTTGAAGGTAACCTTCCCTTTATTGCAATCAATAACAGCACCTGCGGTGTTAAGAAAAGGTCTACCAAGTATAATGGACATGCTCCCATCCTCGGGCATGTCAAGCACAACAAAATCAGTAAGTATTAAGCAATTGGCAACTTCAACAGGAACATCCTCACAAATACCGATCGGGGCGGCCGTGGACTTGTCGGCCATCTATAGAGAGATATCTGTAGGAATCAATTTCTTTAAACAAAGTCTTTTGTAGAGAGAAAAGGGCTTAACACTCACTCCTGCACCAAGATCACATAAAGCAGTTCTAACATAATTATTTTTTATGGAGCAAGGAATGGTGGGTATACCTGGATCACCGAGGTTCTCAGGAATCTTGCCACTTAAAGAGTAGTTAGCAAGCATAGTAGATATTGCCTCATTAGGGACTTTTCTTTTATTAGTAACAATATCTTTCATATATTTAGAGTAAGGAGGTAAATTAATAGCATCAGTCAAAGGGATTTGAAGAAAAAGAGGTTTCATCAACTCACAAAACTTGTTGTAGTGCTCTTCTTCTTTGGTTTTGACGGACTTGCTTGGGAAAGGCATGGGTTTCTGTACCCATGGTTCTTGTTCCTTCCCTTATCTCCTTGCAAGAAAGTCTTCTCTAGTATATTTCTTGCGCTTATAGGGTGCTTCTTCTTCTCGAATCTCGGGTGGATCATTCTTTTCAGCATCTTTTTCAGGTTCAGCACCGTCTTCAGTCTCAGCATCGGAGGTAGATATGTTGTTTGGATCAACAGCTGGTTCTTCTTCTTCTTCTATTGGATCATTGGAATTGTCGGCTTCCTTGTGTTTCTTCTTCTTCTTTGGAGAGCTAACAATTTCTTCTTCCTGTACTTGAGAATCTTGCTCGATCCTCTTTGGATGCCCTTCTGGATAGAGAGGGTCCTGGGTGTGTGTTCCACCCCGGGTCTTTATACCATAAGCCTGTAAATTGTCCTGTTTGGCATTATTAGCAAGCAAATCTTTTTGCACATTAGAAATTTGTTCAAGCTGAGTTTGAACCATATGAAAATGCTTCACAAGACATTTAACATCATTAACTGTTCTTCCTAGAACATCAAGCAAACTTTTTATAGCAAGAGTATTATCATGCAACTGACCTTGTATCTTTTCATTCAAGTGATTCTGCTTCATAATAAAATTATCAAGCTCATCTAAACATTGGTCAGGAGGTTTACCTTTAGGGATGTCACTTGCATTGAAATCTAAAAGAGAATGTACCTCTACCATAGGTGGGTGAGTGGTAGGCTCACACAGCTTCTCAATTGGGGGTAGATTCTTCACGTCTTTAGCTTTAATTCCTTTCTCTTTTATATACTTCTTTGCTTCTTGCATATCTTCGGGGCTTAGGACAAGCATGCCCATCTTCTTTGGTGGTGGAGGTGGTTCAGGCATGGACCAATCTTCATGGTTTTTGGAAATCTTGCCCATCAATTCTTCCGCATCATCCGGTGTTCTTTGCCTGAAAACACAACCAGCACAACTATCTAGATAGGATTTAGACCCATCGGTTATACCAGCATAAAATATATCAAGTAATTCATTCTTAGGAATCTCATGTCCCGGTCTAGCTTTCAGCAAACTGCAAAATCTCCCCCAAGCTTTAGGGAGATGCCCATCCTGCAACTGTTTAAAGTTATAAATTCTTTGCAAAGCAGCATGTTGCATATGAGCAGGAAAATACTTCTCAACGAAAGATATAGCCATATCTTGAGGACTTTGAATGGAACCACATGGTAGTGCATCATACCATGCTCTAGCATCTCCTTTCAAGGAAAAAGGAAAAGGCTTGGTCACATAGAAGTTCCGAATCCTTTCATCAGTAGTAAACAAGCCACCCAACTCAGTGAGTTTGGTCAGGTGCTCGATAGCATCATCATTTTCTCTGCCATAAAAGGGATCAGCTTCAACTGTGGATATAAGTGAAAGGTCAACAGAGAAATCATAATCAGGATCAGTGATGCATATAGGAGACGTAGCAACGGTAGGATCAGGAGTAAACTTGTTCTTAAGGGAATGCTTTGCTAGCAACTTCTTTATAGTAGCAGGGTCGGAATCAGCACATTCATTTAAATCCCTTCATAAATCATCATCAAGTATAACATAATCGTCCTCAAGGAGTTTCTCCATAAGTCCAGCAAGATCATGAATTTTTTCAATAGGTGTTTGGGTAACAGGAATTTCAACACCCGAGAATCGGGCAGCAGCAGCAGCAATCTGTTCTTCAATAAAAGAACCAAGTGAACCTGTAGTCTCAAAGATAGTAGAAGCATCATCAAAAGTATATGACATATTGCCAGACTGATAAGAAGTAGTATATAACTGAGGTGAATCAAACCGACTCATAAATGAAGGTGAATCAAGTTTAGCACTAGTGCTAAGAGTGGTACCTCGTCTCGTACTGGATGGTAAAATCGGAACCTTGGGGTCTCCTTTCTTTCCCATAGTGGATAGCGTGCAGCAGGTAGGATACTTTAAGTAGACCTGTAAATAAAGCTATGGTCCCCGGCAACGGCGCCAGAAAACAGTACTTGATAACCCTCAACTGTAGGGGATCGAGATAGTCTTCGCGGGCAAGATAACCCAATTTATTGATTCGACACTTGGGGACACAAAGAATACATACATGCTTTGACAATTGAGTTGTCAATTCAACCGCACCTGAAATAAACACTTGCTTGCACAAAGGTATTAGTAGCAACTGTGATATGGTGGTAGTAGTGGTTTTGATAATAGTGGTGAAACAGCAAAAGTAAAAAAGCAAAAGTAAACAACTAGTAACCAGCAGGAAAGAAAACACTGTAGGCTAGGGAGATGGATGGTTGGGCGCTGCTTGGATGAGAACGAACATGTAATAGATTCTAACACGGGCAAGGCTCACAGGAAGGAAAGGATCATCTAGGCAAATATCAAACATCAGGCATGTATCCCAAGGTAGTTGTACGTGCTTGCAATAAGAACTTTGCACAACACATTTTGTCCTACCCTACTGCTACAAATGGGGCCAAAAGGAACTTAGTGAGATTAAGGTACTCCTGTCAAAGAGCACCGGAACAAAGCATTAACACTTCATGGATACACGGAATCCTCAAATTATAGTCCATCCCCTTTGGTGTCCCAAGCTGTCACCATTGGGATCGCCGGTTCCGGACTATAATAGGTGCATACAACTCATAGATAGGATCAAGAACACCACAAACTCAAGAAACAAAAGGGTGATCAGATCTGAAATCATGTCACTCGGGCCCAAAGTGGCAAGCATTAAGAGCAACAAGTTGTAACAGAGATAATAAACACCAAGTAGATGATAGGCAACATGCCCCCAACAATCTGATTGAACTATTACATGATCTAACTCATCCAATCCCTACCATCCCCTTTGCCTACAGCAGGGAATTACTCACACATGAGAGAGGAAGTCATGGAGGGGTGATGGAGAGGCGATGATGATGACGATGGCGATGATTTCCCCTCACCGGAGGCCAAAGCAGCCTCCAGATTTGCTCTCCCGGAGAAGAACAGAGGGTTGCGGCGGCTCCGCGACGTAGATTGGAAAAGCGACTTCTCTTTCGGGGTTTCTGCGTCGGGAGAATAAATAGGGGCCAAGGTAGGTCACCAGGGGGTGTGGGACCCAGCCAGGAGGGCAGGTGGCGCGGCCAGGGGCTGGGCCGCGCCAGGCACCCTCCTGGCTGCCCTGTGGCCCCCCTTTGGACTTGCGGAAGCTTCCGGAACGCTGATTTTTTTATATATATATTTTTTGGGATTTTTCCAGCATACCTAAATATCCAGAAACCTGCACAAAAGAAAATAGCACTGGTAGCTCTGCTGAAAATAGTGTCAGTCCGGGTTAGTTTCGTTCAAATCATGCAAGAATGAAGCCAAAACAATAGCAAAAGTGTTTGGAAAAGTAGATACGTTTGAGACGTATCACCAGCTAAGGATATCGATCCCTCCTCCTCAGGAAGGATCGGTCTCACGAAGACCGGCAACCTCTTGAAGACGGCGATCTTAATCAAGACGTGCATCGCGAGGCCCTACATCACCAAAACCTCTCTATCCCCCTGAAGCGAGCCTTTTGGTTCCCAAAAGACTCCACTCCAAGATGAGGGCAACACCTAAGGACACAAGCGCCTGATCCCCTCCCTTGTCAGGGACATGTAGCTTTAGTCCTAATAAGGGACCAGTTGGTCCCCGCGATAAAGGCCCGTGTGGGATCCCTTCCCCAGATGAGGAGGAAGAGGACTAAGGTCATAGTAGTTAAGTGTTAGCCAAGGCACGGTAGAAGGGGATGCCCATTCCCAAACCCCCAAGCTTGTAATCTCACCATGATCATCTCCACCGGAGAAATCCCATACATGCTGGAGTAGGGTGTTACACCATCACGGCGAACCGAACCTGGGTAGCTCCTTGAGTCTCTTGTGTGTATGCTTGTTTGATTCCATCGCAGATCTGACCATCTCCCTCGTCGGCATTGAGATCATGAAGCTAAGCCCCCCCTCCCCCCGTGTTCGAACTAAGGTTTTGGGGGATTACCTTCCAAATAAATATCTCCGACAGAAAGCGCATTGAAACTTCAAGCATTGAACAAACAAAAAATATAGATACGTTTGGAATGTATCAGCTATACAATGTGATGATCACTAGTTCTAGCAGCGAGTGAATCAATATATAGAATCAGAATGAATAAACCATATGATCCCCATAGTTCGGGGTGCTCGATTGCAACATATTTTTCACTTATCTAAATGCATAATGGTACTTGTTGACGGTGTTGAAGATGTCGTACAATCGATGGGCTAGCGACTTCGCATTGCGGTCATGGATCATGTGTAGGTCGTACTATCCATTGTGCTTTTGCTCATGAAACAAAGAATAAACGGCTTGCGAAAATCTTGTGCCTGTTTGCTTCATTCCTACAAAGTTCCGAGAAATGGTTAAGAACACATCGCACAGTAGCTCGCCCTCCATCATCGATTATATTATCATCGTGATCTATAGGAACAATGAGAAGGTAAAAAAAACATAATTTGACTAAACACATGTCGGTAGTGGTATCTGTGATGGACGACAACATCGAGGAAGCGGAGTGTACCTGACTACGGATGAATCCGAGATGCGTTGTGGGAGGCTGTAGAGGTCCCACAACTCTGGGGATTTCCGCAGAATATGGAGACAATCAGACAGAGCAATGGTGAGGAGCAGGGGTGTACTGGACAAAACTGATCCGAGAGGGGGATTTGAGTGGGTCGGGGGTGTCGGAGTCCTACATGAATGTGGTACGAACTTCCGCAACCCCCCCCCCCAAAAAGTTTTCATCAGATATGCGAGAAAACAGACATGTTGATCGGTCCACGGATGGATACAAGTCCTCTTTGGATGGAAAAACAAGTCCAAACCGCCTGATCCAAACGGTTGTGGAAGATTTGAGGGTCGGCATTGGAGATGTTCTTAAGAGTTTTATCTAAATTTAATGACTTGGGCTTATGTATAAATGTGACTCTATTAACATGTTAGCTAAGCTACAACTTATCGATTTCTCTTCATTAACTAGTATGCAACATCAATAAAATACTTATGATAACGTGCTAAGAAACAAGCATTGGGAGTGCTCTAATAGCCGATCTAAGAAACAACCTATTATATGAGTATTTCGGGAGTGCCCTAATAGTCATGTCCACGTAATACCGAACTTATAGGGTCATATACTTAATGGGTAGTACTATGTTAGATCACTACAATGAAGCAGAGAATTAAGGACGGACATCTAAAATTTCCAAAGGCTCCAAAAGAGTTTCGGATATTTTAGGTTGGTCACAAAGTGTTCAGTGAAGGTCCCGTATAGTTTTGAAGCATTTGAAAATGGTCCTAGGGATGTCCTGTATTATTTTAAATTGTTTCCACATGACCGCAAGGTGTCCTCGAACGAGAAGCGGGCCATGAGATCTCTCAAGTGGTAACCGAAATGGTCCCAAGACCTATCCAAATGTTTCTGAAACATCTGGAAATGGTCTCAAAACGTATCTAAATGGTTCCCAAAAGGTCACAAAATGATTGAAAATTCTCCCAAAAGGTATTGAAAGCTTCTGGAAGCTTCGAGAAGCTTTCAAAATATTCTGGGGTCACCTAAGTGGGCCGCACCCCCGCCTCGGGGATAAAGGCGCCACAAGGTCCCCAATTCCGCACGACGGAGGATTCTAACTAGGACTCCAAGGTGGAATGGCGTCCCACCAAGAGACCTAGTCCTAGTGGAACTCCCATCTGCCGGTCGGTCAACCCCCATGGTATGATCACCTATCTAAAGATGGCCAGGGGGTGGACAAGGCAATCGTTGCCTTTGGGTTGCTCCCTTCCCTACTGCTCCATGCTCCTCCACTTCTTCTATCAAGATCCATTCTAGATCACAAATCTTTAGGTTATTTTTCCTCTAGTTTTTTTGGTGTTTTTTCTCTCTAGACGGTGAAACCCTGCTGTATTCCTACTTCGAAACATGTCGACACCGATGGAGGGGTCATAACTTTGATCCTTGTTCCAGGGATGAAATTCTTACGGTTGGGAGGTTGTAAATTCTTAGTTGCGGGGATCTGCATCAATGCTCTTCACCAACTCAACTCTCCATTTTACTCGATGGTGAGACGTGAGACATATCTAAACTTTTGTTTGCATCTTCATGGATAATCTTGAGATCTTTATTCGTAGGTGGTAGGCCATTTTTTTTATTTTCTACTAGGTTACCCAACACAAAACTATCTTAAGTTTAACTATGATGCTTTGCTAACCCTAAAATGGAGGAAGAAAACAAGTATATATAGTCTAGGGGAAGAAGAGGGGATACATGGCCCATGGTTCGGTCCAGATCGCAGACATGTTCCAGACATCCAACATGTCCCGGACATACCGTGCTCCATGAGGTGTCAAACATCCAGTAGCTACCGGAAATTCTGTATTTTTTTGGTGTTTCAGTACTAAGAGCATATCCAGCCATTTGTCCGCCACAAGGCGATTTTCGACGTTAAGATAGCGCCACTTGGGGGGCTGTCGGCACTAAAATCGCCTTGAGGGTGACCGACCACCCAGCCGCGGCCCCAGGCACGAACCCTAGCCACCGAGATTCGGCGTATATTCCCCCCAAATTCAGCGCACATTTGGTTCAAATTCATAATATTTGGGAAAAATATAGCGAGTTCATAATATTTGGGCAAATTTTACATAAAACACTAATAAAAAACAAAACAACTACTCTATGCCCAAAAAGCGGTAGAGCTCAAAGAAGTCCTTGCCGGCGGCTCCTCCGGCGGAGCCGTCATCACTAGGCGGCTCGGGCTTCACGGCGGCGTCGCTGTTGCACCCCGTGTCGCCGGTGGACGATGGCCCCCTCCTCCTCCTCACCCTCTAGGACGGCGTGGAGGGTGTGGCCTGGCACGCCCCACCAACGGCGGCGGCCCGCCGTTTGTGGACGCCACTATCTTAGTGTGGCAACGCTGTAAGTAGGTGTTCCACTCCTGCTCGTTGTACAACGCGAACGCATGGTTGTTACGCACCACCTCCGGCATGGCCTCGCGGATGGCCTCGAGCTCGACGGTGAAGTCCTGGCCGCGTGGGATCAGAGGCACCGCGATGCCGTCGTTTCTGAGCACCCAGTTGTGTGGGGGGCGCGTGTCAGGCGGACATGGATAGTTCTCCTGACACAGCAGTGCCTCCTTCCACTCATGGAGCGAACGACGGCCGAAGTCGTTGGCCGCCGCTCCACCGTTGGGGAAGCGCTCTCCCATGTCGCCGGAGAGAGACGATGGGGGACGAGATGAGGAGATGCAGGCGAGGGGAGGAGTGTGTGCGGCGAGCTACGACGAGGCTTGAATTTTATAGCGGCGGGTGGGCGGGAGGGGTGTGGACGCGTTGCACGATTGGGCGGGAACACGCGTCGGTGCGGCCATTAAAGCGCCCGAGTCGATTGGACTGCTCGACGGTCGATTTGACTGCTCAGGATTGATTCGCCTGAGTCGCCGCTCGCGCGGGGAAGCCGAGGCGAGGCGATGAGGACGATGCCACAGAGCCGCTGACACAGCGGGTCCTCCCGATGGAAGGCTCGCAATTGTGCGGACGGTTTCCTTTTCGCGCGCTTTTCGTAGCGTCGGCTCCCCCAAGCGACCCCCAGCTGGGTTTGACTTGGGATCACCGGATGCAATTCCGACCCAATCCGATGAAATTTGGGCCGTTGCGGCGCGACTGGGCGATTTTTCTACACCCGGCGGTAATATCGCCACCCTGAGGGTTGTTGGGGGCACGGCTGGAGATGCTCTAAGTACTAAAAGGCGTTATGGAATTATGATAGGGACCGGACGTCCGGTGTCTCGGGAGGAACCAAACATCCGGCAGGCAGGACAAACCTTCTGTAAAAGCATCCTGGATTTTGGGCCGCTAGAGCTCTGTGGCGCTTGTCCTAGGTACCGTATGTCCGACAGTTGTAACTTCTCAGATTCCTTTGCTTGTCCTCTTTCGTCTTCATGATCCTTCTCTCCCGACATCACTTGACCTTGCCTCTTAGCTTATCCATGGTTTGTCCCTTGGTACCTATGAATGCACAACATTTTCGTTTGAGATAGTAACCATGTCTCGCAGGTGAAAGAAGGTTTCAATAAGGAGTGAGTTCACCTTGACTTCGATGCTTGAGCTCTCGTCAATGGCCCACTTTGAGGTATGGGATTGATGGCGATGTCTCATGGATGCCCCGCTACAGTACCTAGCTACGAACAGATCTAGTGTGGGCATCGGCGTAGTCCTAGGCTGGCTGGCACGTCAATGAAAGTTTCAGGCGTTCGATATTGTGTGGGCGTCGGCCTAAGAATACGACGATCGTCAAACGAGAAGGGTGCTGATACATAGCAAGGATAGGGAGTAGGCAAAAGTGGACAACATGATCTCGAAGGGGGATTTGTGTGTGCCTAGGGTGTCGGAGTCCTACGTGGTGGTAGTTTGAAATTTCGTAAACCTTTTTCCGATTTGCATCCAAACTTACGAGAAAATGAACACACAAATCGATTCCTAAAACAACACAAGATCGCATTAGATAGCAAAACACATTTAAACATTGCATTTCAAACATTTTTGGCGATTTCAGGCTCCACTTTAATGATACCCTTATAATGAAGAAAAGAGTAGAAGGCTTTGGGCTCGGGCTGCGCCCAAGATGCCTAGGAGGCTGGCTAGATGAATTTGCGGGATCTTCTATTTTGGTATCCAAAGATTGGATGAAACTGTGGGACGCTCAAGTTCCATCTAAATTAAAGATTTTCATATGGCGACTGACACTTCATTTGTGGCCAACCTTTGATGTTTTACAAAACCGAAAGATGTCCACAACTGGTTATTTTCTGTAAGGGCTTCGCTAGAGATTTGCATATGGCGACTAGAACTTCATTCGTTCCCAACCTTTGATGTTTTACAAAACCGCAAGATGCATTCACTTATAGGTTGCTCTATGTCGACATGATTGAACATATGATGAATACCAATGAAGGTTCAACGAGGAATTGGTTATTTTCTATGAGGGATTCACTATAGCATGATGAGTTCACTCGAACGTCGATCATTTTGGGCGACTTGGTACGCTCGAAGAAAGGTAATTCATGAAGCGATATTCAAATCCCCACCTATCCACACATTTGTTTATAGATAGCTTCATTGTCGGCCTAAATGTTGTTGATCTTGAAGAGCCGATTCAACTGATCACTGGAAGGAGATAAGCCCGAGAACCCTTGGTGTCAGTCACCTGATGGTCTACTTAAAATGAATATGGACGCTACAGTAGCAAGAAACTTTCTTGTCGATGTCTTAGCTGGTGTTTGTCGTGATTCATGTAGTGTTTATGAGGGTTCATCGGCGATCATATTCATGGACATTCCAGCTCCATCAGTTCTGCAACTCTTGCATACTTCTAAGCACTAGGGTTGTCGGATGACTTGTTGGTATAGAAGGTTTTTATTGTTTTGGATTGTCTTTCGGTGGTGAAAGAAACTAAAGATGGAGGAGGAGGTTCAAATGGCGCTATAATCAGAAAAATAAAAATCTTGTAATTTAGTTTTTTATTCTTTCTCTTTTACTTTCGAAAGTAAAAAATAGAAAAACTAATGTTAAATCTCATAGCCTAGCATGGTTGAGTAATCCTCATGGTCATGTCCTGATTTCTATGAATATCGTTGTTAATCAATAAAATGATTTTTTTTTCTAAAGAGCAAGCACGTGTTATTTTTATTCACTAGTCCAATCCATTGCACATGGCAGCAGATATCTTAAAATATTTCAAGCCGATTTGAATAATATCTTGCTGACCATAAATTCAGACCTCAGGACACAGGACAGGAGCAGTACCATGCACCATTTCGTCCCCACGATCGACCAATCTACATCGTCGGACGGGTGACGATGGTGCGTGGACAAGCGCACGGTCCAGATCACTTGCCTCTCCATCCATCCAGGTCGAGAGAGACCCGAGATCTTGTCGCGACAGGATAGGCGCGTGGGCCCTGCCGCGCCATGATCATTATTCGGACCCCCCGCGGTCCAATCAGCCTTTCCTGCTCAGTGGGTCCTAACCCGCTGCCTATGCCTGCACACAGTTCTGCCTTTCATTTGCCATGGGGCCCACATAGCAGTGGGCAGAGTATCGGCCGGTTGTCGCTGTACCACACCACTCGGTAAGTTAAATATTGTCAGGAGAGGGCCCGCATGAATGGACCGCAGATGCTGGCCCACGGAAGTATGGGACCCAGCCACCTTTTCACTTGTCCCAAAACCCAGACGTGATGTGCCACTTCACTGGCAATGTGCAGCAGCCGAAAGGAGAGGAATGGTCAACCGGAGGGACAGTATAAAGGCAAGCCAACGCGCTGCGCTGCCGCTGCGCTCTCTCTGCAAAGACGACGAGAGCAGAGGAATACCGTGGCGGCAAGGCTAGCTTTCTTCTTTGCTCGCCATCTCAAGGGGTCAGGTCGTCCTTGCCTGCCATGGAAATCTGCACCGCCGCGGCGCCGCTTGGGAGAACGGCGACGGCAGCGAGCTGGCGACGAGTCGACGACGGGGAGCGGCCGCCGCATCCGTTGCCGCCCCGGCCGGTGCGCCTTCGTTGGTTTTCGTTTCGATTCTCAACATGCCTCCCGGTTGAATTATTCAGTCGATCTGCCTCTTTCTTTCTAACTTGCGCCCGGGTCTCGTGTTGGTTACCTCAAAGTTCGAACTATTGTTGTTTCCGTTGGTTACTCGCGATGGATTTTCTCCTTTGGGTGGTCGGATGGAGTAACTTTTGAGCATCGTTTTTCTTCAAGCCTCGGGGGTTTTGACGTGTTTCCTGGTAGCTTTTGCCCAACGCACTCCTCCGGCTTGCTATCGTCAGTGCTAGCAGTAAAAGTTGTTAGCACTTCTGACACTACCAATGCAATGCTAGTATCTTAGCACGAAATCATAGGTATTTTGCTTATGTGGCATGGTACATAATGAAGGAAAAGAAGGAGGTTGTATCTTAGCTAAGATACAATCCTTGCACGTGGCCATATGTAAAAAGCATGACTAGAGCAATTACATGTATGCATGAAGACGAAGGTAAAATCATTAAATAAGATACAACCTTTAATATACAATGCATTATGATAGTTGTATCTTAAGTTTTAATTGCTCCTATGATATTGTACTAAGAAACAATGCAATGAAAAAGCTTTGAAGCACCGTTTAACCGAATACAGTAATCAGTGTATCCTATAAACCTCACAAACAGGAAAAGAACCATGCGAAAATAAAAGGAACTGGGTAATTGGCTAATTGCTGCTTCGCCTATCGTCGAGGTGACGCATGTGCTCCTATCGTGAAGCACAGCTTTCAATAGGCTTACCAGCCTATGCCGGCAATGACTACTGTACTACTCGCCTACTGGAGTCACCATCACTCAATCCTAGTGGAGAGCACAGGAATGGGACGTATGCGGGCCCACCCGCCGATTGGTGGCCCTACGAGTCCCCCCACCCGTCCTTTCGTGGGCCCGCACTAGCGTCCGTAATTATCGCAGCCTGGTCGTTGTCGGCGGCGAACGTGTCGGCCTGCCACTGTGGATATTTGAACATACATAGGGCCCACGATCAACTGGGCACCCTCTCTGTAGTGTCAAAGGAAAAAACTCATCGCCATCTACTAGGGTACTGTACAATTTTGTAGCACTAGCATTGGACTGCAGCGGATCCCAGGGTACATGATTAGCAAAGGAAACCGAGACTTTTAGAGTGTGCAAATCACAGATTTCCATTCACGTGGCGAAGAGAAATGTCGACAACATCAGTCGCACAGGAGGAAGACGGCCAAAGGCCTAATTACAAAAGGGGGACGAGGGGCATAGCAACATTGTCTCAACTTGCATCTATCACATCAGTTTTAGCGGGACTCAATCCCAAGGAGTGCACCCCAACGCCGTGGCAACATCAAATGACGAGAAGGCCTCAGAAAACTTGTGGCCTATAAAAATTCATGTGTTAGTTGCTGATTTGTTGGAACAACAACCGTTGTATCAAGGTTATTGGTTGGTTGATGATACTTTAGTTTCTTCAACACAGCCAAGGTACTACTTGACAGCAAGAAATGCTGACTTACCAGTTGTACTTCACAGGTCAGGATCTAAACCTTGCTCAGTTCCTGAAAAAAAGGGAAATGATAAGATGCTTATTTTTACATGGTTCTCGAGCGATGATTAATAATGACTCCTTTGGCATCAATTGAAGCCATTCCTTACTAGTTCATACTAATTGCATCAAATTAACCAATTATCTTAAGACAGAAGAAACATTGAACCGATAGCAGGACGATCTTAAGAACCAAAGTACCTGTTCCTTCTGCTTTTGGGTGGCTTCAACCTTTTTCATGTACTCGTCCGTGATTTTCTGTAGAATTTGTACGACAAATTAGTCTTAGTCCCCAATGCATCTTTGTACTACTAAAGGGAGACATGGCAGTGTGTATCCTCACTTGTAGATCAGCTGATAAGTCCTTCACATTATCCTCGGAAAGTTTCTTTTCCTGTGGATACAAGCGCAAGCTGTTAATTTGAGGGAAAAGGCAAATGGTCTCAATGAACTATAGTACCAACTGAGAAGAGCAAACCTTCTCTAGCTTATCGTAAGCTTTTATTGCGTCTCGTCTTATGTTTCTTATAGCGACCTGAAAAAATAGTTATAATTAACATGCATTATTATTAGAGTGAATTCAGTTTTAACTCTCTACTTTGACATTTTTTACACTAAGCCAATTTAGCAGATTTTCATCCGGATTACCCCATTTTGCAGAAGTTTTGCTGGGTTTTTACCCCTTTTAAATTTGAAAGAGCGATCGAACAGGTGTGTCCCGGCTGTCGGGTACGTGTAAGGTGCCGTGTCGCGGTTTTCCATATGAGTTTTTTTTAACATGAACGGTTTGAATGGCTTAGTCAGACAAGTTTTTTTTTCTCACAGTCGTCAAGGTGTACATACGCAGTGCTTGCAGTTGGTTTTGCTTAGCATTTGCAGGCGGTGCGTGGGGACAGGTCCGGCTCAGGGACACAAACCGGTTCAGGCGCGGGAAAAACGCAAGGAGGAAAACCACAATGTGGATTGCCATGTGTACCTGACGGCTGAGAGACACCGCAGATTACTCACAAAATTTTAAATGGGGTAAAAAAATGGAAAAGCATTCACTACAAAAACAAGCAAACGTTCCGCTACATAAGGTAATCCAGATAAAAACTTTTAAATTGGGTAATTACTAATTAGCATAAAAAATATCAAAATGTGAGGTAAAAACTGGAATTCACTCTTGTTATTATAATCAACTAAAAAGAAGAAAATCACAGTATGTTATTCAAAATATTGTGCAGCTCAACATGGTGTAGTCTCTACATCTTGATATAGGGGGAGGATCGAGGGTGCAAGCCTGATGTAAATTAATTACTATTTTCTCTGAAGTAAATCTTCATCAAGTCAGCTGACCAAACCTCCTCCCATGACAAAGGCATATATACTAAAGCATGTACAGATTTTTTTTTAGTTTGTTTTTGCCGGGAAGCATCTACAGACGTTAGAAGAACAGCAGAACATAACAGAACAGAGATCAACATGTGTTTTACCAAGTTCAGAAAAAAACATTATCATACACCAATTTATATGTAACAGCAACAGTAAAGAATGTGTGATTTAACAAGTTTCATGAAACATCTACAGTTCATACTATGGTTCTTGCTGAATTCTATCTAATGTACATCGGGATCACAACAGAAGTAACTTGTGAAGGTGACATCAAATATTTTATCAGTAAATGCATAAAAGCTTCAGATATACTTCAAACTGTTCAAATAATAGTGTAAGTACGGTGGCCAATCAGAAATAAAATGCCCGAAAAATGGGGTACAGAAAATTAAGCACTTGTATAAAATGTAATTATAATTATTCTGCTGAGAAGAATGTAAAATGCGTGCAGAGGTGAGATTGTACCTTGCCTTCTTCAGACAATTTGGCTACGGTTTTTGCCATTTCCTGCCCCATGAAAAAAGAGAAGATTAGTTGGGAGAAAGCTATAAGAATATTGGACATGTTATCAAGGCTATAGCAAACTCCCATGCTTGAAACAACTGCACTAAAGTAGTGTTACAACACTTACCAGATAATCCATCTAAAGACTCCCCCTTAAAAAACATGCCCTTTTTATGTATCATGTTCAAAGGAATTTCTGCTCTTCTTTGAGGTAAAGAATGTTGTATTTTTATAGTGCTGGCCATCAGTGAGGGTGCTACTTAGGGGTCACTTAACTTTCAGAAACATGTTTTATTAGAACTTTAGAGCATCTCCAACAGCCGCCCAAAACCTGCTCCGCGCGCTCAAATATTCGTTTTTTGGGCGCCGGTCAGCTCCAAGAGAAGCTGTAAAATAGTGCGGGCGCTGAAAAGTTTTGGGCACGCGCTTAAAAACGCTATCGCGCGCAGCATATTTTGGGCGCCGGATTGCTCGTGCTTCACAATTTGCACTGCGTGTTTTTTGGGCGTGCGTTTTTGGGCATCTGGTAAAGCAATGTTGGTCCGGGCGCAATAAAAATGCTACAGTGGCGCGCTAAAACTTTTATTGGGCCCGAAACTTTTGTGCGGCTGTTGGAGATGCTCTTAGAAGTGCTATTTTTTTTCCTTAGGTGGTGTCTATGTCTCATATATGAATTGTGTCTAGTTCATACTATAATGGTCTGCATGTCAAGAATAATTGTTGTCATCCCGAAAGAATATTAACACCAGGAAGAATAAAAAGATACAATCATGCAAACTAAAGCTTGATCAAATGAGCCAGAATTTAAATGCACCATACTACTAGTTTAAGCATAAAAAGTTGGAAATGCACATACCTTTCTGCGGTCAGATGTCAATGGTGGGACAGTAACTCGTATCACTTCTCCATCATTGCTTGGTGTTACCCCAATATTTGCAGCAACTATAGCTTTCTCAATGAGCTTGAGGCTGCACAGTATATTTATGTCAACAACTCAGGACTTATAAATCAATACCAAGTTACATCTAAATGTGGGATGGTAAATAGCTTACCAAGACTTGTCATATGGCTGGATAAGAAGAGAAGTCGCATCTGGAGTATTTATCTGTGCAATAGTCTTCAAGTTTACAGGAGTTCCATAGTACTCAACCTGTAAGGAATTATTCTTCAAATGAGCAGCTTCACCTTTGTACAGTAACCTCTTTGTGCTTTGGTCTTAATTGCAGACGCTAATTCAATTGTTTCCAAACGATGTCGGTGAATTGTATCGACCACACATTTTTCCACTGATATCAGTTCAGAATTTAATGGTAAGTTCGTAACCATTAGACTACCACAATGACTACTAGTTTGATGGCAGTGGATGGAGCGTTAGGGCTCCTGCGGTCGCAGTGCAGCTGTGGATGGTCATTGGATCTGGGCGGCCAGATCTGGGGCTTTGAAGGTGTTCTGGCAGGTGCACAGTTGTCGACTTGTCGGCTGGAGTCTCATGCGGCGGATCCGAATGAACATCTTGTCTTCGGCCGGAGGCCGAAGCCGGTGATAGTGACATCATCGAGGTGAAGCTTTTATGCGGTGGAGCGGCATTCCATGTGACGCATCGACGGCGTGGAGTCTCGGCAGCGTGGCGCAGCAGGGTCGACGGTTGCGTCGGGATGGACGCGCGTAGGGAGGTGGCGTTGTCTAGCATCGTGGCGGCATCGACAGCAGGCCTGGCAAGGTCAATGCGCCGGTACCTGTTCTGAAGATGGATCGCCGGAAGACGGTGGCAGCAGCCTCTGCAGAGTGCGCATGCGGTGCCCGCTGAGAGTCCGCTGGACCGGTTTGAGCCCCCGACCCGCCGTTGGGCGGCTTGAAAGGGTTTAGATGTTGGGCTTTGGTGTGAGGTCTGGCAGGCGGCTCCGACCATGTGCACCTCCTTCATCAAGTTGATAGGAGTAGCGACAGATGTTGCCAAGAAGGTGGCTTCAGATTTATTGATGTATTACTTTGTGAGGTCTTGGTGAATAATTAATAAAATGGCTGTGTGCATCGCTCGACGCAGAGGCCGGGGGCCATCCTCCTTTTCGAAAAAAAAATGACTACTAGTTCACACGTAGCCTAGTTATATAGATATTAAAAAACATAATATGGGATAATAGGAGCCATCACGCAAATTTTACTTTCAGAACAGAAAAAGGGAACAAAGCTAAATCATCAAACCTCAATCCTGTCAAGCATAGCCGGGTTTGCCCTTCCAGTCCTCACAGTATTGAAGTTAGTTTGCATGGTTTCAATTGCCTTCTCCATCTTCTCTTTCTGACAATGCATAATGGCAGCTAGTTAGCACCGAACATACAAGACTTTACCAGGCAAACATTAACATTTAATAGAGTTGCAGTGCATTTACAGCTTGTTCTTCAATGATTGTCTTTTCTGCCTCAATTTCTTCAATAGTGGCATGCCTCAAAACTGCTCTGATACCATGATAATCACAAGTTAACGAAGATTAATTTCAAGCTCAGTAGTGAGTGCAAGAAATATTTAAATGCAAAACTACTCGCCTCTTGTCTGAGTATTGAAGAACCAAGGGGAGACCAAAGAAGCCCAGTGCTCCAGAATGAAGTTTCATGAAGCTTGTGGACGAAGTCAACAGGGATGAACGATTTGAGAGACAGCCACAACCTGTGAAATACAGTATTCTCTGATGAGATCATGCCACAACATTCAGTTATAACAGAAATATGTTAATAAGGTAGAAGCAGTACTGATAAACAACCACAACATGAAAAATGCAGTATGCTCTGATGACTGATATGGGGCCTCGCCTCATTATTCGTTACTGATGAAATTGTGCGAATACAGCTCTTATCTACACTATGGTTACTTATAGCCACATTGGCTACACCTGTCTCACCAGGCTTCCACCACAAAAAACAAACAAGGGACTAATTTCATGTGATACATCAATTAATTCAAGGCCTCAGTCATTTCCAATGATTCATATTTTTGGAAGAAGGATAGCAACCGTCAATGATTTCCTGATATCCACCCATTAAGTGGAAAGAAATTGTATTTCCAACAGCCTGGAGAAGACATTAAAACTTTCTAGATCCTAGAATTTGGAGTTCAGGACTTTGGAGCGTTTGTGAGATGCTAAGGACATGAACTCGAAACTACAATTGAAGTAATATCTATGTTTATCACAAGTATCGAGAATTTCAATCACATATCCAAGTGCATAACACGAAATGGCCCAACAATTATGCTACATCCTACATATAGCTTATCATAGCATTGTAACTCCAAATCCAATTCAGTCTTAGTTTGTCTGTGTGTTGACAGTTAAAACCGCAACATCGCAAATACAATGTTGTAAGAATAACATTTCTAACATATGAGTTTTAGAAAAAAAAAAGTAGCATTACAAGTTCAATGGCGCGATGCAAACAGCAACGTTGCTCCACTGGTCTCGCACAGGTTTTATCGTAACAGAAGAAGCGATGAAAGCACCGGCATTAGGATCAGCTACCACCGCATTCCTGACCAGTGGTTCGTCTTAGCGCGGCAGAGCTTACTACGCCTCAACCCGTGTGATATCATAAATGATAACCGGCAAATAAGGGTAATACTCGCGGGTTTCAACGAAGCGGGAAAGCGCGGGGGGGGGGGGGGGGGGGGAGGGGCTACCTGAGCGCTGGGGGAGACGGGCGGATGATAGGGCGCAGGGCGGGGAGGCCGCCGCCGCAGGGGAGATGGCGTGGAGAGCCATGGCGCTGCAGCAGGCGGAGTGGGAGCGAGAGGAAGGCCGAGTGGAGAGTGGTGGATTGGCGTGGAAATTGTGGATAAGGAGAGAAGCAAGGGACAGGGCCGAAGAGGTTTGCGAGAGGGTGTTTGGGTTTCAGTCGAAAAACAAAGGGCGTGTTTGTTCTTTGCGGTAAACTATCGACCCGTCGCACAGAATTGGCAGCGTAGGAGGGATTTAACTCGGCCGGCACAGTTTAGCGTTCTATACAATTATTAATTTTATTAAGAACCTTCTAGAAGGTTTCTGATCAGATCAAGTTCGGTTTCTTTTTTCTATTGTTTTTTACCCACTTTCTCTGACATTTTTTCTTTTCGAAAAGACTTCATTAAAAAATATTTGGAAATTTCAAATAATGTTTGATATTTTAAACTTTGTTAGGAACATTTCAAAAAAATCTTCACAAATTTACAAAATCTTTGTGTTTTTAAAAAATGCTCATGATATTTTTAAATGTTTGAGATTTTCAAATTTTGGTTTTAAAAATTGTTCACAAATTTATTTAACCTTTTCATTTAGAAAAATCAGGAATTTTCAAAAAATATTTTTGGTTTAAGAAAAATGTATTTATTCAATAGTTTTTGCACTTTCAAAATAGTTCCCAATTTTAAAAATGTTCGAAATTCTCATAAAATGTTTGTGTTTAAAAAAAAATGTTATCAAAATTGAAAGAAAATATTTTTCAAAAAAACTTTTAAAATAAATATTTTCATAAAATATCCACGCATATTCCAAGAAAAACAACTAGAGAGTTATATATATATATATATATATATATATATATATAAGGAAATAGAAAAACCATGAAGGAAAGAAGCGCTCGAAGAGCGAACGCCAAACTAAAGAGCAATGCTACACGCACGGACCCATCACGGGGTTTTACGGGCTAATTAGTACGTGGCATGATTTAATTAGCCTAATGAAGGGAGATGGGCCCATCTGGATAGAAATCAAAGGGGCTTTTAAAGAGATATGGAAGGAGACCCCGTAAAGCCCCGAAATTGTCCGTGAACCTAGCATTTTTGCAAACTAAATGTGTTGGTGGTCTACGATCTTGCCCTCTGCGACATCCCTCCAGTTTGACGCAGTATGCCTCAAAATAAAAAGTGCACCAAAAGTATGAGACTATCGCTGAAGGTTACAGTACTGCGCCGGTTCATTTTGGTTGTTTTTTTTAGTTTTCCAGCTTAGGTTCAGTTTTGTTTAGTTTTTTTGTTTTTTTGCTTTGTTTTTTCTTATCATGTTTTTGGAAGTTTTTTTTGTTTTGTTTTTGTCATTGGTTATTTTATTTTTTACGGTTTTCAATGTCTTAGTATTTTTTATTTTTAGTTCTTTGTTTTATGTTCTTCATTATTTTTAATTCATTTTCTTTGTTTTTCACGGATTTTTGTTTTCTTTCTTTTATTGCATTTTTTGTTATTGACCTTTTTCATTCTTTCTTTACTATTTTTATAGATTTTCCATATAGACGCTTACCATTTCTTTATACTTGTTTAACATTTTTTTTAATATATGATTAATATTTTTTCACACGCATTTGAAATATTTATGAATATATGATTAATATATTTTAAATACATGATCAGTATTTTTTAAGTACACATTTTTTGAAATGCTTCATTCACATTTTAAAAACCTAGATTAACATTTTTTTCAAATGCTTGGTTCATCATTTATCTATACATATTTGACATTTTTCAAATATCAAATTAATATTTTCTTAATACATGGTCAACATTTTTTCTATACACAGTTAACATTTTTAAAATATTTAGTTAGAATATTTAAGATTGTAAATTTACATTTTCTAACACTTGGTCAATATTTTTCTATACAAATTTAACATTTTTCAAATGCTTGATTAACATTTTTAAAATATATATTTAACATTTTTTTCAAAAGCTTGGATTAATATATTTGAAGTACATGATCAGCTTTTTCCACAAACATTATATATTTTTATATTTTTTCAAATGTTTTATTTCATTTTAACTTATTTATTTAGATTATTTAGAAGTACAAATGAAAGAAAAACATGAAGAAAACAATAAAAAACAAGGCAGTGGCCTCCTGCCCGCCAGGTTCGGCTCATCTCACGTTCGCCTTGACGTGAGACTTTGTTTCTTCTCGTAAATGTGGAGACATATCAGCGCGCGTGTTTGCTCAAAAAGGCAGAATGCACAATATCTCAAGATTTTTTTTATGGATCGTGTGACAACCCACTCTATGCAACGTACTATGTGATTGCCTCAAAAATTTGCATCCCTCTAAAAACAAATTACCTCAAATATCATCTCAAAATATATTTGCATCAAATATTCTTGCAAATACACTCAACATTGTCCTACCCAAGATAATTTCACACAAACATTTGCATTCATGGTAGGAAAATTAATTACGGACAATCTAACTGTAGGTCAATTATATTTTTCATTCTTTCTTTTGTGTTCTTCATTCGTTTTTTCTTTTCATTTTCTTTGTTTTTTGTTTTTATTTGTTTTATTATTATTTATTTATTCATTGTTTTTTACTTTTATTATTATTTCTACACTTTTTTATAGATTTTTTGTATACATGCTTACCATTTCTTTATACCTTTTTAACATTTTCTAAATATATGATTAATGGGGGTTTTGATGATTTGCCCCACCTTACTTTTTCATTTGATGATTTGCCACGGGTTGTCTCAATGACGGGTGGACCCGGACCCCACTTGTCATTCTTAGAAGGGGGGCAAATTAACCAATGGCAAAATAAGGTGGGGCAAAAGATTAAATTTGCCATGATTAATAGTTTTCTCACACATTTAATATTTTTTAAATATATGACCGCACCCTATCTAACCCTCAGGTATGAGGACTGTGCTTTCTGCTTGCATAGGAGGGTAGCGGTAGTACTGGACTCCCACAAGCAGTTGTATCGGTGCACGCTACAACCCGCCAGGTAGCAGTTGTACCGCTTACACTGACGGGTTGTATCGGCCACCTCTAGCCACTACTCCAAGTGCAAGATAAAGGGAATTCTTGTGTACCCAAGAATTTGAGATGGCTCATACGTAAGATATGGCTTAGGATGGTGACCTTAACGTTTATATAGTGTAGTATACATTCCATTGTTGTCTGATGCAAAGAGAAAAAACAACAAATGGAGTGACTTTCAACATATTAAGCATATAATTAACCTTAAGTCCATATATTGCAAAGAAAGCAGAACTTCTTCCCAATGGGAAGGGCGATAGCCGAGGCCATCATGTTTGAGCATGTTTGGCTTGACTACACGAAGATATATCTTGGGTTCAATACCAATGCTCTTCTTTGAAGAACATTTGTCACCAAAAGTGATGACAGTGAAAGAATTAGGTATATTTATGCATAATAGAAGGAGTGGTTTTTATGAATTAAACAACACTTTTCCCTATGTTCATGCTTACATCTAAGTTAGATAGTACGTTAAGATAGGGTAGGCATGCAACTTTTTCAAAGCACAATACTTGAATCAATGGAATCTATTAGGTCGTGCCTTAACTCTCAAAATCTTGTTGCATTTAGAGGCTTCGTGAAGATATCTGCGAGTTTCTTATCGGTGCCAACATAAGATAGCTCAATATCACCCAGCTTCACATGATCCTAAATGAAATGATGATGAATCTCAATATGCTTTGTCTTGCAATGTTGAACGGGATTGTAAGAGATCTTGATAGCACTTTCATTGTCACTTAGACCCGTTGTTTGTCGCCTTCCTGGAGGGACCCGAGGAGTGGCTACAGGTGGTGGCAATGCACTAAGGGACCTGAGAGGAGGAGAAGCTCTAAAACCATCGCTTGTAGTGGCACGGAGGGACCACCGACACGTGCCTGAAGGGAGCTCCAATCCGCAATGGAGCTCAGACTGTTTGTTTATGTTTTCCTGAAGGGACCTCCAAGCCGCAATGCTTCAAATATTTAATGTTTTTACAGCCAATAGAAAGTCCATGCTGACACACCAACCAATGTTAATTACAACATGGCAAGTTGCTATCAATTCCTGGATTATTAAAATTAATCCAAATTAAATATAATTAAAATTAATCCATACATATTGGCTCTTGTGTAAAACCATCAGTAGTTCAAGTATATCTTGTACTGATGATAAACTAACTGAATTTTATTATCTCCTTTGCATGAAAAATGAACTAATGATTGAACCAATCTTCGTGATTGAATCAACCGATTGTGTCTGCAGAACTCAGTTAATGTTAGCATAACTGAAATTGTTTCCAAATGCTCCAAACTTTCGCTTAATAACCAAAATTTCTGCAATTTTTACCTTCTTTAGAGAGGATCAATAGAAGCACGAAGGCAGGGGATCTTGGAGTGTGGGCGAGCGTGGATCATCGGTGAGCGTGCACGCGCCCGAGCGTGGGCGACAATTGGGTTACAACATCGCCGCTTTTTGGTCACCAGAGGAGCCAAGTGACGAGCTCCAGCAACGGGGAGCGGTGAACCACGACTTCCAGGTGAAAAAACAAGCGATCGAGAGGGCAAACGTGGCTCAGAGGACCATCAAAATAGTCTGAAGCTTTTGAATGGCTCGACGAAGCCAAAGGAGGCGCGATGACATCGAGCTCTTGTGGAGAAGTGGCGACCGAAGTGGGAGGAGATGGTGGCAATTCCATCGATCCACGACTTTCTAGCAAGCGTGGCTCAAGGATGGTGTAACTATCAGCGACGTGAAGCTCCTAGTTTGCCCGGGAAGGAGGTGATCGAGCTGTGGCTAGCGATGATGGATGCACATGTGGGCAAGCTGGTGGGGCGGTGGTCGAGCTGCACAGGTGTGGTGGCGGCAATTGCCTTTGTGGTAGAGGCGTAGGTGGCCGGAGGCGGCGCAGGTGGACAGTGATGACTGGTGACCATACGGAGAGCAACTCTAGCACGTACGCTATATTTGGTTTGTGGGTCGTTGTAAATCGGATATGCAGTACAAAAGTTGCTGCGGCAGAATAGATATTCCATCCTCGATCGACATATTACATATTTGAACGAAAGATTGTTCGCGGTACATAGTATAGCCTGAGCACGCAAACACGATTAAAAACCCTAATATTTGGCCACCGGAGGTCGCCGGGTAGTAGATAGGTCATTGAGGAGGAGGCGGAGCTCACGGCTTGGGGACGAAGTGGACGCATGTCGCCAGGTATTTCTCGTAGATGACATCGTAATGAACCCTGGCCACGGTGCAAAGTTTGTCTGCGCCAACTTGGCGGACAAGTACCGAGAAGTTAGCGGCGCAGAGAGACTCCTCAGCGCGGCATAACTTCGCAGTAATCGACGCAAGTTGTTGCCCTAGCTCGGAGAGACGCATCCACTCGTGGTTGACGTCTTCGTCGCTGCCACTTCGGAAGATGAAGAAGTCGTGCTCCCCTGGAGCTACCGACCCCGCCGTCTGCACTTCCTTCACCCGAGCCGCCGTTTGCGCCACGAACGAGCATCAAACGCCATCTAATTGCTCGTCGGAGTTGGCTAATCTACTCGACGGAGAGAAGAACTTGTGACGGAGGAGGGAGAAAAGGATGAGGGACGGGAACCCTAAATCACCCCCGCACCGTAGATATAGAGCCCGAAGCGCTCGTTTGCGTGACAGCCGCAATTTTTTTGCGGGTCAGAAAAATTATGGCGGTTCTGCTTTAACCCGAAACTTTGTCCGTCCGTTAAAAATCCCGCATATATACATACCGGCGGTGGGATGACACATTTGCTAGAGTTGCTCTGATAGTTTGTGATTGACATCTTTTGGACCATCCTAATAGTTTGGCTTGTCTTTGTGGATTTAAAGTTATTCATTGTCTTCGGCCAAGGTTTTCTTGATTTTTTATTTGAGGGGTTTGATACAACTCTACTGCTCCCTACAGATATGTAAAGGCATACAGATTGGGTCATGAGGTATAGAAAGCCACATGTGGCGACTCGGAGCAAGAGAAGTTGCAAACTTTGCAAGATTATGGGCTTCAACATTTGATGATCTGCCTTCAAAGATGAACTGGCAGCACTCAAATTGCTTCTTCCTCGTATTTATTTCCTTGATGACTACACTTTTAGTTCCACCATCACCAGAGTTTATATCTTGGACAATACCCTTCGAATCACATGCGATAATGCTCTTGCCAAAGAGAAGGTCTTCCACCAGTGCTTGTGCCTCCCTGCACGCGAGCGCCTCTGCACACCTTGGCTCGACTATGCCTCTAGTAACTAGAGCAGAAGAACCCAGGAAGAGTCCCGTTTCCGAGCAAGCAACAGCCGAGGAGGCGCAAGCCATCCCATATTTAGAAAAGCCTCCATCCACATTGATTTTCTGATAGCCGGTCACTGATACGTCCCAAACGTATCGATAATTTTTGCTTGCTCCATGCATGTTTTGTGTGATATTGCTATGATCTAGATACACTTTCATACACTTTTGATCATATTTGGACTAACTTATTAACTCAGTGCACCACAGTGCCAGTTCCTATTTTTTGCTGTTTTCTATTCCAGGTTTCCCCCATATTAAAAGTGCTCCAGAAATTCGGGAAAAATCGGATAAAAAATCAGCGCAACGGAAGCTTACGGAGCCCCGAATGAGGGTCGGGGGCCACCACCAGGTGCCCAGGAGGCCACCTGGCGCGGCCTAGGGTCTGGCCGCGCCAGGGGGGTGCCTGGACTCCTGGTGGCCCCCCTGGCTGCCCCCCCTTCGCCTATTTATTCCCCGTGACGCGAAATCCCTAAAGACAGAACCCTTTTTCGCGATCTCGCCTCTGTTCCGCCGCCGCCGCGCTTCCAAGATCGGGAGCGCCAACAGACTTCTTCCCGGCACCCTGCCGGAGGGAGGATCGACCTCCGGGAGCTTCCCCTCAACCATGGACGCTTCCCGGATGTGCCGTGAGTAGTTTCCTTTGGACCATGGGTCCGTGATCAGTAGATATGTGATGTTATCCTCCCCTCTTTGTTCTTCATGGTTTAGACCTAGTGAGCTTCCCTACATGATCAAGGCACATATGTAATCTTTCTGATGTTTCTATGCTGAGTTTGATGGGATCTAATGGATTATGAGATTATGTTCAGATTGTGATAGAGTGATATATTTGGTTCTTATCTTTTATATTTTTGTTCCTAAGTAATTTTTGCATGTTCTCCGTTGCTGTTTATTGCTTTTTCCAAGTAGTAGGTAGTAACTCCAAGAGGGAACGTTATGCTCGATTGTGGGTTCATGCCCCGTGATGACACGCTTGAGTGACAGAAACATGAGTCTAGGGGATGTGCTGTTTCCACAAGGGGGAGAACAACGGTGCTTGTAACCGCGGTTGCAAGGATTGTTTACTTTACGCAAAGTGCTTTTAATGTAGTTGTCTGTTGCTTTGGGTTTACACTTTGGGTGGGGCTCGCAACTTAATACCAGCGAGATGTTTTGGATAGATATCTCAAGGTGAATGATTAGTAGTAGATGCAGTTGGATTTCGTTCTACTTATTTTGGCGTACCGCCCATGCTTTTGAGCCTCTTCCTTTCTTTGTAGCATAGTTAGCATTGCGTTGCGTTTATAATCCTGTCAATTGCCCATCTGTAATTTGTTTACCTCGCATAGCAGTTTTATCGTCTTTTGGTAGAGAGACATCACTATTGAACATCACGGGACCCCGGTCCATGTTCTCATCATTGTTTACACGCTTATTTACTTTTCCGCTTTACTTTCAGTTGCTATCATCATTATCATTATCCCCTGTGTTTTGATCCTTTGTAAACAACAAGACCGGAGAGATTGACAACCTCTCTGAACTTCATTGGGAGCAAAGTTAATTGTGTCTGTGTGCAGGTCCAGGAGAAGCAAGTGATTATCTTCAAACGGCTCATCACTTGCCGAACCACTTACTTATCATTACCGGAGTCCTGCTGGTCGATACTCAACCTCGGTATCTTCACCAAGGGAAACTTGCCGCTACGCTGCATCTCACCTTCCACTTGGGGTAACCAACGAAGGGCGAGAAGAAATTATCATCTCTCGTGTATCAGTCACCGGTGGATACCATTGGTCTGTCCGGTTTGAGCCAAGGTCACCATACAGGTGAGTGTGGCTGCACTGATAAGTTCGGTTCGGTGGCACCTGATCACACAACATGAAGCCTATCTCCAAAAGCATAATCATCTAAGTGTCAGGTGCTATATGAAACTCCATAGTCCAAGTCATAACAATATCCCTAAAATAATCCAAGGCACGATCATGGTTGTACTATAATCCAAAGCATAATCAGATGAGTACTTAGCCATGTCAGATGATCAAGATAATTCTAGCAATCACGGTGTTCATCATAGCAAGATCATAATCATAACTAGCAATCCTATTGAATCCAAGCAATATTCATGGCAATAGCATAATCATGTTAACTCCGAACATGCCATGAACAATCACCGTATAAATCCGAAAACTACGACAAGTTATAGAACCATGTCAAAGATTTACGAAGATGCAAAAGAGAGTTGTGGCTTGCCTTTCACCAAGGGAGTGGGAAATACTCCTGGTCTTCAAGACAAATAAAGCCCTGCACATATATTTTTTAAATGCAACGAAAAAGGCACATAAATCCCTTTCTTTAATCAGCAAATAATAAAAGAACAACATGGCATAAAAATTATGCCAAATTAAAGAGGGACTCAAGACAAAACTAATGCAAAAAGTTTCAACTCATTTGGACTTGTAGAATAAAACATATTGCAGGTCAAAGATGTGTCAAACTAATGATTTTAAATGATTTTAAATCATTTTCAGAATTTCCAGTGGGGGGTGACGTCGAAGGTGGATTTCAGAAACACGCCTCCACTTATACCCCTTAGGGATGGGGCTCGGTGGCTGACGCGTGGGGCATGGCTGTCAGGGCTGAGAGGAGAGAGGAGGGAACAGGGGCACGGGCTGACCGGCGTCAAGCTCGCTGGCGAGGAGTGCACGGCCGGGGAGACAACGACAACCCTCCCCGTACCGGAATCTTGACGGGCGGCCCTCGGACGGCGGCGCTGATGGCGGTGAAGTTAATAGGTTTAGTGGGATTGCCTCCCCTGTTAACCGCGCCAATAAACGATTCTTGATAACCCACAAGTCTAGGGGATCAATTGTAGCTTTTCGATAAATAATAGTGTCGAACCCAACGAGGAGCAGAAGGTGCTGATAAGTGACACTGGATAAGGAAAGGCTGCACACACTCAAAGGTAAATATTTAGGGGTTTTTGGTTTAAGCAACAGAAAACTAAAAGACAAGCAAAGTAAACAGGGTAACTGAGGACTAGCAAGTGGCCCAATCCTTTCACAAGGATAAGCCTAGGAACTAAACTTATAAAAGCTAAAGCGTTCTCGAGAACACATGGGAGAGATAGCCAAGTTACTTTCACCATACTCCGCCAAGTAATATGTATTGTGTTGATAAGTGTTGGTGGGTGGATCAATGCTAGTACACTTCTAGACTAAGATAAGTGTACTCTTATGATTACACACCTTGCAAGCATCCACAAATACAAGGTAGTAATTAAGGCATAAGCCTAACCACAACATTACGATCAAGGATCCATAACTCCCTTGTGAAAAAGTGTGCGAACTGGGGTTCAGGTTTCTGTCACTCCGGCAACCCACCATAATCATCCTTTGTGCACAATGTATTCCTCTAGGCCCATGAAAGGTGAAGTGTTAGTGTTCGACTCACATAACACCACTAGAGAAATAACAACACAACTTAAGTATCAAACAACACATAATACTTCAACATCATATGACTACTAACAACTAGACTCCTCCCATGTTCTCAAGAACTAAAGTAACTACTCACAAGACATAAAAGAGATCATGATCAGAGGTGATAGATGGGTGGCAAACAATCTGGACACAATGATATTTCTCCAACAAAACTCAATAGCATTCACCACAAAGTAGTAATCAACACTCAAAGAGTAGAGAGGATAGATATTACGGATTACAACACAAGTTGCAATTGTGAGATGAGATGGGATGGAGATGGAGATGGTGCTGATGTTGGGGATGATGTTGATGATTATCTCGATGATGCCCGTGACGATGATGATGATGATGGCGACGATCTCCCCTTCGGGGAGGTGATCTCCTCGGCGGAATCTACCCGCCGGAGATTGCTTTTCTCCTTTCTAGGTTTCGGCACCGTGGCAGCGGCGAAACACGGAAACTCTTCTCTATTTAGGGTTTCTACCCCAGGGGGGGTCTAATAGGCGAGAGGGGGCACCGAGGGGGCCACCAGGCATCCAGGAGGGTGCCTGGCGCGGCCAGAAGGGGGGCCGCGCCAGGCACCCTTCTAGCTGCCTGGTGGGTCCCCTCACCTCCATCCTCGGTGATCCCCAGTCAATCTTCATAAAAACACTCCCCGTAAATTTTCATCGCATTTGGACTTGATCTGATTCAGCAACTTGGTGTCCACTTTTCACCACTGAATTTTGGTTCTGCTACTTCGGCACCAGAAAGTTGTAAACTGTGTAAAACAAGCCAAAACAACATAAGAACAATACTTTAAAGTGGAATATATCAATGAATAGGATGAAACTACAATATAAAATAGTGATGCATTTTGGACGTATCAACTCCCCCAAGCTTAGACCTCGCTTGTCCCCAAGCGATTGCTGAGCTCGGTAAACCTGTCCACAAGTTTAGAGAGTGAAGCGTCGATAAAAGAATACGGACAAGAAGCATCAAGATTTCTCACCAAACTGAAGCATCCTCAACAGCAACCTCAACTCATAAGGTCCTTATGAGAAAGTAGTAACAATTATAACAAAGTAGGACCTGGAAAACTCATCAAATCATGGAAAACATAGCCTTGGTCAAGGAACAACTAATAACTTTTAATTTTGCTCTTTCACTTATAATGGAACCAGTTGAAGCTTTGGAAAGAACATGTTATCAGTCAAGAAGTGCACATGTTAACACAAAGGAAGATGTTTACTAAGCATAAGCTTTTGCAAACAACTCACTTATCAAAAGATAATGTCAACAAAGATGTAACATGCTAACTTTCAATGCAGCTTTGTATGCAAGAATATTTATTAACATCAAGTGTCTGTTCTCTCTCAAGAAGGAAGGAAGTAGGAAGGACTGACTCAACACAAAATAAAGGATAAACCCCGTGCAAAAGGGTAAGAAGGGAAAACTCATGTGCCATCTCTAGATCAAACAGAAAAAAAAACAGGCCTTTGGGAGGTGCATGATCCGTCAACGAGTGCTGATAGATAACTCACTCACTTCATGATTTGGACAAGTTTCGAGGAACGGCTCCCATGTGGGGACGATCACATCCCCTTAAATTCCTTTGTTTAATGAGCGAAGGAACTTGTGCGTTAGTATTTATCTTTTACGAGCTGGGCACTCATGCCAGTCCCTTCTCGTATTAGGGGTTTGCAGATTAGGCATGCAATCCCAAGATAAAACTTGTCCAAATTAAGAAGATCATGGGTTACCCACCATTTCCTCATGAGCTGAATCAGTGGCACAAAACATAAGATTTTGAACATCTAGAGATAGCACATAAATTATATACTTTAGGAGTGGTAGTGAAATACCACAAATAGGAAGGTATGGTGGACTCAAGTGGAAGATGTTGGTTTCAGGGTATGGAAGTACAAGCAGAATTCCGCTTAGTACAGAGTTTTGGCTAGCAAGGCTTTGAGAGACCAGACAATTGATGACAACTTAGATGCAAGCAATACAAAGCATAAACATTAAAACTAGCATGAAACATCAAGTTGTCTTCCTTGTCAACATAACACTTCAAGCATAATAACACAAAGGTTTTGGCTATGTCGCTACTTTGAGAAAAACATGCTTGTTGTTATGACCAAAGCTATACTTGCCAAGATTTAAATAAAGTTTTCAAAGCCATACCTGATATAAGGTCAATACTCCCCATAAGAATCAGCTCATAATGCCGATTGCGTGAAGAGAATACCGAGTGCGGCGAAGAGACCAATAGACTTCTCATTAATATTCCTTCATAGACGACCCCACACTCACGGATACAAAGCTCTCCACAAAAGGAGTGATAGACCTCTAAGAAACACCTATTTCATAAAGTAACTTCCCTAGACATGATACGACTCTACTTGACTCCTAAAGACAAAGATAAAGATACCCGGCACTCCCCCAAGCTTGGAACAAGCTAAGGGGATGCCGTCATCCGAGGAGTTTTACTCCCACTGTGCTTGCTCTTTATGAACGTTGATCCAGTAGTTCTTGATGAAGTCCTTCCAAGGCAGAGGTCCACCAGTCTTCACAAATGCTTCTGTAGCCAGGGCCCTGCTTCCAGCAGATGCACTCAAGCGTTCAAACCTAAGTTCATATTCACAGTTCTGATTAGACAGATCATAGATCTGTCCTTGGAGTTCGATTGCTTTCTCTTCAAGTTCGGTCACGCTTGACCACGTCTCCCTTAGATCTTCCAAGTAGAGAGTCTTCAGTTCGCTGATGATGTCGAAGTTGGCTCCAACGCCACGCTCCACCATCTTCTTGAACTTGAAAACTTCTTGTTCCATCTCCTTCAGCCTCTCTTCGGTTCTCCCTTCTTCGACTGGTCCCTCCAGATCTTCCTTGTGGAGAACACCATCCTCCACATGAAGGACCTGGGGGGTGCTTCCTCACCTCTGCGAGGTAAGGGTTGATGACGTTGACGACGAACTTGTCTTTGGGGGAACTTGGGGAAGCCATGGCACCTAGATCTGCTGAAAGTTTTCCTGGCAGAAACAGACCGAGAAAGAAAACACACGAAATCGTGATATACAGTGCCGGGACTATCCGGGCAAATATATAGCAAAAAATTCTGCAACAGAAGGAAGGTTTCAAGCCTAGGTGGAGTCGGAGTCGGAGTCCAGGGCACCCAGGAGGGTGCCTGGCGCGGCCAGGAGGGGGGCCGTGCCAGGAGGCCTCCTGGCCCCCTGGAGCTCCTCTCCGGCTCCACTCGGGCTTGGAATTTTCCTAATTTTGCAAAAACTTTGAAAAGTAAACTTGTATTGACGTTCGCGGTGTTTTCTTACCATAATTCATACCTTTTCTTATTCTGCTCCTGCCGGAGTCTGAAACTGTCTGCAACATGTTCTTCGTGAGTCTTTGTAGATATCATGTTTGCATCCACATTGATTGGATCACTTGCCATATAATGTTTGAGTCTTTGTGCATTCACAACTTGAGGTTTGGTGCCTTCGAAATTATTTATCTTGATTGCACCAGACCGATATACTTCTTCGATATGAAAAGGTCCTTCCCATTTGGAAAGTAGTTTACCTGGAGAAAACCTGAAACGAGATCTAAACAAAAAAACTTTATCACCAACATTAAATTCACGTTTCAGAATTCTTTTATCGTGCCACTTCTTTACCTTTTCCTTGAACATTTTTGCGCTCTCGTAAGCTTCACTCCTCCACACATCTGGAGAAGTCAAGTTCATGAGACGCTTTTACCAACTAACTTTGGGTCAGCATTTAGCTCTCTGACAGCCCAGAAAGCCTTGTGCTCTAACTCTAATGGTAAATGGCAAGCCTTGCCATAGACCATTTTATACGGAGACATGCCCATGGGGTTTTTGTAAGCAGTTCTATACGCCCACAAAGCATCTCCTAACTTCTTTGACCAGTCCTTTCTAGAACTGTTTACTGTCTTCTGTAAGATCAACTTGATCTCCCTATTGGTGAGCTCAACTTGCCCACTAGTTTGAGGGTGGTACGATGATGCAATCCTATGATTGAAATCGTACTTGGCTAGAGCTTTCCTAAAAGCTCCATGCGTGAAGTGTGACCCTCCATCTGTCATGAGGTACCTTGGTACTCCAAACCTAGGAAAAATTACATCCTTGAGCATTTTGAAAGATGTCTTGTGATCAACACTCTCAGTGGGGATTGCTTCAACCCACTTGGTTACATAATCAATGACAACTAAGATGTGTGTGTACTTGTGTGAAGGAGGAAAAGGACCCATAAAATTAAAACTTCAGCAATCGAAAGGTTCGATCACTAGTGAGTAATTCATAGGCATCTCATTTCTCCTACTAATGTTACCAACTCTCTGACACTTATCACAAGATAGAACGTACCTTCGGGCGTCCTTAAAAAGAGTAGGCCAATAAAAACCTGATTGTAAAACTTTATGTGCGGTCCTTTCACCGGCATGATGTCCTTCATAGGGACTATCGTGACATTGTCGAAGAATGTCCTGCTGCTCGTGCTCCGGTATACACCTTCTTACGATCCCGTCCACACCTTCTTTGTAAAGATGTGGATACCCCCAAAAGTAGTGCCTCAAATCCGTGAAGAATTTCTTCCTCTGCTGAAATGTAAAACCTGGAGGCAAAAACTTTGCAATGATAAAATTAGCATAATCTGCAAACCAAGGGTCGGAATGAGATTGTACTTTTACAACAGCAAGTTATTCATCTGGGAAACTGTCGTTGACTGGAATAGGATCGTGCGGGATATCTTCCATCCTTGAAAGATTATCCGCCACCGGATTGTCTTCTCCTTTTCTATCGACAATCTGCAAATCAAATTCTTGAAGAAGGAGTACCCATCTAATGAGTCTTGGTTTGGCGTCCTTTTTCTGCATAAGATACTTAATGGCAGCATGGTCAGTATGAATAACAACTTTAGAATCAACAATATAGTGCCTAAACTTATCACAAGCAAACACCACTGCCAAGAATTCCTTCTCGGTAGTAGCATCATTCTTTTGAGCACTATCAAGTGTCTTGCTGGCATAGTGGATGACATTCAACTTCTTGTCAACCCTTTGTCCTAAAACAAATGCAACAGCAAAATCACTAGCATCACACATAATTTTAAAGGGCAAATTCCAGTCAGGTGGTTGTACTATAGGAGCGGTTATCAAGGCTTTCTTAAGGACTTCGAAAGCTTCCTTACAATCTTCATCAAATACAAAAGTAGAGTCCTTCTGGAGAAGATTGGTAAGGGGTCTCGAGGTCTTAGAAAAGTCCTTGATAAATCTTCTATAGAAACCAGCATGACCAAGAAAACTACGAATACCTTTGATGTCCCTTGGATAGGGCATCCTTTCAATAGCTTCAATTTTTGCCTTGTCCACTTCAATTCCCCTTTCAGAAATCTTGTGTCCAAGAACTATCCCTTCGTTAACCATGAAATGGCACTTCTCCCAATTGAGCACCAAATTCGTTTCTTCACATCTCTGCAAAACTTTATTAAGATTGTGGAGACAGTGGTCAAAGGAGTTTCCATAGATGGAAAATTCGTCCATGAAAACTTCTACAATCTCCTCACAGAAACCATGAAATATTGCAGACATACACCTCTGAAAAGTAGCAGGTGCATTACACAAACCAAAAGGCATACGCCTATAAGAATAAGTACCGTAAGGACACGCAAAGGTGGTCTTCTCTTGATCCGCGGTGTTAACGTGAATCTGGGAGAAGCCAGAATACCCATCAAGATAGCAGAAGTGGGTGTTTTTAGACAGCCGCTCGAGCATCTGATCAATAAAGGGCAGAGGATAGTGGTCCTTCCTGGTGGCCTTGTTCAACTTCCTGAAATCAATACACATTATATATCCAATAATAGTCCTCTGAGGTATTAGTTCATTTTTATCATTAGGAACAACCATCATACCTCCTTTCTTAGGAACACAATGAACGGGACTTACCCACTTACTATCAGCTATAGGATAGATGATACCTGCGGCTAGAAGTTTGAGAACCTCCGTCCTAACCACGTCCTTCATCCTTGGGTTCAACCGTCGTTGATGATCAACAACTGGTTTAGCATCGGGCTCGAGATTGATAGTATGTTGGCAAATGGATGGACTAATACCCTTGAGATCATCAATAGTATAGAAAATAGCACCTCGGTGTCTGCGGAGTGTCTCCAATAATCGCTCTTCTTCATACCCTGAAAGGTTAGAATTGATAATAACAAGATATACTTTCTTTTCATCTAAATAAGCATACTTGAGCGTATCAGGTAGTGGTTTTAGATCAAACACCGGGTCTTGTTTTGGTTGCGAGAGGATTCCTAAAGGTTCAACCGGGAGGTTGTGCTTCAGGATAGGAGTTTGTATTAAAAATATGTCTTCTAGTTCATCCCTCTCCTGCATATGTATGTCATTCTCGTGGTCTTCCATAAATTGCTGCAAAGTATCATCAGGAGGAATAGCAACAGAAGCAATTTCTTCAATAATTTTGTCATTACTTGAAAAGTCAGTACCACGAGGCTGCTTAGAAAACTTAGAAAAATTAAATTCATACGGCTCACCGTTGAATTCAACAGAAACTTTACCTTTCTTGCAATCTATTATAGCTCCACAAGTGCTGAGGAAGGGCCTACCAAAGATAATAGGGCAAAAACTATCTTGCACTGAACCAAGTACAAGAAAGTCAGTAGGATATTTTACCTTCCCGCAGAGTACTTCAACATCTCTCATAATCCCAACTGGAGAGATTGTTTTTTTATTTGCAAGATGAATCGTGACATCAATGTCCTCGATCTCACAGGGCTGAATCTCGTGCATGATCTCTTGATAAAGTGTGAAGGGAATAGCGCTGACGATAGATCCCAAATCACATGCCCATAGTAATTATGATCTCCTATTTTGACAGATACAACTGGTGTACCTGAAATTGGGCCTTTGTTCTTGGTTGTGACAATGTTAGTGGAAACATCACAAAAACTAATAGTGGATTCTTCAATATCACTGGTTACCAGATCCTTGACCATTGCAACTTGAGGCTTGACCTTGATCATGTCCTCAGGTTCGTCAGTGGTCCTTCCGTTTTTGTTTAGAATACCTGTAACAAAAGAGTGCTTCTTTATCCTTGAGGGATAAGGAGGCTGTTCATACACAACTGCAGGTAAAACAAGGTCAATAACATTAATCTCAATAGGTGACTCCTTGAAAGGTTTATGATTTTGACTCTCCTTCTTCTTAGAAGAATCAATATGAGAAGCAAAGTCCTTGCAAAAGTCAACCATTAGCTGGGAATCAAGACCAATTTTAGAGCAAAAGGTATTAAAGTAATCAGTCTTCACATAACTCTCAATGTAGTCATGCTCATAGTTTATAGCGGGTTCAATACCTTTATCAATTTCCCAGTCTTCAGTGTTCTTCTGGATCCTTTCTATAAGATCCCATTTTTCTTCCATACTTCTGGTCTGGAATACCCCACTAGAGGAGGCATCCAACATCTCCCCGTCCTGACGAGAAAGCCTGGCATAAAAATTTGTAAGTATAATTTCCTTGGGGAGCTCATGGTTTGGGAATTTGAGAATCAGGGACTTCAGTCTCCCCCAAGCTTGAGCGATGCTCTCTCCATCACGAGACCAAAAGTTGTACATGTAGTTCCTGTCTTGGTGAATTTCACGAAGAGGATAAAACTTTGCATAAAAGAGAGACACAAGCTCTGGCCATTCAAGCAGATCAGAGTTATCGAGTAGCTTATACCAATCTGAAGCTTTATCTTTGAGTGATACGGAGAATAGTTACTTCATGACGAACTCCATTGTTCCACCTGCAAGCTTAAATAAAGAACATAATTGTGATAAATATAGCAGGTGTTCTCCCGGATGTCCTTCTCCTGTATAACGATTAGCCAAGACATAATCAATAATACCAGATGGTATTTTATAGGGCACAATTTCAGTAGGGGTAGGAGTGACCACCACAGTCGTGGGGCGGCTCCTTACCAGCAACGAACCAACAGTAGAAGAGTCCATAAGGACTGAAGGTAACAACAGAAAATAAAGTTTCCTTACCGGCTTCACTTACCAATAGCGCTACACTCACCGGCAACGGCGCCAGAAAAGCTCGTTGATGGCGGTGAAGTTAATAGGTTTAGTGGGATTGCCTCCCCTGTTAACCGCGCCAATAATCGATTCTTGATAACCCACAAGTCTAGGGTATCAATTGTAGCTTTTCGATAAATAATAGTGTCGAACCCAACGAGGAGCAGAAGGTGCTGATAAGTGACAGTGGATAAGGAAAGGCTGCACACACTCAAAGGTAAATATTTAGGGGTTTTTGGTTTAAGCAACAGAAAAGTAAAAGACAAGCAAAGTAAACAGGGTAACTGAGGAGTAGCAAGTGGCCCAATCCTTTCACAAGGATAAGCCTAGGAACTAAACTTATAAAAGCTAAAGCGTTCTCGAAAACACATGGGAGAGATAGCCAATTTACTTTCACCATACTCCGCCAAGTAATATGTACTGTGTTGATAAGTGTTGGTGGGTGGATCAATGCTAGTACACCTTCTAGACTAAGATAAGTGTACTCTTATGATTACACACCTTGCAAGCATCCGCAAATACAAGGTAGTAATTAAGGCATAAGCCTAACCACAACATTATGATCAAGGATCCATAACTCCCTTGTGCAAAAGTGTGCGAACTGGTGTTCAGGTTTCTGTCACTCCGGCAACCCACCATAAGCATCCTTTGTGCACAATGTATTCCTCTAGGCCCATGAAAGGTGAAGTGTTAAGTGTTCGACTCACATAACACCACTAGAGAAATAACAACACAACTTAAGTATCAAACAACACATAATACTTCAACATCATATGACTACTAACAACTAGACTTCTCCCATGTTCTCAAGAACTAAAGTAACTACTCACAAGACATAAAAGAGATCATGATCAGAGGTGATAGATGGGTGGAAAACAATATGGACACAATGATATTTCTCCAACAAAACTCAATAGCATTCACCACAAAGTAGTAATCAACACCAACAGATTAGAGAGGATAAATAGTACGGATTACAACACAAGTTTCAATTGTGAGATGAGATGGGATGGAGATGAAGATGGTGCTGATGTTGGGGATGATGTTGATGATGATCTTGATGATGCCCGTGACGATGATGATGATGATGGCGACGATCTCCCCTTCCGGGAGGTGATCTCCCCGGCGGAATCTGCCCACCGGAGATGGCTTTTCTCCTTTGTAGGTTTCCGCACCGTGGCGGCGGCGAAACACGGAAACTCTTCTCTATTCAGGGTTTCTACCCCAAGGGGGTCTTATAGGCAAGATGGGGCACCGAGGGGGGACACCAGGCATCCAGGAGGGTGCCTAGTGCGGCCAGGAGGGGGGCCGCGCCAGGCACCCTTCTGGCTGCCTGGTGGGTCCCCTCACCTCCATCCTCGGTGATCCCCAGTCAATCTTCATAAAAACACTCCCCGTAAAGTTTCATCGCATTTGGACTTGATCTGATTCAGCAACTTGGTGTCCACTTTTCACCGCTGAATTATGCTTCTGCTGCTTCGGCACCGGAAAGTTGTAAACTGTGTAAAACAAGCCAAAAAACATAAGAACAAAACTTTAAAGTGGAATATATCAATGAATAGGATGAAATTACAATATAAAATAGTGATGCATTTTGGACGTATCAGGCGCTACCTTCTTCTCGAGGGAAGTAGGCGGTGGAGCTCGTCGGGCTTAGACCCAGCCGTCGATTCCGACAAAGATTTGGAGCGGGGGCAGTTGGGGAAGGACCAGGGAGGCAGGGGAGTCGAATTGCGCTGGAACCGTGTCTAGGGAGGCACTGGAGTGGGAGGGAATCGAATGCAATGTCGGGCGGCGGAGCTCGCTGGAAGCGGGGAAGAAAAGGCTTCCATGCTTGATTCCTTGTGTCGGGATGCGATTGAGAGCGGTGCGGGGCTGCTGGTGACGAGCAAACGGGTTGGGCAGAGCTTAAATAGCCTGGAGGCGATGCCCGAGCACGAGTGCCGCCATGGAGGTGCGCCCATGGCGAGGGAGGTGAGCTGGCGGTGCTCAGGTGGTTCGAGGGGGTTCGAGGGGCTACGGGGGAGGTCACGAGCAAGCAGCGCAGCACATGGGCGAAGGGGAAGGGAAGTAGTGGTGGGGACGGGTCGGTGACGCTGTTCCCGTCGGTTTCCGTTTGGCGGCGAGCTTCAGCGGGATTCCGGCCCAGCTAAGGAGGGGAAAGAGAGCGCACGTGCATGGAAAAGGCGTGCGGCGCGGGTGGACAAGGAGAAGGCGACATAGGCGTGTTGCAGAGGAAGTTTGGCCCGTCCAGTGGCCTCAGGTCACGCCCAGAACACGCCAACTTCAGCCAAGAGCGTGGCCACCACGTGAGCTAGGGTACTGGAGGGTATTCTTCGTGTCCAAGCATGTATAGAGGCTTCTCCTCTCTACACTAATCACTACTGGGCCATTGGATGCTCTAGGGGAGGCTTGGGGTGATCTTATCTTCACTGCAAAGTTTGATACAGCAAACTTGCAGTAGAAGATAAGCTCAAATGGTGAAGATGGAAGGGGTGTATGTGGTGTTGTCACATGGCTTTAGGGTTGGAAGGCTAATTACATGGTCACAAGGGCTTACACAAAAAGTTTCACCAGCAATGGATAAGGATAAATAACACCTCCTTCATAAATTGCTAATCTGCCCCCACAGACAAATGAATTTCTGTAGGTGAAAAATCCACTTGGGCCATGTACTGTTTTTGGAGATTTTGTCAAGATATGGTGTCAAGGTAATGTGGGAATTATTTGGGGATTTATGGAGCAATATAAATAGCGTTTGCTTCACAATCCTCAAATAAAGGGAATATTCCTTTTATTGGAAAAAGAACATATGGCATGAATAGAAAGGTGGCTTGGATGGGAGGGATCAAGGGATGACCATTTGGAAAGGCTTAGGAAATCATGGGCTACTTGAGAAAGGAAATAAAATATGCTCAAGTTCAAGTCCAAAGAGTTTCTTAAAATCAAACCAACTGGCAAGTCTTGAAATAAATCACAAAAGTTTTTGGAAAAAGAAAGTTCCAAAATCCAGGGTGTCACAAACTTACCCCCCTTAGAAAAAATCTCGTCCTCGAGATTTGGTTGCTCAGGGAACTCTTGGAAACATATTGTCTCAAGGAAACTTATTACCTCTCGAGTTTCCTTTTTACTCCATAGTGTCTGTTGGGTCTCGCAGCAGAAAACAATAATTTTTCTAACTAGCGTCGCCCTTAACCCAAGATCTATCTAGCAGTAATGCCGTAACAGAAAGACTTGCAGAAACATACCTCGGGGTGTAGTCCGTTGCGCGGGAAATGTTCCCGCAAACGTGGTTGATGAAGCCGTAACCCTTTCACATCCCCCTGGCTGTGTTAGCACCCTGTTGGTGGTAGTGCCGCACGTGCAGCACCTCGTAGTACTCAAACACGTACGGACTCGATGACGACCTCCGTTCTCCGATCCAGCGAAGGTGGCGGAAGTAGACCTCCCGGAACCGGAGTTTCGGCAGCACGACGGCGTCCGCCTAGCAGAGAAGCCTCAATCCCAGCACAGGTTCCAGACAAGGGGACCCCGGCTTGAGAGAGACGAGAGAGGGGAGAAGACCGGTGAAAACCGATCTCAATTCAGAGTAATATTGAATTACCTGCGAATTTTTCTGTGTTAAAGAAGTGCACCCCTGCCCATCTTTATATAGGCAGACGGAAGGAGTCAACCCCCCTTCCCTTGGCAATGTGGGACTAATCCCTTGCCAAGGGGGAGGGTGCGGATAGGAGGAGGGGGGGGGGGGGTGAAGTGGGGCGCCACCCACATGGGCCCCAAGGCCCATGGCGCCCCCCTTTTTTTCTTTTCCTTTTTCCCTTTTATTTTCCTCCTTCCCCTAATTAATGGGCTTCTTTCACAAATAAGGCCCATTGCACTTTTTAATCTGAAATAAATTATTATTAATTATTAATTCACTTAACTACTAAATAATACATATTATTTCATCTCCCGATGATCCGGAACTCCTTCCAGCTCACTCCGAACGTCCTTCGGACCAACACGGAACTTTTCCGGTACGTCTTTCTCTCTTCTCCGGTAACTCCGATAGTTCCGAGAAGGTCTCCGATATTCATCGAGCCCTTAAGTGTGTTACCCTACGGTCCGAGAACACTCCAGTCATGACCGAGACAAAGGCTACGGCCAATGATCAATAGCGGGACCTGGATGCCCATAATGACCCCTGTGCATTCCGGAAGTAACCGATTGAACCGTACATGTTGTATACCATTCCCTTTGTCATGCGATACTAGATTAGTCCAAGATTCGATCAACTGCATCCAATGCATTAGTTCTATCTTGTTACCGACAAATCTTATTCAGTCATTCCGTGATATTCATCCTTGTGACCTAGTCACATGCTGCGCAGCTTTATGGATGCAATCTCACCGAGTTGGCCATGAAGTATCTTTCCATTATATGGATTGACAAATCCTGCTCTTTAATCAACACGCCTCAACATATCCCATCGGATAGCCCAAGATACACCTTTATGGTCACCATGTTTCAGTGTGACGGTTAATGCACTCAAAGCATCCTCAGAAGATAGCAATTATGCGTGATCTCACGGTCAAAGGAACATGCTACTACGCTTTGTAATTACAACACTGAACTTTTACGATTTGATCATGTTGCAATGCTTGCATTGGGTAATGTTCATCACTTCATTCATTCAATGAGGCGACCTTACCGTCAATTGACTTGATTGTACATGATCGTGAAACCACAATCATCAGTTGACGATAAACCAGTCATCATGAGAGGCTGACTAGGAACTCTGGTTGTTTCTATACCACACCTGTATTATTGTTTCACTGATACAGTTCCAGCACAGTATGAAACTGGTCATGAACTTATTTAGATATATTGGAATAATCATATATTATTTGCCTCTAGAGCATATATCCAACAGTCTCCCACTTGCACTAGATAGCAAATAATATAGCTGCATATTTTCTCGATCATAATCATCTTATCATATAAGTGTTTATTGATCATGCTTGCTCATGGAAGAGGTTTCGTCAACGATCTATACCCGGTTAGATTCGTATGTTCCTTTGCAACAGGTATTGGTCAACTTGCTTGATATACCCTTCATTATCTAATAATGCTTGAATTATAAGTTTGGCGGGAGAGTGAGACTTCTTATTTTACAGCATTCTCTAATGACAAAATGGTTTTAGTCCCTAGGACTCCCATAGTCATGTATACTGAAAACTACACTTAGCCAGAAGTCTAAACTTCTTACGCTAAACTTTATTCAGCCTTCTACTTCCTTAAGTAGATATTTATATTTTGTAGAGTTTTGGTTCGTGAAATTATAGCTCACATTTCCTGTCTATTCCTTTTGGTGATATCTCTAATTCATATAGACCCATAATAAGGCTTGCAATCGTAATCCAGTACTACATTCAAGTATATTATCTTTTCTATCATTTATAGTATTGTCCTCAGTTTCTCTTCAGATACTGAATGCTTGGACTTTTCTCAGGTTCTGTGTTTTGCCAACCAATCACATCGGAACCTGTTCTTCTTCTAAGAACCTTTGAGTCATTCTGTTATTGGATTCAGAACTTCCGTTTTATGGTAGAATCATATGTCAAAGGTCATATAGGATCACATGCTTGAGAGAAAGTGCATCCCTATTCTTCCATTAAAACATTATTTTGTGATATTAAGGTTTTACATCCTTTATATAATTCCTAGCCACAAGAACCTTTTCTTGTTTAGGATATCATTCCAATCCTTTTGATGTTCATTACACGTGTCCTAATCTATCCTTATAGATTTTAGTGTGTGACACATCTGTATTTCGTTCATATGAGATTCTCGTAATCCTTTCATCTTATTAGCCTTAATCACCATGTATATCAACGTATATATATGAGATTGTTTTCACATATATCATCGTATATATATGAAATTGACATTGTGCTCCCACTCAAATATATCCGACATATATCTGTAAGTAAGCTTTTATTAAGTTTATATTCTAATTATGTCAGACATAATAATATTTCTCCCAAAGCTCCCACTCAGAAAATGCTCTCTGCATTCCAAGTTTTCAGGAAGTCTCCAAAGCTCCCACTCAGTTTCATGAAATTGCAGTCCATCTCAATATTTTGGTTACTCAAAATCACTTGATCAAATCAAGGTTGAGAGTTTCTGCCTTGAGGTACTATGGTCCATCTTATCGAAACATTCTTTCGTTATGCCATTTGCTACTTCTCTTCAAATTCCAAATTTGAATGTGATGCAATTTTCTTCAGGCTATGGTCCCATTATAGTGTTTGTGAATGAAATGCCCATATTTATTTAGCATTGCTACGCTTCCGTAGTCAATCATTATTGAATTTAGCCATAATATCTTTTATGTGCCAAATCAATCTTTATGTGTTGCACCATTCTTAATAACTACCTGGTTATTCGGAATGTGAAATAACTACTTTATTTCAGAGGATGTGAGCCATCCCATATGCAACTCAATATGATTTCATTTCTCCTCGTTTCCTAGGTAACCATCAATCCTTCGTAATTTATGAGTAGTGTCCCTTTTGTTTCACTTAAGAAGACTCATGATTATTGTTCTGTACAGAACGTATTCATGACAATCTTCTTATTTTTAAACTAAGGCTTTAACTTATATACCATGATCATCATCAATATTATATTTCCTCTTTTCATGGAGTCATTGCAGCGGAACGTTGTCCGTTGCGTTACTCTGTTATCTAGAGGCAGGGTCAATCACCCTGGTCAAAGAATTCACTTTTCTCCCATTGGTTTATTCCTTGAGAACCATCTTCTCATTCACCAATTCAAGCAATACAAGTTTTTTCTATTTGGGAAGGTGTGTTTTACAATTGCTCACAACTCTAATACAAGGAAAGTTATATCATATAAAACTTCTAGAAACTTTCTAACACCATCATCCTATGGAGTCATCGGCTTCATTAAATTCAGAATGGTTTCCTTATTTCATGAAGTGGGTTTTTTAAATTAATAAATTATAACAACTTTGTTCATTCAAAATAGCATTAGCGTAAGGGGAATGTATTTAGACCATACTACATTTTAGTATGACTACGAATGGTTCAGGTACTTGAGCACTTTAAACTTCCATCGTAATTTGTGGAACTATTTCCACAAGTCTCCCATTTATGTCAACTATAATACTCATCACTTTGATCACATCATGCTGATTTGTATTCTTATATCCAACTTCACTGTGATTCCGTAATCTCAGATTTATGATCTTAATTGAATGCCTTGTTCAATTAATCATGCGAAGCATCTTTAATGATTATTCATGCGCTTGGTTAATACATCATTTATGTACAATGTTTGGCGCAAGTTCTACTTTGCTAGAACTCCGTCATTAGTCATCTTGGTTGATAATAAATTCATGAGTTAACAGATCGAGTATCTAATGACTTCACATTTATGAATTCATCTCATGCATTTAGTATAGTTACGACTTTTGACCGTATTGTTATTCATAATAACTTAATCATTAAACATTGAATATCACTTGACAATTATGGTGTTTTATAAATGCTTCTATCATATTATAAACTCAATTTCAATCATAGTATAAGCACACTTTATTCATCAAACTGGAACAACCGACTTGTCTCAAAACATGAATAACTTTGTCTTGCGAGATGCAATTCATACCACTAAGTGTTCATATTCGATTGATTACAAAAGATTTATCTAATACTCTAAGTATAATCCTATGATAGATGTCTTGGTGAAATCTTGGTGGACATCAACTGTCTTGGTTGCCATCAATCCTGGATCGCACCTCTTCCCGTCCATGCAACGGCAGGCCCTATTTTCATAAAATAGAACAAGTATCAAATACTTATTAAACTGAAAATGTTGTATAAGGGAACAAACATTTATAACGAGTATGTCAAATATATACCTTCTCCATCAACAATTTCTCCTTCAATGGGTGCAACCTTTGCATCAAGAAGATTAGTCATGAAATCCTGGAGATGCATGTTATCTCCTCTCCCGACATAGCCATGGACATAATCTTGATAACTCGGTGGAAGCGAATGTAGAACCGTGTTTATCGCAAATCCTCTGTGGTAGATTCATTTGTTGTCCAATAGTCAAATTCTTCCACAAGGCTCAGATACATCCTATGCATCTTGTCTAGGTGGGCTCTCAGGCAGGTGTGCTCTTCCATCTTTGTAGAAAGAAACCGTTTTTCTAACTCAAATCTGGCCACTCTGAACTGACGTATAAACAATGACTTTAGCGTGTCTATCATGTCATAAGCACTAGTTTCCCTAAACAGATTGCTCAACTCATTTGACATGGAGTGTTCCATAACATTCTTCACCACAAAGTATTTCTGTCGACGAACATATTAATACATCATTTCTTGTTCATCTCCATTGTTATCTGGAGGATCTCCCACATGGCTTTCTATTATGAACAAGATGTTTACTCTCTTGAGTGAAGTCCTAAGGCGTAGATACCAATCAACGAAGTTTGACCCATATTTACTTTAAGTCTATCACCACCCATGAAAGAAAGCAATTCACGATGTTCATTTGGATTCGTTTTCTACAAAATATTTGCAAGCAGAACAATTAAGACTAGTTCATAACAATGAGTTCATAATAATCATATTATAGATGAGCTCACACTAAAACAATCATCCCTAAGAAGTTTTAGTGATTACATGATCTAGATTCACTATCCGTCCTCGAATATCACAACGGCCGACGGATTAGTTTCAAAGGTAGACAACTAGTTTGTGCGATCACATCCTATATGTGACTCATGCTCGATCTTTCGATCTCTAGTATTCCGAGGCCATATCTGCATATGCTAGGCTCGCCAAATTGACCTTAGTATTATATGTTGCTTAGCAAGGCCATATCGACATATGCTAGGCTTGCCAGGCCCAACCTCATGCGAACTCTAATGTATGTATGACACCCGATCGTCATGGCCTGCCTATCATAAAGAGAACCTTCCAGGTGGTGCACACTTCGGTAGAATACTTATGTTTGGCATTTTATAAGGGATCATCTTATTTTATGCTACCGTCGTGTATCCTATAATAGCATGTTTTAAGATGTATGATCATGGTGGCACTAAGTCTACAGTGTCTCCATTTAAGTTTGTTTCATCATGATGAACGTTTACAACTTTCTAGTAACACATAGCAAAGCTATCACTACATTAAGATCAAGCAAACAACAATAGCCCCCTATGCAATATAAAGTTAGACGCCTCTATTTTTTTATATTGCATGTTTTACGTGGCTGCTAGGGCTTTTCATAAATCAACCGTTTCTACGAATATTGAACCACAACGCTGATTATAGATTGTCTCTATTACACCCCGTACGGGCTCCTCTGTTGCAAATGCCATATCCGCTAAAGTAAGAGAGACAGACACCCCCCAAAGCCACATATTACGGTACAAGCCGTATGTCAAGCATGGAACCAGTCTCGCGTAAGCGTACGCGTAAGGTCGGTCGGGGGCCGCTTCATCAAATAATGCCATAGATATAACAAGTACACGTGAGAGGGTAACAATCGTAGAATCAACGCCCACATCCCCGATGTGTTCTAACCGTACAGCAATACGAAGCATAGATCTAGCTCTGATACCACTGTTGGGTCTCGCAGCAGAAAACAATAATTTTTCTAACTAGCGTCGCCCTTAACCCAAGATCTATCTAGCTGTAATGCCGTAACGGAAAGACTTGCGGAAAAATACCTCGGGGTGTAGTCCGTTTTATTTTCCTTTTTCCCTTTTATTTTCCTCCTTCCCCTAATTAATGGGCTTCTTTCACAAATAAGGCCCATTGCACTTTTTAATCTGAAATAAATTATTATTATTTATTAATTCACTTAACTACTAAATAATACATATTATTTCATCTCCCGATGATCCGGAACTCCTTCCAGCTCACTCCGAACGTCCTTCGGACCAACACGAAACTTTTCCGGTACGTCTTTCTGTCTTCTCCGGTAACTATGATAGTTCCGAAAAGGTCTCCGATATTCATCGAGCCCTTAAGTGTGTTACCATACGGTCCGAGAACACTCCAGTCATGACCGAGACAAAGGCTACGACCAATGATCAATAGCGGGACCTGGATGCCCATAATGACCCCTGTGCATTCCGGAAGTAACCGATTGAACCGTACACGTTGTATACCATTCCCTTTGTCATGCGATACTAGATTAGTCCAAGATTCGATCAACTGCATCCAATGCATTAGTTCTATCTTGTTACCGACAAATCTTATTCACTCGTTCCGTGATATTCATCCTTGTGACCTAGTCACACGCTGCGTAGCTTTATGGATGCAATCTCACCGAGTTGGCCATGAAGTATCTTTCCATTATATGGATTGACAAATCCCGCTCTTGAATCAACACTCCTCAACATATCCCATCGGATAGCCCAAGATACACCTTTATGGTCACCATGTTTCAGTGTGACGGTTAATGCACTCAAAGCATCCTCAGAAGATAGCAATTATGCGTGATCTCACTGTCAAAGGAACAGGCTACTACGTTCTGTAATTACAACACTGAACTTTTACGATTTGATCATGTTGCAATGCTTGCATTGGGTAATGTTCATCACGTCATTCATTCAATGAGGCGACCTTACCGCCAATTGACTTGATTGTACATGATCGTGAAACCACAATCATCAGTTGACGATAAACCAGTCATCATGAGAGGCTGACTAGGAACTCTGGTTGTTTCTATACCACACCTGTATCATTGTTTCATTGATACAGTTCCAGCACAGTATGAAACTGGTCATGAACTTATTTAGATATATTGGAATAATCATATATTATTTGCCTCTAGAGCATATATCCAACAGTCTCCCACTTGCACTAGATAGAAAATAATCTAGATGCATATTTTATCGATCATAATCATCTTATCATATAAGTGTTTAGTGATCATGCTTGCTCATGGAAGAGATTTGACGTGTCCAGCGCACTGTGCCTCCCGTGTAAAGGCATCTTTGTCTCGGACTTCGAATCGCCCGGCGTGCTTTGGTCTTTGAATTAATGGCTCCCGTCTGCTGGGCTTCTATGTGCTCTAGGGTTTGTGCTATAAATAGGCCCCTCTTTTTCTTCTAGCAGTGGTATTCGTCCTCTGCTCATCTTGCTTCTCTTTCTCTTCCTCTTCTCATGGCGCCCAAGCATGGAGCTGGTATGAGTGGCCGTGGTCGTGCTCGCCGCGGCCGTGGTGGTCGTACTCCGCGCTCTTCTCGCGGTGGTCGTCATGGTGCAGCGTTGGTGCCTTCCTCCTCTTCCTCGGAGGATGGTGTTTGGTGTTATGACTTTCTCCTGCACGTCCGTGGCCGGGGCGCTGCTCGTATTCTTCTTCCTTCTGCATTTGTTGTCATTGTTTCTGAGTGTGGCCTTGATGGCTTGCTGCTTCGTCTTCAGGGGTGCACTCGATCTCCTTCTTATGTTAAGTTGGAGATCGATAGTTCCCGCTTGGTTTTTCTTGGCTTTGGCTGGAAATCCTTTGCTCGTCGGTTGAACTTGCGTGATGGTGACACTCTTTGTTGCCGTTTTGATGGCAAAGACACTCTTTTCATCCGCGCCTTTGACCCGAGCGGCAACCGCATGTATCCGTACTGGCCGGAGACAAGCAGTGATGGTTCTGACAGGTCGAGGAGTCTGTCGCCTGCGTCTTCAACTGCTTGCTCCTCCGGTGACTCTTCGGGTGCTGATGCTGAGCCGTCTTCAACTGCTTGCCCCTCCGGTTCTGAAGAGGATCTCGACGCCAAACCACCGGTCAAGCGGGCGCGCCAGGCGACCTTGGAGAACTGGAGGCAGCAGCGTCATCTTCGCCGGCAGCTCGGGTGGAGCTGGAGAAGAAGCTGGTGGAGCAGGAGAAGAAGCTAGTGGATCATCGTCTTCGACTGCTCCGAAAATAAGTCGAGCTTCACCTTTTGTTATGTCATTGACATCGTGAGCCTGCTGCTTCGACTCCTCCTTTGTCTGTGATGATGCTCGCTGTCTTAGTGCCAGTCATCCCAGCATGAGAACTCATGTAGAAGTCATAATTCCTTGTAAGCTTATCAGCTGCTTGTGCCTTTGTACCTGGGTTAGTTCTCCATGTAATGAGGATTTCTTTCGAGTAATCAGAGCTGCCTTCTATCCAATGTGCTTTGAATCTTTTTTGTACTGAAAATGATCCTTTGTGATGTGAACTGTGCTTGAGCCTTTGCAATGGAATTTGTCTTTGAGCCCTTTGCGACCAATAGCTGTTTTCGAGTCCTTGGCGATCGAAAGCTGTCTTCAAGTCCATTAAAACTTCGCTTTGTGGGTTCTATCGGGTGCGCGACAACGCTCTCGATGGGAGTAGCCCCCGAGGCTACGTTTGAGTCGAAGAGTCAAACGTAGGCTGAAATCTGTTTCCTTTGTCATTCTTCCACTATTTTCTGTCTTTTATCGGGTGCGCGGCAGCGCTCCCGATGGGAGTAGCCCCTGAGTCTTTAGGTGATCGTTGGCGATTAGGTGAAGACTTAAGTATTTGTCTGCGTCCTGCGCTCCGTTCGTATTTCTTCAGAGTAGAGGGTGTTCCATCTGGTTGTAGCTGTGTCTTTCCTTTTGATTCCGGATAGAGTTCAACGGGTGGCGCTTGTCGATGGGTTTTTGCTTGGACCCTTTTGAGCTTCGGGCTGCGTGAGCGATGATGATGTCTCTCGGGAGGAGATTTTGCAATCGAGCCCCCGAGTGCTTTTGTGAAAGATCGCGATTGCGACGATAGCGTCTCTCGGGGGGTTTTGTGCTCGAGCCCCCGAGTGCTTTTGATAAAATATCGCGATTGCGACGATAGCGTCTCTCGGGGGGAGTTTGTGCTCGATCCCCCGAGTGCTTTGGTAAAAAATCACGATTGTGATGATAGCGTCTCTTGGGGGGGGAGTTTTTGTGCTCGAGCCCCCGAGTGCTTTGGTAAGAGATCGCGATTGCGACGATAGCGTCCCTCGGGGGGAATTTTTGTGCTCGAGCCCCCGAGTGCTTTGGTAAGAGATCGCGATTGCGATGATAGCGTCTCTCGGGGGGAGTTTTTGTGCTCGAGCCCCCGAGTGCTTTGGTAAGAGACCGCGATTGCGACGATAGCGTCTCTCGGGGGCAGTTTTTGTGCTCGAGCCCCCGAGTGCTTTGTTGTGTTAGAATTTGGGCAACATCATTTTATTGCGTCGAAGGTTTACATGAGCTGCCAGATGAGCATGAATGGTGGAGACTATGGGTAGAACAGGCGTAGGTTCGCTACATTCCATGGATTTCCCACGTCCTCGTCAGTCTTCGGGTTCTTCAGTCTACAGGCCCCTCCTCCTATGACTTCTGTGATTATGAACGGTCCTTCCCATTGGGGGGCGAGCTTGTGAACTTTCTCTTGTATGAGCCATAGGACAAGGTCACCTTTATTGAAGGTTCTGGTGCGCAGGCGACTGCTTTGGTAAGTGCGCAGTTTGTCCTGGTATCCCTCTGACTTTGTGAGGGTTGTGTCCCTTGCTTTGTCTGCTGTGTCCTTGTCATCTTGCAGCGCTTCTTCTACTTCCTCTTCTTCGTACCCTGAGATCCGGGGTGCCCCAAATTTGAGGTCATGGGGTAGCACCGCCTCCGACCCGTACACCATAAAAAAAAGGTGTGTACTAGGTTGTAGTATTCGGGGTGGTGCGTAGGCTCCATAGTATGGCAGGGAGTTCTTCTACCCAGTTGCCCGCGGCCTGCTCGAGTGGTGCAAGGAGCCTCTTTTTGAGTCCTCCGCATACTAGGCCGTTTGCTTTTTCCACCTGGCCGTTGGATTGAGGGTGTGCGACTGATGCATAGTTGATTTTGATGCCCAGTTCTTCGCAGAAGTTTTGGAATTCTGCCGCTGTGAAGTTTGTGACATTGTCCGTGATGATGTTGTGTGGCACCTCAAACCTGAAGATGATTGATTTGATGAAATTCACCGCCGTGAGGGCTGTGGAGCTGGTGATGGGCACTGCTTCGATCCATTTGGTGAACTTGTCGACTGCTACTAGCAGGTGAGTTCTTCCTCCCTTTGATGATTTCTTCAGTGGGCCCACCATGTCGAGTCCCCAGGTGGCGAAGGGGCATGATAGTGGTATGGTCTTGAGTTCTGAGGCTGGGGCGTGCGACCTGCTGGAAAATTTTTGACAGGCGATGCAACGTCGTACGATGTCTTCTGTGTTTTTCATCGCAGTGGGCCAGTAGAACCCTGCTCGGAACGCTTTGGATACGAGCGCTCGACTGCTCGCGTGGTGCCCGCAGGTGCCCTCGTGGATTTCGAGTAGTAGGGCTTTGCTGTCTTCTTCATCGATGCACTTCTGGAGTATCTGGGTGATGCTTCGCTTGTATAACTGTCTGTTGATGACTATGAATGCCTTGGATCGGCGGCTGATGCGTCGAGCTTCTGAGACGTCTTGCGGTAGTGTGCCTTCGATTAGGAATCGGAGGAACGGTCTTGTCCATGCTGGTCCTTCAAGTGCTGTTGAATCCGTAGGTTCGACCTCTTGGCTGTTGTTGCCTTCAGATGGACTTGCTGATGCCACTTGTGCTGGCTCTATAGTGTCGTCATTTACAGCTGCCTCTGGTGCTGCTGGTTTCTCCTTGATGGATCGCTGGCTGATGCTTTCAAGGAAGACGCCGGGTGGTACTGGTCCTCGAGTCGAGCCGATGTTTGCGAGTTCGTCGGCTTCTGTGTTGTTTGCTCTGGGGATATAATTGAGCTCGCAGCCGTCGAAACTTCCTTCGAGTGCGTTGTAGAGCTTCTGATAGGCCGCCATGTTGTCGGCTACTGCATTGCAGTCTTTCATCGCCTGCTGGACGACGAGGTTGGAGTCTCTGTATATTACGAGGCGAATGGCACCGCATGTTTTGGCCATACGCATGCCATAGAGAAGTGCCTCGTATTCGGCTTCGTTGTTGGAGGTGTGGCTGAAGTTGATCTGGAGGATGTATTTGAGTTTGGTTCCATTTGGGGAGACCAGAACGACTCCTGCTCCGGCTCCTTGCTGTCTTTTGGATCCGTCGAAGAATATCGTCCATGAGTTCGACAGGTCCGGGGGGCCTGGTGTCTGGACCTCCGTCCACTCGACCAGAAAATCTGGGAGTACTTTGGCCTTGATTGCTGTCGAGTGCTTGAATTGTAGGTCCCGCGGACTGAGCTCAATGTTCCACTCGGCGACTCGCCCCGTCGCTCCGGGGTTGTCGAGAATGTCTGCGAGTGGTGCGCTACTCACGATTGTGATGGGGTGCTCGTCGAAGTAGTGCGACAGCTTTCTTGAGGTCGTGATGATGGCCAGTAGTAGCTTCTGGTAGTGCGGGTACCGCTGCTGGGATTTTGTCAAGAGCATGCTGAGGTAGTAGATCGGCCTCTGTATGCTCTGGATCTTGCCTTCCTCTGTGCGCTCGACGACGAGTACTGTGCTTACCACACTGTTGCGTGCTGCTACGTAGAGGTATAGTTGTTCTTTTTCTTTGGGTACCGCCAGGGTCGGTGGGGTCGAGAGTGTCTTCTTTAGGTCCGCGAATGCTTTGCGGGCTTATTCAGTCCACTCGAATTTCTCTCCTTTTCGCAGCAACTGGTAAAATGGCAATGTGCGCTCTCCCAATCTACTGATCAAATGACTTAGGGCTGCGAGTCTTCCGGTGAGCTGCTGCACGCCTGTGATGTTGGTTGGTTCCTGCATCCTGGCGATTGCTTGAACTTTCTCGGGGTTCGCTTCGATTCCTCGAGCAGAGACCATGTACCCGAGCAGCTTCCCGGCTGGGACGCCAAACGCGCACTTCTTCGGGTTGAGCTTGATTCTGTATTTGTTGAGTGCTGCGAAGGTCTCACACAGGTCCTCGAGTAGCGTGTTTGCGCTGTAGGTTTTGATGACGATGTCATCCACGTAGACCTGTACATTTCTTCCGATTTGCTCTTTTAAGCATGCTTGCATCATTCGCTGGTATGTAGCACCTGCGTTCTTGAGTCCGAAAGGCATTGTTCTGTAGCAGAATACGCCGTAAGGGGTGATGAATGATGTATGCTCTTCGTCTTCTTCCTTCATCCTGATCTGATTGTATCCTGAGTAGGCTTCGAGGAACGATAGTAGATCACATCCTGCTGTCGAGTCGATTATCTGATCGATTCTTGGCAGGGGAAAGTGATCCTTTGGGCAGTGTTTGTTGATTGGCCCGTAGTCGACGCACATTCGCAGTACGTCCGTGTATTTCTTGGGGACCAGCACAGGGTTGGCGACCCAAGTGGCTTTCTTCGTCTCTCGAATGAATTAGGCGTCGAGTAGTCGGTTGACTTCCTCCCCGATTGCTCTGCATTTTGGTTCTGAGAATCTTCGGAGCGCCTGCTTCACTGGCTTGGTGTTTGGCTTGATGCGCAGCGCGTGCTCCGCGAACTCGCGCGGTTCTCCTGGCATGTCGGCTGGGCACCAGGCAAAGATTTCCCATTCTTCGCGGAGGAAAGTGATGAGGGCCGTCACTTGATCTTCCGGGAGGTGGGCGTACACGAGGACTGATTTTTCTGGGTCTGTCGGGTGCACCTGGTGGGTGACCGTGTCGCTATCGATCTTGAAGTTCCGTCCATACTCTTTTGACTCGCTTCGGCTTGCTAGCGGAAAGATACTCTTGTCTGTCGCCATGGCTATTTCTGTGAGTTCTTGCTCTGCTCCGAAGGTGTCGGAGACTTTGTGGAAATCGCGGTCACATTCGTCTGACTTGATGAAGCTCCCGTTGACTGTGATGACGCCCACGGATCCTGGCATCTTGAGTTTAAGGTAGGCGTAGTGCGGAATCGCCATGAATTGTGCGAACGCTGGACGTCCCAATATGACGTGATACTGTAATTGCCAATCGAGTACTTTGAACTCGAGGGTGTGTCTTGCGAAATTGCGTCTGTTGCCAAAGACGATTTCGAGCTCGATTAGTCCAAGGGAAGTAGTTGCTTCTCCTGGGACTACTCCGTATAACACGGTGCTTGATTTCTTCCATACTGATCGAGGGATCAGCATCTTGCGCAGGGTGCTGACGAAGATTATGTTCATGCTGCTGCCTCCGTCCATGAAGATTCTGTCCATGTCGTACCCTCCGATTTGAGCGTCGTGCCCCGGCCTTGGGACTGCAGGCGGGTGATCGCTCTGGGAAAACGTGATGCTGGTTTCTGCGTCGTGTAGCTGGTAGACTTCGACTACGTTTATGTTCTCGGCTGCTCTGGCCTGAAGGGTGTAGGCGTCCTGTTGGGCTTGCGATACCCTGCCTTTTTGGATCGTGTACACCTGTCCTTGAGTGTGCGACTGCTCGGTTCGCTGGGTGCGCTTGGCTTCTTGCTGTTTTTCCTCCTTGAGGCTGTCGGCGAGTTCGTTGAACAGGCGGCAGTCTCCCAGAGTGTGGCTCGATCTGATGTTTCCCCAGTTGTCTTCGAAGCAGTGGATCGTTCATGTTCCTTCTAGCTGTTCCCTGACCGTGAGTTTGCTGGATCCGGCGTGTCGCTTATTCCTTGAGATTCGGAAGAACAACGCGTGATCCGCTGGGTGCTCGTGGGCACGCGGGTCGACTTTGATCCCTTCACTGAGATTCTGGTTCCTTATGAGATTGGCGAATTTGTCTGGCCTTCGATCTGGGTCGTAGTATTCGCCGGTACGAGTCTCGGAGTCGCAGTCCTGGCGAGCGATAGCTTTCTACACGGCGGCGGGTCGGCGATCGTGCGGCTGTATAGTTTGACTCGTCGGGTGGAGTCGCTTCGTAGGATCCTCGCGCCTGTCTTCTGGGTCGTCTATTTATTCCTTGTTGGCGATGATCTTGATGGTCGCTGATCTCGAGCTCGGAGTCAGTGTCTTGTTGTGCGGCGGGTGCCTGGGTGGAGGTGGGTCGTCGAGTGATCGGCGAGTCCTCTTCTTCATGCTGTAGTTCGTCAATCGAGATCTCCGTGTGGATCCCTCGCGCCTTTCTTTTGGGTCGTCGAGTTTTCCTTCGCTGGCGACGGGCTCGGTTGCCTCCGTAGTATTGGTCTTGGTACGGCTGCAGGCTGAGCGATCTTGCCGGGGCGGCGGAGATATTCGCCGTGATCTTGAGTTCCTCGGGTAGATTGCATCTGGTTCTTGCTCTTGAGTTGTGGCTTGCTGAAGACGGAACCGCCGAGATCGTGATTCCAACCTGTGTAGTTCCCACAGACGGCGCCAATTGACGGGGATGTACCCCGGCAAATCCCATGGTCAGGGACCCTGGGTTAGTCATGAGAGGCACAGGTTGGACGATAAGCTCGTCGGCTAACAGGAGGATACGTTCATGCTCGATATTATTGATTGGAGATGGCGATTACAGGGAAGCCGAGGCTAGTGCACACAAGGCTTGGTTTACAGATTGTCTATTTCTTGATCTGGACGTCTCCCCTCCTAGTCCTTATATACTAGGTTAGGTCTCGGGGAGTCCGTCCTGATTACAGATGAGGTTTCCTAACCATGATCTTGTTCCATACGACAAGTTTGCACCTTCCTTATGAATCGAGGACTCCTACGTCAGTGCCACTAGTGGGCCAAGACTGGTCCCAGGCGGCATCTTTGTGGGCCTTCTGTCTTCTGGTACACCGGGTATGCTGTAACACCCTCAGACCCAGTACAGTAATCACTACAGTGATTCCACTGTTTAAGGCTCATTACTGTTGATGATCAAGCCATGATCACCAGATTCTCACCCTGATAAAATTTTCAGATTATAAGTTTGCTCCAAGAATGGTGGATGCATGTCCATCACCCTGATCTTGGTTAAGCCAAATCCCCCTGGTCATTTGAATGATCCCAAGGCCAAGATGATTATGGAACCAATGTTGGGTTATCAAAATTTCTATTGATTTCAAAATGGAAATGAAAGTTATAATAAACCCTAAGTAATGCAACCACTTTTAATAGTTGCAAATAATCAGTAGGTCACCTTAAGTGTTTAGCGTTTTATTAAAATGGTATAGGAATAATATTTAAAATAAAAACAATAGTTAGGAATTGTTAAATTGCCATGGAAATAAAATAAACAAGTGGGAGTTTTAAATGAACTAAAAATTATGAAAACAAGTCCAAGCCATTTGAATTGAAATTCAAACAAACCCTAAATGCCTTTTGATGAATATTAAAAATATGGTGACAATAAATCTTTTCCAAAAATCTTGGAACCACTTTTATAAAATCACTAATAATCATTGGGTCATGCCCATGTGGTTATGGTATTTTATTTTGCCACTGAAATATTCAAACAATTCAAACCCCAAGCAAACAGCACCATTTGACAATTGAATATTATAAAGAAATAGTAAATAGTTTTATTTTAAGCCTAAACTTTTTGTGGCTACCTAGGAATATATATGACTAATTATGGACCAGGTTACACATTTTACAAAAATGCAAAAGACACTAAATTAATTACTAACAGAAAAGAACAGAATGGAAAATTAGAAGAAAAAGAAAAAGGATTAAAGCTCGCCTGGGGCGAGGCCCACCTCAGCCCAGCCCACCCCACCCTTGTCTTCTTCCCCCAACCACCTCCCCATCACCTGCTCCCGTACGGCCGAGCTTGCCACGACGCTGGCGAGCTGGCCCCGCCTCCACCTGCTCCCTCCCGGCGCCGACGCGATAAGGCCGCCCCCACCCACCCCCTGGACACGCCCGCCACCTTTTCCCCTCCCCCTACAGCTCGCTGTCACCGGGGAAAGATCCCGACCGCGCGGTCATCGCCGCCGTCGTGAACTCCCGTGGCCAGAGACCACCCCAGCCCGCGCCGCCTTGTCCAACGTACTCCACGCCGTCGTCTTCGTCGAACCTAGCAAGGAATCGAGCCGGGACGCCTCGAAGCCTCCGCAATCACCGTCTTCGTCTACCTCCAGCCACCGGGATCGACTTCAAATTCCGGCCACCTCGCACCTCCGTCGAGCCCGCTGCCACCGTCTACACGTTCACTGTGAGATTCTCGCTGTTCGCCTTCGGTCCGTGGCTGTCCGCTAGCCCGTAGCCTTTTTCCCCCATTTCGCTTGCTCCGGTCGCCGTGGCACGTCGTCGTAGCCGTCGACGTGGTCCGTCCCAGCTCACGCCAATGACACCCGCGTGCTCCCCATGGACCATATGGTCGATCCCACCCCTTAGCACGTTCGATTTCTTCGCCTGTAGCAAGGTGCCATTGGAGCCCGACCGCCTCGTCCGCCATTGTTGACCTCGAGCTCATCCTGCTCGTCCCCGTCACCCTTCCCCACCCTAGTTCGACTCGCGCTGTTCTTCCCGATTGAATGGAACTGATCCCGCGCCCAACGGTGCTCCACAGCGAGCGCTAGCTCGAGTTCGCCGGAGTCTGTTCGCCGGCGAGCCGCCGACGAGTCACCTGAGCCACTGACATATGGCCCCCACCGGTCAGGTAGGTCATTAGCGACTTGGTTAAGGCTTAATCACCCACTGACATGTGGGCCTTTTCCACTTAACCCAGTGTTAGTATTAAACTAATTGTTAAATTAAAACCTGAGACACTTACACCTGGGCCCCACTGCCTTTTTATTAATAAAAATGATTTTTGGTAATTGTTGTGAGTATGACTTGTGGGTCCAGGGATATTTAAAATTTAATTAAAATGTTTTATGAATAAACAGAGGCTGACATGTGGGTCCCACATGTCAGGCACTGTTTTGGATAATGTTCTGGATAATGTTGAATAAATAATAAAAGAAATTCAGAAAATCATTTAAATGATTTAAAACTTTGAAATTCAATAACTTTTAAACCGTAACTCGGATTCAAAAACTTTATACATGAAAATTGATCAGAAAAATATAACGAATACAAATACGCCATCCGTATGTCTAACACACCCCTCTAACACAATGAACATCGAACCATCCCCCTCCGGACCGGCAGTCCGATAAATTGTCCGGTACTGTTAGAGTGCCCGGATGAATTTATTCCGAACACAAATGTTTCGCGGAATAGATCAACTAGCACGGATACACCCCCTTATGTTTTTCCGGTACCCACGACACCTCCGGCTTGATCCTTCCCCTCCGGGCACCCTGTCCGGTAATCATCCGGAACCAGGAGTTCATCCTCAGATGAATTTCCGTTCCGAGCAATGTGCATTGCACTGCGTTAGAATACCGTTAACATTTCATCTGTCATGCCATGCATCTGTTTGTATATGCTTGTTGTATATTTACTGTTTCTCCCCCCTTTAATCTCCGGTAGACCCCGCTGCTGCCGTCGACTACACCGCTGCTGAGTACGACTATGTCGTCGATGACCGTACCCCTACCGTCGAGCTTCCAGGCAAGCAGAGCCATTCTCTTCCCCAAATATCGCCTATCTTTCCGTACATTTCTTGCACTAGGCATTGTTACTGCTGCTGCTACGTTACAATCCTGTTCAATTGCATAGCCTGTTTTTGTCGCCCCTTGATGTGCCTCCTTTATCCTATGCTGCCTATTATTATCATTATGCATTATTCAGCAGTGAGCCCTGCACATTGTTAGCTAGAATTAGATAGAGGGCCGTGATCACTCAGGGGAGTGAACGCAGATACCAATATTATAACTGCACAGGTACGGTACAATGCAGACACCGTCAAAGGCCCCTATCTGGGTTATGCCTAGTCACCTCAAGTGTGAGCTATCAAGGAGTAATCCTTGTACTCCACTCGAGGCTGACTTTGTCTTGCCGCCATAGGGTCCTGTAAACGGTTGTCCTTTAGGTAAGAAGTCGGGCGACCCAACGGTGCCCGCGAGTGGTATTGCGACGGGACGACAGGGAGGGTACGACCAGTGTACCGGTGTGCTTGGCCCCTGATCGTTGGCCGCGAGAGTTACCAAACCACGAAAGTCGAGCTCCTTCAGGGGCACACGCGAGACAAGGTAAGGAGAAGGTTCACCTTGTTGGTAACCGCAGTGACTTGGTGGGACGACGGGGCAGGCACCGATGTACTGGTGGTCCTGGCTGCTGTCGTTGTCCGCGGGTCAGTTAAGTCGAGGCAACGATAACGGTTGTCACGCAGGTTAATTAAAATGCTAAATGGTTCAGTGAATGTCTTGAGTTGGCTATATGCCATGTACGCACTACCTACCCGTGGGAATTACGAGTTTATGGGCTCCTCTGCTTCGTAGTGTCGTCCGAGGACTCTTCAGGCGTCAGCAGTACCGCGGCTGATTGCCGGGAAGTGCGCTGTCTTCTTTGCTCGAGCTATGTTGTTTTTGTTACGGCTTCCCGGCCACCCACGCACCGTGCAGGAGTACGTCAGGGTTGGGGTCCAAGGCCCTGAGTACTTAGGATTTAGACCGGCGGATGACCTCTCTGTTGAGTTCGAAAGATGGGCTATGAAGTGTCGGATAGCCTCGGTGGAGCGTTCCCTAACAAGGTTCCCGCCACCCTGGAGATCCGTGCGTGTAGCGTAACACAAGTGCACCCCTGCAGGGAAGATTAATCTATTCGAATAGCCGTGTCCACGGTAACAGGACACTTTATGCTGAAGCTGGATCTTACCACTAGAAACTATTATTATTAAACGGTATGGTTCCGGGTTTTCTTCCTCGCAGGGATGTCGAGGAGGTGAACTCGGAGGCATTGTTAATTATTACAACTTATTATTATACAATGCTGCAGCAACTTCTGCTGCATTGTTACTTTATGCTTTATATAAACTGTTGGCTGATTCTTACCTCATGCTGCAAGACATCGTCGGAAGATGCTAGTCTTCGATAGGCCTAGCTTCTTACCTTTGCTCTGGATTTCTATCTTATAGTCCACGATATACAGCCTCTTCTTTCCGTTGATACAATGCATAATGCTTAGTAGCGGACGTAAGACTCGCGGGTATACTAGATACTCACCTGCTTTATTTCGATAGGCCGCTGCAGCCGACGTTGGAGCCCAGGAGCAGGAGCACCCCGGAGGCGCCTACTGCGACGTCGAGTTCCCCGTTGACCAGGAGTAGTTCGGTGGATCCTAGGCAGGAGGCCTCGCCTTTTCGATCTGTATCTCTGATGTGATTTGTGCTAGCCTTCTTAAGGCAAAACTTGACTAACTATGTCTGTACTCAGATATTATGGTTTGTATGACTTATGTATTCGGGTCCGCGTGACCCCCTCTATTGTAACATATTTGTTATCCTTTTGTGTTTAGTGTTGTGCTGTGATATTATCACCGTGGCACCCTAATCTCAGCCGTGTACCCTGCGTGTATGATTACTGTACACGGATTGATTTTGGGGGCGTCACATATGCTCATCCATAGGAGTCATGGGGTCACCCCCTCGTCATATGCCCACGAAATGTGCAGATCCATATGGCATATCCTCATTGCTTTTGAGCAGTCGGGTTTCTGACAATACTGTTGGAGGAACGATGGCATATCGGAGAAGACTGAGTAGCTCATCCTCGGAGCTTTACTGGGGTAGCGTGCCGGGAAAGGTTGGGGTACCGTGTCTCGAAAGCTTTCTCCGGTATGTAGTGCGGAAGGCTGGGTGTCGTACGCGGGAGGCTTCTCCGATAGCTTACTGACGAAGGCTGGGTGTCTTGCCTCAGAAGATTTCCCTTGGTACTATGGATGAACATATACCTTATGCCAGAAGTTTCTGCGGCAGTTTACTGTAGATTGTTGGCTAGTTTGTTCTGGAATCCATCCATGTGGCGTACTGAACACGATTAGGTGCCTTGCATCGTAAGCTTCTCTCGGTGGCTTGTCGTAGAAGACTGGATGTCTTGGTCGAGAAGATACCGGATAACGTACTGAGGAAGGCTAATGCACTGTACATGTCGGCTGGTTCCGGTATCTTACCCAGGAAGGCTGGGGTTCCTTATGCCCGAAGTTTTCCCATGACAGCGTGTGGACAAAACCGAATACTGTGCATGTTAATTTTCTGACTCATCAGGGGATCATCGTTCCCATCACTTCTTTGCTGGGTACTGATTTCATGGCGCATCCTGACTTTCTTTCCTGGGTATACCATAATATAATAACTTGCGTATGACAAGACTGCAACTTGTGTATGCCATACCTTTGATCGCGGATGTTCATGGGCTATGAACACAACCTATCTTTTCCCTTGATTGAATCTTCACAGTTGTACTGGATGAATGAGTGGTGCCGACTTGATTCAAGTGATTCATCTTGGTAGAGTTCCTACTTGAGCCAAATATTTTCATTGCAATCTGGTGTGAATCCTTCTTGACTTGCTGATTTACCAACTCTCCGCGGTCTTCCACTGACTCTTCGCGGTAGGTGGTGGTTTGATGAGAAACTTTCCATGAGGCGACACCAAAGAACCAAATGAAGAACCAACGAAGAAATCCAACAAAACGAAGATCAATAGCAATCGATAGAAAGTTCACCACTTTAACAGTTTTAGCGGTAGTCGATGGCCATCTGAATCCCTTGCATAAAATCAGCAAATAACCCAATAGCCACCAGAACGGTCACGACAACTCAGATCTGGGATGTTTACTGGAATAACTCACGCACTGCTCAAGACGGCCGAAAAATAGCTCAGAGCATGAGACATCGTTGATAAAAAGAATGCAGAGGTCCCCTAAGACGGCCGAAAAGAAGCTCAGAGCATAGGGTCTCCACTGTGAAAAGAAACTCAACAACTGCCCGAGATGGCCGAAAAGTAGCTCAGAACACGGGACGACTGTTGAAAAGAGAAATATAAAGTAGGCATCCACCCCGGACGGCCGGAAGAAGCATAGAACACAGGCGTGGTGCCGATATCGAAGAAAAGTAAGCAAGGGTCCGTCAGACTCGCATACTACCTGCAAAAACATATTTATCAATTACACAGAATACCGAAGAACCAAATCAAGAACCGATGAGGAAATCCAACATGGCAAAGGTCAATAGCACTAAAAACTCATCGAGATCACACACAAGCAAGATCATATCTTATTGCTACGCACAACAACATGCAACAAGAAACATGCAAGACTACTACTACTACTCATGCAACATGAACTACGCGGAATCTTAGGCACTACGATCTACCGACGGGTTGTCGGAGGCTGAAGGAGATGGCGGAGGAGTCGACAAAGCCAAGGCTGCAGCAAGAGCTCTTCTTGCATGCCTTGCATCTCGGGATAGCTCGGCGATGAGGGCGTACTCGATGATCATGTAACGGGACATGCCAATCACTGCGGCGTCAGCTTCTGCAAGGGGACGAGGAAACCTTACTCGTTGAGGAGTGTTGGCCCATGTGGGATAGAAATGGAAGGCACAATTCTATTGCATCGCGCTTTCGTGGTGGCGAAGACCTGTGAGGCCCGCCAAAGAGGCAAGTTGAATGACACGATCTGGGGTAGAGGCATGTCCACCTTGGAAGTTGTAGGTACGCAGGCCAATGGGGAGGTTGACTGTCATGACGACATTGGCACGGTACTCAAGTATCTGTCCTCCGAGTGGCGTCTGGGAATCTTGGTACATCGACATTTCTCCACTTGGATAGAGACAACGCCAAACATCGGCCAGAAGATAGGCAAAGCCGAGTGGGGAAAGGTCTGATTGGTAGCCCACTGGATACTCTGCCATCTACACTCAACAGATCAGACCATTAGAGAAAAAATGCGATCTATATGCATGTTATGCGGAAAACAAATGCAGCAATCAAATGCAGCACACAAGCAAGCTATATACTCTAACTCTAACGTCATTCTAACATCCGCGCTAACTAGGGTGTTCTACAGTCAGTCCTGCTCTGATACCAAGCCTTCTGGCACCCCGGCTCAGAATACCGAAATGCCACGTGCTCCATCCCAGAGATCATGTCTTCTGGAACACAACACTGCTTGATATAGAACTGAACAACTTCTATCATCAAAGGAATGGTGTCACAACCCCAAGTTAGGTAAGTGCTAGGGCTTGTTGCTCCTTTGCATCATGAAGAAAATTTCAAAATGAAATTCAAAAATGGGGAAAAGAAAGCCCTAAAGAATTTAATTAAATGGCCAGACAAAAATTTCTTCCAAAAATTGCTCTGTTATTTTTGAAAAGTCTTATAAATATGCATGATCACATATAAAGTGAAGTGAGTCCCACTGCATGCACCAAGATTTGTCAAAAATTCCAAATAGGGCTTGGAAATTAATTAAATACCCTATTTGATTTGAAATTCAAATTATTTGAATTTCAAAAATCTTCAAAACTTGGGAGTGGCTAGTTATATGCCATGTAAGTCCAAATAAATAATTTGGGGATTTTATAAAATGGTTTGGTATTTTTTTATATCAAAACAAAACAAATGTCAGAAGAAATAAAAAGAAAAACAGAAGAATAAAGAAAAGGGCCTTACCTGGGATTTCAGCCCAACTCATCCCCCAGGCGGCCCAAGCCCACTCCCCCTTTTATCTTCTTCCCCAAGGTCCTCGGTGGCGAGCTGGGAGCACGCAGCCGACGCCACCGCGACGCTGAAAGTGCAATATATCGACCAGAGGGGGGGGTGAATGGGAGATTTTCAATTTTACTACCAGATTTTGGTTTTCTTCAAGACTGAAGCAATCATGAAGCTGAAGAAAATCATGAAGCTGAAGAAGTAACCAAAATCATGAAGAAATAAAACTTCACAGAATGTAATCATTAGGGCAGCTCATCATAATGCAACAGAAATAAATCAATTCAGATAAGCAGAAGTGCTACAGATGCATAGTATGAAGACAAAGAGCAGAGGGAGAGCTGAAGCATATCATATCAAATACTGAAGCTTAAGAGGTTGAAGAGATAGCACCAGAGATTGAAGACATTGGTTTGGTAGACCAGTTCAAGTTGCTGTGACAACTCTACGTCTGGTTGGAGAGGCTGAGATTCAACTCAGAAGACATAGTCTTCACCTTGTTCTCCTTGAACTAAAGTCCTCAGACTCCGTCCAATAACTCAGGTGAGTCTTCAAGGTAGACTCCCGAAACCTTCACAGACTCAGTCACTCCGGGAAGTCACAATTGCATCTTGACTTCCTCAGACTGAAGACTTCTACACCGGATGGAAGATCACAGTCTTCAAGAGTAAAAAGCTTCGGATCACTCGAACCGACTTCCTCAGAAATGCTCAACTACTCAGGCTGGTGGTTTTTCCTCACATAGGTTCTTCAGTTTCCTCAGAGGTGGGTTGCTCTCAGATGACAAGTGTCAGTTTTTCTGTCGGAGCAGCCAACCCACAAATGGGGCTGGGGGTGGCTATTTATAGCCGCGGAGCAACCCGAGGTGAAAGGACATAAATGCCCATGCATGCAATTACTCTCATGCCCTCGGAAATGACCGTTGCTAGACAAGTTCTAGCCTCTCACCACGCAACACGTGGCACGGTCAAAGTATTCTCTCTCCAGACTCCTCAACCGAAGTTAGTTACCTCAGTGTCCTGAAGAACAACGTCTCAGACACATGAGAACTGAACTTCTACTGCAGGAGATCTCACTCTCTTCAGAAGAACTGCACTCGCAGTCTCCAGACTCCTCAACCGAAGACAAATTCCTCAGTGTCCTGAAGAACAACGTCTCAGACACCCGAAGAACTGAACTTCTACTGCAGGAGATTTCTCTCTCTTCAGGAGAACTGCACTCGCAGTCTCCAGACTCCTCAACCGAAGACAGATTCCTCAGTGTCCTGAAGAACAACGTCTCAGACACCCGAGGAACTGAACTTCTACTGCAGGAGATTTCCTCAGGGTTTTTCTTCAGGATTCCTAACTGAGCACTTCCTCAGACCTTCGGAACTCGTTTTCTTCAACCCCTCCAACAGTGCGGTGTTTTCCTATGACTCAAGAAGTATAAAGAGTCTTAGCGAAGACTACGCGTCAACTTCGTCTTTAGCGCGAACTTCCTCAGGATCGTCTTCAGCTTCAGGTTCAACCGAACGCTTCAGGATCCTACTTCCTCAGGATTTCGTGCAACTTCATTACTCAAGAAGTATAAAAAGTCTTAGCGAAGACTACGCTTCAACTTCGTCTTCAGCGCGAACTTCCTCAGGATCGTCTTCAGCTTCAGCTTCAACCGAATGCTTCAGGATCCTACTTCCTCAGGATTTCGCACAACTTCATTCTTTAGGAAACACACCGATTTCTCCAATGTTCCTCAACATTTTGGGGGGTCGACATTGGTGGTTAAACACCTCATCAGGGACTGTTCTCCTGTGTATACTCACAAACACATCAGTCCCTTAACCGTTTTGTCATCAAACTCCAAAACCTCAAGAGGAGGGCACTTGATGCACTTACAATCTCCCCCTTTTTGGTGATTTGATGACAATCAGGTTAAGCTTCAACGGGGATAAAATTATGAGTTTGAAGAATAAAAACTTTGAAGAACATTTTTAACATTAAGCTGAATATAGTGAAGCTCCCCATGAGGATATGCATATTTAGTTGAAGAATGTTTAATATATAAAGAATTTTTAGGTATATGAGGAGCTCCCCCTATATCCAGGCATTTTTGTAGCAATGCATGTTATGAAGTGTTTGAGGAATTAAACAACGCACTGATAGAGATGTTTGCAGAGACAATCACATGCATATATGATAGACATGAGGAAATAGCATGAGTTAACTGAGGAAAAGTATCAGGCCAACACCAAAATAACAGTTTACAACTCGTTAAAAAAATATCTGAAGAACGAGAGTTGTAACTGAAGAACCCCATAACTAAGACCCGCTTGAAGACTAACAGATTTCTCCCCCTTTGTCATAAAATGAACAAAAAAAAGGGAAAAACTGAAGCTAACGCCCCTTAGAAGATGCTTCAAGGCTGAGGTGAGTCACGCCTGAGGCAGTCCGTTGCAGTGTGAGGGCAGGAAGCAGTGTCTTCAGCTTCTTCAGCAGTCATCTCCTGGTTTGAGGAATAAGAGTCCATGGCCGGAGGAGGAGTCGTGCAACGTCTGAATTGTCTCGGGGGTTTGATCGCCGGAATCGGAGGCTTTTGAAGATCCAATTGTGCGATGTCTTCAGGGGTGAGTACTTCTTTCATCAAGGCATCAAGATGTTGATATGTATGATGAGTATATTGATGCACTTTCTTCACTGAAGAATGCGTCTGAGCCATATAGCTGAGAATTTCAGAAAACTGACGCTTCACCCAATCATGATTACGATCAACTTTCTGATGAAGACTAATCAGAAGCTCTCGGTCAGTCATCACTCGAGCCTGAGTTGTATCCTCAGTTGAGGCATGAGTTCTTGTTTCATCAGTTGTGCGAGACTGAGGATGACGAATATTTCCACCGAGGGAATTGGTCGGGAGAACTTCTTCATAGAAGATGTCTTTGCCTTTGTCATTTGTGGCAATTGTATGCTGAAGCACTTCGACAGGCGGCAGATAGGTCCTGTGATTCGGGTGATCAGGTTGATACTCAATTCTTGTTACGGCTCGGATGAGCTTCATGATCCATGGCGCGTATGGCTTCAGGATGTGTGGGTTCTGTGCAGCATCAACAAGAGTTCTGAAGAAGAAGTCAGGAACATTGATTGGCCCAGACATGCAGAGGTTGTGAAGTATGTTCTTCATGACGCCAACGACTTCTTCAGCAGAGGATTCATAGCCTTTAATGGGGCAGAAGGTTTTCGCCAGAATCCGATACAATGTACTCGGCAGATACTGAAGCTCAGAGACTGGAAACTTTGTGCGAGCTGGGGCTTCAGGGGCCAGAGGCTTCATGAGCATGTTCATCAAGTCATCTCGAAGAATTTGAGACCCATAGGAGCAGGCCGCAGGGGAAGTGCACTGAGGCAACTCAAGTATATCAATTGCTTCAGGAACAGTGATGGTGTAGTGATGATGCTCAGTCATCCGTTCGAGGACCCAGGTGTTGATATCCAGAGGATTTCCTGAAACATATAACGTGGCATAAAACTGAAGCACAAGCTCTTCATTCCAGTGTATGCTTTCAGAGCAGAACTGAAGCATCTTGGCATGATGCAGATCCTGAAGTACATTGTTGAAGCAGGGAAGGGCTTCCATATCCATCAGAGGAATGTGCTTGTGAGGAAACAGTTTGTTTTGCTTGTAGAGCACTGAAGCATAGTAGTTCTTCTGAGTGGCAGTCCAGAACCTCGGTAGCTTTCGAGGTGGAGCAGAATGATATGGATTTTGAATCCCCTCTTGAAAGAAACTCATGGCGTTGAAGAAATCAGTAGCATCAAAGCTTGGAGTATCATTAGCTTCAAGGTCACGAAAGAATGGTTGCTTCTGCTTCGGACACAAGGACCGAGCTTGAACTGGGCCTTGAGGTGGTGAAGGCGCTTGAGGCACTTCAATCTGAAGAGAGGCTTGAGGTTGAGGCGGAGCTGCTGCAGATGCTTCAGGCACAGATGTGGTGAGGTCCTTGGGAAGACGAGGTGATGTAGCCTGTTTGTCTTCAGAGCCATCCTTTGAGGCTTCAGCATCAGCATTTGTACTGTTTTCTGCTTCATGAGGGGCATTTGTGCTTTGCTCGGCTTCAGCTTCAGTTTCAGCGGCTGGTGGGTCAAGCTGAGGATCAGCAGTGATAGGTTCAGCAGCATCAGTATCAGTTGTAGTGGTTGCTGCAGCATCATTATCAGCAGCAGAATTTGTGGGAGCACTTGTGGCTTCAGGGTCATCAGCTTCAGACGCTGAGGACGAGGCACCAACTGATTCTTCAGACTGTAGAGAAGTATCAGGAAGCACCTCGGTCACGGTGTTGGAGTGAGGCTCAGGAGAGAAGACCGTATGAGTGGGCGAGTTGGTCAGCGCGTAATCCTCATCATGGACACGAGGAGTTCCATCATCCATAATGTCGACGTCCATGTCTTCAATCATTGGTGTTGCAGCAGGGGGTGGAGTGAAGACGATTAAACTGCGCTGAGGATTCTGAGGTGGAGTTGAGGCAGCAGTAACATGAGCGGTGGTATCGGCTGCCTGATTTGTCGGAGGAGCTGATGAAAGTGGTGTAGCATCAATGGGTTCTTCAACAGTAGGCTTCTTCGCAACAGGTGGAGTTGAGGGTTGGGCTTCAGGCATGCGCTTGAGGCTTTTGGCAGAAGCATCAGTGGGTGCTGAGGAAGCAGGCTGGCGAAGCTTCATCAACTTGGCCATCTGTTGTGAGATCCGTTCCTTGGATTTGCCAATATATGTCCGGTTGGCAGCGAACTCAATGTTGAGACGTTGAACTTCACATTGATGCTGAACGAACTCCTGAGGAGTAACTTCAGTGATAGGTTTCTTTTTGAAGTCACTGAGGACTTTCTTCAGTTTGGCCTTCAGCTGTTTCTGAAGATCTCGTTGATGAATCTCATTTATGAGGAATTGTTGAACATAGAATTTGATGTCTTTCGGGATGTCCAAATCATCAAGCGGAGTGTCAGGCTTAACAGACCAAATTTCAATGTACTCCAAGATCTTCTTGGGATCTAGGAGAAGCGGGATTTCTGAACCCGTTGCTTCAGCTTTGCGTCTGGCCCCAGCACGCACATATTCAATCTTATCAGCTTCAGTGGCGACGAAGCCGGCCAAATCCTCAAATTCATCTTCATCATCAGAAGATTGAGGAGTATGATGAATGGCGCCACGCATAGCAGTTTTCTTTGGTGAAGGACGAGGGCCCCGTTGACGAACAGTTTTGGTCTTCAGGTGATGCTGAGGCATTGTGGTTGAGGCCTCAGGAGCACCAGATTCATCAGTGCGTATTCTTGAAGAGGGGGCAGCACCATCTGTTCGTTGACATGAGGAGCCAACAACTTGAGGCTTAGTTGAGGTCTTAGAGAAAGGTTTCATGCCCGGAGCCTTTTTGCGGTGCTGAGGCAGAGGTTGTTGTCTGGGTTGAGTCTGATCTTGAGGCGGAATTTGTATTGAAGCAGTCATGTCACGGACAAGATTCTTGACCCGGCTGCGAGTGCGTTTGAGGTATAGCTCATATGCCGCTGGAAAGTCTTCAGGAGTGCGCAGTGTGGTTGGATCAGGAACGACTCCAGGAGCTGGTGGAGGTCGAGCCTTGATACCCAAGGTCTTCAGTGGCAGATTGACTGCAAACATTTCCTCATGTTGAGGATTCAGCCATTGGTAGGCCACCCAACGCTTGGCCCATTCTCTTGTGATCTTCTGGACCCTTTTTTTACGATCATCAGCAGTTTCACGTTCTGGAGTCTTCAGTTTCTCATAGAGCTCAGGAGGTAAGTCTTTAGCAGTATCAGTGTGCTTGCGCCGAGGAGGCATTTTCTTCAGCTGAGGAGACTAAGGAATTGTACGTTCAAGGTGAGCTGCAAATGAAGTGAGACTATGAGAACCATATGATTCCTCAGCAGACATGTACCTGTGACAGAATTAAGTTGCGAGGGAAGTGGGGTACGGTTATATGCGTTCATGAGGAATAGGCTGAGGAAAGCAAAGGAATGAGGCATAGGTACAGGTCTCAGAAAGCTAGCAGTACAGTGGAGGATTAATTGGTTTGAGGACACAACAGTACTGAGGAATAAGACGCTGAGGAATAAACCACTGAGGAATAAGCATACCAGACTTGAGGCGAATGCTGAGGAACAATGAGTCTTCGTCCCCGGCGACGGCGAACTCCGGCGACGTTAGCGCTCGAGCTTGAGGAGCTCAAGGGTGGCGGCGCGAGAGTGAGGGAGGCGTTGGGGGGTAAATGACCGGAGGAGTGGGTAGAGGGCTATTTATAGAGGGGTAAAACCTGAGGGGTTGCGAAATTTGTGGACGAGATAGCCCCTGATTGTTGGGATCCTCAGTGAATATCGTGATGGTGGATAATTACGACGTGCGGTAAAATCGCAACAAATTGAAGACAGTTGTAACAGAAAATCCGTGATTTGAGGATCTTGAGGACAAAGGCTGAAGACGAAGACAAATGGTCTCAGGCGGATGATGATGACTTAAGGTCTCATCTTGAGGAATATATGATTTCCGGATGAACGCATATGAGACAGACAGATTAGATAAGTGAGCACAGAGGGACGGGTCCGATCACGTTCACCTAGTTGAAGAAGCAAAACTGAAGATCAATAACTATAGGTGAACGCTGTTGAGGACAAACACGGTAATCATCAGAAATGAAGACTTCAAATCCTGAGGAAGCTGAGTAACAACACATCCTGAGGAAGTTGAGGAACACCAAATCCTGAGGTGTTTGGGCGGTGGCGCTACCCACCTTATAGGGAATGTGACACTTGATACCATACAATTGTCATATGGATCTTGAGTCAATTCCACGTTAATTTCTTCACACTTAGCAAGGTAGTTCCTCATGAGTTGAAGAGTACGACGCATCGTGTGTTGTGCTTCAGGAGTCAGGTCTTGAAGCACATAAGTATAGCAGAGAACCAATCATGGAGCGGTATACCTTCTGATCGTAGTCCTTGCCATTTTCATCAGGACCGAGGCATCCATTTGTAGGCATCGGGGTCTTGATACCTTTGCAGTCTTGCACCCCGAGTTTCCTGAGGCATTTCTTGAGGTACTTCTCTTGAGAGATGAAGGTGCCATTGCGTTGCTGACGAATTTGAAGCCCTTGCTGATGAGGAAGTCACGCAATGTGTCATACCAAGCCCATGGGGTTTGCTTCAGTCCATACTGAGCTTTCTTCAATCTGTACACCATATCAGGCTTCTTTGCGTCTTCAAAACCTGGAGGTTGAGCAACATATACTTCTTCCTCGACATTACCATTGAGGAATGCACTTTTCACATCCATTTGATATAGCTTGTGATTATGATGGTTAGCGAATGCATTTGTTTTCTTCGATGAAGGACTCAGAGAAGTTTCCATGAGAAGATTTATGTCACCAGTCATATGATTCGTGCATCCATTATCCATAATCCATTCAGTTCTCCCCGAAGAATTTTCCTACAGAAGAGTTAGTATCTCACACTACAAGTTATGAGCCAGCATCAGTTTGAAGAATTCGTGAATTCTTCAGGACTGTATTCCTCAGGATTTTAAGTCTCAGGATTTCAGTATAACGATATTCTTCAGCTGACACATAATTTTCGTCCTGGGCATAGGATCTGCAATATGGTTAGTTTGCCTCAGGACGCGTTCCTATAGAAGAGATTAGTTCTTCTGAACCACCCACATTCGCACGGGTGGTTTTGAAGCATTTGAGGAACGACGAGGAGAGTATTGCCTCACGGGTGAGGTATCAGGATAATCATAGGAGTAAGCATTCTTGTTCTGAGCTTCCCTGTGAACAAAGTGATTAGATGAAACATGCTCATATTCATGACTTTTTTGAAGAATTGTCCACTGAGGACATCCTCAACTCATTTGCATCTGCATTCACAAGAAGGTTAGTGATGAGGTCCTTCTGAACCCAGATCTGCTTGACTGGAGGACCGTTCCTGCAGTTAGTTCCGATGTATCTGGTGAATACCTCACCATTACCATTCTTAAACAGTTTATAGTTTGAGTCAAAAGACTCATTCATCACAACTGAAGAAACAGTATCATAACCAGATAAAGTATCGGGATCAGGAGGAGGCGTCTTTGCCCGAACCCAAGTGGTCTCTGGATATTGTTCAGGTTTCCAGTAAGACCCATCAGGGTTGAGTTTCCGAGTGAATGCGATGCCTTCTTTCCTCGGGTTTCTGTTGAGGATCTGTTTCTTGAGGATGCCACAAAGGGTCTGATGTCCTTTCAGACTCTTGAACATGCCGGTTTCCAGTAGACTCTTCAACCTAGCATTTTCTTCAGCAATGTCTATGGTATCCTCAGATGAGGGGTTAGATACCACAGAAGCAATAGAAATAACAGAGTCTGAAGACATTGAGGAACTAGGCACAGAGATGATAAGATCATGTTCAATGCATTTTAAACAGGGAGGATTAAATCCTTCTTGTGGCATGATGATCTGTTGGGAGAGGAGTGAATCATTTTCTTTCCTCAGATCGTCATGAGACATCCTTACGCGTTCAAGTTCTTGTTTCCTCATGAGGAACTCATGAGCCAGCTTTTCATGATCGCTAAGGAGTGCCTCATGACGATTGAACAAGTCATCAAACTTTGACTGAAGAATTTTTGATTCATCAGTCAACTTTTGAGTCTTCGTCATTTCCTTAACCAACATATCATCACTCTTGTTTAGTGAGATCTGAATCTTTTCAAGTGCACGTTGTTGCTTAGATGCAAGTTTAGCAAGTTTAGCATAGTTTTCATCAGGTTCTTCATCAGAGGGATCATCTGATGATGAGTAAGAAGATACCTTGGAGGACTTGGCCATGAAGCAGAAGGAAGGGGTTGTGTCTTCAGCTTCATCATCAACATGTGATAGACCAGATTCCTCAGTGCTAAAGATTGACTTTGAGACAAGCGTCATGGCAAGAGCCAGACCGGCCACACCCTCAGATTCTTCAGATTCTTCTTCCTCATCATCAGGGTTGGAACCAGATTCTTCCGAGTCCAATTCTTTTCCGAGATATGCGCGAGCCTTACGGGAACTGCTATTCCTGTATCCAGCAGGCTTTGAGGATCTTGAGGATTTCTTCTTAGTCGTTTCATCAGAACTGTCATCTTTCCCTTTCTTCTTCTTCTTCTTCAATCTAGCTTCCTTTTCCCATAGAGGACACTCAGCGATGTAATGCCCAAGTTTCTTGCACTTTAGGCAGACTCTCTTTCTTGCTTCGACAGAGTCATCATCTTTGCTTTTTCTTGAGGACGGTCTTGAGGAATTTCCGAAGCGATTCTTCTTCGTGAATCTTTGAAACTTTCTGGTGAGGAGAGCAAGTTCATGTCTGAGGGTTTCAGGATCATCAGTATCAGCCTCAGACTCTTCATCAGAGGACACTCTTCGTGCTCTAGCTTTTAGCGCGCGGACCTTAGGCGTGGAGCTGTATAAATCTCGTTTTTCAGAGAGCTTCAGTTCATGAGCATTGAGGCGCTCGAGAATGTCCGCTGGATCCAGAGTCTTGAAGTCAGGCCTTTCTTGAATCATCAGTGATAGGAACTCAAATGAGTCATCCAGTGACCTCAGTAGTTTCTTCACAACTTCATGATCTGTGATATCAGCGGCACCCAGTGCTTGAAGTTCATTGGATATGTCAGTGAGTCTATCAAAGGTTTGTTGCACGTGCTCATTGTCCAGCCTCTTGAACCTGTTGAAGAGACTGCGGAGTGTATCAACCCGAGAGTCTCGTTGAGCAGAGACTCCTTCATTGACTTTAGACAGTCTTGTCCATATCTTCTTTGCAGTATCCAGACCACTGATACGGTTGAACTGAGCCTTGTTGAGATGACCACCAATGATGCTTCGAGCTTTTGCATCAAGCTGCCAGTTCCTCTTGACAACTTCAGGAGCAGTCATCAGATTTGCTTCAGGAATGCCTTGATCAACAATATCCCACAGATCCTTGTCAATGGCTTCAAGATGTATCCTCATCTTGTTCTTCCAATATGGATAGTCTGTCCCGTCGAAGATGGGGCAGTTTGAGGCAACGCTCATAGTACCTGAGGTCGACATAACTAAAACTCCAGGTGGTTAAACCGAATCACACAGAACAAGGGAGTACCTAGCTCTGATACCAATTGAAAGTGCAATATATCGACCAGAGGGGGGGTGAATGGGAGATTTTCAATTTTACTACCAGATTTTGGTTTTCTTCAGGACTGAAGCAATCATGAAGCTGAAGAAAATCATGAAGCTGAAGAAGTAACCAAAATCATGAAGAAATAAAACTTCACAGAATGTAATCATTAGGGCAGCTCATCATAATGCAACAGAAATAAATCAATTCAGATAAGCAGAAGTGCTTCAGATGCATAGTATGAAGACAAAGAGCAGAGGGAGAGCTGAAGCATATCATATCAAATACTGAAGCTTAAGAGGTTGAAGAGATAGCACCAGAGATTGAAGACATTGGTTTGGTAGACCAGTTCAAGTTGCTGTGACAACTCTACGTCTGGTTGGAGAGGCTGAGATTCAACTCAGAAGACATAGTCTTCACCTTGTTCTCCTTGAACTAAAGTCCTCAGACTCCGTCCAATAACTCAGGTGAGTCTTCAAGGTAGACTCCCGAAACCTTCACAGACTCAGTCACTCCGGGAAGTCACAATTGCATCTTGACTTCCTCAGACTGAAGACTTCTACACCGGTTGGAAGATCACAGTCTTCAAGAGTAAAAAGCTTCGGATCACTCGAACCGACTTCCTCAGAAATGCTCAACTACTCAGGCTAGTGGTTTTTCCTCACATAGGTTCTTCAGTTTCCTCAGAGGTGGGTTGCTCTCAGATGACAAGTGTCAGTTCTTCTGTCGGAGCAGCCAACCCACAAATGGGGCTGGGGGTGGCTATTTATAGCCGCGGAGCAACCCGAGGTGAAAGGACATAAATGCCCATGCATGCAATTACTCTCATGCCCTCGGAAATGACCGTTGCTAGACAAGTTCTTGTAGGAGATATGCCCTAGAGGCAATAATAAATGTTATTATTTATCCCCATGTTCCTAATTATGTTTATATTCCATGCTATAACTGCTATGGTTCTCGAGTCTGCAATAACCACGAGGCTCGGAGGAAGACTCATATGCACGTGTGGAATAATAAACGGATAAAAAATATATATTCCTAGTCTCGCCTCTAAGACTAGCTCAAGTGTTGCATGATGGTTCTGTTTTCCTGATCATGGGCATGACTATGTCGGCAATTTTGAGGGCACAATGTTAGAAGAACATTTATGTTGAATCGACCCAGATTGATGTTATGCTATGAGATACATTCGTCACCAGTTAATGGATTATAACACAGAGAATGTTGAGCGTTTGCATAATTCCTTAGACCATGAGAGTATCGAGTTCCTTCGTACTTGCTTCGTGAACTTTGGGGTTTGTTAAACGCCATCTGTAAAAGGGTGGCTATTACAGCGGCTTACAGGTTGACGGAAAAGTATGACAAGGAACTAGGTAGCTCAAGATTGGGATTTGCTCCTCCGTCGATGGAGAGATATTCTTCGGGCCCTCTCGGTGTTACGGTATCCACCATCGTCTGGTCAGACACAGTGTGATTTGATCACAGGGATGCCGGAACGCGGGAACGAGAAAAGACAACAATACCAGTAACGAGGTAACTGGCATAGTGGACAAGTGTTGATCCACGGGGATGCCGATAAGTCTCACCTCGGGTATTTGTAACATATCACGAAGCAACAGGAATAGCACACGGCAACTGGAGGTCCACTCGAATATTTATTCGTGTGGGTATAGGGGTCAATATGGGTGTCCACGGCTCCGATGTTAATCATTGATCGGAAAGTGTTCCGGGTCATGTCTATACTTCACCGAACCTATAGGGTCACACGCTTAAGGGTCATCTATCTGCTGAATACTAGACAGGGAGTCTGAGAGAAAGTCACCGGAATGGTTTCGGAGAAAACGGAAAAGTTCCGGAAAGAGAACACCGGAATAATTTCGGTAAAACCGAAAAGTTGTTTCGGAATATATCATTAAGTCAAAATGATTTCGGCACACGCCTGGAAATTCTTGGAGGGTGCCAGAATTGTTCTGGGAACTTCTGGGATTTTTCCAGAGAGAAAAAACCGGAAATGTTCCGGAGCTGCCGGAACCGCTTTGGTTGCTTTTCGCAGATGAAAATCACTAATCCGGAATTGTTTCGGAACGCGTCCAAAATCCTTTTAGTGGGTACTGGAATTTTTCTAAGACCTACAGAAAAGTTTTGGATTTTACGGTCGCAGATAAATGTCTTCATGAATAGTGGATACACTATTCATGATGATGCAGGCGATGATGCAGCTGGCATGATGATGCAGGCGATGATGCAGCTTGCATGATGATGCAGGCGATGATGCAGCTTGCATGATGATGCAGGCGATGATGCAGCTTGCATGATGATGCAGGCGATGATGCAGCTTGCATGATGATGCAGGCAATGATGCAGTTTGGAGGGCATTTTGGGTTTTTCCCCATAGCCTCTCACCCTATAAATAGGGGTGGAGAGGGGTCTCTTAAATCTGATCCAAGTTCTCACTTGAACTCTCAACAAGTGCCATTGCATGATCTGGCTTTCTTCTCTCCCTCCCACGAAATAGTTTCGTAGAGCCGAAAGGCTGTCTGGGTTCCGGCAGGAACTAGTTCTGGACGGCGAAGCCCTGCCGGATAGATGACACCGTATGTGTGCAACCCCGTAGAGAGGTCGTAGTTTCGATCTTTTGCCCGAGGGACTGTTCGAGGATCCTCCCGAAGGGCTGTCCGAGTTACCGTTCAAGTTTCGAGGGTCCTCCCGAAGGGCTGTCCGTGACATCGTCCGAGGGACTGTCCGACCGCCTCTCGGAGCGCTGTCCGAGGAGCAGACGAGGGAGAACATCCTCGCAGTTGGGAGGTTGTAAATCCTAGCTGCGGGGGTCTGCACCAACGATCTACATCGACTCTACTTCCGCTGCGCTACGAGTCGGTAACGATCAGATCAAAACCTTGTATGCAGTCTCCATAGTGGTCCTGGGCTGTTCGTAGTGCGGAAAACTTTTGTTTTCTGCCGCGTTCCCCTACAGTTCTAGCCTCTCACCACGCAACACGTGGCACGGTCAAAGTATTCTCTCTCCAGACTCCTCAACCGAAGTTAGTTACCTCAGTGTCCTGAAGAACAACGTCTCAGACACATGAGGACTGAACTTCTACTGCAGGAGATCTCACTCTCTTCAGGAGAACTGCACTCGCAGTCTCCAGACTCCTCAACCGAAGAAAAATTCCTCAGTGTCCTGAAGAACAACGTCTCAGACACCCGAAGAACTGAACTTCTACTGCAGGAGATTTCTCTCTCTTCAGGAGAACTGCACTCGCAGTCTCCAGACTCCTCAACCGAAGACAGATTCCTCAGTGTCCTGAAGAACAACGTCTCAGACACCCGAGGAACTGAACTTCTACTGCAGGAGATTTCCTCAGGGTTTTTCTTCAGGATTCCTAACTGAGCACTTCCTCATACCTTCGGAACTCGTTTTCTTCAACCCCTCCAACAATGCGGTGTTTTCCTATGACTCACGAACTATAAAAAGTCTTAGCGAAGACTACGCGTCAACTTCTTCTTTAGTGCGAACTTCCTCAGGATCGTCTTCAGCTTCAGGTTCAACCGAACGCTTCAGGATCCTACTTCCTCAGGATTTCGTGCAACTTCATTACTCAAGAAGTATAAAAAGTCTTAGCGAAGACTACGCTTCAACTTCGTCTTCAGCGCGAACTTCCTCAGGATCGTCTTCAGCTTCAGCTTCAACCGAACGCTTCAGGATCCTACTTCCTCAGGATTTCGCACAACTTCATTCTTCAGGAAACACAACGATTTCTCCAATGTTCCTCAACATTTTGGGGGGTCGACATTGGTGGTTAAACACCTCATCAGGGACTGTTCTCCTGTGTATACTCACAAACACATCAGTCCGTTAACCGTTTTGTCATCAAACTCCAAAACCTCAAGAGGAGGGCACTTGATGCACTTACAGACGCCGACGAGGTTCTAGGCCCTCCCCTTCCTTCTCAGCGCGCCACGCACATGCCAGAGCCACCCCGCAGTCTCCCCCTCCCCAACTTCTTCTCCGCTTCCTCTCCGGTGAGTTCCGCAGGATCCCGAGCGCGGACGGAGCACACCGTTGAGCGCCGTCGTGGCCACCGTGCCCCTGGAGCTTCGCAACCTTGTCCAATAGATGCCCCGAGGTCGTCTTCGTCAAGTTGAAGCACCGCTCGAACTCGAGATGCACCGGAGCCACCGCCAGCGTCAAGGATTCGCCGCGGCTACCGAGACCTCCGGCGAGCAATTGCTCCGGAACCAAGCCCTCTCTGGCCCCACCGAGCTGCTCATCCCGCTCCTGGTGAGCTTCCCTTCCACCCCGGCCTATCCGTGCTCCAGCTCGTGCGCTGCATCATCGTCTTTGTTAGAGGCAGTGGCCGGCCGCCGCAAAACTTCGACGCCGCCGTGGCCACAGCCCTCCCCAAGTCCCCCAACCTGCACCCCTCGTTGCGGACGGTCACGGGCGATGTTTTGATGCAAGAACCGTGCCCTCCCGTGGCTAAACGCGAAGTCCGGAGAGCCCTCCGCCGTCTGCCTGGGTCACCGGCGGCGACGTGCCGACGTGGCACTTAATTAGGGGGCTAATCCCCCTATCAGTTGACCTAGGGTCACTGACTGGTGGGGCCCCAGCCCCCTAACCCCCCTCTCTGTTTAATTAATAGAGGGATTAACCCCCCCTCCCACTGACAGCAGGGCCCCATTGGCCAGAAGCCCCCCACGTCATGCTGATGCCAACATGAAGCAGTAAATCAATTTTTGAATTAAAAGAATTCCAGAGAAATTACAGAAATATCAGAAAATAGCTAAAACTTCATAAATTCATAGAATATTCATATGAACTCCAAATTTAACATATAATATATGAAAAATGATCAGCAGAAAATGCTCTATCCAAATATCCAACTTTCAACCATGTTTGAGTTGATTTTACAATGGGACCAGTAGCTTTGTCTATTTGGCTTAATTGGAATTAATTCAAATTAAATTCAAATGCTATTCCAATTTTAACCATTGCAATGCAAACATGATCACTTGTACATCAGAGGCATATCACACACATGATCACATGGTTTACAATGATCAAAAAATAGAAAATGCAATTTGGCTAATTTGAAAATCATATATGGAGTTTGAATTTGCATTTCAAATGCAATACCCTTAATTTAAATTGAATTTGCTACAAACCAGTACCATTCAAATCATGGACAACATTATCATGTGCTTGTGCATTTAAATTCGATGTTGGCCCCCTTTGTTGATGATTGTGCCGGTAACAGTGCCTCCGAGACGGTGATCACCCCCGAAGGAGAAGACCACCGTTAAGACCCGTGTATCATCAGCAAGGCAAGCAAACCCCATTGATCATGTCTATAAAATCCCACTTCCCTCTCAGTCTCTCTTATGCATGTTTAGGAGATCACCTTGTTATCGATTCTACCGCATAGTTGAACCCATATCCGATGCATGACCTATCATCTTGTCACAGTAGTAAGCAAACCACAATCCTAGCTGACATAGCAGTTGTTTGATATCATGTGACCCCTGCAACTGTTACAGCTTATTGCATGCTTAGAGGTTACAATGAGGTTACTTTGATCTGTGAGTCGGGATGGTTGTGTTCATGTTACTGATGAAGGTGAAACTGTGTTGGTGAATCCACCCTAATACAAGGTGAACGATGAGAGACTGTGTAGGAGTACACAGTGGGTTGTCTCGTTGAACACGGCCTTAAGCACCGAGTTCTTGTATGGTAATCCAAGACAGAGAGTACAATCACACATTGGGCTCACTGACCCCTCTCGGCCTAGTACCTTAATCCGTGTTGACGTCCAGGAGTCACATTAGTTCGGGCTTTCCATTTGGCATATGCATAGAAAAGAATTGATGAAAGGTTGCATCATATAGATATGTGGGTGGATGTGTGAGACAGTGAAACCATCTTCTCGGATGGCGTCTCGATTGCCTACATTGTCTCAGTCCGTATCGTTGATCCGGCCGGGCTCTCGAGCGGGATCTACCTCAGATAGTCGACTCCTGGAATAGACCGGTTGTGAGCGAAGTGTCGTGGTGAACATCCTCGCCGGCACCCCTTGAATGGTGATGAGACCTGGCGGTAACTGATGGTCATGTGTGTGTAGTTTACACCCTTGCAAGGTTAACAAAACTATTCGAATAGCCGCGTCCGCGGTCATGGACTACTTGGAACCTATACCTGATTATTAGACAACTTGAATGGATACTGCTAAAACTCGCAAGATAAGCATGAGTGCTATGGTGTGCTCCTCGTGGGGAAGTCTAGGAAGTAACAATAGTGGTGTATTGGTTGGAGACTTGGTAGTGGACTCGTGTACGCTTCTTACCTCAAGTCTAGTACTCATAGTACAGGACTAGCCAAGTCAAAGATGGCACTTCTGCATGTTGAAACCCCACCTCCCTTTACGTTGAAACTTGAGCATGAGTAGTGTAGTTCTGATGTAAGTCTTGCTGAGTACGACTTTGTACTCACGTTTGCTTATTCTATGTTTTAGATGAGAACCAGGACCCCGATGGAGTCACCTTCGTGAAGCTCGACGTTGACCATTGTAGTATAGTTCCAGACAGCAGCATGGTCCCTCGTGGAAGGGCATGTTTGTTGAACAAGGCTTCTCTAAGCCATTTGTTAATCTTGTCTGTACTCAGACCTAATTTTCTTCCGTTGTATGATGTAATGTTGATCACAGACATGTGATCTTTGTATGCTCTATGTGTAAGTCAATAAAGATACACTTTGTAGAGTTATGTGATGATACCTGCTGATCATACTAGGCATGTGTGCTGCGTGTATGTTTATAACATGCATGTCTTAGTATGGGTTTTCGAGACCTTAATCGTGATCTGGCTGGCGGTCTTTTATACACCAAGTGGCCCTTAGATGTGCGCAGCTTGGGGCATCGCGATGCGATTGCTCGTGACTCAGTCACGTGCACACTTTGTTGTATGATCGAGCCCGCCCTAGGCCCCGACTAAGTGATCGGGCTGGAGTTTGTTTATGTAAGGGTTATGATTCAATCGATAACATGGTTGAGGCGACTTGTCTATGAGTATGGGATTTCACCACCCATAATCATTTAGACTTGTGAGCGGGTGATGAGGACCCATCTCAGTTGATCATCCGGCCTGGATGGGATGCCCCTCACGTACGATGCTTTCCGAGAGTGTTCTGTGCTTGGCCTTGTCTGCTTAGACAAGTGGGTATGGCTCTCGGCTCTCCATGTGATTGAGTTATGACTGGAATTACATACGCATATTCCGGGTCCCGACAGACTTGGTATCAGAGCAGGACTGTCTGTAGGATTATCAAACCCTTGGTCGAAGTCGAGTCTAGAACTCTATAGTTATATAGTTACTTTGGGTATAAGGGAATAACGTAAGGCTTCTTTTTCTCCTTACCCTCATCGATCTGAGTTCTGAGTCACCCTCATCTTTTCTACGGGAAGATAGGACTAGGCTCATCTATGTCTTTACTAGGACATCTCGTTGATTGCTTCGTTGTAGCCGTAGGAAAGTTGTGTTCGGTTGTGTAGAGTCATTGTGCTTCCAGCTTTGGACTTCCTAGTATAATTGCTATTCAATGTTGTGAGAATTTCCATTTCTCTTGCAATTACAACCGTTATGCTGTCCGAGTCATTCCAGGTTCCTTCATAATCTGATGCATTTGCAAAATCCTTCCTTCCATTTCGGTTGTTCTTTTAGAAGAACTTCTAGGTGGCATGCCCGAGAGTTCCATAGTGTTTGTTGTAGGTTTTATTCTATAAACCTATAGTGATTCATTTGAAGCTCTTCCTACCACTTTAGATGTCTTCTAGCAAGAAGAACCACACTAACCATCGTGTTGGGGTACTTTGCTACTCTGACATATCTGTTGTAGCCCCTAGTAAACCTTGGTCATCCTCTAGGAAGCTATCCAGAGATCCAACCCCTTAAACCTAGCCACCCGACAGATGTGTAGAATTCATCGTAGACCTCATACCAGGCACATCCCCGATTTCCAAACTCCCATATAGAATGGCCCCACATGAGTTAGCTGAGCTAAAAATCCAACTTGAAGCTTTGTTGGCAAAGGCTTCATCCGCCCTAGCTCATCACCATGGGGTTGCCCCGTTCTGTTCATAACGAAGAAAGATGGAACAGCAAGGATGTGTGTAGACTATCGCCCGCTAAATCTAGCGACGATAAAGAACAAGTACCCACTTCCCAGGATCAATGATCTATATGATCAACTTGCTGGATCCTCTATCTTCTCCAAGATGGATTTGAGATTAGGTTATCATCAAATCAAAATCCGAAACGAGGACATTCCCAAAAACGGCTTTCACTACTCGTTATGGTCTTTACGAGTACACCGTCATGTCCTTCGATTTAACCAATGCCCCCGCCACATTCTCGCGCTTGATGAATTCGATCTTCATGGAGTACCTAGATAAATTTGTTGTGGTTTATCTTGATGACATTCTCATCTACTCGAAGAACAAAGAAGAGCACGCAGAACATCTTAGGTTGGTATTGATGAAACTTCGAGAGAATCGCCTGTATGCTAAATTCTCCAAGTGTGAATTTTGGCTACCAGAAGTGACCTACTTAGGCCACGTGATTTTTGCGAAAGGCATTGCTGTCAATCCCGAGAGAGTTCAGGCCATCCTTGATTGGACTCCACCTGAAGCGGTTAAGAAAGTTAGGAGTTTTCTTGGCTTAGCAAGCTATTGTCGCCGCTTCGTCGAGAACTTTTCTAAAGTTTCAAAGCCTCTAACTGAACTCCTCAAGAAAGATAATAAATTCCTATGGACACCCAAGTGCGAGGAAAGCTTTCAAGAGCTAAAAAGAAGATTGACTTCTGCACCCGTACTTGCGCATGCAGACACAAAAAAGGATTTCGAGATCTTTTGTGACGCCTCACGGCAAGGGTTAGGATGCATACTTATGCAAGATAGACATGTGGTAGCTTATGCTTCACGCCAGTTGCGTCCACATGAAGAGAACTATCCTACCCATGATCTTGAACTCGCTGTCGTAGTTCATGCCCTGACAACTTGGCGACATTACCTCCTCGGTAATCGTTGTGAGATCTATTCCGACCACCAAAGCCTCAAATACATATTCACCCAGCCAGATCTTAATCTCAGGCAAAGACGATGGATTGAGTTGATAAAAGATTTTGACTTAGGAATTTCTTACACCCCAGGCAAAGCCAACGTCATGGCTGATGCACTAAGTCGTAAGTCGTATTGTAACAACCTCATGTTAGAACAGTATCAACCACTTCTTCATGAGGAATTTCGCAAGCTCAATCTTGAGATAGTTCCTCATGGTTTTATTTCTACCTTGGTGGAGAAACCCACTCTTGAGGATCAAATCATAGTTGCCCAAAGGCGTGCACGAGGTGTTCGCCGGATCAAGGAGACCATTGTTAGCGGAGTTGCTACATGTTTCTCCACAGATGGCAAAGGAACGGTATTCTTTGAAAATTGTTTGGTAGTACCTAAGAATAGAGATCTAAGGCAAATCATCCTCAAAGAATCCCATGACACACCCCTCTCGATTCATCCCGGTAGCACAAAAATGTACCGGACTAGGATGAAGAGAGACATTGCTCGATATGTTGCCGAATGTGATGTTTGTCGTCGCATTAAGGCAGACCACCAAAGACCTGCTGGTACTCTTCAACCTTTGCATATTCTCGATTGGAAATAGGACAAAGTCGGTATGGACTTCATCACCGGTTTTCCAAAAACCCAGAAAGGAAATGATGCCATCTTCGTTGTCATTGAGCGACTTTCCAAAGTTGCTCACTTTCTTCCCGTTCGCGAGTCTATTACTGCTAGCCAGTTAGCTACGAATAGGCTAGGAGGAAAATTTAAGGGGGTGAGACCGGTGCAAGGTTAGTCATCCGAGGCTGTCCAAGGGAATGGGGTAAAAAGTATCTCCCGAGTTTATACTCAGGGGAATACATCGAGAGAAACAATGAAATGTATGGGAAGTTTCAAGCGGATATGCATGCATTTTATGTTGATGACGAATGATGAAAAGGGGTCCAGAGCATCAGGCATAAGCACTGAGTCTGATATCACACTAACATCACAAGGTAGGGGACTCGTGAATCGCATACGAGTCTAATCAAGAGGAGTAACCTCGGGAACAGGAATGTAAGGAAGAGTCAGGTTTCGGTCCTGTGGAACTGTAGCATAGTGCAGATTATGCATAGGAGGGGTGGTGACATATTATGTGATCATGATACAAGGTTTGCCAGAGTATAACTTGCTAGCTATGTCGGCAACAACATCAGTGCCAAGGGTGAGGGACGAAGAGAACCATTTTTTCTGCTCTTCAAGACAAGGCAGACTAATTGGCAAAGTTCTAGTCCATTGGTGGTCACCGAAAAGTCAACAACAATTGTAACAGGTTGTACGGACAAAGTAGTACACCGAAGTGTTTACATAAGAAGGGAATTATCACTGCTTAGACGAGTTACCTCAGAAGAGAGATTAAACAGACAAATGGAAGGGAAAATGTGATGATACACAAGTATCAGGTGTGTATCTTTCCCAAGGGAAAGCAGAGCAAGATATACATGACCAAGTTTGTATTGGCAGGGAGTCAACGGAGGTTGTCGATGATAACACAAATCATCGAGGGGCAAGGATGGTATTTATCGTGAAGAATCCAATTAACACTTGGGGGAAAAGTCCAATTGTTGATGAGGACCACGACACATTATGTCGAGAGGTGACGGGGATCAACCCCGGAAAATCCCATGGTCAGGGACCCTAGGTTAGTCATAGAGATAGGCACAGGTTGGACGATACTCGTCGGCTAACAGGAGAAGCACTTCCTGCTCGATATTATTGCTTGAGGGGGCGATTACAATGGAGGCCAAGGCGATATATCGCAAGGCTAGATTAGTAGATGCGTATTGAGTTGTCCTGGACGTCTCCCCTCCCAGCCTTATATATTAGGCAAGGTCGCAGGGAATCCGTACTAGGTTACAGAGATGGTTTCCTAGTTCTAGTCTTTGCCTTGTACGCCAAGTTGCACCTTCCATGTTAGTCGCGGACTCCTACGTCGTTGCCTGGTTGGGCCAATCGTGGGCTTGTCGTAGCTTCCCAGTGGGCCTTCTGTCTTCATACACACCAGGTAGCCTTTCATGCAGGAGTCGTGGGGTCACCCCCTCGTCAGTAGCCCCCGAGTGCCTGGGGGACTCGAAGAGTCGCGCAGGGACTCGAATTCATCTGCGCTTTATTGTTTGCAAGTGTGGCATCGCCACGGGTCGCTGGCAGTTTTGAGCCATGACAATATCCGTTTCGAGGGATTGCTAAGCTGAAAGGGCCCAAGGAGTCGACTGGTTGAGCCTTGGTGAATTGTGCTAGTGACAAATACCACAGTAGCCCAATCAAGCTCACGTCCCTCGACATGAACTTGGAACGACCGGTGTCAAGAAAAGTCATGCCGCTGCAGGTCTTATAGGATCAATTGCTACCAGTCTAAGCATATAGCCTGAGCGCGTCCGCTCGGCTCTTTCTATCATGCGAGCGCATGGAAAAGGTCGGGAGTGAAATCGCTCTGCGGCAAGTCCCGGCCCGGCCGTTCTGCGCAGCGGGGTCTTACCTACGCGCTAAGCTTGTGTTGCATCTAGGTACAGTGTGTCATAGCCCAGGCATAGTTGTTTTTGTAGAGGCACGGAGCCTGGTTAGCGATGCACCCACTTGGAATAGACAATCAAGTGAGCTGTTTTAGCAGTCAGTCGCGGAGTGTTGTAATGAACTCAGGCGAGGAAAAGAAGAAAGCACCCACTCGGAATGTCGTCGAGTGCGCGAGTAAGTCATGTTTGTTTGAATTGTTGAGTCTCTTTTGCGAGTAGTCACTCGAATGCTTTACTTCTTTCGGGGTGAGGGAGCACCCGAACTCTGAGAGTATGTATTTTCTGCTGGTGCGAGTGGTCACTCGAGAACATTTGCCTTCTGGGTGAGGGAGCACCCGAACTCGAATAAAGGTACTCCCAATGGGAGTAAAAGATTTTTGAAATAACATGAAAAGCTTGTAAAGAGCTGGATGTTGACCGAAGACGCGTGCTTGAGACGCGTTGCTGAGGTGTGACGTTTGCTGGTTCGCCTGACAGGTTGGGTCGCCATGTTAAGTGAAAATGAAGTGACTTGACATCTGTTGCTCGAAAATTTCACACTTCGTGATGATGTCCCTCGTTTTCCGCGCGCGGTGGGCGGTATGGTTAGTGCACAGGTTTAGTTTTCCATGTTTCTCGGCTATCGTGGGATCGTGCCACGTCTGCTGGATTCCGCAACGAGTGGTGACGATTTGCTTGCTCTGGCTATTGGTTAAATACCGGGGGGTCTGGTGTGTTTAGGTTTTTACCCAGCCATTTCCTTCTCATGCCTCTCTTTCTTCTTCCTTCATTGTTCTTTTCCTTCCGCCTGCCTTTTCGTGCGGCTTGCTAGTTAATATCCATGTCCAAATGTCCCCGTAGTGCAGCGCAGGAGTCGGCGAGGATGACCGGCAGATGGGAGCGCTCTGCTTTTGGAGCTGCAGATCTGGATGAGCTAGTGGCCGACGGCGTGGTGGCGCGTGATGCCGCCCGGATTCCCATGGATGAGGAGGTTCCTGCGCCCCGTCCAGATGAGCGGGTATGCTTTCAGAGTTTCTTCCCCCGTGGTTTTGCACTTCCCATTCATCCTTTCCTCCGGGGGTTGCTTTGCGCCTATCAGTTGCAACTGCATGATTTGACCCCCAATGGGATTCTGCACATTGCCTGTTTCATTACGCTCTGTCAGGGTTTTTTGGGGATCTATCCCCATTGGGGCCTCTGGAAACGTCTCTTCAATGTGAAGAGGACAAATTCTGAATATGCCATTGGGGGCGTGGGTATTTCCATTAAGGATAAATCTGCCTATTTTGATCTGGAGAAGCTGGACTCTGTCTTTTCGTGGCGGAGGAGCTGGTTTTATCTGAAGGACCGATGCGTTGAGGGCCAGCGACTTGGTCTGCCCCCTTTCGATTCTGCTGCGCGGGCGGTTAAGCGATCTTCATGGGCGCATCCTTTGTCTGCTCGCGAGTCGTCTCTCGTGGAACCGTTTGTGCAGAGGATTACTACTTTGAAGGATGAATTGACTGGTGGCCAGCTTATCTCCGTGTTTGTCAAGAGACGTGTGCAACCGCTTCAGCATCGGGTGCGTCCCATGTGGCAATACACTGGGCCTGATGACTCGACCAGGTGTTCACCCGAGGAGTTTTCCGATGACGACCTTTTGGCCCGGGTTCAGCAAGTCACAAAGTGCACGAGCATTGGGGCGCAGAGTCTTGTTCGTACTTACTCTGCTGACTTGCCGCTTCCTCAGGTACTTGTCTTTGATTTATTTTTTGTACTGGTGACTCGTTTCTGTTGACTGCTGATGTTGGTTTGGTTTGTAGGGTCACATCCCTTTGTTGAACAATCCGTCGCAACCTGAAGATGCAGATATACTCGATGAACCTGGTGAGGTTGATGCTGATCCTGTGCCTGCGGGTGGTGGGGGTGCTTCTGGCGCTTCTGGTGCTGTTGCTGTCGAGTCCGCGGGTGCCCCACCGTCAGTTGCTGATGACTCTGTGGATTCAAGTCCTCTTCGTGTCAAGCGCACTCGCCCTGCGAGTGTTCGTGATGCGGAGGGTGCCGGTGATGACTTGCCAGCGGTCGTGCAGCCTGCTATGCCGTGTCCTCCTCCCGCCGCCTCGAAGAAACGCAGGTTCGGGATATTGCTGCGTCCAGGCGCTGCGCCTGCTGGGTTAGTATACATTTCCTCTTTGTCATCTCTGATTTTCATTGTTTTGGCTGGTCTTCTGAAGATAAACTGTCTTGTAGTACTGCTCCTGCTCCGTCTACTTCCTCTGTGAGTGATGGTGTTGTCGCTGCTCCTTCGACTGATTCTGGTGCTGCGTCTGATTGGCTGGCTGGTTCCGCGACTCCTATGGCTTTGGGTGCTGGGACGACTCCTGTGACTGCAGGCGTGGAGGGAACTTCTGCGACTGCTCCGTCTGGGGGGTCCGCCGCGGCTGTTGCGGCTCCTGAAGGGGACTTTCCTCCGGATGTTAAGCCTGTGATCCCTTAGGAGCACTTCTTGACGAGGCAGGATCTTTCTGCCGAGGATAAAGCGAAGTTCTTTGATCGTATGGCGGAGCAGGTATGTGATTTTTTTTGCCCTTCTGTGCTTTGCTATAGTATCCCCCGAGGCTACAAGCAGTCACTTGTGAGTGGTTGTGGTCTGTGATTTTGGTCTTCGCTTATACATATTGGGAGCACGGCAGTGCTCCCAATGGGAGTAGCCCCCGAGGCTGCAAGCAATCATTTGTGATTGGTTGTAGTCTTTAATTTTCTTCTTTCCTTTGCTCTTGTCTTGACGTATTTTCTTGGGTGCAGCCTTTGTTCCGGATGTGTAAACGTGTGCTGTCTGAAACTGATCGGTGGCGGCGCGCTCACGACTCGGTCCAGGGGAGCTTGACGGCTATGAGACGTGAGATCCTGATTCCTGGTCTTTGTTTCTTTTGCTCATTGATTTTGCCTGACTAATGTTTTGTTCTGTAGGTCGTAAGAAGGGTGCTGACAAGCGGGCGAAGGCTGCAAAGAAGGAACTTGCCGAGCTTCAGGCTGCTCTGGAATCCAAGGAAAAGGAGTTGCAGGCGCAGCATGGCGAACTCGAGTGGTTGCGGCAGGTGGAGCACCACTTTCTCCAGGTCGAGAAGGCTGAGTGCGAGCGCCTGCATGATTTGGCGGGCTCTCTGACTGGTGAGTGGGCTCTTCCTACCGTCCGTTTACTGGGGTTTTTTCCTCTGAGATTGTTGGAATTTTAAACTTTTTTCCTTTTTCCAGGTTCTACGGGTATTGGAGCGGTGGAGGTTGCTGCTGCAGGTTCGGGTGTTCTCCGTGGCTCTGTAGATGCTGTCTCGGGCGCTGTTGTGGCTGTTGGGGATGTCTGTGCTCGGGCTTCAACTCTCCTGAAGCTTCTCCATGAGCATATGTTCCCAGATGCGGCAGAGCGTCCTGAGGGTCTTGATTCTCTGGTAGCTGCCTTCGGTCCGGATGGTGATTAGCTGGAGGGCTTGGTTCGTGAGAACGTGGTGAGTGGGCTTGCCACGTCTATTGTTGTTCTTCTGGGCCATGGTCTCCCTATTGAGGATTCCATGGTGGATACTTTGCCTGATTACACGAACAAGCTGAGTCCTCGGGCTACTCGGTTGGCCCGCCAGCTGCAACTGGTCGTAGAGGCGAACAATTCAGTAGCCGAGGAGTAGGGTGACCCTGTTTTTGTTTTAAAAACTTTTAGTTTTAATGTGCCTCCTGCGGGACGGCGGATCTAATTCATGGACCTGCTTTACTTTCTTGTGTTGCTTGTTGCCTTGTTTCTTTTGACTTGTTTCTCTTCGCGGGAGGCCATCCCGGGCGTTTCTCGGGCTTGGAATTTGCTGAAGGAGGATGCTCACGAAGGTGCTTACGAGTCCGTTTGTTTGAGGCTGAAAGAGGCCGAACGTGAGATCGTTCGACTAAAAGGTGCTCTTGCGATCCATCGCTCGAAACGCGAGCGTGCTGAGGCTGTCTTGGATGGCTTGGAGGCTTGGATGGTGAAGCTGTCTGACCTTATGAAGGGACAGTTTGCTTTTTTCTTCGACCGCTCGGCTGCGCGAGTTCTTTTTTTTGTGCTCTGTGGCTGACCTTTGTTCTTCGTTGCGAAGTGCTTGCTGGGCGTTCTCGCGAGGAAGAGGAGGCAATACAGTCTGAGTTGCTGCGGCTGGAGGACCCGATTGTGCAGGCGAACAATCCTTTCTGGATGGATATGGCGCGTGCTCGGGTGTTCGCCGTTTTGCGAATGCGGGTTGAGAGGGTACCGCGGACTCTTGAGTATTGCCGCAGAGTTTTTGGCAGGATTTTTGCTGAGTTTTACCCTTTGGATCATGTCCCTTCATCTCTTGAGAAGCTTTGTCGGATGTTCTCCCAGCCTACGGATCTTCGGCGCGTAGTTAATCACCAGATTAATGCAGGTGCTCGCTGTGCTTTTGCCTTTGTCCATAGTCATTGGTCGGGGGTTGATATTATGTTGGCAGCTCGAGGTCCTCCTGGTGGTTGAGCTCAGCCGATGGACGACCGTTATGCCGTGGCGGATGAGCCTGCAAATGAAGTTGTGAAGTGGGTGGTCGAGGATAATGACCGTCGGTTGGGTGCTCTGTGTAAAGTAAAGTCAGAGCCTAGGGATTAGCCTTTGCTTAGCATTCGTTCCTTTGCTGAGCAACGTTTTGTTGCTGTTCTATTTTGGTTTAATTTGTTCGTCTGCTATAAATCAAACTTGCGTGGTATAGGTTTGTCTTGTCGGCTGCTGAGTTTTTGGGCGAGGGGTCCCTTCTCGCCGATTTTTAGAGTCGCCTATGCGAAGAACGCCTCGGGGGGGGGGGGGGGTGGCTGCTTCAGCGAGCTCCCGAGTGCCAATTTTTTTGAGTCGCGTTTGCGAAGAACGCCTCGGGGGATGGCTGCTTCGGCGAGCCCCCGAGTGCCAATTTTTTAGAGTCGCGTTTGCGAGGAGCACCTCGGGGGGGGGGGGGGTGGCTGCTTCGGCGAGCCCCCGAGTGCCAATTTTTTAGTGTCGCGTTTGCGAGGAACGCCTCGGGGGGTGGCTGGCTGCTTCGGCGAGCCCCCGAGTGCCAATTTTTTAGAGTCGCGTTTGCGAAGAACGCCTCGGGGGGTGGCTGCTTCGGCGAGCCCCCGAGTGCAAATTTATTAGAGTCGCGTTTGCGAGGAACGCCTCGGGGGGTGGCTGCTTCGGCGAGCCCCCGAGTGCCAACTTTTTAGAGTCGCTTTTGCGAAGAACGCCTCGGGGGTGGCTGCTTCGTCGAGCCCCCGAGTGCCAATTTTTTAGAGTCGCGTTTGCGAAGAACGCCTCGGGGTGTGGCAGCTTCGGTGAGCCGTCGAGTGCCAATTTTTTAGAGTCGCGTTTGCGAGGAACGCCTCGGGGGGTGGCTGCTTCGGTGAGCCCCCGAGTGCCAATTTTTTAGAGTCGCGTTTGCGAAGAACGCCTCGGGGGTGGCTGCTTCGGCGAGCCCCGAGTGCCAATTTTTTAGAGTCGCGTTTGCGAGGAACGCCTCGGGGGGTGGATGCTTCGGCGAGCCTCCGAGTGCCGATGAAAAGAACTTTTGGAAAAATAGTTTCAATATTTCTCCTTTGTTTCTTACACGAGGGGGGGGGGTTGTTGCTTGAAGACAACCCCTTTATTTGGATCGATGGCTTAGTAGCCCTAAGGACGGTAGATTGCTGTGGCTCCCTTTTTCTTCTATGGTAGGGCCTCTTCCTATGATGTTGTGGCTCCGCTGGCTTGGTGTGCTCCGAAGGTTTGTGATATTTTGTGGAATTCTTTGTCGCAGCGGTCGGATCTGACGAAGCTGCCACTGACTGTGATCACTCCTCGCGGGTCTGGAATTTTCATCTTGAGGTAGGCGTAGTGTGGCACTGCCACGAAAGGCTGGTCGTCCTAGGATGGCGTGGTATTGTGATTTCCAGTTGACCACTTCAAAGTCCAATGTCTCTTTGCGGAAGTTGCTCGTGCTTCCAAAAACCACCTCGAGACTTATTTTTCCGAGGGGGTATACTGCTTTCCCTTGCACGATTCCATGAAACATTGTGCCTGAAGTTTTCAGTGCTGAGTTTTGGATGAGCATTTCTTCCAGGGTTCTGGTGAATATGATGTTGATTCCGCTGCCGCCGTCCATGAAGACACGTGACATGTCATAGTTTCCGATTCTTGCTTCGTGTACTAGTGCGACGTGTCCTGGGTGCGGGATGGCCGGCGGGTGGTCTTCTCGGGAGAAGGTGATTTCAGTCTCGGACCCGCGCAGGTATTCTGGGACAGCAGGGTGCGAGGAGACTGCGAGGAAAACTTGTCTGGTGACCTGCTTCTGCTGCCTGTTTGATGGTCTTCCTTCTTGTATCATGTAGATCCGGCCGTGCGCTTCTAGGTATTTTTCATCCTCGGGTGTCGTGCTCCGTTCTTGGATTAATGCTAATTGCCTTGTTGGTATTGCAGGCGCTGGCGGTGCGTTGTGGGCGATGGTTCCGACTACTACGCTTGCGAGAGGCTGTGCTGCTGTTGTTGTAGATCGGGTTTTCTCTTCTGAGAGCTCGATGAATCGCAAGCAGTTCCTGAGGGTGTGCCCTGATCTGAGCTCTCCGCGCTCGTTTCTGAACCCGTGTATTGTGCACGGTCCGTCGAGCTGCTCTTTAGCCGAACAATATGCTCAGGTGTCGTCTCGTGGCTGCCTTGTTCTCCAGTCCCGTTTTTGAATTTGGGGTGCTTCTTCTTGGTTGTCCCTGTGCTGTATTCTCCTGTCTTCGCGATGTATGGCTTCTCTGTCATCTGGGAAACCGGCCGCGACCATATCGGGTCCTCTGTCGTCGTAGAAGTTGCGTCTCGGTCGTTTTCTTCTTCTGTCAAATCCTCTGTCGCTGGTGTGGTAGTCGTAGTCGCGTTCTGAGCGCGCTGTCTGGATCTTCGATTCGTTCCGTACGGAGTCTTCTCCATCTGCCCAGTTGTTGGCTTGCTCGAGCAGTCATGCGAGTGTTCGGAATTTCATCTGCCCGAGCTGCTCCTTGAAGTCGATGCGTTGCAAGCCCCTCCTAAATGCGTCGATTGCGCTTTCGTCTGATATGTCCTCGGCTGAGTTTTTGAGTATGGTCCATCGCTGGATGTATGCTTGCAGGGATTCTCTGGATCCTTGTTTGCAGGCCCTCAGCTCCTCGAGTGATGCTGGTCGTTTGTAAGTGGACTTGAAGTTCTCGATGAAGGCACCACGGAACTGCCTCCAGGAGTCGATTGATCCTCGTGGTAGGTTCTTCAGCCAGTGTCGCGCTGAGATCTCGAGCATGAGTTGTATGTACTGCATTGCTGTGATATTGGTTCCGCGCTGGAATTTTACGGCCGTTAGGTAGTCGTGGAGCCATGCTTCTGGTTCTTCCAGCCCGTCGTACTTGTGCGTTGTGGATTTTAGCTTGAAACCTTTCGGCATCCTTGTTTTCCGTATGGACCGTGTGAAGCATAGTGCTCTGCATGGTTCTACGTTCTCGTCGGAAGCTTGCTGGTCTGAGTACTCTTCGCGGGATGCTCGCCTTCGTCTTCCACGGTTGACTTTGCTTTGTGTTATGTCGTCGCATGCGTCTCGCCGATTGCTATTGCGTCAGCTGCTGTTTTTGTCGCTGTCGTGGTTTTTTTTTTGTTTGGGCGCTTGCGCTAGTCGTCGCTGTTGTCGTCTTCGGGTGAACTGGGGTCCCTGTCCGGGGTCTTCTCACGGGGAGCCCGTCTTGCGCCTGCTCTTTTGGGGGCTGAGATGGCGTCTTTCATTATTTTGAGTGACATCGTCGTGTTGTGATCTAAGCTGCCTTTCTTGCCTTTCTGAGCACGAGATAGGTACTCTTGGGCAGTGAAAAGGGCTTCGGCTGGCGTGAGTTTTTCTTCCTCGTCGTCGTCCTCTTCTAGCTTGAAGTCGTCATCTAGCTTGCGGGCCACCTTCTTCTTGTCCGTGCGTTTCAGATTGCTGAATCTGGATCTGCCTCGGATGGGGGAGTCGTAGTCGGAGGAGTCGCTTCTGGGAGATGGCCTGCGGTTGTTCCTTGGGTCGATGGCAGCCTTTCCTTGCTTCTCTAGTTCTAAGCGTTGTCGTCTTGCTCTCTTGGTGGCATCACTCGACAGCTTGTTGTATGCTCTGAGCTCGTCTCGTGTTGCGTTCTCTGGGAGTAGTTTGCCGCGTTTGACTACGTCCCTTATTCTGGCGATTGCTTCCTTGTACAGGTAGATCTTTTCTACGTGATTGTCCTCTTTCGCCATGCCTGGGGTCTGATGCTTGCTGCTTTCTAGCTCGTCGCTCCTGCGATTGCTATGCTCCGCTCCTTTGTATATTTTCTTTCGTATGGTTCCTGGTTCTCCAAGTGTGACGGTGACCTGGCCGGTGTTGTCTGGATCGTTGTTTTTGCTGTTCGAGCGAGTGTCTTGGCAATTGCTCGGGTCGTCGTCTTGGTTTTTGTCATCCGAGGTTGGCTCGTGGACGTCTGCCATGAACACTTGGGACGGTGCCTTGGCTGTCGTCTTGCTTGCGTGCATGTTGCGCTTCTTCCATGGACCACTCGAGTAGTCGAGCTGGAAGTCGTGGCTGACTCGCGGAGTCGTCACGCGGGCGGGTGATACTTCGATTGCTGATGTAGGATCTGCCGTTGCGGGTGCTCGAGCGCGATCCGTGAGACGGAGGAATCCCCAGTGGTTTATGTAGATTTGGTGTGCTCCGAAGATCAGGTTGATGCCGGTGCGCAGGTCGGCGAAGGCCGGTCGAAAGGTCGGGAGGTGAGCCATGAAACCGAGAGATCCGAATAGATCGGAGTCTGCCCGGATTGTAGAGTCGATGAGTGCTGATGGAGTCGCTGCCTTGATGAGTGCCGATGATGAGGCCGCCGAGATCGCGATTCCAACCTGCGAAGTTCCCACAGACGGCGCCAATTGACGGGGATCAACCCCGGCAAATCCCATGGTCAGGGACCCTGGGTTAGTCATAGAGATAAGCACAGGTTGGACGATACTCGTCGGCTAACAGTAGAAGCACTTCCTGCTCGATATTATTGCTTGAGGGGGCGATTACAATGGAGGCCAAGGCGAGTTCTCGCAAGGCTAGATTAGTAGATGCGTATTGAGTTGTCCTGGACGTCTCCCCTCCCAACCTTTCTATATTAGGCTAGGTCGCAGGGAGTCCGTACTAGGTTACAGAGATGGTTTCCTATTTCTAGTCTTTGCCTTGTACGCCAAGTTGCACCTTCCATGTTAGTCGCGGACTCCTACGTCGGTGCCTGGTTGGGCCAATCGTGGGCTTGTCGTAGCTTCCCAGCGGGCCTTCTGTCTTCATACGCACCAGGTAGCCTTTCATGCAGGAGTCGTGGGGTCACCCCCTCGTCAAGAGGTTTCAGAGGATGCCATCGAATAGCGAAGACGTCAAGAAAAGGGATGGTGAGCAAAAGGTATTCAGTGTTCTCGGTTGACGACAACCCAGAACCATGGAATGGCTATGACAGGGAAAGTCATTGCTTCATCAGAACTCATAAGGCATAATGCAATGACACGATATCCTCGAGGTACCAGGGGGTAATACTCGAAGGTAAAATGGAGGATCATAGGTGCAGAAGAATTTATATGAAGGGGATACTTATCTTTACGGGAAGCTTTCATGATAAGTTCTACATCGTATCCATGGGCATGAACTCAAAGGTTCAGGGTCGACTCCCACTTCTTCAATGTATAACCTTTCACTTACTTCTCGCTTTCGATTAAGTTGTCGTGTCCAAACATTATCTGGCGTAACACCAGTAGAGTATAACATGTAGAAGCTTCCGAGTTCACACAGATGGCTAAAGCATAGATATAACCCATCGGGATAATTTTACAAATCTATTCGGCCAACATCAGAAGTAATGTGTACATCTTTAAAATTAGAGTACCGAGGTCAAAGTAGAGGATATGACTCACCGAAGTCGGTTCGTATCAAGGGAAGAACTCGAGGGTTTTTTAATATGCAAGATCATTCAAATAATAATCCACCGAAGGATCGGTGGACCGCAAGGAATCTGATATGAGTATCGGTACTCAACCAGGGGAAGAAACCATGCAAAGGCATGAGATGATAAGAGCATCTGAATAATTCAACGCTTAAGTTCAAAGGAATTATGATTTCCAATAGGGGATATCAGAAGCATATGTTCTGTCCATGGGTATATAATTTGAACGGACTTATACGGACAATAAATGAAGGGTTGATTTGCCGAGGTCCAGCTCATGTCCAGAATGATGTCTGAGCCGGAAGGATGAATTCATAGGGGTAAACGGATGATTGTGTGCATTCACACACAGGATGATCTCCATAAGATCAGTATGGCAAGGGCAAGGGATGTCAATGAAGAATACTTAGACATATGGAATTAACCATAATGCAAGAAGGTAAGAAGAATCTCCAAAGCAGTAGGCTACCGAGGGTTACCAAGACATCGGAGAGTATCTCGGGGTATCTTGCAAACACAAGAGCTTCGGGGAATGAAGGTACCGATAGCAAGGATGGGTAGTTATCCATGGGGATTTACCGGTGGTAGAGAATTATAAAGGCAATGGGCACATAGGTACTCGGGGATTTATCGGAGAGTAATCTTCAGTATCTTCTCGTGAAGCAACGATCATCTGGAATGTAGGTCTCTCTGGGAGTAAGTAGTCACGAGAACCTAGAGTTAGAGTTAGTAAATTCTTTAACCCGAAAGAGAAGAGAAATCAGAGTCCTAGAGTAAAGGTGCGGAGAAAAAGATCCTAATACCACCCAAATTTTGCGACGTGGACCGATAAGCCACACGACACTGTTAGTAAAGTAGTTTTGCAAAGACTAGACTCGACTTCGATCAAAGAGTTCGAAGGGGGTGTCCTACAGGCAGTTGGCTTTGGTACCAACTTGTGACGCCCACAAAATCTAGTCGTGTACAATAATCACACACGCAAGGTACACGATGGAGATCAGGGACTCACGGTAAGATATCACAACACAACTCTACAAATAAAATAATACAAGTTGTTTAATACAAGCCAGGGCCCACGAGGGCTCGAATACAACAGCTCGAGAGCACAAAGTTAGCGAAAGAAATAATATCTGAGTACAAACACAAGGTACACATGATCTGCCTTAAGAAGGCTAGCACAAAAACAACTACGATCGAAAAGGCGAGGCCTCCTGCCTGGGAACCTCCAAACTACTCCTGGTCGTCGGGGATCTCTATCTCGTAGAAGGCATCGGGGGTCTTCACGTTGCGGTGGTCGGCATCGGGGATCTCCAGCTCCTAGACTCCAAGGCTCCAACGTCTGATGGAAGCAATCGGTCGGGTATATAAAACAAAGGGGGGAAATAAAACAAAGGTGAGTATCTAGCATACCCGCGATTCTTACGTCCGCTACTAAGCATTTATGCATTTGTATCAAATGGAAAGGGGAGGCTATATATAGTGGACTGAAAGGTAGAAAGTCAGAACAAGGATGAGAAGCCATCCGCAGGTCTAAATCCTAAGCACAAAGGGACTTTGGACCCTGCCCTTTGTACTCCTGCACGGTACATGACTGGCCGGTGAAGCAGACTCACCTCCCACTACCGGAGTAGGAGGTCCAAGCCCGGCAATCAGCCCGAGGTAAAGCTAATGTCTGAAGAGCCATTGAACGAGGCCACAACGCAGAGGGCCCACACCGTAATCCCATGTGGACGTAGCACATAAAGGGCACGACGACCCACTCAAGTCATCCACCTGACCCATTAAACATTTTATTATTTTTTGTCGGGGCAACCGTTATCGTTGCCCCTATCCAGGTGAGTCGCGGACGACGACAGCAGCCAGGTCTACCCCCATAACCAGAGCCAGTGGCCGCCTACCTTGTCGTCCCACCAACTCGTGCGGTTACCAACAAGGTGTACCGTCTCCTTACCTTGTCTCGCGTTTGCTCTTTGAAGAGTTCGACTTTCGTACAACATGGTACCTCACGACCATCGAACAAGTACCAGGCCCGCCATACACCGATGGAATACACCTGTACTGTCGGTCCGATACAATACCCTGCACAGGCACCGTTGGGTCACCCGACTCCTTACCGTTAAGGACAACTGTCGTTTGGGACCCTAGGGCGGCTATACAGAGTCAACAACGAGTGGAGTACAAGGATTACTCCGCGATAGCTCACACTTGATGTGGCTCGCCAGAGCCGAGGTAGGGGCCTTTGGCGGTGTTTGCATTGTGCCGTACCTGTAGCAGTTGTAATATATTGTATCCGCGATCCCTCCCAGAGTGATCACGGCCCGCTATCTAATCCTATTTGACTAACAAGGCGCAGGGCTGACTGCTGAATATCATGTATATTTATAAGGCAACATAGGATAAAAGGAAGGTACATCAAGGGGCGAGAATGACAGGCTATGAAATTGAATAGGTAAGCAACGTAGCAGCAACAACAATGCCTAATGCAAGAAATGTACGGAAATACAATCGATATCAGGGGGGAGAATGGCTCTGCTTGTCTGGAAGCTCGACGTTAGGGGTAGGGTCGTCGACATAGTAGTCGTACTCAGCAGCGGTGTAGTCGGCGGCAGCAGCGGGGTCTACAGTAGAATAAAGGGGGGGGACAGTAAATACAAAGCAAACATATGCAAACATATACATGACATGACAGATGCATTGTTATTGGTGTTCTAACGCAATACAAAGTGCTATGCTCGGAGTGGGAATTCATCCGGGTATGAAATACCGGCTCCAGGTGATTACCGACACACGACCCGAAGGGGGAATGTCTCGTGTTCGGTTTTTTAGAGGGGGGTGGTTGGCGTATGGATAGCGTATTCTTATTCGTTGTATTTTTTTGATCAAGTTTCATGTATAAAGTTTTTTAATCCGATTTACGGTTCAAAAGATATTAAATTTCAAAGTTTAAATCCATTTAAAAAGCATTTCCGAATTTCTTTTATTATTTAATTTGAACATTATCTAAAACAATGACTGTTGACCAGTCAAATAGAAAGGTGGGACCTACTGACAGTGGGTCCCACATGTCATTTACAGTACTACTAAAAATCATTTAATTAAATCTAAATATCCCGGGGCCTAGATGTCATTCTAACAGGGATAATTTAACACTAACAATTTGTTTTAAATTAACCTAATGCCTTGGGCCCACAATCATAGACACAGGGGGTTATCTTAAGTCAATTTAATTAGCAAGGGATTTAATGTCTATTAAGATGGGGTGGACCCACATGTAAGCCTTAGGGGTGTTATTTCTAATCCTTTTAATTAGGGGGTTGTCAGAACCCCAACTAGGGTAAGTGCTAGGGTTGCTTGATCCCTTTGCATCATGTGAAATTCAAAAAGAAATTCAAAAATGGGGAAAAGAAAAGCCCTGAGAAATTAAATCAAATGGCCAGATAAAAATCTTTTTCCAAAAATCATTTGAACATTTGGAAAATTCCTACAAATGATGCCGATCATTGCAAAAGTGGTTTGGGATCATCCCAATGCCCATGGAATTTTCTAAAATTCAAAATGTGCCCTGGAAATTAAATTTGACCCCTATTTGAATTGAAATTCAAATTAATTGAATTTCAAAGGTGCCCAAATTCTAAAAGTGACTTGCTTCTGGTCACATAGGATTTATAAAATTATTTGGGCATTTTACTAAAATGCCTAGCTATTTAATTCTAGGCACAACAAAAATTACAGAAAACAAAAAGAAGAAGAAAAGGAAAGAGGGAAACCCCCTGGCCATCTGGCCCAACTAGTTCCCCTCCCCCAGCCCAGTAACCAGTCCAGGCCCACCTTCTTCTTGTCTCTTCCCCCGCCCCCCCCCCCCCCCCGCAGCTCCAAGCACCTCGCTGGAGGTAGGGGAGCGAGCCGGCGAGTGCCACCGCAACACCGAGAAAGCTCCAAGGCCCCCTGTGCCTCCTCTCCTCGCCACGAAGACGCCCAGAGCCCCGCAAGCTTATCCCTCCTCTCTCTGCTCTCTCTCTCGCTCTCCTTGGTCAAAATATCGCGCCGCCCGAAGCTCACCGGAGCGCCGCACCGTGGGCAACCGTGGCCACCGTCTTCCCCCTGCTGCACCACTGTGCCCAGAAGGACTGGGGTCGTCCTCTTCGTCGATTCCCCTCGTCAATTCGCGCCAAGACCCACCAGAGGCGACGCCCGCATCAGCATCTCGCCGCCGGCCGCCGTGGAGCTCGACGTCGATTGCGTCAACGTGAAGCCGTCTCCGACCTCGCCGTTCCCTCCCCTAGAATCGGGGTGAGCTCCGCCATCTTTCCCCTCTCCCAGCGCGCGAAATGGTGCCGCGTAGCCGCCGCCCCGCTGTGCCCGACCTCCAGCCGCCGCGGACCTTGTCGCCGGCGTAGCCTCAGGCCACCCCTGGCTCTCCCGTTTGCTCCACACGATGCGCATGACCCCCTGACCATGTAGATGGCCTCGGCTCGTCTTCTGGCGCACTGCGCCGCTGTCCCGAGCGGACTCCGCCATGTCCAGTGGACACCGGCGTTGAGCCGCCGGCGGGTAACGTGGCGTGGTTATTTAACCACTAATCCCACCCCTAAGCCAATGACAGGTGGGGCCCCTGGCCCCCTAACCCCTCTGTTAAGTAAACAGAGAGGGATTATTTCCCTCTGCCACTGACCAGTGGGTCCCGGTGGTCAGAGCCGCCCCTGACGTCATTGTGACGTCATGCCCACGCAGTAATTCGATTTATGAATTAAAAAAATTCAGAAAATGGCAGAAAAAGGAATAAACTTTGAAATTCAATAACTTTTTAATCCTAAATCCAAATTAAACATATAATATATGAAAAATTATCAGAAAAATGCAAGGATTAAGAATATGCAATTTGTTTTCATGTTTGACCATTTTAAAATGGGGAAATAGTAGCAAATGTGCATATGGTATAATTTGAATTCAAATTTGAAGTTTGACTTTGCAAATCCTTTGCAATACACTTCAATTAAATTGAATTGTCAAGAAACCAATACCATATACATCATGGAAAACTATATCATGTGCTTGTGCATTTTATTTGTCAGAACCCCAACTAGGGTAAGTGCTAGGGTTGTTTGATCCCTTTGCATCATGTAAAAATTCAAATGAAATCCAAAAATGGGGAAAAGAAAAGCCCTGAGAAATTAATTCAAATGGCCAGATAATAATCTTTTTCCAAAAATCATTTGAATAGTTGGAAAATTCCTATAAATGATGCTGATCATTTTAAAAGTGGTTTGGGTTCATTCCCATACCCATGGAATATTCAAAAATTCAAAAGGTACTATGGAAATTAAAATTGACCCTATTTGAATTGAAATTCAAAATGTATTGAATTTCAAAAATGCCCAAATCCTAAAAGTGACTAGCTACTGGTCACCTAGTACTTATAAAATTAGTTGGGAATTTTTATAAAATGTTTTGGTATTTATTTATCAGAACAAACAAACAAATGAAAGAAAAACAAAACAGAAAGAAAATTAGGATAAGAAAAGAGACCTACCTCCCTTACCTCTCGGCCCACCTGGCCCATATGCCTCAGAAGGCAGCCCAGCCCGCCAGGGGCAGGGTTGTCTTCAACCTCTGCCTTCTGGCAGAGGCGTGGCGGGCATGCCGGCCGAGGCTGCCACTTCCTGCTTGCTCTAGGGCCTCCACGTCGTCTTCTAGGCGTCGAGGAGAACCCCCAAGTCTCCTCTCCTCATTCCCCCCTTCTCCCTGGCCTTCCTTCTTCCTCCCCGGCGAGAAACCGAGCCGACCCGTAGCCCTAGCCGGAGCACGGTCGTGCGCCTCCGTGGCCACCGTGCGTCCCATGCCGCGACTTCGTTTCCTTCCTCCTCGCCGCCATCGACTCCATCGTGCTGCAGCTCCAATTGAGGCCAAGGACGCCCGACGACGACGCCTGCTTCAACTTTTCGCCGCCGGCCACCGCAAGCTTCGGCGAACAATTACTCCGCCGCCATGACCTCCCCAGCCCCTCCGTGGCCCTCATTGTGCTCCCGGTGAGCTCATGCTCATTCCCCACTTCTCCTTTCCTCTCCCCGCGCCCTGAGTCGCCGCCCAGTCGAAGCCAGTGGCCAGCCGCCGCGTAAGTCGTCGCCGACGACGCCCTAGTGCCCCCTGGAGACCCACGGTTAGCGCCGCTGCACGCGGAAGAACGAGAGGCACCCTCTGGTGCTCTCCCCCTTCTCTCCCATGGCCGGAAACCCAAGTCCGGCGAGGTGCCGCCGTGACCCGTGGTCACCGGCGGTTAGCCGCCGGCCGATTAGCTTAATCACTTTGCTAATCCCCCCCGAGTCCATGACAAGTGGGCCCTAGACCCCCCTAAACCCATCTGTTAATTAATCTAACAAGGGATTAACCCCTAGACACTTACAGGTGGGCCCCTGTTGTCAGACCCCCCTGTGACATCACCCCACATCAGCATGACGCAATAAAAGATTTTTCCAGAAATTAGAAATGAATTTAAGAATTATAGAAAATCCAGAAAAATAGCCAAAATTCAATAAATCATAGAAAATTCATATGAACTCCAAATTGGACATATAATATATGAAAATTTATCAGAAAAATGCAAGGATTAAGAATATGCAATTTGTTTTCATGTTTGACCATGTTAAAATGGGGCAACAGTAGCAAATGTGCATATGACTTAATTTGAATTCAAATTTGAAGTTTGAATTTGCATTCCAAATGCAATATACTTCAATTAAATTGACTTTGCCACAAATCAGTACCATGTACATCATGTTATCACAACTTATCATGTGCTTGTGCATTTTACTTCCGAAGTTGTCCCCCCTTGTTGATGATTGTTCCGGTGACAGACGATCTGAGACGGTGATCACCCCCGAAGGAGAAGAAGTTCGGTAAACCCCGTGTATCATCAGCAAGGCAAGCAAACCCCATTGATCATGTCTATGAAATCCCAATTCCCTCTCAGTCTCGCTTATGCATGTTTAGGAGATCACCTTGTGTCGATTCTACCGCATAGTTGAACCCATATCCGATGCATGACCTATCATCTTGTCACAGTAGTAAGCACACCACAATCCTAGCTGACATAGGAGTTGATTGATATCATGTGGCCCCTGCAACTGTTACTGCATATTGCATGCTTAGTGGTATAATGAGGTTGCTTTTGATGTGAGTCGGGATGGTAGTGAACATGGTGTTGATGAAAGTGAAACTATGTTGGTGAATCCACCCTAATACAAGGTGAACGATGAGAGGATGTGTAGGAGTACACAATGTGCTGTCTCGTTGAACACCGCCTTAAGCACCGAGTTCTTGTATGGTAGTCCAAGACAAAGAGTACAACCACACATTGGGCTCACTGACCCCTCTCGGCCTAGTACCTTGATCCGTGTCGACGTCTAGGAGTCACATTAGTTCGGGCTTTCCATTTGGCATCTGCATAGAAAAAGAATGAAGGAATGGTTGCATCATATAGATATGTGAGTGCACCTGTGAGGCAGGAAAACCATCTTCCAGAGGTGGCGTCTCGGTCAGTTACATTGTTTGAGTCCGTTTCGTTGATCCGTCCGGGCTCTCGAGCGGAGGCAAACTCAGATAGTCGACTCCTGGAATAGACCGGTTGTGAGCGAAGTGTCGTGGTGAACATCCTCGCTGTCACCTCTTGAACGGTGGCGAGACCTGGCGGTAACCGATGGTCATGTGTGTGTAGCTTACACCCTTGCAAGGTTAACAAAACTATTCGAATAGCCGCGTCCGCGGTTAAGGACTACTTGGAACCTGTACCTGATTATTAGACAACTTGAACTGGATACTTCTAAAATACACCAAGATAAGTGTGAGTGCTATGGCGTGTTTTCTCGTGGGGAAGTCGAGGAAGGCATCATAGTGGTGTAATTGGTTGGAGATGTAGTGGACTCGTGTACGATTCTTACCTCAAGTCTGGTAATTGTAGCACAGGACTAGCCAAGTCAAAGCTGGCACTTCTGCATGATGAAACCCCACCTCCCTTTACCTTGATACTTCAGCATGAGTAGTGTAGTTCTGATGTAAGTCTTGCTGAGTACGACTTTGTACTCACGTTTGCTTATTCTATATTTTAGATGAGAAACCGAACCCCGTTGGAGTCACCTTCGTGAAGCTCGACGTTGACTAAGTTAGCATAGTCCCAGACAGCAGTCTGGTCCCTCGTGGAAGGGCATGTTTGTTTACAAGGCTTCTCTAAGCCATTTGTTAAACTTGTCTGTACTCAGACCTAATTTGCTTCCGTTGTATGATGTAATGTTGATCACAGACATGTGATCTTTGTATACTCTATGTGTAAGTAAATAAAGAAGTACTTTGTAGAGTTATGTGATGATACCTGCTGTTCATACTAGGCATGTGTGTTGCGTGTATGTTTATAACATGCATGTCTTAGTATGGGTTTTCGAGACCTTAGTTGTGATCTGGCTGGCGGTCTTTTATACACCAAGTGGCCCTTAGATGTGCACATCTTGGGGCATCGCGATGCGATTGCTCGTGACTCTGTCACGTGCACACTTTGTTGTATGATCGAGCCCGCCCTGGACCCCGACTAAGTGATCGGGCTGGAGTAAGTCTGTGTAATAGTTAGGATTCAATCGATAACATGGTTGAGGCGACTTGTCTATGAGTATGGGATTCACCACCCATAAGCATCTAGACTTGTGAGCGGACGATGAGGACCCATCTCAGATGATCATCCGGCCTGAATGGGATGCCCCTCACGTTCGATGCTTACCGAGAACGTTTTGTGCTTGGCCTTGTCCGCTTAGACAAGTGGGTACGGTTATCGGCTCTCCATGTGATTGCATCGTGACTGGAATTACATACGCTAACCCCGGGTCCCGACAGACTTGGTATCAAAGCAGGACTATCTGTAGGATTATTCAACCCTTGGTAGAAGTCGAGTCTAGCATTCTATAGTTATATAGTTACTTGGGTATAAAGGGAACAACGTAAGGCTTCTTTTTCTCCTTACCCTCATCAATCTGAGTTCTAGGTCACTCTCATCTTTTCTACGGGATGATAGGACTAGGCTCATCTATGTCTTACTAGAACATCTCATTGAGTGCTTCCTTGTAGCCGTAGGACAGTTGTGGTCGTCCAGACTCATCGTTCTGTTGAGTTCCTTGAAGAAGTTCTGTCCAATTTCTTCGAGGCTGTTTCATTTTCCATCCCGGTGTAGCCGTTATGCTGCCCGATTTATCCCATGGTTCTATGAATCTTTGCCTTTGCATTATGATCTTTTCCTCCTAATCATGTCCTCTTATCTTTGATTCCATCTTAGAACCTGTTCTGATTGTTGATTTTTATCACACAGGATGTCAGGTGGAACTCGTAGTGCTGTTCGTCGGAATCGAGACCGTGTTCGGAATCGAAATGATGATGAACCTCTACCACCGTCTTCTGCGGCGGAAATCATGATGGAAGCTGAGAAGAATCAACGTGATCAAACACGCCTTCTGGAGCTCATCGAACAAAATACCACTCGTCAGCGTTATGTGGTTGTGAGCATTCAGGACTTCATCCTCCTCAAGCCACCGGTATTCCGATGTTCTTCTGAGCCCCTTGAAGCTGATGATTGGCTCCGTTCCATCGAGCGTAAGCTTGATACTGCACATGTTGCTCCCGATGATCGAGTTATATTCGCGGCATACTTTCTAAAAGGTGCTGCTGCTGAATGGTGGGAGAACTATGTTGCGATGCATCCTGATGGTCACCTAGTGACTTGGCAAGAGTTCTGTGTTGCCTTTCGAGGGTACCACCTTCTAGATGAGTTGATGGAGCGCAAGAAGGAATAGTTCTGCAACCTGACCCAAGGAGAGATGTCCATTCATGAGTATGTGAGAGAGTTCAACCGTCTTGCTCGTTATGCCCAAGATGAGATCACCACCGATGCCAGAAAGCAGGCAAGGTTCCGTAAGGGACTTAGCCCCATCCTTCGTCATGATCTCAACCTCATCGAATTTTCCACCTTTGAGGATTTAGTCAACAGATCCTTAAGAGCTGAGCATGGCAATGAAATTTTCGAGGAGTCTCGCAAGCATTCTCTTGAGCTTGCTCCTTCTTCAAGTTCAGCCCCTCAGAAACGCCGAATTTGGATTCCAACCAGAGCCATACCTCGAAACTTTCTGCAGAGACCAACCTCCAATATATGCCATCCACCCCAACATATTATTCCACCCCAGAATGATGGTGTGCAGCCAAGTAATCCCACTCCTAGCAATTCAGACAGGGTATGCTTTAAGTGTGGTCTTCCAGGCCATTACTATCGTCAATGCCCTCAGGTCTTGATGGCACCACGTTGTTCTCGACCCAAGCCTCCAAAGAAATCAACCACCAAAGCCTTTCTAGCAAAGCCTTCATCCACTAGTAGTGTTTGTGTGAACCAAATCTCAGTTGAGGACACTACTGCTGCTTCTGACGTCATTCTTGGCACACTACCAGTCAATCATGTCCCCGCCTCCGTTATTTTTGATCCAGGAGCTTCTCATTCATTCATGTCGGAGAGTTATGCACTTCGTCATGGATTTTCATTTGAAGAAATGTTTTCTCCAATGATCATTCAAACTCCTGGTTCAAAGTGGAAAACTAATAGAGTAAGCCATGGCAATCAAATTGCAATTGAGGGTTTAGTATTCCTTGCCTCACTTATAGCCCTCAAGTCTTCGGACATTGATGTCATCCTAGGCATGGATTGGTTATCAAGGCAGAATGCTTTCCTTGATTGTAAAGCCAAATTAGTCAAACTCACCCATCCTTCAGGCCAGATCATTGACTACAGATCACCCAGCTCTAGAATCCAGATGCATACTTTGAATGTGCTTCCCCTTCCAGACCTTGAAGATATTCCGGTGGTTCGCGACTTCCCGGATGTCTTTCCTGAAGAACTGCCGGACATGCCACCCGACAGATGTGTAGAATTCATAGTGGATCTTATACCAGGCACAGCCCCAATTTCGAGACGTCCATATAGAATGGCCCCAGATGAGCTAGCTGAGCTAAAAACCCAACTTGATGCTTCGTTGGCAAAAGGCTTCATCCGCCCTAGCTCATCGCCATGGGGCTGCCCCGTTCTGTTCGTAACGAAGAAAGATGGAACAGAAAGGATGTGCGTAGACTATCGCCCGCTAAATCTAGCGACGATAAAGAACAAGTACCCACTGCCCAGGATCAATGATCTTTATGATCAACTTGCTGGATCCTCTGTCTTCTCCAAGATGGATTTGAGATTAGGCTATCATCAAATCAAAATACGAAATGAGGACATACCCAAAACGGCTTTCACCACTCGTTATGGTCTTTACGAGTACACCGTCATGTCCTTCGGTTTAACCAATGCCCCCGCCACATTCTCGCGCTTGATGAATTCGATCTTCATGGAGTACCTAGATAAATTTGTTGTAGTTTATCTTGATGACATTCTCATCTACTCGAAGAATGAAGAAGAGCACGCAGAACATCTTAGGTTGGTATTGATGAAACTTAGAGAGCACCGCCTTTATGCCAAGTTCTCCAAGTGTGAATTTTGGCTACCAGAAGTGACCTACTTAGGCCACGTGATTTCTGCGAAAGGTGTTGCAGTCAATCCCGAGAGAGTTCAGGCCGTCCTTGACTGGACTCCACCTGAATCGGTAAAACAAGTTAGGAGTTTTCTTGGCTTAGCAAGCTATTGCCGCCGCTTCGTCGAGAACTTTTCTAAAGTTGCAAAGCCTCTTACTGAACTCCTCAAGAAAGATAAGAAATTCCAACGGACTTCCAAGTGCGAGGAAAGCTTTCAAGAGCTAAAAAGAAGGTTGACTTCTGCACCCGTACTTGCACCTCCAGACACCAAAAGGGATTTCGAGATCTATTGTGATGCTTCACGGCAAGGGTTAGGATGCATACTTATGCAAGATAGACATGTGGTAGCTTATGCTTCATGCCAGTTGCGGCCACATGAAGAGAACTATCCAACCCATGATCTTGAACTCGCTGCCGTAGTTCATGCCCGGAAGACTTGGCGACATTACCTCCTTGGTAATCGTTGTGAGATCTATTCTGATCACCAAAGCCTCAAATACATATTCACCCAGCCATATCTTAACCTCAGGCAAAGACGCTGGATAGAGTTGATAAAAATTTATGACTTAGGAATTTCTTACTCCCCAGGCAAAGCCAATGTCATGGCTGATGCACTAAGTCGTAAGTCGTACTGTAACAACCTCTTGTTACAGCAGTATCAACCACTTCTTCATGAGGAATTTCGAAAGCTCAACCTCGAGATTGTTCCTCGTGGATCTCTTTTCAACTTGGTGGCGAAACCAACCCTTGAGGATCAAATCATAGTTGCCCAAAGACGTGCACGAGGTGTACGCCGGATCAAGGAGAACATTGCTAGCGGAGTTGCTAAATGTTTCTCCACAGATAGTAAAGGAACGATATTCTTTGAAAATCGTTTGGTAGTACCTAAGAATAGGGATCTAAGGCAACTCATCCTCAAAGAAGCCCATGACACACCCCTCTCGATTCATCCCGGTAGCACAAAAATGTACCGAGATCTACGCCAGAGATTTTGGTGGACCAGGATGAAGAGAGACATTGTTCGATTTGTTGCTGAATGTGATGTTTGTCGTCGCATTAAGGCCGAACACCAAAGACCTGCTGGTACACTTCAACCTTTGCCTATTCCCGAGTGGAAATGGGACAAAGTCGGTATGGACTTCATCACCGGCTTTCCAAAAACCCAGAAAGGAAATGATGCCATCTTCGTGGTCATTGACCGACTTTCCAAAGTTGCTCACTTCCTTCCCGTTCGTGAGTCTATAACTGCTAGTCAGTTGGCGGAATTTTACGTCTCTAGAATTGTGTCTCTTCACGGTGTTCCTTTGGTAATCAATTCTGATCGTGGTAGCCTTTTCACCTCTAGATTCTGGGGAAGCTTTCAGAATGCTATGGGAACTCATCTATCCTTTAGTACATCTTTCCATCCTCAGTCTAGCGGTCAAGTTGAAAGGGTTAATCAAATCTTGGAAGACATGCTCAGAGCTTGTGTTATCTCATTCGGAAAGAATTGGGAGAAGTCTCTTCCATTTGCCGAATTTGCTCATAACAATAGTTTTCAATCCAGTCTGAACATGGCTCCTTTTGAACTCCTCTATGGACGACGATGTCGAACACCCTTGAACTGGTCAGAAACCGGTGAAAGACAATTCTTTGGACCGGATATGATCAAGGAAGCAGAAGAGCAAGTTTGCATTGGACGTGATCGTTTGAAAGCCGCACAGTCTCGTCAGAAAAGCTACTATGATCGTCATCATAGGCAAGAAAGCTACAATCTGGATGAGAAGCCTTACCTTCGGGTTACTCCTCTGAAGGGAACCCAACGATTCGGTATCAAAGGCAAGTTGGCCCCACGTTACATCGGACCTTTCCGCATTCTTGCTAAACGTGGAGAAGTTGCCTACCAACTTGAACTACCTCCGCACCTTTCCCGAGTACATGATGTATTCCATGTGTCACAACTCAGGTGTTGCTTCAAGGACCCCATCCGCGAAGTCGACCATGAAACGCTTGATCTCCAAGATGACCTTTCTTATCGAGAGTACCCTGTTCGTATTCTTGATTCAGCAGAGCGTGTCACTCGCCGTCAGAAGATCAAGTTTCTCAAAGTTTTGATGTGAGTCGGGATGGTAGTGAACATGGTGTTGATGAAAGTTAAACTATGTGTACAGCCCACATGTAATAAGCTACCAAACACCATGTATTTTACCTTCCTCTGTTGGACTTGTAACTTTTCATGGTGGATGTTTTTGTGATTTCATGTGATGATCTTAGTTTGCATTGGGATTGGAGCCTTTTGGGGTTGTTTGCTTTTGCATCCAAAATGGTTCAAGAAGGGTGTTGAAGGATTTTTCTTTGTTGCATGCTTACTCTTCTTGACCCCAAACTTGGCCTAGCCATTTCAATTGCTATAGCAAGGGTTTTAAAATCCTCAAAGCAATTTTGTCATCATTAAAAACAGGGGCTCTAGTTCAAAGTGATTTTGAATTCAAAATGAGCTCACACTTTTGTTGTTGCCAAAAATGCCCAAACCATTTTTGGAAATTGGGGAATATTACAAGGATCATTTTTCATATTTTTATGCATTTTTATTCCTTGTAATTAATCCTGGGAAACTCTTATTCCTTTCTGTTTAATTTTTAAATGGAAAAGAAACTGTTGAGGGCGTTTATCTTTTTTCCCGGCTTCCTGTTGCAGGCCCAGCCCGCCTGGCGAATCCTTGCGACTTGGGCTGAAGCCCAGCCGCGAAGGGGTAAGTGAGGCTTACCTGTGGCCGTTTGACCTGCATCTGACGGCTCCGAGATCGTCTTCTTTCCACGTTGGCCAAGGTCCCCCCGCCCTCCTCCTCTCACAGCTCGCGTCCGGCCAAGTCAATGGAGCCCGCCGGCCAGGGAGAGCTGCCCCCTCCTATAAGAGCGCGTCCAGGGATCCCCCGCGGTGCCCTAACTCCGTTCCCCCATTCAATTTCTCCGCCGCCGCCACCCATCGAACGCTCGGACCTCCCTTGTTCCGCCATGCCGCACGGTGGGAAGCACGAAATTCGTCGTCGGACACCCTCGTCTTCGAGCTTGTGTCTGCATCCTGCGACCACCGTGCTGATCCGCGTCGTCTCCCTCGCAGGTTCAAGTTAGATGGAGCTGAGCGCCCCCTCAACGACGACCTCCGCCTCGTCCGTCTTCGTCTCCGACCACGGCCTCGTCTTCCTCCACCTCTCCGGCGCGTTCCCGTCGTCACCGAGCCCCTCTGGGTGAGCCTCGCCGTCCCTCGTGATCCGCGCGTAGGTCCCGATGTAGTAGCCGCGTAACGCCTCGTGCCCGGTCCGTGTGTCGCCGTTGCCGTCGTGCATCCGTGGCCGCCGTGCCCTGAGCATGTCGGGAGTAGTTGCGAGCGTGCCCTGGGGTTGTCCAGAACACGCCAACGACAAGCAAGCAGCCACCTTTGGCTTCATGCATAGGGCGCCGGCCCGGTCTGAACCTCTTCAGACAGCTGCGCCGCCGTGTCTTCGGGTGAACCTAGCGTCGCCGCCTTAGTTGCTCCGGCGACGGTCCTGTGGAGGAATTTGGAGATGGAGGTGCCCTCTGCAGGCCGAGCTTTTCCGTTTGGTTTCTGTCTCGCTAGTTTCGTAGCTAGCCTCGCCGTGGTTTGCTGTCGCGCGCGGCCTGAGTCGTCAGGTTCAGAAGCCGCCGAGCCGCCTCGTTTTCTGTTGGAGATAGCGTCGCCGTCGTTCGCTCTCCGGCCACATCCAGACGGTTGCGGGTGCATGGATGTGCCAGCAAGAGCTTCCGGGTGGCCGTTGTCACATCGCTGCCGCCTAGCACTCGCTAGCCTCGTCGGCGTTCGACGTCGCGTCGCCTGCCAGGCAAGACGAAGCCTTTTTCTTCAGAGTTTGCATAAGGAGGAGCAGTTACCATACCTTGTTGTGTTGCTGTCTTTGTTCAGATAACTCGAGGCAGCGCAGTGGCAAGAGGGCCAGGTTGGTACGAGGGACGTCGCGGGTTCGAATCCCAGCCGGCGCATCCCTTCCTTTTTCTTTCTTTTTTTTGCCACCTGGGCCGAGGAGGTGGAGAGGAACTGGGCCTTTTGGCCGAAGCCAGCCCAAGATGGGCTGTGCTCTTCCTTTTCCTTGTCTTTTTATTTATTTATTTTATTTTCTTTTCGGTTTAAGATCCAATCGAATTTGAATTCAAATTCAAATTGGATTTTCAACCTCCTGTTCATTTTGAGGCATGCCATATATCATTTTGGGGTAGCTTGACCCACTGGTCTTCATGGTGAGGTCTGTTTTGCATTTTTTCCCCTCTAATAATTGAGGTGTGGTAATTTTGCAGTAAACCCCCTCCTTTCTTTTGATCTGATCAAGTGTTGGCCAAATTTTAAATTACCCATGTCATATATGAATCTTGGGTATTTTTTCACCAGGAGTTGCATGCTGTTGATGGATTAGCCATGTGAACCTTGTGTTTTTAATGCATGTTGTGCAAATTTGCACCCAACCCCCTAAACTCCAGCTGAATTACAACTGTGTTTGCAAATTCAGATGGTGCCATATTATACATGGTTTTGGGGTAGTTTCTTCCATGGATTTTAATGGTGAAATCCTCATGATGTTTTGTGAAACTCATGTGGGCAAGGAGTGAACACTTGATCCTGGAACAATCTGATCTTTCTGCTTACAACATTTTCAACTTCAGTGCATTTGAAAATGTTGTTCATCTGATCTTTTCAAATCTTGTTCCATGTCATCTTCCTTCTTCAAGTCAGCCCTAACATATTGTCATATGCAATGTGGCTGGCTTCCAACTGTTGTTGCACCTTCTATGTGTCAAGTGCACCGACACTACTCCGTCTCCGAAATCATTGTTTACTTTCCCGTTGTTTAAATTCTTGCAATTGTTTTGATGATCATGCCATGCTATCATGCTACTTACACCTAAATTAAGGCTTAGACCAAAGCCATTACAATGTAAATAAATGCATATGAAATTGATGACTTGTCGTCATCACCTTCATTTAAACTTGACTAGACAGGGTCATACCATTTCAATAAAACTTGAACATGCCATCCTTGTTTGAGTTTGCACCCGTTAGTTACTTGTGTGTTTTCCTTGCCGGTATCCTTACGTTAGCACCCGAGACTGACGAGGAGACTTACGTGGAGCTGTCCGACACTGAGCCCGAGGGTACCGTGGGTGCTGCCTCGACTATCTTACCAGGCAAGGGGGAGAAACTGTGTCATTACTTTATAACTTTCTGCTCATGCCTAGCTGTAGTCCTAGAACGTTGTTGCTTGATCCTATCCACCTTATATGCCATGTTTAAACCCATACAGCCATGATCCCCACATCCCAGCAAACCATTGTACTGCTAAGCTACCGCTGCTCAGCCGTTGCTTAGTATGGATAGAAAACTTGCTGCTTACCCTATATATTTATTATTCGACGAAGGGTGGAAGGCTGTACTATCCCGTCTGGTGTTTTGTTCCATTTGAGTCACCTAGGACCCGAGTTCCGGGTATTGTGTTTCTTGACGAGCGTGCCTAATCGTGTGTGGGGTTTTATGGGGCCCCTTGTCTTACCTACCTAGCTTCATACATTCTAGTGGTGGCACGAGCTGATTTACATTTGCAATGTGTGTGTGCTAGTTGGATCCCCAGTTGTTTCCGAACCAAACCAGGGCCAGGAGGACATAGTTTCTTGGCTGTCCCAACTAGACCGGCTGAGGACCCGGTCTCATAAGAGAACTAACCGGTAATCCAAACCTGGATTCATACGGTAGAGACCGATTCGAGAGCGTGGCCAGCTTTTGAGTTGGGTGTCGACTCACCGGGGGCCACCCGGAGTGTGCGTTGTTAGTTAGAGGGACTCTGACGTTCCGGAGTTTCAGGCGCTTACCTAGCCAAGTGGAAACCGGGCGTACATGCGACGTCTATAATGGACAGTTGGTACACCCCTGCAGGGTAAATCTTTTCAAAAAGCCGTGTCCGCGGTTATGGACGACTTGAGACCTACTCCTTGTTCATAGAATAACATCAACTATAATCATGCTATAAAACTTGACAAACCGTGTGCGTGCCTTGGTTGTCTTTCTCCGTCCAGGGGGACCGAGGGAGAAACGAGGTTGTGTTATGTTTGTGTAAGTAGGTGGATAGCCGACTTACGACACGTTGTCAACGTAACTTCTTGGATCTCATCTCTATTCTGATAGAACGAGTAGCCACCATATATGCTAGTACGGCTGCAACCTGTCCATGTCCTTACCTTTCCTGTAGCGTTAGTTATTCCGTAATGACATGTTCTCACCCCCGTTTACATTTCTGTCTTTACCGCTTTGCCCGATCGGCCGCTGCAGTGGACTACTACCTCGACCCGAGCATCGGATGCTACTTCGTGGAGGTGCCCCCGGAGGACGACGACGAGTACGAGTACCTCGACCAGTAGGATCTTATAGTTGGGTTCAAACGTTCCCGTGGGTGGATCTTTATGTGTAGCCCTCTCTAGGGCAATTTGGATCTTGACCGTACTCGGTCCCTTTTATGCTTCCGCTTGATGTATTGATGAGTTGTACTCAGATGATGTTGTATTATTAGACAGTGGCGTTGTATGCCCTGCTCTATTTATCTACCTATATGTATTTCTGTCCTGTAGATTTGTGCTTATATACCTGTTGTCGAGAATCCGGCAGCGACACGAGTGCGAGTGTCGTGCGCCGGTGGCGTTTGATGCGCTTCTAACTCCGACCGGACGCGAAAGCGACTAGTCAGAGTTAGTACCGCATCAGGGGCCTTACACTATGTTGGTGAATCCACCCTAATACAAGGTGAACGATGAGAGGCTGTGTAGGAGTACACAGTGGGTTGTCTCGTTGAACACCGCCTTAAGCACCGAGTTCTTGTGTGGTAATCCAAGACAAAGAGTACAACCACACATTGGGCTCACTGACCCCTCTCGGCCTAGTACCTTGATCCGTGACGACGTCTAGGAGTCACATTAGTTCGGGCTTTCCATTTGGCATCTGTATAGAAAAAGAATGAAGGAATGGTTGCATCATATAGATATGTGAGTGCACCTGTGAGGCAGGAAAACCATCTGCCAGAGGTGGCGTCTCGGTCACTTACATTGTTTGAGTCCGTTTCGTTGATCCGGCCGGGTTCTCGAGCGGAGGCAAACTCAGATAGTCGACTCCTGGAATAGACCGGTTGTGAGCGAAGTGTCGTGGTGAACATCCTCGCTGTCACCTCTTGAACGGTGGCGAGACCTGGCGGTAACCGATGGTCATGTGTGTGTAGCTTACACCCTTGCAAGGTTAACAAAACTATTCGAATAGCCGCGTCCGCGGTTAAGGACTACTTGGAACCTGTACCTGATTATTAGACAACTTGAACTGGATACTTCTAAAATACACCAAGATAAGTGTGAGTGCTATGGCGTGTTTTCTCGTGGGGAAGTCGAGGAAGGCATCATAGTGGTTTAATTGGTTGGAGATGTAGTGGACTCGTGTACGCTTCTTACCTCAAGTCTGGTAATCGTAGCACAGGACTAGCCAAGTCAAAGCTGGCACTTCTGCATGATGAAACCCCACCTCCCTTTACCTTGATACTTGAGCATGAGTAGTGTAGTTCTGATGTAAGTCTTGTTGAGTACGACTTTGTACTCACGTTTGCTTATTCTATGTTTTAGATGAGAAACCGGACCCCGTTGGAGTCACCTTCGTGAAGCTCGACGTTGACTAAGTTAGCATAGTCCCAGACAGCAGTCTGGCCCCTCGTGGAAGGGCATGTTTGTTTACAAGGCTTCTCTAAGCCATTTGTTAAACTTTTCTGTACTCAGACCTAATTTGCTTCCGTTGTATGATGTAATGTTGATCACAGACATGTGATCTTTGTATACTCTATGTGTAAGTAAATAAAGAAGTACTTTGTAGAGTTATGTGATGATACCTGCTGTTCATACTAGGCATGTGTGCTGCGTGTATGTTTATAACATGCATGTCTTAGTATGGGTTTTCGAGACCTTAGTTGTGATCTGGTTGGCGGTCTTTTATACACCAAGTGGCCCTTAGATGTGCGCAGCTTGGGGCATCGCGATGCGATTGCTCGTGACTCTGTCACGTGCACACTTTGTTGTATGATCGAGCCCGCCCTAGACCCCGACTAAGTGATCGGGCTGGAGTAAGTCTATGTAAGAGTTAGGATTCAATCGATAACATGGTTGAGGCGACTTGTCTATGAGTATGGGATTCACCACCCATAAGCATCTAGACTTGTGAGCGGACGATGAGGACCCATCTCAGATGATCATCCGGCCTGAATGGGATGCCCCTCACGTCCGATGCTTACCGAGAACGTTCTGTGCTTGGCCTTGTCTGCTTAGAAAAGTGGGTACGGTGCTCGGCTCTCCATGTGATTGCATCGTGACTGGAATTACATACTCTAACCCCGGGTCCCGACATTATTTTGTTGTTGCCCCCCTTTTTGATGATTGCCTCCAATGACAGACGTTCCGAGATGGTGATCACCCCCGAAGAAGAAGACCACCGTTAAGACCCGTGTATCGTCAACAAGGCAAGCAAACCCCATTGATCATGTCTATAAAATCCTAATTCCCTCTCATTCTCTCTTATGCATGTTTAGGAGATCACCGAGACACGTTCTTTCGCATAGTTGACCCCATTCCGATGCATGACCTATCATTTTGTCACCGTATTAAGCAAACCACAATCCTAGCAGATTTAGGAGTTGAATGATGAGCATGTGGCCCCTGCACCTGTTACTGCTTATTGCTGCTTAGTGATACAATGAGGATGTTATGTTTGTGAGTCGGGATGGAATGAACATAATGATGCTGATGATAACGTGTTGGTGAATCCACCCTAAACGAAGGTGAACGATGAGAGGTTGTGTAGGAGTACACAGTGGGTTGTCTCGTTGAACACTGCCCTAGGTCCCGAGTTCCTGTTTTGTGATCCAAGACAGAGAGTATGACCACATGTAGGGTTTATGGGAGCGCCGTTTGGCCTCTTTACGTACCCGATCCGGTCCAGGAGTCACACTAGATTAGGGCTTTCCATTTGACTTAACCATAGATATGTGGGTGGACCTATGAGGCACTGAAACCATCTGTCAAAGGTGGCGTCTCGGTCCCTTGCATTATCTGAGTCCATTTCGTAGAACCGGCCGGACTCTCGAGCGGTGACAAACTCAGGTAGTCGACTCCTGGATAAGCGAAGGTGATGTGAGGGTAGTGCCTTGGTTTCATCCACGTCCGACACCCGCTTGAAGGGTGACAAGAATGAGGCGATAAGTGATGACACGTGTGTGAAGATGTACACCCCTGCAGGGTTAATAAACTATTCAAATAGCCGTGTCCGCGGTTATGGACTACTTGGAGACCTCTACTTGATCATAGACAACTTGAATGGGTACTTATAAAACTCGCAAGATAAACGTGAGTGCTATGGAGTGCTTCCTCGTGGGGAAGTCGAGGAAGTATCCATAGTGGTGTATTGGTTGGAGACTTGGTAGTGGACTCGTGTACGCTTCTTACCTCAAGTCTGGTACTCGTAATATAGGACTAGCCAAGTCAAAGCTGGTACTTCTGCATGTTGAAAACCCCACCTCCTTTACCTTGAAACTTGAGCATGAGTAGTATAGTTCTGATGTAAGTCTTGTTGAGTACGACTTTGTACTCACGTTTGCTTATTCTATGTTTTAGATGAGAACCCGGACCCCGATGGAGTCGCCTTCGTGAAGCTTGACGTTGACCTTGGTAGTATAGTTACAGACAGCAGTCTGGTCCCTCGTGGAAAGGCATGTATGTTTACAAGGCTTCTCTAAGCCATTAGTTAAACTTGTCTGTACTCATACCTAATTTGCTTCCGTTGTATGATGTAATGATGATCACAGACATGTGATCTTTGTATGCTCTATGTGTAAGTCAATAAAGAAGTACCTTGTAGAGTTATGTGATGATAACTGATGTTCATACTAGGCATGTGTGCTGCGTGGATGTTTATCACATGCATGTCTTATTATGGGTTTTCGAGACCTTAGTTGTGATCTGGCTGGCGGTCTTTTATACACCAAGTGGCCCTTAGATGTGCGCATCTTGGGGCATCGCGATGCGATTGCTCGTGACTCTGTCACGTGCACACTTTGTTGTATGATCGAGCCCGCCCTAGACCCCGACTAAGTGATCGGGCTGGAGTTTGTTTATGTAAGGGTTATGATTCAATCGATAACATGGTTGAGGCGACTTGTCTATGAGTATGGGATTTCACCACCCATAATCATTTAGACTTGTGAGCGGGCGATGAGGACCCATCTCAGTTGATCATCCGGCCTGGATGGGATGCCCCTCACGTACGATGCTTTCCGAGAGTGTTCTGTGCTTGGCCTTGTCTGCTTAGACAAGTGGGTACGGCTCTCGGCTCTCCATGTCATTCAGTTGTGACTGGAATTAAATACGCATATTCCGTGTCCCGACAGACTTGGTATCAGAGCAGGACTGTCTGTAGGATTATTCAACCCTTGGTCGAAGTCAAGTTTAGCACTCTATAGTTATATAGTTACTTGGGTATATAAGGGAACAACGTAAGGCTTCTTTTTCTCCTTACCCTCATCGATCTGAGTTCTGAGTCACCCTTATATTTTCTACGGGATGATAGGACTAGGCTCATCTATGTCTTACTAGAACATCTCGTTGAGTGCTTCCTTGTAGCCGTAGGATTGTTGTGGTCGTCCAGAGTATCCGTGTTTTGAGTTCCTTGAGGAAGTTCTGTCCAATCTCCTCGAGGTTGTCTTGTTTTCCATCCCAGTGTAGCCGTTATGCTGCCCGATTTATCTCGTGTTTCTTTGAATCATTGCCTTGGCATTATAGTATTCTCCTCCTTAAATCATGTCCTCTTATCTTTGATTCCATCGTACAACCTGTTCTGATTATTGATTTTTATCACACAGGATGTCAGGTGGAACTCGTGGTGCTGTTTGTCGCAATCGAGACCGTGATCGGAATCGGAATGATGATGCTCCTCCACCACCTCCTTCTGCGGTGGAAATCATGATGGAAGCTGAGAAGAATCGACGTGATCAAACACGCCTTCTGGAGATCATCGAGCAGAATACCTCATGTCATTGCAATGTGGTTGTGAGCATTCAGGATTTCATCCTCTTCAAACCACCGGTATTCCGATGTTCTTCTGAGCCCCTTGAAGCCGATGATTGGCTCCGTTCCATCGAGCGTAAGCTTGACACGGCACATGTCGCTCCCGATGACCGAGTTATTTTCGCGGTATACTTCCTGGAAGGTCCTGCTCTTCAATGGTGGGAGAACTATGTTGTTATGCAGCCAGATGGTCACGTAGTGACTTGGAAGGAGTTCTGTGTTGCCTTTCGAGGGTACCACATTCTGGATGAGTTAATGGAGCGCAAGAAGGAAGAGTTCTGCAATCTGACTCAAGGAGAGATGTCCATTCATGAGTATGTGACGGAGTTCAACCGTCTTGCGCAGTATGCCCAAGATGAGATCACCACCGATGCCAGAAAGCAGGCAAGGTTCCTTAAAGGACTTAGCCCTATCCTTCACCATGATCTCAACCTCCTTGAATTTGCCACCTTTGAGGATTTAGTTAACAGATCCTTCAGAGCTGAGCATGGCAATGAAGTGTTCGAAGAGTCTCACAAGCATGCTCTTGAGCTTGCTCCTTCTTCAAGTTCACCCCTCAGAAACGCAGAATATGGATTCCAACTGGTGCCATACCTCAAAACTTTCTTCAGAGACCACCATCCAATATATGCCATCCACCTCAAAACATTGTTCCACCCCGGAATGATGGTGCGGAATCAAGTAATCCTGCTCCCAGCAATTCAGGCAGAGTGTGTTTCACGTGTGGTCTGACAAGCCATTACTTCCGACAATGCCCTACAGTGTTGGTGGCACCACGTAGACCTAGTCATAAGCCTTCAAAGAAATCAAACACCAAAACCTTTCCAGCAAAGCTTTCAGTCACAGGTAGTGGATATGTGAACCAAATATCATTTGAGGAAACCACTGCTACTTCTGATGTTGTCCTTGGTACACTTCCAGTCAATCATGTTCCCGCCTCCATTATTTTTGATCCAGGAGCTTCTCATTCATTCATGTCGGAGAGTTATGCACTTCGGCATGAGTTTCCTTTTGAAGAAATGTTTTCTCCAATGATCATTCAAACTCCTGGTTCAAAGTGGCAAACTAATAGAGTAAGCCATGGCAATCAAATTGCAATTGAGGGTTTAGTATTCCTTGCTTCTCTTATAGCCCTCAAGTCTTCGGACATTGATGTCATCCTAGGCATGGATTGGTTATCAAGGCAGAATGCTTTCCTTGATTGTAAAGCCAAATCAGTCAAACTCACCCATCCTTCAGGCCAGATCATTGACTACAGATCACCCAGCTCTAGAATCCAGATGCATACTTTGAATGTGCTTCCCCTTCCAGACCTTGAAGATATTCCGGTGGTTCGCGACTTCCCGCATCTCTTTCCTGAAGAACTGCCGGGCATGCCACCCGACAGATGTGTAGAATTCATAGTGGATCTTATACCAGGCACAGCCCCAATTTCCAGACGTCCATATAGAATGGCCCCAGATGAGCTAGCTGAGCTAAAAACCCAACTTGATGCTTCGTTGGCAAAAGGCTTCATCCGCCCTAGCTCATCGCCATGGGGTTGCCCCGTTCTGTTCGTAACAAAGAAAGATGGAGCAGAAAGGATGTGCGTAGACTATCGCCCGCTAAATCTAGCGACGATAAAGAACAAGTACCCACTTCCCAGGATCAATGATCTTTATGATCAACTTGTTGGATCCTCTGTCTTCTCCAAGATGGATTTGAGATTAGGCTATCATCGAATCAAAATCCGAAACGAGGACATACCCAAAACGGCTTTCACAACTCGTTACGGTCTTTACGAGTACACCGTCATGTCCTTCGGTTTATCCAATGCCCCCGCCACATTCTCGCGCTTGATGAATTCGATCTTCATGGAGTACCTAGATAAATTTGTTGTGGTTTATCTTGATGACATTATCATCTACTCGAAGAACGAAGAACAACACGCAGAACATCTTAGGTTGGTATTGATGAAACTTCGAGAGCATCGCCTTTATGCCAAGTTCTCTAAGTGCGAATTTTGGCTACCAGAAGTGACCTACTTAGGCCACGTGATTTCTGAGAAAGGTGTTGCAGTCAATCCCGAGAGAGTCCAGGCCGTCCTTGACTGGACTCCACCTGAATCGGTTAAGAAAGTTAGAAGTTTTCTTGGCTTAGCAAGATATTGCCGCCGCTTCGTCGAGAACTTTTCTAAAGTTGCAAAGCCTCTAACTGAACTCCTCAAGAAGGATAAGAAATTCCTATGGACATCCAAGTGCGAGGAAAGCTTTCAAGAGCTAAAAAGAAGATTGACTTCTGCACCCGTACTTGCGCCTCCAGACACCAAAAAAGGATTTCGAGATCTTTTGTGACGCCTCACAGCAAGGGTTAGGATGCATACTTATGCAAGATAGACATGTGGTAGCTTATGCTTCACACCAGTTGCGTCCACATGAAGAAAACTATCCTACCCATGATCTTGAACTCACTGCCGTAGTTCATGCCCTGAAGACTTGGCGACATTACCTCCTTGGTAATCGTTGTGAGATCTATTCTGATCACCAAAGCCTCAAATATATTTTCACCCAGCCAGATCTTAATCTCAGGCAAAGACGCTGGATAGAGTTGATAAAAGATTATGACTTAGGAATTTCTTAAACCCCAGGCAAAGCCAATGTCATGGCTGATGCACTAAGTCATAAGTCGTATTGTAACAACCTCATGTTACAACAGTATCAACCACTTCTGCATGAGGAATTTCGCAAGCTCAATCTTCAGATAGTTCCTCATGGATTTCTTTCTACCTTGGTGGCGAAACCAACCCTTGAGGACCAAATCATAGCCGCCCAGAAAAAAGATAGTAGTATTCAAGAGATCAAGCAGAACATTGTTAGAGGAGTTTCTAAATGTTTCTCTGCAAATGATCAAGGAACAATATTCTTTGAAAATCGTTTAGTAGTTCCTGAGAATGAAGACCTAAAACAGCTGATCCTTAAGGAAACTCATGACACTCCCCTCTCTATTCATCCCGGTAGCACAAAAATGTACCGAGATCTACGCCAGAGATTTTTGTGGACCCGGATGAAGAGAGACATTGCACAATTTGTTGCCGAATGTGATGTTTTTCGTCACATTAAGGCAGAACACCAAAGACCTGCTGGCACTCTTCAACCATTGTCTATTCCCGAGTGGAAATGGGACAAGGTCGGTATGGAATTCATCACCGGATTTCCAAAAACCCAGAAAGGAAATGATGCCATCTAAGTAGTCATTGACCGACTCTCAAAATTTGCTCACTTCCCTCCAGTTCGCGAGTCTATAACTGCTAGTCAGTTGGCGGACTTGTATGTCTCTAGAATTGTGTCTCTTCACGGTGTTCCTTTGGAAATCAATTTTGATCGTGGTAGCCTTTTCACCTCTAGATTCTGGGAAAGTTTTCAAAATGCTATGGGAACTCATCTCTCCGTTAGTACATCTGTTGTAGTTATAGAGCTAACAATAGATATAGGGGTAGTGATGGAGCTATGAAGATCTGTACGCAAAGAAGGTGACACAGAGAAAAATTATACATGTTAGGCCTCTCTTGGGAGATAACAACCTTAATCCTGTCCCAGACGGACTGGGGTGTTCTTGCTCAAAGTGTCGATATTGTCCCCCGCCTAGGGTGAAAAGGATGGGCTTATATAGAGTGCTTCATGTCCCTTCACTGCCTAGTAGTGGGTCTTAATTACAGAATTAATGATGGCTATTATTACAATGAGAAACGTCCCCCCATTACAGTCATTTAAGTAGGGGTAACGCATATGGTTTTAATGTCTTGTAACTCTAGCTCTTCATCTTCTTGTCCGAGTATCATGCAGCTCGGCTTTTCTTGCTTCCGAGTAATCAGCTTACTCAGATGGTAGTGCTTTGCTCTGAATAATGCCTTACTCGGGAAATGGCCTTGTCCGAATAAGCTTGCCCCTGTAGTGGTGATGTCGTCCGAGTAATCTAACTACTCGGAAGAATTTAACTTTATCCGAGTAGCTTCTTACTCGGATGAAAAGAAAAAGAGGGGAAGGAGGTTTTTTGTTTATGTTTTATTTTATAGATATTTTCCAAGAGGTGGTAATATTAGGGATACCCCCTGATATAAGGCACATGAGGGTATACCTTAGGTATTACCACGACAACAGCTTTCCACCCTCAATCTAGCGGTCAAGTTCAAAGGGTTAATCAAATCCTGGAAGACATGCTCAGAGCTTGTGTTATATCTTTCGGAAAGAATCGGGAGAAGTCTCTTCCATTTGCCGAATTTTCTTACAACAATAGCTATCAATCTAGTCTAAACATGGCTCCCTTTGAATTCCTCTATGGCCGACGATGTCGAACACCCCTAAACCGGTCAGAAACCGGTGAAAGACAATTCTTTGGACCGGATATGATCAAGGAAGCAGAAGAGCAAGTTTGCATTGTTCGTGATCGATTGAAAGCCGCACAGTCTCGTCAGAAAAGCTACTATGATCATCATCATAGGCAAGAAAGCTACAATCTGGATGAGAAGGCTTACCTTCGGGTTACTCCTCTGAAGGGAACCCAAAGATTCGGTATCAAAGGCAAGTTGGCCCCACGTTACATCGGACCTTTCCGCATTCTCGCTAAACGTGCAGAAGTTGCCTACCAACTTGAACTACCAACGCACCTTTCCCGAGTACATGACGTGTTCCATGTGTCACAACTTAGGCGTTGCTTCAAGGACCTCATCCGCGAAGTCGACCATGAAACGCTTGATCTACAAGATGACCTTTCTTATCGAGAGTACCCTGTTCGTATTCTTGATTCCACAGAGCGTGTCACTCGCCGTTAGAAGATCAAGTTTCTCAAAGTGCAATGGTCACATCACTCCGAGAAAGAAGCAACCTGGGAAAGAGAAGACCGCCTCCGTGCCGAGTACCCCTCCTTCCTCCCGATGACTTCTGAATCTCGGGACGAGATTCTTTTGAGTGGGGGCGAGTTGCCAGAACCCCAACTAGGGTAAGTGCTAGGGTTTCTTGATCCCTTTGCATCATGTGAAATTCAAAAAGAAATTCAAAAATGGGGAAAAGAAAAGCCTTGAGAAATTAAATCAAATGGCCAGATAAAAATCTTTTTCCAAAAATCATTTGAACATTTGGAAAATTGCTGATGCTGATCATTGCAAAAGTGATTTGGGATCATCCCCATGCCCATGGAATTTTCTAAAATTCAAAATGTGCCCTGGAAATTAAATTTGACCCCTATTTGAATTGAAATTCAAATTAATTGAATTTCAAAAGTGCCCAAATTCTAAAAGTGACTTGCTTCTAGTCACATAGGATTTATAAAATTATTTGGGCATTTTACTAAAATGCCTAGCTATTTAATTCTAGGCACAACAAAAATTACAGAAAATGAAAAGAAGAAGAAAAGGAAAGAGGGAAACCCCCTGGCCATCTGGCCCAAATAGTTCCCCCAGCCCAGTAACCATCCCAGGCCCACCCTCTTCTTGTCTCTTCCTCCCCGGAGCTCCCAGCGCCTCGCTGGAGGCAGGCGAGCGAGTCGGCGAGTTCCACCGCGACGCCGAGAAGGCTCCAAGGCCCCCTGTGCCTCCTCTCCTCGTCACGAAGACGCCCAGAGCCCCGCAAGCTTATCCCTCCTCTCTCTGCTCTCTCTCGCTCTCCTTGGTCAAAATCTCACGCCGCCCGAAGCTCACCGGAGCGCCGCACCGTGGGCAACCGTGGCCACCGTCTTCCCCCCGCTGCACCACCGTGCCCAGAAGGACCGGGGTCGTCGTCTTCGTCGATTCCCCTCGTCAATTCGCGCCAAGACCCACCAGAGGCGACGCCCGCATCAGCATCTCGCCGTCGGCCTCCGTGGAGCTCGACGTCGATTACATCGCCGTGAAGCCGTCTCTGACCTCGCCGTTCCCTCCCCTAGAATCAGGGTGAGCTCCGCCATCTTTCCATTCTCCCAGCGCGCGAAATGGTACCCCGTAGCCGCCGCCCCACTGTGCCCGACCTCCAGCCGCCGCGGACCTCGTCGCCGGCGTAGCCTCAGGCCACCCCTGGCTCTCCCGTTTGCTCCACGCGATGCGCATGACCCCCCTGAGCATGTAGATGGCCTCGGCTCGTCTTCTGGCGCACTGCGCCGCCATCCCGAGCGGACTCCGCCGTATCCAGTGGACACCGGTGTTGAGCCGCCGGCGGGTGACGTGGCGTGGTTATTTAACCACTAATCCCACCCCTAAGCCAATGACAGGTGGGGCCTCTGGCCCCCTAACCCCTCTGTTAAGTAAACAGAGAGGGATTATTTCCCTCTGTCACTGACCAATGGGTCCTGGTGGTCAGAGCCCCCCTGACGTCATTGTGACGGCATGCCCACGCAGTAATTCGATGTATGAATTAAAAGAATTCAGAAAATGGCAGAAAAAGGAATAAACTTTGAAATTCAATAACTTTTTAATCCTAAATCGAAATTAAACATATAATATATGAAAAATTATCAGAAAAATGCAAGGATTAAGAATATGCAATTTGTTTTCATGTTTGACCATTTTAGAATGGGGAAATATTAGCAAATGTGCATATGGTATAATTTGATTTCAAATTTGAAGTTTGAATTTGCAAATCCTTTGCAATATACTTCAATTACATTGAATTGTCAAGAAACCAGTACCATATACATCATGGACAACTATATCATGTGCTTGTGCATTTTATTTTATTGTTGCCCCCCTTTGTTGATGATTGCCTCTGATGACAAACGTTCCGAGACGGTGATCACCCCCGAAGAAGAAGACCACCGTTAAGACCCGTGTATCGTCAGCAAGGCAAGAAAAACCCATTGATCATGTCTACAAAATCCTACTTCCCTCTCAGTCTCGCTTATGCATGTTTAGGAGATCACCGAGACACGTTCTTTCGCATAGTTGAACCCATTCCGATGCATGACCTATCATTTTGTCACCGTATTAAGCAAACCACAATCCTAGAAGATTTAGGAGTTGAATGATGAGCATGTGCCCCCTGCAACTGTTACTGCTTATTGCTGCTTAGTGATACAATGAGGATGTTATGTTTGTGAGTTGGGATGGAATGAACACAGTGATGCTAATGATAACATGTTGGTGAATCCACCCTAAACAAAGGTGAACGATGAGAGGCTCTGTAGGAGTACGCAGTGGGTTGTCTCGTTGAACACTGCCCTAGGTCCCGAGTTCCTGTTTTGTGATCCAAGACAAAGAGTATGACCACATGTAGGGTTTATGGGAGCCCCATTTGGCCTCTTTACGTACCTGATCCGGTCCAGGAGTCACACTAGATTCGGGCTTTCCATTTGACTTAACCATAGATATGTGGGTGGACCTGTGAGGCGGTGAAACCATCTGTCAAAGGTGGCGTCAAGGTCCCTTGCATTATCTGAGTCCGTTTCGTAGAACCGTCCGGACTCTCGAGCGGTGACAAACTCAGTTAGTCGACTCCTGGATTAGAGAAGGTGATGTGAGGGTAGTGCCTTGGTTTCATCCACGTCCGACACCCGCTTGAAGGGTGACAAGAATGAGGCGATAAGTGATGACACGCGTGTGAAGATGTACACCCCTGCAGGGTTAATAAATTATTCGAATAGCCGTGTCCGTGGTTATGGACTACTTGGAGACCTCTACTTGATCATAGACAACTTGAATGGGTACTTATAAATCTCGCAAGATAAGCGTGAGTGCTATGGCGTGCTTCCTCGTGGGGAAGTCGAGGAAGATTCCACAGTGGTGTATTGGTTGGAGACTTGGTAGTGGACTCGTGTACGCTTCTTACCTCAAGTCTGGTACTCGTAATACAGGACTAGCCAAGTCAAAGCTGGCACTTCTGCATGTTGAAAACCCCACCTCATTTACCTTGAAACTTGAGCATGAGTAGTATAGTTCTGATGTAAGTCTTTCTGAGTAGGACTTTGTACTCACGTTTGCTTATTCTATGTTTTAGATGAGAACCCGGACCCCGATGGAGTCGCCTTCGTGAAGCTTGACGTTGACCTTGGTAGTATAGTTCCAGACAGTAGTCTGGTCCCTCGTGGAAGGGCATGTATGTTTACAAGGCTTCTCTAAGCCATTTGTTAAACTTGTGTGTACTCAGACCTAATTTGCTTCCATTGTATGATGTAATGATGACCACAGACATGTGATCTTTGTATGCTCTATGTGTAAGTCAATAAAGAAGTACCTTGTAGAGTTATGTGATGATACCTGATGTTCATACTAGGCATGTGTGCTGCGTGGATGTTTATCACATGCATGTCTTATTATGGGTTTTCGAGACCTTAGTTGTGATCTGGCTGGCGGTCTTTTATACACCAAGTGGCCCTTAGATGTGCGCATCTTGGGGCATCGCGATGCGATTGCTCGTGACTCTGTCACGTGCACACTTTGTTGTATGATCGAGCCCGCCCTAGACCCCTACTAAGTGATCGGGCTGGAGTTTGTTTATGTAAGGGTTATGATTCAATCGATAACATGGTTGAGGCGACTTGTCTATGAGTATGGGATTTCACCACCCATAATCATTTAGACTTGTGAGCGGGCGATGAGGACCCATCTCAGTTGATCATCCGGCCTGGATGGGATGCCCCTCACGTACGATCCTTTCCGAGAGTGTTCTGTGCTTGGCCTTGTCTGCTTAGACAAGTGGGTACGGCTCTCGGTTCTCCATGTGCTTGAGTTGTGACTGGAATTACATACGCATATTCCGGGTCCCGACAGGGGTGGTTAGTGGCCTGGGGCATATTAGGCGGTGGGGTTAGGGGGTTGCCCATGGCCGAGCCACACAGGCTCTGTCGGGACCCGGGGTTAGCGTATGCAAGCCTCGCTACAACACAATCATATGGAGAGCCGAGAACCGTACCCACTCGTCTAAGCAGACAAGGCCAAGCACAGAACGTTCTCGGAGAGCATCGAACGTGAGGGGCATCCCATCCGGGCCGGATGATCAACTGAGATGGGTCCTCATCGTCCGCAGACAAGTCTAAATGATATGGGTGGTGAACTCCCATACACATAGACAAGTCGCCTCAACCATACTATCGATTGTATTATAAACCTTACATAGACTTACTCCAGCCCGATCACTTAGTCGGGGTCTAGGGCGGGCTCGATCATACATCAAAGTGTGAATGTGACTGAGTCACGAGCAATCGCATCGCGATGCCCCAAGCTACGCACATCTAAGGGCCACTTGGTGTATAAAAGACCGCCAACCAGATCACAACTAAGGTCTCGAAAACCCATACAAAGACATGCATGTTATAAACATACACGCAGCACACATGCCTTGTATGAACAACAGGTATCATTGCAATTCTCTACAAAGTATACAACTTTATTGATAACTCTTACAGAGGGCACACACATATCACAAGTCTGTGATCCAACATTACATCAAACATGCGGAAGCAAAGTAGGTCTGAGTACAGACAAGTTTAACAAATGGCTTAGAGAAGCCTTATCTACAAAAAAGCCCTTCCACGAGGGAACCAGTCGTCTGACTGGGACTACACTAGCTTGGTCTTCGGTCGTCGAGCTCGATGAAGAATCCACCTTTGGGTCAGTGGGTTCATCTAAAACATAGAATAAGCAAACGTGAGTACAAAGTCGTACTCAGCAAGACTTACGTAGGAACTATACTACTCATGCACATGTATCAAGGTAAAGGGAGGTGGGGTTCAATTGCAGAAGTGCCAGCTTTGACTTGGCTATTCCTGAACTACGAGTACCTGACTTGAGGTAAGAAGCGTACACGAGTCCACTACATGTCTCCAATCAAATACACCACTATGGTGCCTTCCTCGACCTCCCCACGAGAAAGCACGCCATAGCACTCACGCTTATCTTGGTAAGTTTTATAAGTATCCAGTTCAAGTTGTCTAATAATCAATTTAAGCTTTCCAAGCAGTCCTTAACCGCGGACGCAACTATTCGAATAGTTTTGTTAACCCTGCAGGGGTGTAGCCGCTACACACACGTGTCATTAGTTACCGCCTTTTGCATGTCACCGTTCAAGAGATGACAGCGAGGATGCCACCACAACTGTTACCTCATAGCCGATCTAGTCCAAGAAAGCCGCCTACCTGGCTTGGCTACCACTATCGTGAACCCGGCCGGTTTACCGAAGTGGACCCAGATGATGTGTGCGTGGTGCATATGCCGGGCTCGGCTGAGCCGTTCTCTCACTTAGCAACCAGGCCACAAACCTACCAGAACCCCGAACTACTGCGACATCTGGACATCGAAAGAGATGAGTTAGTAGGCTGAGAGGGGTCAGTGAGCCCAATGTGTGGTTGTACTCTACATCTTGGATCACCACACAAGCACTCGGACTTAGGGCGGTGTTCAACGAGACAACCCACTGTGTACTCCTACACAGTCTCTCATCGTTCACCTTGTATTAGGGTAGATTCACCAACACAGTTTCACCAACATCATCATGATCACTACCATCCCGACTCACATAATAGTAACAATATTGTATCACTCTAAGCATGCAATAAGAAGTAACAATTGCAGGGGCCACATGATATCAATCAACTCCTACATTTGCTAGGATTGTGGTTTTCTTACTACTGTGACAAAAGATAGGTCATGCAACGGAATGGGTTCATCTATGCGGTAGAAATGTAGCATGGTAATCATCCTATACAATGCATAAGCGAGACATGAGAGGGAAGTGGGATTTTATCGACATGATCAATGGAGGTTTTCTTGCCTTGCTGACGAGGTTCAGTCTCGGGATCTTCAACGAAGGGGGCAGCCTCCTGTTCTGGTTCAACTTCAACTCGACAAACAACAAATAAGGTAGCAAAGTAAATACAATGCACAAGCACATGGTTGAAGTTCGAAACTTGGTTTACATGCTACTGATGTGTGAGGCAATTCCATTTAAATGGAGTATATTGCAAATAAATTGCAAATTCAAACTCCAATTTGAATTCGATTTAGCCAAGTTGCAAATGCTAATGTTTGATCAATGTAATTCATATTGAAATGTGTATGATATGCCTCTGATGTGCAATTGAAATGTGGTATGTTGCTATGGTTCAAGTTGCAAAAGCATTTGAAATGAATTTGATTTAATTCCATTTAAACCAAATAGAAAAAGCTACTGGTACCCTTTTATTTTAAACTCAAACATAGTTGAAAATGTTATATTTGGATAGATAATTTTATCCTGATCATTTTTCATATATTATATGTTGAATTTGGAGTTAATATGAATTTTCTATGAATTTTCAAAGTTTCACTTATTTTCTGGAATTTCTGGATTTATTCTATAAATAGAAATTCCTTTTACTGCGACACTGTGACATTAGCATGGCGTCAGGGGGGCCACTGACAAGGGGGACCCACTGGTGAGCCTCTGTTGCTTAGTTAAAGCTGTTTATTTCGATTTAAACTTAACCAGGGGGTTAAGTGTGGCCTTGGGCCCACATGTAAGTGAGACTGGGGGTGGGGACAGGGTGATTAGTGGCTAGGGTTAGCTCTAATGGAGAGGTTCGTCGCCGGCGAGGTACTGTAGTTGCCGGAGTTTCTCGGGATCGGGATTTTGGGCACGGGAGGCGACGGGGAGGGCACCGGCGTGTTCCTGGTGGCGCCGTGCATCGAATGGAGGTAGCAAGGGGTCACGGGGAGGTCTGGAGCGACGACGGCGACGTGCTGGGCGGAATCAGAAGTCCGGCGAGGTTGGGGATGGAGCTAGCGTGCGTGATTTGGACCGGGCAGTGGTGCGTTCGCAAGCTGGGAGTCAAACGCGCGCACTGGAGCAACGCGGGGAGCACGGGAGCTAGGGGGGACGTCAACGGCGGCGAGCTTCTTCGGCCTTCATGGCGGATCGACGCAGAAGGCGAACGGGGAGGGGGCAGTGGGTGCAATCGAGGCGTGCGCTCACCCTGGTTGCAACGGCGGTGACGGCGGGGTCGAAGAAGGCGTGACGACGGAACAATTGGAGTTCTTCTCCTCGGTGGCCGGCGGTGCAGACGATGAAGCTGGCGTCGTCTGCGTTGCCCTTCGTCTTCGATTGCTGGAGGGATTCGACGAAGTCGACTGCTGCGCGTCTGCTAGACAAGCTGGGCATCGCCGGTTTGCTCACTGGTCACGCCGGAGCAGAGCCATGGCCGGCTAAGGTTTCTGTGGCGGAGCGATTTCTTCGCGGGGAGGAGAACCAGAGGGCGAGGAGGGGGAAAGTGAGGCGCGGGGCGTCTCCTGGCGTGTGTGGCGTCGAGGAGAAGCTGCGGGAAGGCTGGGAGGAGGCCACGACGACAGGGGCGGCATGCCGGGCACGCAGCTGTGTGCTAGTGCCCGAGGAAGACGACAGAACGGCCTGGTCGGCTGAGCCGGCTGGGCCTTCGCCTGGGCGACAGGTAAGTCCTTCTCTCTTCTTTTTCTGTTTTCTTTTCTATTTCTTTTCTGTATTTGTTTTGGCTCTGCTAAAAAAAATAGCAAAACAATTTATAAAATGTTGAAACTTTTTATATGGCCTCATAATAATATAGACTAGCCATTTATAAAGTTTGGCACCTTTTAAAATTCAAATGAATTGAATTTTAAATCGAATAGGGGTATTTGATTAATTCAAAGGCACTGTTTGAATTTTTCAAAAAGTCCTTGAGCATGGGAATTCTACCACATCACTTTTTATGTGATCACACTCAATTATGGGACTTTTCAGAATTCAAACATGAATTTTTGGAGAATATTTTTATCGTGCCTTTTGAATTAATTCATCTGGGGGGGTTTCTTCTCCCTTTTGAGTTTGAATTTGAATTCCTTTGTGATTTCTTTCATGAATGCAAGGTGGAATTGATCCTAGCACATTACCTAACAAAGGGTTCTGACAGGCTCGCCGGCGACGAGGGGCTTGGGGACGAGGCCATATCGGCCAGCGGCTCGCGACGAGGGGAGGGGTTGCGGTGAGGTGGCGGCAAGGGGGCAGCAAGCGCGCATGGGGGGCGACCACGACGACATGACGACGGCCGGAGCCGAGCAGCAGGGGCGGGGAGCGCGGCCGGTCCGCTCGAGCTCACTGGCGGCCAAAATGCTCAGAGGAAAGGGGGAACGAGCGGAGGCTCACCCCGGGGAGGCTGTGGACGAGCTCGAGGGGGGAGAAGGGGCTCGGAGCGGCAGGGACCGAGCGTCGTCGTCGCGGTGGCCGTGGCGGGTAGGAGCTTGATGCGGCCGCCGAGGTTCTCCCCGAGAAGAACTAGAGCACCAAGGCGAAGAACACGAGCGAGGTGAAGCTTCCAGACAAGCCCATGGGGCTAGAGCACGATAGTGGTCGCGGGATCGACGGGGTCGCGCCATGGCCGAGCTTGGTGGCGAGAGAACCAACGAGGGGTCGGGTGGAGAGAAGAAGGGAGGCTGCTAGGATTTCGCCAGGGGGAGTTCGGGGTCTTATCCCCTCCTTGATGCTCTTGTAGTGCCAAACGTCGAACATCGGCGACCACGCACCGTGGATGGCCGCCAGCGCCATGGTTCTCGCTCCTGTAGCGTGAGGTAGGGGAAAACGAGTGGGGGTGGGCTTCGCCCTGAGTGGTAGATAGGTGCTGCTATTTGTATTTTTTTTCTAAAAAATTTAATCTTTTGCTCACCCTTTCATTTTATTTTATTAGAATTTTATATTTGCAAAACTGTGGCACTGGTCCTAATATTCATGTTATATTATTTTACTTAATACAAAAAGTTTGGAGCAGAAATAAATTCATTTGAATATTATATAAATTACAAAGGATTTATTATGGCTCTTTTAGCTACTATTTTGATTTGTTTAGATCATTTAAATAATTTTATAAATTCTCAACTCTATTCTATTATGACCTACTGGTTATTAGGTATTTTATAAATATTTTCCCCTAAATTTTGATGTTACTTTTATATATCACTTTTATTTAATTTTCCCAGTGCAATTTAACAATTCCCAAAATATTGATTTGAATTCTATTATTTCCTATGGGCTACTTGCAAGGTTATGGACATTTCTATTTTATCAACCTTACAAAGTTTTATCTTGACTTGTCTTTTAAATATGCATTGAGGTGGCATTATTCCCTAATGAAATTTTTAACGAGGATGGTTACAATGACAAGGCAGTCCAATTAGCTTAAGGACAGTGATAAGATCTGGGGGTGTGACAATGAGGGAGGTCACGAGAAAGCAGCGCATCACATGGGCGAAGAGGAAGGACACTGGTGATGGGGACGGGTCGACGGCGTTGTGCCTGTCGGTTTCCGTTTGGCGGCGAGCTGCAACGGGATTCCGACGAAGCTAAGGAGGGGAAAGAGAGCACGCGTGCATGGAAAAGGCGTGCGGCGCGGGTGGACAAGGAGGAGGCGACATGGGCGCGCCGTAGAGGAAGTTTGGCCCGTCCAGTGGCCTCGGGTCATGCCCAGAGCACGCTAAGTGCAGCCAAAAGCGTAGGCACCACGTGAGCTAGGGTACTGGAGGGTATTCTTCGTGGCCAAGCATGTCTAGAGGCTTCTCCTCTCTACACTTATCACTATTGTGCTATTGGATGCTCTAGGGGAGGCTTGGGGTGATCTTATCTTCACTGCAAAGTTTGATACAACAAACTTGCGATAGAAGATAAGTTCAAATGGTGAAGAGGGGGTGTATGTGGTGATTTCACATGGCTTTGGGGTTGGAAGGACTACCTCTCTGCGAAGTTTGGGCTCATTTGGCCAAAGGATGAATGTAATTCCTTTGTAAAGCACCAAATGGACCACAAATGCATTGGTGAAGCTAGCATCATCTACGCTTGGTGGATTTGGCTCTAATTTGGTGGAGATGGGTTATTTGGGGGTGTGCATAGGTGTGCAAAGTTTCAGGGTTAGGGGAAGTTTCTAGCTAGTACTTGCTTCACAAGGTACTTTGTTGGCCAGAAACATGAACTTGATCTTGACGATCCCCTCACATGGGTGGTTGGATTGGGCTAAAACTTGGTTTAGTGGAGTCCTTTGGGTGTGGGATCATGTGCAAAGTTTCAGGTCAAATGGATGCTCCTGTCATGCACTTGCTTCACAATGCCCCCTTGCTGCATCCAAACTTTGGGAATTTAGGGATGGAGTTTGGCTAGTCCCCTAAAGCTGAATTTTGGCATAGGCTAATGACATGGTCACATGGGCTTGCACAAAAAGTTTCACCAGCAATGGATAAGGATAAATGACACCTCCTTCACAAAGTACTAATCTGCCCCCACAGACAAATGAATTTCTCTAGGTGAAAAATCAACTTGGTAAATGCATTTTTTTGGAGATTTTGGCAAGATATGGTGTCATGGTCATGTGGGAATTATTTGGGGATTTATGGAGCAATATAAATAGGGGTTGCTTGACAATCCTTAAATAAAGGGAATATTCCTTTAATGCAAAAGGAATATATGGCATGAATAGAAAGGTGGCTTGGATGAGAGGGATCAAGGGATGACCATTTGGATAGGCTTTAGAAAATCATGGGCTACTTGAGCAAGGAAATAAAATATGCTCAAGTTTCAAGTCCAAAGAGTTTCTTAAAATCAAACCAACTGGAAAATCTTGAAATAAATCAGATTTTTTTTGGAAAAAGAAAGTTCCAAAATTCAGGGTGTCACAATAGTCTCCAATAGCTCATCATTCCCGAGGGCCCAAACACACCTCGCCAGGGTGCACTCAAACAATGAATGTATCCTAGAGTCTCTTACCCCGCAGAAAGGGCAAGTGTCGTCCGTGCACATATTCCTCCTCTTCCGAACATCATCAGTTGGGAGAGATTGAAGGCCAAGCCGCCATAGGAAGGATTTTATCTTCGAGGGAACCTGAACTTTACAAAGAGATGTACAACCATTTTGATTAGAAGCTCGAGATGAACCAGAAGCATACCCCGAGAGACTCGCCTCACTGTTGGCTTTCAGTTGCGCTAGCAGGCGATATGTCGAACGCACTGAAAAGCATCCATTCTTCTCATAATGCCAGCCCCAATAAACATCAAAAGGATAGGTGGCAAGAGGGATTGACGAGGGGGTGACCCCATGACTCCTGCATGAGAGACTACCTGGTGCGTATGAAGACAGAAGGCCCGCTGGGAAGTGAAAAGGCTTGTGCCCTTATGTTTGGTTTTGGTAATTGATGACAATCTTTATGGACTAATGGTTTCCTTGAGTTATACCTTAAGGTTGGTCCATAGGCTACTCTTGAAGATAATATGTTGGCTTCAAGGTTTTAAGATGAAGATTACGTGTTGACCAAGGTGTTCTTCATGGAGCTATCCAAAGATTGGTCAAGTAGATATGTGCAAGGTCAAGAGGAGCATCACGAAGATATCGTATGCTTGGAGCTTGCCGACCATTTGGTGATTATGGTCTTGTGAAGATGTGCCTAAAAGAGGCTCACCCATAATGGAGTATGGGGGAGCTATCTACAAGTCTTCATCGAGCCGGCGGAATCAAGGAAGATGTTCCAACTTAGGCGGGCATGATCGTCATCATCAAGCTCAAGTGGATTATTCACAAGACAAAGTTTTGACTAGATAGATGTTTAGTTTACCGGTCTCTTGGTCGTAGTTAGGAGATCGTGCTATAGGCTAGGCCGAGTCGTTCGTGGAGAGCTCAAACCTTTTGCATCCTTGGCATCATATTTATTGGTTCTTGTTTGGTTTTGCTCTTTATGAGATTTGGAGCTTGTGGTCTTCTTCATGACAAGCTCGTGTTCATCGAAAACGGATTTCATATGCATCTTCTCTTATGATTTTCGATGCGGGAGATTTGCCGGTTATTCTTGGTTAGAGGTTTCACACCTCTATTTTTTGGCATTTCTCCCTTGTCGTGATTAGGAAGCTCTGTTCGTTAGCTTTCCATCAGGCTTGAGTTTGCCTTAATTTGAGTTCATTTGCTAAAATTGTGGCAGTTCAGGGTTTTCCTGTCTCAGTTGGAGTTCATCTGTTGTGTGGCATCGACTCCCTGGTTCTGCCAGGGCGGTAGTACCGCTCTTGGAGCGGTAGTACTGCGCCACGGTAGTACCGTGGGCGAGTACCGCACTCACTACCGTAAGTCCACTGGACTCTGCGGTAGTGGGCACGGTACTGGCCCCTGGTAGTACCGTGGGGCGGTAGTACCGCTCCTAGTACGGTAGTACCATGGGCAAGTACCGCACTCACTACCGTAAGTCCACTGGACTCTGCAGTAGTGGGCACGGCACTGGGCTTCGGTAGTACCGTGGGGTGGTAGTACCGCTCCCGGTGCGGTAGTACCACACCACGGTAGTACCTCTCTCCGAGCTGTAGTACCGTGGTTGGTGGGCTGCCAACGGGTTCCAACGGCTGGATTCGTGGGGGACTGATGTCTACACACACTTCTATTCTTGTAGACTATGCTGGGCCTCCAAGCGCAGAGGTTTGTAGGACAGCAGCAATTTCCCTCAAGTGGATGACCTAAGGTTTATCGAACTCAGGGAAGTAGAGGTTGAAGATGGTCTCTCTCAAGCAACCCTGCAATTAAGAAACAAGAAGTCTCTTGTGTCCCCAACACACCTAATACAACTAGGAGTTGTATAGGTGCACTAGTTCGGCGAAGAGATGGTAAAATATGGGTGATAGGTGCGGTAAAGCAAGGTAATATAAATCTGATTAAAAAGTGCAGCAAGGTAACAAGTGGTAAACGTGAGCACAAACGGTATTGCAAAGGTGGAAACAAGGCCTAGGCTTCATACTTTCACTAGTGGCAACTCCCAACGACATTAACATAGTCTAATCACATGATATTTCCCATAAAACATGCAATGGAGACGTACTCGGAGGTCATTCCTTTGTGGTCAAGAGAGGATGAGAATTGTGTAGGGCTACAAAAGCACACCTCAAAGTTCGTAGTTCTCAATCTATGGATTTCCCAATGTCACCGCGGCCATCCAAAGAGAGTACCACAATCACCACAACATATCTAAAGGATAGTCAAAGACAAGCACCAAAAGACTCTCAATCTTCAATCCACACACAAAAGAGGAAATCACTCATGAAAATATTCTTCTAATTCCATGTGCAATAGACCAGCTGTCACCATGGTCTTGGAGATTATACTAGATAAGATAATTTGAGTACATCAATCCAATACATAGAAGAAGGGGAAACATCATGGGATCACCCTAGATTAACATTGCCTATGATCACAATCAATATCACATCATGGGAGAGAGAGAAGACCACATAGCTACTGTAGAAGACCTTAGCCCCGAGGAGGAACTACTCCCGCTTCATGGAGAAGGGAAGCAACGTCGATGGAGATGAATCCGGGGGCACTTCCCCGTCCCGGCAGGGTGCCGGGGCAGCTTCTCCAGGCAGCCCCGATCTGAAAACGGCGGCGGCGGCGGAACAGAGAGGTTTCCGCCAAAAAGAGTTCTTGTTCTGGGGTTTCTACCTCGAGGGGGTCATATAGGCGAAGGGGGGCATCGAGGGGCCACCCAGGCCAGCCAGGAGGGTGCCTGGCGCGCCCTAGGGTTGGGGCCGCGCCAGGGACCCTTCTGGCTCCCTGGTGGTGGTCCCGGCTCTCTCCCTAGGTTATTCCGGAAGCTTCCTGCCCGCTGATTTTTAATATAATTTTTGCGGAATTTTTTGGGCACTTTAATCAGCCGGAAAACCTGAAAAACATAAACAGCAGAAAACCAGAAGCTGGCAACTGGGCGCACTGAGTTAGTAGGTTAGTCCAAATTGGTTTAAAAGTGTAATAAAGTTCAACCAAAACATGGCAAAGTCACACAAAACATGCATGAAGCAAGCAGAAATTATAGATACGTTTGGGACGTATCAACATCCCCAAGCTTAATTCCTGCTCGTCCTCGAGTAGGTAAATGATAACAAGCATAATTTCTGTGGTGACATGCCACACAACCAAATAAGGACTGTTAAGTAAAGCAATCAAAGCATGCAATTCAATTCAAGTCTTAACAGGCAAGAGTCTATATTGGCATTAACACAAGCAACAAAAGAACAAAAGGTGCAAGAGCTCTTGCTGTCCGTGACTCGAATGTCTCCAGATGGTGTTTGCGTGCAAGCAAGGGACTTGGAAGAAAGAGAAAAAGGTTGTTGAGAACAACTATCTACTATAGTTTCACACTTGGTCTCCTTTGGGTTCTTATCTGGACTCGTCCCCAGACCACTAGCCAGGTACAAGTCAAACTGATCCACTCCCTTTCGATATTTTGAGCACTCATGCAATGGATGAGCGTGAGCAAGAAAGTTGACACCTAAAAGGCGAAACAGAAAAAGGGTGGAGGAGGAAGACAAAAAGGTGTGTGAAAGGCTCACATCAATGAGGACAATCATAGGCGAGAGAAGGCCATATGATAGATATGATGTGAGGAGTAGGGATTGCCATACAACGGATGCACATGTGAGCTAAAAGCTCTCCAATGGAACTAGTGGGGGTGCATCTAACTTGCTTGCTCAAGAAGACCTAGAGCTCGTTTGAGGAGGCTCATCATTGGAATATACAAGCCAAGTTCTATAGTATAAAAGTTCCCCACATAGCTATATGCATGATGATAATCTCTATGGAGTACAAGGGATAGAAGATGAAGTACTAGTGTGGATCTCTCAAAAGGAATAGTAGTATGCCCCCTTCTCTCTTTTTATTTTTCTTTTTCTCTTTTTTTTGGTGGCCTCAATGGCTGTTTCTATTTAACTCTCATTTGTCCTCTTTGGGATCTTTTGATTTTGTCTTCTTTGGGATCTTTTCCTCACATTAGGGGCAATACTCTATATTTTACAAGAATATAGGAGATCTTTCACACTTTACAAAGGTACTCACAAAAAGAAAATGTAACTAATCATGATGCAAATGTATGCCTCTGCTAGGATAGCAGGATATGCAATGATACTAGCGCGAAATGTAGCAATGATTAGAGCAAGGCCCAACTAGCATGCGGCTCATCGATCAAGCAAGTGGCATGTATGACATGAGGATCAAGTCATGAGAGGGTGGACGTTGCATGGCAATGTATCTCGGAAAGGCTATGGAAATGCCTTGTAGGTAGGTATGGTGGCTGTTTTGAGGAAAGATATAATGAGGCTTATGATGACAGAGCGTATCATGCCAAGGGTTTGGATGCACCGGCGAAGTATGCGCCAACTCTCGAGGTGAAAAAGGGCAATGCACGGTACCGAAGAGGCTAGAAAAAGTATGGGTAGGTGGAAGTGTCAACTTTCGAATACTCACATTAGTCCGAAGAACTCATGCACTTATTATCGGTAACTCTCAATCTAATAGGAGGTTCACAAAGAGACAGGTACCCCGAGGAGGAGTGTATGGGGATTTGGTTATCCTTGCGCATCCTCGACTCATGGTACGTGAGTGTACTCTAATATTCAAACCCTCCAGAGGTTAGTGATCCATCTAGTAGCTAGAGTTCTCAACAGGGGTTTTTGGTTTTCGAAAAACACACGGATTGCCCAAAATACGACATCTATCACTAATAGGCAAGAGCTCTTGACACCAAAAGTTCAAACATTACTCTAGTCAATACCTCAAAACTATTGCAAGTTACTACTTCAAAAACAAAAGCAACTTTAACTACCTACTTTCTAGTCAAGACACAGAACTCAGTGCAACAGGCAAACTCTCTAACAAGATAAAACATTCTACCTATAGAAAGTTCAACCTGAAAAGAAAAGCTCTAGAAAAACTAAAGCACTACAGCTAAACAGACCAGCAGCTAAGAAAAGAAAAAGAACAACTCACAGCTAAAAGAAATAAGCATGCAAATCCTATGAGGAGTTCTAGTTCAAGTGGAGCGTGTTTCTATCCCACACAAAAGAGTAAGTTGGGGTCTAACTTGTTACTACAGCAAAGAAAGAAAAACAAACCTAGAAAAGTAAAGAGCGAGACGCTCCAAGCAAAGCACATAAGGCATGAAGTGATAAAAATATAGTGCAACGAAAGACAGACCGATGATTGTTGATGAAGAAGGGGATGCACCGGGGGAATCCCCAAGCTTAGACGCTTGACTCTCCTTGAATATTTATTGGGGGTGCACTTGGGCATCCCCAAGCTTGAGCGCTTGACACTCCTGGATCTTCTTTCATCACCTTCCATCGCGCACTTGAAAACTCCCTTCATACATAACTCATTGTAGGCTGATTAGAGAGGTTAGTACCCTAATAAAATAATTTTCCTCTACTGCAAATAAAGATTTACAGGAAGAGCTACTGTTTCTCTAGCCTGCCCAAAAAAGTTTGCAAAGAAAAAGCAAGCTTAAGGATTGCAAAACTGCGAAACGAAAAACCAGGGCAGAAGCTGAGAAAAACAGAACAACATAGAAAGGGGAATTTTTTAGGGGCACTTATGCAACTCAAATCAAAAAACTCTGAACATACTCCCGAAAGGTAATTGTATGGAGCATACTGTCAAAAAAATTCAGATCAAAAAGATGATCTGGTGATTTATTCCGATTTTTTCCATCAAGCAGACAGAATCTGTTTCTGGACAGCATGCACCAACTTTTGACCTTTCTTGCAATCTGAGGCTAAACTTGGCACAAAGCTTGAAAGTAAAGATACAATGATGTTGCTACAATAGTAACAATCATCAAGACCACTAAGAACAGAATAAAAACAAAAAGTAAAGATAACAAGGGTTGTCTCCCTAGAGCTCTTTCTTTATAGCCATAAAGATAGGCTTAAGATTTTAATGATGCTCTCATGGGTATAAGAATTGAAGCACAAAAGAGGGCACCAAGAAGAAAATACCAAAAACATTTAAGTCTAACATGCTTCCTATGCAAAGGGATCTTGTAGAGAAATAACTCATTGAAGCATAAAGATATTAGCATAAGAAGGCAAAACAAGTGCAACTTCAAAACCTTCAACATAAAGAGAGGGAACTTGATATTATTGAAATATCTATAAGCATATGTTCCCCTCTCATAATAATTTTCAGTGGGATCATGAATAAACTCAACAATATAAGTATCACATAAAACTTTCTTATCATTATCCATAAGCATAGAAAATTTGTTACTCCCCACATAAGCAAAATCCTTCTCATTAGTAATAGTGGGAGCAAACTCAAGAAAATAACTATCACGTGAATCATTCTTATCATGATACACTTGCAAACATTTATTCTTTATAGAATAAGTGTCATCACAATAATCATCATAGATAGAAGGCAAAGTATCATCAAAATAAATTTCCTCATCAAAACTTGGGGGCTAAAAAGATCATCTTCATAAAACGTAGCATCCCCAAGCTTATAGCTTTGCATATCATTAGCATCAAAAGTATTCAAAGAAGACATGCAAATAACATTACTACTATCATGAGTGTTGTGCAAATAGTAAAGCTCCATAGGCTTTTTGATTTTCTCTTCAAACACTTCATGTCCCAACTCAAGGTAGAGCTCATAAAGCTCTCTCGTAATATTTTTGTTGTTTTCCATAAGCCTAACTAGTGAAAATAAAAACAAGAAACAAAAAAATTTAATTGCAAGATCTAAAGATATACCTTCAAGCACTCACCTCCCCGGCAACGGCGCCAGAAATATCTTGATGTCTACACACACTTCTATTCTTGTAGACTATGTTGGGCCTCCAAGCGCAGAGGTTTGTAGGACAGCAGCAATTTCCCTCAAGTGGATGACCTAAGGTTTATCGAACTCAGGGAAGTAGAGGTTGAAGATGGTCTCTCTCAAGCAACCCCGCAATTAAGAAACAAGAAGTCTCTTGTGTCCCCAACACACCTAATACAACTAGGAGTTGTATAGGTGCACTAGTTCGGCGAAGAGATGGTAAAATATGGGTGATAGGTGCGGTAAAGCAAGGTAATATAAATCTGAATAAAAAGTGCAGCAAGGTAACCAGTGGTAAACGTGAGCACAAACGGTATTGCAAAGGTGGAAACAAGGCCTAGGTTTCATACTTTCACTAGTGGCAACTCCTAACAACATTAACATAGTCTAATCACATGATATTTCCCATAAAACATGCAATGGAGACGTACTCGGAGGTCATTCCTTTGTGGTAAAGAGAGGATGAGAATTGTGTAGGGCTACAAAAGCACACCTCAATGTTCGTAGTTCTCAATCTATGGATTTCCCAATGTCACCGCGGCCATCCAAAGAGATTACCACAATCACCACAACATATCTAAAGGATAGTCAAAGACAAGCACCAAAAGACTCTCAATCTTCAATCCACACACAAAAGAGGAAATCACTCATGAAAATATTCTTCTAATTCCATGTGCAATAGACCAGCTGTCACCATGGTCTTGGAGATTATACTAGATAAGATCAATTGAGTACATCAATCCAATACATAGAAGAAGGGGAAACATCATGGGATCACCCTAGATTAACATTGCCTATGATCACAATCAATATCACATCATGGGAGAGAGAGAAGACCACATAGCTACTGTAGAAGACCTTAGCCCCGAGGAGGAACTACTCCCGTTTCATGGAGAAGGGAAGCAACGTCGATGGAGATGAATCCGGGGGCACTTCCCCGTCCCGGCAGGGTGCCGGGGCAGCTTCTCCAGGAAGCCCCGATCTGAAAACGGCGGCGGCGGCGGAACAGAGAGGTTTCCGCCAAAAAGAGTTCTTGTTCTGGGGTTTCTATCCCGAGGGGGTTATGTAGGCGAAGGGGGGCGTCGAGGGGCCACCCAGGGCAGCCAGGAGGGTGCCTGGCGCGCCCTAGGGTTGAGGCCGCGCCAGGGACCATTCTGGCTCCCTGGTGGTGGTCCCGGCTCTCTCCCTTGGTTATTCCGGAAGCTTCCTGCCCGCTGATTTTTAATATAATTTTTGCGGAATTTTTTGGGCACTTTAATCAGCCGGAAAACCTGAAAAACAAAAACAGCAGAAAACCAGAAGCTGGCAACTGGGCGCACTGAGTTAGTAGTTTAGTCCAAATTGGTTTAAAAGTGTAATAAAGTTCAACCAAAACATGGCAAAGTCACACAAAACATGCATGGAGAAAGCAGAAATTATAGATACGTTTGGGATGTATCAGGAACTATAAAAGGGGGTCTTCTTCTTCCTTTGTCCCCACCGGTTTTGTGCAAGTTCTTCCCCCCATTGTTGACCTCTTTGAGCTTGCTTACTCTCTTCCCCTCCTATGATTCTTGCTCCTTTTTGAGGGAAAAAAGAGAGGAGTTCTAGATCCACATTCTCCACCAAGCCATCTCTCCTCTAAGTGAGGGGAACCTTGTGGATCTAGATCTTGGAGTTCTTGGTATATCTCCTTGTTCTTCCTCTCATATTCCTCTATAGCTTTTGTTGCTTTGGTGGGATTTGAGAGTTGGGGACTTGAGCACTTCGTGTGCTCTTGCCATTGCATTTGGTGCATCGGTTGCAGTTCTCTCCGAGGATTCATTGTGGAAGTGAAGTTGAGAAGATTGCTACTCTTGAGTTCATTGGCACTCTAGAGCGTGTACCTCGTGGGTGTGTTGGCACCTAGAGGCTTGTTGTTGTGGAGCTCAATCATTGTGGTGGAAATCTTTGGGATGCTACGGGAGCCTCCAATTCGTTTGTGGAGATTGCCCCGAGCATTTGTACGGGTTCGGTGACCGCCCCCAAGGGTCTCCATTTGTATGGGTTCGGTGACCACCCTCAAGTGTCCTAATAGTGGATTCACTGCATCTTGCATTGCTAAGAGCGTGAGGAGAAATAGGGTGGCCCTCGTTGGCTTCGTGTGAGCATTGTGCTCCTCACCCTCTCCAAACGGAGACGTACTTCTCGCAAAAGAAGGAACTTCGGTAACAAATCCTTGTCTCCATCGGCTCCACTTGCGGTTATCTCTACCCTTTCTTTGAGCAAGCTTATTACATTGTTTATCTTGTGCTTGCTCATATTATTGTGCATTGCTTGTCCCATAGGTTGTTCTTCTAGTCAACCTATTTACTTGTGCACCTACTTTGTGATAGCCATAGTGCTCTTGTCATATATCTTGCTATCACATAGTTGTTTATCTTGCTTAGTATAAGTTGTTGGTGCACATAGTTGAGCCTAGCTTATTTAGGTTTCTTTCTTGGCAAATTAAACGTTAAGTTTTATTCCGCATTTGTTCAAGCCGAAACCGTAATTATTTTAAACGCCTATTCACCCCCCCCTCTAGGCGACATCCACGTTCTTTCAGGAAGCCACGACAGGCTCACGACAGGCCCAACCAGCCACCAACGTAGGAGTCCGCGACTAGTATGGAAGGCGCAACTTGGCGTACAAGGCAAGACTAGAACTACGAAACTATCTTTGTAACCTAGTACGGACTCCCCGAGACTAGCCTAGTATATTAAAGGCTGGGAGGGGAGACGTCCAGATCAATCCAATACACATCTACTCACCTGGTCTTGCGAGAACTCGCCTGGCCTCCTCTATAATTGCCTCCTCACGCAATAATATCAAGCAGGAAGTGCTTCTCCTGTTAGCCGACGAGTATCGTCCAACCTGTGCCTTCTCTATGACTAACCCAGGGTCCCTGACCATGGGATTTGCCGGGGCTGATCCCCGTCAATTGGCGCCGTCTGTAGGAACTACACAGGTTGGAATCACGATCTCGGCGGTCCCGTCCTCAGCAGATCAAGACTCGAGGAATAGAACCAGATCTAGCCCGCTCGAGAATTCAAGATCACCACAAGTATCTCCATCGTCTCGCCAAGATCACCTAGCCTGCAGCTGAATCAAGTCCAAAACCTCGACGTCCATCAGATCCATCGCCGACGGAAGAGAACCCAACGACTCAAAAGGTAAGCGCGAGGACTTTACTCGGGGACACCACTCGAAGAGTCGCGACACGTAACAGAAGACTCGCCCACCAGTCGACGACCCGCCGCCGCCCGGACTCCCACCACACGCCAAGACAGCGACTCCGAAACCCAGACCGGAGAATACTACAACCCAGATCGAAGGCCAGACGAATTCGCCAACTTCATCCGGAGCCAATCACTCAGCGACGGGATAGAACTTGACCCAAGATTCCACAGCCGAGCAGAAGACCACTCGCAGATCTTCCAAATCTCAAGGAGAAGAAGGCACGCCGGCTCCAGCAAACTCACAGCTAAAGAGCAACTAGAAGGACCTTGCGCGATCCACTGTTTTGAAGACAGTCGGGGACACCTCAGAGCAAGCCACACCCTAGGAGATTTTCGCCTATTCACCGAACTCTCCAACAGCCTCAAGGAGGAGAAGTAGCGTGAAGCCAAACGCACTCGAAGAAGCGTGCAGTCACCAGCAAAAAGTACAGAAGGGCAATACCCCACGTCCCATGGACGAATCTGCATGATCCAAGAAGGAAGACCCTCGAAAGCAAAGCAAGATGTCTACACCTTGCAGGCCGAAGGCCTAAAGATAACAGAAACCTACCAACTGAGCGGCGCTGAGACCAGCATCACCTTCTCACAGAGCAACCACCCGCCCGCAGTCCCAAGGCCTGGGCATGCACCCCTGGTCCTCGAAGCCCAGATCGGAGGATACGACATGGACAAAGTCTTCATGGACGGAGGCAGCAATCTAAACATAATCTTCGCCAGCACCCTAGGCAAGATGTTAATCCCACGATCATTCTGGAAGAAGTCAGGCACAACAATACATGGTGTAGTTCCGGGTGAAGCAGCCGCCTCCATCGGAACAATCGAGCTTGATGTAATCTTCGGCAGCAAGCGCAACTTCGCAAAGCAAACCCTCGAGTTCGAAGTGCTCGACTGGCAGTCGCAGTACCACGCCATACTCGGGCGACCAGCGTTCGCACAATTCATGGCGGTCCCACACTACGCATATCTCAAGCTCAATATGCCGGGACCTGCAGGAATCATCACAGTCAAGGGAATCTTCACCAAATCGGACTAGTGCGACCGCGACTTCCACAAAGTCTCCGACACATTTGGAGCCCAACAACAACTCAAAGAAATAGCCATGGTGATGGACAAAAGAATATTTCCACTGGCAAGCCGAAGCGAGACAAAAGAATTTGGCCGCGATTTCAGCATTGACAGCGACACAATCACACACCAAGTCCACCCAACAAATCCAGAGAAGACGGGTCGCGTATATGCCCACCTTCCAGAAGAGCAAGCAACCGCCCTCATAACCTTCCTTCGCGAAGAGTGGAAAATTTTCGCCTGGTGCCCAGCCGACATGCCCGGGATACCACGAGAATTTGCAGAACACGTGCTCCACATCAAGCCAAACACCAAACCAGTAAAGCAGGCACTGCGACGATTCTCATAACCCAAGTGCAGAGCAATCGAAGAAGAAGTCAACAGACTACTCGACGCACAGTTCATCGGAGAGACAAAGAAAGCAACCTGAATAGCAAACCCAGTCCTAGTCCCTAAAAAGGACACCGAGGTACTGAGGATGTGCGTCGACTATGGGCCTATCAACAAGCACTGCCCAAAAGACCACTTCCCCTGCCAAGAATCGATTAAATAATCGAATCCACAACAGGATGCGACCTCCTCTCCTTCCTCGACGCATACTCAGGGTACAAGCAGATCAGGATGAAGGAAGAAGACGAAGAGCACACCTCGTTCATCACCCCCTATGGAGCTTTCTGCTACCAAACAATGCCCTTCAGACTAAAAAATGTCGGAGACACGTACCAGCGGATGATGCAAGCATGCTTGAGAGACCAGATTGGCATAAACGTCCAGGTCTATGTAGACGACATTGTCATCAAAACCTACATCACAAACACGCTACTCGACGACCTCCGCGAAACATTCGCGGCCCTCAACAAGTACAGGATCAAGCTCAACCCCAAAAAATGTGTGTTCGGCGTCCCAGCCGGAAAATGACTCGGGTACATGGTCTCTGCCCGAGGAATCGAGGCAAACCCCGAAAAGGTTCAAGCAATCGCCAAGATGCAAAGGCCAACCAACATCAGAGGAGTACAACAGCTCACAGGAAAGCTCGCAGCATTGAGCCGCTTCATCAACAGGTTAGGCGAAAGGACCTTACCATTCTACAAACTGCTGAGAAAAGGAGAAAAATTCGAGTGGACCGAGGAAGCCAGCAATGCTTTCGCAGACTTAAAGAAGAACCTCTCGACCCCACCAATCTTGGCGGTGCCTAAATAAAGGGAAAAGTTGTATCTCTACATAGCAACACGCAACAGTATCGTGAGCACAGTGCTTGTCGTCGAGCATGCAGAAGAAGGCAAAATCCAGAGCATCCAAAGACCAATATACTACCTCAGCACGCTACTCACAAAGCCACAGCAGCGGTACCCACACTACCAGAAACTCCTTCTCGCCATTATCATGACCTCCAGGAAAGTATCACACTACTTCGACGAACACTCCATCACAATCGTGAGCAGTGCACCACTCGTAGACATCCTCAACAATCCCGGAGCGACCGGTCGAGTCGCTGAGTGGAACATGGAGCTCAGCCCGCGAGATCTGCAGTTCAAACGCCCGAAAGCAATCAAAGCCCAAGTTCTCCCAGACTTCCTGGTCGAGTGGGCAGAAGTCCAAACACCAGGTCCCCCAGAACTATCCAACTCATGGACGATGTATTTCGACGGATCTAAAAGACAGCAAGGAGCCGGAGCAGGCGTCTTCCTAGTCTCCCCCAAAGGAACAAAGCTCAAATACATCCTCCAGATCAACTTCAGCAATGCCTCCAACAACGAAGCAGAATACGAGGCACTACTTCACGGCATGCGCATGGCAAAAACTTGTGGCGCCACTCGCCTCTCGATCTACGGCGACTCCAACCTCGTCGTCCAGCAGGCGATGAGAGACTGTAAAGCAACAACATGGCAGCCTACCAGAAGCTCTATAACACACTGGAGGGAGGATTCGATGAATGCGCACTCAACTACATCCCCAGAGAAAATAATACAGAAGCCGACGAACTCGCGAACATCGGATCGACTCGAGGAACAATACAACCAGACGTCTTCCTCGAGAGCATCAACCAGAGATCAATAAAAGAAAAGCCAACGGAACCCAAGGTAGCAGCAGAGGAAGACGACACAAACGAGCCAGCACAGGTGGCAGCAACGAGCGCAGTTGACGGCACAAACAGCCAAGCAATCGAAGTCGAAGAACCAGCAACACTCGAAGACCCGGCCTAGGCAAGACCCTTCCTTCGATTCCTAATCGAAGGAACTCTACCACAAGACGTTGCAGAAGCCTGACGCATCAGTCGACGATCTAAAGAATTCACAGTAATCAACAGAAAGCTCTACAAGCGCAGCATTTCTCAGGTCTCCAAAAGTGTATAGACGAAGAAGATGGCAAAGCCCTACTACTCGAGATTCACAAAGGCACCTACGGGCATCATGCCAGCAGTCGAGCACTCGTGGCAAAAGCCTTTCGGGCAGGATTTCACTGGCCGACTGCCATGATAAATGCAGAGGATATCGTACGGCGTTGCATCGCCTGCCAAAAATTCGCCAGCAGGCCACACGCCCCAGCATCGGAACTCAAAACCATACCGTTGTCATGGACATTCGCCACATGGGGACTCGACATGGTAGGCCCACTCAAGAAATACTCAAAAGGAGGAAGAACACACCTACTGGTCGCATTCGACAAGTTCACCAAACGGATCGAAGCAATACCAATCACCAGCTCAACAGCCCTCACGGAAGTCAACTTCATCAAATCAATCATCTTCATATTCGGAGTATCACACAACATCATCACAGACAATGGCACAAACTTCACAACAACCGAATTCCAAAACTTCTACCACGAACTGGGCATCAAAATAAACTACGCATCAGTCGCACACCCGCAGTCCAACGGCCAAGTGGAGAAAGCCAACGGCCTAGTATGCGGACGAATAAAAAAGCGACTCCTAGCACCACTAGAACAAGCCACAGGAAACTGGATAGAGGAACTTCCCGCAGTGCTATGGAGCCTGCGGACCACCCCAAACATCTCAACCCAGTATACACCTTTTTTCTTGGTATACGGAGCAGAAGTAGTACTTCCGCACGACTTAAAATTCGGAGCACCCAGAATCTCAGGGTACGAAGAGGAAGAGGCAGAAGAAGCGCTCCAGAACGACAAAGACATAGCATACGAAGCACGGGACACATCCATCACAAGATCTGAAGGATACGAGGACAAATTACGCACATATCAAAGCAGTCATCTGCGGACCAGAATGTTCAACAAAGGAGACCTCGTGTTACGGTTGATACAGGAAAAAGTGCACAAGCTTTCCCCACAATGGGAGGGGCCGTTCATCATCTCGGAAGTCATAGGAGGAGGAGCATACAGATTGAAGAACCCGAAGACCAATGAGGACGTGGGAAATCCATGGAACGTAGTGAACCTACGCCTGTTCTACCCATAGTCCTCTAGGCATTATCAGAAGACATCGGCAGCAGCACCGATCGGCAACCCATGTAAAATTCGAAGGAATAAAATAATGTGGCCCAAAGCATCTTACTCAAAAGCACTTGGGGGTCCGAGCATAAAACTCCCCCCGAGAGACGCTATCTTCGCTTACGCGACATTTACTCAAAAGCACTCGGGGGCTCGAGCCTAAACTCCCCCCGAGAGACGCTATCTTCGCTCACGCGGCATTTACTCAAAAGCACTCGGGGGATCGAGCCTAAACTCCCCCCGAGAGACGCTATCTTTGCTCACGCGACATTTACTCAAAAGCACTCGGGGGCTCGAGCCTAAAGTCCCCCCGAGAGAAGCCATCTTCTCTCACGCGACATTTACTCAAAAGCACTCGGGAGCTCGAGCCTAAACTCTCCCCGAGAGACGCCATCTTCGCTCACGCGACATTTACTCAAAAGCACTCGGGGGCTCGAGCCTAAACTCCCCCCGAGAGACGCTATCTTCGCTCACGCGACATTTACTCAAAAGCACTCGGGGGCTCGAGCCTAAACTCCCCCCGAGAGACGCTATCTTCGCTCACGCGACATTTACTCAAAAGCACTCGGGGGCTCGAGCCTAAACTCCCCCCGAGAGACGCCATCTTCGCTCACGCGACCTTTACTTAAAAGAATACGGGGAGTAGTCCCCGAGAGGCTGAGTTTGATTTGTAGAATCAAGCGCACCCGATCCAAACTTGGAAAAATTCAAAAACAGCTACAAACCAGTGAAGACAAAAATTCATAAAGCCTACGCTTGATTCTACAAATCAAATGCAACCTCGGGTTCTACTCCCATCGGGAGAGATAGCGCGCAACCGAGAAGGCAATTTCATTACAAAGGAGTCAAAGAATATTTCATTACAAAGGAGTCGAAGACTATTTCATTACAAAGGAGTCGAAGAAAATTTCATTACAAAGGAGTCGAAGACAGTCATTACAAAGGAGTCGAAGACAGTCATTTCATTACAAAGGAGTTGAAGACTATTTCATTACAAAGGAGTCGAAGACAATTCCATTACAAAGGAGTCGAAGACAGTCATTACAAAGGAGTCGAAGACATGCATTTCATTACAAAGAAGGCGAAACGACAGTTGACGCTACAGAAGGACCCGTAGAACTACAAGATGGGCTACACTCAAACTTCTACATGTGTGCTCATGCTGAGATAATTGGCACTTTCGTACCACAGCTTGACGAGCATCATCACAGACAAAGTAGCAACTCAGTCCGCGATGAAGCAGGTCGCCGTCCTCTAGTTCTACAAGGTGCCTCTCCTACTGACGCAGCCGCTTGACGATCGGCTTTACGTCGAGTTCATCCTTAGAACTAGAAGAGCAAACACCATCGGCCGAGGAATCAGCCGAAGACGAAGACACGGGAGAAGCAGGCGAACCACCACTCGAGCCATCGGAATCACCACTGCTTGTTTCCTCCCAGTATGGATCCAGACGATTGCCACCAGCATCAAATGCATGGATAATAACAGTGTCTTCGCCGTCAAAATGACAGCAAAGGATATCTCCGACGAGCAGATTCAACCGACGAGAAAACGCCCTCCAGCCAGACCCAAGGAAAATCAAAGATGAATTATCAACTTCCAGCTCCACCCAAGAAGAAGAGAATGCGCATCCGTGAAGACGGAGCCAGAAACCCCTCAAGTTACGCTCAGAAGCAATGGAGGCAAACAATAACGGAAGAGGAATCCGGGAACCGTTCCGGCTAAGAACACGCAAAAGAAAATCATAGCGCCAAAAACCCTCTTCCATGGAGGAGGAAGAAGGCGCAGATGCAACACCACGGCCCCACCACGCGATGAACGAGGCGTACGGCCACCACGGCCACGACCTCGCCCATTCCCACTACCACCGCGCTTGGGAGCCATCAGAAGATGAAGAAGATAATGATGAATGGATGCCAAAGACAGGCAAACCACATGAGGTATTTATAGCGCAATACAAGGGCAAACCGGGGAAAACACGCAGAAGCCCAGGCGGCGCAATCATTACATCAAAGACTAAAACGGGCCGGGCGGTACTAATTCCAAGACAAGATGCCTTCACATGGTCAACACTATTTAAAGGACACGTCAAATCTCGCATGTTTCCCATACAAGCCTCGGAAATCCAACAGACACCAGGCAGCATGCGTCCAAACTATCATTATGACGGGCCAGAAGACACGACGGATCACAGAAGCAAACATCATCACAGGTCACCAAAAGCCTGACAATACATATCAGCATGACATCTCAAAGAGGGACGGATCAAGATAAAAACAAATGGAAATACTGAAAGATTCCAAAGGCTACATATATCTTGGGGCAAAATTTTCTGATTTCGAAAATCTCTTACTCCCATCGGGAGTACCTTTATTCGAGTTCGGGTGCTCCCTCACCCAGAAAGCAAAGATGTGCTCGAGTAATCACTCGCACCAGCAAAAACAACATACTCTCAGAGTTCGGGTGCTCCCTCACCCCAAAGACTGTAAAACATTCGAGTGACCACTCGCAAAAAGGACTTAGCAATTCAACAATACGACTTTCTCGTGCACTCGACGACATTCCGAGTGGGTGCTTTTTATTTTCCTCACCTGAGTTCATTACAAGCTCCGCGAGTGACTGCTAAACAGCTCACTTGATTGTTTATTCCAAGTGGGTGCATCGCTAACTGATACGTCCAAAATGCATCACTATTTTATATTGTAATTTCATCCTATTCATTGATATATTCCACTTTAAAGTATTGTTCTTATGTTGTTTTGGCTTGTTTTACACAGTTTATAACTTTCCGATGCCGAAGCAACAGAACCAGAATTCAGTGGTGAAAAGTGGACACCAAGTTGCTGAATTAGATCAATCTAAATGCGATGAAAATTTACGGGGAGTGTTTTTCATGAAGATTGAATGGGGATCACCGAGGATGGAGGTGAGGGGACCCACCAGGCAGCCAGAAAGGTGCATGGCGCGGCCCCCTCCTGGCCGCGCCAGGCACCCTCCTGGATGCCTGGAGGCCCCCCTCGGTGCCCCCTATTGCCTATAAGACCCCCTGGGGTAGAAACCCTAAAAGGAGAAGAGTTTTCGTGTTTCGCCGCCGCCACGGGGCGGAAACCTACAGAGGAGAAAAGCCATCTCCGGCGTGCAGATTCCGCCAGGGAGATCACTTCCCGGAAGGGGAGATCGTCGCCATCATCATCATCATCGTCACGGGCATCATCGAGATCATCATCAACATCATCCCCAACATCAGCACCATCTCCATATCCATCCCAACTCATCTCACAATTGCAACTTGTGTTGTAATCCGTACTATCTATCCTCTCTACTCAGTTGGTGTTGATTACTACATTGTGGTGAATGCTATTGAGTTTTGTTGGAGAAATATCATTGTGTCCATATTTTTTGCCACCCATCTATCACCTCTGATCATGATCTCTTTTATGTCTTGTGAGTAGTTACTTTAGTTCTTGAGAACATGGGAGAAGTCTAGTTGTTAGTAGTCATATGATGTTGAAGTGTTATGTGTTGTTTGATACTTAAGTTGTGTTGTTATTTCTCTAGTGGTGTTATGTGAGTCGAACACTTAACACTTCACCTTTCATGGGCCTAGAGGAATACATTGTGCACAAAGGATGCTTATGGTGGGTTGCCGGAGTGACAGAAACCTGAACCCCAGTTCGCACACTTTTGCACAAGGGAGTTATGGATCCTTGATCGTAATGCTGTGGTTGGGCTTATGCCTTAATTACTACCTTGTATTTGCGGATGCTTGCAAGATGTGTAATCATAAGAGTACACTTATCTTAGTCTAGAAGGTGTACTAGAATTGATCCACCCACCAACACTTATCAACACAATACATATTACTTGGCGGAGTATGGTGAAAGTAACTTGGCTATCTCTCCCATGTGTTCTCGAGAACGCTTTAGCTTTTATAAGTTTAGTTCCTAGGCTTATCCTTGTGAAAGGATTGGGCCACTTGCTAATCCTCAGTTACCCTGTTTACTTTGCTTGTCTTTTAATTTTCTGTTGCTTAAACCAAAACCCCCTAAATATTTACCTTTGAGTGTGTGCAACCTTTCCTTATCCAGTGTCACTTATCAGCACCTTCTGCTCCTCGTTGGGTTCGACACTCTTATTTATCGAAAAGCTACAATTGATCCCCTAGACTTGTGGGTTATCAAGAATTGTTTGTTGGCGCGGTTAACAGGGGAGGCAATCCCACTAAACCTATTAACTTCACCGCCATCAACGAGCTTTTCTGGCGCCGTTGCCGGGGAGTGTAGCGCTATTGGTAAGTGAAGCCGGTAAGGAAACCTTTATTTTATGTTGTTACCTTCAGTCCTTATGGACTCTTATACTGTTGGTTCGTTGCTGGTAAGGAGCCTCCCCACGACTGTGGTGGTCACTCCTACCCCTACTGAAATTGTGCCCTATAAAATACCATATGGTATTATTGATTATGTCTTGGCTAATCGTTATACAGGAGAAGGACATCCGGGAGAACACCTGCTATATTTATCACAATTATGTTCTTTATATAATCTTGCAGGTGTAACAATGGAGTTCATCATGAAGAAACTATTCTCCATATCACTCAAAGATAAAGCTTCAGATTGGTATAAGATACTCGATAACTCTGATCTGCTTGAATGGCCAGAGCTTATGTCTCTCTTTTATGCAAAGTTTTATCCTCTCCGTGAAATTCACCAAGACAGGAACTACATCTACAAATTTTGGTCTCGCGACGGAGAGAGCATCTCTCAAGCTTGGGGGAGACTGAAGTCCCTGATGCTCAAATGCCCAAACCATGAGCTCCCCAAGGAAATTATACTTACAAATTTTTATGCCAGGCTTTCTCGTCGGGACAGGGAGATGTTGGATGCCTCCTCCAGCGGGGTATTCCAGACCAGAAGTATGGAATAAAAATTGGATCTTATAGAAAGGATCCAGAAGAACACTGAAGACTGGGAAATTGATAAAGGTATTGAACCCGCTATAAACTATGAGCATGACTACATTGAGAGTTATGTGAAGACTGGTTACTTTAATACCTTTTGCTCTAAAATTGTTCTTGATTCCCAGCTAATGGTTGACTTTTTCAAGGACTTTGATTCTCATATTGATTCTTCTAAGAAGAAGGAGAGTCAACATCATAAAACTTTCAAGGAGTCACCTATTGAGATTAATGTTACTGATCCTGTTTTACCCGCAGTTGTGTATGAACAGCCTCCTTATCCCTCAAGGATAAAGGAGCACTATTTTGTTATAGGTATTCTAAACAAAAACGGAAGGACCACTGACGAACCTGAGGACTTGATCAAGGTCAAGCCTCAAGTTGCAATGGTCAAGGATCTGGTAACCAGTGATATTGAAGAATCCACTATTAGTTTTTGTGCTGTTTCCACTAACATTGTCACAGCCAAGAACAAAGGCCCAATTTCAGGTACACCAGTTGTAAGGCCCCCGATGCGGTGCTAACTCGAGATAGTCGCTTTCGCGTCCCGCTCAATTTATTAGCGCATAAAGAGCCACCGACTCACGACACTCGCACTCGTGTCGCTGCCAGATTCTCGACAACAAGTATAAGAACAAGAACTTTACTAAGACACAAATATATATAGTCCAAGGCATACATCGCCATTGGATAAATTATTACATCATCTCAGAGGTCCGTGGACCCAACAGTACATCATGCGACAAGCGGAAGACAAACACGACCGAGTACGGTCAAAAGCCAAATTACCCTAGAGAGGGCTGCACATAAAGGTCCACCCACGGATCGTCGAAGCCCAACTGTAGGATCTACTGAACGAGGTCCATCTCATCGTCATCCTCCGGGGGCACCTCCACGAAGTATCGTCCAGAGCTCGGGTCAAGAAAGTACTCCACTGCAGCGGCCGATCAGGCAAAACAGTAAAAGCACAAAAGTAAAACAGGGGTGAGATTATATCATTACAGGATAACTGACTTCCTACGGTAAGGCAAAAAAAGGTAAAGGTTGCAGCCGCACTAGCATTATTTGTGGCTATCGTTCTATTAGAGTAGAGATAAGATCCAAGAATAGCACGTGACATCGTGTCATAGGTCCACTAATCACCTACTTACGTCAAACATAACACAACCTGGATCTTCTCTCGGTCCCCCTGGACGAAGAAAAGCAACCAAGGCACTCACACGGTAGGCAAGTATTAATTTAAGATTCAAATTTATGTTATTCTATGAACAAGGAGTAGGTCTCAAGTCGTCCATGACCGCGGACACGGCTTTTCGAAAAGATTTAATCCTGCAGGGGTGTCCCAACTGCCCATCATAGGCTTCACATGTACGCCCGGTTTCCACTTGGCTAAGTAAACGCCTGAAACTCCGGAACGTCAGAGTCCCTCTAACTAACAACACACGATTCCGGGTGGCCCCTGGGGAGTCGACATCCAATCCAAAAGCCGGCCAAGCTCTCGGATCGGCCTCTTCCGTATGGCTAAGGTCGGGTTTAGTCACACCTATAAATCAGGGGACTTCCCTAGCTCACCAGTGTGGACCAACCAGAGGAACTATGTCTCCGTTGGTCCGGGTTGTTTCGAAAACAGCTGGGGTACCAACCAAGCACACACACGTTTGCAAATAGTAAATCAGCTCGAGCCACCTCTAGAACTGTATGAAGCTAGGTAGGTAAGACAAGGGGACCCCATAGAATCCCACACACGATTAGGCACGCTCGTCAAGAAACACAATACCCGGAACTCGGGGCCTAGGTGACTAAAATGGAACAAAACACCTGGCGGGAACAGCCTGGTCTCCCATCTTTCGTCAAGTATAAGTTAACATCATCAATAATAAATATCAACCAACTTCTTTAAATAACATGATATCCGAAACCAAAAGCATAGGGTAAGCAGCAAGTTTTCCTACTCATGCTAAGCAATGGCTGAGCGGCAGTAACTTAGCAACACAATGTTTTGCTGGGATGTGGGGATCATGGTTGTTTGGTTTTGAGCGAGGCTTTAGAAAAGTGGATAGGATCAAGCAAACGTTCTAGACTACAGCTAGGCAGGTAGGCAAAAAGGTATCAAGTAATGGTATAAATCTTCCCCTTGCCTGGGTAATCGGTCGTCGAAGTAGACGCAGCAGGGTCCTCGGGCTCGGTGTCGGAAATATCCATGTAAGTCTCCTCGGCGGTCTCAGGGGCTAACGTAAGGTACCGGCAAGGAAAATTCGCACAAGTAAGTAACGGGTACAATGCACAGGCAAGGATGATATGAGCAAGTTTAATTTGACATGCTGTGACCCTATCTAGTCAATTTAAATGAAGGTGGTGACGACACGTCAACAACTTCATATGCAATTTATTTACGTGAAGATGGCTTTGGTCCTAGCCTTATTTTTGGTGTAAGTAGCATGTCAACATGGCATGATCAACAATGCATATAACATAAATAAAACAACGTGAAAAGTAATCATCGATTCCGGAGACGGAGTAGTGTCGGTGAATTTGACACGAGGAAGGTGCAACAAAAGTTTGGAATCCATCCACATTACATATGACAATATGTTAGGGCTGGTTTGGAGAAATATTGGAGATGAAATGGAGCAGAACTTTAAGATCAGATGAACATCATTTCCAACATGCACTGAAGTTGGGATGATGCAAGAAAGAAAAGACAGATTGATTCTGGATCAGGTGGTCACACCTTGCCCGCATGAGTTGCACAAAACTTCATGAGGACATCACCATTGCAATCCTTGGGAGAAACTACCCAAAATTCATATATGGCATGGCCAATTTGGAATTTGGGAAAAACTTGACAAAAACAAAGAAATGGAAGGGGCTTATTTGCAAAATTTCCACACTCCAATTTTTAGAGGGGCCAAATGCAAAAATGGACCTCACCATGCTGGTCAGGAAGCTCAAGCTACCCCAAAATCATATATGGAATGCCCCTGGATGAAGTTGGAGTCAAAAACCAATTTGAATTTGAATTCAAATTCAAATTTGAATTAAAACAGAAAAGAAAACAAAAGAAAAAGGAAAAGGAAAAGAAAGAAAAAGAAAAGAGGGAGCCCAGACCCTCATGGGCTGGTTTCGGGCAAAGAGGCCCAACTCCTCATCTCTGGCCCAGGTGGCTAAACAAAAAGGAAAATGGGGGTGCGCCGGCTGGGATTCGAACCCAGGCCGTGCCCATCACCACTGCACCCCCTTGCCACTGCGCTGATGTTCGATTTCTGAACAAAGACAGCAGCGTAGCAAGGTGAGGTGTCGCCCCCCCCCCTACTGCACATCTCTGAAGAAAAACAGGGGCCTTCTAAACTCGACGGCGAGGGCGAACTCAGGCGAGCCCCACGTCGTGCTCCGGCCCCTCTCCGACGAGCCATGGCATGGAACCCCGAGAGGGTACTCCCCTCTACACCTAGACGCAGGCACTGCTACTACTTCCTCCTCTGCTCGCCGGAACCTCCAAAGATTCAGAGGCGCGGCGTTCTGCTCTGAAGATGCAGTTCCACGCGGTCTCCGGTGAACTTCCGACGACCACGGCGACGCGCACATTGCTTCTCAGGCCACACCACAACGAGCTACGCCGAGCTGGGACATCCCTCTAAAGATCCATGCCTGGGTCGGGGGTCCTAGCTCACCTACGGCGAGGCCACTCTCTCCTGAACTTCGTCACGGCGCTGCGGGCTCTGCACAACAGCTTCAGAGGCGACGCGGCATCGGGAAAACGCATGGCAAAAGGCTCCCCTTGGGGCCATATGCGTGGCCAGAACGTTCCCAGAGCATGCACGCGTACACCCCGGGCACGCCATGGACAAGGCAACTACGGCGGCGCACCGGCGACGGCGACACGCGGACTACACCGACGACCTACGCCTCGGACCCTACTGCTACACGCTACGGGGAGAGAGGGGATGCCATCGTGCTCACCTAGGGGTGGCTGGTGACGAGCTCACGACGCAGGTCGATGGAAGGAGACGACGGCGACAAAGAAGAAGACGTGGCCGTGGCTGGTTCGTCATCGCCGGGAAGGTTCAGGAGCTCCTCCTTTCTATCTGCGCGAAGCAAAAGGGAGGGGTGAGCTCTCAGACGGCCAGAATCGACCACGGCTCAAAGAATCACGGCGAGAGGGTGGCGAATTGCTCACCGGAGCCATGGCGGATGGCGGAACAGGGGAGGACGAAGCTCTCACGAGCGGCGGCGACGAGGGGAAAACGATGGAGGAATGGAACCCTAGGGGGTTCCTGGGGCTCGGGAGCACGGTTAAAAAGGGGCCGGCTCCCTCTAGCCACGTCGACGGGCGTCGACGTCGATGCCGGCGTCGGCTGTGAGAGGAGGGGGGGCGACGTGGAAAGGCGACACGTCCTGGACGCTCGATCTCCAATCGACGGCTGGGATGTCCCCTCCGTACCGCTTCGCTGGAAAGCAGCTGGGCTGCGGGGAGGCAGAGGCCCAAATGGGCCAGGCCTTGCTGGGAGGAGAGAAAAACAAGAGGGCAAGGCCCTTTGCAAAAAAAAGGAAACCCCAGCAGAGAAACAAAAAAGAAAAGGCAAAAGAAAAAAGGAGATAAAATATATAAGAATATATTTTTAAAACTCCTTGACACATGCCTGAGCATCCAAAAATGGTTGGGCAATTTTTGGATGCAAGGAAAAAATCCACTAAAGCAAACAGTACCATTTTCTATTTAAAAATAAATAGAAAAGGTTTTTAGTGAATTTTGGAGAAGAAAAAGACAAGGTGCAAAATTCTATGAACTTAGGAATCTTGATCCTTGCCTTTTACCGGATTTAACAAAATTGGTTTGACCAATTGTGGCAACAACAAAAATGTGACCCCTTTTTGAATTCAAATTCACTTTGAACTAGGGCTACTGTTTTTGAATGTTGTAAAAAGAATTTGAAAAGATGGAAACCCTTGCCAAGAAAAAAGAAGTGGCTAGGCCAAAGAAGAGGTTGAGGGGAGGTGGCATGTGGACAGAACATTTGCAACATCAAGTCACTTGCACCACATAGATCACCCTTGATCACAAAGCATATGGGCTCCAATCCCAATACAACTTCAAATCATCACATGAAATATCACGAACATCCACCATGACAAGTTACAAGTTCAACAGACAAGGTAAAAATACATGGTGTTTGCTAGTTATTACATGTGGGCTGTTACAGCACTCCCCCACCAACGCAGGATCTCGTCCCGAGATCTAAGCCTGAAACAACTCAGGATACTCAGAACGGAGATGATCTTCGCGCTCCCACGTTGCTTCCTTCTCCGAATGATGTGCCCACTGAACTTTCATGAACTTGACGGTCTTGTTGCGCGTCTTGCGCTTGGACGTCTCAAGAACACGGACTGGACGCTCTGAGTAGGAAAGGTCCGCACTCAGCTGGATCTCGCCCAAGTCAACAGCCTGCTCTGGCTGCTTGAAGCACTGCTTTAGCTGGGACACATGGAACACGTCATGCACCATGGACAGACTCTCTGGAAGCTCGAGCCGAAAGGCAAGAGGTCCTCTAGTCTCAAGGACGCGGAAAGGTCCGACAAATCTTGGAGGGAGCTTTCCTTTGATGCCAAAACGGTGAGTTCCCCTCAATGGAGACACTCTCAGGTACGCCCAATCACCAACCTGAAATGCTACACCACGGTGCCTCTTGTCATAATAGGCCTTCTGCCTAGACTGTGCTGCCTTTAGGTGCTCTCGGACAATCTTCACTCTTTCCTCTGCCTCTTGGATCACATCTGGACCGAAAAGCTGCCTCTCACCTGTCTCGGACCAGTTCAAAGGTGTCCTGCACTTGCGGCCATACAAGACTTCAAACGGCGCTGCCTGCAGACTTGCCTGATAGCTTTTGTTGTAAGAGAACTCAGCATACGGCAAGCACTCTTCCCACTTCATGCCAAACGAGATGACACATGCCCGAAGCATGTCCTCGAGGATTTGGTTCACGCGCTCGACTTGCCCACTTGTCTGAGGGTGATAAGCGATACTGAACAACACTGTTGTACCAATCGCCTTTTGAAAGGCCTGCCAGAACTTAGAGGTGAAAAGGCTGCCTCTATTAGAACTGATCTTCTTGGGAATGCCATGCAAAGATACAACTCTTGCGGTGTACAAATCCGCCAACTGAGCTGCTGAAATGGAGTCCTTCACTGGAAAGAAGTGGGAAACTTTGGAAAGATTGTCAATGACAACAAAGATGGCATTGTTCTTCTTCTGCGACAAGGGGAAGCCTGTCATGAAATCCATCTCTATGTGATCCCATTTCCACTCCGGAATCTCAAGTGACTGAAGCAACCCTGCAGGCTTCTGGTGTTGTGCCTTCACTCTCCTGCACACATCACACTGAGACACGTAACGGGCAACATCCCGTTTCATATGAGTCCACCAAAAGCTTTGCTTGAGATCTTGATACATCTTCGTACTGCCAGGATGAATAGACAGCTTGGAATCATGGGCTTCCTTCATGATGACCTCTCTGAGATCTCCCTCCTTGGGAACAACAACTCGCTCTTCGGACAACACGGTGCCGTCATTATGCACTGAAAAGCAACCGTACTTAGGAACTGACGCGGCAATACCCTACTTGATCTTCTGTATCATTGAGCTGCCAGACTGAGCTTCACGAATCTTCTCATGGATAGTGGGCTCTACCACAAGGTTGGCAAGATAGCCTGCTAGAACTAGCTCGAGATTGAGCCTTCGAAAGGACTCACACAAATCAGGGTGCATCTTCTGCACCTGAACATTATTGCAATCGCCCTTGCGGCTCAGCGCATCAGCTATGACTTTCGCCTTCCCAGGCGTGTACTGAATATCAACTGTGTACTCAGTAATGGTTTCAAGCCATCTTCTTTGCCTCAAGTTCAGATTTGGCTGAGTGAACAAGTACTTCAGACTCTTGTGGTCCGTGAACACATCCACCTTCCTCCCTAAGAGGAGGTGTTGCCAAGTGACCAAAGCGTGCACAACTGCTGCAAGCTCCAAGTCGTGCGTGGGATAATTTTTCTCACTTGTCTTCAACTGCCGTGAGGTATAAGCCACAATATTCCTGCCTTGCATCAAAACTCCACCCAGACCTTGCAAAGAAGCATCACAAAACACCTGAAAAGGCTGTGACTCATCTGGCGGCGTGAGAATTGGAGCTGTGGTCAGCTTCTCTTTCAACTCCTCGAAGGCTGACTGGCAAGCTGGTGACCAAGTGTACCGCTTGTCCTTGCACAACAACTCAGTCATTGGCTTCGCTATTTTGGAGAAATTTTGCACAAACCTCCTGCAATAACTGGCGAGGTCGAGAAAACTCCTTAGCTGCTTCACGTTCTTCTGCGGAGCCCACTCTTGAATAGTGCGGACTCGCTCTGGGTCAACCGCAATTCCCTCAGCGGAGATGACATGGCCCAGAAAATTGACCTTGTCCAGCCAAAACTCACACTTGGAGAACTTGGCGTAATACCGGTGCTCTCTTAACTTCTGCAGCACCAAGCGCAAATGTTCCTCATGTTCAGCCTCTGACTTGGAATAGACAAGAATGTCATCGAGGTAGAGGATCACGAACACATCAAGCCATTCCTGGAACAAATAGTTCATAGCTCTCATGAATGTCGGAGGGGCATTTGAGAACCCAAAAGTCATGACTGTGAACTCGTACAGCCCATAACGTGTGCTGAACGCGGTCTTGGGAATATCCTCTTCACGAACACGGATTTGGTGATACCCCATCCTCAAGTCAAGCTTGGAAAACACCTTAGCCCCATTTAACTGCTCAAACAGATCATTGATGCGGGGCAGAGGGTACTTGTTCTTGATGGTCTTCTTGTTGATACCGTGATAGTCCTGGACCAAGCGGCTAGTCCCATCCTTCTTCTGGACAAACAAAGTTGGTGCACCCCAAGGGGAAGTGCTCGCGCGGATAAAACCGCCTGCCTCCAACTCTGTCAACTGCTTCTTGAGCTCAATCAACTCCTTCGAACACATCTTGTACGGATGCCGAGAAATCGGCTGGGTACCAGGCTCTAGCTCAATAATGAACTCAATAGCTCGAACTGGGAGAATTCCTGGAAACTCCTTCGGAAAGACGTCTGGGAACTCACAAACAACTCTGACCTCTTGGAGCAAAGGCGCAACTCCTGCGTTCAACGCGTACAACTGTGTTGGTCCTGTCATAGAGCCACAAGTGTACAAGACTTCTGCGCCTGAATCATGTGTCAACTTCACTGATCTGGTCGGACAATCAATATTGGCCATGTGCTGCACAAGCCAATCCATTCCCAAAATGACATCAATGTCGGAACGCGGAAGCAAAATCAAGGAAGCGGAAAAAAGGAGACCCTGAATCTGGATCTGCACATCAGGAATTCTGACAGCTGAACTGAACTTGGAGCCCGGGGTAGAGATGGCCAAAGGAGACGGCAACACCTCTTCTTGGAAATCAAACTGCTGAGCGAAAGACTTGGAAATGAAGGAATGAGACGCTCCGGAATCGAACAAAACTGTCGCGGGAACTGAACACACAAGAAACCTACCAAGAACAATCTCTGAAGACTGCTGAGCATCTGAGAGCATCACGTTTTTCACCCGAAGTGCACGTGGCTGTGCCTTCAACATCGCGGTGCTCGGAGTAGAGCGAGGTGGAGGCGGTGGAAGTCGAGAAAAACGTGGATCGGTGCAGTTGGGAGACGTGTGCCCTGGCTCTCTGCACTTGTAGCATATCACGCCCGGCCTGGGCTGCTGCTGCGGCTTGGGTGGCCTCGTGTGTGGTGGTGTAGAGCGAGGTCCCTGCTGAACTGGGACGGGAGGGGCGGGAAAAGTGCGGACAACTGCCCCCCTCTGCTGGTACTGTTGTCTCTGCGGTGGTGCATCTGCAACCCAAGTCTTTGCCTTCTTGTGGATCATCACTGCGGAACTGTGCTCACGCTGGCGCTTCCTGTCTGCATCCCACTCTGCTCTGGCTGACTCCTGGCGGATAGCCTGATCCACGAACTGTGAGAACAGCGTGGGACTGCACTGAGTGAGCGCGTACTTGATCTCTGTGCTGAGACCTCCACGGAACCTCGCAATCTTCTTAGCCTCTGTGCTGACCTCCTCTGGAGCGTACCTGGCGAGCCTGACAAAGGCCAGGTTGTACTCCTGAACTGACCTGTCACCCTGTCTCAGAGCCAAGAACTCCTCACGCTTCCTGTCCATCAGACCACTCGGAATATGCGCTGCTCTGAAGTCTGCGACGAAGTCTTCCCACGTGATGACAGCATCGCCCTTGTTGGCCTTGTAGGTATCGTACCAGCTGGCTGCTGCACCCTGAAGCTGGAAGGAGGTGAAGGTGACGTAGTCGACGGGTCTGACGGTGTTTGCATTGAAGTGCTTCCTGATCTCTGCGATCCAGTCATCCGCCTCCAGCGGGTCTCGAGCCTCGGAGAACCTGGGGGGTTGATCGCGAGGAACTGCTGCAGTGTGGTGTACTGTGGTCGATCACTCCTCTGGGCAGTCTGGTTCTGCAGCATCTGTAGGATCGCAGCTGTGCCCTGAGCCACTGCGGCCACAGCCTCTCCAAAGATAGGGTTCTCTGGCGGCAGCATGTTCGCTCTTGGCATCCTGTTTACAGGAACACTTGTGAGAACATGATCGAAACATTGATGTAACCAGAAGATAAAGCAATATTGACAAAAAACTTCCTCACGAGGTATGAGAAAGCCGAAGGCTGAAATTCCACCAAGGTTAACCCGGAAAGTCGAAAGCTAGGTGCTACTGGAATCCCCAAACCGAGATCATCCGAAACCAAGATAATAATCTGCTAGCGAGCACACAACAATATATACGAGTGGATGGAAACCTAAACAATGAAACATCTGCCCTGAGCGGCCCGCCATCATGGTCGTCCATAGGGGAAAAGACACCACATCCATATTACCATAGGATGCCCGCCAATCCTGTATGGACGTTTCACCTGGGGTACGCCGTAAGCGAGGTAGAGCAGTCAACCCCAAGTGGCGGCTCAGTGGTCTCAAAGACGCCAACACATCTCTTCGCTAGCAAAAAATTATAGAGGAATCGGAGCCTCATGTAAACGAGAACCTAGATTTGTTTTGAAAGGGGATAAGTTGCAGAGAGAAAACAACGTTTCACTTCCTCACGGAAAAAGGGGTGGGAGGGTGGGGTAAGAAGAAAAAGAAAGAGTTCCTACTCTCCGATTTTTCCTTAGTACCTACAAAATAGTTTCTACAATCAACTTCGGCCAGTAAGGGGTCCTACAGTCAGTCCTGCTCTGATACCAAGTTGTAAGGCCCCCGATGCGGTGCTAACTCGAGTTAGTCGCTTTCGCGTCCCGCTCAAGTCAGTAGCGCATAAAGAGCCACCGACTCACGACACTCGCACTCGTGTCGCTGCCGGATTCTCGACAACAAGTATAAGAACAAGAACTTTACTAAGACACAAATATATATAGTCCAAGGCATACATCGCCATTGGATAAATTATTACATCATCTCAGAGGTCCGTGGACCCAACAGTACATCATGCGACAAGCGGAAGACAAACACGACCGAGTACGGTCAAAAGCCAAATTACCCTAGAGAGGGCTGCACATAAAGGTCCACCCACGGATCGTCGAAGCCCAACTGTAGGATCTACTGAACGAGGTCCATCTCATCGTCATCCTCCGGGGGCACCTCCACGAAGTATCGTCCAGAGCTCGGGTCAAGAAAGTACTCCACTGCAGCGGCCGATCAGGCAAAACAGTAAAAGCACAAAAGTAAAACAGGGGTGAGATTATATCATTACAGGATAAATGACTTCCTACGGTAAGGCAAAAAAAGGTAACGGTTGCAGCCGCACTAGCATTATTGGTGGCTATCATTCTATTAGAGTAGAGATAAGATCCAAGAATAGCACGTGACATCGTGTCATAGGTCCACTAATCACCTACTTACGTCAAACATAACTCAACCTGGATCTTCTCTCGGTCCCCCTGGACGAAGAAAAGCAACCAAGGCACTCACACGGTAGGCAAGTTTTAATTTAAGATTCAAATTGATGTTATTCTATGAACAAGGAGTAGGGCTCAAGTCGTCCATAACCGCGGACATGGCTTTTCGAAAAGATTTAACCCTGCAGGGGTGTACCAACTGCCCATCATAGGCTTCGCATGTACGCCCGGTTTCCACTTGGCTAAGTAAACGCCTGAAACTCCGGAACGTCAGAGTCCCTCTAACTAACAACACACGATTCCGGGTGGCCCCTGGGGAGTCGACATCCAATCCAAAAGCCGGCCAAGCTCTCGGATCGGCCTCTTCCGTATGGCTAAGGTCGGGTTTAGTCACACCTATAAATTAGGGGACTTCCCTAGCTCACCAGTGTGGACCAACCAGAGGAACTATGTCTCCGTTGGTCCAGGTTGTTTCGAAAACAGCTGGGGTACCGACCAAGCACACACACATTTGCAAATAGTAAATCAGCTCGAGCTACCTCTAGAACTGTATGAAGCTAGGTAGGTAAGACAAGGGGGCCCCATAGAATCCCACACACGATTAGGCACGCTCGTCAAGAAACACAATACCCGGAACTCGGGGCCTAGGTGACTCAAATGGAACAAAACACCTGGCGGGAACAGCCTGGTCTCCCATCTTTCGTCAAGTATAAGTTAACATCATCAAAAATAAATATCAACCAACTTCTTTAAATAACATGATATCCCAAACCAAAAGCATAGGGTAAGCAGCAAGTTTTCCTACTCATGCTAAGCAATGGCTGAGCGGCAGTAACTTGGCAACACAATGTTTTTCTGGGATGTGGGGATCATGGTTGTTTGGTTTTGAGCTAGGCTTAAGCAAAGTGGATAGGATCAAGCAAACGTTCTAGACTACAGCTAGGCAGGTAGGCAGAAAGGTATCAAGTAATGGTATAAATCTTCCCCTTGCCTGGGTAATCGGTCGTCGAAGTAGACGCAGCAGGGTCCTCGGGCTCGGTGTCGGAAATCTCCACGTAAGTCTCCTCGGCGGTCTCAGGTGCTAACGTAAGGTACCGGCAAGGAAAAGGCGCACAAGTAAGTAACGGGTACAATGCACAGGCAAGGATGATATGAGCAAGTTTAATTTGACATGTTGTGACCCTATCTAGTCAATTTAAATGAAGGTGGTGACGACATGTCAACAACTTCATATGCAATTTATTTACGTGAAGATGGCTTTGGTCCTAGCCTTATTTTTGGTGTAAGTAGCATGTCAACATGGCATGATCAACAATGCATATAACATAAATAAAACAACGTGAAAAGTAATCATCGATTCCGGAGATGGAGTAGTGTCGGTGAATTTGACACGAGGAAGGTGCAACAAAAGTTTGGAATCCATCCACATTACATATGACAATATGTTAGGGCTGGTTTGGAGAAAGATTGGAGATGACATGGAGCAGAACTTGAAGATCAGATGAACATCATTTCCAACATGCACTGAAGTTGGGATGATGCAAGAAAGAAAAGACAGATTGATCCTGGATCAGGTGGTCACACCTTGCCCTTATGAGTTGCACAAAACTTCATGAGGACATCACCATTGCAATCCTTGGGAGAAACTACCCAAAATTCATATATGGCATGGCCAATTTGGAATTTGGGCAAAACTTGACAAAAACAAAGAAATGGAAGGGGCTTATTTGCAAAATTTCCACACTCCAATTTTTAGAGGGGCCAAATGCAAAAATGGACCTCACCATGCTGGTCAGGAAGCTCAAGCTACCCCAAAATCATATACGGAATGCCCCTGGATGAAGTTGGAGTCAAAAACCAATTTGAATTTGAATTCAAATTCAAATTTGAATTAAAACAGAAAAGAAAACAAAAGAAAAAGGAAAAGGAAAAGAAAGAAAAAGAAAAGAGGGAGCCTAGACCCTCATGGGCTGGTTTCGGGCAAAGAGGCCCAGCTCCTCATCTCTGGCCCAGGTGGCTAAACCAAAAGGAAAAAGGGGGGTGCGTCGGCTGGGATTCGAACCCAGGCCGTGCCCATCACCACTGCACCCCCTTGCCACTGCGCTGCTGTTCGATTTCTGAACAGAGACAGCAGCGTAGCAAGGTGAGGTGTTGCCCCCCCCCCCTATTGCACATCTGTGAAGAAAAACAGGGGCCTTCTGAACCCGACGGCGAGGGCGAACACAGGCGAGCCCCAAGTCGTGCTCCGGCCCCTCTTCGACGAGCCATGGCACGGAACCCCGAGAGGGTACTCCCCTCTACACCTAGACGCAGACACTGCTACTACTTCCTCATCTTCTCGCCGGAACCTCCAAAGATTCAGAGGCGCAGCGTTCTGCTCTGAAGATGCAGTTGCACGCGGTCTCCGCTGAAATTCCAAGGACCACGGCGACGCGCACATTGCTTCTCAGGCCACACCACGACGAGCTACGCCGAGCTGGGACATCCCTCTATAGATCCACGCCTGGGTCGGGGGTCATAGCTCACCTACAGGGAGGCCACTCTCTCCTGAACTTTGTCACGGCGCAGCGGGCTCTGCACAACAGCTTCAGAGGCGACGCGGCATTGGGCAAACGCATGGCAAAAGGTTCCCCTTGGGGCCATATGCGTGGCCAGAACGTGCCCAGAGCATGCACGCGTACACCCCGGGCACGCCATGGACAAGGCGACCACGGCGGCGCACCGGCGACGGCGACACGCGGACTACACCGACGACCTACGCCTCGGACCCTACTGCTACACGCTACGGGGAGAGAGGGGATGCCATCATGCTCACCTAGGGGTGGCTGGTGACGAGCTCACGACGCAGGTCGATGGAAGGAGACGACGGCGAAAAGGAAGAAGACGCGGCCGTGGCTGGTTCGTCGACGTCGGGAAGGTTCAGGAGCTCCTCCTTTCTATCTGCGCGAAGCAAAAGGGAGGGGTGAGCTCTCAGACGGCCAGAATCGAGCGCGGCTCGAAGAATCACGGCGAGGGGGTGGCGAATTGCTCACCGGAGCCATGGCGGACGGCGGAACAGGGGAGGACGAAGCTCTCACGAGCGGCGGCGGCGAGGGGAAAACGATGGAGGAATGGAACCCTAGGGGGTTCCTGGGGCTCGGGAGCGCGGTTAAAAAGGGGTCGGCTCCCTCTAGCCACGTCGACGGGCGTCGACGTCGATGCCGGCGTCGACTGTGAGAGGAGGAGGGGGACGACGTGGAAAGGCGACACGTCCTGGACGCTCGATCTCCAATCGACGGCTGGGATGTCCCCTCCGTACCGCTTCGCTGGAAAGCAGCTGGGCTGCGGGGAGGCAGAGGCCCAAATGGGCCAGGCCTTGCTGGGAGGAGAGAAAAACAAGAGGGCAAGGCCCTTTGCAAAAAAAAAGGAAAACCCAGCAGAGAAAAGAAAAAGAAAAGGCAAAAGAAAAAAGGAGATAAAATATATAAGAATATATTTTTAAAACTCCTTGAAACATGCCTGAGCATCCAAAAATGGTTGGGCAATTTTTGGATGCAAGGAAAAAATCCACCAAAGCAAACAGTACCATTTTCTATTTGAAAATAAATAGAAAAGGTGTTTAGTGAATTTTGGAGAAGAAAAAGACAAGGTGCAAAATGCTATGAACTTAGGAATCTTGATCCTTGCCTTTTACTGGATTTAACAAAATTGGTTTGACCAATTGTGGTAACAACAAAAATGTGACCCCTTTTTGAATTCAAATTCACTTTGAACTAGGGCTACTGTTTTTGAATGTTGTAAAAAGAATTTGAAAAGATGGAAATCCTTGCCAAGACAAAAGAAGTGGCTAGGCCAAAGAAGAGGTTGAGGGGAGGTGGCATGTGGACAGAACAATTGCAACATCAAGTCACTTGCACCACATAGATCACCCTTGATCACAAAGCATATGGGCTGCAATCCCAATGCAACTTCAAATCATCACATGAAATATCATGAACATCCACCATGACAAGTTACAAGTTCAACAGACAAGGTAAAAATACATGGTGTTTGCTAGTTATTACATGTGGGCTGTTACACCAGTTGTATCTGTCAAAATAGGAGATCACAATTACTATGGGCTATGTGATTTGGGATCTAGCGTTAGCGCTATTCCCTTCACACTTTATCAAGACATCATGCACGAGATTCAGCCGTGTGAGATCGAGGACATTGATGTCACGATTCATCTTGCAAATAAACAAACAATCTCTCAAGTTGGGATTGTGAGAGATGTTGAAGTACTCTGCGGGAAGGTAAAATATCCTACTGACTTTCTTGTACTTGGTTCAGTGCAAGATAGGTTTTGCCCTATTATCTTTGGTAGGCCCTTCCTCGGCACTTGTGGAGCTATAATAGATTGCAAGAAAGGTAAAGTTTCTGTTGAATTCAACGGTGAGCCGTATGAATTTAATTTTTCTAAGTTTTCTAAGCAGCCTCGTGGTACTGACTTGTCAAGTAATGAAAAAATTATGGAAGAAATTTCTTCTATTGCTATTCCTCCTGATGATACTTTGCAGCAATTTATGGAAGACCATGAGAATGACATACATATGCAGGAGAGGGATGAACTAGAAGACATATTTTTCAGACAAACTCCTATCCTGAAGCACAACCTCCCGGTTGAACTTTTAGGAATCCTCTCGCAACCAAAAGAAGACCCGGTGTTTGATCTAAAACCACTACCCGATACGCTCAAGTATGCTTATTTAGATGAAAAGAAAGTATATCCTGTTATTATCAATTCTAACCTTTCAGGGTATGAAGAAGAGCGATTATTGGAGACACTCCGCAAACACCGAGGTGCTATTGGCTATACTCTTGATGATCTCAAGGGTATTAGTCCATCCATTTTCCAACATACTATCAATCTCGAGCCCGATGCTAAACCAGTTGTTGATCATCAACGACGGTTGAACCCAAGGATGAAGGACGTGGTTAGGACGGAGGTTCTCAAACTTCTAGCCGCAGGTATCATCTATCCTATGGCTGATAGTAAGTGGGTAAGTCCCGTTCATTGTGTTCCTAAGAAAGGAGGTATGATTATTGTTCCTAATGATAAAAATGAACTAATACCTCAGAGGACTATTATTTCATATAGAATGTGTATTGATTTCATGAAGTTGAACAAGGCCACCAGGAAGGACCACTATCCTCTACCCTTTATTGATCAGATGCTCGAGCGGCTGTCTAAAAACACCCACTTCTGCTATCTTGATGGGTATTCTGGCTTCTCCCAGATTCACGTTAACACCGCGGATCAAGAGAAGACCAACTTTATGTGTCCTTGCGGTACTTATGCTTATAGGCGTATGCCTTTTGGTTTGCGTAATGCACCTGCTACTTTTCAGAGGTGTATGTGTGCAATATTTCATGGTTTCTGTGAGGAGATTGTAGAAGTTTTCATGGACGAATTTTCCGTCTATGGAAACTCCTTTGACCATTGTCTCCACAATCTTAATAAAGTTTTGCAAAGATGTGAAGAAACGAATTTGGTGCTCAATTGGGAGAAGTGCCATTTCATGGTTAACGAAGGGATAGTTCTTGGACACAAGATTTCCGAAAGGGGAATTGAAGTGGACAAGGCAAAGATTGAAGCTATTGAAAGGATGCCCTATCCAAGGGACATCAAAGGTATTCATAGTTTTCTAGGTCATGCTGGTTTCTATAGAAGATTTATCAAGGACTTTTCTAAGACCGCGAGACCCCTTAACAATATTCTCCAGAAGGATTCTCCTTTTGTATTTGATGAAGATTGTAAGGAAGTTCTTGAAGTTCTTAAGAAAGCCTTGATAATCGCTCCTATAGTACAACCCCCTGACTGGAATTTGCCCTTTGAAATTATGTGTGATGCTAGTGATTTTGTTGTTGGAGCTGTTTTAGGACAAAGGGTTGACAAGAAGCTGAATGTCATCCACTATGCCAGCAAGACACTTGATAGTGCTCAAAAGAATTATGCTACTACCGAGAAGGAATTCTTGGCAGTGGTGTTTGCTTGTGATAAGTTTAGGCAGTATATTGTTGATTCTAAAGTTATTATTCATACTGACCATGCTGCCATTAAGTATCTTATGCAGAAAAAGGACGCCAAACCAAGACTCATTAGATGGATACTCCTTCTTCAAGAATTTGATTTGCAAATTATCGATAGAAAAGGAGAAGACAATCCGGTGGTGGATAATCTTTCAAGGATGGAAGATATCCCGCACGATCCTATTCCAGTCAACGACAGTTTCCTAGATGAACAACTTGCTGTTGTAAAAGTACAATCTCATTCCGACCCTTGGTTTGCAGATTATGCTAATTTTATTGTTGCAAAGTTTTTGCCTCCAGGTTTTACATTTCAGCAGAGGAAGAAATTCTTCACAGATTTGAGGCACTACTTTTGGGATGATCCACATCTTTTCAAAGAGGGTCCAGATGGGATCGTGAGAAGATGTATACCGGAGCACGAGCAGCAGGACATTCTTCGACAATGTCACGATAGTCCCTATGGAGGACATCATGCCGGTGAAAGGACCGCACATAAAGTTTTACAATCAGGTTTTTATTGGCCTACTCTTTTTAAGGACGCCCGAAGGTACGTTCTATCTTGTGGTAAGTGTCAGAGAGTTGGTACCATTAGAAGGAGAAATAAGATGCCTATGAATTACTCACTAGTGATCGAACCTTTCGATTGCTGGGGTTTTGATTTTATGGTTCCTTTTCCTCTTTCACACAAGTACACACACATCTTAGTTGCTGTTGATTATGTAACCAAGTGGGTTGAAGCAATCCCCACTGAGAGTGTTGATCACAAGACATCTTTGAAAATGCTCAAGGATGTAATTTTTCCTAGGTTTGGAGTACCAAGGTACCTCATGATAGATGGAGGGTCACACTTCACGCATGGAGCTTTTAGGAAAGTTCTAGCCAAGTACGATGTCAATCATAGGATTGCATCACTGTACCACCCTCAAACTAGTGGGCAAGTTGAGCTCACCAATAGGGAGATCAAGTTGATCTTACAGAAGACAATAAACAGTTCTAGAAAGGACAGGTCAAAGAAGTTAGGAGATGCTTTGTGGGCGTATAGAACTGCTTACAAAAACCCCATGGGCATGTCTCCGTATAAAATGGTCTATGGCAAGTCTTGCCATTTACCATTAGAGTTAGAGCACAAGGCTTCCTGGGCTGTCAGAGAGCTAAATGCTGACCCAAAGTTAGCTGGTGAAAAGCGTCTCATGAACTTGACTTCTCTAGATGAGTGGAGGAGTGAAGCTTACGAGAGCGCTAAAATGTTCAAGGAAAAGGTAAAGAAGTGGCACGATAAAAGAATTCTGAAACGTGAATTTAATGTTGGTGATAAAATTTTGTTGTTTAGATCTCGTTTCATGTTTTCTCCAGGTAAACTACTTTCCAGATGGGAAGGACCTTTTCATATCAAAGAAGTATATCGGTCTGGTGCAATCAAGATCAATAATTTCGAAGGCACCAAACCTCAAGTTGTGAATGGACAAAGACTCAAACATTATATGGCAGGCGATCCAATAAATGTGGATGCAAACATGATATATACAAAGACTCACGAAGAACATGTTGCAGCCAGTTTCAGACTCCGGCAGGAGCAGAATAAGAAAAGGTATGAATTATGGTAAGAAAACACCGCGAACGTCAATAAAAGTTTACTTTTCAAAGTTTTTGCAAAATAAGGAAAATTCCAAGCCCGAGTGGAGCCGGAGAGGAGATCCAGGGAGCCCAGGAGGCCTCCTGGCGCGCCCCCCCTCCTGGCCGCGCCAAGCACCCTCCTGGGTGCCCTGGACTCCGAATCCGACTCCACCTAGGCTTGAAACCTTCTTCTGTTGCAGAAATTTTTGCTATATATTTGCCTGGATCGTCCCGGCATCGTATCTCTCGATTTCACGTGTTTTCTTCTCGGGCTGTTTATCCCAGGACTAAAAGTTGATTAGTAGAGATGTCTTCTTGTGGCTTGAGCGGAGAGGACTTCTTGGGATGGCGTCTACGTCAATTCCAGAAGGATCTTAATCAAGGGAAGCACGTTGATTGGGCTACCGAAGAAGAAATTGCTGCAAGACAAGCGAAGATGGAGCGCTCCATGAGAGAGGAAGTCAAGACTATCACTGCCTAACAACAAGGAGGTCCAAGCAATCCCATCATGGTGGGATATGTCCAACCTCAATATGATCTTTCTCTTAACCTTTCAGGGCCCTCCACTTCACTTGAAGATCAACGCATGCTTTCCACCATCTCCGAGGCCTACCGCATCACCAACCAACTCTTTGAAGATTTCCGTGTACTAAAAGTACAAGTGGAAGTCTTGGAGTCAGAGAACCGAACCCTTCGCCGTGTCATCAGGGATCTGAAGAAATAACCACAACAAGATGAGGAGTAAATCTCCTCGGGTAATGGCATCCCCTTAGCTTGTTCCAAGCTTGGGGGAGTGCCCGGTATCTTTATCTTTATCTTTAGAAGTCAAGTAGAGTCGTATCATGTCTAGGGAAGTTACTTTATGAAATAGGTGTTGCTTTGAGGTCTATCACTCCTTTTGTGGAGAGCTTTGTATCCATGAGTGTGGGGTCGTCTATGAAGGAATATTAATGAGAAGTCTATTGGTTTCTTCGCCGCACTCGGTATTCTCTTCACGCAATCGACATTATGAGCTGATTCTTATGGGGAGTATTGACCTTTATATCAGGTATGGCTTCGAAAACTTTATTTAAATCTTGGCAAGTATAGCTTTGGTCATAACAACAAGCATGTTTTTCTTAAAGTAGCGACATAGCCAAAACCTTTGTGTTATTATGCTTGAAGTGTTATGGTGACAAGGAAGACAACTTGATGTTTCATGCTAGTTTTAATGTTTATGCTTTGTATTGCTTGCATCTAAGTTGTCATCAATTGTCTGGTCTCTCAAAGCCTTGCTAGCCAAAACTCTGTACTAAGCGTAATTCTGCTTGTACTTCCATACCCTGAAACCAACATCTTCCACTTGAGTCCACCATACCTTCCTATTTGTGGTATTCCACTACCACTCCTAAAGTATATAATTTATGTGCTATCTCTAGATGTTCAAAATCTTCTGTTTTGTGCCACTGATTCAGCTCATGAGGAAATGATGGGTAACCCATGATCTTCTTAATTTGGACAAGTTTTATCTTGGGATTGCATGCCTAATCTGCAAACCCCTAATACGAGAAGGGACTGGCATGAGTGCCCAGCTCGTAAAAGATAAATACTAACGCACAAGTTCCTTCGCTCATAAACAAAGTAATTTAAGGGGATGTGATCGTCCCCACATGGGAGCCGTTCCTCGGAACTTGTCCAAATCATGAAGTGAGTGAGTTATCTGTCAGCAGTCGTTGACGGATCATGCACCTCCCAAAGGCCTGTTTTTATTCTGTTTGATCTAGAGATGGCACATGAGTTTTCCCTGCTTACCCTTTTGCACAGGGTTTATCCTTTATTTTGTGCTGAGTCAGCCCTTCCTACTTCCTTCCTTCTTGAGAGAGAACAGACACTTGATGTTAATAAAGATTCTTGCATACAAAACTGCATTGAAAGTTAGCATGTTACATCTTTGTTGACATTATCTTTTGATAAGTGAGTTGTTTGCAAAAAGCTTATGCTTAGTAAACATCTTCCTTTGTGTTAACATGTGCACTTCTTGACTGATAACATGTTCTTTCCAAAGCTTCAACTGGTTCCATTATAAGTGAAAGAGCAAAAGTAAAAGTTATTAGTTGTTCCTTGACCAAGGCTATGTTTGCCATGATTTGATGAGTTTTCTAGGTCCTACTTTGTTATAATTGTTACTAGTTTCTCATAAGGACCTTATGAGTTGAGGTTTCTGTTGAGGATGCTTCAGTTTGGTGAGAAATATTGATGCTTCTTGTCCGTATTCTTTTATCGACACTTGACTCTCTAAACTTGTGGACAGGTTCACCGAGCTCAGCGATCACTTGGGGACAAGCGAGGTCTAAGCTTGGGGGAGTTGATACGTCCAAAATGCATCACTATTTTATATTGTAATTTCATCCTATTCATTGATATATTCCACTTTAAAGTATTGTTCTTATGTTGTTTTACACAGTTTATAACTTTCTGGTGCCGAAGCAGCAGAACCAGAATTCAGCGGTGAAAAGTGGACACCAAGTTTCTGAATCAGATCAAGTCCAAATGCGATGAAAATTTACGGGGAGTGTTTTTATGAAGATTGACTAGGGATCACCGAGGATGGAGGTGAGGGGACCCACCAGGCAGCCAGAAGGGTGCCTGGCGCGGCCCCCCTCCTGGCCGCGCCAGGCACCCTCCTGGATGCCTGGTGGCCCCCCTCGGTGCCCCCTCTCTCCTATAAGACCCCCCTGGGGTAGAAACCCTAAAAGGAGAAGAGTTTCCGTGTTTCGCCGCCGCCACGGGGTGGAAACCAACAGAGGAGAAAAGCCATCTCCGGCGGGCAGATTCCGCCGGGGAGATCACTTCCCGGAAGGGGAGATCGTCGCCATCATCATCATCATCGTCACGGGCATCATCGAGATCATCATCAACATCATCCCCAACATCAGCACCATCTCTATCTCCATCCCATCTCATCTCACAATTGCAACTTGTGTTGTAATCCGTACTATCTATCCTCTCTACTCAGTTGGTGTTGATTACTACTTTGTGGTGAATGCTATTGAGTTTTGTTGGAGAAATATCATTGTGTCCAGATTGTTTGTCACCCATCTATCACCTCTGATCATGATCTCTTTTATGTCTTGTGAGTAGTTACTTTAGTTCTTGAGAACATGGGAGAAGTCTAGTTGTTAGTAGTCATATGATGTTGAAGTGTTATGTGTTGTTTGATACTTAAGTTGTGTTGTTATTTCTCTAGTGGTGTTATGTGAGTCGAACACTTAACACTTCACCTTTCATGGGCCTAGAGGAATACATTGTGCACAAAGGATGCTTATGGTGGGTTGCCGGAGTCACAGAAACCTGAACCCCAGTTCGCACACTTTTTCACAAGGGAGTTATGGATCCTTGATCGTAATGCTGTGGTTAGGCTTATGCCTTAATTACTACCTTGTATTTGCGGATGCTTGCAAGGTGTGTAATCATAAGAGTACACTTATCTTAGTCTAGAAGGTGTACTAGCATTGATCCACCCACCAACACTTATCAACACAATACATATTACTTGGCGGAGTATGGTGAAAGTAACTTGGCTATCTCTCCCATGTGTTCTCGAGAACGCTTTAGCTTTTATAAGTTTAGTTCCTAGGATTATCCTTGTGAAAGGATTGGGCCACTTGCTACTCCTCAGTTACCCTGTTTATTTTGCTTGTCTTTTACTTTTCTGTTGCTTAAACAAAAAACCCCTAAATATTTACCTTTGAGTGTGTGCAGCCTTTCCTTATCCAGTGTCATTTATCAGCACCTTTTGCTCCTCGTTGGGTTCGACACTCTTATTTATCGAAAAGCTACAATTGATCCCCTAGACTTTTGGGTTATCAAGAATCGTTTATTGGCGCGGTTAACAGAGGAGGCAATCCCACTAAACCTATTAACTTCACCGCCGTCACTAACCAGGCTCCGTGCCTCTACGAAAACAATTATGCCTGGGTTACGACACACTGTACCCAGAAGCCACGCAAGCTTAGCGTGTAGGTAAGACCCCGCTACGCAGAACGGCCGGGCCGGGACTTGCCGCAGAGCGATTTCACTCCCGACCTTTTTCATGCGCTCGCATGATAGAAAGAGCCGAGCGGACGCGCTCAGGCTATGTGGTTAGACTGGCAGCAATTGATCCTATAAGACCTGCAGCGGCATGACTTTGCTTGACACCGGTCGTTCCAAGTTCATGTCGAGGGACATGGGCTTGATTGGGCTACTGCGGTATTTGCCACTAGCGCAATTCACCAAGGCTCGACCAGTCGACTCATTGGGCCCTTTCAGCTTAGCAATCCCTCGAAACAGATATTGTCATGGCTCAAAACTGCCAGCGACCCGCGGCGATGCCACGCCTACAAACGATAAAGCATGGACAAATTCGAGTCTCTGCGCGACTCTTCGAGTCCCCCAGGCACTCGGGGGCTACTGACGAGGGGGTGACCCCACGACTCCTGCATGAGAGACTACCTGGTGCGTATGAAGACAGAAGGCCCGCTGGGAAGCCACGACAGGCCCAACCAGGCACCGACGTAGGAGTCCGCGACTAGTATGGAAGGCGCAACTTGACGTACAAGGCAAGACTAGAACTAGGAAACTATCTTTGTAACCTAGTACGGACTCCCCGAGACCTAGCCTAGTATATAAAGGCTGGGAGGGGAGACGTCCAGATCAATCCAATACACATCTACTCACCTGGTCTTGCGAGAACTCGCCTGGCCTCCTCTATAACCGCGTCCTCACGCAATAATATCGAGCATGAAGTGTTTCTCCTGTTAGCCGACGAGTATCGTCCAACTTGTGCCTTCTCTATGACTAACCCAGGGTCCCTGACCATGGGATTTGCCGGGGCTGATCCCCGTCAAGGATACTCAAAATACTAGCCACATCCGCTGGCAAGAAAAGTTGCCTTAGCCGTTCCTCCTTCCATCTTGCCTCTGTACTGTTAATGAGATCAGCCCCTACAGCTAGAGGGTTTTGCTGAAGCCACACAATTGGTTTAAGTTGGAAGTCCCTGGGAATCCAATTTTGCTGCATAACATGCGTGCTATCGCCCCTCCCAATTCTCCTAATAAGCCCATGGTTCAGTGCATCTCTTCCTTCAAAGATGCCCCTCCAGATTTGTGACGGGTGGCTGCCAAGCTGGGCATCCAGAATAGAACCTTCTGGGAAATAAATCTTCTTAAGAAGGCGAGCACTTAGGGATGAATGGCAAGTCAAAATTCGCCATTCCTACTTAGCGAGCAGCGATATGTTGAATAATTCCAAATCTTTGAAACCCAATCCTCCATCTTTCTTAGGCTGCGTCATAGTCTTTCAAGAGACCCAATGCGGTTTCCTTTGCCCTTGTTCGCTTTCCCAATAAAATTGTCGGATAAGTTTATTTAGGTGCTCACACAGGCCTCGAGGCAATTTAAAACAAGACATAGAGTAGACCGGGACAGCTTGCGCCACTGATTTGATCAAAATTTCTTTCCGTGCCGAAGAGATTGTTTTTTCAATCCATCCCTTCACCTTACTCCGGAAATATGTCTTGATGAGTATGAAGGTTTATGATTGTTGCGTGTTGGGTTTGGTTGTCTCATCGATCATGTAGTCATGTGTTTCATGCGTGGTGAATAGTTTACATTTAACTTATTTTATTTAATTGTTATTTTATTTTTCGTTAATAGGCAATTGTTTTCTTCTTAATTAGTCCATGAATTAAATCTTGGCTAATGTTTGTAGCCGGCCGACCGGCCAAGTTTAGGCCGGTCGCGCGCGGCACGTCCGATTCAACAGCGTCCTACGGCCAGGATTACGCATCGTGAACCCCACACACCACATCTATCAGATCCAATCTTATCCCTTCCACCGCTTTCTCTGTACCACACTTTCTCCTCCTTTCTCTTGCCTTGCTCCTTCGTCACCATGGACGTACCCCGTAGCATCCTTCTCCTCATCCCCCGAACCAGTAGCGCCCTTCCCTCCCTCCCGCATCTGGTGGTTGTGGCCGGCGGCGACCTTACCCCTTCCCCCATGTGAGACACGGCTGCGCGGAGACAACCTGCTACACTCCCTGATGCGGTGGCGTGCTGGGGACCGTTCGTCGCCGGTGCTACAAACGAGGGCCAGCGAGCTGCAACCGGCATCGAGCTGCGCTACAATCGGTGACCATGTGCTTCCACCCCGTGGTTGCTGGACGTGCGTGATGGCGACGACCGAGCTGACTGAGGGCTGCCATGGGGGATGCTGCAACCGACGAGATTTTTTTGCTGGAACCGGTGATTGATTTTGTTGAAACTTGTTTTTTTGTTTGCTACAATGAAAACATCAGCTCCCTGTCTGAGTTTATTTTTGCTACAACCGGCTTTGTATTTTGCTGGAACCAACACCCGTTTTTGCTACCATCGTTTTTTGTTTTTGCTGAGACAACACCATTTTTTATTTTTGCTACTACCATCTTTTGATTTTGCTGGAAGCAGTCTATTTTTTGCTACAATCTAATCAACGGAGTCTCCTTGTTGAATTGTTTTTGTTGGAACCAGAGTTTATTTTTGCTGGAACTAGCAAATGTTTTTGCTACAATAAACCATCAAAATTCTGATTTTGCTACTACTGTCTTTGTGTTTTGCTGGAACCAGCACCCATATTTTCTACTATGGCGCCGGTGAGCTTTTTACCACCACCGTCTTTTGATTTTTGCTACAACCGTCTTTTGATTTGCTAGAAGCAGTCTATTTTTTTGCTACAACCTCCTTCTAGTTTTTGCAACGCTGGGCATGCCGAAAACTGCTTTGGGCAAAGCTACGACGAGGGGTTGCATCGTCGACGACCAGAAGTTGCAACGGAGGCGGCGGGATGTGGTGGTTGGTGGTTGGCGGCGGGCGGCGGCAGGCGTTCTTCTTCCTTTTTCGTGTGGAGTATTAACGAAGCTGGATGAAGAGATGTGATCCTGGAGCAGCGATTCGATGGAATCAGATCAGGCGGCCCAGATACGACCGGCCCAAATATTGCGCCGGTCGACCATCGCAGATCATCAGCCATAAATATTTTGCTTGCTTGTACAGTTTGAACAAGAGAGCATAAAAGACACACACAGAAAAAAAAGCGTCAAAGCATGGAGCGGCCAGCACACGCAGGACGCACGGTAGTTGCGACGTGCGAGCCATGAGCAGTGACCGGCCGGTTGCAAAAGCTCAAGAAATTACCACCGGCGGGGGTACCCGTTAAACACCAAACGGTAGCCGCAGGGGACATTTCAGGAATTCCAGGGTGCCAGCGGGCTGCAGGCTGGGCTAGAAAGACTCGCGGAGCTTGTTGGGTTATTTAACCGGACGGTACTGCCACTCTCCTCTCTCTGCCCACGCTCCACTCTCACTCACTCTCTCCTCTCTAGCGAGTGAGCACGAACAGAGCGAGGAAGCAGCCGGGTGTGCTGATCTTGATCCCAGGTAACTAGCCATGGGCGCGTTGAGGAGAGGTTCGGCCATGGCCCTGGTGGCTCTGGCGGCGACGGCGATGTGCGCCGGGACGGCGTCGGCGGCCGTGTACGAGGTGGGCGACAAGGTGGGGTGGACAATCATGGGCAACCCCAACTACGTCGCCTGGGCCAGCTCCAAGAAGTTCGCCGTCGGCGACACCATCGGTACGCCTCCTGTCCAGTCCCCCTCGCACGCGCGCTCAGCACCAATCTGTTCCTCTCGCCACGATTTTTCTCGCCAATTAAACTCCGAAGATGGTATACTATATAAAGAAGAACAGGAATCTCGCCCGGGCGTAAAGTAAACGAACCAAACCACGCTGTCTGCTGGTGAAACATGATGATCGAGCACACTGCATTTCGTTTTCCTGCTATTATGATCCTTGCCGAATTCTCGTGTCTGCAGCTCTGTGTAGACACCGGCTGTATGCTGCTCGATTCCAGCAGGCACGGGCGGCGCAGTAATTGTTAGAAATATATTTACCTGAGCTTAGATCATGTTTATGGTGCTTGCTAGCACGTGCACACGATAATTTTGCAGAAGCTCACACGAGCGAGAGCCACAGATTTTGCAGTGTCCTGGCAAATGGCAATGAACTACAGTAGATCATGCCACCAGACACCAGCCCACCACTGGTTTTAGAAGGTGGAAGCGGGGTCCGAGTTTCCACTTCCACTTGTGAAGTGCAGTAGAGTTGTGAGGATTATTTTACAGAATTCGCCGGCGGAGAGGGAGAGAGACACGGCGGCAGTCGGCACCGCACCGCTCGCTGCTAGTGCGGCGGCATAGAAGGCGCTGGACGCGCGGCGTCGTTGTCTTTTGCTGTAACCTGTTGCCACGCGAGAGAGAGCACCGGTTGGCGTACGTCCGCGACTTTTGGATAGGCGCGTACTAGCGCGCAGCTGGCTTCACGGCCGGCAGTGCTATCCATCCACTGGGTAGTGTTATCCGGACAGCGTGGTTGGGCGGCGGCCGTGCGCTCCCCTCCCATCCCCGTGGTGGCTGGGATTCGCTGCGGCGCCGGCGCGCACGACGTGACTCCGGTCAAAGCCCCATTAATTCACTGCTCGGTGGTACACGCTACAAATTCTTGTCCTGTGACCTGTGTGGTACACCGTGTGTAGGTAAGACAACTTTATTGAGTGCTAGCCTGGCTTGCAGTGTGTGTAGATCACAATCCGATCGACATCATTTGTGTGATAAAAGGAAGAAGTGAATGAGAATCGATGGACTCGGGTCGACAAATACTTTCCGCGATAAGGAACGAAGAAGTGAATGCGAATCGATGGACGGCAGCAATTGAAAGGGAGCTGGAGAGATCGATCTAGCAGAGCGGTGCACAGCGCAGCACTCCAGTCAGTGGAGTGGAGTGGGAGAACCTGTGTGTGTCTGTCGACAGGGCTGGCTAGCTAGCTATAGCGAGCACCCAGTTGGTTGCTGCAAAGAAAGACTGAGATATTCTCCCCCCACAACACAACGTGACGCGAAGCTTTCCCCGTCCCGCGGTGGTCCGCGCCATGTGTCCCTGGCCTGGGCTGTTTCGGCGCTTTTCGCAACGTGGCCGGCCCCCCGGTGCCGGTGGGAGGGAGGGTCCGCAGCGGCGGTGGTGGGCGACGGGTCCGGTAACTGCATTTATCTGGGCCTCACACACGCATAGAGCGTTGCACGCGCAAGAGAAAGAAGAAGAAGAGATCAACCAACCACCACCGCCCAGCCTGACGGACGGGCTAACCTAACCAAACCTGGCCCCGCACGCAAGGACGACGGCCCCCTCGCTTTTCCTGATCCCGGCCGTTGTTCGTCCGTCCGGGCGCTCCGCCAGCTTTCCTGCCATGTCGGCCTCGCCCTGCCCCGCCCTTCCTCTTTTGTTGTCTTCTTCTACGCTTGCTCTCTGTACTACCTACACTCTGTATCGAGCCCCGTGTGGCAGATACTAGCATTTGTTTGCTTGTTTGTTTTCAGCTCAAGAGTGTGACTGGCTACCCGATGTCAGCGTGAACGCACTTGCGACAGAGAGAGACTCTTTTCTCTTCTGCAAGCAAAAAACACAAGGTCATTTCCGGTTTCTGAATGAACGTTCTCCTCATACCAGTAATAGACAGAGACATCATTGCCTTGTTTCGTGCTTGGGCAAACCCCGTAATGCTGCTGTTTTTCAGCCATAAGGGCTCTCCCAATGCATCAGTTCTTAGCACAATATCATAGAAGCAATAAAAACTTAAGATACAACTACCACAATGCATTGGCCCTGTTTGGATCCATGGGTTAGAGTTAGAGTTGGTTAGATTGTAGCAAACTAACCCCAAAACATCCAAACAGGAGGGTTAGAGTTGGTTAGATGCATCTAACCCATCCAAAAAATCTAACACACCCAAGAGGTGCTTATTTGGGTTAGAGTTGGGTGGGGCCCAGAAAAAGTTACTTTTCCCACTATCTCTACCATACAAAATTCTGAATAAAGTAGTCAAATGATTGGAATGGTACATTTATTGTCAATCTAACCCCACCATCCAAACACCTCTTTGATTAGAGTTAGTTTTTGGTTAGACTAGAGTTAGAATCTAACTCTAACCTCTAACCGAGTTAGAGTATCCAAACAGGGCCATTGTTTCTTAGGGCATCTCCAACAGTTGTTGGATCATCGTTGGTAAATCTACCATGTAGACTGTTTTGCTGATTTGGCGTGAAATAAAAGAAGAGAGAGAACGAAGCTGTATGATCCTGAACCAACGATACGTACACAAGCTCCGAGGCAATTAACAACGTAGTGGACCTTGACTGGATCTGGTGTGAGCAAATGCTCCAATTTCCTTCTATCCCTCGTGTATCTCTCCCCTATGTCTAGTAGTAATTAATGTTGCTACAAAGATGTGATGCACTATTGATCAACTGATTTTCTTATAATTTAATGCTTGTGACATACGTAACATACGCTCTATTGGAGACCTTGTATGATACGGTGTTGGATGCTTACGTGGACATTTATACCAACGATATAACATACAGACTGTTGTAGATGCTCTTAAAGGTTGTAACTTATTTAATGATTTTGACTACATGCATACATGTGATTGGTCTAGCCATACCTTTTGCATATGGTCACGTACAAGGGTTGTATCACATAAGCAGAATGCCTATGATATCGTGCTAAGATACTAGCATTGGGAGTGCCCTAAAGGCTCCGTTCGCTTTGTGGCTTAAAGATAAGTCTTCTTGCTTCTATTTGCTCCGGAATGGAAGGCGCTTTTGCTATTTTCATTCACAGGGCACCGACTGAAGAAAGTTGCGGCCACCTTTCGAAGCTATTTTTTTCCTTTTGCATTCAGTGGGTAAAAACTCATCAGTTCGCCATGTGCCATGAGACAAATTAAGCTATTACACGTGGTGCACATAAAAACTAAACTACTGTTTGATCGAACATGTGTAATTCATTCAAAAAGCACTAGTTGTGCCCTGGCACTGACATATGGTAAGCAACAATTTTGCAACACTACAATCCTTATTCCTTAGCCACTTTGCCCGCGTCCATTTTAATGCCAACATAAGTTCAGAAGCTAGATGCAGTAAAAACTACTAGTAGTAAAAGCTTCGATTAATTGGGCGTTCACTTACATTCGAAATGGCACACCACGAACGATTTGCCAGAATAGAATCATGCACCTCATTACTATATCTTGAAAGCTAAATTCCCTTCCTGAGTAAGCTCACGTGTGCTTTTCGGTGTTACTGTCTCGCCGATTCCGATTAGATCATTGCTTGTTACAAGCCCCACCGCCCTCCTTAGTAAATTTTGTTTCTGCACACAATTATATAATCATATTTAGGAGGTTGGAAATTCGGTCTAGTCTAGTGCGATCTACTTCTACCCACTAGGCAAACTTTCTGCACAACATCATGATTCAAAGATGGTTCACATCAATATCATCCTTTGATTGTTCCTTGTTCCACTCCCCATCACCCATTCACCAATGGGGCATTTCCTCGGTGGACCATCATCCCCTTCTCCCTCTAGCTAGGGACTTCTTGTTCCTCTCCCCATCTGCCGAGTGAATTGCAAGAAACCACCACATTGAAACGACCTTTTGCAGAAAAGACTCTTTTACATTTTTTTTGCAGAAACTATTAATTTTGGGCTTAATCTTTTGCAAAAAACATTGATGGTTCAGTTTAAGCAATTTAACCACGTTTATGACAGATGGGACCTGCATTTGATGATGTGGCAGTCTCTGGTATTTTTGTAGAGGCACCCTTCAATTTGCAAACAATTGTAATTCAGCCCTTGCCACACCCAGGTCAGCCGGAGACGAGCGTAGGGCGGGGAAGGCCGGTCGCCGGGGGCGAGCGCGGGGCTGGGGAAGGGAGGTCGCCGGTCGCCGGGGAGGGCTGGTCGCTGGAGTCGAGCGTAGGGTCGAGGGCGAACACGGGCCCCGCGAGGTCGCCTCCCGTGGCCACGCCCAGGCCGGTGCCGGCCGGGGCAGGGGACGCGGCCTCTTCGCCGTCGGCCGGCGGCCGCCGCCGTGCATACTCGAGGAGCAAGGAGGCCGTCGGGGCCGCTGCATCATCGGGCTCCTGTCGCCATTGTAGGGCAGAGTGCTCCAGCGGGGGAAGGAGCCGGTGACCCCCGAGTTTGAATCCGGCGCTGGGTAGCCAAGGGAGGACGTCGACGGCTAGTTGGCGCAAGGGCAGACCCGGGGCAGGCTCGTCGGCAGAAGAGGAGAAGGGCGGCGCGCGTCAAGTGGCGGGGGCGGGCGAAGGCGTGGCGGATCGTTGATGGCTCCGATGGGGTTGGGGGGGGGGGGGGGGGGGTGCGGACGACGTCTGCAGCCGCCGAAGCTCCTCCAGGAGCTCCTGCTCACGACGGAGATCGGCCAGGCGGCGGACGTCCTCGGGGGGAGCCAGACAGGGGGAGGCGGGGGTCGCGGCCGTCCCTGTCCTTCGGCGGCAACCACGGCTGGCCGGGCGGGTAGGAGCGCGAGGAGCCGCTGGGGCGACGCTCGTCACGCGGTGGGAAGGGCGCAGGCCGGCGGGATTCCACGGATGAGGAGGTGGCGCAAACCGCGGGGCGGGGGAGGGCGCGGTCGCCGGCGTAAACAAAATCGGGATAAATGAACGGAGGGTTCTTTTGAAAAAGACCATTTAACAAAATCGCGTCCACCTGTCATAAACAAGGTTAAATTGCTTAAACTGGACGATCAGTGTTTTTTTGAAAGATTAAGCTCAAAATTAATGGTTTCTGTAAAAAAACGTAAAAGAGTCTTTTCTGCAAAAGGTCGCTTCAATACGGTGGTTTCTTGCAATTCACTTCCATCTGCCTGAAACCCCTTTTGCATCTTGTCAAATTATGTTGGGAACCTATTGCCAACTCACCTTGATGCATGCGCTCTCATTGTTGGTTGGTCCGTAGCCCTCGGTGGGCCGAAAGGAATGACGACATGTATGCCATCTTTACAGAGTGCTCGTAGTAATTATAAAAACCAGAAAATTTATATGTATATAGCTACGGTCGATCCAGGAAGGGGCCCTATAATTACCACTATGGAGTACTATTATGTTTGCAGTTTGGATATGTGGATTCCAGGTGGAGGTATGATCATGGGCTGTAAAGCTCGCATGGTGATCATATTTGTCCCACTGGAGATGCCAATCGAGTTATACTTGCTCTGGGTTTTTACCTGTTTAACTCTTAAGTGGTCCTAGATCGAATGTCTTTATGACAGGTCGCATTGGGCTGATCTGATTTGTGTTTGCTAAACCATGATGAATATCTTTCAGAAAATTAGTCAGGTCCTTGTTGTAGTGAGAGTGATGTGTAGCCTGAAAGCATGGATTCAGAATTGCAGGTAGCGGGTCTGCTGATTGTGGGAATGAGTGGGTTGGTATGATTCTTTCTGATATGAAATACACCAGAGAGATGGTTCATGCATGCTGTTCCCCAGCAACCAAAAAACACAAGTTCTCCAATGAGTATGTTCATGCTCTAGATGCATGCATGCCCTGAACCGTTTAACAACGTGTCGACTTCATTGGATTAAATAACTTGTGCAGCAGATGGTTGTTTTTACTTTATCTTGATGGTTAATTTATTGGGTTTGTCTAGGACACATCTAGATGTGACCTAAGATAGAGCACATCTAAGTTTTATACTATTGATTTTACATGAAAATTCTTTATATTTTTTTAATATTTTTTCTTTTCTTTCTAGTTTGATTGAACTTAGATGTGCTCTATCTTAGGGCACATCTAGATGTGCCCTAGCAAATCTGTAATTTATTTACTCATGTGATGGAAAAAAAATGCTTGCAGTGTTCACTTACAACAAGCAGTTCCACAACGTGATCGCGGTGAGCAAGGCGGACTACAAGAACTGCGACGTGACCAAGCCGACGGCCACCTGGGCCACGGGCAAGGACTCCATCGTCCTCAACACCACCGGCCACCACTACTTCCTCTGCGGCTTCCCGGGCCACTGCGCCAGTGGGCAGAAGGTCGACGTCCGCGTGCTCTCTTCTGCTGCCCCTTCCAGCGCCCCCACAATGGCGCCCGCCGCCGGTGCTGGCCGAGCCAACGCCACCGCGCCCTCGCCGCGAGGCAACGCCGCGTCGACCGTCGGCAGCTCCATCGCCGTGACGATCGTCGCGTCCCTGCTGTCCGTGGCCGCTGCCGGCCTGAACCTGCTGTAGTGCGGACGCTTGCCGGTCGAGGTTCGATGGCTGCCTTGTGAATTGTGAGCTCTTGCGTTTGTCGCCGCGTTCGTAGAGACATCTGGTCATGTGGATCCTGTGTCGTTTAACTGTTTTGCACTTTTTGTGTGCCACGTACTCTTATCCGTGAATCTTGGTCTGATTTGAGGATTTGTGCCGGTGGTCATCGGCTTAGTTAATCGATCAGTTGAGCACTCTTAATATTACTTTTGAAGTAACAGATTTGCTAGGGCACATCTAGATGTATTTTAAGATAGATCACATCTAACTTCAATCAAACTAGAAACAAAAAATAATACTACGTATTAAAAGTAAATTTAAATAAATCTTCATATAAAATTAATAGTATAAAACTTAGATGTGCTTTATCTTAGGGCACATTTAAATGTGTCCTAGACAAACCTTTGAAGTAATTATGTATACTCTTCTCTCTTAGGAACACGACATGCGATTGAGGGCAGCCATCGAGAGCATTTCTGAAGATGTAAAATAAGCATATGAGACACAATCATTGAGCGCATTAGTGTGATTAGGATTCAGAAAAAATGTTGCCATAAAGATGACCCCGCACTAGGGATCAATTCACTTTTCCATTCTCCGGAAACATTACCCCGTTTTATACAACATTATACGTCATAAGAATGAAACTATCGAAGGTCATGGTGGCTGAAATCAGAGGATCAATTAGTCATGCGGGGATTTGGTTATGATGGAGTCAGCCATGTGTTTGATAACACTCAGAAGCAACACTGATAAGTGGGGGCGACATCACTGCAGAATTTTATTTTCGGTGGTTGTGACGCCCCCAAATCGGACCGTGTACAGTAATCATACACGTAAGGTACACAATCGAAATCAGGGACTCACGGTAAGATATCACAACACAACTCTACAAAGAAAATAATACAAGCTGTTTAATACAAGCCAGGGGCCACGAGGGCTCGAATACAACAGCTCGACAACAGAAAGTTAGCGGAAGCAATAGTATCTGAGTACAGACACAATGTACACATGATCTGCCTTAAAAAGGCTAGCACAAAAATAACAACGATCGAAAAGGCGAGGTCTCCTGCCTGGGAACCTCCAACTACTCCTGGTTGACAGGAACTCGACGTCGTACAAGGCATCGGGGGTCTTCACGTTGCGGCGGTCGGCATCGGGGATCTCCTACTCCTGAACGCCTCACGTCTGATTGCAGCAACCGATCGGGTATATAAAACAAAGGGGGGGGATAAAGCAAAGGTTAGTATCTAGCATACCCGCGAGTCTTACGTCCGCTACTAAGCAATTATGCATTTGTATTATATATAGTGGACTGCAAGGTAGGAAGTCAGAATAAGGATGAGAAGCTAGGCCTATCGAAGACTAGCATCTTCCGACGATTCTTGCAGCATGGGAAGAGAATAGCCAACAGTTCATATAAAGCATAAAGTAACAATGCAGCAGAAGTTGCTGCAGCATTGTATAATAGTAAGTTGTAATAATTAACAATTATCAATGCATCCGAGAATCCTTCCTCGACTTTCCTGCGAGGAAGAAAACCCGGAACCAATCATTTTAGTAGTAGTAGTTTGTAGTAGTAGAGTCTGGCTTCAACATAAAGCGTCATGTTACCGTGGACACGACTATCCGAATAGATTATCTTCCCTTCAGGGGCTGCACTACTGTTACCCTACACGCTCGGATCTCCAGGGTGGCCTACACCTTGTTAGGGAATTCCCCGCCGATGCTATCCGATACGCTGAAGTCCGTCCTTCAAGCTCAACAGAGAGGCCATCCGCCGGTCTAAATCCTAAGCACAAAGGGACTTTTGGACCCCTGCCCTTTGTACTCCTGCGCGGTGCATGCGTGGACGGTGAAGGGATTCAGGCCGCGATACTGCTGGCGTCTGAAGAGCCATCAAAAAAGGCTACACCGTAATCCCACGCGGAGGTAGTGCGTATAGGGCACGTCGACCCACTCAAGTCATCCACCTGACCCATTAAGCGTTTTATTATTTTCTTTCGGGACAACTGTTATCGTTGCCCCTATCTGGGTGAGTCACGGAAAACGACAATAGCCAGGTCCACCCCCATAACCAGAGCCGGTGGCCGCCTGCCCTGTCGTCCCACCAACCCGTGCGGTTACCAACAAGGTGAACCGTCTCCTTACCTTATCTCGCGTGTGCTCTTTGAAGAGTCCGACTTTCATACAACAGGGTATCTCACGGCCGATGAGAAAGGACCAGGCCCACGATGGTATTCTCCTATCCTGCCGTCCCGATACAATCCCTGCGCGGGCACCCTTGGGTCACCCGACTCATTACCTTTGGACACCAGTTGATTCAGGCGCCTACCATCAAGTGAAACCAGGAGGAATCACCCTCGATGGTACACTTGAAGAGGTTCGACCGAGACATCAGCGGAATGAACTAAAGAGGAGTATCCTCGTATCATCCCGATGGTGCTACACTACAGAGCCATCGACGAGAGTGAAATACGAGTCCATCCACTCGTAAGTCAAACTTGAAGCGACTCAGAGAGTCTCGCCGTTTTAGGTTCCCTTGGGCGTCTGCTCTGTACCGTACCTGTTGCAGTTATAATAAATTGATTCCGTGTCACTCCCCAGAGTGATCACGACCCGCTATCTAATCCTAGTTGACTAGCAATGCACAGGGTTCACTTCTAGATATAATATATATATATTTAATAGGCAACATAGGAAAAAGGAAGGTACATCAAGGGGCGACAATGACATGCTATGCAATGAATAGGAATGTAACATAGCAGCAGCAGCAAATGCCTAGTGCAAGAAATGTACATAAAAGATAGGTGATATCTGGGGAAGGAAAATGGCTCTGCTTGCCTGGAAGCTCGGCAGTAGGGGTATGGTCGTCGACGTAGTAGTCGTACTCAGCAGCGGTGTCGTCGACGGCAGCAACGGGGTCTATCGGAGAATAAATGGGGGGATAAACAGTAAATACAATGCACACAATGCAAACACAGAAAAAGAACATGGCAATTGAATTGTACACGATGTTCTAACGCAATGTTAAGTATTTTAGGCGGAGCGGAAATTTATCCGGGGATGACTCATCAGTACCGGTTGATTATCGGACAATGATCCGGAGGGGAAGGTTCTATGTCTGCAGTGTTAGAGACATCTGACAGACATGTGGATAGTGTATTCGTGCTCGTTGATCCATTCTAAACAACTTTCATTTTCAGAATATTTTCATCCGAAAGGTTTTACCAGCTCCGGTCGTCTGACAAACAAATGAACCAGAGGAGAAATGTTTCACGTTCGGCATGTTAGAGGGGTGAGGTGGGTATACGAATAGCATATTCGTATTCGTGGTATTTTTCTGAGCAATTTTCATGTATAAAGTTTTTCTATCTGAGCTACGGTTTAAAAGATATTGAATTTCAAAATTTAAAACATTTAAATTAATTTTAAATATTTCTGAATTTGTTTTATTCATTTAATCAATCTTATCCAAAACAGGTAGGGACCAGTCAACAGGGTTGATTGGTCAATATGACCAATGGGGCCCAACTGTCATTGAGACAAAGACAACTATTTGTTATTTAATTTAACTAAAAATGCCTCGGGGCCACATGTCATCCACTGGACTAAGATTAATTTGAGCTAAACAGTTTTATTAACTTAACAGGGGTGGGTCTACATGTCATAGGACCATGGTTTTAACAGATTAAAAAACCAGTCTACTTATTCGCGGGACCCATGTGTAGTTCTCTTAGGGCTAACTTAAACATTTCTATTCATCTAAAAGAGCTAAGGCCCACATGTAAGTGAATATAGGGGTTATCTCCATCTATTTTAAAATCAAATTAATTTAGAGGGCAGGGGCCCATTTGACAAGGAGTGTTAAAGGGGGATTATCACTAATGGTGGGTGAGGGGGGGAGGGGGGGGGGGGGGGGGTTAGCCCCCGGCTAAACTGGCACGCACGTGCCCGCCAGTGAGGCAGAGCACGGCGAGCGGCCACAGAAGGGGGCGCGTGAAGAGTGGTGGTGGAGGCCGGCACGGCGAGGTGCGGCCGCACGCCGGCCGGGCGCAGTAGAAGCCGCAGCAGGGCAAGCGACGGCGCGCGCGTGCAGTCGCAACTGCACGCGAGGCAGCCCGCCTCAGCGGCGCGGCGCCCGTGGAGGAAGGTGGTCTCGGCCATGGCGCACGGTGGCGGTCGGAGCGCGGCGCGATGGCGGCCTATGGCGGAGAAACGGAGTAAGGGAGAGGGGAAACGGAGCAGAGGCTCACAGGGAGGGCAAGGGAGGGCTTGGGGAGGCCGGCGGCGGCCGTGGAGGGGTTCGGCGGCCCGATTCCGTCGATGTAGTGGCCGACGGCTCGAGCGCGATGTTGGGAAAGAAGAGGACATGGCCGGGGAGGGTCCTGAACAAGGTGGTGCGCCTCGGGGTGGCTGGTGGCCACGACATCATGGCGGCGCATCCACGGTTTCTTCGGGTCGAGCATGGGCGGAGGAAGAGGGGTCGAGGGGGAAGATGGGGGCTCGATCTAGGGTTTGGAGGGGGGCTGCGGCGGTGGTCTTATCCACGGGGTTAGCACTGTAGCGACACAAGGAGGAGCTGGTCCGGCTCGTCCATGGACATGGCCATGGCGCCACGGGGCAAGGATGAACATGAGGTAGGGGAAGAGAGAGGGGTGGCTGGGCCTGTTGCCGAGGGCGGTAGATAGACATTTTTGTATTTTCTCTTCTGTTTTTATATTCTTTTGCTTTCTATTTTATTTTTTAGCTAACTTGTGATTTTTGTAATAGGTGAAACTAGTTCAAACAATAATATTACATGATATACTAGTTCCCAAAAAAGTTTGGTGGCTTAAGAAAATCATTTGTGGTTTTTTTTATATTTAAAAGGATTAAATATGGTGGTTTTGTTACTGATTTGAATGGTTTCAAATAGTTAATTGGCATATAAAATTCCCATTGTTGTTTTAATATGACCTAGTGATTATTATGCTTTTTACAAAATTAGTTGCAAGGTTTTTGGTTGAACATTAATTGTCACTTTGTTTTGGAATTTTTAATTGGGTTGAATTTGAATAAGCCATGGTCAAGGGTGATCATCACATGCTTAATCATGGTGACTTGGCTATAGTAAAGGTGATTACTGTAGTGTGACACCCGAGGTGTTACAGTGGTGCTCTTCGGGTGCCAAGTCGTGACTTGGATGAAAGCCTAAGGTCTGACCTTCACTGGTTATGTCTGGCAATTGCCTTGCTGAAGGAATTGCTTTGAGAGGTCAAACTTTTTCCAGGGTGAAAACCTTAGATCTTCGATCGGGCAACAACCTTGCTTATGCACTGTTCCCTTGTAGGCATTTCTTTTGGAGACCTCATATGTATTCTGAGAGTTAATCGTTGTGCTACTGCTGAGAAGAGTTGATCGTTGTGGCGGGATCTTAGTTTTTCCTTTTTTTGTTTCCTCATTTGGCTATGTGCATCCTGGATGTCTAGTGACATCTTGTAGGTGTAGAGACTGGGTGCAATTGCTATCGTCGTGATATTAATATATTCCATTTTTAAAATAAATAAATAAGAATGAGACTATCGCCATAGTCATGGAAACCTTCCCTCCCAACTTGACGTTCAGAAGAGATTTAATCGACACTAGGCTAGAATCATGGAATACATTGGTACAATATCTATCCACGATTTAGTTGTAATTAGGGTCTGATGAATTTTGATGGAATCTACAACAGAATGATAAATTCACGGTAGATTCTATGTATAAAGCTTTATTCCAACATCAGATACCACTCGATAATAATAAAAATATTTGAAATATGAATATACCACTGAAAATAAAAATATTTGCATTGTATCTTCGTAGGGGAGTGATTCTTACTAAAAATAAATTTATATAGAGGAATTGGCATGGTAGCGCACAATGCGTTTTCTGTCATCATGATACAACAATTAAGCATTTGTTCTTCCAATGTAAATTTTCTCGTTCTATTTCGCCAGGCATCCAAGAAGCTTTTGGCATGTAACCCCCATGCAGTGTTTGCTAACATTTTCGACAACTGGTTGCATGTGATTAATCATAGGTTTAGATCTCCTCTTAGGGTGGGGGCGTTAACCATTATCTGGTCACTATGACTACCTAGAAATGATAATTTTTTAACGCCAAAACAACTTTATTTTTGCAAGTTATCTATCGGTGTACCAGTATTCTCGGTTCATGGTCTTCTCTACACCGTGTGGAGTATCACGATCTTTTTTATGGAGACATGTATACTGTTGGAGGAGACGGTGAGGGATATTTTTCCCTAAAGAGGATGGCAGCATATTCTATGGACTGGACCTCCTCCATAGACATGGATTGATGGATAGATAACACCTCCTCGTTGGTTACCTCAAGTAGAAGGTTATGATGTAGACAACAACAAATTTCCCTCGATGAAGATACCAAGGTTATCAATCCAGTAGGATTCCGAAGTCAACAAGTAGGTGGCAATGTCGCCAGAGATTGCTTGGTGGATAAGTTGTCATGGACCTGCACACAAGAACACAAATAACTTTGCTCCCAACGAGTACAGAGAGGTTGTCAATCTCTTCGGCCGTGCTATTTAAAAATGATCAAACACAAGGGGAAATAATAATAGTGCGACTGAAAGGAAAAGTAAACAGTAAATTCAAAGTTATAAACTATGATGAGAATATGGACCGGGGTACAATAACATTCATAGTAGTGTCTCTCTCCCAAAAGATAGTAAACAACTATGCCGGGTAAAAAATTACAGCTGGGCAATTGACAAAATTATACACGCACTGCAATTCTAATTATGCTACTAGAAAGTAAGCGGCTCAATTGTATGGCCATTACAACAAGACAAGTAGATCGTTTATTCATCAGCATCTACTCACTAATCATCCTTATTGAGATATCTATCCAGAACATCGCACTGGTATTAAGTTGCGAACCGCAACTAAGGTTGTAATCTCAAAGAAATGGACAACTGCCTTAACACTCTATGCGTAATGTAAGAAATCCTTATGAAACACAGTCATAAGCACCGCTGTATTACCCCTAATGGGAACAACACATTCCCTAGTCTCATGTTTCTGTCACTCAAGCTAGACATCGGGAGGCATGAACCCATCATCTAGCATAACACTCCCTCTTGGAGTTGCAATCTACTACTTGGCAAAAGTAACAAACGACAACGGAGAACATGGAAGACTACTCCAGAACAAAAATATAAAGGGAAAACCAAATATATTACTCATCACAAACTTAACATAATCTCATAATCCATCGGATCCCAGCAAACACGACATATCAAAACAGGAATTCATACATATGTTCCTTGATCATGATAGATAACTCACAAGGGATAGACAATGAAGCACAAGATTGGATAGAAGACACCTACTAGCTATTGATCATGGACCCATGGTCCAAGGGGAACTTCTGACGGAGCATCCCGGAGGCGATCATGGTAATGGAGGAGCCTTCGGAGGTCAATCCTCCCTCTGGCAGGGTGCTGAGATAGGAGCTGCAGGCTATCGCAATATTGAAATTGCGGCGAAGGTGGAACAATAAGTATTTTCGCAGAACGGAGACCTCTCTGAGGGTTTTCGAGACGGGAGATAAATATAGGCCAAAGGGGGGCGTCGGAGGTGGCCCCCTGGTCCAGGCGACCAGAGCCCCCCGCCCCCCGTGGCAGCGAGGAGAGCAGGATATCTGCTCTTCGGCAGCTCGACTCCACCCTCCTCGTAGCGAGGAGACCCGGATCTCAACTCTCCGGCAGCTCGTCCCACCCCCCCAGACAGCCTCCGGCAGCTCATACCCACCCTCCCGGTGTCGATCAACAACTTTAAGGTAGAAGATTCCTCCTATTTGTCTCCTCCTGCAATTTACAATTTTAATGCTAAATAGAGATGAATGCTAAACAAGTTCATTTTTTTGTAACCATTATAATTTTGAACTTTTTATATATTCAATATGAAACATTGAAAGACACATCCTCAAATTCTAAATTGTTTTAGCATCATTTGGTAATTTTCATGCATTTACTATTTTTTTAATTGAATGACCCTGAAGTTGAAAATCACTACGCTCCCTAAACCCACTTGAAGTTCTCTTCCCTTCATCAACAATGTCAGACAAATAACCAAGCATAGTGGTGGTAACGGAAGTTGTCCATACAATCCTACATAGTGACAAGTATTAAATGCCATATCATATAGCATAAATACCTAAGAAATAGTTTGTGAAATTACCTTAAAATATGGATCAAAACGATGATTTCCGGCAATTTTTGTGGGGGTCTCCATTGATGGTGGCCTTATATAATCATTACGAAGCACCCGTACAACATGAAGAGCCTTTCTAAAATAGATGCTGGTTGTGCCATATGATCTACAAAAATTGGCCGAAACAACCCTATTTCGAAGGTTATGACCAATTGTATGCAAAAACATTGCCAATTGTTGCTCCACACTAACATGTGGACTATATTGAAGCAACTTGCGATCCCTTAATATGCTACAAAGCCGAAAAACCGCAGACCTCTCAAATCTTAACATGTTTTTACACAACACTTCGCTTTTTCAATTTTTTTGGTTTAGATAATCAAATCCGAGTAGATCTCTTTTATGGATTAGACCGTAGGTAATACGTGGCCTTCTATTCTTTATTATAACCCGAACGATGACTTCCATTACAGCTAGTGCAACAAAAGAATGGCTCCTCTAATCATCCTTTTTTCTGTTTTCATCTTGTTGACCATCTACAAATGTGCATACTACTATCAAAAATTGAAACTAGAAATTCTTGCTAAATATCACACCAATTTGAACAACATATAGCAACAAAATTTTATCAAAAAACAACCACAAATGCATCTAATCTAATATCCATATAGCAGATGCATATAAACAAAGAGGAAAAGAGCTTACCTTCAGATCGAGAGAGAAATGGAGACCAGGGCGATCAGGAAAAACTTCCATGCAGCCGCGACACCAGTGACCTCACTCCCTCTTCCGTTGCCGAGCTGCACCACTGAAGCGTCCATGTTGCAACTTCCATGTAGATCGAGAGATAGAGAGATGGTGACTAGGCCTAGCCGTGTTGGAGAGGGACATGCGAGACGAGGGAGGGAGACAAGGGATCAACGGCGCCAGAGACTGGGGCGTCTGGGGGGGTGGGGCAAGACGAGGGGTGGCGGTGTCACCTGAGGGAGGGGGCGAGATGAGGGGCGGTGTAAGGTCCGATATGCGGTACTATTCCAGATCTAGATGTTTCCATCCAGATCCGGGGACGAAGCACATATTGGTCCCACCGCGACATATGACAATGCCATATGCCCCGGATTTCCAACATGATATCACAACATTACAGATACAAGGATACAATATCTCATATAATCAGCATACAACTGCCTCAAATACAATACAACAGTGGAAGATATATGTCTGGGTACAGACTACAAGCAAATGCCTACTGGCAAAGAGAAAAACATCGATCCCATAACCACACGGGTCCAGGCCCTCCGCCGGGATCCGCCTAACTAGTCGTCGTCGAGTCTCCACGTGAAACGTCGATCACCATACCTGTTGTCGAGCAAGGACCCTGAAAAGAGTTTGGGGGTAGTATCATGAGTACAGAGGTACTCAGCATCCAACTGTAGTGGTCATCTGACCCAGCAAGGACTTCATCACTCGTCATTCTAGGACAACTAGTAGTTTACGGTAAGGAAGGGGTAAGTGGTGAGGTTGCTGCCGCACTAGCATTTATGAAGTGGCTAATGATCTAGAGAGTAAGATAAGAAGCCAAGCATTCGATGAGGAATCGCCTCCATCAAGTCTTGCTATCAACTACTACGCAAACATAACACCTATACTATCCTTGTCCTCCTCTTCGCACCCCGACGAAGAAGAAGCAGTCAAGGCACACACACACGTTGATCAAGTTATATTAAGATTATCTCAGCTGTTGTTGTCTATGAACAAGGAGTAGGTCTCAAGTCGTCCATAACCGTGGACACGGCTTCTCGAAAAGATTTAACCCTGCAGGGGTGTACCAACTGCCCATTATGAGGCTCCGCACGCACGTCCATCACTCTCAGTTGCTACCCATCACAGGCAACCATTTTATGATTTAGTTCCAAGAGAGCCGAAACGACAGGTCCCTCTAGCTAACAACGAACAAATCCGGGTGGCCCCCGGTGAGTCGACACCCAATCCAAAAGCCGGCCACGCTCTCGGATCAGACTCTACCGTTTGTCTCGGGTTTGGATAGCCGGTTGATCACACATGGGAAACCGGGTCCTCAGCCGAACAAGGTGGGCCAACAAGGGAACTATGTCCTCACTGGTCCAGGTTGGTTTAAAAACTACTGGCAGCTGACCAGCACACACACGGTTTCAAATGGTAAATCAGCTTGGGCCACCACTAGAAATGTTTGAAGCTAGGTAGGTAAGAAAAGGGGACCCCATAAAATCCCACAAGCGGTTAGGCACGCTCAGTCTTAAAACCAATACCCGGAACTCGGGTCCTAGGTGACTCGAATGGAACAAAGCGTCGGGGCGGGATAGCCTAGACCTTCCATCCTTCGTCGAATATAGTCAACATTATAATAATCATATCATCAACAAAAATATAATAATGTGATAGCCCAAACCAAAAGTAACAGGGTAACATCGTAGCATCCTAAGCATGCATACTAAGCAGGGGCTGAGCAACGAGCAATAGTAACATAGCAGTACATGGTTTGCTGGGAAGGGACATGGCTGTATCGGTTTGAAAGAGGCTGTAAACATGTGGTAGGATCAAACATCGAACCTAACCTATACTAGCATGCAAACCGCTGGTTGAAATAGAATGGATCATAAGTAATGTATAGTCCTTGTCTGTTGATAAGTCGGGTTCCGAAGGTGTAGTCGATCGCAAGCTCGCATCGTCTCCGAGAGGTACCCGCGGAAGCACACAAGACGGAAACGAGCAACATCTATTACTACGAAGCAACACACGATCAAGAAGGCAACACATAGCACGACAACGCGATACGGATCTATCGTCGAGAACGGTTACTAACAATTTAAGTGGAGTACTCGTCACACACGACGATACCACACGTTTACGGTGGTTCAAGTTGTTTAGCTACAGGTGATCAACCAACGGTTATTAACATGGCAACTCAAGCAAGCATGTCATAGCACACAAACATGGCAAATGGTTAAGCACAAAGTAAACTATCTATGCTAGTCAATTTAAGTAAGGCACAACCTAAACATGGCATAACACTAAGTGCCGCACGATGATTAAAGGATTTGGTACTGTTCTGTCCTAAACCATATTTTAGGTTGGTTAACAACAGCAAGCAATAGCATAAACACAAAGTACACGAAAAACTAATCAAGTTACATATAAGGCACACTCCAAACGGAGTTACGGTTAAAAAGATATAAGCAAAACAAGTTATGGGCACAAACTGCCAACATCACGAAGCACAGTTTAGAGCAAAGCATACACAGGATAATCAATGCAAACATGCTCACAAATGATATGGAACTAAAGTAGACATGACATGGAAGGCATGGCAAAAAGAATCATGCAAAAAGGCTTCATAGATCAAAAGATATTAAGAAAACCACATGGCATCGCAAAGTAACAGACTTAGAGGAAAACAGAGGTGGCTGTCAAAAACAGCAACATAGCAACTTTAGAGAAGAATATCTATATGACCAGGAATGCTAACATGAAGATGCAATACATTTCATGAAAGTAGACATGATGCTTAACAATATGCAATTGGAATCACTCAATTCCGATAAACGGTCGCGACACACTCGTCGACCGAAGTTGCAACAAAATAACAGTTTCAGCAATAGCAGCACAATAACATCAAGATCCCCACTTTGGAGCAAGATTTAATATAGATAAAGCACCCAAATATGACAAGTTAAAGCATGGAAAAGAAGTACACATGATGCTTAACACATAGGAGAAAGAATCAATGCAATAGGCCTCATGGATGAGTCACAATCATCATGCAAAGTTGCAACAAAAATATAAACAGCAACACTTAACAGGAATTTGTAGCAGTTTAACGGCCTGATGCCCACTTTAGCACACAATTACACAATCAAGATGACCTCAAATGCAAATTCTCACAAAAGATTAAAGTTTCACCACATCAATCACAACAAATTTCCTTTTCGGGCCAACGTCATACGAGCTACGGATCAACAGGAATTAACGTTGAAAAAACGTAACAACAGCAATTTTCCTAGGACTTAGCAAAAATCACAGGTACTTCAACAGATAAAAAAGAACTCGGGCCTCCTCTCACCCTTATCGGGCCGAAGCCCACTGGAGCAAGGAGGCGGCCTGGGCTGGGGGCGCTGGCTGACCTGGCTCGGGCTGGGCTGGCCCAGCTTGCCACGGCGGTTGGAGCGGGGCTCCTGTCGGGCTCCTCCCGAGCGACGAAGACGGCGGCTGGCCGGTGGCGCGCCGGCCACCGGCGGCTAGGGGCGAGGAGGCGGGGCTGGAGGACCAGGGGAGCGCGGGGCGACGCGGCAGGCGAGGGGGCCCACCGGATCCGGCGAGTGGCGGCCCAGGTGAGGTGGGCGGCGGCCGGCTGCCTCCCGTGAGCTCCAAGGCCAGCCACGGCGGGCGCTCCTGGTGCATTCCTGTGGGAGATAGAGGTTAGAGAGAGGGAGGAGGGGAAAAGAGAGGAGAGGGGAAGGAAGAGGAGGAGCGGGAGGTGGCCGGCTGCCTGCTGTCGGCGGCGGCCTGACCGGAGGGAGGCGGCGGCTGCGGCGCTGCGGGCTCCATGGCCAGGGTGGCTCGGTTGGTGAGGAGCTCCCTGGGCCGTTGGATCGGCCGATCCAACGGTCCAGATCGCATGGAGCTAGGAATTTCGTGATTTGGGGGTCTATTGGGCAAATCTGCGAATTTTCAGGGGGGTGGCTGCAAATTGTGGCTAGGGAAACCCTAGAAATGGGTGGGAGTGTGGTGGTCTTTATATAGCCCCGGTGACTGGCAGTTTGCAAAAACATCTCCGGTTTTTCTCTCGCGCGTGCGGTGCCCACATTTCTGACCGCCGGGGGTCCGCAGTACCTCCGATTCGGGTAAAACTTCGAATTGCGCGATCAGCGCGTCGAGCCGGAGGCGTTCACCTAGCGCTGGAACCGTTTCGAAAGCACTTTCCGGTGCGCTATAAAAATAACCCGTTTAATTATTAAACGGGGTTTTTCGTTCCGTTGGCTGCGGCTAGTCTCGTGCGGTTTTCGCGACGGTGATCGGGTGAAACCCGGTGTCGCAAAGGTCGAGTGTCAGGGTGGAAAGGGTCGGTCTTCGTCCGATACGAGATAAGAGGGGGAAAAATAATCGCCGATCGATAAATCGGGGATGCAAACACCGCAAACAAATCAGACAATCAAACAATTCACACCGAAAACAATTTTTTTAATTTTTGTGAAAACTGGGCTGTTACAATACAACACCACCAACAAGGGATCTCGTCCCGAGATCCAGGACGATCCGGGGGAGAGGGGAAGGGGGAAAGAAGAGAGACGACAATCTTCAACACCACCAACAAGGGACTCTGCTTCATGTCGACGTCGAACTTCTGTCGAGAAACTTTCCGCAGAGAGACGACATCGTCGGAAATACGAAACCGTCGGTGTCATGAGGAGGAACGACAGTCAAACCTGGTCAAAGGGATAGTGCTTTTCGACGCAAGTCGTAAAAGCACCGGGAAAAAGGAGGGAGGGCAAAGGACGACTCAGATGATAACCGAAACCGGAGAAGCTAAAGGTACTACAGGAATTCCCACCTAAGCTCGGAATCGAGACAATACTTCCCAAGCAAAGCATTGTAACGGTTCCGACACTCCACACACTCGAGATCCTAAAGTTTGAAGGAGAGGTAAGTCGAGAGTAAAAACACTTACGACACTTGTCCTGACCAGAGCAAAGGTAAGGATTAAAAAGAATCCTACTCTCCGATAACTAACTTAGTAACTACAAAATAATTTTTGTCTAGACTCGACTTCGGCCAGAGAGGGGATCCTACGGTCGGTACGGCTCTGATACCAAGTTGTAAGGCCCGATATGCGGTACTGTTCTAGATCTAGATGTTTCCATCCAGATCCGGGGACGAAGCACATATCGGTCCCACCGCGACATATGACAATGCCATATGCCCCGGATTTCCAACATGATATCACAACATTACAGATACAAGGATACAACATCTCATATAATCGGCATACAACAGCCTCAAATACAATACAACAGCAGAAGATATATGTCTGGGTACAGACTACAAGCAAATGCCTACTGGCAAAGAGAAAAACATCGATCCCATAACCACACGGGTCCAGGCCCTCCGCCGGGATCCGCCTAACTAGTCGTCGTCGAGTCTCCACGTGAAACGTCGATCACCATACCTGTTGTCGAGCAAGGACCCTGAAAAGAGTTTGGGGGTAGTATCATGAGTACAGAGGTACTCAGCATCCAACTGTAGTGGTCATCTGACCCAGCAAGGACTTCATCACTCGTCATTCTAGGACAACTAGTAGTTTACGGTAAGGAAGGGGTAAGTGGTGAGGTTGCTTCCGCACTAGCATTTATGAAGTGGCTAATGATCTAGAGAGTAAGATAAGAAGCCAAGCATTCGATGAGGAATCGCCTCCAACAAGTCTTGCTATCAACTACTACGCAAACATAACACCTATACTATCCTTGTCCTCCTCTTCGCATCCCGACGAAGATGAAGCAGTCAAGGCACACACACACGTCGATCAAGTTATATTAAGATTATCTCAACTGTTGTTGTCTATGAACAAGGAGTAGGTCTCAAGTCATCCATAACCGTGGACACGGCTTCTCGAAAAGATTTAACCCTGCAGGGGTGTACCAATTGCCCATTACAAGGCTCCGCACGCACGTCCATCACTCTCAGTTGCTACCCATCACAGGCAACCATTTTATGATTTAGTTCCAAGAGATCCGAAACGACAGGTCCCTCTAGCTAACAACGAACAAACCCGGGTGTCCCCCGGTGAGTCGACACCCAATCCAAAAGCCGGCCACGCTCTCGGATCAGACTCTACCTTCTGTCTCGGTTTTGGATAGCCGGTTGATCACACATGGGAAACCGGGTCCTCAGCCGAACAAGGTGGGCCAGCAAGGGAACTATGTCCTCACTGGTCCAGGTTGGTTTAAAAACTACTGGCAGCTGACCAGCACACACACGGTTTCAAATGGTAAATCAGCTTGGGCCACCACTAGAAATGTTTGAAGCTAGGTAGGTAAGAAAAGGGGACCCCATAAAATCCCACACGCGGTTAGGCACGCTCAGTCTTAAAACCAATACCCGGAACTCGGGTCCTAGGTGACTCGAATGGAACAAAGCGTCGGGGCGGGATAGCCTAGACCTTCCATCCTTCGTCGAATATAGTCAACATTATAATAATCATATCATCAACAAAACTATAATAATGTGATAGCCCAAACCAAAAGTAATAGGGTAACATCGTAGCATCCTAAGCATGCATACTAAGCAGGGGCTGAGCAACGAGCAATAGTAACATAGCAGTACAAGGTTTGCTGGGAAGGGACATGGCTGTATCGGTTTGAAAGAGGCTGTAAACATGTGGTAGGATCAAACATCGAACCTAACCTATACTAGCATGCAAACCACTGGTTGAAATAGAATGGATCATAAGTAATGTATAGTCCTTGCTTGTTGATAAGTCGGGTTCTGAAGGTGTAGTCGATCGCAAGCTCGCATTGTCTCCGAGAGGTACCCGCGGAAGCACACAAGACGGAAACACTGGAAAGCAATCAACGAGCAGCATCTATTACTAAGAAGCAACACACGATCAAGAAGGCAACACATAGCACGACAACGCGATACGGATCTATCGTCGAGAACGGTTACTAACAATTTAAGTGGAGTACTCGTCACACACGACGATACCGCACGTTTACGGTGGTTCAAGTTGTTTAGCTACAAGTGATCAACCAACGGTTATTAACATGGCAACTCAAGCAGGCATGGCATAGCACACAAACATGGCAAAAGGTTAAGCACAAAGTAAACTATCTATTCTAGTCAATTTAAGTGAGGCACAACCTAAACATGGCATAACACTAAGTGCCGCACGATGATTAAAGGATTTGGTACTGTTCTGTCCTAAACCATATTTGAGGTTGGTTAACAACAGCAAGCAATAGCATAAACACAAAGTACACGAAAAACTAATCAAGTTACATATAAGGCACACTCCAAACGGAGTTACGGTTAAAAAGATATAAGCAAAACAAGTTACGGGCACAAACTGCCAACATCACGAAGCACATTTTAGAGCAAAGCATAAACAGGATAATCAATGCAAACATGCTCACAAATGACATGGAACTAAATTAGACATGACATGGAAGGCATGGCAAAAATAATCATGCAAAAAGTCTTCATAGATCAAAAGATATTAAGCAAACAACATGGCATCGGAAAGTAACAGACTTAGAGGAAAACAGAGGTGGTTGTCAAAAACAGCAGCATAGCAACTTTAGAGCAGAATATCTATATGACCAGGAATGCTAACATGAAGATGCAATACATGTAATTAAATTAGACATGATGCTTAAAAATATGCAATTGGAATCACTCAATTCCGATAAACGGTCGCGACACACTCGTCGACCGAAGTTGCAACAAAATAACAGTTTCAGCAACAGCAGCACAATAACATCAAGATCCCCACTTTGGAGCAAGATTTAATATAGCTAAAGCACCCAAATATGACAAGTTAAAGCATGTAAAAGAAGTACACATGATGCTTAACACATAGGAGAAAGAATCAATGCAATAGGCCTCATGGATGAGTCACAATCATCATGCAAAGTTGCAACAAAAATATAAACAGCAACACTTAACATGAATTTGTAGCAGTTTAACGGCCTGATTCCCACTTTAGCACACAATTACACAATCAAGATGACCTCAAATGCAAATTCTCACAAAAGATTAAAGTTTCACCACATCAATCACAACAAATTTCCTTTTGGGGCCAACGTCATACGAGCTACGGATCAACAGGAATTAACGTTGCAAAAACGTAACAGCAGCAATTTTCCTGGGACTTAGCAAAAATCACAGGTACTTCAACAGATAAAAAATAACTCGGGCCTCCTCTCACCCTTATCGGGCCGAAGCCCACTGGAGCAAGGAGGCGGCCTGGGCTGGGGGCGCTGGCTGGCCTTGCTCGGGCTGGGCTGCGGTGGCCTGGCTGGGCCGGCCCAGCTGGCCACGACGGTTGGAGCGGGGCTTCCGTCGGGCTCCTCCCGAGCGACGAAGACGGTGGATGGCCGGTGGCGCGCCGGCCACCGGCGGCTAGGGGCGAGGAGGCGGGGCTGGAGGACCAGGGGAGCGCGGGGCGACGCGGCAGGCGAGGGGGGCCACCGGATCCGGCGAGTGGTGGCCCCGGTGAGGTGGGCGGCGGCCGGCTGCCTCCCGTGAGCTCCAAGGCCGGCCATGGCGGGTGCGCCTGGTGCATTCCTGTGGGAGAGAGAGGTTAGAGAGAGGGAGGAGGGGAAAAGAGAGGAGAGGTGAAGGGAGAGGAGGAGAGGGAGGTGGCCGGCTGCCTGCTGCCGGCGGCGGCCTGGCCGGAGGGAGGCGGCGGCTGCGGCGCTGCGGGCTCCATGGCCAGGGTGGCTCGGTTGGTGAGGAGAGAGGGGTAGGTCGGGAGCTCCCTGGGCCGTTGGATCGGCCGATCCAACGGTCCAGATCGCATGAAGCTAGGAATTTCGTGATTTGGGGGTCTATTGGGAAAATCTGTGAATTTTCAAGGGGGTGGCTGCAAATTGTGGCTAGGGAAACCCTAGAAATGGGTGGGAGTGTGTGTTGGGAAACGTAGGAGAAAACAAAAAATTTCGGCCTACGAATCAAGAACCCAAGATCATCCAAGAAGATTGCATACAAGGTTTTAGGTCATGGCTCACCAACCTATGTAACGAAAGTAGAGTTGGTGAAGCTCGTGGACGTAGTGGAAGTAGATCTCGCAAGTTCTCCCAGGAACAGTCCCTCGATCAATCCCACGAACAAGTCCCGCGATCTAGTCCCACGGACAAGTCCCATGAACAAGCTCCTCGAAGAAGGGTCGAAGGTACGACCCCTCCATTAGTATCCACACATCCCGTAGCAGCAATCCAGCAGCGCTCCGCCGTCCAGAGATGAACGCCACCGAGAAAACTAGAGGGAGAAAACCCTAACGGATTCCGATCTAGAACAGCGTCTAAACCGGGGTCTAAAAGTGGAGCAACGGGGTTTAGAGGAGGGAGGGTGGCGCATAGGCCTTGGGGACAAGTTGTGCTGCGCCCCCACCCCTCCCCCACATTATATAGGTGGCCAAGAGGCCCTTGGGGCGCAATAAGGGGGGTGGGGAGTCCAACTTGGACTCCCAAACCTCCCAAACCTTCCCACCGGAAACCTGCCATATTGGAGAGTTGGACTTTCCACCTGGAGGGGGATTCCTTCCCCTTGGTGCGCCCCCACCCCCTTGGCCGGCCAGGGCAGCCTAGGTGGCTTGCCCCCCAAAGCCAGGGGCGCAGGGGAGTGGGTGGTACTGCCCGGAACCTTCCGGAACCTTCCATGACCTTCTAGAAGCTTCCAGGACCTTCCGGGACATACCGGGACCGTTTTGGGACATTTCGGACACTTCTGGAGCACTTCCAGGACCTTCCGAGACCGTTCTCGGACGTTCCGGAGCCATCCGGATAGTTTCCAAGACAATCCGAGTTACAGTTTAAGCCACTATTCTGCTTTGCTTCCACTAAACCTTCTACCATACTAGTATTCTAACAGACTACTGTTCGTTAAGTGTGTGACCCAATAGGTTTGGTATAATGCGGACATGACTCAGAACATCTTCCGGACATAGGTCAACAGCCTTTCGTTAATAGCCAATAATCAACAGCGGAGCCATGGACACCCATGTCGACTCCCGCACATACACGAAGAAACTTCGAGTGAACCATTATGTTTATTCATGTACCATTCCCTTTGCTTCGCGATATATGACAAAGTTAGAGGAGAGAAGTTTGGCACCCATGTGTAACAACTTTTGAACACAAGCCACTCGTTATCCTCTTTGCTCGTTTGTCCCTTTTCTCGTTATCGTATTCTGGTATCCCCGTGATTGAATCACAATGCGTCTGGCCAGACTATAATGGATACCGTCATACCGAGTGGGCTCGAAGTGAATATCTTCTTCATCGTGAAGGAGCAAATCCCATTCTTGAACTATCACAGTCACTAGCCACACCATCTGACATACCCAGAACTTATTTTACTACTTCCCATTTATGGGAGGATTCATCTAAGAACCAAAGCATGTCTTCCTGTGTGAAGTAACTCGATACTCTCATGGTCTAAGGAATTACGTATATGATAACATTTCTTGATATGACTTATAACGTAGTTACGATGTGATCTCTAAGTATATCATTCAATACTGGGGTCGGTTCAACATCATTGTTCTGCTAACAATATGTTCTCATTGCTACTGACATCCTTGTTACAAGAACAATGTCCATGATTAAGAAAACGTAATCATCAGTTAGCACATGAGCTGGTCTTAGAGGCTAAACCAGGAACTCTTGGTGTTTACATTTCCACACATGAAAATGAGTTTTCTTCTGAATCTCATAGTCAGGGTCATTGCAATTATAGCACAGAAATATAAACATTAATTACGAACGTGGAAATATATATAATAACATTTTATTATTGCCTCTAGGGCATATTTCCAACAGTGTGGTGGTCTTTATATAGCCCCGGTGACTGGCTGTTTGCAAAAACATCTCCGGTTTTTCTCTCGCGCGTGCGGTGCCCACGTTTCTGACCGCCGCGGGTCCACAGTACCTCCGATTCGGGTAAAACTTCGAACTGCGCGATCAGCGCGTCGAGACGGAGGCGTTCACCTAGCGCTGGAACCGTTTCTAAAACACTTTCCGGTGCGCTATAAAAATAACCCGTTTAATTATTAAACGGGGTTTTTCGTTCCGTTGGTTGCGGCTGGTCTCATGCGGTTTTCACGACGGTGATCGGGTGAAACCCGGTGTCGCAAAGGTCGAGTGTCAGGGTGGCAAGGGTCGGTCTCCGTCCGATACGAGATAAGAGGGGGGGGGAAATAATCGCCGATCGATAAATCGGGGATGCAAACACCGCAAACAAATCAGACAATCAAACAATTCACACCGAAAACATTTTTTTTTAATTTTTGTGAAAACTGGGCTGTTACAGGGGGCGACCCAAAAGGGTTGCGGGAGCGAGATGAGGGTTCGTTCCCTGTAATTCATACAATTTTGAGGAACCCCTTTGTTCCGGATCTAGGCCGGATATTCCTTCGGTGGGAAAGAGTGTGTTCCAGTCCAGGGAAAAACCAAACGCTGGAATCATGTTTAAGAATGGGCCCGACCCATGCCATTCCACTTCATCCTTGAAACCAAACACACCCCAAGTTATCGCAATGTTGAACTATGTGAGGAGATCTTATTGTAATACTTTAAGTTGGGTGTGCGTCCATCACATGATTCTCCTAATGACATGACTTCATTGTCAATTGACATAATTATCCCATCATTTGGAAACCTTGATCATCAGTTGACCAATTAACTAATTGACTAGAGATTACTAGAGACCTGTTTTGTTTACATACTACACGTGTATTAATGTTTCCGCTTAATACAGTCATATGATAATATAAAAACTTATTATGAACCATTGAGTTATGACAATAAATATATTTAATTATTTGGATCTAGGGCATATCTCCAATACATGGATCGTTGGGGCCGAAAGTTCTTGTGTTCTTGTGTGCAGATTCATGTTGGCTCGCAGCCAATTTCTTGCATTGGTGAATACCTTGAAGACGCTGAAGTTCTACTGGATTAATAACCTTGGTATCTTAATCGAGGAAAATTTATTGTTTGCTACATCATACCTACCACTTCGGGTTCCCAAACGGGTGTGTGTGATAACCATCACTAGGATCAAGTAATTTCTGGAGCCGTTGCCGGGGACTTAAGTCTTCAAGATAGGGGAGTTACACACTTCTACTTTTATTTTTATTTTTATTTCTTGCCTTGTGTACTTTTTGTTTGCTTGCCCTTTAGTAGCGTGCTTTGCTCCAGCCAGCATGAGTTCTTATGAGGATACCAAGCTTTATTACTTGTCAAGTCACAACAATAGTGACTTTATTTGCGATCCTATTGCTCCACCTGCCACCAAGGCAGAGTCTTACGAGATTAAACTTGCTTTGCTCATTCTTATCTTGAAAGAACAATTTTCTGGAGTAGGAGAGGATGTTTCCTTGCATTTGAATAACTTTATTGAATTATGTGATATGAAAAACAACAAATAGGTAGGTGGTAATATTGTTAAGCTCAAGCTTTTTTCCTTTCTCTTTGAGACGGAGAGCTAAAGAGTGGCTTCAGTCCTTGCCTAAAAATAGTATTGATTATTCTTGGAGTAAGTGTAAAGATGCTTCTATTGGGAAGTACTATCGCCTTGCTGACGAGGGGATGCCCTAGAGGCAAATAATCTTATTCTTGGAGTAAGATTATTCACTTGAGGAGTAATATTACGAATTTTAGGTAACTTGATAATCAACAGGTTTCTCAAGCTTGGGAAAGAATGAAGTGTTGGAAATATGCCCTAGAGGCAAATAATAAAGTATGTTTATTACCATTTTCATTAGTACATAATAAGTTTTATACTATGCTATAACTGTATTAAGCAGAAACACTAATACACGTTTAGTATATAAACAACCAGGTCCCTAGTTAACTCTAGTATACTAGTTCATTGTGTAATTGATGATCAAGGTTTCCTGATCATGGAGATACATACGTCCATTGACAACGAAGTCATCTCATTAGGAGAATGATATGATGGATGCACACCCAAATCAAAGTATTCCAATGTGACCCAGTCACATAGTAAAACATTACGATAACTCGATAACGTAGTAACCGATCCTTAGACCGTAAAGATCATATGTGTTTTCTATCTCCGGAGGATGTTTTGATTGTATCAACGGTTACACCGTGACATGGTGATACGTCTCAAACGTATCGATAATTTCTGCTCGTTCCATGCATGTTTTCTGTGATATTTCTATGATCTCGATACACTTTCATACATTTTTGATCATATTTGGACTAACCTACTAACTCAGTGCACCCCAGTGCCAGTCCCTGTTTTCTGCTGTTTTTCTATTTCAGTTTTTTCCCATATAAAAGTGCTCCAAAAATTCAGGAAAAATCAGATAAAAAATCAGCATGCTGGATGCTTCCTGAACCCGGAAGGAGGGCCAGGGCCCACCACCAGGTGCCCAGGCGGCCACCTGGCGCGGCCAGGGGCCTGGCCGCGCCTGGACCCCTGGTGGCCCCCTTCGCCTATTTATTCTTCTTCACGGGGAAAGTCCGAAGAGAGAACCCTATTTTGCAAACTCGCCTCTGTTCCTCCGCCCCCGCGCTTCCAAGATCGGGAGCACTGTCAGGACCCTTCCTGGCACCCTGCCGGAGGGAGGATCGACCTCCGGGGGCTTCTCCTCCACCATGGACGCTTCCCGGATGTGCCGTGAGTAGTTTCCCTTGGACCATGGGTCCGTGATCAATAGCTATGTGATGTTCTCCTCCCCTCTTTGTTCTTCATGGTTTAGACCTCGTGAGATTCCCTACAAGATCGAGGCACATATGTAATTCTTCTACTGTTGCTATGCTGAGTTTGATGGGATCTGATGTATTATGAGATTATGTTTAGATCGTGATAGAGTAATATATTTGGTTTTTTATCTCTTATATTTTTGTTCCTAAGTAATTCTTGCATGTTCTCCGTTGTTGTTTATTGCTTTGGCCAAGTAGTAGGTAGTGACTCCAAGAGGGAACATTATGCTCGATTTTGGGTACATGCCCCCTAATGACACACTTGAGTGACATAAACATGAGTCAAGGGGATGTGATGTGGCCACAAGGGGTAAAACAACGGTGCTTGTAACCGCGGTTGCAAGGATTGTTTACTTTACGCAAAGTTCTTTTTAATGCAGTTGTCTGTTGATTTGGGTTTACACTTTGGGTGGGGCTCGCAACTTAATACCAGCGAGATGTTCTGGATAGATATCTCAAGGTGGATGATTAGTAGTAGATGCAGATGGATTCCGGTCTACTTATTTTGGCGTACTGCCCATGCTTATGAGCCTCTTCCTTTCTTTTGTAGCATAGTTAGCATTGCAGTGCGTTTATAATCCTGTCAATTGCCTATCTGTAATTTGATTACCTCGCATAACAGTTTTATCGTATTTTGGGAGAGAGACATCACTAGTGAACATCACGGGACCCCGGTCCATATTCTCATCACTGTTTACAAACTTATTTACTTTTAAGTATTTACTTTCAGTTGCTATCATTATTAATATCTTTTGTGTTTGATCCTTTGTAAACAACAAGACCGGAGAGATTGACAACCTCTCTAAACTTCGTTGGGAGCAAAGTTAATTGTGTTGTGTGCAGGTCCAGGTCAAGGAAGCAACGTTTGTCGTAAACGGAGCCATTGTTTTCTTGCCACCTACTTATCTTCGCCGGAGTCCTACGGGAGACAAACCCTATCCTCTACATAGGGGAAATTCGCTGTTGTAGCACACGGTACGCTACGCTAGCGCTAAAACAAAATTTTCTACCGCGCACAACCAAGATCACTGCTACTGGAGATGAACTACATGATTAGGGTTTACCACTAGACCTGCAGTCACGGCAGCGGAAGGAGAGTTGGTGATGCGCATCGGCGGCTGTTGCTCGAATCCCTCGAACCGATCCCTCGTACCGATCCCTAAACGGAGTCCCGCGATCCTGCGAACAGTTCGTCCAAGCGCCGCAGGTGCAGCGCCTCCAAGGGATGCGCACGTACAAGGAGGTGTTGGGAAACGTAGTAGAAAACAAAATTTTTCGGACTACGAATCAAGAACCCAAGATCATCCAAGATAGATTGCATACAAGGTTTAGGTCTTTGCTCACCAACGGTTGCAGCGGAAGTAGAGTTGGTGAAGCTCGTGGACGTAGTGGAAGTAGATCTCGCAAGTTCTCCCACGAACAGTCCCTCGATCAATCCCACGAACAAGTCCCGCGATCTAGTCCCACGGACAAGTCCCATGAACAAGCTCCTCGAAGAAGGGTCGAAGGTACGACCCCTCCATTAGTATCCACACATCCCGTAGCAGCAATCCAGCAGCGCTCCGCCGTCCAGAGATGAACGCCACCGAGAAAACTAGAGGGAGAAAACCCTAACGGATTCCGATCTAGAACAGCGTCTAAACCGGGGTCTAATTGTGGAGCAACGGGGTTTAGAGGAGGGAGGGTGGCACATAGGCCTTGGGGATTGATTGTGTATTTCTTCCCCCACCCTTGGCTCACCTTATATAGGTGGCCAAGGGGCCTAGGGCGCAGCTCAAGGAGGTTTGGGAGTCCAACTTGGACTCCCAAGCCTTCCAAACCTTCCCACACCTTCCCACCGGAAACCTGCCATAATGGGTTTTGGAAATCCCACCTGGAGGGGAATTCCTTCCCCTTGGTGCGCCCCCACCCCTTGGCCGGCCAGGGCAGCCTAGGTGGCTTGCCCCCCAAGGCTAGGGGCGCAGGGGAGTGGGTGGTAATGCCCGGAACCTTCCGGAACCTTCCATGACCTTCTAGAGGCTTCCAGGACCTTCCGGGACATACTGGGACCGTTTCGGGACATTCCGGACACTTTTGGAGCACTTCCAATACCTTCCGGGACCTCTAACGAATGTTCCGGAGCCATCTAATTAGGTTTCGGAACAATCCGGGTTTAGGTTAATATGTCCGGTGAACACAACATATTGTTTAAGATGTCCACCGATCACCAAAACTATTTCGGTTGATCGTAAACTTTCCCATTACCATTTTCATATGTTCCGGAACCACCTGGGACTACTCCAGAGTGATCCAGACATATCCTTAAATACCCAAAATTACTTTTGGTTCCCTTATGAACTATTTCATAAATCCCCGGAACTACTTCTGGTACCCGTATGAACTATTCTGCTTTGCTTCCACTAAACCTTCTACCATACTAGTATTCTAACAAACTACTGCTCGTTAAGTGTGTGACCCAATAGGTTCGGTATAATGCGGACATGACTCAGAACATCTTCCGGACATAGGTCAACAGCCTTTTTTCAATAGCCAATAATCAACAGCGGAGCCATGGACACCCATGTAGACTCCCGCACATACACGAAGAAACTTCGAGTGAACCATTATGTTTAGTCATGTACCATTCCCTTTGCTTCGCGATATATGACAAAGTTAGAGGAGAGAAGTTTGGCACCCATGTGTAACAACTTTTGAACACAAGCCACTCGTTATCCTCTTTGCTCGTTTGTCCCTTTTCTCGTTATCGTATTCCGGTATCCCCGTGACTGAATCACAATGCGTCTGGCCAGACTATAATGGATACCGTCATACCGAGTGGGCCCGAAGTGAATATCTTCTTCATCGTGAAGGAGAAAATCCCATTCTTGAACTATCACAGTCACTAGCCACACCATCTGACACACCCATAACTTATTTTACTACTTCCCATTTATGGGAGGATTCATCTAAGAACCAAAGCATGTCTTCCTGTGTGAAGCAACTCGATACTCTCATGGTCTAAGGAATTACGTATATGAAAACATTTCATGATATGACTTATAACGTAGTTACGATGTGATCTCTAAGTATATCATTCAATACTGGGGTCGGTTCAACATCATTGTTCTGCTAACAATATGTTCCCATTGCTACTGACATCCTTGTTACAAGAATAATGTCCATGATTAAGGAAACGTAATCATCAGTTAGCACATGAGCTGGTCTTAGAGGCTAAACCAGGAACTCTTGGTGTTTACATTTCCACACATGCAAATGAGTTTTCTTCTGAATCTCACAGTCAGGGTCATTGCAATTATAGCACAGAAATATAAACATTAATTACGAACGTGAAAATATATATATAATAACATTTTATTATTGCCTCTAGGGAATATTTCCAACAGTCTCCCACTTGCACTAGAGTCAATAATATTGTCAGTGGTTGAGCACTTTACACCTATGGCATACCGGTGTAATAAATGCCTCATTTGTGGTATAGACCTCATCTTCGGATCTGACGTTTCAGTCCCGTTTGTATCTTGCATATCTTCGCGTTTTCACGCTATCATAAAATTCACTAATTTTATCAGTTTAGCTTTGTATATGTTTGAATCATTTGGTAGGACCTTGGTTCCTTAGAATAAGTCCTGAAATCATTCATCAATGTTCCATGAGCTTCAAGCATCTAGGAAACCATACCATGTTCATAAATGAACTGATGATTCAAAATACCCTCCTTGTTACTTCTTTAAGCAACAATATACTCAGCCTCTGTTATAGAATTCGCCACAGTATCTAACTTTAACACAGTTCCTTCATACTGTGCCACCCTTATGTGTGAAACACATAATCCCAATTAAAATCGAAAACCGATCGGAGTAAGTATGAAGACTGAATTGGTGTAACTGTTTACATCAAAATTCAGCTGGTGTAACTTGTTACAACGAGCTCTTCATTATCTCCATTTTCCGAGAAACATATGTTATCTATCATAAGTTTAACTTTTCACTGTTTGTCCAATGATCAACATGTTGATCACTTTGGTATCTTGCTCACAACCTTTTGGAGCACTGGACATATCTGGTCGTTTTACATATTATGGTGTACATGATTAATCCAAACACACATGTGAGTGGAATTCAATTCATGTGTTTTGCTTATCTGTGTTCATGAACACTGATTTCCGCAAACAACTTTTCACCGTGACCTCGGCAAGAACATCCTTCTTGGCGTTTTCATACTAAACTACTTTAGTATCATGTCAACATGTAACGTTGGATTTAGCATGATCAAGCACTTACTATCTGCATAGATCAATGTGCTCAATACAAATGCTATATTAGCCCAAGTTCTTCAACTGAAAACTATTTCCAATGAAGTCCTTATTCGTGTCAAGAAATTTATATAATTTCCAATCAACAATATGTCATCTACATAAGATTTTAGAAATATCATTCAGCTCCCACTTACTTTCTTGAACATTCAAGCATCTTCGTTATTCCTGATGAAAACAAACTCTTTTGGCAATTTCATCATAACGAAAATTCCAACTCCATTATGCTAGCTCCAGTCCATCACTGGATATCCAAGGCTTGCATCTATTTTAGCATCCTTTGAATCGACAAAACATTCCGGTCGTATCACGTATACGTCCTTTGTTATATTTCCATGTAGGAACTTTGTTTTGACGTTCATTCTACCATATCCTATAAATGAGATATGTAGTAATTACTAGTATAACCCGAATTGACTAAAGCATTTCTACGGTCGACACTATTTCGCCGTAGTCAACCTTTGCACTTGCTAGAAAACAATTTTCCAACGAGTTGAGCTTTATGGATAAAAAAATTTCATCCGAATCAATTATAGATCCATATATATATTCTTCAGACTTTTAGTCTTTCCGAGGGTCTACCAAGTTCAAAACTTGACTTACTTCCATGGATACTATCTCGGATTATTTGGCATTTAGCCAAATCCCGGAGTCAGGGCCCATCAACGTTTCTTTGTATATCACAGGTTTATCATTGTCGAACAACAATATCTCGTTTTACATATCATGAATGTTTGTACGATTTTTGTCTAACCTGTGTGGTTCAGCTGCGCACTCCTCTGAAGATTCAACAATCTTTGACAAGTTGCACTGTCCTGCCACTCACTCTTTTTTAAGAAACTATTTTTCTTCAAAACACATTGTTCTTAACAGCAAACAATTTTGCTTTTGTGTAGTGATAAAGGAATACCAAAACTTTTGGCATAACCTTAACAAAGTAGCACTTATCTGATTTGGGGTTTTGAGTATGTCAAACATATGCCTCATATACCCAAATTGTAAGAAAAGACAACATGGTTTTAACAGTCCATACCACATCTAATATGGTGTCATTTCAACAGATTTGATGATGCTCTTTTCAGTGTAAAAGCCGTAGTCACTAACGCATAACTTTAATAAGTATAATGGCAAATTGATAAACGTCATATTTGATCTTACCGTGTCATACATGGCTTGATTACATCTCTCCGAACACTTTACTCATAGTGGTGTTCCGGGAGACGCAAGTTATGACACTTCTTCACAACTCATCAGACGTTCGCTAAACTTGTAACTCAAATATTACTTTCTACAATCTAATTTGCAGAAGCTTTATTTTCTTGTTACAATGAATTTCTATTTCACTCTAAAATTCCTTAAACATTTCAAAGATTTCAGAAGTATGTCTCTATTGAACAGATATCCACATATCTACTTCAACTCATGAGTGAAGATAGGGAATCCACTGCACACAACTACACTTATTGGACTACACACATCATCATGTATGATTACCAATGGTTTAGTTGCCCGTTCATGTATGGCCTATCAACGGTGTTTTAGTCACATTACTTCGAGACAAAGATCGCAAGCGTCAAGTGATTCATAATCATATGACTCGAAAGTCCATCACTTATGGAAATTCTTCATGCATGTTATGTCACTTGTGATAAACGGCAGTGCCACATCTATGTGGTATTTCTGTCAGTCTTGCGACGTTTAGCATCAGTGTTATGGATGTTTAGTATTATTATCAAGATTCATAACATACAACCTATTCATAATGGAAGTATGGCCTTTACGTTATTCATAGCTTTGAACAACTCTCTTGCAACAAACATGATTCAAAATGATGTTTTGCAACAAGGCTAAAGTGTAGTAACAATTTACTCAACTCTAAAATGAATTATGAAGATAATCATAGAGTCAACACACAGCATAGTAAACCTTTTACCGTGTTCCCAAGCGTGTCAAAACTCATCATTAGCTGGTCATAAAGGCCATAGTATTTCTTGCATCGAGTTGCAACAATATGCAATCGATGTGATATTCCGGTGATCAACAGTTTAATCACAATATACAGAATCCACAATTAACTGCTTAATCATGATTCCCAAGAATTACATCTCTTGACCAACAATGAATTCATCTATAACTCCGTATGACTTTCATTTCTGAGCTGGTTATTCCAGTCTTCTTTCGTTTTTCCTTTATACGTATCATAGTTCTATTTCCAATGTCACTCCTACTCACAGAAGATCACACATGATCAAGGGTGGCGCATGCCATGGACTTTCCGGCATGTAAGTCTTACTAACACACTATGGAACTTCCTTTCCCTTAATCCTCATCATCATATGACCAGTGTTCTTCTAGATCCCACACTTATCCGTTTCGTTAAGAGCACAGTGAATATTTTCACTAATGCTTACAATCATACATTGTACTAGATATCTTATATCCAACATTAATTGTCTTACCACTGAAAACAATTTTTCAGTTCATGAATATAACATAACTATCCCAAACTTTTCGAAGTTCGGGTTTCATGGTGGTGAAGACAATGCACTTAGCTGTGGTGGAATTCTAGCATTTTTGGATTATGGACGTAAGTCACATCATCCATAGCATCAGCGGGAGAGCATCAAAAATTTGCGATAGGACAAGCTCCTTCTCGACACTATTGAGGATAGTCCTCACAATACGGTACCAATCGTAAAGTTTTTACCAGATAAAACAGTTAATCAAAATCAATTGGGAAGGTGGTAACGTGAGCCATTATTCTACAATGATAATGCAAATACTAAGACTTTGTTCAAAATTAAGTTGCACTTGTGATTAATCAATTTAATTACTAAGTGCGCTCCCACTCAGATCAATATCTCTCGTAATTGATGCTGGAGTGATTCAAGATCCAACCCAATCGTCCGCCATTGATGTGACATCACTGATGACTTAGACTGGACCGGTAGGCCAACTTGCCAATCACACCAAAGGTGATTCTTGTTCATCTTTCGATGGGCGTGTTCCGGTAGCAAACTTTTATCCAAACCGTCAAGACAACCAAGTGTAATGCGTTGTGTGTTCTTTTAACGCACCCGCCTTTTATGCGTCACACACGTGTGCACCCATGTGACATGACCTGCTCCGGTGTGAAACATAGTATAGACGGTGCTACAGTTGGGAGAACACTATCAACTTGATATTGTTTTGCGAGAGATCACCCTAATAAAATACGACTACCGCGCATCAAACAAGGGTGCATCAAAGGGATAAACATCACAGGAAGTTCATAAAATTATGTGATATGATATAGCCCTTTGCTTCGTGAAGTCTTCATTATCTTCACGTCGTCGTGGTTGAAGTCACCGTGTCCACCAACTTTGTCCTTGGTGCCGGGACCAACACCACGGCTTCCGGCATGTGCGTCGGGGTCCACCTCCGCATCGTAGATCATCACCTTGCATCTATCTATTGCTTTGCCTCGAGCTAATAAACAGTTCTGGCACGCAGGCCATAATTAAGTGACAATCATATGACTCCAGTCATCATGCCGTACCACGACACGCAGGTCGCGAATAAATATTACATAACATATAGCATCTCATACAAACACATTGCAAATCTTGAAGGCTATACCACATCACATGCATACTCTGCAAAAACGAGTTAGATCGCCATCTACACGGGTTGTTGCAACTTTTATCGTGGTTGTTAAGCAGGTTTACAAGGCAAACGAGAAACCCTAGACAAAACAAAAACACGATACTTCTTTTGTTGCTAGTTTAACATACGGGGTGCGTGTAGCAACTAATGCCACAAGCCAAACTTCGTTAAACGCGTGACCCCCGTTTGGATTTGAGTTCATAAAATCCACAAGCCCGTTCATGTAAAGTTTTCTATAGCAAGACTAGGATGAGATCCAAGGAATTTGATGTAGTCCATGATCAAGGCAACCAGCATACTAAGAGCAGCATAGAGGGATCATGGCAAAACTCAAACCTTGTAGAAAAATCACATCATGCCGTCGAGCAAAGAAAAGATCACTTGATAGGGAAGCAAACAAGAAAATCAATGCCTCATATCAACATATGATCTACCTAAACGTGCATCTAATCAAGGATCGCTCATGATACCACTGTTGGGAAACGTAGTAGAAAACAAAATTTTTCGGACTACGAATCAAGAACCCAAGATCATCCAAGATAGATTGCATACAAGGTTTAGGTCTTTGCTCACCAACGGTTGCAGCGGAAGTAGAGTTGGTGAAGCTCGTGGACGTAGTGGAAGTAGATCTCGCAAGTTCTCCCACGAACAGTCCCTCGATCAATCCCACGAACAAGTCCCGCGATCTAGTTCCACGGACAAGTCCCATGAACAAGCTCCTCGAAGAAGGGTCGAAGGTACGACCCCTCCATTAGTATCCACACATCCCGTAGCAGCAATCCAGCAGTGCTCCGCCGTCCAGAGATGAACGCCACCGAGAAAACTAGAGGGAGAAAACCCTAACAGATTCCGATCTAGAACAGCGTCTAAACCGGGGTCTAATTGTGGAGCAACGGGGTTTAGAGGAGGGAGGGTGGCGCATAGGCCTTGGGGATTGATTGTGTATTTCTTCCCCCACCCTTGGCTCACCTTATATAGGTGGCCAAGGGGCCTAGGGCGCAGCTCAAGGAGGTTTGGGAGTCCAACTTGGACTCCCAAGCCTTCCAAACCTTCCCACACCTTCCCACCGGAAACCTGCCATAATGGGTTTTGGAAATCCCACCTGGAGGGGAATTCCTTCCCCTTGGTGCGCCCCCCACCCCTTGGCCGGCCAGGGCAGCCTAGGTGGCTTGCCCCCCAAGGCTAGGGGCGCAGGGGAGTGGGTGGTAATGCCCGGAACCTTCCGGAACCTTCCATGACCTTCTAGAGGCTTCCAGGACCTTCCGGGACATACCGGGACCGTTTCGGGACATTCCGGACACTTTTGGAGCACTTCCAATACCTTCCGGGACCTCTAACGAATGTTCCGGAGCCATCTAAATAGGTTTCGGAACAATCCGGGTTTAGGTTAATATGTCCGGTGAACACAACATATTGTTTAAGATGTCCACCGATCACCGAAACTATTCCGGTTGATCGTAAACTTTCCCATTACCATTTTCATATGTTCCGGAACCACCTGGGACTACTCCAGAGTGATCCGGACATATCCTTAAATACCCAAAACTACTTTTGGTGCCCTTATGAACTATTTCATAAATCCCCGGAACTACTTCCGGTACCCGTATGAACTATTCTGCTTTGCTTCCACTAAACCTTCTACCATACTAGTATTCTAACAGACTACTGCTCGTTAAGTGTGTGACCCAATAGGTTCGGTATAATGCGGACATGACTCAGAACATCTTCCGGACATAGGTTAACAGCCTTTTTTCAATAGCCAATAATCAACAGCGGAGCCATGGACACCCATGTTGACTCCCGCACATACACGAAGAAACTTCGAGTGAACCATTATGTTTAGTCATGTACCATTCCCTTTGCTTCGCGATATATGACAAAGTTAGAGGAGAGAAGTTTGGCACCCATGTGTAACAACTTTTGAACACAAGCCACTCGTTATCCTCTTTGCTCGTTTGTCCCTTTTCTCGTTATCGTATTCCGGTATCCCCGTGACTGAATCACAATGCGTCTGGCCAGACTATAATGGATACCGTCATACCGAGTGGGCCCGAAGTGAATATCTTCTTCATCGTGAAGGAGAAAATCCCATTCTTGAACTATCACAGTCACTAGCCACACCATCTGACATACCCAGAACTTATTTTACTACTTCCCATTTACGGGAGGATTCATCTAAGAACCAAAGCATGTCTTCCTGTGTGAAGCAACTCGATACTCTCATGGTCTAAGGAATTACGTATATGAAAACATTTCATGATATGACTTATAACGTAATTACGATGTGATCTCTAAGTATATCATTCAATACTGGGGTCGGTTCAACATCATTGTTCTGCTAACAATATGTTCCCATTGCTACTGACATCCTTGTTACAAGAACAACGTCCATGATTAAGAAAACGTAATCATCAGTTAGCACATGAGCTGGTCTTAGAGGCTAAACCAGGAACTCTTGGTGTTTACATTTCCACACATGCAAATGAGTGTTCTTCTGAATCTCACAGTCAGGGTCATTGCAATTATAGCACAGAAATATAAACATTAATTACGAACGTGGAAATATATATATAATAACATTTTATTATTGCCTCTAGGGCATATTTCCAACAGGAGGAGCGCCGGGCGGCGGACTGCTAGGTCCGGCGGCTCGGCCTGGAGGTGGAGTGGGGGCTAGGGTTGTGGTCTGACCTGTACCCCTTCGGGGTTCACCCTAGCCCTTATATAGGCGCCCGTGGAATGGCCTCAACCCTTGAGGCAATCCGAACCCTCCATCCATATTCCTTTCGGATCACATTTGAATGGGCTCCTTTCCTCTTAAGCGCGCGACCCTATAGGTTCACGTACACATGGACACGTCCTGAATCACATCCGGTTTGATAGTCGGTAGCGGTTCCTTGAAGAACGTGCCGACTCCCATATATGCGTAAAGTCATAAGACGAACCATTACAAAGTGTCATATGCAACATTCCTTTTGCCTCACGATATATGTTGTCAAGCTCAAGGCGAGTACTTGTCACCCTTGTGATAGCTTGACCTCTCTTCTGGAAACCGTGATACAGATTCCTGAACCGGGTTAACACTTAACCCATATCACATGGCCATGCTTTCTGAATCTTATCACTCGAGAGGGCCCAGAGAATATCTCACCAAAGTGAAGTGGCAAATCCCATCTTGATCAACCATGTCTCGCAACATGTATCATGACTCACCTGTAAGCTACCTTTATAACTACCCAGTTATGGTGTAGCGTTAGATATTCCCTAAGTGAGTCATTCCTCATCCCGAGAACATGCGAGGACCTTAGGTCTAGGACATGGCATATACATTGTATTGAGACTAACAGATGACAGTATCTCGCTGTGTCTCAAAGTGGGTCTCTGTCCAACTCAGTGATCCCATCCCTAAGTTCATACTATCGGTAGCATATACATGCTCATGACTTGTGAAACATAGTCATCAATCGAATCATATACTAGTCAAGGATATGTGTCCGCATAACCTTATCAACTAGGGACCATTAGAACAATCATCATAGAATATATAGTCTCACAAACAAGTCACATAATTATTGATACATATCAGTGATGATGTTCAAGGACAATACAAATAACTCATGAATACATAAGGAGATAACATCATAACATGATTTCCTCTAGGGCATATCCCCAACAGTCTCCCACTTGCACTAGAGTCAATCAGTTAGGCATCTAAGGCCCATGGCTCTTACGTGCGCCTCATGCTTCGGAATCGGGAGAGGCTTCGTCAAAGGACCAACAACGTTTGCATCCGTGTGTACTTTGCATACATTTATATTACTATCATCTACGAATTTTCGTATGAGATGATAACGCCTTTCTATGTGCTTGGATTTCTGGTGATGCCTTGGCTCCCTGGACTGTGCGATGGCACCACTATTACCATAATAGAGGTCCAACGGGTTTGCCGAGTCTGGAACCACACCAAGTAGGGTAATGAAATCCCTTATCCAAACACCTTCCTTTGAAGCTTCAGAAGCTGCAAGGTACTCGGCCTCTGTTGCAGAATCAACTACCGTCTCTTGCTTGGAACTCTTCCAGCTCACTACACCTCCGTTCAGAATGAACACATAACCAGATTGCGAACGAAAGTCATCCTTGTCGATTTGGAAACTAGCATCGGTGTAACCCTTTACAACGAGCTCATCCTCGCCTCCATAAACTAGGAACATATCCTTAGTCCTTTTCAGGTACTTTAGGATGCTTTTAACTGCTGTCCAGTGGCTCTCGCCTGGATTAGCCTGGTATCTGCTCATAGCGCTCAGAGCATAGGAAACATCTGCACGAGTGTAACACCCTCAGATCCAGTACAGTAATCACTACAGTGATTCCACTGTTAGTGATCATTTCTGTTGATGATCAAGCCATGATCACCTTGATCATAGCTTTGTCAGATTCCCACCCTGATAAAATTTTCAAATATAGGTGGATTATAAATTCTCTCCAAGACTTGTGGATGCCAGTCAGTCAACCTGATCATGGTTAAACCAAGTCAACTCCTAGCCGTTTGAATATTCCCAAGTCAAGGATAATTATAAGACCAATGTTGTTGGGTTATCAAAATAGTCATGGAATTTAAAATGAAATTAAAATCATAGTAAACCAAAGTGATGGAATCAAATTATAAAATGCCTAACAATCATTAGGCCATGATTATATAAGCAATGGTTATTTTATTAAATTGGTATATTAATATTAAGAGATAAAACAATAGTTTAGGAGTTATTAAATTGCCATGGTATAATAATACATTAGTGGAAATTATATTTGAACAAAAATTTGTGAAATCAATTTTGTTAAATTCCTAATAATCGGTAGGCCATATTAAAAAATGAATTGGAGTTTTGATAAAGTGTTTTGGGTAATATTAAAAAGTGAGAACAGTAGCTAAAGAACACCATTTAATACTTTAAAGTAATTAAAAATAGTCAAATGGATTTAATATTGCACAGATCTTTTTGTGGCATTTTTATATGAGGTAACAATAATATTAGAGTTGGTCATTCATTTTACAAAAGTTAATTGGTGGTCAGATAAGAATAAATACAGAAAAGAAAATAATGATAATAATAATAAAAAAAAAACCTAGCTACCCCTCGCCCGTGGGCACAACCCATCCCTCTCCACCTCACTGGGCCACCCAGCCCGCAGGCCACCCCAGGCCGAACCCCACCCCCTGTCGGTGGCTACTAGGCAGGTGGCTACTAGGCAGGGGTCAACCAACCCCGACCCCCTCCCCTCGTTCCCCTCCCCCTCCCTGTTCGATCTAGATCGAGCCCCCCCGACCCCCTTCCTGCCGCCACCGATCCGGCGAGGGCCGGCGAGCCCCCCTTCCTCCGGCGTGCTCCTCGGCCGCCCCGGCCCTCCCCCACGACGCGCCCCCCCGACGCCGGAGCCCCTCGCCGCCCGCCCGCCCCCGATCTGCTCCGCCGCCACGACGGCCTCCTCGGCCTCCACCGGACCCCTGCCAGCCGCGACGGCCCCTCCCTACGTGAGCCTCGCCCCTGCCCTCCCCTCTCACCTCCGCCGTGCTTGGCTTCGAGCACCACCGCTCCACCATGGCAGAAGCCATGCTCGCCGCTGCCTGCCGTTGCTTGCTGCGGCTGCGCTCGAGGCGCCCCCTGGCTCCCCTAGCCGTGCACGTATGGCCCCGCCCCCACCCACACACCTCGCCGCGCGCCGCCCCGGCCGGGATGGCCTCGCCGCCGTCCCTTGCCTCGCCGGCCTCCTCTGTCTCAGGCGAGACAGAGGGATAACCCCCCTGTTAGCTAATCCAGTTTAGCAAAAGAACCCCCATGTGAATGACCAGTGGGCCCAAGGCCAGATGATTAACAAAAATGTGTGTTAGTATAAATATGTGTGTATTACATGTGGGGTCACTCCCCTTAATCACCTCTGTAATTAATTAGATGCTAATTTTAAACATGTGTGAATGACAGTTGGGCCCTGCCTAAATTAGTTTAATTAATTGATTTAATTAAATTGTTACTATGACATGTGGGGCCACCCCCTGTTAATTGTATTAAATTAAATTAAATTAATTAAACTGCCACTGACCAGTGGGACCCACTTGTCAGTTATTAAAAATGATTTATTAATTGATTTAATAATTGATAAAAGAATTAATAAATATAAAATGATTAAATTGATTTAAATATTGAATAAAACTTAATAAATTAATATCTTTTAATCCGTAACCCGGATTAAAATAATTTATATATGAAAGTTGCTTAGAACGGATCAACGATCACGAATACGCTAACCGCATACCCACCGCACCCCTCTAACATACCGAACATTGAACCGTCCCTCTCCGGACTGTCAGTCCGATGAATTGTCCGGTACTGCTACAGTACCCGGATGAATTTATTCTGAACACGAATGTTGTTCGGAATAGATCAACTAACCCGGATACAACACCCACACATGTGTCGGATATCCACGACACCTCCGGCATGATATGTCCCCCCCTCCGGACACCTTGTCCGATAATCACCCGGAGCCGGTATTTCATCCCCGGATGAATTCCCGCTCCGAGTATCATGCATCGTACTGCGTTAGAACCCCGTTTACAATTCATCTGTTATGTCTTGCATTTGTATTGCTATTATTGTTGTGTATTTATTGTTTCTTCCCCCCCTTAATCTCCGGTAGACCCCGCTGCTGCCGTCGACTACACCGATGCTGAGTACGACTACTTCGTCGACGACCGTACCGCTACTGTCGAGCTACCAGGCAAGCAGAGCCATTCTCTTCCCCAGATATCGCCTATCTTTCCGTACATTTCTTGCACTAGGCATTGTTACTGCTGCTGCTACGTTACAATCCTATTCAATTGCATGGCCTGAGTTTTGTCGCCCCTTGATGTACCTTCCTTTAATCCTATGCTGCCTATTATTACTTATGCATTATTCAGCAGTAAACCCTGCGCATTGTTAGTTAGGTTTAGAATAGCGGGTCGTGATCACTCTAGGAGTGATCGCGGGAACAATATATTACAACTTCAATAGGTACGGATCAATGCAGACACCCTAGGGAACCTACAACGGCGAGACTCTGCCGAGTCGCTTCGAGTTTGGCTTACGAGTGGAATGGACTCGTATTTCATTCTCGTCGGCTCAGTAGCGTAGCATCACCGGGATGATATGAGGTTTACCTCTTTAGTTCATTCCGCTGATGTCTCAGTCGAGCCAGCTCAAGTGTACCATCGAGGGTGATTCCTCCTGGTTTCACTTAACGGTAGGGACTCGAACCAACTGGTGTCCTTAAAGGTAAGAAGTCGGGCGACCCAACGGTGCCCGCGAATGGTATTGCGACGGGACGACAGGGAGGGTACGACCAGTGTACCGGTGTGCTTGGCCCCTGATCGTTGGCCGCGAGAGTTACCAACCAACGAAAGTCGAGCTCCCCCAGGAGCACACGCGAGACAAGGTAAGGAGACGGTTCACCTTGTTGGTAACCGCAGTGACTTGGTGGGACGACAGGGCAGGCACCGATGTACTGGTGGTCCTGGCTGCTGTCGTTGTCCGCGGGTCAGTTAAGTCAAGGCAACGATAACGGTTGTCACGCAGGTTAATTAAAATGCTAAATGGTTCAGTGAATGTCTTGAGTTGGCTATATGCCGTGTACGCACTATCTACCCGTGGGAACTACGAGTTATGGGCTCCTCTGCTTCTTAGTGTCGTCCGAGGACTCTTCAGACGTCAGCAGTACCGCGGCCTGCGCCGGGAAGTGGTGTTGTCTTATTTGCTCGCGCGGTGGTGTCTTATTTGGATTTGCTTTAACTTCACCAGCCATCCTCGCACCGTGCAGGAGTACGTCGGGGTTAGGGTCCAAAGCCCCGCGTACATAGGATATAGTCCGGCGGATGACCTCTCTGTTGAGTTTGAAAGATGGGCTATGAAGTGTCGGATAGCCTCGGTGGAGCGTTCCCTAACAAGGTTCCCGCCACCCTGGAGATCCGTGCGTGTAGCGTAACACAAGTGCACCCCTGCAGGGAAGATTAATCTATTCGAATAGTCGTGTCCACGGTAACAGGACGCTTTATGTTGAAGCTGGATCTTACCACTAGAAACTATTATTATTAAATTGTATGGTTCCGGGTTTTCTTCCTCGCGGGGATGTCGAGGAGGTGAACTAGGAGGCATTGCTAATTATTACAACTTATTATTATACAATGCTGCAGCAACTTCTGCTGCATTGTTACTTTATGCTTTATATAAACTGTTGGCTGATTCTTACCTCATGCTGCAAGACATCGTCGGAAGATGCTAGTCTTCGTTAGGCCTAGCTTCTTATCCTTGCTCTGGATTTCTGTCTTTCAGTCCACTATATACAGCCTCTTCTTTCCGTTGATACAATGCATATTGCTTAGTAGCGGACGTAAGACTCGCGGGTATACTAGATACTCACCTGCTTTATTTCCTTTACTGTTTTGCCTGATCGGCCGCTGCAGTCGACGTTGGAGTCTTGGAGTAGGAGATCCCCGATGTCGACCACCGCAACGTGAAGATCCCCGATGCCTTCTACGACGTCGAGTTCCCCGTTGACCAGGAGTAGCTTGGAGGTTCCCAGGAAGGAGGCCTCGCCTTTTCGATCGTTGTTGATATTTGTGCTAGCCTTCTTAAGGCAACCTTGTATCCTTGTGTCTGTACTCAGATACTATTGCTTCCGCTGACTTTGTGCTCTCGAGCTGTTGTATTCGAGCCCTCGTGGCCCCTGGCTTGTATTAAACAGCTTGTATTATTTTATTTGTAGATTTGTGTTGTGATATCTCACCGTGAGTCCCTAATCTCGATCGTGTACCTTGCGTGTATGATTACTGTACACGGCCTGATTTTGGGGGCGTCACAAGTTGGTATCAGAGCCGACTGCCTGTAGGAAGCCCCTAACCACTCCTTGGTCGAAGTCGAGTCTAGTATTTGCGAAACTACTTTGCTAACTTAATTTTGGCTTACGGGCCCACATCGATGTCACTACGTGTGATATCTATGGTATTAGGATCCTTTTCTCCGTACCTATGCTCTGGGACTCTTCTCTCTTATCCTTGCTGGTAAAGTTTTAATAACTCTGGCTTAGGTTCACGTACCTCCTTCCTCCTGGAGAGCTCTGCATTCCCGATGATCGCCTGATTCACCTGAAGATTTCGACGATTACTCTCCGATGAATTCCCGAGATCCTACGTGTTCATCGCCTTTGCAATCCCATGCCACCGATAAGTCCGTGTTGGTAGTTACATCCACCTCCCGATCTGGAAGTCATAATTCCCTTGTACTTAAGCATCGAATTATTCCGATGCTTCCATCATCTGATGCCTTTGCATTCTTTCTCCTTCTGGTTGAGTGCCGATACTCACACCAGATTCTTTGCGAATCACCCGACCTTTGGTGGATTATTATCCGGATAATCTTACATGGCTTCTTCCATGTGTCAATTGGATTCATCGTGTGAAATACCCTCCATGCCCCTCGATGATTTGCGTTATCGTCGACAACCTACCTTGTCTCCGTGCCAGTACAACTTGGTCGTGTACATCGTGCTCTGCTTTCCCTAGGGAAAGATATACACCTCATACTTGTGTATCATCACCTTTTTCCTTTCCATTGGTCTGTTTAATCTTTCTTGTAATGTATCTTACCGAAGCAGTGAAATTCCCTGCTTATGTAAACACTTTGGTGTGCTACCTTGTCTGTACTACCAGTTACGATTGTTGATGACTTTTCGGTGACCACCGATGGACGAGAACTTTGCCAATTGGTCCGCCTCGTCTTAACGAGCAGGAAAATGGTTCTCTTCGTCCCTCGCCCTTGGCACTGATGTTGTTGCCGACATAGTTTACAAGTTGACCTCCGTCATACCCTTCCAACTTGATCGCATTGAATGTCACCACCCTTGTTCAATGGGGCCCATAAACCACAGTTCCACAGGAACGAAACCTGACTCTTGTCATCGACCTTGTGGTATTCCGTCCGATATCAGACTCAGTGATTGTGTCTGATGATCGGGGCCCTTTTCCCATCTTCCGTCATCGGCATCGAATGCGTACCTATCCACTTAAAACTTCTCATGATGTACCTCCCTGAGATTAAGCTCGGAAGGACTTTGTAACCCATACCCTTGAACAACCCCAGTTGATTAACCTTGTATCGATCCGACCCCCTTAAGCTTTATCTCTTAACCTGTTCGTAAGCGCGATGAAGCCCCGAGGAAAGGATGAAAACCCATCGAGATGCACCGATGCAAAGAGATGAAGACCTCAACATGAAGGATTAATTTCTTCGAGTAGGACAAAAGAACCACAAGATTTGTTAGAAGGCGAAACCGAAACTCTACCCCTTACACTACTTTTAATTCTCGGGACGAGAATTCTTTGTAGTGGTGGAGATTTGTAACACCCTCAGATCCAGTACAGTAATCACTACAGTGATTCCACTGATAGTGATCATTGCTGTTGATGATCAAGCCATGATCACCTTGATCATAGCTTTGTCAGATTCCCACCCTGATAAAATTTTCAAATATAGGTGGATTATAAATTCTCTCCAAGACTTGTGGATGCCAGTCAGTCAACCTGATCATGGATAAACCAAGTCAACTCCTAGCCGTTTGAATATTCCCAAGTCAAAGATAATTATGAGACCAATGTTGTTGGGTTATCAAAATAGTCATGGAATTTAAAATGAAATTAAAATCATAGTAAACCAAAGTGATGGAATCAAATTATAAAATGCCTAACAATCATTAGGCCATGATTATATAAGCAATGGTTATTTTATTAAATTGGTATATTAATATTAAGAGATAAAACAATAGTTTAGGAGTTATTAAATTGCCATGGTATAATAATACATTAGTGGAAATTATATTTGAACAAAGTTTGTGAAATCAATTTTGTTAAATTCCTAATAATCGGTAGGCCATATTAAAAAATGAATTGGAGTTTTGATAAAGTGTTTTGGGTAATATTAAGAAGTGAGAACAGTAGCCAATGAACACCATTTAATACTTTAAAGTAATTAAAAAATAGTCAAATGGATTTAATATTGCACAGATCTTTTTGTGGCATTTTTATATGAGGTAACAATAATATTAGAGTTGGTCATTCATTTTACAAAAGTTAATTGGTGGTCAGGTAAGAATAAATACAGAAAAGAAAATAATAATAATAATAATAAAAAAAAGAAAACCTAGCTACCCCTCGCCCGTGGGCACAGCCCATCCCTCTCCACCTCACTGGGCCACCCAGCCCGCAGGCCACCCCAGGCCGAACCCCACCCCCTGTCGGTGGCTACTAGGCAGGGGTCAACCAACCCCGACCCCCTCCCCTCGTTCCCCTCCCCCTCCCTGTTCGATCTAGATCGAGCCCCCCCGACCCCCTTCCTGCCGCCATCGATCCGGCGAGGGCCGGCGAGCCCCACTTCCTCCGGCGTGCTCCTCGGCCGCCCCGGCCATCCCCCACGACGCGCCCCCCCGACGCCGGAGCCCCTCCGCCCCCGAGCCCCTCGCCGCGCGCCCGCCCCTGATCTGCTCCGCCGCCACGACGGCCTCCTCGGCCTCCACCGGACCCCTGCCAGCCGCGACGGCCCCTCCCTACGTGAGCCTCGCCCCTGCCCTCCCCTCTCACCTCCGCCGTGCTTGGCTTCGAGCACCACCGCGCCACCATGGCAGAAGCCATGCTCGCCGCTGCCTGCCGTTGCTTGCTGCGGCTGCGCTTGAGGCGCCCCCTGGCTCCCCTAGCCGTGCACGTATGGCCCCGCCCCCACCCACACACCTCGCCGCGCGCCGCCCCGGCCGGGATGGCCTCGCCGCCGTCCCCTGCCTCGCCGGCCTCCTCTGTCTCAGGCGAGACAGAGGGATAACCCCCCTGTTAGCTAATCCAATTTAGCAAAAGAACCCCCATGTGAATGACCAGTGGGCCCAAGGCCAGATGATTAAAAAAAATGTGTGTTAGTATAAATATGTGTGTATTACATGTGGGGTCACTCCCCTTAATCACCTCTATAATTAATTAGATGCTAATTTTAAACATGTGTGAATGACAGTTGGGCCCTGCCTAAATTAGTTTAATTAATCGATTTAATTAAATTGTTACTATGACATGAGGGGCCACCCCCTGTTAATTGTATTAAATTGAATTAATTTAATTAAACTGCCACTGACCAGTGGGACCCACTTGTCAGTTATTAAAAATGATTTATTAATTGATTTAATAATTGATAAAAGAATTAATAAATATAAAATGATTAAATTGATTTAAATATTGAATAAAAATTAATAAATTAATATCTTTTAATCCGTAACCCGGATGAAAATAATTTATATATGAAAGTTGCTCAGAACGGATCAATGATAACAAATACGCTAACCGCATACCCACCGCACCCCTCTAACATACCGAACATTGAACCGTCCCTCTCCGGACTGTCAGTCCGATGAATTGTCCGGTACTGCTACAGTACCCGGATGAATTTATTCTGAACACGAATGTTGTTCGGAATAGATCAACTAACCCGGATACAACACCCACACATGTGTCGGATATCCACGACACCTCCGGCATGATATCTCCCCCCCTCCGGACACCTTGTCCGATAATCACCCGGAGCCGGTATTTCATCCCCGGATGAATTCCCGCTCCGAGTATCGTGCATCGTACTGCGTTAGAACCCCGTTTACAATTCATCTGTTATGTCTTGCATTTGTATTGCTATTATTGTTGTGTATTTATTGTTTCTTCCCCCCTTAATCTCCGGTAGACCCCGCTGCTGCCGTCGACTACACCGATGCTGAGTACGACTACTTCGTTGACGACCGTACCGCTACTGTCGAGCTACCAGGCAAGCAGAGCCATTCTCTTCCCCAGATATCGCCTATCTTTCCGTACATTTCTTGCACTAGGCATTGTTACTGCTGCTGCTGCTATGTTACAATCCTATTCAATTGCATGGCCTGAGTTTTGTCGCCCCTTGAGGTACCTTCCTTTAATCCCATGCTGCCTATTATTACTTATGCATTATTCAGCAGTAAACCCTGCGCATTGTTAGTTAGGTTTAGAATAGCGGGTCGTGATCACTCTAGGAGTGATCGCGGGAACGATATATTACAACTTCAATAGGTACGGATCAATGCAGACACCCTAGGGAACCTACAACGGCGAGACTCTGCCGAGTCGCTTCGAGTTTGGCTTACGAGTGGAATGGACTCGTATTTCATTCTCGTCGGCTCAGTAGCGTAGTATCACCGGGATGATATGAGGTTTACCTCTTTAGTTCATTCCGCTGATGTCTTAGTCGAGCCAGCTCAAGTGTACCATCGAGGGTGATTCCTCCTGGTTTCACTTAATGGTAGGGACTCGAACCAACTGGTGTCCTTAAAGGTAAGAAGTCGGGCGACCCAACGGTGCCCGCGAGTGGTATTGCGACGGGACGACAGGGAGGGTACGACCAGTGTACCGGTGTGCTTGGCCCCTGATCGTTGGCCGAGAGAGTTACCAACCCACGAAAGTCGAGCTCCGCCAGGAGTACACGCGAGACAAGGTATGGAGACGGTTGACCTTGTTGGTAACCGCTATGACTTGGTGGGACGACAGGGCAGGCACCGATGTACTGGTGGTCCTGGCTGCTGTCGTTGTCCACGGGTCAGTTAAGTTGAGGCAACGATAACGGTTGTCACACAGGTTAATTAAAATGCTAAATGGTTTAGTGAATGTCTTGAGTTGGCTATATGCCATGTACGCACTACCTACCCGTGGGAACTACGAGTTATGGGCTCCTCTGCTTCTTAGTGTCATCCGAGGACTCTTCAGACGTCAGCAGTACCGCGGCCTGCGCCGGGAAGTGGTGTTGTCTTATTTGCTCGCGCGGTGGTGTCTTATTTGGATTTGCTTTAACTTCACCGGCCTGCCTCGCACCGTGCAGGAGTACGTCGGGGTTAGGGTCCAAAGCCCCGCGTACATAGGATATAGTCCGGCGGATGACCTCTCTGTTGAGTTTGAAAGATGGGCTATGAAGTGTCGGATAGCCTCGGTGGAGCGTTCCCTAACAAGGTTCCCGCCACCCTGGAGATCCGTGCGTGTAGCGTAACACAAGTGCACCCCTGCAGGGAAGATTAATCTATTCGAATAGCCGTGTCCACGGTAACAGGATGCTTTATGCTGAAGCTGGATCTTACCACTAGAAACTATTATTATTAAATTGTATGGTTCTGGGTTTTCTTCCTCGCGGGGATGTCGAGGAGGTGAACTAGGAGGCATTGCTAATTATTACAACTTATTATTATACAATGCTGCATCAACTTCTGCTGCATTGTTACTTTATGCTTTATATAAACTGTTGGCTGATTCTTACCTCATGCTGCAAGACATCGTCGGAAGATGCTAGTCTTCGTTAGGCCTAGCTTCTTATCCTTGCTCTGGATTTCTATCTTTCAGTCCACTATATACAACCTCTTCTTTCCGTTGATACAATGCATATTGCTTAGTAGCGGACGTAAGACTCGCGGGTATACTAGATACTCACCTGCTTTATTTCCTTTACTGTTTTGCCTGATCGGCCACTGCAGTCGACGTTGGAGTCCAGGAGTAGGAGATCCCCGATGTCGACCACCGCAACGTGAAGATCCCCGATGCCTTCTACGACGTCGAGTTCCCCGTTGACCAGGAGTAGCTTGGAGGTTCCCAGGCAGGAGGCCTCGCCTTTTCGATCGTTGTTGATATTTGTGCTAGCCTTCTTAAGGCAACCTTGTATCCTTGTGTCTGTACTCAGATACTATTGCTTCCGCTGACTTTGTGCTCTCAAGCTGTTGTATTCGAGCCCTCGTGGCCCCTGGCTTGTATTAAACAACTTGTATTATTTTATTTGTAGAGTTGTGTTGTGATATCTCACCGTGAGTCCCTAATCTCGATCGTGTACCTTGCGTGTATGATTACTGTACACGGCCTGATTTTGGGGCGTCACAACGAGTACATACTGTAGCATACATTATAGACCCGATGGCCGAAGCATACAGAATCTTATCCATGCGTCTTTGCTCATCAGGAGTCGATGGACCCTGAGTCTTGCTTAGATGAATGCCATGTGGCACAGGCAAGAACCCTTTCTTAGCCTCATGCATGTTGAACCTTTTCAACACCTTGTCAATATACGTACACTGGCTTAATCGAATAAGCCTCCTTGATCTATCTCTATAGATCTTGATTCCCAAAATGTAAGCTGCTTTTCCCAAGTCCTTCATTGCAAAACTATTTTTCAATGAGTCCTTGATATTTTCAAGCATTGGAATGTCATTCCCAATCAGTAATATGTCATCCACATATAAGATTAGAAATACGATCGAGCTCCCACTAAACTTTTTGTACACACAAGGTTCCTTTTCGTTCTCGATGAAGCCAAACGATTTGACAACCTCTTTAAAACGAATATTCCAACTCCGAGATGCTTGCTTCAGTCCATAAATGGATTTCTGAAGTTTGCATACCTTACTAGCATTCTGTGGATCGACAAAACCCTCGGGCTGTATCATATACACGTCCTCTTCTAGATTTCCATCAAGGAAAGCTGTTTTGACATCCATCTGCCATATCTCATAATCGAAATACGCAGCTATAGCTAGAATAATCCAAACTGATATAAGCATCGCTATAGGCGACAAGGTCTCGTTGTAGACAATTCCTTGAACTTGTCGAAACCCCCTCGCGACAAGTCGAGCTTTATGGATTTGAAAATTTCCATCCATATCAGTTTTCTTCTTAAAGATCCATATGCACTCAATGGTTCTTGCACAATTTGGCGGATCAACCAAGTTCCAAACTTGATTGTCATCCATGGACTTTAACTCGGATCTCATGGCCTCAAGCCATAACTCGGAATCTGGATCCACCATCGCTTCCGCATATGTCAAAGGCTCATCGTTGTCCAACAACAATACATTGCTTGCATTAGGCAGCCTTTCTGACCTTCGTGGTGCGGGTGCTACTTCAACCACGGGTTCACTGACTGGCTCTACGATAATGGCATCACTTGCCATGTCTTCCCCGAGTGGTTTATCTCGAATGTCTTCGAGTTGCACCGTCCTCCCACTAGCCTTCCTAGTGAGAAACTCTTTCTCAAGTAAGGTACCATGTCAAGCGACAAACACTTTGCCCTCTTGTCGGTTGTAGAAGTAATACCCTAAGGTTTCCCTTGGATATCCCACGAATATGCACTTATCCGATTTGGGCGTGAGCTTGTCCGACTGAAGTCGCTTGACAAACGCTTCACAACCCTAAATCTTTAGAAAAGACAAACTGTGACGCTTCCCAGTCCATATCTCATATGGTGTCTTATCTACGGATTTAGATGGTACTCTTTTTAGTGTGAAAGCTGCAGTTTCTAGAGCATAACCCCAAAATGACAGAGGTAGATCTGACTGACTCATCATCGATCGAACCTTGTCCAACAAGGTGCGATTCCTCCGTTCCGATACACCATTTCTTTGTAGCGTTCCAGGAGGAGTGAGTTGTGGAACTATTCCACAACTCTTGAGATGATCATCAAACTCTTGACTCAGATATTCACCTCCACGATCTGATCGTAGAAGTTTGATCGTCTTGCTGAGTTGATTCTCTACTTCGTTCTGAAACTCCTTGAACTTTTCAAAGGTTTCCGACTTGTGCCTCATCAAGTAGATATATCCATATCTGCTCAAGTCGTCGGTGAAAGTCACGAAGTACTGGTAACCACCTCTAGCAGTTGTGCTCATTGGTCCACACACATCAGTATGTATGAGTTCCAACAAGTCGGATGCCCTCTCGCAACTCTTTGCAAAATGTGTCTTGGTCATCTTGCCGAGTAGGCACGATTTGCATGTCTCGAATGATTCAAAATCAAACGAATTTAAAAGTCCATCATCATGGAGCTTCTTCATGCGCTTTTCACTAATATGCCCAAGCTGACAGTGCCAAAAGTAAGTTGTATTCAGATCGTTAGGTTTAAGCCTCTTGGCATTTATATTATAGACAGATTCACCTTAAAGATTCAAAATGAATAACCCATTCACAACGGGCGCCAAGCCATAAAACATCTTATTCAAATATATAGAACAACCATTGTCCTTAATAATGATTCATAACCTTGTCTCATCAAACATGACGCAGATATAATGTTTCAACTTAACGGTGGAACATAATAACAATTATCAAGCTCCATTACAAATCCAGAAGGTAAATTAAGTTGCATGGTGCCGACAGCTAATGCAGCAACTCTTGCTTTATTCCTGACGCGAATGTCAACTTCTCCTCTTGCGACATCTCTACTTCTTTTTAGTCCCTGCATCGAGTTGCAAATGTGAACAACTGATCCGGTATCATATACCCAAGAACTATTAGAAATATCCGCAAGATAAATGTCTATAACATATACAACAAGTGTACCTGTAGAAGACGTACTCCCATTGCTCTTGCCATTGCTGGCGAGCCATTTGTTGAAGTTCCTCTTCCAGTGACCATTATCCTTGCAATAGAAGAAAATGGTCTCCGCATCAGGTCCAGGCTTAGGCTCCGGGGCTGGAGTCTGGATCACATCCTTGTCCTTTCCCTTTGCGTTAGCCTTCTTCTTGGTCCATGACTTCTTGAACTTGGCCGTGTTTTGCACCATCAAGACCTGATGTGTGCCCTTCTTAATGTCCTTCTCTGCTATCTTAAGCATCCCATGCAATTCAGTGGGCTTCTTTTCCATGCCATGCATATGAAAGTTCGTAATGAACGAGTTATAGCTTGGCGGAAGAGAACCCAGAATTGTATCTGTAGATGACTCAGGAGTCAACGGATGCCCAAGACGATCCAAAGCTTGCATGTATCCCATCATTTTGATGACATGCGGGCTCGGTGGATCACCCTCTTTTAGCTTGCAATCCATCAGGGATCGCCAGACGTTGAACCATTCGGTCCTAGCCTGAACCTGAAACATGCCCTTAAGACTCTCGATCATATCGAAAGCCCTAATGTCTTCGAACTGCTGTTGCAGCTCGGGCTCCATAGAAGCTAGCATGAGGCAGCTGATCTTAGTAGACTCATCCTTGAGTTTCTGATAGGCATTCTTAGCAGCAGCGGTGGCATTATCAGCCGGTTCCTCTGGAAGCGGTTCCTCTAGAACATTTTCCTTTTTATCATGCTTGAGAACAATTCTCAGATTTCTATACCATGTGGTAAATTTTGTTCCATTCAGTTTATCTTTCTCAGGGATGGATTTCAACGCAAAATTGGTAACTGGAGCAGGTGGTGCCATTGATCTACAACATAAAATGCAAAATACTAAGACATGTATTCATGAAGAGAAATTCATATTAAATGCTTTAATAAAATTCCTCCCACTAAGTTCAACATCCCTCTAGTTGACACTAAGTGATTCAGGATCCGATGGGGCGAATTGACTAGTGAGCTTTTGCATCACTGCAGCCGACTCGATCTACCGGTAAGCAACTCCTTGCTAATTGCATCAACCATACGACTCCTGTTTGTTGATGCGCATCACATACACACCAACACCTATGCCTCAAGGCCCATAACTGTTTTGATAGCCTCGACAAGTTAACCAAGTGCTATGCGCGTAAGTGTCCGACACAAACCCATCACGCCAAGGAGATCTAGCAGCACCCTAATTTTATAGGCCTACTACTAAACATACATGACATGTGATGTGCAGCAATTGGGGAGGCAAATTTTACTTGACATTCTTTGAGGGATCATCCTACTTAAAACATCTAATATGTCAAAGAAGGATGCATAAAGGGATAAACTTTCACAGGCAGTTTATACAAGTGATATGGTACAACCCCTTTATCATAGCGCATGGTGATCTCCATCTCCATGTGCGCGAACCTCCCATGGCGATCTCCATCTCCATGTATGGTTGTCCTCATGGTGATCTCCATCGCCACGCCATGGTGTCAACCGCCAAGTGTTACATAAGTTACTATGCTATTACAAACTAATAGCTATGAAAGTAAATTACATTACATGGCTCCACAAGTTGACACGCAGGTCATTAATACAATAATGAGACAACTATATGGCTCCAGCCGGTTGTCAAAACCATGACACGCAGGCCATGAATAATAAAATACACAATGGACTATACCAAATCACAATCATACCCTGCAAAACCAAGTTAGACGTTCTACCGCCGTTTAAACCTCTTTTAGCACTAGTCAACTTAGGTCTGCGAAAAATCGTCTAATTAACTAAAACCGCTTTTTGGCATATCTTTTCATTCTGCATCGTTTGGTAGGTCACGGAGCTCAATCAGAGTTCATATGACCAAGATATGGCCTCTGAACCGAACCTTCTCACAGATTTCTGGACAGCGCAGATCATATCTACGTCGTGTCCTGATCCGTGTCCCGGATCAATCACCAAGTGATATCCGCATGCCACAATAGGGTTTATGGCACACTGTCTATCCCAATGGCGGATAACCGACCTCTAGGGATAAGTTGTGGCACGACCTAAGTAGCTCATGCCTCGGGACATGTAACAGCCCAGTTTTCACAAAAATTAAAATTTTTATTTTCGGTGTGAATTGTTTGATTGTCTGATTTGTTTGCGGTGTTTGCATCCTCGATTTATCGATTGGCGATTATTCCCTCCCCTCTTATCTCGTATCGGACGGAGACCGACCCTTTCCACCCTGACACTCGACCTTTGCGACACCGGGTTCACCCGATCACCGTCGCGAAAACCGCAGAGACCAGCCGCAGCCAACGGAACGAAAAACCCCGTTTAATAATTAAACGAGTTATTTTTATAGCGCACCGGAAAGTGTTCTCGGAACGGTTCCAACGCGAGGTGAACGCCGCCAGCTCGACGCGCTGTTCGCGCAGTTCGAAGTTTTACCCGAATCGGAGGTACTGCGGACCCCCGGCGGTCAGAAACGTAAACAACGCGCGCGCGAGAGAAAAGCCGGGGATGTTTTTGCAAACTGCCAGCCACCTGGGCTATATAAAGACCACCACACTCCCACCTCTTTCTAGGGTTTCCCTAGCCACAAAGTTGCAGCCACCCCCTGAGTTTGCTCAGATCTTCCCATTTTATCACAAATCTCGAAAATTTTGCCCCCAGGTGCCCTGGACCGTCAGATCTGGCGATCCGACGGCCCAGAGGCCGCCACGTCGCCCCATCGAACCTCTTCTCCCTTATCTCTTCTCCCGTGCGCCAGCCCGAGGGAAACCGAGCAGCCGCCCGTGGCACGCCCTCGCCGCCGCCGGCCTGCTCCGGCCAGGGAGGTCACCGCCGGCCACCCTTCTCCTCCCTCTCTCCCTTCCTCTCCTTCCCTCTGTCTCTCCCTCACCTCCCCTCGCCTCCTCCTCTCTTGCAGGAGACCGGCGCCGCCAGTATGGACGGGAGGCGGAGCCCCGACGCCGCCGCGCCCCCTCGTCGCCGCGCTGTCCCATGGAGGCCTCCCCGCCGCCCGGATCCGGCAGGGGCCGGCCGGATCCGCCGCCCCGGCCTCGCCCCGCGTCGTCCACGCGCCGTAGCGCCGCCCCTCGCTGGTGTGAACGGCCGCCGCCGCGGCTGCGGGAGCAGCCCGAGCCATCCTGAGCCGCCAACCGCCCCGGCTGGGCCTCCTCGGCCAAGTGGGCCGGCCCAGCTTCCCTGTGGGCCACGTCCTCCTGCCAGGCCCGCTCGCCTCCTCCAGCCTGCGGGGTCTCCAGCCGGCCAGATGGGCCGAAAATCGGCCCATGGTGAGAAGCCACCCGAAACACCTTTTTTTCACTAAGTCTGGAGTAAACTGTGTGCTGCTCTGTTTTTGCGATGAAGTTTTCGATCGAACCGTAGCTCGGATGATGTTGCGCCCAAAAGACGAAGTGTTTAGTTTTGTGTGTACTCCAATCCATATTTTGTGAGCATTTGCATCTGAGGTCATCTTGATTGTGTAATTGCTGGTCAAACAGGGCCACTGGTCGTTATTTGCAACTGCTGCTGTTAAACTGTCTAAAAACTGTTGCTTGATTGTAACTTCGGGCGACGGTTCCTTCGCAACCGTTCATCGGAATTGAGTGATTCCTTTTGCGTTGCATTAAGCATTGTTTCTACTTCAGTTTCATGCATTCACATGCCATAATTTCTTGCTACATCATGATTGTATATTGCTCCAAAGTAGCTACCCTACTGTTAGTGTGCTGCTATTTATATTTTGTTGCAACTTCGGTCGACGAGTGTGTCGCGACCGTTTATCAGAATTGAGCGATTCTTGTTGCATTTTGTTAAGAATCATGTCTACTTCCATTATATGTATTGCATTGTCATGATATGTTTGCTGGTCATATAGTTATTGAGCTCCAAAGTTGATATGCTGCTATTTTTGACAACCACCTCTGTTTTTCTCCAAGTCTGTAACGTTCCGATGCCATGTTGCATGCTTAATATCTTTTGATCTATGATGCCTATTTTCATGATTATTTTTTCCATGCCTTCCATGTCATGTCTACTTTAGTTCCATATCATTTGTGAGCATGTTTGCATTGATTATCCTGTTTATGCATGGCTCTAAAGTGTGCTTCGTGATGTTGGCAGATTGTGTTCCAAACTTGTTTTGCTTGTATGTTTTTAACCGTAACTCCGTTTGGAGTGTGCCTTATATGTAACTTGATTAGTTTTTCGTGTACTTTGTGTTTATGATATTGTTTTCTGCTGTTAACCAACCTAAAATGTGGTTTAGGACAGAACAGTACCAAATGTTTTAATCATCGTGCGGCACTAGTGTTATGCCATGTTTAGGAGTTTGCCTCACTTAAATTGACTAGCATAGATAGGTTATTTATGCTTCACCTCTTACCATGTTTGTGTGCTATGCCATGCTTGAGTGAGATGCCATGTTAACAACCTTTGTTGATCACCTGTAGCTAAACAACTTGAACCTTTCTAAATGTGCTGTATCGTTGTGTGTGACGAGTACTCCACTTAACCTGTTAGTACCCGCTCTCGACGGTAGGTGCGATGTCTCGTGTTGCCTTATTGTTGATGCTTTCTCGTGTTTGCTTCGTAGTAATAGTGTGCTTGCTCGTTGAATGCTTTCCATTGCTTTTCGTCTTGTGTGCTTCCGCGGGTACCTTTGGAGACGATGCGAGCTTGCGATCAACTACACCTTCGGAACCCGACTTATCAATTGGCAAGGACTATACATTACTTATGATCCATTCTATTTCAACCAGCGGTTTGCATGCTAGTCTAGGTTAGGTTCGATGTTTGATCCTACCACATGTTTACAGCTTCTTTCAAACCGATACAGCCATGTCCCTTCCCAGCAAACCTTGTACTGCTATGTTACTATTGCTCGTTGCTCAGCCCCTGCTTAGGATGCATGCTTAGGATGCTAAGATGTTACCCTGTTACTCCTTGGTTTGGGATATCACATTATCATTATTATTATTTTTGTTGATGATATGATTATTATAATGTTGACTATATTCGACGAAGGATGGAAGATCTAGGCTATCCCGCCCCGACGCTTTGTTCCATTCGAGTCACCTAAGATCCGAGTTCCGGGTATTGGTTTTAAGACTGAGCGTGTCTAACCGCGTGTGGGATTTTATGGGGTCCCCTTTTCTTACCTACCTAGCTTCAAGCATTTCTAGTGGTGGCCCAAGCTGATTTACCATTTGAAACCGTGTGTGTGCTGGTCAGCTGCCAGTAGTTTTCAAACCAACCCGGACCAGTGAGGACATAGTTCCCTTGCTGGCCCACTTTGTCCGGTTGAGGATCCGGTTTCTCATGTGTGATTAACCGGCTATCCAAACCTGCGACAGACGGTAGAGACCAGATCGAGAGAGCGGCCGGCTCCTGAGATGGATGTCGACTCACCGGGGGCCACCCGGATTTGTTCGTCGTTAGCTAGAGGGACCTGTTGTTTCGGATCTCTTGGAACTAAATCATAAAATGGTTGCCTGTGATGGGTAGCAACTGAGAGAGATGGGCGTGCGTGCGGAGCCTTGTAATGGGCAGTTGGTACACCCCCGCAGGGTTAAATCTTTTCGAGAATCCGTGTCCACGGTTATGGACGACTTGATACCTACTCCTTGTTCATAGACAACAGCAACTGAGATAATCTTAATATAACTTGATCAACGTGTGTGTTCCTTGACTGCTTCTTCTTTGTTGGGATGCGAAGAGGAGGACAAGGATAGGATAGGTGTTATGCTTGCGTAAGTAGTTGATAGAAAGACTTGTTGGAGGCGATTCCGCATCGAATGCTTGGCTTCTTATCTTACTCTCTAGATCGTTAGCCACTTCATAAATGCTAGTGCGGCAGCAACCTCACCACTTACCCCATCCTTACCGTAAACTACTAGTTGTCCTAGAATGACGAGTGATGAAGTCCTTGCTGGGTCAGATGAACACTACAATTGGATGCTGAGTACCTCTGTACTCATGATACTACCCCCAAACTCTTTTCAGGGTTCTTGATCGACAATAGGTATGGTGATCGACGTTTCACGTGGAGACTCGGCGACGACTAGTTAGGCGGATCCCGACGGAGGGCCTGGACCCGTGTGGTTATGGGATCGATGTTTTTCTCTTTGCCACTAGGCATTTGATTGTAGTCTGTACTCAGACATTTACCTTCCGCTGTTGTATTGTATTTAAGGAAGTTGTATGCCGATTGTATGAGATGTTGTACCCTTGTATCTGTAATGTTGTGATAACATGTTGGAAATCCAGGGCATATGACTTCGTCATATGTTGCGGTGGGACCGATATGTGCTTCGTCCTCCGATCTGGATGGAAACATCTAGATCTGGAACAGTACCGCATATCGGGCCTTACAACTTGGTATCAGAGCCTTACCGACCGTAGGATCCCTTTTCTGGCCGAAGTCGAGTCTAGACAAAAACTATTTTGTAGTTACTAAGTTAGTTATCAGAGAGTAGGATTCTTTTTACTCCTTATCCTTACTCTGGTCAGGACAAGTGTCGTAAGTGTTTTATTCTCATCTTATCCCCTCCAAAACTCTAGGATCTCGAGTGTGTGGAGTATCGGAACCGTTACAATGCCTTGCTTGCAGCGTATTGTCTCGATTCCGATCTCAGGTGGGAATTCCTGTAGTACCTTTAGCTTCTCCGGTTTCGGATATCATCTGAGTCGTCCTTTGCCCTCCCTCCTTTTGCCCGGTGCTTTCACGACTTGCGTCGAAATGCACTGTCCTTTGATTGAGCTTTCATTGTCGTTCCCCCTCTTGACACTGACGGTTTCGTTTTTCCGACGATGTCGTCTCTCTGCGGAAATTTATCTCGACGGAAGCTCGACATCGACATGAAGTAGAGTCCCTTGTTGGTGGTGTTGAATATTGTCGACTCTCTTCTTTCCCCCTTCCCCTCTCCCCCGGATCGTCCTGGATCTCGGGACGAGATCCCTTGTTGGTGGTGTTGTATTGTAACAACCCAATTTTCAAAAAAATATTTTTTTTTATTTTCGGTGTGAATTGTTTGATTGTCTGATTTGTTTGCGGTGTTTGCATCCCCGATTTATCGATCGGAGATTATTTTCCCCCTCTTATCTCGTATCGGACGGAGACCGACCCTTGCCACCCTGACACTCGACCTTTGCGACACCGGGTTCACCCGATCACCGTCGCGAAAACCGCACGAGACCAGCCGCAGCCAACGGAACGAAAACCCCGTTTAATAATTAAACGAGTTATTTTTATAGCGCGCCGGAAAGTGTTCTCGGAACGGTTCCAACGCGAGGTGAACGCCGCCGGCTCGACGGGCTGTTCGCGCAGTTCGAAGTTTTACCCAAATCGGAGGTACTGCAGACCCCCGGCGGTCAGAAATGTAAACATCGCGCGCGCGAGAGAAAAACCGGGGATGTTTTTGCAAACTGCTAGCCACCTAGGCTATATAAAGACCACCACACTCCCACCTCTTTCTAGGGTTTCCCTAGCCACAAAATTGCAGCCACCCCCCTGAGTTTGCTCAGATCTGCCCATTTTATCCCAAATCGCAAAATTTTTGCCCCCAGGCGCTCTGGACCGTCAGATCTGGCGATCCGACGGCCCAGAGGCCGCCACGTCGCCCAAGCCAACCGCTTCTCCCTTCTATCTCCTCCCGTGCGCCAGCCCGAGGGAAACCGAGCCGCCGCCCGTGGCACGCCCTCGCCGCCGCCGGCCTGCTCCGGCCAGGGAGATCGCCGCTGGCCACTCTTCTCCCTCTCTCCCTTCCTCTCCTTTCCTCTGTCTCTCCCTCACCTCCCCTCGCCTTCTCCTCTCTTGCAGGAGACCGGCGCCGCCAGCATGGACGGGAGGCAGAGCCCCGACGCCGCCGCGCCCCCTCGTCGTCGCGCTGTCCCATGGAGGCCTCCCCGCCGCCAGGATCCGGCAGGGGCCGGCCGGATCCGCCGCCCTGGCCTCGCCCCGCGTCGTCCACGCGCCGTAGCGCCGCCCCTCGCCGGCGTGAACGACCACCGCCGCGGCTGCGGGAGCAGCCCGAGCTAGCCTGAGCCGCCAACCGCCCCGGCTGGGCCTCCTCGGCCAAGTGGGCCGGCCCAGCTTCCCTGCGGGCCACGTCCTCTTGCCAGGCCCACTCGCCTCCTCCAGCCTGCGGGGTCTCCAGCCGGCCAGATGGGCCGAAAATCGGCCCATGGTGAGAAGCCACCCGAAACACCTTTTTTTCACTAAGTCTGGAGTAAACTGTGTGCTGCTCTGTTTTTGCGATGAAGTTTTCGATCGAACCGTAGCTCGGATGATGTTGCGCCCAAAAGACGAAGTGTTTAGTTTTGTGTGTACTCCAATCCATATTTTGTGAGCATTTGCATCTGAGGTCATCTTGATTGTGTAATTGCTGGTCAAACAGGGCCACTGGTCGTTATTTGCAACTGCTGCTGTTAAACTGTCTGAAAACTGTTGCTTGATTGTAACTTCGGACGACGGTTGCTTTGCAACCATTCATCGGAATTGAGTAATTCCTGTTGCGTTGCGTTAAGCATTGTTTATACTTCAGTTTCATGCATTCAGATGCCATAATTTCTTGCTGCGTCATGATTGTATCTTTCTCCAAAGTAGCTACCCTACTGTTAGTGTGCTGTTGTTTATATTTTGTTGCAACTTCGGTGGACGAGTGTGTCGCGACCGTTTATCGGAATTGAGCGATTCTTGTTGCATTTCTTTAAGCATCATGTCTACTTCCATTATATGTATTGCATTGTCATGATATGTTTGCTGGTCATATAGTTATTGAGCTCCAAAGTTGATATGCTGCTGTTTTTGACAGCCACCTCTGTTTTTCTCTAAGTCTGTAACGTTCCGATGCCATGTTGCATGCTTAATATCTTTTGATCTATGATGCCTATTTGCATGATTCTTTTTGCCATGCCTTCCATGTCATGTCTACTTTAGTTCCATATCATTTGTGAGCATGTTTGCATTTATTATCCTGTTTATGCATGGCTCTAAAGTGTGCTTCGTGATGTTGGCAGATTGTGTTCCAAACTTGTTTTGCTTGTATGTTTTTAACCGTAACTCCGTTTGGAGTGTGCCTTATATGTAACTTGATTAGTTTTTCGTGTACTTTGTGTTTATGATATTGTTTGCTGCTGTTAACCAATCTAAAATGTGGTTTAGGATAGAACAGTACCAAATGTTTTAATCATCGTGCGGCACTAGTGTTATGCCATGTTTAGGAGTTTTCCTCACTTAAATTGACTAGCATAGATAGTTTATTTATGATTCACCTCTCACCATGTTTGTGTGCTATGCCATGCTTGAGTGAGATGCCATGTTAACAACCTTTGTTGATCACCTATAGCTAAACAACTTGAACCTTTCTAAATGTGCGGTATCGTCGTGTGTGACGAGTACTCCACTTAACCTGTTAGTACACGCTCTCGACGGTAGGTGCGATGTCTCGTGTTGCCTTATTGTTGATGCTTGCTCGTGTTTGCTTCGTATTAATAGAGTGCTTGCTCGTTGATTGCTTTCCAGTGCTTTTCGTCTTGTGTGCTTCCGCGGGTACCTTCGGAGACGATGCGAGCTTGCGATCAACTACACCTTCGGAACCCGACTTAATAACAGGCAAGGACTATACTTTACTTATGATCCATTCTATTTCAACCAGTGGTTTGCATGCTAGTCTAGGTTAGGTTTGATGTTTGATCCTACCACATGTTTACAACCTCTTTCAAACCGATACAACCATGTCCCTTCCCAGCAAACCTTGTACTGCTATGTTACTATTGCTCGTTGCTCAGCCCCTGCTTAGTATGCATGCTTAGGATGCTACGATGTTACCCTGTTACTCCTTGGTGTGGGATATCACATTATCATTATTGTTGTTGATGATATGATTATTATAATGTTGACTATATTCAACGAAGGATGGAAGGTCTAGGCTATCCCGCCCCGACGCTTTGTTCCATTCGAGTCACCTAGGATCCGAGTTCCGGGTATTGGTTTTAAGACTGAGCGTGCCTAACCGCGTGTGGGATTTTATGGGGTCCCCTGTTCTTACCTACCTAGCTTCAAGCATTTCTAGTGGTGGCCCAAGCTGATTTACCATTTGAAACCGTGTGTGTGCTGGTCAGCTGCCAGTAGTTTTTAAACCAACCCGGACCAGTGAGGACATAGTTCCCTTGCTGGCCCACTTTGTCCGGCTAAGGACCCGGTTTCCCATGTGTGATTAACCGTCTATCCAAACATGCGACAGACGGTAGAGACCAGATCGAGAGAGCGACCGGCTCCTGAGATGGATGTCGACTCACCGGGGGCCACCCGGATTTGTTCGTCGTTAGCTAGAGGGACCTGTCATTTCGGATCTCTTGGAACTAAATCATAAAATGGTTGCCTGTGATGGGTAGCAACTGAGAGAGATGGGCGTGCGTGCGGAGCCTTGTCATGGGCAGTTGGTACACCCGTACAGGGTTAAATCTTTTCGAGAAGTCGTGTCCACGGTTATGGACGACTTGAGACCTACTCCTTGTTCATAGACAACAGCAACTGAGATAATCTTAATATAACTTGATCAACGTGTGTGTGCCTTGACTGCTTCTTCTTCGTCGGGATGTGAAAAGGAGGAAAAGGATAGGATATGTGTTATGCTTGCGTAAGTAGTTGATAGCAAGACTTGTTGGAGGCGATTCCTCATCGAATGCTTGGCTTCTTATCTTACCCTCTAGATCGTTAGCCACTTCATAAATGCTAGTGCGGCAGCAACCTCACCACTTACCCCATCCTTACCGTAAACTACTAGTTGTCCTAGAATGACGAGTGATGAAGTCCTTGGTGGGTCAGATGACCACTACAGTTGGATGCTGAGTACCTCTGTACTCATGATACTACCCCCAAACTCTTTTCAGGGTTCTTGATCGACAACAGGTATGGTGATCGACGTTTCACGTGGAGAATCAACGACGACTAGTTAGGCGGATCCCGGCGGAGGGCCTGGACCCGTGTGGTTATGGGATCAATGTTTTTCTCTTTGCCACTAGGCATTTGATTGTAGTCTGTACTCAGACATTTACCTTCCGCTGTTGTATTGTATTTAAAGCAGTTGTATGCCGATTGTATGAGATGTTGTACCCTTGTATCTGTAATGTTGTGATATCATGTTAGAAATCCAGGGCATATGACTTCGTCATATGTTGCGGTGGGACCGATATGTGCTTCGGTCCCGGATCTGGATGGAAACATCTAGATCTGGAACAGTACCGCATATCGGGCCTTACAGGACAAATCATGAAATCAGAACCTCAAACATACATGCAAAACCGATCTGATCTACACATCTCTATATGCAAACCCATAACGAAGTCACCACCATATAGCAGAGGCTCTGATACCACTGTTGTAGAACAGCGGAAGGAGAGTTGGTGATGCGCGTCAGCGACTGCTGCTTGAATCCCTCGAACCGATCCCTTGTACCGATCCCACGAACGGAGTCCCGCGATCCGATCCCGCGAATAGTTCGTCCAAGCGCCGCAGGTGCATCGCCTCCAAGGGATGCGCACGTACAAGGAGGGGCGCCGGACGACGGACTGCTAGGTCTGGCGGCTCGGCCTGGAGGGGTAGTGGCGTCTAGGGTTGTGGTCTGACCTGTACCCCTTCGGGGTTCACCCTAGCCCTTATATAGGCGCCCGTGGAATGGACTCAACCCTTGAGGCAATCCGAACCCTCCATCCATATTCCATTCGGATCACATCCGAATGGGCTCCTTTCCTCTTAAGCGCGCGACCCTATAGGTTCACGTACACATGGACACGTCCCAAATCACATCCGGTTGATAGTCGGTAGAGGTTCCTAGCAGAACGTGCCGACTCCCATATATGCGTAAAGTCATAAGACGAACCATTACAAAGTGTCATATGCAACATTCCTTTTGCCTCACGATATATGTTGTCAAGCTCAAGGCGAGTACTTGTCACCCTTGTGATAGCTTGACCTCTCTTCTCGAAACCGTGATACAGATTCCAGAACCAGGTTAACACTTAACCCATATCACATGGCCATGCTTTCTGAATCTTATCACTCGAGAGGGCCTAGAGAATATCTCACCAAAGTGAAGTGGCAAATCCCATCTTGATCAACCATGTCTCGCAACATGTATCATGACTCACCTGTAAGCTACCTTTATAACTACCCAGTTATGGTGTAGCGTTAGATATTCCCTAAGTGAGTCATTCCTCATCCCGAGAACATGCGAGGACCTTAGGTCTAGGACATGGCATATACATTGTATTGAGACTAACAGATGACAGTATCTCGCTGTGTCTCAAAGTGGGTCTCTGTCCAACTCAGTGATCCCATCCCTAAGTTCATACTATCGGTAGCATATACATGCTCATGACTTGTGAAACATAGTCATCAATCGAATCATATACTAGTCAAGGATATGTGTCCGCATAACCTTATAACCTAGGGACCATTAGAACAATCATCATAGAATATATAGTCTCACAAACAAGTCACATACTTATTGATACATATCAGTGATGATGTTCAAGGACAATACAAATAACTCATGAATACATAAGGAGATAACATCATAACATGATTGCCTCTAGGGCATATCTCCAACATTCGCTTTTATCCTACATCTCACCTTCCACTTGGGGTAACCAACGAAGGGCTAGAAGCCATTATCACTTCCACGACATCAAGCAAATTTCTGGCGCCGTTGCCGGGGACTCCGAGTGATAAGATAGGGGAGTTTCCCACTACCTTTTACCTTTGCTTTTTAGTCTTGTTAGTTTACCTTTCAGTTTTTTCTTTTGCTTTTGTGTCTTATATTAAAAACCAAAAAAATAGTTGCTACCTTTTGTCTTTTTCTTTGTCTGCCTACCTATGCCATCTTTATCATGGGTGTGGAACCACCCAAATATGGTAGGATGGACATGTTTCACTTGGATCGTCTTCGATCAATTTGTGCTCGCGCTAAAAACCCAACCGACTTGGTTGAGGGAAAATCACTGGATGAGCATGCTCATTATACGCGGCACCACCTATCTCAGAAAGGGAAACACTTATGGGATGAAATACATGTTTCTTATTGCCATGCTGAATTTTTGTGCTACATTTATGATTTTACTTGCTTCTCTAATATAGATCATAAACACCTTCCTTTACAATGTGCGTTTAATGAAAATGAGATCTTATATTCTTATGCTAAAGGTGTTTATGATTACTTTGATGTTGAAAAGATTGAAGAGTTTGTAGCTTTTAAAGGTGCTTATGAGATTGCTTCTTTGATTGTAAAGTATTATGATACTAGTCACAAGTTCGAAAACTTTGCAGTTCTTGATTATTTCTTCGAGAATTATACTTCCGATGCTTATATTTAGGATTTTAAAAATAAAATATTTGCTGCCCTAGAAGAGTTAAGGATTGCTTTGATGAGGAATCCCATGATTCTCAGGACTCACTTGAAATATCCCTTTCTGAAGATTTTGATACTTGCTTTGTTGATGGTCATGATGCCAATATGGATTATGCTTGCGAAGATGAACTTGCTATAGTTCCTTAAGTCAAGCATGAAATTTTTTCTACTGCAACCACACTTGATGTCCCTATTATCCTTTTGAAATCTCCAACTCCGGAGAATTTTCCTCTTATCAAAGCTCAATGTGATGGGTTGCATTTATCTTATGATCCTAAAAACCGTGTTGAAAACAATACATGTGTGCTTTTAGGTCATGAACAATATGATTTATGTGATAGTTATATTCTTGATGTTGTTCATGATACTACTGAAAATTATTTTGAGAGAGGAAATTTTGGTTGTAGAAACTCCCATGTTACAAAAACTCCTCTCTTTATGTTGAAACTTTTGAAGTTGGTCTTGTTCCACCTTCCTATGCATGTCACTTTGTGCTTCTTTGATTTATTTTCTTACAATATGCCTATGCATAGGAAGTGGGTTAGGCCTAAATGTGTTTCATATTTTCTTCTTAATGCTCTCTTTTGCTTCAAATTTTTTATTCTTGTGAGAGCATCTTCTATAATCTTTAAGCCTAGCTTAAAGGTGTGAAAGAAAGCGCTTGTTGGGAGGCAACCCAATATGTTTTTACTTATGTTTTTAGTGGTCTTGATGATTGTTACTACTGTAGCAACATCATTGTATCTTTATTTTCAAGCTTTGTGCCAAGTTATAGCCTCATATGACAAGGGAAGTGAAAGTTGTGACATGCTGTCCAGAAAACAGATTCTGTCTTTGTGACGGGAAAAGTCGGATAAATCACCAGTTCATCTTTTTGAGCTGAATTTTTTACACAGCATGCTCTATACAATCACGGAACTTTCGTATTTCTGAGTTTTTTTATTTGAGTTGCAGAGGTACCCCTAAAAAATTCTTTACTACCTGATGTTCTGTTTTTCACAGATTCTGCCATGTTTTGTCTCTCCTAACTTTTGCAAACCTTAAGCTTCCTTTTTCTTTGCAAAAAGCTTTTGGCAATCTTGAAAAAACAGTAGCTCTTCAAGAATATCTTTATATCCAATGGGGAAAAATTATTTATTAAGGGTACTAACCTCTCTAATCATCTTATGATGAGTTATGTATGAAGGGATTTTTCAAGTGTGCGATGGAAGATGATGAAAGAAGATTCGACAGTGTCAAGCGCTCAAGCTTGGGGATGCCCCCATGCATCCCCAATAAATATTCAAGGAGACTCAAGCGTCTAAGCTTGGGGATGCCCCCGTGCATCCCCTTCTCCATCAAAAATCATCAGTTCGTCCTTTGTCTCACTATATTTTTATCACTTCATGCGTTATGTGCTATGCTTGGAGCGTCTCGCTCTTAGTTTTTTTCGTTTTCTTTAGGTTTGCTTGCTGTCATAACAAGTTAGACCCTGTCTTACTTTGTGTGGGAGAGAAAATCGCTCCAATTTCAAAATCTAGAACACATCATAGGATTTTTCATGCTTATCTTTCTGCTGTTGTGTGTTATTTATCTTTTCGTAGCTACTGCCATGTTTAGATTTAGTTTTAGTTTGTATTTACAAAGAGCCTTGTCTTTTGGTTAGTTTGTTGCTGGAACTCTCTTTGGTTTTCATGTTTATCTTGTTAAGAGAGTTGGTTGTTGCACTGAGTTGTGTCTTGTCTTGAAAGTAGGTAATTGAGGTTTCTATTTAATTTTAGTAGTAACTTGCAATAGTTTTGAGGTATTGATGCGAGTAATGTTTTAACTTTTGGTGTCAAGAGCTATAGCCTATTAGTGATAGTTGTCGTATTTTGGGCAATCCGTGTTTATTTTCAAAACCTACAAAACTAGTTGAGAACTCTAGCTACTAGATGGATCGCTAATCTTTGGAGGGATCGAATATTAGAGTACACTCAAGTACCATGAGTGAGGATGCGCAAGGATAACCAAACCCCCATACACTCCTCCTCGGGGTACTTGTCTCTTTGTGAACCTCCTTATTAGATTGAGAGTTACCGATAATAAGTGCATGAGTTCTTCGAACTAATGTGAGTATTGAAAGTTGACACTTCCACCTTCCCATATTTTTGCTATCCTCTCCAGTGTCGTGCATTACCTTCTTATCACTTCGAGAGTTAGCGTCCACCTTCGCCGGTACATCCAAACCCTTGGCATGATACGCTCTGTCATCATAAACCTCCTTATATCTTTCCTCAAAACAGCCACCATACCTACCTATCAAGGCATTTCCATAGCCTTTCCGAGATATATTGTGATGCAACACCCACCTCTTCATGACTTGATCTTCATGTCATACATGTTCCTGCTACACTGGAAGAGGCATACATTCCATACATCATCATAGCTACATCTTCTTTATGATTTGAGTACCTTGTAAAGTGTGAAAGATCTTCTATACCCTCTTGTAAATTAGAGTGTTGCCCTTAAGTGAGGAAAAGATCCCAAAGTGGACCGAATAAAATATCCCAAAGAGGACAAATGAGAGTTAAATAGAAAGAGCCGTTGAGGCCACCAAAAAAATACAAAAAATAGAAAAAGAGAAAAAAAGAGAAAGGGGCAACACTAATATCCTTTTGAAAGATCCACGCTAGTACGCCCTCTTATCCTTGTACTCCATAGAGATGATCATGCATATAGCTATGTGGGGACCTTCACACTATAGAACTTGGCTTGCATATTCCTAGGATGAGCCTCCTCAAAAGAGCTCTAGGTCTTCATGAGCGAGCAAGTTAGATGCACCCCCACTAGTTCCATTGGAGAGCTTTTCAGCTCATATGTGCATCTGTTGCATGGCAATCCCTACTCCTCACATCATATCTATCATTTGGCCTTCTCGCCTATGATTGTCCTCATTGATGTGAGCCTTTCTTATCCTTTTTGTCTTCCTCCTCCACCATATTCTCTCTTTGCCATCCTAAGTGTCAACTCTCGTGCTTACGCTCATCCATTGCATGAGTGCTCAAAATATCGAAAAGGAGTGGATAAAATTTACTTGTACCTGGCTAGTGGTCTGGGGACGAGTCAAGATAAGATTCCAAAGAAGACCAAGTGTGAAACTTTAGTAGATTGAGTTCTCAACAAAAATATTTTTTTCTCGTATTCCCTATCGCCCTTCTTGCACGCAAAAACCATCTGGAGACATTCGAGTCACGGACAGCGAGAGCTCTTGCACCTAATGTTTTTTGTTACTTGCTTCAATGTTAATTTAGACTCTTGCATGTTATGACTTGAATTGAATCACTTACCTTGATTGCTTTACTTTTCAAAGTTCTTATATGGTTGCTGATGTCTACGCACGCTTCTATTCTTGTAGACTATGTTGGGCCTCCAAGCGCAGAGGTTTGTAGGAAAGCATCAATTTCCCTCAAGTGGATGACCTAAGGTTTATCGAACTCAGGGAAGTAGAGGTTGAAGATGTTCTCTTTCAAGCAACCCTGCAATTAAGATACAAGAAGTCTCTTGTGTCCCCAACACACCTAATACAACTAGGAGTTGTATAGGTGCACTAGTTCGGCGAAGACATGGTAAAATATGGGTGATAGGTGTGGTAAAACGAAGTAATATAAATCTGTAATAAAAAGTGCAGCAAGCAAACAAGTGATAAGCGTGAGCACAAACGTTATTGCAATGGTGGAAACAAGGCCTAGGCTTCATACCTTCACTAGTGGGAACTCCCAACAACATTAACATTGTCTAATCACATGATATTTCCACTAAAACATTCATTGGAGACATACTCGGAGGTCACTCCTTTGTGGTCAAGAGAGGATGAGAATTATGTAGGGCTAAAAAAGCACACCTCAGAGTTCGTAGTTCTCAATCTATGGATTTCCTAATGTCACCGCGGCCATTCAAAGAGAGTACCACAATCACCACAACATATCTCAAGGATAGTCAAAGACAAACACCAAGAGACTCTCAATCTTCAATCAACACACAAAAGAGGAAATCACTCATGAAAATATTCTTCTAACCCATGTCCAATAGACCGCTGTCACCATGGTCTCGGGGATTATACTAGATAAGACCAAGTGAATACATCAATGCAATACATAGAGGAAGGGGAAATATCATGGGATCACCCTAGATTAACATAGCATATGATCACAACGAAGATCACATCATGGGAGAGATAATTGACCACATAGCTACTGGTAGAAACCTTAACCTCGAGGGAGAACTACTCCCGCTTCATGGAGGGAGGAAGAAACGTCGATGGAGATGAATCCGGGGGCAGTTCCCCGTCCCGGCAGGGTGTCGGCACAGGAATTTTGTCCCCCCGAAACTTGATGGCGATGGCGGCGGAGATCGGAATTGCTTCTGGAGAAAAGGGGTTCAGAATCAGGGTTTCCTCCGCGGGGGTAAAAATAGGGCCAAAGGGGGGCACCAGGGGGCCACAGGGCAGCCAGGGGTGCCCGGCGCGGCCTAGGGTGGGGCCGCGCCAGGGACCCTTCTGGAGTCCCTGTGGTGGCCCTCCCCTCCTTCCTTCGTGATTCCGGAAGCTTCCGGGGCGCTGATTTTTTATATAATTTTTCTGAAATTTTTGGAGCACTTTTAAGGGCCAGTAAACCTGAAATACAAAAACAGCAGAAAACAAGAACTGGCATTTGGGTGCATTGAGTTAATAGGTTAGTCCAAATATGCTCAAAAGTGTATGAAAGTTCAAGCAAAACATGGAAAAGTCACACAAAACATGCATGGAGCAAGGAGAAATTATAGATACGTTTGGGACGTATCAACATCTCCAAGCTTTATTCCTGCTCGTCCTCGAGTAGGCAAATGATAAGAAGCATAATTTCTGTGGCGACATACCACACAAACATATAAGGACTTTTAAGTAAAGCAATCAAAGCATGCAATTCAATTCAAGTCTTAACAAGCAAGAGTCTATATTAGCATTGACACAAGCAACAAAAGAACAAAGGGTGCAAGAGCTCTCGCTGTCCGTGACTCGAATGTCTCCAAATCGTGTTTGCGTGCAAGAAAGGGGATAGGGATGACGAGATGAAAAAGTATTTTTGTTGAGAACTCAATCTACTAAAGTTTCACACTTGGTCTTCTTTGGAATCTTATGTTGACTCGTCCCCAGACCACTAGCCAGGTACAAGTCAATTTGATCCACTCCTTTTCGATATTTTGAGCACTCATGCAATGGGTGAGCGTAAGCACGAGAGTTGACACTTTGGATGGCAAAGAGAGAAATATGGTGGAGGAGGAAGACAAAAAGGGTGAGAAAGGCTCACATCAATGAGGACAACCATAGGCGAGAGAAGGCCATATGATAGATATGATGTGAGGAGTAGGGATTAACATGCAACTGATGCACATGTGAGCTAAAAGCTCTCCAAGGGAACTATTGGGGGTGCATCTAACTTGCTTTCTCTAGAAGACCTAGAGCTCGTTTGAGGAGGCTCATAATTGGAATATACAAGCCAAGTTCTATAGTGTGAGGGTCGCCACATAGCTATATGCATGATGATGATCTCTATGGAGTACAAGGGATAGAGGATGAAGTACTAGTGTGGATCTCTCAAAAGGAATAGTAGTGTGCCCCCTTCTCTCTTTTTCTTTTTCTTTTTCTCTTTTTTCTATTTTTTTGTATTTTTTGGTGGCCTCAATGGATCTTTCTATTTAACTCTCATTTGTCCTCTTTGGGTTCTTGTGATTTTGTCCTCTTTGGGATCTTTTCCTCACTTTAGGGGAAACACTCTATATTTTACAAGAATATAGGAGATCTTTCACACTTTACAAAGGTACTCACATAAAGAAGATATAACTTTCATGATGCAAATGTATGCCTCTGCCAGGATAACAGGATATGCAATGATACTAGCGCGTCATGTAGCAATGATTAGGGCAAGGCCCAACTAGCATGCGACTCATCGATCAAGCAAGTAGCATGTATGAAATGAGGATAAACTCATGAGAAGGTGGATGTTGCATGGCAATGTATCTCAGAAAGGCTATGGAAATGCCTTGATAGGTAGGTATGGTGGCTGTTTTGAGGAAAGATATAAGGAGGTTTATGATGACAGAGCGTATCATGCCAAGGGTTTGGATGTACCGGCGAAGGTGGATGCCAACTCTCGGAGTAAGAAGAAGGCAATGCACGGTACAGAAGAGGCTAGCAAATATGAGGAGGTGGAAGTGTCAACTTTCAATACTTACATTAGTCCGAAGAAACCATGCACTTATTATCGGTAAATCTCAATCTAATAAGGAGGTTCACAAAGAGACAAGTACCCCGAGGAGGAGTGTATGGGGGTTTGGTTATCCTTGCGCATCCTCGACTCATGGTACGTGAGTGTACTCTAATATTCGACCCCTCAGAAGAGTAGTGATCCATCTAGTAGCTAGAGTTCTCAACTAGTTTTGTAGGTTTTTGAAAATCACACGGATTGCCCAAAATACGACATCTATCACTAATAGGCTAAAGCTCTTGACACCATAAGTTCAAACATTACTCTCTTCAATACCTCAAAACTATTGCAAGTTACTACTTCAAAGAGAATAGCAACTTCAACTACCTACTTTCTAGTCAAGACACAAAACTCAGTGCAACAGGCAAACTCTCTAACAAGATAAAACATGCAACCTATAGAAAGTTCAACCTAAGACAAAACAAAATATCTAGAAGAAAACTAAAGAACTACAACTAAACAGGGCAGCAACTAAGAAAAGAAAAAGAACAACTCACATCTAAGAAAATAAGCATGCAAATCCTATGAGGAGTTCTAGTTCAAGCGGAGCGTGTTTCTCTCCCACACAAAAGAAAGCTGGGGTCTAACTTATTATGAACAGCAAGAAATTCTAAAGAAAACTAAAAATAAAACCTAAGAGCGAGACGCTCCAAGCATAGCACATAACACATGAAGTGATAAAAATATAGTGAAACGAGACACGAACTGATAATTGTTGATGGAGAAGGGGATGCACGGGGGCATCCCCAAGCTTAGACGCTTGAGTCTCCTTGAATATGTCTTGAGAATGCATGGGGGAATCCCCAATCTTGAGCGTTTGACACTCCTGAATCTTCTTTCATCATCTTCCCTCGCACACTTGAAAACTCCCTTCATACATAACTCATCATAATCTGATTAGCGATGTTAGTAACCATAATAAAATAATTTTTTATCTACTGTAAATAAATATAATCTTGAAGAGCTACTGTTTCTCAAGATTTCCAAAAAAAATTTGCAAAGAAAAATCAAACTTAAGGTTTGCAAAACGAAGAAAAGGCAAAACAGGACAGAATCTGTGAAAAACAGACCATCACGTAGTAAAGATTTTTTTAGGGATACTTATGCAACTCAAATAAAAAAACTCAGAACATAAGAAAGTTTTGTGATTGTATAGAGCACATTGTGTAAAACATTCATCTGAAAAATATGAACTGGTGATTTGATCTGATTTTTCCTGTCACGAGGACAGAATCTGTTTTCTGGACAACATGTCACAACTTTCACTTCCCTTGTCATATGAGGCTGTAACTTGGCACAAAGCTTGAAAATAAAGATACAATGATGTTGCTACAGTACTAAAAATCATCAAGACCACTAAAAACATAAAGTAAAAACTCAAAGTAAAGATAACAAGGGTTGTCTCCCTAGAGCTCTTTCTTTATAGCCATAAAGATAGGCTTAAGACTTTAATGATGCTCTCGTAGGAATAAGAATTGAAGCACAAAAGAGGGCATAAAGAAGCAAATACCAAGCACATTTAAGTCTAATATTCTTCCTATGCAAAGGGATCTTGTAGAGGAATAACTCATTGAAGCATAAAGATATTAGCATAGGAAGGCAAAATAAATGCAACTTCAAAACCTTCAACATAAAGAGAGGGAACTTGATATTATTGAAATATCTATAAGCATATGTTCCCCTCTCATAATAATTTTCAGTGGGATCATGAATAAAATCAACAATATATGTATCACATAAAACTTTCTTATCATGATCCATAAGCATAGAAAACTTATTACTCCCCAAATAAGAAAAATCATCAATAGTAGTGGGAGCAAACTCAACAAAGTAGCTATCATATGAATCATTCTTATCACGATCCACTTGCAAAAACTTATTCTTTATAGCATAAGTGTCATCACAATAATCATCATAGATAGGAGGCAAAGTATAATCAAAATAAATTTCCTCATCAAAACTTGGGGGGGGGCTAAAAAGATCATCCTCATCGAACGTAGCATCCCCGAGATTATAATTTTGCATATCATTAGCATCAAAGGTATTCAAAGGAAACATACTAGTAACATTGCAATCATGAAGAGTATTCAAATAAAGTTCCATAGGTTTTTTGATTTTCTCTTCAAACACTTCATGTCCCAACTCAAGGTAGAGCTAATAAAGCTCTCTCATTTTTTTGTTGTTTTCCATAAGCCTAACTAGGGAAAATAAAAACAAGAAACGAAAATATTTAATTGCAAGATCTAAAGATATACCTTCAAGCACTCACCTCCCCGGAAACGGCGCCAGAAATAGCTTGATGTCTACGCACGCTTCTATTCTTGTAGACTATGTTGGACCTCCAAGCGCAGAGGTTTGTAGGACAGCAATTTCCCTCAAGTGGATGACCTAAGGTTTATCGAACTCAGGGAAGTAGAGGTTGAAGATGTTCTCTCTCAAGCAACCCTGCAATTAAGATACAAGAAGTCTATTGTGTCCCCAACACACCTAATACAACTAGGAGTTGTATAGGTGCACTAGTTCGGCGAAGAGATGGTAAAATATGGGTGATAGGTGTGGTAAAACGAAGTAATATAAATCTGTAATAAAAAGTGCAGCAAGCAAACAAGTGATAAATGTGAGCACGAACGGTATTGCAATGGTGGAAACAAGGCCTAGGCTTCATACTTTCACTAGTGGCAACTCCCAACAACATTAACATAGTCTAATCACATGATATTTCCACTAAAACATGCATTGGAGACATACTCAGAGGTCATTCCTTTGTGGTCAAGAGAGGACGAGAATTATGTAGGGCTAAAAAAGCACACCTCAGAGTTCGTAGTTCTCAATCTATGGATTTCCCAATGTCACCGCGGCCATCCAAAGAGAGTACCACAATCACCACAACATATCTCAAGGATAGTCAAAGACAAGCACCAAGAGACTCTCAATCTTCAATCAACAGACAAACGAGGAAATCACTCATGAAAATATTCTTCTAACCCATGTCCAATAGACCGCTGTCACCATGGTCTCGGGGATTATACTAGAGAAGATCAAGTGAATACATCAATCCAATACATAGAGGAAGGGGAAATATCATGGGATCACCCTAGATTAACATAGCATATGATCACAACGAAGATCATATCATGGGAGAGAGAATTGACCACATAGCTACTGGTAGAAACCTTAGCCTCGAGGGAGAACTACTCCCGCTTCATGGAGGGAGGAAGCAACGTCGATGGAGATGAATCCGGGGGCACTTCCCCGTCCCGGCACAGGAATTCTGTCCCCCTGAAACTTGATGGAGATGGCGGCGGAGATCGGAATTGCTTCTAGAGAAAAGGGGTTCAGAATCAGGGTTTCCTCCGCGGGGGTAAAAATAGGACCAAAGGGGGGCACCAGGGGGGCCACAGGGCAGCCAGGGGTGCCCGACGCGGCCTAGGGTGGGGCCGTGCCAGGGACCCTTCTGGAGTCCCTGTGGTGGCCCTCCCCTCCTTCCTTGGTGATTCCGGAAGCTTCCGGGGCACTGATTTTTTATACAATTTTTCCGAAATTTTTGGAGCACTTTTAATGGCCGGAAAACCTGAAATACAAAAACAGCAGAAAACAAGAACTGGCAACTGGGTGCACTGAGTTAATAGGTTAGTCCAAATATGCTCAAAAGTGTATGAAAGTTCAAGCAAAACATGGCAAAGTCACACAAAATATGCATGGAGAAAGGAGAAATTATAGATACGTTTGGGACGTATCAGTTGCTAGCATGTCACCATTGAAATAATGCTTGTTATCATTTACCTACTCAAGGACGAGCAGGAATTAAGCTTGGGGATGTTGATACGTCTCAAATGTATCGATTACTTCTGCTTGTTCTATGCATGTTTTGTGTGATATTGCTATGATCTAGATACACTTTCAAACATTTTTATCATATTTGGACTAACCTAATAACTCAGTGCACCCCAGTGCCAGTCCCTGTTTTCTGCTGTTTTTCTATTTCAGTTTTTCCCCATATAAAAGGTGCTCCAAAAATCCGGCAAAAAATCAGATAAAAATCAGCGTGCCGGAAGCTTCCCAAACCCCGAAGGAGGGCCAGGGGGCCACAACTAGGTGCCCAGGCGGGGGCGCCTGGACCCCTTGTGCCCCCCTGGCTGCCCCCTTCAGCTATTTATTTTCCGTCACGGGGATACTCCGAAGAGATTACCCTGTTTCGCAAACTCTCCTCTGTTCCGCCGCCGCCGCACTTCCAAGATCAGGAGCACTGTCAGGACCCTTCCCGGCACCCTGCCGGAGGGAGGATCGACCTCCGGGAGCTTCTCCTCCACCATGGACGCTTCCCGGATGTGCCGTGAGTGGTTTCCTTTGGACCATGGGTTCGTGGTCATTAGCTATGTGATGTTCTCCTCCCCTCTTTGTTCTTCATGGTTTAGACCTCGTGAGCTGCCCTACATGTTCGAGGCACATATGTAATTCTTCTGCTTTTGCTATGCTAAGTTTGATGGGATCTGATGGATTATGAGATTATGTTCAGATCGTGATAGAGTAATATATTTGGTTTTTATCTCTTATATTTTTGTTCCTAAGTAATTCTTGCATGTTCTCCGTTGCTGTTTATTGTTTGGCCAAGTAGTAGGTAGTGACTCCAACAGGGAACGTTATACTCGATTGTGTGTACATGCCCCCTGATGACACGCTTGAGTGACAGAAACATGAGTCTAGGGGATGTGCTGTGGCCACAAAGGGTAAAACAACGGTACTTGGAACCGCGGTTGCGAGGATTGTTTACTTTACACAAAGTTCTATTTAATGCAGTTGTATGTTGCTTTGGGTTTACACTTTGGGTGGGGCTCGCAACTTAATACTAGCGAGATGTTCTGGATAGATATCTCAAGCTGGATGATTAGTAGTAGATGCAGATGGATTTCGGTCTACTTATTTTGGCGTATCGCCCATGCTTATGAGCCTCTTCCTTTTTTATAGCATAGTTAGCATTGCGGTGCGTTTATAATCCTGTCAATTGCCCATCTGTAATTTGTTTACCTCGCATAGCAGTTTTATCGTATTTTGGGAGAGAGACATCACTAGTGAACATCACGGGACCCCGGTCCATATTCTCATCACTGTTTACAGGCTTATTTACTTTTCAGTATTTACTTTCAGTTGCTATCATTATCATTATCTCTTGTGGTTGATCCTTTGTAAACAACAAGACCGGAGAGATTGACAACCTCTCTGAACTTCGTTGGGAGCAAAGTTGATTGTGTTGTGTGCAGGTCCAGGTCAAGGAAGCAACGTTTGTCGTAAATGGTGCCATTGCTTTGTTGCCACCTACATATCATCGCCGGAGTCCTACGGGAGACAAACCCTATCCTCTAAATAGGGGAAATTTGCTGCAATCCTACATCTCACCTTCCACTTGGGGTAACCAACGAAGGGCGAGAAGCCATTATCACTTCCACGCCATCACATGGTAACCATAAAGGTGCAACTCAGGTATTCCGAAGGAATATGTTGAGGAGTTTGGATCAGAGCAGGATTTGTCCAGCCAAGTGACGGATAGGTACTATGAGCCCACTCTATGATATTACATCATAAATTTTACGCAAACGTGTGACTAGGTCACGAGTTTGTAATATCACAGGATGGGTAAATATGTTTGTCATTAACGAGGATGAACGAGGTATAGGATACTAACGATCAAACCTCGGACAAAAAAAATACCATAGTGACAAAGGGATTAGGACTCAACGTTAAAGGTTCAATCGATGAAGAGAAATTTGATGGAAGCACAGGGGCCATGAAGGACTGTAATGCCCCCGAAATCGGACTGTGTACAGTAATCATACACGCAAGGTACACGGCCGAGATCAAGGACTCGCGGCATGATATCACAACATAACTCTAATAATAAAAATAATACAAGTTGTATAATACAAGCCAGGGGCCACGAGGGCTCGAATACAACAACTCGAGAGCACAAAGTTAGCGAAAGCAATAATATTTGAGTACAAACACAAGAATACAAGTTTGCCTTAAGTAGGCTAGCACATACACTACTCATGTTCGAGGGGGGAACTCTACGATGAAGCAAGCACCGGGGATCTTCTGCTTCTAGACTCCAAGGCTCCAACGTCTGATCGCAGCAACCAGGTATATAAAACAAATGGGGGAAATAAAGCAAGGGTGAGTATCTAGCATACTCAGCGAGACGTAAACCCAAGATACTAAGCATTTATGCATTGGTATCAAAATGGAAGAAGAGGCTGTATAGTGGACTGTAAGACATAAATACCAGGGTAAGAGGGAAGAAGCTAGGCCTATCGAAGACTAGCATCTTCAGTCGGTTCTTAAAGCACAAGAAGAGATTAGCCAGCAATTATATATAAAGCATAAAGTAACAATGCAGCAGAAGTTGCTGCAACATTGTATAATAGTAAGTTGTCATAATTATCAATGCCTCCGAGATCCCTTCCTCGGCTTCCCCGCGAGGAAGAAAACCCGGAACCATCAATTTACTCGTAATAGTTTGTAGTAGTAGGATCTGGCTTCAGCATAAAGCGTTCTATTACCGAGGACACGGTTATTCGAATAGATTATCATCCCTGCACGCTCGGATCTCCAGGGGTGGCGTACACCTTGTTAGGGAATGCCCCACCAAGGCTATACGACATGACGTAGTCCTACCTAGAATCATCAGAGAGGTACCCCCCAGTCTACATCCTAAGCGCAAGGGGGTCTTGGGCCGTCGTCCCTCGCACTCTGGGTCGTTGTGAGCAGGGTTGTGATCACCCACCACCTCTATCATGGGTGGGCCGATCTGCCGTGCCATAATACTGAACTTGACGTCTTTCAGAGCTTTCGATAGAATGTACGCCGCCGAGGGGCCCACACCCATTATCCTGCGTGGAGGTAGCGCGTATAGGGCACGTCGACTCACTCAAGTCATCCACCTGACCCATTTAAGCATTTTTATTATCTCGCGGGTCAACTGTTATCGTTGTCTCGACTTATTAACACAACAGACAACGAACAACAGCTAGGACCACCGCTCACCGGGGCTCGTCCTTTCATCCCGTCAAAGCACGCGGTTACCAACAAGGTGAAATGTCTCCTTACCTTATCTCGCATGTGCTCCTGGAGGAGCTCGACTTTCGTGGTTTGGTATCTCACGTCCAACGATCAAGGACCAGGCCCACGATGGTATCTGCATGTCCTGCCGTCCTGATACAATACCTCTCGCGGGTACCGTTGGGTCACCCGACTACTTACCTTTAAGGACACCAGGTGATTCAGGTTCCTACCATCAAGTGAAACCAGGAGGAATCACCCTCGACGGTACACTTGAAGTGGTTCGACAGAGATGTCGTGGAAAAGTCACGACAGATGTCCTCATAGGAGAACTTAGTGCGGGACCTTTGCTGTGAGACGAATACGAGGAAGGAGTCGGCGAGATCACAAGATGCGAGATTTACCCAGGTTTCGACCCCTCGAAAGGTAAAGACCTACTCCTGCCTTTCAATTGTTGAGTGTCGAATTCTCGAATACAAAGATGCGGAATCGCTACCTCTGCCTCGAGAAGATCTAAGTTGAGTTGTCCTTTTGGCTCCCCGGGGTGCCGGCTTATATAGATGCCGGGTCCATAGGATTACAAGAATCCGACTTCCAGACGAGACGGGACCCTAATCTAGTTACAAGTAGTATCCTTGTCTATCAAGGTAAGTCCTATTCCTTCTATGGTCTTCGGGCTTCATGTTGGGTGCGACCCGGTCCAGAAACCGGGTTTTTATTTTGGGCCTTCCATGGGCTGAGTCGGCCTGAGTCCTTTGCTATGCCGGGTTATGGTCTTGGTCCATCCCCCCGACAAGAGACATCAGCGGGAATGAACTAAAGTGGAATATCCTTGTATCACCCCGACGGTGCTTCGCTATCGAGCCGGCAACGAGAGTTAAATACGAGTCCATCCACTCGTATGTCAAACTTGAAGCGACTCGGCAGAGTGTCGCTGTTGTAGGTTCCCTTGGGAGTTTGCTCTGTATCATACCTGTTGCTGCAATTTAAATCATCCGTGTTCCACGTTCACTCCGCAGAGTGATCGTGGCCCGATTAATAAACCTAGTTGACTAACATTGCGTAGGGCTAACTGCTAAATATTATATTTATATACTAGGAAACATAGGATAAGGAAGGTACATCGAGGGGCGACAATGACATGCTATGCAATTGAATAGGAATGTAACATAGCAGCAGCAATGCCTAGTGCAACAGATAAATATATATAGATAGGTGATATCTGGGAGAGGTGAAGGGGCACTGCTTGCTTGGAAGCTCGACAGTAGGGGTATGGTCGTCGACGTAGTAGTTGTACCCGGTGGTGTCGTCAGTGGCAGTATCAGGTCTACCAAAGAAGGAAGGGGGAAGAAAAAATAAATACACGGCAATAATAGCAACATAGATGAAAGGCATGGCAATACATTAACTGGAGGTCAACTAACGCGGTGCTACACGTTGAAGACGAAACGGGAATTCAACTGGCTATTTTACTGGCTCCGGGTGATTACCGGACAGAAGATCCGAAGGGGGGAAAGTCTCGGGTTCGGTATGTTCGAGGGGGTGGTAGACATACGGATAGCGTGCTTGTATTCGTTGTATTTTTCCGAGCAACTTTCATGCATAATTTATTTTTATCTGACTTACGGTTTAAAAGATATTGATTTTCAAAGTTTTATTAATTTTGAAGCAGTTTTTGAATTTATATGAATTCAAACATAATTGGTTAAATACTCTTATACCCAGACCGAGCCAGCCACAGTCAATGCCATGTGGGGACAGTGGGGCATAGTCAATAGTTGACCAGTCAAGGTTGACTGGTCAACAGGGTCAATGTGGGCCCAGGTGTCATCGTGTCATTTCTGGATTTCTCTGGAATTTGGCTAAGTCTGGGAATTTCTGTCTTAAACATCAATTAGTTGTTTTCGAAAGGCTACGGTTTTGGTTATGCTCATCCTATGAATTTGTGCCTTATACCAAACTTCAGCCATTTTCTGTGATCTACAAAATAGTATAAAAATAATCCATATTAGAGTTTATTTACTTGATCAAAACTTTGCTTAAAAGTGCTACAGATTGTTAGCTACAGAAATTGCTAAGTTTAGCCAACTTTGAGTGATGATTGCATCTAATCTACAACTCCAATGGGGTTGCAACCTACATGTATTTTGCACTACATCAAGTGCACAATCATGCCAATCCCTCAAATGGCATGACAGATCCCCACATCTTGTTCATCAAAAGCTATAAAGTAGCTATGACCCTAAACTGTCTTTCTGGCATTTTTATGTTGACAGAAATGTGTGTTTTGTGATTTTCATAGGAACTAATCCTTGCATTTTCTGAACTTGGTCCAATGGAACAAATTGCAGCTTGATACTTCTACTTCTAGTTCATATAATTTTGGGAATTTTTAGGGCATGTTTGTTGCTGTTTTGCAGCTGGTTTAGTTGTTTCCAAAAGAGGCATTACAACAACAACAAATATAGAGCAGCAGCAGCAACAAGTAAGCAGCATAGTAGCAGTCGTGCACGCACACGGCCATGGCGGTGGTCATGGCTGGCAGCAGCAGCCAGCAGGGCACGGGGGTGCGCGCCCATGCGCAGGCGGACGCGCGCGCGCACTGAGGCGTGGCCAGGCGCAACAAGGGCACTCGCGGGGCGCGACCATGGCCCGCATGCGGGGAGGCTCGGCCAGGGCGGCCGGACACATGACCGTCAGGAAACGGCAACGTACGGCTTGAATGGAAAGGCGAAATGGGGAATCGATCGAGAGGCTCACGAGGGGGCTCGTGGACGAGCTCGCCAGTCTGGAGTGCACCGGTGGTGGAGATTGCTGGCAATGGCCGCGGTGTCCGTGGTGGAGGATGGAGACGATGGCGAGCGTACGACGTGCCCCGGGTTGATTCATTGGGTGTAGGCGAAGGAGACGACGATGGCGGAGCTCCTAGACATCTTCTCAAGTGGTGGGGAGGTCGGTGTCCGCGATGAGGACAACGTTCATGGTGATGCCAGCGATCACTTCCTCGAGCCCGAGCTAGATTTGGAGCCAAAGAGGAAGGGGGCGAAGGGGGATCGTGAGGGGATTGGACGGATGAGAGTTAGGGTTTAGGGAGGGCATCCTTATAGGCCGAGGGGGTCGACGTGGAGGCCATCCATGACAATGGCGCCGTGGATGCACACCACGACCCCCCTCCGCCTCCTGTAGCGTGAGGTAGGGGAAAGGGGATGGGGTGGGCTAGGCCAAGTGGTTGGGCCTTGCCCTCGGCGTAGTATAGCTTTTGTCTTTTCTTTCCTTTTTGATATGCTCACATCTCTCTGTTTTATTTTGTTTTGCCAGCAATTTGTTTTGCAAAAATGTTCCACTGGTCTCAATGTCTATATTGTGCTATGTTTCACTGTTAGAGAAAGTTTGGGGCAGAATAAAATTCAATTGACTTTTATATAAATAAAAAATGATTAAAATGGGCTATTTCAGCTATTGTTTGGTTTGTTTAATATATATAAATATTAAGTATATTAAATACACATTGCTTTAGTATCTTGACCTACTAAGTTTTAGGCATTTAATAAAATAGGTTTCACAATTTTTGGTTAAGGTTTATTTTCTACTCAGATCTTGGTAATTCAATTAAGTTTGAAATTGCATAGGACATGATCAATGTTGATTAGTGACTTGTTAAACCCATAGAATTGTAATTAACAAAAGATTATTGTTGCTTGACACTGAAGGTGTTACAAGGACTGTAACTAGGTCCCACCTGATGGTCATTGATTAGAGAGGGTCTCAATTACGTCTGTTGTTGTCCCAAACCGTAGGATGTCACACTTAAGAGTATGCAATGCATTTAGGATATATTCGAGATCACCGAAGAAATAAGAGAAAACTTTAAAATTGTTTCGGAGGGGTGTCGGTAAAAATTATGTGATTCCGAGTTGTTCGGAAAATTATTTAGATATGTTTTAGTATTTAATTATATAAATTAAATATTAAAATACAATTTAAATAATTAATAAAAAAGTGCACCTTTTATTTTTTGAGTTTTCTTTAAAAGAAAGAAAGAAGAACAAAAAGAAAAAGGGGCAAGTGGCGCCATGGGCCATGGGGCCCATTGGCCACCACATGCACAATGGTCGCCGGCCACATACATGCCCCATGCGTATGCACACCACGACTAGAAATTGGTAATAGTACCTCATTGCTAGTTGTAGCACCCAATTTTCCCTATACATAGATATGTAGGGTGTATTATTTCTACATTAGAAAATTACCAGAAAATTTGAGAAAAATACAAAAAATATCTATAGATCTCCCTCTATTTTTCCCCTAGCTTCGTTGGGTTCTCCTTGTTTGGACCTTTTACTAGGTTGGAGGTTTCTCCAACATACAGACGCGGTCGTGCTGCTGGAGTCGAGATCCGAATCTATCCTTTTCCATTGCTTGTCTGTTTTGGAGCCCGGGGGAATGTTGCTTACATTGTATGCGTGTGAGACTACGAGGTGATGCACGTGGGACGCTCCTTCATCGTCGAGGTCATGGAGCGTACATTTTCACCGACAGCATTCCGACGGGGACGTAAACCCGTCATTCGTCCTCAAGGACCGGGTGGTTTCTGGAGTAGTGTGATATTTCACAAACGTATCTATAATTTTTCTTGGTCCATGCTAGTTTTGGTGACATTGCTATATGCTTTGATGCAACTCTATATCATTTACAACTTATTTGGACTAACCTACTGACTTAGTGCCCAGTGCCAGTTTCTGTCTGTTTTTGTTCGTGCATCACAAAAAAAGGTGAAAAATAAAAGTGCTCAGAAAAATCCAGAAAAAATCCTAAAAAGTATCCAAGTCAGAAGACCCCAGATGCCCGAAGGAGGACCGGAGGGGGACCCCCCCCCCCCCCCCCCCCCCCGCCCAGGAGCCTTCCTGGCATGGCCAGGGGGTGGCCACGCCACCTGGCCTAGGGGGCCACCTTCCAGGTCCCCCTTTGGCCTATATTTACTTCTCTTCTGAGAAATCCCCCGGGAGAACTCCGCCACGCAAAAATCCCTACTGTTCCGCCGCTGTGGCAATTCCGATGTAGGGATCGCCTAAAAAACATGTCCCGGCACCCTGTCGGATGGATAATTGACCTTCGAAGGCCTCTCCAATCTTGTGCTTTAATGTTCAGCCCTTGTGAGTTGCCTATCATGATCAAGACACCTATATATTAATTCCTGCTTTACTATGTTGTATTTGCTGGCCAATGGATTATGAGATTATGTTCAAATTGTGATGCGTAATATATTTGGTTTACCTTTTTATTTTACTTCTTGTGTAGTCTTGCATGTTCTCCGTTGTATTTTATTTCTTTGGCCAAGTAGTAGATTGCAACTCCAAGAGGGAGCGTTATGCTAGTTAATGGATTCGTGCCTCCTGATGTCCGGCTTGAGTGATAGAAACATGGGACTAGGGAATGGCTATTGCCATTAGGGGTAAAAAACGATGCTTATGACAACGTTTTATAAGGATTGCTTACATTATGCATAGAGTGTTAAGGCAGTTGTCTGTTGCTTCGAACTTATAATTTAGTTGGAGTTCGAAACTTAATACCAACGAGATGTTCTGGATAGATATCTCAAGGTGGATGATTAGTGAGTAGATGGTGATGAATAAACGGTCTAATCATCTTGGCGTAATGCTCATATGATTGAGCCTCTTTGCTTTCAAGTAGCATAATTAGCATTGCGGTGCGTTCATAATTTTGTCAAATGCCCAGCTTTAATTTGTTCACCCAGCATAGTTGTTTACTGTCTTTTGGGAGAGACACATCACTAGTGAAAGTCATGGCACCGCGGTCCATATTTCCACAATAGTTTACACCCTCACTTTTACTTCTTTATTTCCTTTCAGCCGCACAATTATTATTTCCCGTTGTGTTTGATCCATTGTAAACAACATGGCCAGAGAGATTGACAACCTCTCTGAACTCGTTGGGAGAAAATTTATTTGCGTTCTTGTGTGCAGGTCCACGTCAACTCGCCATCAGCTACATCTCTGGAGCCTTTGCCACCTTCTTGTGATCTTCGGGATTCTACTGGAGACAAACCTTGGTATCTTCATCAAGGGAAATTTACCACTGTCTGCATCATAACCTTCCACTTGGGGTAACCAAAGAGAAGGTGTTATCAACACCCATCATCGTGCAAGGATCCATGCGGCATCGAGGATCGACGAGTACGACTACGTCAACCAAGTTCATGCGCGAACGTTTCCCGCTTAACGGACTACATACGGGTATGTTACCGATTTCCCTCCGTTACTTACATCAGCATAGCATCGGTCCTTGGGTTTAGGTCGCGTAGCTATAATTTTTTTTGGTTTATGCATCGTAGCCTCAACATGAAGTATATGGTTAAAAATTGTCCCACTCATGGACTAAATACTTGGATGGTCAGCCAAACCTTTTATGCAATTTAAAATTTCTCTTCGCGGAATTTGTTAGGATCGGCCATTGGAGGTAGCTTTATCTCTACTACCCTTGGTGTCGGGGGACTGACCTTAGTGTAGGGTCACCCAAGTGAAACAACCTTTCAAGATGAAGTGCGGCCCATCTGAGAAAGTCCGAGTGCGATCGGGCCGATCTGATCTGTCCAGACGCCAAATGCCCATTGGGAAGCAGTCGGCCTCCGACTAAGCACAATCGACCCACCTAGAGATCGGCTCAGCCGAGCCCCCCTGCAAGAAGCAAGAGTTGACCAAGGGCCGTATGGGCACACCCAGCCCGAGGTCATTCATAGGCGATCCTGAGAGATCCGCATGGCAGACATCAAAACTACCTCGCCGACCTGTCAGCTGCATGATGTTCCCTCGACACGCCAGACTGACAGGACGATGGAAAATACAGGGCTCTGAGAAAGCCACATTTCTATTCATAGGGATCTCAGGGCTGCAGGCTACAAGTTTCTTAGGACAAAGTAGGCAAGCCGCAAGTCTACGCCTAGGCAGCCGGCGGGATGCTGTCGGCGGGCCTCAGCAGAGTCCAAGAGGTTTACAGCGGGGTCCCTCCTCACTGTGTAGTTACCATTGTAACTCGTGTTCATGCTATAAGAACCCCGGGAACCCCTCCGGTGAGAGGGGCGATCCGCATTTAATTCATTCCACCCAGTTCACAGAGATGCAGGAGAGAGCATAGCTCTAGGCCTTCTCCTCCTTCCCCTGATACATCTCAAGGAGCATTCATTGTAGCCCGTGTTATTTCTCATAGTCATCTCGGCATGAGTAGGGGTTTTATCTCTGAGGAGAGCCCTGAACATGGGTACATCGCGGTGTCTCAATGTTCTTGTCCCCACTCTTGCTTCCGGTACCATCAACATCAACCTCGGGCCTTTCCCCCTGTTTAGCCATCCCCATGGCATCTGCCGTCACAATATGACAACAGTTTCCGCCAACCATGGGGCAGGCTGAGGCGTCGACTGGAGTTTTGATCCGGACGGGACCATCCTCTTCATCGAGCACGCGCTTTGCTTCTGGCCTGGTTCTCATGTACGGGGCATTCCACTACGCCATTAACAACGCCTCGCAGTTCGGGGAAGGAGCACCCTTGCCGCATGGCATCATTCTGCCTTTCGGCAACCATCACGTCTTCATCGCGAGCGTCTCCGATGAGTACCCCAAGGAGGTACGAGTTTTCTTCGGGGTCACAGATCCGCTGCCTGCCATCGACTGCTCGGCAGTAGCAGACTGCTCCGTTTCACGCATCTACGTGGAGGTCATGATGACTGGAACTTCACCCAGTCATCACAGCTCCACCAACACTGTTGCAAGAGCAGCAAGAGCAGACGCATGGGACACGCAGGACATCCTACACACGCCGCTTGAGGTCAGCGATGATCCGGCTCTGGCTCACACCGAGTTGGAAAAGGCACGCCGGCACCTGGCCGAGCAGGCAAGAGCAATCGGCACTGAGAAGCGCCGGTTGGAGGACACAGTGCGGGAGTGCAACGCTGCACATGGAATTGTGCCGCGTGTGATAGAGCCAACAATTCTGGAAGATCTTCGCACCTTTGGCCGAGATGTCAGCAGGGAGCTGGCTGGGAATGAGCAATTGGTGGCATCCGGCCTTATCCCACATCTAGTATATAGTTCTCCTGGAGGAAATCTAAGAACCGCCAAGCAGATTGCGGGCGAGCTAGAAAACCTAGAGGGTGACGAGCTGAAGGAAAGGACACGCCGAATGCGTGAGCTTCTAGAAGAGGCAAATCAATAGAAAGCTGCGACTGAGCCACGTCCACACCCTGCAAGATCGAGGTTGGCTCCCCACCCATCTGTTGGTGCAAACCAGCAGCAGGTCAGAGCACCTCGGCACCAGAGGGAGGCATCGCCCAATGGAGACCGAGCCTGCAACCGTAGAACTCAGCCGCCTGCGCACAGTCGGAAGGGTGAGCCTGCGGTTAACAGTCAGCGTGAAGAGCATCCGTCCAGGCCTGCAATTAGTCAGCTCTTAGGCCCTCAAATGATTGCAGAAAACATCGCACGACACCACATCGAGCGACTGACCAAAAATCTACAAGAAGAAGAAGGACCAGCCGATCCAGAGTGCTTCAGAGGGCGGATTCGATATGAGCAGTTCCCCAAAGGTGTCATCTTGCCCAGGAACACCCCAAGTACAACGGATCAGTCAAGCCGGAGGATTGGCTGGTGGACTACATGACCCCAGTCGGCATCGCCGGTAGAAATCGGCGTGTGGCAGTCCGCTATGCACCTCTGATGCTCCAAGGATCAGCTCGGTCTTGGTTGAATAGCCTCCCCGAAAACAACATCAACTGCTGGCAAGATTTTGAGGATGCATTCGTGCGGAACTTAACATGCACCTATGAGCGGCCAGGTTTACCTCGAAATCTTGCCCTGTGCGTGCAAGGAAAGGATGAGCCTCTCCGCGATTATCTCTCGCGGTGGGTCAAACTCAGAAACACCCGCAAAGGCGTACATGAGATCCAGGCCATCCAATACTTCAATGACGGCTGCCTGGACGGATCAATGTTGAAGCACAATCTGCTCCGCAAGAACATCAAGTCACTAGCTGAGCTCACGAAGATTGAAAACTCTGTCATTGTTTCCGATTCGGCAATGCGACCCATTCGGCTCGGCCCTAGCGGCGTCCTCCAGGAGCAGTCGGCCGGGCTGCAATTGGCAGACGCATGAGGTTCACGGCCAAGTCGGCGTGATTGGTGCAAGAACAACCGCAACAGAAAACAACAACTACTTCAGCCCCAAGAGGAAGGATGAGCAGCCGGATGCTCAGTACGCCAGTCAGCAGGTGGCCATTGTGCAAGACCGAGAGGCACCAAGGGCTACGGGAGGCAGTCGACGCATGAATCCTAGAGAGAAGATGTAGTGGCTGGGAAACCCCAAGTACACCTTCGAGGACATGCTGGACCAGCCATGCAAAATGCACAGTGGACCTGGCAAGCCCGCAACACACTCCACTCGGCAGTGCCACTGGGCAAAGCGTCTGATGCAGGGCCAGCAAGGACTCCCACCTCCACCCCAAGGACCACCAGCACCACCTCCAGCTCGGAACCAGTATCCGCGCCAAGATGCAGTGCACATGATCTTCACCAGCGAGCTGGATGACAAGGGCAGTCGAAGAGCCCTTGATGAAGCAGTCAACACCACCATTCTAGCAGTCCCCCAGTACTTGCACTAGTCGGACAACCTTATCACATGGGGAAGGGAGGAAGATCCGGGCCTGCTGCTGAATCCAGGCAGCTATGCACTAGTAGTGGATGATGTCGTGGCACCACCATGATATTCATGCTGATTCACCCGTACCCTCATTGATGGAGGCAGTGCCATCAACATCCTCTACCGCGACACCATGATCAAGATCGGCATCAGCGAAAGTGAGTTGCAGACCGGTCGGACCATGTTCCATGGAATATTACTCTAAGTGGCACACCGAAAGAGCTCCGACTAGTAAGAAGTTAAATTATGTTGCGGAGATCTCTACTTTGAATGATAGTATCGATATGATTATGTCTTTGCTTTACAAAAAAGCTTCTCTTGATCCTTGTAATGTTTCTCTGAATTCTTTGATTGTTCAAGACAAAGAGCAAGTGGATGTTAACTCTACTATCAAGAAGATGGTTGGAGAGATCGATGATTTTCTCATTCTTTTTAATGATAATTATGTTCCCATTGATTTTCTTCTTATGGACATTAAATTTGATCATAATTGTCCAATTATTATTGGAAGACCTTTTCTCCGCACCGTGGGTGCCATAATTGATATGAAAGAGGAATTATAAGATTCGAATTTCCCCTTAAGAATAGCATGGAACATTTCCCTAGAAAGAATATGAAGTTAGCTTTTGATTCCGTTATATGGGCTATATATGCTTTTGAAATTGATAAGACTTGATCTTTGCATCATGCCTAGTTAAAAGGCATACAAGAAAGAGCTTATTAGTCTTTTTCTTAACAACTTAATACCAGCGAGATACTCTAGATAGGAGTCTCAAGGTAGACTTTTAGAAGTAGATGCAGCTGGATAGCGGCCAACTTACCTTGATGTAGTGCCTACATGCTGTGAACCTTGTGCTAGGTGTGCATAGTTAACATTGTGGTGCGTTTATAATTATGTCAATTGCGTAGCTGTAATCTATTCATCCAGCATGTTTATCGTCTTATGGAGAGACACCACTAGTGAAACAGTGCCCCTCGGTCAATCTTCCACCATTGATTACAATCATTTGCATGCATTTACGTTTTTCTTTCTTTTGCTTCCTGCACTTTTTACTTTTTATTGCTCCGACCACGCCATACATTTAATCTTTTCGTAAACAACAATACGGGAAGCTTGATAACCTTCCTTGCTCGTTGGGGGAGAAAATTCTTGTGTGCAGGTTCACGTTTGCTCGCGACCAATTTCTGGTGGCGGTGAACACCTTCTTGAAGACGTTGATATCTTACTGGGTTGATAACCTTGGTATCTTAATCGAGGGAAATTTACTACATGCTACATAATACCTTCCACTTGGGGTACCCCAACGAGTGTGTGAGATAATCCCCACTAGCATCAACGACAAACAAGAATACCACACCATGAAGCAATTTGAATAATCTGACCCCAAAAAGGATGCAAGAAAACTCTCTTACCGTGGATGTCCTGTCTTTTTTGCAAATTGAGCTTCAACGAAGTATTGGTATGAGGTTTGTCAAGAATTGGCATCAGTTTTGGTTTTGAGAAGTAATCCGCAAATGTTGTAGTGACTAAGGGAAACTCCAAAGCAAGGGTGCACTTGACCCGTTTGCGCTCGTTTGGGTCTTTGCGGTTAAAAATCGTAATCCAACGCACCGACACAAACGTATGCACGTTCGTTTTCCTGCCCGTGTCGACCCATTTACGGCCCAAACTTTGCTCGGGTTTGCGTTGCCGCAAACACGGAGCGGACGCGCGCGGTCGTTCATCCTTCTTCTTCCCTAGCCTACCTATCGGTCACACATCCACCCTCATTTCCCTTTTTCTCCCAAAACCCTCTCCTGTCCTCCCCATTCACTCTGCCATGGACGACACCCCAAATACCACCACATGTCATCACAACCGCCCATCCACAGTCCTCGCACAACCCGGCCGTTGAAAGAAATCCAAGAAGGAACCCATGTCCGAGGAGAAGGGCAAGCTCAGGGCCATGTAGTCGGCCAAGAGAGCCGACCGTTTGAAGGCTTGGGCTAAAAAAGAGTCGTCGCCACTGACAATGCTCTATCCATCGAAGCGAAGGCCGCACAAGTCATTGCCAAGAAGGAGAAAATCCCCTCAAAGTATTCGCAACATACCCTCCTCATGATGGGTTTCGATCGAGGTGAGTCGGTAAACTGACCATATTTGTCGCCGCTGCCATGGACACACCGAGCATAGGGTCGTTGGCTGCCCGTCCGCCTCATTCAGACTCGCCACACACGTCCATGGCACCACATACCATGCCTATAGTGTCCATCTTCTCCACCATGTCTCATAGAAACTCGCCGTAAGTGATGATGACACCTTCCTCCACTACCTCAAACACCACCTTGGACGACCAGTCCACTGAGACGCAGAAGAAGCGTCAAGGTAGACTTCTACAACAAGTTTAACCCACGCCCGCAACCTGTTTCACGAAACATCACTCTAGGCCACGGTCGATCACGCCCACTATACTGAGCTCCTCATGGAGTAGATCATCTTCGTGACCATACTGGCCATGATGACCCCGACGAGACCCAAATCTAGGAGGACCACCACCTCAACACTCAAGATGGCGCAGGGCATGACCTTGTTGACAACCATATCAATGGTTGTGGTCTTTGAGACAAATGGAAAGAAGGTCTCGGTCACTTCCATGGCCTTGGAAACCAATTTCAAGATCAAACCAGAGGTCAAGGTGATGAGCATGAAGATGGTATGGACATCAAGGAGGAGGCATATATTGTTTATCGATGAGCTCTATCAACAATCAAGTGCACAGAAGAGGAGGCGACAAAGCATTTACACAAAGACATTCATCACAGATGAAGACAAGCTTCTTTGTGTGACTAGGAAGGAGATTGGGCAAGATCCCAATACCGGCGCCGAGCAAAAAGGGTATGTATTTTGGACAAGGATTCATGTGTACTTTCATGAGCGGAGGTTGTTCCATCCAAACAAGTTTCAGAGCTCTCAAACCGATATGTTGCTTCAAAAGAGATGCATTCCTCCAGCAAGAATGCAACAAATTTTGTGCCACGCTTGAGAGCATCGAAGGACGTCCCTAAGTGGCCTAGGCGTCAAGGACAAGGTATGCACTCTCCTTTTTTTCATATGTGCATCTTCTTCATTGTTTCTCTCCATTGCACGTGAATACAGATTGTTGGCTTCCATTTGTAAGCCTTCCAAGCTTTGGATTTACTCAAGGCCCAACATGGCAAGAAACCATTCAATCTAGCTCAAAATTTGATGATGTAGGATAACTTGGGTATTTCCCAATGTCTATTAGTATTGCAAAATGGATGTTACATGCCTTTTTTTGTTATGTGCTCTTAAGTATTTTTTCCATGTTTAAAAGCGGGGAAAGTACGCAAATGAGATGGTCTTATGGAATTAACACGATGCATGTGCAAACATAATGGTGGAGTAAAACATTCGGAGCACAGAAATGTCAATGCTCAGGAAATAACACACTGTGTTAAAAAATAGTTCTTGCACAATCTGGGCAACAAACATTGACAAATACCCTTTGTTTATTCAACATTCACTTGTCACATATTCCATACCAAAACACATCTTGTCGTCGATATGTAACGGCAGATGCCATGGGGATGGCTAAGAGAGGGGAAAAAATCCGAGAAGAGTGCCGATGGTACCGGAGACGAGATTGGGCACAAGCACAGTGAGACACCGCGATGTACCCAGGTTTGGGGATCTCCGTAGAGATAACACCCCTACTCCTCCAGAGCGGTATAAGCAATAACTCTGGCTATAACGAATGCTCCTTGAGATGTATCAGGGGAAGGAGGAGAAGTCCTAGAGCTCTGCTCTCTCTTGCATCCCAGTGAAGGTGGGTGGAATGAATTAAATGTTGTCCATCCCTCTCATCGGAGGGGTTCCTGGGGTTCTTATGGCATGAACCCGGGCTACAATGGTAACTACACAGTAAGGGGGGGGGCTAGTAATGGCGTGGAAGTGATAATGGCTTCTCGCCCTTCGTTGGTTACCCCAAGTGGAAGGTGAGATGTAGGATAGAAGAAAATTTCCCCTATGTAGAGGATAGGGTTTATCTCCCGTGGGACTCCAGCAATGATAAGAAGGTGGTTTGGCAAGTGATGCGCCGTCTGAAAAGAATCACTTGCTTCTCCTGGACCTGCACACGACACAAATAACTTTTCTCCCAACGAAGTTCAGAGAGGTTTTCAATCGCTTCGGTCTTGTTATTTACAAAGGATCAAACACAAGGGATAATGATAATGGTAGCAACTGAAAGTAAAAACTAGAAAATAAATGAGCGTGTAAACAATGATGAGAATATGGACATGGGTCTCGTGATGTTCACTAGTGATGTCTCTCTCCCAAAAGACGATAAAACTGCTATGCGAGGTAAACAAATTACAGACAGGAAATTGACAGGATTATAAACACACCGCAATGCTAACTATGCTATAAAAGAAAGGAAGAGGCTCAAAAGCATGGGCAGTATGCCAAAATAAGTAGACCGAAATCCATCTGCATCTACTACTAATCATCCACGTTGAGATATCTATCCAGAACATCTCGCTGGTATTAAGTTGCGAGCCCCACCCAAAGTGTAAACCCAAAGCAACAGACAATTGCATTAAAAAGAACTTTGCGTAAAGTAAACAATCTTGCAACCGTGGTTACAAGCACCGTTGTTTTCCCCCTTGTGGACACAACACATCCCCTAGACTCATGTTTCTGTCACTCAAGCGTGTCATCAGGGGGCATGTACCCACAATCGAGCATAACGCTCCCTCTTCGAGTTACTACCTACCACTTGTCCAAAGCAATAAACAGCAACGGAGAACATGCAAGAATTACTTCGGAACAAAAATACAAAGATAAGAACCAATTATACTACTCTATCACAATCTGAACATAATCTCATAATCCATCAGATCCCATCAAACTTAGCATAGCAAAATCCGAAATATTACATATGTCCCTCGATCATGTAGGGCAGCTCACGAGGTCTAAACCATGAAGAACCAAGAGGGGAGGAGAACATAACATAGCTACTGATCACGGACCCACGGTCCAAAGGAAACTACTCACGGCACATCCGGGAAGCGTCCATGGTGGAGGAGAAGCTCCCGGAGGTCGATCCTCCCTCCGGTAGGGTGCCCGGAAGGGTCCTTACGATGCTCCCGATCTTGGAAGAGCGGCGGCGGCGGAATAGAGGCGAGATCGCGAAAAAGGGTTATGCCCTCGGAGGTTTCCCGTGACGGAGAATAAATAGACGAAGGGGGGCAGCAAGGGGGGCCACCAGGAGTCCAGGCGCCCCCTGGCCGCGCCAAGTGGACGCCTGGTCACCTGGTGGTGCTCCCCGGCCCTCCTTCGGGGCTCTGAAAGCTTCCGGTACGCTGATTTTTTATCTGTTTTTCCCGGATTTTTGAGCACTTTTTATATGGGGGAAAACTCAAATAGAAAAACAGCAGAAAACAGAAACTGGCACTGAGGTGGACTGAGTTAATAGGTTAGTCCAAATATGATCAAAAGTGTATAAAAGTGTATCTAGATCATAGCAATATCACACAAAACATGCGTGGAGCAAGCAGAAATTATCGATACGTTTGGGACGTATCAGCTAGCTGTAAGCCTCTCTACTCTGCTGGGCCCCACCGACCGCAGCCCGCCGGCTGCCTAGGCATAGACTTGCTGATGACCTTCAACTATAGGGGATCATTTGTAGCGTTTTCGATAAATAAGAGTGTCGAACCCAACGAGGAGCAGAAGGTATTGGCAAGTGACTTTGGTAAACAAATAGCTGCAGGAACTAAAAGATAACTTTTTAGGGATTTTTTATATAAGCAACAAGAAGGTAAAAGCAAGCAAAGTAAAAGGCAACGAGGAGTGGGAACTGGCCCGATCATTTTTTCAGAAGGATAGGCCTAGCAACTGAACTTATAAAGGCTAAAGCGTTCTTGAGGACACACGGGAGAAATAGTCATGTGCTTTCGCCATATTCCGTGTCGGTACTATGTGCCGTGTTGATAGGTGTTGAGTGGTGGATCTATGCTAGTGCACCCTCTAGACTAAGATAAGTGCACTCTTATGATTAAACACCTTGCAAGCATCCGCAAATACAAGATAGTAATTAAGGCAAAAGCCTAACAATAGCAATACGATCGTTGATCCATTGTTCCCTTGTGCAAAAGTGTGCAGACTGGGGTTCAGGTTTCTGTCACTCCGGCAACCCACCGTAAGCCTACTTTGTCCACAATGTATTCCCCTAGGTCCTTAACAAGGCGAAGTGTTGAGTGTTACACTCACACAACACCACTAGGAAAATAACAACACAACTTAAATATCAAACAACACATATTACTTCCACATCATATGACTACTAACAACTAGACTTCTCCCATGTCCTGAAGAACTAAAGTAACTACTCACAAAACATAAAAGAGATCATGATCAGAGGGGATAAATAGATGATAAACAATCTGGACACAATAATATTTCTCCAACAAAACTCAATAGCATTCATCACACGGCGGTAATCAACACCGGTAGAGTAGAGAGGATAGATAGTACGGATTAGAACACAAGATAAACTTGTGAGGTGAGATTGGATGGTGGTAGATATGGTGCTGATGTTGGGGATGATGTTGATGATGATCTCGATGATGCCCGTGACGATGGTGATGATGATGGCGAAGATCTCCCCTTCCGGGAGGTGTTCTCCCCGGCGGAATCTGCCCGCCGGAGATGTCTTTTCTTCTCTGTAGGTTTCCTCCATGGAGTGGCGGCGAAACTACGGAAACTCTCTCTGTTTTAGGGTTTTTGGTATATGAGGGATATATAGGCCAAAGGAGGGAGCCGGGAGTGGCCCCAGGGGTCCAGGTACCTTCCCGGCGCGGCCAGGGTGGGGGCCGCCTGGGCACCCTGTGGCCCCCTTCTCGCCCCTCTTCGGCGTGTCTTTGTTATCCGTCTGAAAAATACTCTCCGTCGATTTTCAGGTAATTTGGAGGTATTCTTCTTCAGCAACTCAGCGTCCACTTTTTACCACTGAATCCTGCGTCTGCTGCTTCGGCATCGGAAAGTTGCAAACTTTGTAAATTAAGGCAAAACAACATAAGAATGGAATCATAACATTTAATATATCAATGAATAAGAAATAATTACTATATAAAATAGTGATGCATTTTGGACGTATCAACTCCCCCAAGCTTAGACCTCGCTTGTCCCCAAGCGGTTACTGAGCTCGGTAAACCTGTCCACAAGTTTAGAGAGTGAAGTGTCGATAAATAGAATACATACAAGAAGCATCAAGGTTTCTTCATCAGACTCAAGCATCCTCAACAACAACCTCAACTCATAAGGCTCTCATGAGAAAGTAGTAACAATTATAATCAAAAGTAGAACTGAGAAAACTCATCAAATTATGGCAAACATATCCTTGGTCAAAGCACAACCAATAACTTTAACTTTTTCTCTTTCTAAATATAATGAAACAATTTGAGGTTTTGAAAGAACATGTTATTAGTCATGAAGTTCAAATGCTAACACAAAGGAAGATGTTTTCTCGGCAAAAGCTTTCGCAAGCAAATTACTTATCAAAAGATAATGTCAACAATGATGTGGCATGGCAAAACTTAATGCAGCATTATATGGATGAATCCTCATCGGCATCAAGTGTCTGTTCTCTTTGGGAAAAGAAAGAAGTAGGAAAACCGATTCAACATAAAAGTAAAGGAAAGGCCTTGTTAAAGGCAATCAGGGAAAATTTATGTGCTATCCTTAAATCAAACAGAATGAAAAATAAACTTTGGGAGGTGCATATTTTGTCAATGAGTGCTAATAGATAGCTCAATTACTTCTCAAGATGGACATATTTCGAGGAACGGATCCCAAGTGGGGACGATCACATCCCCTTACTCTCCTTTGTTTATCACTGCCAAAGTTTCTGATTTCTCATAGACCGAGCGTGAAGGAGGGTTTATTTGTTATATTATCTTTTGAGCTGGGCGCACTCATGCCAGTTCCTCCTCGTATTATGGGTTTGCAGATTAGACATGCAATCCCGGGGTAAAACTTGTCCAACTTAAGAAGATCATGAATTACCTACTACTTCCTCATGAGCTAAACAAGAGGCACAAAACAGAAGATTTTGAACATCTAAGGATAACACATAAATTCTATACTTATAGGAGTGGTAGGGGAATACCACGAATAGGAAGGTATGGTGGACTCATGTGGAAGATATTGGTTTCAGGGTATGGATGCACAAGCAGAAATCTGCTAGGAAAAAGGTTTGGCTAGCAAAGGCTTTGAGAGAACAGACAGTTGATGCTAACTTAGATGCAAAACATATAAAGCATAAACATTAAGGTAAGCATAACACATCAAGTTGTCTTCCTTGTCAACATAACCCTTCAAGCATAATAACATAAAGGTTTTGGCTATGTCGCTACTTGAGAAAACATGCATGTTGTCAAGACCAATGCTATGTTTGCGAAAATTAAATAAAGTTTTCAAGCCATACCTGATATAAGGTCAATACTCCCCATAAGAATCATCATATAAGGTCGATTGTGTGAAGAGAATACCGAGTGCAGCAAAGGAACCAATAGACTTCTCATTAATATTACATCATAGACAACTCCACACTCACGGATACAAACTCTCTACAGAAGGAGTGATAGACCTCAATGCAAACACCTATTTCATATAATAACTTCCCTAGACACGATATGACTCTACTTGACTCTAAAAGACTAAGATAAAGATAAAGATACCGGGCACTCCCCCAAGCTTGGAACAAGCTGAGGGGGTGCCATTACCCAAGGTGATTTACTCCTCCTTCCTGGTCATATTGGTCACGTAGTCCTCGGCGAAGCGCTTCCATGGAAGGTATTCTCCAGTCTCATAGGAGAAGTCGGTCTCCAGGATCCTGCAAGCAACACCCATACCCATGCGCATAAACCTTAGTTCATACTCATAGTTCTGGTGATGTAGATCATAAATTTTCCCTTGGATCTCTTAAATTCTTTCTTCAAATGCGGTGATGCTTTTCCTCATCTCCTTCATCTCCTTCTTGTAGAACGCCTTCAGATCGTTGATGAGGTCGAAGTTGGATTCAACACCTCGCTCGACCATCTTCTTGCACTTGAAGAATTCTTACTCCATCCCTTATAGCCTGTCCTTGATGCTCCCCTCCTTGACAGGTTCCTTCAGATCTTCTTGGTCAAGAACACCGTCCTCCAACCGAACGGTTTGAGGGTGCTTCTTCACCTCAGCGAGGTAAGGGTTGATGGCGTTGACGACGAACTTGTCCTTGGGGGAACTTGGGGAAGCCATGGCACCTAGGTCTAGCTGAATGATTTCCTCGCAGAAACAGCTCGAGAAGAAAACACGCAAAATCGAGAGATACGGTGCTGGGGCTATCCGGGCAAATATATAGCAAAAATTTCTGCAACATATGGAAGCAAACGAGCCCAAGTGGAGTCGGAGAAGGGCTCCGGGGTACCTAGGCGGCCTCCCGGCACGACCAAAGGGTAGGCCGCGCCAGGGGGGCGCCTGGCCCCCCTGGAGCTCCTCTCCAGATCCAATCAGGCTCTGAATTTTCTATATTTTGCAAAAAATCTTAATTTGGAACTTTTATGGCGGTTTCGCGATGTTTCCTTACCGTAATACATACCTTTTCTTATTATGTTCCTGCTGGTGTCTGAAACGGGTCTGCAACATGTTCTTCATGAGTTGTGGTGTGTATAATATTTACATTGACATTGACGGGGTCTCCCGCCATGTAATGCTTGAGTCTTTGCCCATTCACAACTTGAGGTTTGGTGCCATCAAAATTTCACCTGACCGGTAGACTTCTTTGATATGAAATGTCCCTTCCCATCTGGAAAGTAATTTACTTGGAGAAAACCTGAAACGGGATCTAAACAATAAAACTTTATCACCAACATTAAATTCACCTTTCAAGATCCTTCTATCATGCCACTTCTTTACCTTTTCCTTGAACATTTTAGCGCTCTTGTAAGCTTCACTTCTCCACTAATCTAGAGAAGTCAAGTTCATGAGACGCTTTTCACTTGCGAACTTTGGGTCAGCATTAAGCTCTCTAACAGCCCAGAAAGATTTATACTCTAATTCTAATGGAAAATGACAAGCCTTGCCATAGACCATCTTATACGGGGACATGCACATGGGGTTTTTGTAAGAAGTTCTATACGCCCACAAAGCATCTCCTAGCTTCTTTGACCAGTCCTTCCTAGAAATATTGACTGTCTTTTGCACGATCAACTTGATCTCTCTATTGGTGAGCTCAACTTGCCCACTAGTTTGAGGATAGTACGGGGAAGCAATTCTATGATTGACATCGTACTTTGCTAGAGCTTTTGTAAAATCTCCATGCGTGAAGTGTGATCCTCCATCAGTCATGAGATACCTAGGTACACCAAACCTGGGGAAAATTACATCTTTGAGCATTTTCAAAGATGTCTTGTGATCAGCACTCTCAGTGGGGATTGCTTCAACCCACTTAGTCACATAATCAACAACTACTAAAATATGAGTGTACTTGTTTGAAGGAGGGAAAGGACCCATAAACTCAAAACCCCAGCAATCAAAAGGCTCAATCACTAGTGAGTAATTCATAGGCATCTCATTCCTACTACTAATATTACCAACTCTCTGACACTTATCACAAGATAGAACATAATTTCTAGCATCTTTACAGAGAGTAGGCCAATAAAAACCTGATTGGAGAACCTTATGTGCGGTCCTCTCACCGGCGTGATGTACTCCATAGGGACTGTCGTGACATTGCTTGAGAATGTCCTTCTGCTCATGTTCCTGTATGCATCTTCTCGCGATCCCGTCAGGACCTTCTTTGAAAAGATGAGGGTTATCCCAAAAGTAGTTCCTCAAATCATGGAAGAACTTCTTCCTCTGCTGAAATGTTAAACCTGGAGGCAAATAATTTGCAGCGATAAAATTAGCATAATCTGCAAACCAAGGATCGGAGAGAGATTGTACTTTTACAACAACAAGTTGTTCGTCTGGAAAACTGTCGTTGACTGGGATGGGGTCATGCGGTATATCTTCCATCCTTGAAAGATTGTCTGCCACCGGATTATCCGCTCCTTTCCTATCAACAATCTATAAATAAAATTCCTGAAGGAGGAGTACCCACCTGATGAGTCTTTGTTTGGCGTCCTTTTTTGCCATAAGGTACTTAAGAGCAACATGGTCTGTATAATAATGACTTTAGAATCAACAATATAAGGCCTAAACTTATCACAAGCAAATACTACTGCTAAGAATTCCTTCTCAGTAGTAGCATAATTCTTTTGAGCATTATCAAGGGTTTCGCTAGCGTAATGTATAACATTCAATTTCTTATCAACCCTTTGTCCTAACACAGCTCCAATAGCAAAATCACTAGCATCACACATAATTTCAAAGGGCAATTTCCAGTCAGGTGGTTGTACTATAGCAGCGGTTATCAAAGCTTTCTTAAGAATTTCGAAAGCCTCCTTACAATCTTCATGAAATACAAAAGGAACATACTTCTGTAGAAGATTAGTGAGGGGCCTCAAGGTCTTAGAAAAATCTTTGAGAAATCTTCTATGGAAACCAGCATTACCGAGAAAACTACGAATACCTTTAATGTCCCTTGGATAGGGCATCCTTTCAATAGCTTCAATCTTCGCCTTGTCCACTTCAATTCCCCTCTCGGAAATCTTGTGACCAAGCACGATCCCTTCGTTACCCATGAAGTGGCATTTTTCCGAATTTAAAACTAAGTTTGTATCCTCGCGTTTCTGCAAAACTTTATTAAGATTGTGGAGACAGTGGTCAAAGGAAGTTCCATAGACGGAGAAATCATCCATGAAGACTTCCACAATCTCCTCACAGAAACCATGAAAAATTGCAGAGATACATCTCTGAAAAGTAGCAGGCGCATTGCATAAATCAAAAGGCATACGCCTGTAAGCATAAGTACCGTAAGGACACGTGAAGGTGGTCTTCTCTTGATCGGCAGTGTTGACATGAATTTGAGAGAAGCCAGAGTACCCATCAAGATAGAAAAAGTGGGTGTTTTTAGACAACCTCTCTAGCATTTGATCAATAAAGGGCAGCGGGTAGTGGTCCTTCCTGGTTGCTTTGTTCAACTTCCTGTAATCAATACACATTCTATATCCAATAACAACTCTTTGAGGTATTAGTTTATTTTTATCATTAGGAACAAAAGTCATACCTCCTTTCTTAGGAACACAATGAACTGGACTTACCCACCTACTATCAGCTATAGGATAGATGATACCTGCGGCTAGAAGCTTGAGAATATCCTTCCTAACCATGTCCTTCATCTTTGGGTTCAGCCGTCATTGATGATCAACAACTGGCTTAGCATCAGGCTTGAGATTGATAGTGTGTTGGCAAATCGATGGACTAATCCCCTTAAGGTCATCAAGGGTATAGCCCAAGGCAGCATGGTGTCTGCGAAGTGTCTCCAATAATCACTCTTGTTCAAATCTTGAAAGGTTAGCATTGATAATAGCAGGATAGATTTTATTTTCATCTAAATAAGCATACTTGCGCGTATCAGGCAATGGTTTGAGGTCAAACATCGGGTCTTCTTTTGGTTGCGCTAGGATCCCCAAAGGCTCAACTGGAAGGTTGTGCTTCAGGATAGCGGTTTGTCTTGTGAATATTTCCTCTAACTCATTTCTTTCCTGCATATGCATATCATTCTCGTGGTCTTCCATATATTGTTGCAAAGTGTCAGAACCGCAACTAGGGTAAGTGCTAGGGTTTGAGTGCCCTTTGCATCATGTGAAAAATTTAAAAGAAAATTCAAAAATGGGGAAAAGAAAAGCCCTGAGAAATTTAATCAAATGGCTAGATAAAAATCTTTTTCCAAAAATCATTCGAATGTTTGGAAAATTCCTAGAATTGTTGCTGATCATTGCAAAAGTGGTTTGGGGATTTTCCCATGCCCATGGAATATTCAAAAATTCAAAAGGTGCATTGGAAATTAAATTTAACTCCAATTTCAATTTAAATTCAAATTGTTTGATTTTCAAAAGTCACCAAAACTTATGAGTGGCTAGCTATATATGTTATAAGCCCACATAAAAGTTTTCATGATTTTATAAAATGCCTTGATTTTTTTTGGGGCAAAACAAATAACAGAAAAAGAAATAACAGAAGAAATATAAAAGAGGAAAACCCAGGCTTTCGGCCCAACTTAAGCCACCACAGCCCAGGCCCACCCCTCCTCTTGTCGCCTTCCTCCCCGCCGAGCCAAGCAGCACGGTGGCGTGCATGCCGTGGCCGCCGACTTTCAACCAAATATGAACTCCAAATTGGACAAATAATATATGAAAAATGATCAGCATAAAATTCTCTATCCAAATATGCAACTTTCAACCATGTTTGAGTTGATTTTAAAATGGGACCAGTAGCTTTTGCTATTTGGCTTAATTGGAATTAATTCAAATTTAATTCAAATGCAATTCAAATTTTAACCATTACAGTGCAAACATGATCACTTGAACTTCAGAAGCATATCACACATATGATCACATGGTTTCAAATGATCAAACAATTTTCAAATGCAAATTGGTTAAATTGAAATTCATATGTGGAGTTTGAATTTGCATCTCAAATGCAATACAGTTCATTTAAATCAAATGTACCACAAACCAGCACCATTCACCTCATGGACAACATAATTATGTGCTTGTGCATTCTATTACAATGTTGTCCCCCCTTGTTGATGATTGTTTCCGGTACCAGCTTTTCCGAGACGGTGATCACCCCCGAAGGAGAAGACCACCGTTAAGACCTGTGTATCGTCAGCAAGGCAAGCAAAACCCCATTGATCATGTCTATAAAATCCCAATTCCCTCTCAGTCTCGCATATGCATGTTTAGGAGATCACCTTGTATCGATTCTACCGCATAGTTGAACCCATATCCGATTGCATGACCTATCATCTTGTCACAGTAGTAAGCAAACCAAAATCCTAGCTGACATAGGAGTTGTTTGATATCATGTGGCCCCTGCAACTGTTACAGCTGATTGCATGCTTAGTGTTACAGTGAGGTTGCTTTTGATGTGAGTCGGGATGATAGTGAACATGGTGTTGATGAAAGTGAAACTGTGTTGGTGAATCCACCCTAATACAAGATGAACGATGAGAGGCTGTGTAGGAGTACACAGTGGGTTGTCTCGTTGAACACCGCCTTAAGCATCGAGTTCTTGTATGGTAATCCAAGACAAAGAGTACAACCACACATTGGGCTCACTGACCCCTCTCGGCCTAGTACATTGATCCGTGTCGACGTCCAGGAGTCACATTAGTTCGGGCTTTCCATTTGACATCTGCATAGAAAAAGAATGAAGGAATGGTTGCATCATATAGATATGTGAGTGCACCTGTGAGGCAGGAAAACCATCTGCCAAAGGTGGCGTCTCGGTCACTTACATTGTTTGAGTCCGTTTCGTTGATCCGGCCGGGCTCTCGAGCGGAGGCAAACTCAGATAGTCGACTACTGGAATAGAACGGTTGTGAGCGAAGTGTCATGGTGAACATCCTCGATGTCACCTCTTGAACGGTGGCGAGACCTGGCGGTAACCGATGGTCATGTGTGTGTAGCTTACACCCTTGCAAGGTTAACAAAACTATTCGAATAGCCGCGTCCGCGGTTAAGGACTACTTGGAACCTGTACCTGATTATTAGACAACTTGAATGGATACTTATAAAACTCACAAGATAAGCGTGAGTGCTATGGTGTGCTTCTCGTGGGGAAGTCGAGGAAGTAACCATAGTGGTGTATTGGTTGGAGATGTAGTGGACTCGTGTACGCTTCTTTTCTCAAGTCTGGTACTCGTAGTTGAGGATTAGCCAAGTCAAAGCTGGCACTTCTGCATGATGAAACCCCACCTCCCTTTACCTTGATACTTGAGCATGAGTAGTATAGATCTGATGTAAGTCTTGCTGAGTACGACTTTGTACTCACGTTTGCTTATTCTATGTTTTAGATGAGAACCCGGACCCCGATGGAGTCACCGACCTGAAGCTCGACGTTGACTAAGTTAGCATAGTCCCAGACAACAGTCTGGTCCCTCGTGGAAGGGCATGTTTGTTTACAAGGCTTCTCTAAGCCATTTGTTAAACTTGTCTGTACTCAGACCTAATTTGCTTCCGTTGTATGATGTAATGTTGATCACAGACATGTGATATTTGTATACTCTATGTATAAGTAAATAAAGAAGTACTTTGTAGAGTTATGTGATGATACCTGCTGTTCATACTAGGCATGTGTGCTGCGTGTATGTTTATAACATGCATGTCTTAGTATGGGTTTTCGAGACCTTAGTTGTGATCTGGCTGGCGGTCTTTTATACACCAAGTGGCCCTTATATGTGCGCAGCTTGGGGCATCGCGATGCGATTGCTCGTGACTCTGTCACGTGCACACTTTGTTGTATGATCGAGCCCGCCCTAGACCCCTACTAAGTGATCGGGCTGGAGTAAGTCTATGTAAGAGTTAGGATCCAATCGATAACATGGTTGAGGCGACTTGTCTATGAGTATGGGATTCACCACCCATAAGCATTTAGACTTGTGAGCGGACGTTGAGGACCCATTTCAGTTGATCATCCGGCCTGGATGGGATGCCCCTCACGTTTGAGGCTTTCCGAGAGCGTTCTGTGCTTGGCCTTGTCTGCTTAGACAAGTGGGTACGGCTCTCGGCTCTCCATGTGATTGTATCGTGACTGGAATTACATATGCTAACCCCGGGTCCCGACAGAAAGGATCATTAGGAGGAATAGCAATAGAAGCAATATTTTCAATAATTTTATCATCACTAAGTAAATCAGTACCACGAGGTTGCTTGGAAAATTTAGAAAAGTTAAATTCATATGGCTCACCATTGAATTCAACAGAGACTTTACCTTTCTTACAATCTATAACAGCACCACAAGTGTTGAGGAAAGGTCTACCAAAGATAATAAGGCAAAAACTGTCTTGCACTGAACCAAGTACAAGAATATCGGTAGGATACTTTACCTTTCCACATAGGACTTCAACATCTCTCACAATTCCAATGGGAGAGATAGTTTCTTTGTTTGCTAGATAAATGGTAACATCAATCTCTTCAAGTTCACAGGGGAAATCTCACCCATGATCTCCTGATAGAGCGAATAAGGAATAGCGCTAGCAATAGATCCGACATTGCAAATCCCATAATAGTTGTGATTTACTATCTTGACAGATACAACTGGTGTACCTGAAATTGGACTCTTATTCTTGGCTGTGACAATGTTTGTTGAAACGGCACAAAAATTTATCTCGAAATCTGAAACATCATTAGTAACTAAATCTTTAACCATCACAACTCGAGGATTGACCTTGATCAGGTCCTCAAGTCCGTCAGTTCTTCTCTCACTCTTATTCATTATGCCTGTCACAAAAGAGTGCTCCCTCACCCTTGTAGGGAAAGGGGGATTTTCATAGAAAACTGCAGGCAGAATAGGGTCAGCAACATTTATATCAATAGGTAATTCTTTGAAGGGTTTATGGTACTGAGCCTTCTCTTCTTTCGAAGAGTCAATGTGAGAGGCAATGTTCTTACAGAAATCAATCATAAGCTGGGAATCAAGACCAATCTTAGAACCAAAGGTATTAAAGTAATCCGTTTTCACATAGCTCTCAATGTAATCATGCTCATAATTTATAGCGGGTTCAATACCTTTGTCGATTTCCCAGTCTTCAGTATTCTTCTAGATCCTCTCGATGAGTTCCCACTTTTCTTCAATGCTTTTTGTTTGGAATACCCTGCTAGAGGAGGCATCCAACATCTCCTTATCCTGACGAGAGAGCCAGGCATAAAAAATTGTAATTATAATATCTTTGGGGAGTTAATGGATAGGACATTTGAACATTAGGGATTTAAGTCTCCCCAAGCTTGAGCGATGCTCTCTCCGTCGCGAGACCAAAAGTTGTAGATGTAAATCCTGTCTCGATGAATTTCATGAAGAGGGTAAAACCTTGTATAAAAGAGAGACATAAGCTCTTTCCAATTGAGTAGATGTGAGTTATCAAGGAGCTTATACCTATATGAAGATTTACCTATGAGTAGTACGGAGAATAATTTCTTCATGACGAACTCGAGTGACACACCTGCAAGCTTAAATAATGAACATAGTTGTGATAAATATAGCAAGTGTTCACCTGGATGTCTATCTCCTGCACAACGATTAGCTAAGACATGATCGATAATACCAGACGGTATTTTGTAAGGCACAATTTCAGTAGGGGTAGGAGTGACCACCACCGTCGTGGGGCGTTTCCCCATAAACAACGATCCAATAGTAGAGGTGTCCATAAGGACAAAAGCAGCAACAACAAAACAAAAACAGAAATATAAAAAAAACTTCCTTACCAGCTTCACTTACTAATAGTGCTACGCTCCCCAGCAACGGCGCCAGAAAACAGTACTTGATGACCCTCAACTGTAGCGGATCGTTTGTAGCGTTTTCGATAAATAAGAGTGTCGAACCCAACGACGAGCAGAAGGTATTGGCAAGTGACTTTGGTAAAGAAATAGCTGCAGGAACTAAAAGATAACTTTTTAGGGATTTTTGATATAAGAAACAAGAAGGTAAAAGCGAGCAAAGTAAAAGGAAACGAGGAGTGGCAAGTGACCCAATCCTTTTGTCAGACGGGTAGGACTAGAAACTGAACTTATAAAGGCTAAAGCGTTCTTGAGGACACACGGGAGAAATAGTGATGTGCTTTCGCCATATTCCGTATCGGTACTATGTGCCGTGTTGATAAGTGTTGAGTGGGTGGATCTATGCTAGTGCACCCTCTAGACTAAGATAAGTGCACCCTTATGATTAAACACCTTGCAAGCATCCGCAAATACAAGATAGTAATTAAGGCGAAAGCCTAACCATAGCAATACGATCGTTGATCCATTTTTCCCTTGTGCAAAACTGTGTGGACTGCGGTTCAGGTTTCTGTCACTCCGGCAACCCACCGTAAGCATACTTTGTACACAATGTATTCCCCTACGTCTTTAACAAGGAGAAGTGTTGAGTGTTCGACTCACACAACACCACTAGGAAAATAACAACACAAATTAAATATCAAACAACACATATTACTTCCACATCATATGACTACTAACAACTAGACTTCTCCCATGTCCTCAAGAACTAAAGTAACTACTCACAAGACATAAAAGAGATCATGATCAGAGGGGATAAATACATGATAAAAAATCTGGACACAATAATATTTCTCCAACAAAACTCAATAGCATTCATCACACGACGGTAATCAACACCGGTAGAGTAGAGAGGATAGATAGTACAGATTACAACACAAGATAAACTTGTGAGGTGAGATTGGATGGTGGTGGAGATGGTGCTGATGTTGGGGATGATGTTGATGATGATCTCGATGATGCCCGTGATGATGGTGATGACGATGGCGACGATATCCCCTTCCGGGAGGTGTTCTCCCCAGCGGAATCTGCCCGTCGGAGATGTCTTTTCTTCTCTGTAGGTTTCCGCCACGGAGCGGTGGTGGAACTCCGGAAATTCTCTCTATTTTAGGGTTTTTGGTATATGAGGGATATATAGGCCAAAGGGGGGAGCCGGGAGTGGCCCAGGGGTCCAGGCGCCCTCCCGGCGCGGCCACGGTGGGGGCCGCGCCAGGTGGCCGCCTGGGCACCCTGTGGCCCCTCTTCGGCGTGTCTTCGTTATCCGTCTGAAAAATACTCTCCGTCGATTTTCAGGTAATTTAGAGGTATTCTTCTTCCTCAACTCAGCGTCCACTTTTTACCGCTGAATCATGCGTCTGCTGCTTCGGCATCGGAAAGTTGCAAACCGTGTAAATTAAGCCAAAACAACATAAGAACAACATCATAACATGAAATATATCAATGAATAAGAAAGAATTACTATATAATATAGTGATGCATTTTGGACGTATTACTTGCGGCTTGCCTATCTTGTCCTGGGAATCTTCTAGCGTGAACCCCTATGAGTAGACATGTGGATTCCTCAGAGCCATGTCTTGTCTACCATCCTATAAGCCCAGTGTGTCGAGGGAACTTCATGCGTCTTACAGGTTGGCATGGTACTTTGCTGCCTACCATGCAGATCTCTCGAGATCGTCTATTAATGACCTTGGGCCGGTGCGCCCATCCGGCCCTTGTTCAACTCTTGATTCTTGGAGGGGGCTCGGTTGAGCCGATTGCTATCTGGACCGATCGTGCTTGGTCGGAGGATGATTGCTGCTCCCTGAGCATTCGACATCCGGAGTGATCAGATCAGCCCAATCGCAATTGGTCGTCCTCAGCTCGGCACAACTTCGTCTTGAAAGATTGTTTCGCTTGGGTGACCCTACCCGGGGTTCATTTCCTCGATAGTAGCCCCTGGAGCTGTGGAGGTCCCACGATTGTCCGGTTGCGGGGCCTTTGTAGGTTCCTTCCTCAGAATTCTTGATTGGTGTCATTTTTCCTTGCTTTTCTGCCCCCTGCATTCAAGCCTCATCGAACGCCGAGCTGAGTGCATCCGGCCAACCTGAACTCCGGGCCTCGCTGAACGCCTCGTGCCGAGCTGCCCGTGGGCGTGGCCGAATGCACCCCAACGGTTACCTTTGACCAAGCTTGACCATCCTACGTCTCTCCGGATTCCTCGTGAGCAGTGAATGCACCCTGGCCCACTGCCCACACGCGATACGATGTTGCCACAACTCTTGGGCCACGCACGCACGCCTCGGCTTTTCCACAGGATCCTTTGTGCCCGAAATGCTTGTGATGCCTTGATACATGCCAGATTGAGCAGGCACACGGTGCCGTGAAATGGACAGCTCAATCCCACACGCACCCATCCTCCTATAAGTAGGGGTGGGGAGGGGCCCGGCCTAGCTTCCGACGCCCATTGATCTCCTCCTACTCCCTTCTTCTTCCTCTGCCGCCGCCACCATTGCTGCGCAACGTCGCGGCGCCACCACCGCTCAACTTGCCACTCCGGCCACCATAGGTCCCCGGGTATCACCCCAACTCCCGCAGATCTCCTCCTCTGACAAAACACTGGATCCTGAGATGGCAGTGTCCCGCGGCCACTGGGAGGGTTCGGAGGTGACGGAGTACGACATCCTCCGTCTCTGCCGCGTGCTCAAGATCCCGGCAAACATCGAGTTTTGCGTCCCCAAGAAGGAGATCACACCGGTGCTGCTACCCGGTGAGCGTGTAGTCCCCGCTGCTCACTTTGAGCGTGTATTTGGAATCCCTGTGAGCACATTTTTTCACGAATTTTTGGATTTCTTCCGGATGCAGACACACCACCTCGGTGCCAATGCCATGATGCTGCTCTTAGCCTTCATGACGCTCTACGAGGGATACCTGGGGGTGAGGCCGAGCTTGGGGATGTGGAGCCGGGTCTACCATGTCAAATCATAGATGGTTGCAACCGGTGTCAAGCTTCCAAACTGGAAAGGGCCCGGTCTTCTGATGGTCTCCGAGAAAGTGATGACCGAGTACGGCGGAGCCGCCATTTACACCAGGAGAAAAACTAGTTATCCGAATCCCAAACCGCTGCAATCAGTGAAAAAATGGCTGTCGGGACCCGGAGTTAGCGTATGCAAGACTCGCTACAACACAGTCATATGGAGAGCCGAGAACCGTACCCACTTATCTAAGCAGACAAGGCCAAGCACAGAACGTTCTCGGAAAGCATCAAACGTGAGGGGCATCCCATCCAGGCCGGATGATCAACTAAGATGGGTCCTCATCGTCCGCACACAAGTCTAAATGATATGGGTGGTGAACTCCCATACTCATCGACAAGTCGCCTCAACCATACTATCGATTGTATTATAACCCTTACATAGACTTACTCCAGCTGAAAGGACGTGGATGTTGCCTAGAGGGGGGGGGGGTGAATAGGCGCTTAAAAACAATTACGGTTTCAGCTTGAACAAATGCGGAGTAAAACTTAACGTTTAATTTTCCAAGCAAGAAACCTAAATAAGCTAGGCTCAACTAAGTGCACCAACAACTTATACTAATCAAGATAAAAAAACTATGTGATAGCAAGATATATATAACAAGAGCACTAAGGCTATCACAAAGTAGGTGCACAAGTAAATAGGTTGACTAGATGAACAACCTATGGGACAAGCAAAGTACAATAATAAGAGCAAGCACAAGATAAACAATGTAATAAGCTTGCTCAAGGTAAGGGTAGAGATAACCGCAAGTGGAGCCGATGGAGACACGGATTTGTTACCGAAGTTCCTTCTCTTGCGAGAAGTACGTCTCCGTTTGGAGAGGGTGAGGAGCACAATGCTCACACGAAGCCAATGAGGGCCACCCTATTTCTCCTCACGCTCTTACCAATGCAAGATGCCGTGATTCCACTATTAGGACACTTGAGGGTGGTCACCGAACCCGTACAAATGGCAACCCTTGGGGGCGGTCACCGAACCCGTACAAATGCTCGGGGCAATCTCCACAACCGAATTGGAGGCCCCCGTAGCGTCCCAAAGCTTTCCACCACAATGATTGAGCTCCGTAACAACAAGCCTCTAGGTGCCAATGCACCCACGAGGAACAAGCTCTAGAGTGCCAATGCACTCAAGAGTAGCTATCTTCACAACTTCACTCACTACAAAGAATCCTTGGAGAGAACTCAAACCGATGCACCAAATGCAATGGCAAGAGCACACGAAGTGCTCAAGTCCCCAACTCTCAAATCCCACCAAAGCAACAAAAGCTATGGAGGAATATGAGAGGAAGAACAAGGAGAACACCAAGAACTCCAAGATCTATATCCACAAGGTTCACCTCACTTAGAGGAGAGATGGCTTGGTGGAGAATGTGGATCTAGACCTCCTCTCTCTTTTCCTCAAAAAGGAGCAAGAATCATAGGAGGAGAAGAGAGTAAGCAAGCTCAAAGAGGTCAACAATGTGGGGAAAAACTTGCACAAAACCGGTGAAGACAAAGGAGGAAGAAGACCCCCTTTTATAGTCTCCCACGAATCCAGCCGTTGGCAGCCCACCAACCACGGTACTACCGCTCGGAGAGCGGTACTACCGCACCGGGAGCGGTACTACCGCCCCACGGTACTACCGAAGCCCAGTGCCGTACCCACTACCGCAGAGTCCAGTGGACTTTCGGTAGTGAGTGCGGTACTTGCCCACGGTACTACCGTGGCACGGTACTACCGCACCGGGAGCGGTACTACCACCCCACGGTACTACCGAAGCCCAGTGTCGTGCCCACTACCGCAGATTCCAGTGGACTTACGGTAGTGAGTGCGGTACTTTCCCATGGTACTACCGTGGCACGGTACTACCGCCCCGCAGTACTACCGGGGGCCAGCACCGTGCCCACTACCGCAAAGTCCAGTGGACTTACGGTAGTGATTGCGGTACTCGCCCACGGTACTACCGTGGCACGTTACTACCGCTCCAAGAGCGGTACTACCGCCCTGGCAGAACCAGGGAGCCCGGGCCACACAACAGATGAACTCCAAATGAAACAGGCAAACCCTGAACTGCCACAACTTCTGCAAATGAACTCCGATTAAGGAAAACTCAAGCTTGATGGAAAGCTAACGAACAAATCTGCCTAATCACGACTGGAAATATTTAGAAGTGGCAAGGGAGAAATGTCAAACAAATAGAGGTGTGAAACCTCTAACCGAGACGACCCGACAAATCTCCCATATTGAAAAACATACGAGAAGACGCATATGAAATCCGTTTTCGATGAACAAGAGCTTGTCATGAAGAAGACCACAAGCTCCAAAACTCACATGGAGAAAAGCCAAACAAGAACCAATAAAGATGATGCCAAGGATGCAAAAGGTTTGAGCTCTCCACGAACCACTCGGCCTAGCCTATAACACGGTCTCCTAACTACTACCAAGAGACCGGTAAACTAGTCACCTATCTAGTCAAACCTTTGTCTTGCGCAAAATCCACTTGAGCTTGATGATGACGATCATGCCCGCCTCAAGTTGGATCATCTTCCTTGATTCTGCCAGCTCGATGAAGACTTGTAGATAGCATAAGTACCGTAGGGACACGTGAAGGTGGTCTTCTCTTGATCGGCAGTGTTGACATGAATTTGAGAGAAGCCAGAGTACCCATCGAGATAGAAAAAGTGGGTGTTTTTAGACAACCTCTCTAGCATTTGATCAATAAAGGGAAGTGGGTAGTGGTCCTTCCTGGTTGCTTTGTTCAACTTCCTGTAATCAATACACATTCTATATCCAATAACAACTCTTTGAGGTATTAGTTTATTTTTATCATTAGGAACAACAATCATACCTCCTTTCTTAGGAACACAATGAACTGGACTTACCCACCTACTATCAGCTATAGGATAGATGATACCTGCGGCTAGAAGCTTGAGAATCTCCTTCCTAACCATTTCCTTCATCTTTGGGTTCAGCCGTCATTGATGATCAACAACTGGCTTAGCATCAGGCTTGAGATTGATAGTGTGTTGGCAAATCGATGGACTAATCCCCTTAAGGTCATTAAGGGTATAGCCCAAGGCACCACGGTGTCTGCGAAGTGTCTCCAATAATCACTCTTGTTCAAATCTTGAAAGGTTAGCATTGATAATAGCAGGATACATTTTCTTTTCATCTTCACACGACCATTATCACCAAATGGTCGGCAAGCTCCAAGCATACGATATCTTCGTGATGCTCCTCTTGACCTTGCACACATCTACTTGACCAATCTTTGGATAGCTCCATGAAGAACACCTTGGTCAACAAGTAATCTTCATCTTACAACCTTGAAGCCACCATATGATCTTCAAGCGTTGCTTATGGACACACCTTAAAGTATAACTCAAGGAAACCATTAGTCCATAAAGATTGTCATCAATTACCAAAACCAAACATAAGGGCACATGCCCTTTCACCAGCCCGATCACTTAGTCGGGGTCTAGGGCGGGCTTGATCATACATCAAAGTGTGCACATGACGGAGTCATGAGCAATCGCATCGCAATGCCCCAAGCTGCGCACATCTAAGGGCCACTTGGTGTATAAAAGACCGCCAGCCAGATCACAACTAAGGTCTCGAAAACCCATACTAAGACATTCATGTTATAATCATACACGCAGCACACATGTCTAGTATGAACAACAGGTATCATTGCAATTCTCTACAAAGTATACAACTTTATTGATAACTCTTACAGAGTGCACACAGAGATCACGAGACCGTGATCCAACATTACAACAAGCATGCGGAAGCAAATTATGTCTGGGTACATACAAGTTTAACAAATGGCTTAAGAAGCCTTATTTAAACACAAGCCCTCCACGAGGGAACCAGTCTGCTGACTGGGACTACACTAGCTTGGTCTTAAGTCGTCGAGCTCGAGGAAGAATCCACCTTCGGGGTCAGTGGGTTCATCTAAAACATAGAATAAGCAAACGTGAGTACAAAGTCGTACTCCGCAAGACTTACGTAGGAGCTATACTACTCATGCACATGTATCAAGGTAAAGGGGGTGGGGTTCATAAGCAGAAGTGCCAACTTTGACTTAGCTAGTCCTGAACTACGAGTACCAGACTTGAGGTAAGAAGCGTACACGAGTCCACTACATGTCTCCAACCAATTACACCACTATGGTGCCTTCCTCGACTTCCCCACGAGAAAGCACGCCATAGCACTCACGCTTATCTTGGCAAGTTTTATAAGTATCCGGTTCAAGTTGTCTAATAATTAAGCTAAGCTTTCCAAGTAGTCCCTTACCGCGGACGCGGCTATTCGAATAGTTTTTTTAACCTTGCAGGGGTGTACCGCTACACACACATGACCATCAGTTACCGCCTTTGGCCTCGACACCATTCAAGGGGTGTCGGCGTGGATGTTCACCATAACTGTTACCTCATAGAAGATCTAGTCCAAGAAAGCCGCCTACCTGGGTTGGCTACCACTATCGTGAACCTGTCCGGTTTACCGAAGTGGACCCAGATGATGTGTGCGTGGTGCATAAGCCGGTCTCGGTTGAGCCGTTCTCTCACTTAGCAGCCAGGCCACAAACCTACCAGAACTCCGAACTACTGTGACATCTGGACATCGAAAGGGATGAGTTAGTAGGTTGAGAGGGGTCAGTGAGCCCAATGTGTGGTTGTACTCTTCATCTTGGATCACCACACAGGAACTCGGACTTAGGGCGGTGTTCAACGCGACAACCCACTGTGTGCTCCTACACAGCCTCTCATCGTTCACCTTGTATTAGGGTAGATTCATGAACACATTTTCCACCATCATCAACATGATTGCTACCATCCCGACTCACATAACAATATCAACATTTATCACTCTAAGCATGCAATAAGATGTAACAGTTGCAGGGGCCACATGATATCAATCAACTCCTACATTTGCAAGGATTGTGGTTTGCTTACTACTGTGATAAATGATAGGTCATGCAAATGAATGGGTTCATCTATGCGGTATAAACGTAGCATGGTAATCATCCTAAACAATGCATAAGCGAGACTGAGAGGGAAGTGGGATTTTATCGACATGATCAATGGGGGTTTGCTTGCCTTGCTGACGAGGTTCAGTATCGGGGTCTTCAACGAAGGGGGAAGCCTCCTGTTCCGGTTCCACTTCTATCGACAAACAACAATCAAGGGAGCAATATAAATACAATGCACAATCACATGGTTGAAGGTTGAAATTTGATGTATATGCTTCTGATGTGTGAGGGTTTCCATTTAAATGAAGTATATTGCAAGTGAATTGCAAATTCAAACTCCAATTTGAATTTAAATGAATTCCATATGCATTGTTCTCTCTGTTCACCCAAGTTAACTTGTTCAAACATGAAAACAAATTGCATATTATTTGCTATATTTGGAGTTAGGATGAATATTCTATGAATTTCCAAAGTTTAAAGCATTTTCTGCCATTTTCTGGAATATTTTTAAATAGAAAATCATTTACTGCGTCAACATGAGGTCAATGCTTACGTCAGGGGTCCTCTGACCATTGGGACCCACATGTCAGTGTCTGTTCTGTTAAATAAACAAGTTTAATTTAGATTTAGATTAACCCAGGGTTAATTAGGGCCTAGGGCCCACATGTAAGTATCACTAGGGGTGGGGCCAAGGTGACTAATCACCTTGCCACGTCGGTAGGGTCGCCGGCGACGAGCTCCGGCGAGCCAGAGCATGCTGGCGTGTGCGGGATAACACTCTGGACGTGCGTTTGGCACGCCAGAGGCACTGTTCGGAAGCTGGGAGGTTGCCGCGTTGAACTGGATGGTTTGGGGAGGCTGGGATGCTCCGGTGGTTTGTCGGCGACAACTTTGGCGGCGGCGATGGCACGGTTGCGAGCTGGATCTTGCTAGGAGGCGCGACTTGGAGTGGGGCTAGGTGGATTCGAAGCAGTGGAGCATGAAGAAGGTGAAGAGCATGGCCCCGAGCTCGATTGCTTCACGGGTGCTCGTCGACGAGCACCACGGCGGAGCTGAGCTACGGCTCCTGTAAGAGCAAAGTTTTACCCCCGTGTGTTTTGGATATTGTTGGACAAGACAGTAGAGGAACTAACAATGTTTTCTAGTATAAACAGTTGTATAGGTTCCTGAAGGACAAGCTAAGTGATAAAGCTTCAGGGAAGGTCTTCAAGTTATCGAAGCATAACCCTCGGAGCGAAGCTTAATCACGAAGGATGACCCCCAAAAATGAAGGTGTCTTGAAGCTCTACTCATTGAAGGAAATGAAGAGGACGGCGCAAGACTTAGATGTTTTTGTGTAGTTCTTTTTTGGTTCTTTGAGTCATAGGACAAACCGTACTATCAAAAGGGGTTTTTAGTTTGTGGACACCGAAGTCATTGAGAAATGCTCAGATAATATCCAAACCAAGTGAGAAGCCTGAGTGAAAAAATCTCATGTGCACTAAGTTAAGTTTCGGTAGCAAAGACTTCGTTCTTTTGCTACTGAAGCAGAACTAAGTCGGTGAGTCAGCTTTACTTGTTCCTCAAGTAAAGTTGCGCATTGATGACAAATCCGACCGTTATGGACACATGTCAAGCTGTCACCTCGGGTCAATTTGGTCATTCCGCACCTCGGGATCGCCAACTATAAATACGCCGCCCCCTCCTCCATTTGCGGGTGGCTGCTCCAAGAATATTCCTGAGATAGATTGAAGAGAGCACCCCAAAAACGCCACCGAAGCAAAACCCAAAATCCAGAATACTGAAGCCTAAGTCCCATTGATCCGAGTAGATTCGAGATGACTTAGGTGAAAGCTTACTAGCCTTTTTATCTTGGATAACTGCAATTCTCCTAGACGGTTAGAGTGTTGTTCTTCAGAGAGCGAAGAGTAATTGTCGCCTCGAACTCCAGCTTGTCAAAGGTTTCGGTGATTTCCTCAATAATCAACCACGAGTGAAGAACTGACCAAGCTCAAGGAGTTTGGTGCAGTGGAGCAACGGACGGAGAGAGATTTGCTCCAGGTGTTCAATCACCAGTCCCTCCAACCAGACGTAGCGCTTTGCAGAGCGTGAACTGGTCGAACAAACATCGTCGAGTTCCAGTTCGTTTTACTTGAAGAATTTACCTTCAGTATTGCATTTGCTTCACAGTTATGCTTCAATGTGTTTTGATTCGCTGCATTTAGTTTCACTTCCAGTTTTACTTCACTATTCCGGACTACTTATGCTTCACTTCAAAAGTTTCAGTCGAAATTTTTTAAGTGATCATTCACCCCCTCCCCCTCTGATCACATACTTGGACTTTCAATTGGTATTAGAGCTAGTCACTCCCTACACTCTGTGTGTTTTGGATTAACCTCCTGGAGTGTCTTCAAGTATGTCTTTCGCAGCTATTCGCTCTGGCGAACCTATTCCTGTTTTCAATGGGAAGGACTACCCGTACTGGAAGGACAAAATGAAGAGAAATATCATGGCTATCAACTCTATCGCCTGGCAAGTTGTCTTGTATGGTGTTACAGTTGCAGACGAGAACGCCATCACTCCTGAAGAAGCAAAATTGATTGATCTTGATTCTGAAGTTTGGGTTTTCATCACCAATCACTTGACACCTAAAAAGTATCATGAAGTGAAGAATATCCCAACTGCCAAAGGTTTCTGGGACTATCTTGAAAAGATTGGTGAAGGAGTTTATACCCAGAAAGATGCCAAGATTGACACGCTACGAAGCAAATTCTATCGCTTCAAGAGATTCGAGGGTGAACAAGTCAGCTCCATTTACAGCAGACTCACAGCTCTTGCAAATGAGCTGATTTCCCACGGTGCTGATGACATTACTCCTCACTCAGTTGTAAGAACCTTGCTTCGCTCATTAGATGACTCGTTTGATCACATTGTGCTGATGATCAAGGAAAGGACTGATTTCAGATGTCTTGTTGCCGCTGATATTCTTGAGAGACTCACTACCTTTGAAATGGAAGAAGATGAGAAACGTGACATAAATGGTTCTCGAAGAAAAAGTCATGCTTTGAAAGCAAAAGCTTCACGTCATTCTTCACCCGAGGTCAGTTCTGCTTCAGGTGTCGAATCAGATGATCCTGCAAGCATTGGAAAGGATTTGGCATTGATCATGAGACGCTTCAATCGCTACCAGAGAAAAGGTTTTTCTTCAACGAAAAAGATTTATTCTTCAAGAAGCTCCACTCACTCATCTCACCGCTCATCCTCAATAAGCTCTCCATCGAAAGACAACTGTTTCTACAAATGCATGAAACCAGGTCACTACATTGTTGATTGCCCTCTGTGGGAAGCTGAGAACAAAGCAAAGCATTCGCTCAGAGATTCCTCATCCAAGTCCCACAGATCTTCCAGAAGCTATGAATCCAAGAGACATGATTCAAGTTCGAGAAGAGATAAGAAGAAAGATTCTGATGATGAAAAGAGGAAGAAGTATCACAAGAAGCGTGAGGGTTCTTCATCGAAGACTCACTCGTCTCGTCGAAGCAGCTCTCACCGAACCAAGGCCTATCTGGGAAAGGAGATGAACTGTGAAGATGAAGCCTCTAGGTCCGAAGCTCATTCAGGCTCAAGGTCTGGGTCTGGGTCCAAATCGGATGGTGTTGCTGGTTTGGCATTCGCCTCAGCAGATGCTTCGACAAAAGCTTCGAGCTCATTCTTCACCAACAACAGCAGTGAAGATGAATCTCCTGCATATTGCTTCATGGCCAAGGCTAAGGTATCTTCATCAAAATCTAACTATGATACTTCTGATTGTTCCTCATATGACAGTGATTCAAAGATAAGCTATGCTAAACTTGCTAAAATTGCTTCAATCCAACAAGATGAACTTGATTCACTAAGCAAAACCATTAAGAAATCAGAAACTCTGTTGATCGATGAGATAGAGTGTCGGGACCCGGGGTTAGCGTATGCAAGCCTCGCTACAACACAATCATATGGAGAGCCGAGAACCGTACCCACTTGTCTAAGCAGACAAGGCCAAGCACAGAACGTTCTCGGAAAGCATCGAACGTGAGGGGCATCCCATCCAGGCCGGATGATCAACTGAAATGGGTCCTCATCGTCCGCACACAAGTCTAAATGATATGGGTGATGAACTCCCATACTCATAGACAAGTCGCCTCAACCATACTATCGATTGTATTATAACCCTTACATAGACTTACTCCAGACCGATCACTTAGTCGGGGTCTAGGGCGGGCTCGATCATACATCAAAGTGTGCACAAGACAGAGTCTCGAACAATCGCATCGCGACGCCCCAAGTTGTGCACATCTAAGGGCCACCTGGTGTATAAAAGACCGCCAGCCAGATCACAACTAAGGTCTCGAAAACCCATACAAAGATATGCATGTTATAAACATACACGCAGCACACATGCCTTGTATGAATAGCAGGTATCATTGCAATTCTCTACAAAGTATACATCTTTATTAAATAACTCTTACAGAGTGCACACAGAGATCACAATCATGTGATCCAACATTACAACAGACAAGCGGAAGCAAGTAGGTCTGAGTACAGACAAGTTTAACAAATGGCTTAGAGAAGCCTTATCTAAAAACAAGCCCTCCACGAGGGAACCAGTCGTCTGACTGGGACTACACTAGCTTGGTCTTGGTCTGAGTCTTCATTCTTCAAGCTTCGGGTAAAATTCACCATCGGGGTCGGTGGGTTCATCTAAAACATAGATTAAGCAAACGTGAGTACAAAATCGTACTCAGCAAGACTTACATAGGAGCTATACTACTCATGCACATGTATCAAGGTGAAGGGAGGTGGGGATCACTTGCAGAAGTGCCAGCTTTGACTTCGCTAATCCTGAACTACGAGTACCAGACTTGAGGTAAGAAGCGTACACGAGTCCACTACATCTCTTCAACCAATTAAACCACTATGGTGCCTTTCTCGACTTCCCCACGAGAAAGCACACCATAGCACTCACACTTATCTTGGTGTGTTTTAGAAGTATCCAGTTCAAGTTGTCTAATAATCAAGCTAAGCTTTCCAAGCAGTCCTTAACCGCGGACGCGGCTATTCGAATAGTTTTGTTAACCCTGCAGGGGTGTACCGCTATACACACGTGCCATCAGTTACCGCCTTTTGCGTGTCACCGTTCAAGAGATGACAGCGAGGATGCCACCACAACCGTTACCTCATAGCCGATCTAGTCCATGAAAGCCGCCTATCTAGGTTGTCTGCCACTATCGTGAACCCGGCCGGTTTACCGAAGTGGACCCAGACGATGTGTGCGTGGAGCGCAAGCCGGTCTCGGATGAGCCGTTCTCTCACTTGGCTACCAGGCCACAATACCTACAGAAATCCGAACTATTGCGACATCTGGACATCGAAGGGGATGAGTTAGTAAGCCGAGAGGGGTCAATGAGCCCAATGTGTGGTTGTACTCTTCATCTTGGATCACCAAACAAGAACTCGTGTTAGGGCGGTGTTCAACGAGACAACCCATCGTGTACTCCTACATAGCCTCTCATCGTTCACCTTGTATTAGGGTGGCTTCACCAACACGTTTCACTTTCATCAACACCATGTTTATCATCATCCCGACTCACATCATAATCAACCTCATTGTACCACTAAGCATGCAATAAGCAATAACAGTTGCAGGGGTCACATGATATCAACCAACTCCTACATCTTCTAGGATTGTGGTTTGTTTACTATTGTGACAAGATGATAGGTCATGCAAAGGATATGGGTTCAACTATGCGATAGAAACGTTATCATGGTGATCATCTGTCAGAACCCCGACTAGGGTAAGTGCTAGGGTTTGCTTGTCCCTTTGCATCATGAAAAATTCAAAAGGAAAATCAAAAATGGGGAAAAGAAAAGCCCTGAGAATTTAAATAAATGGCCAGATAAAAAAAATTTAAAAAAATCATTTGAATGATTGGAAAATTCCTAGAAATGTTACTGATGATTTTAAAAGTGGTTTGGGATCAATCCCATGCACATGGAATTTTCAAATATTCAAACAGTGGCTTTGGAAATTAAAATAACCCTATTTGGATTGAAATTCAAAATATATTGAATTTCAAAAATGCTCAAATTCTTTAAGTGACTTGGTACTGGTCACCTAGGATTTTTTAAAAATGTTTGGGCATTTAACAAAATTGCCTAGCTATTTATTTTAGGGCAAAACATATTTATAGAAAAAGAAAAACAGAAGAGAAATTAAAAGAAAAAGAAAAAGGAAAGCAACCCACCCCAGCCAGGCCACAGGCCCAACTAGCCGAACCCCGGCCCAAGCCCACGAGGGGCTTGTCGTCTACCCCAAGCAGCTCGCTGTCGAGCATGCCGGGGGCCACGACCGCCACCTCGACGGCGAGAGCCGTCTAGGCCTCCCGGGGCTCCCTCTCCTCGCCACGACTTCGCCCAGAAGCCCCTTCCTCCATCCCCTCGATCGTTGCTCTCTCTCTCGCTCTCCTCTTACCGATTTCTTTGTCGCCAGAGAAGAACCGAGCGCCTCCGCAGAGCACCGTCGTGGTCCGGCGTGGCCATCACCGTTGAGGAGCCGTGCCGACGTGTCCCACGTCTTCCCCGTCGTCGACTCCCTCACCAAGAAGCGGATTGGACGCCTCTTCGTCCCCGAGCCGCCGGAATCGACCCCGACATCTCGCCGGACCCGCACGACCTCGTCGTCGATTCCATGACCATCGCCGCTCCTCTGCCTTCGTCGACCCCGCCGTTGCACTCAGGGTGAGATTACGCCCATTTCCCCTCCAAGCCCGACTCCTCCCATGCCTCGGGTCGCCATCTTCACCTTGGCAGAGCTCCGGCCGCCGCCGTTGACGTCGCCGTCGCCGCTGTGGGCTTCCACGGTGGCGCTGGCTTCCTCTAGCGTGCGCGTGTGGCCGGGGGCGTTCGTTTGGTGCAAGCGGCGCACCAAATGGTGGCCCGTGCCGCCCCCGTGCTGCTCCGCCGTGGCTTCTGGCCACCGGCGTTGAGCCGCCGGTGACGCACTGACGTGGCCGTCATTAGGGTCCTAACCCCTCGGGTTAGTTGACCCTAGGTCAATGACAAGTGGGGCCAGCCCACTAATTAACGCCCTCGGGTTAATTTCACTGACACCCCGACCCCACATGTCAGGCCCCCTGGTGACATCAGCACTGCGTCAGGCTGACGCAATAAACAAATATCCAGAGAATTAATTTATTCCAGAAAATTCCAGAAAATGCTTTAAACTTGGGAAATTCATAACTAATTCATTTTAACTCCAAATATAACAAATAATATGTCTAAAAATATCAGAAAAATCCAAGTATTATGAATATGGGCTCTGTTTTCATGTTTGGCCATTTTAAAATGGGTGAACAGTGCAAAACATCTATGGCTTTATTTCAAATTCAAATTTGAAGCACATTTGCAAATGACTTTGCATTTGACTTCTTTTAAATGGAATTGTACCCACCTTGTGACCAAGAACATCACCATTTCAATATTGATCATGTGTTTGAGCATTGCAAATAAATTTATACCTTGTTTGATTGTTTGCTCGATAGACGTGCAACCGGAACCGGAGGCCACCCCCTTCGTTGAAGACCCCGATATCGAACCTCGACAGAAAGGCAAGCAAACCCCATTGATCATGTCTATAAAATCCCAATTCCCTCTCAGTCTCGCTTATGCATGTTTAGGAGATCACTTTGTATCGATTCTACCGCATAGTTGAACCCATATCCGATGCATGACCTATCATCTTGTCACAGTACTAAGCAAACCACAATCCTAGCTGACATAGGAGTTGATTGATATCATGAAGCCCCTGCAACTGTTAATGCTTATTGCATGCTTACTGTTACATGAGGTTGCTTTTGATGTGAGTCGGGATGATGGTGAACATGGTGTTGATGAAAGTGAAACTGTGTCGGTGAATCCACCCTAATACAAGGTGAACGATGAGAGGCTGTGTAGGAGTACACAGTGGGTTGTCTCGTTGAACACCGCCTTAAGAATCAAGTTCTTGTATCGTAATCCAAGACAAAGAGTACAACCACACATTGGGCTCACTGACCCCTCTCGGCCTAGTACCTTGATCCGTGTCGACGTCCAGGAGTCACATTAGTTCGGGCTTTCCATTTGGCATCTGCATAGAAAAAGAATGAAGGAATGGCTGCATCATCCTAGATATGTGGGTGCACCTGTGAGGCAGGAAAACCATCTGCTAAAGGTGGCGTCTCGGTCACCTACATTGTCTGAGTCCGTTTCGTTGATCCGGTCGGGCTCTCGAGCGGTAGCAATTCAGGTAGTCGACTCCTGGAATAGACCGGTTGTGAGCGAAGTGTCGTGGTGAACATCCTCGCTGTCACCACTTGAACGGTGGTGAGACTTGGCGGTAACCGATGGTCATGTGTGTGTAGCGGTACACCCTTGCAAGGTTAACAAAACTATTCGAATAGCCGCGTCCGCGGTTAAGGACTACTTGGAACCTGTACCTGATTATTAGACAACTTGAACTGGATACTTCTAAAACACACCAAGATAAGTGTGAGTGCTATGGTGTGCCTCCTCGTGGGGAACTCGGGGAAGTAACCATAGTGGTGTATTGGTTGGAGACTTGGATAGTGGACTCGTGTACGCTTCTTATCTCAAGTCTGGTATTCGTAGTTCAGGATTAGCCAACTCAAAGCTGGCACTTCTGCATGATGAAACCTCACCTCCCTTTACCTTGATACTTGAGCATGAGTAGTATAGATCTGATGTAAGTCTTGCTGAGTACGACTTTGTACTCACGTTTGCTTATTCTATGTTTTAGATGAGAATCCGGACCCCGATGGAGTCACCTTCGTGAAGCTCGACGTTGACTAAGCTAGCATAGTCCCAGACAGCAGTCTGGTCCCTCCTGGAAGGGCATGTTTGTTTACAAGGCTTCTCTAAGCCATTTGTTAAACTTGTCTGTACTCAGACCTAATTTGCTTCCGTGGTATGATGTAATGTTGATCACAGACATGTGATCTTTGTATGCTCTATGTGTATATCAATAAAGATTACTTTGTAGAGTTATGTGATGATACCTGTTGTTCATACTAGGCATGTGTGATGCGTGTATGTTTATAACATGCATGTCTTAATATGGGTTTTCGAGACCTTAGTTGTGATCTGGCTGGCGGTCTTTTATACACCAAGTGGCCCTTAGATGTGCGCAGCTTGGGGCATCGCGATGCGATTGCTCGTGACTCTATCACGTGCACACTTTGTTGTATGATCGAGCCCGCCCTAGACCCCGACTAAGTGATCGGGCTGGAGTAAGTCTATGTAAGAGTTAGGATCCAATTGATAACATGGTTGAGGCGACTTGTCTATGAGTATGGGATTCACCACCCATAAGCATTTAGACTCGTGAGCGGACGATGAGGACCCATCTCAGTTGATCATCCGGCCTGAATGGGATGCCCCTCACGTTCGCTGCTTACCGAGAACGTTCTGTGCTTGGCCTTGTCTGCTTAGATAAGTGGGTACGGTTCTCGGCTCTCCATGTGATTGTATCGTGACTGGAATTACATACGCTAACCCCGGGTCCCGACATCATCCTAAACAATGCATAAGCGAGACATGAGAGGGAAGTGGGATTTTATCGACATGATCAATGGGGGTTTGCTTGCCTTGCTGACGAGGTTCAGTCACGGGGTCTTCAACGAAGGGGGTTGATCTCGAGTTTCGGCTCCACTTCTATCACCAACATGACAATCATAGGATCAACATAATGTACAATGCACAATCACATGAATAATATTGTAATAATGATGTTCATGGTACTGATGTGTTGAGCATTCCATTTAAAAGGAGTATATTGCATTTGAAATGCAAATTCAAACTCCATTTGATTTATCGATGAATTTCAGATGCATTTGAATGCATGAAAGTTCATTTGAATTTGTTGATCATGAAGTGATGTGGTATAGTTGAAGTAATGTTTCTGATGTGTGGATGAAACCATTGGAATTAAGGGTGTTGCAAAATCATTTGCAAAATCACTCCAAATTTGAATTTGAAAAGGATCCATATGCATGTTTGCTACTGTTCACCCATTTTAAAATGGTCAAACATGAAAAAAAAATTGCATATTCATAATCCTTGTATTTTTCTGATAATTTTAGACATATTATTTGCTATATTTGGAGTTAGGATGAATTAATTATGAATTTCCAAAGTTTATTGCATTTTCTGGAATTTTCTCTGGTTATTTTAATTCTTTTTGATTTATTGCGTCAGCAGGGGGGCTGACCAGTCAAACTAACTAGGGGGCCCCACTGGTCAGCCTCTGCGGGTTTAATCCCGTGGTTAACTTAATTAAGCAGAGGGATTAGGGGCTGGGGCCCCACTGTCAGTGGCTAACGGGGGGGATTAGTGGTTAACTTAACCACGGCCACGTCAGCGCTGCCGGCGACATGTCGACGGCGACACCCGACGCGGCGGCGATCCACTGGACGACGACTCCGGCGACCAAACGGCACGCCGCGACCACCAATCGACTCTACGTGCTTGCGCGCTTCACCCAGGGCACGACAGCGTCACCGGGGAGTACAGGAGTGACGCCGGCGACGACGTTGGCGGAAACAGAAGTCCGGCGACATCGGAATCGCTCTCTGGAGCGTCATTTGGACCGGGGCTTGGCGTGTTGGATTGCTGCGAGCACCTGGAGCACTGTAGGCTAGAAGGGGGAGGCGCTGGAGCACGGGAGCGAGCTCTAGGTCATCCATGGCGGCGACGGAGCTCGGCTCCCATGGCGGTCGTGCTAAGAGGAAGAGCGGGGCTAAAAGAGGTTGGGGGAAAAGATCAACGGCTCACCAGAAGCGCGATGGAGCAAACGACAGGGGCGGGGAGGCTCTGGTGGTGGCGCAATTTCACTGCAGCTTCCGGCGGCCGGCGGCGAAGACGAAGAAGGGGGCGGAGGCTACGGGGCACATGGGCTCAATTCCTTCTGCATCTTGGCGTAGTCGACGATGCGCAAGACGATGGACATCACGTCGGGGTCCGAGGAGGTCGCTGGCCACGCTTGCTCGGAGCCATGGCGACGGCAGTGTTCGGGCGGCGATGAAATCCGGCGAGAGAGGACACAGGAGAGCACGGGGAGAGGGGGAAGTGGTCCACGACGCCTCAGGACGTGTCCAGACGCCGGGACGTGGACGGGGGAAGCAAGAGGTGGCGATGAGCTCGTCGGCGACGCGGTGGCATGCTGCATGCATTCCACCGAGCAGCTTCGGGGCGTGGGGAGGTAGATGACAAGAGGGGAGGTGGGCCTGGGCTGCTGCTGGGCCGCGGGGTTTAAGTTGGGCTTCTTCCCAGGTTAGTTTCCTTTTTCTTATTTTCTTCTGTTTTCTTTTCTGTAATTGTTTTGTCCTAGCTAAAAAAATAGCTAGACATTTTCTAAAATGCTACAAATTTTTATGTGGCCTAAATATATATAGAGTTAACCACTTATAAAATTTGAGCACTTTTAAAATTCAAAACATTTGAATTTTAAATCAAATAGGGGTTTATTTAATTTCCAAAGCCACTGTTTGAATATTAGAAAATTCCATGAGCATGGGATTGCTCCCAAACCATTTTTAAAATGATCAGCACCATTTATATGAATTTTCCAAATGTTCAAATGATTTTTGGAAAAAGATTTTTATCTGGCCATTTGATTTAATTTCTCAGGGCTTTTCTTTTCCCCAATTTTGATTTTCTTTTTGAATTTTTGGCATGATGCAAAGTAGCACTTGATCCTAGCACATACCTAACTTGGGGTTGTGACATAGAGAAAGGTCAAACTTTTACTAATGAGCATGCTGCTCTGAAGGAGAAGTTTGAAGAGTTATCCTCTCGGCATTGATCTTCTTTCAGTTGATTATGAGAAGCTCACCTATGAATTTCTTCAGAGGAAAATGGCTCTCGAAAAACTGAAAGAGGCTCATGAAGAGTTGGAAAATGTCAATCTCTCTCTCATGGCTCAACAAGGTTCTGAAGCAAATCATAAAACTGAATCACCTTGTTTGGATTGTTTGCAACGAAGCAAAATTGATTCCAAAGGCAAAGCTCCTATTGTTATTGATGATACTAATGCCTCTGATGAGGAAAATCCAGCTGTTACCGAGAAACTCCTCAGGTTGAAAAACTTATTTGAAAAAGGCATGTTCAAAAGTGTGCAAGGTCACCAGTATCTCTGTGATATCCTGAGGAAGGCTCTCCTTCACAGGAATCCCAGGAATGAAGGTGTTGGTTTCGAGAGAAAGATAAACCCTGATGGCACCTATTGGGAACCTGAGCAGTATCCTAAGACTGTTTGGGTCCTAGCGAAGGGGAACCCCATTGATATAGCTAACCTTTCAGGTTTTGATTGCAAGATGAACAAAGCTATTGTAGACGAATCTCTTGATTCTGACTACAAGCTCATCAAAGATGAACAGGGAAAGGTTACAGCTGAGTATGTTGGTACTCCTCCTAAGAATGGCTTCTATAAGAGGAAAATATGGGTGCAGAAAGCACTTGTGGAAAAACTGCCTGCTAACCATACCATGCAGGGAAAGTCTTCGGTACCACCGAATCATTTCTATTCTCTTGAAACGAGAAATGATCCTCTGGTGCCCGAATCAAATGTTCCGCAGAAGCAATACTATCGTATTGGTCGTCATACTTATCGTCCTCATAATAATCATTCTAAGATTGCATATGCTCATTCTTATGCTAACCATTCGCAGAGGACTGACATTTATGGTGTGCTTGATGGTACACCGAAGCAATACACTCCTGTTCGCTTTAATATTGCTTCAACCAGTGCTTCAACATCTTCTCAGTCACCTGCTCGTTTGTGGGTGGTTAAGAAGAACTAATTCTTCTGCAGGGCTATGTCTCCGGTGGATCCGAATGGGTCATGGATAGTGGTTGCACAAATCATATGACCGGAGACAAGGAGTTATTCACCGAAGAAAAACTATCTCACTCTTCTCAGAAGTACATTACCTTCGGTGATAACAACAAGGGTAAAGTTTTAGGTTTGGGTAAGGTTGCCATATCGAAGGATAAGCACATTGACAAGGTTATGCTAGTCCAATCACTTGGATATAATCTTATGTCTATTTCTAAGTTATGCGATATGGGTATGCTTGTTCTATTTTCTGCTTCGCGTTGTGTTGTCTTTTCACAGGATGACTATACGTTTGTCTTCGAGGGTTACCGAAAAGGAGATTTATACATTGTTGATTTTTCTTCGGGCCCTGCTGTATCCACATGCTTAATGGCAAAAGCTTCATCTGGGTGGTTATGGCATCGAATACTTGGTCATGCAGGGATGAGAAATCTTCATAACTTAGTGAAGAAGAATCATGTTATTGGCCTTAGCGAAGTAAAATTCGATAAGGATCGTCTCTGCAGTGCTTGTGAAGCTGGTAAAATTATGAAGAAACATCATTCAGCGAAGACTATCATGACTACCACTCTTCCTCTTGAATTGCTTCATATGGATCTTTTTGGTCCTCAAAATTATGCAAGCCTGGGAGGAAATAAATATGGTCTAGTCATTGTTGATGATTTCTCTCAGTATACTTGGGTTTTCTTTTTGGATGACAAGAGCAAAGTTGTTGAAATCTTCAAGTCATTCGCCAAGAGAGCTCAAACAGAATATGAATTATCTCTGAAGCATATCCGAAGTGATAATGGAACTGAATTAAAAAATACTCATATTGAAGATTTTCTTGATGATCATGGTTTTACTCATGAGTTCTCTGCTGCTTATACACCTCAACAGAATGGTGTTGTTGAAAGGAAGAATAGAACTCTTATTGAAATGGCCAGAACTATGCTTGCTGAATACAAGACTCCTATTAGGTTCTAGGCCGAAGCAATTAACACAGCTTGTCATATCATCAACAAGGTTTACCTTCACAAATTTCTGAAGAAAACTTCACATGAGCTTATCACTGGTAACAAACCTAATGTTTCGTACCTTAGGGTATTTGGTGCTCCATGCTTTATTAGAGATATGAATCGTAGCTCCAAGTTTGCCCCTAAGGCACATGAAGGTTTTCTTTTAGGTTATGGCTCAAACTCTCACACTTACAGGGTCTATAACTCTCACTTTGGGAAAGTTATGGAAACAGTGAATGTGAGATTTGATGAAACTAATGGCTCTCAAAAAGAGCATTTGCCTCATGATCTAGATGAACCTCCTCTTGATGAAGTAATCAGGTCCATGGCTATTGGAGAGATTCGCTCTGTTGAAGCCAATGCTCGTCAAGCTAATAGGGATGATGATGGTCCAATGTTCCCACACATAGCCCGGGGCGCTGGAGATCAACATCCTGAAGCTAATGCAAATCCTGACGCAGAAGCTGAGCCTGAAGCAAATGATTCAACCTTATCACGAGTTCGAAGAAGAGTTGATGTTGATTCGATCCTTGAAGAAATTCATCAACCAGGTCGTCCTACAACTCGTTCTCGTACTCGTTTGGATAACTTCTATGGAAACTTTTCTTTTGTCTCCATGTTAGAACCATCAAAGTTTGATGAAGCCATGAAGGATCCAGATTGGTTAACTGCCATGCTCGAAGAACTTAACCAATTCGAGCGAAACAAAGTCTGGTCCTTAGTAGATAGACCTGATCCCATGAAGCACAACATCATTGGTACAAAGTGGATTTTTCGCAACAAGCAAGATGAAGATGGTATAGTGGTAAGAAACAAAGCACGACTGGTAGCACAAGGATACACCCAAATTGAAGGTATCGATTTCGGTGAAACTTATGCTCCAGTTGCTCGTCTCGAATCCATTCGTGTTATGCTTTCTTTTGCAAATTTCAATGGCATTCTGCTTTATCAAATGGATGTGAAAAGTGATTTTCTTAACGGAGAAATCGAGGAAGAAGTGTATGTTATGCAGCCTCCAGGTTTTGAAGACCCGAAGAAACCCGACATGGTGTACAGGTTACACAAGGCTCTCTATGGGTTGAAGCAAGCACCTCGTGCTTGGTACGACACATTGAAGGATTTCCTTCTGAAGAAAGGCTTCAAACCAGGAACCATTGACCCAACACTTTTCACTCGATCTTATAATGGTGATTTGTTTGTATGTCAAATATATGTAGATGATATCATTTTTGGATGCACTAACACTGAAATCAGCGAAGAATTTTCCAAAAGTATGTCGAAGAAATATGAGATGTCTATGATGGGTGAATTGAAGTTCTTCCTTGGACTTCAAATCCATCAATAGAAGAATGGCACCTTTATTTCTCAAGAAAAATATCTCAAGGATTGCCTGAAGAAGTTTGGTCTTACTGAATGCAAAACTATTAAGATGCCTATGCCTACCAATGGCTTCTTAGATGCAGATGAGAAGGGCAAAGACTTCGATCAGAAGAAATATCGGTCTATGATTGGATCCTTTTATATCTTTGTGCATCTAGACCTGACATTATGCTTTCAGTATGTATTTGTGCTCGTTTTCAGGCCAATCCAAAGGAATCACATCATACTGCTGTAAAGCGAATTCTTCGTTATCTTGCTCACACACCTACCTTGGGATTGTGGTATCCCAAGGGAGCACAGTTTGATCTTATTGGCTATCCCGATTCAGACTGGGCTGGTGATCGTGTGGATATGAAATCAACTTCAGGGACTTGTCATTTCCGTGGAAGATCACTTGTGTGTTGGGCTTCAAAGAAGGAAAATTGTGTTTCAATATCTACTGTTGAAGCCGAATACATTGCTGCTGGGTCATGCTGTACTCAGATTCTATGGCTGAAGCAAACGCTGAAGGATTATGGTATTCATGTGAAGAAAATTCCACTCCTATGTGATAATGAGAGTGCAATCAAAATTGCTGACATCCTGTACAGCACTCTCGCACGAAGCATATTGACATTTTCCATCATTTTCTTCGTGATCATGTTCAGCGTGAATATATTGTTATTAGTCATGTCAGAACTGAAGATCAACTGGCAGACATATTCACAAAACCATTGGATGAGAAAAGGTTTTGTACGTTAAGGTGTGAGATCAATATATTGGACTCACGACATGTACTGTAAGACCGAACCTTTTTACTTCTGTATATATTCATTTACTTCGTTGCTTACTTATTTAGTTTCGTTGTTTGTTTTTGCTTCGTTTATTTTATTTTATTTCGCTTGCTTTTAGTCCTCTATACTTATCACCTTTTTGCTTCGTTTGATTTTTCTTCGAGGTGATAAGTTTCGGACCCTACCCCTTCTGTTATTTTTCTTTCTTATTCTGTTTGTCCAAAATGGTTGAGCACAATTGAAACGGAAAGTATTTTTCTTCGAACGTCATTGAGTTACGAATCAAATGCTTCCAATTCTCATCGAAGTTTTACTCAAGTCGAGGACTTATTCTTCGGTCGTTGAGATCCCGTCAAATCCGGGTCGTTGTGATTTTCTCGCGATTCGCCACGAAATCCTCGCCGTAGAATCCGGAGACACAGGCGCTGGGGGCCGTTCGATCTGATCTGACAGCTCCTGTCAGACCGGCCTATATAAGGCATCCCACCCCAGCGAATCCATCCCATCTCCACATTCGCATCTCCCCGGAACCCCATCTCTCCCGAGCGCCGCTGAGCTCTTCGTCTCCGTCGCCGTGGACATCACGCCGTCGACGAGCACATCCTCTCTGCTCATCGCCACCGTAGAAGCTCGACGCCACCGAGATAGGGTACGCCGAGCCTCGATCCAATCTCTATCTCTTCTGTTCTTCTGTTTCCAGATTGGATCGGAGTTCTTAGTCTGTTGTTTTGGGATGAATTCCTTAGGTTTCTTTGATCCGTTGGATCGTTGCACCGTTGGGAAATCTGTTTCTGCTAGCCAAAGGTTTCCATCCCGATTCAGGTTAGAAGTTAGGGTTAGAATCCATCTGTTCTGTGTTAGGGTTTCAGTTCATCATTGTATGAGGTTAAGTCTAGCTGAGAACATACCAGAATCTTTACCCAAATTCTTCACTGAATCTCTTGTCAAAACTTTTGTTTTTGGATCGAAACTTTTGTTGGCGCTCATTCCATACTCGCCTTTTCCCTCGCCACCTTTGTGCTTTTCACAGGATTTCTGCAGAGTTAGGCTTCGGCAATGAGTCACCAAATCTTGATCACATCAACGAAGCAGAACGTTCTGCTCCGAAGAAGAAAGGAGGCAGAACAAAGGAAGCCAACAACGCCAGAGGCATCCCCGAATCCATTCGCATTGCTCTGGGATATGACACGTCTCCTGGAGAAACCAAGGAGTAGCGCAAGAATCGCTTGCAAAGCATTCGCCGGTACTGGGCTGTTCGATGGTACAAGTACAAGAGCATCCCTACCTGGAAGTGGACTATGCAGTTTGCCTTCAGTCCACCCTATCTGTATACTTCGGCCATGTGCAGTCAGTACACCGAAGAGAATCGCCACCTGTACTACCCAGTTCCACCGAAGCTTCCTCACCCCAACACTCTTAAGACACCGGATGATTACCCAGAAGAGAAAGAACGTTTGAGGATTGCTGCTGAAGCCAAGAGGCTGAAAGAAGAGAAGAAGGCAGCCAAGTTGGCTGAAGCAGAAGCCCAGGATGCTGGGCCAAGCTTGAAGAAGAAGAAGAAGAAGCTGAAGAAGAAATCTGCTTTTCCACCCCATGCTACCACAGAAGATGAAGAGCATGTCAGGCTAGAGCAAGCTGCTCTGGAAGATTCAATCATGGACAAATCAAATGCTGCTGACGACGAATCTGAATTCGAAGCAGATGATGAATCTGATGATCCTGCTCCCCCCAAGAAGCAAAGACTTCAGATCCCACTGAAGAAGAAGCCACGAGAGAAACCTGATGCTAAGGGGATTAAGATTCAAGACCCCAAGGTCAAGCCTTCATCTTGCCCCACCATTGATCTCTCCAACCTGGTGGTTGCGAAGCCCTTGGACTCCAAACCACCGGCTGATGCCCTCGACACGGAGAGGCGATCTAAGCAGAAGCACGACCCCGCCAAGAAACAACCTACAAAGGCTTCAGCACCAACGAAGCCCAAGCAGACTGCTGCAACAAACCCTTCAGCGAAGCACAAGCTCACTGAAGAAGAATTGATACAGAAAGACCTCGAAGAGGCACTTGAGCGCAACATCCTTGCCAGAAGCTCAACTGAGAAGAAGAAGGAAGATGAGGATGCTGCCAGACAGAAAAAGGAGTTGGACTCTGCCAAGATGGCTGCAGAGAAGGCTGAGACGAAGCGAAGCTCGCCGAAGCCGAAAAGAGCGAAGATAAAGCTGCTGCTGAAGTTAAACAGCTAGCTGAACATGAAGCAAAACGCAAGGCCTCTTTAGAAGGCCTCAAGACGAACAAAGTTGAAAAAGCTGCTAGGGCAAGTCAGAAGAAGCCCATAGTTGATATGACTCCCTCAGCTATTCCAACGAAGCAGAAAGGCATATATTTGCCTGAAGCCCAAGATGAAGCTGATCGTCAGAGTGACCATCAATTCCCTGACCCACGTGAAGGCGAACTCTGGGATCAGTTGGGCATCACTGAAGCCCTCTGGGAGAAGTGTGCAACTGAAGATCCTGATGCTGTTGACCTTGGAGAAGTTTACATCTCCAGATCTATCGAATCAATGATCACCACTATGATCAGTCAGCTGAAGGACCTGCATTCAAGACATAGGGCTGAAATAAAAAAGATTCACAACTATCAGAAGCGAGCTGAATCAGAATCTGATGAAGAATTCAAACAACACGCCCTGAAGTTGCTTCAACAAGTGACAGATGTAAATTCCACCACCAAGGACAATATCAAAATCTTCAAAGGCAAAGTTCAGGCCGCTGTTGATGACATGGTGAAGACCCATAATGCTTCCATTATGGAAAGGGATTCAAGGAAGCGCAAGGCTTCGCCCGTAGCTGAACAAGTTGTTGCACAACCATCTCCTAAGCCTGCTTCATCAAAGGCAACTCGACCCTCACCCAAGAAGAGAACCACAAAGAAGCACAAGGTCACTTTGGCCTCGGCCGCAGACATGGATACCAGTGATGAACAGCCACAGGAAACTCCTGAAGCAATTCCCACTCCTGCACCGAAGCCAAAGCCATCCCAGCCCACACCAAAGCCTTCAGCTCCACCCACCAAGACTCCCACACCTCCTCCTACCAGAACCACCCCCAAGCAAACTCCACCACAAAGAGCTCCTACCCCCACTCCAACGCCTGCTCGAACACCCACACCCATACCACCTCGTGTTCCCACACCCATTCGTGCTCCAACCCCCGAACCACAAAGGATTCCCACTCCACCACTTGCTCCCGCACCACCTCCATTACCTCCCCATGAAGCTAATGCTCCCTCACCAACCCACTCTAGAACTCATATATCCCAAGACTTTTCCCCTACCAGAACTGTTCAAGACTCTGAAGAAAATGTGCCCCATACCGAAGCACATGACGATGAAGAACAACAAGTTCAAATTCTGAATCTGTCGCAAGAGCAAGAGCTCATAGTCGCTCAATCTGCTGGCCCTTCAAGAGCCAATCAAATTGCTCCTCTGCAAAGGATTCGCGAGCGTTCGCGCCCCTGCCAAGATACCCAGGTTGACTCCAATTACCCTCGTGAAACTTTTCCTATATTCAAGGGTGCTGGTTATTCTTCAAGGCATGGCCCGGAATTCAACCTGGAACAGCATCGGAAGCGCCATCGGTTTTTTGGTGTCAGTCCGTATGCTTCAGACCGCACAGCTGATGATCTTCGCTTTTGGACTGCTGAGCAACAAGTCCTATACACCAAAGTCTTCTGTCAGCAAGGAGTTCTGTTTAGGCACAAGTTTCTGGACATGCGAAGTGTTTCCACTGCCTCTTGCTTTCAGAATGTCCTCGAAACTATTGAAAATCAGAATTTGACTCGGTTGTTTGCTTTGAGCACTAATTTCAACTCTGAGCTCATCAAGCAATTCTATGCAACTCTGTATGTTTCTGGTGAAGCAAATGAACCCAGCTCATGGTCGCTGGAATGGATGATTCAAGGCAAAATCTTCAGGATGTCCTCTGCTGAATTCATGGAAATTGTCAATATTCCAAGGCATTCTGGAGTTCATGAAAAGATTCACTTAGAACATGATCTGACTGAAGAAGAATTTGCTACTCTGTTGGACCCCGAAGTCACTGCAAGCTACATTCCTGAAAACATTCGTCTGAAGCATTTGAACTTCATCTCAAGGACTTGGTTCTACATCTTGTCCAACTCATTGATTCCTTTGAGTACAACTTCGGAAGAATCGAATCTTTATCCTAAGACAAGACATGCTATTATGAAGCTCACTCATGGTCTTCTCTTTGATTTTGAATACTGCTTCATTAGGAACTTGGTTCATGCAGCAGAGCTACCTTTCACACTGAAACCATATGCTCCCTGGCTGCAAGTTGTTTGTGACTATGGCAGGAACGAAGACTTTGTGGCTCGCCATCACCCGAAACTTTTCTCACCCCTAGTGCGTGACTCTTTGGCATTATTGAGAAAGCCCAATGATCCTTTTTCCACATATGTTGGTGTTCGCCATGAAGTCAATGAGCGAAACTTATCCAAGAAGTTCCAGAAAGACTGCCATCATTTTGAAGTTAATCTTCGCACGCAGCAAATGCTTGAGAATTACATTGAAGCTAATCAACGCCAAATGAAATTTCTTGCTGATGAGATCAACAGAGTGGGCAACATTGTACTTAACAACAATCAGCATTTGCGTGTTCTCAAACGCCATTCCTGGAAGGGGCTCCGGAAGTTCAACTCTGTCAAAGGCCTTCGTAAAGATCGCATCTACAAAGAGTATGAGCACCTCCAGCGACACTTTTCACGTGATGACTCAGTAGACCGCCCGAATCAGAAGATCCCTCCCCTGCACAAGATTGATGAAGTATTCTTCGTCAACGAACCTGAACCCATCCGGCCTGATACCGTCTCCGAGAATGACTCTATTACTTCAAAGGACGACGACGGCCTCGACGACAGCGACCTCGACATCAACCTCATCACTCAGACACGGCACAAAGCTATTCCCACGTATTCTTCCGAAGAAGAATCCTCAGGCGATCAGTCTTCGTCGGATGAGTCTTCGTCAAGCACAGCTTATTCGGGTCCTCAGGGTGCTGATGCCGCGCAATAGATCTCTCGAACCTTTTCTCAACCTTTTGTCCAATCATTGACAAAAAGGGGGAGAATGAGGGCATCGATGAGTTAGATTTGCATCGGGGAAAGGGTTCTTGCCGTTTGCTTTTGCTTCGTTTGGTTAAGTTACAACAAACATTCCATTCTCTTCGATTGGGTTGTAACTTAAGTTTAACTTCGGTCATGCTATTCCTGTGCTACGCTTAAGTTTTAATAACCCCTTTTCTTCAAAGTATTGCTTCGTATCTTCTATCTTGCAGGTGGTTATTATTTTCTAAGTCACAGGTCATTGGAAGCAATTTCATACATTCCTGGATATATATCTTCAAATGCAATTGTATTCGCTAAGATATTTTGTTTTGCTCTCCACCGAAGAAAATTATCTCAAGCATTAACTTCGATTATATAAATCTTCGATGCTTGCATTTAGGGGGAGCCAAAAACTTCATATCTTAGAGTTTGTCCCATCACTTCACAAAAACTTCAATATCTTTTATCGATGCCTGTTTTGTCGACAATAGTCCAAAAAGGGGGAGATTGTAAGAGCAAAGTTTTACCCCCGTGTGTTTTGGATATTGTTGGACAAGACAGTAGAGGAACTAACAATGTTTTCTAGTATAAACAGTTGTATAGGTTCCTGAAGGACAAGCTAAGTGATAAAGCTTCAGGGAAGGTCTTCAAGTTATCGAAGCATAACCCTCGGAGCGAAGCTTAATCACGAAGGATGACCCCCAAAAATGAAGGTGTCCTGAAGCTCTACTCATTGAAGGAAATGAATAGGACGGCGCAAGACTTAGATGTTTTTGTGTAGTTCTTTTTCGTTTCTTTGAGTCATAGGACAAACCGTACTATCAAGAGGGGTGTTTAGTTTGTGGACACCGAAGTCATTGAGAAATGATCAGATCAAATCCAAACCAAGTGAGAAGCCTGAGTGAAGAAATCTCATGTGCACTAAGTTAAGTTTCGGTAGCAAAGACTTCGTTCTTTGGCTACTGAAGCAGAACTAAGTCCGTGAGTCAGCTTTACTTGTTCCTCAAGTAAAATTGCGCATTGATGACAAATCCGACCGTTGTGGACACGTGTCAAGCTGTCACCTCGGGTCAATTTGGTCATTCCGCACCTCGGGATCGCCAACAATAAATACGCCGCCCCCTCCTCCATTTGCGGGTGGCTGCTCCAAGAATATTCCTGAGAGAGATTGAAGAGAGCACCCCAAAAACGCCACCGAAGCAAAACCCAAAATCCAGAATACTGAAGCCTAAGTCCCATTGATCTGAGTAGATTCGAGATGACTTAGGTGAAAGCTTACTAGCCTTTTTATCTTGGAGAACTGCAATTCTCCTAGACGGTTAGAGTGTTGTTCTTCAGAGAGCGAAGAGTAATTGTCGCCTCGAAGTCCAGTTTGTCAAAGGTTTCGGTGATTTCCTCAATAATCAACCACGAGTGAAGAACTGACCAATCTCAAGGAGTTTGGTGCAGTGGAGCAACGGACGGAGAGAGATTTTCTCCAGGTGTTCAATCACCAGTCCCTCCAACCAGACGTAGCGCTTTGCAGAGCGTGAACTGGTCGAACAAAAATCGTCGAGTCCCAGTTCGTTTTACTTCAAGCATTTACCTTTAGTATTGCATTTGCTTCACAGTTATGCTTCAATGTGTTTTGATTCGCTGCATTTAGTTTCGCTTCCAGTTTTACTTCACTATTCCGCACTACTTATGCTTCACTTCAAAAGTTTCAGTCGAAAATTTTGAAGTGATCATTCACCCCCTCCCCCTCTGATCCCATACTTGGACTTTCATCTCCCATGGAAAATCGTGACAGAGGCAGCAATAGGGGGCGGAAAAAGGGGGGTTTGAACCGCCTGATCACTAGGAGTTCAACAGCGGTGGCGGCATGTGCTTAGGTGGCTGGACGGCCGCGCAATCGTCGTCGATCTCCTCCTGCTCCGGCGACGATGTGGGCTCGAATTCGGCGGCTACGAAGGCTCCGGCCACGCCATCTTCTGCAGATTGACGAAGCGGATGACGCTGGAGACGGGGGACATCTTGGCTGGGCTCCTCGACGTCGATGGCCATGCGGGGGCGCTTCGGTGCTCCGGCGATCTCTCCTGTCGACGAAGAACACGGCGAGGGAGGAGGGGGAAACTGCGCTGGAGGGGGAGGAATGGATGGGGACGTCTCCCCGACGTCTCCAGGCGAGGGGATAACCCCTGGGCAGGCAGGCAGCTGCCTGGCGCGCCCAAGGCGCTCGCCGGCGACCTGCGTGCCTGCCTGACGGGGTTGAAGACGCATGTGCCCCTGTGGGCTGGGCTGGGCCAAGCTGGGGGATGAGTTGGGCCACTTTGCAGGTAAGCCCTTTCATTTTTATTTCTTTTCTATTTTTCTTGTGCTATTTGTTTTTGTACTGCTAAATAAAATAGCAAACCATTTTATAAAATGCTAAAACTTTTTATATGGCCTCATAATATATTAGGCTAGCCACTTATAAAGGTTGGCACTTTTTAAAATTCAAATCATTTGAATTTTAAATCAAATAGGGGTTTTTGATTAATTCCAAGGTCCTATTTGAATATTTAAAAAATCCATGAGCATGGGGTTGGTCCCACATCACTTGATATGTGATCACACTCATTTATGAGACTTTTCAAAAATGCAAAAGGAATTTTTGGAGCAACTTTATTTCTGGCCATTTGAATTTCATCGTGGGGTGTTCCTTCTCCCATTTGAGTTTGAATTTGAATTCCATTTGATTTTCTTTGATGAATGCAAGGTGACTTTGATCCTAGCACATTACCTAACAGAGGGTTCTGACAACTCGCCCCCACTCAACAGAATCTCGTCCCGAGATTCAGAAGTCTGCGGGATGTAGGTGGGGTACTCGGCACGAAGACGGTCTTCTTTTTCCCATGTGGCTTCTTTCTCAGAGTGGTGTGACCATTGCACTTTTAGAAACTTAATCTTTTGACGGCGAGTGACACGCTCTGCTGAATCAAGAATACAAACGGGGTACTCTCGATAAGAAAGGTCATCTTGAAGATCAAGCGTTTCATGGTCGACTTCGCGGATGGGGTCCTTGAAGCAACGCCTGAGTTGTGACACATGGAATACATCATGTACTCGGTAGTTCAAGTTGGTAGGCAACTTCTCCATGTTTAGCAAAAATGAGGAAAGGTCCGATGTAACGTGGGGCCTACTTGCCTTTGATACCGAATCGTTGGGTTCCCTTCAGAGGAGTAACCCGAAGGTAAGCCTTCTCATCCAGATTGTAGCTCTCTTTCCTATGATGACGATCATAGTAGCTTTTATGACGAGACTGAGCGGATTTCAATTGATCGCGAACAATGCGAACTTGCTCTTCTGCTTCCATGATCATATCCGGTCCAAATAATTGTCTTTCACCGGTTTCTGACCAGTTTAGGGGTGTTCGACATCTTCGTCCATAGAGGAGTTCAAAAGGAGCCATGTTCAGACTAGATTGGAAACTATTGTTATAAGAAAATTCGGCAAATGGAAGAGACTTCTCCCAATTCTTTCTAAATGAGATAACACAAGCTCTGAGCATGTCTTCGAGAATCTAGTTAACCCTTTCGACTTGACCACTAGTCTGAGGATGGAAAGCTGTACTAAAGGAGAGATGAGTTCCCATAGCATTCTGAAAGCTTCCCCAGAATCTAGAGGTCAAAAGGCTACCCTGATCAGAATTGATTTCCAAAGGAACACCATGAAGAGACACGATTCTAGAGACATACAAGTCCGCTAACTGGCTAGCAGTTATAGACTCGTGAACTAGAAGGAAGTGTGAAACTTTGGAAAGTCTATCCACAACAACGAAGATGGCATCGTTTCCTTTCTGGGTTTTTGAAAAGCCAGTGATGAAATCCATACTAACTTTGTCCCATTTCCACTCTGGAATAGGCAAAGCTTGAAGTGTACCAGCAGGTCTTTGGTGTTCTGCCTTAATGCGACGACAAACATCACATTCGGCAACAAATCGAGCAATGTCTCTCTTCATCCTAGTCCACCAAAATCTCTGGCGTAGATCTCGGTACATTTTTTTGCTACCGGGATGAATCGAGAGGGGTGTGTCATGGGCTTCTTTGAGGATGAGTTTCCTTAGTTCCCTATTCTTAGGTACTACCAAACGATTTCCAAAGAATACCGTTCCTTTACTATCTGTGGAGAAACATTTAGCAACTCCACTAGCAATGTTCTCCTTGATCCGGCGAACACCTCGTGCACGCCTTTGGGCAACTATCATTTGATCCTCAAGAGTTGGTTTCGCCACCAAGGTAGAAAGATAACCATGAGGAACAATCTCAATATTGAGCTTGCGAAATTCCTCATGAAGAAGTGGTTTATACTGTTGTAACATGAGGTTGTTACAATACGACTTACGACTAAGTGCATCAACCATGACATTGGCTTTGCCTGGGGTGTAAGAAATTCCTACATCGTAATCTTTTATCAACTCTATCCAGCGTCTTTGCCTGAGATTAAGATCTGGCTGGGTGAATATGTATTTGAGGCTTTGGTGGTCGGAATAGATCTCACAACAATTACCAAGGAGGTAATGTCGCCAAGTTGTCAGGGAATGAACTACGGCAGCGAGTTCAAGATCATGGGTAGGATAGTTCTCTTCATGTGGACGCAACTGGCGTGAAGCATAAGCTACCACATGTCTATCTTGCATAAGTATGCATCCTAACCCTTGCCGTGAGGCGTCACAAAAGATCTCGAAATCCTTTTTGGTGTCTGGAGGCGCAAGTACGGGTGCATAAGTCAGTCTTCTTTTTAGCTCTTGAAAGCTTTCCTTGCACTTGGGAGTCCATAGGAATTTCTTATCTTTCTTGAGGAGTTCAGTTAGAGGCTTTTCAACTTTAGAAAAGTCTTCGACGAAGCGGCGGCTGTAGCTTGCTAAGCCAAGAAAACTCCTAACTTGCTTAACCGATTCAGGTGGAGTCCAGTCAAGGACGGCCTGAACTCTCTCGGGATTCACAGCAATGCCTTTTGCAGAAATCACGTGGCCTAAGTAGGTCACTTCTGGTAGCCAAAATTCACACTTGGAGAATTTAGCATACAGGAGATGCTCTCGAAGTTTCATCAATACCAGCCTGAGATGTTCGGCATGTTCTTCTTCATTCTTCGATTAGATGAGAATGTCTTCAAGATAAACTACAACAAATTTATTTAGGTACTCCATGAAGATCGAATTCATCATGCGCGAGAAAGTGGCGGGGGCATTGGTTAAACCGAAGGACATGACGGTGTACTCGTAAAGACCATAACGAGTAGTAAAAGCCGTTTTGGGAATGTCCTCGTTTCGGATTTTGATTTGATGATAACCTAATCTCAAATCCATCTTGGAGAAGACAGAGGATCCAGCAAGTTGATCATAAAGATCATTGATCCTGGGCAGTGGGTACTTGTTCTTTATCGATTTAGCGGGCGATAGTCTACGCACATCCTTTCTGTTCCATCTTTCTTTGTTACGAACAGAACGGGGAAACCCCATGGCGATGAGCTAGGGCGGATGAAGCCTTTTGCCAACAAAGCTTCAAGTTGGATTTTAAGCTCAGCTAACTCATGTGGGGCCATTTTGTATGGGCGTCGGGAAATTGGTGCGGTTCCTAGCATAAGATCCACTATGAACTCTACACATCTGTCGGGAGGCATGCCCGACAGCTCTTCAGGAAAGATATCAGGAAGTCACGAACCACCGGAATATCTTCAAGGTCGGGAAGGGGAAGTACATTCAAGGAATGCACCTGGGTTCTCGTTCTGGGTGAGGTGTAGTTGACTGTCTTGCCTGAAGGGTGGGTTAGTTTCACTGATTTTCCTTTCCAATCAAGGTAGGCATTCTGCCTTGATAGCCAATCCATGCCAAGGATTACATCGATGTCTGAAGACTTGAGGGCTATGAGTGAAGCAAGGAATACTAAACCCTCAATTGCAATTTGATTGCCATGGCTTACTCTATTAGTTTGCCATCTTGACCCTGGAGTTTGAATAATCATTGGGGTGGACAATTCTACAAAGGACAACTCTTGAAGAAGTGCATAACTTTCCGACATGAATGAATGAGATGCTCCTGAGTCAAAAAGAACGGAAGTAGGAACATAATTGACTGGGAGCGTACCAAGAATGACGTCAGAAGTGTCGTCAGCCTCTTCAGCTGAGATCTGGTGCACACGTCCACGAGTGGCGGGAGGAGCGGGTTTGGTGGTGAAGACCTTCGGGGGTGGCTTGCCACGACCATTGTTGTTACCTCCGGCACGGGGTGGAGCATTATGATTCTGGATTTGGTTCTGGGGACTCTCGCGGGAGTAGTGGCCTGCCTGACCACACTTGTAGCAGGCTCCAAAGACAGTGCAGGGAGCTGGGTTGTTAGGTAGAGCTAGGTGGAATGAAGTTGGTGGACGAGGCGCCACATAGGATGGCCTCGATGGGTTGTTCTGGCGAAACATACTGTTGGGGACCCAGATCTTGCACTTCTGAGAGCCTGAGCTGGATGAACCATCGTCTCTAGGGTGCTAGCGGAAATCATTGGGGGTGTTCATGTCCTCCTCCTTGATGGCCTTGTTGACAAGGACCTGGAAGGTGGCGAAGTCATGCAGGTTGAGCTCACGACGGAGTCCAGAATTGAGTCCACGGCGGAACCTCTCTTGCTTCTTGGCGTCGGTGGAGACCTCTTCAGTAGCATAACGAGCCAGTCGGTTGAACTCACGACTAAACTCGTCAACAGTCCTTCTGCCTTGGGTGAGGTTGCAGAACTCCTCACGCTTGCGGTCCATTAGATCCTTGGGAATGTGGTGCTCACGGAATGAAGTGCAGAACTCATCCCAAGATGTGGGCGGTCCAATGGGACGCATGTTCAGGAAATTTTCCCACCAAGAGCTGGCTGCACCCTCGAGGTGGTAAGTGGCATAGCTGACCCTGTCACCAGCTGCAACATGGTCTGCCTGAAGCTTACTCTCCATGCTGCGAAGCCAGTCATCGGCGTCAAGGGGCTCGGTGGAGTAGCTGAAGAACGGGGGATGAAGCCAGATGAAGTCATTCAAAGACACCAACTCGTTGCGCTGCTGAGTGGTGTTGCGGGCAATGACTTCCAGCAACTGGTGAGAGTCTCGGCGGTTCCTCTCAACCTCCATCAGAACCTGAGCCATCGTGGGTGGGGGTGGAAGGTTTCCTTCCTCCGGTTCATTCCCACGACCATGGGCACGACCAAGCTGGCCACGGGTTCCTTGAGACATCCTGAAGGTGAAAACCAAAGTCAAACAGAGATGATTGGAAGAGTCTAAACAAGGTATTGAAGGTAATGGAAGAATCACAGAGCAAAGGAAGTAATCATCTTGACAACATGGTGATAAAAGCATACAAGCCATATATTCACAAGCTGTCATGCAAACCATACATCGTTTTAGTACAAGCTCCAAGCTAATACAAACGTGATGAAGATGATACATCCTTCAGAGGCACTCTGACTTCCTATACATTATTTATCTAAGCCTCTGGAACTTAGAACACCTTGCGTACAATATACTAAGATACTACTACATCCTCACTAAAGTAAGACCACAGGCGGTCTCACTCATCTCCATCTCCATAGTAGTCCTCGTAAAAGTTACCCGTGTAACCCGGTAGCTGAAGGTGACCATCGGAAAACACGGAGGCCTGTGGACCCTCATATCCATTTGGGCAAGGATGGGGCCTAGGTCCAGCGTAGGGTGGAAGCAGAGGACCACGGGATGGAAAAATGCCTCCAATCTCGGGCCAAGCTACTCGAGATGACATATGTGTCCTGACTGGGTAGATAGCATCATACTCCACTGATCCAACACTCACAAAAGGAGCCAGGAGTGTAAGTGCTCAATACAGACGGACACAGGTGGCGAGAAGCTCAAAACGAAGGGCACGTGCATCACGATCTCTATCACAAGCGTGTCGAGCAGTGATCTGAAGCAAAGGATCCTCCAAAGAGAGATCTGTGTACAGTCCGGTGTAATACGCCTCTTCTCCTGGAAGTGCAGCAGGGATATAGCGGAAGGATGTATCTCCAAGCAAAGCGTGCTCCTCTCTCAGCAGGGTAATACATGAGTATGCAGCATCCTGCACAGCCATGTTCTCAGTCACACCAATGCCATGTCCAAAGAGGATAGGCTGAGAGACTCCAATGTGGTGCGGGTAGATCCTGACAGTGCAGTGGAACTGAGTCTGGTTGAATTCAAGGAACTGCTCCTCAACTGTGTACTCAGGATACCAACGATATCCAATGAAGGACATCATCTCGGTGAGCATGGCTGGATACCCATGCACATCGAGGCACCTAGTCAAACGAACAATCTGCCGAGGGGGAAGATCCGCCATTTGAAACAGAAAAAAGGAGTTTGCAAATGCATCAGATTATGAAGAAACTTGGAATGACTCGGACAGCATAACGAATGTAATTGTAAAAAATGTCTTTTCTTGCAATGTAGAAACAGCACTTACATACGATGTAAGAAGTCAGGAAGCACAACAACTCTAACAAACCGAGCACAACTTTCCTACGGCTACAATGAAGCAAACAACGAGATGTTCTAGTAAGACATAGATGAGCCTAGTCCTATCTTCCCGTAGAACAAGATGAGGGTGACTCAGAACTCAGAACGATGAGGGTAAGGAGAAAAAAGAAGCCTTACGTTGTTCCCTTATATACCCAGAGTAACTATATAACTATAGAAGGCTAGACACGACTTCGGTCAAGGCTGATAATCCTACAGTCAGTCCTGCTCTGATACCAAGTCTGTCGGGACCCGGGGTTAGCGTATGCAAGACTCGCTACAACACAATCATATGGAGAGGCGAGAACCGTACCCACTTGTCTAAGTAGACAAGGCCAAGCACAGAACGTTCTCGGAAAGCATCAAACGTGAGGGGCATCCCATCCAGGCCGGATGATCAACTGAGATGGGTCCTCATCGTCCGCACACAAGTCTAAATGATATGGGTGGTGAACTCCCATACTCATCAACAAGTCGCCTCAACCATACTATCGGTTGTATTATAACCCTTACATAGACTTACTCCAGCCCGATCACTTAGTCGGGGTCTAGGGCGGGCTCGATCATACATCAAAGTGTGCACGTGACGGAGTCACAAGCAATCGCATCGCGATGCCCCAAGCTGCGCACATCTAAGGGCCACTTGGTGTATAAAAGACCGCCAACCGGATCACAACTAAGGTCCCGAAAACCCATACTAAGACATGCATCTTATAATCATACACGCAACACACATGTCTAGTATGAACATCAGGTATCATTGCAATTTTCTACAAAGTATACAACTTTATTGATAACTCTTATAGAGTGCACACAGAGATCACGAGACCATGATCCAACATTACAACAAGCATGCGAAAGCAAATTATGTCTGGGTACAGACAAGTTTAACAAATGGCTTAAGAAGCCTTATTTAAACACAAGCCCTCCACGAGGGAACCAGTCTGCTGACTGGGACTACACTAGCTTGGTTTTCAGTCGTCGAGCTTGAGGAAGATTCCACCTTCGGGGTCAGTGGGTTCATCTTAAACATAGAATAAGCAAACGTGAGTACAAAGTCGTACTCAGCAAGACTTACGTAGGAGCTATACTACTCATGCACATGTATCTAGGTAAAGGGGGTGGGTTTCTTAAGCAGAAGTGCCAGCTTTGACTTAGCTAGTCCTGAACTACGAGTACCAGACTTGAGGTAAGAAGCGTACACGAGTCCACTACATGTCTCCAACCAATTACACCACTATGGTGCCTTCCTCGACTTCCCCACGAGAAAGCACGCCATAGCACTCACGCTTATCTTGGAAAGTTTTATAAGTATCCGGTTCAAGTTGTCTAATAATCAAGCTAAGCTTTCCATGTAGTTCCTTACCGCGGACGCGGCTATTCGAATAGTTTTGTTAACCCTGCAGGGGTGTACCGCTACACACACATGACCATCAGTTACCGCCTTTGGCCTCGACACCATTCAAGGGGTGTCGGCGTGGATGTTCACCACAACTGTTACCTCATAGCCGCTCTAGTCCAAGAAAGCCGCCTACCTAGGTTGGCTACCACTATCGTGAACCCGGCCGGTTTACCGAAGTGAACCCGGCCGATTCGGTATCGGGGTCTTCAACGAAGGGGGCAGCCTCCTGTTTCGGTTCCACTTCTATCGACAAACAACAATCAACGGAGCAATATAAATACAATGCACAATCACATGGTTGAAGGTTGAAACTTGATGTATATGCTTCTGATGTGTGAGGGTTTCCATTTAAATGAAGTATATTGCAAGTGAATTGCAAATTCAAACTCCAATTTGAATTTAACTGAATTCCATATGCATTGTTCTCTCTATTCACCCAAGTTAACTTGTTCAAACATGAAAACAAATTGCATATTCAGAATCCTTGAATTTTTCTGATAATTTTAGACATATTATTTGCTATATTTGGAGTTAGGATGAATATTCTATGAATTTCCAAAGTTTAAAGCATTTTCTGCCATTTTCTAGAATATTTTTAAATAGAAAATCATTTACTGCGTCAGCATGAGGTCATGCTGACGTCAGGGGGCCTCTGACCATTGGGACCCACATGTCAGTGTCTATTCTGTTAATTAAACAAGTTTAATTTAGATTTAGATTAACCTAGGGTTAATTAGGGCCTAGGGCCCACATTTAAGTCTCACTGGGGGTGGGGCCAAGGTGACTAATCACCTTGCCACGTCGGTAGGGTCGCCGGCGACGAGCTCCGGCGAGCCAGAGCACGCCGGCGTGTGCGGGATCACGCTCTGGACGTGCGTTTGGCACGCTAGAGGCACCGTTCGGAAGCTGGGAGGTTGTCGCGTTGAACTGGACGGTTTGGGGAGGCTGGGATGCTCCGGTGGCTTGCTGGCAAAAAGTTTGGCATCGACGATGGCACGGTTGCGAGCAGGATCTTGCTAGGCGGCGCGACTTGGAGCGGGGCTAGCTGGATTCGAAGCAGTGGAGCACGGCGAAGGTGAAGGACATGGCCCCGAGCTCGATTGCTTCACGGGTGCTCGCCGACGAGCACCACGGCGGAGCTGAGCTACGGCTCCCATGGCAGATCGTGACAGAGGCAGCAATAGGGGGCAGAAAAAGAGGGGTTTGAACCGCCTGCTCACCAGGAGTTCAACGGTGGTGGCGGTGTGTGCTTAGGTGGCTGGACGGCGGCGCAATCGTCTTCGATCTCCTCCTGCTCCGGCGACGATGTGGGCTCGAATTCGGTGGCTACGGAGGCTCCGGCCATGCCATCTTCTGTAGATTGACGAAGCGGATGACGCTAGACACGGGGGACAGCTTGGCTGGGCTCCTCGACGTCGATGGCCACGCGGGGGCGCTTCGGTGCTCCGGCGATCTCTCCTGTCGACGACGAACACGGCGAGGGAGGAGGGGGAAACTGCGCTGGAGGGGGATGAAGGGTTGGGGACGTCTCCCCGACGTCTCCAGGCGAGGGGTTAACCCCTGGGCAGGCAGGCATCTGTCTGGCGCGCCCACGGCGCTCGCCGGCGACCTGCGTGCCTGCCTGGCCGGGGTTGAAGACGCATGTGCCCCTGTGGGCTGGCCTGGGCCAGGCTGGGGGATGAGTTGGGCCACTTTGTAGGTAAGCCCTTTTCTTTTTATTTCTTTCCTGTTTTTCTTCTGCTATTTGTTTTGGTACTGCTAAATAAAATAGCAAACCATTTTATAAAATGCTAAAACTTTTATATGGCCTCATAATATATTAGGCTAGCCACTTATAAAGTTTGGCACTTTTTAAAATTCAAATCATATGAATTTTAAATCAAATAGGGGTTTTTGATTAATTCCAAGGTCCTATTTGAATATTTGAAAAATCCATGAGCATGGAGTTGGTCCGACATCACTTGATATGTGATCACACTCATTTATGAGACTTTTCAAAAATGCAAAAGGAATTTTTGGAGCAACTTTATTTCTGGCCATTTGAATTAAATTCATCTGGGGGTGTTCCTTCTCTCATTTGAGTTTGAATTTGAATTCCATTTGATTTTCTTTGATGAATGCAAGGTGACTTTGATCCTAGCACATTACCTAACATAGGGTTCTGACAATGAAAAGAAAAATTTTCTGTCTGAACTCCAGAAGGCCAGGCCGACTTCATCAATATGCCAGAGTCGTGATAGAGCCACCGTCCAAGTACAACTGGGTGGCCAACGTTATGGGAAATTTGCTGCTATCCTACATCTCACCTTCCACTTGGGGTAACCAACGAAGGGCGAGAAGCCATTATCATCTCTCGCACATCAGCGAGCAATCGGGGCCGACTGCATATACTGCGCCGACTGCGCCACAAGCTGAGCCTGTTGCAACGCAACCAGATCCAGCCGCTCCTTCGCCGAGCTCCAGTTCCCCTCTGCCAGAGACATCCAAGCCATCTTCTAGGAAAGAAACAGCGAAAGATGCTCTGATTTCCTAGGTGGCCTCCTCTGTTTTTATCGCTACACGACTTATCAAACTTTATTAAATTCCGAGTGCACCCACTGGGGGTGGTCATTTATGTAATGAACGCATTCAGCCGTAGGCCCAGTACTTAAGGAATTTGTTTGCATTTTATTTGTATGAAGTTATCTGCTAGCTCGTTTTTGTGTTGTTTCAACCTTTTCCTCTTTTTCTTTAACTTTTTCCTTTCGCAACCGTATGCTCTCGCCAACCGGACAGCCGACTTGCTGTTTGTAGCTGGATTGGTGAGTTGATTTTGAGAGGATAGGGTAAATACTTCTGAGCCTTAGGCGTTTTTACACAAGGACCAGCGAGCAGGAACAACCGGTTGCACTTCTGCCGAATTTTGGCCAGCCGTCTTGGTTGTAATCGGATAGGAACTCATTCGGTCATATCCAATTTTAGTTTATCTCGAAGTGTATTTTCAAGTGATAGCTCAGGTTGGCCCCTCTCTCCCCGACAATACAGCCGACCTGTGGTCTGCATCCGGTATGAACAGTGGCACAAACAAAACCACAACCTTTCTAATTCCTTGAGATAAAATTCTGTGGACCTGCTGATCAGTCCCTGAGTATGCTATTGTCGACAGCGGGGCTGAAAGTTATAGAAATTAAACAGCTCAGCCTATCTATGCACAATAAGACCATGGAATGCAATTTCATGAACGCATGATGACTTTACTGATAAATTTTGCGAAGACAAGGATACATCTGTACCGTTCAACTGTAAAATGGGAACAATAGCTCGACGTTCCAAGGAAGCTTCATTTCAACTCCCGAAGTGTCTGTCTATCGAGTCGGCTTGGTGCAATCGATGAGGTAATATGCATTGTTCTTCAACGCTCGACTGATTATGAATGGACCTTCCCAAGAGGAGGACAACTTGTGTTTCCCCACCGATTGTTGGATTCGGCGGAGCACCAAGTCACCCTCACAAAAAGTGAGGGGGCGGATCTTCTTGTTGTGGTAGTGGCGCAACTTCTGTTGGTGTATTGCCGATCTAGACAAGGCCAACAGGCATGCTTATTATTTCAGATTGACGCCATCTTCTCTAGCTTTGTTGGCTTCGGCCTCCGTGTACAGGGCGTGGCGAGGTGAGTCAAACTCAATGTCAGAAGGGATGATTTCCTCTGTGCCGTACACGAGGAAGAAGGGAGTAAATCCGGTTGAACAGTTTGGTGTGGTGCGCAAAGTCCAAAGCACGACTAGTATCTCATCAATCCATGCTCCGGGTGCTCGTTGATGTGGTCGACCAGTCGAGGCTTGATGCCTGACAAGATGAGGCCGTTTTCTCTCTACACTTGACCATTGAAATGTGGGTGTGCCACGGATTCCACATCTAGCCGAATGCCCTGCTGGGATGCATACCGTGCTAGTGACCCTTTTGCGAAATTAGTGCCATTGTCAGTGATGATGCTGTGAGGCAGCCCATATCGGCTTGCAATATCTGCGACGAACTTGCCGCAGTTGGCCCGTCTAGTTTCTTGATTGGCCTTGCCTCGATCCACTTGGTGAACTTGTCGACTGCGACTAGAAGATGCGTCATGCCTCCTCTGGCCGTTCTGAATGGTCCAAAAATGTCCAGACCCTGGAAATAGCATGTTATTGAGATAGTTTTGAGTGCTGATGCCGGTTAGTGACTATTGGCTTTGAAATGCTGGAAACCATTGCAATGCTTCACCAGATTCTCAGTTGCTGCTCGCGCAGTCGGCCAGTAGAAACCATGGCGGTAAGCCTTGGCTACTATTGATGTTGCTGATGCATGATGGCCACATTCCCCTTGATGGATGTCCCGCAGCAGTTCCAGCCCCTTGTCCTCTTCAATGCACCGTTGGAGAACTCCGGTTGTGTTGTGGTGAATCAATTCATTGTTGATAATGGTGTATGCGCTAGATCGGCGTTGTAGTTGCCGATCTTCGACTTCATCCAGAGGGAGAGTGCCATCCACTAGAAAATCTCGAAACGGCTGCGCCCAGGATGGTGCTGCCACTGGTGCAGGTGCTATTGCTTCTTCACTGTTCGGTCCAAATTCCTCTTGCATGACAACGTCAGTCTCCGATCTGACGACAACAGCCCCTGGTCCACAATCAGAAACCCCTGGTGTTGTTAGCTCGGAGGAGGTTGTAGCCCCTAGTGCGGCCGATTGCACCTGCTTGCTAGATGTTCTTGCCGGTTCTGCAGCTTTCGTAATCGACGTCTCCAAGTCGGCCGGAATAAAGATGGATTCTGATTCTGGGGAAGGCTTGATCGACGGCTTCTGGATGTGCTCTAGAGAAACACCTGCTGGTATGGCTTTTCTAGTGGATCCTAGCTTGGAGAATGCATCTGCCGCCTCATTTTCTGCTCTAGGAACGTGATGGAATTCGCAACCCTCGAAGGAACCACAGAGGTGTTGAACTAAGAACCTGTAGCTTGCCATGTTCACATATTTTGCATCCCAATTGCCTGTGCATTGCTGGACTACCATATCAGAGTCACCAAAACACAGAATCCGCCGAATGCCGATCTCTTTTGCCAGTTTGATGTCGTGGACAGGTACTTCATTCTCGGCAACATTGTTGGATGCTGCAAAATGAATTTGCAGATCATAATGGCGCTAGTCATTCTTGGGAGAAGAGAGGAAAATGACAACACCCAAACCAGTTTTCATCTTGGAACCATCGAAGTGCATTCACCAATTATCTGAATCGGGTCAAGGCGGCTCATATTGAGTCTCAGCCCAATCCACCAAGAAATCATCCAAATCTTGGGACTTGACTGATGTGCGAGGTTCATACTTTATGCCATGTGCAGCGATCTCAATTGCCCATTTGGCCACTCGGCCTATTGCATCTTGGTTGCCAATGATGTCAGCAAGTGGTCTCGAGCTGATCACTGTGACTAGATGTGCCTGAAAGTAGGTCTTCATTCTTCTTGCTGCCGGTTACACACCATAGCACATCTTCTGGTAATGAGGATAGTTCTACTTGGATATTGATAGCACCTCGCTGATATAGTATACTGGTCGTTGGACCGATTGCGCCTTGTCCTTCTCAGGTTGCTCGACCACCATCACAACACTAACCACGTGGGTAGTAGCCGCGATGTACAATATCATCGATTCTTTCTCAGTCATCACGGCCATCACAAAATTATATATTTTTCTCATCAACTGGTACAATGGAATTGCCTTCTCTCCTAGCTGACTGAGGAATCGGCTGAGTGATGCCAAGCATCCGGTGAATTTATGCACATCCTTGAGGTTTCTTGGCTGCTTCATTCTATCAATTGCAGCTATCTTCTCCGGATTGCATTCGATTCCTCTTTCAGAAACAAGAAAACCCAATAGTTTGCCGGCTGGCACACCGAACACACACTTCTCTGGATTGAGCTTGATCTGATAGGTGCGCAGATTTGCATATGTTTCTTTCAGATCGTCCAACAGGGTCTCCTGCTTGACTGTCTTGACAACCAGGTCATCCACATAGACGTGAACGTTCCTGCCGAGCTGTGGGTGAACACATCACTGCATGGTGCGTTGATAAGTTGCGCCACCATTTTTAGACCATAAGGAATAGTGATATAGCAGAAGTCCCCGAAAGGGGTGATGAATGAATTTTTTATTTGATCCTCAACAAAATGTTTGATCTGGTGATAGCCAACAGTGGCATCCAGAAAATAAAACAACTCACAACCGGCCATAGAGTCAATAACTTGATCTATACGGGGCAGAGCAAATGGATCCTTGGGGCATGCCTTGTTCAGGAAAGTGTAATCGATACACATGCGCCAGGTCCTGTTCTTCCTCATCACGAGGACTTGGTTTGCCAGCCAATCGGGGTAGAACACCTACATTATAAAGATTGTTGCGAGCAGCTTGGCAATCTCTTTGCCGATTGCTCGTCTCTTGTCTTCGGAAAAATGTCGAAGATGTTGCTTGACCGGCTTGGAGCCTGACCGAATGTGGATCTTGTGCTCGGCGAGTTCCCTCGGCACTCCAGGCATGTCATGTGGAAACCATGCAAAGATGTCCCGGTTCTCATGGAGGAACTCGACGAGCTCGTATATGCTGCTCAGTCCGGTTCGAATGACCACGCACTTGGCTGCGTCTGAGGGATCTACAGCAATCCTATTGCTGTCCTTGGCATCTTGAAACTGGGTCTCATAATCCGACCTATTTCTTTTTCCAGTCGGCAGGGGTGCTTTGATCTGAGCTTGAGACATTGCCACCACCTTGTCGAGCTGGCGCCGCTCCGCAGCGATGACTGTGGAATCGGCCAGCTTGGAACCGGCATATGAGAACTCCAGGGACTTCTTGTAGGCTCCACACACAGTGATGATACCATTTGTCCCTAGGGGCTTCATCTTCAGGTATGGATGGTGAGCAGCTAACATGAACTTTGCGATTGCTGGCAGTACGATCAGAAGGTGGTATGGGCTGCTCAGATCGGCCACCTCGTACCAGATCGGCTCGCGACTTCGGTACCGAACACAACATCCAATCGGATGCGGCCCATAGGAGTGCATGAAAGGCTAGGCACAATGCCATGGAATGTGGTCCGTCTGGGTTGCAGCTCACTCTCGCTGATGTCGAGAGTGATCATGGTGTCGCGATAGAGGATGTTGATGGCACTGTGTTCATCAATGAGGGTCTGGGTGAATCGACATGAATATTGTGGTGCTGTCAAAACAACATCCACCACCAGTGCATAGCTTCCTGGATTTGACATCAAGACCGGATGGTCCTCCCTTCCCCATGTGATGAGGTTGTCTGACCAGTGAATGTACTGGGGAACTGCTGGTATGGTATCATTGACTGCTTGATCATGGGCTCTCCGACTGCCCTTGTCATCTGATTTGCTGGTGAAAATCATGTATGCCGCAGCCTGACGCGGGTATTGGTTCCGAGATGGCGGTGGCGGTGGGCCTGAGGGTGGAGGTGGGTTTCCGCCCTCGCCCTGTGCCAGACGCTTTGTCCAGTTGCACTGCCGAGTGGAGTGCGTTGCAGGATTGCCAGGTCCAGCATGCATCTTGCACGGTTGGTCCAACATGTCCTCAAAACTGTACTTGGGGTGCCCTTTCCACTACGGCTTTTCTCTGGGCTTCAATCTCCGACTGCCCCCTGCAGCCCCATGTGCTCCTGGCCTTGCACTGCAGCTACTTGCTGATTGCCATATTGAGCATTCGGCTTCTCATCCTTCCTTTTGCCACGATTGTCGTGGTTGCCGTATGGGTTGTTGTTGTTTTTGTTGTTGTTGTTGTTGTTGTTGTTCTTGCGTCGCTCGCGCTGACTGGGTACTCCGCCCCCTTCTTGTGCCGAGTGTGGCCCGGCCGATTGCTCCTGGACCACACCGCTAACGCCGAGCTGAATGGGTCGCATGGCCGAATCGGACACGGCGAAGGAGTTCGCGATCTTCATGAGCTCGGCCAATGACTTGATGTCCTTGCAGAGCAACTTGTGCTTCAACATTGACCCGTGTCCAGGCAGCTATCAGTGAAATACTGGATTTCCTGGATCTCATATACACCTTCACAACTGTTTCTGAGTTTGACCCACCGCGAGACATAATCGCGAAGGGGTTTGTCTTTTCACTACACACAGAGATCAAGATGCTGAGGTAGGCATGTCCTCTTGTAGGTGCCTTTGAAGTTGCGCACAAATGGTTCCTCAAAATCCTACCAGCAATTGATGTTGTTACTGGGGAGGCTGTTCAACCAGGATCGAGGTGAACCCGGAGCATCAGAGGTGCATAGCGGATGTCTACACGCTGATTGCCGCCGGTAATGTAGTCCACTAGCCAGTCCTCCGGCTTGAATGCCCGTTGTAGTTGGGGGTGTCTCTAGGCAAGTTGAAGCCTTTGGGGAACTGCTCAGATCGGATGCGCGCCTTGAAGCACTCTGGACTAGCTGGTCCTTCTTCCTCTTGCAGGTCTTTGGCCAGCCGCTCGATGCGTTGACGTGCAACGCTCTCGGCAATCATGCGGGGGCCTAGACGCTAGATAAGTGTGGGTCTTGCTGGCTGCTCCTCCCGCCGAATGTTAACTGCGGGCTCATCTCTCCGACTGCGCGCATGCAGCTGCGTTTTCCGATTGCGAGCTTGGTTTCCATGTGGCAAAGATGCATGCCTCTGCTGCTGAGGTGCTCCAACGTGATGCTGATTTGCACCAACAGATGGGTGAGGAACCAACCTCGATCCTGCAGGGTGTGGAGGTGGCTTAGTTGTCGCTTGGTGCTGATTCGCTGCTGCTAACAACTCAGGCATTCAGTGCGTCCTTTCCTTCAGCTCGACGCCCCCAGATTTCCCAACCAGCTTGCAATCTGCTCGGCGGCTCTCAAGTTCCCTCCAGGAGAACTGTATAGTGGCTGTGGGATATGGGCGGATGCCGCCGGTTGGTTGTTCCCAGCTAGCTCCCTGCCGACAGCTCAGCCTGAAATATGAAGATCTTCTAGAACTGTTGGCTCTATCACGCGCAATGCGATTCTGTGCGCGGAGTTGTACTCTCGGATTGTTGCCTCCAACCGACGCTTCTCGGTGCCGATTGCCCAGGCCTGCTTGGCCAGGAGATGACGTGCCTTCTCAAGCTCGGCGTGAGCTAGATCTAGGTCGGCACTGACGTCCAGTGGTGTGTGCAGGATATTTTGCATGTTGCTGAGCCCTGCAGCCGCAGCCGCGGCCTCCTTTGCTGCTCTCGCAACCGTGTTGGTGGAGCTGTGGCGACTTGATGAAGTCCCCGCCGTCATAACCTCCGCGCGGATGCACGGAGTCGTTCTCTCCGACTCCACAGAGCTCTCGCTGCGGGGCAACGGATCTGTGAGGCCGAAGAACACCCGTATCTCCCTGGGGTATCCCTCAGGGACAGCCGCGACAAAAAACGCGATGACTGCCAAGAGTCAGAATGACGCCACGCGACAAGGGTGCTCCTGCCCCGAACCGCGACGCGTTGTCCATGACATAGTCCCATGCCCCGTACTTGAGAACTAGGACGGAAGCAAAGTGCGTGCTCGACGAAGAGGATGGTCCCGTCCGGATCAATACTCTAGTCGCCTCCTCGGCCTGCCCCATGGTGGGCGCCAACTGATATCGATATGTAACGACATATTCCATGGGATGGATAAGAGAGGGGGAAAGATCTAAGGAGAGTATCGATGGTACCGGAGGTGAGATTGGGCACAACCACAGTGAGACACAACGATGTACCCAGGTTCGGGGCTCTCCGTAGAAATAACACCCCTACTCCTGCCGAGTTGTATAAGCAATAACTCTAGCTACAATGAATGCTCCTTGAGCTGTATCAGGGGAAGGAGGAGAAGGCCTAGAGCTCTGCTCTCTCCTGCATCCCAGTGAAGGTGGGTGGAATGAAGTAAATGATGTCCGTACTTCCCACCGGAGGGGTTCCCGGGGTTCCTATAGGATGAACCCGGGCTACAATGGTAACTAAACAGTAAGGGGGCTACCTGTAAGCCTCTCTGCTCTGCTATGTCCCGCCGACTGCAGCCCACCGGCTGCGTAGGCGTAGACTTGCGGCTCGCCTATCCCCATCTGGCCCTTGATCAACTCTTGATTCTTGGAGGGGGGCTCGGCTGAGCCGATTGCTATCCGGGCCAGCTGTGCTTGGTCGGAGGCCGATTGCTCCTCCCTGAGCATTCAACATTCAGACTGATCAGATCGGCCCGATCACAGTCGGTCGTCCTCAGCTCGGCCCAACTTCGTCTTGAAAGATTGTTTCGCTTGGGTGACCCTACCCGGGGGTCATTCCCCCGACACGTCTTGATCACTCACTGATCACAACTTAACAGAGATGCAAATTAAGACAACAACGAATATGCCAACATTGAGGATGCCAATAATATCTGATCTTCTATCCCTCAACCTCAAGGTCCTTTATATAGTCTCTTGTTCTGCAACATCCTTCTTCTCCTATTGTTCAACCATCCCTTCCAGCTCTTCAATCCTCTCATTCTTAAATGCTAGCTTGAACTTTAGCATATTCTTGATGAAAATAACATAGTTGTGTGACAAATGATTATGAAGCTTTTTTTGAAATATAGGATGGGCCTTGGGTCCATTATACAATTTTATAAATTCTCTAAGAACCCATGTGGTAAACATACATGGTATTGGAAAGTTTATTACCACTTTGAAAGTGAAGAAAGAGTTGGATCTCTTTATAAGAGTTTCCCTCCATCGTGTTATTGGAGCAAGAGAAGAAAGGGAGCTCCTGTGTGCTCCTCTTTCGCCGGCCTTGCCACACCTCATTGCATGCACATCATGTTTCGTTAAAGAACTGAGCTTGTACTTATATCGTGTTTCGCTAAAGAGCCGAGCTCATACGTATATCATGCATTCGCTTAAATTTTTGCCAGTCAGGAACATCTAATTAATTGACAAATTAATTATGAGTTAATTACAATACAATCTGAGACGTCGATCATGGGCTGTTACTGACTCGGTCGTGGGTCCAGTCCCACGTCACCCTACCTGGCTGTATATATATTGAAGGCTGCGTGAATCCTAACCGCAACCCAGAACATATCCCATCTGCTCTACCTCATCACACACTGACCATCATCGTTCCTCTCGCTATTGTTGCTTTCGGTGATCCCATCCCGTCAGCCGTATGCATATCTATACGGGAGAGTAGGTCTCCGGAATACTGTCATTTGTGATCCTACACCGGGTGAATTGTCATGGGAAAATCACGCCAGATGTCCTCATAGAGAACTTGATTGTGGGACTTAGCTTTGAGTGCATGAGGGAGAGCCGATCAGTGGAGAGTCGAGACGTAGACCGGAACGAGAAGAACGCAGGGATTTACCCAGGTTCGGCCCCTCGATGAGGTAAAGACCTACTCCTTCCTTTCTTATATTATATGTGGGAGTCTCGATTACAAGGGTGCTAAGATCCGCCGGTGTCTCAAGAACTATGCTAGATTAATTCGCCCGTAGGACGTCCCAAGGCCTCGGCTTATATACACGCCGAGTCCTAGGGTTTTCTACAAGGAAACCGACTATCCTACAAGGTGGAGTCCTATTCTATATCTTGTATGACTTGTCTTGTTCTTCAAGGTAGCTTGGATTCCTTCCTTCTAGCGTCGGTCTTCGTCTTGTAGGTCGGTCGTCTTGCAGGCGGATCCTTTTTTTGGGGCCTTCCTTGTGAGCCACCCATAGGCCGACTCTCTCTTCTACTTGGTCACGGAAGAATTCTCGCTAATTCTTCCGGATCTGTAAGTTATCCCCCCAACAAGAAGGGCAGTTAGATTTTTAGGGAGCATATTTAGTGCGACTGCTCGCTTCCATTCATCTTCATTGACTACTTCCTCGATGTCACCATGTCCAGCGAAGATGAAAATCCCGCAGCCGCCAATCTTGCTGAGGAGGTTACCGAGGAGGTTGTTGCCTCCACTGCTACCACGACCACTACCTGGACGAACGAAAGGTATACACTACTTATCCCTCTTCTGTTGATATATCTGCTTACCATGTTTACTGTTTACATATTGTTTGCGTAGTATCACTATTTATGGTAAGATATCCGTGCGATATTAATACTGTCAACACCAAGTTTATAATTTATATCTGGATTAGATTAATTGGATAATTTCTAATATATCCAACACCTTTTGACAATCTCTTCGTGCCGCACATCCTCGAATAAATCCTTTGGATAATTATTGTTTGTGTCTCACTAACTTATAACCTGCCAAAATGATAATTCACTGTAGTAAAACGCATCACTTCAAAATGCTATGAAAAAAATGTAGTTTTGGGGCGTCGATTTTGGGTTTTTTTCCTACAGTTTTCACAAATGTTGTTTCAAGATGAAACTTTGTAAACATTTGTAGCATTTAACAATGTTTATCATAAAATATTATCGGTTTTTAAACATTTTCCATAGTTTTTGATTTGTTTACTCATGATAGAGAAAATTCTCCCAAGAACGTTGTTCGGTCACGTATATCCGTAATACTAGTAAGAACACGGGGATTGAACACATGTCCTCTTCCTCGGATGACAAATGAACGCACCCGACAGCACATGTGGACGAAACGACGAAGTTGTCTGGATGGAAGCCACCGTAATGGCGGAAACCCGAGCACTCGGCAATGTCTTTTGTATTTCTTGTGGGAATGTAGTATATGAATGTGTCTCTTGATTACAATGGGTTCCAACCCCCTCTAAGGCGGTGGAACACATGCTTATATAGAGCCACCAGTCCTCTCTATCTGTCATAGGGAGCTGCTCCATAGGCTGGGGAATGGTTGTGTGCCATGTCACCTCTCCGCCCATGTGTCAGGCGTTCCTTCGTGGTGCGAGAACGTGGCTAACCGTGTACTTTGATGGGACTGTACGAGTGTTGTTCTACTAGTCATGCACCGGGTGCGGCGTCAGAACACCACTGTAGCCGGTGTGGGAAGCGGCACAACCTTACCGCGCACTATGGCCCTGTTTGGTTCGGTTGTGGATTTCTGAAAATCTCCTGCAAAAAATCTGCTGCGGAAAATCAGAAGCACCTCCCGGGCAGATTTCGATTTTCCGCAGCAGATTTTCAGAAATCGTTCGAATGTTCGCTCATTGGTTCGCTCGTACGTGTATTTTCCGACTGCGATTTGGTGAAATCCAGCAGCAAAATCGGTTGAAGGTTCGCTCTTTGGTGGAATCCCTATTTGGTTCAGCTGTGGATTTTCAAAATCTGACTGACAAAGCTAAACCAAACAGAACCTATAAGTGATCTCACGGTAATCGCCTCCACCGGTACTGTAGATGACCATCCGGACAACATGATCAGGGATCACACCTGACCGGCACTTCATCGATGTCTGATATTTACGCTTACGGCACAACTAGGTTGTTGAAAGGGTACCACTAGCGTGATTTGTTTGCAGACCGGGAAAGGCGGAGTGCCCCTCCTCGAGCTCTCCCTCCCAGGGGTCGAAGTGCCTCGGGTGCGGCCCTTCGGGCCTCCGTCGACGGGAAATCACGTCTTGTGTGGGGGTGCGGTCGTAGCTCGGAGCTAACTCACCTCATGCACCTGACCAGGAGTAGGTGGTAAATAGGATTCCCCTCTGTGAGCACAACCGCCGACTTGTGGCGCTATATTCAAACTCCTGCTTGTAAACACTCTCTTTCCCCTTAATATATTGACACGCAGACGTGTTCTCCAAAAAAAATGGACCTGACAAGGACGACCGTGGCCCTCCTGTTCTGGCCTGTCGGGGAAGTGGGGAGTGCCGGTCCCCTGCTTTCTTTTCCACAGCCCGAGTGCCTGCGGGTCCGAGGTATCCCGGTCCCCAGGAGACCGACAGGAGCAAATGATCGACACTCCCCATTAGCAAGTGCAACCTTTGCTTTGTCAAACTTTGTCAAAATGGTCGTGGTCTACTGAAGGTACGTTACACAGCAATTTCCTACACATGTGTCCTGTAATACCAACATGTTCCAAGGATTCAATATATTTCTTCACGTTCTGTAATACCTTTCTTTGTTTTTTTTTTTGCCAAAAATGTTCTGTAATACTCGAACATGACTAGGATGGGCATCAGCAGGCTTCACATTCTTCTTTCAACCTTTGAAGTTTAAACTACTCCCTCCGATCCATATTAATTGACGCACACTTAGTACAACTCTAGTACAAAGTTATACTAAGGCTGGCCCCAATGGGGAGTAACTTAGCAGTAACATAGAGTCCAACTCAGCATTTTTGCTTATGTGGCAATGAGTTAATGAGGAGATAGATGGTTGTAGTAACTTAGCTAGTTACTAGCTCTTTGAGTAACATCACACATATCAAGACAATATGAGTCTATAATCTAATAAATGAAGTCTTATATGACACTACATATATGTTACTACCCATTGTGGAGGTAGTAACATAGACTCAAAATCCGTGTATGTTACTAGTCTAAGTTACTCCCCATTGTGACCAGTCTAAGTGTGTGTCAATTAATTTGGATCGAAGGGAGTACATTAATTAGGGTAGTACACATTAACAGTACATTCTCACATCCTGTTGTTCAAAGAGACGTCGAGTTAAGCTCAAGTAAGCTGACCACACCATCATACATACATTACAAAACTTATTGAAATATGGCATAGGCTTTAGGCCCACTAAACAATTTCAGAAATCTATAGGGTCCATGTGGGAAAAACATGACATGTGTGCGGTGCTAAGTTTAATACCATCACAGAAGTAGAGGGTGAGTTGCACGAAAATGCCTAACGTAGACCGAGCTACACGTAGCCCTTTATTTTGAACAAGGCATAAAATATATTTACATTATCCAAAAAATATTGAATTTTTTTATGAACACACATACACATGTATATAACATATGTGCAAATTTTCATACCATTATACTTTAACATGGAAAAAAGACAGATATTTAATTTTAAATGGGCTTTTTTCTGTTGTTTTTGGGCTGAAAATTTGTTTTTTTCGTGTAGGCTGCATATTACAATATTTTCAAACGAAATTTGACATGTTCATATGGAATACATATCAGTTTCCACAGAATTTTTTTCGGATTTTTTCAAAACTTTTAAATATGTTTTACGATTTTTTCAAAATAAAGGGCTACGTGTAGATTCAATTATTTATGAAACAATGTTGATCAGGTATTAAAATTTAATAATTGTATATGGAATTGTTTTTATAATATATTTAAATTTCTAATCATGAATTAAAAATTGTAACACCATAAATGAAGAAAATATTGATCACATATTTATAAAGTATATAGAAAAATTATACAATTTGTATTAAAAAATGTTGATCATCTATTTAAAAAATGTTGCTCAAAAAAATATTGATCTCGTACTTAACTTTTTTTAAAAATGCATGAACAATAGTATTAAATATATATAAAAAATATACAGATAAAAATGAAAAAATTAGTCGGACTCAGTTGCGACTCGTTGGTGGACTAACAACTGAGAAAAAAAAAATCGAACCCAGTTGCGACTCGTTGGTGGACATGCAACTGGAAAAAAGTAGAACCCAGTTGTGACTCGTTTATGGACTTGCAACTGAGAAAAAAAGTCAAACCCAGTTGTGAATCATTGATAACTTGCAACTGAGAAAGAAAAATTGAACCCAGTTGCGACTTCTTGGTGGACATGCAACTGAAAAAAAGACTGACCCAGTTGCGACTCGTTCATGGACTTGCAACTGAGAAAAAAATTGTCCAACTCAATTGCGACTCTTTGGTGGACAAGCAAGTGAAAAGAAAGTCAAACCCAATTGCGACTCGTTGATGGACTTGCAACTAAGAAAAAGAGTCAAACCCAGTTGCGACTCCTTAGTGAACTTGTAACTGGGAAAAAAAATTGGACCCAGTTGCGACTTGTGACTCGTTGGTGGACATGCAACTGAAAAAAATATGAATCCAATTGCGACTCGTTGGTGGACTTACAACTTGGCCTTGAGAAAGAAAAGACGTTTGAGTTCAATGAAAATTAGAGGTTGGTTTGCAACTATAAAAATGAGTCGAGTTGCAAGTCGAAGGGTCAGTTGCAGTTGGGTGTGTCGATGAAAAATCCCTTAAAAACAGGTTGTGTGTAGATGGTGAATTGGCAACTAGCGGCAAAAATAATATTGAGACCAATTACAATTAGAGGTTAGTTTGCAACTACAAAAAATAAAAAAGAGGGAGTCCAGTCGCAAGTCTAAGGGTGAGTTGCAACTGGAGTGCGTTGATAAAAAACCCACAAAAAATCAATGTGTGAGTTACAACTAGGTTTTTCTATATTAAATATGTTCAATTTGTATAACAAAAAATAAATATGTCTTAAAAAAATTATCATGTTAAAATCATTAGTAAGTATTTAAAAATGTTCACAGTATGTCGTGAAAAGTTATGGAAAAGCTCAAAAAAATAAAAAAAATAAAAAACCGAAACTGAAATAGAAACAAAAAGAAAAAAATAAAAAAACCAAAAAATCAAAATAGAAAAGAAAAGAAAACTGAAAAAAAACATAAGAAAGGTATATATGGCCCAGGCCCACCTCGCTTCAGAGGATAAAGACAATTCACTAAAAAAGACCAGCGAAGGATAATAAAAAACGCTAAATGCTCATGTACATGTGAGATCATTAATGCTCATGTACATGAGGATTAGCAAATCCGTATTTTTAATTTGTGCCCCTTTTGTTCTTATTCTATTACACATCTTTGGTTCAGTTCAATCATATTTTCTCTTCTTCTGAATGTTTACTTTTATTTTCTAAACATTGTGAGTGCCCTTCCTTTCCAAATGAAAGTTTCTTAGTTCAATATAGATACAAATTTGCTGTCTCTGTTGAACAACTAATTCATACACTATCAACCAATGGAGGAAAGATCCAGGTGTTCTATGTAGCCAAAAAAAATTATGTCATGTTTACTGCTTTTGTGCTTAATTTTTTTCTAGCTATATATGTTAACAGATTTATGATTACGAAAAGCTTATTGATGCTTCTGAAGCGTGTGGTCTATCATAATATGCAACAATGTACAGTTTCAGTGATTCAATATACCGTAGGGTACTGATTCAGTTAATATTTTAGTGTGTCACTAGCTATGTCCATAATGTTTTTTTACCTTTTATGACAGTGGAGGGAATCCCCCCACTACCTATTGCATTAAAGTAAAAATTAGCTAGTCAGGGGAGAGAGAAAGTACAAGCTGGGTAATGAAGGGTCTAAGCCCTTCTTTTACTCTATGCCTCATCATATCAAAGTCAGTTTTGAACCTCCCGGTCCAGGAACCAACAGTAGGATCCTTTTGTCTGAAACATTTATCATTACGTTCTTTCCACACGCTCCAAGTAGAAACTATGAATACCTCCATAAACATGGGGCCCTGCCAGGCATTTTTTCCAGAGTGGATGAGTTCAATCCTGTTGCCATCGCTCGGCCAGTCAATCTCCAGCTGAGACCAACACATTCTACTAAAATGGAAAAAAAGTGTTCCACGGTCTCCTCTACCAAAGAACACAGAGGACAGCCATAGTCATTATCTCTCAATCACATATTTCTACGCTTGAGCATATTACGTGTATTGAGTCTATCTGCCAAGAGAAGCCAAGCAAAAACCTTCCACTTGTTAGTGCATTTAGATCTCCAAATCCAAGTGAATGCCTCGTCCGTAGCCACATCTCTGAAGCAATGAAGATAGAACTTCCGAGAGGTGAACTTTCCCCCTGTCCACACCGTATACCATTCATCCTTTTTTCCTACTTCTAGTGTCACATCCCGCATACTATTTTTGAGAGCAGCCAGTTCTTCCCTGGCTTGAGCAGAGAGAGGGAGACAGAAATTCTCCCCCAAGGTAGTAGTTGTGAGCAATCCACGGACATCAACATCCTCATCGACAGCAAAGGAGAAGAGGCGAGGGTAGCTATCAGATAGAATTCCAGTCACCCATAGATCTTTCCAGAACAAGGTCGAGGACCCTTCCCCAATTCTGACCTGAGTGACAGCTCTATACACCGGTGTCAACTGCAGAATATCCCTCCACCAAAACGAGCCGCACGCCTCAGTTGCATGGGGATTTTTTACAAAGTAGTAAGAGTTCCAGATCATCTCCACCCAAGGTACTTCAAGAAGATTATAAAATTTATGCATTTTTTTGAGGAGAAGACCTTGGTTCTGAAGTTTCAAATCAATGATACCCAAGCCACCCTTGGATTTTGATCGACAGATCGCAATCCATGCTACAGGCGAGAACATCTTGACACCTTGTTCATCCTTTTTACTCCAAAGACAGTGGCGACACAATTTATGAAAATGCTCAATGATCTTGACCGGTAGCTTGATCGAACACATGGCATAGATGGCCAGGGAGGTGATGAAGGAGTTAACCAGTGTCAGTTTAGAACCATAGTCCAGCAATGATGTAGCAGTGGACAAGCGTCTTTTCATGGAGGAGACAAGTGGCATAAAGTAAACCACTGAGGGCTTGGTCGTACCCATCGACAGCCCCAGGTACGTGAATGGCATGCTCCCAACTGAGCAACCAAGGAGAGCTGCCAGGTTACCCGTCATCTCAGGGGATGTGTTAATGGGCACAAGTGTGGACTTCTAAAAGTTGATGCGCAATCCAACCGAGTCGGCGTAGTCTTGCAAAATCTGCTTGATCGGGGACACCTGCACACTATCGGCCGGCATGACCACAATGGTGTCATCCGCGTATTGGATTACCGGGTAGTCTCCACCATGCCTGTGGATTGGTTCCCTTAACAATCCTTCGCGAAATTGATCGTTGATAGCTGACTGCAAAAGATCCGCTGCGAGGACGAATATTAGTGGAGACAATGGATCCCCTTGTCGGACTCCACGTTTACACGAAAACTGTCGCTGCTTATTGGCTTTAGCCCTTCGTTGGTGAGCCCCAAGTGGAAGGCGTGATGAAGTACAGCAACGAGTTTTCCCTCGGTGAAGATACCAAGGTTTGACTCCAGTAGGACTCCAGATATGATAAGTAGGTGTCAGCGGCGCGACTGACGTGGACCTGCACACAGACACAGATAACTTTGTTCCCAACGAAGTTCAGAGAGGTTGTCAATCTCTCCGGTCTTGTTGTTCACAAATGATAAAACGCAAGGGATAATGATAGCAACTTGAAAGTAAATGCAGAAAAGTAAATATAGCTTGGAAACAATAATGGGGATAATGACCGGGATACGTGATGTTTCGCTAGTGATGTCTCTCTCCTAAAAGACGATAAAAATTGCTATGCGAGGTAAACAAATTACAGAAAGGCAATTGACAGGATTATGAACGCACCGCAATGCTAACTATGCTACAAAAGAAAGGAAGAGGTTCAAAAGCACGAGCAGTACGCCAAAATAAGTAGACCGAAATCCATCTGCATCTACTACTAATCATCCACCTTGAGATATCTATCCAGAACATCTCGCTGGTATTAAGTTGCGAGCCCCACCCAAAGTGTAAACCCAAAGCAACAGACAACTGCATTAAAAAGAACTTTGCATAAAGTAAACAATCCTTGTAACCGCGGTTACAAGCACCGTTGTTTTCCCCCTTGTGGCAACAGCACATCCCCTAGACTCATGTTTCTGTCACTCAAGCATGTCATCGGGGAGGCATGAACCCACAATCTAGCACAACGCTCCCTCTTGGAGTCACTACCTATTACTTGGCCAAAGCAACAAACAACAACGGAGAACATGCAAGAATTACTTAGGAACAAAAATACAAGAGATAAGAACCAAATATATTACTCTATCACAATCTGAACATAATCTCATAATACATCAGATCCGATCAAACTCAACATAGCAATAGCAGAAATATTACAAAGGTGCCTCGATCATGTAGGGCAGCTCACGAGGTCTAAACAATGAAGATCAAAGAGGGGAGGAGAACATCACATAGCTACTGATCACGGACCCATGGTCCAAGGAAAACTACTTACGAGACATCCGGGGAGCATCCATGGTGGAGAGGAGACTCCCGGAGGTCAATCCTCCCTCCAGCAGGGTGCCGGGAAGAGGTCTTCTAGTGCTCCCGATCTTGGAAGCGCGGCGACGGCGGAACAGAGGCGAGTTCGCGGAATAGGGTTCTCTTTCTGGAGTTTTCCCGTGACGGGGGATAAATAGGCGAAGGGGGGCAGCCAGAGGTGGACCAGGGGCCCCAGGCGCCCCCTGGCGCGGCCAGGGGTGGGGTCGCGCCGGGTGGCCGTCTGGGCCCCCCTGGCTCCCCTCTAGCCCCTCCCGGGCTCTTCTCGAAGCTTCCGTCACGCTGATTTTTTATCTGAATTTTCCCGAATTATTCTGGCACTTTTTATATGGGGGAAAACTGAAATAGAAAAACAGCAGAAAACAGGAACTGGCACTTGGGTGCACTGAGTTAATAGGTTAGTCCAAATATGATCAAAAATGTATGAAAGTGTATCTAGATCATAGCAATATCACACAAAACACGCATGGAGCAAGCAGAAATTATCGATACGTTTTGGACGTATCAACATCCCCAAGCTTAATTCCTGCTCGTCCTCGAGTAGGTAAATGATAACAAGCATAATTTCTGTGGTGACATGCTAGCAACCATAAAAGAACTTTGAAAAGTAAAGCAATCAAGGTTAGAGATTCAATTCAAGTCATAACATGCAAGAGTCTATATTAGCATTGAATCAAGTAACAAAAGAACAAAAGGTGCAAGAGCTCTCGCTGTCCGTGACTCGAATGTCTTCAAATGGTGTTTGCGTGCAAGAAAGGGGATAGGGAATACGAGAAAAAAAAGTATTTTTGTTGAGAACTCAATCTACTAAAGTTTCTCACTTGGTCCTCTTTGGAATCTTATCTTGACTCGTCCCCAGACCACTAGCCAGGTACAAGTCAATTTGATCCACTCCTTTTCGATATTTTGAGCACTCATGCAATGGATGAGCGTAAGCACGAGAGTTGACACTTAGGATGGAAAAGAGAGAAAATATGGTGGAGGAGGAAGACAAAAAGGATGAGAAAGGCCCACATCAATGAGGAAAATCATAGGCAAGAGATGCCAAATGATAGATATGATGTGAGGAGTAGGGATTGCCATGCAACGGATGCACATACGAGCTAAGAAGCTCTCCAAACTATATGCAAAAAGATCATCTCTATGGAGTACAAGGATATAAAGGGAGTACTAGTGTGGATCTCTCAAAAGGATAGTAGTGTTGCCCCTTTCTCTCTTTTTATTTCTTTTTCTCCTTTTTCTATTTTTTTGTATTTTTTGGTGGGCTCAATGGATCTTTCTATTTAACTCTCATTTGTCCTCTTTGGGATTTTTTAATGTGTCCACTTTGGGATCTTTTCCTCACTTAAGGGCAACACTCTATTTTACAAGAAGGTAAAGGAGATCTTTCACACTTTACAAGGTACTCAAAACATAAAGAAGATGTAACTATCATGATGTATGCAAGGTATGTCGCTGCCAGTGTAGCAGGAACATGTATGACATGAAGATCAAGTCATGAAGAGGTGGAAGTTGCATGGCAATGTAACTCGGAAAGGCTATGGAAATGCCTTGATAGGTAGGTATGGTGGCTGTTTTGAGGAAGGATAAAGGGTGGCTTATGATGACAGAGCGTATCATGCCAAGGGTTTGGATGTACCGGCGAAGGTGAGGGGGTTTGGTTATCCTTGCGCATCCTCGACTCATGGTACGTGAGTGTACTCTAATATTCGATTCCTCAGAAGAGTAGTGATCCATCTAGTAGCTAGAGTTCTCAACTAGTTTTGTAGGTTTTGAAAATAAACACGGATTGCCCAAAATACGACACCTATCACTAATAGGCAAGAGCTCTTGACACCAAAAGTCCAAACATTACTCACTACAATACCTCAAAACTATTGCAAGCTACTACTAAAATTAAATAGCAACCTCAATTACCTACTTTCAAGACAAGACACAACTCAATGCAACAACCAACTCTCTTAACAAGATAAACATGAAAACTAAAAAGAGTTCCAGCAACAAACTAAACAAAAGCCAATGCTCTTTCTAAAGAAAAACTAAGACTAAAACTAAACATGGCAGTAGCTATGAAAAGATAAAGAACACACAACAGCAAAAAGATAAGCAGGAAAAATCCTATGATGTGTTCTAGATTTTGAAAGTGGAGCGTGTTTCTCTCCCACACAAAGTAAGAAAGGATCTAACTTGTTATTAACAGAAAGCAAAGCTAAATAAAACTAAAAACAAAACCTAAGATTGAGACGCTCCAAGCATAGCACATAACGCATGAAGTGATAAAAATATAGTGAGACGAAGGACGAACCGATGATTGTTGATGGAGAAGGGGATGCACGGGGGCATCCCCAAGCTTAGACGCTTGAGTCTCCTTGAATATTTATAGGGGATGCATGGGGGCATCCCCAAGCTTGAGCGCTTGACACTCTTGGATCTTCTTTCATCATCTTCTATCGCACACTTGAAAACTCCCTTCATACATAACTCATCATAAGCTGATTAGAGAGGTTTGTACCCTTAATAAATAATTTTTTCCCACTGGATACAAAGATATGCTTGAAGAGCTACTGTTTCTCAAGAGTGCCAAAAAAATTTTGCAAAGAAAAAGCAAGCTTTAAGGTTTGCAAAAGTAAGGAGAGACAAAACGTGGCAGAATCTGTGAAAAACAAAACAGCAGATAGTAAAGAATTTTTTAGGGGCACTTCTGCCACCCAAATAAAAAAAATCAGAACAGACGGAAGTTTCGTAATTGTATAGAGCATACTGTGTAAAAATTTCAGCTCAAAAAGATGAACTGGGAATTTTATGGAATTTTTCTGGTCACGAGGACAGAATCTGTTTTCTAGACAGCATGTCACAACTTTTACTTCCCTTGCCGTAAGAGGCTATAACTTGGCACAAAGCTGAAAAATAAAGATACAATGATGTTTCTACAGAAGTAACAAACATCAAGACACAAAAAAAGAAAAAATAAAAACCTAAATTCGTTGCGGGCTGCCTCCCGAAAGGGCTTCTTTAAAGCCATTAGCTAGGCATGATGCAAAAAGAAGAATCAAGTCTTATCAAGAGAAAGAGAATAACTAGCCCGAGTAACGGACTCAAAAGGTAACTTGATTATCTTTCTAGGGAAGTGTTCCATCCCCTTTTTGAATGGGAATTGGAATTTTATATTCCCCTCTTTCATGTCAATAACCGCACCAACGGTGCGAAGAAAAGGACGTCCCAAAATAATTGGACATAAAGGTTCACACTCTATATCCATAACAATAAAATCAACGGGAACATAGTTGTCATTGACAATGATAAGAACATCGTCGATCTTCCCCAAAGGTTTCTTTATGGAAGAATCAACAAGACGAACACCAAAAGAACAAGGCTCAAAAGGCTTCAATTCAAACATATCAAATATTCTTTTGGGCATAACAGAGGTACTAGCTCCAACATCACATAAAGCATAGAAAGAGAAGTTATTTTATTTAATTTTGATCATAGGGTCCCAACAATCATCTATCTTCCTAGGTATGGAGGCTTCTACTCTAAGCTTCTCCTCCCTAGCTTTGATAAGAGCATTTGTGATATGCTCCGTGAAGGCAAGATTAAGTGTGCTAGTGTGGGGGTCTCTAGACATTTTGTGTAACAAGCTAATAACTTCTGAGAGGGTGCAACTATCAAAATCAATATCACTACTATCAAAGGTGGTAGTAGTGTCATCTAGGCTCACTTGTTTGAAACCCTCTATGTTCATAGGAGTTTCTTTTTCTACGGTTGAGGTATTAGCATCACCATTAATAGGTCCAACGGGACTAGGAGTGCATTGGGTGCTAATAGTATGGGTGTCCTCAACAATTTGGATAGTGGCAACTGTGTGGTGTGTAGGAAGGCTCTTAATTCTATCCTCTTCCTCTTTTTCTCTAGCCCATCTTTCTTTAAGTTTAGCCATCATCCTAATATTTTCATTGATTTGTAACTGGATAGCATTAATAGGAGTGGCCTTATTCTCCTCAAGGGGGAGGTTCTAATTTTAAGCATCTCAATATCAAGGGCTAAGATTTCTACCTTCAAAGAGAGATTATCTATTTTAGATAATTTCTCTTCTAAATTTTTGTTGAAGGCTTTTTGGGTAGTGATAAAGTCTCTAAGCATGCTTTCTAATTCAGAAGAGGGGTTCTTGTTGCTAGGGTAAGTGTTGTTTTTCCCATAATTAGATGGAAATGGTCTAGGATTGCTAGCAAAATTTCCCCTATAAGCACTGTTGTTGAAATTGTTTCTAGCAATAAAGTTCACATCTACTTGTTCTTAAGCAACCAAAGAATTTAAATGAACATCATGAGGATCAATAGAGGGTTGCTTGGTAAGTAGAGACATAATTAAATCAACTTTTTCATTGAGGGAGGTAATTTCCTCGACAAAGTTTACCTTCCTACCTGTTGGAGCACGTTCGGTGTGCCAATGGGAATAATTGGTCATCATTTCATCGAGAAGCTTCGTGGCAGCACCAAGTGTAGTTGACATAAAGGTTCCTCCCGCGGCCGAATCTAACAGGTTCCGAGAGGTAAAGTTCAAGCCTGCATAAAAAGTCTGGATAACCATCCAGGTAGTCAAACCATGTGTAGGGCATTTCTTATCAAGAGATTTCATTCGTTCCCAAGCTTGGGAAACGTGTTCATTATCCAATTGCTTAAAATTCATAATATTACTCCTCAATTGGATAATCTTAGCAGGAGGGTAGTACTTCCCTATAAAAGCATCTTTGCACTTATCCCAAGAATCTATGCTATTTCTAGGCAAAGATTGAAACCAGATTTTAGCGTCTCCCCTTAAAGAGAAAGGAAAGAGCTTGAGCTTAACAACATCACCTTCTACTTCTTTATACTTTTGCATATCACATAATTCAACAAAATTATTCAAGTGTAAAGCAACATCATCTCCAGCACCAGAGAATTGATCTCTCATAAGAAGATTTAGCAAAGCAGGTTTAATTTCATAAGAGATAGCTGAAGTGGCAGGTGTGGCAATGGGAGTGCAGATAAAGTCCTGGTTGTTGTGAGTAGTGAAGTCACACAACTTGGTGTTTTCAGTGGAACCCATAGTAGCAGCAAGTGTGGCAGATTTTTTTGTAGTTTTTGATAAAAGACACAAAGATAAAAACAGAAAGATAAACTAACAAGACTAAAAAAACAAAGGTAAAGGGTAGTGTGCAACTCCCCTATCTTAGCACTTGCAGTCCGCGGCAACGGCGCCAGAAATACTCTTGCTTATTGGCTTCTCGCCCTTCGTTGGTCAACCCCAAGTGGAAAGCGTGATGCAGTACAGCAGCGAGTTTTCCCTCGGTGAAGATACCAAGGTTTGTCTCCAATAGGACTCCAGATATGATAAGTAGGTGTCAGCAGCGCGACTGACGTAGACCTGCACACAGACACATATAACTTTGTTCCCAACGAAGTTCAGAGAGGTTGTCAATATCTCCGGTCTTGTTGCTCACAAATGATAAAACGCAAGGGATAATGATAGCAACTTGAAAGTAAATGCAGAAAAGTAAATATAGCTTGGAAACAATAATGAGGATATGGACCGGGATACGTGATGTTTCGCTAGTGATGTCTCTCTCCCAAAAGACGATAAAAATTTCTATGCTAGGTAAACAAATTACAGAAAGACAATTGACAGGATTATGAACGCACCGCAATGCTAACTATGCTACAAAAGAAAGGAAGAGGTTCAAAAGCACGGGCAGTACGCCAAAATAAGTAGACCGAAATCCATCTGCATCTACTACTAATCATCCACCTTGAGATATTTATCCAGAACATCTCGCTGGTATTAAGTTGCGAGCCCCACCCAAAGTGTAAACCCAAAGCAACAGACAACTGCATTAAAAAGAACTTTGCGTAAAGTAAACAATCTTTGCACCCGCAAGTACAAGCACCGTTGTTTTCCCCCTTGTGGCAACAGCACATCCCCTAGACTCATGTTTCTGTCACTCAAGCATGTCATCGGGGAGGCATGAACCCACAATCTAGCACAACGCTCCATCTTGGAGTCACTACCTACTACTTGGCCAAAGCAATAAACAGCAACGGAGAACATGCAAGAATTACTTAGGAACAAAAATACAAGAGATAAGAACCAAATATATTACTCTATCACAATCTGAACATAATCTCATAATCCATCAGATCCGATCAAACTCAACATAGCAATAGCAGAAATATTACAAAGGTGCCTCGATCATGTAGGGCACCTCATGAGGTCTAAACAATGAAGATCAAAGAGGGGAGGAGAACATCACATAGCTACTGATCACGGACCCATGGTCCAAGGAAAACTACTTACGAGACATCCGGGGAGCATCCATGATGGAGAGGAGACTCCCGGAGGTCAATCCTCCCTCCGGCAGGGTGCCGGGAAGAGGTCTTCTGGTGCTCCCGATCTTGGAAGCGCGGCGGCGGCGGAGCAGAGGCGAGTTCGCGGAATAGGGTTCTCTTTCTGGAGTTTTCCCGTGACGGGGGATAAATAGGTGAAGGGGGGCAGCCAGAGGTGGACCAGGGGCCCCAGGCGCCCCCCTGGCGCGGCCATGGGTGGGGCCGCGCCGGGTGGCCCCCTGGCTCCCCTCTGGCCCCTCCCGGGCTCTTCTCGAAGCTTACGCCACGCTGATTTTTTATCTGAATTTTCCCGAATTTTTCTGGCACTTTTTATATGGGGGAAAACTGAAATAGAAAAACAGCAGAAAACAGGAACTGGCACTGGGGTGCACTGAGTTAATAGGTTAGTCCAAATATGATCAAAAATGTATGAAAGTGTATCTAGATCATAGCAATATCACACAAAACATGCATGGAGCAAGAAGAAATTATCGATACGTTTTGGACGTATCAGTCGCCCAGGTGTTCCATTCAGGAGAACGGAGGACACAGCCGAGGAGAAAATGCAGTCCATCCACCCTAGCCATCGTCCATCGAACCCCATATGTTTCATAATTTCCATCATGGGTTTATGTTCTATCGTATCGAAGGCTTTGGCGAAGTCAAGTTTCAGAACCACCACACTCTGTCCAGAGGCTTGGCATTGATGTAAATATTCAAACGCCCAGGCTAGGAAGTCTTGGATGGATCATCCACGGAGAAAACCATACTGGTTCCGATGAATGATCTTGAGAATAAACTTCTGCAACCTGTTGGCTGGGAGTTTCGTGAGGAGCTTAAGACAACAATTGAGTAAGGTGATGGGGCGGTAATCATTTGTTGTTTCTGGAGACTGAACTTTAGGAATAAGAGTGATGAACCCTGTGGTTATGCTAGCTATGTTCAGGCCGCCATCATAAAAATCAGAACAGAGCTTGTAGAAATCTTCTTTGATCAAATGCCAAGAAGCTTTAAGAAAGCCAGCACTAAAACCATCCGGCCCAGGTGCTCGATCGGCTAGCATTTGCTTCACCACCTCATCAATCTCCTGGGTGGAAAACGGCATCGCCAAAGCCTCCATTCCATCAATTCTTTTAATCAGGTTATGAAGATCAAATTTCAGATTAGTCGTGATGGATTCTCCAAGTTTCTCTTTATAGGTTTGAAACAAAATTGCTTCTTTACCCACATGATCCGAGATCACTATGCCATCCGGCAGACTTAATGTGGCAATCGCATTTCGTCTATATCTTTCAGTCGCCACCCCGGTGAAAGAATTTTGTATTACCATCTCCATATTTAAAGAATCGAATAGTGCAACGTTTCTTCCAGTACATCTTTTTAGACTCCAGTCGCGTGAGAAGATGTTGTTTGAGGATGGTGTGAAAGTTTTCCTCAGGAACAGATAGAGTGCGCCTATCCGCGAGGACGTCCAATTCAGCCAGCGCCCTGTTTGAGTTCTCAATGAAAACCGACAATCGGGATAAACCTTTGCTCCATTTTGTCAACTCATATCTAAGGCATTTAAATTTACGACACAGGAGCGCTACAGAGTTTATTGCATGGTAAGTTTTACTCCAGACACTCTGAACCACCTCAAAGAATCTAGGTTAGGTTAGCCAAAAATCTTCACAACGGAAGATAGATGATTTAGGAATACAGGTTTGTATACTGACATAACAGGGGCTATGTTCCGAGACAGGCTTCCCTAGCGGCATCACCACAGTGTTGGGGTAACTTGCTGTCCAATTGAGAGAAGTAAAATGCCAATCTAACTGTTCTAGCAGCGGATCACTTTGCATATTACTCCAAGTGAACGAACGACCTTTGATTGGCAACTCAACTAGCGACTATGACTGGATGAAGTCATTAAACACAAGCATGTCATTAGAATTTCCACCCCCTCTGTTACGGTTATCTGGTGCTCTAACATAGTTGAAGTCACCAACCAAAAGCCAGTCTTCCCCATCAGGGATCACAAGGTCAAACAACCAGGTGGTGAATTCAGTTCTACCAACACCGGTACAGGGGCCATAAATATTCACAAGCGTCCAGACATCATTAGACATAGCCGAGGTAAATTGAATCCCAATGTCAAAGGGTTCAGAGAAAACAGAACTGCTCCAAATAACACAAAGGCCCCCTGAATTCCCAACAGACGGAATAAACTCAAGCACATCAAACTTTTTGGGGCAAAACAACTTGATATATTTCAAATCAAATTACTCGCCCTTAGTTTCTTGCAGACATACGACCGAACAACCACTAAGATTAATATCATTGCGGATAGCTAAGTGCTTTTCAAGAGAGTTGATCCCTCTCACATTCCAACATAGGACGTTCCAGTTTTTATTCATTGCAAGAAAGTGAGGGAGGACGAAGGGGTAGGATTCTTTTTCTTGCACCCAACCATCAGCTTCTCAGCACTAAGCTCATCAAGGGGAATGCCACACATTTTGGAGCCAACCTTCTGGATAGTACGAATAGGAGTGTGGGGAGGTGGGTCCGAACTGCCATCATCCAGAAATGCATCTTGCAGTCTATTAGAGGGCGCCATGGTTACAACACTAGAAGCCACAGAGGGAGCACGGCGAGTCTTCACTTTAGAGGTCCCAAATCTAGCATCCGACAAAGTGGGAGCTTTGAAGCCATCATATCGGGTGGAACTGGAGCATCTCCTGAGCTGAGTGGTGACTATAGCTTTCTTCTAATTCACTATAATATGGCTGATTCTGTCTGCTCCATTATCAGTGCGCAGATCATCATTTGTCCCAGCATGGTCAGGCAGCGCCGTATCAGAAGAGAGCACTGGAGACAAAGATTGCAAACAAGTATCTTGGGCCACATGAAACAGACCAGAGGGAGTGGGCCACTCAGGCAGACTCAACTGAACAGAAAATTGGGCCCAAACATCCTTTGGAATATAAATATCTGAAGGCAGCTTGAGCACAAAATCTTGCATCCCAACACAATTTTCCACATACAGCAGAGATAGGGCGCGGACAACAACAATGCAAATGTTCCAAGGATTTACTGGGAAGATGGGCTCTTCTTTTTTGGATAAAGGGATTTATTACGCAAAAGGTTTAAGAAAGTACACCCGGCCTCTGCATAACTAAGATGCACACAGCCTCAAAGTCACCAAAAGAAGAAAACGAGCGTACGACAAGTTACAACTGAAAAGAACTATCGCCACTCAAGGCAGCTGTATGCGTAGATCACGCGGCCACCCATGTTGGATAAAAATATCCCTCGCCACCGCTTTCAGTCATGGACATGCCTCTATAAAAAGGCCTCGATATTCAACCCGTTGTAAGATGGACCACGAATGGAGAATACCCGTGCATCGATAAAGAACCTGCAACCAAGTGAAATTTTTATCAGAAAAGATCTTGTCATTTCTACAAAGCCAGAGCGACCATATTATGGCGAGCGCTCATATCCTAAGAATGGTTCTAAGTTTATTATCAATCCCATTAAGCCAATTGCCAAAGATATTAGCAACGGACGTGGGTTGATATAAATTTGAAGCCATTTCGATAGCTGACCAAATAGAACGTGCAACCTTACAAGTGAAGAAAACGTGTTTTATTGTCTCATCATGAGGACATGAAACACATTTCTTACTCCCTTGCCAGCTGTGCCTGACAAGATTGTCTTTCGTTAGAATGACACGTTTTCGAAGATACCACGCAAAGACCTTAATCTTTAGAGGTATTTTCACTTGCCATATTTTATAATTTTTATCGACTGGTATTTCAGGTTGGACAAGCGCCCTATACATAGAATCCACAGAGAATTTTCCATTCCTATTGAGATTCCATCGAAACTCATCATGGCCTTGTGACAGTTGCACTGACGCCAACCGATCTAACAAGGCATTCCAAGACGCTAGTCTAGGACCGATTAAGTCTCTCCTGAATGCAACATTAGGGGTGACTCTTGCATGACCGTGGCTAGCGTATCTCCCTTATGTCGCACAATGTTATATAGAGCCGGATATTGATCTCGGAGTGTGGCATTACCTAACCATCTATCCTCCCAAAATCTTATCTCCGACCTGTCCTTAATGTTGAAAACCCCAAAGCGATAAAAATCTTTCTTTGTCGCCATGAGACCGGCCCAGAAATGTGAATCTCCAGGCTTCCATAGAACCTGAGATAACCCTTTTGTGCCGATATATTTTCTCTTAAGGAGAGTTTTCCATACACCATCCGAAGTCAGTAGCTTATATAGCCACTTACCGAGGAGTGCAGAATTCTTGACCTGAAGGTCATGAATACCCAATCCCCCTTGGTCCTTCAGACGGCAAATGACATTCCATCTGGTCAGTCAATATTTCTTCCTTTCGTTATCTCCTTGCCAGAAGAATCTTGCTCAGAAATAATCTAATCTATGTAAGACACCTTTAGGTATCTGAAAGAATGATATCATATACAGTACCATATTGGTTAAAACTGAATTTATGAGTACCAATCTTCCATCCAGGGACAACAATTTCCCTTTCCAGCTAGATAGCCTTTTTTCTAAGCGTTCTTCGACGTGCTTCCATTCCGCATTAGTCAGTCTTCTATAGTGTATTGGAATTCCAAAATACTTAATAGGAAATTGACCTTGCTCGCATCCGAATATCTCAGCATATTGAGTTGATGCATCCTGTGCCTCACCGAAGCAAAACTTTTCACTTTTATGGAAGTTAATCTTCAATGCGGATAATTTCTCGAATGCTGATAGTATTAATTTCATATTCACAACTTTATCTAGATCGTGTTCCATAAAAAGAATTGTGTCATCCGCATATTGAAGGATTGATAGTCCCCCATCCACTAGGTGTGGGACTACTCCCTCAATTTGGTCGTCTAGCTTGGCACGCTCAATCATGATCGCTAACATATCAGCCACAATATTAATTAATATGGGAGATAAAGGATCACCTTGACTTAATCCCTTTTTGGTTTGGAAGAAGCGTCTGATTTCATCATTAACCTTAATGGCCACGCTTCCTCCCGAAACACAACTATGGATCAAAGAACACCACTCCTCTGAAAAACCTTTCATTCTCAGAATTTGTTGGAGGAACGACCACTTCACTTTATCATAAGCCTTTTCAAAGTCAATTTTGAAAATGACTCCGTTAAGCTTCTTAGTGTGCATCTCATGAACGGTCTCGTGTGAAACCACGAATCCGTCGAGGATATTCCTACCTTGCATAAAAGTCGTTTGTGTAGGTTTAACCACATGATAAGCCACCGAATTTAATCTATTGGTTGCGACCTTGGTGAAAATTTTGAAGCTAACGTTAAGGAGGCATATTGGTCTATACTGTTGAATCCTTTCTGCCTCCAAAACCTTAGGTAGCAAAACAATTTCCCCAAAGTTAAGACGGAACGATTCAAGTTTTCCAACATGCCAACATTGGAACAACTCAATAAGGTCCATCTTAATGGCATCCCAAAAGTGTTGATAAAAATCAGCAGGAAACCCATCTGGCCCAGGAGCTTTATTATGCTCCATTTGGAAAACCGCAATCAGATGGTCTCATTAAGCAAGGAACATATTTCTGAGTATGCATATGCCAAACCCATTCCAGAAAGTCAAGGTGATAGAATACAACAACAACTTGATTTTCACCACCCGCACGAACAAACTGCAGCTGAGAACCCGAAGAATAATTAATAAGATTATCTATTGCGTCCGAAATCTCTGAATATGCAGACCAATCATCTTGGGGATCATCAGCTAGGCAGGGAGAATTATTTCCTTTTTTTCGTCTCCAAACCCGTCGTGGTAAAGAAATGCCATTAATTCTGCGGTTCTGCCTTTTAGAAAATATTTCCTTTTTCGGTGTGGCCAGATCCTGACCCGAATCCTTAAGTTTCCATATGAAACGATCAGCCTTACGGACGTGACAACCCTTAGCTACATGACCCACAAATTTGCATCTTGAGCAAACCCAACGAGCCGGACATAGGATAGTAACATGCGATCCATTGAGACAAAATATTGCATGCTATTCCTCAACATGTGTAGACGGACTAACACATGAGCACACACGGTCCCAGTTATCACAGTGTGAACAACGCGACCCTTAACAATTAGTCGCAACATGATCCGAGCCAAAACATATATGGCACTGTCTAATGTAATCAACCCGATATGCGGTACTGTTCTAGATCTAGATGTTTCCATCCAGATCCGGGACGAAGCACATATCAGTCCCACCATGACATATGATATTGCCATATGCCCCGGATTTCCAACATGATATCACAGCATTACAGCTACAAGTATTCAACATCTCATACAATCGGCATACATATGCCTTAATACAATACATCAGCGGAAGATATATGTCTGAATACAGACTACAATCAAATGCCTAGTGGCAAAAGAGAAAAGGAATCGCTCCCATAACCACACGGGTCCAGGCCCTCCGCCGGGATCCGCCTAACTAGTCGTCATCGAGTCTCCACGTGAAACGTCGATCACCATACCTGTTGTCGATCAAGAACCCTGAAAAGAGTTTGGGGGTAGTATCATGAGTACAAAAGTACTCAGCATCCAACTGTAGTGGTCAACTGACCCATCAAGGACTTCATCACTCGTCATTCTAGGATAACTAGTAGTTTACGGTAAGGATGGGGCAAGTGGTAAGGTTGCTGCCGCACTAGCATTTATGAAGTGGCTAACGATCTAGAGAGTAAGATAAGAAGTCAAGCATTCGATGAGGAATCGCCTCCAACAGGTCTGCTATCCAGCTACTTACGCAAGCATAACACCTATCCAATCCCCATCCTCCTCTTTCATCGCCCGATGAAGAAGAAGCAGTCAAGGCACACATACATTGATCAAGTTATTAAGATTATCTCAGTTGTTGTTGTCTATGAACAAGGATTAGGTCTCAAGTCGTCCATAACCATGGACACGGCTTCTCGAAAAGATTTAACCCGACAGGGGTGTACCAACTTCCCATTACAAGGCTCCACACGCACGCCCATCTCTCTCATTTGATACCCATCACAGGCAACCATTTTATGATTTAGTTCCGAGAGATCCGAAACGACAGGTCCCTCTAACTAACAACGCACAAATCCGGGTGGCCCTCGGGGAGTCGACACCCAATCCAAAAGTCGGCCACGCTCTCAGATCGGACTCTTCCGTATGGCCAAGGTCGGGGTTAGCCTCACCTGAACTCAGGGGCTTCCCTAGCTCACCAGTGTGGACCAACAGAGAAACCATGTCTCCGCTGGCCCGGGTTGTTTAAAATCTGCTGGGAGCTCACCAGTCACACACACAGTTTCAAATGGTAAATCAGCTTGGGCCACCACTAGAAATGTTTGGAGCTAGGTAGGTAAGAAGAGGGGACCCCATAGCATCCCACACGCGGTTAGGCACGCTCGTCAAGAGACACAATACCCAGGACTCGGGTCCTAGGTGACTCGAATGGAACAAAGCATCGGGGCAGGATAGCCTAGACCTTCCATCCTTCGTCGAGTATAGTCAACATTATAATAATCATATCATCCACAACAATATAATAATGTGATAGCCCAATCCAAGGAGTAACAGGGTAACATTCGTAGCATCCTAAGCATGCATAATAAGCAGGGGCTGAGCAACGAGAAATAGTAACATAGTAGTACATGGTTTGCTGGGAGGGGACTGATACGTCCAAAACGTATCTATAATTTCTGCTTGCTCCATGCATGTTTTGTGTGATACTGCTATGATCTAGATACACTTTCATACACTTTTGATCATATTTGGACTAACCTATTAACTCAGTGCACCCCAGTGCCAGTTCCTGTTTTCTGCTGTTTTTCTATTTCAGTTTTCCCCCATATAAAAAGTGCCAGTAAAATTCCGGGGAAAATACAGGAAAAATCAGTGTGCAGGAAGCTTCGCGAAGAGCCCGAGTGGGGCCATAGGGGAGACAGGGGGGCCCAGGCGGCCACCCGGCGCGGCCCCACCCCTGGCCGCGCTAGGGGGGCGCCTGGGGACCCTGGTCCACCTCCGGCTGCCCCCCTTCGCCTATTTATTCTCCGTCACGGGGAAACTCCAAAGACAGAACCCTATTTCGCAAACTCTCCTCTGTTCCACCGCCGCCGCGCTTCCGAGATCGGGAGCACCAGAAGACCTCTTCCCGGCACCCTGCCGGAGGGAGGGCCGACCTCTGGGAGTCTCCTCTCCACCATGGATGCTCCCCGGATGTCTCGTGAGTAGTTTTCCTTGGACCATGGGTCCGTGATCAGTAGCTATGTGATGTTCTCCTCCCCTCTTTGTTCTTCATGGTTTAGACCTCGTGAGCTGCCCTACATGATCGAGGCACTTTTGTAATATTTCTGCTGTTGCTATGCTGAGTTTGATGGGATCTGATGGATTATGAGATTATGTTCAGATTGTGATAGAGTAATATATTTGGTTTTTATCTCTTATATTTTTGTTCCTAAGTAATTCTTGCATGTTCTCCGTTGCTGTTTATTGCTTTGGCCAAGTAGTAGGTAGTGACTCCAAGAGGGAACGTTATGCTCGATTGTGGGTTCATGCCCCCCGATGACACGCTTGAGTGACAGAAACATGAGTCTAGGGAATGTGTTGTTTCCACAAGGGGGAAAACAACGGTGCTTGTAACCGCGGTTACAAGGATTGTTTACTTTACGCAAAGTTCTTTTTAATGCAGTTGTCTGTTGCTTTGGGTTTACACTTTGGGTGGGGCTCGCAACTTAATACCAGCGAGATGTTCTAGATAGATATCTCAAGGTGGATGATTAGTAGTAGATGCAGTTGGATTACGGTCTACTTATTTTGGCGTACTGCCCATGCTTTTGAGCCTCTTCCTTTCTTTTGAAGCATAGTTAGCATTGCGGTGCGTTCATAATCCTGTCAATTGCCCTTCTGTAATTTGTTTACCTCGCATAGCAGTTTTATCGTCTTTTGGGAGAGAGACATCACTAGTGAACATCATGTATCCCGGTCCATATCCTTATTATTGTTTCCACGCTATATTTATTTTCCTGCTTTTTACTTTCAAATTGCTATCATTATCCTTTGCGTTTTACCCTTTGTGAACAACAAGACCGGAGAGATTGACAACCTCTCTGAACTGCGTTGGGAACAAAGTTATCTGTGTCTGTGTGCAGGTCCACGTCATTTGCACCGTTGACACCTACTTATCATCTCTGGAGTCCTACTGGAGACAAACCTTGGTATCTTCACCGAGGGAAACTTGCTTCTGCGCTACATCTTAACCTTCCACTTGGGGTAACCAACGAAGGGCGAGAAGCCATCAGGGACATGGCTGTATCGGTTTGAAACAGACTGTAAACATGTGGTAGGATCAAACATCGAACCTAACCTATTCTAGCATGCAAACCGCTGGTTATAATAGAATGGATCATAAGTAATGTATAGTCCTTGCCTGTTGATAAGTCGGGTTCCGAAGGTGTAGTCGATCGCAAACTCGCAAAGTCTCCGAAGGTATCCGCCGGAGCACACAAGAAGTAAACACTGGAAAGCAATCAACGGAGATACCACTATCACTACGGAGCAATCACGAGCAAGCAAGATCAAGTATGATGCATGGTATTTTAATAACATGGCATGAACATAAGAATAGACAAGTTTAAATGAAGCTCGGGGAGCAAGGGTGCAATGCTACCGAGAACCTTCATATGCATTAGGTAGGTGGTTGGTGAATCCGAAGGATTCCTTATGTTAAAGTTGGTATGATGCATGATCATGGCATATGCAAAAGACGAACATTATATTAGCAAGAATTGCCCACACATGAGAATAAACCTCGAGGTGGGGTTCCTCAACATAACATATATGAAAAATGGCATGGCATATTATGATGCAACTAATGCAATCTATTTCAAGCAATTAAATAAAGGGCGAGGCTACGCTACCGAAAGCTACGGTGAACGGAAGGACTACGATGCTCGAAACACGGGAAAAAAATGGAAGAAATGCACCACCTACAACACATGAGGGGTTCATGTGCAAAAGTGCACGTCACCAAAACGATGCAAGCCTATATTGCAAAATGGAAAGCACCGTTGCATTTCTCACATAATTCTGCCCCAAAATCATGTATGACATGATTTATTTGAAGCAAGAACGAACAAATGACGAGCAAGGAAAAAACATGGCAGATTTGGTTCAATTCAAACCAGAGTTGAATTTAATCCAAAAAAAGAAGAAGGGGGAAACCCCCGAACCCTCGCGGGTTGGTGGTCTATGTGACGCCCACGGGCAACAAACTGCTGGGCCGAGCCCATCACAGGCGCTGCAGAGCAAAAAAAGAAGGCAAAAGGTGGGTTTAATTCGTGGGATACTGCTCGGATCACGACAATCTTCAGGCGTGTGGCGACCTAAACAACACAGAGGGCTAACTGAAATAAAACTACACCGTGACTGAAGAACAGGGTTGCGCGCGCAAAACACAAAAAGTGGCGCCTTGCCTCCGCTGGGAATTGATCACACGACCTCACAGTTGAAACCACGGGTTTGCTACCACCGGCCTACTGCTCAAACGTTGTTAGAGATCAAGACCGAAGAAATAAGTAGCAGCCACTGGGCGCTAACTGAAACCAAACGGAACTGAAGAAATCGACAGTGGTCTCGCATCTGACGAAACTAACAGGAACGGCAGCAAGCTTCGGCGACAGGGCAGACAGCGGGCGCTCACGGGAGGCCAAAGGCACGATCTTGGCGTCCTACGCGCGGGCTACACGGTGAGAGATACAGGGGGAAGGGGAGGCTCATAGAGGGGCGGTCGCTGGAGTCGATCATGGACTCGGGCAAAAGATGAAGACGAGGCAGATGCGGGCGTGTGGAAGGCGACGACGATGAAGAGATATCCTTATTTGATGGGATCTCAGGAATACCAATACTGCGACATATATCCCAATCAGAGTAACCTGCCTATTTCCAATCCAAAATTCGCTCCAGAGTCACAGTAGGGAGATCGTCCCAGGATGCAGTGAAATTACTCCCATTGAGTTCAATAATTCAGGTACTCAACAACAACGGCTTCCCTAATCCCTACTGAACCAGCAATTCTATTACTCCGTACTAAAAAAGGGGGGAAAAAGAACAACAAATAACACAATTCAGGTGCTCAACAACAACGGCTTCCCTAATCCCTACTGAACCAGCAATTCTATTACTCCGTACTAAAAAAAAGGGGAAAAGAGAACACAAGGACTCGTTGGAGATGCCATTCCCGGCCGAAGTTCAATCTAGTGGGAAGCTGGAGTTGGGGAGCGCGAGGTCATCCTTTGCAACAGTGTGGGTGTCGATGCTGCTGGTCGAGAGTCGAGGCCGTGGCTGACTGGCCTGGCCTGAAATGGAGGAGAAGAAGAGTGTCAGAAAAAGCTCATCAATTGTATTACTCCCATCCACGATTCCTACCAAATTGACCACTCACCTGGCGTGTCACCACACAGATTGATATACGTGGTGTTGCACACCGGGAACGCACAGTTCACGGCCAGCCATCGGTTGATGCAGCGGCCGCGGAACACGTGCCCGCAGTCAAGCGTGGCTGGCCGCGCGCTGTGGTAGGGGCCCCGGCAGATTTGGCACTCGGACAGCCCCCCGCCCCCCCCCCCAACGATCGATGATTGTCTTAGCACCTACGAGTAATAATCCCGCTCCCCAACGATCGATGATTTTCTTGGAGATGCCATTCACGGCCGAAGATCAATCTAGTGGGAAGCTGGAGTTGGGGAGCGCGAGGTCATCCTTTGCAGTAGTGTGGGTGTCGATGCTGCTGGTCGAGAATCGAGGCCGTGGCTGACTGGCCTGGCCTGGAATGGAGGAGAAGCAGAGTGTCAGAAAAAGCTCATCAATTGTATTACTCCCATCCACGATTCCTACCAAATTGACCACTCACCTGGCGTGTCACCGCACATATTGATATGCGTGGTGTTGCACACCGGGCACGCATAGTTCACGGCCATCCATTGCTTGATGCAGCGGCCGTGGAACACGTGCCCATAGCCCCCCCCCCCCCCCCCCTCCCCCCCCGCGGATCGATGATTGTCTTAGCACCTACGAGTAATAAGCCCCCTCCCCTAAACTCAAACAGAAGAGAGAGAGAGGAGAGCAAAAATCTGCTAAAGAAAAACGGCCCATAATTAAGCCCAGTAATAGTCATGGCTGTTCCACAACCTTTGCCGGCAAGTCCAGTCCAAGGACGTGGAGCGAGAGCATAGTCGAAGTAGTCGTACACGCGGCACAATCACAGATGCGAAAAGTAAAGGGACACAGAGAAATAGTCTGGACTTGATCTTTATTATCAATTGGTGTCTCTCTCCATACAATACATGGGTATATATAGGGGTAGAGGGGTAGGTTGAGAGGACCAAACCCTAGACGGAAAACCTCCCACCCAAGAAAGGGTGGGGCCCGTATGGTCCTGTACGTTAGTTTCCTAACACTCCCCCTTGGTCCGTCATCCCGTATTGCCAACGTCTCAAAAACTCCGAAAAACCCAATGGAAAAATATGGAGAAAGAGCACATAGGATACGTCTGCTCATGTTGCACGAATTGCCTCATCAAAAACCTCAATGTGAGAAACATCAGGAAAACTCACATAAGGAAAAAAGAGTACAATCCACTCAACATCAGGTTGAGTACTCTATCATCTGGATCGAGATTCACAGATAAGGGTGTGAAGAATCTCCCCCTGAATCTGGCATTTCTCTAAGTCTCATCATATCGATTCCACCAACACACCTTTAAAAAGATGACTTCGGTAATGATTTAGTGAACAAAGCAGCGAGATTGTCACACGACTTAGTATGCAAGATCCTCACCTCGTTCATCTTCTGCAGCTCATGCGCATAGAAGAACTTGGGGTTGATATATTTTGTGAGATTACTCTTCACATACATGAAAAGACTTGTGCAACACAAGCTGCATTATCTTCATAGATAATGGTGGGGGTGTGTACGGTGTTCAGCCCACATGTCTGCTGAATGTGGTGAATCATCCGTCGAAGCCACACACACTATCGTGATGCTTCATACAGCGCTATGGTTTCTGAGTGGTTCGTCGAAGTTGAGACTTTGCTTAGACGATTTCCAGGAAATTGCAGTTCCACTACAAAGGAAAACATATCCAGTCAATGACTTGGAAGTGTGCGGATCCGACAGGTACCCAACATCAGCATAGCCTACCAATGATAGGTCTTGATTCCTTCTATAAGACAACCCAAGATATTTGTGTTGGATATGTGCCCTAGAGGAAAATTAATAAAGATATTTGTCACATATCTGTTTGTTCATAATAAGTTATATATTGTTCTAGAACTGTATTAAGCGGAAACATTAATACACGTGTGATATATAACAACCTGGTCCCTAGTTAAACTCAGGCATACTAGCTCATTGGGAAATTGATGATCAAGGTTTCCTGATCATGAGAACATAATAGTCTATTGACAATGAGGTCATATCATTAGGAGAATGATGTGATGGACACACACCCACCTTAAGCATTGAAGTGTGATCAAGGCACATAAGTTCAGCATTGCGATGACTTAATAACATAGTGACTAAATCCTTAGACCGTGATGATCATACATAATTGCTATCTATTAGGATGCTTTGAGTGCATTAACCGTTACACTGAAACATGGTAACTGAAAAGGTGTATCTTGGGTATTCCGAAGTAGATATGTTGAGGAGTATGAAATAGATCAGAGCAGGATTTGTCAATCCGAGTGACGGTTAGGTACTCTGGGCCCACTTGGTGGTGTTGCATCAATAGCTTGCAAGCAAGTGACTAGGTCACAAGAGATATAATATTCACAGACGAGTAAACATGTTATGTCGGAGACGAGGAAGAACTAGGTATTGGATACCGACGATCATACCTCAGACAAACATAGTAAGTACCGAAGCACAAAGGGATCAAGTCATATTGTTAACGGTTCAACGGCGATGAAGTTTATTCGATGGAAGCGTAGGGGCACATCAAGGATTGTAACCAGATCCCACATGATGGTCATTGGTCAGAGAGTGTCTCGATCATGTCTACTGTTTCCCGGACCATAGGGTGTCACACTTAAGGGCAATCGATGCATTAAGGATTGATTCGGGATCATCGGTGAAAAGAGAGAAAACATCGGAAATGTACCGAGAGGTGCCAGAAGCTGTTCCGGATATTTTGAAAGGTTCAAAATAATATATAATAATGTTTTAATATGTTTTATTATTTAATTGACAGAATTAAATATTAAAAATGATTTAAATAATTAATTAAAAAGGTGAAAAGGTATTTGGGCCTTAAAAGGCCCGTGAGGGGAAGGGGGAGCCTCCCCCTTGGGCTTGGCGCCAAGGGAGGGGCCCATCCCCCCTCCTAGCCGCACCACTCCCCCCCTTGGGTGTTTAGTCCCACATGGGGGAAGGGGAGGGGGTGGAGCCCCTCCTTGGCCTATATAAGGAGGGGTGGGGGTGCCTTTTTCAACAGAACATTGAGTTTCTCTCTCTCTCTCTCTTTCTCCGACCTAGAGCGGACTCCCCTGGTTTGGAGTTTGCACCTAGTTGGGGGTTTCACCATCATCCGGACGCCGTCGCACTGCCGGAATCGGGATCCGGATCAATCTTCTTTCCGCTGCTCTTCTGGTTCGGAGCCCGGAGGGACGTCGGTTGCAGCGTACGTGTGTAATCCCGCGAGGCACTACACGTGTGGTGCTACTTCATCGTCGGAGGTTCTTCAACACAACAGGGAGGTTGTAGGATCAGAGTCTATGCCAACCACGTTCGAGGAACGTTTCCCTCTTTCGGTCTTCAAAGGTATGAACACCGATTGCTTCAGTTACATACATCAGCATAGCATAGATCTTGGGTTCGGGACTCGTAGGTAGGAAATTTTTTTGTTTTCTGCGCCAATCCCCAATACTTTGGTCCCAATGCAGGTATCAGAAAACTTCCTTGATGCCTTTCCAATGTCTATTGGTAGGCTCAGGACTGTACCTATCAAGCAAATTGACAGCGAACGTGATGTTCGGCCGTGTACAATTCGCGAGGTACATGAGTGCTCCAATGGCGCTCAAGTAGGGGAATTCCGGTCCCAGAATTTCCTCCCCCTCTTCCTTAGGCCTGAACGGGTCCTTATCTTGCTGCAAAGACCTTCCAATCATTGGGGTCTTAGAAGGATATGCCTTATCAAATCCAAATCTCTCCAACACCTTCTGGGTGTAGGCAGACTGGTGCACTAGAATCCCAGTAGGGGAATGTTCAAGTTGCAGACCCAGACAGAACTTGGTTCTATCCAAATCCTTCATCTCGAATTCCTACATCAGGTAAGAACTCGCTTCCTCAATATTTCTAGGTGTACCGATTATATTCAAATCGTCCACGTGCACCGAGATTATACAAGATCCATCTTGGATCACTGCTCGTGTAGCCCTTCTGATGAAGGGAAACGCTTAAACGATTATACCACATCCTACCAAATTGTTTAAGTCTGTACAATGACTGTAAGAAGAACATTGTATAGACCCCGATTTGCTCTATCTTGGTTAAGCAGTGACAACATCCATCAATTTCATTGTTAAGTCCAGATTTACTGCCATTGAGATCATGTATCTAAAGGTTATACCATCGATGACTAGGGAGTAAGTTTCCTCAATATTGACATCTGGTCATTGAGTGAACCCTTGAGTGACGAGCCTTGCTTTTGTACCAAACTACCTCACTTATGAGGTAATTGCCTTCTTCCAATCTTTCCAATCCAACCTTCTTTTACAATCATCAAGATTGTTAGGCCTAGGTCAGGATCTATGATTGAGGCAACTTTCTTAGCAAAGTTAATGTCGACCGTCGTCGTTGCTCGGTTCCTTGACTCTCCTTTATTTATATGATTTATGGCCATTTCGTCATGGGGCGCATCTGGCGCTACCTCTTGCTCTACCATTTTTTCCATTACAGGAGCGAGGTCCTTTAGCTTTTCCGCGTCGATGTGTGTACTCACATCTCCGCTGGATGTTCCCTCAATAGGGACGTTCAAGTCCGGAATCCCGTGCACAGGACTTTCCGTACTTGCGCCGGGTCTCAATTGGCTCCCCTTTTGCTTACTAGGGGCTTTGGTGACTATCTGTGGTAAATATCTCTTATCCTTCTTCCTCAGGCGTCCCCGAGTACTTAGGATTTGAGAAACCGGATTTCGCGTCCTTTTAGGCCTTTGGACGGGAGCGGGTGTACCATTAGTTAACTTCGGTATCTCAACCCTTTCCGGTGCATTGCATGGTGGCATATGCGACTTTTTCACAGTTTTCAAGTCACTAAAGTGATCAGGCAGTTGATTCGCTAATGCATGCAAATCTATTATCTTTTGGACTTATTTATTTCTCAATAGTGCGTGGGTCTTGAACGCGGATCCCCGTGGCTTGCCACGTTATTTCTCGACTTTTATCATCAATGGTTTGATTTCCTCCCCCTAAAGTCGGAAAGAGGTCCTCGTCATATATGCAATCGCAAATGGGCCGTATGACAATTACATGTCATGGGGGTCCAAATACCTGATGATGGACACAGTCTCATAACGAATGTATATCCCCGACTTACGGAGCAGGCCCATTGCAGATCGCTGGGGTGTTGGTGTTGGTACGTACACCTGGCAACCGAACCTGTGAAGGTGGGAAATTTTCGGTGCCGACCCATACGCGAGCTGAATAGTAGAATGGATGTTGTAGGCTGACAGTATAAAGTTGATGATTTTAGCAGCGCGTAACACAGCGTGCTCCCAACATCTGGTTGGCAAAATACAACCCTGAAGGAGCGGTCAAGAAGTGAATTTAATCAATGCACTTGCTAGTCCGTTTTACATATGGACATGTGGTACTGAATGCTCAACCGCAGTTCCCATTGTCATGGTTCCTTGTTGCATCAGGCAATCATTGGACCACTTAGAGAAGCGTCAATGCGTACCATAAAGTACCAAAACGACCCTGGGATGGGCTGAATTGGACTGCATATGTCCCCTTGGATGTGTCCATGTTGGGATTTCATCCTTCACTTTCAGGGGAAGGGTCTAATGATTAACTTCCTCGTAGCGCATGCAGAGCACACAAAATCATCAGGATTAGAGAAGTTTTCACATTAACATTATGACCATCCAAGTTGTCCATTGTATTCATCATCATACTAAGATAGAGTAGCCTAATCTATCATGCCAGAGGCAAAATAGTTCTGAGCTTCGAAAGGTAGTGTACATAGGTAGTGCTATAATTATAGTGTAGCATAGCCCGATGTCCAATGGAGGAAAAAACTTCCAGTAACATGTTTACCATTTTCATCATGCTCGGTGAATTTGGGATATTCTGGCCAATCACAACAGCGGTATCAACAGGAGACTATTAGCGTGAATGTTTATGGAACTTAAGAGGTTGCGAGTGACTCGGGGTACAACGATGCATCACTTAATGATCAAAGTTGTTCCCTTGGGTTAGTATGATAGTGGCTCATCTGGAGCCAAATCACAGCCCACGATTTTCATAACATTCCCTCGAGATTAAACTCAAAGCACATAATCTCTCTCAAAATGGTATTTGTGTATCGTTTTCCACAAGACATGTTTACTCCATTGGCGGTGCCACACGCGTTCTAAGATATTGCATTTAACGAATATAATGAAGCGAGGAAGTAGCAACATTACAAAACAAATGCATATATATCTTAGAATATAACAAGCCATCATATTTAAATAGAGGAATTAATGAACGATTACCAAATATCATTCAAGCATCGAAATAATGAATATGTCTTGCTCTTATAGAGCTTACAGACCAAAAAATGTATCAAGAATGCCGAAGAGATCATAATATTTAGGAGACTAGGAAGAGTCAATGATTACATCATTGACTTGGGCCTAGATTTTGAGTTGACTAAACTTCTCCACATCTTAGATTATTACCAAGGTAACAACATACTAAGCTAGTGTGGAGGGGGCGAGCAACAAGTGCTCTACCATATCCACTTTCATGGGCATCGAGGCGGGGTGCCAAGTGCTCTACCATGGGCACCTACAAAGGTTCTTCCATGGGAGCCGATGGCGCCTCCCCTTGATATACCATTGTAGGCAATGATGCCTCCCCCCGAACAATGTAGATACCCCAAACTTGTAGCACCAGAAAAATTCCACTCTATACTCTCATGAGAGCGAACATTGTATTACGTTCTGGCCAACAGCTATATGAAAGCGTGCCAAAAGTGAGAAAACACTTTGTTCCTGCCGTGTACTCATTTTGCAAAGTACCGCAGAGATGGAATTTAAAGAAGGGCACCCACACTCGTCTGGAGTAGTGGTGGTATGACCAACTGGGTCATCAAGTTATAGTCCACTCGAGTCGCTTCGACTCGAGGACGTTTCCACATCAGATGTTCAGGTGGCTAGTTATGGAGAAAATTTCTGATCTCCCGTTTTATTATTCCGGCCATCGTCAATTTATGCAAATATTTCAAGATTACAATAGGTAATCAGGTTACATCGGGTATTTGATTACATCAGGTAATCCATTGCATATTGTGATGATGATACAAATTTATTCAGTAACATGATGTTCCGGTATTTAAAAACATGCTAACAATGATTCAGAGCGATTAAAAGTAATTAAACAATTAATACTAGCCATGAAAACATACAGTAGAAGCATGGTAAAGACGGAAACATGTTAAGCATATCATAAACAATTTGCACGGCGAAAACTGCGGCGCGGTCTGCAAGCACGCGGGATCGCGGGCGGCTAGTAGCCATGGCACACAGCTCTGTCAAGCGTGTTTGCGGCCGACATAACGCGATGGGTAGCTCATATGCATGCTGCACACGGCCAAGTGTGGGGTCCACGCACTTGCATACTGCAGACAACCGCATATGTACGCCGGTGTCTACTTAAGGCAACACAAACACAACGGCTGAGCTAGCACGGCGGCCATGGCGGGCGCTGGTGTGCAGCAGGCACACGGAGGCGCAATTGAGTCAGGCTAGACTTTCGTTGTGAGCAGGCGATTGCGGCGACCAAGTGCAGCAGGGTGCGGTGACCAGCAGGATCACGGCAGCGGCTGCCTGTAATGCACAGAGGCGAGCGCGTCGGAGCGTGCACGAGACTCGCATACAACCATGCATGTACGCAAAAATTATATCGCGGGCTGGCGCAAGACAACGGATCGAGGCGGCCAGTGCACGTAGTGAGCGCATGTCAGCGGGACACAACGATCAACTCGCGGGCTAGCGCGGGACAACAGGTCGAGGCGACCGGTGCACATTAGCGAGACGCAGCGTTCAGCTCGCGGGCTAGCGCAGGATAACAGATCGAGGCGGTCAGCACAAATAGTGAGCGCAACGGTCAACGCACGTCAGCGGGACGTGACAATCAACTCGCGGGCTTGTGCATGACAACAGGTCAAGGCGGCCAGCGTACGCAGCGACCAGCTCACGGTTCAGATACGGCAAGATAAGCAACGTGCAAGCGTACATCAGGTACGCGTATGGAGCCAATGATAGATGCCATCTGGACAACGTGTACAGACTTGAGAAAGGAGAAGAAAATAAATCGTGCATCATCGGGACGCAATGATGTGTGTACATCGGGTGCATCACAACTGTCTCGTAAACATCCGATGCATCGCGGCGCTACATAATGTGTAGCTCATTGTGTGGCTTGGCGGCTCGGCCGACCGGGCAACACATGATGAACGGCTCTACGGTATCCAACAAAGATGCCATGCTCATCAAGAGCACGTATACATCAAGTACATGGATGAAAAAAATGTGTACAGCGGGTACATCACGATGGTGCTGTGCTCATCTGGAGCATGTGTATTCACCTTATTTTTATGATGTAATTAGCAAAATTTTCTTGATGCAAGATCGATCGGTATTATACCGGCGACATTTGGTCTGCTCCGATCAAGCGAGAAAAATCCACATCATAGATCGAAAAAATCCGAAAAGGGAGCAAGAACGGAATCATAGACAGATGTAAAACCGTTGTTGCGATCGGATCTAGATTGTACCTCCGTGATGAACGATGAGAGCCTGCTTGATGAAGGCTCGAGGCAGATCAGTCGGCGGAGCTCGTGCTGATAACGTGTTCCACAACCTTTGCTGGCGAGTCCGGTCCAAGGACGTGGAGCGAGAGCATAGTCGAAGTAGTCGTACACGCGACACAATCACAGATGCGAAAAGTAAAGAGACACAGAGAAATAGTCTGGACTTGATCTTTATTATCAATTGGTGTCTCTTTCCATACAATACATGGGTATACACTAGTAGAAAACGGGGCATCCGTCTAAGCCTTTAGTACCGGTTTCATTACGAACCGGTACTAAAGGGGGCTTTCGTACCGGTTTGGGCGTCCAGGCGGGCGAGGAGCTGTCGTACCGGTTCGTCCGGAGCTTTAGTACCGGTTCTAGTTAGGAACCGGTACTAAAGGTTTTCCAGACGGTGGGGGGGGGGGGGTCCTTTGGTACCGGTTCAAGTGTAGAACCGGTACTAATTAACATACCCTGTCTCATGCACCCAATTAACCCGATTCATCCTTCATTTCTACCTCCCTCTCACACATTTGTAAACATTTTGCACCTCTCACACTCAACAAATCTTCATTTTTTGTCCACCATTTTAACAAGATTAACGACATCTATCTATCCAAGGGTTAGCAATATCATCCTTTCTTCCGGCGTTCCTAATTTAGCTCGTCTCTTTGCTAGTTAACTCGTATTATTTTTCTAGTGCTAGCAAGGTGTTCGATGAAATGCCTAGCTAAGTTTGGGATTTTATTTTATTTATTTGAAATTTGAGCTGAAACTATATTATGTTTTGTAGGTTTTGGTATCATCCCCGTCCTCACCGTTGTCGATCGTCAGCGTCGTCCCCTAGCCGACACCGTACCACCTCGGTGAGCCCCTTTCTTTTTTATAAAATCAGAAAGGGTTGAAAATTGATGGTTACGGCGCAATAAGCAAATGACACAAGCGAATAAAAAATGAAGACAGATGAAGTCAGACAGGGTTGAAAATTGATGATGTGGCTTTGAATGGTTCATTTTGAAGACACAAAAAGTCTCGATGAACTGAAGGATTTCTAGATATATCAACAAAACACACGGTTTCGCCTGCATACAACCCAACTGTGGCTCGTGAGTGCCCGCACATCAAATGCACCGTTGGGCGTATGCAGGACAATCCGAATGATTTGTATTTGGTCGATGAACTGAAGGATTTCTAGATATATTAACAAAACACACCGATTCATCCCTGTCCCATGCCCACCCGATTCATCCTTCATTGATGATTTTTGATATACATATATACATATATAATGATTTTGATATATCTATGATGTTGTCTAATTAATGATTTTTGATATACATATATAATGCAGATGAGTCGGCAATGGATGTACGGTGACCGGTGCCATCCCGACTTCATTAAAGGCATGCATTATTTTCTCAGCGTGGCTGAGGCAAACAAACGGACGAATGGTTTCATCTATTGTCCATGTAGTTCCTGTAAGAATATGAAGGATTACTCTACCTCAAAGACCATTCACGTCCACCTGCTGGAGAACGGTTTCATGCCCAGCTATAATTGTTGGACCAAGCATGGAGAAAGGGGGGTTATATTGGAAGACAACGAAGAAGAAGAGGATAGTGACAACTATCCTATTTTCACTGAAGACGGTGACAGTAGAATGGGGGAAGACGAAGCTGAAGAAGAGCCCATTTTTGATGACCCGATTTTTGATGACCCCGATGACGATTTGGGTCGGGCCATTCTTGATGCGAAGATAAACTGCGAAAGTGAAAAGGAGAGGTTGAAGTTGGAGAAAATGCTAGAGGATCACAAAAAACTGTTGTACCCAAATTGCGAAGATGGCCAGAAAAAGCTGGGTACCACGCTGGAATTGCTGCAATGGAAGGCAGAGAATGGTACTATTGACAAGGGATTTCAAAAGTTGCTGAAAATAATAAAGAAGATGCTTCCAGGGGAGAACGTATTGCCCTCTAGTACGTACGAAGCAAAGAAGGTTGTCTGCCCTCTAGGATTAGAGGTGCAGAAGATACATGCATGCATCAATGACTGCATCCTCTACCGCAAGGAGTACGAGAATTTGAATGCATGCCCGGTATGTGGTGCACTGAGGTATAAGATCAGGCGAGATGACCCTGGCGATGTTGAGGGCGAGTCCACCCCCAGGAAGAGGGTTCCTGCGAAGGTGATGTGGTATGCTCCTATAATACCACGGTTCAAACGTTTGTTTCAAAACAAAGAGCATGCCGAGTTGTTGCGATGGCACAAAGAGGACCGTAAGAATGATGTGATGCTAAGACACCCCGCTGACGGGTCGCAGTGGAGAAAAATCGACAGAAAGTTCAAGTCATTTTCAGATGACGCAAGGAACTTAAAACTTGGTCTAAGTACAGATGGCTTTAATCCATTCGGGGAGCAGAGCTCCAGTCATAGCACCTGGCCAGTGACTCTATGTATCTATAACCTTCCTCCTTGGGTGTGCATGAAGCGGAAGTTCATTATGATGCCAGTGCTCATCCAAGGCCCGAGGCAACCAGGCAACGACATTGATGTGTACCTGAGGCCATTGGTTGAAGAACTTTTACAGTTGTGGCGTGAAGAAGGTGTACGTGTGTGGGATGAGCACAAAAAGGAGGAATTTGACCTGCATGCCTTACTTTTTGTAACCATCAATGATTGGCCTGCTCTTAGTAACATTTCAGGGCAGTCAAACAAGGGATACAATGCATGCACATACTGTTTAGGTGAGACTGACAGTATATATTTGGGAAACAAGAATGTGTACCTGGGGCATCGTCGATTTCTTCCAAAACAACATCACGTAAGAAAGAGAGGAAAGCATTTCAGAGGTGAGGCAGATAACCGAACGAAGCCTACCCGCCCTACTGGGGATGTTATATATGATATGGTCAAGGATTTAAAAGTGATCTTTGGAAAGGGTCCTGGCGGACAATCTGTTCCGCATGATGTTGACGGACACGTACCCATGTGGAAGAAGAAGTCTATATTCTGGGAGCTACCCTACTGGAAATTCCTAGAGGTTCACTCGGCAATCGACGTGATGCACGTGACGAAAAATCTTTGCGTGAACCTGCTAAACTTCTTGGGCGTGTATGGGAAGACAAAAGATACACCGGATGCACGGCAAGACCAGCAAAGTATCCGCGAAGGAAACAACCTGAATCCAGAGAAGTATCAAGGTCATGCCAGCTACGCTCTTACCAAAGAAGAGAAGGCGATCTTTTTTGAAGTACTGAGTAGCATCAAGGTCCCGTCTGGCTTCGCGTCGAATATAAAAGGGATAATAAACATGTCAGAGAAAAAGTTTCAAAACCTAAAGTCTCATGACTGCCACGTGATTATGACACAATTACTTCCGGTTGCATTGAGGGGGCTTCTGCCGGAAAATGTTCGAGTACCCATTGTCAAGCTATGTGCGTTCCTCAATGCAATTTCTCAGAAGGTGATCAATCCACTAACTCTACAAAATTTACAGAAGGATGTGGTGCAATGTCTAGTCAGCTTCGAGTTGGTGTTCCCACCATCCTTCTTCAATATTATGACACATCTCCTAGTTCACCTGGTCGAAGAGATTAGCATTCTCGGTCCTGTATTTCTACACAACATGTTTCCCTTTGAGAGATTCATGGGAGTCTTAAAGAAGTACGTTCATAACCGTGCTAGGCCAGAAGGAAGCATCTCCAAGGGATATGGAACAGAGGAGGTCATTGAGTTTTGTGTTGACTTTATTCCTGACCTTAAGCCGATCGGTGTTTCTGAATCGCGCTATGAGGGGAGACTGGGTGGAAAAGGCACGCTAGGGAAGAAAGCAACAACGTGTATGGACGGACATTCTTTCACTCAAGCACACTACATAGTTCTACATAATTCTATCTTGGTGGCTCCGTACATAGTGGAACGCAAGGATATCTTACGCTCCGAATACCCGGAGCAACGTGAAGATTGGATTGATGGAGAACACATGAAGACTTTCGGCGGTTGGTTGCAAAATCGTCTAATGAATGTCACTGATGAAGAACAATTATACTTGTTGGCCAAGCAACCATCTTCGACTATATCGACTTTTCAAGGGTACGAGATTAATGGGAATACATTTTACACGTTCGCCCAAGATAAAAAGAGCACCAACCAAAACAGTGGTGTCCGCTTTGATGCAGCAGAGGGCAACGGGAAGAAGGTCACATATTATGGGTACATAGAGGAGATATGGGAACTTGACTATGGACCTAATTTCAAGGTCCCTTTGTTCCGGTGCAAATGGTTCAACCTGAAAGACGGGGTACAGGTAGACCCGCAGTACGGAATGACTACAGTGGATCTCAAGAATCTAGGGTACGACACCGAACCATTCGTCCTAGCCAGTGAAGTGGCTCAGGTTTTTTATGTGAAGGACATGTCTACCAAACCGAAAAAAAGAAAAGAAAGGCAAGAGTACACATTATACGATGAGCCAAAGCGCCACATAGTTCTTTCAGGAAAAAGAAACATCGTGGGAGTAGAGGACAAGACAGACATGTCAGAAGATTATAATAAGTTTGATCATATTCCACCCTTCAAGGTAAAAACTGAACCAAGCATCATCTTAAATAATGAAGATTGTCCATGGTTGCGTCGCAATCCGAAGAAAGGGAAACACACGAAGAAAACTAGCTAGATAGGGATCATAACTTTGGAAATCACTTTTGTGTAATGATGCTACTGTATGTAAGATATGAAATCACCGCGACATCGGCGACTCCAACATTCGAATCTAGCCATGTGTATCTTAATTTTCAGTTGAGCGCTGGTGGGGTCTTACTTATGGAGAACTGGAAGGGCACACAGAGGTCAAACGTATAGTCATTTATGAAGGTAGCCTGCCTGCTTTGCATTTAGATTTCTCATATTCCAAAAGATTCGTAGTTTGGACCGCCGCCTTGGCGGTACGCCTCCTCTTCTCTGAACTGAACCGGAGAAGAAGAAGAAATAGAAAAGCGAAATAAATAGAAAAAGAAACAGAAAAGAAAAGAAAAAGAAAAAGTGAAAGAAACAGAAAAAAAGAAATAGAAATAGAAAAATAAAGAAATAGAAAACAAAAAGAAATAGAAATAGAAAAATAAAGAAATAGAAAACAGAAAGAAATAGAAAAAGAAACAGAAAAGAGAAAGAGAAAGAAACAGAAAAAAAGGAATAGAAATAGAAAAATAAAGAAATAGAAAACAAAAAGAAATAGAAATAGAAAAATAAAGAAATAGAAAACAGAAAGAAATAGAAAAAGAAACATAAAAGAAAATAAAAGAAAAAGAGAAAGAAACAGAAATAGAAAACAAAAAGAAATAGAAAAGAGAAATAAATAGAAAAAGAAAAGAAAAAGAAACAGAAAAAAAGAAATAGAAATAGAAAAATAAAGAAATAGAAAACAAAAAGAAATAGAAATAGAAAAATAAAGAAATATAAAACAGAAAGAAATAGAAAAGAAAAAGAGAAAGAAACAGAAAAGAAAAGAAAAAGAAACAGAAAAAAAGAAAAAGAAATAGAAAAGAAAAAGAAAAGGGCCTTTCGTACCGGTTCGTACTAAGAACCGGTACGAAAGGTTTTCGGGAGGTGGAGTGGCGCCAGGGCTGGACCTTTGGTACCGGTTGGCCGCTATAACCGGTACCAAAGGTCCCTTTGGTACCGGTTCGCCGCTATAACCGGTACCAAAGGTCCTTTCCCTCGCCAAAATAACCCCGCGCGACCACTTTCTTCTCATATCTTCCCCACACTGCGCGCGCTGCCCCCCACCCCCGAGGAGAAGCTCTCGCCGCCGCCGCCTCCCGTGGACACCCGTCGCCGTGCAAGCTCACCGCCGCCGCCCTCCCTCCCGTGGACGCCCGTCGCGCGCCGTGCTGGTGAGCATCCCCGCCTCCCTCGCCCCTGTTCCCTCCGGCTCCTGGTGCTGCTGCTGCTGTTGGGATGCTGCCATGGGGCTGTTGCTGCTGCGACCATGGGGCTGCTGCTGCTGCGGCGGCCATGAGGCTGCGGGCCATGGGGCTGGTGCTGCTGCTGCTGCATGAGGCCGCCTCTCTCTAGCTAGGGTTTGAGCTGATGATGGAGTTGCAATTTTAGAGCATATTTTAGAGCATGTTTTAGGCAGAGGGAACAGGGCCATGTTTTAGGCAGAACAGAGGGAACAGGGGCATGTTTTAGAGCATATTTTAGAGCATGTTTTAGGAAGAACAAGTCATAGTTGCAATTTTAGAGCATGTTTGTTTCGTAAAAAAATTGAAATTTAAAAATGTTAAAATAAAATTCATAGGAAAAAAGGAACAAGTGTTACATAAATTATATATTATTTATTTATTATTTATTAATAAGTAATACATTTCATAAGTCAAAATAATAATATTCATCTCTGAATTTATTCCAAGGATTAAACAGATTAAAAAAATGGTATAAATCATTTTAATCCCTTAGAAATTGGCAAATAAAGAATTTAGAGCATGTTTGTTTTGTAAAAAAAATGAAAATTAAAAATGTTAAAATAAAATTCATAGGAAAAAAGGAACAAGTGTTACATAAATTATATATTATTTATTTATTATTTATTAATAAGTAATACATTTCATAAGTCAAAATAATAATATTCATCTCTGTTATGATCATGAAATGATGAATGAATTAATTGTTTTCTTAATTTTGTAGTGACATTGAGCTATGGAGGACAACACCTTCGTCCGAATGAGGATCAAGAAGAAGCCGTGCAGAGAATGATATTTTAGAGTGCCCGTGGGCCGGAACCCGATGGAGATGACTTTGAGCTCACACAGTTTCTGAACGATGTCGGTGAGGGCGTTGAGTCTGAAGAGATTAGAAGAGAGAATGAAGTGTCCATAACAAACTCTGGCGAGGTGTATATTTATGTATCAAGTCTATGTTCATCAGTAGATGCATTCATTTATTTGTGTTGCACTTATTAACGAATCATTTTTCTTTTAGCCTTCTGGATCAATATCGAGCAAGTCTGTTAAAAAAAAACGAGGCCCGACGCAATTGCTAAAGGGCGAGGGTAGGTTAGCCCTCATCGCATTTGATGATAACGGTGAACCGGTGCATCCGAAAGAGCACTGCCGCAAATTTATAAATCAAGCTGGAGTTCTTGTTAGGGACCATGTACCGATCAGCATTCAAGAGTGGCATAAGCCGAAGAACGCGGGGACTGAAGCTAGTAATGTCAACGACGCGTTGAAATTTTTTCTTTTCGACAATCTACTGACACGCTTCAGCCTACCGGAAGACATGAAGGAAGGCCAGAAGAAGAAACTAAAGGAATGGACTCTCAAGAAGATGGCCATGCTATTCCAGACATGGAAGAAAAAATTATGGGAGAAATATAAGGATGAAGATCCAGTATTCAATGATAATCTAGTGAAGATAAAAGATCACTGGCCCGCATTTAAGAGGTATAAGCAATCGTCTACTCATGTGTCCCGATCGGTCACAAATAAGAAAAATGCTTCAAAGAAGGAATTTTTCCATCATTTGGGGTCAGGTGGATACAAGACTGCCATTCCGAAGTGGAGAGCGTTTGAAGATAAACTGGTGGGTGCAGGAATCACTCCACAGACATGGGACTGGCCCGACCGGTCCAGGCTCTGGTTGTTCGCGCATGGGGCAGGGTTGGACCCAATGACAGGGAAGATCGTTGCGCGGGGGAAATGGAAGAGCAAAATTGAAGCAATCACGAAGAAGCTTATAGATGCAATTGAAAAGGTCAGAAATGGAGAGTACATTCCCGATAGAGAGAATGACGAGCTGACACTCGCTTTGGGAAATCCTGAACACGTTGGACGGGTTCGAGCTCGCCCAGGTCTCAACAAGAAGGAAGCGTGGCCGGAGTGCGCTGACACTTATAGAAGCCATTCGCGAAAGAAGAAGAAGGAGTCAGACAGGTTAACGGAATTGATAAATAGGGTGGAGGCACTTGAGAAAAATCAGAGGGAGCCTCATGATGATCCTCATGTCGATGCCGCCCCATCTCAGCGTAGAAGCAGTGTGGGTTCCTCGCATCTTGACGGATGTGGAGGAAGCTACCCCGTGGATTATGTCACGGAGAAGACAGATTACGAGCTACACATGTTATTCAGGAACGTGTCCGTTAAGGTGGCGTTCGGCTATGTTTACCCTAATGAAGATGGAGCAACGCACCATCATATGCCCATTCCACCTGGCTGTGTTCGTGTCGGGGTGGATGAAGTTGTTTCGGGTTACGAAACATTGGAGCTTGATTTTCCTACAGGTGACGATGAGAAGACAATGGCCGATGTCAAGCACGGTTTCACCTATGGCCCAAGAAACACATCGTCCTTTTGCAAAGGCCACAAACTCCTCGCAGTCCACCTGAGCAGGAAAGGCCACCGACACCTCTTCGTAGCGGTCCACATGAGCAGCAAATGCCATCGACTCCTCCTGGTAGCAGTCCACATGAGCAGCAAAGTCCACATCTACCTGAGATGGACCCCAGCGTGAGTCCGCCATCTCGAGATCCTCCGCGTAAGACAGCGTCCTTTAAGCGGAACGGTACACCGCCTAGGAAGAGACCTAGAAAGGAGAAACCACTGCTTCCTATTGAGGAGTTACCTTGGGAAAAAACTATCGAGGAAAACACGGAAACCTCTAAGTCCGAGCTGAAATCCTTTTTTGCTAAGAAAGTGCCAGAGATCCCTTTTAAGAAGACTCTAGATCCGGTGAAAGTTGTGCGTACTGTTGAGAATCTATATGACCCTGTACCATCGCTGCCATCTGACTATAGGCGTTCTATACAAAATTCTTATGACGAGATGATGAGGGCTAAAAAACCCACTCAATTGGGTGTCACAGCGAAAAAAGGGAAACAACAAGTGCACCAGCTCGGACAACAACCCGTCCAATCGGCCCCCCCTCTCATGGTGTTTGACGAGAAGGCCGTTGAAAGTTCTCGACAATCCATCGAGCACCCCTTACATGAAGGAGCATATCAATATGTTGAAGGGAAAGATTTGGTCGAGAATCTCAGGAAGCTACCAACAAGTATGCGTAATTTGCATACGTGGTACAGTAATTCCATAAAGAAAGGGATGCAGTGTATCATGGTTGGAGTTAAGGAAGAGCACTACTTCCAAGAATACATTGTGAGCGTTGACTTCAGAGAACTTTTCCAGTTATACAATCTCCGGGCCCTCGACAAATCTATCATCAGTTGCTATTGTCTGTAAGTGATTTATTTATGTAATTTGAGAAGTCTTTAGCTCAGCTCGTTCTTTGTCTGCAAATTATAATCTTTTGTGCGCTATATTATGCAGATCGAAGATGCTCGAATGCAAAAGAAATGAAATCAAGCACATTGGGTTCATTGACCCGGATACAATGCATGAAGTAACCATAGATGATCCCATCTTTAACAGGGATACACCGGAGACTTTGCTAAGGTTTTTGAAGCGACAACGTGACAAAAAGATAATACTTTGGCCTTACAACTTCAAGTGAGTGTTACTGTCTTATAAGACATTTCTCTTTTTCTCACGAGATGTTCAAATTTTAACTGACGACTTATATATATGGCACTGCATATTTAAACGTGCGCAGGTTCCACTATATTCTTATCGTTATTGATATGTACGAAGGAAAAGTTGAAGTCTTGGACTCGCTTAACAAAGAGGCTATACAATACAAGACGGCTTATTTTATGCTCAAAGAGTAATTTTAATTCATATCAGTTTTTTTCGTTAATTTCCTAATATCAACTTATTGATAACTTTTTTATGCATTTTCTTTTGTCGGGCAGCGTATGGGAAACGTTCATCAAGGAAGATAAGTCCCATGAATGGAAACCGAAGCTGACATGGCGTTTGAACAAAGTAAGTAGTACTACCTAGGTCCACACACATTTATCATACTTGATTATTGTTTAATTGAATTATATTCTTGTACAGAAATCCCCGCAACAACCACAGGGAACTGATCTATGTGGATACTACGTTTGCGAGAACATCCATAAAATTGTCAGCGAGAGAACAAATAATGAAATGAATAAAGAGGTACGAAAACAATATTCACAAATTTATTTTGTTATCATATATAAGTTGTGCTTAGTTTCAGTAATAATTGTTTGATTGTGATTTGATATATATATACACACACATAGCTCATGTATTCATTTGTATCTCATTCTTTTACAGTTGGCAAGAAAGCGGGACAAGATCTCAATCGAGGAACGGTTCAAAGCAATTGGCGATGAATTGGCGGGATTTTTCCTTCGTGAAGTCATACCGCCATTCGGAGAGTACCACTATGAATGATGTACATGTAACATATAGTTTGACTCGGAGATCAAGTACCACTATTCTACATGTAATAGATAGTATGCCTCGGAGAGTACCACTACTATATATGCATGAAGATCAATCTTCATGCATACGTATATACTACTTAATTTGCGATCGCAATTATATATGCACCAAGTTGCTATGCATCACCTTTTATCTTCATGTACTACCTAAACCCAAACGCGTAGCAGGCGCATCGACGCGATATGAAACGGTCCGATACCCCTAAACCCCTCTCTAAGCATCGACGCGATATCCGATACCCCTAAACCCCTAAAAACCCTAAACCCTGAATCAACTTTGGTACCGGTTCGTATTGCAAACCGGTACCAAAGCTCCTTTGGCCTGCGCACTCCCGGAGGCCCACGTGGAGGCCCCTTTAATACCGGTTCGCAAGGAACCGGTACCAAAGGGGGGGGGCTTTAGTACCGGGCATTTAGTACCGAACCGGTACTAAAGGCCCTCCCGAACCGGTACTGATGAGCGATTTTCTACTAGTGATATATAGGGATAGAGGGGTAGGTGGAGAGGACCAAACCCTAGACGGAAAACCCCCACCCAAGAAAGGATGGCCCCGTACGGTCCCGTACGTTAGTTTCCTAACAATGGCCATCGCGCCGCTCCTCCTGGTGGTAGTAGCCCATGACGTTATAATTACCCTAAAATACCTAGACCCTGACTTGATTAACGCGTGATCTAAGACGATTAGGAGGGATGGCGGCCGCCGCCGCCTCCTGACGCAGGAGTCCTTCGCTCCCTGCCAAGTTTTGAGCCTGATTAATGTCTACTTTTCTCACAACCAGCCAAGGTTAGCAGCGATACTAATGTCTACTTTCTCTCCCTTCCCTCTCATCTTGGATGCATCAAAATTATGTATCCAATTATGGTTATTTTATGATGCTAATTCAGTGTAAGTTTCTTTTGATTTCTTAATCTGCTAAACTGTTATGAACAGAAAAGTGCAAGCAAACATCACAAAGATAGTTCGATTTTTAAGTATGTTGTTTTCAATTCCCATCCTAATGAAATTTTTAAAGGTGCTAATGTTCAAGTTAACAATCACGGGTTAATTTGAGACGACTTGTTCTGAACTGCATGATAATCTACATTCAAAAGGGAATTAGCTAGCAATTAGGTTATCTTCTGATGAAAGTATTAATAATTTTATAAATTTGCAATTGTAGAGTAAATTTTAACTAACAAAATTTAACTATATTTTCATTACCTATATTTTTACACTTATTTTTTTATCAACTCTGCTTGGCCCCCCTATACTCAAATCCTGGTGGTAGTAGCCCATGGTGGTAGTAGCCCATGACGTTCATCTGCAAGGGCATGTGGATCACCAAGGATGGGGAGGACATCACACTTGAGTTATGAAAAGCTCACATTGATCTCTTCATTGATACATGGGGCACTTATACATATGTACAGGGTGTTAAACAGTTAAGATAGAGTTAGGTTGAGGTTAGTTCAAATCGTGTGTATAGCTTATCTCTATCCCATGTAAATCTCTCTTGTAAGCTCTCCCTAACAAACATATCCAAGCGATGATTCGGTTGTAATCTTGGAGCTTTGCTCCCCTATATTAACACGCATGCGACCCGAGGTAAAGGGCATCGCTTTCAGCCCCTCGCACATGGTATTAGAGCCTCTTCCTCCACAAGATCGCATCTAGCTACCCAGCCGAGCGAAGCCATGGCAGGCACCACCGCGGCTACCGAATCCTCCACCAACCATGGCACCACATGCGCCATTACCCACCACACCAACCCATCATCCTCCTCCACCTTCGCCCCCTCCTCCATGTCGAGCACTGTCTCGCTCGGACCGCCGCCTTCCGAGAAGCTGACGAGGAGTAACTATCTCCTCTGGAAGGCCATCGTGCTCCCCAACATTAAGGGAGCACAGATGCAACACTTCCTGGATGCGAGCTCCCCTGCATCGCCGGACACCCTCGTCACCACCGTCACCGGCAATGAGGAGCACGTCCTCAACTTTGCGTCCACCCTCTGGTACGCACAGCAACAGCAGCTTCAGAGTTACCTAATGGGGTCTCTGTCCCGTGAGGTTTTAGCGCAGATTGCAACCCTTCAAACCCCGGTAGAAGTCTGGGCCGCCATCAAGTCTCTCTTCGCCGCGCAAACGCAGGCGCAGGAGGTGAACACTCGGATTGCCCTCGTCAATCTGAAGAAGGGCAACGCCACCATGGAAGACTACCTGGCGCGCCTCAAGATCCTCTGCGATGAAAGTGCTCTTGCCGGGAGTCCTCTGTCTGATCAAGAGATCGTGTCCTATGTGGTCACGGGTCTTTATATGGACTATAACCCCATCGTCTCCGCGCTCCAAACACGGGTTGAACCCGTCACCCCCACCGAGCTCTTCAATCAGCTGATTTCCTTCGAAGCTCGCCTCCAACTTCTGCATGGTTCCACCATCCGCCAATCCTCTACCAACGCTGCCTCCCGCGGTTGTGGTCGCGGTTGGGGGAACCAAGCAGGACGTGGCGGCGGTGGTGGTGGCCATCGCTCAAGCGGCGGCGGCGGACGAGGTCGCAGACGTCACGGCAACAACACATCTACTCCACGCCAACGTTGACAGCTTTGCGGAAAGCCAGGCCATGAAGTCATGGACTGCTGGCATAGATTTGAAGAAGACTACATTCCTGACGAGTGTCATGTGGCACCGGCACTCCGTGAACAAGGGGGAGAAGACGCCGTGTGGTATGCTGACTCCGGTGGCACTGACCACATCACAAGTGAACTTGAGAAGCTCGCCGTCCGGGAGAATTACTTTGGCAATGACCAAATCCACACCGCAAGTCATGGTGAAGGTATGAATATTACTCATATTGGTCAATCATCTATTAGTTCACCTCTCTCAAACCGTGATCTCCTTCTAAAAGATATTCTGCATGTTCCCCAAGCCAACAAAAATCTTGCATCCGTTTCTCGCTTGACTGCCGACAACAATGTTTACTTTGAGACTCATCCCACATATTTTCTTATTAAGGATCGGGACACGAAGGAGCTCCTCCACCGCGGTAGATGCATCGGTGGCCTCTATCCCATCACATCCGGAGCCCTTAGGAAAAAGCGTCGTCGTCAAGTGTTTTCTGTCGTCAAGCCTTCTTTGGAGAGGTGGCATCAAAGATTGGGTCATCCCTCATTAGCTATTGTTCATCAAGTAGTCAATAAAGGCAACCTACCTTTGTTGGGAAGCCATAGCAAAGAGTCTGTGTGTGACGCTTGCCAATGTGCAAAGAGTCACCAACTTCCTTATGCTAGATCAAACAGTGTTTTGGATGCTCCGTTGAAACTTATATATAGTGATGTGTGGGGACATGCAAGAGATTCCTTTGGTAGGAAGAAATATTATGTTAGTTTCATTGATGATTTTAGCAAGTTTACTTGGATCTATTTTCTCAAACACAAATCTGAAGTCTTCTCTATCTTCCAAGAATTTCAAACACTTGTTGAAAGACACTTTGATAGAAAAATTATCACTGTTCAAAGTGATTGGGGAGGTGAGTATGAAAAACTCAATTCCTACTTCCGAAACATTGGCATTGAACACCATGTGTCTTTCCCACATGCTCATCAACAAAATGGTGCAGTAGAACGGAAACATCGCCATATTGTTGAAGTAGGACTTTCCCTCCTATCTCATGCATTCATGCCTCTCAAATATTGGGATGAAGCATTCATTGCCGCCACCTAGTAAAGTCATTGGAAATCTTACCCCTCTCGAAAAATTGTTTCATCAAAAACCGGACTACACTTCTCTTAAGATTTTTGGATGTGCTTGCTATCCTAATCTTCGTCCATATAATCGCCACAAACTTGAAATACGTTCTACCCAATGTGCCTTTATTGGATACAACAATCTTCATAAGGGTTTCAAGTGCCTTGATATTTCTATCGGCCGCATCTACATATCTCGTGATGTTGTTTTTGATGAAACTGTTTTTCCTTTTGCCAAGCTCCACCCAAATGCCGGCATTCTCCTTCGTGCAAAAATATCTCTTCTTTCCAACTCCTTGACCTCTCCTGATCATGGGGGTGAATTAATAGAGGATGCTAATATGAATAGATTAGATGCAGGACAAGAAGAGTTAGCAGAAGCAGAAATTTTTTCCAGTGAAAACGGTGCCTTTATTTCATGTGAAACTGCTGCACTTGATCGTCATTTTATGCCACAGGATGCAGACAAAACCAGCACGGAAATTGATGTTGATCCCTCTACAGCAGTAGCGGCAGGAGTTCCAAGCGCAGAAGTCGAGGTCGCAGGTTCTGTTGTGACTTCTGCCGCCACAGGTGCAGGTGCGCCAGGCTCCGCGGCAGGTGCTGTCGCCAGTACACATGCACCGGGGCTCGTAGCGACTCCACGACCAACTAGCCCCGCGCCGCGTCGCATCTCCACTAATCACATGCAGGTGGAACCCGCGGACACTCCAGATGGAGACAACGACCGGGGCATGCATGCCTCTGCAGCTGGCGGTGCGCACGGGGCAATGATGAATCGTGCGCCTACGGAGCCCGAGGCGGATCCGGCTGGTTATCCTCCAGGATCCTCTACATCAGCTCCCCCTGGCTCTTCTGCTGCGACGGCTGCTCCAGCACAAGATATGTCAGCGCCAGAAGTACCAGTGCAACGCACCACAAGGTCCAAGTCTGGGGTATTTAAACCCAAGAAGTACAAGGATGGAACAGTAAGGTATGATAAAACCAAATGTGCTTTCCTCACCAGTTTCGGTGAGCCTACTGATTTACATGATGCACTTGCACACAAAGAGTGGAAAAAGGCAATGGATAATGAATTTGATGCACTTCTGAAAAATTAAACATGGCATTTAGTGGCACCATAAAAAGGGAAAAATGTGATAGATTGCAAATGGGTTTATAAAATTAAGAGGAAGTCAGATGGCAGTATAGATAAGTACAAGGCCAGATTAGTTGCAAAAGGTTTTAAACAAAGGTATGGCATTGACTATGAGGATACTTTCAGCCCTGTTGTTAAACCTGCTACTATTAGACTTGTGCTATCTATTGCTATTTCCAAAGGATGGAGTCTACGTCAGCTAGATGTTCAGAACGCGTTTCTTCATGGTGTTCATGAGGAAGAAGTGTTCATGCGGCAGCCACCTGGTTATGAAAACCGAAGCACACCAGATTATGTCTGCAAACTTGACAAGGCCCTTTATGGCTTGAAGCAAGCTCCACGAGCATGGTATTTTAAATTAAGTACTCAGTTACAGCATCTTGGCTTTACACCATCAAAGGAAGATACCTCATTGTTCTTTTACAATAAAGGCAATGTTATGATATTTGTTCTTGTCTATGTTGATGATATCATTGTTGCTAGCTCTAGCCCAGATGATGTGTCTTGTTTACTTCGAGATCTAAAGCTATAATTTGCTCTTAAGGATCTAGGAGATCTTCACTACTTCCTTGGAATAGAAGTTAAGAAAATAGAAAATGGTATACTTCTTACACAGGAAAAATATACTACTGATGTACTTAAGAGAGTTGGACTGGAGCATTGCAAACCTATGAGCACACCTATCTCAACTACTAAAAAACTTACTATTGACAGTGGAGATATTCTTGGAGAAGAGGATGCCACAAAGTATAGGAGTGTTGTTGGTTCACTACAATACTTGACTCTTACTCGACCTGATATTTCATATTCTGTCAACAAAGTTTGTCAATATTTGCATGCTCCTACTACTGTTCATTGGACAACTGTTAAGAGAATCTTGAGGTATCTCAAAGCCACTCAAGGACTTGGACTTCAGATTACTAAATCTCAGCCCATGCTTGTTACTGCTTACTCTGATGCAGACTCGGCAGGATGTGCTGATGAAAGGAGATCAACTGGTGGTTTTTCTGTTTTTCTGGGAACAAATCTAGTATCTTGGAGTGCTAGAAAACAGGCTACAGTTTCAAGATCCAGTACAGAAGCTGAATATAAAGCTCTAGCTAATGCAACAACTGAAGTAATGTGGATTCAAACACTGTTAAGTGAGTTAAAGATTAAAACTCCTCAAGCCGCGAGGTTATGGTGTGATAATATTGGTGCAAACTATCTCTCAGCTAACCCCGTTTTTCATGCACGCACAAAGCATATTGAAGTTGATTTCCACTTTGTCAGAGAGAGAGTAGCTCGCAAGCTACTTGACATCAGGTTTATTCCAACTGGAGACCAGCTTGCAGACGGGTTTACCAAGCCACTTACTTTGAAGAGATTGAGTGATTTCAAGTACAATCTTCACCTTAGTAGTACTACATGAGGTTTAGATTGAGGGGGAGTGTTAAACAGTTAAGATAGAGTTAGGTTGAGGTTAGTTTAAACCGTGTGTATAGCTTATCTCTATCCCATGTAAATCTCTGCTGTAATCTCTCCCTGACGAACATATCCAAGCGATGGTTCGGTTGTAATCTTGGAGCTTTGCTCCCCTATATTAACACGGATGCGACCCGAGGTAAAGGGTATCACTTCCAGCCCCTCGCACACAGGGGAGTCGGAAATGGAAAGTGGAGGACGAGCTCCAGTGAGCCATTCAAAATACATAACCTAAAATTTGTGAAATTTTGTATTTTTCATTTTAAAAAATTCTGAAAAAAACACTGAGATAGATGTAGGCACAATGCACAAGTGTGTAAATTTTCAGGACAAAAAACTAAAAACCGAGGGATGTGCAAAAAAAAACAAATCTAAGGTTTTTTTAACACATGGTACTATTTATCCTCCCATATCATGAATTTATGTTTTTTGTGTATATCACATTTTAATGTATCTCATGCTAAAATTTTACAAGCATACACCTCACATCCTTGTTTACTTGTACATTTTTTCCAGATTTTTTTGAAAACTTTAAAACAGATTTTTTTGAATTTCCCAAAAAACAGGAGCCATGTAGCTCGAGCTCCAAAAGTCCCCACTCCATGGGAGTGATCTATACAACGTGCGGGAGCGATCACAACGGCCTTTTCTTCTGGCACGTGCGGGAGTGATCACAACAGCACTACGACACGACATATTTAGGATCCCTCGGCGCTCCCTGTACTAGTATAAATGCCGGAAGAAAAGGGAGCGTCGAGGGATCCTGAAGACTAGGGCGTGGAGGTTGAGTCTCCTTAAGAAGAGGGCGCATTGGTTATCCAACACCCCCTCCCCCCCCGGCAGCCGCAACGTGGGGTTCTCGAACATTGAGGCTGAACCGACAGTCGTCGGCGATCCTTTAATGAAGATATCATCAAACTGGGAAGTAGTCGGGACGTGGAGCACTCGGATCTCCCCCAGCGCAACGCGCTCACTCACAAACTGAAGATCGATCTCAATGTGCTTGGTGCATTGGTGTTGCACCGGGTTACTCGACATGTACATGGCGTTGACATTGTCGCAGTTGACCACTGTGGCCCGAGATGGCACTTGAATGGGAGAAGGTGGTCTGGCGCCTCGAGGACCAAAAGAGTAAATTGGGGCCGAGGAACACGCAATACCTAGAGGTGGACTTGTGTGTGTCCGGGCAGCCTGCCCAATCGGCGTCGGAGTAGGCCACTAGCTCGATCGATGACGAGCGATGAATATGAAGGACGGGGTGAGTAGTCCCGCGGACGCAGCGCAACACGCACTTGACAAGCTGAAAGTGACAGTCCTGAGGGGCGAGCATGAAGAGACAACACTAGTGCACCGTGTAGGAGAGGTCGGGTCGCGTCAGCGTGATATACTGAAGCGCGTCGGTCAGGCTGCGGTAGAGCGACGGGTCTTGGAAGAGTTGTCCGGTGCCGATGGAGAGATTGGCGGGGGTGTCGGCTGGCGTGAAGATGGGCTTGCATTTTAGCATGCCGGCGCAGTCAAGGATCTCGAGAGCGTACTGTTCCTAGGAGAGGAACAAGCCGCGGCTGCTAGCCGTGACTTTGATCCCCATACAGTGGTGTAGAGCGCCAAGATCAGCCATCGCGAACTCATGGTGAAGCGCCTGAATGATGGCCCGGGCGTTGCAGAGGAGTTGTCGGTGACTCCATGAGGATTATGTCATCCACGTAAAGTAGAAGTTACACTACTTGGTGTCCACGACGCATGATGAACAACGAGGATCGGCCAGATCTGGCCCTTCCACGGCCTAGAACGCGGATCCGTCCGGGTCGGGGTGCGGTGGTGACTCTCGCCCTGACCCTTGGGACGTGGCGGCGGCGGCCGCTGCGGTTCGCTCTGCTCCGCCTCCTCCTCCCCTGCCGCCTCCTCAGGCCGGGTCCCCTCCTCCCAACTGGGTGGGCGACCTCCTCCTCCTTCGGGTGGTGGTGGTCGCGGTGGGTTCGGCGCGTATGGAGGCCGCGGCTTCAGCCAGGGCGATGCTCGTCACTTCAATTCCAACAAGCGCAATTTTGGTGCCAGGGACGGGGCTTTTGGTTCCGGATCTGGATCCGGAGAAGGTATCCTTCCTTCTCCTCCGGTGGGTGCTCCTTCCTCCGGCTCCTTGGGCAACGTCACCTACTTCGCTTCCCACCGTCCCGATCGCTTCCAATATCAATGCAAGGCGCCGTTGTTCTGTCTCATCTGTCGTGCCGAGGGCCACCTGACTGTTGACTGCCAATTGCGCTCGCCGCCTCCTGTTCTGAAGCACTATGGGATGTGCCTCCCAGGCTATGGATTCTTTGGCATGACCAGGGGGGGGCGTGGTAGTGGCCACACCCCAGGTCCAAAACGCTGCTGTCATCTCCGTCCTGGACGGGGTGATTTCTCTTGAGACCATGGCGGCAGAGGTGCAACAATGGGGGCTCGAGAACTGGGACTGGCAACTGGAAAAGCTTTCGGATTCAGAGTTTGGTGTGGTGTTCCCCTCGAGAGAGAGCGTTTGTCTGGTCGCCAGGAGTGCGAGCTTCACCCTCCCGTTGTTTCAGACGGCCATCTCAGTGCGGGAAGCTATGTATGTGGACCGCTCTTTTGGCTCCCTGGTCGACACGTGGGTTCTTCTTGATGAGGTCCCTCCAGAGATGCGCAACGAATCAGTTCTTCTTGCCTTTGGGGAACTCATCGGGGCTCCGCGTCGTAGTCCAATACGTATGTTGTTCTCTCTCCGAAACCCCTTAGCTGTTCATGGTTTTGTGGATTTTGTCCCCTCGCGGAAGGCGTATCGCATCAAGGTCCGTGTGGAAGGCGCCCCTGAGGCTCGTGAGGATGCCCCTCCGCCACCGCCTCCCTGATACGTCCCAAACGTATCGATAATTTCTTCTTTCTCCATGCATGTTTTGTGTGTTATAGCTATGATCTAGATACACTTCCATACACTTTTGATCATATTTGGACTAACCTACTAACTCAGTGCATCCCAGTTCAAGTTTCTGTTTTCTGCTGTTTTTCTATTTCAGTTTTTCCCCATGTAAAAAGTGCTCCAAAAATCCGGAAAAATCAGATAAAAATCAGTGTGTCGGAAGCCTCCAGAAGCCCGAAGTGGGGCCAGAGGGACACCACCAGGGGCCCAGGTGGCCACCTGGCGGGGCCAGGGGCCAGTCCGCGCCAGGGGCGCCTGGACTCCTGGTGGGCCCCCTGGCTGCCCCCTTCACCTATTTATTCTCCGTCACGGGGAAACTCCTAAGACAGAACCCTAATTCGCAATCTCGCCTATGTTCCGCTGCCCCCGCGCTTCCAAGATCGGGAGCACCGTCAGGACCCTTCCCAGCACCCTGCCTGAGGGGGGATCGACCTCCAGGAGCTTCTCCTCCACCATGGACGCTTCCCGGATGTGCCGTGAGTAGTCTACCTTGGACCATGGGTCCGTGATCAGCAGCTACGTGATGTTCTCCTCCGCTCTTTGTTCTTCATGGTTTAGACCTCGTGAGCTGCCCTACATGATCGAGGAACATATGTAATTCTTCTGCTGTTGCTATGTTGAGTTTGGTGGGATCCGATGGATTATGAGATTATGTTCACATCGTGATAGAGTAATATATTTGGTTGTTGATCTCTTATATTTTTTTTCCTAAGTAATTCTTGCATGTTCTCCGTTGCTGTTTATTGCTTTGGTCAAGTGGTGGATAGTAACTCCAAGAGAGAACATTATGCTCGATTATGGGTAAATTCCCCCTGATGACACGCTTGAGTGACAGAAGCATGAGTCTAGGGTATGTGATGTGGCCACAAAGGGTAAAACAACGGTGCTTATAACCACGGTTGCAAGGATTGTTTACTTTACGCAAAGTTCTTTTAATGCAGTTGTCTGTTGCTTTGGGTTTACACTTTGGGTGGGACTCGCAACTTAATACCAGCGAGATGTTATGGATAGATATATCAAGGTGGATGATTAGTAGTATATGTAGATGGATTTCGGTCTACTTATTTTGGCGTACTACCCATGCTTATGAGCTCTTCCTTTCTTTTGTAGAATAGTTAGCACTGCGGTGCGTTTATAATCCTGTCAATTCCCCTTCTGTAATTTGTTTACCTTGCATAGCAGTTTTATCGTCTTTTGGGAGAGAGACATCACTAGTGAACATCACGGGGCCCCGGTCCATATCCTCATCATTGTTTACAAGCCTATTTACTTTTCCGTCTTTACTTTCAGTTGCTATCATTATCATTATCCCTTGTGTGTTTGACCCTTTGTAAACAACAAGACCGGACAGATTGACAATCTCTCTGAACTTCTTTGGGAGCAAAGTTAATTGTATCGTGTGCAGGTCCGCGTCAGGTGCGCCACTGACACCTACTTATCATTGCCGGAGTCCTACTGGTCGAACTCAACCTCGGTATCTTCACCGAGGGAAATTTTCTGCTATCCTACATCTCACCTTCCACTTGGGGTAACCAATGAAGGGCGAGAAGCCATTACCACTTCCACGCCATCAAGAAAATTTCTGGTGCCGTTTCCGGGGACTCCGAGTGACGAGGGGGTGACCCCACGACTCCTACGGATAAGCCTACCTGGTGTCCACGAATACAGAAGGCCCATGAAGATATAGCCTCGGCCCAATATTTGGAACCGACGTAGGAGTCTGCGACTCACAAGGAAGGTGCAAAAACCTGCCGTACGGAGTAAGCTAGGGTTAGGAAAGCTTACCTATAAACGTAGAAGAACTCCCCGAGACCTAGCCCAGTATATAAGGGCTAGGAGGGGCGACGCCAAAGACGACCAATATCACCTGTAACCCTAGCCTTGAGCGCTCTAGCCTTGGCATCCACTGTAATCGCATCTCCCCCATCAATAATATCGAGCAGGAGCGAGCCTTCCTGTTTGCCGACGAGCTATCGTCCAACCTGTGCCTCTAATGACTAACCCAGGGTCCCTGACCATGGGATTTGCCGAGGTTGATCCCCGTCAATTTGCGCCGTCTGTGGGAACTACACAGGTTGGATCACGATCTCGGAGGTCCCGTCCTCAGGAAGCTACAACTCAAGGGAAAGAACCAGATCTAGCCCACTCGAAGGATTCAAGATCACGGCGGACATCTCTGCCACCCCATCAAGACTGCTCGGGCTACAGCTGTGCCAGGACCAATACTACGGTAACGGCCGAGTGCAGCGTCAGCACCGAAGGAATCGACAACCCAGAAGAACGACGAGGGGCCTCTACGAAGGAATTCCACTCGATGAACCGCGACACGCAGCGGAGGACTCGCAAATCTTTCGACAACCCACCGCCGCCCGGGCACCCGCCGCACATCAAGACGACTACTGCGAGATCGAAACCAGCGATCAGCAGAACCAACGCCAAGGAAGAAGGAATCGACGACCCAAAAGGCGCACACGGGAGACCTACGGCGAGGCTCCAGCGAACGAGCCACGCCACGCAGCCGTACAACCGACGACCACTCGACGACACGCCGTCGCACGAGCACCTGCCGCCAATCAGGACAGCGACTCCGAGACACCTGTGGGCGAGTACTATGACCCAGATCGAAGGCCGGACGAATTTTCCAAACTCATCAAGAACCAAGACATGAGCCGAGGAATCGAAACCGACCCTCTCTTCCACGAACACCCGGAGGATCACGAGAAAATCTTCAGAATCTCAAGAAGGAAGAGGCACGCCGGATCTAGCAAACTCACGGCTAGAGAGCAGCTAGCAGGACCCTGCACGATCCACAGTTTCGAGGATGACTGGGGACGTGTCAGGTCAGGCCACACTTTGAGAGACTGCCGCCTGTTCAACGAGCTAGCTGACGACCTCAAGAAGGAGAAGCAGAAAGAAGACAGGCGCAACCGGCGACCCGAACAGTCGCCACCCTCAAGCCCGGAAGGACGTCACAGCCCGCCGCAAGGACAGGTGCTCATGATCCAAGAGGGCAGGGTGCCGCAAACACAACGCGACGCCTACACCCTGCAAGCTAGAGCAGCCGAGAGCATAAACATAGTCGAAGTCTACCAGCTACACGATACGGAGACCAGCATCACGTTCTCACAGGACAACCATCCACCCGCAGTCCCAAGACCGGGGCACGCGCCCCTGGTGCTCGATGCACAAATCGGAGGGTACGACCTGGATAGGGTCTTCATGGACGGAGGCAGTAGCATGAACATCATCTTCGCCAGCACCCTACAAAAGATGCTGATCCCACGATCAGTATGGAGAAAATCAAGCACCGAGTTACACGGGGTAGTCCCAGGAGAATCAGCCACATCCCTCGGAGTCATCGAACTCGAAGTTGTCTTCGGCAACAGACGCAACTTCGCAAAGCACGTCCTCGAGTTCTAGGTACTCGACTGGCAATCGCAGTACCACGCCATACTGGGACGGCCAGCATTCGCGAAATTCATGGCGGTCCCACACTACGCCTACCTCAAGCTCAAGATGCCAGGATCAGCAGGAGTCCTCACGATCAACGGAAGCTTCATCAAGTCAGATCAATGTGATCGTGACTTCCACAGAATCTCCGACACATTCGGAGCCGAACAAGAACTCAGAGAAATAGCCATGGTGACGGACAAGAGTACCTTCCCATTGGTAAACAGAAGCGAATCCAGGGGGTATGGACGCGACTTCAGCATCGACAGCGACACAGTCACTCACCAAGTGCACCCGACGGACCCGGACAAAACATTCCGCCTATACGCCCATCTACCAGAGGAGCAGGCGACGACTCTCGTCACTTTCCTTCGAGACGAGTGGGAAATATTCGCCTGGTGCCCAGCCGACATGCCTGGGATACCACGCGAATTCACGGAACACGCCCTACGCATCAAGCAAAACACGAAGCCGGTGAATCAAGCGCTGAGACGATTCTCGGAGCCCAAGCGCAGAGCAATCGGAGAGGAAGTCAATCGGTTACTCGACGCCCAGTTCATCTGAGAAACGAAGAAAGCCACCTAGATAGCCAATCCAGTGCTGGTGCCCAAGAAAGACACGACCGTGCTGCGCATGTGTGTCGACTACGGACCAGTCAACAAGCATTGCCCGAAGGACCACTTCCCCTTGCCTAGAATCTATCAGATAATCGACTCGACAGCAGGGTGCGATCTACTTTCCTTCCTTGATGCTTACTCAGGATACAACCAAATCAGGATGAAGGAAGAAGATGAAGAGCACACATCGTTCATCACCGCCTACGGCGTATTCTGCTACAGGACCATGCCTTTCGGGCTCGAAAACGCAGGCGCCACCTACCAGCGAATGATGCAAGCCTGCCTGAATGAGCAAATCGGAAGAAACGTGCAAGTCTACATGGACGACATCGTCATCAAGACCTACAAAGCAGCCACACTACTCGACGACCTATGCAAAACCTTCGCGACGCTCAACAAATACAGAATCAAACTTAACCCAAAGAAGTGCGCATTCGGCGTACCGGCGGGAAAGCTGCTTGGCTATATGGTCTCTGCCCGAGTAATCGAGGCAAACCCTGAGAAAGTCCAAGCCATCACCCGCATGCAAGAACCAAACGACGTCAAAGGAGTACAACAGCTCACTGGAAAACTCGCAGCCCTAAGCCGCTTCATCAGCAGGCTGGGAGAACGCACGCTTCCTTTCTATCAGCTGCTCAGGAAAGGAGAGAAATTCGAGTGGACGGAGGAATCCCGCCAAGCATTCGCGGACCTGAAAAAGACACTCTCGACCCCACCAATCCTGGCGGTACCCAAGGAACGAGAGAAGCTATACCTCTACGTGGCAGCACGTAGCAGTGTAGTAAGAACATCGCTCGTTGTCGAACGCGCAGAAGAAGGAAAGGTCCAGAGCATCCAGAGACCAATCTACTACCTCAGCATGCTCCTGACCAAATCCCAACAACGGTACCTGCACTATCAGAAGCTACTACTGGCCATCGTCATGACCTCAAGAAAGGTGTCCCATTACTTCGACGAGCACCCTATCACAATCGTGAGCAGCGTACCACTCGCTGACATACTCAACAACCCTGGAGCAACCGGGCGAGTCGCCGAGTGGAACATTGAGCTCAGCCCACGGGACCTGCAGTTCAAGCACCCAACAGCCATCAAAGCCCAAGTACTCCCAGATTTCCTGGTCGAGTGGACGGAGGTTCAGACACCAGGCCCCGCAGACCTATCAAGTTCATGGTCAATGTTCTTCGATGGGTCCAAGAGGCAACAACGAGCTGGGGCAGGAGTTGTGCTCATCTCCCCTAAAGTAACAAAGCTGAAATATGTCCTCCAGATCAACTTCAGTCATGCCTCCAACAACAAAGCAGAATACGAGGCACTCCTTCATGGCATGCGCATGGCCAAAACATGTGGAGCCACTCGCCTCATAATTTACAGGGACTCCAATCTCGTCGTCCAGCAGACGATGAGAAACCGCAACACAATAGCTGACAATATGGCGGCCTACCAGAAGCTCTACAACGAACTCGAGGGAAGTTTTGACGGTTGCGAGCTCAACTACATCACCAGGGACAACAACAAAGAAGCTGACGAGCTCGCGAACACCGGTTCGACCCGGAGACCTGTACCACCCGGTGTTTTTCTCGAAAGCATCAGCCGGAGATCCATCAAGGTATAGGCAGCAACACCTGAAGAAGTCGTGGACGACGAAGATGCAACAGAACCGACGCAGGTGGCAGCAGCAACCCCATCAGAAGGCACAAGCACCAGCACATCCGAAAGCAGAGATCCGACAGAGCTCGAAGGACCCGTCTGGACAAAACCGTTCCTCCGATACCTAATCGAAGGTACGCTACCACAAGACGTGGCCGAAGCATGACGCATCAGCCGACGATCCAAGGCGTTCACGGTGATCAACAAGCAACTATACAAGCGCAGCATCACCCAGATACTTCAAAGGTGCATCGACGAAGAAGAAGGCAAAGCCCTACTGCTTGAAATCCACGAAGGCACCTGTGGGCACCACCGAGCAGTCGAGTACTCGTGTCCAAAGCATTCCGAGCTGGGTTCTACTGGCCCACAACCATGAAAAACGCAGAGGAAATCGTGCGACGTTGTGTCGCTTGCCAGAAATTCGCCAACAGACCACACGCTCCCGCCTCGGAGCTCAAGACCATACCACTATCCTGGCTGTTCGCCACCTGGGGACTCGACATGGTGGGCCCACTCAAGAAATCATCAAAGGGCGGAAGGACACACCTGCTCATCGCAGTCGACAAGTTCACTAAATGGATCGAAGGAGTGCCCATCACCAGCTCCACAGCCCTCACGGCTGTCAACTTCATCAAGTTGATCATCTTCAGGTTCGGAGTGCCACACAACATCATCACGGACAACGGCACGAACTTCACAGCCGCAGAGTTCCAGAACTTTTGCGAAGAACTGGGCATCAAAATCAATTATGCATCAGTCGCGCACCCGCAGTCCAACGGCCAGGTGGAAAAAGCAAACGACCTTGTATGCGGGGGAATCAAGAAACGGCTCCTCACACCACTCGAGCAAGCCGCCGGCAACTGGGTAGAAGAACTCCCCGCGGTCCTATGGAGCCTACGAACTACACCAAACACCGCGACCCAGTACACACCCTTCTTCATGGTGTACGGGGCAGAGGCAGTCCTACCACATGACCTCAAGTTCGGAGCACCTCGGGTCACCGGATACGAAGAAGAAGCAGAAGAAGCACTACAAGATGACAAAGATACGGCTGACGAAGCAAGAGACACAACCCTGGCAAAATTAGAGGGGTACCAGGACAAGCTACGCACCTACCAAAGCAGTCGATTGCGAACTAGAACCTTCAACAAAGGTGACCTAGTCCTACGACTGATACAAGAGAAGGTCCATAAACTTGCCCCTCAATGTGAAGGACCATTCATAGTCTCAGAAGTCATCGGAGGTGGCGCCTACAGGCTGAAGAACCCGAAGACAGACGAGGACGTGGGCAACCCATGGAACGTAGCAAACTTGCGACTGTTCTATCCATAGTCCCCATCGGTCGGACATGACTAGCAACTCATGTAACCGCTCGACCGCAATAAAAGAAATGTTGCCCAAATACTGCCATCTCAAAGCACTCGGGGGCTTAAGAATAAAATCCCCCCGAGAAACGCTATCGCCGACGCGATCTTCACCAAAGCACTCGGGGGCTTAAGAATAAAATCCCCCCGAGAGACGTTATCGCCGACGCGATCTTAACCAAGCACTCGGGGGCTTAAGAATAAAATCCCCCCGAGAAACGCTATCGCCGACGCGATCTTCACCAAAGCACTCGGGGGCTTAAGAATAAAATCCCCCCGAGAAACGCTATTGCCGACACGATCTTCACCAAAGCACTTGGGGGCTTAAGAATAAAATCCCCCCGAGAGACGCTATCGCCTACGCGATCTTAACCAAGCACTCGGGGGCTTAAGAATACCCCGAGAAACGCTATCGCCTACGCGATCTTAAAACCAAGCACTCGGGTGCTTAAGCATAAAATCCCCCCGAGAAACGCTATCGCCTACGCGATCTTTAACCAAAGCACTCGGGGGCTTAAGGATAAAATCCCCCCGAGAAACGCTATCGCCTACACAATCTTAACCAAAGCACTCGGGGGCTTAAGAATATAATCCCCCCGAGAGACGCTATCTCCACTTACGCGATCTTCATCAAAGCACTCGGGGGCTCGAGTCCAACCTCCCCCCGAGAGACGGCCATCGTCGCTCACGCGATCTTTACCCAAAAAACACTCAGGGGCTCGAGCACAAAAACTCCCGCCGAAAGACGCTATCGTCGCTCACGCGACCTCTACATCCAAGCACTCGGGAGCTAGAGCATCACCTCCTCCTGAAGACCTCTCGCGCCGTCTAAAGCTTAAAAAAGCCCAAGCGAAAAATACCCGGCCAGCCCCACCTGCTGAGAGCAAGGCTCAAAAGACATAGCCACAATCAGATGGAGTACTCTGAAGAAACTTTGGAGGAAGCACAGGACACAGATTCATTCCGCCTTCATCCGATCGCCAACGATCACATAAAGGCTCGGGGGCTACTCCCATCGGGAGCGCTGTCGCGCACCCGATAAAAGACAGCAACTAAACGACAAGGGAAACAAATCTCAGCCTACGCTCGACTCTCCGACTCAAGCGTAGCCTCGGGGGCTACTCCCATCGGGAGCGCTGTCGCGCACCCGATAGAACACACATTGCAAAGTTTGGACGGACTCTAACACAGCTCTCGATCACCAAGGACTCGAACATAGTTCTCGGTTGCGCAAAAGCCCAAAGATAAAATTCCATTGCAAAGACTCAAGCACATTTTACATCACAAGGATCATTTTCAGTACAAAAGGACTCAACTACATTTGGATAGAAGGCAGCTCCTGTTACAAGAGGGAATCACCCAAGGAATTATGACTTCTACATGTGTGCCCATGAGGGGTAAGAGACTCTAGTACAAGGGCATCATCACAGGCAAAGGAGGAGTCGAAGCAGCAGGCTCATGATGTCAATGACATAACAAAAAGTGAAACTCGACTTATTTGCGGAGCAATTGAAGACGATGCTCCACCAGCTTCTTCTCCAGCTCCTCCCGAGCTGCCGGCGAAGATGACGCCGCTGCCTCCAGTTCTACAAGGTCACCTGCCGCGCTCGTTTAACCGGTGGCTTGACATCGAGGTCTTCTTCAGAGCCAGAGGGGGAAGCAGTTGAAGACGGCTCACCACCAGCACCAGAAGAGTCCCCGGAGGAAGAAGCAGTCGAAGACATAGGCGAAGGACTCCTCAAATTTGTGGAGCTGTCGCTGCTCGACTCCTGCCAGCGTGGATCCATGCTGTTGCCGCTCGGGTCGAACGCATGGACAGTGATAGTGCTTTCGCCGTCGAAATGACAGCTGAGCATATCGCCATATCGCAAATTCAACCGCCGAGCAAACAAACTCCAACCAGAGCCATGAAAAATCAAGCGGGAACTATCAACCTCCAAGTCAACATAAGAAGGAGATCGACAGCTCCCTTGAAGATGCAGAAGCAAGCCATCCAAGCCACGTTCAGAGACAATGGCAGAAAAGGCAGAGGGAAGAAGAACGCGCTTGACACTTTGGCCACGAACACGTAAAATAAAGTCATAGCGCCAGAATCCCTCCTCCAAGGGAGAAGAGGAAGGCACTGGCGCCGCACCATGGCGACCACCACGGCATGAGCGTGGTGTACGGCCACCACGGCCACGACGAACATGGCCACGGCCAATACCCCGCTTGGGAGCCATGAGAGGAACAAGAGAAGAAGGAAGAGGCAAAGCAGCAAGCTGGATAGAGGAGGAACGCTGTGGAAGAGAAAGGCTTATTTATAGAACAACAAATCATCAAACACAGAGAAGCCAAGACGACAACAGCAATTAATTCAAAGACCAAACGTCGCAGACGTCTCGAACTCCAAGACCAAGACGCGTCAATTCACGCAAGTTTCCAACGCGTGTATAGGAAACTCAACCGGCGCCTGCCGCACGCCACAACGGCCATTATTATGACCGGTCATGAAGACATGACGGTTCACTGACAGAGCATCCCTGACATGCATCAAACAGAGGCATCGCTATCCTTGACAAGCGGCAAAGAAAACCAACATACATCAAGGCTCAAAGATTCTATCTCTCAGATCTTTTCCCGATGAAGAAAAACATCTTACTCCCATCGGGAGAGTACATCATAAGAGTCCCGGGTGCTCCCTCACCTAAAAGTCAGCAATGTGCTCGAGTGACCACTCGCACTCACTAGAGTTTCGGGTGCTCCCTCAACCCGACGCAAGACAAACATGCATTCGCCAAGATCATACGGCGCTAAGAGTCTCAAGTGCTCCCTCACCTCAAGAACCGAAATGACATTCGAGTGACTACTCGCAAAAAACCCCCCGTTTGAGCACTCGAAACAAGCTCCACGGGTGCATGAGTGAACAACTCGCTTGATGTTTTGTTCCAAGCGGGTGCAATGCTATAAGGCTCCGCGCCTCAAAAACACACGTTCCTGGAACACGATACACTGTGCCCAGATGCCACGCAAGATTAGCGTGTAGGTAAGACCCCGCTGCGAAGTACGGCCGGGCTGGGACTTGCCGAAGAGCGATTTCACTCCCAACCTTTTCCATGCGCTGCGCATGATAGAAAAGCCGGGCGCACGCGCCTTAGGCTGTACATATTACTGGCGGCAAATGAACGCCGTAAGACCTTAAGCGGCCGGACTTTTTCTCGACACCAGTGTTCCAAGCTCACGTCGAGGGACGTAGGTTTGATTGGGCTACTGTGGTATTTGCCCTAGTGCAATTCACCAAGGCTCGACCAGTCGACTCCTTGGGCCCTTTCAGCTTAGCATCCCTTGAAACAGGTTTTGTCATGGCCACCAGACTGCCAGCGACCCGCGGATATACCGCGCATACCAATAACCGACGAATGAATGTACTCGAGTCCCTGCGCGACTCTTCGAGTCCCCCAGGCACTCGGGGGCTACTGACGAGGGGGTGACTCCACGACTCCTACGGATAAGCCTACCTGGTGTCCACGAAGACAGAAGGCCCATGAAGATATAGCCTCGGCCCAATATTTGGCACCGACGTAGGAGTCTGCGGCTCACAAGGAAGGTGCGAAAACCTGCCGTACGGAGCAAGCTAGGGTTAGGAAAGCTTACCTGTAAACGTAGAAGAACTCCCCGAGACCTAGCCCAGTATATAAGGGCTAGGAGGGCGACGCCAAAGACGACCAATATCACCTGTAACCCTAGACTTGAGCGCTCTAGCCTTGGAATCCACTGTAATCGCATCTCCCCCATCAATAATATCGAGCAGGAGCGAGCCTTCCTATTTGCCGACGAGCTATCATCGAACCTATGCCTCTCATGACTAACCTAGGGTCCCTGACCATGGGATTTGCCGGGGTTGATCCCCGTCACCGAGTGATAAGATAGGGGATTTGCCCACTATCTTTTACCTTTACTTTTTAGTCTTGTTAGTTTACCTTTCAGTTTTTATCTTCGTGTCCTATATCAAAAACCCCCAAAAAAATAGTATGTCTAGTTCCTTACAAATCTGAGAGTCTTGCTATACTTAACTATTGTTTGGAAAATTATGATGCAAATTATTATATTACTGATCATCTTGAGAGAATCTCTCCCCCAAAGGAAGAGACTAATGATTTGCAGGACTCTATGGAAGAAGAAATTGCCGAACCTGAAAGCTCCTTGGATGAAAAAGAGGAGGAGAGTGACGAACAAAAGGAGGAAGAATGGGGCCATCCACGTCTACCTTCTAATGAGAGTAACTCTTTGACTCTTACCTTATATGAGTGTTATGATTCCATGGATTCTTTTGAAATATCCCTTTTTGATGAAGTTGATGCCTTCTATGCATATGGTCGTGATGCCACTATAGATGATGCTTACAGAGATGAACTTTCTATAGTTACTCATGTTAAGCATGAAATTTTTTCTATTGCACCCACACTTGATTGTCCTATTATCCTTTTGAAATCTCCAACTCATATTCTTCAGAATTGTGCTCTTATCAAGGCTCAATGTGATGGGTTGCATTTATCTTATAATCCTAAAGACCGTGTTGAAAACTATACACGTGTGCTTGTAGGTCATGAACAACATGATATATGTGATAGTTATATTCTTGATGTTGTTCATGATACTACTGAAAATTATTTTGAGAGAGGGAAGTTTGGTTGTAGAAACTTCCATATTACTAAAACTCCTCTCTTTATGTTGAAATTTTTGAAGTTGTTCTTGTTCCACCTTCCTATGCATGTCACTTTGTGCTTCTTTGATTTATTTTCTTATAATATGCCTATGCATAGGAAGTGGGTTAGGCTTAAATGTGTTTCATATTTGCTTCTTGATACTCTCTTCTGCTTCAAAATTCTTACTCTTGTGAGAGCATCTTCTATAATCTTTATGCCTAGCTTAAAGGCGTAAAAGAAAGTGCTTGTTGGGAGGCAACCCAAGATGTTTTTACTTCTGCTTTTAGTGGCCTTGATGATTGTTACTACTGTAGCAACATCATTGTATCTTTATTTTTAAGCTTTGTGCCAAGTATAGCCTCGTATGACAAGGGAAGTGAAAGTTGTGACATGCTGTCCAGAAAACAGATTCTGTCCTCGTGACGGGAAAAATCAGAATAAATTACCAGTTCATACTTTTGAGCTGAATTTTTTACACAGCGTGATCTATACAATCACGGAACTTTCGTATGTTCTGAGATTTTTTATTTGAGTTGCACAAGTGCCCCTAAAAAATTCTTTATTACCTTCTGTTCTGTTTTTCACAGATTCTGCCACATTTTGTCTCTCTTAACTTTTACAAACCTTAAGCTTGCTTTTTCTTTGCAAAAACCTTTTGGAAATATTGAGAAACAGTAGCTCTTCAAGAATATCTTTATATCCAGTGGTGAAAAATTATTTATTAAGGGTACTAACCTCTCTAATCAGATTATGATGAGTTATGTATGAAGGGAGTTTTCAAGTGTGCGATGGAAGATGATGAAAGAAGATTCAGGAGTGTCAAGCGCTCAAGCTTGGGGATGCCCCCATGCATCCCCGACAAATATTCAAGGAGACTCAAACGTCTAAGCTTGGAGATGCCCCCGTGGATCCCCTTCTCCATAAAAAATCATCAGTTCGTCCTTCGTCTCACTATATTTTTATCACTTCATGTGTTATGTGCTATGCTTGGAGCGTCTCGCTCGTAGGTTTTATTTTTAGTTTTCTTTAGCTTTGCTTGCTGATCATAATAAGTTAGACCTCGTCTTACTTTGTGTGGGAGAGAAACACGCTCCACTTTCAAAATCTAGAACACATCATAGGATTCTTCATGCCTATCTTTTTGCTGTTGTGTGTTCTTTATCTTTTCGTAGCTACTACCATGTCTAGTTTTAGTATTAGTTTTTTTAGAAAGAGCCTTGGCTTTTGTTTAGTTCGTCGCTGGAACTCCCTTTACTTTTCATGTTTATCTTGTTAAGAGAATCGGTTGTTGCACTGAGTTGTGTGTTGTTTTGAGAAGTAGGTAATTGAGGTTGCTATTTAATTTCAGTAGTAACTTGCAATAGTTTTGAGGTATTGATGTGAGTAATGTTTAAAATTTTGGTGTCAAGAGCTCTAGCCTATTAATGATAGGTGTCATATTTTGGGCAATCCATGTTTATTTTTCAAAAACCTACAAAACTAGTTGAGAACTCTAGATACTAGATGGATCACTACTCATCTGAGCGGTCGAATATTAGAGAACACTCACGTACCATGAGTCGAGGATGCGCAAGGATAACCAAACCCCCATACACTCCTCCTCGGGGTACTTGTATCTTTGTGGACCTCCTCATTAGATTGAGAGTTACCGATAATAAGTGCATGAGTTCTTCGGACTAATGTGAGTATTGAAAGTTGACACTTCCACCTCCTCATATTTGCTAGCCTTTCCCGTGCCGTGCATTGCCTCTTTCTCGCTCCGAGATGTAACGACCCAATTCACTAAGAATCCAAGTCTCTGTGCATTCTGTGCTAGTCCCTGGATCAATAGCTAGCACACACAGTACATGATGTAATATCAAGAATAAACCACATGTCATATATATTACATCGAAGATCCAGTATTACAATATAGCATACCTGCATAGCTCAAGGCTAGCTTACAAATAGAATACATCGGAAAAACAATAAAAGCTTCATGGCGTCCATCAACTCCACCGGCAAGTTGAGTATAGACATTGTAACCCTACATCGCATCACATACTCATCGTATACAATCCTGCAACACGCCCGAAAATGGGTCAGTACATTTGATTTGTACGGCAAGTCACACGAAAAAGTATATAACAGACCTACATCTACATGAAGGATAAGTCAAAGGAAAGGTTTATAGTTTAGTTTTGCAGAAAGACAATTTTTCCCTCACATACTACAACTAATCAAATTTTAATTTATCTTGGTAGTCCTAAGTATGGTTGAATCGGGCTACACCAATTCCAACCATCCCTTTATTAAAAGTTCCCACTCAAATTCTTATTAAGGTGAATTATCTGTCAAGACCATCCAACAACAATAATGCCTAGTTGCTCAAAGTTGTCCGTAACCGTGGACACTGCTAATCATGATCAGTTTTTACTCTCTGCAGAGGTTTGTACACTTTCCCCACTGGACTCAACCCGAAGATTGAGACATATTCTTTCAGAAGAGGTTGCCTCCACCCTTTGGTAGCCGGTACACCTATCATATCTACATCAGCTAGCTACCAGAGCCAGGTTCCCCACAACTTACTCAGCTAAGCCAGATCCCATATACCAAGTGGTTGTACATGTAAGCTACTAGTCACACTGTCTGTCCGATCTTTTTCAGCCTGGACGGCGCCAACTGCGTTCAGAGGGTAGTCACCATGACGCACCCGGTTCACCACCAAAACAACCATTCGGGAAGCATTTAGCCCTGGTCCCTCCTTAGCCAAGTCATGAGCCCCACGATGCATTCCCTGCCCGCCCAGAGGTGATTTCTATTTAAGTTTTCTAGTCAAATCATTAATCCTCACATAGCTCAATGATAACTCAACCAATCCCCGTCTACAAAGCAATAGCAGTATATAACAACCACGATCCTAGGGCAACAATGAAATATAAGGTCAGAGCATATGGCTATCCTACTAGGTTTAAATAATAAATAATATATAATCCTACACATGCATAGAGTGATAATTTGCTACATGCATAATAGAAAATATAGGTTGAGGTATGGTCAAAGTGTAACTTGCCTTATACATTCGATGAAGATCTTCGCTCTCACATTCCAGTCAACTCTACTCGTCACACTCCGAGAAGTCTATCGCAACGGAAGGAACTCAAATAAGCAATCACATAACAAGGAAAACAAAAGATCAACAAAACAAACACAAAAGGTTTTAGCAACAAAACAAAAAGGCTTTGAAGTGCAAAGGTGTCGATGTGCTCGAAGGTGATCGGTGGACGTGAACTCGAGAGAGTCAACAGATAAAGATTCATCGGTAAGGAATTGTGATCATGGACATTATGAATTCAAGGTGAATATCATGCCCACATGAAAAGTGTATGAGTCTTACCGATAACATGTCTCAAGTGATCCGATATGCAAAAAGAATCACGTGAAACGGAATACTACAAAGCAGGTCATAGCAAGTGCAAAATTGAATTGAATTTGAATTTAAACAGATCAAGAAAGTTTGGATTTTTTGTGTACACATGCTAAAGACAGAAGGTACATGGAACGAGTGATCCAACACAAAAAGAATCACTCGATTTGGATCAACGGTTTAAAAGATACGACCTCCGGAATTTGAATTTGAATTTGAAATAAATTCAAATTCAGAAGTGTGCAAAGTGTGCAAAAATTTATTCCATGCCAAAGTACAAAAAAACATGAACGCGTAGCAAAAAGTTTCACCTGATTCCGACTTACGGTTGAGGAGTTATTGCGGGCGCGAGGACGGGGTTTTTTCTGCAAAAGGACCTAGTCGCAATTAAACTTTCTCCAGAAAAAGCGATCGGGTCCCCGGGACCAGATCTCGCCGGAGTTGACTCCGGCGAGGCACCGGCCGAGGCAGGAGGTGGCGAGGGCGCGCGGCACCAAGGGCAAGGGAGGGCCCCGTGGAGGCGCGGGTGCGGCGGCCGTGTGGCGGCTCGCCGGCAGCGCGGGCGATGGACGCGGCCGGCGGCTCGGATGGAGGCTCGCGGGCACGGCTGTACGTGAGGCGAGGCGGAGGCTCGACCGTCGCGGCGGCCGGGCGGCGCGTCCGGGGTCCGGCGATGGCGCGGGCGGGGGCGGGGGCGAGGCGGTGGCCCGGAGCGGCGCGGTGTGGCCTGGCGGCGAGCAGCGAGGAGCGCACGGGCGGCGGGAGGCGGCCCGGCGGCGGCGGCGGCTGACGTCGGCGATGACGTCAGCGGCGGGTCCCGCGGAAATTAGGGTTTTAAAAAAAACCAAAAATAGAAAAACTATAATTATATATAACCAGAGAAAAGAAAAAAAAACAATCGATCCGAGTTGGGCTCTAATTGCGCTCGCGGCAGCGACAAACTGCTGGGCCGGGCTACGGATTTTCTTTTTATTTAAAATCACCAACTTCAAACAATTGTAGAAAAATAAATACTCATCGAAAAAATGTGAAATAAATTTCTAAATTCATCAAATAATGCAAAGAAATTTATTTAATGAATACATTTTCCAAAAAGGAAAATAAAAATAATTTTTTTAATAAAAACTTTATTTAAATATAAAATACTTTTCATAAATAAAATAAAATCCAATAAATTATAAAAAATATATTTTTATTTGGTCAAGAGCATTGACAAACCATTTCTGAATAATATAATATTAAATTTAAAATTGTCACACCAATAAATAATTTGGTAAAATAAAAATATCCCATTGGAATACTTTTTTTCAACTCTTTTAAAATATTTAATAAATCATTTCAATAAGATAAAAACTTTCTTAGCATTATAAAATCCCTAAAATAATTTTAGGGTTATTTATAATACTCATAATAAATGTTAAAAACTTTAAAGTAATAATCTAAATATTTTCAAACTTTATTAGAAAGGGGATAATTCAATTTATATCCTCTCAAATGAATTTCCTTGAGTTGAAAAATGTTTTGAATATTCAGAAGAATTCCAATAATGATTTAAAACATGTTCCAACCTTTTAATATGTTGAAGGAGTCATATTACCTTCTCTCATTTTGTTTTGTTGGTTTCGTTTTAAATAATAAATTCCAAAAACACCAATTATGAATATTAGGGAAAGTCATTTTATTCCCTCTCTTTTTAATATTCAATAAACTCCAAAAAGTTTTAAATCCCAGAGAAAATCAAACACATCAAGAAAACAATCATTATCTATTTAATTTATTAACATTCCAAAATTTAGAAAATTTTGGGATGTTACAGACTACCACCCTTAAAAGGAATCTCGTCCTCGAGATTCGAAAAGGCTAGAAAGAAAAAAGGTTAGGGTTTGGGTCTTCATGACAGTCCATCAATACTCCGATGAGCTAGGGTGCTACCACCCTTAAATGGAATGCGACGTGGTCTTCAAAATCTTGCTCCATCGATAACCTCCTTCAAAGAGATTCACCTCCTCCTATCAGGTCTTGAATCCTTAGCAAAAGAGGAGTCTTCCAAATACATTGGTCTTCAAGAGTGTTGCACATTTGATTGCATTCTTAGAATAGTTCATATACTCCGTCGTTGTCTTGAACACCGCATCCAAAAGACGGGTCCTCCAAGTACTGAGACTTCATAACGGACGGTCAGGCGCCAATACTAACCAACTATCGATTCTCTCCTGGTGGTCATCCAGAATACTATTACGGGATACCTGGAGGAAATGATCTTGGTCTATACTCACCGTATAACTTACTAGTATTAACGATAATCTTATACAGGGGTCAAACATCGTACCATTCTATGGTTAAGGCTTAACATCGTCGTCTCTGTATTATTGGTAAGTCACTCAAGATTTACTATCCAACATAGCAAGAGCGAATAATAAGGGTAATCATCATGGGGGCCAATCCATTCCGCACCCAAATCATTACCTTGTATATGGTTTAGCTAATCTCGCAATCTAACACTCGGCCATCCTCACAGGAATTGCCGAAATTCCTCTTGATCTTGAACTGGGTTCAGATAAGTCCATGGTTCTGCAAGCCAGCCAAACCTCTATCGTTTCCTCACAACACTCAAGTTTGCGCAAACTGCTATAAAACGTGAACTGGTGAACTACAACTTCCTCCAGGGTTCTTCCTTCAGCAAGATTGTGCTTGCTTGTTGTAAGATCCTGGTTCACAGGGTTAACTTTGAACTTGGCATTGGTTGCGTCATCTTTATTCCAATCTTGACATTAGCAGCCATCGTAGTAGCTCCTTCAGTTTAGGGATGAGGATGAGGGAGAATAGAATGTAGATAGCGAGGTAGAGAGAGAGAGAGTGACGAGGGGATACCCCCACGACTCCTCTACGTGAGGGTACCTGGTGCGTGTCATGGCTGGCGGCCCACCAAGGGCCCACTCGTGGACACCGACATGAAGGAGTAAGATGTGAAGACCAAGACTTGAGACACAAGATAAGGACTCCTACTTGTAGTCGACTAGGACTCTTGTAAACCCCTACAAGGCTATCTATATAAAGCGAGGCAGGGGCACCTCTCTAGACAACCACAACAGAAGCTCTCAATCCCCACGCATAGGACTAGACAGATCTCTCTCCACCAAAGCCCTCATGGCACCTCTGTACATCATCATCAATACAAGATCACACAAGCAACATGTAGGGTTTTCCCTCCGGGGGCCTGAAGCTGGGTAAATCGTGCCCCATGTGTCTCTTGTCTACCGTCCGAGGAGAACCAATATCACCTGTAACCCTAGCCTTGAGCGCTCTAGCCTTGGCATCCACTATAATCTCATCTCCCCCATCAATAATATCGAGAAGGAGCGAGCCTTCCTATTTTCCGACGAGCTATCGTCCAACCTGTGCCTCTCATGACTAACCCAGGGTCCCTGACCATGGGATTTGCCGGGGTTGATCCCCGTCAATTGGCGCTGACCGTGGAGACTACATAGGTTGGGATCACGATCTCGGCGGTCCCGTCTCCAGCAAGTCACAACTCAAGGGCTTCTTCAACAACTACTTCAAGATCTACAACAAGCTCACGGAGAAAACAAGAAAATTTTCGAGTGCGTCATTCGAAGATCGACATCAACAAAAGCGCTCACGCGCAGCCTACAGGACAGAAGAACATCTGTGTTGCGGGCACTCGTGACGAAGACTCGGAGCTCATCTCGACGATCCCTTCGGTGGAAAGAATTGAAATCCAATTTTCGAAAATCTGTGAAAATTTCAGCGAATTCCAACGGCTGGATCTCCATCGGCAACTGCCGCACTGAAGCACTCTCGGAATATGACAGAACTCCGCGCGACTCCAGCAAATAAATTCCAGACATTGACTCAGACATTGACTTGCAGATCCCTCCGGTGAAATGTTGCGGGTTTAAATCCCCCATCAGAACAAAAAAATTGAGAAAATTCCAACGGTTAGTTCTCCGTCAGCGGATCTCGCACTGTAACGCGTTTTTGGATCTACGCGAGATCGCGAATTTCCAATCGGAAATTCGGGTTCAATCTTGACCCACAAGGCTTCTACTTCAACTCGACATGCCATGGATGAATCAGCAATGTTTCTACATCGACTCAAGCCGCTACAACAACAGCACATGACGAGCAATCGAAACTCGACGACTCGGCGACTACATCAACAATGATTCACTACGAAGATCCAGATCGAAGAAGAAGAAAAAAAACGTAGTCAAAACCGTCGCCGCAACAGATTACGGAATCAGGCTGTGCACATCTACGGGCGAGGCATCGACTCCGTCCGCCACATCGACTCCGTCCTGTACATCAACCACGGACGAATCACGACGCGCACTCGATGCTCGGGAGCTCGCGGACTCGGGGGCTGAACGTCCCAGTCGCTGTCACATCGACTCCGTTCTCGCATCGTCGACTGCTCATCGTCGACTGCTCGACTGCTCATCTTCGACATCCTCCGCCGCGTCGATCCTACAACTAAGTTTTCTTTACACTCTTATATGCTATGATTCCAAAACCTTTATACATTCTCGATCAGTTGCCAAAGACGACTACGCAGTCTCCCACAAACTTCTGAGGGCTACAAAATCATCCTTTGGATCATGCTCAGTTTTATATGCTGTTTATTTGCATTCGTCAAAGTAGTGAGGCTGGGTACCAAAGGCCGCCCTTGTCTCCGGGTTCAACAAGTTTGGCATCGCGTCCCTGTTACCCGGCAAGGGTATATTGCCGGAGGTCCTACTCACAAAAAGACACGCTTAAACCGTGTATACTGCTACATTTTCCACTCGACAAAAGTGCAATGTCTACAAATCATGCATCTTACAATTCTTTTGTATATCGCGCAAGTACATCTTAATATAGTTACACCTTTTTATCCTTCTCAGCAGATGCTCGGGGGCTGGGCGCCCTCATGACGCGGCGACGTCATCGTCCACAAATGATCCCTACAACAACTCACGCCTACGGCACAAGAACCGAGTTGAGCACTTCCTCGGATGACAATTACTCGACGACAAAGAAGTCTTGAGTCTATGCTCGACTGCATGCAGTCGAACATACCTCGGGGGCTACTCCCATCGGGAGCGCTGACGCGCACCCGACGAGCACTACTCGCGCAACTGACAAGAACGACGAGGTTAGCTTAAAAACAACTTGAGCCTATGCGCGACTCTATGAGTCACCCATAGCCTCGGGGGCTACTCCCATCGGGAGCGCTGACGCGCACCCGACGACCACTCGACTGGACAACTTCTCCCCACTCGACAATGAAACAAGAAGACGAACCAGACTGCAATTTCGATGCTTCATCCAAATACTCCCATCGGGAGCATACTCACGACATCTTCGACTGCTCATCAGAAAATGATCGACATGCACTACGGCGGCTACTGCAGATTCGAGTCCCTGCGCGACTCTTCGAGTCCCCCAGGCACTCGGGGTCTACTGACGAGGGGATACCCCCACGACTGCTCTACGTGAGGGTACCTGGTGCGTGTCATGGCTGGCGGCCCACCAGGGGCCCAATCGTGGACACCGACAGGACGGAGTAAGACGTGAAGACCAAGACTTGAGGCACAAGATAAGGAGTCCTACTTGTAGTCGACTAGGACTCTTGTGAATGTTGGGAATGTGCCCTAGAGGCAAATAAAATATGATTTATCGAGCATATTCCATTAGTTCATAATACGTTTGATACTATGCTAGAACTGTATTAAGCGGAAACATTAATACAGGTGTGGTATACAAACAACCAGGTCCCTAGTTAACCCTAGTATACTAGTCCATTGAGCGATTGATGATCAAGGTTTCCTGATCATGAGACAATGGCGTCTGTTGACAATGGAGTCATATCATTGGATAATGATATGATGGACATACACCCACCAGAAGTGTTGCGATGTGATCAAGTCACATAGTTCGACATTGCGATAACTATAACGTAGTGACCAGATCCTTTGACCGTAATGATCATACGTAATTGTCATCTATGAGGAGACTTTGATTTGTATCCCACCGCCTGACTGAAATATGCTGGCTATAACGGTGCACTTTGGGTATTCCGAAATAGATGGTTGATGAGTATGCAAATAGATCAAAGCGGGATTTGTCCATCCCTGTGACGGATAGGTACTCTGGGCCCACTCGGTGATGTTACATCATAAAGTTTGCAAACGTGTGACTAGGTCACGGAGTTGTAATATCACGGGAACGAGTAAACTTGTTTGTTGAGAACGAGGACGAACTAGGTATATTGGATAACGATGATCAAACCTCGGACAAGCAAAGTACCATGGGACAAAGGGAACAGGCACACGGTTAACGGATCCAACAGCGATTGAAGTTCATTCGATGGAAGCGCAGGGGCTATCAAGGATTGTAACCAGGTCCAATTGATTAGTCATTGATCAATGAGAGTTGTCTCAATCATGTCTGTTGTTTCCCGGACCGTAGGGTGTTACACTTAAGGGTACTCGACGCAGTAAGGATTGATTCGGGATCACCGGAGAAATTGGAGAGAACACCGGAATTGTTCCGGTGATAGCCGGAATTGTTCCGATGAAGGCCGGAAGTTGTTCTGGGTATTTTGAAAGGTTCAAAATATATTTAATAATGTTTAATATATGTTTTATTATTTAATTATCTAAATTAAATATTAAAATGTATTTAAATATAATTAAAAATGAATTAAAAGGCATATGGGCCTCATAGGTCCCATTAGGGGGAGAGGGAGTCTTCCCCCATGGGCCATGGAGCCATGAGGGGGCCCACCCCCCTTATTGGTGCGCCATAACCCCCCCCCCTTGGGATTAGTCCCACCCCGGAAGGGGAAGGGGGGGGTGTCCCCCCTCCTTGGCCTATATAAGGAGGGGTAGAGGTGCCCTTTTAATCATGAATTTTTTGAGAAAAGTTTCTCATCTCTCTCCCTCCTTTCTCCTTCCTTTGAGCGGACTCCCCTTGTTTGGAGGCTGCTCTGGGTTGGGGATTTCTCCACTATACGCACGCCGTCGTGCTGCTAGAATCGGGATCTGAATCCATCTTCTTTCCGCTGCTCTACTGGTTCGGAGCCCGGAGGGACGTCGGGTATACTGTATGTGTATAATCCCGCGAGGCACTACACTTGTGGTGCTACTTCATCGTCATGGCCGGATCGCGAGGTCTTCATCAGCAACGTTCCGACGGGGACGTAATCCCGTCATCGGTCCGCAAGGATCGGGTGGCTACAGGAGTCATCGTGGATCTGCGCGGCATCGGGGATTGCCGGTACGACTACACCAACCACGTTCAGGCGGGAACGTTTCCTTCTTAACGGACTACATATTGGTATGTGATCTATTTCTGTCCGTTACTTGCATCAGCATAGCATAGGTCTTGGGATTGGGTATCGTAGGTCAAGGAAAAATTTGTGTTTTCTGCCCCGAACCCCAACAGTAAACCCCTACCTGGCTATCTATATAAAGCGAGGCAGGGGCACCTCTCTAGACAACCACAACAGAAGCTCTCAATCCCCACGCATAGGACTAGACAGATCTCTCTCCACCAAAGCCCTCATGGCACCTCTGTACATCATCATCAATACAAGATCAGACAAGCAGCATGCTGTGTTTTCCCTCCGGGGGCCTGAAGCTGGGCAAATCGTGCCCCATGTGTCTCTTGTCTGCCGTCCGAGGAGAACCAATATCACCTGTAACCCTAGCCTTGAGCGCTCTAGCCTTGGCATCCACTGTAATCGCATCTCCCCCATCAATAATATCGAGCAGGAGCGAGCCTTCCTGTTTGCCGACGAGCTATCGTCCAACCTGTGCCTCTCATGACTAACCCAGGGTCCCTGACCATGGGATTTGCCGGGGTTGATCCCCGTCAGAGAGGTAGGGAGAGATACCCATATAAAAATCACACTAGTTTTGTAAATAAGTTTTGATGTGTAGCTGTCGGTAAAACCAAGAAATGACAGCTCTCAAAAACAACCTAATGATAGGAATCTTGAATCTTCCAGGTCTTCGGGTATTCAATGACGGTAGCTTCAGTTTCGCATTGTCGAAGCAATCTTCATATACTGTTGTCACTTGTTGAGTTATTCTCCCTGTTGATGGGTCTTCTTCAATCTTGAAGCATACTAAATAGATGAGGGGTCTAATGAAATGTAAACTTATTCTACTCGCATAGAAGAAACACAAAGCACAACACACAATATCAATCAAGGACATATCAGGGTCAAAGGGCACAGGACAAAACTTAACAAAACAAATCATGACATAACACATCCAGTCCAACCTGCAGAACATGCTGCAAACCACAACTCCAGCTAACAATGAAAAGGTAACAACGTACACTTAGTGCACACCTACGAACGTCTGTCCTCCAATTGCCAAACATAAGTTTCTTCAAGTCAGCATCCTTGCTTCTGCGTTCACACCCTCTTCTACCAAGTACTTTAACAATATAGTGGACCATGTCGTCACTTCCAACTTGGTTTATCTTCATGTGCTCCTCCATACTACGAATCCATTGCTCCACCTTCAGTCTCGACATCACCCCAGAAAAGGCGAGTCCTACTCCATACTCCATCTATTAAACCCATACGACAAGGTTTAGGGCAAAACTATAACACCGAAAAGACAACCACTAAAGATAACACCAAGCATATGCACTCAACAAGAAAGAGTCAAAACACCTACGTTCAACAACAACACATAACAACAAACACTAAAGTCACAAAAATCAACCACACAAACAACTCCTAGAGTAAGGTCATATGTGCAAGACATGCGATCTCATCATACTACGCGAAATTCGTTCATCTAACTTCACCTAAAAGGTGGTGGTCTGATTCTAAGCTTCATCCTTCTCAGCTAAGCTGATCTTAAAGATTCCTCTTGTAGTGTCAAAAATTATTTATCCTCATAGGGTACTCTTCTCGTTCTTGTGGTCATAACTTCAATTGATCCGCGAGGTTGATGATGCACCTCTCAAATGTCTTGTCTTCAGGGGTAAGCAACTCAGAGGGGTATTTCTAATAAAACAAGACAAGGAGTTTAGAAACTGAATAATAGATGAGAGATACTAGTGGAGAGAGTAAGTAATAAAAGAGTGATAAAATACTTTTGTTCCTATGGCTTTTCCTATCCATTTTCTAGGGTCACGACCTACAGTCAACATGGGCTCTAATACCATATGTAACGACCAGATTCACTAAGAATCCAAGTCTCTGTGCATTCTGTGCTAGTCCCTGGATCAATAGCTAGCACACACAGTACATGATGTAATATAAAGAATAAACCACATGTCATATATATTACATCAAAGATCCAGTATTACAATATAGCATACTTGCATAGCTCAAGGCTAGCTTACAAATAGAATACAGCGGAAAAGCAATAAAAGCTTCGTGGCGTCCATCAACTCCACCGGCAAGTTGAGTATAGACATCGTAACCCTACATCGCATCACTTACTCATCGTATACAATCCTGCAACACCGAAGGTTACAGCCCGACAATGGGTCAGTACATCTGATTTGTACGGCAAGTCACACGAAAAAGTATATAACAGACCTACATCTACATGAAGGATAAGTCAAAGGAAAGGTTTATAGTCTAGTTTTGCAGAAAGCCAGTTTTTCCCTCACATACTACAACTAATCAAATTTTAATTTATCTTGCTAGTCCTAAGTATGGTTGAATCGGGCTACACCAATTCCAACCATCCCTTTATTAAAAGTTCCCACTCAAATTCTTATTAAGGTGAATTATCTGTCAAGACCATCCAACAACAATAATGCCCAGTTGCTCAAAGTTGTCCGTAACCGTGGACACGGCTAATCATGATCAGGTTTTACACTCTGCAGAGGTTTGTACACTTTCCCCACTAGACTCAACCCGAGGATTGAGACATAGTCTTTAAGACGAGGTTGCCTCCACCCTTTGGTAGACGGTACACCTATCATATCTAGATCAGCTAGCTACCAGGGCCAGGTTCCCCACAACTTACTCAGCTAAGCCAGAGCCCATATAGTCAGTTGTTGTACATGGAAGCTACTAGTCACACTGTCTGTCCGATATTTTTGAGCCTGGACGACGCCCACTGCGTTCATAGGGTAGTCACCATGACGCACCCGGTTCACCACCAAAACAACCATTCGGGAAGCATTTAGCCCTGGTCCCTCCTTAGCCAAGGCACTAGCCCCAGGATGCATTCCCTGCCCGCCCAGAGGTCATTTCTATTTAAGTTTGCTAGTCAAATCATTAATCCTCACATAGCTCAATGGTAACTCAACCAATCCCCGTCTACAAAGCAATAGCAGTATATAACAACCACGATGCTAGGGCGACAATGAAATACAAGGTTAGAGCATATGGCTATCCTACTAGGTTTAAATCATAACTAATATATAATCCTACACATGCATAGAGTGATCATTTGCTACATGCATAATAGAAAATATAGGTCGAGGTATGGTCAAAGTGTAACTTGCCTTATACATTCGATGAAGATCTTCGCTCTCACGTTCTAGTCAACTCTACTCGTCACACTCCGAGAAATCTATCTCAACGGAAGTAACTCAAAGAAGCAATCACATAACAAGGCAAACAAAAGATCAACAAAACAAACACAAAAGGTTTTAGCAACAAAACAAAAAGGCTTTGAAGTGCAAAGGTGTCGATGTGCTCGAAGGTGATCAGTGGAAGTGAATTCGAGAGAGTCAACAGATAAAGATTCATCGGTAAGGAATTTTGATCATGGATATTATGAATTCAAGGTGAATATCATATCATGCCCACATGAAAAGTGTATGAGTCTTACCAATAACATGTCTCAAGTGATCCGATATGCAAAAACAATCACGTGAAACGGAATACTACAACGCAGGTCATAGCAAGTGCAAAATTGAATTGAATTTGAATTTAAAAAGATCAAGAAATTTTGGAATTTTTGTGTACACATGCTAAAGACAGAAGTTACATGGAACGAGTGATCCAACGCAAAAAGAATCACTCGATTTGGATCAACGGTTTAAAAGATACGACCTCCGGAATTTGAATTTGAATTTGAAATAATTTCAAAGTCAAATGTGTGCAAATTGTACAAAAATTTATTCCATGCAAAAGTACAGAACAACATGAACACGTTGCAAAAAGTTTCACCTGATTCCGACTTACGGTTGAGGAGATATTGCGGGCGCGAGAACGGGGTCTTTTCTGCAAAAAGGACCTAGTCGCAATTAAACTTTCTCCAGAAAAAGCGATCGGGTCCATGGGACCAGATCTCGCCGGAGTTGATTCCGGCGAGCGGCGGCGGCGGCGCGCATGCTCCGGTGAGGCACGGGCCGAGGTAGGAGGTGGCGAGGGCGCGCGGCACCAGGGGCACGGGAGGGCGCTGTGGAGGCGCGGGCGCAGCGGCCGTGGGGCGGCTCGCCGGCGGCGCGGGCGATGGAGGCGGCCGGCGGCGCGGGCGATGGAGGCGGCCGGCGGCTCGGATGGAGGCTCGCGGGCACGGCTGTACGGGAGGCGACGCAGTGGCTCGGCGAGGCGGCGGCGGCCGGCCGGCCGGGCGGCGCGTCCGGGGTCCGGCGACTGCGCGGGCGGGGCGAGGCGGCGGCCCGGAGCGGCGCGGTGTGGCCTGGCGGCGAGCAGCGAGGCGCGCGCGGGCGGCGGGAGGCGGCATGCGGCGGCATTGGCCGGCGGAGGCGGTTCCGTGGCGGCGGCGGCTGACGTCGGCGGCGGCTCCCGCAGAAATTAGGGTTCTCAGAAAAAACCAAAAATAGAAAAACAAAAATTATATATAACCAGAGAAAAGAAAAAAACAATCGATCCGAGTTGGGCTCTAATTGCGCTCGCGGCGGAGACAAACTGTTGGGCCGGGCTACGGATTTTTTTTATTTAAAATCACCAACTTCAAACAATTGTAGAAAAATAAATACTCATCGGAAAAATGTGAAATAAATTTCTAAATTCACCAAATAATGCAAAGAAATTTATTTAATGAATTCATATTCCAAAAAGGAAAATAAAAATAAAAACATTTTCTAAAAACTCTATTGAAATATAAAATACTTTTCATAAATCAAATAAAATCCAATAAATTAAAAAAAAATTGGTCAAAAGCATTGACAAACCATTCCTAAATAATATAATATAAATTTTAAATTTTCACACCAATAAATAATTTGGTAAAATAAAAATATCTCATTGGAATACTTGTTTTCAACTCTTTTAAAATATTTAATAAATTATTTCAATGAAATAAAAACTCTCCTAGCATTATAAAATCCCTAAAATAATTTTAGGGTTATTTATAATACTCATAATAAATTTTAAAAACTTTAAAGCAATATTCTAAATATGTTCCAACTTTATTAAAAAGGGGATAAGTCATTTTATATCCTCTCAAATGAATTTCCTTGAGTTGAAAAATGTTTTGAATATTTAGAAGAATTCCAATAACGATTTAAAACATTTTCCAACCTTTTAATATGTTGAAGGAGTCATATTACGTTCTCTCATTTTGTTTTGTTGGTTTCGTTTTAAATAATAAATTCCAAAACACCAATTATGAATATTAGGGAAAGTCCTTTTATTCCCTATCTTTTTAATATTCAATAAACTCCAAAAAGTTTTAAATCCCAGAGAAAATCAAACACATCAAGCAAACAATCATTATCTATTTAATTTATTAACATCCCAAAATTTAGAAAATTTTGGGATGTTACACGAGAGTTGGCGTCCACCTTCGCCGGTACTTCCAAACCCTTGGCATGATATGCTCTGTCATCAGAAATCTTCATATATCTTTCCTCAAAACAGCCACCATACCTACCTATCAAGGCATTTCCATAGCCTTTCCAAGATATATTTCCATGCAACATCCACCTCTTCATGACTTGATCTGCATGTCATACATGTTCCTGCTACACTGGCAGCGGCATACATTGCATACATCATGATAGCTACATCTTCTTTATGATTTGAGTACCTTGTAAAGTGTGAAAGATCTTCTACACCCTCTTGTAAATTAGCGCATTGCCCTTAAGTGAGGAAAAGATCCCAAACTGTACACAATAAAAGATCCCAAAGAGTACGAATGAGAGTTAAATATAAAGAGCCATTGAGGCCACCAAAAAATAAAAATAAAATAGAAAAAAGAGAAAAATAAATAAAAAGAGAGAAACGGGCAACACTAATATCCTTTTGAAAGATCCACACTAGTACTCCCTCTTATCCTTGTACTCCATAGAGATGATCATTCATGCATATAGCTATGTGGGGACCTTCACACTATAGAACTTGGCTTGCATATTCCAAGGATGAGCCTCCTCAAAAGAGCTCTAGGTCTTTATGAGCGAGCAAGTTAGATGCACCCCAGTAGTTCGATTGGAGAGCTTTTCAGCTCGTATGTGCATCCGTTGCATGGCAATCCCTACTCCTCACATCATATCTATCATTTTGCCTTCTCGCCTATGATTGTCCTCATTGATGTGAGCCTTTCTCACATTTTTGACTTCCTCCTCCACCATACTTCTCTCTTTGCCATCCTAAGTGTCAACTCTCGTGCTTACGCTCATCCATTGCATGAGTGCTCAAAATATCGAAAAGGAGTGGATCAAATTGACTCGTACCTGGCTAGTGGTCTAGGGATGAGTCAAGATAAGATTCCAAAGAAGACCAAGTGTGAAACTTTAGTAGATTGAGTTCTCAACAAAAATACTTTTTTCTCGTATTCCCTATCCCCTTCTTGCACGCAAACACCATCTGGAGACATTCGAGTCACAGACAGCGAGAGCTCTGGCACCTAATGTTCTCTTGTTACTTGCTTTAATGCTAATATAGACTCTTGCATGTTATGACTTGAATTGAATTACATACCTTGATTACTTTACTTTTCAAAGTCCCTATATGGTTGCTAGCATGTCACCACAGAAATTATGCCTGTTATCATTTACCTACTCGAGGACGAGCAGGAATTAAGCTTGGGGATGTTGATACGTCCCAAACATATCGATAATTTTCTGCTCGCTCTATGCATGTTTTGTATGATATTGCTATGATCTAGATACACTTCCATACAATTTTGATCATATTTGGACTAACCTACTAACTCAGTGCACCCAGTGCCAGTTTCTATTTTCTGCTATTTTTCTATTGCAGTTTTTCCCCATATAAAAAGTGCTCCAAAAATCCGGGAAAATCAGATAAAAATCAGCGTGTCGGAAGCCTCCAGAAGCCCGAAGTGGGGCCCAGAGGGCCCCAACCAGGGGGGCGCCTGGACTCCTGGTGGCCCCCCTGGATGCCCCACTTCGCCAATTTATTCTCCATCATGGGGAAACTCCGAAGATAGAACCCTAATTCTCAATCTCGCCTCTGTTCCGCCGCCGTCGCGCTTCCAAGATCGGGAGCACCGTCAGGACCCTTCCCGGCACCCTGCCGGAGGGGGGATCAACATCCGGGAGCTTCTCCTCCACCATGGACGCTTCCCGGATGTGTCGTGAGTAGTCTATACCTTGGACCATGGGTCTGTGATCAGTAGCTATGTGATGTTCTCCTCCACTCTTTGTTCTTCATGGTTTAGACCTCGTGAGCTGCCCTACATGATCGAGGCACATATGTAATTCTTCTGTTGTTGCTATGCTGAGTTTGATGGGATCCGATGGATTATGAGATTATGTTCAGATCGTGATAGAGTAATATATTTTGTTTTTGATCTCTTATATTTTTGTTCCTAAGTAATTCTTGCATGTTCTCTGTTGCTGTTTATTGCTTTGGCAAAGTGGTGGATAGTAACTCCAAGAGGGAACGTTATGCTCGATTGTGGGTGCATGCCCCTTGATGACACGCTTGAGAGACAGAAACATGAGTCTAGGGGATGTGTTGTGGCCACAAGGGGGAAAACAACGGTGCTTGTAAGCGCGGTTGCAAGGATTGATTACTTTACGCAAAGTTCTTTTAATGCAGTGGTCTGTTGCTTTGGGTTTACAGTTTGGGTGGGACTCGCAACTTAATACCAATGAGATGTTCTGGATAGATATCTCAAGGTGGATGATTAGTAGTAGATGTAGATGGATTTCGGTCTACTTATTTTGGCGTACTGCCCATGCTTATGAGCCTCTTCCTTTCTTTTGTAGCATAGTTAGCACTGCGGTGAGTTTATAATCCTGTCAATTGCCCTTCTGTAATTTGTTTACCTCGCATAGCAGTTTTATCGTATTTTGGGAGAGATACATCACTAGTGAACTCATTTGTGTTTATGGCCTGGCTGATCATGCGCTCTCTACGAGATTCCTTGATTCACTCTCACTAAAGCTTTCGCAATCGAGGCTGCCGGGTCTCATGGGTGGTGACTTTAACCTTTTGCGCTCCCCATCGGAAAAATCTTCTTCTATCTTCTCCTGGCAATGTTCCAATTTGTTTAACTCGTTTGTTGCTGCGGCGGCACTTCGGAAACTTGACTGGTCGGGTGCCAGTTTTACCTGGTCTAACCACCAACTTGAAACGGTTCGATCAGTGCTGGATAGGGTCTTTGTTTGCCCGCGTTGAGACATGGCGTTTCCCCGCTCTTCCTTGTTTGCTATCCATTTTGTCGGCTCGGATCACACTCCCCTGGTGTTGGACTATGGTTGCAGCTCCTTAGTGCCTTCCAACCGTTTCCATTTCGATTCCTCTTTGCTGGAAGTTGACGTCTTGCATCATATGCTTTCGACAAAAAATATTGAACTTTTATGTTCCCCTCACCGGTCCTTTGGGCCTTTGGATGACTGGCGTTTCGTTGCTAGGGGGCTGCGCCAGTTTCTTCGTGGTTGGGCGGCCAATCGAGCGAACCTGGCTAAGGCCGATAAAGCTGCCCTACTTGGGCAGATCAAGTCACTCGATTCATTGGAAGATTCGGTCGGGTTGGATGCAGGTGGCTGGGCCTTGAGATATGACTTGGAGGGCTCTCTCATGAATTTATATAGGGTAGACGAAACTTATTGGAGTCAACGAGGTTCTATTTCCTGGATCCTGAAAGGGGACTCCCTCACCAGTTAATTTATTTCCATTGCAAACGGTCGTCGTCGCCGCTGCCTCATCTCTCGTCTTCTGATTGACTGACAGATTTGCGCGGATCCTAGTATCATTGCTTCTCATGTCTATTCTTTCTACTCTTCGCTGCTTGCGGCCTAACCCTCCCCGGACCTGTCCTTGTCTCCTGATATCTGGTCTATTAACCAGTTGATCAAGGAGGATGAGAACGTTGCTCTTATGATTCCTATGTACCACGAGGGGATTGATTGGGCGGTGGCCTCTTCCAATGCCAACTCTGCTCCCGGCCCGGACAGTTTCTCGGTTACCTTCTTCCAAAAGTTCTGGCCCTCGATTAAACATCTCCTCTATGCTATTTATATTGGTTTCTACCTTGGCACGGTAGACATTTCCAGGCTCAATTATGCGGTGCTTTCTCTGATCCCTAAAGTTAAAAGGGCTGATTCGATTAGGCTGTTCAGACCGATCGCTCTCATCAACAATGTGGCGAAATTCCCTTCTAAAGCCTTCTCTGCTCGTCTCTCCCCGATTTCCCAAAGGGTCATTAGTCCTTCCCAATCTGCTTTCATTAAGGGCTGGTTTATCCTGGATGGTATTGCTTGTTTTCACGAGATTGTTCATGATCTCAAGTGGCGCAAAGACAATGCCATCATCCTTAAGCTCGACTTTGAAAAGGCTTATGACTGTGTCAGCTGGATCTTCCTTGCTGATGTGCTTAGGCCAAAGCTTTTGACGGTGGTTACGTTCATCGCATCCTCGAGCTGGTCTCGGGTGGACACACAGCGATCTCGATCAATGGTACTGTTGGGGATTACTTTGCGAATGGTCGTGGCCTTCGCCAAGGTGACCCTATCTCCCTTTTACTGTTCAACTTCGTAGCTAACACTCTGTCTCGCATCCTTGACCGTGCTGCTAGCGCGGGTCACATCATCCCTTTGGCCTCTCACCTTATCCCGGACGGTCTCTCTCACTTACAATATGCTGATGGTACTATTATCATGGTCGAAAATAATGTCTTATGCCTTGCAAATCTGAAGTTCCTCCGTCTCTGCTTCGAAGCCTTGTCGGGGCTGAAGATTAATTTTTCTAAGATTGAGATAATCGCGATCGGTTGCTCCCCTGAGTCGGCTGTAGGGGAACGCAACAGAAAACAAAAATTTCCGCACTACGAACAAGCCCAGGACCACTATGGAGACTGCATACAAGGTTTTGATCTGATCGTTACCGACTCGTAGCGCAGCGGAAGTAGAGTCGATGTAGATCGTCGGTGCAGATCCCCGCAGCTAGGATTTACAACCTCCCAACCGCGAGGATGTTCTCCCTCGTCTGCTCCTCGAATAGCGCTCCGGGAGGCGGTCGGACAGTCCCTCGGACGGTGTCACGGACAGCCCTTCGGGAGGCCCCTCGAAACTCGAACGATAATTTGGACAGCCCTTCGGGCAAAAGATCGAAACTACGACCTCTCTACGGGGTTGCACACATACGGTGTCAGCTATCCGACAGGGCTTCGCCGTCCAGAACTAGTTCCTGCCGGAACCCAGACAGCCTTTCGGCTCTACGAAACTATTTCGCTGGGAGGGAGAGAGAAAGCCAGATCATGCATGGAATTTGTTTAGAACTCAAGGGAGAGCTTGGATCAAGGATATGGGGCTGCCCTCACACCTCTATTTATAGGAAACCCAAGGGGGCTTTCTTGGCTCCCAAGTCCTTCTAGAAGGCTTTCCAAAAATATCCCAAGTAGTACTTTTTACTATTCATAACACCACTTTTTCGCGTCCGAAAAATCCGAAAATATTTCTATGGGTCTTAGAATAATTCCAATACCCACTAAAATGATTTTTGGCACGTTCCGAAACAATTTCGGATTAGTGATTTTCATCTGCGAAAAGCAACCTAAGCATTTCCGGCAGCTCCGGAACATTTCCGGCAGCTCCGAAATATTTCCGAAAAAAATATTTTATTCTTTTCTCCAGAAAAAATCCAGAAGTTACCAGAACAATTCTGGCACCCTCCAAAAGTACCATGTGCTTAACGAAACCTTTTCGGCTTAGTGGTTCACTCCGAAACAACTTTTCGGTTTTACCGAAACTATTCCGGTGTTCTCTCTCCGGAACTTTTCCGTTTTCTCCGAAACCTTTTTGGTGACTTTCTCTCAGACTCCCTGTCTAGTATTCAGCAGATAGATGATCCTTAAGCGTGTGACCCTATAGGTTCGGTGAAGTATAGACATGACCCAGAACGCTTTCCGATCAATGATCAACATCGGAGCTGTGGACACCCATATTGACCCCTATACCCACACGAATAAATATTCGAGTGAACCTCCAGTTGCCGTGTGCTATTCCTGTTTCTTCGCGATATGTTACAAACACCCGAGGTGAGACTTATCGGCATCCCCGTGAATCAACAACTTGTCCACTATGCCAGTTACCTCGTTTCCGGTATTGTTCTCTTTTCTCGTTCCCGTGTTCCGGCATCCCTGTGATCAAATCACACTGTGTCTGGCCAGACGATGGTGGATACTGTAACACCGAGAGGGCCCGAAGAATATCTCTCCATCGACGGAGGAGAAAATCCCAATCTTGAGCTACCTAGTTCCTGGTCATACTTTTCCGTGAACCCGTAAGCCGCCGTAATAGCCACCCTTTTACAGATGACGTTTAACAAACCCCAAAGTTCACGAAGCAAGTACGAAGGAACTCGATACTCTCATGGTCTAAGGAATTATGCAAACGCTCAACTTTCTCTGTGTTATAATCCATTAACTGGTGACAAATGTATCTCATAGCATAACATCAATCTGGGTCGATTCAACACAAATGTTCTTCTAACATTGTGCCCTCAAAGTTGCCGGCATAGTAATGCCCATGATCAGGAAAACAGAACCATCATGCAACACTTGAGCTAGTCTTAGAGGCGAGACTAGGAATATATATTTTATCCATTTATTATTCCACACGTGCATATGAGTCTTCCTCCGAGCCTCGTGGTTATTGCAGACTCGAGAACCATTGCAGTTATAGCATGGAATATAAACATAATTACAAACATGGAGATAAATAATAACATTTATTATTGCCTCTAGGGCATATCTCCTACAGACTCCCACTTGCACTAGAGTCAATAATCTAGTCAATGCTAATGCACTTTACACCTATGGCATACTGGTGTAAAATATGCTCCGCTTGTGGTATAGCCTGATGTCCAACAGATCTGACAACTTCAGCTCCGTGTGTATCTTTGCATATCCTCGCGTTTTCACGCCTTTCACAAAATTCATATTTTGTGTGGACTCGGCTTTGTATATATGTGAATCACTGGTCGAACCTTGATTCCTCAGACTGAGCTATGGAGCAACTATCTTCAATAGTGTTCCATTGACCAAAGCCATCTTGGAACCATACTAAGTTCATGAATGAACTATATGATTCAACATCTTCTTTGTCGCTTCTAAAGCGTCATCATACTCAGCCTTTGTTATAGAATTTGCCACAGTAGCCTGTTTGGAACAATTCCAACTTACAGTGCCACCATATCGTGTATCACAAAAAAACCCTTAACTTAGATCGAAAATCGCATGGAGCATTGATGAAGACTATATTGATGTAATTGCCTACAACAAGCACTTCATAATCTCTTCTTGCGAGAAAACATGTCATCAGTGCTACTTTAGTACTCAATGACATTTTTCACTTTTGTCCCATGATCAGTACTTTGATCACTTTGGTATCTATACTCGCAACAACTTGGGAGTACTGGACATATCTGGTCGTTTTATATACCATGGAATACATGATTAATCCAAACACAAAGGTGTATGGAATATCCATCATGTATTTTGCTCATCAGTGTTTTAGGACACCGAGTCTTGCAAAAACTCTTTCCATGTGACTTCGTCAAGAATCACTCCTTGGCGTTTTTAACGCTAAACTGTTTTAGCATCTTGTCAATATGTATTTTGGCTTAGCCCTATTAGGCAATTATATCTCGTAGATAATTGTGCCTAATATCAAGACTACTTAGCCCAAGCACTTCGTCGAAAAACTATTTTCAATGAAGTCTTAATTTGTGTCAAGAAATTTATATTATTTCCAATTAACAATGTGTTAGGCACACAAGGTTTTTAGAAATATTATTATGCTCCCACTTACTTTCTTGTAGCCACAAGCATCTTCGTTATCCATCGATGAAATCAAACTCTTTTGATTATTTCATCAAAAACGAAGATTCCAATTCCATTATGCTCTCTTTTGTCCATCGCAGGAACTCTGAAGTTTGCATACTCACTAGCATCCTCTGGACTGATAAAATACCTTGGACTGTATCATATGCAAGTCCAAGGCAGTATTTCCGTCTTATGGAAATCCTTTTGGCATCCATGTTTCATATCTCATGAATGAAATATGTATTAATTGCAAGTTTAACCCGAACCGACTTTAAGCATCGCTACGGAGAGACAATCTCGCCGTAGTTAATTCCTTGAAATTGTTATAAGCAACAAGTCGAGCTTTATGGATAAAACATTTTTATCCGTATCAGTTTATAGTTCCATTAATATTCGTTAGACTCAAAGTCTTCCGAATGGTCCATCAAGATACAATCTTGATTTATTTATATGGAAACTATCTCGGATTGTATTGGCATTTAGCCAATTCCGGAGTCAGGGCCCATCATTGCTTCCTTAATTATCGTAGGTATATTGTTGTCTAACAACAATATCTCGTTTGCGCACCTGAGAGGTTTACATGAGTTTTGCCTACGTGGTTCAGCTGCAAGTTTGACCGAAGTCCATACATCTCATGTAGGAGCTTCCGTATCAGTCGCAGTAGGAAACTCTGGAATCACTTCCAAGGTTCCTTTCCTTTGATCTGATGACGAAGATACTGTTATCTCATCGAGTTGCACTGTCCTCCCACTCACCTTTTTTCAAGAACCATTCTCTTTAAAAGCATACCGTTCTTTGTGGCAAAACCTTTTGCCTCGGTATAGTGGTGGAGGAATTCCCAATAATTTGGGATAACCTACAAAGTAGCACTTGTCTGATTTGGAATAGGTTTGTAACCTTTTACACAAGCCCCATATTCCAAATGTTTAAGAAAATATATAACATGGTTGGGCATACCGTACCATGGCGTCATTTCAACACACCTGATGGAGCTCTTTTCAGTGTAAAAGCCGCAGTCTCTAAAGCATTACATTAAAAGGGATAATGGCAAATTGATTTCTGTCATCTTTGATCTTACCATGTCATAAATGGTTTGATTACATCTTCACGGACATTCCACTCACAGTGGTGTTCCGAGAGGTGTATGTTATGAAACTCTTTTCACAACTCATCAGACATTCGCTAAACTTGTAACTCAGAATATTCCTTTCTGCAATCGAATTGTAGAAACATAATTTTCTTGTTACAATAACTTCCACTTCATTTTTGAAAACCTTTTGAATGATTTCAAAAGATCCAGACTTACGTCTCATCAAGTAAATATCCATATATCTACTTGAGTCATTTCTGAAGATAGATAAATCCACTACTAGTAACAACATTTATCGGACTACACACATCAAAATGTATGATTTCGAATAAGTTTGTTGCTCGTTCCTTATGGCCTGTGAACGGTATTTCAGTCACTTCACTTTTCGTACGAAGGTTGCAAGTTTCAGATGATTCATAATCAAATGACTTCAAAATCCATCATTATGGAATTTCTCCATGCGGGTTTCTCCAATTTGACCAAATGCAGTGCCACACATATGTGGTATTCTTTTAGTCTTTCGACATTTAGCATCAGTGTTATGGATGTATCATATTACCATGAATATTCATAACATACATCCCATCTTCGATGGAAGCATGGCCTTTTATGTTATTCATAATACTGAACAACAATTGTTCTTTTATGAACAACCCTCTTGCAACAAACATTATGCAATGGGCTAGAGTGTATAAAAGTCTAAAATGAATTATGAAAGTAAACACAGAGGTAATGTATTATTATCAATATTCATAACATACATCTCATTCATAATGAAAGTATGGCCCTTATGTTATTCATAACACCGAACATGAAAAGTTCTCTTATGAACAACCTTCTTGCAACATACCTTATGCAATGAGCTAGAGTGTATAAAACTCTAAAATGAATTATGAAAATAAATACAGACGACAATACACCGATGGAAGGTATAGTAACTTTTACTATGTTCCCAGCGCGTATCTAAACCTCATTACTGGCAAGTCTTTTCGGCCGTTGTAGTTCTTACATCGAGTTTCAACAGAATGCAATCGAGCGGGTATCTTTGTGATTTAACTCACAATACCCAAGAATTAGTGATTAACATGTTTAACCATAATTCCCAAGAACTATATTTTTGACCAGCCTTCTATACATTTAAAACTTGTATGACATTCATACATGAGCTGGATATTCCAGTCTTCTTTCCTTTTTGCCTTTATACTTCTAACAGTTTAACTTTCAATATTTCTCCTACTCTCAGAAGAAGCACCAAACTTTAAGAGAGGCGTTAGCCCCGGACTTCCTAGGCGTGTGAGTCACACTAACACCCTTTGGACATTTCCTTTCTCTTTAAGTTGTTTTTTTTATTCACCTTCATCATATGACAGGCGTTCTTCTAGATCCCTCTCCTATCAGTCAAAAGCCCAGTAAACACTTTACTAATACTTTGCAAAAAAATGTTGCTTTGGATATCTCATATCTTTTAGCCTTTGTCTGTATCTGAAAACAATTTTCAGTTCCATGAATATTACATAACTATCCCAAAACTTGTGAAGTTCGGGTTTTATGGAAGCAAACGTATTGCACTTGACCACAATGGAATTCTAGCTTTTGGATCGAAGGATGAGAGTCACATCATCCATAGCATTAGCGGGAGGACACCGAAAGCATGCGATAGGACAAAATCCTTCTCGGCACTCTTGAGGACAATCCTCACATTACGTTACCAACCGTAAAGTTTTGACCAGATATTTAACAGCTTATTCAAATTTAATAGGGAAGGTGGAAACACGAGCCATTATTCTACAACTATTAAGCAAATTATACTTAGACAGTGTTCATAATTAATTGCACTAAGAATTAAAACAAGTTAATTCTAAAGTGCGCTCCCACTCAAATCAATATCTCTCAAAATTGATTATGAGTGATTCAAGATCCAAATATCAATACAACGCCATAGAATCATAATCTCATGACGAGGATTATGATTTGGTAGGCCAACTTGCCGATCACATCTTTCTGTGACTCTTGTTCATCTTTCGATGCGTGTGTTCTGAGCTCAGGACGATCCTGCCATGAACGTCAAGATAACCAAGTGATCTTGCTGCGAGGTCTGACCTCACCCGCCTTACATTTCTCCAATCGTTCGTACCCATGCATCCATGGCGCACCACGAAAGGATAGATACTGTGACGGTGCTACACTTGGGAGAACACTAAGTACTTGATATTTTAAGTGAGAGATCACCCTAATAAAAAGCGACTACCGCGCAATCAAGAAGGGTGCAACATAAGGGATAAACATCTCATGCAATTCATAATAGCATGATATGGTATAGCCCCTTCTAACGGAGAAGTCAAGTATTTCTTCGTCTTTCGCATTTGCGTCAGAGTTCACCTTCGCGAAGATTGCCACCACCTTGTCGATGCACCAAATAATATTGCTATCTATATAGCTAATAAAATAAGTGCATTACATAAGGTTGACACGCAGTTCATTAAAGTGACAATCATATGGCTCCAGCCATCATGCCGAATCATGACACGCAGGTCATGTTAATAAATTTACATTATATAGTCATCTCATATATAATCGAATTAATATAAGCTTTGCTATACCACATCACATGCACATCCTGCAAAACCAAGTTAGACGCCTCTAATCGGTTTAGGCAAAAATTTATTTTACGTGGCTTCTAAGGTTTCAACCAAACCACAGCTACCAACGTTTTATCATCAAGTATGATTATTCAAGTCGCTAGATTAACATCGCGGGGTGTATGAAGCACGAGATAATAAAATCTCGAACCCCATACTGAACTTCGTCATACGCGTGATCCCCGTGCAGATCATATCTGCATTGCCCTTTAGTCTGCGAAATTTCTTCTTTCTCTAACTACGGTGGAATTCAACGAACTGTTAGCACTTCTTTGATCAATCAGGATCGCAGATTGCCAGAACTTTGAAAATCCACCATACTGTTATCGACATCAGAAATATGCAAATTCTAGGGAAGCAACAAGAACATCGAGTAACAAATTTCATCTGCCACCCGCATAAATAATTTTCAGCAATAGATCTAATCTACTCCAAAATTATATTATGCAATACCCATACATCTCTATGTATTCTAGATCGCAACATGCATCTACGCATAGCACGGCTCTGATACCACTGTAGGGGAACGCAACAGAAAACCAAAATTTCGCACTACGAACACGCCCAGGACCACTATGGAGACTGCATACAAGGTTTTGATCTGATCGTTACCGACTCGTAGCGCAGCGGAAGTAGAGTCGATGTAGATCGTCGGTGCAGATCCCCGCAGCTAGGATTTACAACCTCCCAACCGCGAGGATGTTCTCCCTCGTCTGCTCCTCGAACAGCGCTCCGGGAGGCGGTCGGACAGTCCCTCGGACGGTGTCACGGACAGCCCTTCGGGAGGCCCCTCGAAACTCGAACGATAATTTGGACAGCCCTTCGGGCAAAAGATCGAAACTACGACCTCTCTACGGGGTTGCACACATACGGTGTCAGCTATCCGACAGGGCTTCGCCGTCCAGAACTAGTTCCTGCCGGAACCTAGACAGCCTTTCGGCTCTACGAAACTATTTCGCTGGGAGGGAGAGAGAAAGCCAGATCATGCATGGCATTTGTATAGAACTCAAGGGAGAGCTTGGATCAAGGATATGGGGCTGCCCTCACACCTCTATTTATAGGAAACCCAAGGGGGCTTTCTTGGCTCCCAAGTCCTTCTAGAAGGCTTTCCAAAAATATCCCAAGTAGTACTTTTTACTATTCATAACACCACTTTTTCGCGTCCGAAAAATCCGAAAATATTTCTGTGGGTCTTAGAATAATTCCAATACCCACTAAAATGATTTTTGGCGCGTTCCAAAACAATTTCCGATTAGTGATTTTCATCTGCGAAAAGCAACCTAAGCATTTCCGGCAGCTCCGGAACATTTCCGGCAGCTCCGAAATATTTCCGAAAAAAATATTTTATTATTTTCTCCAGAAAAAATCCAGAAGTTACCAGAACAATTCTGGCACCCTCCAAAAGTACCAGGTGCTTACCGAAACCTTTTCGGCTTAGTGGTTCACTCCGAAACAACTTTTCGGTTTTACCGAAACTATTCCGGTGTTCTCTCTCCGGAACTTTTCCGTTTTCTCTGAAACCTTTTCGGTGACTTTCTCTCAGACTCCCTGTCTAGTATTCAGCAGATAGATGACCCTTAAGCGTGTGACCCTATAGGTTCGGTGAAGTATAGACATGACCCAGAACGCTTTCCGATCAATGATCAACATCGGAGCCGTGGACACCCATATTGACCCCTATACCCACACGAATAAATATTCGAGTGAACCTCCAGTTGTCGTCTGCTATTCCTGTTGCTTTGCGATATGTTAAAAACACCCGAGGTGAGACTTATCGGCATCCCCGTGAATCAACAACTTGTCCACTATGCCAGTTACCTCGTTTCCGGTATTGTTCTCTTTTCTCGTTCCCGTGTTCCGGCATCCCTGTGATCAAATCACACTGTGTCTGGCCAGACGATGGTGGATACTGTAACACCGAGAGGGCCCGAAGAATATCTCTCCATCGAAGGAGGAGCAAATCCCAATCTTGAGCTACCTAGTTCCTGGTCATACTTTTCCGTGAACCCGTAAGCCGCCGTAATAGCCACCCTTTTACAGATGACGTTTAACAAACTCCAAAGTTCACGAAGCAAGTACGAAGGAACTCGATACTCTCATGGTCTAAGGAATTATGCAAACGCTCAACTTTCTCTGTGTTATAATCCATTAACTGGTGAAGAATGTATCTCATAGCATAACATCAATCTGGGTCGATTCAACACAAATGTTCTTCTAACATTGTGCCCTCAAAGTTGCCGGCATAGTAATGCCCATGATCAGGAAAACAGAACCATCATGCAACACTTGAGCTAGTCTTAGAGGCGAGACTAGGAATATATATTTTATCCGTTTATTATTCCACACGTGCATATGAGTCTTCCTCCGAGCCTCGTGGTTATTGCAGACTCGAGAACCATTGCAGTTATAGCATGGAATATAAACATAATTACAAACATGGAGATAAATAATAACATTTATTATTGCCTCTAGGGCATATCTCCTACGGCAGCTAGACGGGCGGCGGACCTCATGAATTGCTCGCTGGGCTCTTTTCCTTTGAAGGCAATATCTAGGGCATATCTCCCCGGACGTGATTTCGTCCAAACACTTTCGTCCTATAGTTGCCAAGGTGGGCACCAGGGTGCTCCCGTGGCCGAACGTTTGGCCGCGGTAGGCACCATTCCTCGGCTGCCAAAGTGTGCCTTATTAACGTTTGTCTGTCCTCTTTGCCTACTTATACCATGGGCTTCTATCTTCTGCCTGTTGTGTCTCATGATGCCATGGACACCCATCTGCGGAACTTCTTCTGGAATTCGGCAGCTAATAAGCAGAAGTACCGTTTAGTGAAATGGAAGATGATTTGGAAACCTAAAAAGGCTGGAGGCCTGGGCATCATTGACACGAACACAATGAACACTTGCCTCATGGTTAAATGGTGGTGGAAGATCTGTACTTATCCGGATTATGCTCTTTGGTGACGATCCTCAAAGCTAAATACTTCCCGGCCTCTTCCCCTTGTTCGTGAGTGCCTTGGGAGGCTCTCAGTTTTGGCACACCATAATCAAGCTGAGTGATACGTTCCGTTATTTTGTTCGTTTTGTAGTTCATGACGGTGCCTCTGTGAGGTTCTGGCTGGACCTCTGGTCCCCGGTTGGTCGGTTGTCGGAGAGGTTTCCGACCTTGTTTGCTTTCTGTGGCGATCCGCCATCTCTATCTCGGAGTTGGCTCGGTCTGGGTGGGACTTGGGTTTCCGACGTCTTCTCTCACTAGTAGAGTTGGCTGACTGGCACTGCCTTGTTGCCCTTCTTCCTACGCTCTCGGAGGGGAAATATGAGGTTATCTGGCAGCTCACCGCCTCGGGAAAGTTCTCGGTTAAGTCTAACTATGCTTCCCTTCGTGGAGGCGCCGTCTCTTCCCGGTTCTCTCGGATTTGGAAGGCCAAAATTCCTCCTAAAATCAAAATTTTCATGTGGAAAGCCTTTAGGGACAAACTTCCAATGTCGGTTCAGATCTAGAAGCGGAACAATGCTCGTTCTGATCTTTGTGCTGTGTGTGGCGTAAGAGAAAATGCTTCTCACCTTTTCTTTCATTGTAACCTCGCTCTTTTCTTTTGGAGTTGCATTCGTTCCTGGTTGGGTGTTTCTTGGGCCCCGAGTTCGTTTGGGGATGTGAGGGTTCTGGCAAGGGCGCTTGAACCCAAGACCCAACACCTCTTCTGGGTTTGTTTTTCTACTGCTTGTTGGGTTCTCTGGTTAACTCGGAACAAAATTACTATTGAGCGTATTTTCCCTAATTGCCCGGCAGCTTGTGTTTATAAACTTGTTGGCTTCTTACAGTTGTGGAAGTACTTGAGTAAGGTGGCGGATCAGGAGGACTTGGAGCCGATCATTACCAAGATGAAGATCACTTCGGCTTCTTGCCTTCCCCCAAGACCTGTGGGCGCTCGAGTATCCCCTACTTGATTTAGTCATTGCTTTTGGTTGGTCGTAGGTAGCTGGCCTGCGTGCCGTTTGCTGGCTTCGGCCTTGTACTGAACTGAGTTCCCTGTGTGTGGTTGTTGGCCGTCGAAGTGTGGTACGTTGTGGTTGTTGCTAAACTCTTCCGTGGTGGCTTTATTTATAAAGTCGGGCATAAGCCTTTTATCTAAACAAGAGTTCAGTGCACTGTAGTGTTTCATGTTGTTGACAGCGGGTGAAAATCTTCAGTGTTTAACTGGTTGTTGAAGCTATAATTTGTCTGATGGGTATTTTAATAGGCCAAATTAATTTGAATAATGGTACTGATATTATTAGCTGACATATATATTTGAACGGGCTGTTTAGTTTGAAGATGCAGCTTTGGTTGAAGTCCAGTGCAGATTTCACAAGATCAAGCAGATTTCACAAGATCAACCAGGAGAAATATATGGAGTATTCTTGAAACTAGTGGCTCTACCGAAGATAGATCTTGGATAAATTCAGAGATAGGCTGGGTCCAAACGCAGGTGCATACGACAAGTCCAAACTATGCTCGGTCTGAAGACACGTTGAATATTTGATCACGTACGAGAGGTGCACCATGATTTGCTTGTTCTAATTACTAGATGGTAAGTATCGTACTAGTACTAGTACATTGGATTATGACCCCGATATTGGCCGAACGTTAGGTTTAAGGGGGCTAGTACCGAGTGTTTTGGTTCGGTACGATCCATTCGGTTGCCAAACGTTTTCGTTCGGTGGAAATCCACCAGCAGCCCGGACGCGCCATGCACGCACAGCTCCGTGCATGCACAACTCGTCATGCACGGGCAGCTCGGCCGCACCTCGTCATGCACGCGCAGCTTGCAGTCGCTGTCACCATCGCTTGCCTCCGCTGTCGTCGCCGTCTCGCCGTTATCGCCGTAGCTTGCGGCCATCGTCGCCGTCGCTTGCCACCGCCATCGTCACTGTCGCTTGCCGCCGTCGTCGTCGCCGTCTCGCCGTTATCGCCGTACCTTGTCACCGTTGTCGCTCTCCACCTCCATCGTTGTCATCGATGTAGCTCGCCGCCGTCGTCGCTCGCTGCAGCTCGGGTGACTTGCCGCTTTCGTTGTTGTCTCCGCAGCTCGCCGCCATCGTTGGCGTCATCGCCGTAGCTCGACACCGTCCCCGTAGCTTCTAGCCGACGTCATCACCGTAGCTCGCCGTTATCGCTGCAACTTTCCGTTGTCGTCGTCGTAGCTCGCCACCGTCGTCGCCTCCATTATCGTAGCTCGCTGCCGCTGCCGCCTCCATTGTCGATGGCAAATTTTACATGTTCATGTTTCGCAATATAAGAATTTCCATGTCGTACAAATAAGAATTACCATGTCCCATGTATAACGAATACCATGTCACGTAAAATAAAAAATGCCATAGTCAACAAACAAGAATTTCCATCCCACACAAAAAAAGAATTACATTCTCAAACGAAAAATAAATTGCCATGTCCTACGAACAAGAATTGCTATGTCGTACAAACAAAAATTGCTATGTCCTACCAATAAGAATTGCCATGTCCTACTAGTAAGAATTTCCATGTTGTATGAATAATGATATAGTACAAGCCTAGAATTTGGCCCAATCTTCACAATTTGGAGGTGGGGGATCCACAACAATAACAAGCACAAGGGGAATCACAAACACAATCAACACAAGAGGGGAAGGGGAACAAAATCCAAACACATAGACTACTCAAATCCACACACAAATACCATATATCTCACAATCCATACATGCACAAGTGGTAGTCTTGGTAGTTCCCTCTCCTTCTACTACTAGAAGAGGGGCCTCTTGTTCTACTACTAGGAAGAGGAAGGTAGGTTGAGAGAGGATCTCAAGGAGGCCAATTTCCCAAGGGGAAAAGGAGCTAAGCTCTCTCAAGGTTTAGATTTGTTCTTAGATAACCCTAAAACTGAGGTAGGAGAGAGATACTTATACTCTAGGGGGAGGAAGGGGATACAAGGGCCTCAAGCCCTGATCTAGCCGCCGGAGACTGGGCACCCGGGGGACCGGGGTACCATAGACCGGAAACCCGGGGTGGTCAGGGGTTCTCAGGCTCCAGCCGAGGGGGTCCGGGCACTCGGGGGTCGGGGAGGCCGGGCACCCGGAGTGGTCAGAGAGCTCGCAGGCTTTAGTTGGCGGAGACCGGGCACCCGGGGTGGTCAGGAACTTCAGGGTGTCCTCCTCCTCGTCCTCCCGCGGTTCCTCTCCAAGCGTGGCTCGCCCTTGTTCCATGGCTTCTTCTTGGATGCCTCCTTGGTACCTGATGATGCATAGAGTGTCCGCGTGAGGTAGCACCCAAGTCTCACATATGTTTAAGGATGGTTCGGAAAGGAGCGAGCTCACCTTAGCTTCAATGGCGCGCGCTTGTGCTCTCGTCATGGGTCCACGTGTAGGTGATGTATCCATGGTGATGTCGGTAGGATGCTCCGCATCATCTCCCCCCCTCGGGGATGATCCGTCCAGGGATACAAGTCTCCATCACCATGGTAAGGCTCGAGGTTGGAGATGTTGAACGTGTTGCTCACCGAGTACTTGTCCGTGGGGATGTCTACTATGTAGGCGTTGTTGTTGACCTTGGTGAGAATATTGAATGGTCTGTCGGCGCGAGGAAGAAGCTTTGACTTGCGGGCGTCCGGGAACCGGTCTTTGCGGAGATGTATCCACACTAAGTCACCAGGTTGGAACGTGCTTGGCTTCTTGTGGATATTCATCTTTATTGCATGGGCTTAAACATGTTTCTCGATAGTTGCCCTTGTATCTTCATGAAGCCTCTTGAGGAAGCTTGCCCTTGCGCTAGCATCCATGTTGGCGCGTTCTTGGAGTGGTAGGGGTAGGATGTCCAATAGGCACAAAGGATTGAACCCATAGACAACCTTGAATGGAGATCGCTTCGTGGTGGAGTGCGTAGCACGGTTGTAGGAGAACTCCGCCACCGGGATGTGTTCTTCCCACTCCTTGATGTTCTTCTTGATGAGCGTGCGGAGTAGAGTTGATAGGGATCGATTCACCACTTCCGTTTGCCCGTTGTTTGTGGGTGATACGCCGTGGAGAAGAGGAGCTTGATGCCGAGCTTGGCTCATAGTGTCTTCCAAAAATAGCTTAGGAACTTGACGTCGCGGTTGGAGACGATGGACTTGGGCATACCATGGAGTCGAATAATCTCCCTACAAAAGATGTTAGCAATATGCGAGGCATCATCCGTTTTATTGCAAGGGAGGAAATGTGCCATTTTGGAGAATCTATCCACTACCAAAAATATAGAGTCCTTGCCATTCCTTGTACGAGGTAAACCAAGAATGAAATCCATACTAATGTGTTCCCATGGCACATGAGGAATAGGCAAAGGCATATAGAGACCATGTGATAGAGATTTTGACTTAGCCTTTTGACAAGTGTGGCACCGTTGTACAAGCCGGCCCACGTCACGAAACTTCTTTGGCCAAAAGAAGTTGGCGGAGAGTGTAGCGTATGTCTTGTCGCGACCAAAGTGTCCCATGAGGCCACTGCCATGATATTCTTTCAAAAGGAGAAGACGCAAAGAACACTCGGGAATGCAAAGCGTGTTAGCATGCATGAGATGTCCATCATTGATATAATCATTGTCCCAAGTTGTGTGCCTCTTGCAATTGGAAAAATGTGTAGCAAAGAAAGGGTCATGTGCATAAAGATCTTTGATGTGCTCAAAGCCCACAATGTCAATTTAAAGTTTGGTAGTAAGCATGCATCTACGTGACAAGGCGTCCGCGACAACGTTGTCATTGCCCTTTTTATACATGATGATGTAAGGAAAACACTCCATGAATTCACTCCATCTAGCATGCCTACGGTTCAATTTGGTTTGAGACTTCAAGTATTTTAGAGATTCATGGTCCGAGTGAATGACGAATTCCCTAGGGCGAAGGTAGTGTTCCCAAACTTGCAAGACGCGGATCAACGCATAGAGTTCCTTATCGTATATAGGGTAATTCAATTGGGCACCGGAGAGTTTTTCGCTAATGTAAGCTACCGGCCGTCTATCTTGCATAAGCACACCTCCTATATCCGTGCCACTAGCATCACAATGAACTTCAAATGGTTTATAAAAATTGGGGAACACAAGTAAGGGAGCATGGGTGAGGCGATGTTTGAGTTCTTGGAAAGCCTTTTCTTGGGAGGGTCCCAAAATAAAAGGCGCATTCTCTTTACTCAAAGTGTGCAAAGGTGATGAAATGGTGGTAAAGTCTTTAACAAAAGGACGGTAGAATCCGGCTAGTCCAAGGAAAGTCTGGACTTGGGATAATGTGGTAGGTTGTGGCCAAGTTTTAATTGCGTTTACTTTAGTTTCATCAACTTCAACGCCATTGGAGGAAACCACGAAGCCAAGGAATATGAGTTTGGAAGTGCAAAAGGTACAATTTTCAAGATTAGCATATAATTGTTCCTTACGCAAGACTTGGAGCACTTCACAAATATGACTAGCATGGTCCCCCACGGATTTTCTATAAATGACGATATCATCAAAGTAAACTACAAAAAACTTGCCAATGAGATGACGAAGAACATGGTTCATAACACACATGAAAGTGATAGGGGCTTCGGATAAACCGAATAGCATAACCAACCATTCATAGAGTCCACTTTTGGTCTTGAAGGCGGTTTTCCACTCGTCACCAACTTGCATACGTATTTGGTGATAGCCACTCTTAAGATCAATTTTGGTGAAAGTTATGGCACCGGATAGTTCGTCAAGCATGTCATCTAACGTGGAATGGGGTGTCTATAGCGCACGATAATGTTATTGATGGGACGACAATCACAACACATATGCCACGTCCCATCTTTCTTGGGCACAATTAGGACCGGCACCGCACAAGGTCTAAGGCTATCGCAAACGTACCCTTTATCTAGTAGTTGTTCGACTTGACGTTGAATCTCCTTTGTCTCCTTGGGGTTGATGCGGCAAGGTTCCCGGTTGAGAAGGGGAGCACCGGGTACGAGGTTGATGCGGTTCTCAATGCCACGAAGTGGGGGAAGACCCGGTGGTAGCTCAGCGGGGAACACGTCCTCAAATTCCTGCAAAATAGTAGCTATGGCACGAGGAAGAGAGGATGAGTCATTAGGTAAAAGCACCTCATCCTTGTACAATAGTACAAAGTGAAGTGTATGGGATCGGTTATTCCGCACTTCTTGGACATCTCATTTAGTGGCTAGCAAAATGTTGTCATTTGTGGTACGCCTGATGGGTTCACTCATATTTGGCTTGTATCTCTCACTCACTTTGTGGTGGCTCTCTTTGTCACTTTTTTCCCCATGAGGGTTAGAAGTTTGTATTTTGTCGGCGATCACTTGACTTGGGGTCATGGGACGAAGGACCAACTCTTTGCCCCTCCACTTGAAGATATAGTGGTTGGTGCGACCGTTGTGTAGAACACTCCTTTCAAATTTCCAAGGTCGGCCCAAGAGCAAATGACACACGCTCATTGGTACCACGTCGCATTCCAATGTGTCTTCGTAGGCGCTGATTTTGAATGGGACTTTCACCGTGTGGTCCACTTTGATGGAGCCGGAGTCACTAAGCCATTGCACCTTCTATGGATGAGTGTGCTTCTTCTTGATGAGGTTGAGCTTGGTATAAAGTTCTTCACTAGCCAAGTTGTGGCAACTTCCTCCATCAATGATTAAATTCACGGATCTACCTTTTATGGCCTCCTTGGTATGAAAAATGTGGCATCTTTGATTCTCATCGAGCTCTTGTTGAAGGGTCAACACCTTGCACACCACTAGGGAGGGACTTGCATCATTGTTACAATATACTTGGCCATCTTCATCATCATTTGCTTGTATGTGTTGAGAGACTTGAGCCAAAGCATCCATTTCACCCTCACTTATAGAATCATACTCGCCATCTTCGGTGATGATCATGGTCCGCTTGGTCGGGCACTCAAAGGACTTGTGGCCACAGCCCTTGCAAGTGAAGCATGCAATGGAGCTTGTCTTTTCATCTTTTGGGGGAAAAACCTTGGTAGGCTCTCTTGGCTTGGAGCTTGTTGTGGTTGATGAAGAATGCGTTGAAGAATGTGCCGGTGGCCTTGTGTTTGAAGGACCACCACTTGGTGATTGAGCTCGGGTAGAGGGTGTTGTGCTTGGCGGCGCTTGAGAAGTAGAAGGTGTACCCCGAGTGTTGGAGGACACAAATTTGGAGTAATTCACATCTTCTTGAACTTGCCGCTCTGCTTTTGTGGCTTGATGGACCAATTCTTCAATGGCGTTGTATGGTTGGAAGTTGGTGATCTTCTTCACTTGGTAATTGAGACCATTGAGGAAGCGGGCCATGGTTTTTTCGGCAGATTCCTTCACAATGGCTCGGGTCATGGCCAACTCCATTTCCTTGTACTACTCTTCCACCATATTGTATCCTTGCTTGAGGGCTTGTAACTTTTGGTACAAGTCACGTGTATAATGTTGTGGCACAAACCGGGCTCTCATCACATGTTTCATTTCTTCCCATGTACACACTTGTCGAGTGTCTTGCTCGAGACAGAGATCTTGTACTTGCTCCCACCAATTGAGAGCATAGTCTACAAATTCAAGTGATTCCATGACAACTTTATTGGACTCATCATAGTTATGCACGCGGTATATCTTGTCCACTTTGAGGGCCCATGAGAGGTAGTCCTTGGAGTTTCGTCCTCCCGAGAACTTGGGAATTGTGAACTTGAGCCGTCCAAAACGCTCTTCATTGTGTTGAGGTTGACGAACCCGGAGGTGCTCAAGCGGCGGATGTGCTCTAGCTCGCCGGTCATGGTGATGGATGTTGTCATTGTAGTAATCTTGATGATCAAAGTTTGGAACGTGAGGTGCATTTGGGCGCCCCTCCAATGTGCGAAGAGCCGTCGAAGGTATGTTGTCTTGACGTGGGTGAAGTGGTGGTCTTGGATGACGGTCATGTCGAGGCACATGATATTGAGATGGTTCACCATGAATGACCCGAGGAGGAATGTAGGTGTCATGTTCTTGGCACCCATGGTGGTCTTCGCCTTCATGTCTTGTTGACCGGGCATTATAAGTTGTTGCCTGTCGTCGGTTAGTAACAACAGATGCCATCGGGATGGCTAAAGAGAGGGGAATACTCGAGGGAGAAATGTGCCGATGGTGCCGGAATCGGGTTGGGCACAAGCACGGTGAGGGACACCACGATGTACCCAGGTTCGGGGCTCTCCGGAGAGATAACACCCCTTCTCCTGCTTGTCTGCTCTATATGAAATATCTCTCGAACTAAAAGAACTGCTCCTGGAGCTGTATCAGAGGAAGGAGATACCTGTCGTGGGCATGGTTCTCTCTTGCATATTTATGAACTAACTGCGGGTAGTAAATGCAAATGGAGTCGTCCCTCTCGCAGGAGGGGTACCCTGGGCTCTTATAGTGTGAGCTCGGGGAACTACGATTATTTCACTCGGCGGCTAGCCCTAGCCGTCATTCTCTCATCGGCTGGGGTCCACCGACTTCAACTCCCCGGTTGATCTGGACTAGTCATACGGCTGCCCATTCTCTAGCTCGTAGGCTATGATGAATGAACAGTGGAGCTACGATCTCTGGTCTTGTCGTCCTGTCCGCGGAATCAGCGGAGAGGGTGACAATTCTCCTCTGATAGATCGGCGAAGTGACTTGGCTTGCTGCCACCCGGATCTCTCGGGATCACGCATTTATGACCTTGTACCAGGAGCTCCGATCTGGTCCAAGGTCAACTCTTGAACTACTGAAGGGCGAGCCGACTGCGCCTGGGTCGACTGCTTGCATCCGGCATGGCTCGATTGCTTGTGGGCAATCGGCCATGTGACTGCCTAGCTAGGCCCAGCTGCAGCCCAATCGGCCCCGGTCTTGTCTTGAAAGATTGCTTCCGCATGGGTGACCCTACCCGGGTATCATTCCCCCGACACTAGCCCCTAAAGCTGTAAAGGTCCCACGGTCACTTGACTGCGGAGACTTTGTAGTTTTTTTATCTCTTTTCTTCGCGCTTCGAATATTCTGGCCTCATCGGGTGTCTCTTTCCGAGCTGAATTCTTAGCTCGGAGATCATGCCCGGCCGACCAGATCTGTGATGCTTCGAACTCCTTGCTCCGATCGGAACCATGACCTTGCCGACTACTTTATTCTTTTTCGAAAAAACTTCTTATGGTGAAGACTTTCCGAGCTGAGACCGGGCGCGACCTATTGTTCTCCAACGGTTACCTTTGATCGATATTCTGACCAACCCACTTCGCACGTCGCTTCCGATTCCTCCATATGCAGTTAATACCCCGGGCCCCACGACCCACGCGCGACAAGACGTTACTGCGGGCCCCGGGTGTCGTGCGCACGTCTTGCCTTCTTTGCCAGGATCTTCTGCGCTGAGGACCACTGATACGTCCAAAATGCATCACTATTTTATATTGTAATTTCATCCTATTCATTGATATATTCCACTTTCAAGTATTGTTCTTATGTTGTTTTGGCTTGTTTTACATAGTTTACAACTTTCTGGTGCCGAAGCAGCAGAACCAGAATTCAGCGGTGAAAAGTGGACACCAGGTTGCTGAATCAGATCAAGTCCAAATGCGATGAAAATTTACGGGGACTGTTTTTTTGAAGATTGACTGGGGATCACCGAGGATGGAGGTGAGGTGACCCACCAGGCAGCCAGAAGGGTGCCTGGCGCGGCCCCCCTCCTGGCCGCGCCAGGCACCCTCCTGGATGCCTGGTGGCCCCCCTCGGTGCCCCCTCTCGCCTATAAGACCCCCCTGGGATAGAAACCCTATGAAGAGAAGAGTTTTCGTGTTTCGCCGCCGCCACGGGGCGGAAACCTACAGAGGAGAAAAGGCATCTCCGGTGGGTAGATTCCGCCGGGGAGATCACCTCCCGGAAGGGGAGATCGTCGCCATCATCATCATCATCATCATCATCATCATCGTCACGGGCATCATCGAGATCATCATCAACATCATCCCCAACATCAGCACCATATCCATATCCATCCCATCTCATCTCATAATTGCAACTTGTGTTGTAATCCGTACTATCTATCCTCTCTACTTTGTTGGTGTTGATTACTACTTTGTGGTGAATGCTATTGAGTTTTGTTGGAGAAATATCATTGTATCCAGATTGTTTGCTACCCAGCTATCACCTCTGATCACGATCTCTTTTATGTCTTGTGAGTAGTTACTTTAGTTCTTGAGAACATGGGAGAAGTCTAGTTGTTAGTAGTCATATGATGTTGAAATGTTATGTGTTGTTTGATACTTAAGTTGTGTTGTTATTTCTCTAGTGGTGTTATGTGAGTCGAACACTTAACACTTCACCTCTCATGGGCCTAGAGGAATACATTGTGCACAAAGGATGCTTATGGTGGGATGCCGGAGTGACAGAAACCTGAACCCCAGTTCGCACACTTTTGCACAAGGGAGTTATGGATCCTTGATCGTAATGCCGTGGTTAGGCTTATGCCTTAATTACTACCTTGTATTTGCGGATGATTGCAAGGTGTGTAATCATACGAGTACACTTATCTTAGTCTAGAAGGTGTACTAGCATTGATCCACCCAGCAACACTTATCAACACAAGACATATTACTTAGCGGAGTATGGTGAAAGTAACTTGGCTATCTCTCCCATGTCTTCTCGAGAACGCTTTAGCTTTTATAAGTTTAGTTCCGAGGCTTATCCTTGTGAAAGGATTGGGCCACTTGCTGCTCTTCAGTTACCCTATTTACTTTGCTTGTCTTTTACTTTTCTGTTGCTTAAACCAAAAACCACTAAATATTTACTTGTGAGTGTGTGCAGGCTTTCCTTATCCAGTGTCACTTATTAGCACCTTCTTCTCCTCATTGGGTTCGACACTCTAATTTATCGAAAAGATACAATTGACCCCCTAGACTTGTGGGTCATCAAGAATCGTTTATTGGTGCGGTTAACAGGGGAGGCAATCCCACTAAACCTATTAACTTCACCGCCATCAACGATCTTTTCTGGCGCCGTTGCCGGGGAGTGTAGCGCTATTGGTAAGTGAATCCGGAAAGGAAACCTTTATTTTCTGTTGTTACCTTCAGTCCTTATGGACTCTTCTACTGTTGGTTCGTTGCTGGTAAGAAGCCACCCCACGACTCCTACCCCTACTGAAATTGTGCCCTATAAAATACCATCTGGTATTATTGATTATGTCTTGGCTAATCGTTATACAGGAGAAGGACATCCGGGAGAACACCTGCTATATTTATCACAATTATGTTCTTTACTTAAGCTTGCAGGTGTAACAATGGAGTTCGTCATGAAGAAACTATTCTCCGTATCACTCAAAGATAAAGCTTCAGATTGGTATAAGCTACTCGATAACTCTGATCTGCTTGAATGGCCAGAGCTTATGTCTCTCTTTTATGCAAAGTTTTATCCTCTTCGTGAAATTCACCAAGACATGAACTACATCTACAACTTTTGGTCTCGCGACGGAGAGATCATCGCTCAAGCTTGGGGGAGACTGAAGTCCCTGATGCTCAAATGCCCAAACCATGAGCTCCCCAAGGAAATTATACTTACAAATTTTTATTCCAGGCTTTCTCGTCAGGATAGGGAGATGTTGGATGCATCCTCTAGCGGGGTATTCTAGACCAGAAGTATGGATGAAAAATGGGATCTTATAGAAAGGATCCAGAATAACACTGAAGACTGGGAAATTGATAAACGTATTGAACCCGCTATAAACTATGAGCATGAGTACATTGAGAGTTATGTGAAGACTGATTACTTTAATACCTTTTGCTCTAAAATTGGTCTTGATTCCCAGCTAATGGTTGACTTTTGCAAGGACTTTTCTTCTCATATTGATTCTTCTAAGAAGAAGGAGAGTCAACATCATAAACCTTTCAACGAGTCACCTATTGAGATTAATGTTACTGATCCTGTTTTACCTGCAGTTGTGTATGAACAGCCTCCTTATCCCTCAAGGATAAAGGAGCACTCTTTTGTTACAGGTATTCTAAACAAAAATGGAAGGACCACTGACGAACCTGAGGACATGATCAAGGTCAAGCCTCAAGTTGCAATGGTCAAGGATCTGGTAACCAGTGATATTGAAGAATCCACTATTAGTTTTTGTGCTGTTTCCACTAACATTGTCATAGCCAAGAACAAAGGCCCAATTTTAGGTACACCAGTTGTATCTGTCAAAATACGAGATCATAATTACTATGGGCTATGTGATTTGGGATCTAGCGTCAGTGCTATTCCCTTCACACTTTATCAAGAGATCATGCACGAGATTCAGCCGTGTGAGATCGAGGACATTTATGTCACGATTCATCTTGCAAATAAACAAACAATCTCTCCAGTTGGGATTGTGAGAGATGTTGAAGTACTCTATGGGAAGGTAAAATATCCTACTGACTTTCTTGTACTTAGTTCAGTGCAAGATAGTTTTTGCCGTATTATCTTTGGTAGGCCCTTCCCCAACACTTGTGGAGCTATAATAGATTGCAAGAAAGGTAAAGTTTCTGTTGAATTCAACGGTGAGCCGTATGAATTTAATTTTTCTAAGTTTTCTAAGCAGCCTCGTGGTACTGACTTGTCAAGTAATGACAAAATTATTGAAGAAATTGCTTCTATTGCTATTCCTCCTTATGATACTTTGCAGCAATTTATGGAAGACCACGAGAATGACATACATATGCAGGAGAGGGATGAACTAGAAGACTTATTTTTAAGACAAACTCCTATCCTGAAGCACAACCTCCCGGTTGAAGCTTTAGGAATCCTCTCGCAACCAAAAGAAGACCCAGTGTTTGATCTAAAACCACTACCCGATACGCTCAAGTATGATTATTTAGATGAAAATAAAGTATATTGATTTCAGGAAGTTGAACAAGGCCACCAGGAAGGACCACTATCCTCTGCCCTTTATTGATCAGATGCTCGAGCGGCTGTCTAAAAAACCCACTTCTGCAATCTTGATGGGTATTCTGGTTTCTCCCAGATTCACGTTAACACCGCGGATCAAGGGAAGACCACCTTTACGTGTCCTTACGGTACTTATGCATATAGGCATATGCCTTTCAGTTTGTGTAATTGATGGCTTCTCGCCCTTTGTTGGTTACACCAAGTGGAAGGTTAAGATGTAGTGCAGCAGCAAGTTTCCCTCGGTGAAGATACCAAGCTTTGTCTCCAGTAGGACTCCAGAGATGATAATTAGGTGTCAGCGGCGCAACTGACGTGGACCTGCACACAGCCACAGATAACTTTGTTCTCAACGAAGTTCAGAGAGGTTGTCAATCTCTCCGGTCTTGTTGTTCACAAAGGGTAAAACGCAAAGGATAATGATAGCAATTTGAAAGTAAAAAGCAGGAAACTAAATATAGCGTGGAAACAATAATAAGGATATGGACCCGGACACGTGATGTTCACTAGTGATGTCTCTCTCCCAAAAGACGATAAAACTGCTATGCGAGGTAAACAAATTACAGAAGGGTAATTGACAGGATTATGAACGCACCGCAATGCTAACTATGCTACAAAAGAAAGGAAGAGGCTCAAAAGCACTGGCTGTACGCCAAAATAAGTAGACCGTAATCCAACTGCATCTACTACTAATCATCCACCTTGAGATTTCTATCCAGAACATCTCACTGGTATTAAGTTGCGAGCCCCACCCAAAGTGTAAACCCAAAGCAACAGACAACTGCATTAAAAAGAACTTTGAGTAAAGTAAACAATCCTTGTAACCGCGGTTACAAGCACCGTTTTTTCCCCCTTGTGGCAACAGCACATCCCCTAGACTCATGTTTCTGTCACTCAAGCGTGTCATCGGGGGGCATGAACCCACAATCGAGCATAACGTTCCCTCTTGGAGTCACTACCTACTACTTGGCCAAAGCAATAAACAGCAACGGAGAACATGCAAGAATTACTTAGGAAAAAAAATATAAGAGATAAAAACCAAATATATTACTCTATCACAATCTGAACATAATCTCATAATCCATCAGATCCCATCAAACTCAGCATAGAAACAGCAGAAATATTACAAAATTTCCTCGATCATATAGGGAATCTCACGAGGTCTAAACCATGAAGAACAAAGAGGGGAGGAGAACATCACATAGCTACTGATCAAGGACCCATAGTCCAAGGCAAACTACTCACGAGACATCCAGGGAGCATCCATGGTGGAGAGGAGACTCCCGGAGGTCGGCCCTCCCTCCGGCAGGGTGCCGGGAAGAGGTCTTCTGGTGCTCCCGATCTCGGAAGCGCGGCAGCGGCAGAACAGAGGGGAGTTTGCGAAATAGGGTTCTGTCTTCGGAGTTTCCCCGTGACGGAGAATAAATAGGCGAAGGGGGGCAGCCAGAGGTGGACCAGGGGCCCCAGGCGCCCCCCTGGCGCGACCAGGGGTGGGACCGCGCCGGGTGGCCGCCTGGGCCCCCCTACCTCCCGTCTGGCCCCACTCGAGCTCTTCGCGAAGCTTCGTGCACGCTGATTTTTCCCGGAATTTTCTGGCACTTTTTATATGGGGGAAAACTGAAATAGAAAAATAGTAGAAAACAGGAACTGGCACAGGGGTGCACTGAGTTAATAGGTTAGTCCAATTATGGTCAAAAGTGTATGAAAGTGTATCTAGATCATAGGAATATCACACAAAACATGCATGGAGCAAGCATAAATTATAGATACGTTTTGGACGTATCAACATCCCCAAACTTAAATCCTGCTCATCCTCGAGTAGGTAAATGGTAACATCATAATTTCTGTGGTGACATGCTAGCAACCATAAAAGAACTTTGAAAAGTAAAGCAATCAAGGTTAGAGATTCAATTCAAGTCATAACATGCAAGAGTCTATATCAGTATTGAAACAAGTAACAAAAGAACAATAGGTGCAAGAGCTCTCGCTGTCCGTGACTCGAATGTCTCCAAATGGTGTTTGCGTGCAAGAAGGGGGATAGGGAATACGAGAAAAAAGTATTTTTGTGTTGAGAACTCAATCTACTAAAGTTTCACACTTGGTCTTCTTTGGAATCTTATCTTGACTCGTCCCCAGACCACTAGCCAGGTACAAGTCAATTTGATCCACTCCTTTTTCAATATTTTGAGCACTCATGCAATGGATGAGCGTAAGCACGAGAGTTGACACTTAGGATGGCAAAGAGAGAAATATGGTGGAGGAGGAAGACAAAAAGGATGAGAAAGGCTCACATCAATGAGGACAATCATAGGCAAGAGATGCCAAACGATAGATATGATGTGAGGAGTAGGGATTGCCATGCAACGGATGCACATATGAGCTAGGAAGCTCTCCAATGGAACTAGTGGGGGTGCATCTAACTTGCTCACTCATGAAGACCTAAAGCTCGTTTGAGGAGGCTCATCCTTGGAATATGCAAGCCAAGTTCTATAGTGTGAAGGTCCCCACATAGCTATATGCATGAAGATCATCTCTATGGAGTACAAGGATATAAAGGGAGTACTAGTGTGGATCTCTCAAAAGGATAGTAGTGTTGCCCCTTTCTCTCTTTCTTTTTATTTTTCTCTTTTTTCTATTTTTTGTATTTTTTTGGTGGCCTCAATGGCTCTTTCTATTTAACTCTCATTTGTCCTCTTTGGGATCTTTTGATTTGTCCACTTTGGGATCTTTTCCTCACTTAAGGGCAACACTATAATTTACAAGAAGGTAAAGGAGATCATTCAAACTTTACAAGGTACTCAAAATCATAAAGAAGATGTAACTAACATGATGTATGCAAGGTATGTCGCTGCCAGTGTAGCAGGAACATGTATGACATGAAGATCAAGTCATGAAGAGGTGGAAGTTGCATGGCAATGTAACTTGGAAAGGCTATGAAAATGCCTTGATAGGTAGGTATGGTGGCTGTTTTGAGGAAAGATATAAGGAGGCTTATGATGACAGAGTGTATCATGCCAAGGGTTTGGAAGTACCGGCGAAGGTGGACACCAACTCTCGAAGTGAGAAGAAGGCAATGCACGGCACGGGAGAGGCTAGCAAAATATGGGAAGGTGGAAGTGTCAACTTTCAATACTTACATTAGTCCGAAGAACTCATGCACTTATTATCGGTAACTCTCAATCTAATAAGGAGGTTCACAAAGAGACAAGTACCCCGAAGAGGAGTGTATGGGGGTTTGGTTATCGTTGCGCATCGTCGACTCATGGTACGTGAGTGTACTCTAATATTGGACTCCTCAGAAGAGTAGTGATCCATCTAGTAGCTAGAGTTCTCAACTAGTTTTGTAGGTTTTGAAAATACACACGGATTTCCCAAAATACGACACCTATCACTAATAGGCTAGAGCTCTTGACACCAAAAGTTCAAACATTAATCACATCAATACCTCAAAACCATTGCAAGTTACTACTAAAATTAAATAGCAACCTCAATTACCTACTTTCAAGACAAGACACAACTCAGTGCAACAACCAACCCTCTTTAACAAGATAAACATGAAAACTAAAAATAGTTCTAGCAACAAACTAAACAAAAGCCAAGGCTCTTTCTAAAGACAAACTAAGACTAAAACTAAACATGGAAGTAGCTATGAAAACATAAAGAACACACAACAGCAAAAAGATAAGCAGGAAAAATCCTATGATGTGTTCTAAATTTTGAAAGTGGAGCGTGTTTCTCTCCCACACAAAGTAAGACGGGATCTAACTTGTTATTAACAGCAAGCAAAGCTAAAGAAAACAAAAAACAAAACCTAAGAGCGAGACGCTCCAAGCATAGCACATAACGCATGAAGTGATAAAAATATAGTGAGACGAAGGACGAACTGATGATTGTTGATGGAGAAGGGGATGCACGGGGGAATCCCCAAGCTTAGACGCTTGAGTCTCCTTGAATATTTATTGGGGATGCATGGGGGCATCCCCAAGCTTGAGCGCTTGATACTCCTGGATCTTCTTTCATCATCTTCCATCGCACACTTGAAAACTCCCTTCATACATAACTCATCATAAGCTGATTAGAGAGGTTAGTACCCTTAATAAATATTTTTTCCCCACTGGATATAAAGATATTCTTGAAGAGCTACTGTTTCTCAAGAGTGCCAAAAAGTTTTTGCAAAGAAAAAGCAAGCTTAAGGTTTGCAAAAGTTAGGAGAGACAAAACGTGGCAGAATCTGTGAAAAACAGAACATACGGAAGTTTCGTAATTGCATAGAGCATACTGTGTAAAACATTCACCTCAAAAAGATGATCTGGGATTTTTCTGGTCACGAGGACAGAATCTGTTTTCTGGACAGCATGTCACAACTTTTACTTCCCTTGCCGTAAGAGGTTATAACTTGGCACAAAGCTGAAAAATAAAGAGACAATGATGTTGCTATAGTATTAACAATCATCAAGACACAACAAAAGCAAAAAGAAACACCTAAATTCGTTGCGGGCTGCCTCCCGAAAGCACTTTCTTTTATGTCTTTAAGCTAGGCATGATGCAAAAGAAGAATCAAGTTTTATCAAGAGAAAGAGAACAACTAGCCCGTGTAACGGACTCAAAAGGTAACTTGATTTTCTTTCTAGGGAAGTGTTCCATCCCCTTTTTGAATGGGAATTGGAATTTTATATTCCCCTCTTTCATGTCAATAACCGCACCAACGGTGCAAAGAAAAGGACGTCCCAAAATAATTGGACACAAAGGTTCACACTCTATATCCATAACAATAAAATCAACGGGAACATAGTTGTCATTGAAAATGATAAGAACATCGTCGATCTTCCCCAAAGGTTTCTTTACGGAAGAATCAACAAGACGAACACCAAAGAAACAAGGCTCAAAGGGCTTCAATTCAAACATATCAAATATTCTTTTGGGCATAACGGACGTACTAGCTCCAACATCACATAAAGCATAGCAAGAGAAGTTATTTAATTTAATTTTGATCATAGGGTCCCAATGTAACAGCCCAGATTTCACAAAAATTAAAAATTTTGTTTTCGGTGTGAATTGTTTGATTGTCTGAGTTGTTTGCAGTGTTTGCTTCACCGAAATAATAATCGGTGAATATTTCTCCCCCTTATTCTCGTATCGGACGAAGACCGACCCTTGCCACCCTGACACTCGACCTTTGCGACACCGGGTTTCACCCGATCACCGTCGCGAAAACCGCACGAGGCCAGCCGCAGCCAACGGAACGAAAAACCCCGTTTAATAATTAAACGGGATATTTTTATAGCGCACCGGAAAATGTTGTCAGATTGTCACCGCAGTGAGGTACGATCGACGGGCTCGACGCGCTGAGCGCGTGGTTCGAGATTTCGTCGGAATCGGAGTCCGTATGGAGTCTCGGCGGTCACGAACGCGATCACCGGACACGAGAGAGGGGTACCGAGGGCGTTTGCGTCAACAGACCAGCCAACCCTGCCTATATAAAGACCACCACACTTCCCTAGGCCAATTAGGGTTTCCCCCATGTAAAATTGCAGCCACCCCCCTGGAAAAATCCCAGATCTGCCCAGTAAGTCCCTCACAGCTCGAAACCCTAGCCCCCACCCTCGATCTGGACCGTTAGATCCAGATCAGAGGGCTCCCAATGCCTCCACGTGCTCCCAGCCGCAGCTCCCAGCAACCGGGCCCCGCAGGGCCCTGGATCCGCGCCGCCAGACCGCTCGGGCCCGATCTGGGCCGAGCTCCTCCTCCCGCAGCCATGGAGGCAACCGCCGCCTCCGGCCTCCGCGACCTCGGCCGGCTCCTCCCGCCGGCGAGCAACACGGCCGCCGCGCCCTGCCACCTTCCTCCCGCGCCCTCCTTCTCCCTCTCCCTGTTCCTCACCCGCTTCTTCCCTCTGCAGGTAGCCGCCGCGCCATGAGCTCGAGGACGAGCTCGGCCGGAAGCTGCCGCCTGGCCACGGCCCGCACGGATCCGGCGGGATCCGGCCGCCGCCGCCGCGCCAGGTCCTCCTCGACCTCCACCGCGCGCCCCCGCCCCTGCCTCCTCGCCTGGCGCCACCTGCTCCGCCGCCTCGCCGACAGCAGACGAGGCTGGCCGTGCGCCGCCGCTGCGTGCGGTTCCTGCGGAAGGAACGAGCCGGCCAGCCCCAGCGTGTCGGCTGGGCCGCCTCCTTCCACGTGGGCCGTGCCCCCCGGCCCAGCACCACCTCCCAAGGCCCAGGCCAGGCGCCAGATCCCCAGCGGCCGAGTGGGCCGAGCCCACTAGTGGGGTGAGGCCCTTTTTTTATTTATTTTTAGCCTCTGTCTTTTTTTTTCCAGCCCCCTGTTGTTTTTTTTTCTAAGTGTTGGAATATTGTGCTGCTGATGCTGTTTTGCACTGCGATTTCCCGTTAAGCCGTAGCTCGGATCACGTTGCACCAAAAAGACGAATTGTTTCGAATTGCGTGTACTTTAATCCGTATTTTGTGAGTTAATTGTTTTGAGGTTGTTTAGATATAGTTTTTTCTGTTCAAAGTGGGCATCAGGCCGTTAAACTGCTACTTTTACTGTTATTGTGCTGCTGTTTATATTTTGTTGCAACTTTGCATGATGATTGTAACAAATCCATGAGGTCTATTGCATTGATTCCTTTTGCGTTGCGTTAATAAATGTTTCTACGTCAGTTTCATGCATTCACATGCCATATTTGCCTGCTGCGTCATGTTTATATTTTGCTCCAAACTAGCTATCGTGATGTTGTTGTGCTGCTATTGCTGAAACTGTTATTTTGTTGCAACTTCGGATGACGATTGCTTCGCAACCGTTCATCGGAATTGAGTGATTCCAATTGCATATTGTTAAGCATGATGTCTACTTTCATCCCATGTATTGCTATGTCATGTTGCTGCACTTTTGCATATATATTTACCCCTGTTTATACAGCATGTGCCCGTAAATTGTTTTGCTTGTATCTTTTTAACCGTAACTCCGTTTGGGGTGTTCTTTATATGTAACTTGATTAGTTTTTCGTGTACTTTGTGTTTATGCTATTGTTTGCTGTTATTAACCAAGATAAAATATGGTTTAGGACAAACAGTACCAAACGTTTTAATCATCGTGCGGCACTTAGTGTTATGCCATGTATAGGATTGTGCCTCACTTAAATTGTCTAGCATAGATAGTTTATTTTGTGCTTCACCTCTTGACTTGTTTGGGTGCCTTGCCATGTTAATAACCGTTGTTTGGTCACCTGTAGCTAAACAACTTGAACCACCGTAAACGTGCGGTATCGTCGTGTGTGACGAGTACTCCACTTAAATCGTCAGTAACCGCTCTCGACGGTAGGTGCGATGTCTTCTTGTTGATGCTTGCTCTTGTATTGCTCCGTACTAATAGTGGTGCACCGTTGAATGCTTTCCAGTGTTTACCGTCTTGTGTGCTTCGCGGGTACCTCTCGGAGACGATGCGAGCTTGCGATCAACTACACCTTCGGAACCTGACTTTTCAACAGGCAAGGACTATACATTACTTATGATCCATTCTATTTCAACCAGCGGTTTGCATGCTAGTCTAGGTTAAGTTCGATGTTTGATCCTACCACATGTTTACAGCCTCTTTCAAACCGATACAGCCATGTCCCTTCCCAGCAAACCTTGTACTGCTATGTTACTTTTGCTCGTTGCTCAGCCCCTGCTTAGTATGCGTGCTTAGGATGCTACGATGTTACCTGTTACCCCTGGGTTTGGGATATCACCTTATTATATTGTTGTTGAAGATATGATTATTATAATGTTGACTATATTCGACGAAGGATGGAAGGTCTAGGCTATCCCGCCCCGACGCTTTGTTCCATTCGAGTCACCTAGGATCCGAGTTCCGGGTATTGGTTTTAAGACTGAGCGTGCCTAACCGCGTGTGGGATTTTATGGGGTCCCCTTTTCTTACCTATCTAGCTTCAAACATTTCTAGTGGTGGCCCAAGCTGATTTACCATTTGAAAACATGCATATATATCTTGTCGGGTCGCTCCTAGCAGATATCTTTTAAAACAACTTGGGCCAGCGGAGACATGGTTTCTTTGTTGGTCCACCTCAGGGAGCTAGGGGGTTGCCCACATCTGTTTGGGTAGCTAACCCGACCTCATCCAGACGGTAGAGGCCGATTCGAGAGCGCGGCCGGCTTTTGAGTTGGATGTCGACTCACCGGGGGCCACCCGGATTTGTGCGTTGTTAGTTAGAGGGACCTGTCGTTTCGGATCTCTCGGAACTAAATCATAAAATGGTTGCCTATAATGGGTAGCAACTGAGAGTGATGGACGTGCGTGCGTTGCCTCGTAATGGGCAGTTGGTACACCCCTGCAGGGTTAAATCTTTTCGAGAAGCCGTGTCCACGGTTATGGACGACTTGAGACCTACTCCTTGTTCATAGACAACAACAACTGAGATAATCTTAATATAACTTGATCAACGTGTGTGTGTGCCTTGACTGCTTCTTCTTCGTCGGGATGCGAAGAGGAGGACAAGGATAGGATAGGTGTTATGTTTGCGTAAGTAGTTGATAGCAAGACTTGTTGGAGGCGATTCCTCATCGAATGCTTGGCTTCTTATCTTACTCTCTAGATCGTTAGCCACTTCATAAATGCTAGTGCGGCAGCAACCTCACCACTTACCCCTTCCTTACCGTAAACTACTAGTTGTCCTAGAATGACGAGTGATGAAGTCCTTGCTGGGTCAGATGACCACTACAGTTGGATGCTGAGTACCTCTGTACTCATGATACTACCCCCAAACTCTTTTCAGGGTTCTTGATCGACAACAGGTATGGTGATCGACGTTTCACGTGGAGACTCGACGACGACTAGTTAGGCGGATCCCGGCGGACGGCCTGGACCCGTGTGGTTATGGGATCGATGCTTTTCTCTTTGCCAGTAGGCATTTACTTGTAGTCTGTACTCAGACATGTATCTTCCGCTGTTGTATTATATTTGAGGCAATTGTATGCCGATTGTATGAGATGTTGTATCCTTGTATCTGTAATGTTGTGATATCATGTTGGAAATCCGGGGCATATGGCTTTGTCATATGTCGCGGTGGGTCCGATATGTGCTTCGTCCTCGGGTTCGGGCGGAAACGCCTGAATCTGAAACAGTACCGCATATCGGGCCTTACACCCAACCATCATCTTGCTTCCTAGGTATGGAGGCTTCTACTCTAAGCTTCTCCTCCCTAGCTTTGATGAGAGAATTTGTGATATGCTCCGTGAAGGCAAGTTTAATGTGCTAGTGTGGGGGTCTCTAGACATTTTGTGTAACAAACTGATAACTTCTGAGAGGGTGCAACTATCAAAATCAATATCACTACTATAAAAGGTGGTAGTAGTGTCATCCAGGCTCACTTATTTGAAACCCTCTTTGTTCATAGTAGTTTCTTTATCTTCGGTTGAGGTATTAGCATCACTATTAATAAGTCCAATGGGACTAGGAGTGCATTGGGTGCTAATAGTTTGGGTGTCCTCAACAATTTGGATAGTGGAAACTGTGTGGTGTGTAGGAAGGCTCTTAATTCTATCCTCTTCCTCTTTTTCTCTAGCCCATCTTTCTTTAAGTTTAGCCATCATCCTAATATTTTCATTAATTTGTAATTGGATAGCATTAATAGGAGTGGCCTTATTCTCCTCAAGGGGAGAGGTTCTAATTTTAAGCATCTCAATATCAAGGGCTAAGCTTTCTACCTTCAAAGAGAGATTATCTAATTTAGCTAATTTCTCCTCTACATTTTTGTTGAAGGATTTTTGGGTAGTGATAAAATCTCTAAGCATGCTTTCTAATTCAGAGGAGGGGTTCTTGTTGCTAGGGTAGGTGTTGTTGTTCCCATAGTTGGATGGAAACGGTCTAGGATTGCTAGCAAAATTTCCCCTATAAGCATTGTTGTTGAAGTTGTTTCTAGAAATAAAGTTCACATCTACTTGTTCTTGAGCAATCAAAGAATTTAAAGGGACATCATGAGGATCAATAGAGGGTTGCTTGGCAAGTAGAGACATAACTAAATAAAACTTTTTCATTGAGGGAGGTAATTTCCTCGACAGAATTTACCTTCCTACCTGTTGGAGCGCGTTCGGTGTGCCATTGGGAATAATTGGTCATCATTTCATCGAGAAGCTTCGTGGCAGCACCAAGGGTAGTTGACATAAAGGTTCCTCCCGCGGCCGAATCTAACAGGTTCCGCGACGTAAAGTTCAAGCCTGCATAAAAAGTCTGGATAACCATCCAGGTAGTCAAACCATATGTAGGGCATTTCTTAACAAGAGATTTCATTCATTCCCAAGCTTGGGAAACGTGTTCATTATCCAATTGCTTAAAATTCATAATGTTACTCCTCAATTGGATAATTTTAGCAAGTGTGTAGTACTTCCCTATAAAAGCATCTTTGCACTTATCCCAAGAATCTATGCTATTCCCAGGCAAAGATTGAAACCAGATTTTAGCGTCTCCCCTTAAAGAGAAAGGAAAGAGCTTGAGCTTAACAACATCACCTTCTACTTCTTTATACTTTTGCATATCACATAACTCAACAAAATTATTCAAGTGTAAAGCAGCATCATCTCCAGCACCAGAGAATTGATCTCTCATAACGAGGTTTAGAAAAGCAGGTTTAATTTCATAAGAGGTAGCTGAAGTGGCAGGTGTGGCAATGGGAGTGCAGATAAATTCTTGGTTGTGGTGACTAGTGAAGTCACACAACTTGGTGTTTTCAGTGGAACCTATAGTAGCAGCAAGTGTGGCAGATTTTTTTGTAATTTTTGATAAAAGACACAAAGATAAAAACTGAAAGGTAAACTAACAAGACGAAAAAACAAAGGTAAAGGGTAGCGTTCAACTCCCCTATCATAGCACTCGGAGTCCACGGCAACGATGCCAGAAATTCGCTTGATGGCTTCTCGCCCTTCGTTGGTTACCCCAAGTGGAAGGTTAAGATGTAGCGCAGCAGCAAGTTTCCCTCGGTGAAGATACCAAGGTTTGTCTCCAGTAGGACTCCAGAGATGATAAGTAGGTGTCAGCGGCGCAACTGACGTGGACCTGCACACAGACACAGATAACTTTGTTCCCAATGAAGTTCAGAGAGGTTGTCAATCTCTCCGTTCTTGTTGTTCACAAGGGGTAAAACGCAAAGGATAATGATAGCAATTTGAAAGTAAAAAGCAGGAAAGTAAATATAGCGTGGAAACAATAATAAGGATATGCACCCGGACACGTGATGTTCACTAGGGATGTCTCTCTCCCAAAAGACGATAAAACTGCTATGCGAGGTAAACAAATTACAGAAGGGCAATTGACAGGATTATGAACGCACCGCAATGCTAACTATGCTACAAAAGAAAGGAAGAGGCTCAAAAGCACGGGCAGTACGCCAAAATAAGTAGACCGTAATCCAACTGCATCTACTACTAATCATCCACCTTGAGATATCTATCCAGAACATCTCGCTGGTATTAATTTGCGAGCCCCACCCAAAGTGTAAACCCAAAGCAACAAACAACTGCATTAAAAAGAACTTTGCGTAAAGTAAACAATCCTTGTAACTGAGGTTACAAGCACCGTTGTTTTCCCCCTTGTGGCAACAGCACATCCCCTAGACTCATGTTTCTGTCACTCAAGCGTGTCATCGGGGGGCATGAACCCACAATCGAGCATAACGTTCCCTCTTGGAGTCACTACCTACTACTTGGCCAAAGAAATAAACAGCAACGGAGAACATGCAAGAATTACTTAGGAACAAAAATATAAGAGATAAAAACCAAATATATTACTCTATCACAATCTGAACATAATCTCATAATCCATCAGATCCCATCAAACTCAGCATAGCAACAACAGAAATATTACAAAAGTGCCACGATCATGTAGGGCAGCTCACGAGGTCTAAACCATGAAGAACAAAGAGGGGAGGAGAACATCACATAGCTACTGATCACGGACCCATGGTCGAAGGAAAACTACTCACGAGACATCCGGGGAGCATCCATGGTGGAGAGGAGACTCCCGGAGGTCGGCCCTCCCTCCGGCAGGGTGCCGGGAAGAGGTCTTCTGGTGCTCCCGATCTCGGAAGCGCGTTGGCGGAGGAACAGAGGCAAGTTTGCGAAATAGGGTTCTGTCTTCGGAGTTTCCCCGTGACGGAGAATAAATAGGCGAAGGGGGGCAGCCAGAGGTGGACCAGGGGCCCTAGGCGCCCCCCTGGCGCGGCCAGGTGGGGCCGCGCCGGGTGGCCACCTGGGCCCCCCTGGCTCCCCTCTGGCCCCACTCGGGCTCTTCGCGAAGCTTCCTGCACGCTGATTTTTCCCGTATTTTTCCCGGAATTTTTCTGGCACTTTTTATCCGGGGGAAAGCTGAAATAGAATAACAGCAGAAAACAGGAACTGGCACTGGGGTGCACTGAGTTAATAGGTTAGTCCAAATATGGTCAAAAGTGTATGAAAGTGTATCTAGATCATAGCAATATCACACAAAACATGCATGGAGCAAGAAGAAATTATAGATACGTTTTGGACGTATCAGTAATGCACCTGCTACTTTTCAGAGGTGTATGTCTGCAATATTTCATGGTTTCTGTGAGGAGATTTTAGAAGTTTTCATGGATGACTTTTCCGTCTATGGAAACTCCTTTGACCACTGTCTCCACAATCTTAATAAAGTTTTGCAGAGATGTGAAGAAACGAATTTGGTGCTCAATTGGGAGAAGTGCCATTTCATGGTTAATGAAGGGATAGTTCTTGGACACAAGATTTCCTGAAGGGGAATTGAAGTGGACAAGGCAAAAAATTGAAGCTATTGAAAGGAATCCCTATCCAAGGGACATCAAAGGTATTCGTAGTTTTTTAGGTCATGCTGGTTTCTATAGAAGATTTATCAAGGACTTTTCTAAGACCTCGAGACCCCTTACCAATCTTCTCCAGAAGGATTCTCCTTTTGTATTTGATGAACATTGTAAGGAAGCTTTCGAAGTTCTTAAGAAAGCCTTGATAACCGCTCCTATAGTACAACCACCTGACTGGAATTTTCCCTTTGAAATTATGTGTGATGCTAGTGATTTTGCCGTTGGAGCTATTTTAGGACAAAGGGTTGACAAGAAATTGAATGTCATCCACTATGCCAGCAAGACACTTGATAGTGCTCAAAAGAATTATGCTACTACCGAGAAGGAATTATTGGCAGTAGTGTTTGCTTGTGATTAGTTTAGGCAGTATATTGTTGATTCTAAAGTTATTATTCATACTGACCATGCTGCCATTAAGTATCTTATGCAGAAAAAGGACGCCAAACCGAGACTCATTAGATGGGTACTCCTTCTTCAAGAATTTGATTTGCAGATTTTAGATAGAAAAGGAGAAGACAATCCGGTGGCGGATAATCTTTCAAGGATGGAAGATATCCCGCACGATCCTATTCCAGTCAACGACAGTTTCCCAGATGAACAGCTTGCTGTTGTGATACGTCCAAAACGTATCTATAATTTCTTCTTGCTCCATGCATGTTTTGTGTGATATTGCTATGATCTAGATACACTTTCATACAATTTTGATCATATTTCGACTAACCTATTAACTCAGTGCACCCCAGTGCCAGTTCCTGTTTTCTGTTGTTTTTCTATTTCAGTTTTCCCTCATATAAAAAGTGCCAGAAAAATTCCGGGAAAAATACAGGAAAAATCAGCGTACAGGAAGCTTCGAGAAGAGCCCGGGAGGGGCCAGAGGGGAGCCAGGCGGGGCCCAGGCGGCCACCCGGCGCGTCCCCACCCCTGGCCGCGCCAGGGGGGCGCCTGGGGCCCCTGGTCCACCTCTGGCTGCCCCCCTTCGCCTATTTATCCCCTGTCACGGGAAAACTCCAGAAGCAGAACCCTATTCCGCGAACTCGCCTCTGTTCCGCCGCCGCCGCGCTTACAAGATCGGGAGCACCCGAAGACCTCTTCCCGGCACCCTGCCGGAGGGAGGATTGACCTCCGGGAGTCTCCTCTCCACCATGGATGCTCCCCGGATGTCTCGTGAGTAGTTTTCCTTGGACCATGGGTCCGTGATCAGTAGCTATGTGATGTTCTCCTCCCCTCTTTGATCTTCATTGTTTAGACCTCGTGAGCTGCCCTACATGATGGAGGCACCTTTGTAATATTTCTGCTATTACTATGTTGAGTTTGATAGGATCTGATGGATTATGATATTATGTTCAGATTGTGATAGAGTAATATATTTGGTTTTTATCTCCTATATTTTTGTTCCTATGTAATTCTTGCATGTTCTTCGTTGCTGTTTATTGCTTTGGCCAAGTAGTAGGTAGTGACTCCAAGAGGGAACGTTGTGCTAGATTGTGGGTTCATGCCTCCCCGACGACATGCTTGAGTGACAGAAACATGAGTCTAGGGGATGTGCTGTTGCCACAAGGGGGAAAACAACGGTGCTTGTAAACGCGGTTACAAGGATTGTTTACTTTACGCAGAGTTCTTTTTAATGCAGTTGTCTGTTGCTTTGGGTTTACACTTTGGGTGGGGCTCGCAACTTAATACCAGCGATATGTTCTGGATAGATATCTCAAGGTGGATGATTAGTAGTAGATGCAGATGGATTTCGGTCTACTTATTTTGGCGTACTGCCCAAGCTTTGGAACCTCTTCCTTTCTTTTGTAGCATAGTTAGCATTGCGGTGCGTTCATAATCCTGTCAATTTCCTTTCTGTAATTTGTTTACCTCGCATAGAAATTTTATCGTCTTTTGGGAGAGAGACATCACTAGTGAACATCACGTATCCCGGTCCATATCCTTATCACTGTTTCCACGCTACATTTACTTTACTTCTTTTATTTGCTATCATTATCCCGTGCGTTTATCCTTTGTAAACAACAAGACCGGAGAGATTGACAACCTCTCTGAACTTCGTTGGGAACAAAGTATCTGTGTCTGTGTGCAGGTCCGCGTCAGTTGCGCCGCTGACACCTACTTATCATCTCTGGAGTCCTGCTGGAGACAAACCTTGGTATCTTCACCGAGGGAAAACTGCTGCTGCACTACATCTCAACCTTCCACTTGGGGTAACCAACGAAGGGGCGAGAAGCCATCATGCAAGTTTTCTAGCGCCGTTGTCATGGACTCCGAGTGCTAAGATAGGGGAGTTGCACACTACCCTTTACCTTTGTTTTTTTAGTCTTGTTAGTTTACCTTTTAGTTTTTATCTCAGTGTCCTTTATGAAAAACCACAAAAATAGTTGCTACCTTTTGCCTTTGTCTTGCTTTGCCTATTTATGCTATCCTCACCATGGGTGATGAACCACCCAAATATGGTAGGATGGACATGTTTCACTTGGATCGTCTTCGATCAATTTGTGCTCGCGCTAAAAACCCAACCGACTTGGTTGACGGAAAATCATTGGATGAGCATGCTCATTATACGCGGCACCGCCTATCTCAGAAAGGGAAACACTTATGGGATCAAATACATGTTTCTTATTGCCATGCTAAACTTTTGTGCCACATTTATGATTTTACTTGCTGTTCTAATATAGATCATAAACACCTCCCTTTCCAATGTGAGTTTAATGAAAATGAGATCTTATCTTCTTATTCTAAAGGTGTTTATGATTACTTTGATGTTGAAAAGATTGAAGAGTTTATTGCTTTTAAAGGTGCCTATGAGATTGATTCTTTGATTGAAAAGTATCACGATACTATTTTCGAGTCTGAAAATTTTGCAGTTCTTGCTTATTGCTTCGAGAATTATACTTCCAATTCTTATATTGACGATTTTAAAAATAAAATTTTTTTCTGCCCAAGAAGAGGCCAATGATTGCTATGATGAGGAGTCCTATGATTCCGAGGACTCACTTGATACTTCCCTTTCTGATGATTTTGATACTTGCTTTGTTGATGGCCATGATGCCACTATGGACGATGCTTACAAAGATGAACTTTCTATAGTTCCTTATGTTAAGCATGAAATTATTGTTGTTGTACCCACACTTGATTGCCCTATTATCCTTTTGAAATCTCCAACTATTCCGGAGAATTTTTCTCTTATTAAGGCTCAATGTGATGGGTTGCATCTATCTTATCATCCTAAAAACGATGTTGAAATAATACACGTGTGCTTGTAGGTCATGAACAACATGATTTATGTGATAGTTATATTCTTGATGTTGTTAATGATGCTACTGAAAATTACTTTGAGAGAGGAAAGTTTGGTTGTAGAAACTTCCATGTTACAAAAACACCTCTCTTCATGTCGAAAGTTTTGAAGTTGTTCTTGTTCTACCTTCCTATGCATGTCACTTTGTGCTTCTTTAATTTATTTTCTTACAAGATGCCTAAAAATAGGAAGTGGGTGAGGCTTAAATGTGTTTCACATTTGCTTCTTGATGCTCTCTTTTGCTTTAATTCTTATTCTCTTGTGAGCATCTTTCATAATCTTTAAGCCTAGCTAATGGCTTTAAAGAAGCGCTTTCGGGAGGCAGCCCGCAACGAATTTAGGTTTTTCTTTTTGCTTTTGTTGAGTCTTGATGTTTGTTACTACTGTAGCAACATCATTGTATCTTTATTTTTCAACTTTGTGCCAAGTTATAGCCTCTTACGGCAAGGGAAGTAAAAGTTGTGATATGCTGTTCAGAAAACAGATTCTGTCCTCGTGACCAGAAAAATTCCTGAAAAATCCCAGTTCATCTTTTTGAGATGAAATTTTTACACAGTATGGTCTATACAATTACGAAACTTCCGTATGTTCTGAGTTTTTTTATTTGAGTTGCAGAAGTTCCCCTAAAAAATTCTTTACTATCTGCTGTTCTGTTTTTCACAGATTCTGCCACGTTTTGTCTCTCCTAACTTTTGCAAACCTCAAGCTTGCTTTTTATTTGCAAAAACTTTTTGGCACTCTTGAGAAACAGTAGATATTCAAGAATATCTTTATATCCAGTGGATAAAAATTATGTATTAAGGGTACTAACCTCTCTAATCATCTTATGATGAGTTATGTATGAAGGGAGTTTTCAAGTGTGCGATGGAAGATGATGAAAGAAGATCCAGGAGTGTCAAGCGCTCAAGCTTGGGGATGCCCCCATGCATCCCCAATAAATATTCAAGGAGACTCAAGCGTCTAAGCTTGGGGATGCCCCTGTGCATCCCGTTCTCCATCAACAATCATCAGTTCGTCCTTCGTCTCACTATATTTTTATCACTTCATGTGTTATGTGCTATGCTTGGAACGTCTCCCTCTTAGGTTTTGTTTTTAGTTTTCTTTAGCTTTGCTTGCTGTTCATAAAAAGTTAGATCCCGTCTTACTTTGTATGGGAGAGAAACATGCTCCACTTTCAAAATTTAGAACACATCATAGGATTCTTCATGCCTATCTTTTTGTTGTTGTGTGTTCTTTATCTTTTCATAGCTACTACCATGTTTAGTCTTAGTTTTAGTTTGTCTTTAGCAAGAGCCTTGGATTTTTCTTAGTTTGTTGCTTGAACTCTTTTTAGTTTTCATGTTTATCTTGTTAAAGAGAGTTTGTTGTTGCACTGAGTTGCGTCTTGTTTTGAGAAGTAGTTGATTGAGGTTGCTATTTAATTCTAGTAGTAGCTTGCCATAGTTTTGAGGTATTGATGTGAGTAATGTTTGAACTTTTGGTGTCAAGAGCTCTAGCGTATTAGTGATAGGTGTCGTATTTTGGGAAATCCGTGTGTATTTCCAAAACCTACAAAACTAGTTGAGAACTCTAGCTACTAGATGGATCACTACTCTTCTAAGGAGTCGAATATCAGAGAACACTCACGTACCATGAGTTGAGGATGCGCAAGGATAACCAAACCCCCATACACTCCTCCTCGGGGTACTTGTCTCTTTGTGAACCTCCTTATTAGATTGAGAGTTACCGATAATAAGTGCAGGATTTCTTCGGACTAATGTAAGTATTGAAAGTTGACACTTCCATCTTCCCATATTTTGCTAGCCTTTCCTGTGTCGTGCATTTCCTTCTTCTCACTCCGAGAGTTGGTGTCCACCTTCGCCGGCACATCCAAACCCTTGGCATGATACGCTCTGTCATCATAAGCCTCCTTATATCTTTCCTCAAAACAGCCACCATACCTACCTATCAAGGAATTTCCATAGCCTTTCCGAGTTATATTGCCATGCAACATCCACCTCTTCATGACTTGATCTTCATGTCATACATGTTCCTGCTACACTGGCAGAGGCATACATTGCATACATCATGATAGTTACATCTTCTTTATGTTTTGAGTACCTTGTAAAGTGTGAAAGATCTCCTTTACCTTCTTGTAAAATAGAGTGTTTCCCTTAAGTGAGGAAAGGATCCCAAAGTGGACACATTAAAAGATCCCGAAGAGGACAAATGAGAGTTAAATAGAAAGAGGCATTGAGGCCACAAAAAATACAAAAAAATAGAAAAAGAGAAAAAGAAATAAAAAGAGAGAAAGGGCAACACTACTATCCTTTTGAGATATCCACACTAGTACTTCCTCTATATCCTTGTACTCCATAGAGATGATCATTTTGCATATAGTTCCATTGGAGAGCTTCCTAGCTCGTATGTGCATCCGTTGCATGGCAATCCCTACTCCTCACATCATATCTATCATTTGGCATCTCTTGCCTATGATTGTCCTCTTTGATGTGAGCCTTTCTCATCCTTTTTGTCTTCCTCCTCCACCATATTCTCTCTTTGCCATCCTAAGTTTCAACTCTCGTGCTTACGCTCATCCATTGCAGGAGTGCTCAAAATATCGAGAAGGAGTGGATCAAATTGACTTGTACCTGGCTAGTGGTCTGGGGACGAGTCAAGATAAGATTCCAAAGAAGACTAAGTGTGAAACTTTACACTACTGGAAAAACATAATTTGCCGTCAACCTTTGGCTTTGCCGTCAACTATTTCACGGGGCTGACGGCAAAGACTCTTTGCCCACAGCCAAACAGAAAGCTGACGGCATAGAAAACCTATGTCGTTCGCTCTATCTAAGCCATCAGCCAACTGATGGCAAAGACGAATAAGACTGATGGCATAGGTCGGCTAACGGCATAGGGAACTTACCTAGCCCATGTTCGATCACTGCTTAACGGGAGCCAGCTATGCCGTCAGCCAGCTGACGGCAAAGCCTAACGTGTGGCTATGCCGTCAGCTGGCTGACGGCATAGCCTGGTAGTTATCCCCCCGTGGCACGACCTAGCCGGCCCTATCCTATCTCTCTCACCTCTCTCACCTAGCTCTCCCGACCCGCCGCCGTCGTCGACCCGCGCCCGCCCCAACTCGCCGCCGCCGCCCCGGGCCCCAACTCGCTGCCGCCGCCCCGCGCCAGCCCCGCCGCGACCACGCGTCGTGGCCCCGCAGCAGGCCCGCCCTGAGCCGCCGCCATCGCCCCGCCCCCGAGGCCTCCCCTCCCAGACCCTCCACCGTCGCCGCCCCTGGGCTGCGGTCGCTGTCCCGGCCGAGACCCTCCACCGCCGCCGCTCATCAGGCCGTCCCCTCCCTAGTAAGACAGTCGCCCTCCCCTACTCCTCTCTCTTCCTCCCCCGATCCCTAACCCGAGATCCACAGGTGACTCGCACCGTGTCTGCCCGCGCCGCCGTCCGTGAGCCGCAGAAGTTGACCGTAGGCCTGCTGTCGCCATACTCAGGTGAGAACTGACCTCCTCTATTTTTTTTATTTTTTTTGCAATTTTGAGGCTTGGAGACCACTAGTCCACAGATGTAGAATCGACCGTTTGAACAAATGAACCACTAGTCCATCATGTCTGCTAGTTGCCTTCCAATAGTTTCTTGACTATAATGAAACATAAAGAAAACAATATGGAATGCAATCAATTAATAAGAAATAGTTACATAGATGTTCCATTGCATTACCTTTGTTACTTCTGTTAAAAAATAGCATTACCTTTGTTGCATTTAGTTACAAAGTAGTGCATTAGTAGAAGCTTAATGTTACTTATAATATTTGCATCCACACTTCAAGTGACACACGCAAGACAAAAACTGAACGATCTCTACTAGAAAAACATGGCAACCAAAAAAGAATGGACAAACAGAAGAGTCACCAGGGAAACCAGTGGTAATCATAAACTATAAAAAATCTCATACATCATGTTGATCCAAATTCAAATTTATTTTGCTTAGTCATTATGTGACTTGGGGAAGCAACAGAGACAATGCCTACAAGTCTAGAAGTCTAGCAACTATGACAATGCTTAATTATGTTAGTATTAGTTTGAAAAAGAATAGTAATTTTGTTAATCATGTCATCTCCTCCCCCTCCTTTATATTGCTCTGTTCCGGCCTTCGTGCCGATGACACTATCTAGATAGGTAGTTTTAGTATTGAAATGCAAAGTCTTCACGTAACCAATATGCGTCTCCCGTTTGAAAGGGGTACGGTTATAACTATGCATGCATTTGCATATTTATAACGGTGATTCTTTTGAATTGTCCAACGTTATCCATGGACAGCCCGGGTATGTGTAGATTGGGTCATTTTCCCATGCTTTGTTCCGGATCCGATGCAGAGTTTCGACAGAGCCTCCTTGTTGTTCTCCGAGTACACATCCTCTCGGTTAGTTTCCGAGACGTGTACTAGGAGAACAACGGGGAGGTGCTGCCGAAATTTTGCGTTGGATCGGGAGCAGAGCATGGGAAAATGACCCAATCTACACATACTCGGGTGGGATTAGGACCCATCTTTACCTAGTTGCTCGTAGGTGTGCATGCCGTGCATCCCAATGTTTTAACCATGATTAAAAAATGACCATAATTAATTTGACATACTTGATGAACTGATAATTTATATTGTTCATATGTGGATACTATAGAGCTAGCTTGACAGAATGACTGATCGTGAATGGATGTACTCCGGTCACCCTAGTCAGAAAGACATGACCAATGAATGGTTGAGCAAAACCTATGAATTCCTGCAAACGAAATTTTCTAAAGGCCAGCCAAAAACATGGTGCCCCTGCACTAAGTGCAAGAATTATTCGCGACAGACAAAGGATGTAATGGGTAAACACCTGCAGATGCGTGGTTTTACTCCCGGCTATACCTTGTGAAAATTTCATGGTGAGTCGGCCCAACGTAACAGAGACGAGGTGTTGCGTCGGCGCACCGACGATTGTGGTACAGGGATTGAAGACATCGTGAATGATTTTGATGATGCTCGAAACAAGGACGAAGAGATGGAGGAATCCGCAAAGTCCTTCTATGCCATGTTGGAGTCTTCAAAACGTCCTCTTCACGAGCACACTAAGATTTCTCAGCTAGATGCCATCGCACAAGTAATGGCTCTGAAAGCGCAATTCAACATTGGAAGAGACCTATTTGACTCAATGATGACCCTATTTGGGCGGTTTCTACCCGAAGGTCATATTATGCCTTCAAACCTATATGAGTCAGACAAAATCCTTAGTGCACTCAAGATGCCATATGAGCAGATACATGCTTGTGAGAAAGGATGTGCCTTATTTAGGAAAGAGTATGCGGACGAACATATTGCCCATTTTGCAAGTCCTCCAGATATGTTGAGGTAGAAAACGGTGAAGGTGAGAAGAAACAAAGCAAAATCCCTGTGAGTGTTCTACGGTATCTGCCGATCCTACCAAGACTTCAACGACTTTACATGCTCGAAGAAACAGCAAAACAGATGACATGGCACAAACATGGAATTAGGAAAGAATTAGATGAAAACGGAGATCCGATGTTGGTACACCCTTCGGGTGGTGACGCATGGAAGGCATTTGATCGTAAACATACGGAAAAAGCTAAAGAGCCAAGGAATTGCTGAATCGCCATCGGTCTCGATGGGTTCAATCCTTTTGGTATGACGGCTACCCAATATAGTTGTTGGCCTGTGTTTGTTATTCCGCTCAATCTTCCACCATCATCCATTATGCAAAGAAAGCACATATTTCTGACGTTGATAGTTCCAGGGCCAAACTATCCGGGGAAGAATATGAGTGTGTACATGCAACCGCTGATGGATGACTTGAAAGAAGCTTGGGTGAATGGGGTCAACACATACGACGCAGCTAAGAAAGAGAACTTTCAAATGTATGTTTGGTACCAATACTCGTTGCATGATCTACCGGCATTTGCACTTTTCGTTGCCTGGTGTGTGCATGGAAGATTCCCATGCCCACAATGCAAAGCAGCTCTTAAGTTTCATTGGTTGTCGGCGGGTGGAAAGTATTCCTGCTTTGACTTGCATAGATAGTTCTTGCCTATGGACCATCCATTCAGAAAATACAAGAAGAATTTCATGAAAGGTAAAGTTGTCAAACACTCGGCAACACCTGCGTTGACGGGCACACAAATTCATGAACAGTTAAAATCTATGGAGCCTGATCCAAACCGTCCAGGGTATTTCTTGGGTTATAATGAGGAAGACGCCTGGACCCACAAGCCATGCATCTGGGATCTCCCCTACTTCGAAGACCTCTTACTACCACACAACATTGACATGGTGCACACTTGAAGAAGTTTACGAACTTCATTATTATGGTGAAAATCCTCCAAATGTTGTTGTGTTCAAATGTCATTGGTTTGATCCTACTAAGACAAGACGGACTCATGAACATGTTGGGCTAGTCGAAATCTGACAAGACAGGAAGTTAAGCGGTGATGATGTCTTTATTGTGGCTCAACAGGCCACCCAAGTTTTTTATCTGCCATACAGTCGTCAAAGTGTTAAGACCACCTCCACCATCTTAGACCACCTCCACCAAACGAAGAGGATTATGAACCTCAAATTGACCCAATAACATATGATGGAGAATTCTTCCAAGAATCACGTGGTGTGAGACGTCGTCTCCGGAACTGCTCTACGTCCACCCTGAACACGGAGGAACAAGAATCACGTGATGATGAGGAAGAAGTGGAAGTAGAAGAGGTTACCAATCCAGATGAGCTATCAATGCTTGATCGGTTACAAAAAGGCCTTCCACATGATGTCCCTGAACCCGATGACGATGTCATTCATGACGACACGTGTGATACTGATGATGATTATGCTTTAGTTGACCATGGAGAAGAGACAGATGATCCCGACTATTAGTACTTTGTATGCATCCAAACATTGTTGTTTAATTATTTAATTAATTGTTTAATTATTCATGTATTTATTATTGTTCATTTAATTTTTGTCTTTGAATTTGTACTAAGTATTTAACTATGTATTGTTGCAGGTGGTGAGACATGGCAGGCGGGGATAAGTTGAGGATAGCACCTGGGCAGCTACGGAGACAGTTGTTGCAGAGCTTTACCGAGGAGCCCCGTGGGAGAGGCGGAGGAAAGAAGAGAGGCAGAGGACGTGGTCGCGGGAGAGGGAGGCTGCCTAATAGGAGCCAGTCGCCACCACCCTCAGCTACTTCAGTCTCAGCCACTTCACCCCTGCAGACAAGGGTGTCACCGGTGCGGGATCCTCCCGTCTAGGAGCGGACACCGATGCAGGATCCTCCCGTCCAGGAGCCGACACCCTCACACGAGGAGTGGGGGAGTTGGGGGGCTGGGGCGGATGTGGAGGCTGAGGTTGAGGTGGAGGATGAGGGGGCTGAGGCGGAGGATGAGAGGGCTGAGGCGGAGGATGAGGGCCCGTCTGCCAGCAAGTCGGTCTACCAACGTGGTATGACACGAGTTCCAGACCGATTGGAGTTGCAGCACAGGGCGTTGATTTCACCAGATGGCGAGAAGTAAGTTGATGTCTATTGTGTACCTTATATCATTATTTTCCACCAAGTAGCTAATGTCTTTGCCTTCTCATTATGCAGGGGGGTGGAATTACCCGGAGAATACCCGGAATCCAAACTGCCTCCTTGGTGCTTTGCTTAGGGAGCACTTTCCCGGGATAGTGCAGTTGCCCGGGGAGGGTATGGTTCCTGAGCCAGGACTCAAGTGGGAGCACTACCAAGCCGCGCTGCTCCCGGAAAACACTCACGTGAACGGTGTTGTTTGCGCGAGCGTGTCCGACAAGGTGTTGGCTGATTTTTGGGTAACTATTATTTTACCCAATAAAAAGTATACAATATCCAATGTTATATCTTGTTATTTCCTATTCATCTGTGCATATATATGGAATAATTGCAGAGTTACCATAGGGTCGAGGAGGGGACGGAGGAGGCGGCCAAGAAGAACCTCGAGAAAGAGTGCAAGAGATTATTGAATAACACGAGGCATGAGATGCGTGTTCAGGCCGTTCGAGATTGGTACGCCAAGCAAAACGAGCCGAAGACGAAGGCTGAATGTCAAAAGATTTTCCCTGATAAGACCGAGTACATGGAGGTACGTAGATTCCTTAGTTACATTCTTTATTTGTTTTGTTAGGGCTAGTTACAATACTTAGTTTCATTCATAGGTGCCCCCGAGATGGTTGGCCGATAAGATGGATTGTTGGGAGATGATAGTGGACAAGTGGTGCACAGAGGCTTGGTTGACCACCCACAATGTGGCCAAGGAGCGTCGTGCCCAATTGGTTGGTGTGGCACACCACCAAGGAAATGCCAACATCAAGCAATATGCCAAAAAATGGGTATGTGTGCCTTGTTTTCTTTCATCATTAATTCATTTGTGCATGATTTTTGTTGTACTAACTCTTTGCCTTTTCTTGTAGGCCAAACACCATAACCAGCCCGAGCCTCAGGGATACACCGCGTTTGGCATGGCCCATAAGGGCTCGTACAAGACGGGAACACCATATTCTGAGGGGGACGGGCCGTCGGCGTACACAAGCCTGTCCGCCTACAACAAGATGACGTCTTATTCTGAGGTTGTCAAACAACTGCGCGGCCCTGACTTTGACCCGAGCCTGAATCCTATGGATGCGGAGGCGTTGATGATCTCTGGTGGCGGTAAGAGTCATGGCACGGTGGCCATGTGTGATGGCTTCGTCCCTATCACTGAAACTCTATCTCAGATCAAGGCGAGGCAAACGAGCTCGGCTCCTGTAATACGGCAACGCGCGAGGCCAGTTGATCTTGCCATCGAGGTTAGTTTTCCTTCATTATTTATTTAGTTCATTTGACCCTGGATGGATGATGATGAGAAGTGGTTGCAGGCCGCACTTGAGAAGGAGAGGGAGGCCACCAGACTCTTGTTGGAGGAGAGGGACCGGAATACACAGAGGCTGCTGGAGGAGGAGAGGGCACGCAATAATGCCCATGCGAAGGTCATGCACGACTTCGTTGCGGTAAGTCAGTTGTGTGAGAAGCAAGGCTATGTGTGAGAAGCAACAAGACTATTTCTTTGACTTCTTGAAAACTAATTTGCAGGCTATGTGTGAGAAGCAAGGTTTGCCACCCCCTCCGCCGATGCCTTCTCCGGTGGGAACGGTGAGTTCCCTTTCAATGACCAACCTTGCACGGTCTTATATCATTGTATGTTGCCATGCTAACCACATATTTCAACTCTTTCCTTGTTGTAGCATCATTCCAGAGTCGCATCCCACAATCCCTCTCCCGGTGAGAGCCCTACCAACCCGGCGACCAACCGAGATGGTGCTTCTCCTCCGTGACTTGGCATTTGGTAAGTTATTCCTCTCCTTCTTATTCTTATTTTTTAGCTCAAATTAGACTATGCCATGCTTTAGTTAGCTTAGTAAATTCTAGTTAGGCAAAAAATTGCATAATTAGCTTAATTACATAAAAAATTACATAATTAGCTTACTTACCTCAAAAATGACATAGACTTTGCTTATTTGGTACAAACATGACATAATTACTGGATAACACCAAAAATAGCATAATTAGTTGATATTAGAGCTCAAAAATGACATAATTACTTTAGAAAGTTTCAAAAGAAACCAGAAGAGAAGAACAAAGAAGAGATGAAGAAATAAGAGAAGAAGAAAGAGGATAAAAAGATAGATTCAGAAGAAACAAATCCTCTTATTCTTCCTTTTTCTCTTCTTTCTTTTTCTCCATCTTCTTCTTCTTCTTCTTGTTCTTCTTCTTCTTCTTCTTCTAATTGCTTATCGCTAAATTCTTTCTTCTTCTCATTATGCAGATTTTGATAAAGCAGCATGGCACATGGATGGATGCTCCAGGGACTCTACTTGTAGTCTTAGATGCTTTGTAATGCACTTTGTAATGCACTTGTACTTGCGGATGCACTTGTGATTCTTTGTGATGCTTTGTGATGCACTTTGTGATGCCATCTTGTTGTTTGCACTTTAATTACTTTGTGATGCACTTGTGATGCACTTGTGATGCACTTGTGATGCACTTGTGGTGCTGTTTAGGGCCTGGCAAAAATATATATTGTGTTATTTATATTGTTGTTTGAAAATGAAGGGAATTAACATAAATTAAATAAAAAAAACAGAGAGGGCCTTTGCCGTCAGCTTACTGACGGCAAAGCCTTTGTCGTCGGTGGGCTGACGGCAAAGAAGGACACGTGGCAGCAGCCTGTTCAATCTGGCAACTCTGGGACGACCAAATGTCCTAGGTTATCAGCTTTGCCGTAAGCTGGCCCGTGGCTGACGGCAAAGAGGGGACCCATGTGGCAGTGGTTGCAGCTTCCCTGGCAAGTATGGCCCACCAGCAGCAGCAACCGTTGCCGTCAGCTATGGGCCAGCTGACGGCAAAGACTGCCATTAACCCTCTAACGGGGCTGGGCTTACGACGTTGCCGTCAAGGCTATACGCCGTCAGCCTTGGCCCCCTAGCTGACGGGAAAGGCTTTGCCGTCGGTCGAATTCCAGCTGACGGCAAAGAACCTGTTTGCCGATAAAATCTTGGCCAGTCTCTTTGCCGACAGCAAACTAACGGCAAAGCCTTTGCCTTCAGTTAAAGTGGCCTTTGCCATCAGCTATGGCTGACAACAAACCAGCCGATTCCAGTAGTGTTAGTAGATTGAGTTCTCAACACAAAAATATTTTTTCTCGTATTCCCTACCCCCCTTCTTGCACGCAAACACCATTTGGAGACATTCGAGTCACGGACAGCGAGAGCTCTTGCACCTAATGTTCTTTTGTTACTTGTTTCAATGCTAATATAGACTCTTGCATGTTATGACTTGATTTGAATCTCTAACCTTGATTACTTTACTTTCCAAAGTTCTTTTATGGTTGCTAGCATGTCACCACAGAAATTATGTTGTTATCATTTACCTACTCGAGGACGAGCAGGAATTAAGCTTGGGGATGTTGATACGTCCAAAACGTATCTATAATTTCTGCTTGCTCCATGCATGTTTTGTGTGATATTGATATGATCTAGATACACTTTCATACACTTTTGATCATATTTGGACTAACCTATTAACTCAGTGCACCCCAGTGCCAGTTCCTGTTTTCTGCCGTTTTTCTATTTCAGTTTTCCCCCATATAAAAAGTGCCAGACAAATTCCGGGAAAAATACAGGAAAAATCAGCGTATAGGAAGCTTCGAGAAGAGCCCGGGAGGGGCCAGAGGGGAGCCAGGGGGCCCAGGCGGCCACCCGGCGCGGCCCCACCCCTGGCCGCGCCAGGGGGGCGCCTGGGGCCCCTGGTCCACTTCTGGCTGCCCCCTTCGCCTATTTATCCCCCGTCATGGGAAAACTCCAGAAGAAGAACCCTATTCCGCGAACTCGCCTCTGTTCCGCCGCCGCCGCGCTTCCAAGATCGGGAGCACCAGAAGACCACTTCCCGGCACCCTACCGGAGGGAGGATTGACCTCCGGGAGTCTCCTCTCCACCATGGATGCTCCCCGGATGTCTCGTGAGTAGTTTTCCTTGGACCATGGGTCCGTGATCAGTAGCTATGTGATGTTCTCCTCCCCTCTTTGATCTTCATTGTTTAGACCTCGTGAGCTGCCCTACATGATCGAGGAACCTTTGTAATATTTCTGCTATTACTATGTTGAGTTTGATAGGATGTGATGGATTATGAGATTATGTTCAGATTGTGATAGAGTAATATATTTGGTTTTTATCTCTTATATTTTTGTTCCTAAGTAATTCTTGCATGTTCTCCGTTGTTATTTATTGCTTTGGCCAAGTAGTAGGTAGTGACTCCAAGAGGGAACGTTGTGCTAGATTGTGGGTTCATGCCTCCCCGATGACATGCTTGAGTGACAGAAACATGAGTCTAGGGGATGTGCTGTTGCCACAAGGTTGAAAACAACGGTGCTTGTAACCGCGGTTACAAGGATTGTTTACTTTACGCAGAGTTCTTTTTAATGCAGTTGTCTGTTGCTTTGGGTTTACACTTTGGGTGGGGCTCGCAAATTAATACCAGCGAGATGTTCTGGATAGATATCTCAAGGCGGATGATTAGTAGTAGATGCTGATGGATTTCGGTCTACTTATTTTGGCGTACTGCCCAAGCTTTTGAACCTCTTCCTTTCTTTTGCAGCATAGTTAGCATTGCGGTGCGTTCATAATCCTGTCAATTGCCTTTCTGTAATTTATTTACCTCGCATAGCAATTTTATCGTCTTTTGGGAGAGAGACATCACTAGCGAACATCACGTATCCTGGTCCATATCCTTATCACTGTTTCCACGCTACATTTACTTTTCTGCTTTTTTTTGCTATCATTATCCCGTCCGTTTATCCTTTGTAAACAACAAGACCGGAGAGATTGACAACCTCTCTGAACTTCGTTGGGAACAAAGTTATCTGTGTCTGTGTGCAGGTCCGCATCAGTTGCGCCGCTGACACCTACTTATCATCTCTGGAATCCTGCTGGAGACAAACCTTGGTATCTTCACCGAGGGAAAACTGCTGCTGCACTACATCTCAACCTTCCACTTGGGGTAACCAACGAAGGGGCGAGAAGCCATCATGTTGTAACAGTACAATCTCATTCCGACCGTTGGTTTGCAGATTATGCTAATTTTATCGTTGTAAAGTTTTTGCCTCCAGGTTTTACATTTCAGCAGAGGAAGAAATTCTTCACGGATTTGAGGCACTACTTTTGGGATGATCCACATCTTTACAAAGAAGGTGCGGACGGGATCGTAAGAAGGTGTATACGGGAGAACGAGCAGCAGGACATTCTTCGACAATGTCACGATAGTCCCTATGGAGGACATCATGCCGGTGAAAGGTCCGCACATAAAGTTTTACAATCAGGTTTTTATTGGCCTACTATTTTTAAGGACGCCCGAAGGTACGTTCTATCTTGTGATAAGTGTCAGAGAGTTGGTAACATTAGCAGGAGAAATGAGATGCCTATGAATTACTCACTAGTGATCAAACCTTTGGATTGCTGGGGTTTTGATTTTATGGGTCCTTTTCCTCCTTCACACAAGTACACACACATTTTAGTTGCTGTTGATTATGTAACCAAGTGGGTTGAAGCAATCCCCACTGAGAGTGCTGAACACAAGACATCTTTGAAAATGCTCAAGGATGTAATTTTTCCTAGGTTTGGAGTACCAAGGTACCTCATGACAGATGGAGGGTCACACTTCACGCATGGAGCTTTTAGGAAAGCTCTAGCCAAGTACGATGCCAATCATAGGATTGCATCACCGTACCACCCTCAAACTAGTGGGAAAGTTGAGCTCACCAATAGGGAGATCAAGTTGATCTTAAAGAAGACAGTAAAAAGTTCTAGAAAGGACTGGTCAAATAAGTTAGGAGATGCTTTGTAGGCATACAGAACTGCTTAGAAAAACCTCATGGGCATGTCTTCGTATAAAATGGTCTATAGCAAGGCTTGCCATTTACCATTAGAGTTAGAGCACAAAGATTTTTGGGATGTCAGAGAGCTAAATGCTGACCCAAAGTTACCTGGTGAAAAGCGTCTCATGAACTTGAGTTCTCTAGATGAGTGGAGGAGTGAAGCTTACGAGAGCGCTAAATGTTCAAGGAAAAGGTAAAGAAGTGGCACAATAAAATAATTCTGAAACGTTAATTTAATGTTGGTGATAAAGTTTTGTTGTTTAGATCTCGTTTCAGGTTTTCTCCAGGTAAACTACTTTACAGATGGGAAGGACCTTTTCATATCGAAGAAGTATATCGGTCTGGTGCAATCAAGATCAATAATTTCGAAGGCACCAAACCTCAAGTTGTGAATGGACAAAGACTCAAACATTACACAGCAGGTGATCCTATCAATGTGGATGTGAACATGATATATACAAGAACTCATGAAGAACATGTTGCAGCCCAGTTTCAGACAACGGCAGGAGCAGAATAAGAAAAGGTATGTATTACGGTAAGGAAACATCGCGAACGTCAATAAAAGTTTTCTTTTCAAAGTTTTTGCAAAATTAGGAAAATTCCAAGCCCGAGTAGAGCCGGAGAGGAGCTCCAGGGGGTTCAGGAGGCCTCCTGGCGCGGCCCCCCACCTGGCCGCGCCAGGCACCCTCCTGGGTGCCCTGGACTCTGACTCCGACTCCACCTAGGCTTGAAACCTTCCTTATTTTGCAGAAATTTTTGCTATATATTTTCCCGGATAGTCCCGGCACCGTATCTCGTGATTTTGTGTGTTTTCTTTCTCGGTCTGTTTCTGCCAGGAAAACTTTCAGCAGATCTAGGTGCCATAGCTACCCCAAGTTCCCCCAAGGACAAGTTCGTCGTCAACGTCATCAATCCTTACCTCGCAGAGGTGAGGAAGCACCGCCAGGTCCTTCATGTGGAGGACGGTGTTCTCCAAAAGGAAGATCTGAAGGGACCAGCCAAGAAGGGGAGCACCAAGGAGCGGCTGAAGGAGATGGAACATGAGGTCTTCAAGTTCAAGAAGATGGTGGAGCGTGGTGTTGAAGCTAACTTCGACATCATGAACGAGATTGAGGCTTCCCACAAGAAGGAGATGAAGGAGGTGTGGTCAAGTTTGGCCGCACTAGAAGAAAAAGTTTATGGGCTCCAAGCACAGATCTATGATCTGCAGAACCAGAACTGTGAGTATGAACTAAAGTTTCTGCGCATGGGTTTAGGTGCTGAGTGCAGGATCTTGGAGACGGGAATGTCCTTCGAGACTGGAGAACAGCTGCCATGGAAGCGCTTCGCCAAGGAGTACGTGACTGACAAGAACAAGGATGAGGAGTAAATCTCCTCGGGTAATGGCATCCCCTTAGCTTGTTCCAAGCTTGGGGGAGTTCCGGGTATCTTTATCTCTATCTTTGTCTTTAGGAGTCAAGTAGAGTCGTATCATGTCTAGGGAAGTTACTTTATGAAATAGGTGTTTCTTTGAGGTCTATCACTCCTTTTGTGGAGAGCTTTGTATCCATGAGTGTGGGTCGTCTATGAAGGAATATTAATGAGAAGTCTATTGGTTTCTTCGCTGCACTCGGTATTCTCTTCACGGAATCGACATTATGAGCTGATTCTTATGGGGAATATTGACCTTATATCAGGTATGGCTTCGAAAACTTTATTTAAATATTGGCAAGTATAGCTTTGGTCATAACAACAAGCATGTTTTTCTCAAAGTAGCGTCATAGCCAAAACCTTTGTGTTATTATGCTTGAAGTGTTATGTTGACAAGGAAGACAACTTGATGTTTCATGCTAGTTTTAATGTTTATGCTTTGTATTGCTTGCATATAAGTTGTCATCAATTTTCTGGTCTCTCAAAGCCTTGCTAGCCAAAACTCTGTACTAAGCGGAATTCTGCTTGTACTTCCATACCCTGAAACCAACATCTTCCACTTGAGTCCACCATACCTTCCTATTTGTGGTATTCCACTACCACTCCTAAAGTATATAATTTATGTGCTATCTCTAGATGTTCAAAATCTTCTGTTTTGTGCCACTGATTCAGCTCATGAGGAAGTGGTGGGTAACCCATGATCTTCTTAATTTGGACAAGTTTTACCTTGGGATTGCATGCCTAATCTGCAAACCCCTAATACGAGAAGGGACTGGCATGAGTGCCTAGATCGTAAAAGATAAATACTAACACACAAGTTCCTTCACTCATTTATGAGTGATAAACAAAGGAATTTAAGGGGATGTGATCGTCCCCACATGGGAGCCGTTCCTCGAAACTTGTCCAAATAATGAAGTGAGTGAGTTATCTATCAGCAGTCGTTGACGGATCATGCACCTCCCAAAGGCCAGTTTTTATTCTGTTTGATCTAGAGATGGCACATGAGTTTTCCCTGCTTACCCTTTTGCACGGGATTTATCCTTTATTTTGTGCTAAGTCAGTCCTTCCTACTTCCTTCTTTCTTGAGAGAGAACAGACACTTGATGTTAATAAATATTCTTGCATACAAAGCTGCATTGAAAGTTAGCATGTTACATCTTTGTTGACATTATGTTTTGATAAGTAAGTTGTTTGCAAAAGCTTATGCTTAGTAAAACATCTTCCTTTGTGTTAACATGTGCACTTCTTGACTGATAACATGTTCTTTCCAAAGCTTCAACTGGTTCCATTATAAGTGAAAGAGCAAAAGTAAAAGTTATTAGTTGTTCCTTGACCAAGGCTATGTTTAGCATGATTTGATGAGTTTTCCAGGTCCTACTTTGTTATAATTGTTACTCCCTCCGATCCATATTAATTGACGCACACTTAGTACAACTCTAGTACAAAGTTGTATTAAGTGTGTGTCAATTAATTTGGATCGGAGGGAGTACTACTTTCTCATAAGGACCTTATGAGTTGAGGTTGCTGTTGAGGATGCTTCAGTTTGGTGAGAAATCTTGATGCTTCTTGTCCGCATTCTTTTATCGACACTTCACTCTCTAAACTTGTGGACATGTTTACCGAGCTCAGCTATCCCTTGGGGACAAGCGAGGTCTAAGCTTGGGGGAGTTGATACGTCCAAAATGCATCACTATTTTATATTGTAATTTCATCCTATTCATTGATATATTCCACTTTAATGTATTGTTCTTATGTTGTTTTGGCTTGTTTTACACAGTTTACAACTTTCCGGTGCCGAAGCAGCAGAACCAGAATTCAGCGGTGAAAATTGGACACCAAGTTGCTGAATTAAATCAAGTCCAAATGAGATGAAAATTTACGGGGAGTGTTTTTATGAAGATTGAATGGGGATCACTGAGGATGGAGGTGAGGGGACCCACCAGGCAGCCAGAAGGGTGCCTGGCGCGGCCCCCCTCCTGGACGCGCCAGGTACCCTCCTGGATGCCTGGTGGCCCCCCTCGGTGCCCCCTCGCCTATAAGACCCCCCTGGGGTAGAAACCCTAAGAAGAGAAGAGTTTCCGTGTTTCGCCGCCGCCATGGGGCGGAAACCTACAGAGGAGAAAATCCATCTCCGGTGGGCAGATTCCGCCGGGGAGATCACCTCCCGGAAGGGGAGATCGTCGCCATCATCATCATCATCGTCACGGGCATCATCGAGCTCATCATCAACATCATCCCCAACATAAGCACCATCTCCATCTCCATCCCATCTCATCTCACAATTGCAACTTTTGTTGTAATCCGTACTATCTATCCTCTCTACTCTGTTGGTGTTGATTACTACTTTGTGGTGAATGCTATTGAGTTTTTTTGGAGACATATCATTGTGTCCCGATTGTTTGCCACCCATCTATCACCTCTGATCATGATCTCTTTTATGTCTTGTGAGTAGTTACTTTAGTTCTTGAGAACATGGGAGAAGTCTAGTTGTTAGTAGTCATATGATGTTGAAGTGTTATTGTTGTTTGATACTTAAGTTGTGTTGTTATTTCTCTAGTGGTGTTATGTGATTCGAACACTTAACACTTAACCTCTCATGGTCCTAGAGGAATACATTGTGCACAAAGGATGCTTATGGTGGGTCGCCGGAGTGACAAAAACCTAAACCCCAGTTCGCACACTTTTGCACAAGGGAGTTATGGATCCTTGATCGTACTGATGTGGTTAGGCTTATTCCTTAATTACTACCTTGTATTTGCGGATGATTGTAAGGTGTGTAATCATAAGAGTACACTTATCTTAGTCTAGAAGGTGTAATAGCATTGATCCACCCACCAACACTTATCAACACAATACATATTACTTAGCGGAGTATGGTGAAAGTAACTTGGCTATCTCTCCCATGTGTTCTCGAGAACGCTTTAGCTTTTATAAGTTTAATTCCTAGCCTTATCCTTGTGAAAGGATTGGGCCACTTTCTACTCCTCAGTTACCCTGTTTACTTTGCTTGTCTTTTACTTTTCTGTTGCTTAAACCAAAAACCCCTAAATATTTACCTTTGAGTGTGTGCAGCCTTTCCTTATCCAGTGCCACTTATCAACACCTTCCGCTCCTCGTTGGGTTCGACACTCTTATTTATCGAAAAGCTACAATTGATCCCCTAGACTTGTGGGTCATCAAGAATCGTTTATTGGCGCGGTTAACAGGGGAGGCAATCCCACTAAACCTATTAACTTCACCGCCATCAGCCGCTGATCCACCTCCAGATATGTGCGGCCACACTGGGCCACACAGCCTGCACACTCGATCCCACTCGTCCCCGCCGCCCATATAAGTCACGGCGGGACGCCTTGGAACCACCTCCTCCACTTTATCTTCCTCCTCTCCCTTGCTCTCTTCTTCGCATCGCCGCGACCTCGCTGCTCCGGCAATAGCCGTTCTGCGCGCTCGTGCCGCCACCGCATCGCGCCAGATTTCCTCCGCCATCTTCTTGCGCGCTCCGCCGCCGCCGTGCCCTTGCTTCTTAGCATTCGTCGCTGCCGTATCCCTCTCCTTCTCTTTGGTTTTTATCACCGCCGCCCTGGGGGATGCCATGGCCACCGCCGCTGACGAGAAATCCGCCGCCAGCCGTGGCCGATGGAAGGGCTCCACGGTCAATGACAACGAGATCTGCCAGCTCATCCACTCGCGCAAGATGCCGGCAGACATACAATGGAGTGCTGCCGGCGAGGAGATTGTGTCAGAGCCGCGCATCGGCGAGCACGTGGTCTTCGTGTCTCACTTCAAGCGCGACTTCTAACTTCCGGTGAGCACCTTCTTACGGGATTTCCTCGACTTCCACAACCTCCAGCCGCACCATCTCGTCGCCAATTTTATCATGACGATGTCGGGCTACGTCACTCTCTGCGCGGGTTACCTCAGTATCCAGCCGAGCATCGGGCTGTGGAAACGCCTTTACCACATCCGAGGTCACATGGCTCGGACCGGAAACCTCCTGCCGAATCCTGAGGGGGGAAGACAAGCCACCGATCCATGAGTCTGCTATGACCGACAGCAGTGGTTTCATCCTCTACTCCAGCAAGAAGGGATACGAATCACCCGCCATCATCCAGTACAGCAAAGAGCGGCAGACTTCCTTCTTCTACGTCCGATCTCCCGACGACGGCCCGGACCTCATCAACTTGCCCGAATTCCAGCTCGCCCCACCGACTGATAAGTACCAGTGGACGACCAAGCTCGGAGTCGGCGACTACGACATCGACGCCCAGGTAGATCGGATCGCTCAACTGGAGAAGGAAGGCCTAAAGGCCTATGATCTTGTGGCCACATGGCTTCAGGTCCGAGTGCTCCCGCTCCAACGCCGAGTGCATCGGATCTGAGATATGGCGACTTGGAGGGATCCCACTCAGATCTGCCCTAAAATACTTAGGAGCAAAGAGCAGCTCTTCCGGGTGAAAGCACTTACCAGCACCCCGATGCCAGACCCCTTCAAGTTCGGCCCGCGCTTCCTTCACCGCGGGCGCAAACCTCCGGAGGTATGCTCCGACTGCTTCTTATTTTTGTCCATTGCTCGACTACTCGCTTAACTTTCTGATGTCTTTTGTCTTTCCTTCCAGCTCTTTATTGCGTCCGGCGTGATGCAAGACGGCCAGGTTGCCGGTTACCTAACCCGTTGGGTAATAATCTGTCCTTCCAACTTGGCCTTTACATTCTTCTCCCCTCTATGTTGCTTATCTCCTCCTTCTTCCCAGGACTCCTGTCGAGCTGGAAGACATCGACCGCGAGATTCCCGCAGTCACCGGCCCGATTGCCTCTGCCACCTCCGTCCATGCCGAGGTCTCCCGAAAACGGCCGCCGGTTGTTCCTCACTCGTCAAAGGAGGCTGAGCGCAAAGACAAGAAAGCCCGTGCCGACCTTGCCAAGCCTACGAGAAAGCCTCTGTCCAAGGTCTCTGCGGCCCCCAAGGACGTCGTCCATCTAGAGGCCCTCGGCGCCGAGGGGGCGCAACCGGATCCTCCGATTGTTCCATCCCCGCCAAGGTCCTCCGATCGGATCCACCGTGTCGTCTCCACGACCACCCCGCCGATCGTGACAGTTTCTCTTCCTCCTTGTACTACTCCGACTCCCAGCGTTACCGCTCCTCCGGTGACTTCTGCACCGCCCTCGTCCATTGCCATCTCCACGGCTCTGATTCCTCAGCTGACGTCGGCGACGACATCGTCCTCTGCTCCAAAACCGCAGCTGCACTCGGAGGAGCAATTCCGAGTGGAATATTCTCGCACCGGGTAGGCTGGCCTTGAGCCCGACTCCTCATACCGCTATCCTATGGCCTCTCATGGCCCTGTGACTTCGGCCTACACCCGCGTGAAGGAATTCTCCACCGGTATCCTTCAGGAGCTTGAACTCATCGACCGCAATCACGTTGTAAGTTTCTTGCTCTAGTGGGGGCGCGTAAGCGCACCCATTGGGTGTTGTCCACGAGATTCGAGCCGATTTCTTGCAATGAGCTCAGATCTTCTTCGGATTCTTATTTTCTTGTGCAGTTCTCAGATCGGTGAATCTGTCCTCAGATGGGTGCGCGCAAGCGCACCCACTGGTTGTAGTCCCCGAGATTCGGGCCGATTGCTTGTAATCAGCTCGGATCTTCTCTTGATTTCTGCTTTTTTCTGTGACTAACTTCTCCTTTTATTCAGGTGGTCTCTGAGGGAAGATGCAAGGTCTTCGAGAACTTGCTTGAATCCTATTCTGCCAGCTTGCGACTTCTCGCCTCTTCTCAGCTCCAGGTGAATCAACAGACAACCAAGGTTGCCGAATTGACAGGTAACATCGCCGACCACACCATGATTGGTTTTGTCGTTTGATTCTGACTTTTCCTTTAACACAATTTTGCAGCTGCTGCTGCATCCTTGCCGACTGTCACCGCTCTTCAGGCCCGGGTAGCCGAGCTGGTGGATCAGCTCGACCGTCAGGGCCCTAAACTTGCTACCGCTCGGCAGGAGCTTGAAAGACTGCGCACTTTCGAGGCCGATCTATCTCGATCTGCCGAGAAGTTGCGGGGAGAGATCGCCGCTCTGACCGCCAGTAACAAGGCCGAGCTGGAGCAGGTGATCTCGGCCCAACCTGCAGCCGGATATGCACTGCGCGCAGAGCGCGACACTGCGGTGACTGCCAGGGGTGTTATACAAGAAGAACGAGATGATGTTGTGGCCAAACTGGAGGCCATGACACTGCGCCACAAAGACGAGCTAACTAAGGCCCGACGCGTGGCCAGAGTTAATCTCGAGGGAATGCGCGAGATGGATTCCCTCCTTTCTGGTGAGCTACCCTGTTCGCCGTGACTTTCTTTCCGATTGCTCTTCTTCTCTTCTGAATCTTCTTAAGTCGATCTACTGACCCAGAGCACTGGCCCGCCTCTGAGTCCGCTGCCGAGAAGGCGGTTGCTGAAGAATGGCGAGTCCGAGCAGCAGAGGGCTGCCCGGGGAGGACTGACGACGATGGATGGAGTCCCCGGTAATTCATCCTTGCTACCGAAGCTCGTATTCCCGTGATTCACGGAAGCGTCGTTGCATTCAAACTAGGTGTCCAAAAACGTTCCGAGCTGCTTTGGAAACCTTCCGAGCTGAAACACACACCCAAGCGCATGTGCCATTGTGGCACCCCGGCTCAGAGGACCGGAACGCCCCGTGCACCAGCCCAGAGATCAAGTCTTCTGGAGCACGGCACTGATTGATATAGAACAGAACAGCTTTCTATTACTAAAGATAGGGGTACACAAGGTCTATTACAACGCTAGCGGGGACACAGGTTGCTCCTCAGGCTAGCCTCGGCTCTACACCAACCAGCACCATAACTCTAGCGGCGGAATAATGACAGCAGCGGAACAATAACGGCGACGATGAACTCCAATCCACAGGGACACTGGCTGGGACACCTCCTAGCTCGCAAACACCGGGAACGTCTTCCTACGCATCCAAGGCATGGCCTGCAAATCTGGCATAACACGCCAGGTCAGTACATTGAATGTACTTGCAAGCTCACAACAACCATGCAACAATGCAAAACAATAACATGGCAACAGGTTCAAGTATATTAGTGGATTAAACAGGTGAGCAACAATATCATGCAAGCAGATAATCATCAAGCATATTAACAGCATTAAGACTAATGCACACACAACGGACCCCACATGATCGTCGCACGATCACGTGACTTACCTCGGAGTCCTTATAGAATCAAGCACCGGGTCACTTCGTGACCAATCACTTCCACGGGTTGTCGCGTGACCGAACGGGTCATCGCACGACCATCCAACGGGTTAGGTGTCCTCCTTTACCACCCAACCAATCCACTCATCGTATGACCATCCACTTACCACAAACTTGCCACCGTCTCAAGTTGATCATATGGTGTGACCTAGTACGAACTGTGTCCCATGACCGAGGACGCGGCTATTCGAATAGATTTTGACTCTGCAGAGTTTGTGCATGTTACCCACACTATGGAGTTCCTCCTCCATCCAGCACCCCGGTACTTGTCCCACAGGATCCTTGGAACTCGCACCGCAGGAGTGGACTAGGACATCTCCAACGAGACCGATATACCGAGTGTCCCTCTTACCGTATCACCGAAATTCCGTCTTGGGTAGCCATGTGGTTAGGTGTCCACATTACCACTAGAACCACCTGTGGTTAGGTGTCCTTCGTTACCACCAGAACCACTAAACTTTGCCCAATACTGGACCGCGCGCATAACAACTCTGGCTGTCAGGACTACCGCCGCCTGCCTGATAGGGCAGCACGAGCACGTAGCCCCCCCTACTTGGTGATACAAATAAGAGAACCCACCGGCAGACCGAATCAAGGCCTGCCCATACAAGCAAATGTGGCTGCACGGATAAGTCCGGTTCGGTGGCACCTGATCAACTTGTCATGAAGCATATCTCCAACAGCGAACACAAGCATCAGGTGCAACATGTGTATCAGATCATAACAATGCATAGCATATTAACATGACAGTTTCAGATATGATCAAACACATTTTAGATGGTGAACTTATCCGTGTTACAAAGATTAAGTTATTTAACATGGCAACATTTTGAATGCGGTTAAGCATAACTTAGGCATAGCATGAACTAGCATAGAGATAACATGATCAACTTGACATGGTGTTGTTGTGGTTACGATGGTGCAGAGTATAACATGGCAATGACATGATTAAAACATAGTATGAATGTAACATGGAAAAACATAGCAATAGCATATTCAAATATAGCATGGCAGTATAACATCAATCATAGCATGGCAACATGATCATGGTCATTAATATAGCATATCATCGAAAAGCAAGTTTTAAAGCACGTCAAAGCTTTGCAAAGGTGCAACGGGTATTGTGGCTTGCCTTTCACTAGAGGAGTGTGAAATACTCCCGGATCTCCGACACAAGCAAAACCCTGCAAAAATATTTCAAATAAAGCAATGGGCAAAAGGTCAAACGCCATCTTTTGTTTGACCAGAAAATAGCAGCATAAAAACATGGCATGAAACCTATGCCAAACTAAAGAGGAGGTCGACACTAAAACAATGCAAAAAGAATCAACCCGTTTGGACTTACTGTTGCGGAGATATTCGCGAAACGGTATCGGGGGCTGATTTTGGGAGAAATGCGCTTTCTAAGCAGTGAAAGCGCACTTTGGGTTACTCGAAGGAAAAAGACGCTTTCGCCGACTGGAAGCGCACTTTTGGCCAAAAGGGACAGGAATGCGTTTCCCCAAGGGGAAAACGTATTTTCATGAGAGTGCGTGACCACTCAAAGAAAACGGCCAGGGGCCTGACGTGCGGGGCCCGCCGGGCAGTCTCCTTTCCTCTGCTTCTCTTCTACCTCCCGACAGGAGACAGGGGAGGCCACGGCGGTGGTCCATGCCGGCGAGGGGAGGCGCGGTGGCCAGCCCGCGGCCAACCGGTTCCCACCTGGTCGACGACGGCTCTGATCCCGCTCGTTCCCGCGAGCCGGGGCGGCCAAGGCGGGCGTGGCCGCGGCCGCGGCGGGCGGTGGCCATGGCGCCCGAGGGAAGCACCGCGAGGCCACGGGGAGGCTTCAAGGGGTAGGGAGGGGGAGCGGTGGTGGCTAGGAGGGGCTTCATGATGGGTCAGGGAAGGATGCAGTGCCCCGACTATCTCGAATTTGGGCCGGAAGCAGCCGGTGGACATGGAGATAGTGGACGCAAGGGGGAAGCTCCGGCGACGAATTTGTGGAGGGGGTCTCGGCTAGGAGGGATGGAGGAGCTGCTGGTGTGCTCAGAGAGGGCCTCGGGCACCTCTATTTATAGCCATGGCGGGGCGAGCGAATCAGGACGGCCGCGGTGGCGTCCTTATCATCACACTGGTGCTCGAGAGGGACTAGACGGCCGGCGTGGAGCACATGGGAGGTGGGAAAGCCGTGCTGCGCGGAGTGACAACAAGAAGACGACGATGGTGCTCTGTAGCACGAGGTGGACACGTCGGGCACGCACGGTGCGCGGCCAGAGCACGCCAGATGCTGCCAAGAGCATGGCTACAAGATGCACTTGTGATTTGGATAGAGTTTTCACGTGGCCAACCATGTCCAGCCTGTAGTCCTTTGAGTGCTGATCACATGGGTATGCTTGGTGAGCAAGATGGGGCACTGAGGTGATCTCTATCTCTTCCTGAAGTTTGATGCAGCAAACTTTGAGCAGATGCAAAGATCACATGGGGTGGATTTGGATTGGAGCAAGATGTCTTCTGGGCTACGGGTACAAGGGACTAGGCCCCTGTGGATTTTGGGCTCAAACAAAGCAATGTAAATGGTACTTGCTTTGTAAATGGCACAATGCTGCAGAAGGTGTTTGTACTGGGTTGTGGCTTGTACATAGCTCCCCTAAGCATGATATTTTGCAGATCTCAATCATACATTACGATGAGTATGTATTACAAGTTTCACATCATTTGGAGCAATATTTTTGGTACTTCCTTTGTAAAGCACCAAATAGGTCAGAATGGTGTTGATGAGGCTAGCATCACATAGGATTATTGGAATGGGCTGAAAATTGGTGTAGCTTGGTCATTTGGCATGGTGCACATGTGTATAAAATTTCATAGTCATTGGACACACATAGATAACACTTGCTTCACAATGTGGCCCACTGACCAGAAACTTAAACATGACAATGCACTCACATGGTTAATGGGATTTGGCTCCCATTTGGTTTGGTGGAGTCAGTTGGTGGTAGGATCATGCTCAAAAAGTTTCAAGGCAAATGGGATCTCCTATCACGCACTTGCTTCACACACTACTAGGGAATAGCCTTTTAGTGGCGTCAATGCGCCACTAACGACAAGCCACTAATAAGGCCTTAATAGTGGCACATTTCAAATGCGCCACCCCTAAGAATCTTAGGCGTGGCGCATTTCAGAAATGCGCCACGCCTAAGATTCTTAGGGGTGGCGCATTTTGAAGATGCGCCACCATTAACTTTTTTTTGAATTTTGAATCTGGATCTGGATCTGGATCTGGATTACGATTTTTTGCTCGTTCTTTGTTGGAATGATTTGTCCCGTTCATCTAGCCACTCTGCTTGGTCATTTTTATTCTCTGTCTCGTTCATCTAAATTTTCCTAACAACTAGACCACATAACACATGGGAAACTTATTTTCTTTTATTTTTTTGACATTTCTATCATTTTCTTTTATTTTATTTTTAAACTGAAAAGGCGGTCCACGGGGGGGGGGGGGTGTATTTGTGTGTTGGGAATTTTCTGCTTATTAGTGGCGCATACGCAAGATGCGCCACCCCTAAGAGCTTATGGGTGGCACATTTCCAAAATGCGCCACCCCTAAGCTCTTAGGGGTGGCGCATTTTGGAAATGCGCCACCTATAAGGTTCTTAGGGGTGGCGCATTTTACCAAATGCGCCACGTATAAGCTCATCCAGGCTGGCTAACTCTTAGGGGTGGCGCACTGGAAAATAATGCGCCACCCCTAAGGTCTTATGGGTGGCGCATTATTTTCCAGTGCGCCACCCCTAACAGGTGGTGGCGCATGGCTTGTTATATGCGCCACTAATAAGCTTTCCATGTCTAACTATTTCCCTAGTAGTGACAATGCCCCCTTGCTGCATCCAAACTTTGGGAATTTATTGTGGGAGTTTGGTTAATCGAATGGTGGTGGAATTTGGTGGATATCAATTATATGATCATATGAGATTGCACAAAAAGTTTCACCAGCAATGGATCAATATAAATGGCACTCCCTTCACAAAGCTCCAATCTGCCCCCACAGACAAGTGAATTTTTCTAGAGGAAAAATCCACTTGGGCTATGAAATTTTTTTGGAGAAATTGGCAAGATATGATGTCAATGACATGTGGGAATTATTTGGGGATTTATGGAGCAACATAAATAGGGGTTGCTTCACAAACCTCAAATAATAGGAATATCCCTTTTATTGGAAAAGGAATACTTGGCTTGAATAAAATGGTGGCTTGGATGAGGTGAATCAATGAAATGGCATTGGAAAGGCTTGGATTCAAGGGTCACTTGAGCATGGAAAGAAAATATGCTCAAGTTTCAAGTCCAACGAGGTGATCAAAATCAAATCCAATCGCAAATCCAGAAATAAATCAGAAAAGTTTTCGGAAAAAGAATGTTCCAAGATCCAGTGTGTCACAGCCATGGTAAGGTATCTTCTGCTAGCACTTATGAGGAGTCCGACGAGGAAGAGGAGGATTCGGAGAAAGGAGAAGCTCCCAATGTGACAAACGAACAAGTGTTGCTTCTTCTCAAGGCTGCTCCCTTTCGGGTCGAGGCTTTGCTTGACTCGATGGCTCGGACTGCTGTGGAGACGATGCTCCAAACTGTGCTGACATGGTATCCCAAGCTGAATCTAGCTCGGCTTTACACCATGCGAGACGGGGCGTCGGAGCTTCTTTATAACACTTATTCTCAGGTGAATCGTCTTGCGATGACCATGGCTGGGTGGTTCCCCCATACCGATTATACTCCATCTCTTGACGACACTGGGGCGCCGATTGCTCCATTGTCCAAAGCCGCCCTGGCCGATGACAACCTCTCCATCGACAGCCGCGCAAGAGGAGTTCAGGGCGGTCAGCCAGCTCGCTCCTCGAGTAGACACTTGTACCATGACGACGTATCCATCAAAAGTTCATCTCATAGTTCACCAAGAGCTACTTCTGTAAAGACCAGTGCCAAGACAGTTGACTCTCATTCCTCAAAGGCAAATGAGGCTTCGAATGTGCCGAAGCAATCAGAAACTTCTGCTATGCAGGCGCCTCCGACTGCGCCTGAGCAAGCAGCTCCAGCCACTGCGCAGGCGCCGTCGACTGCTCCGACTACTTCAACTAATCCACCCACTGTTCCGACTGCTACAGCCAAGCCGCCGACAGCTCCAGTCTCTTCTGCTCCCGACGCGTGATTACTCTACTTTGTTTTTTTTGCTGCATACTTTTGTAAGACTTGCAAAATTCCAAGGACACCCACTAGGGGTGGTTTGATGTAATGAACCTATTCGGCCTCGGGCCTTTTATCTTATGCCTTATGTTTTCTTGTTGCATGAACATCTTATGTGACCCACTTTGTGCTTTTGCGTTTTCTCTTTTTCCTTTACCACTTTTCCATTGGGGACACGATTCCCTACCCGCCGACAGCCGACCTGCAGTCTATGGTCGGATCAAAAGATCGTGCTCCGCGCTGGGTTTGGTAAATGGTCGCGAGCTACTCGAGTGCAAGCACAAGGGATTCTACATAGAATGAACGACCAATTGCTCCTTGCGGGTTGCTCGGTGCACCGGTCTGGGGCGCAATCGGTGAGCGCCGCAGTCGACCGTAGTTCTCTTTTTTAGAGTGTTTTGAGTTCATGAGATAGAACCGCTGGTCCGACTAGATGCCGCTTTCCTCGATGCCACAACCAACTTTTGATCTGTGCTCGTGTCAAGCGTTAGCTTGGTTGCGAACCTGCAGCCCTCGTGCTTTCTCACCTTGTACTTTATGGCCGTATGGTCGGTCAGTCCCCGAGTGAGTTTTTCACACATCCCGGGGATGACAAAGCGTTGCCGAATGAGGCTTGCTTGAAAACGAAAGAATCATATAAAGACAATCGAATGCAATCCTTTAGATGCATGACAGCTTTACTGATTGATTTGTGAAATAACACGAATAAACTTGTACCACTCAACTGTAAAACGGGCATAAGAGCTCAGCGTTCCAAGGATGCTGCGTTTCAACTCCTGAAGTGTCCTTGTGCCGAGTTCCCTTGGTGCAATCAATGAGGTAATATGCATTGTTCTTGAGCGCTCGGCTGACGACGAAAGGAACTTCCCAAGGTGAGGCCAATTTGTGCTGACCGTCCGTCTTATGGATTCGGCGGAGCACCAATCACCCTCACGAAAAGCGAGGGGCGGATCTTCTTGCTGTGGTAGTGCCGTAGATTCTGTTGATAAATTGCCAACCTAGATAGGACCAATAGGCAGGCTTCTTATTTTAGATCAACGCTGTATTCTCGAGCTTCCTTGGCTTCTACCTCAGTGAATAAGGCGTGCCGAGGTGAGCCAAACTCAATATCGGCTGGAATGATTGCTTCTGAGACATACACGAGGAAGAATGGGGTGAAACCAGTTGAAAGGTTTGGCGTGGTTCTCAAGCTCCACAAGAGTGCTGGAAGCTCTTCTACCCATGCTCAGGGTGCTCTTTCAAGCGGCTCAACCAATCGTGGCTTGATGCCCGACAAGATGAGGTCGTTTGCTCTTTCTACTTGGCCATTTGACTGGGGTGCGCCATAGATGCCACATCGAGCCGAATGCCGTATTCAGATGCATACCGAGCTAATGATCCCTTTGAAAAATTCGTGCCGTTGTCTGTAATGATGCTATTGGGCATTCCATATCTGCTTGCGATGTCGGCCATGAACCTGACTGTTGTCGGACCATCCAGCTTCTTGATCGGACGTGCTTCAATCCACTAGTAGGTGGGTCAGACCACCCCTGGCCCGCTTGAATGGCCCAACCATGTCCAGCCCCCATACCACAAACGACCATGTTATTTGGATTGTTTTGAGTGCTGATGCTGGAAGGTGACTTTTTTCTTTGAATCGTTGACAACCGTTGCAATGCTTCACCAGATGCTCCGCTGCGGCTCGCGCAGTCGGCCAATAAAAAACATGGCGGAATGCCTTTGCTACAATTGTTGTTGCTGATGCATGGTGACCACATTCACCTTGATGAATGTCCCTGAGCAGCTCCAATCCCCTGTCCTCTTCTACACATCGTTGGTGAACTCTAGTTGTGCTTCTATGCATCAGCTCGTTGTTGATGATGGTGTATGTACCAGATCGGCGCTGGATTTGCCTAGCTTCTACTTCATCTGGGGGAATGGTTCCATCGACTAGGAAATCTCTGATCGGCTGTGCCCAGGCTGGAGCGCTGACAACCACCATGACCATTGCCTGCTGTGGTGCGACTGCTTCTTCAAGCCCGGTCTCTTGTGCTTCTTTTATCTTGGAATCAATCTCCGAGCTGATGACCGTTGCGCCTGGCTTGCAACCGGCAGCCTCTGGTGCTGCTTGATCTGCTGAGGTTGAGGCCTCAGCCAGTGTTGGTTGTTCTCTTCGAATCGGCGCTTCTGGATTGCAGTCGACATCCCCTGGTATCGTTGGCTCAGACAAGGCCGTGACACCTGGTGCTGTCGCTGCTGCTTTTGCTTTGGATTTCTTCTTTTTGCTGCAATCGGCAGCCCCTGGACTGCAATTGGCATCCCCTAGTGCTGTTGGCTCTGCTGAGGCCGCAGCCCCTTGCGCGTTCGGTTGCTTCTTCAGAATTGGGATCTTTGCCGACTGGACCAACTTTTCTTGCTTCATAGCCTCTAGGTCAGTTTCTGATATGAAGATGAATTCAGATTCTGGTGAAGGTGTGATGGACGGCTTCTTGATGTGCTCCAGTGATATCCCTGGTGGAATAGCTTGCCTGGTGGAGCCGAGCTTGGTCAGCGCATCTGCTGTTTTGTTGTTTGCTCTGGGCACATGATGAAATTCACAACCTTCAAAATATCCGCTGAGTTGCTGCACTAATTAGCGATAGCTTGGCATGTTTGCATCCTTTGCGTCCCAATTTCCTGTGCACTGCTGCATCACCAGGTCGGAGTCGCCAAAACACTCTATATTCCGAATGCCGATCTCCTTGGCCAGCTTAATGCCATGCACAAGGGCCTCATACTCGGCAACATTGTTTGACGTTGCGAAGTGGATTTGCAGTACATAGTGCAATTGGTCTCCTTTGGGTGAAGTGAGGGCAATGCCAGCCCCTAAGCCATTCTTCATCTTGGAACCATTAAAGTGCATCCTCCAATGATCCGATCCTGGAGTAGGTGGTGCATATTGAGTTTCAGCCCAGTCCACCAGGAAATTTGCCAGTGCTTGGGATTTGATTGTTGTTCTTGGCTCGTATTGGATGCCGTGAGAGGCGATCTCAATTTCCCATTTTTCAACTCTGCCGGTTGCATCATTGCTGCCTATGATATCAGCTAGTGGAGCCGAGCTGACCACTGTAATCGGATGAGCTTGGAAATAGGGTTTCAATCTCTTGGCCGCCATGTAGACTCCATAGCACATTTTCTGATAATGAGGATAGTTTTTCTTGGACACTGAGAGCACCTCGCTGATGTAATATACTAGTCGCTGAATAGGCTGCGCTTTGTCCTTCTCAGGACACTCTACCACCATCACTGCACTGATCACCCGATTGGTCGCCGCGATGTATAACATCATCGACTCCTTCCCTATCGGAGCAGCCAGAATCGACGCGGTGGAGAGCATGCGCTTCAACTCTTTGAATGCTTCGTTTTCCTGCGGAGTCCATGTGAACTTCTCTGTCTTCTTCATTAGCTGATATAATGGGATTGATTTTTCTCCTACCCGACTGAGAAATCGGATGAGTGACGCCAAGCAGCCGGTGAACTTCTGCACTTTCTTCAGATTCCTAGGCTGGTCCATCCGTTCGATTGCGGCTATCTTCTCGGGATTGCATTCGATTCCTCTTTTAGAAACGAGAAATCCCAAGAGCTTGCCGGCTGGAACACCGAATACACACTTCTATGGGTTGAGCTTGATCTGGTAAGTGCGCAAATTAGCGAATGTCTCCTTGAGGTCGTCCAGGAGTGTGACTCCTTTGACCGATTTCACCACCAAATCATCTACATACACATGCAAGTTTCTGCCGAGCTGAGTGTGCGTGCATCGCTGGATGGTGCGCTGATAGGTAGCACCTCCATTCTTCAGACCGAAAGGCATGGTGATATAGTAGTAAGCCCGAAAGGGGGTTATAAATGCAGTTTTTATTTGGTCTTCCATAGCAAGTTTGATCTGGTGATAGCCAGCAGTGGCATCCGTAAATGACAAAAGCTCGCAGCCGGCCATCGAGTCAATGACTTGATCTATACGAGGTAGAGCAAACAGATCCTTGGGGCATTCCTTGTTCAGGCAAGTGTTATCAATACACATGCGCCAGGTCTTGTTCTTCTTCATCACGAGGACTGGGTTTGCCAACCACTCGGGGTAGAACACATCCATGATGAAGCCTGCAGCTTGAAGCTTGGCGATCTCTTCGCCGATTGTTCTTCTCTTGTGTTCAGAAAAGCGTCGAAGGGGTTGCTTGACCGTTTTCGAACCTGGCCGAATGTGGAGTTTGTGCTCAGCGAGTTCCCTCGGCACTCCAGGCATGTCTTGTGGAGACCATGCAAAGATGTCCCGGTTCTCACGGAGGAAATCGACGAGCTCACTTTCCTATTTGTTGCAAAGTCCTGGTATGACCACAACAAACTTGGTTGGGTCGCAGGGATCTAGAGCAATCTTCTTGCTGTCCTTGGCCGACTGAAAAGTTGTCTCTTCATCTGCTCTCTTGGCTGGGCCGACTGTAAGTGGAACCTTGCTTTGAGCTTGAGCCATTGCTACCACCTTGCCGAGCTGACGCTTCTCTTCGGCGACCACCAAGGAATCGGCTAAATTTTCACCAGCTGACGAGCACTCGAGGGATTTCCTGAAGTCTCCGGTGAAGGTGATGATGCCATTTGGCCCTGGGAGCTTCATCTTGAGGTAAGGCTCGTGTGCATTGAGCATGAACTTGGCGATTGCAGGCAATCCCAAGAGGGCATGGTATGGGCTGCTGAGGTCGGCGACCTCGAACCAGATCGGCTCTCTCCTGAAGTTCTCCTCGATGCCAAAAATCACATCCAGCCGAATGCGACCCAAAGGGGTGCATGACAGACCAGGGACAATCCCATGGAAAGTCGTCCTGCTGCGCTCGAGATCCCTCTCCGTGAGACCCAACTTGACCATAGTATCTCTGTACAGAATGTTGATTGTGCTCCCTCCATCAATGAGCACTCGGGAAAACAGACATGAAAACTTGGGGGTTGCAAACAGGGCATTCACCACGAGCGGATAGGTACCCGGATTCGGCATCCTTGGATGGTCCTCCCTTCCCCAGGAAATCTTGCTATCCGACCAGTGCATGTACTGGGGAGTCGGGGGCATGGTGTCATTGACCTCCTGAGCTCGGGCTCTTCGACTGCCCTTGTCACTTGATTCACTGGTGAAGATCATATATGCGGCGTCTTGCCGCGGAATTTGGTTCTGCGCTTGAGGTGGTCCTCTGTTCTGGGGTGGTGGTGGTGGTGGAGGTGGTAATGCTTCTCCCTTCGCAATGCGCTTGACGAAATCACACTGCCGAGTGGTGTGTGCTGCTGGCTTGACAGGACTGCTGTGCATTTTGCACGGCTTATCCAACATATTCTCGAATGTGTACTTGGGCTTCACTGGCCACTGCGGCTTTGCATTTGGCTTCATCTTCCGACTACCTCCTGCAGCCCCTTGTTCCTCTTGGTCCTAGACAACAACCACCTGCCGACTGCCATACTGAGCATCTGGTTGCTCATCCTTTCTCTTTCCGCTGCTCTGCTGGTTGTTGTTGTTGTTGTTGTTGTTGTTGTTGTTCTTGTTGTTGTTGTTTTCTCTGCGCTCTCGCCGATTGAGCCCTTGATTTCCTGCCTCTGCCGTCTGCGCAGCCCCTTGTGTCTGGACGACACCGCCGACTCCGAGCTGAATGGGGAGCATCGCAGAATCGGAGACGGCAAACGCATTGGCGACCTTCATGAGCTCGGCCAATGAAGAGAAATCTTTGCGGAGCAACTTGTGCTTCAGCATCGATCCGGCCAAGCATCCGTCTGTGAAATAATAGATGACCTGAATCTCATGAACTCCTTCACACAAGTTCTTCAAATTGATCCACCGAGCTAAATACTCTCGGAGTGGCTCGTCCTTGCCCTGCACGCAAATAGCGAGCTGCCGAGGAAGATGTGGCCGATCATATGTGCCGGTGAAGTTGCAAACGAAAGCGTCCGAGAAATCTTCCCAGCAATTGATGCTGTTTCTGGGCAAACTGTTCAGCCAAGTTCGAGCTGACCCTGCAGCATCAGAGGAGCATAGCGTACAGCTACACGCCGACTGCCGCTGGCGATGCCGGCTGTAGTCATGTAATCTGTCAGCCAGTCCTCTGGCTTAACGGAGGCGTTGTACTTGGGGGTGTCTCTGGGAAGGGTGAATCCTTTGGGGAACTGCTCGGTCCGAATGTCGTGTCTGAAACACCCTGGGCCTGCTTCTCCCTCGTCCTCTTGTTGTGCATCTCTTTCCAATAGCTCAATGCGATGCCTGGCATCGTTCTCGCCGATCTGACGAACGCCGAGCCGATTGCGGATTGCCGGTCTTGCTTCTACTTGACGAGGTTGGTCGTTGCACCTGCTGTTAACAGCCGGATGATGGCTTCTCGCCCTTCGTTGGTTACCCCAAGTGGAAGGTGGAGATGTAGCGCAGCAGCAAGTTTCCCTCGGTGAAGATACCAAGGTTTGTCTCCAGTAGGACTCCGGAGATGATAAGTAGGTGTCAGCGGCGCAACTCTCGTGGACCTGGAGACAGACACAGATAACTTTGTTCCTAACGAAGTTCAGAGAGGTTGTCAATCTCTCCGGTCTTGTTGTTCACAAAGGGTAAAACACAAGGGATAATGATAGCAAGTAAAAGCAATAAAGTAAAGATAGCATGGAAACAGTAATAAGGATATGGACCGGGATACGTGATGTTCACTAGTGATGTCTCTCTCCCAAAAGACGATAAAACTGCTATGCGAGGTAAACAAATTACAGAAGGGCAATTGACAGGATTATAAACGCACCGCAATGCTAACTATGCTACAAAAGAAAGGAAGAGGCTCAAAAGCATGGGCAGTACGCCAAAATAAGTAGACCGAAATCCATCTGCATCTACTACTAATCATCCACCTTGAGATATCTATCCAGAACATCTCGCTGGTATTAAGTTGCGAGCCCCACCCAAAGTGTAAACCCAAAGCAATAGACAACTGCATTAAAGTAAACAATCCTTGTAACCGCGGTTACAAGCCCCGTTGTTTTCCCCCTTGTGGCAACAACACATCCCCTAGACTCATGTTTCTGTCACTCAAGCATGTCATCGGGGGGCATGAACCCACAATCTAGCACAACGTTCCCTCTTGGAGTCACTACCTACTACTTGGGCAAAGTAATAAACAGTACCGGAGAACATGCAAGAATTACTTAGGAACAAAAATATAAGAGATAAAAACCAAATATATTACTCTATCACAATCTGAACATAATCTCATAATCCATCAGATCCCATCAAACTCAACATAGCAATAGCAGAAATATTACAAAGGTGCCTCGATCATGTAGGGAAGCTCACGAGATCTAAACAATGAAGATCAAAGAGGGGAGGAGAACATCACATAGCTACTGATCACGGACCCATGGTCCAAGGAAAACTACTCACGAGACATCCGGGGAGCATCCATGGTGGAGAGGAGACTCCCGGAGGTCAATCCTCCCTCCGGCAGGGTGCCGGGAAGAGGTCTTCTGGTGCTCCCGATCTCGGAAGCGTGCGGCGGCGGAACAGAGGCGAGTTCGTGGAATAGGGTTCTTCTGTTGGAGTTTTCCCGTGACGGAGAATAAATAGGCGAAGGGGGGCAGCCAGAGGTGGACCAGGGGCCCCAAGCGCCCCCCTGGCGCGGCCAGGGGTGGGGCCGCGCCGGGTGGCCGCCTGGGCCCCCCCTGGCTCCCCTCTGGCCCCTCTCAGGCTCTTCGCGAAGCTTCTTTCACGCTGATTTTTTATCTGAATTTTCCCAAATTTTTGTGGCACTTTTTATATGGGGGAAAACTGAAATAGAAAAACAGAAGAAAATAGGAACTGGCACTGGGGTGCACTGAGTTAATAGGTTAGTCCAAATATGATCAAAAGTGTATGAAAGTGTATCTAGATCATAGCAATATCACACAAAACATGCATGGAGCAAGCAGAAATTATAGATACGTTTTGGACGTATCACCGGCTCTTCCGCTCTTCTGTTCATGATCGGGGGACCCCGATTGCTCCTGAACCTGCTCTCATGCCGAGATTGGCCCTGCAGCCTGTTTTGCCACGACGCATTCGGCAGCTGGCTGGCTTCTAGAACCGGCCTTGCAGTCCTTCTCGACGCTTCAGGTCTTGCATTCAGGTTTTCCAACGCCGTTTGTTGTTGCTGCTTCACGGTTTCCAACAGCTCGCGCATTCGGCGAGTCTGCTGACGCCTCTCCTCTCCTTCCAAGTCCTCCAGCTCAATCGCCATTTGTTCGGCAGCTCGCGTATTCTTATCCGGTGTGCTATATGTCGGTTGCTGAACAAATGCTGATGCTTCCGGCTGCTCGGCTCCCGACAGCTCTCCGCCGACTGCTGGGCCTCTACTCCTAAGATCTTCTAAGACCGCCTGTGCTACGTTGCACTCTTTGGTGATGGCTCCAAGCCTTCGCTCTTCCGCAAGCACGTGTTCAGCCCTGCGAGCAAGAGAAAGTCATGCCTTCTCCAAGTCGGTATGAACTGTTGACGGGCGTGTATAACACATCCCGCAACGCACTGGTGCTGACTCTTTCCGCAGCATCCATTGCCTCCTTGGCTTTCCTTGCTGCGCTTGTCGCGCCCTGATTGCTTGACACAATCGTCCTGGCCATCATGACGACTGTGTGCACACGTGACTCCAGTCCGCCGGGAGCTGCCGTGCAGCACCTTGTCGGGAGTGGATCCGTGGCACTCGAGAAGACGCGCACCTCCTTGGTATATGCCTATGGGAAGCAGCTGATGAAGAGGCGATGGCTGCCGATTGGCAGAGCTACGCCGGGCGGCAGAGGTGCGCCGAACCTAAACCGCGCAGCATAGTCAACCATGATGTCCACTACCCCATGCCTAAAGATCAGGCCAAAGGCGTGGCTCACGCTCGATGCAGAGGAAGATCCCGTCCGGCTCAGAACTATAGTCGATGCCTCGGTCTGCCCCCACGGTGGGCGCCAACTGTCGTTGGTTAGGCACAACAGATGCCATAGGGATGGCTAAAGAGAGGGGAAGACTCGAGGGTGAAATGTGTCGACGGTGCCGGAATCGGGTTGGTCACAAGCACGGTGAGGGACACCATGATGTAACCAGGTTCGGGGCTCTCCGGAGAGATAACACCCCTACTCCTGCTTGTCTGCTCTATATGAAATATCTCTCGAACTATAATAACTTCTCCTAGAGCTGTATTAGAGGAAGGAGAGACCTATCGTGGGCATGGTTCTCTCTTGATTCTCTGTGAACTAACTGCGGGTAGTAAATGCAAATGGAGTCGTCCCTCTCATAGGAGGGGTACCCCGGGCTCTTATAGTGTGAGCTCGGGGTACTACAGTCATTTCACTCGGCGATTGGCCCCAGCCGTCATTCTCTCATCAGCTGGGGTCCACCGAATGCAACTACCCGATTGATCCGGACTAGTCATACGGCTGCCCATACTCTAGCTCGTAGGCTATGATGAATGAACAGTGGAGATACGATCTCCGGTCTTGTCGTCATGTCCGCGGAATCAGCGGAGAGGGTGACAATTCTCCTCTGACAGATCGGTGAAGTGACTTGGCTTGCTGCCACCCGGATCTCTCGGGATAACGCATTTATGACCTTGTACCAGGAGCTCTGATCTGGTCCAAGGTCAACTCTTGAACTACTGAAGGGCGAGCCGATTGCGCCTGGGCCGACTTCTTGCATTCGGCATGGCTTGATTACTTGTGGGAAATCAGCCATGCGATTGCCTAGCTCGGCCCAACTGCAGCCCAATCGGCCCCGGTCTTGTCTTGAAAGATTGATTTCGCCTGGGTGACCCTACCCGGGTATCATTCCCCCGACATTGCCCCTTGGTGGTGAAGGTTGAAAATGAGGGTGTCTTGCACTTGTCTCTCAAGGTGGAAACTCTTTTCAAGCTCCATGGCTTGCTCTTATGGTTCCTTGCCATGAGGAGACCGGGTGTGCTCGACGTGCTCATAGTTCGACTTGGAATAGTGAGAATAACGGTGTGAAGATGCCGATGATGAAGAATGATGGCGCCAAGAAGAGAGCATGGCCTTGAGCTCGGCCATACTTGCGTCTTGGTGTGCTGTGATATGAGCGGGCATTTGTTGCTTGAAGTCCTCCATGGAGTTGGACATTTTTTCTTGACTTTTGTGTAGGTCCACCGCGATCGTGGCGATGCAGTTGCTCAACTTCTCGTGCGCGTCGCGCATCTCATGTTGGAATTGTAGATGAGCCTCTTGAGTAACCATATTGCTTGTATCGCGAAGTGTACCATTCACCGGTGAAGTAGGGGAGTCTTGCCTAGCCATGACAACAAGCGGGTAGATGTGAGAGTAAAAGGGAGAGAACAATAACAAGGATACCTTCTCGAAGATGTAATGAGTCGAGTGATGTGTAGCTTCGCGTAGTGAATAGAATGTCCTTGATTGAGTATCGTTCCCACACGCACACCTACAAATGGCTTATGGTGGAGCTTGGTAGGAGTTAGTGGCCAAAGAAATGCAACAAGTGGAACAAGATGTTAATAAAATTGGTAGTAGTCCAAATGAAGCAATTCAATTCAAGTAGATCAAAAGAGAAATATAGCAATAAGAAACGCACGCGCAAAGATATTGGGACTTATGCAACCAAGAAAATGAGCAAGATAATGGAGCCTAACGAAGACTAATGCTCATGTTGCACAAGTACAAAGAGAGGCACTAGATTGATTGCTCAACGGCTTTATTCGCACAAGTGCACCAACCTATAATGAAGATATGAACTCTAAACGTGCTTTTGGTGGATGTTTCACTATTCGCGCTCTCGTTTTCTTAGAATCTTTTGATATCTTTTTTTCTTTCTCTGTCTTTTTTTGAATGGAACTCTATTTTGACCACGGAACTTGGAGCGCTATGAGTTGTGATATGACTAGATGAGTAATGCATGGAGTATCAATTGTATGACTACTAAGGTGCACAAGTGGTGAGAGCCGGCAATACTCAAAGAGCTAGTCTCAATAGGACAAAGAAGGTATTCACAAAAGGAAGATGGGCTCTCAATGGTAAATGGCAAGGAGAGGGTGGTTATGACGGAACGTATACCTCACGTCACCTTACCCTCGTGAAGAACGGTGGTAACGGCCTTGCTTCCGGTGTGGGGGTCGAGTGGAGCTTCACTGTTGATGGAGGTGGAGTCCTTGGGGGTTCCTGGACGACGTGTGCTAGGCTGCTCGAGTCAAAGATCTGTTGTCGGACTTTCTGTGTAGACCGGGTGCTCAGGGTCCTTGTAGGCCGGGTGCCCGGGGTCCCGGGTGCCCGATCTCTGGACTCCGGATGCCCGGGGTATGCCGAGGCATGGGGGTTGACCAGGAAATTGGGGATCCCAAGCACAAACTGGTGGAAAGGAAGTTTTTTTTTGGGGAAAATCGTTTGTGGGGAGGCTAAAGCAACACAAAAGGGGGGAGATCCACTAGTAAAACACCATATCCATGGAACAAAACCAACAAAATTTCACATGAACCAACAGGTTTCAAGATCTTGGGTATGGCTATTTTTGGTGGGGATTTTCAAATTGGGACAAGAACAAACAAAAATTGTCTAGAAAAGTGAGGGGGAGGAACTCCAAATTGTGTCAACCTTGCTCATGATACAAATGATATAGGGTTTGGCCCAATCTTCACAATTTGGAGGTGGGGGATCCACAACAATAACAAGCACAAGGGGAATCACAAACACAATCAACACAAGAGGGGAAGGGGAACAAGATCCAAACACATAGAACACTCAAATCCCCACAAAAATAGCATACATCTCACAATCCATACATTCACAAGTGGTAGTCTTGCTAGTTCCCTCTCCTTCTACTACTAGAAGAGGGGCCTCTTGTTCTACTACTAGGAAGAGGAAGGTAGATTGAGAGAGGATCTCAAGGAGAACAATTTCCCAAGGGGAAAAGGAGCTAAGCTCTCTCAAGGTTTAGATTTGTTCTTAGCTAACCCTAAAACTGAGGTAGGAGAGAGATACTTATACTCTAAGAGGAGGAAGGGGATACAAGGGCCTCATGCCTTGATCTGGCCGCCGGAGACCGGGCACCCGGGGTACCATAGTCAGGGCACCTGGGGTGGTCAGGGGTCTCGGGCTCCAGCCGAGGGGGACCGGGCACCCGGGGGTCGGGGAGGCCGGGCACCCGGAGTGGTCAGAGAGCTCGCGGGTTTCGGTTGGTGGAGACCGGGCACCAGGGGGTCGGGGAGGCCGGGCACCCGGAGTGGTCAGAGAGCTCTCGGCCTTGTGCCGGGGGAGACCGGGCACCCGAGGTGGTCAGAAGCTTCAGGGTGTCCTCCTCCTCGTCCTCCCGCGGTTCCTCTGCAAGCGTGGCTCGCCCTTGTTCCATGGCTTCTTCTTGGATGCCTCCTTGGTACCTGATGATGCATAGATTGTCCACGTGAGGTAGCACCCAAGTCTCACATATGTTTAAGCATGGTTCGGAAAGGAGCGAGGTCACCTTAGCTTCAATGGCGCACGCTTGTGCTCTCATCATGGGTCCGCGTGTAGGAGATGTATCCATGGTGATGTCGGTAGGATGCTCCGCATCAAATAAGAATTGCCATGTCCTACGAATAAGAATTACCATGTCTGATGAATAAGAATTTTCATGTCCTACAAATAAGAAATGCCATGTCCTATGAATAAAAATTGCCATGTCCAATGAATAAGAATTGCCGTGTTCTACTAGTAAGAATTGCCATGTCCTATAAATTAGAATTTTCATGTACTACGAATAAGAGTTGCCATTTATGAAGAATAAGAATTGCCATATCCTATGAATAAGAATTGCCATGTCTGATGAATAAGAATTGCCAAGTTCTACGAATAAGAATTTCCATGTCCTACGAATAAGAATTGGAACCATGGCGATTTTTCATGTTCTACTAAAAGTTCCTGTCGGGACCCGGGGTTAGCGTATGCAAGTCCCGCTATGACATAGTCATATGGAGAGCCGAGAACCGTACCCACTTTTCTAAGCAGACAAGGCCAAGCACAGAACGTTCTCGGAAAGCATCGTACGCGTGGGGCATCCCATCCAAGCCGGATGATCAACTGAGATGGGTCCTCATTGTCCGCAGACAAGTCTAAATGATATGGGTGATGAACTCCCATATTCACAGACAAGTCGCCTCAACCATACTATCGACTATCTCATAACTCTTACATAGACTTACTCCAGCCCGATTACTTAGTCGGGGTCTAGGGCGGGCTCGATCATACATCAAAGTGTGCACGAGACAGAGTCTCGAACAATCGCATCGCGATGCCCCAAGCTGCGCACATGTAAGGGCCACTTGGTGTATAAAAGACCGCCACCCAGATCACAACTAAGGTCTCGAAAACCCATACAAAGACATGCATGTTATAAACATACACGCAGCACACATGCCTTGTATGAACAGCAGGTATCATTGCAATTCTCTACAAAGTATACATTTTATTGATAACTCTCACAGAGTGCACACAGAGATCACAAGCATGTGATCCAACATTACAAAAAACAAGTGGAAGCAAAGTAGGTCTGAGTACACACAAGTTTAACAAATGGCTTAAGAAGCCTTATTTAAACACAAGCCCTCCACGAGGGAACCAGTCGTCTGACTGGGACTACACTAGCTTAGTCTTCAGTCGTCGAGCTCGATGAAGAATCCACCTTCGGGGTCAGTGGGTTCATCTAAAACATAGAATAAGCAAACGTGAGTACAAAGTCGTACTCAGCAAGACTTACGTAGGAACTATACTACTCATGCACATGTATAAAGGTAAAGGGAGGTGGGGTTCAAATGCAGAAGTGCCAGCTTTGACTTGGCTAGTCCTGAACTACGAGTACCAGACTTCAGGTAAGAAGCGTACACGAGTCCACTACATTCTCCAACTAATTACACCACTATGGTGCCATCCTCGACTTCCCCATGAGAAAGCACGCCATAGCACTCACACTTATCTTGGCAAGTTTTATAGGTATCCTGTTCAAGTTGTCTACTAATCAGGCACAACTTTCCAAGTAGTCCCTTACCGCGGATGCGGCTATTCGAATAGTTTATTAACCCTGCAGGGGTGTACTGCTACACACATGAAACCATCAGTTACCGCCGGGATCTCATCACCCTTCAAGCGGGTGTCGGCGAGGATAATCTCCACAAATTTTACCTCACAGCCAACTCAAGTTCAATGAAGACGCCTATCTGGGAGGGTTTCCACATTCATAACCTGGCCGGTCTACCGAAGTGGTCCCTGAAGATGTGTGAGTGGTGCATAAGCCGGTCTCGGTTGAGCCTTTCTCTCACCTTGCATCCAGGCCATAAACCTACCAGAACTCTGAACTACTGCGAATCATTGAACTGAGACGGGGTGAGTTAGTAAGTTGAGCGGGGATCCGTTTGCCCAACATGTGGTAGTACTCTTCAGCTTGGATCGCCACACAAGAACTCGGGCTTAAGGCGGTGTTCAACGAGACAACCCAATGTGTACTCCTACACAACCTCTCATCGTTCACCTTGTATTAGGGTAGATTCACCAACACATTTCCACCATCATCAACATGATCACTACCATCCCGACTCACATAACAGTATCAACATTGTACCACTCTAAGCATGCAATAAGCAGTAACAGTTGCAGGGGTCACATGATATCAATCAACTCCTACATTTTCTAGGATTGTGGATTGCTTACTACTGTGACAAAATGATAGGTCATGCAAAGGAATGGGTTCATCTATGCGGTAGAAACGTAGCATGGTAATCATCCTATACAATGCATAAGCGAGACATGAGAGGGAAGTGGGATTTTATCGACATGATCAATGGGGGTTTGCTTGCCTTGCTGACAAGGTTCGGTGTCGGGGTCTTCAACGAAGGGGCCAGCCTCCTGTTCCGGTTCCACCTCTACTCGACAAACAACAAGCAAGGGAGCACAATAAGTACAATGCACAATCACATGGTTGAAGGTTGAAACTTTATGTATATGCTTCTGATGTGTGAGGCAATTCCATTTAAATGGAGTATATTGCAAATGAAATTGCAAATTCAAACTCCAATTTGAATTCAATCTAGCCAAGTTACAAATGCTATTGTTTGATCAATTTAACTAGTCTTGATATGTGTATGATATGCCTCTGATGTTCAAGTGAATTGGGGTATGTTGCTAAGGTTCAAATTGCAAAAGAATTTGAATTTAATTTGATTAAGTTCCAATTAAACCAAATAGCAAATACTACTGGTCTCATTTTAAATTCAACTCAACCATAGTTGAAAGTTGTCTATTTCGATAGATTATTTTCTTCTGATCATTTTTCATATATTATATGTTAAATTTGGAGTTAATATGAATTTTCTATGAATTTCCAAAGTTTAGAGTATTTTCTGCCAATTTCTGGAATTTTTTAAATTAGAAAAGCATTTACTGCATCAGCATGAGGTCATGCTAGCGTCAGGGGGCCACTGACAAGGGGGACCCACTGGTCAGTGTCTCATTGTTGATTTAATTAACAGATTTATTTGAATTAATCTAACAGGGGGGGATTAGCAGGCTGGGCCCACATGGCAGTGTCACTTGGGGTGGGTCCAGGGGGTTAAGCTCCAGTGGTTAGCGCTAATGGTGCCGCCGGCGAGCACTGTTCGCCGCAGTTGCTCGGGTTTGCGAATCAGTGCACGGGAGAGGGCATGGAGGCCATGGCTGGGTTCCTGGAGCTCCCATGCGTCGATTGGTGGTAGCTGGGGCTCAAGGGGAAGAGCAGGGCGACGACGGCGACGAACTTGGCGGCGGCAGAGAACCGGCGAGGTCGGGGATGTAGCTATAGGGCGCGACTTGAGCCAAAACTTGGCACGTTCGAAAGCTGGAGGAGCCAGGAGTTAAATGCGCGCACTGGGGCAACGCCAGGGGCACGAGAGCGAGCGCTAGTTCAACCGGGGCGGCGAGCTTGCTCGACTCTCATGGCGGATTCGGCTAGGAGGAGAGTGGGGTGCTGCAAAGCTAGGGGAAATAAGCAGGAGCTCACCCTGGTTCTGATGGAAGAGACGGCGAGGCCGGGGAGGCTGTGTGGCCGGAGAATTTGACGACGGCGACGCACCGGTCCGGCGAGGAAGATCTTGAGGCGGTCGTCTGCTTTTCTGGGCCTTGGCTCGATTCCTTGCTGCAGATCGACAGAGTCATGGACGGGAAAGACGATGGAGAAGGTCTCCCGGGCTCTAGGCCATGGTGGCCACGGCGGTGCAGGGCGGCGCTCTCTGCTAGGGTTTGCGGCGCGAAGAACAGACAAGGAGGAGGAAGGGGAGATGGGCTCTGCGAGGGGGAAAGAGAAGCGGTCGTCCACGGCGTCTCTCTGGCGCGATAAGGACGCTTGGGAGGCCTCTAGGCAGGCAGGCTGCTGCCTCCGGCGTCGGCATGCGCTCCAGCGAGCTGCTTGCCGCGCCGGGGAAGACGACAAGAGGAGGCTGCGGGCTGGGCTGCAGGGAAGGTAAGTTGGGCCTAGGGCCCAAGGTGAGTGGGCTCCTTTCTCTTTTCTATTTTCTGTCTGTTTAATCTTTTCTTTCTTTTTTTGTTTGTTTGTTTTGGCTCTGATAAAAATAGCGAACCAATTTATAACATGCTGAAACTTTTTACATGGCCTCATAATATATTAAGCTATCCACTTATAAAGTTTGGCACTTTTTAAAATTCAAATCATTTGAATTTTAAATCAAATAGTGGTTTTTGATTAATTCCAAGGTCCTGTTTGAATATTTGAAAAATCCATGAGCATGGGGTGGGTCCCACATCACTTGATATGTGATCACACTCATTTTTAAGGCTTTTCAAAAATCAAACATGAATTTTTGGAGAAGATTTATTTCTGGCCTTTTGAATTAATGCATCTGGGGGTGTTCCTTCTCCTATTTGAGTTTGAATTTGATTTCAAATGATTTCTTTTGAAAATTTTTAACATGATGCAAGGTGACTTGCTAACCCTAGCACATACCTAACTTGGGGTTGTGACAACTCGCCCCCACTCAAAAGAATCTCGTCCCGAGATTCAGAAGTCTGCAGAAGGAAGGAGGGATACTCAGCACGGAGACGGTCTTCTCTTTCCCACGTGGCTTCTCTCTTAGAGTGGTGTGACCATTGCACTTTCAGAAACTTAATCTTCTGACGACGAGTGACACGCCCTGCGGAATCAAGAATATGAACGGGGTATTCTCGATACGAAAGGTCATATTGGAGATCAAGCGTTTCATGGTCGACTTCGCGGATGGGGTCCTTGAAGCAACGCCTGAGTTGTGACACATGGAATACATCATGTACTCGGGAAAGGTGCGGGGGTAGTTCAAGTTGGTAGGCAACTTCTCCACGTTTAGCAAGAATGCGGAAAGGTACAATGTAACGTGGGGCCAACTTGCCTTTGATACCGAATCGTTGGGTTCCCTTCAGAGGAGTAACCCGAAGGTAAGCCTTCTCATCCAGATTGTAGCTCTCTTTCCTATGATGACGATCATAGTATCTCTTCTGACGACACTGGGCGGCTTTCAATTGATCACGAACAATGCGAACTTGCTCTTCTGCTTCCTTGATCATATCCGGTCCAAAGAATTGTCTTTCACCGATTTCTGACCAGTTTAGGGGTGTTCGACATCGTCGTCCATATAGGAGTTCAAAAGGAGCCATGTTCAGACTAGATTGAAAACTATTGTTATAAGCAAATTCGGCGAAGGGCAGAGACTTCTCCCAATTCTTTCCGAATGAGATAACACAATTTCTGAGCATGTCCTCAAGAATTTGGTTAACCCTTTCGACTTGACCGCTAGACTGAGGATGGAAAGTTGTACTAAAGGAGAGATGAGTTCCCATAGCATTCTGAAAGCTTCCCCAGAATCTAGAGGTGAAAAGGCTACCATGATCAGAATTGATTTCCAAAGGAACACCGTGAAGAGACACAATTCTAGAGACGTACAAGTCCGCTAACTGGCTAGCAGTTATAGACTCGCGAACTGGAAGGAAGTGAGCAACTTTGGAAAGCCTATCTACCACAACGAAGATGGCATCATTTCCTTTGTGGGTTTTTGGAAAGCCAGTGATGAAATCTATAGTGACCTTGTCCCATTTCCACTCTAGAATAGGCAAAGGTTGAAGTGTACCAGCAGGTCTTTGATGTTCGGCCTTAATGCGACGACAAACATCACATTCGGCAATGAACTGAGCAATTTGTCGCTTCATCCTAGTCCACCAAAATCTCTGGCGTAGGTCTCGGTACATCTTTGTGCTACCAGGATGAATCGAAAGGGGTGTGTCATGGGCCTCCTTAAGAATTAGCCTCCTAATATTGTGTTTTCGTGGTACATCCAATCGAGTGCCAAAGAAAACGACACCTTGATCATTCATGGAGAAACATTTAGCAACTCCGCTAGCAATGTTCTTCTTGATCTCTCGAATACCACTATCACGTTTCTGGGCGGCTATAATTTTATCCTCAAGGGTTTGTTTCGCCACCAAGGTAGAAAGATAGCCATGAGGAACAATCTCAAGATTGAGTTTGCAAAATTCCTCATGAAGAAGTGGTTGATACTGTTGTAACATGAGGTTGTTACAATACGACTTACGACTTAGTGCATCAGCCATGACAGTGGCTTTGCCTAGGGTGTAAGAAATTCCTACGTCGTAATCTTTTATCAACTCAATCCAGCGTCTTTGCCTGAGATTAAGATCTGGCTGGGTGAAAATGTATTTGAGGCTTTGGTGGTCGGAAAAGATCTCACAACGATTACCAAGGAGGTAATGTCGCCAAGTTGTCAGGGCATGAACTACGGCAGCGAGTTCAAGGTCATGGGTAGGATATTTCTCTTCATGTGGACGCAACTGGCGCGAAGCATAAGCTACCACATGTCTATCTTGCAGAAGTATGCATCCTAACCCTTGCCGTGACGCGTCACAAAAGATCTCGAAATCCTTTTTGGTGTCTGGCGGTGCAAGTACGGGTGCAGAAGTCAATCTTCTTTTTAGCTCTTGAAAGCTTTCCTCGCACTTGGGATTCCATAGGAATTTCTTATCCTTCATGAGGAGTTCAGTTAGAGGCTTTGCAACTTTAGAAAAGTTCTCGACGAAGCGTCGGCAATAGCTGGCTAGGCCAAGAAAACTCCTAACTTGCTTAACCGATTCAGGTGGAGTCCAGTCAAGGACGGCCTGAAATCTCTCGGGATTCACAGCAATGCCTTTTGCAGAAATCACGTGGCCTAAGTAGGTCACTTCTGGTAGCCAAAATTCACACTTGGAGAATTTAGCATACAGGCGATGCTCTCTAAGTTTCATCAATACCATCCTTAGGAGTTCGGCATGTTCTTCTTCGTTCTTCGAGTAGATGAGAATGTCATCGAGATAAACCACAACAAATTTATCTAGGTAATCCATGAAGATCGAATTCATCATACGCGAGAAAGCGGGGGTATTGGTTAAACCAAAGGACATGACGGTGTACTCGTAAAGACCATAACGAGTAGTAAAAGTCGTATTTTGGATGTCCTCGTTTTGGATTTTGATTTGATGATAACCTAATCTCAAATCCATCTTGGAGAAGACAGACAATCCTGCAAGTTGATCATAAAGATCATTGATCCTGGGCAGTGGGTACTTGTTCTTTATCGTCGCTAGATTTAGTGGGCAATAGTCTACGCACATCCTTTCTGTTCCATCTTTCTTCGTTACGAATAGAACGGGGCAACCCCATGGCGATGAGCTAGGGCGGATGAAGCCTTTTTCCAACAAAGCTTCCAGTTGGGTTTTAAGCTCAGCTAACTCACGTGGGGCCATGTCAGAACCCTAAATTAGGTTTGTGTTTAACCTAGCTTGCATTTTGACATCTTGAAAAAAATTGCAAAATAAAAAGAAATGGGGAAAAGAAAAGCCCTAAATGAATTTTAATAAAAAGGCCAGACAAAAATCTTTTTCCAAAAATGCTTTGAACATTTTGAAAAGTCTTATAAATGGGCATGATCACTTTTCATGTGAAGTGGGTCCCACTCCATGCTCATGGATTTTTCAAAAAGTCCAAAAGGGTCTTGGAAATTAAATTAAATGCCTATTTGAATTGGAATTCAAATAATTTGGATTTAAAAAATTCCCAAAACTTGGGGTTGACTAGTACTAAGTCACCTAGAGTTTATAAAATTATTTTGGGGGTTTTTATAAAATGCCCTAGTATTTATTTTAAATGGGCAAAACAAATAACAGAAAGTTTTTAAAAGAAAAACAAAAGAAAAGGGGAAAAGCCCACCTTACCTGAGGCCCTCCTGGCCTTTGACTTGGCCCAGCCCACAGCTCCCCTGTCGTCTACCTCGTGCCAGGAGGATGGCACCGAGGCAGAGCACGCGCACGCTCACGCCTCCACCTCCTGCTTCGACGTGGAGAGGCCCCCGTCCTCATCTCCTTTCCCCCGTGGACGCCTGGAAGCCCCAGCTTCCCTTTCCCCCCTCTCCCTGGTCCTTCCCCTTCCTCCTCATCGCAATTTTTCGCGGTATCCCGAGCCCCAGCCGGAGCGCCGACGACGAATAGCGCGGCCACCGAGCCCCCCAGACGTTGATACCTTGTCTACGAGGTGCCCCGGCGACGACCACTTCGAGCGGCGCCTTCAATTTGGACCAAGAGCCCACGGGGGCGACGACATCTTCGACGAGCCGCCGCCGGCCACCGAGGACGCCATCATCAAATTCTCCGCGGTCGGATCCTCCCCGGCCTCGCCGCGCACACCAACAAGCTCCGGTGAGCTTTGCGCTTCGACCCCTCCATTCCGTTCATCCTCTCGTGTTGTGCGTCTTCGTCTTCATCTAAGACAGGAGCTGGCCGCCGCGGGCCTCGATGCCGTCGTGCTCCAGCGCCTCCCCGTGACACCCCACTAGCACCACTCGATGCGGAAGAGCACGGGCTACGCCCCAGTGCCCCTTGCCCCCTCTCCCGTGCCCTCCAGCCAACTCCGGCGAGGTCTCCGACCAGTCGCCGGCCAGCCCGAGCGTAAACCACCTCCCCTCTCTCTCTGACCAGTGGGCCCAAGGCCATTAACCCTAATGACCTAGCTAACTAACCCCCTGACCCACTGACTTGTGGGGCCAGGCCCCCTAATCTAATTAGAGTTAGTTAGTTAACTCTCTGGTTAACCCAGAGAGGCTGACAGGTGGGGCCGCCTTGTCAGTTGACTGGTCAAACCCCCTGACGTCAGCATGATGCAGTGCTGACGCAGTAATTCTTAAATCTTTTATTAAATCAGAAAATTCCAGAAAATAAGCAAAACTTTGAAATTGAATAACTTTTAAACCGTAACTCCAAATTCAAAGTGTAATATATGAAAAATTATCAGAATAAAATTCTCTATGAAAATAACCAACTTTCAACCATGTTTGAAATGTTTACAATAAGGTATCAGTAGCATTTTTCTATTTGACTCTTTTGTATTAAATCAAATAAATTACAATGCTTATTCTAAATTCAACCAATGCAATGCAAAGGTCATCACTTGTACTTCAGAAACATTTCACACACATGACCAATTTGTTTACAATGAACAAACTTTAGCAAATGCAAGTAGACCAAATTTGAATAACATTTGGAGTTTGAATTTGAATTCACTTTTCAAATCAACTTCAATTAACATGTGGCAATTCAAACATAGGTCACATCAGCACATTGCCATGCTTTGTTTTACATATTGATTGTGCATTGTATTATCTTGATTGTGCTTTACTTCCAGTGCTTCGGTGATTGCATCTTCTCAGTAGAGTTGATCTCGGAGACGAGTTCAACCTCACGTCAGAAGAGTGTTGCATCGTGATCGTCAGCAAGGCAAGCACCCCCTCTTTGATCATGTCGATAAAATCCCAGTTCCCTCTCATTCTCGCAAATTCATGTTTAGGATGTCACCATGATACGTTCTACCGCTAGTTGAACCCATTCCTTTGCATGACCTATCATTTTGTCACAGTAGTAAGCAAACCACAATCCTAGCAGATGTAGGAGTTGGTTGTTATCTTGTGGCCCCTGCAACTGTTACAGCTTATTGCATGCTTAGAGTTGTTACCTGAGGCTACTTTGTTGTGAGTCGGGATGGTAGTGATCATGTGAATGATGGTGGTAACGTGTTGGTGAATCTACCCTAAACACAGGTGAACGATGAGAGGCTGTGTAGGAGTACACAGTGGGTTGTCTCGTTGAACACAGCCTTAAGCCCGAGTTCTTGTGTTGTTATCCAAGACTAAGAGTACGACCACACATTGGGCTCACTGACCCCTCTCGGCCTAGTACCTCACCCCGGACCAGTCCAGGAGTCGCAAGTATTTCTCCCTTTAACGATCTCAAGAAGGTACACCAAGGTAAGTGGTGGACGTAGGTTGTGGGCATTTTGAATTAAGTGATCATGATCGAGTTGAGCTTGATGGCGGTCACAATACGTTTGAGTCCGCATCGAAAAAATCGGCCGGATTCCGATTGTGGTCCCAACTCAAATAGGCGACTCCCTAGGACTAGAGATGGTGCCGTGAGTGCAGTGTCGTGGCAGCATCCTCGCCGGTACTCACTTGAAGGGTCCATCCCCAGGCGGTAACTGATGAGGCGTGTGTGTAGTAGTACACCCCTGCAGGGTTAATGAACTATTCGAATAGCCGTGTCCGTGGTTATGGACTACTTGGAGACCTTTACTTGATCATAGATAACTTGAACTGGATACTTATAAAACTTGCCAAGATAAATGTGAGTGTTATGGCGTGCTTCCTCGTGGGGAAGTCGAGGAAGTATCCATAGTGGTGTTTTTGGTTGGAGACTGTTACTTGGACTCGTGTACGTTCTTACCTCTTTCTGGTATTCGTAGTACAGGACTAGCCAAGTCAAAGCTGGCACTTCTGCAAGTGAAACCCCACCTCCCTTTGCCTTGATACATGTGCATGATTAGTATAGTTCCTATGTAAGTCTTGCTGAGTACGACTTTGTACTCACGTTTTCTTATTCTATGTTTTAGAGACGAGACCACTGACCCTGATGGTGGCCTCTACCTCGAGCTCGACGTGGACCAAGTCGTATAGTTCCAGGCAGCAGCCTGTGCCCTCTGGAGGGTCGTTGTACTTTTCTTTCACGCTTCTTAAGCCATTTGTTAAACTTGTCTTTACTAAGACATAATTTGCTTCCGTTGATGTTTGATGTAATGTTGGATCACAAACATGTGATCTCTGCTTGTAATACAACTACTATGTCTGCTCTGTTTAGCAGAAGTTATAAAGACTATGAGTTTGTAGAGTTCATGTTGTGATTACCATTTGTTTATACTAGACATGTATGCTGCGTGTATGATTATAACATGCATGTCTTAGTATGGGTTTTCGTGACCTTAGTTGTGATCTGGCTGGCGGTGTTTTATACACCAAGTGGCCCTTAGATGTGCGCAGTTTGGGGCATCGCGATGCGATTGCTCGTGACTCTGTCACGTGCACACTTTGTTGTATGATCGAGCCCGCCCTAGACCCCGACTAAGTGATCGGGCTGGAGTAAGTCTATGTAAGGGTTATGATTCAATCGATAACATGGTTAAGACGACTTGTCTATGAGTATGGGATTCACCACCCATAAGCATTTAGACTTGTGAGCGGACGATGAGGACCCATCTCAGTTGATCATCCGGCCTGGATGGGATGCCCCTCACGTTCGATGCTTACCGAGAGTGATATGTGCTTGGCCTTGTCTTCTTAGACAAGTGGGTACGACTCTCGGCTCTCCATGTGATTGTATTGTGACCGTAATTACATACGCTAACCCCGGGCCCCGAGAGGCCATTTTGTATGGGCGTCTAGAAATTGGTGCGGTCCCTGGCATAAGATCTACTATGAACTCTACACATCTGTCGGGTGGCATGCCCAGCAGCTCTTCAGGAAAGACATCCGGGAAGTCACGAACCACCGGAATATCTTCAAGGTCGGGAAGGGGAAGTACATTCAAAAAATGCACCTGGGTTCTTGTTCTGGGTGAGGTATAGTTGACTGTCTTGCCTGAAGGGTGGGTTAGTTTCACTGATTTGCCTTTGCAATCAAGGTAGGCATTCTGTCTTGATAGCCAATCCATGCCAAGGATTACATCGATGTCTGAAGACTTGAGGGCTATGAGTGAATCAAGGAATACTAAACCCTCTACCATGGCTTACCCTATTAGTTTGCCATCTTGACCCTGGAGTTTGAATAATCATTGGGGTGGACAATTCAACAAAGGATAACTCATGACGAAGTGCATAACTTTCCGACATGAATGAATGAGATGCTCCCGGGTCGAAAAGAACGGAAGTAGGAACATAATTGACTGGGAGCGTACCAAGAATGACGTCAGTGGTGTCGTCAGTCTCTTTGACGGCAATCTGATTCACACGATCACGATTGGCGGGAAGAGTGGGTTTGGTGGTGAAGACCTTCGGGGGTGGCTTGCCACGACCATTGTTGTTCCCTCCGGCACGAGGTGGAGCATTCTGATTCTGGAGCTGGTTCTGGGGACACTCGCGAGAGTAGTGGCCTGCCCGACCACACTTGTAGCAGGCTCCAAAGACAGTGCGTGGAGCTGGGTTGTTCGGTGGAGCTGGGTGGAACGAAGCTGGTGGACGAGGCGCCACATAGGATGGCCTCGGTGGGTTGTTCTGACGAAACATGCTGTTGGGAATCCAGATCTTGCGCTTCTGAGAGCCTGAACTACATGAACCATCGTCTCTAGGGTGTTTGCGGAAGTCATTGGGGGTGTTCATGTCCTCCGCCTTGATGGCCTTGTTGACAAGGACCTGGAAGGTGGCGAGGTCATGTAGGTTGAGCTCACGACGGAGTCCAGAATTGAGTCCACGGCGGAAACTTTCTTGCTTCTTAGCGTCGGTGGAGACCTCTTCAGTAGCATAACGAGCCAGTCGGTTGAACTCACGACTAAACTCGTCAACAGTCCTTCTGCCTTCGGTGAGGTTGCAGATGTCCTCACGCTTGCGGTCCATTAGATCCTTTGGAATGTGGTGCTCACGGAATGAAGTGCAGAACTCATCCCAAGATGTGGGCGGTCCAATGGGACGCATGTTCAGGAAATTCTCCCACCAAGAGCTGGCTGCACCCTCGAGGTGGTAAGTGGCATAGCTGACCCTATCACCAGCTGTAACATGGCCTGCCTGAAGCTTCCTCTCGATGCTGCGAAGCCAGTCATCGGCGTCAAGGGGCTCGGTGGAGTAGCTGAAGACCGGGGGATGAAGCCGGATGAAGTCATTCAAAGACACCAACTCGTTGCGCTGCTGAGTGGTGTTGCGGTCAATGACTTCCAGCAACTGGTGAGAGTCTCGGCGGTTCCTCTCAACCTCCATCAGAACCTGAGCCATCGTGGGTGGGGGTGGAAGGTTTCCTTCCTCCGGTTCATTCCCACGACCATGGGCACGACCAAGCTGGCCACGGGTTCCTTGAGACATCCTGAAGGTGAAAACCAAAGTCAAACAGAGATGATTGGAAGAGTCTAAACAAGGTATTGAAGGTAATGGAAGAATCACAGAGCAAAGGAAGTAATCATCTTGACAACATGGCGATAAAAGCATACAAGCCATATATTCACAAGCTGTCATGCAAACCATACATCGTTTTAGTACAAGCTCCAAGCTAATACAAACGTGATGAAGATGATACATCCTTCAGAGGCACTCTGACTTCCTATACATTATTTATCTAAGCCTCTGGAACTTAGAACACCTTGCGTACAATATACTAAGATACTACTACATCCTCACTAAAGTAAGACCACAGGCGGTCTCACTCATCTCCATCTCCATAGTAGTCCTCGTAAAAGTTACCCGCGTAACCCGGTAGCTGAAGGTGACCATCGGAAAACACGGAGGCCTGTGGACCCTGATATCCATTTGGGCAAGGATGGGGCCTAGGTCCAGCGTAGGGTGGAAGCAGAGGACCACGGGATGGAAAAATGCCTCCAATCTCGGGCCAAGCAACTCGAGAAGGCATCTGTGTCCTGACTGGGTAGATAGCATCATACTCCACTGATCCAAAACTCACAAAAGGAGCCAGGAGTGTAAGTGCTCAATACAGACGGACACGGGTGGCGAGAAGCTCAAAACGAAGGGCACGTGCATCACGATCTCTATCACAAGCGTGTCAAGCAGTGACCTGAAGCAAAGGATCCTCCAAAGAGAGATCTGTGTATAGTCCGGTGTAATACGCCTCTTCTCCTGGAAGTGCAGCAGGGATATAGCGGAAGGATGTATCTCCAAGCAAAGCGTGCTCCTCTCTCAGCAGGGTAATACATGAGTATGCAGCATCCTGCACAGCCATGTTCTCAGTCATGCCAATGCCATGTCCAAAGTGGATAGGCTGAGTGACTCCATTGTGGTGCAGGTAGATCCTGACAATGCAGTGGAACTGGGTCTGGTTGAAGTCAAGGAAGTGCTCCTCAACTGTGTACTCTGGGTACCATCGGTATCCAATGAAGGACATCATCTCGATCAGCATGGCGGGATGCCCACGCACACCGAGTCACCTAGTCAAACGAACAATCTGCCGAGGGGGAAGATCTGCCATCTGAAACGGAAAGAAGGAGTTTGCAAATGCTTCAGATTATGAAGAAACTTGGAATGACTCGGGCAGCATAACGGCTGTAATTGTAAGAAATGTCTTTTCTTGCAATGTAGAAACAACACTTACATACGATGTAAGAAATCAGGAAGCACAACAACGCTAGTAAACCGAACACAACCTTCCTACGGCTACAAGGAAGCAAACAACGAGATGTTCTAATCAGACAAAGGTGAGCCTAGTCCTATCTTCCCGTAGAATAAGGTGAGGGTGACTCAGAACTCAAAACGATGAGGGTAAGGAGAAAAATAAGCCTTATGTTGTTCCCTTATATACCCAGAGTAACTATATAACTATAGAAGGCTAGACTCGACTTCGGCCAAGCCTGATAATCCTACAGTCAGTCCTGCTCTGATACCAAGTCTGTTGGGACCCGGGGTTAGCGTATGCAAGTCCCGATACGACATAGTCATATGGAGAGCCGAGAACCGTACCCACTTGTCTAAGCAGACAAGGCCAAGCACAGAACGTTCTCGGAAATCATCGTACGTGAGGGGCATCCCATCCAGGCCGGATGATCAACTGAGATGGGTCCTCATCATCCGCACACAAGTCTAAATGATATGGGTGATGAACTCCCATATTCACAGACAAGTCGCCTCAACCATACTATCGACTATCTCATAAATCTTACATAGACTTACTCCAGCCCGATCACTTAGTCGGGGTCTAGGGCAGGCTCGATCATACATCAAAGTGTGCACGAGATAGAGTCTCGAACAATCGCATCGCGAGGCCCCAAGCTGCGCACATCTAAGGGCCACTTGGTGTATAAAACACTGCCACCCAGATCACAACTAAGGTCTCATAAACCCATACAAAGACATGCATGTTATAAACATACACGCAGCACACATGCCTTGTATGAACAGCAGGTATCATTGCAATTCTCTACAAAGTATATATTTTATTGATAACTCTCACAGAGTGCACACAGAGATCACAAGCATGTGATCCAACATTACAACAAACAAGCGGAAGCAAAGTAGGTCTGAGTACAGACAAATTTAACAAATGGCTTAAGAAGCCTTATTTAAACACAAGCCCTCCACGAGGGAACTAGTCGTCTGACTGGGACTACACTAGCTTAGTCTTCAGTCGTCGAGCTCGATGAAGAATCCACCTTCGGGGTCAGTGGGTTCATCTAAAACATAGAATAAGCAAACGTGAGTACTTAGCAAGACTTACGTAGGAACTATACTACTCATACACATGTATCAAGGTAAAGGGAGGTGGGGTTCAAATGCAGAAGTGCCAGCTTTGACTTGGCTAGTCCTGAACTACGAGTACCAGCCTTGAGGTAAGAAGCGTACACGAGTCCACTACATTCTCCAACCAATTACACCACTATGGTGCCATCCTCGACTTCCCCACGAGAAAGCACGCCATAGCACTCACACTTATCTTGGCAAGTTTTATAAGTATCTGGTTCAAGTTGTCTACTAATCAGGCACAGCTTTCCAAGTAGTCCCTTACCGCGGACGCGGCTATTCGAATAGTTTATTAACCCTGCAAGGGTGTACTGCTACACACATGAAACCATCAGTTACCGCCGGGATCTCGTCACCCTTCAAGCGGGTGTCGGCGAGGATAATCTCCACAACTTTTACCTCACAGCCAACTCAAGTTCAATGAAGACGCCTATCTGGGAGGGTTTCCACATTCGTAACCCGGCCGGTCTACCGAAGTTGTCCCAGAAGATGTGTGCGTGGTGCATAAGCCGATCTCGATTGAGCCGTTCTCTCACCTTGCATCCAGGCCACAAACCTACCAGAACTCCAAACTACTGCGACTCATTGAACTGAGAAGGGGTGAGTTACTAAGTTGAGCGGGGATCCGTTTGCCCAACATGTGGTAGTACTCTTCAGCTTGGATCACCACACAAGAACTCGGGCTTAAGGCGGTGTTCAACGAGACAACCCACTGTGTACTCCTACACATCCTCTCATCGTTCACCTTCTATTAGGGTAGATTCACCAACACATTTCCACCATCATCAACATGATCACTGCCATCCCGACTCACATAACAGTATCAACATTGTACAACTCTAAGAATGCAATAAGCAGTAACAGTTGCAGGGGTCACATGATATCAATCAACTCCTACATTTGCTAGGATTGTGGTTTGCTTACTACTGTTTCAAAATGATAGGTCATGCAAAGGAATGGGTTCATCTATGCGGTAGAAACATAGCATGGTAATCATCCTATACAATGCATAAGTGAGACATGAGAGGGAAGTGGGATTTTATTGACATGATCAATGGGGGTTTGCTTGCCTTGCTGACGAGGTTCGGTATCGGGGTCTTCAACGAAGGGGGCAGCCTCCTGTTCAAGTTCCACCTCTACTCGACAAACAACAAGCAAGGGAGCACAATAAGTACAATGCACAATCACATGGTTTAAGGTTGAAACTTGATGTATATGCTTCTGATGTGTGAGGCAATTCCATTTAAATGGAGTATATTGAAAATGAAATTGCAAATTCAAACTCCAATTTGAATTCAATCTAGCCATGTTACAAATGCTATTGTTTGATCAATGTAACTAGTCTTGATATGTGTATGATATGCCTCTGATGTTCAAGTGAATTGGGGTATGTTGCTAAGGTTCAAATTGCAAAAGCATTTGAATTTAATTTGATTAAGTTCCAATTAAACCAAATAGCAAATGCTACTGGTCCCATTTTAAATTCAACTCAAACATAGTTGAAAGTTGTATATTTGGATAGATTATTTTCTCCTGATCATTTTTCATATATTATATGTTAAATTTGGAGTTAATATGAATTTTCTATGAATTTCAAAAGTTTAGAGTATTTTCTGCCAATTTCTAGAATTGTTTTAATTAGAAAAGCATTTACTGCATCAGCATGAGGTCATGCTGGCGTCAGGGGGCCACTGACAAGGAGGACCCACTGGTCAGTGTCTCACTATTGATTTAATTAACAGATTAATTTGAATTAATCTAACAGGGGGTGATTAGCAGGTTGGGCCCACATGGCAGTGTCACTAGGGGTGGGTCCAGGGGGTTAAGCTCCAGTAGTTAGCGCTAATGGTGCCGCCGGCGAGCACTGTTTGCCGGAGTTGCTCGGGTTTGCGAATCAGTGCACGAGAGAGGGCATGGAGGCCATGGCTGGGTTCCTGGAGCTCCCGTGCGTCGATTGGTGGTAGCTGGGGCTCGAGGGGAGGAGCAGGGCGAAGACGGCGACGAACTTGGCGGCGGCAGAGAACCGGCGAGGTCGGGGATGTAGCTAGAGGTCACGGATTGAGCCAAAACTTGGCACGTTCGAAAGCCGGAGGAGCCAGGAGTCAAACACGCGCACTAGGGCAACGCCAGGGGCACGAGAGCGAGCGCTAGTTCAACCGGGGCGGCGAGCTTGCTCGGCTCTCATGGCGGATTCGGCTAGGAGGGGAGTGGGGCGCTGCAAAGCTAGGGGAAATGAGCAGGAGCTCACCCTGGTTCTGATGGAAGAGACGGCGAGGCCGGGGAGGCTGTGTGGCCGGAGAATTTGACGACGGCGACGCACGGGTCCGGCAAGGAAGATCTTGAGGCGGGCGTCTGCTTTTCTGAGCCTTGGCTCGATTCCTTGCTGCAGCTCGACGGAGTCGTGGACGGGGAAGACGATGGACAAGGTCTCCCGGGCTCTAGGCCATGGTGGCCACGGCGGTGCACGGCGGCGCTCTCTGCTAGGGTTCGCGGCGCGAAGAACAGACGAGGAGGAGGAAGGGGAGCTGGGCTCTGCGAGGGGGAAAGAGAAGCGCTCGTCCACGGCGTCTCTCTGGCGCGATAAGGACGCCTGGGAGGCCTCCAGGCAGGCAGGCTGCTGCCGCCGGCGTCGGCATGCGCTCCAGCGAGCTGCTTGCCGCGCCGGGGAAGACGACAAGAGGAGTCTGCGGGCTGGGCTGCAGGAAAGGTAAGTTAGGCCTGGGGCCCAAGGTGAGTGGGCTCCTTTCTCTTTTCTATTTTCTTTCTGTTTAATCTTTCCTTTCTTTTTCTGTTTGTTTGTTTTGGCTCTGATAAAAATAGCAAACCAATTTATAAAATGCTGAAACTTTTTCATGGCCTCATAATATATTAGGCTAGCCACTTATAAAGTTTGGCACTTTTTAAAATTCAAATCATTTGAATTTTAAATGAAATAGTGGTTTTTGATTAATTCCAAGGTCCTGTTTGAATATTTGAAAAATCCATGAGCATGGGTGGGTCCCACATCACTTGATATGTGATCACACTCATTTTTAAGACTTTTCAAAAAAAATTGGAGAAGATTTATTTCTGGCCTTTTGAATTAATGCATCTGGGGGGTGTTCCTTCTCCCATTTGAGTTTGAATTTGATTTCAAATGATTTCTTTTGAAAATTTTTTAACATGATGCAAGGTGACTTGCTAACCCTAGCACATACCTAACTTGGGGTTGTGACAACTCGCCCCCACTCGAAAGAATCTCGTCCCGAGATTCAGAAGTCTGCGGAAGGAAGGAGGGATACTCGGCACAGAGACAGTCTTCTCTTTCCTACGTTGCTTCTCTCTCAGAGTGGTGTGACCATTGCACATTCAGAAACTTAATCTTCTGACGATGAGTGACACGCTCTGCGGAATCAAGAATACGAACGGGGTATTCTTGATACGAAAGGTCATCTTGGAGATCAAGCGTTTCATGGTCGACTTCGCGGATGGGGTCCTTGAAGCAACGTCTGAGTTGTGACACATGCAATACATCATGTACTCGGGAAAAGTGCGGGGGTAGTTCAAGTTGGTAGGCAACTTCTCCACGTTTAGCAAGAATGCGGAAAGGTCCAATGTAACGTGGGGCCAACTTGCCTTTCATACCGAATCGTTGGGTTCCCTTCAGAGGAGTAACCCGAAGGTAAGCCTTCTCATCCAGATTGTAGCTCTCTTTGCTATGATGACGATCATAGTAGCTCTTCTGACGAGACTGGGCGGCTATCAATTGATCACGAACAATGCGAACTTGCTCTTCTGCTTCCTTGATCATATCCGGTCCAAAGAATTGTCTTTCATCGGTTTCTGACCAGTTTAGGGGTGTTCGACATCGTCGTCCATATAGGAGTTCAAAAGGAGCCATGTTCAGACTAGATTGAAAACTATTGTTATAAGAAAATTCGGCGAATGGCAGAGACTTCTCCCAATTATTTCTGAATGAGATAACACAAGCTCTGAGCATGTCCTCGAGAATTTGGTTAACACTTTCGACTTGACCGCCGGATATCTGCCGGGGTACACAGGTCGTTGACGCAACTTTCTGGGGTACTATTCAATGAGTAAAAAACAGTTGAAAAATACAATGAGAACCCTCCATACCGTCCATCATAACCCCCCACACCCCCTCCCGACCGGTGGATATCTACCGTACCAAGTTCTCCGGGGTGCTCCCCGATGAATGAAAAGTATCTGAAAAACAATGGTAGCTTTAAATCTAGCAAAAAAACATATGAAAAAATCATGGAAAATTTAGTGCAAACACCATGGCAATTTCAGTGTGAATAGCATGGCAATTTTTTGTCGAAAAAAAGTTGTCGAAACATGTCAATATGTGTGACATCCTGGCTTAGTAGGAATGAAAGATTACTTATGTCAACAAGGTGCACCTTCTTTTCCGGGAGCCCAGATCCAAAGAACTCCAAAGTTAAGCGTGCTTGGCTTGGAGCAATTTGAGGATGGGTGACCGACCGGGAAGTTGTTCCCGGGTGCACACGAGTGAGGAAAAAGTGTGCAGAAAGACTAGTGTTGGTCTGTGGGGACAGTCTAGATCCCGCCAGGCGTAACGGCCGAGAACCGGTGTGTGACCGGGGCGTTACATATGGTATCAGAGCCAACCCTCGCGGTTACACGGGCGTGTGCGGGTCAGTGCGCGAACATGGGTGAGCCATGTGTCGGCATTAGACGTACAGACGTGTGCCAAGAGGGAACGTTCCTGTGGGCCGACGAGGACGTCGGTTCCTTTGAGTGGGTGTGTGTGACATCCTGGCTTAGTAGGAATGAAAGACTACTCATGTCAATAAGGTGCACCTTCTTTTCCGGGAGCCCAGATCCAAAGAACTCCAAAGTTAAGCGTGCTTGGCTTGGAGCAATTTGAGCATGGGTGACCGACCGGGAAGTTGTTCCCGGGTGCACACGAGTGAGGACAAAGTGTGCAGAAAGACTAGTGTTGGTCTATGGGGACAGTCTAGATCCCGCCAGGCGTAACGGCCGAGAACCGGTGTGTGACCGGGGCGTTACAATATGGGGTCAAGTTTCAAAGATCTCATTGTGAAAGATTTAATGGTGAAAACAGAATTTTGAACGGATATTTTATTTAAGAGATAAAACTTTTTAAAGTTTGAAAAAACTAAAAGCTGGTACGTGCGAGTGGGCACTGGAGAGGACGCGTGCGGGCAGACGCGGTTGTGTCGAACGCTGGCATTTTGCTGACGTGGCGACTCCCTTGCATCAAAATTAGAGCGCGCAAGATGAGTGGTGGATTAGGCATTCGGGCGGCCAGGCCAGGCCCGAACGTGTGGTAAGTATCACTTCTAGATATGCCGGTTTGATCAGGCTTGCATGCCAAGAAAATAATTAACGTGTCCTACTCAGTTTGCGCTTTGCCACAGTCCAGGATGCCTATAAATTCTGTGGGCATACAGCCGATTGAGAACCCAATCGATCTATTCAAAAACCAATATACTTTTTGCTTGTACTGTCACCTTTCGTTTTCTCTCTCGCCGAGACCTAGCAACCCTAGGGCTTGGTTCATCTTTGTCATTTTGCATTGTAAAGCCGTCGGTTCTCCTCCCTGAAATCGAGGATCCCTTTGTTGTTTTTCTCGTAAAGCATCCGCTCGTCGTCGCGAAAGACGACGGTTATTGTGGTGTTGCGCGGTGCACTTTTCTGCCGCAACACAATTGGCGACTCCGCTGGGGACGAAGAATAAATAAATACACACGATGAACACCGACCCAAAAATGGTAGCGACGTCAACTCGGACAACATCATCCCTGCCATGCTTGAAGATCTCTCAGAAGAAGACCGGCTGGAGATCGAGCGCGTGCTTGAAGAACAGAAGGCCGTATGGGCCGGTACCCGATTCATGTTTTGGTGCATCTTCGTTGCAAACTTCACGTGCCCAAAATTCTTTGTCGGAGTATCGTTACGTGCTACAGTCCCGTTTGCTCCACACACAAATCCTCCACAACCCAATGGTAGTTGGAAAGATCAGCTGGCTAATATACTTAGGGAGTATGGTTTAGAACCTAGCTAAGGGTAGAGCACGTGCATATCAAAAACCATACCCTGAGTATTTTGTCTCCACGCCGTATCCTCGTGGGGTTAGGATTCAAGAGTTTGTTAAATTCACTGGGGAAGATGGTAGATCAACTTTTGAGCATGCGGGAATTTTTTTAGCACAAAGTAGTGAATTTGGCACATCGGATGTTTATAGAGTGAAGTTGTTTCCTTTATCTTTATCCGGTAATGCATTTACTTGGTTCACACCGCTTGCTCCTAATTCTATTTTGACATGGGAACAATTTGAGCAGAAATTTCATGAATATTTTTATAGCGGTGAATTTGAACTTCGGCTTTCAGATTTAACTATGGTTAGGCAGAAATATAATGAGCATCTTCATGAGTATATTAGGAGGTTTAGGGATGTCAAAGCCCGATGTTTTAGCTTGACCATAGCCGAAAAGGATTTAGCTGACCTTGCCTTTTCGGGTCTTCTCACTCATATTAAAGATAAATTAGAAGGGCAGGAGTTTATGGATGTTAATGAAGTCTTACAAAAAGCTTTGGCACAAGAAAATCGGGCTAAGGAAATTAAATAATATAGCCGGTTTAAAGATAACATGAATAAAGATAAGGATAATCACACGGTTAATGCTTTAGATTATGATAGTGATTCGGCTAGTGACGATGATGGTAATATATGTGTAGCCGAATGGGTTCAAGCGTCAAAGTCAAAAACTTTTGCGTGTACTGCGTTGAAACGTACACCTGCTAGAAAAGAAGAAATTGAATACACTTTTGATGTTAGCAAGTGTGATAGGATTTTTGATATGTTACTGCAAGGGAAATTAATTAGAGTACGAGAGGGTCATGTAATTCCACCTCAGAAGAATTGGGTACAAGAGCTTATTGTTAGTGGCATAATTCCTTTTCTCATGCTACTAATGATTGTAATTTGTTTCGCCGACAGGTGCAATCGGCCATTAATGAAGGACGATTGACATTTACCGAAGGCTCTAAGATGAAGCTTGGTAGTGACCCGTTTCCCATCAACATGGTCGAATTTGAGAGTAACAAAATGCTTAATCGGTCGGATCTGACCGAGTCCGCAAAAGAAAAAAATATTGTTGATGATAGTGCTCCTCCAAGGATGATCAAACCGAAAAATCCAGAAGTAGGAGTGTGGAAACTTAATGGAAAAAGGAGACAAGCTCCGAGACCGAAGCCGGCAGTTAACATGTTGTTGGAGAAATATACTGCACGCAAGGCCAGCAATGTGTTTAATCGGCTTGGAGGCGTCAAGTGTCCTAGGTCCCCATCCAGACCGGGGGGCCATGAGCATTGGAGACGAAACTCATATGATCAACAACCCCATTTTCCAATGGAGCCGGCTTATTGGGGATGTGCACCTCCTTATCCGCAGTTTTCTCCATCGGGTTTTCATCCTTGGGCGCCATACCCTACAGGGCCAGCAGGTTATTTTCAGCCGAGATGGATTTCGCTGAGGCCTATGTTCATGCCAGCAATACATGAGAAAAAGCCTCAGTTTAATGAAGCTAGATCACACGACACCATTATGATTCGAGGAGGTCAATCGCCAGCATACAAGGCAGATGGTAGAAATTATAAGGATGGCCAAAAACGCGTGTGGGTACCGGTCAAGCCTATTGAACGCAAACCTGCATCAAGCTCAGAGAATTCAGGTGATGCCGATGGTCTGAAAATTGTGGAACACAAATTAGCTGAAGGCGTTGTTAATAGCGCAGAAGCAGGCAGTGCTGATGAACTAGGATCAGTTCCAAAAGGAGTTGTTGCTACTGACAAGAACAATGGTGTAAATTGTGACGCCCCCAAAATCAATCCGTGTACAGTAATCATACACGCAAGGTACACGAGTGAGATCAGGGACTCACGATGAGATATCACAACACAACTCTACAAATAAAATAATACAACCTGTTTAATACAAGCCAGGGGCCACGAGGGCTCGAATACACAGCTCGAGAGAACAAAGTCAGCGGAAGCAATAGTATCTGGGTACAGACACAAGGATACAAGGTTGCCTTAAGAAGGCTAGCACAAATAACAACAGATCGAAAAGACGAGGCCTCCTGCCTGGGAACCTCCAAGTTACTCCTGGTCAACGGGGAACTCGACGTTGTAGTAGGCGCCTCCGGGGTACTCCTGCTCCTGGGCTCCAACGTCGACTGCAGCGGCCGATCAGGCAAAACAGTAAAGGAAATAAAGCAGGTGAGTATCTAGTATACCCCGCGAGTCTTACGTCCGCTACTAAGCATTATGCATTGTATCAACGGAATGAAGAGGCTGTATATAGTGGACTGAAAGACAGAAATCCAGAGAAAGGGTAAGAAGCTAGGCCTAACGAAGAATAGCATCTTCCGACGATGTCTTGCAGCATGAGGTAAGAATCAGCCAATAGTTTATATAAAGCATAAAGTAACAATGCAGCAGAAGTTGCTGCAGCATTGTATAATAATAAGTTGTAATAATTAACTATGCATCCGAGTTCACCTCCTCGACATCCCCGCGAGGAAGAAAACCCGGAACCATACAGTTTAATAATAATAGTTTCTAGTGGTAAGATCCAGCTTCAGCATAAAGCGTCCGGTTACCGTGGACACGGCTATCGATAGATCAATCTTCCCTGCAGGGGTGCACTTGTGTTACGCTACACGCACGGATCTCCAGGGTGGCGGGAACCTTGTTAGGGAACGCTCCACCGAGGCTATCCGACACTTCATAGCCCATCTTTCAAACTCAACAGAGAGGTCATCCGCCGGACTATATCCTATGTACGCGGGGCTTTGGACCCTAACCCCGACGTACTCCTGCACGGTGCGTGACTGGCCGGTGAAGTTAAATCAAAGCAAATACAAATCACACTGCCGCGGCAAATAAGACAACACCACTTCCCGGCAATCAGCCCGCGGTACTGCTGACGTCTGAAGAGTCTTCGGACGACACTAAGAAGCGGAGGAGCCCATAACTCGTAGTTCCCATGGGTAGGTAGTGCGTACATGGCATATAGCCAACTCAAGACATTCACTGAACCATTTAGCATTTTAATTAACCTGTGTGACAACCGTTATCGTTGTCTCGACTTAATCGACCCGCGGACAACGACAGCAGCCAGGACCACCAGTACATCGGTGCCTGCCCCGTCGTCCCACCAAGTCACTGCGGTTACCAACAAGGTGAACCGTCTCCTTACCTTGTCTCGCGTGTGCTCCGGGAGGAGCTCGACTTTCGTGGGTTGGTAACTCTCGCGGCCAACGATCAGGGGCCAAGCACACCGGTACACTGGTCGTACCCTCCCTGTCGTCCCGTCGCAATACCTCTCGCGGGCACCGTTGGGTCACCCGACTTCTTACCTTTAAGGACACCAGTTGGTTCGAGTCCCTACCATTAAGTGAAACCAGGAGGAATCACCCTCGATGGTACACTTGAGCTGGCTCGACTGAGACATCAGCGGAATGAACTAAAGAGGTAAACCTCGTATCATCCCGGTGATGCTACGCTACTGAGCCGACGAGAGTGAAATACGAGTCCATTCCACTCGTAAGTCAAACTCGAAGCGACTCAGCAGAGTCTCGCCGTTGTAGGTTCCCTAGGGTGTCTGCATTGATCCGTACCTGTTGCAGTTGTAATATATATCGTTCCCGCGATCACCCCCAGAGTGATCACGACCCGCTATCTAATCCTAGCTAACAATGCGCAGGGTTCACTGCTGAATAATGCATAAGTAATAATAGGCAGCATAGGATTAAAGGAAAGTACATCAAGGGGCGACAAAAATAGGCTATGCAATTGAATAGGATTGTAATCGTAGCAGCAGCAGTAACAATGCCTATTGCAAGAAATGTACGGAAAGATAGGCGATATCTGGGGAAGAGAATGGCTCTGCTTGCCTGGAAGCTCGACGGTCGGGGTAGGGTCGTCGATGAAGTAGTCGTACTCAGCATCGGTGTAGTCGACGGCAGCAGCGTGGTCTACCGGAGATTAAGGGGGGAAGAAACAATAAATACACAACAATAATAGCAATACAAATGCAAGACATGACAGATGAATTGTAAACGGGGTTCTAACGCAGTACGAAGCACGTTGCTCGGAGCGGGAATTCATCCGGGGATGAAATACCGGCTCCGGATGATTATCGGACAAGGTGTCCGGAGGGGGAAAGATATCATGCCGGAGGTGTTGTGGACATCCGACACACGTGTGGGTGGTGTATCCGGACTAGTTGACCTATTCCGAACAACTTTCGTGTTCGGGATAAATTCAAACGGGTACTCTAACAGTACCAGACAGTTTAACGGTTAGCGGGCAATCATCGGACAGTGCCACCGGAGGGGGGAACAGTTCGATGATCGGTAAGTTAGAGGGGTGTGGTGAGGATATGGGTATCGTATCTGTAATCGTTGATCCGTTCTGAGTAACTTTCGTATACAAAGTATTTTGATCCGGGCAATTTTTATCGGTACCGGGAATTATCGGCAGACGACCCGAAGGGGGGAATGTCGATGCTCGGTACGTTAGAGGGGGGTGGTAGACATACAGATAACGTATCCGTATTCGTTATATTTTTCTGATCAATTTTGATGTATAAAGTTTTTGAATCTGACTTACGGTTTAAAAGATATTCAAATTCAAAGTTTTAAATCATTTAAAAGATTTTCTGGAATTATTTTTATTAATAAAACAGTAACATTATCCACAACAGTTTGACTGGTCAACTGACATGGGGGTCCCACATGTCAGTGACCCAATTCTAATAAAACATTTTTATTAATAAAAACAGGGGGTGGCCCACATGTCATACTAACAATTCTAATAAAACAATTTCTATTTATTTTAAATGCTTACAGGTGGGGTCCAGATGTCATTGCCACAGGGGCATAATTAAAAATATAATTAATACAGAGGGGTTATTTAAATGGGTGACCCCACCTGTCAGTGAGACACTTTTATCTAATCGTTTTTTTTAACTAATCTAACAGAGGGGTTAGTGGGTTAATCCCCTGGGTGGGTCCCAGGGGTCAATGGGCTGGGGGGGCTATTAGGCCACGGTTGGCCGGCGGCTCAACGCCGGTGGCCTCTGGCCACGGCGGGCGGGTGCTCCCGGCCACACCTTGGGGCGCCAAGGGCACCAGGGAGAAGCCCTGGCTCACCCGCACCCAGTGGTGCATGCCCACGACCACGGGGAGGAGCGAAACGACGGCGGCGACCTTCGAAGCGGCGGTCGGAGTCGGTCTAGGTGAGGCGGCCGTTCCATCGCAACAAACCGAGGACGATCAGGGGGGAAAGGAGGCGGTGCTCACCGCGAACTCGTCGGGGAGGGCAGCGTGCGCGGGGAGACTGAGTTGGCGGTGAATCGGGCGGCGGTTTGTGGTGGCCGTGGCCGGAGAAGAAGACCAGGGCGGCGAGGCAGTGGCTCGGCGGATCGAATTGGTGGGGGGGGGAACGGCGTGGACGTTCGCGGCGCACCTCCCGGACATGTCGGACGGGGCTGGCTTGCTCAGTGGCCACGCGAGCTCGGAAGCGCGTCCATGGCGGGTCGGGACCGAGCGAGGAGAAGATGGCGAGGGGGGGGAAGCGAGTAAGGTCTGAGCGGGATCCCGATCCACAAATCCCGGGGGGGGGGGGGGTATTTGTCTCCACGGGGGAGCACTGTCGCGACCTGGAGGGCGAGCGGGTTCGGCGTGGACGCGCACTGCCGCCATGGCCGGTCGGCATCCCCTGTAGCACGAGGTAGAAGAAGGGAGGGGTGGGAGTGGGCCTGGGTGGCTGGGCCGTGGGGTATCGGGTGGGCCTCGCCCACGAGCGTTAGTTTAGTGCTTTTGTATTTATCTACCCCAGGTTTATTTTTTATTTTTTTCTGTTAGCAATTATTTAAATGGATTAGGCATTTTTTTATAATACAATTATTGTTCCATAATTAGTAGAGCATATACCTAGAGTGCCACAAAAAGTTTGAGAGTTTTTTAAACTCATTTGATATTTTATTTTATTATAAAATGAGTAACTGTCCTGGAATTGCTACTGTTATTATTGGTTTGGAATTTTCCATAGCACAATAAATACCCATGACCACATTGGCATGGTCCAATGATTATTTGGGATTTTATAAAAGTGGTTCCAAGATTTTTGGAGAAGATTTTATTGTCACCTTTTTTTAATATCCATCAAAAGGCATTTAGGGTTTGTTTGAATTTCAATTCAAATGGCTTGGACTTGTTTTGATTCCTGATGATCCAGATCCATGATCACATTGCTTTAACAACATCACAAGGGGGAATTTGAAAATTTTATCAGGGTTGAAATTTGACAGAGCCATGATCAAGGTGATCATGGATGGATTAGCAACAGTAATTATGATCACTAACAGTGGAATCACTGTAGTGATTACTGTACTGGATCTGAGGGTGTTACATAAATCTGCAGCAAACTGACCGATTTAATCAATCTGAAAAAATGGGAAAATCTGGGATTAACGTGCATGCACAATGAGACAACACATTTGTTGCATCTTCACGTACAAGTCAACAATCTAAATCGGCAGGCTCATATGTTGATTTAGTCAGGGGAACGTCTAAAGGTTTCAAGTTTAACACGAGTACGCATACACGTTGGGACTCAAGCAATGTACGCCGCTAGAAATTTAAGACTAGTAACGTGTATAATCCGCAAGGAAATATTTTGTCCAAGAAAAGAATATTTGTGCCGGAAACGACAATACGTCAATACAGGCCGAGAGACTCGGGGGGCAGCAAAACTCAGTCAGTTGCGCCAGGGGCTAAACCGGGACCTCAGTGGTTCCCGATGGGACTCACACACACACACACACACACTCAAAAACGGCGTGTACAACGATTGCGAGCTTTGGAAATAAAAGAAGAAATAGCCTAGAAGAAGCGTGATGAGTTATTCAGTCGGGAGAAACCAATGGTACCTCAAATGACTTGGAGGGAAAATCGCCTTTCAAAGGAGGGAAATGCAGCGACAAACTACACGATTGATGATGTTGTGAATGTCTCGGTTGATGCAGCCGCAAATTATACAATCGATGATGCTGCTGATGATTCGGTTGATGACCTCGGGGATGACATGTTTGATAATGAAAACCTAGATAATAGCGAGGATATGCTTACTAATATGGATGTTAATATGGTTTTCACATTGCCCGCTGAATTTTGTGCGCCCAATGTTGAAGTTGCAGAGCTTGTTCTTGGTCCGAAAAATGCCATGTTTGAGAAGCCGGAGAAGCCCGAGCAGCACCTGAAGCCATTATTCATCATAGGGCACATCGATGGTAAGCCTATTAGTCGCATATTGGTTGACGGCGGTGCTGGGTTTAATATTATGCCATTTTCGGTTTTTTCTAAACTAGGCCGAAAAGAGAGTGAGTTAATAAAGATCAATATGGCACTTACTAGGTTCTCTGGAGACATGTCTGAAGCTAAAGGTATTATTTCTATGGAGCTCACGGTAGGAAGCAAGACATTGCCGACTGCATTTTTTGTTGTTGAAGTCAAAATTCGGTATAATGTTCTTTCGGGGCGCGATTGGATTCAAGCAAATTGCTGCATCCCTTCCACTCTGCATCAGTGCTTAATTCAATGGGTAAATGAGGATGTGGAGGTAATTAGGGCAGATGATTCAGCTTGCATAGCTATGACAGAAGCGTCGGTTGATTGACAAATCGGTGGCATGCAATGCTTGACCGGTAGGGACCTATCGGATTAATACTACAGTAGTGGAGGTAGAGATGGTTTTGTACCTATAAATGTACAACTTACAGATATAGTTTGGCTTAATAATCTATCTATTTGAATGATGAATAAAGATGATAGTATTAAATGGCTCCAAAAACGCACTGAGGAGTAGCATTCCGGAAAGAGCGATATGCATGAAACCATTGAAGAATTTAAAGACATGGAAAAGCTTGGACATGGATTCTCATAGGCTGATCCACTTGAGGAGATAGATATATATTGGTGATGGAAGCATTCCGAGGGCTACTTTTATCAATGCTAATTTGAAGACCGATGAGAAAAGCAAGGTAACCGAGTTACTCAAAGAATTTGTTGATTGCTTTGCTTCGAATTATACTGAAATTCCTAGTTTAAGTAGAGATCTAGTTGATCATAGATTACCTATCAAATCTGGTTTTAGGCCAAATAAACAACCTCGCAGAAATTTTAATCCTAATATGTATGACCGCATCAAAGAGGAAATTGATCGGTTGTTGAAAGCTGGCTTTATTCGGCCATGTAGATATGTGGGTTTCTGATATTGTTCCTGTTGAAAAGAAAAACACCGATGTAATTAGAATATGTGTTGATATTAGAGATCTGAATAAGGCTACTCCGAAAGATAAATATCCTATGCCTATTGCAAACATGCTTATTAATGATGCCCCGGGACATAGAGTTATCCGTTTTTAGATGGTAATGCAGGTTACAATCAAATATTTATGGCCGAACAAGACATGTCTAAGACTTCTTTTCGTTGCCCTGGCTTTGTCGGTTTATTTGAGTGGGCAGTCATGACGTTTGGTTTGAAAAATGCTGGCGCTACATATTAAGTAGCTATGAATTTTAATACTTCATGATTTGATAGGCGTTATATTAGAAATATATATTGATGACATAGTTGTTAAATCGAATGGATTTGATCATCACTTAGTGATTTACAATTGGATTTTGAAAGGATGCGTAAGTATGGGTTAAAGATGAATCCCCTTAAATGTGCTTTTGGTGTGTCGGCTGAAAAGTTCTTAGGATTTATAATTCATGAACATGGCATAGATATTGATCCTAAGAAGGTAGAAGCAACTAAAAACCTCTAGGAGCCGACTTGCAAAAGAGATGTGCAAAAATTGTTGGGGAAGATTAATTACTTGAGACGATTCATATCTAACCTTGCAGGGAAAATTGAATCGTTTGTCCCATTGCTTCGGCTAAAGAATGAAACCGAATTCACTTGGGGGCAAAACAAAAGGAGGCTTTTGATAACATAAAGAAATATTTGTTGAGTCCTCCGGTATTACGCGCACCCAAGTCTGGTACGCCGTTCAGGTTATACATTGCTGCACAAGACAAAGTGATCGACGCGGTGTTGGTGCAAGAAGATGGCGGCAAAGAGTACATCATTGCATATTTAATTCGTCGTTTGCTTGACGCCGAAACTCGGTATGTGTTTATTGAAAAATTATTCTTATCTTTTATATTATTCATGTACCAAATTTTGACCTTATTTACTGTCCAGTACGTGTGTAGTAGCTTGTCAAGACGACGTGGTTAAACACATGTTGCAACAACCCATTCTTAGTGGTAGGACTGGTAAATGGGCTTATTCACTAATAGAATATGACTTAGTATATGAATCGATGCGTACTATGAGAGGTCAAGTTATCGCCGATTTTATTGTTGATCATAGAATTAATGATGAAGATGATATTTATCATGTTAATGTATGGCCATGGAAACTTTATTTGGATCGATCAGTTTGTAAAGAGGGACAATGCGTAGGAAATGTTTTTATTTCACCTAATAATGTTATGTACGAAACATCGGTCCGTTTAGAATATAATTGTACTAATAATCTAGCAAAGTATGAAGCTTTATTGTTTGCTTTACAAAATTTTGTTGATATGGGCGTAAAGGATAGAGATGCTTTTGGTGATTCGCTTCTGGTAGTGCAACAAATTAAAGGCGAATACCAATGTTTTGATGGTCTTCTAAATAGTTACTTGGGCCGATGTTTAGATATAATCAAGTCTCTGGATACATACACTATTCATCATATACCTAGGGAACAAAATTCTAGAGCTAATTGTTTAGCACAACAAGCATCTTGGTATCACATTAGTAGAGGAAAAAAATTATATTGGAAAAACCGATGCATGTTGATGTAGTAAATAAGTCTATCATGATGGAGACTTTGCCACATGATGCACTTGGTTCTGTGACCGTTGAACAACTAGAAATACAGTGCAATGTAGATTTGGTGCAAGGGTGACAAGTGACCGAATTAACTAATAATTTAGAACATGTAGATTGGAGAATTCCTCTAGTTAATCATTTAAAGGATCCAAGTCAAACATGAGATGGGAGAATTCGGCGGCAAGCTTGAAAATATACTTTGTTGGATGCCGAATTATATCGCCGAACTATAGATGGGTTGCTTTTAAAATGCTTGGATTCTGAGTAGTATAGATTAGCTATGGGTGAAGTACATGAAGGCATAAGTGGGACACATCAGTTGGCTCATAAAATGAGATGGTATTAAAAAAAGCAGGTTTTTATTGGCCGACTTTGTTAGAAGATTGCTTTCGCTATTATAGAGGTTGTGAGACGTGTCAGAAATTTGGTAATATACAATTAGCGCCCGCGGCTATGTTGAATCCCATAATTAAGACATGGCCATTTATAGGATGGGGATTATATTTTATTGGTGAAATACATCCTTCGTCTTCAAAAAGACATCGCTTCGTCCTAATAGCCACAAACTATTTTACTAAATGGACTGAAGCAGTTCCTTTAGAAAATATGACTCATAAGGAAGTTATTAGTTTTGTTTTAGAGCATATTATTCATAGATTCGATATTCCTCAAACTTTAACTACTGATCAAGGTGCTTCTTTTAAGTCTCATCAATTTCGTGAGTTTGCTGAATCTTTTGGAATTAAGTTGTTGAATTCGTCGCCTTATTACACTTTAATTAAGCTTATAAAAAAGAAAATTGAGGAGCATTCGAAAAGATGGCATGAAGTGCTTTCAGAAGCTTTATGGGCTCATCAGATATCTAAGCATGGCGCGACTCAAGCCACACCATTTGAGCTAGTATATGGTCAGGAGGCGGTGTTACCTGTGGAGGTTAACTTACAGGCGTGGACAGACAAAATGATTTGTCGGGTGTAGACTATAATAATTTGATGATGGATAGAGTAGATGATGTCCGGAAGAAAGATTAAGAGCTTTACGAGAAATTGAAAAAGAAAAGTTAAGAGTAGCTAAGGCTTGTAACAAAAAGGTGAAGGAAAAATCGTTTCAGATAGGAGATTTAGTATGGAAAACGATTTTCCCATTGAAACTAGAGATAGAAAATTCAGCAAATGGTCGCCGAGTTGGGAGGGTCCATATAAAGTTGTAGAGATTGTTCCTGGAAATTCATATTTTGTACAATCTTTGTAGGGATTGAAGTTTCCTAAAGCTCTCAATAAAATATATTTGAAGAAATATTATCCTAGCATGTGGCAGGAGAGTTAATGATGCTATGGCCGATATATTATTTCAACTATCGCCTTAAGAAGAATTTGGCCGATATATTATTTGGAATATCGCCCTAAGAAAACTTGGCCGATGTGTTCTTTTGACATCGCCCTAAGAAATTGTATGGTCGGTGAAGTGATCGCCATCGACGTAAGGTATTGTTACAATGTTTCTGATAAATGTTATTGTACCAAAAACAAGGGGCATGTGTTGAAGATATAATTTGGTTGATGGGTATTTTAATAGGCCATATTAATTTGAATGATGGTAATGATATTATTAGCTGACATATATATTTGAATGGGCTGTTTAGTTTCAAGAAGCAGCTTTGGTTGAAGTCCAATGCAGATTTCGCAAGATCAAGCAAGCTGCTAAACCAGGAGAAATATATGGAATATTCTTGAAACTAGTGGCTATACCGAAGATAGATCTTGGATAAATTCAGAGATAGGCTGGGTCCAAACGCAGGTGCATACAACAAGTCCAAACTATGCTCAGTCTGAAGACACGTTGAATATTTGATCACGTACGAGAGGTGCACCAGAATTTGCTTGTTCTAATTACTAGATGGTATGCACGTACGTACAAGTACTAGTACATAGGATTATGATAGGCCGGTTTGATCAGGCTTGCATGCCAAGAAAATAATTAATCGTGTCCTACTCGGTTTGCTCTTTGCCATAGTCCAGGCTGCCTATAAATATTGTGGGCATACAACCGATTGAGAACCCAATCGATCGATTCACAAACCAATATACTTTTTGCTCGTACATTCACCTTTCACTAGTGGAGAGACCCCCCTTTCGTCCAGCCCAAAAATGGCATCGCTCCCGGTTCATTTCAGAACCGGAACCGATGCCTCGCAACGGTTCTGGTTCGTCTGTATTGGGCAATGGTCCCGGTTCAATTGGGGCAACGGTCTCGGTTTTTGCCAATAACCGGGACCAATGCTCTGGCGACCAACACGTGGCGCACTGCGAGGCATTGGTCCCAGTTGGAGCTATCAACCGGAACGAATAGTCTATAATTAGTACTTTTCAGTAATACCAAATGGAAAAAATGACCTTTAGTCCCGATTGGAGCCACCAACCGGGACCAATAGTCTATAATTAGTCCCACCTCGCTAACCGAAGGTGGGTTAGAGTTGTTTATAAGCACGGTCTGTCCAGCACTTATTGTAGCATATCAAGCTTATTAAAGGTGTATACCGAGGAATTCAACCCGAGGGGGGTGCTGTGTATCTCTTTAAGCAGGCAGGAGGCTGACCTTCCGCCTCTATCAGTTTGAACAGGCATAGGTTCTTCTGGTCCAGAAGGACCTGTGTCTGTTGAAGCCGATAGAGGCAGATGTCACCCTCCCGCATGCTCAAGGAGATAGATATCACCCTCCTTGGGAGGATTCCTCTGTCTACCTCTTATAATAAATTTTCTATATTTTTTGTTTTTGTATAATTTCCCACATGCTCAAGGAGATATATATCACCCTCCTTGGGAGGATTCCTCTGTCTACCTCTTATAATAAATTTGCTATACTTTTTGTTTTTGTATAATTTTAGTTTTAATAACACAAAGATTACAAAACAAAACACTGATTTTAAAATATAATAGGTAACCGATCGGGAAGTTTCAATTTTTTTTAAATTTCATCACAACATAGACATCAAAAAATAAAGAGCAAACTATCAAGCACATGTAGTTCAAATTTGACCCCGTTCCAGCTGAATCTGCGCAAATTTGTCTTTTTCAGAAGAGGTATATAAAAACCATATTACATGGAAATTTTGGTCAATTGTAAATAACACATGGTCTAATATTTTACAAAATTAAAGTGGTTCAAGTTGACATCAAATATTTGGTAGATCATCACAAAAAACCCATACTTTTGTCAATCGAAAAATGGAAAATGGATTTTCGTGCAAAGAAAAATAAAAACTTCCTTTGGCAAACTTGTTGGCTAGTATAATATACACACATGTGCAAAATATGAGATCATTTGGGAAAACTATCCTTTCAAACTAGCTGTAACATCGGTCATTTGGCTTGAAAGTCATGAATCTTCATACTCGATAGCTCATTTTAAAAAGACTTTTATAAGATATTTGCCTTATTCCAAGTTTCTTGTTTTGTATGGTTACTAAGACATAAATTAGGATGCAACGCGAAGGTTTTACAATTTTTTAATTTTTTTTGTCAATTTAAAAAGTAGTCAAAACGGAGGGCATGACCGGTAATAGATAGGGGCGGAATCTTACAAAAGTCTTGGTGGATCCCTGATTAAATGACTACTTGTGGATCTAGAAATGATTTTTTTCAAAAAATAAATAGCAAACTATCAAGCACATGTAGCTCAAATTTGACCCCGTTCCACCTGAATCTGCGGAAATTTGTCTTTTTCAGAACAGGTATATAAAAACCATATTACATGGAAACTTTGGTCAATTGTAAATAACACATGGTCTAATATTTTACAAAATTAAAGTGGTTCAAGTTGACATCAAATATTTGGTAGATCCTTCACAAAAAACCCATACTTTTGTCACTCGGAAAATGGAAAATGGATTTTTCGTGCAAAGAAAATAAAAACTTCCTTTGGCAAACTTGTTGGCTAGTATAATATACAAAAATGTGCAAAATATGAGATCATTTGGGAAAACTATCCTTTCAAACTAGCTGTAACATCGGTCATTTGGCTTGAAAGTCATGAATCTTCATACTCGATAGCTCATTTTAAAAAGACTTATATAAGATATTTGCCTTATTCCAAGTTTGTTGTTTTGTATGGTTACTAAGACATAAATTAGGATGCACCGCGAAGGTTTTACAATCTTTTTATATTTTTTTGAATTATTTTTGTCGATTTCAAAAAGTAGTCAAAACGGAGGGCATGATCGGTAATAGATAGGGGTGGAATCTTACAAAATTCTTGGTGGATCCCTGATTAAATGACTACTTGTGTATCTAGAAATGATTGTTTCAAAAAATTAAGAGCAAACTATCAAGCACATGTAGTTCAAATTTGACCACGTTCCAGTTGAATCTGCGGAAATTTGTCTTTTTCAGAAGAGGTATATAAAAAACATATTACATGGAAACTTTGGTCAATTGTAAATAACACATGGTCTAATATTTTACAAAATTAAAGTGGTTCAAGTTGACATCAAATATTTGGTAGATCCTTCACAAAAAACCCCTACTTTCCTCACTCGGAAAATGGAAAATGGATTTTTCGTGCAAAGAAAATAAAAACTTCCTTTGGCAAACTTGTTGGCTAGTATAATATACACACATGTGCAAAATATGAGATCATTTGGGAAAACTATCCTTTCAAACTAGCTGTAACATCGGTCATTTGGCTTGAAAGTCATGAATCTTCATACTCGATAGCTCATTTTAAAAAGACTTTTATAAGATATTTTCCTCATTCCAAGTTTGTTGTTTTGTATGGTTACTAAGACATAAATTGGGATGCAACGCGAAGGTTTTACAATTTTTTTTATTTTTTTGAATTATTTTTGTCGATTTCAAAAAGTAGTCAAAACGGAGGGCATGACCGGTAATAGATAGGGGTGTAATCTTACAAAAGTCTTGGTGGATCCCTGATTAAATGACTACTTGTGGATCTAGAAATGATTTTTTCAAAAAATAAAGAGCAAACTATCAAGCACATGTAGTTCAAATTTGACCCCGTTCCAGCTGAATCTGCGGAAATTTGTCTTTTTCAGAAGAGGTATATAAAAACCATATTGCATGAAACTTTGGTCAATTGTAAATAACACATGGTCTAATATTTTACAAAATTAAAGTGGTTCAAGTTGATATCAAATATTTGGTAGTTCCTTCACAAAAAACCCCTACTTTTGTCACTCGGAAAATGGAAAATGGATTTTTCGTGCAAAGAAAATAAAAACTTCCTTTGGCAAACTTGTTGGCTAGTATAATATACACACATGTGCAAAATATGAGATTATTTGGGAAAACTATCGTTTCAAACTAGCTGTAACATCGGTCATTTGGCTTGAAAGTCATGAATCTTCATACTCGATAGATCATTTTAAAAAGACTTTTATAAGATATTTGCCTTATTCCAAGTTTGTTGTTTTGTATGGTTACTAAGACATAAATTAGGATGCACCGCGAAGGTTTTACAATCTTTTTATATTTTTTTGAATTATTTTTGTCGATTTCAAAAAGTAGTCAAAACGGAGGGCATGATCGGTAATAGATAGGGGTGGAATCTTACAAAATTCTTGGTGGATCCCTGATTAAATGACTACTTGTGTATCTAGAAAAGATTGTTTCAAAAAATAAAGAGCAAACTATCAAGCACATGTAGTTCAAATTTGACCACGTTCCAGTTGAATCTGCGGAAATTTGTCTTTTTCAGAAGAGGTATATAAAAAACATATTACATGGAAACTTTGGTCAATTGTAAATAACACATGGTCTAATATTTTACAAAATTAAAGTGGTTCAAGTTGACATCAAATATTTGGTAGATCCTTCACAAAAAACCCCTACTTTCCTCACTCGGAAAATGGAAAATGGATTTTTCGTGCAAAGAAAATAAAAACTTCCTTTGGCAAACTTGTTGGCTAGTATAATATACACACATGTGCAAAATATGAGATCATTTGGGAAAACTATCCTTTCAAACTAGCTGTAACATCGGTCATTTGGCTTGAAAGTCATGAATCTTCATACTCGATAGCTCATTTTAAAAAGACTTTTATAAGATATTTTCCTCATTCCAAGTTTGTTGTTTTGTATGGTTACTAAGACATAAATTGGGATGCAACGCGAAGGTTTTACAATTTTTTTATTTTTTTGAATTATTTTTGTCGATTTCAAAATGTAGTCAAAACGGAGGGCATGACCGGTAATAGATAGGGGTGGAATCTTACAAAAGTCTTGGTGGGTCCCTGATTAAATGACTACTTGTGGATCTAGAAATGATTTTTTCAAAAAATAAAGAGCAAACTATCAAGCACATGTAGTTCAAATTTGACCCCGTTCCAGCTGAATCTGCGGAAATTTGTCTTTTTCAGAAGAGGTATATAAAAACCATATTGCATGAAACTTTGGTCAATTGTAAATAACACATGGTCTAATATTTTACAAAATTAAAGTGGTTCAAGTTGATATCAAATATTTGGTAGTTCCTTCACAAAAAACCCCTACTTTTGTCACTCGGAAAATGGAAAATGGATTTTTCGTGCAAAGAAAATAAAAACTTCCTGTGGCAAACTTGTTGGCTAGTATAATATACACACATGTGCAAAATATGAGATTATTTGGGAAAACTATCCTTTCAAACTAGCTGTAACATCGGTCATTTGGCTTGAAAGTCATGAATCTTCATACTCGATAGATCATTTTAAAAAGACTTTTATAAGATATTTGCCTTATTCCAAGTTTTTTGTTTTGTATGGTTACTAAGACATAAATTAGGATGCAACGCGAAGGTTTTACATTTTTTTTATTTTCTTTTGAATTATTTTTGTCGATTTCAAAAAGTAGTCAAAACGGAGGGCATGACCGGTAATAGATAGGGGTGGAATCTTACAAAAGTCTTGGTGGATCCCTTATTAAATGACTACTTGTGTATCTAGAAATGATTTTTTCAAAAAATAAAGAGCAAACTATCAAGCACATGTAGTTCAAATTTGACCTCGTTCCAGCTGAATCTGCGGAAATTTGTCTTTTTCAGAAGAGGTATATAAAAGCCATATTACATGAAACTTTGGTCAATTGTAAATAACACATGGTCTAAAATTTTACAAAATTAAAGTGGTTCAAGTTGACATCAAATATTTGGTAGATCCTTCACAAAAAACCCCTACTTTTGTCACTCAGAAAATGGAAAATGGATTTTTCGTGCAAAGAAAATAAAAACTTCCTTTGGAAAACTTGTTGGCTAGTATAATATACACACATGTGCAAAATATGAGATCATTTGGGAAAACTATCCTTTCAAACTAGCTGTAACATCGGTCATTTGGCTTGAAAGTCATGAATCTTCATACTCGATAGATCATTTTAAAAAGACTTTTATAAGATATTTGCCTTATTCCAAGTTTGTTGTTTTGTATGGTTACTAAGACATAAATTAGGATGCACCGCGAAGGTTTTACAATCTTTTTATATTTTTTTGAATTATTTTTGTCGATTTCAAAAAGTAGTCAAAACGGAGGGCATGATCGGTAATAGATAGGGGTGGAATCTTACAAAATTCTTGGTGGATCCCTGATTAAATGACTACTTGTGTATCTAGAAATGATTGTTTCAAAAAATTAAGAGCAAACTATCAAGCACATGTAGTTCAAATTTGACCACGTTCCAGTTGAATCTGCGGAAATTTATCTTTTTCAGAAGAGGTATATAAAAAACATATTACATGGAAACTTTGGTCAATTGTAAATAACACATGGTCTAATATTTTACAAAATTAAAGTGGTTCAAGTTGACATCAAATATTTGGTAGATCCTTCACAAAAAACCCCTACTTTCCTCACTCGGAAAATGGAAAATGGATTTTTCGTGCAAAGAAAATAAAAACTTCCTTTGGCAAACTTGTTGGCTAGTATAATATACACACATGTGCAAAATATGAGATCATTTGGGAAAACTATCCTTTCAAACTAGCTGTAACATCGGTCATTTGGGTTGAAAGTCATGAATCTTCATACTCGATAGCTCATTTTAAAAAGACTTTTATAAGATATTTGCCTTATTCCAAGTTTTTTGTTTTGTATGGTTACTAAGACATAAATTATGATGCAACGCGAAGGTTTTACAATTTTTTTATTTTTTTTGAATTATTTTTGTCGATTTCAAAATGTAGTCAAAACGAAGGGCATGACCGGTAATAGATAGGGGTGGAATCTTACAAAAGTCTTGGTGGATGCCTGATTAAATGACTACTTGTGTATCTAGAAATGATTTTTTCAAAAAATAAAGAGCAAACTATCAAGCACATGTAGTTCAAATTTGACCCCGTTCCATCTGAATCTGGGGAAATTTGTCTTTTTCAGAAGAGGTATATAAAAACGATCTTACATGGAAACTTTGGTCAATTGTAAATAAAATATGGTCTAGTATTTTACAAAAATAAAGTAGTTCAAGTTTACATCAAATATTTGGTAGAATCTTCACAAAAAACCCCATTTTTGTCACTCGGAAAATGAAAAATGTGTTTTAAAAATTAAAAAGAAATATATTTTTTCAAAAATAATTTTAAAACATTTAAAATATAATAGGTAACCGATCGGGAAGTCTCATTTTTTTTAAATTTCATCACAACATAGACATCAACAAGGTCCTAGACATCAACAAGGTTTAATAGGATTGATATGATACATATATCAACAAGTGTCTGTTAAGCGAGTTGGGGTAGGTGTTGAATGGAACTGAGAAGTTAAGCGTGCTGGGGCTGGAGTAGTGTGAGGATGGGTGACCCTTGGGGAAGTTTGACCACGAAGGTCAATAAATAATAAATAATAAAAAAATATGGAGGCCCGATCCCGGTTCTTCCTATCAACCGGGACCGATGACCCCTCCCCCCTCTTCGGTCCCGGTTCGTGGGCCAACCGGGACCATCATTAGTCCCGAGTTATTGGTCCCGGTTGTTGAACCGGGACTGAAGGCCCTTTTGAATCGGGATAATATGGGGGTCTGTCCACTAGTGTTTCGTTTTCTCTCTCGCCAAGACCTAGCAACCCTAGGGCTTGGTTCATCTTTGTCGTTTTGCATTGTAAAGCGGTCGGTTCTCCTCCCTGAAATCGAGGATCCCTTTGTTGCTTTGCTCGTAAAGAATCCACTTAGCGTCGCGAAAGACGACGGTTATCGTGGTGTTGCGCGGTGCAATTTTCTGCCGCAACACTGGTGTCGTCATTTCAGGGGCTGGTGTACTGCAGCGGGTGCGCCCCCAAGCGTCACGATAACAGGCGCAATAAGGGTATGCCGGTAGACAGGGTGGTGGAGGCATTCGTCTGCAAGGGCTTGTGGATCACCAAGGATGGGGAGGACATCACAGTTGAGTTATGGAAAGCTCACATTGATCTCTTCATTGATATATGGGGCATTTATACATGTACATGAGATGATCTATACACCGTGCGGGAGCGATCACAACGACACTACGTCCAGTCCATGCACATTGGTTATCCAAACAGCCCCCGGTATGGACTAGACGTAGTGCCGTTGTGATCGGTCCCTTTTCTTCCTGCACGTGCGGGATTGATCACAACGACACTACGACACGACATCTTCAGGATTCTTCGGCGCTCCCTGTACTAGTATAAATGCCGGAAGAAAAGGGAACATCGAGGGATCCTGAAGACTAGGTCGTGGAGGTTGAGCCTCCTTAAGAAGAGGGCGCATTGCTTCTGCAACCCTCCCCCCCCCCCCGGCAGCCGCAAGATGGGGATCTTATCAACAAACTGGGAAGTAGTCAGGACGTGGAGCACGCGAATCTGTCCCAGCGCAACGCGCTCACGCACAAAGTGAAGATCGATCTTAATGTGCTTGGTGCATTGGTGTTGCACCGGGTTGCTCGACATATACATGGCGCTGACATTGTTGCAGTAGACCACCGTAGCCCGAGACGACAGCTGGTGCAACTCGCTAAGTAGCTGCCGTAGCCAAACGAACTCGGCACTTGAACGGGAGATGGTGGTCTGGCGCCTCGACGACCAAGAGAGTAAATTGGGGCCGAGGAACACGAAATACCTAGAGGAGGACTTGCGTGTGTTCGAGCAGCCCGCCCAATCGGCGTTGGAGTAGGCCACCAGCTCGATCGACAACAAGCGATGAATCAGAAGGACAAGGTGAGTAGTCCTGCGGACATAGCGCAACACACACGTGAAAAGCTGAAAGTGACAGTCCCGAGGGGCATGTATGAAGAGACAACACTGTTGCACCGTGTAGGAGGGTCGCGTCAGCGTGAGATACTGAAGTGCGCCGACCAGGCTGCGGTAGAGCGACGGGTCCAGGAAGAGCTGGCCGGTGTCGGTGGAGAGCTTGGCGGGGGTGTTGACCGGCGTGAATATGGGCTTGCAGTTTAGCATGCCAACGCAGTCGAGGATCTCGGGAGCGTACTGTTCCTGGGAGAGGAACAAGCCGCAGCTGGTAGCCGGGATGTTGATCCCTAGTAAGTGGTGTAGAGCACCATCGCGAACTCGTGGTGAAGCGCCTGAATGATGGCCCCGAGCGTTGTAGAGGAGTTGGTAGTGAATCGGTGAGGATGATGCCGTCCACGTAAAGTAGAAGGTATGCTACTTGGTGTCCACGGCGCAGGATGAACAACGAGGATTCTGCTCACGAGCTGACGAAGCTGAGTGTGCGGAGGTAGGCGGTGAAGCGAGAGAACCACGCCCGTGGGGCCTGCTGATACGTCTCAAACGTATATACTTTTCAAAACACTTTTGCTATTGTTTTGACCTCATTCTTGCATGATTTGAACTCCCCGTTATCTTCTGCAACCTTGGTGATAACACTCCTAGCCCTGCCCTCCAAATCATCATCAAACCACTTGACAAAAGCACAAGCTCCGTTTCCCTAGGAAATAATGGTAATACATATTAATATGCGCCATCAAGCCAGTGGAGAAAAGGGCGTTAACTGTCCTAATATTGGTGCTAACCTCTAAGGGTAAATTTAGAAAACGCCTACCTATGTCGAATCCCTCCCTGCATATCCGTCCCGCGGGAGTGTGCCCATGGACAAAACTAACATTTTGGTACTTCTGAGGGGCACCAAACTCCGGGATAAAATCTTGTGGCAGAAATTTGAGATCCGGCGGTTCATCTATTTCCTAAATGTGGATCCCTTTAGGAAGGAGGATTGAGAGAGTTTGGAGAAATTAAAATGTAGATCTATATCGACTTTTTCATCTGACGAGACGATTCTGAACCGTAGTACACACCCCTTTTGACTACCTTAGGCAATTTCTCGTCATCGACCATCCTGGCGGCGGCGCCCATTGCGCTTGAGATCTCCACCGAAGCATCTGGATCCCTCGTCCGGTTGAAAGTCATCGCCGTAGGCACACACCGACACTCTAGGAACTTGGCGGAAATATGGATGAGATAACGGTCGACGAAATCGCAAGTACTTATATGGAACCCTGTTCTGAATCGCACACGGTTTTTTTGTAGCTTACGTGTGCACGTACGCAAACGCTTAAAAATTAGCAACCGTGTGCTTTGGTATAACCCTACCGTATAGCTCATAAAGGGTTGTGGGCTTGTGGATGGCGCATGGGGAATATTTGAGACTACTTCATAGCACTGACCTTGCTTTGCGGCTGCAAAAAGAGAACTCAATCCTTGGTCGTCGGCAGGGTAGGGCGTTCTTTCCTGGGTACCAGGCGGCATATGAGCTCAATCTTAGGTCGACGGCGTTGCCGGCCGGCGTGATTGGGGGAGCTCATTCCTCGGTTGACGGCATTGCTGTCCGGCGTGATTGGAGGAGTTCATTCCTTGGTCGGCGGCGTTGCCGGTCATCGTGATTGGCGGAGCTCATTCCTCGGTCGACGGCGTTGCCGGCCGACTTGATTGGAGGAGTTTAATCCTTGGTCGACGACGCTGGAGTTTGCGTCTCCTGTCCTTGACTTAATACGCTTTGTTCCATCATCCCTGCTCTGTCTCCGACTCGCCTTGGCTTGGCTACACCCACACTATACTTTCTTGCTAGTTGTGTGGTTGAGGACACCGCCCGACTAATTAATTCAGGTATTCTATCGATTCATAACTATCCGTGTTCAATGTACTGGTCTTTATCCCATATCACACATTATAGGCAGGGAGTATTTATCTATATGATGTCCATAAATTATGCATAGACTGGGACAATATACTATGAATTATACGTCCATCTTCGAAAAAACATGATGCATTTCGAATAACCCCTTCGTGTGTGCAGATGGATCGATCTTGGATGTCAGGGAGCCGAACCGGTGGTAGATATATTGCGGGCATGAGTGGGTTCATTTCAGCTGCTGAGAAAGAAATGGCGAAGAGGAATACTAGGAGAATACAGTGTCCATGCAGAACTTGTGTCAACAATATATTACATCATATTTAGACAGTGCAAGATCACTTATTCCTTCATGGGTTCATGGTGGGATACACTTGTTGAAGCAAACATGGTGAAGATGCGGTCATGGGTGAAGGTAACAACCCGGGTGGTAATATACAAAACTCTGAACCGGGGCACACTGATATTGAATACAACTGCATGGGTGGGATGGAAAACCCCCAACAAAACGCAGAATGTGAGAACCCAAACCGGTCGGAACAAAACCGAGATTGTGTGATGCCATCTTATGACGATGACGATGACATGCCATATTTCGATGCCATGCTTGGAAATTTCGAGGGGTACATGTACCAGGGGAGTATAAGGCTATGGCTACCCTTAAGGTCGACACCAATAAAAATTTGTATCCAGGATGCAAAAGGAAATATTCCAAGCTGAGTGCCACACTAATATTTCTTAGATATAAAGCAAAATATGATGTACCAAACAAGTGCATGACAGAATTGCTAGCAGTTTTGCAAGACATGTTTCCAGAAAACAATGTGCTACCACTTACGAAAAACGAAGCCATGAAGGTGGTTTGCCAATTGTCACTTGAAGTCCGAAAGATACATGCATGTGTGAATGACTGTATGCTGTACGACGGTCCAAACAAAGATTTGCGTGAATGTCGCATATGCCACCAACCATGATACAAGCGCAAGCTAGCAAAGGACAAGAACAAGGCTGACTACGAGATTAAGATGGGAATCCCATTTAAAGTTGTTTGGTACTTGCCTTTAATTCCTAGGTTGAGGCGTTTGTATAAAAACCCCAAAGAGGCAGAGCGGTTACGCTGGCATAAAACCCGGACAATAGATAAATTGGAGGCACCCGGCAGATGCTCAACAGTGGCGCGCAATCGATGATAGGTATAAAAGGTTCAGAAAGGACCCTAGAAATTTGAGACTTGCAGAGTGTATTGATTGGATGAACCCATTTGGCGAGATGAGCACTCAGCACAGCACATGACCGGTGCTTTTGTGCATATACAACTTAGTACCTTGGCTGTGTATGAAGAAAAAATACATCATGGTGTCAATGATTATCCAAGGCCCGAAGCAACCTAGAAATGACATTGACATTACTGAAGGAGTTGTGGGATACACCAGGTGTAAGATGTTATGATTCTTACAAAAGGAAGTTTTTCAACCTTCGTGCCGTGCTGTTACACACCATCCAAGATATGCCTGCATTAGGAAACACATCAGGGTAGAAAACAAAGGGGAAAGTGGGATGTGTGACATGCATGGATAGAATTGCGAGTCGTTATCTTACAAACTCACATAAAACCGTGTACATGCGTCACCGTAGGTTCTTAAGAAGAGGTCACCCATACAGAATGATGACGGCAGAATTTGACAATACAACGGAGAAAGGATATGCTCCAAGACCTTATACCGGGGAAGAGGTCCGCGATATGGAAAACAAAATAAATGTTCTGCTTGGCAAGGGAAAGGGGTCTTCTTCGAGAAAAACACCTCAGGACCAAGTGTTTAAAAAGAAATCAGTGTTCTGGCAATTACCTTACTGGAAGATTCTAACTGTGCGTCACTGTATCGATGTCATGCACATAAAGAAAAACATTTGTGAAAGCCTGCTTGGTACACTTCTCCGGATAAAAGGCAAAACAAAGGATGGGGAAAATGCAAGGCTGGACATGCTTGGTGGTCAACTACCTGGTGTCAACATGACGGGGACGGTGAGTATACTCTCCAACTCCAGAATTACAATTTAACAAAACCGGAATTGAAACAGTTCTTTGAGGTTTTGTTGTTAGTTAAGATACCCTCTTCCTACTCTGCAAGCATCAGGAACCTAGTCGGTTCAGATAGTAAGAAGTTGACACACATGAAGTCAAATGATTGGCATGTTATGCTGACACAAATCCTCCCAATGGCTATCAGGAATATGATGCACAAACAGATTTGAGACACAATCATGGCTCTCAGCGACTTCTTCAATAAATTATGGAAGAAGGTCGTAGACCCCGATGAACTAGATGGTATGCAAAAAGATATTGCGAGAATATTGTCAGAGGTTGAGATGTTTTTTCCTCCGTCGTTCTTTGATATCATGGTCCATCTTAGTGTGCACCTCATCGACGAGATAAAGTTGTGTGGTCCTATGTTTCTACGCTACATTTATCCTTTTGAGCGGTTCATGGGAATATTGAAGCACCTATGTCGGAACCGGTACCATCAAGAGGCCAGCATCGTGCAAGGTTATGTATCGCAGGAGGTGGTTGAGTTTTTGATACGTCCCAAACGTATATATAATTTCTTCTTGCTCCATGCATGTTTTATGTGATATTGCTATGATCTAGACACACTTTCATACACTTTTGATCATATTTGGACTAACCTATTAACTCAATGCACTCCAGTGCCAGTTCCTGTTTTCTCTTGTTTTTCTATTTCAGGTTTCCCCCATATTAAAAGTGCTCCAAAAATTCGGGAAAAATCCAATAAAAATCAGCTTATCGGAAGCTTCCGGAAGAGCCAAAGTTGGGCCAGAGGGCCACCACCAGGCGCACAGGCGCCCTCCCGGCGCGCCCTAGGGTGGGGCCATGCCAGGGGGCCGCCTGGACCCCTGGTGGCCCCCCTGGCTGCCCCTTCGCCTATATATTCTCTGTGATGAGAAACTTCCGAAGACAGAACCCTTTTTCATGATATCGCCTCTGTTTCGCCGCTGCCGCGCTTCCAAGATCAGGAGCTCCAGCAGACATCTTCCCGGCACCCTATCGGAGGGAGGATTGACCTCTGGGAGCTTCTCCTCCACCATGGACTCTTCCAAGTTGATCCGTGATTAGTCTACCTTGGACCATGGGTCCATGATCAGTAGCTATGTGATATTCTCCTCCCCTCTTTCTTCTTCATGGATTAGAACTTGTGAGCTGCCCTACATGATCAAGGCACAAATGTAATTCTTTCTGCTGTTCCTATGCCGAGTTTGCTATGATCTGATGGATTATGAGACTATGTTCAGTTTTTGATAGAGTAATATATTTGGTACTTATCTTTTATTTTTTTGTGCTTGAGTAATTCTTGCATGTTCTCCGTTGCTGTTTATTGCTTTGGCCAAGTAGTAGGTAGTGACTCCAAGAGGGAACATTATGATCATTTGTGGGTTCATGCCCCCTATTGACTAGCTTGAGTGACAGAAGCATGAGTCTAGGGGTTGTGCTATTGCCACAAGGGGGTAAACAACGGTGCTTGTAACCGCGGTTGCAAGGATTGTTTACTTTATGAAAAGTTCTTTTAATGCAGTTGTCTGTTGCTTTGGGTTTACACTTTGGGTGGGGATCGCAACTTAAGGTGGATGATTAGTAGTAGATGCAGTTGGATTTCGGTCTACTTATTTTGGCGTACTGCCCATTGATGGCGTGGAAGTGATAATGGATTCTCGCCCTTCGTTGGTTACCCCAAGTGGAAGGTGAGATGTAGGATAGCAGCAAATTTCCCCTATGTAGAGGATAGGGTTTGTCTCCCGTAGGACTCTGGCAATGATAAGTAGGTGGCAAGGAAGCAATGTCACCGAATAATACAAAAGTTGCCTCCTTCACCTGGACCTGCAAACGATACAATTAACTTTGCTCCCAACTAAGTTCAGAGAGGTTGTCAATCTGTCCGGTCTTGTTCTTTAGAAAGGAACAAACACACAAGGGATAATGATAATGATGATAGCAGCTGAAAGTAAATACTGAAAATAAATGAGCTTGGAAACAGTGATGAGGATATGGACCGTGGTCCCGTGATGTTCACTAGTGATGTCTCTCTCCCAAAAGACGATAAAACTGCTATGTGAAGTAAACAAATTACAGATGGGCAATTGACAGGATTATAAACGCACCTCAATGCTAACTATGCTACAAAATAAAGGAAGAGGCCCATAGGCATGGGCAGTACGCCAAAATAAGTAGACCGAATCCATCTGCATCTATTACTAATCATCCACCTTCAGATATCTATCCAGAACATCTCACTAGTATTAAGTTGCGAGCCCCACCCAAAGTGTAAACCAAAATCAACAAACAACTGCATTAAAAACAACTTTGCGTAAAGTAAACAATCCTTGCAACCGCGGTTACAACCACCGTTGTTTTCCCCCTTTGTGGCCACAGGACATCCCCTAGACTCATGTTTCTGTCACTCAAGCGTGTCATCAGGGGGCATGTACCCACAATCGAGCATAACGTTCCCTCTTGGAGTTACTACCTACCACTTGGCCAAAGCAATAATCAGCAACGGAGAACATGCAAGAATTACTTAGGAACAAAAATATAAGAGATAAAAACCAAATATATTACTCTATCAAGATCTGAACATAATCTCATAATCCATCAGAATTACTTAGAATTACCAGGTGGTCGCTTGGGCGCCTGGTGGTGGGCCCCTGGCCCTCCTTCGGGCTTCTGGAGTCTTACGGCACGCTGATTTTTTATCTGATTTTCCCGGATTTTTGGAGCACTTTTTATATGGGGAAAAACTGAAATAGAAAAACAACAGAAAACTTGAACTGGCACTGGGGTGCACTGAGTTAGTAGGTTAGTCCAAATATGATCAAAAGTGTATGAATGTGTATCTAGATCATAGCAATATCACACAAAACATGCATGGAACGAGCAAAAATTATCGATACGTTTCAGACGTATCAACATCCCCAAGCTTAATTCCTGCTCATCCTCAAGTAGGTAAATCATAACAAGCATAATTTCTGTGGTGACATGCTACCAACCATATAAGAACTTTGAAAAGAAATGAAATCAAGGTATGCAATTCAATTCAAGTCATAACATGCAAGAGTCTATATTAGCATTGAAACAAGCAACGAAAAAACATTAGGTGCAAGAGCTCTCGCTGTCCGTACTCGAATGTCTCCAAATGGTGTTTGCGTGCAAGAAGGGGGTAGGGAATACGAGAAAAAAAGTATTTTTTGTTGAGAACTCAATCTACTAATGTTGCACACTTAGTCTTCTTTGGAATCTCATCTTGACTCGTCCCCAGACCACTAGCCAGGTACAAGTCAATTTGATCCACTCCTTTTTGATATTTTGAGCACTCATGCAATGGATGAGCGTAAGCACGAGAGTTGACACTTAGGATGGCAAAGGGAGAAATATGGTGGAGGAGGAAGACAAAAAGGATGAGAAAGGCTCACATCAATGAGGACAATCATAGGCGAGAAGGCCAAATGATAGATATGATGTGAGGAGTAGGGATTGCCATGCAACTGATGCAAATATGAGCTGAGAAGCTCTCTAATGGAACTAGTGAGGGTGCATCTAACTTGATCGCTCATGAAGACCTAGAGCTCTTTTGAGGAGGCTCATCCTTGGAATATGCAAGCCAAGTTCTATAGTGTGAAGGTCCCCACATAGCTATATGCATGATCATCTCTATGGAGTACAAGGATAAGAGGGAGTACTAGTGTGGATCTTTCAAAAGGATAGTAGTGTTGCCCCTTTCTCTCTTTTTATTTCTTTTTCTCTTTTTTTCAATTTTTTTATTTTTTGGTGGCCTCAATGGCTCTTTCTATTTAACTCTCATTTTTCCTCTTTGGGATCTGTTATTTTGTCCACTTTGGGATCTTTTCCTCACTTAAGGGCAACACTCTAATTTTACAAGAGGGTATAGAAGATCTTTCACACTTTACAAGGTACTCAAATCATAAAGAAGGTGTAGCTATCATGATGTATGCAATGTATGCTGCTGCCAGTGTAGCAGGAACATGTATGACATGAAGATCAAGTCATGAAAAGGTGGATGTTGCATGGCAATATATCTCGGAAAGGCTATGGAAATGCCTTGATAGGTAGGTATGGTGGTTGTTTTGAGGAAGGATATAAGGAGGTTTATGATGACAGAGCGTATCATGCCAAGGGTTTGGATGTACCGGCGAAGGTGGACGCCAACTCTCGGAGTGAGAAGGAGGCAATGCACGACACGGGAGAGGCTAGCAAATATGAGGAGGTGGAAGTGTCAACTTTAGATACTTACATTAGTCCGAAGAACTCATGCACTTATTATCGGTAACTATCAATCTAATATGGAGGTTCACCAAGAGACAACCACCCCGAGGAGGAGAGTATGGGGGTTTGGTTATCCTTGCGCATCCTCGACTCATGGTACGTGAGTGTACTCTAATATTCGATCCCTCCAAAGATTAGCGATCCATCTAGTAGCTAGAGTTCTCAACTAGTTTTGTAGGTTTGGAAAATAAACACGGATTTCCCAAAATACGACACATATCACTAATAGGCTAGAGCTCTTGACACCAAAATTTCAAACATTACTCACATCAATACCTCAAAACTATTGCAAGTTACTACTAAAATATAATAGCAACCTCAATAACCTACTTTCAAGACAAGAGACAACTCAGTGCATCAACCAACTCTCTTAACAAGATAAACATGAAAACTAAGGAGAGTTCCAGCAACAAAATAAACAAAAGCCAAGGCTCTTTCTAAAGACAAACTAAAACTAAAACTAAACACGGCAGTAGCTGCAAAAAGATAAAGAACACACAACAGCAAAAACATAGGTATGAAGAATCCTATGATGTGTTCTAGAATTTGAAAGTGCAGCGTGTTTCTCTCCCACACAAATAAGACGGGTCTAAATTGTTATGAACATCAAGCAAAGCTAAAGAAAAGTAAAAATAAAACCTAAGAGCGAGACGCTCCAAGCAAAGCACATAACGCATGAAGTGATAAACATATAGTGAGACGAAGGACGAACAGATGATTGTTGATGGAGAAGGGGATGCAAGAGGGCATCCCCAAGCTTAGACGCTTGAGTCTCCTTGAATATTTTTTGGGGATACATGGGGGCATCCCCAAGCTTGAGAGCTTGACACTCCCGAATCTTCTTTCATCATCTTCCATCGCACACTTGAAAACTCCCTTCATACATAACTCATCATAAGCTGATTAGAGAGGTTAGTACGTTAATAAAATAATTTTTCCCCTCTGGATATAAAGATATTCTTGAAGAGCTATTGTTTCTCAAGATTGCCAAAAGATTTTTGCAAATAAAAAGCAAGCTTAAGGTTTGCAAAAGTAAGGAGAGACAAAACGTGGAAGAATCTGTGAAAAAAAAAACAGCAGGTAGTAATGAATTTTTTAGGGGTACTTCTGCAACTCAAATCAAAAAACTCAGAACAAACGCTGTGTAATAATTTCAGCTCAGAAAGATGAACTGGTGATTTGATCCGATTTTTCCCGTCACGAGGAGAAAATCTGTTATCTGGACAACATGTCACAACTTTCACTTTCCTTGTCATATGAGGTTATAACTTGGCACAAAGCTTGAAAATAAAGATAAAATGATGTTGCTACAGTAGTAACAATCATCAAGACCACTAAAAACAGAAGTAAAAACATCTTGGGTTGCCTCCCAACAAGCGCTTTCTTTTACACCTTTAACCTAGGCATGAGGCAAAAGAAGAATCAAGTTTTATCAAGAGAAAGAGAATAGCTAGCCCTTGTAACGGACTCAAAATGTAACTTGATTTTCTTTCTAGGGAAGTGTTCCATCCCCTTTTTGAGAGGGAATTGAAATTTTATATTCCCCCCTTTCATGTCAATGATAGCACCAACGGGGCGGAGAAAATGACGTCCCAAAATAATTGGACATAAAGGTTCACACACTATATCCATAATAATAAAATCAACGGGAACATAGTTGTCATTGAAAATGATAAGAACATCGTCGATCTTCCCCAAAGGTTTCTTTACGAAAGAATCGACAAGACGAACACCAAAATAAGATGAATCAAAAGGTTTCAATTCAAACATATCATACATTCTTTTGGGCATGACGGAGGTACTAGCTCCAACATCACATAAATCATATCAAGAGAAGTTATTTAATTTAATTTTGATCATAGGGTCCCAACCATCATCTAGCTTCCTAGGTATGGAGGCTTCTATCCTATGATTCTCCTCCCTAGCTTTTACGAGAGCATTTGTGATATGCTCGTGAAGGTAAGATTAAGTGTGGTAGTGTGGGGGTCTCTAGACATTTTTTGTAATAAGCTGATAACTTATGAGAGGGTGCAAATATCAAAATCAATATCACTACTATCAAAGGTGGTAGTAGTGTCATCTAGGCTCACTTGTTTGAAACCCTCTATGTTCTAATTTTTAACATCTCGACATCAAGGGCTAAGTGTTCTACCTTCAAACAAAGATTATCTAATTTAGCTAGCTTTTCTTCCACATTCTTGTTGGCGGCTTTTTGGGTAGTGATAAAGTCTCTAAGCATGCTTTATAATTCATAAGTGGGGTTTTTGTTGCTAGGGTAAGTGTTGTTGTTCCCATAAGTGGATGGAAACGGTCTAGGATTACTAGTAAAGTTGGCTCTATAAGCGTTATTATTAAAGTTGTTTCTAGCAATGAAGTTCACATCTACTTGTTCCTGAGCAACCAAAGAATTTAAAGGAACATCATGAGGATAATTAGAGGGTTTCTTGGTAAGTAGAGACATAATTAAATCAACTTTATCATTTAGGGAGGTAATTTATTCAACAGAATTTACCTTCCTACCTGTTGGAGCGCGTTCGGTGTGCCATTGGGAATAGTTGGTCATCATCTCATCGAGGATTTTTGTGGCAGCACCGAGTGTAGTTGACATAGAGGTTCCTCTCGCGGCCGAATCTAACAGGTTCCGCGAGGTAAAGTTGAAGCCTGCATAAAATGTCTAGATAACCATCCAGGTAATCAAACCATGTGTAGGGCATTTCTTAACGAGAGATTTCATATGTTCCCAAGCTTGGGCAACGTGTTCATTATCCATATGTCTAAAATTCATAATGTTACTCCTCAATTGGATAATCTTAGCAGGTGGGTAGTACTTCCCAATAAAAGCATCTTTGCATTTATCCCAAGAATCTATGCTATTCCTAGGCAAAGATTGAAACCAAATTTTAGCTCCGTCCCTCAAAGACAAAGGAAAAAGATTTAGCTTAACAATATCACCTTCTACTTCTTTATACTTTTGCATATCACATAATTCAACAAAATTATTCAAGTGTAAAGAAGCATCATCTCCAGCACCAGAGAATTGATCTCTCATAACAAGGTTCAATAAAGAAGGTCAAATTTCATAAGAGTTAGCTGAAGTGGCAGGTGTGGCAATAGGAGTGCAGATAAAGTCTTTGTTGTTGTGACTGGTGAAGTCACACAACTTGGTGTTTTCAGTGGAACCCATGGTAGCAGCAAGTGTGGCAAATTCTTTTGTAATATTTGATATAAGACACAAAGAGGAAAACAGTAAGGTAAACTAACAAGACTAAAAAGTAAAGGTAAAAGATAGTAGCCAACTCCCCTATCTTATCACTCGGAGTCCCCTACAACAGCGCCAGAAATTTGCTTGATGGCGTGGAAGTGATAATGGCTTCTCGCCCTTCATTGGTTACCCAAAGTGGAAGGTGAGATGTAGGATAGAAGATAATTTCACCTATGTAGAGGATAGGGTTTGTCTCCCGTAGGACTCCGGCAATGATAAGTAGGTGGTGATACGTCTCAAATGTATCTATAATTTTTGCTCGTTCCATGCCCTTTTTGTGTCATTCCTACATCTTTTTGCCATGCTTTTGAATCATTTATTGTGCTAACCTACTAATATAGAGCCCAGTGCCATTATGTCTGTTTTGTCTTTGCAATGCAGAAAAAAGTCCAAAAATGATGTTGCTCAGAAAATTCCCTAAAAATATCTACATAGGAAGAGTCCTCCAGCCGGAGGACCGAGCCAGGAGGTGGCCCCAGGCCCTCAGGCGCCCTCCCGGCGCGGCCAGGGCCCACCCGCGTGGGGTGGCCTCCTGGGCGACCTGGGCACCGCCTAGGGCTCCCCCTTTTCCTATAAAATCTCCCATGACGCAAAACCCCGAGATATCCAACCCTTTTCTCCAGAAGCGCTCCCGATCTCCGCTGCCATCGAAACTTAGCTTCGGGGGTCACCAGGATCCTGCTCCGGCACCCTGCCGGAGAGGGCCTTGGCCCCCGGGGCCATCTTCATCAACTCTTCTTCACCCCATGATGGATCGTGAGTAGTTCCTCCTTGCACTACGGGTTCTTGGCAGTAGCTTGTCGGTATCTTCTCCCCCTTTATCTTCAAATACAAAGTTCTCATGAGCTGCCCCACATGATTGAGATCCATATGATGTAATTGGTGTTGTGTTTATTGGGATCCGATGAATTGTTACCTTGTTCGGTCCTAAGAGGTTTATGAATTATTTTTGCTGCAATTTTGTTGTTCTTAATGCTTGTTACTAGTGCACGAGTAGCATGATTTCAGATCGGAGCACGTTATGGTTGCATGATTATAATTGTTGTTCTAGATCTTATCTACGGTTGTATGCACCTATTATAGTCCGGAACCGGAGATCCCAATGGTGAAAGCTTGGGAAACCAAAGGGGATGGGCTATAATTTGAGGATCACATGTGTTCATAGAGTGCTAATGCTTTGTTCTGGTGCTCTTTGACAGGAGCACCTTAATCTCCATAAGTTCCCTTTGGCCCCGTTCGTAGCGGGATGGTAGGACAATAGATGTTGTGCAAGTTCTTATTGCAAGCACATACAACTACATATGGAACACATGCCTACGTTTGGTTCTTAGACTAGGATTGCTCTAAGTTTGTTTGGCTAGAGTTTGTGCAATTTTGTCAATTGCCCAACTGTAATTCGTTCACCCAACACCTGTCTTTTTCCTTGGAGAGTTACCACTAGTTAAACCTTGAACCCGGGTCCATCTTTCATCTTTATTTCCTTCGTTATTACTATTGCTCTCATCACAGCTGCTACTACTTTGTTACTACTTTGTGGTGTTGCCGATTGGGGAAGTCTCTAAGACTACACCCGTCAACACACCGTTGCTACTAAATATATTGTCTAGTGCTTTTTCAGGTGTGGTTAAATTGACAACTCAAGTGCTAAGGCTTATAAGTATTCTTTGGCTCCCCTTGTGTCGAATCAATAAATTAGGGTTATACCTACCCGCGAAGACTATTGCGATCCCCTACACTTGTGGGTTATCAGGTGGCAAGGAAGAAAATGGCACCGAATAAGAAAAAAGTTGCCTCCTTGACCTGGACCTGCAAACGATACAATTAACTTTGCTCCCAACGAAGTTCAGAGAGGTTGTCAATCTCTCCGGTCTTGTTGTTTACAGAGGATCAAACACACAAGGGATAATGATAATGATGATAGCAGCTGAAAGTAAATACTGAAAATAAATGAGCTTGGAAACAATGATGAGGATATGGACCAGGGTCCCGTGATGTTCACTAGTGATGTATCTCTCCCAAAAGACGATAAAACAGATATGTGAGGTAAACAAATTACAGATGGGAAATTGACAGGGTTATAAACGCACCACAATGCTAACTATGCTACAAAAGAAAGGAATAGGCACATAAGCATGGGCAGTACGCCAAAATAAGTAGACCGAAATCCATCTGCATCTATTACTAATCATCCACCTTGAGATATTTATCCAGAACATTTCGCTGGTATTAAGTTCCGAGCCCCACCCAAAGTGTAAACCCAAAGAAACATGCAAGTGCATTAAAAAGAACTTTGTGTAAAGTAAACAATCCTTGCAACCGCGGTTACAAGCACCGTTGTTTTCCCCCTTGTGGCCACAGCACATCCCGTAAACTCATGTTTCTGTCACTCAAGAGTGTCATCAGGGGGCATGTACCCACAATCGAGCATAACGTTCCCTCTTGGAGTTACTACCTACCACTTGGCCAAAGCAATAAATAGCAACGAAGAACATGCAAGAATTACTTAGGAACAAAAATATAAGAGATAAAAAGCAAGTATATTACTCTACCATGATCTGAACATAATCTCATAATCCATCAGATCCCATCAAACTCAGCATAGCAAAAGCAGAAAAGATTACATATGTGCCTCGATCATGTAGGGCAGCTCACGAGGTCTAAACCATGAAGAACAAAGAGGGGAGGAGAACATCACATAGCTATTGATCACGGACCCATGGTCCAAGGTAGACTACTCACGGCACATCCAGGAAACGTCCATGGTGGAGGAGAAGCTCCCGGAGGTCGATCCTCTCTCCGGCAGGGTGCCGGGAAGGGTCCTGACGGTGCTCCCGATCTTGGAAGCGCGGAGGCGGTGGATCAGAGGCGAGTTCGCGAAATAGGGTTCTGTCTTCGTAGTTTCCCCATGATGGAGAATAAATAGGCGAAGTGGGGCAGCCATGGGGCCACCGAGGTTCCAGGCGCCCCCCTGGCGCGGACAGGCTCCTGGCCGCGCCAGGTGGCCACTTGGTGGTGGGCCCCTGGCCCTCCTCCGGTCTTCTGGTGTCTTCCGACACGCTAATTTTTTATCTGATTTTTCCCGGATTTTTGTAGCACTATTTATATGTGGAAAAACTGAAATAGAAAACCGCAGAAAACAGGAACTGGCACTGGGGTGTACTGAGTCAGTAGGTTAGTCCAAATATGATCAAAAGTGTATGAAAGTGTATCTAGATCATAGCAATATCACACAAAACATGCATGGAACGAGCAGAAATTATCGATACGTTTGAGACGTATCACCCATGCTTTTGAGCCTCTTCCTTTATTTGTAGCATAGTTAGCATTGCGGTGCGTTTTAAATCCCGTCAATTGCCTAGCTGTGAATTTTTTTTCCTCGCATAGCAGTTTTATCGTCTTTTGGGAGAGAGACATCACTAGTGAACATCATTGGACACCGGTTGATACGTCCAAAACGTATCTATAATTTCTGTTTGCTCCATCCATGTTTTGTGTGATATTGCTATGTTCTTGATACACTTTCATACACTTTTGATCATATTTGGACTAACCTATTAACTTAGTGCACCCCAGTGCCCGTTCCTGTTTTCTGCTGTTTTTCTATTTCAGTTTTCCCCCAAATAAAAAGTGCCAGAAAAATTCCGGGAAAAATACAGGAAAAATCAGCGTACAGGAAGCTTCGCGAAGAGCCCAAGTGGGGCCAGAGGGGAGCCAGGGGTGGCCCAGGCGGCCACCCGGCGCGGACCCACCCCTGGCCGCGCCAGGGGGGCGCCTAGGGCCCCTGGTCCACCTCTGGCTGCCCACTTCGCCTATTTATTCTCCGTCGCGGGGAAACTCCAAAGACAGAACCCTTTTTCGTGATCTCTCCTCTGTTCTGCCACCGCCGCGCTTCCGAGATCGGGAGCACCAGAAGACCTCTTCCCAGCACCCTGCCGGAGGGAGGGCCGGCCTCCGGGAGTCTCCTCTCCACCATGGATGCTCCCCGGATGTCTCGTGAGTAGTTTTCCTTGGACCATGGGTCCGTGATCAGTAGCTATTTGATGTTCTCCTCCCCTCTTTGTTCTTCATGGTTTAGACCTCGTGAGCTGCCCTACATGATCGAGGAACTTTTGTAATCTTTCTTCTATTGCTATGCTGAGTTTGATAGGATCTGATGGATTATGAGATTATGTTCAGATTGCGATTGAGTAATATATTTGGTTTTTATCTCTTATATTTTTTTTCCTAAGTAATTCTTGCATGTTATCCGTTGCTGTTTATTGCTTTGGCCAAGTAGTAGGTAGTGACTCCAAGAGGGAACGTTATGCTCGATTGTGGGTTCATGCCCCCCGATGACACGCTTGAGTGACAGAAACATGAGTCTAGGGGATGTGCTGTTTCCACAAGGGGGAAAACAACGGTGCTTGTAATCGCGGTTGCAAGGATTGTTTACTTTACGCAAAGTACTTTTTAATGCAGTTGTCTATTGCTTTCGGTTTACACTTTGGGTGGGGCTCGCAACTTAATACCAGCGAGATGTTCAGGATAGATATCTCAAGGTGGATGATTAGTAGTAGATGCAGTTGGATTTCGGTCTACTTATTTTGGGTACTGCCCGTTCTTTTGAGCCTCTTCCTTTCTTTTGTAGCATAGTTAGCATTGCGGTGCGTTCATAATCCTGTCAATTGCCCTTCTGTAATTTGTTTACCTCGCATAGCAGTTTTATCGTCTTTTGGGAGAGAGACATCACTAGTGAACATCACGTATCCCGGTCCATATCCTCATTACTGTTTCCACTCTCATTTACTTTCCTGCTTTTACTTTCAGTTGCTATCATTATCCCTTGTGTTTGATCCTTTGTGAACAACAAGACCGGAGAGATTGACAACCTCTCTGAACTTCGTTGGGAACAATGTTATTTGTGTCTGTGTGCAGGTCCGCGTCAGTTGCGCCGCTGACACCTACTTATCATCTCTGGAGTCCTACTGGAGACAAACCTTGGTATCTTCACCGAGGGAAACTTGCTGCTGCACTGCATCTCAAACCTTCCACTTGGGGTAACCAACGAGGGGCGAGAAGCCAACAAAGCAAAATTTCTGGCGCCGTTGCCGGGGTCTCCAAGTGCTAAGATAGGGGAGTTGCACACTACCCTTTACCTTTGTTTTTTTAGTCTTGTTAGTTTACCTTTCAGTTTTTATCTTTGTGTCTTTTATCAAAAATCACAAAAAAATTATTTATCTTGTTGTTATTAGTCCTCCTTGTTTAGATGAACATGTTAGGGCTAGGTGCTTTGCGGGAACCGAAAGTTCTCGATTTCCGTCAAAGAGATGGAGAAAATATGAAGAAGGCATGGGACAGAATCTCTGAAGCACATAAAAGAATTATGCCTTGGATACCTATAAAAATTGTGCTTAGAAATTTTTACCATGGTCTTTTTAAGTGGTGTAAACACTCTCTTGACATTATAGCTGAAGGAGATTTTCTAGAGTGTGATGAAGTTAGGGCTCTTGATATTTTGCATAGTCTATCTAGTTATTTTGTTTATGATCGTAGTATTGATACTGTCATAGATAGACTTGCCACTATTGAAAAAAGATTGGATGCTCTAGACTTGAGTAAAGTAGAGAAACTTAAGTCCAACAAGAAAGAAATGTTGGAGATAGATGATGATTGGGAGCCCTTTGTTAGGATTAGCATCTCTAACCAAGGCTTCCTTGCTCTTTGTGATATTGGATCCATAGTTTCTACTATGCCAAAAGTAGTTTATGATTCTTTGAAGCTAGATATGGATAAATTATCATCTTATCATGAACATTCTAATGGAGATATTTCAGAGATTAAAGGAAAGGTAAAAGAAGTCCAAGTTGCATTCCTTCATAGGACTGCACCAATGGATTTCTTCATCATGGAGCCAAGCCAAAGTAACATTGTGCTCGGAAGAGACTTCCTCCGTGCTATGAAAGGCTTCATTGATATCGGTAACAGGCATATACGCATACGTGGTATGGCGAAAGGTAAGTATCTCTTTCCTAGTAAGAAGAACGATCTTATTCAAAATCAATTTTAAGGTTTTTATGATTCGGATCTTGGATACCCTTGATTCTTCTTTTGCATCATGCCTAGCTTAAAGGCATAAAAGAAAGAGCTTTCGGGAGGCAGCCCGCAACGAATTTCGGTTTATCTTTTTGATTTTGTTGTGTCTTTATGTTTGTTACTGCTGTAGCAACATCATTGTATCTTTATTTTTCAGCTTTGTGCCAAGTTATAGCCTCTTACGGCAAGAGAAGTAAAAGTTGTGACATGCTGTCCAGAAAACAGATTCTGTCCTCGTGACCAGAAAAATTCCAGAAAAATCCCAGTTCATCTTTTTGAGCTGAAATTTTTACACAGCGTGCTCTATACAATTACGAAACTTCCGTATGTTCTCAGTTTTTTTATTTGAGTTGCAGAAGTATCCCTAAAAAATTCTTTACTACCAGATGTTCTGTTTTCCACAGATTCTGCCACGTTTGTCTCTCCTAACTTTTGCAAACCTTAAGCTTGCTTTTTCTTTGAAAAAACTTTTTGGCACTCTTGAGAAACAGTAGCTATTGAAGAATATCTTTATATCCAGTGGGGAAAAATTATTTTATTAAGGGTACTAACCTCTCTAATCAGCTTATGATGAGTTATGTATGAAGGGAGTTTTCAAGTGTGCAATGGAAGATGATGAAAGAAGATCCAGGAGTGTCCAGCGCTCAAGCTTGGGGATTCCCCCATGCATCCCCAATAAGTATTCAAGGAGACTCAAGCGTCTAAGCTTGGGGATGCCCCCGTGCATCCCCTTCTCCATCAACAATCATCAGTTCGTCCTTCGTCTCACTATATTTTTATCACTTCATGCGTTATGTGCTATGCTTGGAGCGTCTCGCTCTTAGGTTTTATTTTTTAGTTTTCTTTAATTTTTCTTTCTGTTCATAACAAGTTAGATCCCGTCTTACTTTGTGTGGGAGAGAAACACGCTCCACTTTCAAATTTTAGAACACATCATAGGATTTTTCTTTCTTATCTTTTTGTTGTTGTGTGTTCTTTATCTTTTCATAGCTCCTGCCATGTTTAGTTTTAGTCTTAGTTTGTCTTTAGCAAGAGCCTTGGCTTTTGTTTAGTCTGTTGCTGGAACTCTTTTTAGTTTTCATGTTTATGTTGTTAAAGAGAGTTGGTTGTTGCACTGAGTTGTGTTTTGTCTTGGAAGTAGGTAATTGAGGTTGCTATTTAATTTCAGTAGTAACTTGCAATAGTTTTGAGGTATTGGTGTGTGTAATGTTTGAAATTTTGGTGTCAAGAGCTCTAGCCTATTAGTGATAGGTGTCGTATTTTTGGCAATCTATGTTTATTTTCAAAACCTACAAAACTAGTTGAGAACTCGTGCTACTAGATGGATCACTAATCTTTGGAGGGATCGAATATTAGAGAACACTCACGTACCATGAGTCGAGGATACGCAAGGATAACCAAACCCCCATAAACTCCTCGTCTGGGTACTTGTCTCTTTGTGAACCTCCTTATTAGATTGAGAGTTACCGATAATAAATGCATGAGTTCTTCGGACTAATGTAAGTATTGAAAGTTGACACTTCCACCTTCCCATATTTTGCTAGCCTCTCCCGTGTCGTGCATTGCCTTCTTCTCACTCCGAGAGTTGGTGTCCACCTTCGCCGGTACATCCAAACCCTTGGCATGATACGCTCTGTCATCATAAACCTCATTATATCTTTCCTCCAAAGAGCCACCATACCTACCTATCAAGGCATTTCCATAGCCATTCCGAGATATATTGCCATGCAACATCCACCTCTTCATGACTTGATCTTCATGGTATTCATGTTCCTTCTACACTGGCAGCGACATACCTTGCATACATCATGATAGTTACATCTTCTTTATGATTTTGAGTACCTTGTAAAGTGTGAAAGATCTCCTTTACCTTCTTGTAAAATAGAGTGTTGCCCTTAAGTGAGGAAAATATCCCAAAGTGGACACATTAAAAGATCCCAAAGAGCACAAATGAGAGTTAAATAGAAAGAGCCATTGATGCCACACAAAAATCCAAAAAAATAGAAAAAAAGAGGAAAAAAATAAATAAAAAGAGAGAAAGGGGCAACACTACTATCCTTTTGAGAGATCCACACTAGTACTCCCTTTATATCCTCGTACTCCATAGAGATGATCTTCATGCATATAGCTATGTGGGGACCTTCACACTATAGAACTTGGCTTGCATATTCCAAGGATGAGCCTACTCAAACGAGCTCTAGGTCTTCATGAGAGAGCAAGTTAGATGCACCCCCACTAGTTACTTTGGAGAGCTTCCTAGCTCGTATGTGCATCCGTTGCATGGAAATCCCTACTCCTCACATCATATCTGTCATTTGGCATCTCTTGCCTATGATTGTCCTCATTGATGTGAGCCTTTCTCATCATTTTTGCCTTCCTCCTCCGTATTTCTCTCTTTGCCATCCTAAGTGTCAACTCTCGTGCTTACGCTCATCCATTGCATGAGTGCTCAAAATATTGAAAAAGGAGTGGATCAAATTGACTTGTACCTGGCTAGTGGTCTGGGGCCGAGTCAAGATAAGATTCCAGAAAAAGACCAAGCATGAAACTTTAGTAGATTGAGTTCTCAACACAAGAACACTTTTTCTCGTATTCCCTATCCCCCTTCTTGCACGCAAACACCATTTGGAGACATTCGAGTCACGGACAGCGAGAGCTCTTGCACCTAATGTTCTTTTGTTACTTGTTTCAATGCTAATATAGACTCTTGCATGTTATGACTTGAATTGAATCTCTAACCTTGATTGCTTTACTTTTCAAAGTTCTTTTATGGTTGCTAGAATGTCACCACCGAAATTATGCCGTTATCATTTACCTACTCGAGGACGAGCAGGAATTAAGCTTGGGGATGTTGATACGTCCAAAACGTATCTATAATTTCTGCTTGCTCCATGCATGTTTTGTGTGATATTGCTATGTTCTTGATACACTTTCATACACTTTTGATCATATTTGGACTAACCTATTAACTCAGTGCACCCCAGTACCAGTTCCTGTTTTCTATGTTTTTCTATTTCAGTTTTCCCCCATATAAAAAGTGCCAGAAAAATTCCGGGAAAAATATAGGAAAAATCAGCGTACAGGAAGCTTCGCGAAGAGCCCGAGTGGGGCCAGAGGGGACCCAGGGGTGGCCCAGGCGGCCACCCGGCGCGGCCCCACCCCTGGCCGCGCCAGGGGTGCGCCTGGGGCCCTTGGTCCACCTCTGGCTGCCCCCCTTCGCCTATTTATTCTCCGTCACGGGGAAACTCCGAAGACAGAACCCTTTTTCGCGATCTCTCCTCTGTTCCTCCGCCGCCGCGCTTCCGAGATTGGGAGCACCAGAAGACCTCTTCCCGGACCATGCCGGAGGGAGGGCCGACCTCCGGGAGTCTCCTCTCCACCATGGATGCTCCCCGGATGTCTCGTGAGTAGTTTTCCTTGGACCATGGGTCCGTGATCAGTAGCTATGTGATGTTCTCCTCCCCTCTTTGTTCTTCATGGTTTAGACCTCGTGAGCTGCCCTACATGATCGAGGCACTTTTGTAATATTTCTGCTATTGCTATGCTGAGTTTGATAGGATCTGATGGATTATGAGATTATGTTCAGATTGTGATTGAGTAATATATTTGGTTTTTATCTCCTATATTTTTGTTCCTAAGTAATTCTTGCATGTTCTCCGTTGCTGTTTATTGCTTTGGCCAAGTAGTAGGTAGTGACTCCACGAGGGACCGTTATGCTCGATTTTGGGTTCATTCCCCCCGATGACACGCTTGAGTGACAGAAACATGAGTCTAGGGGATGTGCTGTTGCCAGAAGGGGGAAAACAACGGTGCTTGTAACCGCGGTTGCAAGGATTGTTTACTTTACAAAAAGTACTTTTTAATGCAGTTGTCTATTGCTTTCGGTTTACACTTTGGGTGGGGCTCGCAACTTAACACCAGCGAGATGTTCTGGATAGATATCTAAAGGTGGATGATTAGTAGTAGATGTAGTTGGATTTCGGTCTACTTATTTTGGCGTACTGCCCGTTCTTTTGAGCCTCTTCCTTTCTTTTGTAGCATAGTTAGCATTGCGGTGCGTTCATAATCCTGTCAATTGCCCTTCTGTAATTTGTTTACCTCGTATAGCACTTTTATCGTCTTTTGGGAGAGATACATCACTAGTGAACATCATGTATCCCGGTCCATATCCTCATTACTGTTTCTACGCTCATTTACTTTCCTTCTTTTACTTTCAGTTGCTATCATTATCCCTTGTGTTTGATCCTTTGTGAACAACAAGACCGGAGAGATTGACAACCTCTCTGAACTTCGTTGGGAACAAAGTTATTTGTGTCTGTGTGCAGGTCCGCGTCAGTTGCGCCGCTAACACCTACTTATCAGCTCTCGAGTCCTACTGGAGACAAACCTTGGTATCTTCACCGAGGGAAACTTTTTGCTGCACTGCATCTCAAACCTTGCACTTGGGGTAACCAATGAGGGGCGAGAAGCCAACAAAGCAAAATTTATGGCGCCGTTTCCGGGGACTACAAGTGCTAAGATAGGGGAGTTGCACACTACCCTTTACCTTTGTTTTTTTAGTCTTGTTAGTTTACCTTTCAGTTTTTATCTTTGTTTCTTTTATCAAAAATCACAAAAAATATATTTATCTTGCTGTTATTAGTCCTCCTTGTTTAGATGAACATGTTAGGGCTAGGTGCTTTGCGGGATTCGGAAGTTCTCAATTTCCGTCAAAGAGATGGAGAAAATATGAAGAAGGCATGGGACAGAATCTCTGAAGCACATAAAAGAATTATGCCTTGGATACCTATAAAAATTGTGCTTAGAAATTTTTACCATGGTCTTTTTAAGTGGTGTAAACACTCTCTTGACATTATAGCTGAAGGAGATTTTCGAGAGTGTGATGAAGTTAGGGCTCTTGATATTTTGCATAGTCTATCTAGTTATTTTGTTTATGATTGTAGTATTGATACTGTCATAGATAGACTTGCCACTATTGAAAAAAGATTGGATTCTCTAGACATGAGTAAAGTAGAGGAACTTAAGTCCAACAAGAAAGAAATGTTGGAGATAGATGATGATTGGGAGCCCTTTGTTAGGATTAGCATCTCTAACCAAGGCTTCCTTGCTCTTTGTGATATTGGATCCACAGTTTCTACTATGCCAAAAATAGTTTATGATTCTTTGAAGCTAGATATGGATAAATTATCATCTTATCATGAACATTCTATTGGAGATATTTCAGAGATTAAAGGAAAGGTAAAAGAAGTCCAAGTTGCATTCCTTCATAGGACTACACCAATGGATTTCTTCATCATGGAGCCAAGCCAAAGTAACATTGTGCTCGGAAGAGACTTCCTCCGTGCTATGAAAGGCTTCATTGATATTAGTAACAGGAATATACGCTTACGCGGTATGGCGAATGGTAAGTATCTCTTTCCTAGTAAGAAGAAGAACGATCTTATTGAAAATCAATTTGAAGGTTTTTATGATTCTGATCTTGGATACCCTTGATTCTTCTTTTGCATCATGCCTAGCTTAAAGGCATAAAAGAAAGCGCTTTCGGGAGGCAGCCCGCAACGAATTTAGGTTTCTCTTTTTGCTTTTGTTGTGTCTTGATGTTTTTTACTGCTGTAACAACATCATTGTATCTTTATTTTTCAGCTTTGTGCCAAGTTATAGCCTCTTACGGCAAGAGAAGTAAAAGTTGTGACATGCTGTCCAGAAAACAGATTCTGTCCTCGTGACCAGAAAAATTCCAGAAAAATCCCATTTCATCTTTTTAATCTGAAATTTTTACACAGAGTGGTCTATACAATTACGAAACTTCCGTATGTTCTGAGTTTTTTGATTTGAGTTGCAGAAGTATCCCTAAAAAATTCTTTACTACCTTCTGTTCTGTTTTTCACAGATTCTGCCACGTTTTGTCTCTCCTAACTTTTGCAAACCTTAAGCTTGCTTTTTCTTTGCAAAAACTTTTTGGCACTATTGAGAAACGGTAGCTCTTCAAGAATATATTTATATCCAGTGGGGAAAAATTATTTTATTAAGGTACTAACCTCTCTAATCAGCTTATGATGAGTTATGTATGAAGGGAGTTTTCAAGTGTGCGATGAAAGATGATGAAAGAAGATCCAGGAGTGTCAAGCGCTCAAGCTTGGGGATGCCCCCATTCATCCCCAATAAATATTCAAGGAGACTCAAGCGTCTAAGCTTGGGGATGCCCCCGTGCATCCCCTTCTCCATCAACCATCATCAGTTCGTCCTTCGTCTCACTATATTTTTATCACTTCATGCGTTATGTGCTATGCTTGGAGCGTCTCGCTCTTAGGTTTTATTTTTTAGTTTTCTTTAATTTTACTTGCTGGTCATAACAAGTTAGATCCCGTCTTACTTTGTGTGGGAGAGAAACACGCTTCACTTTCAAATTCTAGAACACATCATAGGATTTTTCTACTTATCTTTTTGCTGTTGTGTGTTCTTTATCTTTTCATAGCTGCTGCCATGTTTAGTTTTAGTCTTAGTTTGTCTTTAGCAAGAGCCTTGGCTTTTGTTTAGTTTGTTGCTGGAACTCTTTTTAGTTTTCATGTTTATCTTGTTAAAGAGAGTTGGTTGTTGCACTGAGTTGTGTTTTCTCTTGGAAGTAGGTAATTGAGGTTGCTATTTAATTTCAGTAGTAACTTGCAATAGTTTTGAGGTATTGGTGTGAGTAATGTTTGAACTTTTGGTGTCAAGAGCTCTAGCCTATTAGTGATAGGTGTCTTATTTTGGGCAATCCGTGTTTATTTTCAAAACCTACAAAACTAGTTGAGAACTCTAGCTACTAGATGGATCACTAATCTTTGGAGGGATCGAATATTAGAGAACACTCACGTACCATGAGTCGAGGATGAGCAAGGATAACCAAACCCCCATACACTCCTCCTCGGGGTGCTTGTCTCTTTGTGAACCTCCTTATTAGATTGAGAGTTACCGATAATAAGTGCATGAGTTCTTCGTACTAATGTAAGTATTGAAAGTTGACACTTCCACCTTGCCATATTTTGCTAGCCTCTCCCGTGCCGTGCATTGCCTTCTTCTCACTCCGAGAGTTGGTGTCCACCTTCGCCGGTACATCCAAACTCTTGGCATGATACGCTCTGTCATCATAAACCTCCTTATATATTTCCTCAAAACAGCCACCATACCTACCTATCAAGGCATTTCCATAGCCACCATACCGCCGGAGAATAGTATTTTGTTGTGTGTGCAGGTCCACGTCCACCGCTTAATTCTAGCACCGTTGTCACCTACTTGCCGCTTTTGGAATCCTACGGGAGACAAACACTATCCTCTGAGTTAGGGGAAATTTCCTGCTATCCTAAATCTCACCTTACACTTGGGGTAACCAACGAAGGGCGACAAGGCATTATCATCTCTCGCACATCAAGAAAATTTCTGGCGCCATTGCCGGGGATTCCGAGGTGCAACAAAAGATTGGTCCCGTTGTCACAACCCCAACTTAGGTATGTGCTAGGGTTAGCTTGGGTTTGTGCATCATGCTAAGAATTTCAATAGAAATCCAATTGGGGAAAAAGAAAAGCCCTAAAGAATTTAATTCAAATGGCCAGAGAAAATCTTCAAAAATCTTCTAAATATTTTGAAAATCTCTATAAATGGGCATGATCACATTTCATGTTTTGTGGGTCCAACCTCATGCTCATGGAATTTTCAAAATTTAAAACAGAAGCTTGGAAATTAAATAATAACCCTATTTGAATTGAAATTCAAATAAATTGAATTTAAAAAATCTTCAAATCTTGGGATTGTCTAGCTCTACGCAATATAACTGCAGTATAAAGGTTTGAGGATTTACTAAAATGCTTTTCTATTTATTTTAGAACAAAACAAAGTACAGAAAAAGTAAAACAGAAGAAAAACAGAGAGAAAATAAGAAAGCAAAGCAGGCCCAACCTTTTCCCCCCTGGCCCAATTATCTGTACCCCGGCCCAAGCCCACTCCCCGCGTTGTCGTCTTCTCCCACGGCGGAAAGCAGTTCGGTGGTTAGCTCGCCGCCGTGCATGCCGCCTAGGCCCTTCCCCTGCCCTCTTCTCGTGCCACGACGATGCCCAAAGAGCACTGCACCACTTGCCCCTCCTCTGCCCCTCTCCCTCTCACGATTTCTTCACCGCTAGAGAACTCGCCGACGCCGCCGTCAAGCACCACCATGGCAAACGACCTTTTCGAGCCACCCAGCATATCCAGCCGCACTACCGTTGAAGCCTTCGTTGAGTAGCGCGTCCAATCAAGCCGAGGAGCCCCTGGAGACGACGCCATCGTCACCACCTCTTCGCTGGCCGTCGTGATCCACAACGCTGATTAGGTCGCCGCCATTGCTCCTCCGCCTCTCGCATCCTCACCGTCGCATTCGGGTTGAGATCCTCGCCATTTCCGCTCTCCCAGCGGGCCTCCCCGTGCTCCGTAGCGCAGCGCCGCCGTACCCGAGCTCCGGCAGCTGCCGAGCTCGACGTCGACTAGGTCCTCGGCTTCCCCATGGGCATTGGCTTGCCCCAGTGAACACACGAGGTTGCGGGCTACCGTTTGGTGCCCTCCGCAAGTCCCCTGGTGGCCGGAATCAACTCCGGCGAGCCCCTCCGCCGTCCCCGTGGTCGCCGGTGACGACATTTCGGCGACTTGGGTTAATTAAACCCTAAATCACCCCCTAACCCCCCCATAGCAACAGACAAGTGGGCCCTGCCCCCTAATTAAGCTTCTGTTAATTTAAACAAATCAGGAGTTAACCCAGAGACACTGACAGCAAGGCCCCACTGGTCAGAGCCCCCCCCCCCCCCACATCAGAGTGACGCAAGCATGACACAATAAAGCCTCTGTCCAGTTTAAAAGAAATTCAGAAAATTCCAGAAAATAGTATAAAATTTGAAAATTCAGAGAAAATTCACCCTAACTGCAAATTAAACAAATAATATATTAAAAATTATCAGAAAAATGCAAGGATTATGAATATGCAACTTTTCATGTTTGACAATTTTAAAATGGGTGAACAGAAGAAAATGTGCATATGGCATAATTTGAATTCAAATTTGAAGTTTAAATTTGCAAATCTTTTGCTATACACTTCAATTAAATGAAAATTTCCACAAACCAGTACCATATACATCATGTGACAACCTTATCATGTGCTTGTTTATTTTACTTCGATGTTGTCCCCCTTGTTGATGATTGAATCGGTAACAGTGTTTCCGAGACAGAGGTCACTCCCTGAAGCAAAAGATTGATAACCCGTGTATCGTCCGCAAGGCAAGAAAACCCCATTGATCATGTCTATAAAAACCCAGTTCCCTCTTATTCTTGCTAATGCATGTTTAGTAGATCACCATGATACGTTCTACCGCATAGATGAACCCATTCCGATGCATGACCTATCATTTTGTCACCGTATTAAGAAAACCACAATCCTAGCAGATGTAGGAGTTTAATGTTGATCATGTGGCCCCTGCAACTGTTAATGCTTATTGCATGCTTAGTGTTACAATGAGGTTACAGTGATGTGAGGCTTGACCTAAACAAGGTGTTAACGTGTTGGTGAACTTGACCTAAACAAGGTGAACGATGAGAGGCTGTGTAGGAGTACACAGTGGGTTGTCTCGTTGAACACCGCCTTAAGCCTGAGTTCTTGTATGGTAATCCGAGGCAAAGAGTACAACCACACATTAGGCTCACTGACCCCTCTCAGCCTATTACCTCAATCCGTGTTGACGCCCAGGAGTCACACTAGTTTGGGTTTTCCATTTGGCATATGCATAGAAAAAGAATGGATGAAAGGTTGCATCATATAGATATGTGGGTGGATCTGTGAGACAGTGAAACCATCTTCTCGGATGGCTTCTCGGTTGACTACATTGTCTGAGTCCGTAACGTTGATCCTGCCAGACTTTCAAGCGGGATCTAACTCAGATAGTCGACTCTTGGAGTAGACCGGTTGTGAGCGAAGTGTCATGGTGAACATCCTCGTTGTCACCCTTGAATGGTAACGAGTACATGGCGGTAACTGATGGTTATATGTGTGTAGCTTACACCCTTGCAAGGTTAACAAAACTATTCGAATAGCCGCGTCCGCGGTAATGGACTACTTGGAGACCTATGCTTGATTATTAGACAACTTCAACGGTTACTCTAAAACTTGCCAAGATAAGTGTGAGTGCTATGGCGTGCTTCCTCGTGGGGAAGTCGAGGAAGTATCCATAGTGGTGTGTTGGTTGGAGACTTGGTAGTGGACTCATGTACGTTTCTTACCTTATTATGTTATTCGTAGTACAGGATTAGCCAAGTCAAAGCTGACATTTCTGCATAACAAACCCCACCTCCCTTTACCTTGAAACTTGAGCATGAGTAGTATAGTTCTGACATAAATCTTGCTGAGTACGACTTTGTACTCACGTTTGCTTATTTTATGTTTTAGATGAGAACCCAGACCCCGATGTAGTCACCTTCCTGAAGCTCGACGTGGACTAAGCTAGTATAGTTCCAGACAGCAGTCTGCTCCCTTGTGGAAGGGCTATGTTTGTTTACAAGGCTTATCTAAGCCATTTGTTAAACTTGTCTGTACTCAGACCTAATTTGCTTCCATTGTTCAATGTAATATTGCATCACAGTAATGTGATCTCTTTGTGTACTCTTGATGGCACCACGCCATTCTCGACATAAGCCTTCAAGGAAATCAACCTCCAAACCCTTTCCAGCACAGCCTTCAGCCACTGGTAGTGGTTGTGTGAACCAAATCTCGGTTGAGGAAGCTATTGAAACTTCTGACGTCATCCTTGGTACACTCCCAGTTAATCATGTTCCCGCCTCCGTTCTTTTCGATCCAGGAGCTTCTCATTCATTCATGTCGGAGAGTTATGCACATCGGCATGAGTTACCTTTTGAAGAATGTTTTCTCCAATGATAATTCAAACTCCTGGTTCCAAATGGCAAACTAATAGAGTAAGCCATGGTAATCAAATCGCAATTGAGGGTTTAGTATTCCTTGCTTCACTTATAGCCATCAACTCTTCAAACATTGATGTCATCCTAGGCATGGATTGGTTATCAAGACAGAATGTTGTCCTTGAATGTAAAGCCAAGTCAGTTAAACTTACCCATTCTTCAGGCCAGACAATTGACTACACCTCACCCAATTCTAGAACCCAGATGCATACTTTGAAATATGCTTCCCATTCCCGAACTTGAGGATATTCCGGTGGTTCGTGACTTCCCGGATGTCTTTCCTGAAGAACTGCCAGGGGTGCCACCTGACACATGTGTAGAATTCATTGTAGATATTATGCCGGGAATCGCCCCAATTTCCAAATGCCCATATTGAATGTCCCCACATGAGTTAGCTGAGCTTAAAATCCAACTCGAAGCTTTGTTGGAAAAAGGCTTCATCCGCCCTAGCTAATTTCCATGGGGTTGCCCCATTCTGTTCGTAACAAAGAAAGATGGACCAGAATGGATGTGCATTAGACTATCGCCCGCTACATCTAGCGACGATAAAGAACAAGTACCCACTTCCCAGGATCAATGATCTTATGATCAACTTGATGGATCCTCTGTCTTCTCCAAGATGGATTTGAGATTAGGATATCATCAAATCAAAATCGGAAACGAGGACGTTCCCAAGACTCTTTTCACTACTCTATATGGTCTTTTCGAGTTCACCGTCATGTCCTTCAGTCTAACCAATTCCCCCGTCACTTTCTAGCACTTGATGAATTCGATCTTCAAGGAGTACCTAGATAAATTTGTTGTATTTTATCTTGATGACATTCTCATCTACTCGAAGAACGAAGAAGAGCACGCAGAACATCTTAGGGTTGGTATTGATGAAACTTCGAGAGCATCACCTTTATGCCAAGTTCTCTAAGTGCGAATTTTGGCTACGAGAAGTGACCTACTTAAGCCACGTGATTTCTGCAAAAGGAATTGCTGTGAATCCCGAGAGAGTTCAGGTCGTCCTTGATTGGACTCTACCTGAATCGGTTAAGCAAGTTAGGAGTTTTCTTGTCTTAGCAAGCTATTGTCGCCATTTCGTTGAGAACTTCTCCAAAGTTGCAAAGTCTCTAACTGAACTCCTCAAGAAAGATAAGAAATTCGAATGGACCCCCAAGTGCGAGGAAAGCTTTCAAGAGATAAAAAGAAGTTTGACTTCTGCACCCGTACTTGCACCTCCAGACACCAAAAAGGATTTCAAGATCTATTGTGACGCTTCATGGCAAGGGTTAGGGTGCATACTTATGCAAGATCGACATGTGGTAGCATACGCTTCACGCCAGTTTCATCCACATGAAGAGAACTATTGTACCCATGATCTTGAACTCGCTGCCGTAGTTCATGCCTTGAAGACTTGGCGACATTACCTCCTTGGTAATCATTGTGAGATCTATTCTGATCACAAAAGCCTCAAATACATATTCACCCAGCCAGATCTTAATCTCAGGCAAAGACGCTGGATAGAGTTGATAAAAGATTATGACTTAGGAATTTCTTTCACCCCAGGCAAGGCCAATGTCATGGCTGATGCACTAAGTCATAAGTCGTATTGTAACAACCCCATGTTACAACAGTATGAACCACTTCTTCATGAGGAATTTCGAAAGCTCAATCTCGAGATAGTTCCTCATGGCTTCCTTTCTACCTTGGTGGCGAAACCAACTCATGAGGATCAAATCATGGTTGCCCAACGACATGCACGAGGTGTTCGCAGGATCAAGGAGAACATTGCTAGCGGAGTTGGTAAATGTTTCTCCACAGATAGCAAAGGAACGGTATTCTTTGAAAATCGTTTGGTAGTACCTAAGAATAGTAATCTAAGGCAATTCATCCTCAAAGAAGCTCATGATACTCCTCTCTCAATTCATCCCGGTGGCACAAAAATGTACCGAGATCTACACTAGTGATTTTGGTGGACCAGGATGAAGAGAGACATTGCTGAATTTGTTGCCGAATGTGATGATTGTCGTTGCATTAAGGTAGAACATCAAAGACATGCTGGTACTCTTCAACCTTTGCCTGTTCCCAAGTGGAAATGGGACAAAGTCAGTATGGACTTCATCACTGGCTTTCTAAAAACCCAGAAAGGAAATGATGCCATCTTCGTTGTCATTGATCGACTTTCCAAAGTTGCTCCCTTCCTCCCAGTTCGGGAGTCTATAACTGCTAGTCAGTTAGATGACTTGTATGTCTCGAGAATTGTGTCTCTTCATGGTGTTCCTTTGGAAATCAATTCTGATCATGGTAGCCTTTTCACCTCTAGATTCTAGGAAAGTTTTCAAAATGCTATGGGAACTCATCTCTCCTTTTGTACAACTTTCCATTCCCAGTCTAGTAGTCAAGTTGAAAGGGTTAACTAAATTCTCGAAGACATGCTCAGAGCTTGTGTTATCTCTTTCGGAAAGAATTGGGAGAAATCTCTTCCATTTGCCGTATTTGCTTATAATAATAGTTTCCAATCTAGTCTAAACATGGCTCCTTTTGAACTCCTGTATGGACGAGGATGTCGAACACCTTTAAACTGGTCAGAAACCGGCGAAAGACAATTCTTTGGACCGGATATGATCAAGGAAGCAGAAGAGCAAGTTCGGGTTGTTCGTGATCGTTTGAAAGCCGCTCAGTCTCTTCAGAAAAGCTACTATCATCGTCATCATAGGGAATATATCTACAATATTGATAAGAAGGCTTACCTTTGGGTTACTGCTCTGAAGGGAACCCAACGATTCAGTATCAAAGGCAAGTTGGCCCCACATTACATTGGACCTTTCTGTATTCTCGCTAAACGTGGAGAAGTTACCTACCAACTTGAACTACCCCCGCATGTTTTCCGAATACATGATGTATTCCATGTGTCACAACTCAGGCATTGTTTCACGGACCCCATCCGCGTAGTCGACCATGAAACACTTGATCTCTAAGAGGACCTTTATTATCGAGAGTACCCCGTTCGTATTCTTGATTCCGCACAGCGTGTCATGCATCGTTAGAAGGTCAAGTTCCTCAAAGTGCAATGGTCACACCACTCCGAGAAAGAAGCAACTTGGGAAAGAGAAGACCGCCTCCGTGCCGAGTACCCCACCTTCCTCTCGACGACTTGTGAATCTCGGGATGAGATTCTTTTGAGTGGGGGCGATTTGTCACAACCCCAACTTAGGTATGTGCTAGGGTTATCTTGGGTTTGTGCATCATGCTAAAATTTCAAAAGAAATCCAATTGGGGAAAAAGAAAAGCCCTAAATAATTTAATTCAAATGCCCAGAGAAAAATCTTGTTCCAAAAATCTTCTGAATATTTTGAAAATCACTATAAATGGGCATGATCACATTTCATGTGTTGTGGGTCCAATCTCATGCTAATGGAATTTTCAAAATTTAAACCAGAAGCTTGGAAATTAAATAATAACCCTATTTGAATTGAAATTCAAATAAATTGAATTAAAAAAATCTTCAAATCTTGGGATTGGCTAGATTTATGCCATATAAGTCCATTATAAAGGTTTGAGGGTTTAATAAAATGGTTTCCTATTTATTTCAAAGCAAAACAAAGTACAGCAAAAGTAAAACAGAAGAAAAATAGAGAGAAAATAAGAAAGGAAAGCAGGCCCAACCTTCCCTCGCCTGGCCCAACTAACTGTACCCCGGCCCAAGCCCACTCCCCTCGTTGTCGTCTTCTCCCATGGCGGCAAGCAGCTCGGTGGTGAGCTCGCCGCCGTGCACGCCACCGAGGCCACCTAGGCCCTTCCCCTGCCCTCTTCTCGTGCGACGACGACGCCCAGAGAGCGCTACACCACTTCCCCCTCCTCTGTCTCACTCTCCCCCTGTCCCTCTCGCGATTTCTTCGCCGCTAGAGAACTCGCCGACTCCGCCATCAAGCACCACCGTGGCCAACGGCCTTCTCGAGCCACCCCAACATGTCCAGCCGCATCGCCGTTGAAGCCTTCATCGAGTAGCGCAACCAATCGATCTGAGGGGTCCCTAGAGACGCCGGTCTTCGTGATCCACAATGCCGATTATGTCGTTTTCGTTTCTCCTCCGCCTCTCCCATCCTCACCGTCGCATTCAGGGTGAGCTCCTCGCCATTTACCCTCTCCCAGCGGGCCTCCCCGTGCTCCGTAGCGCAGCACCGCCGTACCCGAGCTCCGGCAGCCGCCGAGCTCGACGCCGACGAGGTCCTCAGCCTCCCCGTGGGCATTGGCTTTCCCCAGTGAACCCACGAGGTTGCGGGCTACCATTTGGTGCCCTCCGTAAGGGCCCTGGTGGCCGGAACCAACTCCGCCAAGCCCCTCCGCCGTGCCTGTGGTCGCTGGCGACGACACACCGGCGACCCGGGTTAATTAAACCCTTAATCACCCCCTAACCCCCCCACACACAGCCACAGACAGGTGGGCCCTGCTCCCTAATTAAGCTTCTGTTAATTTAAACAAATCGGGAGTTAACCCAGAGACACTAACAGTAGGGCCCCACTGGTCAGACCCCCCCCCGTCACAGTGTCGCAAGCATGACACAATTAAGCCTCTGTCCAGTTTAAAAGAAATTCAGAAAATTCCAGAAAATAGTATAAACTTTGAAAATTCATAGGAAATTCATGCTAACTCCAAATTAAACAAATGATTTATGAAAAATTATCAGAAAAATGCAAGGATTATGAATATGCACTTTGTTTTCCTGTTTGACCATTTTAAAATGGGTGAACATAAGAGAATGTGCATATGGCATAATTTGAATTCATATTTGAAGTTTTAATTTGCAAATATTTTGTAGTACACTTCAATTAAATGGAATTTGCCACAAACCATTACCATATACATCATGTGACAACCTTATCATGTTCTGGTGCATTTTACTTTGATGTTGTCCCCCTTCGGTGATGATTGAATCGGTAACAGTGTTTCTGAGACGGAGGTCACCCCCTAAAGAGGAAGATCGATAACCCGTGTATTGTTAGCAAGGCAAGAAAACCCCATTGATCATGTCTATAAAAACCCAGTTCCCTCTCATTCTCGCCTTGCTGACGAGGTTCGGTATCGGGGTCTTCAACGAAGGGGGCAGCCTCCTGTTCCGGTTCCACCTCTACTCGACAAACAACAAGCAAGGGAGCACAATAAGTACAATGCACACTCACATGGTTTAAGGTTGAAACTTGATGTATATGCTTCTGATGTGTGAGGCAATTCCATTTAAATGGAGTATATTGCAAATGAAATTGCAAATTCAAACTCCAATTTGAATTCAATCTAGCCATGTTACAAATGCTATTGTTTCATCAATGTAACTAGTCTTGATATGTGTATGATATGCCTCTGATGTTCAAGTGAATTGGGGTATGTTGCTAAGGTTCAAATTGCAAAAGCATTTGAATTTAATTTGATTAAATTCCAATTAAACCAAATAGCAAATGCTACTGGTCCCATCTTAAATTCAATTCAAACATAGTTGAAAGTTGTATATTTGGATAGATTATTTTCTCCTGATCATTTTTCATATATTATATGTTAAATTTGGAGTTAGTATGAATTTTCTATGAATTTTCAAAGTTTCAGCCTTTTTCTGGATTTTTTGGAATTGTTTTAAATAGAAAAGCATTTACTGCATCAGCATGAGGTCATGCTAGCTTCAGGGGGCCTCTGACAAGGGGGACCCACCTGTCATTCTCTGTTCTGCTAATTAAAATGATTTGAATTAACTTAAGTTAACAGAGGGGAATAATTAGGGGCTGGGCCCACATGTAAGTGTCACTGGGGGTGGGGCCGAGGTGATTAAGGGCTGGGTTAAGCTCTAATGGAGGGGGTCATCACTGGCGTGCACTGTGGTCGCCGGAGACTCGCCGGAGTTGCGAAAACGAGCACGGCTTGGGGCTTTCTTGGTACTGGCGTGAAGCTGGGGTCCTTCCGCATCGAACGGTGGCAACAGGTGGTCGTGGGGTTCACCGGAGCGTTGCCGGCATCGAGGTTGGCGGAGACAGAAGCACGGCGAGGTCGGAATCGGGGTTCTAGTGCACAGCTTGAAGCTGGGATGGTTGCGTTCGAAAGCTGGCACACCTGGGAGCCAAACGCGCGCTCTGGTTGTGTTGACGGGGCACATTGGGAGACCTCGACGTCAACCATGGCGGCGACGGTCTCTGGCCCTCATGGAAGATCATGACAGGGGGCAAAGGAAGGGGCGCCAGGTTGGGGTTTCTTCTCACCAGGCGGTGGGGAGCACGATGTTGTAGGCGACGAGCTCGGGGTGGTCATGGTGGCGCCGGATTTTGAGGTGGATCCGCGGCGGGCGGAGACGAGGACGAAGAAGGGGATGGCGGCTTCAGAGCGTCCGAGCTCGATTCCTTCTGCACGGAGATGTAGTCGAGGGTGGCGGAGGCGATGGACACCTTGGCGCGGCTCGTGGACGACGTTGGCCACGTGTGCTTCACGTCATGGCGACGGCGGCGCTCGGTTCGTCGTCGAGTTCGTCGCGGGAGTGAGAGGGAGAGGCTCTGGAGGGGGGGGGGAATGGATGTGTGGCATCTCCAGGAGCTTCGAGGCGCGTCTAGGAGGCTCGGGAGGGGCAGGTGGCGACCGCAGGGACGACGACGTGCTTGGCTGGCTCGGTGGCATTCCACCGAGCAACTTGGAGGCGCGGGGTGGGGAAGAAGACCCCTGTGCCCCTGGTGGGCTAGCTGGGCCGGCTGGGCTGGCTTCGCCTAGGTGACAAGTAAGGGTTTTTCTTTTTTTCTTTTCTGTTTAATCTTTCCTTTCTGTTTTTCTTTTCTGTAATTTGTTTTGCTGTGCTAAATAAATAGCTAGGCATTTTATTAAAAACTAAAACTTTTTACATGGCCTCATAATAATATATACTAGCCATTTGCAAAGTTTGGCACTTTTTAAAATTCAAATTATTTGAATCTTAAACCAAATAGGGGTTTTTGAATTAATCCAAGGTCCTGTTTGAATATTTGAAAAATCCCTGAGCATGGGGTGGGTCCCACATCACTTGATATCTGATCACACTCATTTATAAGACTTTTCAAAAATCAAACATGAATTTTTGGAGGAGATTTATTTCTGGCCTTTTGAATTAATTCATCTGGGGGGTGTTCCTCCTCCCATTTGAGTTTGAATTTGATTTCAAATGATTTCTTTTGAAATTTTTAACATGATGCAAAGTGACTTTGATCCTAGCACATTACCTAACAGAGGGTTCTGACAACTCGCCCCCACTCAAAAGAATCTCGTCCCGAGATTCAGAAGTCTGCGGGAGGAAGGAGGGGTAATCGGCACTGAGACGGTCTTCTCTTGACCACGTGGCTTCTCTCTCAGAGTGGTGTGACCATTGCACTTTTAGAAACTTAATCTTCTGACGACGAGTGACACGCTCTGCGGAATCAAGAATACGAACGGGGTATTCTCGATAAGAAAGGTCATCTTGGAGATCAAGCGTTTCATGGTCGAATTCGCGGATGGGGTCCTTGAAGCAACGCCTGAGTTATGACACATGGAATACATCATGTACTCGGGAAAGGTGCGGGGGTAGTTCAAGTTGGTAGGCAACTTCTCCACGTTTAGAAAGAATGCGGAAAGGTCCGATGTAACGTGGGGCCAACTTGCCTTTGATACCGAATCGTTGGGTTCCTTTCAGAGGAGTAACCCGAAGGTAAGCCTTCTCATCCAGATTGTAGCTCTCTTTCCTATGATGACGATCATAGTAGCTTTTCTGACGAGACTGGGATGCTTTCAATTGATCACAAACAATGCGAACTTGCTCTTCTGCTTCCTTGATCATATCCGGTCCAAATAATTGTCTTTCACCGGTTTCTGACAAGTTTAGGGGTGTTCGACATCGTCGTCCATATAGGAGTTCAAAAGGAGCCATGTTCAGACTTGATTGGAAACTATTGTTATAAGCAAATTCGGCGAATGGAAGAGACTTCTCCCAATTCTTTTCGAATGAGATAACACAAGCTCTGAGCATGTCCTCGACAATTTGGTTAACCCTTTCGACTTGACCGCTAGACTGAGGATGGAAAGCTGTACTAAAGGAGAGATGAGTTCCCATAGCATTCTGAAAGCTTCCCGAGAATCTAGAGGTGAAAAGGCTACCACGATCAGAATTGATTTCCAAAGGAACACCATGAAGAGACACAATGCTAGAGACGTACAAGTCTGCTAACTGGCTTGCAGTTATAGACTCGCGAACTGGAAGGAAGTGAGCAACTTTGGAAAGCCTATCTATGACAACGAAGATGGCATCATTTCCTTTCTCGGTTTTTGAAAAGCCAGTGATGAAATCTATAGATACTTTGTCCCATTTCCACTCTGGAATAGGAAAAGGTTGAAGTGTACCAGCAGGTCTTTGATGTTCGGCCTTAATGCGACAACAAACATCACATTCGGCAATGAACTGAGCAATTTGTCGCTTCATCCTAGTCCACCAAAATCTCTGGCGTAGGTCTCGGTACATCTTTGTGCTACCAGGATGAATCGAAAGGGGTGTGTCATGGGCCTCCTTAAGAATTAGCCTCCTAAGATTGTGTTTTCATGGTACAACCAATCGAGTGCCAAAGAAAACGACACCTTGATCATTTATGGAGGAACATTTAGCAACTCCGCTAGCAATGTTCTTCTTGATCTCTCGAATACCACTATCACGTTTCTGGGCGGCTATAATTTTGTCCTCAAGGGTTGGTTTCGCCACCAAGGTAGAAAGATAGCCATGAGGAACAATCTCAAGATTGAGTTTGCAAAATTCCTCATGAAGAAGTGGTTGATACTGTTGTAACATGAGGTTGTTACAATACGACTTACGACTTAGTGCATCAGCCATGACATTGGCTTTGCCTGGGGTGTAAGAAATTCCTACGTCGTAATCTTTTATCAACTCAATCCAGCATCTTTGCCTGAGATTAAGATCTGGCTGGGTGTATATGTATTTGGGGCTTTGGTGGTCGGAAAAGATCTCACAACGATTACCAAGGAGGTAATGTCGCCAAGTTGTTAGGGCATGAACTACGGCAGCGAGTTCAAGGTCATGGATAGGATAGTTCTCTTCATGTGGCCGCAACTGGCGTGAAGCATAAGCTACCACAGGTCTATCTTGCATAAGTATGCATCCTAACCCTTGCCGTGAGGCGTCATAAAAGATCTCGAAATCCTTTTTGGTGTCTGGAGGTGCAAGTACGGGTGCAGAAGTCAATCTTCTTTTTAGCTCTTGAAAGCTTTCCTCGCACTTGGGAGTCCATAGGAATTTCTTATCTTTCTTGAGGAGTTCAGTCAGAGGCTTTGCAACTTTAGAAAAGTCCTCGACGAAGCGGCGGCAATAGCTGGCTAGGCCAAGAAAACTCCTAACTTCCTTAACCGATTCAGGTGGACTCCAGTCAAGGACGTCTTGAACTCTCTCGGGATTCACAGCAATGCCTTTTGCAGAAATCACGTGGCCTAAGTAGGTCACTTCTGGTAGCCAAAATTCACACTTGGAGAATTTAGCATACAAGCGATGCTCTCTAAGTTTCATCAATACCAGCCTTAGATGTTCGGCATGTTCTTCTTCGTTCTCCGAGTAGATGAGAATGTCATCGAGATAAACCACAACAAATTTATCTAAGTAATCCATGAAGATCGAATTCATCATGCGCGAGAAAGTGGCGGGGGCATTGGTTAAGCCAAAGGACATGACGGTGTACTCATAAAGACCATAACGAGTAGTAAAAGCCGTTTTTGGAATGTCCTCGTTTCGGATTTTTATTTGATGATAACCTAATCTCAAATCCATCTTGGAGAAGACAGAGGATCCAGCAAGTTGATCATAAAGATCATTGATCCTGGGCAGTGGGTACTTGTTCTTTATCGTCGCTAGATTTAGCGGGCGATAGTCTACGCACATCCTTTCTTTTCCATCTTTCTTCGTTACGAACAGAACGGGGCAACCCCATGGCGATGAGCTAGGGCGGATGAAGCCTTTTTCCAACAAAGCTTCGAGTTGGGTTTTAAGCTCAGCTAACTCGCGTGGAGCCATTTTTTATGGGCGTCTAGAAATTGGTGCGGTTCCTGGCATAAGATCCACTATGAACTCTACACATCTGTCGGGTGGCCTGCCCGGCAGCTCTTCAGGAAAGACATCCGGGAAGTCACGAACCACCGGAATATCTTCAAGGTCGGGAAGGGGAAGTACATTCAAGGAATGCACCTGGGTTCTTGTTCTGGGTGAGGTATAGTTGACTGTCTTGCCTGAAGGGTGGGTTAGTTTCACGGATTTGCCTTTGCAATCCAGGTAGGCGTTCTGCCTGGATAGCCAATCCATGCCAAGGATGACATCAATGTCGGAAGACTTGAGGGCTATGAGTGAAGCAAGGAATACTAAACCCTCAATTGCAATTTGATTACCATGGCTTACCATATTAGTTTGCCATCTTATCCTGGAGTTTGAATTATCATTGGGGTGGACAATTCTACAAAGGATAACTCATGACGAAGTGCATAACTTTCCGACATGAATGAATGAGATGCTCCTAGGTCGAAAAGAACGGAAGTAGGAACATAATTGACTGGGAGCGTACCAAGAATGATGTCAGAAGTGTCGTCAGTCTCTTCAGCTGATATCTGGTTCACACGTCCACGATTGGCGGGAGGAGCGGGTTTGGTGGTAAAGACCTTCGGGGGTGGCTTGCCACGACCATTGTTGTTCCCTCCGGCACGGGGTGGAGCATTCTGATTCTGGAGCTGGTTCTGGGGACACCCGCGAGAGTAGTGGCCTGCCTGACCACACTTGTAGCAGGCTCCAAAGACAGTGCGTGGAGCTGGGTTGTTCGGTGGAGCTGGGTGGAACGAAGCTGGTGGGCGAGGCGCCACATAGGATGGCCTCGGTGGGTTATTCTGGCGAGACATGCTGTTGGGGATCCAGATCTTGCGCTTCTGAGAGCCTGAACTGGATGAACCATCATCTCTAGGGTGTTTGCGGAAGTCATTGGGGGTGTTTATGTCCTGCGCCTTGATGGCCTTGTTGACAAGGACCTAGAAGGTGGTGAAGTCATGTAGGTTGAGCTCACGAGAGAGTCCAGAATTTAGTCCACGGTGGAACCTCTCTTGCTTCTTAGCGTCAGTGGAGACCACTTCAGTAGCATAACGAGCCAGTCGGTTGAACTCACGACTAAACTCGTCAACAGTCCTTCTGCCTTGGGTGAGGTTGCATAACTCCTCACGCTTGCGGTCCATAAGACCCTTTGGGATGTGGTGCTCACGGAATGAAGTGCAGAACTCATCCCAAGTTGTGGGCGGTCCAATGGGACGCATGTTCAGGAAATTCTCCCACCAAGAGCTAGCTGCACCCTCAAGGTGATAGGTGGCATAGATGACCTTGTCGCCATCTGCAACATGGCCTGCCTGGAGCTTCCTCTCGATGCTGCGAACCCATTCATCGGCGTCAAGGGGCTCGGTGGAGTAGCTGAAAACCGGGGGATGAAGCCGGATGAAGTCGTTCAAAGACACAACCTCGTTGCGCTGCTGAGTGGTGTTGCGGGCAACCTCCACCAAATGGTGAGAGTCTCGGCGGTTCCTCTCAACCTCCATCAGAACCTGAGCCATCGTGGGTGGGGGTGGAAGGTTGCCTTCCTCCGGTTCATTCCCACGACCATGGGCACGACCAAGCTGGCCACGGGTTCCTTGAGACATCCTGAAGGTGAAAAACAAAGTCAAACAGAGTTGATTGGAAGAGTCTAAACAAGGTATGGAAGGTACTAGAAGAATCACAGAGCATACAAGCCATATATTCACAAGCTGTCATACAAACCATACATCGTTTTAGTACAAGCTCCAAGCTAATACAAACGTGATGAAGATGATACATCCTTCAGACTCACTCTGACTTCCTATACATTATTTATCTAAGCCTCTGGAACTTAGAACACCTTGCGTACAATATACTAAGATACTACTACATCCTCACTAAAGCAAGACCACAGGCGGTCTCACTCATCTCCATCTCCATAGTAGTCCTCGAAAAAGTTACCCGCGTAACCCGGTAGCTGAAGGTGACCATCGGAAAACACGGAGACCTGTGGACCCTGATATCCATTTGGGAAAGGATGGGGCCTAGGTCCAACGTAGGGTGGAAGTAAAGGACCATACGGTGGGAAAATGCCTCCAATCTCGGGCCAAGCAACTCGAGAAGGCATCTATGTCCTGACTGGGTAGATAGCATCATAATTCACTGATCCAACACTCACAAAAGGATCCAGGAGTGTAAGTGCTCGATACAGACGAACACGGGTGGCGTGAAGCTCAAAACGAAGGGCACGTGCATCACGATCTCTATCACAAGCGTGACAAGCAGTGATCTGAAGCAAAGGATCCTCCAAAGAGTGATCTGTGTACAGTCCGGTGTAATACCCCTCTTCTCCTAGAAGTGCAGCAGGGATATAGCGGAAATATGTGTCTCCAAGCAAAGCGTGCTCCTCTCTCAGCAGGGTAATACATGAGTATGCAACATCCTGCACAGCCATGTTCTCAGTCATGCCAATGCCATGTCCAAAGTGGATAGGCTGAGTGACTCCAGTGTGGTGCGGGTAGATCCGGACAATGCAGTGGAACTAGGTCTGGTTGAAGTCAAGGAACTGCTCCTCAACTGTGTACTCAGGGTACCATCGGTATCCAATGAAGGACATCATCTCAATCAGCATGGCGGGATGCCCACGCACACCCGGGCACCTAGTCAAACGAACAATCTGCCGAGGGGGAAGATCTACCATCTGAAACAGAAAGAAGGAGTTTGCAAATGCATCAGATTATGAAGAAACTTGGAAATGACTCGGACAGCATAACGGCTGAGAACTCAGAACGATGAGGGTAACAAGAAAAAGAAGCCTTACGTTGTTCCCTTATATACCCAGAGTAACTATATAACTATAGCAAGCTAGACTCGACTTCGGCCAAGGCTGATAATCCTACAGTCAGTCCTGCTCTGATACCAAGTCTGTCAGGACCCGACGTTAGCGTATGCAAGTCCCGCTACGACATAGTCATATGGAGAGCCGAGAACTGTACCCACTTGTCTATGCAGACAAGGCCAAGCACAGAACATTCTCGGAAAGCATCGTACATGAGGGGCATCCCATCCCGGCCGGATGATCAACTGAGATGGGTCCTCATCGTCCGCACACAAGTCTAAATGATATGGGTGATGAACTCCCATATTCACAGACAAGTCACCTCAACCGTACTATCAACTATCTCATAGCTCTTACATAGACTTACTCCAGCCCGATCACTTAGTCGGGGTCTAGGGCGGGCTCGATCATACAACAAAGTGTGCACGAGACAGAGTCTCGAGCAATCGCATCGCGATGCCCCAAGCTGCGCACATCTAAGCTCTGGAGGGGGGGGGGGAATGGATGCGTGGCATCTCCAGGAGCTGCGAGGCGCGTCTAGGATGCTCGGGAGGGGCAGGTGGCGACCGCAGGGACGACGACGTGCTCGGCTGGCTCCGTGGCATTCCACCGAGCAGCTTGGAGGCGCGGGTGGGGAAGAAGACCCCTGTGCCCCTGGTGGGCTGGCTGGGCCGGCTGGGCTGGCTTCGCCTAGGCGACAGGTAAGGATTTTTCTATTTTTCTTTTCTGTTTAATCTTTCCTTTCTGTTTTTCTTTTCTGTAATTTGTTTTGTTGTGCTAAATAAATAGCTAGGCATTTTATTAAATGCTAAAACTTTTTACATGGCCTCATAATAATATATACTAGCCATTTGCAAAGTTTGGCACTTTTAAAAATTCAAATTATTTGAATCTTAAACCAAATAGGGGTTTTTGAATTAATCCAAGGTCCTGTTTGAATATTTGAAAAATCCATTAGCATCGGGTGGGTACCACATCACTTGATATGTGATCACACTCATTTATAAGACTTTTGAAAAATCAAACATGAATTTTTGGAGAAGATTTATTTCTGGCCTTTTGAATTAATTCATCTGGGGGGTGTTCCTCCTCCCATTTGAGGTGACTTTGATCCTAGAACATTACCTAAGAGAGGGTTCTGACAATACCCAAACTTTTAGCACCCAACACACTCCTAGTCCCTTTGGACCTATTAATGGTGATGCTACTGCCTCAACCATAGAATAAGAAACCCCTATGAACATAGAAGCTTTTAAACAAGTGAGCCTAGATGACACAACTATTACCTTTGTGTCGGGACCCGGGGTTTGCGTATGTAATTCCAGTCACAACTCAATCATATGGAGAGCTGAAAGTCATACCCACTTGCCTAAGTAGACAAGGCCAAGCACAGAACACTCTCGGAAAGCATCGAACGTGAAGGGCATCCCATCCAGGACGGATGATCAACTGAGATGGGTCCTCATAGCCCGCTCACAAGTCTAAATGATTATGGGTGGTGAAATCCCATACTCATAGACAAGTCGCCTCAACCATATTATCGATCGAATTATAACACTTATATAAACAGACTCGAGCCTGATCACTTAGTCGGGGTCTCGGGCGGGCTCAATCATACAAAAAAGTGTGCCACGTGACAGAGTCACGAGCAATCGCATCGCGATGTCCCAAGCTGCGCACATCTAAGGGCCACTTGGTGTATAAAAGACCGCCGGCAAAAACTCAACTAAGCTATCGAACCCCACACTAAGACATGCAAGTTATAATCATACACGCATCATACATGTCCAGTGTAAACAGCAGGTAACACAACATGAACTCTACAAACTCATAGTCTTTATAACTTCTGCTAAACAGAGAAGACATAGTAGTTGTATTACAAGCAGAGATCACATGACTGTGATCCAACATTACATCAAACAACAACGGAAGCAAATTATGTCTTAGTAAACAAGCTTAACAAATGTCTTAAGAAGCCTGAAAGAAAAATACAACGACCCTCCAGAGGGCACAGACTGCTATCTGGAACTATACGACTTGGTCCACGTCGAGCTCGAGGTAGAGGCCACCATCAGGGTCAATGGTCTCATCGCTAAAACATAGAATAAGAAAACGTGAGTACAAAGACGTACTCATCAAGACTTACATAGGAGCTATACTACTCATGCTCAAGTATCAAGGCAAAGGGAGGTGGGGTTTCAATGCAGAAGTGCCAGCATTGACTTGGCTAGTCCTGTACTACGAATACCAGAAAGAGGTAAGGAGCGTACACGAGTCCAAGTATCAAGTCTCCAACCAATACACCATTATGGTTACTTCCTCGACTTCCCCACAAGGAAGCACGTCATAGCACTCACACTTATCTTGGCAATTTTAGAGTAACCATTGAAGTTGTCTATGATCAAGTAAAGGTCTCCAAGTAGTGCATAACCGCGGACACGGCTATTCGAATAGTTCATTAACCCTGCAGGGGTGTACTGCTACACACACGCACGCATCAGTTACCGCCTGGGAGTGGACCCTTAAAGCGAGTCCGGCCGAGGATGTTGCCACGACACTTCACTCACATCTCCATCTCTAGTCCTAGGGAGTCGCCTATTTGAGTTGGGACCATGATCGGAATCCGGACGATTTTTCCGATGCGGACTCAAACATTGTGTGACTGCCATCAAGCTCAACTCGATCATGATCACTTGATTCAACGAGCCCACAACCTATGTCCACCACTTGCCTTGATGTACCTGCTTGAGAACGTTTAAGGTTCGAACTACTTGCGACTCCTGGACTTGGTCCGGGGTGAGGTACTAGGCCGAGAGGGGTCAGTGAGCCCAATGTGTGGTCGTACTCTTAGTCTTGGATAACAACACAAGAACTCGGGCTTAAGGCGGTGTTCAACGAGACAACCCGCTGTGTACTCCTACACAGCCTCTCATCATTCACCTTGTTTAGGTCAAATTCACCAACACGTTACCACCATCATTCACGTGATCACTACCATCCCGACTCACATCAAAGTAGCCTCATTGTAAACTCTAAGCATGCAATAAGCTGTAACAGTTGCAGGGGCCACATGATATCAGTCAACTCCTAGATCTGCTAGGATTGTGGTTTGCTTACTACTGTGACAAAATGATAGGTCATGCAAAGGAATGGGTTCAACTAGCGGTAGAACGTTTCATAGTGACATCCTAAACATGCATAAGCAAGAATGAGAGGGAACTGGGATTTAATCGACATGATCAAAGAGGGGGTGCTTGCCTTAATGACGATCACGATGTAACACTCTTCTTACTTGAGGTTAAACTCGTCTCCGAGATCAACTCTACCGGGAAGATGCAATCACCGAAGCACTGGAAGTAAAACACACAATTGATAAAATACAATGCACAATCAATATGTCATGATATGATGATGTACATGGGTGTGTTGTGCTTCTTATGTTCATGTGAAGTGGATTGCATAGCAAGGGTTTAAGTTGGAATGGCATTAGTGATTTATTTGAATTATACCAAATGAACCATATAGAAAAATGCTACTGGTTCCTCAATATAAAGAATCCAAACATGGTTGAAAGTTGCATATTTGGATAGATAATTTTCCTCTGATCAATTTTCATATAAAAACATTTCAATATGAGTTACAGTTTAAAAGTTATTCAATTTCAAAGTTTAGCTTATTTTCTGGAATTTCTTATTTAAAACAATTGATTTGGCATTATTGCATCATGCTGGCGTCAGCATGACGTGTGGCCAGCCCTGACAGGGGGGCCCCACTGGTCAGTGGCTAGGGCTTAATTACGCTTCTGTTTAAATTAAACTTTGTTTAATTAAGGCCTTGGGCCCACTGTCATAGAGTGTTTAGGGGGGTATTAGCAGTTGGGGTTAGGCTCTAATGGCCTGGCTGGCCGACGGCTCAACGCCGTTGGCCTAGCCACGGCGGCGCTTCGCCGGGATCAAGCTACGGGCCACGGGGAGGCTTGGGGGCGGCCGCAAAACGTGTCCCGCGCCCGTGCGCATCTCCTGGTGCACAAGGAGGACCTCGAGGAGGCCTCGGGCCACGCCGACGAGCAAGCCCGCGGAGGCTGTGCTCGTGTCCGACGGGGAAACACGACGGGGGGTGCGGGGTGGAGAACGGGGAGGGGGAAACGAAAGAGGGTCTCACCCAGAGCGCGATGACGAGCACGGGGAGGTCAGGGAGGAGCCGGCGGTGAGATGTGGAAGCGGGCGACGTCTTCGGGGCCTTTGGGATCGAATTGAAGGTGCAGCTCGATGAATACGTCGGCGGCGGACCTTCTGGACACGGCAGCGAGCCGAATGGGGCACGGTGGCCACGCGGACCACGACGGCGTGCTCCGGCTGGGGATCGGTTGCGCGCGAGAAGCGCGGCAGAGGCGAGGGGAAAGAGCCAGAGAGAGGGAGAAGGTGCGGGGTGTCCAGGGGGGCTTCCAGGCGTGGGATAAGGTTGGGGGGGGGGGGGGGGGGAAGCAGGCAGCTCGGCACGGCGACGGCGATGACATGCCGGGCACGCAGCTGCCTGGCTGCCTGAGAAAGAAGACAAGGGGTGCGAGGTGGGCTGGGCCGGCCAAAAGGTAAGTGGGCCTCGCCCTAGGCGCCAGGTAAGCTTCTGTCTTTTATTTTCTTTTTATTCTTTTCTTCTTTTATGTTTTGATTTGATTTCTAAATCAAACCATTTCTAAAAATTCCAAAAACTTTTATGTGGGCTTAGGTGGCATATATAACTCGACACATGAAGATTCAGAATTATTAAAATTATATTTAAATAATTTCAATTTCAAATACATTAAATATTTAATTTCCAAAGGGCTTTTGGACTTTTTGAAAATTCCTTGAGCATGGGGTGGGACCCACTTTACTTGAAATGTGATCATGCCCACTTATGAGACTTTTCAAAAAGGTCAAAGCATTTTGGAAAAATATTTTTGTCTGGCCTTTTATTAAAATTATTTTGAGGCTTTTTGCTTCCCAATTTCTTTTTCTTTTGCAACATTTTTCATGATGCAAAAAAATGCTAGCTTGGAAAAGCACAAACCTAAATTAGGGTTCTGACACTTTGATAGTAGTGACATTGATTTTGATAGTTGTACCCTTTCAGAAGTTATTAGCGTGCTACACAAAATGTCTAGAGATCCCCACACTAGCACACTAAATCTTGCCTTCACGGAGCATATCACTAATGCTCTTATTAATGCTAGGTAGGAGAAGCTTAGAGTAGAAGCCTCCATACCTTGGAAGCTAGATGATGGTTGGGATGCTTTATGATAAAAATTAAATTGAATAACTTCTCTTGGTATGCTTTATGTGATGTTGGAGCTAGTACCTCTGTTATTCCCAAAAGAATGTATGATATGTTTGAATTGAAACCTTTAGATCCTTGTTCTTTTGGTGTTCTTCTCGTTGATTCTTCTGTAAAGAAACCTTTGGAGAAGATCGACGATGTTCTTATCATTGTCAATGACAATTATGTTCCCGTTAATTTTACTATTATGGACATAGAATTTGAACCTTTATGTCCAATTATTTTGGGACGTCCTTTTCTTCGCACATGAAAGAGGGGAATATAAAATTTCCATTCCCTCTTAAAAATGGGATGGAACACTTCCCTAGGAAGAAGATTAAGTTACCTTTTGAGTCCGTTACACGGGCTAGCTATTTTCTCTCTCTTGATAACTTGATCTTTTTGCTTTATGCCTAGCTTAAAGGCGTAAAAGAAAGAGCTTGTTGGGAGGAAACCCAAGATGTTTTTAGTGGTCTTGATGATTCTTACTACTGTAGCAACATCATTGTATCTTTATTTACAAGCTTTGTGCCAAGTTTAGCCTCCGATTGCAAGAAAGTTCAAAAGTTGTGACATGCTGTCGAGAAAACAGATTCTTTCCTTGGATGTAAAAATTAGCCTAAAATCACCAGATCATCTTTTTGATCTGAATCTTTTTGACAGCATGCGCTAAACAGTTGTATTTCAAGCATCTGTTCTGAGTTTTTTGATTTGAGTTGCAGAAGTACCCCAAAAAAATTATTTACTACCTGTTGTTCTGTTTTTCGCAGATTCTGCCACGTTTTGCCTTTCCTTACTTTTGCAAACCTTAAGTTTGCTATTTATTTTCAAAAAACTTTTTGGAAATCTTGATAAAAAGTAGCTCTTCAATAATATCTTTATTTTTAGTGGATAAAAAATATTTTATTAAGGGTACTGACCTCTCTAATCAGCTTATGATGAGTTATGTATGAAGGGAGTTTTAAAGTGTGCGAGGGAAGATGATGAAACAAGATCCGTGAGTATTAAATGCTCAAGATTGGGGATGCCCCCATGCATCCCCAATAAATATTCAAGGAGACTCAAGAGTCTAAGCTTGGGGATGCCCCCGTGCATCCCCTTCTCCATCAACAATCATCAGTTCGTCCTCCCTCTCACTATATTTTTATCACTTCATGCGTTATGTGCTATGCTTGGAGCGTCTCGCTCTTAGGTTTGTTTTTTAGTTTTCTTTAGCTTTTCTTGCTGTTACTAACAAGTTATAACCCAGCTTACTTTGTGTGGGAGATAAACACGCTCAACTTCAAACTACAACCCATCATAGGATTTCATGCTTCTCTTTCTTTTGTTGTGTGTTCTTTATCTTTTTGTAGTTGCTGCCATGTTTAGTTCTTAGTTTTCATGTCTATATTTTTCAAGAGCTTTAGCTTTTGTTTAGTTTGTTGCTGGAACTCTCTTTAGTTTTCATGTTTATTCTTTTAAGAGAGTTGGTTGTTACACTGAGTTGTGTCTTTTCTTGAAGTAGGTAATTGAGGTTGCTATTCAATTGTAGTAGTAACTTGCAATAGTTTTGAGGTATTGGTGTGAGTAATATTTGAACTTTTGGTGTAAAGAGCTGTAGCCTATAAGTGATAGGTGTCGTGTTTTGGGAAATCCATGCTTATTTTCAAAACTTAAAAAACTAGTTGAGAACTCTAGTTACTAGATGGATCACTAATCCTTGGAGAGATAGGATATTAGAGTACACTCACGTACCATGAGTCGAGGATGCGCAAGGATTACCAAACCCCCATACACTCCTCGGGCTACTTGTCTCTTTCTGAAACTCCTTATTAGATTGGGAGTTACCGATAATAAGTGCATGAGTTCTTCGGACTAATGTAAATATTGAAAGTTGACATTTCCAGCTCCTCATATTTCCTAGCCTCTTCGGTACCGTGCATTTCCCTCTTCTCACTCCGAGAGTTGGCGTCCACCTCGCCGGTGCATCCTAACTCTTTGCATGATACACTCTGTCATCATAAAACTCCTTATATATTTCCTCAAAACAACCACCATACCTACCTATCAAGGCATTTCCATAGCCTTTCCGAGATATATTGTCGTGCAACATCCACCTCCTCATGACTTGATCTTCATGTCATATATGTTCCTGCTACACTGGCAGAGGCATACATTTGCATACATCATGATAGCTACATCTTCTTTATGTTGAGTACCTTGTAAAGTGTGAAGATCTTCTATACTTATTGTAAAATAGAGTGTTGCCCTTAAGTGAGGAAAAGATCCCAAAGAGGAAAAATTAAAAGATCCCAAAGAGGACAAATGAGACTTAATTAGAAAGAGCCATTGAGGCCACCAAAAAAGAAGAAAAAAATAGAAAAAAGAGAAAAAAAATAAAAAGAGAGAAAGGGGCAACACTAATAATCCTTTTGAAAGATCCACACTCATACTCCATCTTATATCTTGTATTCCATAGAGATGATCATATATGCATATAGCTATGTGGGGAACTTCACACTATATAACTTGGCTTGTATATTCCAATGATGAGCCTCCTCAAACGACCTCTAGGTATTCTTGAGCGAGAAAGTTGGATGCACTCCGACTAGTTCCATTGGAGAGCTCTTCTTAGCTCATATGTGCATCCGTTGCATGGCAATCCCTACTCCTCACGTCATATCTATCTTTTGGCCTTCTCTCGCCTATGATTGTCCTCATTGATGTGAGCCTTTCACACCTTTTTGTCTTCCTCCTCCACCATATCTCTCTCTCTCTTTGCCATCCTAAGTGTGAACTCTCGTGCTTACGCTCATCCATTGCATGAGTGCTCAAAATATCGAAAAGAAGTCGGTCAAATTTACTTGTACCTGGCTAGTGGTCTGGGGACGAGTCAAGATAAGATTCCAAAGAAGACTAAGTGTGAAACTTTAGTAGATTGAGTTCTCAAGAAATATATTTTTCTCTCGTATTCGCATCTCCCCCTTCTTGCACGTAAAAACCATCTGGAGACATTCGAGTCACGGACAGCGAGAGCTCTTGCACCTTCATGTTCTTATGTTGCTTGTTTCAATGCTAATATAGAATCTTGCTTGTTATGACTTGAATTGAATTACATACCTTAATTGCTTTACTTTCAAATTTCTTATATGATTGTTAGCATGTCACCACAGAAGTTATGCTTGTTATCATTTACCTGCTCGAGGACGAGCAGGAATTAAGCTTGGGGATGTTGATACGTCCCAAACGTATCTATAATTTCTTCTTGCTCCATGCATGTTTTGTGTGATATTGCTATGATCTAGATACACTTTCATAGAATTTTGATCATATTTGGACTAACCTATTAACTCAGTGAACCCCAGTGCCAGTTCCTGTTTTCTGCTGTTTTTCTATTTCAGATTCCCCCCATATTAAAAGTGATCCAAAAATTCGGGAAAAATCAAATAAAAAATCAGCGTACCGGAAGCTTCCGGAGGATGCAAAGTGGGGCCAGAGGGCCACCACCAGGCGCCCGCCCGCCGCACCCTATGGTGGGGCCACGCCAGGGGGCCGCCTGGACCCCTGGTGGCCCCACTGTCTTCCCCCCTTCGCCTATATATTCTCCGTGACGAGAAACTTCCGAAGAAAAAACCCTTTTTCGCGATCTCGCCTCTGTTCCGCCGATGCCGCACTTCAAAGATTGGGAGCGCCAACAGTCATGTTTCCGGCATCCTGACAGAGGGAAGATTGACCTCTGGGAGCTTATCCTCCACCATGGATGCTTCCCGGATGATCCGGGAGTAGTCTAACTTGGACCATGGGTCCATGATCCGTAGCTATGTGATGTTCTCCTCCCCTCTTTGTTCTTTATGGATTAGACCTTGTGAGCTGCAGTACACGATCAAGGCACATATTTAATTCTTTCTGTTGTTGCTATGCTGAGTTTGCAGGGATGTGATGGATTATGAGACTATGTTCAGTTTGTGATAGAGTAACATATTTGGTTCTTATCTTTTATATTTTTGTTCTTGAGTAATTCTTGCATTTTTCGTTGCTGTTTATTGCTTTGGCCAAGTAGTAGGTAGTAACTTGTAACACCCCGGGTGTCACGCTACAGTAATTACCTTGTGCTAATGCCAAGTCACCTTGATTAACTTGTGATGATCACCTTGATCAAAACTTGATCAAATTCAAACCAAATAAAAATTCCAGATACAAGTGGAAATAAAACTTAATCCAAAAATATTGCAACCACTTTTATTAAATGTCTAAAAATGAGTAGGTCACAATAAAATAGCAATGGTATTTGATTACGTTGTTTAAATATGGCAAACAAAACAAACGGTGTCTAAACCAGCCATTTTTTATCCTTTTTAAATAAAACAAAAACCCAAATTATTTTATTAATGCCTCAAACTTTATGTGGCTGCGTTAGACATAGCAACACTTTTATTGGTACTGATTACATATTTTTATAAATTCATTTTCTAGTCAAAACAGAATATAAACAGAAATGAAAAATATGAAATAACAGAAAGAAAACAAAAAAATAGGAAAGTGTTAAGTCTCGCTCCGGGGCTAAGCCCAGCAACCTGGCCCATTTCCCCTTTTTCTTCTCCCTTCGCACTGTGCCTCGGTGCCAGACCGGCGCCATGGCTGGACCAGCTCGCCATGGCCGCGGTCGCTACAAGACCTCCTCGCGGAGGATAAGGGCGACGCCGTGCCCCAGTGTAGAAGAAAAGATTTTTACCCCAACCCCGAACCCTAGCCCCCTCAGATCTCCTCCTCGCCCGTTCCCTAGCTCACCCGAGCCCGCCCCGGGCGCGCCTCAATGAACCCTCGCGGCCACCGGCGGAGATAGCCCCAGCCGTGGTGTCCTGGAGATCGCTCGCCTTCGACTACATCCCCCTGCGAGAGGAATTGGGAGGAGAAGCTCCACAGCCGCCGCCCCTCGCCTGAAGCTCCGCCACAGTCATCGTGTCTCGCCGGGGAATTCTTTGTCTGCGTCCACTGCCCGTCGACACCGAGCTCGCCACCGTACTCCCCACGGTGAGCCTCACCGATTCCCCCCTCCCCTTCGCCGTTTGAGCCGCTGCAGCGCCTCACCGTCCGACTCGCCGCCGCGTGGACGCCATGGCCATGGCGCGCTCATAGCGCCCCGCGCGAGACCTCGCTGCGGTCCTGGCCGGAATGGCCCCCGTCGCGCACCGCACCTGTGCCGCCCTTGCCCCTCCCCCACGCCCCCCTCACCGGCCGGCCTCGCTGTGCCCTCTCGCCGGCGCGGGCAGGGCCGTGCATCCGTTAACCTCCGCTGTTAAATGCATTAGGATTAACCCCCTTTTTGTTAGACTGACAATGGGCCCTGCCCCTTTAATTAATCCATGCTTTAAATTAAATCAGAGAATAACCCCCCTAGTGAATGACAGGTGGCACTAGGCCCTTAAACATATTTAAAATGATTTAATTAACCCCCACAGTCAATGACATGTGGACCCCATGTGCTATTTAGTTAATTTAATAGTTTTCTTAAACCCGTGAGTATGACTGCTGGGCCCCACTTGTAAGAATTAAATAAAATGAATTTTAATTGCTGTGAGGCTGACATGTGGGTCCCACATGTCAGTTGATTGGTCAAACAAGTACTGTTATGGATAATGTTTGTATTAAGTAATAAAAGAAATTCAAAAATTCATTTAAAATGATTTAAACTTTAAAATTGAATATCTTTTAAACCGTAAGTCGGATTCAAAAACTTTATACATGAAACTTGATCAGAAAAATACGTAGAGTACGAATACGCTATCCGTTGGTCTACCACCCCCTCTAAAATACCGAATATCGAACCGTCCCCCTCCAGACCGTTTGTCCGATGATTGCCCGATACCAATAAACTATCCGGATGAATTTCTTTTGAAAACAAAAGTTGTTCATAATGGATCAACTAACGTGGATACACCTTTCACATGTTTATCGGATGTCCACGACACCTCCGGCATGGTACCTTCCCCCTCCGGTCACCCTGTCCGGTAAATACCCGGAGCTGGTATTTCATCCCCGGATGAATTTCCGCTCCGAGCAACGTGCATTGCACTGCGTTAGAACACCGTTAACTTTGTGTTTGCCATGTCTTGTATTTGTATTTCTATTATTGTTGTGTATTTATTGTTTCTCCCCCCTCTCTTATTGTCCGGTAGTCCCGACGACCGCGGCCGATGCCCTTGTGATCGACTACCTCGTCGACGACCCTGCCTCTACTTCCGAGCTTCCAGGCAAGCAGAGCCATTCTCTTCCCCAGATATCGCCTATCTTTTCCGTACATTTCTTGCACTAGGCATTGTTACTGCTGCTGCTACGATTACAATCCTATTCAGTTGCATAGCCTGATTTTGTGGTCCCCTGATGTACCTCCTTTATCCTATGCTGCCTATTATATTTATGCATTATTCAGCAGTGATCCCTGCGCTTTGTTAGTCAACAAGGATCAGATAGAGGGATGTGATCACTCAGGGGAGTGAATGCGGATACTATATATATATAACTGCACAGGTACGGTACATTGCAGACACCGCCTAAGGCCCCTAGCTCGGCTCTACCGAGCCACCATCAAGTGTGAGCCATCAAGGAGTAATCCTTGTACTCCACTCATTGCTGACTCTGCATAGCCGCTCTAGGTACCTGAGCAACAGTTGTCCTTAAAGGTAAGAGTCGGCAACCAAACGGTGCCCGCGAGCGGTATTGCGTCGGGAACGACAGGGAGGGTACGACCGACGTTACTGGCGTGCTTGGCCCTTGCTCGTATCTCGCGAGAGTTACCACACCACGAAAAGTCGATCTCTACCAAGAGCACACGCGAGACAAGGAAAGGAGTCGGTTCACCTTTTTGGTAACCGCAGAGACTTGGTGGGACGATAGGGCAGGCACCGATGTACTGGTGGTCCTGATTGCTGTCGTTGGCCGCGGGTTAGTTAAGTCGAGGCAACGATAAAAGTTGTCTCGCGGGTTAATTAAAATGCTAATTGGTTCGGCGGATGACTTGAGAGACCCGTTGGTCTGTACGCACTTCCTACACGTGGGATTACGGTGTGGGCCCTCCGCGTCGTAGTTCGTTTGAAATCTCTTCAGACGTAAGGAGTACTGCGGCCTGATCGCCGGGAGGCGGTGTTGTCTTATTTGCTGGAGAAGGTGTGTTTGGATTTGCTTTTGCTTCACCGGCCAGACTCGCACCGTGCAGGATAGTGCAAGGTCGAGGGACCTAGACCCCTTGGCTCATAGGATATAGTACGGCGGATGGCCTCTCTGCTGAGCCTAGGATGGGCTACGATGTGTCGGATAGCCTCGGTGGGGCATTCCCTAACAAGGTGTACGCCACCCTGGAGATCCGAGCGTGTAGGCTGAATAGTAGTGCACCCCTGCAGGGACTTTAATCTATTCGAATAGCCGTGTCCACGGTAACAGGACGCTTTATGCTGAAGCTGGACCTTACCACTACAAACTACTACTATTAAAATGTATGGTTCAGGGTCTTCTTCCTCGCAGGAAACTCGAGGAGGGGAACTCAAAGGCATTCTTTATTATTAATTATTACAACTTACTATTATACAATGCTGCAGCAACTTGTGCTTCATTGTTACTTTATGCTTTATATGAACTGTTGGCTGATTCTCTTCTCATGCTGGAAGACTCGTCAGAAGATGCTAGTCTTCAATAGGCCTAGCTTCTTACCCTTATTCTGATTTCTATATTGCATTCCACTATATACAGCCTCCCCTTTCAATTTGATACAAATGGATAAATGCTTAGTAGAGGACGTAAGACTCGCGGGTATACTAGATACTCACCCTTGCTTTATTTCCCCCTTTATGTTTTGCCTGATCGGCCGCTGCAGTCGACGTTGAAGCCTTGGAGTCCAGGAGCAGGAGATCCCCGATGCCGACCACCGCAACATGAAGATCCCAGATGCTTTCTACAACGTCGAGTTCCCCGTTGACCAGGAGTAGCTTGGAGGTTCCCAGGCAGGAGGCCTCGCCTTTTCGATCGTTCTTGTTTATGTGCTAGCCTTCTTAAGGCGGATCATGTGTACCTTGTGTCCGTACTCAGATACTATTGCTTCCGCTAACTTTGTGCTTTCGAGCTATTGTATTCGAGCCCTCGTGGCCCCTGGCTTGTATTAAACAACTTGTATTATTTTAATTGTAGAGTTCTGTTGTGATATCTTACCGTGAGTCCCTGATCTCGATCGTGTACCTTGCGTGTATGATTACTGTACACGGCTTGATTTTGGGGGCGTCACAAGTTGGTATCAGAGCTGACTGCCTGTAGGATAGCCACTTCCAACTCCTTGGTCGAAGTCGAGTCTAGTCTTTGCAAAACTAGTTTACCAACAGTGTCGTGTGGCTTATCGGCCCACGTCGCAAACTGGCTGCTATTAGGATCTTTTACTCCATACCTTTACTCTGGGACTCTTCTCTCTCTTCCTTTTGGGATAAAGATTTTGCTAACTCTGACATTAGGATCTCGTGACTATTTCCTCCCGAAGATCCCCTCATTACAGATGATCGCTTGCTTCACGAGAAGATACCGAAGATTACTCTCAGATAAAACTCCCGAGACCATACGTGTCGATCATCTTTACAATTCCATGCCACTGTTAAGTCCGTATGTATAACCACATACACCTTTCGTTCATCCATTCAATCCCAGTTGCTCTGGTGCTCACAAGATGCAACGAAATATTTCCCGTTGTTTCGGGAATCCTTTGAGTCTGCTGCTTTGCAGCTTCTTTTCACCCTGCGGATAATTACTCACATTTATCGAGGATCCGTTCGTCCTAAGTTGTTCACGTGATTCCCAAAACACTATTCGATCTCGCGAAAATCCTCGGCAGCCTACTGCTTTGGAGATTCTTCTTACCTGCCTGCACTATGATTAATCCCGTTTGTCTTGTAGTCTTTGTTAACCTCCCTTGGCATTGCCATTCTGATCTATTGAATCATCATGTGTGCTAGTGCACGCCATCATCAGTTGATCCCTATGAATCCATTCTTCTGGCTCAGACGTCATTCTAGAGATGAGCTGGTTCTCGGTAAATCAAACCTTAATTGATTAACAGTCAAGCTTGTATTCAACCTATTCTTGTTTGATCGATGTATCTGAATCTGATACACCGATATGGAAATCATAATTCCTTTCTACTTAAGCATCGAATTTTTTTGATGCTTCTATCTCCAATGCTTTGGCATTCTTTTTCTCATGGTTGAGTACCGATACTCATACCAGACTGTATGTATGCCGCCCGACCTTTTTGATGGATTACTACCTGCCGTCCCCTTGTGTCCTAAGTCATTGACGAATTTCCCCCTGATATAAAATGCTTGTGACAAATGGTATCATCTGCTCCGTGTCACCAGCCTTCTGCTTTCGAACTGGTATCCCTCGTTTTATGGTTGTTGTATGGGTTTCAAAATGCCCCGATGGGTAGCTTACCCGAATATGTATGAACCCAAACTTTATGCGGGTCATACTCTACTGGTACTACTCCAGATAAGATCCCAACGCGGAAATTCCGCGAAATCAAGAAGTAAATGAAAGGTTATGCATTAAAGAAGTGGGAGTCGACCTTGAACTTGTGTTCATGCCCATGGATACGATGTAGAAATTGCCATGAAAGATTCTCGTAAAGATAATTATCCCCTTGGTATGAATTCTGCTGCACCTATGATCCTCCATTCTACCTTCGAGTATTACCTCCTAGTACCTAGAGGATATCATACCTTTGCACCACATCTTATGAATTGTGATGAAACAATGCCTATCTCTACCATAGCCATTTAATGGTTCTGGGTTGTCGTCAACCGGGAACACCGAATACTTTTGCTTCACCATTCATTTTGCTTGTTGTCGCCGTTGTTCGGTTGCATTCTCTTGAAATCTCTCGACATAAAGTGTCGTGGTCATCATCAACATTTTTTGCCTCTTCCAAGTGTTAATTGGATTCACTGTGGGAAATACCATTATTGCCCCTCGATGATTTGTGCCATCATTGACGACACCTTTTGACTCCCTGCCAATAATAACTTGGTCATGTATATCTTGCTCCGCTTTCCCTTGGGAAAGATATACACCTGATACTGGTGTATCATAACATTTTCCTTTCCATTGGTCTGTTTAACTTTTCTTTAAATATAAATTATCCGAGCAGTGCTAAATTCCCTGCTGATGTAAACACTTTGGTGTACTACTTTGTCGGTACAACCTGTTACTACTGTTGATAACATTTCGGTAGCCACCGACGGATGAGAACTTTGCCTATTGTTCTGCCTTGTCTTAACGAGCGGGAAAATGGTTCTCTTCGTCCCTCTCCCTTGGCACTAATGTTGTTGCCGACATAGTTGACAAGTTGTTCTCTGACTTACTTTGCAACTAGATCATATTATTTGTCGACACCCTTCTTATTCGATGTGTGCCCATAAACCACAGTTCCACAGGATCGAAACCTGACTCTCTTGTACCTTTCGGTTCTCGAGGTTATTCCTCTTGCTTGACCTTGTATGCAACTCACGAGTCCTCTACCTTGTGATATTCAGTTCGATATCAGACTCAGTGCTTATGCCTGATACTCTGGACCCCCTTTTTCATCGTCTGTCATCGGCATCGAATGCATGCTGTAACACCCTCACTGTCAGTGAACAGTAATCAGGGTTACTGTTCATCTCTACTGTTCAAAACTTTTGTTTGATCAACTGGTTCAGTTCAAATTTAAATTCTACTTTGATATTGTTGCAAGCAAAGTGAACCATGGGCCTTGATCATCATGGATGAAAACAAAGTCCAAGCCATTTGAAATAAAATTCAAACATACCCTAAAATGCCTTTTGATGAATATTAAAAATATGGTGACAATAAATCTTTTCCAAAAATCTTGGGACCACTTTTATAAAATCACAAATATTCAGTGGACCAAATCCATATGGGTTTGAGTATTTATAGTGCTATGGAAAATTCCAAACAATTCAAACAGTAGCCAAAACAGTGGCATTTAATACCTTTTTAATAAAAAAAAGGTGCTGGAGAATTTATAAAACTCCAATTCTTTTTGTGGCATCTCAATATTGTGCTACACTAATTATGGACTATGTTACATATTTTACAAAAATATGGAAGCAACTAAAATAAATATAAACCGAAAAGAACAGAAAGCAGAAAAGAAATAAAAGAATAAAAGGCTCCAGCCCAGTATAGCAAGGGCATAGTGCGGCCCAGCCACCAAAACCGGCCCACTTGGCCCACCCGGGGTCATCCCCTTCCTACTGCTCACCCGACGCCCTCGTGTCGCCATGGCAGGGAGTGTTCGACGGCGATTGCCGCCGTGTCGCACATCCGCAGCCCCTAGGGTTTGTGGGCAGGGTTAAGTGCTCGCCCCCGAGCCGCCAGGACAAACCCTAGCTCCATCTCGCTCCCTCCTCGCCTCGCCATCGTCGCCGCCTTTTTCTCCCGAGCACCACCGTCGCCATGGCCATGAACCCGCGTGGCCACTGACCACCCCGAGCGAGCCCGGCGTGTCCGTTGCAGCCGCCATCGACGACCTCGTCTCCCCCAGGAAGGAATCGGCCCGGGGAGCTTCACAGCGTGTGCATCGCCACCGCCCCCCTTTCTGCATCGCGCCGCCGTCGTCGTCGATTCCGGCCGCCACAACTCGCCATCACGCACGCTAAGCTCACCTACAGGATCACAGTGAGCACGCCTGTCATCCCCATCCTCTCTCACCCCCTCCCTTGTACCGTAGGCCACCCCGCCATGGATGACGAGCTCAGTCTCCGCCGTGGATGACCACGGGCTCGACCCAGTGCTCCCCAGCTCACGCAAATGGCACCAATGTGCCCCACCTCGAACGTTAGGTCGATTCCACCCCGTAGGTCGCCCGCTCGCGTCCCGTTTCGTCGCTTGCCATCTGACCCGTACACCGTTCGCCGCCGCCGTCGACCGTGTCACCAACTCCGGTCGCCCCCGCTCCAGACAAGACCACCAGTATACGCGCGTTGAAGTGCCCGTTCGAACGCGCCTCTTTGCGCATCAAACCGTCGCCGGAAACGGCCGGAGCGGCGACCTCGCCGTCCACTGTCGTCGCCGGCGATGGCCTGGGAGGCTATCCGGTGGACCCTCCCCGTCAGGAGGTTAGTTAACCACTAACCCCACCCCCCTCTGACACTTACATGTGGGGCCCGGTCCCCTAATTAATTTGTTAGTTAAAATCATAAAACAATAACCCCCTGCTGTCACTTACATGTGGGCCCTGCCCGTTAATTAACCCTAATGGTTATGTTTAATTGAAAAAAACCCCCCTTGTGTCATTGACAGGTGGGCCCCTAGCTATTGGTTAATTAAAATAACTGTTAGTATAAGTTACTCTCACTGACTGTTGGGCCCCACTTGTAAGTATATAATTAAAATGAAATCATAATAATAATAGTGTATGACATGTGGGACCCCACTGTTAATTAGGTTTAATTAAAATGTTTAATTAGCATGTGAGGCTGACCAGTGGGTCCCACTGGTCAGGTTTGACTGGTCAAACCCCTGTTCTGGATAAGGTTTATTTATTTAATAAAAGAAATTCAGAAAATGTTTTAAAATTGATTAAACTTATAAAATCAATATATTTTAATCCGTATATTGGATCGAAAAACTTTATACAAGAAAGTTGATCAGAAAAATACAACGAATACGGATACGCCATCCGTATGTCCATCCCACCCCCCCTAACACACCAATCATCGACATTCCCCCCTCTGGGCTGTCTGTCGATAATTCCCGGTACCGATAAAAAGTACCTGGATGAATTTATTCCGTACACGAAAGTTGTCCGGAATGGTTCAACTAACACGGATACACCCCCTTAAGTTTTTCCGGTACCCACAACACTTCCGGAATGAACCCTTCCCCCTCCGGACGTCCTGTCCGGTAATCACCCGGAGCCGGTAGTTCATCCCCGGATGAATTCCCGCTCTGAGCTTGATACATCGTACTGCGTTAGAACACCGTTAACATTTCATCTATCATGTCATGCATATGTTTGTATATTATTGTTGTGTATTTACTGTTTCCTCCCCCCCTTAATCTTCGGTAGACCCCGCTGCTACCGCCGACTACACTGCCGCCGGGTACGACTACTTCGCCGACGACCCTGCCCCTACCGTCGAGCTTCCAAGCAAGCAGAGCCATTCTCTTCCCCAGATATCGCCTATCTTTCCGTACATTTCTTGCACTAGGCATTGTTACTTCTGCTGCTACGATTACAATCCTATTCAATTGCATAGCCTGATTTTGTCGCCCCTTGATGTACCTCCTTTATCCTATGCTGCCTATTATATTTATGCATTATTCAGCAGTGAACCCTGCGCATTGTTAGCTAGGACTAGATAGCAGGCCGTGATCACTCAGGGGGGTGAACACGGATACAATATATACAACTGCACAGGTACGGTACAAATCAGACACCGCCAAAGGCCCCTATCTGGGTTATGCCTAGTCACCTCAAGTGTGAGCTAACAAGGAGTAATCCTTGTACTCCATTCGAGGCTGACTTTGTCTTGCCGCCATAGGGTCCTGAACAGCGGTTGACCTTAAAGGTAAGAAAGTCGGGCGACCCAACGGTGCCCGCGAGCGGTATACCGTCGGTAACGACAGGGAGGGTACGACCGACGTTACTGGCGTGCTTGGCCTCTGTTCGTATCTCACGAGAGTTACCAAACCACGAAAGTCGAGTACTACCAAGAGCACACGCGAGACAAGGTAAGGAGACGGTTCACCTTGTTGGTAACCGCAGTGACTTGGTGGGACGACAGGGCAGGCACCGATGTACTGGTGGACCTGACTGCTGTCGTTGACCGCGGGTCGGTTAAGTCGAGGCAACGATAACGGTTGTCACGCGGGTTAATTAAAAAGCTAAATGGTTCGGCGGATGTCTTGAGTAGCCTTTTGGCTTGTACGCACTACCTACACGTGGGATCAGGAGTGTGGGATCCCCTGCATCGTAGTCTCGTTCGAGGGTCTTCAGACGTCAGCAGTACCGCGGGCTGATTGCCGGGAAGTGGTGTTGTCTTCTCTTGCTCGAGCGGTGTATTTGTATTTGCTTTGATTTTGCTTCACCGTCCAGTCACGCACCGTGCAGGAGTATGTTCGGGTTAGGGTCCAAAGCTCGGCGTACATAGGATATAGTCCGGCGGATGACCTCTCTGTTGATTGCCGAAGGATGGGCTACTTTGTGTCGGATAGCTTTGGTGGAGCGTTCCCTAACAAGGTTCCCGCCACCCTTGAGATCCGAGCGTCGTAGAGTCACGCCAGTGCACCCCTGCAGGGAAGATTAATCTATTCGAATAGCCGTGTCCACGGTAACAGGACGCTTTATGCTCAAGCTGGACCTTACCACTAGAAACTATTATTATTAAACTGTATGGTTCCGGGTTTTCTTCCTCGCGGGGATGTCGAGGAGGTGAACTCAGAGGCATTGTTAATTGTTACAACTTATTATTATACAATGCTGCAGCAACTTCTGCTGCATTGTTACTTTATGCTTTAGATAAACTGTTGGCTGATTCTCACCTCATGCTGCAAGACATCGTCGGAAGATGCTAGTCTTCGTTAGGCCTAGCTTCTTACCCTTGCTCTGGATTTCTGTCTTTCAGCCCACTATATACAGCCTCTTGTTTCCGTTGATACAATGCATAATGCTTAGTAGTGGACGTAAGACTCGTGGGTATACAAGATACTCACCTGCTTTATTTCCTTACTGTTTTGCCTGATCGGCCGCTGCACTCGACGTTGGAGCCCAGGAGCAGGAGTACCCCGGAGGCGGATACTACTACGTCGAGACCCCCGCTGACCAGGACCAGGAGTAGTTTCGGAGGCTCCCAGGCGGGAGGCCTTGCCTTTTCGATCTGTATCTCTGATGTTATTTGTGCTAGCCTTCTTAAGGCAAAACTTGACTAACTATGTCTGTACTCAGATATTATGGCTTGTATAACTTATGTATTCGGGTCCGCGTGACCCCCCTTTATTGTAACATATTGGTTTTTCCTTTTGTGTTTAGTGTTGTGCTGTGATATTCTCACCGTGGCACCCTAATCTCAGTCGTGTACCCTGCGTGTATGATTACTGTACACAGATTGATTTTGGGGGCGTCACAAGTTGGTATCAGAGCCGACTGCCTGTAGGAAGCCACCCCACCACTACCTGGTCGAAGTTGAGTCTAGACTTTGAAAAACTATTTTGCTAACTTAATATTTGGCTTACGGGACCACATCGATGTCACTACGTGTGATATCTATGGTATTAGGATTCTTTTCTCCTAACCTATGCTCTGGGACTCTGCTCTCTTATCCTTGCTGGTAAGTTTTACAAAGTCTGACATTAGGATCACGTTCTCTTGATTCCACCCGGCGTTTTTGGTGCTTCCCCCATTGATTGAGTCGTGTCGCAGGAGTCGTACCCCAGATCCCGGACCGCGGATCCCATTCTCATTCTGGGAAGGCCGCGCGTTCTTTGGCATCAACTCCTATGGCCAACAGTTTTCTTGTGGCGTGATTGACATAGTGGAATCAATGTCGCGTCGTGCAATCCTTACCGCGGTCTGTGCGCCGCTGTCGGGACCCGGGGTTAGCGTATGTAATTCCGGTCACAATAAAATCACATGGAGAGCCGAGAACCGTACCCACTTGTCTAAGCAGACAAGGCCAAGCACAGAACGTTCTCGGTAAGCATCGAACGTGAGGGGCATCCCATTCAGGCCGGATGATCAACTGAGATGGGTCCTCATCGTCCGCACACAAGTCTAATGATATGGGTGGTGAATCCCGTATTCACAGACAAGTCGCCTCAACCATGTTATCGATTGAATCATAACCCTTACATAGACTTACTCCAGCCCGATCACTTAGTCGGGATCTCGGGCGGGCTCGATCATACAACAAAGTGTGCCACGTGACAGAGTCACGAGCAATCGCATCGCGATGCCCCAAGCTGCGCACATCTAAGGGCCACTTGGTGTATAAAAGACCGCCGGCAAGAACACAACTAAGCTATCGAACCCCACACTAAGACATGCACGTTATAAACATCCACGCAGCATACATGTCCAGTGTAAACAGCAGGTAATCACAACATGAACTCTACAAACTCATAGTCTTTATAACTTCTGCTAAACAGAGCAGACATAGTAGTTGTATTACAAGCAGAGATCACATGGATGTGATCCAACATTACATCAAACATCAGCGGAAGCAAATTATGTCTTAGTAAAGACAACTTTAACAAATGGCTTAAGAAGCCTGAAAGAAAAGTACAACGACCCTCCAGAGGGCACAGGCTGCTGCCTGGAACTATACGACATTGGTCCACGTCGAGCTCGAAGTAGAGGCCACCATCAGGGTCAGTGGTCTCGTCTCTAAAATATAGGATAAGCAAACGTGAGTACAAAGTCGTACTCAGGAACTATACTACTCATGCACATGTATCAAGGCAAAGGGAGGTGGGGTTTCACTTGCAGAAGTGCCAGCTTTGACTTGGCTATTCCTGAACTACGAGTACTAGAGAGAGGTAAGAACGTACACGAGTCCAAGTAACAAATCTCCAAGCAATACTCCACTATGGTGCCTTCCTCGACTTCCCCACGAGGAAGCACGCCATAGCACTCACACTTATCTTGGTGTGTTTTAGAAGTATCCGGTTCAAGTTATCTATGATCAAGTAAAGGTCTCCAAGTAGTCCATAACCGCGGACACGGCTATTCGAATAGTTCAGTAACCCTGCAGGGGTGTACTGCTACACACACGCTTCATCAGTTACCGCCTGGGGATGGACCCTTCAAGTGAGTACCGGCGAGGATGCTGCCACGACACTTCACTCACGGCACCATCTCTAGTCCTAGGGAGTCGCCTATTTGAGTTGGGACCACAGTCGGAATCCGGCCGATTGTTCCGATGCGGACTCAAACGTTGTGTGACCGCCATCAAGCTCAACTCGATCATGATCACTTGATTCAACGTGCCCACAACCTACGCCAACCACTTACCTTGGTTCCACCTGCTTGAGATCGTTAAAGGGCGAACTACTTGCGACTCCTGGACTGGTCCGGGGTGAGATACTAGGCCGAGAGGGGTCAGTGAGCCCAATGTGTGGTCATACTCTTGGTCTTGGATAACAACACAAGAACTCGGGCCTAAGGCAGTGTTCAACGAGACAACCCACCGTGTACTCCTACACAGCCTCTCATCGTTCACCTTTGTTTAGGGTAGATTCACCAACACGTTACCACCATCATTCACATGATCACTACCATCCCGACTCACATCAAAATAGCCTCAGGTAACAACTCTAAGCATGCAATAAGCTGTAACAGTTGCAGGGGCCGCATGATATCAACCAACTCCTACATCTGCTAGGATTGTGGTTTTCTTAGTACTGTGACAAAATGATAGGTCATGCAAAGTAATGGGTTCAACTAGCGGTAGAACGTATCATGGTGACATCCTAAACATGCATTTGTGAGAATGAGAGGGAACTGGGATTTTATAGACATGATCAAAGAGGGGGCTGCTTGCCTTGCTGGCGATCACGAGGTATCACTCTTCTGCCGTGAGGTTGAACTCGTCTCCGAGATCAACTCTACCGAGAAGATGCAATCACCGAAGCACTGGAAGTAAAGCACAATCAATATAATACAATGCACATTCAATATGCAAAACATAGCATGGCAAGGTACTGATGTGACCTATGTTTGAATTGCCACATTTTAATTGAAGTTGATTTGAAAAGGAAATTCAAATTCAAACTCCAAATGTATTCAAATTTGGTCAACTTGCATTTGCTAAAGTTTGTTCATTTGAAACCAAAAGATTCTAAATGTGAAATGCTTCTGAAGTACAAGTGATGTGTGGTGCATTTCAATGTTTGAAATTGGAATAGTAATTGATTTGAATTTGAAATAATTCCAATTAAATCAAATAGCAAAAGCTACTGATCCCTTTTTAAGATCAACTCCAACATAGCTAAAAGATGGATATTTGGATAGAGGATTTTCTCCTGATAATTTTTCATATATTATATGTTGAATTTGGAGTTAAAATGAATTTATTATGATTTTCCAAAGTTTCAGCCATTTTCTGGAATTACTGAATTAAATAAATTGATTAAATCTTTATTGCGTCAGCACTGCATCATGCTGGCGCCAGGGTTGACTGGTCAACTGACAGGGCGGCCCCACCTGTCAGCCTCACTGGTTTAATTCCGATTGGATTAGTTAAGCAGGGTCATTAGGGGGGGGGCTTGGGCCCACTGTCAGCGAGAGAGAGAGGGGATTAGGGGTCGGCTTAACTTAATCCACCGGCGGTTAAACGCCGGTGGCTTTCCGGCACGGCGGCGCTCCACGGGAGGGGGTTTTCGGGCACGGGGAAGGGGGCTGGGGGCACGGGAAGGGCGCTCGCGACGTCGCGTATCCACTAGAGCAAGCGGGGGACTTCGAGGAGGCCTGGAGCCATGGCTACGTCGTCGGAAGGCGGCGGCTGGCCACTGGCTCCGGTGAACTTGCGCTGCAGAGCACGGGGGAGGGAGCTAGGAAGGGGGAAACGAGCGGGAGCTCACGAGGAGGGTGAAGTCGTGCTCGGGGAAGCCGGAGATGAGCTGAGGAAGCGGGATTTCTCGCCGGGGTTCGTCACGGCCGGCGGCGTCACGTTGAAGATCTCGACGGCTCCGTTGTTCCTAGCTCCAAATTGATGGCGCCGCTCGAAGAAGTCGTCGCCGGGGCATCTTTTGGACAAGCTCTTGGCGTCTGTGGGGCTCGGTGGCCGCGCTGCTGCGACGGCGTGCTTTGGCTGCGGCTTCGGGAAACGGCGGCAGAGGAGAGGAGGAAGATTGCGAGGAGAGGGAGAGTGGCCTGGGTCTTCTGGGCGTCTCCAGGGCGACAAGGAAGAGGAGGGGGAAGCAGGAGGTGGCGAGGAGGGGAGGCATGCACGCCACGCAGGCGCACGGCGCGGGCTGCGCTCCTTCTGTCCAAAGGAGGAAGACGACAGGGGGGCGACTGGGCTGGGCCAGGTGGGCCTTCGCCCGTGGGCGCCAGGTAAGAATTCTCCTCTGTTTTCTTATTTTCTTTTCTGTTGTCTGTTTTGCCCATTAAAATAAAATAGCTAGGGCATTTTATAAAATCCCCAAATAATTTTATAAAACCTAGGTGTCTATATAGAAGTCAACCCCAAGTTTTGGGAATTTTTGAAATTCAATTTATTTGAATTTCAATTCAAATAGGCATTTGATTTAAATTCCAAGCCACTATTTGAATTATTGAAAAATCTATGAGCATGGGATTAATCCCAAATCACTTTAAAAATGATTCCACTCATTTTTAGTATTTTTCAATTCATCCAAAAGAATTTTGGAAAAAGATTTATTTCTGGCCTTTTTATTTAATTCATTTAGGGCTTTTCTTTTCCCCAATTCCTTTTCTTTTGTAATTTTTTTCAAGATGCAAAAATGCAAGCTTGGAAAAGCACAAACCTACTTTGGGGTTCTGACAACTCGCCCCCACTCAAAAGAATCTCGTCCCGAGATTCAGAAGTCGTCGGGAGGAAGGTGGGGTACTCAGCTCGTAGACGATCCTCTCGTTCCCAGGTGGCTTCTTTCTCTGAATGATGTGACCACTGCACTTTGAGGAATCTGATCTTCCGACATCTGGTGCTACGCTCGGCTTCATCAAGAATACGAACAGGGTACTCTCGATATGAAAGGTTATCTTGGAGATCAAGCGTTTCGTGGTCTACTTCGCGGATAGGGTCCTTGAAGCAACGCCTGAGTTGAGAGACGTGGAAGACATCATGAACCTGGGAGAGGTGAGGGGGTAGTTCCAATTGGTAGGCAACTTCTCCACGTTTAGCGAGAATGCGAAAGGGACCGATATAACATGGGGCCAACTTACCTTTGATACCGAAGCGATGGGTACCCTTCAGAGGAGTAACCCGAAGGTAAGCCTTCTCATCCAGATTATAGCTTTCTTCCCTATGATGACGATCATAATAGCATTTCTGACAAGACTGGGCTGTTTTCAATTTCTCACGAACAATGCGAACCTGCTCTTCTGCATCCTGAATCAAATCCGGTCCAAAGATTTGTCTTTCACCCGTTTCTGACCAGTTTAGGGGTGTTCGACATTTCCGTCCATAGAGAAATTCAAAAGGAGCCATGCCCAAACTAGATTGGAAACTATTGTTATACGCAAATTCGGCAAAAGGAAGAGAATTCTCCCATTTCTTTCCGAAAGAGATAACACAAGCTCTGAGCATGTCTTCGAGAATTTGATTGACCCTTTCTACTTGACCACTGGACTGCGGGTGATATGCGGTGCTAAAGGAGAGGTGGGTTCCCATAGCATTCTGAAAACTTTCCCAAAATCGAGAAGTGAAAAGACTACCACGGTCTGAATTGATTTCCAAAGGAACACCGTGAAGTGACACGATTCGGGAAACATACAAGTCCGCTAACTGGCTAGCAGTTATAGACACTCGAACTGGAAGGAAGTGAGCAACTTTTGAAAGTCGATCAATGACAACGAAGATGGCATCATTTCCTTTCTGGGTTTTTGGAAAGCCAGTGATGAAATCCATACTGACTTTGTCCCACTTCCACTCGGGGATAGGCAAAGGTCTAAGAGTACCAGCAGGTCTTTGATGTTCTGCTTTAACGCGACGACAAACATCACATTCAGCAATGAACTGAGCAATTTCTCTCTTCATTCTAGACCACCAAAATCTCTGGCGTAGATCTCGGTACATTTTTGTGCTACCGGGATGAATCGAGAGGGGTGTATCATGGGCTTCTTTGAGGATGAGTTGCCTTAGTTCCCTATTCTTAGGTACTACCAAACGATTTTCAAAGAATACCGTTCCTTTACTATCTGTGGAGAAACATTTAGCAGCTCCGCTAGCAATGTTCTCCTTGATCCGGCGAACACCTCGTGCACGCCTTTGGGCAACTATGATTTTATCCTCAAGGGTTGGTTTCGCCACCAAGTTGAAAAGAGATCCACGAGGAACAATCTCGAGATTGAGCTTCCGAAATTCCTCATGAAGAAGTGGTTGATACTGTTGTAACATGAGGTTGTTATAATACGACTTACGACTTAGTGCATCAGCCATGACATTGGCTTTGCCTGGGGTGTAAGAAATTCCTAAGTCATAATCTTTTATCAACTCGATCCAGCATCTTTGCCTGAGATTAAGATCTGGCTGGGTGAATATGTATTTGAGGCTTTGGTGGTCGGAATAGATCTCACAACGATTACCAAGGAGGTAATGTCGCCAAGTTGTTAGGGCATGAACTACGGCAGCGAGTTCAAGATCATGGGTAGGATAGTTCTCTTCATGTGGCCGCAACTGGCGTGAAGCATAAGCTACCACATGTCGATCTTGCAGAAGTATGCATCCTAACCCTTGCCGTGAGGCATCACAATAGATCTCGAAATCCTTTTTGGTGTCTGGAGGCGCAAGTACGGGTGCAGAAGTCAATCTTCTTTTTAGCTCTTGGAAGCTTTCCTCGCACTTGGGAGTCCATTCGAATTTCTTCTCTTTCTTGAGGAGTTCAGTTAGAGGCTTTGCAACTTTAGAAAAGTTCTCGACGAAGCGGCGGCAATAGCTTGCTAAGCCAAGAAAACTCCTAACTTGCTTAACCGATTCAGGTGGAGTCCAGTCAAGGACGGCCTGAACTATCTCGGGATTGACAGCAATGCCTTTTTCAGAAATCACGTGGCCTAAGTAGGTCACTTCTGGTAGCCAGAATTCACACTTGGAGAATTTAGCATAAAGGCGATGCTCTCTAAGTTTCATCAATACCAGCCTAAGATGTTCTGCGTGATCTTCTTCGTTCTTCGAGTAGATGAGAATGTCATCAAGATAAACTACAACAAATTTATCCAAGTACTCCATGAAGATCGAATTCATCAAACGCGAGAATGTGGCGGGGGCATTGGTTAAACCGAAGGACATGACGGTGTACTCGTAAAGACCATAACGAGTAGTGAAAGCGGTTTTTGGAATGTCCTCGTTTCTGATTTTGATTTGATGATAGCCTAATCTTAAATCCATCTTGGAGAAGACAGAGGATCCTGCAAGTTGATCATAAAGATCATTGATCCTGGGCAGTGGGTACTTGTTCTTTATCGTCGCTAAATTTAGCGGGCGATAGTCTACGCACATCCTTTCTGTTCCATCTTTCTTCGTTACAAACAGAACGGGGCAACCCCATGGCGATGAGCTAGGGCGGATGAAGCCTTTTGCCAACGAAGCTTCAAGTTGGATTTTGAGCTCAGCAAACTCACGTGGGGCCATTCTATATGGGCGTCTGGATATTGGTGCGGTTCCTGGGATAAGATCTACCACAAACTCTACAGATCTATCAGGTGGTATTCCTGGCAGCTCTTCTGGAAAGACATCCGGGAATTCACGAACCACCGGAATATCTTCGAGGTCTGGAAGAGGAAGCACATTCAAAGAATGCACCTGGGTTTTAGAGCTTGGTGAGGTGTACTTGATTGTCTGGCCTGATGGGTGGGTTAGTTTCACTGACTTGGCTTTACAATCAAGGACAGCACTCTGTCTTGATAACCAATCCATTCCTAGGATCACATCAATGTCTGAAGACTTGAGGGCTACCAGCGATGCAAGAAATACTAAACCCTCAATTGCAATTTCATTCTCATGACTCACCATGGTGGTGTGCCATCTGGATCCAGGGGCTTGCACAACTAAGGGGGTGGATAACATCGAAAAAGAGATGTCATGTGACAGTGCAAAGTCCTGGGATATGAATGAGTGAGATGCTCCTGGGTCAAAACCGAAGCTGGGGTGGAATTGATAGGAAGGGTTCCGAGTACAACATCGGTTGACTTGTGGGAATCTAGAATGGATACATGATTCACATAACCATGTTCATAAACAGGAGGCTTGACATTGGAAGTCTTGGTTAGTGGTTTACCACGATGAAAGTTTTGCTTTGGTTTAGGTGTGGCGGCTACATGATTTTGGGGACACTCGAGAACATTGTGGCCTGATTGTCCACATTGGAAACAAACACCACGTGGAATGAAAGGAACTTGAGCACTTGATTGTCCAACAAAATTCCAAGGAGGAAGATTGGGTTGAGATGGACGATATATAGTGGTTGATGGTCTAGAAGCACTTACAGCACGACTGACATCACTGAAGGGAATCCAAACACGGTGTTTCCGAGAAACTGGGCCAGAAGATTGGGCAAACTCACGATCACGCTTGCGAGACTCTTCATACAACTCATTTCCATACTCGGCCTTGAAAGATTTGTCGACCAAGTCCCTGAAGTTGACGAACTCGTGAAGATTCAGGTCATGACGAAGGACGGGGCTAAGTCCCTTGCGGAACCTTGCTTGTTTCTTGGCATCGGTGGATACTTCTTCTTGTGCATAACGTGCTAGACGAGTGAACTCAGTCCTATACTCATGAACAGTCATCTTTCCTTGGGTCAGATTGCAAAATTCTTCTCTCTTGCGTTCCAGCAACTGATCCGGAATATGATATCCTCGGAAGTCATCGCAGAACTCTTGCCAAGTCACCACGTGACCAACTGGTTGCATTGCCACGAAGTTTTCCCACCATTGAAGAGCAGCACCTTCCAGAAAGTATGCCGCGAATAGCACACGATCACCTGGAACAACATGGGCTGTCTCAAGCTTACGCTCGAGGGAACGAAGCCAATCATCGGCATCAAGGGGCTCAGAAGAACATCGGAAAACTGTCGGGTTGAGGAGAATGAAGTCCTGGATGGTAATAACACTATGATGCTGACGAGAAGTGTTCTGCTCAATACGCTCGAGAAGACGTGTCTGATCACGACGATTCTGTTCAGCCTCCATCATGATTTCTGCCGTTGAGGTTGGTGGTGGAGGTTCTTCACCGTCTATGTAACCAGAACTGGGATCAACACCTTGGTTTGCACCTGACATTCTATGTGATAAGAATCAACAATCAGAATAGGATTTAGGACACAATTCTATGCTAAGGTAGAAGACTATAATGCAATAGCATCAAAGTCACAAACGGACAGCATAACGGCTGCACCGGGATGGAAATTGAGACAACCTACAGCATAACGGACATCACTTCCACAGAAACACTATGGAATGATGGTTCAAAAAGACCACAACACTCCTACAGCTACAAAGAAGCAATCAACGAGATGTCCTAGTAAGACATAGATGAGCCTAGTCCTATCTTCCCGTAGAATAAGATGAGGGTGACTCAGAACTCAGATCGATGAGGATAAGGAGAAAAAAGAAGTCTTACGTTGTTCCCTTATACCCATAGTAACTATATAACTATAGAATAATAGACTCGACATCGGCCAAAGGTTTGATAATCCTACAGGCAGTCCTGCTCTGATACCAAGTCTGTCGGGACCCGGGGTTAGCGTATGTAATTCCGGTCACAATACAATCACATGGAGAGCCGAGAACCGTACCCACTTGTCTAAGCAGACAAGGCCAAGCACAGAACGTTCTCGGTAAGCATCGAACGTGAGGGGCATCCCATTCAGGCCGGATGATCAACTGAGATGGGTCCTCATCGTCCGCACACAAGTCTAATGATATGGGTGGTGAATCCCGTATTCACAGACAAGTCGCCTCAACCATGTTATCGATTGAATCATAACCCTTACATAGACTTACTCCAGCCCGATCATTTAGTCGGGATCTCGGGCGGGCTCGATCATACAACAAAGTGTGCCACGTGACAGAGTCACGAGCAATCGCATCGCGATGCCCCAAGCTGCGCACATCTAAGGGCCACTTGGTGTATAAAAGACCGCCGGCAAGAACACAACTAAGCTATCGAACCCCACACTAAGACATGCACGTTATAAACATCCACGCAGCATACATGTCCAGTGTAAACAGCAGGTAATCACAACATGAACTCTACAAACTCATAGTCTTTATAACTTCTGCTAAACAGAGCAGACATAGTAGTTGTATTACAAGCAGAGATCACATGGATGTGATCCAACATTACATCAAACATCAGCGGAAGCAAATTATGTCTTAGTAAAGACAACTTTAACAAATAGCTTAAGAAGCCTGAAAGAAAAGTACAACGACCCTCCAGAGGGCACAGGCTGCTGCCTGGAACTATACGACATTGGTCCACGTCGAGCTCGAAGTAGAGGCCACCATCAGGGTCAGTGGTCTCGTCTCTAAAACATAGGATAAGCAAACGTGAGTACAAAGTCGTACTCAGCAAGACTTACATAGGAACTATACTACTCATGCACATGTATCAAGGCAAAGGGAGGTGGGGTTTCACTTGCAGAAGTGCCAGCTTTGACTTGGCTATTCCTGAACTACGAGTACCAGAGAGAGGTAAGAACGTACACGAGTCCAAGTAACAAATCTCCAAGCAATACTCCACTATGGTGCCTTCCTCGACTTCCCCACGAGGAAGCACGCCATAGCACTCACACTTATCTTGGTGTGTTTTAGAAGTATCCGGTTCAAGTTATCTATGATCAAGTAAAGGTCTCCAAGTAGTCCATAACCGCGGACACGGCTATTCGAATAGTTCATTAACCCTGCAGGGGTGTACTGCTACACACACGCCTCATCAGTTACCGCCTGGGGATGGACCCTTCAAGTGAGTACCGGCGAGGATGCTTCCACGACACTTCACTCACGGCACCATCTCTAGTCCTAGGGAGTCGCCTATTTGAGTTGGGACCACAGTCGGAATCCGGCCGATTGTTCCGATGCGGACTCAAACGTTGTGTGACCGCCATCAAGCTCAACTCGATCATGATTGCTTGATTCAACGTGCCCACAACCTACGCCAACCACTTACCTTGGTTCCACCTGCTTGAGATCGTTAAAGGGCGAACTACTTGCGACTCCTGGACTGGTCCAGGGTGAGATACTAGGCCGAGAGGGGTCAGTGAGCCCAATGTGTGGTCGTACTCTTGGTCTTGGATAACAACACAAGAACTCGGGCCTAAGGCAGTGTTCAACGAGACAACCCACCGTGTACTCCTACACAACCTCTCATCGTTCACCTTTGTTTAGGGTAGATTCACCTACACATTACCACCATCATTCACATGATCACTACCATCCCGACTCACATCAAAATAGCCTCAGGTAACAACTCTAAGCATGCAATAAGCTGTAACAGTTGCAGGGGCCGCATGATATCAACCAACTCCTACATCTGCTAGGATTGTGGTTTTCTTACTACTGTGACAAAATGATAGGTCATGCAAAGGAATGGGTTCAACTAGCGGTAGAACGTATCATGGTGACATCCTAAACATGCATTTGCGAGAATGAGAGGGAACTGGGATTTTATAGACATGATCAAAGAGGGGGCTGCTTGCCTTGCTGACGATCACGAGGTATCACTCTTCTGACGTGAGGTTGAACTCGTCTCCGAGATCAACTCTACCGAGAAGATGCAATCACCGAAGCACTAGAAGTAAAGCACAATCAACATAATACAATGCACATTCAATATGCAAAACATAGCATGGCAAGGTACTGATGTGACCTATGTTTGAATTGCCACATTTTAATTGAAGTTGATTTGAAAAGGAAATTCAAATTCAAACTCCAAATGTATTCAAATTTGGTCAACTTGCATTTGCTAAAGTTTGTTCATTTGAAACCAAAAGATTCTAAATGTGAAATGCTTCTGAAGTACAAGTCATGTGTGGTGCATTTCAATGTTTGAAATTGGAATAGTAATTGATTTGAATTTGAAATAATTCCAATTGAATCAAATAGCAAAAGCTACTGATCCCTTTTTAAGATCAACTCCAACATAGCTAAAAGTTGGATATTTGGATAGAGGATTTTCTCCTGATAATTTTTCATATATTATATGTTGAATTTGGAGTTAAAATGAATTTATTATGATTTTTCAAAGTTTCAGCCATTTTCTGGAATTACTGAATTAAATAAATTGATTAAATCTTTATTGCGTCAGCACTGCATCATGCTGGCGCCAGGGTTGACTGGTCAACTGACAGGGCGGCCCCACCTGTCAGCCTCACTGGTTTAATTCCGATTGGATTAGTTAAGCAGGGTCATTAGGGGGGGGGGCTTGGGCCCACTGTCAGCGAGAGAGAGAGGGGATTAGGGGTCGGCTTAACTTAGTCCACCGGCGGTTAAACGCCGGTGGCTTTCCGGCACGGCGGCGCTGCACGGGAGGGGGTTTTCGCGCACGGGGAAGGGGGCTGGGGGCACGGGAAGGGCGCTCGCGACGTCGCGCATCCACTGGAGCAAGCGGGGGACTTCGAGGAGGCCTGGAGCCATGGCTACGTCGTCGGAAGGCGGCGGCTGGCCACTGGCTCCGGTGAACTTGCGCTGCAGAGCACGGGGGAGGGAGCTAGGAAGGGGGAAACGAGCGGGAGCTCACGAGGAGGGTGAAGTCGTGCTCGGGGAAGCCGGAGATGAGCTGAGGAAGCGGGATTTCTCGCTGGGGTTCGTCACGGCCGGCGGCGTCACGTTGAAGATGTCGACGGCTCCGTTGTTCCTAGCTCCAAATTAATGGCGCCGCTCGAAGAAGTCTTCGCCGGGGCATCTTTTGGACAAGCTCTTGGCGTCTGTGGGGCTCGGTGGCCGCGCTGCTGCGACGGCGTGCTCCGGCTGCGGCTTCGGGAAACGGCGGCAGAGGAGAGGAGGAAGATTGCGAGGAGAGGGAGAGTGGCCTGGGTCTTCTGGGCGTCTCCAGGGCAACAAGGAAGAGGAGGGGGAAGCAGGAGGTGGCGAGGAGGGGAGGCATGCACGCCACGCAGGCGCACGGCGCGGGCTGCGCTCCTTCTGTCCAAAGGAGGAAGACGACAGGGGGGCGACTGGGCTGGGCCAGGTGGGCCTTCGCCCGTGGGCGCCAGGTAAGAATTCTCCTCTGTTTTCTTATTTTCTTTTCTGTTGTCTGTTTTGCCCATTAAAATAAAATAGCTAGGGCATTTTATAAAATCCCCAAATAATTTTATAAAACCTAGGTGACTATATAGAAGTCAACCCCAAGTTTTGGGAATTTTTGAAATTCAATTTATTTGAATTTCAATTCAAATAGGCATTTGATTTAAATTCCAAGCCACTATTTGAATTATTGAAAAATCTATGAGCATGGGATTAATCCCAAATCACTTTAAAAATGATTCCACTCATTTTTAGTATTTTTCAATTCATCCAAAAGAATTTTGGAAAAAGATTTATTTCTGGCCTTTTTATTTAATTCATTTAGGGCTTTTCTTTTCCCCAATTCCTTTTCTTTTGTAATTTTTTTCAAGATGCAAAAATGCAAGCTTGGAAAAGCACAAACCTACTTTGGGGTTCTGACAACTCGCCCCCACTCAAAAGAATCTCGTCCCGAGATTCAGAAGTCGTCGGGAGGAAGGTGGGGTACTCAGCTCGTAGACGATCCTCTCGTTCCCAGGTGGCTTCTTTCTCTGAATGATGTGACCACTGCACTTTGAGGAATCTGATCTTCCGACGTCTGGTGCTACGCTCGGCTTCATCAAGAATACGAACAGGGTACTCTCGATATGAAAGGTTATCTTGGAGATCAAGCGTTTCGTGGTCTACTTCGCGGATAGGGTACTTGAAGCAACGCCTGAGTTGAGAGACGTGGAAGACATCATGAACCTGGGAGAGGTGAGGGGTAGTTCCAATTGGTAGGCAACTTCTCCACGTTTAGCGAGAATGCGAAAGGGACCGATATAACATGGGGCCAACTTGCCTTTGATACCGAAGCGATGGGTACCCTTCAGAGGAGTAACCCGAAGGTAAGCCTTCTCATCCAGATTATAGCTTTCTTCCCTATGATGACGATCATAATAGCTTTTCTGACGAGACTGGGCTGTTTTCAATTTCTCACGAACAATGCGAACCTGCTCTTCTGCATCCTGAATCAAATCCGGTCCAAAGATTTGTCTTTCACCGGTTTCTGACCAGTTTAGGGGTGTTCGACATTTCCATCCATAGAGAAATTCAAAAGGAGCCATGCCCAAACTAGATTGGAAACTATTGTTATACGCAAATTCGGCAAAAGGAAGAGAATTCTCCCATTTCTTTCCGAAAGAGATAACACAAGCTCTGAGCATGTCTTCGAGAATTTGATTGACCCTTTCTACTTGACCACTGGACTGCGGGTGATATGCGGTGCTAAAGGAGAGGTGGGTTCCCATAGCATTCTGAAAACTTTCCCAAAATCGAGAAGTCAAAAGACTACCACGGTCTGAATTGATTTCCAAAGGAACACCGTGAAGTGACACGATTCGGGAAACATACAAGTCCGCTAACTGGCTAGCAGTTATAGACTCTCGAACTGGAAGGAAGTGAGAAACTTTTGAAAGTCGATCAATGACAACGAAGATGGCATCATTTCCTTTCTGGGTTTTTGGAAAGCCAGTGATGAAATCCATACTGACTTTGTCCCACTTCCACTCGGAAATAGGAAAAGGTCTAAGAGTACCAGCAGGTCTTTGATGTTCTGCTTTAACGCGACGACAAACATCACATTCAGCAATGAACTGAGCAATTTCTCTCTTCATTCTAGACCACCAAATTCTCTGGCGTACATCTCGGTACATTTTTGTGCTACCGGGATGAATCGAGAGGGGTGTATCATGGGCTTCTTTGAGGATGAGTTGCCTTAGTTCCCTATTCTTAGGTACTACCAAACGATTTTCAAAGAATACCGTTCCTTTACTATCTGTGGAGAAACATTTAGCAACTCCGCTAGCAATGTTCTCCTTGATCCGGCGAACACCTCGTGCACGCCTTTGGGCAACTATGATTTTATCCTCAAGGGTTGGTTTCGCCACCAAGTTGAAAAGAGATCCACGAGGAACAATCTCGAGATTGAGCTTCCGAAGTTCCTCATGAAGAAGTGGTTGATACTGTTGTAACATGAGGTTGTTATAATACGACTTACGACTTAGTGCATCAGCCATGACATTGGCTTTGCCTGGGGTGTAAGAAATTCCTAAGTCATAATCTTTTATCAACTCGATCCAGCGTCTTTCCCTGAGATTAAGATCTGGCTGGGTGAATATGTATTTGAGGCTTTGGTGGTCGGAATAGATCTCACAACGATTACCAAGGAGGTAATGTCGCCAAGTTGTTAGGGCATGAACTACGGCAGCGAGTTCAAGATCATGGGTAGGATAGTTCTCTTCATGTGGCCGCAACTGGCGTGAAGCATAAGCTACCACATGTCGATCTTGCAGAAGTATGCATCCTAACCCTTGCCGTGAGGCATCACAATAGATCTCGAAATCCTTTTTGGTGTCTGGAGGCGCAAGTACGGGTGCAGAAGTCAATCTTCTTTTTAGCTCTTGGAATCTTTCCTCGCACTTGGGAGTCCATTCGAATTTCTTCTCTTTCTTGAGGAGTTCAGTTAGAGGCTTTGCAACTTTAGAAAAGTTCTCGACGAAGCGGCGGCAATAGCTTGCTAAGCCAAGAAAACTCCTAACTTGCTTAACCGATTCAGGTGGAGTCCAGTCAAGGACGGCCTGAACTCTCTCGGGATTGACAGCAATGCCTTTTTCAGAAATCACGTGGCCTAAGTAGGTCACTTCTGGTAGCCAGAATTCACACTTGGAGAATTTAGCATAAAGGCGATGCTCTCTAAGTTTCATCAATACCAGCCTAAGATGTTCTGCGTGATCTTCTTCGTTCTTCGAGTAGATGAGAATGTCATCAAGATAAACTACAACAAATTTATCCAAGTACTCCATGAAGATCGAATTCATCAAACGCGAGAATGTGGCGGGGGCATTGGTTAAACCGAAGGACATGACGGTGTACTCGTAAAGACCATAACGAGTAGTGAAAGCGGTTTTTGGAATGTCCTCGTTTCTGATTTTGATTTGATGATAGCCTAATCTTAAATCCATCTTGGAGAAGACAGAGGATCCTGCAAGTTGATCATAAAGATCATTGATCCTGGGCAGTGGGTACTTGTTCTTTATCGTCGCTAAATTTAGCGGGCGATAGTCGACGCACATCCTTTCTGTTCCATCTTTCTTCGTTACAAACAGAACGGGGAAACCCCATGGCGATGAGCTAGGGCGGATGAAGCCTTTTGCCAACGAAGCTTCAAGTTGGATTTTGAGCTCAGCTAACTCACGTGGGGCCATTCTATATGGGCGTCTGGATATTGGTGCGGTTCCTGGGATAAGATCTACCACAAACTCTACAGATCTATCAGGTGGTATTCCTGGCAGCTCTTCTGGAAAGACATCCGGGAAGTCACGAACCACCGGAATATCTTCGAGGTCTGGAAGAGGAAGCACATTCAAAGAATGCACCTGGGTTTTAGAGCTTGGTGAGGTGTACTTGATTGTCTGGCCTGATGGGTGGGTTAGTTTCACTGACTTGGCTTTACAATCAAGGACAGCACTCTGTCTTGATAACCAATCCATTCCTAGGATCACATCAATGTCTGAAGACTTGAGGGCTACCAGCGATGCAAGAAATACTAAACCCTCAATTGCAATTTCATTCTCATGACTCACCATGGTGGTGTGCCATCTGGATCCAGGGGCTTGCACAACTAAGGGGGTGGATAACATCGAAAAAGAGATGTCATGTGACAGTGCAAAGTCCTGGGATATGAATGAGTGAGATGCTCCTGGGTCAAACAGAACCGAAGCTGGGGTGGAATTGATAGGAAGGGTTCCGAGTACAACATCGGTTGACTTGTGGGAATCTAGAATGGATACATGATTCACATAACCATGTTCATAAACAGGAGGCTTGACATTGGAAGTCTTGGTTAGTGGTTTACCACGATGAAAGTTTTGCTTTGGTTTAGGTGTGGCGGCTACATGATTTTGGGGACACTCGAGAACATTGTGGCCTGATTGTCCACATTGGAAAAAAACACCACGTGGAATGAAAGGAACTTGAGCACTTGATTGTCCAACAAAATTCCAAGGAGGAAGATTGGGTTGAGATGGACGATATATAGTGGTTGATGGTCTAGAAGCACTTACAGCACGACTGACGTCACTGAAGGGAATCCAAACACGGTGTTTCCGAGAAACTGGGCCAGAAGATTGGGCAAACTCACGATCACGCTTGCGAGACTCTTCATACAACTCATTTCCATACTCGGCCTTGAAAGATTTGTCGACCAAGTCCCTGAAGTTGACGAACTCGTGAAGATTCAGGTCATGACGAAGGACAGGGCTAAGTCCCTTGCGGAACCTTGCTTGTTTCTTGGCATCGGTGGATACTTCTTCTTGTGCATAACGTGCTAGACGAGTGAACTCAGTCCTATACTCATGAACAGTCATCTTTCCTTGGGTCAGATTGCAAAATTCTTCTCTCTTGCGTTCCAGCAACTGATCCGGAATATGATATCCTCGGAAGTCATCGCAGAACTCTTGCCAAGTCACCACGTGACCAACTGGTTGCATTGCCACGAAGTTTTCCCACCATTGAAGAGCAGCACCTTCCAGAAAGTATGCCGCGAATAGCACACGATCACCTGGAACAACATGGGCTGTCTCAAGCTTACGCTCGAGGGAACGAAGCCAATCATCGGCATCAAGGGGCTCAGAAGAACATCGGAAAACTGTCGGGTTGAGGAGAATGAAGTCCTGGATGGTAACAACACTATGATGCTGACGAGAAGTGTTCTGCTCAATACGCTCGAGAAGACGTGTCTGATCACGACGATTCTGTTCAGCCTCCATCATGATTTCTGCCGTTGAGGTTGGTGGTGGAGGTTCTTCACCGTCTATGTAACCAGAACTGGGATCAACACCTTGGTTTGCACCTGACATTCTGTGTGATAAGAATCAACAATCAGAATAGGATTTAGGACACAATTCTATGCTAAGGTAGAAGACTATAATGCAATAGCATCAAAGTCACAAACGGACAGCATAACGGCTGCACCGGGATGGAAATTGAGACAACCTACAGCATAACGGACATCACTTCCACAGAAACACTATGGAATGATGGTTCAAAAAGACCACAACACTCCTACAGCTACAAAGAAGCAATCAACGAGATGTCCTAGTAAGACATAGATGAGCCTAGTCCTATCTTCCCGTAGAATAAGATGAGGGTGACTCAGAACTCAGATCGATGAGGATAAGGAGAAAAAAGAAGTCTTACGTTGTTCCCTTATACCCATAGTAACTATATAACTATAGAATGCTAGACTCGACATTGGCCAAAGGTTTGATAATCCTACAGGCAGTCCTGCTCTGATACCAAGTCTGTCGGGACCCAGGGTTAGCGTATGTAATTCCGGTCACAATACAATCACATGGAGAGCCGAGAACCGTACCCACTTGTCTAAGCAGACAAGGCCAAGCACAGAACGTTCTCGGTAAGCATCAAACGTGAGGGGCATCCCATTCAGGCCGGATGATCAACTGAGATGGGTCCTCATCGTCCGCACACAAGTCTAATGATATGGGTGGTGAATCCCGTATTCACAGACAAGTCGCCTCAACCATGTTATCGATTGAATCATAACCCTTACATAGACTTACTCCAGCCCGATCACTTAGTCGGGATCTCGGGCGGGCTCGATCATACAACAAAGTGTGCCACGTGATAGAGTCACGAGCAATCGCATCGCGATGCCCCAAGCTGCGCACATCTAAGGGCCACTTGGTGTATAAAAGACCGCCGGCAAGAACACAACTAAGCTATCGAACCCCACACTAAGACATGCACGTTATAAACATCCATGCAGCATACATGTCCAGTGTAAACAGCAGGTAATCACAACATGAACTCTACAAACTCATAGTCTTTATAACTTCTGCTAAACAGAGCAGACATAGTAGTTGTATTACAAGCAGAGATCACATGGATGTGATCCAACATTACATCAAACATCAGCGGAAGCAAATTATGTCTTAGTAAAGACAAGTTTAACAAATGGCTTAAGAAGCCTGAAAGAAAAGTACAACGACCCTCCAGAGGGCACAGGCTGCTGCCCGAAACTATACGACATTGGTCCACGTCGAGCTCGAAGTAGAGGCCACCATCAGGGTCAGTGGTCTCGTCTCTAAAACATAGGATAAGCAAACGTGAGTACAAAGTCGTACTCAGCAAGACTTACATAGGAACTATACTACTCATGCACATGTATCAAGGCACAGGGAGGTGGGGTTTCACTTGCAGAAGTGCCAGCTTTGACTTGGCTATTCCTGAACTACGAGTACCAGAGAGAGGTAAGAACGTACACGAGTCCAAGTAACAAATCTCCAAGCAATACTCCACTATGGTGCCTTCCTCGACTTCCCCACGAGGAAGCACGCCATAGCACTCACACTTATCTTGGTGTGTTTTAGAAGTATCCGGTTCAAGTTATCTATGATCAAGTAAAGGTCTCCAAGTAGTCCATAACCGCGGACACGTCTATTCGAATAGTTCATTAACCCTGCAGGGGTGTACTGCTACACACACGCCTCATCAGTTACCGCCTGGGGATGGACCCTTCAAGTGAGTACCGGCGAGGATGCTTCCACGACACTTCACTCACGGCACCATCTCTAGTCCTAGGGAGTCGCCTATTTGAGTTGGGACCACAGTCGGAATCCGGCCGATTGTTCCGATGCGGACTCAAACGTTGTGTGACCGCCATCAAGCTCAACTCGATCATGATTACTTGATTCAACGTGCCCACAACCTACGCCAACCACTTACCTTGGTTCCACCTGCTTGAGATAGTTAAAGGGCGAACTACTTGCGACTCCTGGACTGGTCCGGGGTGAGATACTAGGCCGAGAGGGGTCAGTGAGCCCAATGTGTGGTCGTACTCTTGGTCTTGGATAACAACACAAGAACACGGGCCTAAGGCAGTGTTCAACGAGACAACCCACCGTGTACTCCTACACAGCCTCTCATCGTTCACCTTTGTTTAGGGTAGATTCACCTACACGTTACCACCATCATTCACATGATCACTACCATCCCGACTCACATCAAAATAGCCTCAGGTAACAACTCTAAGCATGCAATAAGCTGTAACAGTTGCAGGGGCCGCATGATATCAACCAACTCCTACATCTGCTAGGATTGTGGTTTGCTTACTACTGTGACAAAATGATAGGTCATGCAAAGGAATGGGTTCAACTAGCGGTAGAACGTATCATGGTGACATCCTAAACATGCATTTGCGAGAATGAGAGGGAACTGGGATTATAGACATGATCAAAGAGGGGGCTGCTTGCCTTGCTGACGATCACGAGGTATCACTCTTCTGACGTGAGGTTGAACTCGTCTCCGAGATCAACTCTACCGAGAAGATGCAATCACCGAAGCACTGGAAGTAAAGCACAATCAATATAATACAATGCACATTCAATATGCAAAACATAGCATGGCAAGGTACTGATGTGACCTATGTTTGAATTGCCACATTTTAATTGAAGTTGATTTGAAAAGGAAATTCATATTCAAACTCCAAATGTATTCAAATTTGGTCAACTTGCATTTGCTAAAGTTTGTTCATTTGAAACCAAAAGATTCTAAATGTGAAATGCTTCTGAAGTACAAGTGATGTGTGGTGCATTTCAATGTTTGAAATTGGAATAGTAATTGATTTGAATTTGAAATAATTCCAATTAAATCAAATAGCAAAAGCTACTGATCCCTTTTTAAGATCAACTCCAACATAGCTAAAAGTTGGATATTTGGATAGAGGATTTTCTCCTGATAATTTTTCATATATTATATGTTGAATTTGGAGTTAAAATGAATTTATTATGATTTTTCAAAGTTTCAGCCATTTTCTGGAATTACTGAATTAAATAAATTGATTAAATCTTTATTGCGTCAGCACTGCATCATGCTAGCGCCAGGGTTGACTGGTCAACTGACAGGGCGGCCCCACCTGTCAGCCTCACTGGTTTAATTCCGATTGGATTAGTTAAGCAGGGTCATTAGGGGGGGGCTTGGGCCCACTGTCAGCGAGAGAGAGAGGGGATTAGGGGTCGGCTTAACTTAATCCACCGGCGGTTAAACGCCGGTGGATTTCCGGCACGGCGGCGCTCCACGGGAGGGGGTTTTCGGGCACGGGGAAGGGGGCTGGGGGCACGGGAAGGGCGCTCGCGACGTCGCGCATCCACTGGAGCAAGCGGGGGACTTCGAGGAGGCCTGGAGCCATGGCTACGTCGTCGGAAGGCGGCGGCTGGCCACTGGCTCCGGTGAACTTGCGCTGCAGAGCACGGGGGAGGGAGCTAGGAAGGGGGAAACGAGCGGGAGCTCACGAGGAGGGTGAAGTCGTGCTCGGGGAAGCCGGAGATGAGCTGAGGAAGCGGGATTTCTCGCCCGGGTTCGTCACGGCCGGCGGCGTCACGTTGAAGATGTCGACGGCTCCGTTGTTCCTAGCTCCAAATTGATGGCGCCGCTCGAAGAAGTCGTCGCCGGGGCATATTTTGGACAAGCTCTTGGCGTCTGTGGGGCTCGGTGGCCGCGCTGCTGCGACGGCGTGCTCCGGCTGCGGCTTCGGGAAACGGCGGCAGAGGAGAGGAGGAAGATTGCGAGGAGAGGGAGAGTGGCCTGGGTCTTCTGGGCGTCTCCAGGGCGACAAGGAAGAGGAGGGGGAAGCAGGAGGTGGCGAGGAGGGGAGGCATGCACGCCACGCAGGCGCACGGCGCGGGCTGCGCTCCTTCTGTCCAAAGGAGGAAGAAGACAGGGGGGCGACTGGGCTGGGCCAGGTGGGCCTTCGCCCGCGGGCGCTAGGTAAGAATTCTCCTCTGTTTTCTTATTTTCTTTTCTGTTGTCTGTTTTGCCCATTAAAATAAAATAGCTAGGGCATTTTATAAAATCCCCAAATAATTTTATAAAACCTAGGTGACTATATAGAAGTCAACCCCAAGTTTTGGGAATTTTTGAAATTCAATTTATTTGAATTTCAATTCAAATAGGCATTTGATTTAAATTCCAAGCCACTATTTGAATTATTGAAAAATCTATGAGCATGGGATTAATCCCAAATCACTTTAAAAATTATTCCACTCATTTTTAGGATTTTTCAATTCATCCAAAAGAATTTTGGAAAAAGATTTATTTCTAGCCTTTTTATTTAATTCATTTAGGGCTTTTCTTTTCCCCAATTCCTTTTCTTTTGTAATTTTTTTCAAGATGCAAAAATGCAAGCTTTGAAAAGCACAAACCTACTTTGGGGTTCTGACAGCCGCCTAGTGTGTCCTTTTTCCTTAATTTCTACGACGTTACGCCGCCCGATTTTCGATTCATTCTATGTGTGGATGTGTATGTCTTATATGACTACTCCTATATATCCGCGCCTCCTCTATATTGTCGCTTTACCTCTTACTCGTTTCCGGCATCTCGTTAAAAATGTTCATCGCTGAAATACCCTTGTTAAATTCTAGCATCATGGCTGGTCGTGGTGGTCGTGGTCGTGGTCGTGGTGCTAACGATCCACCTCCGCCGCCGGACTACATGGCCGCGATGATGCAGCAGTTTCAGATGAACCAGGTGTTCATGCAAGGAGTCATAGATCAGCTCCAGAATCAGAACCAGAACCAGCACCAGAACCAACCGCCTGTGGTTACTCTGCGGGATTTCATGCGTCTCAATCTCCATCTCTTCCACCAGCCTGAACAGCCGCTGGATGCTGATGATTGGCTTCGTGACATCACTCGACAGCTGGAGTTCGCTAATCTGAGCGCTGCTGATTACGTCAACTTTGCGTCCTATTTCCTGCGTGGCCCCGCTGCTCAGTGGTGGGACACTTACAAGGGCTCGCTAGTTGAAGGGACTGTCGTCACCTGGAATGACTTCGAGGCTACCTTCCGTGCTCGTTATGTCCCCCAGGCGATTATGAACCGTATGAAGGCCGAGTTCCGCAACCTCGTTCAGGGCAACAAAACTGTTGAGGCATATCAGATGGAATTCCTCCGCCTCTCCCGCTATGCTGCAAGTGACCTCCCCAATGATGCAAGTAGGCAAGAGAAGTTCCGTGATGGACTCAACGCAGATCTCCAGCTTGCACTGGCTTTGCACGTCTTCCCCGACTTCGCCACCATCGTGAATCAGACTATCACCCTTGAGACCGCTCAGCTTAAGGTCGATGGTTCGGCGAAGCGCCCCCATGATGCTGGCTCATCTTCGGGCACAACACAGAAGCAACGCGTTTGGCTTCCACACAGTGTGTATCGTCCAAATGCCCCTGTACCAAGGCCGTCGTATGGTGCACCTCGTCTGCCTCCGCCCCCGCCGAGACAGCCGAAGACTGAGACTGCACCCCTCCGTCCTCAGGATGGCCTGTGCTTCAAGTGCCATCAGCCAGGTCACTTTTCCAGAGACTGCCCCCAGCGACAGAGTCAACTGGTAGTTCACCCTGCTGGCCGTGGAAATGGCCGTGGCAACAACAGGACCCCCAACTATAACACTGGGTCTTCTTCTGACACTCGCGGACATGCTTACAACATTAATGTCGAAGAAGCTCAGGAGCAACCTGCTACCGTGATGGGTACCCTTCTTGTTAATTCAGTACCTGCTACTGTTTTATTTGATACAGGAGCGTCGCATTCATTCATGTCGGAAGCATTTGCATTGTCGCATAACTTCATGGTAGAAAAGATGGATCCACCGATGGTTGTCCGCACTCCGATAGGTCATTGCCACACCTCCAAGATGGTGCCCAAAACCATCGTCGAAATTGAAGGAATTGAGTTCCTTGCTTCCCCCATCCTCCTAAAGTCTTCCACTATAGACCTCATTCTGGGCATGGATTGGTTGAAAGTCCACGATGCCGCACTTTATTGTGGCACCAGTTCTGTCCAACTTTTTCACCCCTCCGGCGAGATTGTTAACCACACCACCCGGATTACCCGTGATGCTGAAACGCATATCTATATGATGAATGCTCTGAATGTCTCACCTCTTGACGGGATTGAGAACGTTCCAGTCGTTCGTGATTTTCCCAACGTCTTCCCAGAAGAACTCCCGGGAATACCCCCGATCCGAGAGGTTGAATTTGTCATCGACTTGAAACCCGGCACCGTCCCTATTGCCAAGCGTCCCTATAAGATGCCACCTCACCACCTCCTTGAACTGAAGAAGGAGATCGACGAAGCACTTCACAAAGGATTCATTCGCCCAAGTTCCTCTTCTTGGGGAGCCCCTTCGCTCTTTGTCAAGAAGAGCGATGGAACGAACCGTTTGGTCCAAGATTACCGACCCATCAACCATGCCACCATCCAGAACAAATATCCGCTTCCCCAGATCAACAATATGTATGATCAACTTGCCGGATCCACAGTGTTTTCGAAACTCGACTTGAGGTTGGGTTACCATCAGATCCGAGTCCGTGAAGAGGACATTCCGAAGACCGCTTTCATTACTCGCTATGGTTCATACGAGTACACTGTCATGTCCTTTGGCTTGACGAATGCTCCAGCCACTTTCTCCCGATTGATGAACTATATATTCATGGAATACCTCGACATGTTTGTCGTGGTTTATCTGGATGATATCTTAATATACTCCAAGAATAAAGAGGAGCATGCTGAACATCTTCGCCTTATACTGGAAAAGCTTCGAGAACACAAACTCTACGCTAAGTACTCTAAGTGTGAGTTCTGGCTTCCTGAAGTGACCTACCTTGGTCACGTGATTTCCAAGGATGGCATTGTCGTCAACCCAGAACGTATCCAGGCCATTCTTGACTGGACTCCTCCCAATACTGTCAAGCAAGTCAGAAGTTTCCTCGAACTCGCTAGCTATTGCCGCCGTTTCGTCGAGAACTTCTCCAAGATTGCCAGGCCTCTGACTAACCTGCTTCACAAAGGCGTCAAGTTTGAGTGGATAGAAACATGTCAGGAAAGTTTCCAAGCCCTCAAGGACAAGCTCACTTCTCCCCCAGTGCTTGCTCCGCCTGATACTCAGAAGGACTTCATGATATATTGTGACGCATCTCGTCAAGGATTAGGCTGTGTCCTAATGCAAGAGCGCAAAGTGATTGCTTATGGCTCTCGTCAATTGCATGCTCACGAAGATAAGTATCCAACACATGATCTTGAATTGGCAGCGGTCATTTATGCATTGAAGCTGTGGCGACATTATCTCGTCGGTAATCGTTGCGAGATCTACACCGACCACCAAAGCCTGAAGTACCTATTTACTCAACCAGACCTGAATCTCCGCCAGCAGAGATGGCTCGAGACAATAGCCGACTACAACATGGGAATTTCTTACACCCCTGGCAAAGCTAATGTGGTGGCCGATGCTTTAAGCCGTAAAGCTTACTGTAGTGAACTTGAAGTTCAAGTACAACAACCACTTCTGTATGAATATTTTCAAAAGTTAAACCTCGAGATTGTTCCTCAAGGTTATGCAAATAACCTGGTTATCGAACCGGATCTCGTCAAATCCGTCAAGGGTATACAGTTTTATGATGATTTCGTACACAAGATTAAGCGCGATATCGCCAATGGGAGACCCTCACCCTTCACCGTTGATAGCAAAGGTGCGGCATTCTACCAGAACCGTTTAGTGGTTACTCATAGCAAGGTCAGGCATGAGAACCTGGATATGACCCCGAAGGTCATGAGAGCGGCTCACAATACCCCGTTGTCCATTCATCCTGGAAGCACCAAGATGTACCAAGACATTCGTCAGCAATTCTGGTGGCCTAACATGAAGCAAGACATTGCCCGATATGTTTCTGAATGTGACGTTTGCCATCGCGTGAAAGCCGAACATCAAAGACCTGCTGGAACTCTGCAACCACTTTCTATTCCTGAATGGAAATGGGACAAGATTGAAATGGACTTCGTCACTGGTTTTCCCAGATCGCAGATAGGTCACGATGCTATCTTTGTCGTCATCGACCGCTTCTCCAAGGTTGCCCACTTTCTACCAGTCAAGGAGACGATCTCTGCTAGTCAGTTGTCAAACTTGTATGTTTCCAGAATCGTGTCGCTCCACGGTATTCCGTTGGAGATTAGTTCCGACCGAGGCAATATTTTCACCTCAAGATTTTGGGATAGTTTCCAAGAAGCTATGGGCACTCACCTGAATTTCAGCACCACTTATCACCCCCAGTCGCAAGGACAAGTCGAACGAGTTAATCAAGTGCTTGAAGATATGCTTCGAGCTTGTGTCATTTCATTCGGTAAGAAATGGGAGGAATCTCTTCCATTTGCTGAATTCTCGTACAACAATAGCTATCAGGCTAGTCTGCAGATGGCTCCCTTCGAAGTTCTCTATGGACGTAAGTGTCGAACCCCTCTGAATTGGTCAGAAACTGGGGAACGAACTATCATTGGTCCGGACATCATACAACATGCTGAAGATCAGGTTCGCGTTATTCGTGAACACTTGAAAGCTGCTCAGTCCCGTCAGAAGAGCAACTATGATCGCAAGCATAAGGAGATGGTCTATCAACCTGGCGAATATGCTTGCCTCCGTGTCACCCCGATGCGAGGCACTCACCGCTTCGGGATCAAAGGCAAGTTAGCTCCTCGCTACATTGGCCCGTTCCATATTCTTTCCCGGAGTGGACCAGTGGCATACCAATTGGAATTGCCGCCGAACCTCTCTCAAGTCCACGATGTATTCCACGTGTCGCAACTCCGACGCTGCTTCAAAGACCCTATTCGTGAAGTGGAACATGATATGATTGAATTGCAACAGGACTTGACTTATCAAGAACATCCGAGCCGCATTCTCGATCAGTCTGAACGCAAAACCCGCAAGAAGACAACCGAGTTCCTCAAAGTTCAGTGGTCGAATCATTCTGAAGATGAAGCCACTTGGGAACGCGAAGATCGTCTTCGTGAGGAATACCCCGATCTTTCCCCCCCTACCGATTAGATTCTCGGGACGAGAATTCTTGTAGTAGGGGAGATTTGTAACACCCTCACTGTCAGTGAACAGTAATCAGGGTTACTGTTCATCTCTACTGTTCAAAACTTTTGTTTGATCAACTGGTTCAGTTCAAATTTAAATTCTACTTTGATATTGTTGCAAGCAAAGTGAACCATGGGCCTTGATCATCATGGATGAAAACAAAGTCCAAGCCATTTGAAATAAAATTCAAACATACCCTAAAATGCCTTTTGATGAATATTAAAAATATGGTGACAATAAATCTTTTCCAAAAATCTTGGGACCACTTTTATAAAATCACAAATATTCAGTGGACCAAATCCATATGGCTTTGGGTATTTATAGTGCTATGGAAAATTCCAAACAATTCAAACAGTAGCCAAAACAGTGGCATTTAATACCTTTTTAATAAAACAAAGGTGCTAGAGAATTTATAAAACTCCAATTCTTTTTGTGGCGTCTCAATATTGTGCTACACTAATTATGGACTATGTTACATATTTTACAAAAATATGGAAGCAACTAAAATAAATATAAACCGAAAAGAACAGAAAGCAGAAAAGAAATAAAAGAATAAAAGGCTCCAGCCCAGTACAGCAAGTGCATAGTGCGGCCCAGCCACCCAAACCGGCCCACTTGGCCCACCCGGGGTCATCCCCTTCCTACTGCTCACCCGACGCCCTCGTGTCGCCATGGCAGGGAGTGTTCGACGGCGATTGCCGCCGTGTCGCACATCCGCAGCCCCTAGGGTTTGTGGGCAGGGTTAAGTGCTCGCCCCCGAGCCGCCAGGACAAACCCTAGCTCCATCTCGCTCCCTCCTCGCCTCGCCATCGTCGCCGCCTTTTTCTCCCGAGCACCACCGTCGCCATGGCCATGAACCCGCGTGGCCGCTGACCACCCCGAGCGAGCCCGGCGTGTCCGTTGCAGCCGCCATCGACGACCTCGTCTCCCCCAGGAAGGAATCGGCCCGGGGAGCTTCACAGCATGTGCATCGCCACCGCCCCCCTTTCCGCATCGCGCCGCCGTCGTCGTCGATTCCGGCCGCCACAACTCGCCATCACGCACGCTAAGCTCACCGACAGGATCACAGTGAGCGCGCCCGTCGTCCCCATCCTCTCTCACCCCCTCCCTTGCACCGTAGGCCACCCCGCCATGGATGACGAGCTCAGTCTCCGCCGTGGATGACCGCGGGCTCGACCCAGTGCTCCCCAGCTCACGCAAATGGCACCAATGTGCTCCACCTCGAACGTTAGGTCGATTCCACCCCGTAGGTCGCCCGCTCGCGTCCCGTTTCATCGCTTGCCATCTGACCCGTACGCCGTTCGCCGCCGCCGTCGACCGTGGCACCAACTCTGGTCGCCCCCGCTCCAGACAAGACCACCATTATACGCGCGTTGAAGTGCACGTTCGAACGCGCCCCTTTGCGCATCAAACCGTCGCCGGAAACGGCCGGAGCGGCGACCTCGCCGTCCACTATCGTCGCCGGCGATGGCCTGGGAGGCTATCCGGTGGACCCTCCCCGTCAGGGGGTTAGTTAACCACTAACCCCACCCCCCTCTGACACTTACATGTGGGGCCCAGTCCCCTAATTAACTTGTTAGTTAAAATCATAAAACAATAACCCCCTGCTGTCACTTACATGTGGGCCCTGCCCGTTAATTAACCCCAATGGTTATGTTTAATTGAAAATAACCCCCCTTGTGTCATTGATAGGTGGGCCCCTAGCTATTGGTTAATTAAAATAACTGTTAGTTTAAGTTACTCTCACTGACTGTTGGGCCCCACTGGTAAGTATATAATTAAAATGAAATCATAATAATAATAGTGTATGACATGTGGGACCCCACTATTAATTAGGTTTAATTAAAATGTTTAATTAGCATGTGAGGCTGACCAGTGGGTCCCACTGGTCAGGTTTGACTGGTCAAACACCTGTTCTGGATAAGGTTTATTTATTTAATAAAAGAAATTCAGAAAATGTTTTAAAATTGATTAAACTTATAAAATCAATATCTTTTAATCCGTATATCGGATCGAAAAACTTTATACATGAAAGTTGATCAGAAAAATACAACGAATACGGATACGCCATCCGTATGTCTATCCCACCCCCCTAACACATCGATCATTGACATTCCCCCCTCCGGGCTGTTTGTCGATAATTCCCGGTACCGATAAAAAGTACCCGGATGAATTTATTCCGTACACGAAAGTTGTCCGGAATGGTTCAACTAACACGGATACACCCCCTTAAGTTTTTCCGGTACCCACGACACCTCTGGCATGAACCCTTCCCCCTCCGGACGTCCTGTCCGGTAATCACCCGGAGCCGGTAGTTCATCCCCGGATGAATTCCCGCTCTGAGCCTGATACATCGTACTACGTTAGAACACCGTTAACATTTCATCTATCATGTCATGCATATGTTTGTATATTATTGCTGTGTATTTACTGTTTCCTCCCCCCCTTAATCTTTGGTAGACCCCGCTGCTACCGCCGACTACACTGCCGCCGGGTACGACTACTTCGTCGACGACCCTGCCCCTACCGTCGAGCTTCCAGGCAAGCAGAGCCATTCTCTTCCCCAGATATCGCCTATCTTTCCGTACATTTCTTGCACTAGGCATTGTTACTGCTTCTGCTACGATTACAATCCTATTCAATTGCATAGCCTGATTTTGTCGCCCCTTGACGTACCTTCCTTTATCCTATGCTGCCTATTATTATTATTATGCATTTTTCAGCAGTGAGCCCTGCGCATTGTTAGCTAGGATTAGCTAGGCCGTGATCACTCATGGGGGTGAACACGGATACAATATATACAACTGCACAGGTACGGTACAAAGCAGACACCACCAAAGGCCCCTATCTGGGTTATGCCTAGTCACCTCAAGTGTGAGCTAACAAGGAGTAATCCTTGTACTCCATTCGAGGCTGACATTGTCTTGCCGCCCTAGGGTCCTGAACAGCGGTTGTCCTTAAAGGTAAGAAAGTCGGGCGACCCAACGGTGCCCGCGAGCGGTATATCGTCGGTAACGACAGGGAGGGTATGACCGACGTTACTGGCGTGCTTGGCCCCTGTTCGTATCTCACGAGAGTTACCAAACCACGAAAGTCAAGCTCTACCAAGAGAACACGCGAGACAAGGTAAGGAGACGGTTCACCTTGTTGGTAATCGCAGTGACTTGGTGGGACGACAGGGCAGGCACCGATGTACTGGTGGACCTGACTGCTGTCGTTGACCGTGGGTCGGTTAAGTCGAGGCAACGATAACGGTTGTCACGCGGGTTAATTAAAATGCTAAATGGTTCGGCGGATGTCTTGAGTAGCCTTTTGGATTGTACGCACTACCTACATGTGGGATAAGGAGTGTGGGCTCCCCTGCATCGTAGTCTCATTCGAGGGTCTTCAGACGTCAGCAGTACCGCGGGCTGATTGCCGGGAAGTGGTGTTGTCTTCTCTTGCTCGAGCGGTGTATTTGTATTTGCTTTGATTTTGCTTCACCGGCCAGTCACGCACCGTGCAGGAGTACGTTCGGGTTAGGGTCCAAAGCCCGGCGTACATAGGATATAGTCCGGCGGATGACCTCTCTGTTGATTGCCGAAGGATGGGCTACTTTGTGTCGGATAGCTTTGGTGGAGCGTTCCCTAACAAGGTTCCCGCCACCCTGGAGATCCGAGCGTCGTAGAGTCACGCCAGTGCACCCCTGCAGGGAAGATTAATCTATTCGAATAGCCGTGTCCACGGTAACAGGACGCTTTATGCTGAAGCTGGATCTTACCACTAGAAACTATTATTATTAAAATGTATGGTTCCGGGTTTTCTTCCTCGCGGGGATGTCGAGGAGGTGAACTCGGAGGCATTGTTAATTGTTACAACTTATTATTATACAATGATGCAGCAACTTCTGCTGCATTGTTACTTTATGCTGTATATAAACTGTTGGCTGATTCTCACCTCATGCTGCAAGACATCGTCGGAAGATGCTAGTCTTCGTTAGGCCTAGCTTCTTACCCTTGCTCTGGATTTCTGTCTTTCAGCCCACTATATACAGCCTCTTCTTTCCGTTGATACAATGCATAATGCATAGTAGTGGACGTAAGACTCGCGGGTATACTAGATACTCACCTGCTTTATTTCCTTACTGTTTTGCCTGATCGGCCGCTGCAGTCGACGTTGGAGCCCAGGAGCAGGAGTACCCCGGAGGCGGATACTACTACGTCGAGACCCCCGCTGACCAGGACCAGGAGTAGTTTCGGAGGCTCCCAGGCAGGAGGCCTTGCCTTTTCGATCTGTATCTCTGATGTTATTTGTGCTAGCCTTCTTAAGGCAAAACTTGACTAACTATGTCTGTACTCAGATATTATGGCTTGTATAACTTATGTATTCGGGTCCGCGTGACCCCCCTTTATTGTAACATATTGGTTTATCCTTTTGTGTTTAGTGTTGTGCTGTGATATTCTCACCGTGGCCCCCTAATCTCAGTCGTGTACCCTGCGTGTATGATTACTGTACACGGATTGATTTTGGGGGCGTCACACATGCATATCCGCTTGAAACTTCTCATACCTTCTTTTTCTTCCCTCGACTTGTTTCAACTCGGGAGATACCCTATGCCCCCTTCCCTTGGACCACCCCGGTTGATTAACCTGGTACCGATCCATCCCCCTTAAGTTTTATCTCCTAGCCCATTGGTAAGTACGATGCAGCCCCAAAAGAAGGATGACAACCCTCCGAGATGCACTGATGCAGAGAAATGAAGACACCAACGTGAAGGATTAACTTCTTCGAGAAGGACAACAAGACCCAGAAGATTCGTTAGAATACGAAACCAAAGGTTTACCCCTTTCACTACCTTTTATTCTCAGGACGAGAATTCTTTGTAGTGGGGGAGATTTGTAACACCCGGGGTGTCACGCTACGGTAATCACCTTGATTAACTTGTGATGATCACCTCGATCAAAGATTGATCAAATTCAAACCAAATAAAAATTCCAGATACAAGTGGAAATAAAACTTAATCCAAAAATATTGCAACCACTTTTATTAAATGTCTAAAAATCAGTAGATCATAATGAAATAGCAATGGTATTTTATTATATTGTTTAAATAAGGCAAACAAAACAAACGGTGTCTAAACCAGCCATTTGTAATCCTTTTTAAATAAAACAAAAAACCAAATTATTTTATTAATGCCTCAAACTTTATGTGGTTGTGTTAGACATAGAACACTTTTATTGGTACTGATTACATATTTTTATAAATTCATTTTCTAGTCAAATAAAATATAAACAGAAATGAAAAATATGAAATAACAAAAAGAAAACAAAAAAATAGGAATGTGCTAAGTCTCGCTCCGGGGCCAAGCCCAGCAACCTGGCCCACTTCCCCTTTTTCATCACCCTTCGCTCGCTACAGGACCTCCTCGCGGAGGATAAGGTTGACGCCGTGCCCCCGTGGAGAAGAAAAGATTTCCCCCCCCCCAACCCCAAACCCTAGCCCCCTCAGATCTCCTCCTCGCCCGTTCCCTAGCACACCCGAGCCCGCCCCGGACGCGCCTCGGTGAACCCTCGCGGCCACCGGCGGAGATAGCCCCCGTTGTGGTGTCCTGGAGATCGCTCGCCTTCGACTACATCCCCCTGCGAGAGGAATTGGGAGGAGAAGCTCCACATCCGCCGCCCTCACCTGAAGCTCCGCCACGGTCGTCGTGTCTCGCCGGGAAATTCTTCGTCTGAGTCCACTGCCCGTCGACGCCGAGCTCGCCACCGTACTCCCCACGGTGAGCCTCACCGATTCCCCCCTCCCCTTCGCCGTTTGAGCTGCTGCAGCGCCTCACCGTCCGAGCACGCCGCCGCCTGGCCGCCATGGCCTGGCGCGCTCATAGCGCCCCGTGCGAGACCTCATCGCCGTCCTGGCTGGAATGGCCCCCGCCGCTCATCCCCCCTATGCCGCCCTCGCCCCTCCCCCGCGCCCCCCTCACCGGCCGGCCTCGCCGTGCCCCCTCGCCGGCGCGGGCAGGGCCCTGCATCCGTTAACCTCCGCTGTTAAAAGCATTAGTATTAACCCCCTTTTTGTTAGACTGACAATGGGCCCTGCCCCTTTAATTAATCCATGCTTGAAATAAAAATCAGAGAATAACCCCCCCTAGTGAATGACAGGTGGCCCCAGGCCCTTATACATATTTAAAATGATTTAATTAACCCCACAGCCAATGACATGTGGACCCCATGTGTTGTTTAGTTAATTTAATAGTTTTCTTAAACCTGTGAGTATGACTGCTGAGCCCCACTTGTAAGAATTAAATAAAATGAATTTTAATTGCTGTGAGGCTGACATGTGGGTCCCATATGTTAGTTGACCGGTCAAACAAGCACTGTTATGGATAATGTTTGTATTAAATAATAAAAGAAATTCAAAAATTCATTTAAAATGATTTAAACTTTAAAATTGAATGTCTTTTAAACCGTAAGTCAGATTCAAAAACTTTATACATGAAACTTGATCAGAAAAATACGTAGAATACGAACATGCTATCTGTTGGTCTACCACCCCCTCTAACATATCGAATATCGAACCGTCGCCCTCCGGACCGTTTGTCCGATGATTGCCCGATACCGATAAACTATCCGGATGAATTTATTCTGAACACGAAAGTTGTTCAGAATGGATCAACTAACGTGGATAAACCTTTCACGTGTTTTTAGGATGTCCACGACATCTCCGGCATGGTACCTTCCCCCTCCGGTCACCCTGTCCGGTAAATATCCGGAGCTGGTATTTCATCCACGGATGAATTTCCGCTCCGAGCAACTTGCATTGCACTGCGTTAGAACACCGTTAACTTTGTGTTTGCCATGTCTTGTATGTGTATTTCTATTATTGTTGTTTATTTATTGTTTCTCCCCATCTCTTATTGTCCGATAGTCCCGAAGACCGCGGTCGATGCCCTTGTGATCGACTACTTCGTCGACGACCCTGCCTCTACTGCCGAGCTTCCAGGCAAGCATAGCCATTCTCTCCCCCAGATATCTCCTATCTTTTCCGTACATTTCTTGCACTAGTCATTGTTACTGCTTCTACTACGATTACAATCCTATTCAGTTGCATACCCTGATTTTGTCGACCCTTGATGTACCTCCTTTTCGTATGCTGCCTATTATATTTATGCATTATTCAGCAGTGAGCCTTGCGCTTTGTTAGTCAACTAGGATTAGATAGCGGGTTGTGATCACTCAGGGGAGTGAATGTGGATACTATATATATATAACTGCACAGGTACGGTAAATTGCAGACACCGCCTAAGCTCAGCTCTGCCGAGCCACCATCAAATGTGAGCCATCAAGGAGTAATCCTTGTACTCCACTCGTTGCGGACTCTGCATAGCCGCTCTAGGTACCTGAGCAACGTTTGTCCTTAAAGGTAAGAGTCGGTCGACCCAACGGTGCCCGCGAGCGGTATTGCGTCGGGAACGACAGGGAGGGTACGACCAACGTTACTGGCGTGCTTGGCCCCTGCTCGTATCTCGCGAGAGTTACCACACCACGAAAAGTCGAGCTCTACCAAGAGCACACGCGAGACAAGGTAAGGAGTCGGTTCACCTTGTTGGTAACCGCAGAGACTTGGTGGGACGACAGGTCAGTCACCGATGTACTGGTGGTCCTGACTGCTGTCGTTGTCCGCGGGTCAGTTAAGTCGAGGCAACGATAACGGTTGGCACACAGGTTAATTAAAATGCTAAGTGGTTCGGCGGATGACTTGAGACACCCGTTGGTCTGTACGCACTACCTACATGTGGGATTACGGTGTGGGCCTTCCGCGTCGTAGTTCGTCCGAAAGCTCTTCAGACGTCAGCAGTACTGCGGCCTGATCGCCGGAAAGCGGTGTTGTCTTATTTTCTGCAGCAGGTGTGTTTGAATTTGATTTTGGTTCACCGGCTAGACTCGCACCGTGTAGGAGCATGGAAGGGTGAGGGACCTAGACCCCTTGGCGCATAGGATATAGTCCGGCGGATGGCCTCTCTGCTGAGCCTAGGATGGGCTGCGATGTGTCGGATAGCCTCGGTGGGTCATTCCCTAACAAGGTGTACGCCACCCTGGAGATCCGAGCGTGCAAGATGAACATTAGTGCACCCCTGCAGGGAGTTTAATCTATTCGAATAGCCGTGTCCACGGTAACAGGGCGCTTTATGCTGAAGCTGGACCTTACCACTACAAACTACTGTTGGAAATATGCCCTAGTGCCAATAATAAAATGTTATTATATATATTTCCACGTTCGTAATTAATGTTTATATTTCTGTGCTATAATTGCAATGACCCTGACTATGAGATTCAGAAGAAAACTCATTTGCATGTGTGGAAATGTAAACACCAAGAGTTCCTGGTTTAGCCTCTAAGACCAGCTCATGTGCTAACTGATGATTACATTTTCTTAATCATGGACATTGTTCTTGTAACAAGGATGTCAGTAACAATGGGAACATATTGTTAGCAGAACAATAATGTTGAACCGACCCCAGTATTGAATGATATACTTAGAGATCACATCGTAACAACGTTATAAGTCATATCATGAAATGTTATCATATACGTAATTCATTAGACCATGAGAGTATCAAGTTGCTTCACACAGGAAGATGTGCTTTGGTTCTTAGATGAATCTTCCCGTTACTGGGAAGTAGTAAAATAAGTTCTGGGTACATTGGATAGTGTGTCTAGTAACTGTGATAGTTCAAGATTGGGATTTGCTCCTTCACGATGAAGAAGATATTCACTTCGGGCCCACTCGGTATGACGGTATCCATTATAGTCTGGCCAGGCGCATTGTGATTCAGTCACGGGGATACCGGAATATGATAACGAGAAAAGAGACAAACGAGCAAAGAGGATAACGAGTGGCTTGTGTTCAAGAAGTTGTTACACATGGGTGCCAAACTTCTCTCCTCTAACTTTGTCATATATCGCGAAGCAAAGGGAATGGTACATGACTAAACATAATGGTTCACTCGAAGTTTCTTCGTGTATGTGCAAGAGTCAACATGGGTGTCCATGGCTCCGCTGTTGATTATTGGCTATTGACAAAAGGCTGTTGACCTATGTCCAGAAGATGTTCTGATTCATGTCCGTATTATACCGAACCTATTGGGTCACACACTTAACGAGAAGTAGTCTGTTAGAATGCTGGAATGGTAGAAGGTTTAGTGGAAGCAAAACAGAATACTTCATACGGGTACCGGAAGTAGTTCCCGGGATTTATGAAATAGTTCATAAGGGCACCAGAAGTACTTTTGGGTATTTAAGGATATGTCCGGATCACTCTGGAGTAGTCCCAGGTGGTTCCGGAACATATGAGAATGGTACTAGGGAAGTCCTGGATGAACCAGAATAGTTTCCGGATAATCGCTAGGCGTCCTGACAACCTTCGTCGTCATTGGGTGGCTTAAACTGTAACTCAGATGGTCTTGGAAACTATCCGGATGGCTCCGGAACGTCCGAGAATGGTCCCGAAAGGTCCTGGAAGTACTCCAGCAGGTTCCGGAATGTCCCGAAACGATCCCCGAAGGTCCCGGAAGGTCCTGGAAGCTTCTGGAAGGTTCCAGAAGTTTCCGGGCAGTACCACCCACTACCCCACGCCCCTAGCCTTGGGGGGCAAGCCACCTGGGCTGCCCTGGCCGGCCAAGGAAGTGGGGGCACACAAAGGGGAGGGAATCCTCCTCCAGGTGGGAATACCAAAACCCAAATATGGCAGGTTTCCGGTGGGAAGGTGTGGGAAGGTTTGGGAGGTTTGGGAGTCCAAGTTGGACTCCCCACCCCCCTTATTGCGCCCCAAGGGCCTCCTGGCCACCTATATAATGAGGGGAGGGGTGGGGGCGCAGGGACATTCCGGAACCTTCTTCGATGATCTTGGGTTCTTGATTCGTAGGCCGAATTTTTTTGTTTTCTACTACGTTTCTGAACAACTACTACTATTAAACTGTATGGTTCCGGGTCTTGTTCCTCGCAGGGAAGTCGAGGAGGGGAACTCGGTGGCATTCTTTATTATTAATTATCACAACTTACTATTATACAATCCTGCAGCAACTTCTGCTTCATTGTTACTTTATGCTTTATATGAACTGTTGGGTGATTCTCTTCTCATGCTGGAAGACTCATCAGAAGATGATAGTCTTCGATAGGCCTAGCTTCTTACCCTTATTCTGATTTCTATCTTGCAGTCCACTATATACAACCTCCCCTTTCCATTTGATACAAATGCATAAATGCTTAGTAGCGGACGTAAGACTCGCGGGTATAGTAGATACTCACCCTTGCTTTATTTCCCCCTTTATGTTTTTCCTGATCGTCCGCTGCAGTCGACGTTGAAGCCTTGGAGTCGAGAAGAAGGAGATCCCCGATGCCGACCACCACAACATGAAGATCCCCGATGCTTTCTACAACGTCGAGTTCCCCGTTGACCAGGAGTAGCTTGGAGGTTCCCAGGCAGGAGGCCTCGCCTTTTCGATCGTTGTTATTTATGTGCTAGCCTTCTTAAGGAAGATCATGTGTACCTTGTGTCTGTACTCAGATACTATTGCTTCCGCTAACTTTGTGCTTTCGAGCTGTTGTATTCGAGCCCTCGTGGCCCCTGGCTTGTATTAAACAGCTTGTACTGTTTTAATTGTAGAGTTGTGTTGTAATATCTTACCGTGAGTCCCTGATCTCGATCGTGTACCTTGCGTGTATGATTAGTGTACACGGCTTGATTTTCGGGGTTTCACATAACTCCAAGAGGGAACGTTATGCTCGATTGTGGGTTCATGCCCCCTGATGAGTAGCTTGAGTGATAGAAACATGAGTTTAGGGGATGTGTTGTTGCCACAAGGGGGAAAACAATGGTGCTTGTAACCGCGGTTGCAAGGATTGTTTACTTTACGCAAAGTTCTTTTAATGCAGTAGTCTGTTGCTTTGGGTTTACACTTTGGGTGGGGCTTGCAACTTAATACCAGCGAGATGTTCTGGATAAATATCTCAAGGTGGTTGATTAGTAGTACATGCAGTTGGATTTCGGTCTACTTATTTTGCAAGGAATTTGAATAAAATTTGCAAGGAAGCAAAAGCATAATCAGCTCATCAAACTTTGCAAGGAATTTGACTAAAATTTTGACATGACCTTTCCTTAATTTTCTAGCATTTGAACATGTGACATGAAGATAGTGTATATTAAGTTCAACATGTCACAGGAAGATAGTACTAAGAACAATTGGAAGAAAAACTTACATAATTAGCTCAATAAAAGTGCATATGAATACATAGATTTCGCAATTCAAACTTATTACATAAACTTAGTCCATATCTGATTACATGCATAGGTTCATCATGAAGTAGTTGTAGCGATAGTTTGGAAATTATTTTAAATAGAAGGTGGTAGTCCGTAGGTGCTTTTTGTGCGACTTGAAGATGCTCCGGTGCTTGCATGTTTGTTGACGGTGTCCTACATGTTAAAAGAACAACAATATTTGTAAGGTTATTCTTGTAGAAAAGGGCAACAAAAAATTATATTATTTTGTTTGGATATAAGAACTGATAGTACCTTTGTGTTTTTATTATTGTTATGCTCTTGTCCTTCATAGTCGTTAATTTTCCAATTGTTATCTGCAATGATGTTTGATTAATTGTAGAAAGTTAGAATTGTGGATGTCATATTTGTATGTGATATCACAAGAAGCACACTTACTCTGTCTTATGCTTTTTGAGAACCTGAAGATGCACTTGTGTTCCCTGGAGATCTTCCTTTTGTTGACTGACATGTAAACATGAAACATTATTATTAATGTGTACCTCTATTTGTTGGCTGGCATGTAAACATGAAAATGTACTTTTGAGAGAACTTCAATGGTAAACAGGAAATAATGTTATCAATGAGCACCTTTCTTTGTTGGTTGCTCCATCTTCTGTAAACTCCATGCTTATTTTTGCTGAAGAGTACCTGCAACCAAAAATCACCATTTGAATTCCATATTGAATCCAAGATGAATGTTCTTTAGTTAGTAGACCTTCGAAAGTATTACCTATTTTTTTTGTGTCCATAGTTGCAGATTGGTGAGAGGGAGGCATAACATTCATCACTTCATTGCTTGGAGTTGACTGGAAGTATTTAGTGGATCAAGTTTGATATTTGTAGGTAGTACAATTGTAATTAGCAAAGAGATACTTTATGAATTAATGGAAATTAGCTAAACTTTGTAGAGGGCAGCATTTGTGCATTGTCAACTTGGAAGCTTTTCTTTATGACATAAATTATGGGAAATTTGGATACTAAATGAACCTTCATTCCTATATAGAACAATCTGGTTTTACCAATGGCATTATCTAGTGCGGTCACATGTTCTGCAGTATCAACTTTCATGTTTTGAGAAGCTTGGATGGCATCTCGCTCAACCAGTTCTTCAACAATTTTAGAGAAAGACATGCAATCTAAATCTCCCGAGTCATCTGTAAGTGTAATTGGTATCTTGTACCTATAGAATTTGATAGTTGTTTATATGTAACAGAATATCTAAATGAAGTAAAATGTTCTATAAAAACAGAGATCATACAATGGATTTGGAGATGAATTTTTGCAAAGGCATGTTGGAGTATCTAAATTTTTGTTGTATCCTTTGTCACAATGTTTGCATCCTTTGTAGTACCATGTAGTTGAAGATACAATATATTTAACTTTCGCAATGGTGTTGTAGGTACCTCCTTCCTAGAGTTTGAAAAAGGGTGCACTGAGAATCTTTTGTAGAAGTTCATTTATATACAAATAATAGGGTAGATAAGATGATGTTGACCTAAAAATTTGAAGTGGGCATATCTGATAATTGTTGGTGTGTACATTTTCCTTCCTGCTTGAATTGGTGATAAATTCATAACCTGAGGTGGTTGTTGTTGCAGAATTGGAGATTCCCATTTATAGCTTCAACAAAATTCAATGAGAAAAATGTAAGGATGTTAGATTTTGGAAAAGCTGTCATAAGTAGTTGTAGGGGGGAAGGAGAATGGCTGACCTAGTTTGGTAGTTTTTAACTTCAGATGTATCCAAGTCAATATAAACTTTTGTTGCAGAGGTTGAGGATGCATGTAAGATACCTATATTCACACATGGTTGTATGTCGTATTAGATTTGGCTCTTGTAGTCATTTCGAGAGAGAATATTTGAGAAGTTACCTCGAAAGCTCCTTGCTATGAGACCCGCAAAAATGCCAACAACAATGCCTTCCTGTGATTTGTTGAGTACCGCTTCTTCATCAAATGTTTCACCATGGTTTCCCCAAAGACGTATTTCTTGTGTCTGTTCACTACATGTGTGACACAAATATTTGTTGACACAAAGCATATAGTGATAAAAAAATTATAACACACTGTAGTAGTAGGAGAAACATACTCTAGGTTTCAAATTTTGATTTTCCTGAGTTTATTTGTGGATGTCTAACTTGCATAATCAAATGGTCCAACATGGCTAATGACTCCCATTATATCTGAAGAGAGAAAGCACATGCAGAATTAATTTATGCACTAATATTCATATGAAACCAAAAAAAGAAAGGAAATGTAAGTGTTACCTTGAAGTTGTTTTGTAAAAGTTTCTTTTTCTGCCAGATTATCAAATTGACAAAAATTGAATCCAAACTTTGGTATATTTGTTTCTCTGGTTTCAAGTAGGTGAACCTTAGTGTTGTGCTTGAATTGCAACATATACTTTTGGTGGTGATATATATGGGTTTTGTTTTTTATATCAACGGCTGCAATATCAGTGAAGATGTAGACATGCCCTTTTGTGAGTAAGGGGCAAAATTGTCTTTGAATTTTTTTGGGTACACTGATCTGTGCCATATTTCCCTGCCATAATATTTGATGAGGATGTGAAAATCAGTAGTAGATTTGTGCAATAATACTATTATTATTTTTCAAATAGAAATAACAATAATGGCCTTACATCTTCATCTAAAATGACACCATCTATGCTGATGAGAGGATCCGCAAACTTGTATTTCATGTTTATTGCATCCCATAGGCGCAAGAGGCGTCCAAATACCTTAAAACTCTGCTGACCAAGAGTGAAGGTTTCAAGGGCTGTAGTTGATTCCATTGATGTGATATTCCTGAAAGGGAGCAAGTTATTGCAGAATAATGATGTATGAATTGGAGGGAGAATGATGTAGGGTAAACTCACTTGAATGTATGCAATTTCTTTATTCAGTTTCATAGTCTATTAATTTGACTAAAAACTTCCGCATAGACAACATTATGGGTGCAATTCTCATAAGAAATTGGACTATTCTCAATTAAAAATCTCAACCCCTTTGGTGAAGTAACTCTCGAGAATGCTACATATAATTGACCATGAGAGAAAACTGCATATGGCAAATAGACTCCAAGTCTATTTAAGGTTTTCACTTGACTTTTGTTTATTGTCATTGCACAAGAAAGACGCACGGGAAATTGGCATCGTCTTAATTTGAAGGGCCACCTGGAGTAAGTTGATGTTGTGACAATGCGTGGGATATATACTTTTGAGCATGTAGCCTTCCCCGTTATGATTTCACCTTCAATCACACGATTTTTCAATTGCGTAACAATCAGCCTAGTACCATTACAGACTCCCCTTGATGGATCAAGATTGCGCAAAAGCATAATTGGAACACCAATCTTCAAGTGCAACTTATGGTCAAGAAGCCCGGGCATCGAAATTGTGTTTAGAAACTCTGTTGGGTATAATGCTTCAAAAGTGGAATGATTAGCAGTGCTATCGGTAATTGAATCAGAACTATTAAGATATTTCAGACGTTGTTAGCTGAGCAATCATTGTGGTATTTATATCTAAAACCACCTCATAGGTAGGTGCCAAAATTGCACATTGACACACATATGATGAAATATTTGCTGGCTCAGAACCTAAGTCGTAAACAAATGATTTCAATCCATCAAGGTTCCTACAATCTGATGATAGAAGCAATGAATCTGGAATCTCTATAAATGAGTTGCTGGAACCATTTGGGACAGAAACAATAGATTCTATTCCATTGCCCACCCTAAGAAGCCAATCAACAAAATTACTTAGCTCCACTCTGTCCGAGGTGGATAGATTTCCTGACTTTAGCCTCATATTTTCAATTAACTGGAGAAGCTTACATTGTCTCCATAAATAAGAATTGACAATGCAGGACCTTAGAATTTGGGGTTTTGCTGCATTTTGTACTACTGGAAGTGTTTTTCGAAAATCTTCACCAAGAACAACAGTCATACCTCGAAATTGCTTATTTTCTGCATTTTTCCTTGTTTCTGATAATTTATCTCTAAGTGTACGGTCCAATGCTTCAAAACAATATCTATGATTAACCTGTGCCTCATCCCAAACAATCAAAGAAGTTTTTTGTATAAGTTCTGCCAAGTGTGTATTTTTCTTTATACTACACATGGAAGTCTGAGTAATGTCTAATGGAATTTTAAAACGGGAAGGGGGGGTTCGACCCCCTGGTAGAAGTAGGGAAGCAATTCCTGATGATTAAACTGCTAATGCAATTTTCCCTTTGCTTCTTACTGAATTAAGCAAAGTAGTCCATAAGAATGTTTTTCCAGTTCCTCCATATCCATAAAAAAAGTTTGACCTTCGCCATTCATCACAGAATTGTAAATAGCATCAAAAACCTCTTTCTGGTTGTTGTTCAGCATTGAAAAATTGTCATTTAAAGTGACAATCATAGCAGGAACGTCATAATTGAGCTCATCTACTAGTAGCATATTTTGTCCAGAAATAGTTGCAATGTCATCAGGTAGCGGAAAGTTAAAATGGGATAAGAAATATCCTGCATCTCTTAGAAATTTATCCAATTCATTCAAAAGATAAGATGAGATATATATATTGTCTAAGGGATTGCTAGCTTGACCACGGTTGTGATTCAATTGATGGGCTGCATCTTCAGACATTTTCTAAGCGTGGTAATCAAAAAGTTTTCTAGGATTTGTTACTTCACAAAAGATCAAAATTGTGACAAACAACTAGCGTAAATGGTAAGGCATGGCCCATTGAGTTGCATCTTTTAAGGCATTGGACCATTCTTTGTCATCACCAAGGAGACCTAAAGCCTCACATGTAGCATGAAATGTAGGATATTCGTGGCCATTTATAGTTCTGATTTCAGCGAAGGAGATTGGACCTTTGACAATGTTGAGCAACAAACATAGATAGTGAAGGTCTCCTTGTGAAGGGTTGACATACGCAATTCTGCCAATTCTTCTAGAAGCACGACGATAATCCCAGTATTTTCCATTTGAGTTTGAGTGCCATGTAAAATATTCAGGAAATTCAATGTAGGTATATTGTTTAGCCAGAGGGTGTGTTGCATATTAGCTTCTAACCATGCAGTCAAATTAGTTGCTACATTCCTTGGATTTTCAATCACTTCTTCAAGGTCATCATCTTCTGAGTATATAACATTATTCTCAAATGGAAGATGAACCAGAAGTCTTTCTACGGAAGGGTCTGCATAGTGAATATCATATTCTAGCAAGCGCCAATCAGTCTCATTTATTGTGATACAACGACATTGTAGATAATTTTCTAATTCATTGACTATTTCACTTGATGAATTAGCTGATCCAGAATTAGAATGGATTCTAGTTCTGGCACAATCAAATCCTTTTGTCACGTATTTGAAATGATATTTGTGCATGCCATCATGATTAACCTTCACTACATTTAGGTGAGCTTGATATTTGACTACCAAGTCGACGTTGTGAGGAACAACAAATGTATTATCAATGTCAACTCCATTTTTTACAGTTATTCCATTGTTTGGTCGAGCATATTGTGTGAAACCATTCTCCAATATAGTTGTTTGCTCACAGAAATCTGAAGGATAGAATTTTGTGCATTTTCCTTCAGACATACAGGGAGATTTACTATTTAGATTTCCGCAAGGTCCATGTATCATGAATGAAGATACAACATCATAACCTATTGGGTCATTTTTAGGATCTGGAAACTTAGCCGAAATAAGAAATTCTATCTTCTTCGCATCTAGGGGTTCATCTTTGGATAACCATATGATGATATGGACATGAGGAAGTCAACGTTTCTGAAATTCAATGGTGTAGACAACTACAGAAGATATGCATGTTATTTACACACAGGAAATGTTTTCAGGCAACATAAAATACATTAATGATGTGGAAAAGACAAATTACCTGCATTTGTTGGTCCGAATTTTTTTTCTTTTTAATATCATCCATTAGCATATTTAGCTTCATTTTGAAAACACTATTGACAATATCTGGACGGTCAAAAGGTTGTTGCCCTGGAATGGATTATAGAGCCTCTACTATTTCAGGCCAAGCTGCATTTGAAGTGAATGTGACAAAGAGATCTGGGCAGCCATATTTCCTACATATAGCAATGGATTCTTGATAGTTTTGGTACATATATCGTGGGCCTCCGGTGAATGAAGATGGTAATATAATCCGTTGACCAACTGAAGAACCGGATGTATTACCTCTTGAGACAGAATTGGCCAACACATTATATGGTGAAGATCTATATTTTTTCTGAAATCCGGGCTTGCGATAGAATGCAATACGATATTCTTCCACACAACAATAACTATCCACTTGATAAAATTGTGTCAATCTTTTGCATCTCAATGCCGTGTTGACATCACCTGGTCTATCATGTAATCTATATGCATAGTACTCTGGCATAGTTACTTTCCGGCGGCTTATAGCTCGACCTTGTGGTGAGGTGCGGTAGGTGAGGTCATCATGGTAACCATCCTCTCCATATGGTAATAATAGAGGATACTGCATAGACATAAAATTACAATGTTTTTCATTGATTTGTTGTAATCCTGATGAACGATTGTCTATTATAATGTCCCTACCAACATAAGTTGACCCAATATCGCCAACAACCAAACCTACAACCTCAGATGCGACTGAAGCAATATAGATGTCTCCATGTGCGTGATGGCGTGGAAGTGCTAATGGCTTCTCGCCCTTCGTTGGTTACCCCAAATGGAAGGTGATATGTAGGATAGCAGCAAATTTTCCCTATGTGGACGATAGGGTTTGTCTCCCGTAGGACTCCGGCAATGATAAGTAGGTGGATCGGCAAGTGATGCGCGGTCTGAAAAGAATCACTTGCTTCTCTTGGACCTGCACACGATACAATTAACTTTGCTCCCAACGAAGTTCGGAGAGGTTGTAAATCTCTCCGGTCTTGTTTTTTACAAAGGATCAAACACATAAGATAATGATAATGATAATAACAGCTGAAAGTAAATACTGAAAATATATGAGCTTGGAAACAGTGATGAGGATATTGACGGGGTCCGGTGATGTTCACTAGTGATGTCTCTCTCCCAAAAGACGATAAAAACTGCTATGCGAGGAAAACAAATTACAGATGGGCAATTGACAGGATTATAAACGCACCACAATGCTAACTATGCTACAAAAGAAAGGAAGAGGCTCATAAGCATGGGCAGTATGCCAAAATAAGTAGAACGAAATCCATCTACATCTACTACTAATCATCCACCTTGAGATATCTATCCATAACATCGCGCTGTAATAAGTTGCGAGCCCCAGCCTAAGTGTAAACCCAAAGCAACAAACAACTGCATTAAAAAGAACTTTGCGTAAAGTAAACAATCATTGCAACCGCGGTTAAAAGAATCGTTGTTTTCCCCCTCGTGGCCACAGCACATCCCCTAGACTCATGTTTCTGTCACTCAAGCATGTCATCAGGGGGCATGTACCCACAATCGAGCATAACGTTCCTTCTTTGAGGTACTACCTACCACTTGGCCAAAGCAATAAACAGCAACGGAGAACATGCAAGAATTACTTAGGAACAAAAATATAAGAGATAAAAACCAAATATATTCCTCTATCACGATCTGAAAATAATCTCATAATCCATCAGATCCCATCAAACTCAGCATAGCAAAAGCATAAGAATTACATATGTACCTCGATCATGTAAGGCAGCTCACGAGGTCTAAACCATGAAGAACAAAGAGGGGAGGAGAACATCACATAGCTACTGATCACGGACCCATGGTCCAAGGTAGACTACTCACGGCACATCCCGGAAGCGTCCATGGTGGACGAGAAGCTCCCGGAAGTCGATCATCCCTCCGGCAGGGTGCTGGGAAGGGTCCTAACGGTGCTCCCGATCTTTGAAGCGCAGCGGCAGCGAAACAGAGGCGAGTTTGTGAAATAGGGTTCTGTCTTTGAAGTTTCCCCGTGAAGGAGAATAAATAGGCGAAGGGGGGCAGCCAGGGGGGCCACCAGGGGTCCAGGCGCCCCCCCTGGCGCGGCCAGGCCCCTGGCCGCGCTAGGTGGCCGACTGGGCGCCTGATGTGGGGCCCCTGGCCCTCCTTCGGGCTTCACGAGTCTTTCGACACGCTGATTTTTTATCTGATTTTTCCCGGATTTTTGGAGCACTTTTTATATGGGGAAAAACTGAAATATTAAAATAGCAGAAAACAGGAACTGGCACTGGGGTGCATAGAGTTAGTAGGTTAGTCCAAATATGATCAAAAGTGTATGAAAGTGTATGTAGATCATAGCAATATCACACAAAACATGCATGGAACGAGCAAAAATTATCGATAAGTTTGAGACGTATCAACATCCCCAAGCTTAATTCTTGCTCGTCCTCGAGTAGGTAAATGATAACAAGCATAATTTTTGTGGTGACATGCTACCAACCATATAAGAACTTTGAAAAGTAAAGCAATCAAAGTATACAATTCAATTCAAGTCATGACATGCAAGATTCTATATTAGCATTGAAACAAGTAACAAAAGAACATTAGGTGCAAGAGCTCTCGCTGTCCATGACTCGAATTTCTCGAAATGGTGTTTGCATGCAAGAAGGGGGATAGGGAATACGAGAAAAAATATATTTGTTGAGAAATCAATCTACTAAAGTTTCACACTTGTTCTTCTTTCGAATCTTATCTTGACTCGTCCCCAGACCACTAGCCAGGGACAAGTCAATTTGATACACTCCTTTTCAATATTTTGAGCACTCATGCAATGGATGAGCGTAAGCACGAAAGTTGACACTTAGGATGGAAAAGAGAGAAATATGGTGGAGGAGGAAGAAAAAAGGGTGAGAAAGGCTCACATCAATGAGGACAATCATAGATATGATGTGAGGAGTAGGGATTGCCATGCAATGGATGCACATATGAGCTGAAAAGCTCTCCAATGGAACTAGTGGGGGTGCATCTAACTTGCTCGATCATGAAGACCTAGGGCTCTTTTGAGGAGGCTCATCCTTGGAATATGCAAGCCAAGTTATATAGTGTGAAGGACCCCACATAGCTATATGCATGATCATCTCTATGGAGTACAAGGATAAGAGGGAGTACTAGTGGGGATCTTTCAAAAGGATAGTAGTGTTGCCCCTTTCTCTCTTTTTACTTCTTTTTTCTATTTTTTTGTATTTTTTGGTGGCCTCAATGGATCTTTCTATTCAACTCTCATTTTTCCTCTTTGGGATCTTTTATTTTGTCCACTTTTGGATCTTTTCCTCACTTAAGGGAAACACTATAATTTACAAGAGGGTATAGAAGATCTTTCACACTTTACAAGGTACTCAAATAATAAGGAAGATGTAGCTATCATGATGTATGCAATGTATGCTGCTGCCGGTGTAGCAGGGACATGTATGACATGAAGATCAAGTCATGAAGAGGTGGAAGTTGCATGGCAATATATCTCGGAAAGGATATGGAAATGCCTTGATAGGTAGGTATGTTGGCTGTTTTGAGGAAGGATATAAGGAGTTTTATGATGACAGAGCGTATCATGCCAAGGGTTTCGATGTACCGGCGAAGGTGGACGCCAACTCTCGGAGTGAGAAGAAGGCAATGCATGGCACAGGAAATGCTAGAAAATATGAGGAGCTGGAAGTTTCAACTTTCAATACTTACATTAGTTCGAAGAACTCATGCACTTATTATCGGTAACTCTCAATCTAATGAGGAGGTTCACAAAGAGACAAGTACCCCGAGGAGGACTGTATGGGGGTTTGGTTATCCTTGCGCATCCTCGACTCATGGTATGTGAGTGTACTCTAATATTCGATCCCTCCAAAGATTAGCGATCCATCTAGCAGCTAGAGTTCTCAACTAGTTTTGTAGGTTTTGAAAATAAACACGGATTGCCCGAAATACGACACCTATCACTAATAGGCTAGAGCTCTTGACACCAAAAGTTCAAACATTACTCACATCAATACCTCAAAACTATTGCAAGTTACTACTAAAATCAAATAGCAACCTCAATTACCTACTCTCAAGACAAGACACAACTCAATGCAACAACCGACTCTCTTAACAAGATAAACATGAAAACTAAAGAGATTTCCAGCAACAAACTAAACAAAAGCCAAGGCTCTTTCTAAAGACAAACGAAGACTAAAACTAAACATGGCAGTAGCTACAAAAAGATAAAGAACACACAACATTAAAAAGATAGGCATGAAAAATCCTCTGATGTGTTCTAGATTTTGAAAGTGGAGCGTGTTTCTCTCCCACACAAAGTAAGAAGGGGTCTAAATTGTTATGAACAGTAAGCAAAGATAAAGAAAACTAAAAATAACACCTAAGATAGAGACGCTCCAAGCATAGCACATAACGCATGGAGTGATAAAAATCTAGTAAGACGAAGGATGAACTGATGATTGTTGATGGATATAAAGATATTATTGAAGAGATACTGTTTCTCAAGATTGCCAAAAGGTTTTTGCAAAGAAAAAGCAAGCTTAAGGTTTCCAAAAGTAAGGAGAGACAAAACGTGGCAGAATCTGTGAAAAACAGAACAACAGGTAGTAAATAATTTTTTAGGGGTACTTATGCAACTCAAATAAAAAAACTCAGAACATACGAAAGTTCGGCGATTGTATAGAGCACGCTGTATAAAAAATCATCTCAAAAAGATGAACTGGTGATTTGATCCAATTTTTTCCGTCACGAGGACAGAATCTGTTTTCTGGACAGCATGTCACAACTTTCGCTTCCCTTGTCATATGAGGCTATAACTTGGCACAAATCTTGAAAATAAAGATACAATGATGTTACTGCAGTAGTAACAATCATCAAGACCACTAAAAACAGAAGTAAAAACATCTTGGGTTGCCTCCCAAAAAGCGCTTTCTTTTATGCCTTTAAGCTAGGCAAAAAGATTTTAATAGATGCTCTCATAAGAATAAGGATTTGAAGCAAAAGAGAGCATCAAGAAGCAAACATGAAAGAATTTAAGCCTAACACACTTCCTATGCATTGGCATCTTGTAATAAAATAAATCAAAGAAGCACAAAGAGACAAGCATAGGAAGGTGGGACAAGAACAACTTCAAAACTTTCAACATAAAGAGAGGAGTTTTTGTAACATGGGAGTTTCTATAACCAAACTTTCCTCTCTCAAAATAATTTTCAGTAGTATCATGAACGACATCAAGAATATAACTATCACATAAATCATATTGTTGATGACCTACAAGCACACATGTATTGTTTTCAACACGGTTTTTAGGATCATAAGATAAATGCAGCCCATCACATTGGGCTTTGATAAGAGGAATATTCTCCGGAGTTGGATATTTCAAAAGGATAATAGGGAAATCAAGTGTGGGTGCAATAAAACCAATTTCATGCTTGACGTAAGAAACTATAGCAAGTTCATCTTAGCAAGCATAATCCATATTGGCATCATGGTCATCAACAAAGCAAGTATAAAATTCTTCAGAAAGGGAAGTATCAAGTGAGTCCTCAGAATCAAGGGATTCCTCGTCAAAGCAATCATTAGCCTCTTCTAGGGCAGCAAACATTTTATTTTTAAAATCTTCAATATAAGTATTGGAAGTATAATTCTCGAAGCAATAACCAAGAACTGCAAAGTTTTCGGACTGGTGAATAGTATCGTGATACTTTTCAATCAAAGAAGCAATCTCATAAGCACCTTTAAAAGCGACAAACTCTTCAATCTTTTCAACATCAAAGTAATCATAAACACCTTTAGCATAAGAAGATAAGATCTCATTTTCATTAAACTCACATTGGAAAGGAAGGTGTTTATGATCTATATTAGAACAAGTAAAATCGTAAATGTGGCACAAAAGTTTAGCTTGGTAATAAGATAGGCGGTGCCGCGTATAATGAGCATGCTCATCCAATGATTTTCCCTCAACCAAGTCGGTTGGGTTTTTAGCGCGAGCAAAAATTGATCGGAGACGATCCAAGTGAAACATGTCCATCCTACCATATTTGGTTGGCTCCACACCCATTGTAAAGATAGCATTAGTAGGCAGACGAAGGCAAATATAAAAGGTAGCAACTACTTTTTTGGTTTTTCATAAAAACTCAAAGACAAAAACTGAAAGGTAAACTAACCAGACTAAAAAGTAAAGGTAAAACATAGCGGGGAACTCCCCTATCTTATCACTCAGAGTCCCCGGCAACGGCGCCAGAAACTTGCTTGATGGCGTGGAAGTGATAATGGCTTCTTGCCCTTTGTTGGTTAACCCAAGTGGAAGGTGAGATGTAGGATAGCAACAAATTTCCCCTATGTAGAGGATAGGGTTTGTCTCCCGTAGGACTCCGACAATGATAAGTAGGTGGATCGGCAAGTGATGCGCCGTCTGAAAAGAATCACTTGCTTCTCCTGGACCTGCACACGATACAATTAACTTTGCTCCTAACGAAGTTCAGAGAGGTTGTCAATCTCTTCGGTCTTGTTGTTTACAAAGGATCAAACACACAAGATAATGATAATGATAATAGCAGCTGAAAGTAAATACTAAAAATAAATGAGCTTGGAAATAGTGATGAGGATATGTACCGGGGTCCCGTGATGTTCACTAGTGATGTCTCTCTCCCAAAAGACGATAAAACTGCTATGCGAGGTAAACAAATTACAGATGGGAAATTGAAATGATTGTAAACATACCACAATGCTAACTATGCTACAAAAGAAAGGAAGAGGCTCATACGCATGGGCAGTATGCCAAAATAAGTAGACAGAAATCCATATGCATCTACTACTAATCATCCACCTTGAGATATCTATCCAGAACATCTTGCTGGTTTTAAGTTGCTTGCCCCACCCAATGTGTAAACCCAAAGCAACAGACAACTGCATTAAAAATAACTTTGCGTAAAGTAAACAATCCTTGCAACCGCGGTTACAAGCACCGTTGTTTTCCCCCTTGTGGCCACAACACATCCCCTAGACTCATGTTTCTGTCACTCAAGCGTGTCATCAGGGGGCATGTACCCACAATCGAGCATAATGTTCCCTCTTGGAGCTACTACCTACCACTTGGCCAAAGCAATAAACAACAACGGAGAACATGCAAGAATTACTTAGGAACAAAAATATAAGAGATGAAAACAAAATATATTACTCTATCACGATCTGAACATAATCTCATAATCCATCAGATCCCATCAAACTCAGCATAGCAAAAGCAGAAGAATTACATATGTGCCTCGATCATGTAGGTCGGCTCACGAGGTCTAAACCATGAAGAAAAAAGAGGGGAGGAGAACATCACATAGCTACTGATCACAGACCCATGGTCCAAGGTAGACTACTCACAACACATCCAGGAAGTGTCTATGGTGGAGGAGAAGCTCCCGGAGGTCGATCCTCCCTCCGGAAGGGTGCAGGGAAGGGTCCTGACGGTGCTCCCGATCTTCGAAGCGCGGCGGCGGCGTAACAGGGGCGAGTTTGCGAAATAGGGTTCTGTCTTCGGAGTTTCTCCATGAAGGAGAATAAATAGGCGAAGGGTGCCATCCAGGGGGCCCACCAAGGGCCCAGGCGCCCCCTGGGAGCCTGGTGTGGGGCCCCTGGCCCTCCTTCGGGCTTCTGGAGTCTTTCGACACGCTGATTTTTTATCTGATTTTTCTCAGATTTTTTGAGCACTTTTTATATGGGGAAAAATTGAAATAGAAAAACATCAGAAAACAGGAACTGGCACTGGGGTGCACTGAGTTAGTAGGTTAGTCCAAATATGATCAAAAGTGTATGAAAGTGTATCTAGATCATAGCAATATCACACAAGACATGCATGGAACTAGGAGAAATTACCGATACGTTTGAGACGTATCAGTGCGTCAGTCTTGCCATATAATCTGATAAAGAACTGATAAGGAGCATCTGCAATTAATCTTTCCCGTTCTGTTCTAAAGAGTTTCACCATGGGATTATGGGTGTTAAGCATCAATATAAGGGACTCGACAATATCTTGATTAGCATTGAAAGAAGTGCGGGCAGAAGAAGACCGAGATGACGAAGGGCCGGAAGATGCAGTAATATTTATGCGGTTTCTAACCTCATTCTCTATATCATAGATGTAAAATTGTGCATATTCTGGTCGATGATTCTCAGGTTGCATTAGAGAACCGATACGATGACAGACTTGACAACTAATCTTGAAAACATAGGGTGCTCGACCATCATTTATGGATTCAATAACTTTAGCACCCATTGAAGTAATCGCAAACATGGTATTACACTGCCGAATATGATCAAAAAAGTGGTTTGAAATTTCTATGTTCTGTGAGGTCAATAAATCCAATAGAGGCTGGGGAGGAGGATCATATGGTTTCAGCAAGATTTTCCCTCCTTTACAACATAAATTATATATTGGATCAGAAGTTTGTCTCTCTCTGCAAATGCGCTCTTCATACCAAAACAAAGAACCACAGTGTTTGCATGAATGTGTGGGCCCCCCATGGTTTAAGGCTTGAAAGATAGTGCCTGAAAGATAGGTTGTGTATATTTCTCTTGATTTGTACAAAAAGGAGACTTGAATATGCAATGCACTAATTGGTAAATAATAAGAGCTTACGATTATGGATTAATGCCAAATTTTGTGTTTGCAAGGTTGACGTAGAGGACTCTCCGGCTAATCGTTGATGACGAGGGGATGACCCCACGACTCCTACATGTAAGGCTACCTGGTGTGTATGAAGACAGAAGGCCCGTTGGGAAGCTGTGCCAAGCCCACGATTGGCCCAACCAAGCACCGACGTAGGATTCCGCGACTAACATGGAAGGTGCAACTTGGCGTACAAGGCGGGACTAGGACTGGAAACTACCTGCGTAACCTAGCACGGACTCCCCGAGACCTAGCCTAGTATATAAAGGCTGGGAGGGGAGACATCTATGTCATCTCGATACGCATCTACTCATCCTAGCCTTGTGAGAACTCGCCATGGCCTCCACTGTAATCGCCCCTCACGTAATAATATCGAGCAGGAAGTGCTTCTCCTGTTAGCCGACGAGTATCGTCCAACCTGTGCCATATCTATGACTAAACCAGGGTCCTTGACCATGGGATTTTCCGGGGTTGATCCTCGTCAATTGGCGCCGTCTGTGGGAACTACATAGGTTGGTATCACGATCTCGGCGGTCCCGACTTCAGCAGATCAAGACTCGAGGACTGGAGCCAGATCCGGTTTGCTCGAAAGATTCAAGTTCACCGCAAGCGTCTCCATCGCCTCCTCATGATCACCAAGCATGCAGCCGAACCAAGTCCAGCACCTCGACGACTGTCAGATCTATCACCGACGGAAAAGAACCCGACGACCCAGAAGGCAAGCACAAGGAAGCTACTCGAGAATCCCACTCGAGGAGTCGCGGCGCGTGGCCGAAGGCTCGCCTATCAGTCGACGACCCCCCACCGCCCGGACCCCCACCACACGCCAAGACAGCGACTCCAAGACCCAGGCCGGAGATTACTACGACCCAGATCGAAGGTCAGACGAATTCGCCAACTTCATCCGGAATCAATCGCTCAGCGATGGGATAGAGCTCGACCCAAGAGTTCATAGCCGAGAAAAAGACCGCTCGCAGATCTTCCAAGTCTCAAGAAGAAGAAGGCACGCTGGCTCCAGCAAACTCATAGCCAAAGAGCAACTGGAAGGGCCCTGCGAGATCCACTGTTTTGAAGACGGTCGAGGACACTTCAGAGCAAGCCACACATTGGGAGACTGCCGCCTATTCGCCGAACTCGCCAACAACCTCAAGGAGGAGAAGCAGCGCGAAGCCAAACGCACTCGAAGAAGCACGCAGTCGCCAGCGCCGAGTGCAGAGGAGCAGTACCCCACGTCCCACAGGCGAATCTGCATGATCCAAGAAGGAAGACCCTCGAAAGAAAAGCAAGATGCCCACACCTTGCAGACCGAAGCAGCCAAAGACCTAAAGGCAACTGAAATCTACCAACTGAGCGGCGCCGAGACCAGCATCACCTTCTCACAAAGCGACCATCTGCCCGCAGTCCCGAGACCTGGGCATGCACCCCTGGTCCTTGAAGCGCAGATCGGCGGATACGACATGGACAGAATCTACATGGACGGAGGCAGCTGTCTAAACATAATCTTCGTTAGCACTCTACGCAAGATGTTCATCCCACGATCAGTGTGGAAGAAGTCAGGAACCACAATATACGGCGTAGTCCCGGGCGAAGCAGCAACCTCCATCAGAGCAATACAGCTTGATGTGATCTTCGCCAGCAAACGCAACTTCACAAAGCAGGCACTCGAGTTCGAAGTACTCGACTGGCAGTCGCAGTATCATGCCATACTCGGGCGACCGGCGTTCGCACAGTTCATGGCGGTTCCAAACTATGCATATCTCTAGCTCAAGATGCCAGGACCTGCAGGAATCATCACAGTCAAGGGAAGCTTCGTCAAATCGGACCAGTGCGACCGCGACTTCCACAAAGTCTCCGACACATTTGGAGCCCAGCAACAGCTCAAAGAAATAGCCATGGTGACGATCACACACCAAGTGCACCCAACAGACCCAGAGAATACAGTCCGCGTATATGCCCACCTCCCAGAAGAGCAAGAAACCTCCCTCATAGCATTCCTTCGAGAAGAGTGGAGAATTTTTGCCTGGTGCCCAGCCGACATGCCCGGGATACCACGAGAATTCGCAGAACACGCGCTCCACATCAAGACAAACACGAAGCCAGTAAAGCAAGCGCTGCGACGGTTCTCAGAGCCCAAACGCAGAGCAATCGGAGAAGAAGTCAATCGACTACTCGACACACAGTTCATCAGAGAGACAAAGAAAGCAACATGGATAGAAAACCCAGTCCTAGTCCCTAAAAAGGACACCGAGGTACTGAGGATGTGCTTCGACTATGGGCCCATCAACAAGCACTGCCCAAAAGACCACTTCCCCTGCCAAGAATCGATCAAATAATCGACTCCAAAGCAGGATGTGACCTCCTCTCCTTCCTCAACGCATACTAAGGATACAATCAGATCAGGATGAAGGAAGAAGACGAAGAGCACACCTCATTCATCACCCCCTATGGAGTATTCTGCTACCAAACAATGCCTTTCGGCCTAAAAACGCGGGAGCCACGTACCAGCGGATGATGCAAGCATGCTTGAGAGACCAGATCAGCAGGAACGTTCAAGTCTATGTGGATGACATCGTCATCAAAACCTACAGCGCAAACACGCCACTCGACGACCTCCCCGAGAGACATTCACGGCCCTCAACAAGTAGAGGATTAAGCTCAATCCCAAAAAATGTGTGTTTGGCGTCCCAGCCGGAAAACTTCTCGGATACATGGTCTCTGCCCGAGGAATCGAAGAAAATCTGGAAAAAGTCCAAGCAATCGCCAAGATGCAAAGGCCAACCAACATTAGAGGAATACAACAGCTCACAGGAAATCTCGCAGCACTGAGCCGCTTCATCAGCAGGTTGGGCAAAAGAACTTTTCCATTTTACAAACTGCTGAGAAAGGGAGAAAAATTTGACTGGACCGAGGAAGCAAGCAACGCATTCGCAGACTTAAAGAAGACCCTCTCGACCCCACCAATCTTGGCGGTGCCTAAAGAAAGAGAAAAGTTGTATCTCTACATAGCAGCATGCAGTAGTGTCGTGAGCACAGTACTCGTTGTCGAACGGGCAGAAGAAGGGAAAATCCAAAGCATCCAGAGACCAATCTACTACCTCAGCACGCTACTCAAAAAGCCACAGCAGCGGTATCCACACTACCAGAAGCTCCTGCTCGCCATCATCATGACCTCCAGGAAAGTATCGCACTACTTCGACGAACACTCCATCACAATCGTGAGCAACGCACCACTCATGGACATCCTCAACAACCCCGGAGCGACCGGTCGAGTCGCCGAGTGGAACATGGAGCTCAGCCCACGAGACCTGCAGTTCAAACACCCAACAGCAATCAAAGCCCAAGTACTCCTAGATTTCCTGGTCGAGTGGGCAGAAGTCCAAACACCAGGTCCCCCAGACCTATCCAATTCATGGACGATGTCATCGACGGATCCAAAAGACAGCAAGGAGCCGGAGCAGGCGTCGTCCTCGTCTACCCCAAAGGAACGAAGCTCAAATACATCGTCCAGATCAATTTCAGCAACGCCTCCAACAACGAAGCAGAGTACGAGGCGCTAATTCACGGCATGCACATGGCAAAGACTTGCGGTGCCACTCGCCTATCGATCTATGGCGACTCCAACCTCGTCGTCCAGTAGGCGATGAGAGACTGCAACGCAGTCGCAGACAACATGGCAGCTTACCAGAAGCTCTACAACACGCTAGAAGGAGGATTCGACGACTGTGAACTCAACTACATCCCCAGAGCAAGCAATACAGAAGCCGACGAACTCGCGAACATCGGGTCGACTCGTGGACCTATACCACCAAGCGTTTTCCTTGAAAGCATCAATCAGAGATCAATACAAGCAAAGCCAGCGGAGCCCAAAGCAGTCGCAGAATAAGACGACACAAATTTGCCAGCACAGGTGGCGGCAACGAACGCAGCCGACGATACAAACAACCAAGCAATCAAAGACGAAGCACCAGCAGCACTCGAAGACCCGGCCTGGGCAAGACCTTTTCTTCTATTCCTAATCGAAGGCACCCTACCGCAAGACGTCGCAGAAGCCCGACGCATCAGTCGGCGATCCAAAGCATTCACAGTAATCAACAGACAACTCTACAAGCGTAGTATTTCCAAGATCCTACAAAAATTTATAGACGAGGAAGACGGCAAAGCCCTACTACTAGAGATTCACGAAGGCACCTGCGGGCACCATGCCAGCAGTCGAGCACTCGTGGAAAAAGCCTTTCGAGCAGGATTCTATTGGCCAACAGCCATGAGAAACGCAGAGGATATCGTGCGGCGTTGTATCACGTGCCAAAAGTTCGCCAGCAGGCCGCACGCCCCAGCATCAGAACTCAAAACCATACCACTATCATGGACATTCGCCACATGGGGACTCGACATGGTAGGCCCGCTCAAGAAATCATCAAAAGGAGGAAGAACACATCTATTGGTTGCAGTCGATAAATTCACCAAATGGATTGAGGCAGTACCAATCACCAGCTCAACAGCCCTCACGGCAGTCAACTTCATGAAATCAATCATCTTCAGATTCAGAGTACCACACAACATCATCACGGGCAATGGTACAAACTTCACAGCAGCAGAATTCCAAAACTTCTGCCAGGAGTTGGGCATCAAAATCAACTACGCATCAGTCGCACACCCGCAGTCCAATGGACAGGTGGAGAAAGCAAACGGCTTAGTATGCGGAGGAATAAAGAAGCGACTCCTGGCACCACTCGAGCAAGTTGCAGGAAACTAGATAGAAGAGCTCCCCGTAGTTCTATGGAGCCTACGCACCACCCCGAACAGCTCAACCCAATATACGCCTTTCTTCTTGGTATACGGAGCAGAAGCAGTGCTACCACACGACCTAAAATTCGGAGCACCCAGAATCTCAGGGTACAAAGAAGAAGAGGCAGAAGAAGCATTGCAGAATGACAAAGACTTAGCAGACGAAGCCGGAGACACGACCATCACAAGATCTGAAGGGTACCAGGATAAGTTGTGTACATATCAAAGTAGCTGCCTGCGGACCAGATCGTTCAACAAAAGAGACCTTGTGCTATGACTAATACAGGAAAAAGTGCACAAACTTGCCCCACAATGGGAAGGGTCGTTCATCATCACGGAAGTCATAGGAGGAGGAGCATACAGACTGGCGAATCCGAAGACCAATGAGGACGTGGGAAACCCATGGAACGTAGCGAACCTACGCTTGCTCTACCCATAAGAATCCTAGGCATTATAAAAACATCGGCAGCAGCACTGATCGGCAACTCATAAAGCAATGTTGCCCAAAACATCTTAAAAGCACTCGGGGGCTCGAGCCTAGAACTCCCCCCGAGAGACGCTATCTTCGCGAACGCGACTCTTACTTACAAGCACTCGGGGGCTCGATCCTAGAACTCCCCCCGAGAGACGCTATCTTCGCGAACGCGACTTTTACTTACAAGCACTCGGGGGATCGATCCTAGAACTCCCCCCGAGAGACGCTATCATCGCGAACATGACTTTTACTTACAAGCACTCGGGGGCTCGAGCCTAGAACTCCCCCCGAGAGACGCTATCTTCGCGAACGCGACTTTTACTTACAAGCACTCGGGGGCTTGAGCCTAGAACTCCCCCCGAGAGACGCTATCTTCGCGAACGCGACTTTTACTTACAAGCACTCGGGGGGTCGAGCCTAGAACTCCCCCCGAGAGGCACTATCTTCGCAAACGCGACTTTTACTTACAAGCACTCGGGGGCTCGAGCCTAGAACTCCCTCGAGAAACTATATCCTCGCAAACGCGACTGTTACTTAAGACTCGGGGGCTCAGTCATAAAACCCCCCCTAAAGGAAGTCATCCTCAACAAATACGTGACTCTCGCCAAAAGACAAAACCCAGGCCAAAGATAGTTGCAACAGCGCACGATTCTTTAGTCTTCACCCGACCACAAGCGATCGCCTAAAGACTCGGGGGCTACTCCCATCGGGAGCGCTGACGCGCACCCGATCTAGACTTGGAAAAATTCAAAGACAAGCCACAAACCAGTGAGATAAAAAAATACATAAAGCCTACGCTTGATTCTACAAATCAAACGTAGCCCGGGGGCTACTCCCATCGGGAGCTCTTGCGCCCACCCGAGAAAATATTACAAAGGAGTCGAAGACATACTCATTACAAAGGAGTCGAAAACATACTCATTACAAAGGAGTTGAAGACATTATCATTACAAAGGAGTCGAAGACATACTCATTACAAAGGAGTCGATGAAATTCTCATTACAAAGGAGTCGAAGACATTTCATTACAAAGAAGTCGAAACGACAGTTTGCCGTTACAGAAGGACTTGCAGAACTACAAGCTGGGCTACATTCAAACTTCTACATGTGTGCTCATGCTGAGATAATTGGCACTTTCGTGCCACAGCCTGGCGGGCATCATCACAGACAAAGTAGCAGCCCAGTCGAAGAAGAAGCTCGTCGTCCTCCAGTTCTACAAGGCGCTTCGCCTACTGCCGCTGCCGCTTGATGATTGGCTTGACGTCCAGTTCTTCCTTAGAACTAGAAGAGCAAACACCATCGCCCGAAGGATCAGCCGAAGAAGAAGACACGGGAGAGGCAGGCAAACCACCACTCGAGCCTTGAGAATCGCTGCTGCTCGTCTCCTCACAGTACGGATCCAGACGGTTGCCACCAGCATCAAACGCACGGATAATAACAGTATGTTTGCCATCAAAGCGACATCAAAGACTTTCCCCGCTATGCAGATTCAGCCGATGAGAAAAAGTCCTCCAGCCAAAACCAAGAAAGATCAAGGACGAAGCATCAAATTCCAGCTCCACCCAAGAAGAAGAACGAGAGCTCCCGTGAAGACGGAGCCAGAAACCCTTCAAGTTACGCTCAGAAGCAATGGAGGCATTCGAAAAGGGAAGAGGAATCCGGGGAGCATCCTGGCTGAGAACACGCAAAAGAAAGTCATAGCGCCAAAAACCCTCCTCCATGGAGAAAGAGGAAGAAAGCACCAACGTGGCACCATGGCGTCCACCTCCTGAAGAACGAGGAGTGCGGCCACCACGACCACGGCGGCCACGACTTCGCCCAGCCAAACCTCTACCACGCTTGGGTGCCAGATGAAGAAAAAAGAAGAAGTAGAAGAAGAGAAAGATGTGAAGAATGGACGCCAAGGACGGGCAACCAAAGGAAGCATTTATAGCTCAATCCAAGGGCAAACAAGGAAAAACACTCAGAAGCCCAGGTGGCGTCATCATTGCATCAAAGACCGCCAGGCCGGGCGTTACGAATTCCAGGACAAAGATGCCTTCACACGGTCAGCATTATTTACAGGACGCGTCAAGTCTCGCCGGTTCCCCAGACGAAGCCTTGGAAACCCAACGGGCAACAGGCAGCACGACGTCCAAGCCATCATTATGACGGTCCAGAAGACGCGACGGATCAAGAAATCAGACATCATCACAGGTCATCCAAGAGTATGACAGCGCGACATCTCAAGAAGGACGGGTTAAAATAAAAAAAGTTGGCCAAAAACCAAAAGATTTCAAAAGCCAGCTATACGTCCAAATTTTCTGACTCCACAAAATTCTTACTCCCATCGGGAGTACCATTATTTGAGTTCGAGTGCTCCCTCACCCAGAAGGCAAAGATGTGCTCGAGTGATCACTCGCACTAAGCAGAGACAACATGCTCTCAGAGTTCGGGTGCTCCCTCACCCCAAGAGCAGAAAAGCATTCGAGTGAACACTCGCAAAAGAGATTCAGCAATTCAATAAAAATGACTTACTCGCGCACTCGACGACATTCCGAGTGGGTGCCTTCTTATTTTCCTCGCCTAAGCTCAGTATAAGCTCCGTGAGTGATGACTAAAACAGCTCGCTTGGTCGTTTATTCCAAGTGGGTGCATCGCTAATCAGGCTCCGTGCCTCAACAAAAACAACTATGCCTGGGCTACGACACACTGTACCCAGATGCCACGCAAGCTTAGCGTGTAGGTAAGACCCCGCTGCGAATAACGGCCAGGCCGGGACTTGCCGCAGAGTGATTTCACTCCCGACCTTTTCCATGCGCTCGCATGATAGAAAGAGCCGAACGGACGCGCTCAGGCTATGTGCTTAGACTGGCAGCAGTTGATCCTATAAGACCTGCAGTGGCATGACTTTGCTTGACACCAGTGTTCCAAGTTCACGTCGAGGGACGTGGGCTTGATTGGGCTATTGTGGTATTTGTCACTAGCACAATTCATATAATTTCTATAATTCCCCTCCTACGTTGCGAGCAGGAATTAATCTTGGGGATGTTGATACATCCCAAACATATCTATAAATTATGCTTGCTCCATTGTAACATCCTGGCTTAGTAGGAATGAAAAACTACTCATATAAACAAGGTGCACCTTCTTTTCGGGAGCCCAGATATAAAGAACTCCAAAGTTAAGCATGCTTGGCTTGGAGCGATTTGAGGATGGGTGACCGACCGGGAAGTTGTTCTCGGGTGCGCACGAGTGAGGACAAAGTGAGCAGGAAAGACTAGTGTTGGTCTACGGGGACAGTCTAGATCCCGCCAGGCGTACACCGGGAACCGGTGGGTGTGGCCGAGGCATTACAAATGGTATCATAGCCGACCCTTGCGGTTATACGGACGTGTGTGGGTCAGAGCGCGAACATGGGTGAGCCATGTGTCGGCACTGGACGCACAGACGTGTGCCAAGAGGGAACGTTCCTGTGGGCCGACGAGGACGTCGGTTCCTTTGAGTGGGTGTGTGTGACATCCTGGCTTAGTAGGAATGAAAGACTACTCATATCAACAAGGTGCACCTTCTTTTCCGGGAGCCCAGATACAAATAACTCCAAAGTTAAGTGTGTTTGGTTTGGAGCGATTTGAGGATGGGTAACCGTCCAGGAAGTTGTTCCCAGGTGCGCACGAGTGAGGAGAAAGTGCGCAGGAAAGACTAGTGTTGGTCTATGGGGACAGTCTAGTGTTGGATATGTGCCCTAGAGAAAAATTAATAAAGATATTTGTCACATATCCGTTTTGTTCATAATACGTTTTATACTGTGCTATAACTGTATTACTTGGAAATACTAATACAGGTGTAATATAAAACATGGTCCGTAGTTTAACTCGGGTAAACTATCTCATTGGACAATTGATTGATCAAGCTTTCCTGATCATGGAAACAATTAAGTCCATTGACAATGAGGTCATATCGTTAAGGGGAATGATGTGATGGACGTACACCCACCTAAAGTATTGCAATGTGATCGAGTCACATAGTTCAGCGTTGCTATGACTTTGTAACATATGGCTTATTCCTTAGACCGTAATGATCATACGTAATTGTCATCTATGAGGAGACTTTGATTTGTATCCCACGCCTGACTGAAATATGTTGGCTATAACGGTGCACTTTGGGTATTCCGAAATAGATGGTTGATGAGTATGTTAATAGAATAGAGCGGGATTTTTCAGTCCTTGTGACAGGACAGGTACTCTAGGCCCACTTGGTGATATTGCATCAACACCTTGCAAGGACGTGACTAGGTCACAAGAGATGCAATGATCATGAACGAGAGAAGTTGTTTGTTGTGAACGAGATGTGAACACGGTATGTAGGATACCGACGATCAAACCTCGGACAAACAAAGTACCGCAGCACAAAGGGATTACGTCGTATCGTTAACGGTTTCCAAAAGCGATCGAAGTTCATTCGATGGAAGCGCAAGGGCTGTCAAGGATTGTAACCAGGTCCAACTGACTATTTATTGGTCAATGAGAAGAGTCTCGACCATGTCTGCTATTTCCCGGACCGTTAGGGTGTTACACTTAAGGGCAATCGATGCATAGGAAAATTACGGGATCAATCGGTGAAATAGGAGGAATCACCGGAATAGTTCCGGAGGAGGACGGAATGGTTTCCGGACATTTTGAATAGTTCAAAATAAAGTTTAATTGTTTTAATAATGTTTTATTATTTAATTATCTGAATTAAATATTTAAAACATATTAAATAAATTAAAAAAATGGGAAAAAGGCTAAATGGGCCCATGGGGCCCATTAAGGGAGGAGGGGGTCTCCCCCCTTGGGCTTGGCGCCAAGGGTGGGGCCCACCACCCCCCTTGGCCGGCGCACTCCCCCCCCTTGGGAGTTTAGTCCCACATGGGGGAGGGGAGGAGGATAGCCCCCCCTTGGCCTATATAAGGAGGGGTAGACCCCCTTTTTCCAACACACCAATATCTCCTTCTTACTCCTTCTCCTTCCCGGAAGTGGACTCCCCTTGTTTGGAGTCTGCACCTGGGTTGGAGTTCTCCACCATAAGGCAGGCCATCGCTCTGCTGGTGTCGGGATCCGTAGCCGTCTTTCTTCCGCTGCTCGCCTAGTTGGGGGCCCGGGAGGAACATCGATTGTACCGTACGTGTATAATCTCTTCGAGGAACTACACCTGTGGTGCTACTTCATCGCTGGAGGTTTACCGGGAGTCATCCTCTCCGGTGGTGGTCTTCTACATGACAGGGAGGTCGTCGTTCTGAGTCTATGCCAGCCATGTTCGCAAGAACGTTTCCCTCTTTAGGTATTCAAAGGTATGAACACCGATTCCCTCCGTTACTTTACATCGCCATAGCATAGATCTTGGGTTCGGGTACCGTAGGTATGAAAATTTTGTGTTTTATGCCCCGTATCCCAACAGTGGTATCAAGATCTAGCTATGCGTAGATGTATTGTACGGGTAGAACACATCTAGGATGTGGGCATCGAATCTTCATTCGTTACCCTCCCACGTGTACTCATTTAGCGTTGCGGCAATGTTTGATGAAGCGGCCCCCGACCGACCTTACGCGTTTACGCGAGACTGATTCCACGCTTGACATATGTCTTGTACCATATAAAGTGGCTGGGGGGTGTCTGTCTCTCTGCATTAGCGATGCGAAGATGTTTGCAACGGAGGGCCCCGACAGGGGTGTAATAGAGACGGATGGGAGACGGTGTTGTGGCATGTTTTTCGCAGGATAAAAGCGGTTCTCTCTCTCGAAACCCCTAGAAGCCACGTAAAACTTGCACAAGCTAAAGTAGAAAGGCATTTTACTTTGCTTTGCATGAAGGGGGATCATATGTTGTATGATTTACAATTTTACTTCCTGTTTTATGCTAGTATGCTAGATATATCGACGGTAGCACGAAACAGGACCATCTCTCACAATACCAACATTGTGTTCTCCCTTGGTGGGCACCGCCTGGAAGGTTCTCCCATATGGCTTGATGCTCCGTACATACCGGAGTTGTCCTACATATTCAACGGAGTTCGCATGAGGTTGGGTTCGGCAAGCCTGGCATATGCAGATATGGCCTTGCTGAACAGCTAACATCAAGGTTCGATTGGTAGGCTTGATGTATGTAGATGCGGGCCTGGAACACAGGAGACCGAAAGGTCGAGCACGAGTCACATGCCTGATGTGATTGGCTTAGAGGCCTACCTAGTTCGCATACTGATGGCCGTGACGATCGGGGGAGGTATGGGGGCTGGGATTGTGTAATCACTTAGTTAAATTGAGAGGTGTTTATCTAAGTGGGAGCTTTCTAGAATTTTAAGATTCAATTGAAACTCCACATTATGAACAAAAGTCTAAATATGTATCCTTGTGAATCAACCTTGTAGATGGCAGCACCTCGCCCCTCGTTCAACTTAGGATCATTCCTAGAGAAAGATAAGCTAAAAACAGATGGGACAAACTTCACCAACTGGTTCCGCACCCTGAGGATTCTCCTCGTTCCCCTCAAGATGGCACACGTACTAGAGGGCGCGTTAGGTGACGCACCAGCAGATGATGCCAGTCAGGAAGAGAAGAATGTCTATCTCTCCAAGACTGATGATTACAACCTTGTCCAGAGTGGCATGCTCTACTCCATGGAGGCTGAGCTGCAGAAACGCTTTGAGAGGATGGGTGCATATGAGATTATCACCGACCTCAAGGCGGTCTTCGCACCTCAAGCCAGGGCTGAACGGTACGAGGCTTCTGAAGCCTTCTTCTCAGCAAAGATGGACAAGCACGGCAGCGTGAGTGAGCACGTAGTCAAAATGTCTGGCTACGTTTAGCGCTTGAATACTCTGGAATGCCAGATTCCAGATGAACTTGCTGTTGATAGGGTGTTGCAGTCGCTACCCCCTAGCTACAAAGGCTTTGTGCTGAACTACAACATCCAGGGGATGACCAAAACCCCTTCTGAGTTGTTCGCCATGCTGAAGAGCGCCGAGGTTGAGATCAAGAAGGAGCACGCCGTCTTCATGGTCAACAAGACCACTGACTTCAAGAAGTCAAGAAGGCGGGAGAAGGCCAAGAGAGGTGGCCCCAAGAGGGATGGAAAGTCAGTTGCCGCTCCTCCCAAGGCACCCAAGCCTAAACCCGAAGTGGAGTGCTTCTACTGCAAGGGTGAAGGTCACTGGAAACGCAACTGCCCCAAGTACCTAAAGGACAAGAAGGCTGGCAAGGTCTCCAAGAGAGACGAAGGTATATTTGATATACATATTGTTGATCTTCTCTTGACAAGCGCCGGGAACACATCCTGGATACTTGATACAGGATCTGTCGCTCATATTTCCAATTCCATTCAGGGACTAAGGAATAGGAGACACTTGATCAAGGATGAAGTGACGATGCGCGTGGGGAATGGCTGTCAAATTGAAGTCTTGGCGGTCGGCACGAAGCATCTTAGTCTCCCTTCGGGATTGGTTTTAGTTCTGAATAATTGCTACTATGTACGCGCGTTGAGTGTGAACATCGTTAGTGGCTCTTGCTTGAAGCGAGACCGCTATTCTTTTAAGTCTGATATAATTGGTTGTTCGATTTATAAGGATGAAATGTTTTATGTTCACACACCGGAGTTGCATGGTTTATTCGTACTTGATCTCGATGGTGACGTCTGTCACATTAACAATATTGAGGCCAAAAGATTGAAGAATGATGAAGATCACATGATGATGTGGCATTGCCGACTTGGTCATATCGGTATAAAGCGCATGGAGAAGCTCCATAAGGATGGACTTCTTGAGTCATTGGATTTTGGATCCCTTGATACATGTGAATCATGCCTCATGGGCAAAATGACAAGGACTCCATTCAATGGGATAATGGAGCGTGCGGATGACTTATTGGGGATCATACACACGGATGTATGTGGACCCATGAACGTCCCCACTCACAATGGTCTTCGTTACTTCGTGACCTTTACTGATACTTGAGTAGATATGGGTATATTTACTTGATGAAGCACAAGTCTGAAACCTTTGAAAAGTTCAAGGAATTTCAGAATGAGGTCGAAAATCAACTCGGAAAGAAAATCAAGCACCTTCGATCGGATCGAGGTGGCGAGTATTTGAGTCACGAGTTTGGCAATCATCTGAAGTCTTGTGGCATAGTACCATATCTTACGCCGGCAGGCACACCTCAGAGAAACGGTGTGGCTGAGCGACGTAATCGAACCCTATTGGATAGCGTACGATCGATGATGTCTCATACTGATTTGCCTATGTCATTCTGGGGGTATGCATTAGAAACTGCCGCTCATATTCTTAATAGGGCACCATCCAAATCCGTCAAGACAGCACCATTTGAAGAATGGCATGGCACGAAACCTAAGTTGTCTCACCCGAAGATTTGGGGTTCTGAGGCTTATGTTAGGAAACTACAGCCTGACAAACTTGAATCCAAGGCGGATAAGTGCATCTTTGTGGGCTATCCCAAGGAAACTTGTGGATACACCTTCTACAACAAGTCTGACAGCAAAACGTTTGTTGCCAAGACGGGACACTTTCTTGAGAAGGAGTTTCTCGCGAAAGAGTTGAGTGGGAGGAAAATAGACCTCGATGAAGTGACTGACTGATACGTCCAAAACGTATCTATAATTTCTGCTTGCTCCATGCATGTTTTGTGTGATATTGCTATGATCTAGCTACACTTTCATACACTTTTGATCATATTTGGACTAACCTATTAACTCAGTGCACCCAGTGCCAGTTCCTGTTTTCTGCTGTTTTTCTATTTCAGTTTTCCCCCATATAAAAAGTGCCAGAAAAATTCCGGGAATAATACAGAAAAAATCAGTGTACAGGAAGCTTCGAGAAGAGCCCGGGAGGGGCCAGAGGGGAGCCAGGGGGCCCAGGCGGCCACCCGGCGCGGCCCCACCCCTGGCCGCGCCAGGGGGGCGCCTGGGGCCCCTGGTCCACCTCTGGCTGCCCCCCTTCGCCTATTTATTCTCCGTCACGGGAAAACTCCAGAAGAAGAACCCTATTCCACGAACTCGCCTATGTTCCGCCGCCGCCGCGCTTCCGAGATCGGGAGCACCAGAAGACCTCTTCCCGGCACCCTACCGGAGGAAGGATTGACCTCCGGGAATCTCCTCTCCACCATTGATGCTCCCCGGATGTCTTGTGAGTAGTTTTCCTTGGACCATGGGTCCGTGATCAGTAGCTATGTGATGTTCTCCTCCCCTCTTTGATCTTCATTGTTTAGACCTCGTGAGCTGCCCTACATGATCGAGGCACCTTTGTAATATTTATGCTGTTGCTATGCTGAGTTTGGAGGGATCTGATGGATTATGAGATTATGTTCAGATTGTGATAGAGTAATATATTTGGTTTTTATCTCTTATATTTTCGTTCCTAAGTAATTCTTCCATGTTCTCCGTCGCTTTTTATTGCTTTGGCCAAGTAGTAGGTAGTGACTCCAAGAGGGAACGTTGTGCTAGATTGTGGGTTCATGCCCCCCGATGACACGCTTGAGTGACAGAAACATGAGTCTAGGGGATGTGTTGTTGCCACAAGGGGGAAAACAACGGTGCTTGTAACCGCGGTTGCAAGGATTGTTTACTTTACGCAAAGTTCTTTTTAATGCAGTTGTCTGTTGCTTTGGGTTTACACTTTGGGTGGGGCTCGCAACTTAATACCAGCGAGATGTTCTGGATAGATATCTCAAGGTGGATGATTAGTAGTAGATGCAGATGGATTTCGGTCTACTTATTTTGGCGTACTGCCCGTGCTTTTGAGCCTCTTCCTTTCTTTTGTAGCATAGTTAGCATTGCGGTGCGTTCATAATCCTGTCAATTGCCCTTCTGTAATTTGTTTACCTCGCATAGCAGTTTTATCGTCTTTTGGGAGAGAGACATCACTAGTGAACTTCACGTATCCCGGTCCATATCCTTATCACTGTTTCCACGCTATATTTACTTTACTGCTTTTACTTGCTATCATTATCCCTTGCGTTTTATCCTTTGTGAACAACAAGACCGGACAGATTGACAACCTCTCTGAACTTCGTTGGGAACAAAGTTATCTGTGTCTGTGTCCAGGTCCGCGTCAGTTGCGCCGCTGACACCTACTTATCATCTCTGGAGTCCTACTGGAGAAAAACCTTGGTATCTTCACCGAGGGAAAACTGCTGCTGCACTACATCGCAAACCTTCCACTTGGGGTAACCAACGAAGGGCGAGAAGCCATCAAGCAAGTTTTCTGGCGCCGTTGCCGGGGACTCCGAGTGCTAAGATAGGGGAGTTGCACACTACCCTTTACCTTTGTTTTTTAGTCTTCTTAGTTTATCTTTCAGTTTTTATCTTTGTGTCTTTTATCAAAATTTACAAAAAAATTATTTATCTTGCTAGTTGTCATTATGTCTGGTCCTTTTGCCTTTATTGAGACAGAGGTTCTCACCTTTAAACAAAAATGTGCAGAAAGCTTAAAAGATGCTTGGTATAGAATTAATGATTCTCAAAAAAGAGCCACCAAGAAGCAATCCACTACTATCCTGCTTAGAAATTTTTATGTCGGGATTAATCCTTGGAATAGGTTCATATTAGATACTGCTATCAATGGGAATTTTCTAGAATCCCCGACTTGGGAGTCTCTTAATGTTATTGAAAATCTTGTTGGAAATCTCCCTATTGCTAGCATACAAGAAGATATAACTCTATCTCACATTATGAAGAAACTTGAAAAGATAGAGTTAGAAATACCAATTATAACTAGGATAAATGAGTTGGATCGCAATATTCAAGGGAATTTGAATAGGCTTGATAGCTCCATACTTAAAATTATTAAAACTTTGGAGGACATCAAATCCCGTGATACGGATCTTTCTAGGATAGATAAGATTGAGGAAATCATTAATACTCTAGCAACTACTTTCTCCTCAATCAAACCAAAAAAAGTAGAGACTTCGGCAAGAAGGGAACCTAAGTTCAATTATGTCCCTAAGGTTCCCCGACCAAAAATTAAACCACCTATTGCCAAATAAGTTGAAACCGTGAAAACTTTGGAAGAAATACCTCTCATTGATAATTTTATAAATGAATCTTCCATTGATTTTCCGCCTTTTGGTTTTCTCCCTAGAAGTATCTTCATTAGGCCTTTATTTAAAATTCCTCTTAAGACTAGTTGTAAATTGAAGAGCTTTTTGATGATCTTGTTAATGATTCGATTGATACAACTTGATCTTTTGCATTAAGCCTAGCTAATGGCTTTAAAGAAGCGCTTTCGGGAGGCAGCCCACAACGAATTTAGGTTTTTCTTTCTTCTTTTTTTGTGTCTTGATGATTGTTACTACTGTACAAACATCATTGTATCTTTATTTTTCAGCTTTGTGCCAAGTTATAGCCTCTTACAGCAAGGGAAGTAAAAGTTGTGACATGCTGTCCAGAAAACAGATTCTGTCCTCGTGACCAGAAAAATTCCAGAAAAATCCCAGTTCATCTTTTTGAGCTGAATGTTTTGCACAGTATGCTCTATACAATTACGAAACTTCCGTATGTTCTGAGTTTTTTGATTTGAGTTGCAGAAGTGCCCCTTAAAAATTCTTTACTTTCTGTTGTTCTGTTTTTCACAGATTCTGCCACGTTTTGTCTCTCCTTACTTTTGCAAACCTTAAGCTTGCTTTTTCTTTGAAAAAACTGTTTGGCACTCTTGAGAAACAGTATCTCTTCAAGAATATATTTTTATCCAGTGGGAAAAAAATTATTTATTAAGGGTACTAACCTCTCTAATCAGCTTATGATGAGTTATGTATGAAGGGAGTTTTCAAGTGTGCGATGGAAGATGATGAAAGAAGATCCAGGAGTGTCAAGCGCTGAAGCTTGGGGATGCCCCCATGCATCCACAATAAATATTCAAGGAGACTCAAGCGTCTAAGCTTGGGGATGCCCCCGTGCATCCCCTTCTCCATCAACAATCATCAGTTCGTCCCACGTCTCACTATATTTTTATCACTTCATGTGTTATGTGCTATGCTTGGAGCGTCTCGCTCTTAGGTTTTTTTTTTAGTTTTCTTTAGCTTTGCTTGCTGCTCATAACAAGTTAGATCCATTCTTACTTTTTGTGGGAGAGAAACACGCTCCACTTTCAAAATTTAAAACACATCATAGGATTCTTCATGCCTATCTTTTTGCTGTTGTGTGTTCGTTATCTTTTCATAGCTACTGCCATGTTTAGTTTTAGTCTTAGTTTGTCTTTAGCAAGAGCCTTGGATTTTTTTTAGTTTGTTGCTGTAACTCTTTTTAGTTTTCATGTTTATCTTGTTAAAGAGAGTTGGTTGTTGCACTGAGTTGTGTCTTGTCTTGAAAGTAGGTAATTGAGGTTGCTATTTAATTCTAGTAGTAGCTTGCAATAGTTTTGAGGTATTGTTGTGAGTAATGTTTGAACTTTTGGTGTCAAGAGCTCTAGCCTATTAGTGATAGGTGTTGTATTTTGGGCAATCCGTGTTTATTTTCAAAACCTACAAAACTAGTTGAGAACTCTAGCTACTAGATGGATCACTACTCTTCTGAGGGGTCGAATATCAGAGAACACTCACGTACCATGAGTCGAGGATGCGCAAGGATAACCAAACCCCCATACACTCCTCCTCGGGGTACTTGTCTCTTTGTGAACCTCCTCATTAGATTGAGAGTTACCGATAATAAGTGCATGAGTTCTTCGGACTAATGTAAGTATTGAAAGTTGACACTTCCACCTTCCCATATTTTGCTAGCCTCTCCTGTGCCGTGCATTGCCTTCTTCTCACTCCGAGAGTTGGTGTCCACCTTCGCCGGTACATCCAAACCCTTGGCATGATACACTCTGTCATCATAAGCCTCATTATATCCTTCCTCAAAACAGCCACCATACCTACCTATCAAGGCATTTCCATAGCCTTTCCGAGTTACATTGCCATGCAACTTCCACCTCTTCATGACTTGATCTTCATTTCATACATGTTCTTGCTACACTGGCAGCGACATACCTTGCATACGTCATGTTAGTTACATCTTCTTTATGTTTTGAGTACCTTGTAAAGTTTGAAATATCTCCTTTACCTTCTTGTAAAATAGAGTGTTGCCCTTAAGTGAGGAAAAGATCCAAAAGTGGACACATTAAAAGATCCCAAAGAGGACAAATGAGAGTTAAATATAAAGAGCCATTGAGGCCACAAAAAAAAAAAAAAAAGAGAAAAAGAAATAAAAAGAGAGAAAGGGGCAACACTACTATCCTTTTGAGAGATCCACACTAGTACTCCTTTTATATCCTTGTACTCCATAGAGATGATATTTATGCATATAGTTTGGAGAGCTTCTTAGCTCGTATGTGCATCCGTTTCATGGAAATCCCTACTCCTCACATCATATCTATCATTTGGCATTTCTTTCCTATGATTGTCCTCATTGATGTGAGCCTTTCTCATCCTTTTTGTCTTCCTCCTCCACCATATTTCTCTCTTTGCCATCCTAAGTGTCAACTCTCGTGCTTACGCTCATCCATTGCATGAGTGCTCAAAATATCGAAAAGGAGTGGATCAAATTGACTTGTACCTGGCTAGTGGTCTGGGGACGAGTCAAGACAAGATTCCAAAGAAAACCAAGTGTGAAACTTTAGTAGATTGAGTTCTCAACACAAAAATACTTTTTCTCGTATTCCCTATCCCCCTTCTTGCACGCAAACACCATTTGGAGACATTCGAGTCACGGACAGCGAGAGCTCTTGCACCTAATGTTCTTTTGTTACTTGTTTCAATGCTAATACAGACCCTTGCATGTTATGACTTGAATTGAATCTCTAACCTTGATTGCTTTACTTTTGAAAGTTCTTTTATGGTTGCTAGCATGTCACCGCAGAAATTATGCTTGTTATCATTTACCTACTCGAGGACGAGCAGGAATTAAGCTTGGGGATGTTGATACGTCCAAAACGTATCTATAACTTCTACTTGCTCCATGCATGTTTTGTGTGATATTGCTATGATCTAGATACACTTTCATACACTTTTGATCATATTTGGACTAACCTATTAACTCAGTGCACCCCAGTGACAGTTCCTGTTTTCTGCTGTTTTTCTATTTCAGTTTTCCCCCATATAAAAAGTGCCAGAAAAATTCCGGGAAAAATACAGAAAAAATCAGCGTACAGGAAGCTTCGAGAAGTGCCCGGGAGGGGCCAAAGGGGAGCCAGGGGGGCCCAGGCGGCCACCCGGCGCGACCCCACCCCTGGCCGCGCCAGGGGGGGCGCCTGGGGCCCCTGGTCCACCTCTGGCTGCCCCCCTTCGCCTATTTATTCTCCGTCACGGGAAAACTCCAGAAGAAGAACCCTATTCCGCGAACTTGCCTCTGTTCCGCCGCCATTGCGCTTCCGAGATCGGGAGCACCAGAAGACCTCTTCCCGGCACCCTACCGGAGGGAGGATTGATCTCCGGGAGTCTCCTCTCCACCATGGATTCTCCCCGGATGTCTTGTGAGTAGTTTTCCTTGGACCATGGGTCCGTGATCAGTAGCTATGTGATGTTCTCCTCCCCTCTTTGATGTTCATTGTTTAGACCTCGTGAGCTGACAGAAACATGAGTCTAGGGGATGTTCAGATTGTGATAGAGTAATATATTTGGTTTTTATCTCTTATATTTTCGTTCCTAAGTAATTCTTGCATGTTCTCCGTTGCTGTTTATTGCTTTGGACAAGTAGTAGGTAGTGACTCCAAGAGGGAACGTTGTGCTAGATTGTGGGTTCATGCCCCCCGATGACACGCTTGAGTGACAGAAACATGAGTCTAGGGGATGTGCTGTTGCCACAAGGGGGAAAACAACGGTGCTTGTAACCGCGGTTGCAAGGATTGTTTACTTTACACAAAGTTCTTTTTAATGCAGTTGTCTGTTGCTTTGGGTTTACACTTTGGGTGGGGCTCGCAACTTAATACCAGCGAGATGTTCTGGATAGATATCTCATGGTGGATGATTAGTAGTAGATGCAGATGGATTTCGGTCTACTTATTTTGGCGTACTGCCCGTGCTTTTGAGCCTCTTCCTTTCTTTTGTAGCATAGTTAGCATTGCGGTGCGTTCATAATCCTGTCAATTTCCCTTCTGTAATTGTTTACCTCGCATAACAGTTTTATTGTCTTTTGGAAGAGAGACATCACTAGTGAACTTCACGCATCCCCGTCCATATCCTTATCACTGTTTCCACGCTATATTTAATTTACTGCTTTTACTTGCTCTCATTATCCCTTGCGTTTTATCCTTTGTGAACAACAAGACCGGAGAGATTGACAACCTCTCTGAACTTCGTTGGGAACAAAGGTATCTGTGTCTGTGTGCAGGTCCGCGTCAGTTGCGCCGCTGACACCTACTTATCATCTCTGGAGTCCTACTGGAGACAAACCTTGGTATCTTCACCGAGGGAAAACTGCTGCTCCACTACATCTCAAACCTTCCACTTGGGGTAACCAACGAAGGGCGAGAAGCCATCACTGACCAATCACTCCAATTGGAAGAAACCGCTACGGAAATTGTTTTGGAACCATCTTCCACAGTGGTAGCTGAAGAGAATGTCCAGAACGACATTCATAATGATCATGACATTGATGATGACCATGATGATAATGAAGAGGAACCTTTTATGCCCCGTAGGTCATCAAGAGTCCGTCAACCTACTGAGTTTTACGGACAGCTTGTGAATGAAATCTCGGCTGATGAGTCGGATGAACCTACAAGTTACAAAGAAGCAATGGAGGGACCCGAGTCCGAGAAATGGCTTGAAGCCATGAAATCCGAAATAGACTCCATGTACACCAACAAAGTATGGACTTTGGTGGATATTCCCGAGGACCGCATGGCCGTCGAGAATAAATGGATTTTCAAGAAAAAGACTGACGCAGACGGAAACGTATCTGTCTACAAAGCTCGACTTGTCGCGAAGGGGTTCCGACAAATTCAAGGAGTTGACTAAGAGGAGACGTTCTCTCATGTAGCGATGATAAAGTCTATTCGGATCCTACTAGCAATAGCTGCATATCATGATTACGAGATATGGCAGATGGATGTGAAAACTGCATTCCTAAATGGAAACATTGAGGAAGAGTTGTATATGATGCAACCAGAGGGGTTTGTCGATCCAAGGAACGCTGGTAAGGTGTGCAAGCTTCAACGGTCCATCTATGGGTTGAAGAAAGCATCTCGGAGCTGGAATCTTCGATTTGATGAGGTCATTAATGCTTTTGGATTTGTCCAAAACTTCAAAGAGTTCTGCGTCTATAAGAAACTGAGTGGGAGCTCTGTAGCATTCCTTGTGTTATATGTAGATGACATATTACTAATAGGGAACGATAAGAAATTCGTAGAGGAAGTGAAGGAATATCTGAATGGACAATTTTCCATGAAGGACCTAGGTGAAGCTGCGTACATATTGGGGATTAAGATCTATAGAGATAGACCGAATCGACCGTTGGTCTTGAGTCAGAGCACTTATATTGACAAGATATTGAAAAGGATCAGTATGGGTAAGTCCAAGAGAGGCCTCTTGCCAGTTATAAAAGGTGTCAAATTAAGCGTGACTCAATGCCCAACCACAGCAAAAGAGAAGGAGGAGATGTCCTCAAAGCCCTATGCCTCAGCCATAGGTTCTCTCATGTATGTTATGTTATGTACCAGACCGGATTTAGCGCTGGCCATTAGTATGACTAATCGCTACCAGAGTAACCCAGGAATGGCTCACTGGACAGCAGTAAAGAACATCCTTAAGTACTTGAGAAGAACCAAGGATCTCTTTCTCGTTTATGGAGGAGTTGATGAGGAGCTCACCGTAAAGGGTTACGTTGATGCAAGCCTCGGCTCAGATCTAGATGACTCGAAATCCCAGACGGGATTTGCTTTCATGTTGAACGGTGGCGCAATTAGCTGGAGGAGCGGCAAACAGTCAGTCGTCGCCCAATCTACAATGGAGTTGGAGTATATTGCCGCTTGCGAAGCGTCAAACGAGGCGCTGTGGCTGAAGAAATTCGTGATCGAGCTTGGCATCTTTCCCAGCTGCACTGACCCCGTGGGAATCTTCTGCGACAACACGGGTGCCATTGCAAACGCGAAGGAGCCAAGAACTCAGTCTATAGCCAAGCACATCCTCCGAAAGTTCCATGTGACGCGAGACTACGTCAGGGATGGACACACTAGGACTCACAAGATACATACGGATCTAAACGCAGCAGACCCGATGACTAAACCTCTTCCACAGGGCAAGTTTGAAGAACACCGAGAGACCATTGGTGTTAGATACATACCTGATGTAAACTAGTGTAATTTGTACTCTAGTGCAAGTGGGAGACTGTTGGATATGTGCCCTAGAGACAAATTAATAAAGATATTTGTCACATATCCGTTTTGTTCATAATACGTTTTATACTGTGCTATAACTGTATTACTTGGAAATACTAATACAGGTGTAGTATAAAACATGGTTTGTAGTTTCACTCGGGTAAACTATCTCATTGGGAAATTGATTGATCAAGCTTTCCTGATCATGGCGACACTTAAGTCCATTCACAATGAGGTCATATCATTAAGGGGAATGATGTGATGGACGTACACCCACCTAATGTATTGCAATGTGATCGAGTCACATAGTTCAGCGTTGCTATGACTTTGTAACATATGGCTTAGTCCTTAGACCGTAATGATCATACGTAATTGTCATCTATGAGGAGATTTTGATTTGTATCCCACCGCCTGACTGAAATATGCTGGCTATAACGGTGCACTTTGGGTATTCCGAAATAGATGGTTGATGAGTATGTTAATAGATCAGAGCAGGATTTGTCAGTCCTTGTGACAGGACAGGTACTCTGGGCCCACTTGGTGATATTGCATCAACACCTTGCAAGGACATGACTAGGTCACAAGAGATGCAATGATCGTGGACGAGAGAAGTTGTTTGTTGTGAACGAGATGTGAACACGGTATGTAGGATACCGACGATCAAACCTCGGACAAACAAAGTACCGCAGCACAAAGGGATTACGTCGTATCGTTAACGGTTTCCAAAAGCGATCGAAGTTCATTCGATGGAAGCGCAGGGGCTGTCAAGGATTGTAACCAGGTCCAACTGACTAGTCATCGGTCAATGAGAAGAGTCTCGACCATGTCTGCTGTTTCCCGGGCCGTTAGGGTGTTACAATTAAGGGCAATCGATGCATAGGACAGTTACGGGATCAATCGGTGAAATAGGAGGAATCACCGGAATAGTTCCGGAGGAGGACGGAATGGTTTCCGGACATTTTGAATAGTTCAAAATAAATTTTAATTGTTTTAATAATGTTTTATTATTTAATTATCTGAATTAAATATTTAAAACATATTAAATAAATTAAAAATGGGAAAAAGGCTAAATGGGCCCATGGGGCCCATTAAGGGAGGAGGGGGTCTCCCCCTTGGGCTTGGCGCCAAGGGTGGGGCCCACCACCCCCTTGGCCGCCGCACTCCCCCTCCTTGGGAGTTTAGTCCCACATGGGGGAGGGGAGGAGGAATGCACCCCCCCCCCCTTGGCCTATATAAGGAGGGGTAGACCCCCCTTTTTCCAACACACTAATATCTCCTTCTTCCTCCTCCTTCCCGGAAGTGGACTCCCCTTGTTTGGAGTCTGCACCTGGATTGGAGTTCTCCACCATAAGGCAGGCCGTCGTTCTGCTGGAGTCGGGATCCGTAGCCGTCTTTCTTCCTCTGCTCGCCTGGTTCGGGGCCCGGGAGGAACATCGATTGTACCGTACGTGTATAATCTCTTCGAGGCACTACACTTGTGGTGCTACTTCGTTGCTGGAGGTTTACCGGGAGTCATCCTCGCCGGTGGTGGTCTTCTACACGACAGGGAGGTCGTAGTTCCGAGTCTATGCCAACCACGTTCGCAAGAACGTTTCCCTCTTTCGGTCTTCAAAGGTATGAACACCGATTCCCTCCGTTACTTTACATCGCCATAGCATAGATCTTGGGTTCGGGTACCGTAGGTATGAAAAAATTGTGTTTTCTGCCCCGTATCCCAACATCTAGATGCCGCCAGGCGTACGCCGGGAACCGGTGGGTGTGGTCGGGGCGTTACATCCATGCATGTTTTGTGTGATATTTCTATGATCTAGATACACTTTCATACACTTTTGATCATATTTGGACTAACTTATTAACCCAGTGCACCACAGTTCCAGTTCCTGTTTTCTGCTGTTTTTCTATTTCAGTTTTCCCCCATATTAAAAGTGCTCCAAAAATCCGGGAAAATCGAATAAAAAATCAGCGCAACGGAAGCTTCCGGAACCCCGAAGGAGGGCCAGAGGGGCCCCACCTGGTGCCCAGGCGGCTAGGTGGCGCAGCCTAGGGCTTGGTCGCGCCACCAGGGCGCCTGGACCCCTAGTGGCCCCCTGACTGCCCCCCCTTCGCCTATTTAATCTCCGTGACACGAAACCCCCGAGCACAGAACCCTTTTTTGCGATCTCGCCTCTGTTGCGCCACCGCCGCGCTTCCAAGATCGGGAGCGCCAGCAGACTTCTTCCCGGCACCCTCCCGGAGGGAGGATTGACCTCCCGGAGCTTCCCCTTCACCATGGACGCTTCCCGGTTGTGCCGTGAGTAGTTTTCTTTGGACCATGGGTACGTGATCAGTAACTATGTGATGTTCTCCTCCACTCTTTGTTCTTCATGGTTTAATCCTCTTGAGGTTCCCTACATGATCGAGGAACATATGTAATCTTTCTGTTGTTGCTATGCTGAGTTTACTGGGATCTTATGGATTATGAGATTATGTTCAGACTGTGATTGATTAATATGTTTGGTTCTTATATTCTATATTGTTTTCCGTAAGTAATCATTGCATGTTCTCCATTTCTGTTTATTGCTTTGGCCAAGTAGTAGGTACTGACTCCAAGAGGGAACGTTATGCTCGATTATGGGTTCATGCCCCCCCCCAATGACTCGCTTCAGTGACAAAAACATGAGTCTTGGGGATGTGTTGTTTCCACAAGGGGAAAACAATGGTGCTTGTAACCGCTATTGCAAGGATTGTTTACTTTACGCAAAGTTCTTTTGATGCAGTTGTCTGTTGCTTTGGGTTTACACTTTGGGTGGGCCTCGCAACTTAATACTAGCGAGATGTTCTGGATAGATATCTCAAGGTGGATGATTAGTAGTAGATGCAGTTGGATTTTGGTCTACTTTTTTTGGCGTATTTCCAATTCTTTTGAGCCTCGTCCTTTCTTCGTAGCATAGTTAGCATTGCGGTGCGTTTTTATTCCTGTCAATTTCCCAACTGTAATTTGTTTACCTCGCATAGCAGCTTTATCGTCTTTTTGGAGAGAGACATCACTTGTGAACATCACGGGACCCCGGTCCATATTGTCATCATTGTTTACACTCTTATTTACTTTCTTGCCTTTACTTTCTAGCTGCTACCATTATCATTATCCCTTGCGTTTGATCCTTTGTAAATAACAATACCGGAGGGATTGAAAACCTCTCTGAACTTCATTGGGAGCAAAGTTATTTGTGTTGTGTGCAGGTCCACGTCAGTTGCGCTGTTGAAACCTACTTATCATTGCCGGAGTCCTACGGGAGACAAACCCTGTCCTCTACATAGGGGAAATTTTCTGCTATCCTACATCTCACCTTCAACATGGGGTAACCAAAGAAGGGAGAGAAACCATTATCATCATCTCGCACATCAGCGTACCGCCCATGCTTTTCAGCGTCGTCCTTTCTTTGTAGCATAGTTAGCATTGTGGTGCGTTTTTAATCCTGTCAATTGCCCAGCTGTGATTTTTTTACCTCGCATAGCAGTTTTATCGTCTTTTGGGAGAGAGACATCACTAGTGAACTTCACGGGACTCCAGTCCATATTCTCATCACTGTTTACACGGTCAATTTATTTCCTGCTTTTACTTTCTAGATGCTATCACCATTATCATTATCCCTTGCCTTTGATCCTTTGTAAACAACAAGGCCGGAGAGATTTACAATCTCTCTGAACTTCGTTGGGAGAAAAGTTATTTGTGTCGTGTGCAGGTCCAGGTTAAGAGAGCAATATCTCAAACGGCGCGTTACTCATTCACCACCTACTTACCGCTATCGGATTTCTACTGGTTCGATACTCAACCTTGGCATCTTCACCAAGGGAAAATTGCTGCTATCCTACATCTCACCTTCCACTTGGGGTAACCAACGAAGGGCGCGAAGTCATTATCACTTCCACGCCATCAAGCAAATTTCTGGCGCCATTGCCGGGGATTCCAAGGTGCAACAAAAGATTGGACCCGTCAACCGCCAAATTTCTAGCGCCGTTGCCGGGGACTCCGAGTGCCAAGATAGGTGAGTTGCACACTATCTTTTACCTTTGCTTTTTATTCTTGTTAGTTTACCTTTCAGTTTTTATCTTAGTTTCCTATTTCAAAAATCACAAAAAATTCTGCCACACTTGCTGCTGTTATGGGTTCCACTGAAAACACCAACTTGTGTGACTTCACTAGTCACAACAACAATGATTTTATCTGCACTCCTATTTCCACACCTGCCACTTGAGCTAACTCTTATGAAATTAAACCTTCTTTGCTAAACCTTGTTATGAGAGATCAATTATCTGGTGTTGGAGATGCTGCTGCTTTGCACTTGAATAATTTTGTTGAGCTATTTGATATGCAAAGGTATAAGAAGTAGAAGGTGATGTTTTCAAGCTTAAGATTTCTCCTTTCTCTTTGAGGGGAGAAGCTAAAATATGGTTTCAATCTTTTCCTAGGAATAGCATAGATTCTTGGGATAAGTGCAAAGATGTTTTTATGAGGAAGTATTACCCACCTGCTAAAATTATCCAATTGAGGAGCAACATTATGAATTTTAAGCAATTGGATAATGAAGACGTTGCCCAAGCTTGGGAACGAATGAAATCTCTTGTTAAGAAATGTCGTACACATGGTTAGACTACTTGGATGGTTATCCAGACTTTTTATGCAGGGTTTAACTTTACCTCGCGGAACCTGTTAGATTAGGCCGCGGGAGGAACCTGTATGTCAACAACACTTGGTTCTGCCACAAAACTTCTAGATGAGATGATGACCAACTATTCACAATGGCACACCGAACGCGCTCCAACAGGTAGGAAGGTAAACTCTGTCGAGGAGATTACCTTCTTAAATGAAAAAGTTGACTTAATTATGTCGCTACTTAATTACCAAGCAACTCTTTATTGATCCTCATGATGTCCCTTTAAATTCTTTGGTTGCTCAGGAACAAGTAGAATCCTAGACTTAATTATGTCGCTACTTAATTACCAAGGTAGAAACAACTTCAACAACAATTCTTATATTGGTAATTTTGCTAGCAATCCTTAGACCGTTTCCATCCAACTATGGAACAACAACCCTTATCCTAGTAACAAGAACCCCACTTCTGGATTAGAAAGCATGCTTAGAGACTTTATCACTACAAAAAATTGAATAATACCTCAACCATAGAAGAAGAAACTCCTATGAACATAGAGGGTTTCAAACAAGTGAGTCTAGATGACACCACTACCACCTTTGATAGTAGTGATATTGATTTTTATAGTTGTACCCTCTCAGAAGTTATTGGCTTGCTGCACAAAATGTCTAGAGACCCCCACACTAGCACACTAAATCTTGCCTTCACGGAGCATATCACTAATTCTCTCATCAAATCTAGGGAGGAGAAGCTTAGAATAGAAGCCTTCATACCTAGGAAGCTAGAAGATGGTTGGGATCCTATGATAAAAATTAAATTGAATAACTTCTCTTGCTATGCCTTATGTGATGTTGGAGCTAGTACCTTCGTTATGCCCAAAAGAATGTATGATATGTTTGAATTGAAACCTTTTGATCCTTGTTCTTTTGGTGTTCATCTCGTTGATTCTTCCGTAAAGAAACCTTTGGGGAAGATCGACGATTTTCTTATCATCATCAATGACAATTATGTTCCCGTTGATTTTACTATTATGGACATAGAGTGTGAACCTTTATGTCCAATTATTTTGGGACGTCGTATTCTTTGCACCGTTGGTGCTGTTATTGACATGAAAGAGGGGAATATAAAATTTCAATTCTCTCTCAAAAATGGGATGGAACACTTTCCTAGAAAGAAAATCAAGTGTAACATCCCAAATTTTTCCAAATTTTGGAATGTTAATAAATTAAATAATATTGATTGTTTTGCTTGATATGTTTGATTTTCACTAGGATTTAAAAGTTTTGGTGTTGAATTGAATATTATAAATGAGAGGGAATAAAAAGACTTTTCCATAATATTTATTTTTGGTGTTTTGGAATTTATCATTCAAGACAAATTCAACTAAAAATAAAATGAGAGAAGGTAAAATGACTCCTTCACTATAAAAGAAAGTAGGAAATGTTTTAACAAACCATAGGTATAGCCATTCTCCATTTTCTATCTTTACAGTCAAAAAAATTGCACTGTAGGAGAAGGATTGCTTTGATCTAATGTTCGTCGAAAAGCAACTGATGATATGTGAAACATGGTACGGACTCCTGAGGCAATCGGCTTTTTTTAGTCATCGATGATCTAATATCCGGATGATAGATTTACAGATCTATCTGCCCTTGTCTTAGACTTTGACCTGTCCTTGTAGTATTTTCGAGTTCTGTATTTGATACGTCACATACCACATGAAGCTGTTAACGCAGCTCTCCTGTTTGTCCCTCAGTTCCATTGCATAAGGTGTATTTTTTTTACTAAAATTTCGTATTGTAACGTGTATTTCTCCCTAAAAATAGGTGCATTTCCATCCCCCCCTTTCCTTTTCTGCCCCTCCCTTCGAACTGCAGCACGTTAGCGTTAATTACGTAATCGTTGATCAAGTTTTTTGAAATGCATTCAAAATTTATGAGGATTCACTTTTGCCAAAACTGCACTATATGGGACAAATGTAGTGCACCTTCTATTTAGAAACCCAAGGGACGGTACGTATATGATATAATTCCATGTTTTGACTGACGCTCTGCAATCAGATGATTCTGCGTCCGAATTTTGATAAAGCTCTACATTTTCGCATGTTTTTTTTTGCAATGATCAAGATAAATTGCATAGTGTTTGAAATTACTCCGATTACATGTTCTTTGGGTATGCATTCTAGATGTAGATGCACTATAAATAAAAAAAGTTTTCTTCGCACACTAATCGTATTTTATTGTGGAACCCATCACATTGTGCCCTATCAATCTTATTTAGCTACTGTCAAAATAATAATTCTTATTTGACTTGCTATGCACATATTGTTGAGATGTTTTCCTGAAAAACCTGTATCTGAAATTAGATGCCGCCAAATTCAAGTTCCGGTACTGGTCTACCAACAACAGGGGAAAGTTGTCCTTACGGAACTGTCCCCATACGGAGAACTCTCAAGGAAGATCTTGTAAGGGGACGTGCACTTCGTCCGGTTTACAAACCAATGGAAGACACCAGTACAATTGGCGGGCAGCATGTAAGTTACCGTTGTTCAATCTTTCTACCGATTGTTTCTAAGACAGATTTCAGTTAGTACATGATTTTTTTTTCATTTATTGAGTTCACAATATTACTCACTATCTAAACAACAATACATGCTGAGGCTTCATGCCGTGGGTTTCCCCTAGTTCGCCCAGGTATTGATAAACAGCAAGACTTCCCAAACAATCCAGAGCGTGTCCGCTGTGGTCGACGTGCATAATCTCGATATTCCGTTAGGGGCTGCTTCCACAGCTCAAATACTAGTTGTGGATGACAGGACAAGCAATGTCTCCGTCGTGCAATGTGGATGGCATGTAAGTTTTGACATTTGACAAGCTGAAGTTAACATACATTTTGATGTGGTCTCTGACATTAGCGCATGTTGCATCGACCAGAACGATCCTGGCCGCGAAGGCGACGCACAAGCTCGTTTCTTCGTATACTAGGACGGTGCGAATTATAAAGAGATTGGCATGCAATGGACCAAACTTTTTTGTGTATGTTGTATATTTACAGTCGAATCTCCCTTTCATGAAGGCTGATGACTACATACAGACGGGCTGCCTGAACACGCAGTGCCCTGGATTTGTGGTGGGAAATCCAAATTTCGTCCCTGGGATGGTTCTTCCAGTTGAAACAACAACTATTTTCGCCATTATCCGGGTGATCACCTTCGTTCGTTACATTTGTACTGAATAACCACATCTTAATTCTTGACAACTCTTGCTGAAATGCCAATGATTATTACGTCGTTTGCAGGATGCGGAGGGCGGGAACTGGCAAGTTTACCTCAATAATGTGTACATCGGCTACTTCCCAGGCTCCATAGTAAACGGCATGGACGGAAGCACCGAGGTCCAGCTGGGAGGGATCGTGTACGCGCCGCCCACAAATAAGAGCCCTCCCATGGGCACCGGCATCGTACCAGTGGCAGGCGGGAACAATGGCGCCGCCAAGTTCAAGTTTATCCAGGTCGGGGGCGCAGAGAGGCTCAAGTATAGGGTGACCAAAGACATCAAGGACTCGAGGATATACGACGTGATTGTCACTTCATTACAAAATGGTCCTGAGGGATTTGCCTTCGACTATGGTGGTCCAGGAGGCGCATAGCAGCACCTTTTTCATTTAATTTTCCCTTTTAGCGATAGGTGTTTGTGAATTCAGCGGTCGTTTTGTCTGAGAGGGACGTTTCGGTGCCCAATCTCAGCTAGACTCCATATCTCGTTCGTTCTTGCATGGTTTGGAATGTGTGAAATCATATCTGGCACGTCCTTGCGTCGCTCGAAGAAAAGCATCATACTATGTGAAATACGCTATTTTTTTGAGTGAAGTGTGAAAAACGTTTTGAACAGTGGTACGTTGCGTGACCTTTTCGTACGCTAGTAAATTTGCACGTGCAATGCATGCTTCAATTGCCATTAAATAATTCTTAAAACAGTTGTTCAATATGTACATAGTTTTTCATCTAAACATGTTCTCTTACCATTGATAATGTGTGTTCATGTGGAGGCAAAACTAAATGACATGAGCGAATGAAGGAGGTGCAAATATGATAAAATATAAACAAATTTAAGTAAGATATGCTGCTAGTAGTACCTAGTCATATTATAAGTACCTTGGTTTTTCACTTAGATTTGGTTTTATAAGTCCAAGAAGAGACGAATATCCAAATCAAAACTTCATGCAGTCAAATTATAGTGGATAGACATCCTAGTCCCCACTTTGCAAGCACAAATTAAATCTAGATCAAAAAGTTTAAGCAATAAACACATGTCTACGCAAAATGGAAATAACTAAATAAAATAAAAATATCTATACACATGGTAATATTTGATACACCATGATGCTTCTTTATTCACTTATCATCATAAATAATACTCCCTTCGTTCATAGATATAAGGTGTATAGTTTTTGACACGAAAATTAAAGAACACAAATTAAGGAAAAATTATACCAGGTTTGGACGATATTATATCTGGCTAATTGCCGTGAGAAAATAGAGGGGTTTCTAAGAGATAAGGAACCATGATCAATTTTAAAAAAAAATTATCAAGATGAGTGCTGCAATGCAATACACCTTATATTTTGGATTTTTTTCACAAAAACTTATACTCCTTATATCTAGGTACGGAGGGAATAATAATAATAATAATAATAATAATAATAATAGTAATAATAATAATAATAATAATAATAATAATAATACATCAAACTACAAAGACATAGATAATAGACTCAAGGAATCATCGCTTCTTTGATCAGTTCATGATCCTGGTAGTCGAACAATCAATCTGAATATGGTAAATTACTATAGAGTAGGTGTACAAACATGCTAATCTTCACTGGCAAGAAAAATATAGTTTTCATATTGACAAAACCTCCCAATCAACAAGATATTAACACATGTCATCATCTCATTGAACCCGTCATAGGAAGCATGAAAAATGGACGAATGGTTTAAAAGCTGATTTGTTGCCCTGTATACTTCGCCAATGATTGTAGTCAATATTGATTCTAGCTAACAAAAGCTAACGAGAAAAGAATCCACAATAATTCAGGTTACTTGCAAACCTCCATGTACCCATCACATATTTTTCATGTGTATGATCATGAACTTACCTAAACCAAACCAATCAAGAGGAAGACTAAAAATAAATAAGCAAATATGAAAAGGCTCAAAATTTTCATTTCTTTGTGGTGGAAGATGCTTACGTGCGAGATGTTCACGTAAATTTTGAATTTAACATCTGGAGAGCACGCGGTAAAAATGAAAAATTTGCAGTTTCTTTAAACACCACTGTTCATGCACTATTTTGGACTGAATTTGTCTTTTTTGCCGCGAGCTCCCTAGATGTCCAAAAAAACTAAAATTTTATACGAACATCTACCCCCTGGGCATCTTTCACCGTAATAAAATTTGAATTTTTTTAAGCTTTTTCCGTATGTCTTTTTGAGAATCTCTTGTGCAGGAGCATATGAGCCTGGGCTCATGTTCGAATATCCCTATCAGTAATGCACTTCTAGTATTGGAAACTTCTATATTCTAAAAACTCAGTATGGAACTATTAGGTACTTACCCTCCAACTTCTTCTTGAGATTTTTTTTGAAAGAAAGGGGTCCCCCCCGCGGTTCTATACTTTATTGATGCAACTAAACAAAAAGTTCACATAATATGGTGGCCAGCGGCCCACCTCAAGTACAACATAGAAAACTAAAAGCTACATATACTATTACATCACCAGCACAACACAACGAGGGAAAATAATCAACTAAGAAACCCTTGGCTATCATGAAATCGCGCTTGTCTACGACAGTTGCACCACGGAGAAGCACCATGTCCAGGCAATCCGAAGTATCTCTCCATGGTGATACGTCCAAAATGCATCACTATTTTATATCGTAATTCATCCTTATTCATTGATATATTTCATGTTACGATGATGTTCTTGTGTTGTTTTGGCTTATTTTACACAGTTTGCAACTTTCCGGTGCCGAAGCAGCAGACGCAGGATTCAACGGTAAAAAGTGGACGCTGAGTTGCTGAAGAAGAATACCTCCAAATTACCTGAAAATCGACGGGGGCTATTTTCTAGAAGAATAACGAAGACTCGTCGAAGAGGGGCCAGAGGGGGGCCACAGGAGCCATAGGCGGCCACCTGGCGCGGCCCCACCCCTGGCCGCGCCGGGAGGGCGCCTGGAGCCCTGGGGCCACTCCCGGCTCCCCCCTCTGGCCTATATACTCCTCGTTACGTGAAAACCCTAAAAAGGAGGCCATCACGGAGTTCCACCGCCGCTTCGTGGCGGAAACCTACAGAGAAGAAAAGTGCTCTCCGGCGGCAGATTCTGCCTAGGAGATCGCCTCCCGGAAGGGGAGATCATCGCCATCGTCATCACCATCGTCATGGGCATCATCGGGATCATCATCAACATCATCCCCAACATCAGCACCATCTCCACCACCATCCAATCTCACCTCACAAGTTCATCGTGTGTTTTAATCCGTACTATCTATCCTCTCTACTCTACCGGTGTTGATTACTACTTTGTGGTGAATGCTATTGAGTTTTGTTGGAGAAATACCATTATGTCCAGATTGTTTATCATATATTTATCACCTCTGATCATGATCTCTTTGTATGTCTTGTGGGTAGTTACTTTAGTTCTTGAGGACATGGGAGAAGTCTAGTTGCTAGTAGTCATATGATGTTGAAGTAATTTGTGTTGTTTGATATTTAAGTTGCGTTGTTATTTTCCTAGTGGTGTTGTGTGAGTCGAACACTCAACACTTCGCCTTCTTAAGGACCTAGGGGAATACTTTGTGTATTAAGAATGTGTAACATCCTCTGTTGCTTGTAACAGTAATCATCATCAATGTTGACTATCACTGTTGATTAATCACTGTTGCTCCCCTTGACCTTGTTCAAACTTTGAAGTGATCTTATTCAAACCATGATGTGAGGTGATCTAACCCAAGTCCCCATGCACCTTGCACCTTGGAACCAAACCCAAACCCCAAAACCCCCTTTGGTGGCTAATAAAAACAAAGTGCATAATAAATCCTTGTCCAAATATTTTGGAACCACTTTTGTTAAATCACCAAAAATCAGTGGACCATGCCCATGTGGTTATGGTATTTTATTATGCCACTGAAAAATCCAAACAAATCAAACTGTAGCAAAAACAGTGGCATTTGATACCTTTTAAATAAAACAACAATACTAGAGAATGTATATATGCCCCAAACTTTTTTTAGCACTGATGTGGGGTATAACAATAATTATGGAGCATAGTAAATATTTTACAAAAATGCTAAAGTGTATAAAACAAATACAAACGGAAAAGATAAAAAACAAAAAGCAAAATAAAATGAAAAGAAACTAAAACCTTGCCTAGGGAAACAACCCACCTTGGCCCAAGCCCACTTCCCCGCTTGTCTTCTTCCTCCCACCTGCCCTCACCTACCCCGTACGGCGGCAGAGCGCGGGCACGCCGCTGCCAGCCCGGACCCGCCTCCCCTCTCCCTCCCGTCGGCGTTGGAGGATAAGACCGCCCCTAGTGCACCCCCTGGACATGCCCTCCACCATTCCCCCTCCTTCCCCACCTCGCACGCGCCGGGGGAAAATCCTCCCGAGCCTGCCGTCGTCGCACGCAGCCGCGTCCAACCGCCACGACAGGCCAAACCACCGTGTCAAGCATGCGCGCCATCGACGTCTCCACCACTCTACAGAATGAGTTGTGCCCGAAGCCACTGCATCGCGCGCCATCGGGTCACCTTCAACTTCCAGCCGGCGAGATCGCACAGCAATTCCGGCCGCCTCGCGCCTCCGTCGAGCCCATTGCCAGCCTCGACACGCACCTGGTGAGCAGCTTCGCCGTCCCCAGTTGCCTGTTGCCGCCCGATAAGCCCGTGGGCAAAACCCCCCTTTGCCCTACTCCGGCAGTCGCCATTGTTGTCGAAGCCAAGCGCTCAAGCCACCACAGCCTGCGCTAGCTGCACCAATATGCTTCCCGTAGAGCGTATGATCAATTTGAAGCATTGGATCGAACGAAATCATCGTGTATAGGAACTTTCCATTAGGGCCCAGCTCCGCCATTTTTGACCCCGAGTTCGTTTCCGCTCACCATTCGCCACCGCCCGGCTACCGTTCGACGCGGCGTGCTCTACTCGATCGAATGGAGCAAGTCCCGCACGAAACCATCCACCAGAACGCGCGCTAGGTCATCGCCAGTGAGCTCCGCCGTGTTCCCCGTCGCCGGCATGCTCCCGTGAGGCTGACCGGTGGGCCTCCCTGGTCAGGTTCACTGTTAGTGGCTAATCAACCACTGACAACTGGGCCCCACCTCGCTAAGTAATCCCTCTGGTTAAAATAACAGAGATAACTATTAATTCACTGACATGTGGGCCCTGCCCCATTAATTAATCCCTAGATAATTAAACAGTTAATTGCATGTGTCTATGACATCTAGGCCCCACCTGTCATATTCAATAATTAAAATAATTAGTTTAATATCAGTGTATGACATGTGGGACCCCACTGTTAATTATATTAAATAAACTGTTTTATTTAATGTGGGGCTGACCAGTGGGACCCTCTGGTCAGGTTTGACCAGTCAACTCCACTGTTGTGTATAATGTTTATTTATTTAATAAAAGAAATTCTAAAATGTTATAAAATGATTTAAATTTTGAAATTAATATCTTTTAAATCGTAACCCAGATTCAAAAACTTTATACATGAAAATTGATCAAAAAAATATAACGAATACAGATACGCTATCCGTATGTCTACCAAACCCCGTAACACAACGAACATCGAACATTCCCCCTCCGGACTGGCTGTTCGATGATTTGCCCGATACCGTACAACTATCCGGATGAATTTATTCTGAACACGAAAGTTGTTCAGAATGGATAACCTAAAACGGATACACATTTCACATGTTTGTCGGATGTCCACGACAGCTCCGGCATGGTACCTTCCCCATCCGGAACCCCTGTCCGATAATCACCCGGAGCTGGCAATTCATCCCCGGATGAATTCCCGCTCCGAGCAACGTGCATTGCATTGCGTTAGAACACCGTTAACATTTCATTTGTCATGTCATGCACCTGTTTGTATATGCTTTCTTTGTATTTACTGTTTCTTCCCCCCTTAATCTCCGGTAGACCCCGCTGCTGCCGTCGACTACACCGCTGCTGAGTACGACTACTTCGTCGACGACCCTACCCCTACCGTCGAGCTTCCAGGCAAGCAGAGCCATTCTCTTCCCCAGATATCGCCTACCTTTCCGTACTTTCTTGCACTAGGAATTGTTACTGCTGCTGCTACGTTACAATCCTATTCCATTGCATAGCCTGTTTTTGTCGCCCCTTGATGTACCTTCCTTTATCCCATGTTGCCTATTATATATATTATATTCAGCAGTGAGCCCTGCGCATTGTTAGCTAGGATTAGATAAAGGTTCGTGATCACTCAGGGGAGTGAACACGGATACAAATATTATAACTGCACAGGTACGATACAATGCAGACACCGCCTCAAACCCCTACCTCGGCTCTGCCGAGCCACCATCAAGTGTGAGCTACCGAGGAGTGATCCTTGTACTCCACTCGTTGCTGACTCTGTATAGCCGCTCTAGGTACATGAGCAACGGTTGTCCTTCAGGTAAGAAGTCGGGCGACCCAACGATGCCCGCGAGTGGTATTGCGACGGGACGACAGGGAGGGAACGAACAGTGTACCGGTGTGCTTGGCCCCTGATCGTTGGCCGCGAGAGTTACCAAACCACGGAAGTCGAGCTCCTCCAGGAGCACACGCGAGACAAGGTAAGGAGACGGTTCACCTTGTTGGTAACCGCAGTGACTTGGTGGGACGACAGGGCAGGCACCGATGTACTGGTGGTCCTGGCTGCTGTCGTTGTCCGCGGGTCAGTTAAGTCGAGGCAACGATAACGGTTGTCCCGCAAGTTAATAAAATGACTAACGGTTCGGCGGATGACTTGAGTAGCCTTTTGGCTTATACGCGCTGCCTACACGTGGGAATAACTAGTTATGGGCTCCTCTGCTTCGTAGTGTCGTCTGAGGACTCTTCAGGCGTCAGCAGTACAGCGGTCTGCGCCGGGAAGTGGTGTTGTCTTATTTTCTCGTGCGGTGGTGTCTTACTTGGATTTGCTTTAACTTCACCGGCCAGCCACGCACCGTGCAGGAGTACGTTCGGGTTGGGGTCCAAGGCTCGGCGTACTTAGGATTTAGACCGGCGGATGGCCTCTCTGTTTAGTTTGAAAGATGGGCTACGGAGTGTCGGATAGCCTCGGTGGAGCGTTCCTTGACAAGGTGCCCGCCACCCTGGAGATCCGTGCATGTAGTGTAACACAAGTGCACCCCTGCAGGGAAGATTAATCTATTCGAATAGCCGTGTCCACGGTAATAGGACGCTTTATGCTGAATCTGGATCTTACCACTACAAACTATTATTATTAAACTGTATGGTTCCAGGTTTTCTTCCTCGCTGGGATGTCGAGGAGGTGAACTCGGAGGCATTGCTAATTATTACAACTTATTATTATACAATGCTACAGCAACATCTGCTGCATTGTTACTTTATGCTTTATATAACTGCTGGCTATTCTCTCCTCATGTTGCAAGACTCGTCGGAAGATGCTAGTCTTCGATAGGCCTAGCTTCTTACCCTTATTCTGATTTCTATCTTGCAGTCCACTATATATAGCCTCCCCTTTCCATTTGATACAATGCATAATTTCTTAGTAGCGGACGTAAGACTCGTGCGTATGCTAGATACTCACCTTTGCTTTATTTCCCCCTTTTCTCTTTGCCTGATCGGCCGCTATAGCAGACGTTGGAGCCCAGGAGCAGGAGTACCCCGGAGGCGACTACTACGACGTCGAGTTCCCCGTTGATCAGGAGTAGTTCGGTGGATCCCAGGCAGGAGGCCTCGCCTTTTCGATCTGTATCTCTGATGTCATTTGTGCTAGCCTTCTTAAGGCAAAACTTGACTAACTATGTCTGTACTCAGATATTATGGCTTGTATGACTTATGTATTCGGATCCTTGTGATCCCTGGTATTGTAACATATTGGTTTATCCTTTTGTGTTTAGTGTTGTGATGTGATATTCTCACCGTGGCACCCTAATCTCAGCCGTGTACCCTGCGTGTATGATTACTGTACACGGATTGATTTTGGGGGCGTCACAAGTTGGTATCAGAGCCGACTGCCTGTAGGAAGCCACCCCACCACTACTTGGTCGAAGTTGAGTCTAGACTTTGAAAAACTATTTTGCTAACTTAATGTTTGGCTTACGGGCCCACACGATGTCACTACGTGTGATATCTATGGTATTAGGATCCTTTTCTCCTTACCTATGCTCTGGGACTCTGCTCTCTTATCCTTGCTGGTAAGTTTTACTAACTCTAACATTAGGACCACGTTCTCTTGATTCCACCCGGCGTTCTGGTGCTACCCCATTGATTGAGTCGTGTCGCAGGAGTTCTATCCCAGGTCCCGGACCGCGGATCCCATTCTCATTCTGGGCAGGCCGCGCGTTCTCTGGCATTAGCTCCTGTGGCCAACAGTTTTCTTGCGGCGTGATTGACATAGTAGAATCTATGTCGCGTCATGTAATCCTTACCGCGGTATGTGCGCCGCCTAGTGAGTCCTTTTTCCTTAATTTCTACAACGTTACACTGTCCGATTTTCGATTGACTCCGTGTGTGAATGTGTATGTCTTATATGACTACTCCTATATATCCGCGCCTCCTCTTCATTGTCGCTTTACTTCAGGCTTGATTCCGGTATCTCGTTTACTTTTCATCTCTGAAATACCCCTGTTAAATTCTAGCAGGATGGCTGGTCGTGGTGGTCGTGGTCGTGGTCGTGGTGACAACGACCCACCTCCGCCGCCGGATTACCTGGCCGTGATGATGCAACAGTTCGAGATGAACCGTCAGTTCATGAAGAATGTCATGGCTCAGTTCCCCCAACCGAATCAGAATGGGCACCACCATCAGCATGCCACCGTGACTCTGCACGACTTCACCCGCCTCAACCCCACTATGTTCCGCAACACTGTTCAGCCGTTGGATGCTGATGACTGGCTTCGCGACATCACTCACGAGCTGGAGTCTGCTAATGTCGATCCAGCCGACTATGTGAACTTTGCGTCTTATCACCTGAAAGGCGCCGCTTCTCAGTGGTGGAGCACCCACAAGCGTTCACTGCCAGTTGGAGAAGTCATCACCTGGGATGAATTTTAGTCTGCCTTTCGCGCCCACTACATTCCTCAGGAGATCATGGATCGCAAGCATGAAGAATTCGGCAACCTCACTCAGGGCAACATGACTGTTGAAGCCTATCAGCGCGAGTTCCTCAACCTCTCTCTCTATGCGGAACAAGAGATCGCCACTGATGCTCGCAGGAAGCAGAAGTTCCGTCGTGGCCTTAATCCAGACCTCAGACTCGCTCTTGCCGTTCATGATTTTGCCAACTTCGCCACCATGGTGAACAAGGCTATCACCTTCGAGACTGCCCAGATGGAGCACAAGAACTCACTGAAACGCTATCGTGACGTTGTCTCATCTTCGGGCGCAACACAGAAGCGTCGTATCTGGCTCCCTACCAGTGTGACCCATTCACCTGTCCCTGCTCCAAGGCCGTCTTATGCTGCACCCCGTCTGCCTCCGCCACCGCAGATGCCAAGAGCTTTGCCTCCACCACCCAATGCTACACCCCTTCGTCCTCAGGATGGATTATGCTTCACGTGCCGCCAACCTAGGAATTTTTCCAGGGAGTGCTCCCAGAAACAGAAGCAACTAGTAGTTCACCCCGCTGGACGCGGAAATGGTCGTGGCAAATACCAGACCCCCAACTATAATACTGGGTCTGCTGCTTATGCTCGTGGACATGCTAACAACATCAATGTTGAAGAAGCTCAGCAACAACCCGCTACCATGATGGGTACCCTTCTCATTAATTCCGTACCTGCTACTGTTTTATTTGATACAGGAGCATCACATTCATTCATGTCGGAAGAATTTGCATTGTCGCATAACTTCGCATTGGAAAAGATGAACCCCGATAGGCCAATGCCAAACCACCAAGGTAGTGCCCGAAACCATCGTTGAAATTGAAGGAATTGAATTCCTTGCTTCCCCCATCATCCTGACGTCTTCCACCATAGACCTCATTCTGGGAATGGATTGGTTGAAATTTCACGATGCCGCACTGTATTGTGGCACCAAGTCTGTCCAACTTTTTCACCCCTCCGGCGAGATTGTTAACCACACCACCTGAATTACCCATAATGCTGAAACACAGATCTTTATGATGAATGCTTTGAATATCTCACCTCTGGAAGGCATCAAGAACGTTCCAGTCGTTCGTAATTTCCCCGACGTCTTCCCCGAAGAACTGCCGGGAATACCCCCGATCAGAGAAGTTGAATTTGTCATCGACTTGAAGCCCGGCACCACCCCTATTGCTAAGCGTCCTTACAAGATTCCACTGGACGAGCTCCTTGAACTTAAGAAGGAGATCGACGAAGCACTTCGGAAGGGTTTCATTCGCCCAAGTTCCTCGGCTTGAGGAGCACCTTCGCTCTTTGTCAAGAAGAGCGATGGGACAAATCGATTGGTCCAAGATTATCGGCCCATTAACCAAGAAACCATCCAGAACAAATACCCACTTCCCCGGATCAACGATCTGTATGATCAACTTGCCGGATCCAAGGTTTTTTCTAACCTCGACTTGAGGTTGGGTTATCACCAAATCTTAGTCCGTGATGAGTACATTCCGAAGAGTACCTTCATTACTCGCTATGGTTCATACGAGTACACTATCATGTCCTTTGGATTAACCAATGCTCCAGCCACCTTCTCCAGATTGATGAATTATGTTTTCATGGAGTACCTCGACAAGTTTGTCGTGGTTTATCTGGATGATATATTGATATATTCCAAGAATGAAGAAGAAAATGCTGAACATCTTCGTTTTATACTGGAGAAGCTTCGAGAACACAAACTCTATGCTAAGTATTCTAAGTGTGAGTTCTGGCTTCCCGAAGTAACATACCTTGGACATGTGATTTCCAAGGATGGCATTTCCGTCACCCCAGAACGTATCCAGGCTATTCTTGACTGGACTCCTCCCAAGACCGTCAAGAGAGTCCGCAGTTTCCTCGGGCTCGCTAGCTATTGCCGCCGTTTCATCGAGAATTTTTCCAAGATTGCCAGGCCTCTGACTAATCTGCTTCACAAAGGCGTCAAGTTTGAGTGGACAGATAAATGTCAAGAAAGTTTCCAAGTGCTCAAGGACAAGCTAACTTCTCCGCCGGTGCTCGCTCCCCCTGATACTCAGAAGGACTTCGTGATATATTGCGACACGTCTCGTCAAGGATTAGGCTGTGTCCTAATGCAAGAGCGCAAAGTGATTGCTTATGGCTCTCGTCAGTTGCGTTCTCACGAAGACAAGTATCCAACACATGATCTCGAATTGGCGGAAGTAATTTATGCATGTAAGTTGTGGCGACATTACCTCGTCGGTAATCGTTGCGAGGTCTACACCGACCACCAAAGTCTGAACTACCTGTTTACTCAGCCAGACCTGAATCTTCGTCAACAACGATGTCTCGAGACAATAGCCGACTTCAATATGGATATTTCGTATACCCCTGGCAAGGCTAATGTGATTGCCGATGCCTTGAGCCGCAAAGCTTACTGTTCTGAACTTGAAGTTCAGGTATAGCAACCACATTTGTATGAAGAGCTTCGCAAGCTGAACCTCGAGATTGTTCCTCAAGGTTACGTTAACAACCTGGTTCTCGAGTCAAGCCTCGACACCCTCATCAAGAGTAGACAGCCTCTTGAAAGCCCTCCTCTTTTACCATTGATACCAATGATGGTGATACTATGTATTTCAAGGGCCGCTTAGTAGTTCCTGTGAGCCCGTCCATCATTAACTGTGGTCCGGATATCATGGAAGAAGCCCATAATTCTCCCTTGTCAATCCACCCTGGCAGTACCAAGATGTATAAAGACCTTCGTCAATGGTACTGGTGGCCTTACATGAAGCAAGACATCGCCCGCTATGTTTCTCAATGTGACGTTTCCAGTCGCGTCAAGGCCGGACATCAGAAACCTACTGGCTGGTTGCAACCACTCCCTCCTCCTGATTGGAAGTGGGACAAAGTCGAAATGGACTTCATCACCGGTTTTCCAAAGTCACAGAAAGGTAACGATGCCATCTTTGTCGTCATCGAACGATTCTCCAAGATTGCTCACTTCCTGCCAGTCAAGGAGACGATCACTGCTGGTCAGTTAGCAAACTTGTATATCTCCCGGATTGTGTCACTCCACGGTATTCCGCTGGAGATCAGTTCAGACCGTGGAAGCCTTTTCACCTCATGATACTGGAAGAGTTTCATGGAATCCTTCGGGACTCGTCTGTCTCTCAGCACCGCTTATCACCCCCAGTCGCAAGGCCAAGTTGAATGAGTCAATCAAGTGCTGGAAGACATGCTTCACGCTTGTGTCCTTTCATTCGGCATGAAATGGGAGGAATCTCTCCCGTACGAGGAATTCTCGTATAACAATAGCTATGAGGCTAGCTTGAAGATGGCCCCTTTCGAAGTTCTATACAGACGTAAATGTCGAACCCCCCTGAATTGGTCAGGAACTGGGGAACGACCCTACTTCGGACCGGATCTTGTCCAACAAGCTGAAGATCAGGTTCGCGTTGTCCAAGAAAACCTCAAGGGTGCCCAGTCTCGTCAGAAGAGCAACTATGACCGCAAACACCGGGAAATGGAGTATCAACCTGGTGAATACGCCTACCTCCGTGTCACTCCCATGAGGGGCACTCATCGTTTCGGTATCAAGGGCAAGTTGGCTCCTCACTACATTGGCCCATTCCGTATCCTTTCCAAGAGTGGACCCGTGGCATACCGGTTGGAATTGCCGCCGAACCTCTCCCAAGTCCACGATGTCTTCCACGTGTCGCAACTTCGTTGCTGCTTCAAGGACCCCATCCGCGAAGTGGAGCATGATATGATCGAGCTGCAACAAGACTTGACTTATCAAGAGCATCCGGGCCGAATTCTCGACCAGTCTGAACGTCAAACCCGCAACAAGACTGTCAAGTTCCTCAAAGTCCAATGGTCGAATCATTCTGAAGATGAAGCCACATGGGAACGCGAAGATCGCCTTCGCGAGGAGTACCCCGATCTCTTCCTCGCTACCACTTAAATTCTCGGGACGAGAACTCTTGTAGTGGGGGAGATTTGTAACATCCTCTGTTGCTTGTAACAGTAATCATCATCACTGTTGACTATCACTGTTGATTAATCACTGTTGCTCCCCTTGACCTTGTTCAAACTTTGAAGTGATCTTATTCAAACCATGATGTGAGGTGATCTAATCCAAGTCCCCATGCACCTTGCACCTTGGAACCAAACCCAAACCCCGTAAACCCCTTTGGTGGCTAATAAAAACAAAGTGCATAATAAATCCTTGTCCAAATATTTTGGAACCACTTTTGTTAAATCACTAAAAATCAGTGGACCATGCCCATGTGGTTATGGTATTTTATTAAGCCACTGAAAAATACAAACAAATCAAACTGTAGCAAAAACAGTGGCATTTGATACCTTTTAAATAAAACAAAAATACTAGAGAATTTATATATGCCCCAAACTTTTTTTAGCACTTATGTGATGTGGGGTATAACAATAATTATGGAGCCTAGTAAATATTTTACAAAAATGCTAAAGTGTATAAAAAAATACAAATGGAAAAGACAGAAAAAAGCAAAATAAAATGAAAAGAAACTAAAACCTTCCCTAGGGCGCCAGCCCACCTTGGCCCAAGCCCACTTCCCCGCTTGTCTTCTTCCTCCCACCTGCCCTCACTTGCCCCGTACGGCGGCAGAGCGCGGGCACGCCGCTGCCAGCCCGGACCCGCCTCCCCTCTCCCTCCCATCGGCGCTGGAGGATAAGACCGCCCCTAGTGCACCCCCTGGACACGCCCGCCACCACTCCCCCTCCTTCCCCACCTCGCACGCGCCGGGGGAAAATCCTCCCGAGCCCGCCGTCGCCGTCATCGCACGCAGCCGCGTCCAACCACCACGGCAGGCCACACCACCGTGTCAAGCATGCGCGCCATCAACGTCTCCACCACTCTACAGAAGGATCTGTGCCCGAAGTCACTGCATCGCGCGCCATCGAGTCACCTTCAACCTCCAGCCGGCGAGATCGCACAGCAATTCCGGCCGCCTCGCGCCTCTGTCGAGCCCATTGCCAACCTCGACACGCTCCTGGTGAGCAGCTTCGCCGTCCCCAGTTGCCTGTTGCCGCCCGATAAGCCCGTGGGCAAAACCCCGGTTTGCCCTACTTCGGCAGTCGCCATTGTTGTCGAAGCCGAGCGCTCAAGACACCACAGCCTATGCTAGATGCACCAATATGCTTTCCGTAGAGCGTATGATCAATTTGACGCATTGGATCGAATGAAATCATCGCGTATAGGAACTTGCCATTAGGGCCCGACGCGCAGCTCCGCCATTTTTTACCCCAAGTTCGTTTCCGCTCACCATTCACCACCGCTCGGCTACCATTCGACGCGGCGTGCTCTACTCGATCGAATGGAGAAAGTCCCGCATGAAACCATCCACCAGATCGTGCGTTAGGTCGTCGCCAGTGAGCTCCGCCGTGTTCCTCGTCGCCGGCGTGCTCCCGTGAGGCTGACCGGTGGGCCTCCCCGGTCAGGTTCACTGTTAGTGGCTAATCAGCCACTGACGAATGGGCCCCACCTCGCTAAGTAATCCCTGTGGTTAAAATAACAAAGATAACTATTAATTCACTGACATGTGGGCAATTCCCCTTTAATTAATCCCTAGAGAATTAAACAGTTAATTGCATGTGTGTCTATGACATCTAGACCCCACCTGTCAGATTCAATAATTAAAATAATTAGTTTAATATCAGTGTATGACATGTAGGACCCCACTGTAAATTATATTAAATAAACTGTTTTATTTAATGTGGGGCTCACCAGTGGGACCCTCTGGTCAAGTTTGACCAGTCAACTCCACTGTTGTGGATAGTGTTTATTTATTTAATAAAAGAAATTCTAAAATGTTATAAAATGATTTAAATTTGGAAATTCAATATCTTTTAAACCGTAACTCAGATTCAAAAACTTTATACATGAAAATTGATCAGAAAAATTTAACGAATACAGATACGCTATCTGTATGTCTACCACACCCCCATAACACAACGAACATCGAACATTCCCCCTCCGGACTGGTTGTCCGATGATTTGCCCGATACCGTAAAACTATCCGGATGAATTTATTCTGAACACGAAAGTTGTTCAGAATGGATCAACTAACACGGATACACATTTCACATGTTTGTCGGATGTCCACGACACCTCCGGCATGGTACCTTCCCCATCCGGAACCCCTGTCCGATAATCACCCGGAGCTGGCAGTTCATCCCCGGATGAATTCCCGCTCCGAGCAACGTGCATTGCACTGTGTTAGAACACTGTTAACATTTCACCTGTCATATCATGCACCTATTTGTATATGCTTGCTTTGTATTTACTGTTTCTTCCCCCCCCCTTAATCTCCGGTAGACCCCACTGCTGCCGTCGACTACACCGCTGCTGACTCTGTTACTGTTGCTGCTACGTTACAATCCTATTCAATTGCATAGCATGTTTTTGTCGCCCCTCTATGTACCTTCCTTTATCCTATGCTGCCTATTATTCATATTATATTCAGCAGTGAGCCCTGCTCATTGTTAGCTAGGATTAGATAAAGGGTCGTGATCACTCAGGGGAGTGAACGCGGATACCAATATTATAACTGCATAGGTACGGTACAATGCAGACACCGCCTCAGACCCCTACCTCGGCTCTCCCGAGCCACCATCAAGTTTGAGCTACCGAGGAGTGATCCTTGTACTCCACTCGTTGCTGACTCTGTATAGCCGCTCTAGGTACCCGAGTAACGGTTGTCCTTCAGGTAAGAAGTCGGGCGACCCAACGGTGCCCGCGAGTGGTATTGCGACGGGACGACAGGGAGGGTACGACCAGTGTACAGGTGTGCTTGGCCCCTTATCGTTGGCCGCGAGAGTTACCAAACCACGAAAGTCGAGCTCCTCTAGGAGCACACGCGAGACAAGGTAAGGAGACGATTCACCTTGTTGGTAACCGCAGTGACTTGGTGGGACGACAGGGCAGGCACCAATGTACTGGTGGTCCTGGGTGTTGTCGTTGTCCGCGGGTTAGTTAAGTCGAGGCAACGATAACGGTTGTCCCGCAAGTTAATAAAATGACTAACGGTTCGGCGAATGACTTGAGTAGCCTTTTGTCTTATACGCGCTGCCTACACTTGGGAATTATGAGTTATGGGATCCTCTTCTTCGTAGTGTCGTCTAAGGACTCTTCAGACGTCAGCAGTACCGCGGCTTGCGCCGGGAAGTGGTGTTGTCTTATTTTCTCGTGCGGTGGTGTCTTACTTGGATTTGCTTTAACTTCACAGGCCAGCCACGCACCGTGCAGGAGTACGTTCGGGTTGGGGTCCAAGGATCGGCGTACTTAGGATTTAGACCGGCGGATGGCCTCTCTGTTGAGTTTGAAAGATGGGCTACGGAGTGTCGGATAGCCTCGGTGGAGCGTTCCCTGACAAGGTGCCCGCCACCCTGGAGATCCGTGCTTGTAGTGTAACACAAGTGCACCCCTGCGGGGAAGATTAATCTATTCGAATAGCCGTGTCCACGGTAACAGGACAATTTATGCTCAAGCTGGATCTTACCACTACAAACTATTATTATTAAACTGTATGGTTCCGGGTTTTCTTCCTCGCTGGGATGTCGAGGAGGTGAACTCGGAGGCATTGCTAATTATTACAACTTATTATTATACAATGCTGCAGCAACTTCTGCCACATTGTTACTTTATGCTTTATATAACTGTTGGCTATTCTCTCCTCATGCTGCAAGACTCGTCGAAAGATGCTAGTCTACGATAGGCCTAGCTTCTTACCCTTATTCTGATTTCTATCTTGCATTCCACTATATATAGCCTCCCTTTCCATTTGATACAATGCATAATTGCTTAGTAGCGGACGTAAGACTCGCGGGTACGCTAGATACTCACCTTTTCTTTATTTCCCCCTTTTCGCTTTGCCTGATCGGCCGCTGCAGCCGACGTTGGAGCCCGGGAGCAGGAGTACCCCGGAGGCGACTACTACGACGTTGAGTTCCCCGTTGACCAGGAGTAGTTCGGTGGATCCCAGGCAGGAGGCCTCGCCTTTTCGATTTGTATCTCTGATGTCATTTGTGCTAGCCTTCTTAAGACAAAACTTGACTAACTATGTATGTACTCAGATATTATGGCTTGTATGACTTATGTATTCGGATCCTCATGATCCCTGGTATTGTAACATATTGGTTTATCCTTTTGTGTTTAGTGTTGTGCTATGATATTCTCACCGTGACACCCTAATCTCAGCCGTGTACCCTGCGTGTATGATTACTGTACACGGATTGATTTTGGGGCCATCACAGAATGCTTACGGTGGGTTGCCGGAGTGACAGAAACCTGAACCCCAGTTTGCACACTTTTGCACAAGGGAGTAATGGATCCTTGATCTTATTGTTGTGGTTAGGCTTTGCCTTAATTTCTATCTTGTATTTGCGGATGCTTGCAAGATGTTTAATCATAAGAGTGCACTTATCTTAGTCTAGAAGGTGTGCTAGCATAGATCCACCCACTCAACACTTATCATCACAACACTTGTTATCGAAACAGAGTATGGCGAAAGCACGTGACTACCTCTCCATGTGTCCTCAAGAACGCTTTAGTCTTTATAAGTTCAGTTGTCAGGCTTATCCTTTGCACAAAAGGATTGGGCTACTTGCTGCTCGTCAGTGATATTTACTTTGCTTGCTTTTATCTTATCGTTACTTATATCGAAAACCCCTAAAAAGTTATCTTTCAGTGCTTGCAGTTATTCTTTGTCCAAAATCACCTATCAATACATTTCATTCCTCGTTGGGTTCGACACTCTTACTTATCGAAAACGCTACAATAGATCCCTTTATGTTGAGGGTCATCAAGGTACGTTTTCTGGCGCCGTTGCCGGGGAGCATAGCGCTATTGGTAAGTGAATCTGGTAAGGAATTTTTATATCGTTGCTTTTATTTTGCTGTTGTTGTTCTTTGTCCGTATGGACAACCTAGCTATTGGATCGTTGCTTATGGGGAAACGCCTGAAACGTCCCAAACGTATCTATAATTTCTGCTTGCTCCATGCATGTTTTGTGTGATATTGCTATGTTTTTTATACACTTTCATATCTTTTGATAACATATTTTGGAACTAACCTATTAATGGTTGAAAGAGTGCACAAGTTCTTGTTTTTGTACTTTATGTGTAGGAATTACTAGGATAAAGGAAAAATCACAAAAAGGAGCCTTGTAGGAATTGGACTCTAACTCTCCCGAAATCTGTCCCCACCAGACATGTTTTAAAGATCGCCTCGAAAACGCTAGAAGACGGCCTCAAACGGAAAAACTTAAAACGACAAAGTTGTAGGGAATTGTTTTCCGGTGGATTTAGACATAAAATACGGCCCAATCGGAGTTCGGGTGCTTCTAGAAACCCCGAAATACAGAAGACATAATCTGCATGACGGGAATCTGAGAGTCTATATAAAGAGAGGAAACCTAGGTCAAAGGGCACCACGAAATTTCCTTCCCCTTGGCAGCCGTCATGAGGGGGAGATCAATCTCCACAGAAGCACCATCTCCAAGGAAAAAGAAGGGGCCAAGGGCCACTGCCCCCAAGGGTCGTGGCCGTGGGCGCCGCCGACGCCGTCTCCTTCATCTCCTCCGGGCTGCACCTCTCCATCAACAACTCTCTCTCACTCTTTTTAGTTTTCATGTTTATCTTGTTAAAGAGAGTTGGTTTTTGCACTGAGTTGTGTCTTGTCTTGAAAGTAGATAATTGAGGTTGCTATTTAATTTTAGTAGTAACTTGCAATGGTTTTGAGGTATTGATGTGAGTAATGTTTGAACTTTTGGTGTCAATAGCTCTAGCCTATTAGTGATAGGTGTCGTATTTTGGGCAATCCGTGTCTATTTTCAAAACCCTACAAAACTAGTTGAGAACTCTAGCTACCAGATGGATCACTAATCTTTGGAGGGATCGGATATTAGAGTACACTCACGTACCATGAGTCGAGGATACGCAAGGATAACCAAACCCCCATACACTCCTCCTTGGGGTACTTGTCTCTTTGTTAACCTCCTTATTAGATTGAGAGCTACCGATAATAAGTGCATGAGTTCTTCGGACTAATGTGAGTATTCGAAAGTTGACACTTCCACCTTCCCATATTTTTCTAGCCTCTTCTGTGCCGTCCATTGCTTTCTTCTCACTCCGAGAGTTGGCGTCCACCTTCGCCGGTACATCCAAACCCTTGGCATGATACGGTCTGTCATCATAAACCTCGTTATATCTTTCCTTAAAACAGCCACCATACCTACCTATCAAGGCATTTCCATAGCCTTTCCGAGATATATTGCACTGCAACATCCACCTCTTCATGACTTGATCTTCATGTCATACATGTTCCTGCTACACTGGCAGAGGCATACATTTGCATACTTCATGATAGTTACATTTTCTTTATGATTTGAGTACTTTGTAAAGTGTGAAAGATCTTCTATACTTTTTGTAATATATAGAGTGTTGCCCTTAAAGTGAGGAAAAGATCCCAAAGAGGACAAAATCAAAAGATCCCAAAGAGGACAAATGAGAGAAATAGAAAGAGCCATTGAGGCCACCAAAAATATACAAAAAATAGAAAAAAGAGAAAAATAAATAAAAAGAGGGAAAGGGGCAACACTACTATCCTTTTGAGAGATCCACACTCGTACTCCCTCTTATATCTTGTACTCCATAGAGATCATCATCATGCATATAGCTATGTGGGGACCTTCACACTTTAGAACTTGGCTTGTATATTCCAATGATGAGCCTCCTCAAACGAGCTCTAGGTCTTCTTGAGCAAGCAAGTTGGATGCACCCCCACTAGTTCCATTGGAGAGCTTACCTTAGCTCATATGTGCATCCGTTGCATGGCAATCCCTACTCCTCACATCGTATCTATCATTTGGCTTTCTCTCGCCTATGATTGTCCGCATTGATGTGAGCCTTTCACACCCTTTTTGTCTTCCTCTTCCACCATATTCTCTCTTTTCCATCCTAAGTGTCAACTCTCGTGCTTACGCTCATCCATTGCATGAGTGCTCAAAACATCGAAAAGGAGTGGATCAAATTGACTTGTACCTGGCTAGTGGTCTGGGGACGAGTCAAGATAAGATTCCAAAGAAGACCAAGTGTGAAACTTTAGTAGATTGAGTTCTCAACAAAAATATTTTTTCTCGTATATCCCTATCCCCTTTCTTGCACGCAAACACCATTTGGAGACATTCGAGTCATGGACAGCGAGAGCTCTTGCACCTTTATGTTCTTATGTTGCTTGTTTCAATGCTAATATAGACTCTTGCATGTTATGACTTGAATTGAATTACATGCCTTGATTGCTTGAGTTAAGAGTTCTTATATGGTTGGTAGCATGTCACCACAGAAATTATGCTTGTTATCATTTACCTACTCGAGGACGAGCAGGAATTAAGCTTGGGGATGTTGATACGTCCCAAACGTATCTATAATTTCTGCTTGCTCCATGCATGTTTTGTGTGATATTGCTATGTTTTTGATACACTTTCATATCTTTTGATAACATATTTTGGAACTAACCTATTAATGCTTGAAAGAGTGCACAATTTCTTGTTTTTGTACTTTATGTGTAGGAATTACTTGGATAAAGGAAAAATCACAAAAAGGAGCCTTGTAGGAGTTGGACTCTAACTCTCCCGAAATCTGTCCCCACCAGACAGTTTTTAAAGATCGCCTCGGAAATGCTAGAAGACGGCCTCAAATGGAAAAACTTAAAACTACAAAGTTGTAGGGAATGTTTTTCCGGTGAATTTAGACATAAAATTCAGCCCAATCAGAGTTCGGATGCTTCAATAAACCCCGAAATACAGAAGACGTAATCTGGATGACGGGATCCGAGAGTCTATATAAAGAGAGGAAACCTAGGTCAATGGGCACCACAAAATTTCCTCCCCCTTGGCAGCCTTCTTGAGGTGGAGATCAATCTCCACAGCAGCACCATCTCCAAGGAAGAAGAAGGGGCCAAGGGCCGCTGCCCCCAAGGGTCGTGGCCGTGGCTGTGGGCGCCGCCGTCGCCGTCTCCTTCATCTCCTCCGGGCTGCACCTCTCCATCAACAACTCTCTCTCACTCACCATGTCCATGTGTGAGTAGTTCCCCCTCGGGGCTAAGGCTTGTATCTTGATCTATGTGGTTTCTCTCTCTCCCATGATGTGATCTTTGTTGTGATCATTGGCTATGTTAATCTAGGGTGATCCCATGATATTTCCCCTTCCTCTATGTATTGGATTGATGTACTCAATTGATCTTATCTAGTATAATCTCCGAGACCAAGGTGACAGCAGTCTATTGGACATGGGTTAGAAGAATATTATCATGAGTGCTTTCCTCTTTTGTGTGTGGATTGAAGATTGAGAGTCTCTTGGTGTTTGTCTTTGACTATCCTTTAGATATGTTGTGGTGATTGTGGTACTCTCTTTGGATGGCCGCGGTGACATTGGGAAATCCATAGATGAGAACTACGAACTCTGAGGTGTGCTTTTGTAGCCCTACACAATTCTCTTCCTCTCTTGACCACAAAGGAATGACCTCCGAGTACGTCTCCATTGCATGTTTTATGGGAAATATCATGTGATTAGACTATGTTAATGTTGTTGGGAGTTGCCACTAGTGAAAGTATGAAGCCTAGGCCTTGTTTCCATCATTGTTACACCGTTTTCACTCACTTTTGTTACTTGTTTCTTTGCTGCACTTTTTATTACAGATTTATATTACTTCGTTTTATCACACCTATCACCCATATTTTACCATCTCTTTGCCGAACTAGTGCACCTATACAACTCCTAGTTGTATTAGGTGTGTTGGGGACACAAGAGACTTCTTGTATCTTAATTGCAAGGTTGCTTGAGAGAGACCATATTCAACCTCTACTTCCCTGAGTTCGATAAACCTTAGGTCATCCACTTGAGGGAAATTGTTGTTGTCCTACAAACCTCTGCGCTTGGAGGCCCAACATAGTCTACAAGAATAGAAGCGTGCGTAGACATCAACGCCCCACATATGTGGTGGTTGTACCTCCCCCTACTGAAATTGTGCCTTATAAAATACCAACTGGTATTATCGATTGTGTTTTGGCTAATCGTTATGCAGGAGATAGACACCCCAGTGAACACTTGCTATATTTATCACAACTATGTTCACTATTTAAGCTTGCAGGTGTATCAAAGGAGTTTGTCATGAAGAAATTGTTCTCCATATCGCTTATAGATAAAGCTTCAGATTGGTATAAGCTTCTCGATACCTCTCATTTGCAAGATTGGCATGAGATTATGTCTCTCTTTTATACCAAGTTTTATCCTCTTCATGAAATTCATCGAGACAGGAATTATATCTATAACTTTAGGTCTCGTGACGGAGAAAGCATCGCTCAAGCTTCGGGGAGATTGAAATCTGTGATGTTCAAATATCCTATTCATGAGCTCCCCAAGGAAACTATACTTACAAATTAATATGCTAGACTTTCTCGTCAAGATAAGGAGATGTTGGATGCCTCCTCTAGTGGGGTATTTCAGACAAAAAGCATTGAAGAAAGATGGGATCTCCTTGAAAGGATCCAGAAGAATACCGAAGATTGGGAAATAGATAAAGGTATTGAACCCACTATAAATTATGAGCATGATTATATAGAGAGTTATGTGAAAACTGATTCCTTTAATGCTTTTGCGGTAATATTGGTGTTGATTCCCATCTAATGATTGATTTTTGTAAGGACTTTGCCTCTCATATTGACTCTTCTAAGAAGAAGAAGAGTCAGCATCATAAACCTTTCAAAGAATCATCTATTGATGTTCATGTTGCTGACCCTATTGTGCCTGCGGTTATATATGAAAAGCCCCCTTTTCCAGTAAGAATAAGGGAGCACTCTTTTGTTACAGGCATAATGAATAAGAGTGAAAGAAGAATCGATGAGCCCGAGGACCAGATCAAGGTCGATCCTTGATGGCTTCTCGCCCCTCGTTGGTTACCCCAAGTGGAAGGTTTGATGTAGCACAACGGCAAGTTTCCCTTAGCGAAGATGCTAATGTTTAAGATTGTCTCCAGTAGGACTCAAGAGATACAAGTAGGTGGTAAAGTGAACAATGGCGCCGTTCACAACCTAGGTTGCTAACTTCACCTGGACCTGCACACAGATACAAATAACTTTGCTCCCAACGAGTTCAAAGGAGTTGTCAATTCCTCCGGCCTTGTTGTTTACAAAGGATAAAACACATGGGATAATAATGATAGTGAGTCGTCCTACGCATCCAAAGCATGGCCTGCAAATCTGGCATAACACGCCAGGTCAGTACATCGAATGTACTTGCAAGCTCACAACAACCATGCAACAAGGAAAACCAATAACATGGCAACAGGTTAGAGTATATTAGTGAATTAAACAGGTGAGCAACAATATCATGAAAACATATATCATCAAGCATATTAAAAGCATTAAGACTAATGCACACATAATGGACCCCACATGATCGTCGCACGATCACGTGGCTTACCTCGGAGCCCTTACAGGCTCAAGCACCGGGTCACCTCGTGACCAATCACTTCCACGGGTCGTCGCATGACCGAACGAGTCATCGCACGACCATGCAAAGGGTTAGGTGTCCTTTGTTACCACCAAACCAATCCACTCATTGCATGACCATCCACTTGCCACAAACTTGCCACCGTACTCAAGTTGATCATATGGTGTGACCTAGTACGAACTGTGTCCCATGACCGAGGACGCGGCTATTGGAATAGATTTTGACTCTGCAGAGTTTGTGCACTTTACCCACATTATGGAGTTCCTCCTCCATGCAGCACCCCGGTACTTGTCCCACAGGATCCTTGGAACTCGCACCGCAGGAGTGGACTAGGACATCTCCAACGAGACCGATACTACCGTGTGACCCTCTTACCGTATCACCGACATCCCGTCTTGGGTAGCCCCCATGGTTAGGTGTCCTATGCTACCACCTGAACCACCTGTGGTTAGGTGTCCACGTTACCACCAGAACCACTCTTAAACTTTGTCCCCCGTCGGGGACCGCGTGCAAAACATACTTGGGCTGTCAAGACTATCGCCGTTTACCCGGACAAAGGCAACTGCCGCGCATAGCCTCCCCTCTTGGGCGATACAAATAAGAGACCCACCGGCAGACCGAATCAATGCCCGCCCATACAAGCAAATGTGGCTCCACGGATAAGTCCGGTTCGGTGGCACCTGATCAACTTGTCACGAAGCATATCTCCAACAGCGAACACAAGCGTCAGGTGCAACATGAGTATACAATGCATAGAATATTAACATGACAGTTTCAGATATTATCAAACACATTTTTAGTTGGTGAACTTATCCGTGTTAAAAAGATTCAGTTATTAACATGGCAACATTATGAATGCAGCTAAGAATAACTTAGGCATAGCATGAACTAGCCTAGAGATAACATGATCAACTTAGCATGGTGTTGGTATGTGGTGGTTACGATGATTCAAGATATAACATGGCAATGATATGATCAAAGCATAGCATGAATGCAACATGGCAACACATAGCATAGCAATAGCATATTCAATGTTAGCATGGCAACGATATCATCAATCATAGAATGGCGACATGATCATGATCACAGGTATAAGCATATCATTGTAAAGAAGTTTTAGAAGCACGTCAAATCTTTGCAAAGGTGCAAAGGGTATTGTGGCTTGCCTTTCACCAGAGGAGTGTGAAATACTCCCGGATCTTTGACACAAGCAAAACCCTACAAAACAATTTATAAAAAGCAACGAGCAAAAGGTCAAACGCCATCTTTTGTTTGACCAGCACATAACAACATAAAAACATGGGAAAAAACTTATGCCAAACTGAATAGGAGCTCGATACGAAACCAACGCAAAAAGAATCACCTCGATTGGAGTTACGGTTGCGGAGATACGAGCGTTCGTTCGTTAGACGGAAAATCTTCCTAACTGATGAACACTCACAGTTCAGGGTTTTCGGGAATACGTTTTCAAACAGAGAAAACGCACTTTGGCATGCAGAGGAGGAGAATACGCTTTCGATAAGGGGAAAGCGTACTACGGGCAAAAAAGGGGGAAATACATCTTCTTCAAATGAAAACGTACTTATGGGAAAAGATGTCTCCACTGGAAGGAATCGGGCCCGCCCGTTAGCTGGACCGAGCCGCTTACAGGCCAGCCCCACCTGTCGGGTCTCGCTGCCTCTCTCCTCCACGGTTCTCTCGTCGGCGAAGCAGAGAAGGGGTCTGGGCGTGGCCTTCAGGCGCTCGCCACCGGTGGCTGGGCCGGCTGGCTGGCCCGCCAGGCGTGGCGCGCCGGGCCGCTGCGGATGGAGTCTGTGGGGTCCCGCGGGATGGTTGGCCACGCCGTTTCCCCTAGGCCGTGGCCGCGGCTGATGGCTTCTCGCCCTTCGTTGGTTACCCCAAGTGGAAGGTTTTAGATGTAGTGCAGCAACAGTTTTCCCTCGGTGAAGATACCAAGGTTTGTCTCCAGTAGGACTCCAGAGATGATAAGTAGGTGTCAGCGGCGCAACTGACGCGGACCTGCACACAGACACAGATAACTTTGTTCCCAACGAAGTTCAGAGAGGTTGTCAATCTCTCCAGTCTTGTTGTTCACAAAGGATAAAACGCAAGGGATAATGATAGCAAGTAAAAGCAGTAAAGTAAATATAGCGTGGAAACAGTGATAAGGATATGGACCGGGATACGTGAAGTTCACTAGTGATGTCTCTCTCCCAAAAGACGATAAAACTTCTATGCGAGGTAAACAAATTACAGAAGGGCAATTGACAGGATTATGAACGCACCGCGATGCTAACTATGCTACAAAAGAAAGGAAGAGGCTCAAAAGCACGGGCAGTACGCCAAAATAAGTAGACCGAAATCCATCTGCATCTACTACTAATCATCCACCTTGAGATATCTATCCAGAACATCTCGCTGGTATTAAGTTGCGAGCCCCACCCAAAGTGTAAACCCAAAGCAACAGACAACTCCACTAAAAAGAACTATGTGTAAAGTAAACAATCCTTGTAACCGAGGTTACAAGCACCGTTGTTTTCCCCTTGTGGCAACAGCACATCCCCTAGACTCATGTTTTTGTCACTCAAGCTGTCATCGGGGGGCATGAACCCACAATCTAGCACAACGTTCCCTCTTGGAGTCACTACCTACTACTTGGCCAAAGCAATAAACAACAACGGAGAACATGCAAGAATTACTTAGGAACGAAAATATAAGAGATAAAAACCAAACATATTACTCTATCACAATCTGAACATAATCTCATAATCCATCAGATCCCTCCAAACTCAGCATAGCAACAGCAGAAATGTTACAAAGGTTCCTCGATCATGTAGGGCAGCTCACGAGGTCTAAACAATGAAGATAAAAGAGGGGAGGAGAACATCACATAGCTACTGATCACGGACCCATGGTCCAAGGAAAACTACTCACAAGACATCCGGGGAGCATCCATGGTGGAGAGGAGACTCCCGGAGGTCAATCCTCCCTCCGGCAGGGTGCCGGGAAGAGGTCTTCTGGTGCTCCCGATCTCGGAAGCGCGGCGGCGGCGGAACAGAGGCGAGTTCGCGGAATAGGGTTCTTCCTCTGGAGATTTCCTGTGACGGAGAATAAATAGGCGAAGGGGGGCAGCCAGATGTGGACCAGGGGCCCCAGGCGCCCCCCTGGCGCGGCCAGGGGTGGGGCCGCGCCGGATGGCCGCCTGGGCCCCCCTGGCTCCCCTCTGTCCCCTCCCGGTCTCTTCTCGAAGCTTCCTGTACGCTGATTTTTCCTATAATTTTCCCGGAATATTTCTGGCACTTTTTATATGGGGGAAAACTGAAATAGAAAAACAACAGAAAACAGGAACTGGCACTGGGGTGCACTGAGTTAATAGGTTAGTCCAAATATGATCAAAAGTGTATGAAAGTGTATCTAGATCATAGCAATATCACACAAAACATGCATGGAGCAACCAGAAATTATAGATACGTTTTGGACGTATCAACATCCCAAGCTTAATTCCTGCTCGTCCTCGAGTAGGTAAATGATAAGAAGCATAATTTCTGTGGTGACATGCCACACAACCATTAAATAACTTTGAAAAGTAAAGCAATCAAGGTTAGAGATTCAATTCAAGTCATTACATGCAAGAGTCTATATTAGCATTGAAACAAGTAACAAAAGAACAATAGGTGCAAGAGCTCTCGCTGTCCGTGACTCGAATGTCTCCAAATGGTGTTTGCGTGCAAGAAAGGGGGATAGGGAATATGAGAAAAAAGTATTTTTGTGTTGAGAACTCAATCTACTAAAGTTTCACACTTGGTCTTCTTTGGAATCTTATCTTGACTCGTCCCCAGACCACTAGCCAGGTACAAGTCAATTTGATCCACTCCTTTTCGATATTTTGAGCACTAATGCAATGGATGAGCGTAAGCACGAGAGTTGACACTTTGGATGGCAGAGAGATAAATATGGTGGAGGAGGAAGACAAAAAGGATGAGAAAGGCTCACATCAATGAGGACAATCATAGGCAAGAGATGCCAAATGATAGATATGATGTGAGGAGTAGGGATTTCCATGCAATGGATGCACATACGAGCTAGGAAGCTCTCCAATGGAACTAGTGGGGGTGCATCTAACTTTCTCGCTCATGAAGACCTAGAGCTCTTTTGAGGAGGCTCATCCTTGGAATATGAAAGCCAAGTTCTAAAGTGTGAAGGTCCCCACATAGCTATATGCATAAAGATCATCTCTATGGAGTACAAAAATATAAATGGAGTACTAGTGTGGATCTCTCAAAAGGATAGTAGTGTTTCCCCATTCTCTCTTTTTTTATTTCTTTTTCTCTTTTTCTATTTTTTTGTATTTTTTTGTGGCCTCAATGGCTCTTTTTATTCAACTCTCATTTGTCCTCTTTGGGATCTTTTAATGTGTCCACTTTGGGATCTTTTCCTCACTTAAGGGCAACACTCTATTTTACAAGAAGGTAAAGGAGATCTTTCACACTTTACAAGGTACTCAAAATCATAAAGAAGATGTAACTAACATGATGTATGCAAGGTATGTCGCTGCTAGTGTAGCAGGAACACGTATGACATGAAGATCAAGTCATGAAGAGGTGGATGTTGCATGGCAATATAACTCGGAAAGGCTATGGAAATGCCTTGATAGGTAGGTATGGTGGCTGTTTTGAGGAAAGATATAAGGAGGCTTATGATGACAGAGAGTATCATGCCAAGGGTTTGGAAGTACCGGCGATAGTGGACACCAATTCTCGGAGTGAGAAGAAGGCAATGCATGGCACGGGAGAGGCTAGCAAAAATATGGGAAGGTGGAAGTGTCAACTTTCAATACTTACATTAGTCCGAAGAACTCATGCACTTATTATCGGTAACTCACAACCTAACAAGGAGGTTCACAAAGACACAAGTACCCCGAGGAGGAGTGTATGGTGGTTTGGTTATCCTTACGCATCCTCGACTCGTGGTACGTGAGTGTACTCTAATATTCGACCCCTCAGAAGAGTAGTGATCCGTCTAGTAGCTAGAGTTCTCAACTAGTTTTGTAGATTTTGAAAATAGACACGGATTTCCCAAAATACGACACATATCACTAATAGGCTAGAGCTCTTGACACCAAAAGTTCAAACACTACTCACAACAATACCTCAAAACTATTGCAAGCTACTACTAGAATTAAATAGCAACCTCAATTACCTACTTTCAAGACAAGACACAACTCAGTGCCACAACCAACTTTCTTTAACAAGATAAACATGAAAACTAAAAAGAGTTCCAGCAACAAACTAAACAAAAGCCAAGGCTCTTGCTAAAGACAAACTAAGACTAAAACTAAACATGGCAGTAGCTATGAAAAGATAAAGAACACACAACAGCAAAAAGATAGGCATGAAGAATCCTATGATGTGTTCTAAATTTTGAAAGTGGAGCGTGTTTCTCTCCCACACAAAGTAAGACGGGATCTAACTTGTTATGAACAGCAAGCAAAGCTAAAGAAAACTAAAAAGCAAAACCTAAGAGCCAGACGCTCCAAGCATAGCACATAAGACATGAAGTGATAAAAATATAGTGAGATGTGGGACGAACTGATGATTGTTGATGGAGAAGGGGATGCACGGGGGCATCCCCAAGCTTAGACGCTTGAGTCTTCTTGAATATTTATTGGGTATGCATGGGGGCATCCCCAAGCTTGAGCGCTTGACACTCCTGGATCTTCTTTCATCATCTTCCATCGCACACTTGAAAACTCCCTTCATACATAACTCATCATAAGCTGATTAGAGAGGTTAGTACCCTTAATAAATAAATAAAATTCCACTGGATATAAAGATATTCTTGAAGAGCTACTGTTTCTCAAGAGTGCCAAAAAGTTTTTGCAAAGAAAAAGAAAGCTTAAGGTTTGAAAAAGTTAGGAGAGACAAAACGTGGCAGAATCTGTGAAAAACAGAACAGCAGAAAGAAAGAATTTTTTAGGGGCACTTGTGCAACTCAAATCAAAAAACTCATAACATACGGAAGTTTTGTAATTGTATAGTTCATACTGGGTAAAAAATTCAGCTCAAAAGGATGAACTGGGATTTTTCTGGAATTTTTCTGGTCACGAGGACAGAATCTGTTTTCTGGACAGCATGTCACAACTTTTACTTCCCTTGCCGTAAGAGGCTATAACTTGGCACAATGCTTAAAAATAAAGATACAATGATGTTGCTACAGTAGTAACAATAATCAAGACACAACAAAAGCAAAAATAAAAACCTAAATTCGTTGCGGGCTGCCTCCCGAAAGCGCTTCTTTAAAGCCATTAGCTAGGCTTAATGCAAAAGATCAAGTTGTATCAATCGAATCATTAACAAGATCATCAAAAAGATCTTCAATTGTACAACTAGTCTTAAGAGGACTTTTAAATAAAGGCCTAATGAAGATACTTCTAGGGAGAAAACCAAAAGGAAGAAAATCAATGGAAGATTCATTTATAAAATTATCAAAGAGAGGTATTTCTTCCAAAGTTTTCACGGTTTCAACTTCTTTGGCAATAGGTGGTTTATTTTTAGGTCGGGGAACCTTAGGGACATAATTGAACTTAGGTTCCCTTCTTTCCGAAGTCTCTACTTTTTTTGGTTTGATTGAGGAGAAAGTAGTTCCTAGAGTATTAATGATTTCCTCAATCTTATCTATCCTAGAAAGATCCGTATCACGGGATTTGATGTCCTACAAAGTTTTAATAATTTTAAGCATGGAGCTATCAAGCCTATTCAAATTCCCTTGAATCTTGCGATCCAACTCATTTATCCTAGTTATACTAGGTATTTCTAACTCTATCTTTTCAAGTTTCTTCATAATGTGAGATAGAGTTATATCTTCTTGTATGCTAGCAATAGGGAGATTTCCAACAAGTTTTCAATAACATTAAGAGACTCCCAAGTCGGGGCTTCTAGAAAATTCCCATTGATAGCAGTATCTAATATGAACCTATTCCAAGGAGTAATCCCGACATAAAAAATTCGAAGTAGGATAGTAGTGGATTGCTTCTTGGTGGCTCTTTTTTGAGAATCATTAATTCTATACCAAGCATCTTTTAAGCTTTCTCCACCTTTTTGTTTAAAGCTGAGAACCTCTGTCTCAATAAAGGACAAAGGACCAGACATAATGACAACTAGCAAGATAAATAATTTTTTCTCAATTTTGATAAAAGACACAAAGATAAAAACTAAAAGATAAACTAACAAGACTAAAAAACAAAGGTAAAGGGTAGTGTGCAACTCCCCTATCTTAGCACTCGGAGTCCCCGGCAACGGCACCAGAAAACTTGCTTGATGGCTTCTCGCCCTTCGTTGGTTACCCCAAGTGGAAGGTTTGAGATGTAGTGCAGCAGCAGTTTTCCCTCGGTGAAGATACCAAGGTTTGTCTCCAGTAGGACTCCAGAGATGATAAGTAGGTGTCAGTGGCGCAACTGACGCGGACCTGCACACAGACACAGATAACTTTGTTCCCAAAGAAGTTCAGAGAGGTTGTCAATCTCTCCGGTCTTGTTGTTCACAAAGGATAAAACGCAAGGGATAATGATAGAAAGTAAAAGCAGTAAAGTAAATATAGCGTGGAAACAGTGATAAGGATATGGACCGGGATACGTGAAGTTCACTAGTGATGTCTCTCTCCCAAAAGACGATAAAACTACTATGCGAGGTAAACAAATTACAGAAGGGCAATTGACAGGATCATGAACTCACCGCAATGCTAACTATGCTACAAAAGAAAGGAAGAGGCTCAAAAGCATGGGCAGTACGCCAAAATAAGTAGACCGAAATCCATCTGCATCTACTACTAATCATCCACCTTGAGATATCTATCCAGAACATCTCGCTGGTATTAAGTTGCGAGCCCCGCCCAAAGTGTAAACCCAAAGCAACAGACAACTGCATTAAAAAGAACTACGTGTAAAGTAAACAATCCTTGTAACCGCGGTTACAAGCACCGTTGTTTTCCCCTTGTGGCAACAGCACATCCCCTAGACTCATGTTTTTGTCACTCAAGCTGTCATCGGGGGGCATGAACCCACAATCTAGCACAACGTTCCCTCTTGGAGTCACTACCTACTACTTGGCCAAAGCAATAAACAGCAACGGAGAACATGCAAGAATTACTTAGGAACGAAAATATAAGAGATAAAAACCAAATAGATTACTCTATCAGAATCTGAACATAATCTCATAATCCATCAGATCCCTCCAAACTCAGCATAGGAACAGCAGAAATATTACAAAGGTGCCTCGATCATGTAGGGCAGCTCATGAGGTCTAAACAATGAAGATCAAAGAGGGGAGGAGAACATCACATAGCTACTGATCACGGACCCATGGTCCAAGGAAAACTACTCACAAGACATCCGGGGAGCATCCATGGTGGAGAGGAGACTCCCGGAGGTCAATCCTCCCTCCGGCAGGGTGCCCGAAAGAGGTCTTCTGGTGCTCCCGATCTCGGAAGCGCGGCGGCGGCAGAACAGAGGCGAGTTCGCGGAATAGGGTTCTTCCTCTGGAGTTTTCCCGTGATGGAGAATAAATAGGCGAAGGGGGGCAGACAGAGGTGGACCAGGGGCCCCAGGCGCCCCCCACGCGCGGCCAGGGGTGGGGCCGCGCCGGGTGGCCGCCTGGGCCCCTCCTGGCTCCCCTCTGGCCCCTCCCGGGCTCTTCTCGAAGCTTCCTGTACGCTGAATTTTCCTATATTTTTCTCGGAATTTTTCTGGAACTTTTTATATGGGGGAAAGCTGAAATGGAAAAACAGCAGAAAACAGGAACTGGCACTGGGGTACACTGAGTTAATAGGTTAGTCCAAATATGATCAAAAGTGTATGAAAGTGTATCTAGATCATAGAAATATCACACAAAACATGCATGGAGAAAGCAGAAATTATAGATACGTTTTGGACGTATTAGCGGCCAGTCGGCTCGCTGCCGACGAGGGGACGGCAGGAGCGACTCCGGCGGATCCCTGGAGGGCGGCGGCTACTGGGAGGGCCCAGGGGGGCTAGGTGCGGTCGGAGGAAGAGGGGGCGGCTCGGGTCGCCTGAATATTGGGTGAGGGCCGGCGGTAGCTACGGTGTCCGTGGCGGGCAATGCGGCCTCCGGCGCCGGAATTGGAGTGGGGGAGCTCGGCTAGGAGGGGTGGGGAGGATGCTGGGGTGTTCTCTGGGGTGCTCAGGGCTGCGCCCCTTTTATAGCCACGGCGAGATGCTCGGCAGGGCCGTGCCATGGGGAAGACGACGGCGGCGGGTGAGCTGGAGGCGTCGAGGAGATTCCATAGGGGGTGGCGTGGAGCACGCGGCCTGAGCAAAGCCGTGCGGCGCGGCTGGACACGGAGAAGAGGACAGGGGAGCTTTGTAGTACGAGGTGGACGTGACGGGCACGCGCGGAGCGCGGCCAGAGCACGCCGTGTGCGTCCTAGAGAATGGCCACCAAAGGGAAGGGATATCTAGGGGAGGTTTCTTCGTGGCCAATGTTGTCTGGGGTATAGTCCTTCGAGTGCTGATCACATGGGTGCAGGTGGATGGCCAAATGAGCTACTGTGGTGAGCTCTATCTCATCCTGAAGTTTCATGCAGCAAACTTGGAGCAGAAGCAAAGCTCACGTGGGGTACCTTTGGATAGGATCAAGATTTATTATGGGTTTAGGGTACAAGGGACTAGTCTTCTGTGGAATTTGGGCTCAAAAAAAACAATGTACATGGTACTTGCTTTGTAAATGTAGCAATGCTGCAGAAGGTGTTTGTAATGTGGCTTGGCTTTTACATAGCTCCCCTAAGCATGATATTTTGCAGAGCTCAATCATACATTAGGATGAGTATGTATGCCAAGTTTCATATCATTTAGAGCAATATTTTTGGTACTTCCTTTGTAAAGCACCAAATGGGTCAGAATGCATTGGTGAGGCTAGCATCTCACTGGACTGTTTGATTTTGCTGAAAATTGGTGTAGCTTGGTCATTTGGCATGGTGCACATGTGTATAAAATTTCATAGCCATTGGACATACATAGCTATCACTTGCTTCACAATGTGGCCCACTGACCAGAAACTTAAACATGACAATGCACTCACATGGGTAGTGGGATTTGGCTCAATTTGGTTTGGTGGAGTTATTTGGTGGTAAGATCATGCTCAAAACGTTTCAAGGAAAATGGGATCTCCTATCATGCACTTGCTTCACAATGCCCCTTTGCTGCACCCAAACTTTGGGAATTTATTGTGGGAGTTTGGCTAATCAAATGGTGGTGGAATTTGGTGGAGATCAATGATATGACCATATGAGATTGCACAAAAAGTTTCACCAGCAGTGGATCAAGATAAATGGCACTCCCTTCACAAACCTCCAATCTGCACCCACAGACAAATGAATTTTTCTAGAGGAAAAATCCACTTGGGCTATGAAATGTTTTTGGAGAATTTGGCAAGATATGATGTCTATGACATGTGGGAATTATTTGGGGATTTATGGAGCAATATAAATAGGGGTTGCTTCACAAACCTCAAATAATCGGAATATCCCTTTTATTTTTATTTTTTTGAAGCTTTCAAACTGGAGGGTAAAGCACTCCCCAGTATTTTATTACCAGGAACACAGTATTTACAAATGTACAGAAAAAGCTTCAAAAAAACACCTCTCAAGGTGGGAGGAAATCAATCCATCTAAGCAGGAGATCCTTAAATCTAGGCTTAATTCTATAACTAAGCAAGGTTAAATCATGAATGAAAGCAACCCTCCACTTAGCAAAAGAGGGCCTGACATGCTTGAAGCATTTGGCATTCCTGATCAACCAGATGTTCCACCAAGCTGTAAACACCACTTCAGCAAAGAAGGGTTTATTGAAAGACTCCTTGGCACTCTTGGCAATCCGAATCATGTCAGAACCCTGGTTCCAGTCAATTTGAAGGTATGCCCATACTCTAACACTGAAATTGCACTGGAAGAAGAGGTGATCTCTGATCTCCAGATGTTGGGTATGGCAAAGCACACACTCCGGACCATCCCGGATGTTCCAATGTCGTCTAACAAGCATATCCTTTGTATTGAGACGATCCATGATCACCATCCAAGCAAAAACTTTTGTCTTTAGGATGCAACAGGATTTCCAAATCCAATTTAGAAGAGGATTTGCCTGTATAGGATCATGCACTAGTCTGTAGAATTTCTTAGCAGAGTATTGCCCTTTGCCATTCAACCTCCAAGTCCAGCAGTCCTTTATTGCATCACCATTTTGACTTGGTAGGATTAGCTGCATCTCAGAGAGCTCCTGGAAGGCCTGTGCAGATAGAGGCAGATTGAAAAGCTCTGTGAGATCAGCTATCTCCATGGCCTCTTTAACAGACAGAAAAGGATCCTTAGCAAAGGAGAACAACCTTTGGAAAAAGGAATATAAGGTTTGAATAAAATGGTGGCTTGGATGAGGTGGACTAATGGAATGGCATTGGAAAGGCTTGGATTCAAGGGTCACTTGAGCATGGAAAGAAAATATGCTCAAGTTTCAAGTCCAACGAGGTGATCAAAATCAAATCCAATAGCAAATCCAGAGGTAAATCCGAAAAGTTTTTGGAAAAAGAAAGTTCCAAAATCCAGGGTGTCACATCGAGCCCCCGAGTGCTTTAAGTAGAGATCGCGTGAGCGACAATAGCGTCTCTCGGGGGGAGTTTTATACTCGAGCCCCCGAGTGCTTTAAGTAGAGATCGCGTGAGCGACGGTAGCGTCTCTCGGGCGGAGTTTTGTACTCGAGCCCCCGAGTGCTTTAAGTAGAGATCGCGTGAGCGAAGATAGCGTCTCTCGGGGGGAGTCGGTACTCGAGAACCCGAGTGCTTTAAGTAGAGATCGCGTGAGCGACGATAGCGTCTCTCGGGGGAAGTTTTGTACTCGAGCCCCCGAGTGCTTTGAGTGAAGATCGCGAGAGCGACGATAGCATCTCCCGGGGGGAGTCGGTACTCGAACCCCCGAGTGCTTTAAGTAAAGATCGCGTGAGCGACGATAGCCTCTCTCGGGGGGAGCGTTGTACTCGAGCCCTCGAGTGCTTTGAGGTGGTAGTATTTTGGCAACATCATTTTATTGCGTCGAAGGGTTACATGAGCTGCCAGATGAGCAAGACTGGTGGAGACTATGGGTAGAACAGGCGTAGGTTCGCTACGTTCCATGGATTTCCCACGTCCTCATCAGTCTTCGGGTTCTTCAGTCTATAGGCGCCTCCTCCTATGACTTCTGAGATTATGAACGGTCCTTACCATTGGGGGCAAGCTTGTGGACTTTCTCTTGTATGAGCCGTAGGACAAGGTCTCCTTTGTTGAAGGTTCTAGTGCGCAGGCGGCTGCTTTGGTACGTGCGCAGCTTGTCCTGGTACCCCTCTGACCTTGCTAGGGATGTGTCTCTTGCTTTGTCTGTTGTGTCCTTGTCATCTTGCAGTGCATCTTCTGCTTCCTCTTCTTCGTACCCCAAGATCCGGGGTGCCCCGAATTTGAGGTCATGTGGTTGGTGGGGTTCGCAGCAGAAAACACAAATTTTTCTAACTAGCGTTCCCATAACCCAAGATCTAGCTAGCCGTATTACCGTAACGGAAAGTAGTGCGGAAATAACATACCTCGGGGTGTAGTCCGTTGCGTGGGAAACGTTCCCGCAAACGTGGTTGATGTAGCCGATCAAGTTTCACAGCCCCCTGGCTGTGTTGAGCACCCGGATGGGTGTAGTGCCACACGTGCAACACCTCGTAGTACTCGCACACGTACGAGACTCGATGACGACCTCCGTTCTCCGATCCAGCGAAGGTGGCGGAAGCAGACCTCCGGACGGAGCTTCGGCAGCACGACAGCCTCCGATTCTAGAAGAGAAGCCTCAATTCCACTATAGGCTCACACTAGGGAGCCCACCGTGAAAGAGACAAGGGAGGGGACAAGACCGGAGAAAACCGATCTCAATTCGGAGTAATATTTATTTTCTCACGAATTTCTGTGTGTTAAATATGTGCACCCTGCCCATCTATATATAGGCAGAGGGGAGGGAGTCAACCCCTCTCCCTTAGCAATGTGGGACTAAAGTCCCTTTTCTAAGGGGAAGTGGCCGGCCAAGGGGGGGAGGGGGCGCACCCCTCATGGGCCCTAGGGCCCATGACGCCTCCCCCCTCTTTCCTTTTTTTATTTTTCCCTTTTATTTCCCCTAATGGGCCTTTTTCTCCACTAAGGCCCATTCCACATATTAATTAGAAATAAAATGATTTTAATTATTAATTCAATTAATTAATAACTAAAACATAATATTCCATCTCCCGGTGCACCGGAACAACTTCCGGTTCACTCCGAACTTGTTTCGGTTCAACACGGTACTTCTCCAATGTCGTTTCCTTTATTCTCTGGTTACTCCAATGGTTCCGAAAAGGTCTCTGATTTCATCGAGCCCTTAAGTGTGTTACCCTACGGTCCGAGAACACTCCAGTCATGACCGAGATGAGGCTACGGTCAATGATCATCAGCGGGACCTGGATGCCCATAATGACCCCTGTGCATTCCGGATATCAAACACCGATTGGACCTTACGCCGTATAGCATTCCTTTTGTCAGCGATACTGGATTGTTCCGAGATTCGATCAATGACATCCTATGTCTGGTCCAACCTCGTTCTGAACTAATCCTCATTCACTCGTTCCCATGATATTCATCCCCGTGACCTAGTCACATGCTGCAGCTTTATGGATGGAATCTCACCGAGTGGGCCCCGAGTATCTATCCATTATATGGATTGACAAATCCCGCTCTTGTAACAATACTCCTCAACATATCTCCACGGAATACCTAAGATACAACCGTTATGACCCGCATATTTCAGTCAGCTGGTGGGATGTAAGTCAATGCATCCGGGAAGATAGTAATTATGCACGTACTCACGGTCAAAGGAACGGTCTACCACGTTCTGTAATTACAACACTGAACCTTCATAAGATTTGATCTTGTTGTAATGCTTACTTTGGGTAATGTTCATCACGTCACTTAACCAGTGAGGTGACCTCATAGTCTAGAGACTTAATTGTCCATGATCACGAAACCGCGACCATCATGTTGACCATGAACTAGTTATCGATGTAGAGGCTAACTAGGAACTCTGGGGGTTTCTATACCACACCTGTATCATTGTTTCACTGATACAGTTCTAGCACGGTATGAAACTGGTTATGAACTTGCTTAGATATATTGGAATAATCATATATTATTTGCCTCTAGAGCATATATCCAACAGTCTCCCACTTGCACTAGAGTGCTAATAATCTAGCCGCATTTTTTCGATCATAATCATCTTATCACATAAGTGTTCATTGATCATGCATGCCCATGGAAGAGGGTTCGTCAACGAACTGCACCAATTCAGATTCGTATGTAGCATTTGCAACTGGTACAGGTCAAAAGCTCTTTTGACATACCACTCATTATCATATAATGGTTGGATATAAGTTTCGCTGGAGAGTGAGACTATTATTTCACAGTATCCTCCAATGATCTCTTGGTTCAGTCTTTAGAAGACTCATCCTTAGTCATATATACTGGGAAATACACTCAGCCAGAAGTCCAATACTTCTAACGCTAAACTTTTATCCATACGTCTACTTTCTTAAGTAGTATTATGTTTGTAGTGCCGTGAATTTTGCTCACATTTCTTTCATGTCTTTGGTGATGTCTCTAATTCCATATAGACCCATAATATGGCTTGCAATTGTAATCTTGCATTACATTCAAGTCTATTATCCTTTCTATATTTTAGAGTACAGTCCTCAGTATTCCTCATATACTGAATGCATGGACTTTATTCAGATTCTGTGTTTTTACTCCTAAAGCACATCGGAATCTGTTCTTTTTCCAAGAACCTTTTGAGTCATTCTGTTGTTGGATTCACAATGCATGTTGTATGGTAGAATCATATGTCAAGAACAAATAAGATCACATGTCAAGTACATGGTGCATCTCTATTCTTCCATCAAGACATTGCTTGTGATATTTGGATTTCATCCATTATATAATTTCTAACCACAGGAACCTATTTCTTGTTTAGAAGCTTATTCCAACCTTCACTTCATTTCATTATCCGTATCTTAATCTACTCATATAGATTTCAACGTGTAATGTGTTGGTATTTCACATAAAATAAGATTCTTGCAATCTTGTATTTTATTTGCCTTATGCTCTATATATATCATAATGCACAGATGTATATAAGACGATTCTCTATATACACAATCAATGCATATCCATATATATACATATGAGATCATTCTTCACACATATCAATGCATATATGTTTGAAACAATGATCATGCTCCCACTCAAATATATCCATCATATACTCATATATTTGTGGTTCAGCCTTCATCAAGTCATTTTATTGTTCACTATGTCTCACATAATGACAACGCTTCCAAAGATCCCACTCAGAAAATGCCCTCTGCATTCCAAGTTTCCGGGAAGTCTTCAAAGCTCCCACTCAGTTTTATGAAATTGCAGTCCCACTCAATATTTTGGTCATCACAAAATCACTTGATCAAATCAAGGTTGAGGGTTCCTGTCTTGAGGTACTATAGTCCATCCTTTTAACAAAGTAACCTTCGTCATTCCCATTGCAATTCTCTTTCAAATCCCAAATTTGACTGAGATGCAATTTCAGGCTATGGTCCATCATAGTGTAAATGAAATATTTTATTGATTAAAGCATTCCTACGTTTCCATAGTCAATCACCATTGAAGTTTGGTCATAACCAAATAATGCCTTATGCCCATTACATTATTCTCAATAACTCTCCAGTTTGTCGAGAATATGAAATAACCGATTTATTTCACGGGACGTGAGCCATCCTATATGTAACTCAATATTATTTCATTTCTCCTCGTGTTCTAGGCCACCATCATTCCTTTGTGTCTTCAAGCAATTTTATTCCCTATTGTTTTATTAAGAAGACTCATGATTATTGTTCTGTACAGAACGTATTCATGATGACCTTATAAATTCTACAATGTCTTCAACTCATATACCAAGATCTATCATCTTTGGCATATCCTTCCTTATATAGCGTCATTACAGCGGAACACGCTTCCTTTGCAATACTCTGATATTTTGAAGGCAAGGTCAAATACCACGGTCAAAGTTTCCATTATCTCCCATTGGATTCGTGTCGAGAGACTTCTTCTCGCATTACCAATCAAGCAACACACATTTTGCTATTCGGGGAGAATATGTAATTTCAATTGCTTGTAGTTTTATTACAAAGAAAATCTTTCTTTTAAGAAACCTTATAACACCATCAGTTATGGAGCTATCATGTCTCGTTAGATTCAGGATGGTTTCCTATTCATGAAGTGGGTGTTTTAACTTAATGAATTAAACAACTTATTCGACAATAACTATAGTGCTAGGGGAAAGAATGTTTAGACCATACTATGGTTTAGTATGACTTACAAATGTTTCAAGTAGTCTAGCACTTTCAACTTCCATCGTAGTTTGTGGTACAACTTCCACAAGTCTCCCATTATGTCAATATCAATACTTATCACTTCGGATCGTAGCGTAGTGATATGTATCCTTGTATTCTCACTTCTCACTGTGATTCCTGAATCTCAGTTTTATGATCTCAATTGCATACAACTTTCAATTAATCATATGAAGTCTTTAATGATAACTGACGTGCCCATTTAGTACATCATTTATGTACAATGATTGGCACAAGTTCTACTTGCTAGAACCTTGTCATGGTTATATTTATTGCAGAGGTTCATAGATCGTGTATCTAATCCATCTCATGCAATCAAGTTATGATTTTCATTCGATAATGAACTCACAAGTTAATAGATCATACATTTAATGAATTCATCAGTTATGAAGTCATCTCATGCAATCAAATCTTTGACTTGTTATAATCAAGACAACTTTATCATTAAACATTGAATATTTCTTGACAATGATCGTAGTATTATAAATGCTTTCTATCATATCATAAATCAAGACGTAATCAAAGTATAAGCACACTTCTATTCATAAAGATGGAACAACTGACTTGTCTCATTACATGAATAACTTTGTCTCGCGAGATGCAAGACACACAACTAAGTGTTCATACTATAATGGTTACATAAGATTTATCTAATACTCTAAGTATCTCCTATGATAGATGTCTCGGCGGAATCCATGCTGGCCATCAACTGACTTGATATCCATCAATCCTCGATTTCACCTCTTCACGTCCATGCAACGGCATGTCCTGTTTTCATAAAACAGAATAAGTATCAGATACTCATTTACTGCAAATGTTGTATAAGGGAGTACACATTTATAAAGTATATCAAGTATATACCTTCTCCATCCACGACTTCTGCATCCTCGATAGGAGCAATGTCCGCGGCCAAGCGATCAGTCATGAAGTTCTGGAGACTCATATTAGCTCCTCTTCCGACATAGCTATGAACATAATCACCAGAACTCGGAGGGAGTGAGTGCAATAACGTATTTATTGCAAACTCTTCTGTGGTGCTTTCGTTCATTGTCCAATATTCATAGTCCTCCACCAAGGTCAGGTACATCTCATGCATTCTGTCCAAGTGATCACCAAGGCTTGTGTGTTCTTCCATCTTTGTAGATAGAAACTTGCTTTATAACTCAAATCTGGCAATTCTGAACTCACGTACGAACATTGTCTTTAGCGTGTCCATCATGTCATATGAGCCAGTGTCCTGAAACTGTATGCCCAAAACCTCTGACATGCTGAAGATCATGACATTCCTGACTACGGAGCATTTCTGTCGGCGAGCATAATGATCAAGTATCTCTTGATCGCCAACATGATCGTCCGGATGTTCTTCCACATGCATTTCTAGTGTAAACAAGATGTCTGCTCTCTTGAGCGACGTCCTAAGGCATGAGTACCAATCAGCAAACTTTGACCCATTTTCTCTAAGTCTTTCACCTTCCATGAAGAAAGATAGTTCATGTTGCTCTAGTGCATTCATTTTCTACAAACATAATTGCAAGGAACACAATTAAGACTAGTTCACAACAATGAGTTCATATAATCATATTATAAATGAGCTCGCACTAAAACATTTCATCCCTAGGAAGTTTTAGTGATTACATGATCCAGATTCACTGCCCGACCTCGAATATCACACGGCCGACGGGTCAGTTTCAAAGGTAAACAACAACTTGTGCGATCACATTATCTTATATGTACAGAGCATCAAGCCATATGGGAGAACCTTCCAGGCGGTGCACATTTCGGTAGAATACTTGTGTTCGGCTTTGTTAAGGGATCATCTTATCACATGCTACCGTCGTGTATCCTATACTAGCAAGTTTTAAGATGTCTGAGTTATGGCAACACTAGGTCTACAGTGTCTCCATTTTAGTTTGTTTTATGATGACGATTACTACTTACTAGTAACACATAGCAAAACTATCACTACATCTCAAACAAACGAACGATAGCCCCCACTTAGCAATACAAGTTTTAGACGGTCTAGTTGTATATTGCAAGTTTTACGTGGCTGCTAGGGCTTTCATAGTTAAACAGGTTTTAACCTACAAGTCAACCACAACGTCAACCATACGATTGTCGCTATTACACCCCGCACGGGGCCCTCTGTTGCAAATGCCACATCCGCTAAAGTAGAGAGACAGACACCCCCCCAGCCACTTTATACGGTACAAGCCGCATGTCAAGCGTGGAACCAGTCTCGCGTAAGCGTACGCGTAAGGTCGATCGGGGGCCGCTTCATCAAACAATGCCGTAGATATGAACAAGTACACGTGGGAGGGTAACAGTCATACAATCAACGCCCACATCCCCGATGTGTTCTATCCGTACAGTAATACTAAGCATAGACCTAGCTCATGATACCACTGTTGGGGTTCGCAGCAGAAAACACAAATTTTTCTAACTAGAGTTCCCATAACCCAAGATCTAGCTAGCCGTATTACCGTAACGGAAAGTAGTGCGGAAATAACATACCTCGGGGTGTAGTCCGTTGCGCGGGAAACGTTCCCGCAAACGTGGTTGATGTAGCCGATCAAGTTTCACAGCCCCCTGGCTGTGTTGAGCACCCGGATGGGTGTAGTGCCACACGTGCAACACCTCGTAGTACTCGCACACGTACGAGACTCGATGACGACCTCCGTTCTCCGATCCAGCGAAGGTGGCGGAAGCAGACCTCCGGACGGAGCTTCGGCAGAACGACGGCCTCCGATTCTAGCAGAGAAGCCTCAATTCCACTATAGGCTCACACTAGGGAGCCCACCGTGAAAGAGACAAGGGAGGGGAGAAAACCGGAGAAAACCGATCTCAATTCGGAGTAATATTTATTTTCTCACGAATTTCTGTGTGTTAAATATGTGCACCCTGCCCATCTATATATAGGCAGAGGGGAGGGAGTCAACCCCTCTCCCTTAGCAATGTGGGACTAAATTCCCTTTGCTAAGGGGAGGTGGCCGGCCAAGGGGGGGAGGGGGCGCACCCCTCATGGGCTCTAGGGCCCATGGCGCCTCCCCCCTCTTTCCTTTTTTCTTTTTCCCTTTTATTTCCCCTAATGGGCCTTTTTCTCCACTAAGGCCCATTGCACATATTAATTAGAAATAAAATGATTTTAATTATTAATTCAATTAATTAATAACTAAAACATAATATTCCATCTCCCGGTGCTTCGGAACAACTTCCGGTGCACTCCGAACTTGTTTCGGTTCAACACGGTACTTCTCCAATGTCGTTTCCTTTATTCTCTGGTTACTCCGATGGTTCGGAAAAGGTCTCCGATTTCATCTAGCCCTTAAGTGTATTACCCTATGGTCCGAGAACACTCCAGTCATGACCGAGATGAGGCTACGGTCAATGATCATCAGCGGGACCTGGATGCCCATAATGACCCCTGTGCATTCCGGATATCAAACACCGATTGGACCTTACGCCGTATATCATTCCTTTTGTCAGCGATACTGGATTGTTCCGAGATTCGATCAATGACATCCTATGTCTGGTTCAACCTCGTTCTGAACTAATCCTCATTCACTCGTTCCCGTGATATTCATCCCCGTGACCTAGTCACACGCTGCAGCTTTATGGATGGAATCTCACCGAGTGGGCCCCGAGTATCTATCCATTATATGGATTGAAAAATCCCGCTCTTGTAACAATACTCCTCAACATATCTCCACGGAATACCTAAGATACAACCGTTATGACCCGCATATTTCAGTCAAGTGGTGGGATGTAAGTCAAAGCATCCGGGAAGATAGTAATTATGCACGTACTCACGGTCAAAGGAACGGTCTACCACGTTCTGTAATTACAACACTGAACCTTCATAAGATTTGATCATGCTGTAATGCTTACTTTGGGTAATGTTCATCACGTCACTTAACCAGTGAGGTGACCTCATAGTCAAGAGACTTGATTCTCCATGATCGCGAAACCGCGACCATCATGTTGACCATGAACTAGTTATCGATGTAGAGGCTAACTAGGAACTCTGGGGGTTTCTATACCACACATGTATCATTGTTTCACTGATACAGTTCTAGCACGGTATGAAACTGGTTATGAACTTGCTTAGATATATTGGAATAATCATATATTATTTGCCTCTAGAGCATATATCCAACAGTGGTAGCACTGCCTCCGACTCGTACACCATGAAGAAAGGTGTGTACTGGGTTGCGGTATTTGGGGTAGTGCGTAGGCTCCATAGTACTGCAGAGAGTTCTTCTACCCAGTTGCCCGCGGCCTGGTCGAGTGGTGCAACGAGTCGTTTTTTGATTCCTCCGCATACTAGGGCATTTGCTTTTTCCACCTGGCCGTTGGACTGCGGGTGCGCGACTGATGCGTAGTTGATTTTGATGCCCAGTTCTTCGCAGAAGTTCTGGAATTATTCCGCTGTGAAGTTCGTACCGTTGTCCGTGATGATGTTGTGTGGCACCCCGAACCTGAAGATGATTGATTTGATAAAATTCACTGCCGTGAGGGCTGTGGAGCTGGTGATGGGTACTGCTTCGATCCACTTGGTGAACTTGTCGACTGCTACTAGTAGGTGTGTTCTTCCTCCCTTTGATGATTTCTTGAGCGGGCCCACCATGTCAAGTCCCCAGGTGGCGAACGGCCATGATAGTGGTATGGTCTTGAGTTCTGAGGCTGGAGCGTGAGGCCTGCTGGCGAATTTTTGACAGGAAACGCAGCGCCGCACGATGTCTTCTGCGTTTTTCATCGCAGTGGGCCAATAAAACCCCGCTCGGAATGCTTTGGACACGAGCACTCGACTTCTCGCGTGGTTCCCGAAGGTGCCCTCATGGATTTCGAGCAGTAGGACTTTGTCGTCTTCTTCATCGATGCACTTCTGGAGTATCTGGGTAATGCTGCGCCTGTATAATTGTCTGTTTTTCACTGTGAATGCCTTGGATCGACGACTGATGCGCCGGGATTCTGAGGCTTCTTGCAGTAGCTTGCCTTCGATTAGGAATCGAATGAACGGTTTTGTCCACGCTGGTCCTTCGAGTGTTGTTGGATATGTGGGTTCGACCGCTTGGCTGTTGTTGCCTTCGGATGAACTCGCTGATGCCACCTGTGCTGGCTCGGTGGTGACGTCATCTGCAGCTGCCTCTGGCGCTGCTGTTTTCACCTTGATGGATCTCTGGCTGATGCTTTCGAGGAAAACGTCGGGTGGTACTGGTCCTCAAGTCGAGCCGATGTTTGCGAGTTCGTCGGCTTCTATGTTGTTTGTTCTAGGGATATAATTGAGCTCGCAACCGTCGAAACTTCCTTCGAGCGTGTTGTAGAGGTTCTAATAGGCCGCCATGTTGTCGGCTACTGCATTGCCGTATTTCATCGCCTGCTGGACGACGAGGTTGGAGTCTCCATAGATTACGAGCCGAGTGGCACCGCAGGTTTTGGCCATGCGCATGCCATAGAGCAGTGCCTCGTATTCGGCTTCGTTGTTGGAGGCGTGGCTGAAGTTGATCTGGAGGACGTATTTGAGCTTGGTTCCTTTGGGGGAGACCAGAACGACTCCTGCTCCGGCTCCTTTCTGTCTTTTTGACCCATCGAAGAACATTGTCCATGAGTTCAATAGGTCTGGGGGGCCTGGTGTCTGGACCTCTGTCCACTTGACCAGAAAATCTGGGAGTACTTGGGCCTTTATTGCTGTTGGGTGCTTGAATTGCAGGTCCCGCGTGCTGAGCTCAATGTTCCATTCGGCGACTCGCTCAGTCGCTCCGGGGTTGTTGAGGATGTCCGCGAGTGGTGCGCTGCTCACGATTGTGATAGGGTGTTCGTCGAAGTAGTGCGACACCTTTCTTGAGGTCGTGATGATGGCCAGTAGTAGCTTCTAGTAGTGCGGGTACCGCTGCTGGGATTTTGTCAAGAGCATGCTGAGGTAGTAGATCGTCCTTTGTATGCTCTGGACCTTGCCTTCTTCTGTGCGCTCGACGACGAGTGATGTGCTTACCACGTTGTTGCGTGCTGTCACGTAGAGGTACAGTTTTTCTTTTTCTTTGGGTACCGCCAAGATCGGTGGGGTCGAGAGTGTCTTCTTCAGGTCCGCGAATGCTTTGCGGGCTTCTTCGGTCCACTCAAATTTCTCTCCTTTTCTGAGCAACTGGTAGAATGGCAGTGTGCGCTCTCCCAATCTGTTGATGAAACGACTCAAGGCTGCGAGTCTTCCGGTGAGCTGTTGCACGCCTTTGATGTCGGTTGGCTCCTGCATCCTGGCAATTGCTTGAACTTTCTCGGGGTTCGCTTCGATTCCTCGAGCGGAGACCATGTACCCGAGAAACTTCCCGGCTGGGACGCCGAACGCGTACTTCTTCGGGTTGAGCTTGATTATGTACTTGTTGAGTGCTGCAAAGGTCTCACGCAGGTCGTCGAGTAGCGTGTTTGCACTGTAGGTTTTGATGACGATGTCGTCCACGTAGACCTTCATGTTTCTTCCGATTTGCTCTTTTAAGCAGGCTTGCATCATCCGCTGGTATGTGGCACCGGCGTTCTTGAGTCCGAAGGGCATTGTTCTGTAGCAAAATACGCCGTAAGGGGTGATGAATGATGTATGTTCTTCGTCTTCTTCCTTCATCCTGATCTGATTGTATCCTGAGTAGGCGTCGAGGAATGATAGTAGATCGCATCCTGTTGTCGAGTCGATTATCTGATCGATTCTTGGCAGGGGAAAATGATCCTTTCGGCATTAGTTGTTAACTGTACCGTAGTGGACGCACATCCGCAGCATGTCTGTGTCTTTCTTAGGGACCAGCACAGGGTTGGCGATCCAAGTGGCTTTCTTCGTCTCTCGGATGAATTGGGCGTCGAGTAATCGGTTGACCTCCTCTCCGATTGCTCCGCGCTTGGGTTCTGAGAATCTTCGTAGCGCCTGCTTCACTGGCTTGGTGTTTGGCTTGATGCGCAGCGCGTGTTCCGCGAACTCGCGCGGTACTCCGGGCATGTCGGCTGGGCACTAGGCAAAGATTTCCCATTCTTCGCGGAGGAAGGCGATGAGGGCATTCGCTTGCTCTTCCGGGAGGTGGGCGTACACGCGGACTGTATTTTCTGGGTCCGTCGGGTGCACCTGGTGGGTGAACGTGTCGCTGTCGATCCTGAAGTCCCTCCCATACTCTTTTGACTCGCTTCAGCTTGCTAGCGGAAAGATACTTTTGTCCGTCGCCATGGCTATTTCTGTGAGTTCTTGCTCGGCTCCGAAGGTGTCGGAGACTTTGTGCAAATTGCGATCACATTTATCTGATTTGGTGAAGGTTCTGTTGACTGTAATGATGCCCGCGGATCCTGGCATCTTGATTTTGAGGTAGGCGTGCGGAATCGCCATGAATTTTGCGAATGCTGGACGTCCCAGTATGGCGTGATACTGCGACTACCAATCGAGTACTTCAAACTCGAGGGTGTGTCTTGCGAAATTGCGTCTGCTGCCAAAGACGACTTCGAGCTCGATTGATCCAAGGGGAGTGGCCGCTTCTCCTGGGAGTACTCCGTATAACACTGTGCTTGATTTCTTCCATACTGATCGTGGGATCAGCATCTTGCGTAGGGTGCTGGCGAAGATTATGTTCATGTTGCTGCCTCCGTCCATGAAGATTCTGTCCATGTCGTACCCTCCAATTTGAGCGTTGAGTACCAGGGGCGCGTGCCCTGGCCTTGGGACTGTAGGTGGGTGATCGTTCTGGGAGAACGTGATACTGGTTTCTGCGTCGTGTAGCTGGTAGACTTCGAGAGCGTTTAGGTTCTCGGCTGCTCTGGCTTGCAGGGTTAGGCGTCCTGCTGAGCTTGCGATACCCTGCCTTCTTAGATCATGCACACCTGTCCTTGATTCGGCGACTGCTCGGTTCATCGGGTGCGCTTTGCTTCTCGTTCTTTCTCTTCCTTGAGGCTGTCGGCGAGTTCGCTGAACAGGCGGAAGTCTCCCAGAGTGTGACTCGATCTGATGTATCCCCGGTCGTCTTCGAAGCAGTGGATCGTGTAGGGTCCTTCTAGCTGCTCCCTCACCGTGAGTTTGCTTGATCCGGCGTGTCGTTTCCTCCTTGAGATTCGTAAGAACAACGCGTGATCCGCCGGGTGCTCGTGGACACGCGGGTCGATTTCGATCCCCACGCTCAGATTCTGGTTCTTGATAAGGTTGGCGAATTCGTCTGGTCGTTGATCTGGGTCGTAGTATTCGCCGGTCTGAGTCTCAGAGTTGCTGTCCTGGCGGGCGACAGCTGTCCGCATGGCGGCGGGTCGTCGAGTGGCCGGCGAGCGCGTAGCTGTGTAGTGCGACTCGTCGAGTGTGGTCTCTTCGTGGAATCCTCGCGCATGTCTTCTAGGTCGTTGATTTCTTCCCCGTTGGTGATGATCTTGGCGATCGCTGATCTCGAGCTCAGAGTCGGTGTCTTGTTGTGCGGCGGGTGCCTGGGCGGCGGTTGGTCATCGAGTGGTCGGCAGGTCCTCTGCTTCGTGTTGTAGCTCGTCGATCGGGATCTCCATGTGGAACCCTCGCGCCTTTCTTTTGGGTCGTTGAGTTCTCCTTCGCTGGCGGTGGGCTCGGTTGCCGCCATAGTATTGGTCTTGGCACGGCTGCAGGCTGAGCGATCTCGTTGCGGAAGCAGAGATGTTTGTCGTGATCTTGAATTCTTCGGGTGGATTGCATCTGGTTCTTTCTCTTGAGTTGTGGCTTGCTGAAGATGGAACCGCCGAGATCGTAATTCCAACCTGTGTAGTTCCCACAGACGGCGCCAATTGACGGGGATGTACCCCGGCAAATCCCATGGTCAGGGACCCTGGGTTAGTCATGAGATACACAGGTTGGATGATAGCTCGTCGGCTAACAGGAGGATACGTTCCTTCTCGATATTATTTCTTGGAGATGGCGATTACAGGAAAGCCAAGGCTAGTGCGCACAAGTCTAGGGTTACAGATTGTGTATCGATTGATCTCGGCGTCTCCCCTCCTAGCCCTTATATACTAGGCTAGGTCTCGGGGAGTCCGTCCTGGATTACAGATGAGGTTTCCTAACCCTGATCTTGTTCCGTACGGCAGGTTTGCACCTTCCTTATGAGTCGCGGACTCCTACGTCGGTGCCACTAGTGGGCCAAGGCTGGGCCCAGGCGGCATTTTTGTGGGCCTTCTGTCTTCGGGTACACCGGGTAGGCCCATCCATAGGAGTCGTGGGGTCACCCCCTCGTCAGCCATCCTAAGTGTCAAGTCTCGTGCTTACTCTCATCCATTTCACGAGTGCTAAAAATATCGAAAAGGATTGGATCAAATTGACTTGTACCTGGCTAGTGGTCTGGGGACGAGTAAAGATAAGATTCCAAAGAAGACCAAGTGTGAAACTTTAGTAGATTTAGTTCTCAACAAATATATTTTTCTCTCGTATTCCCATCTCCCCCTTCTTGCACGCAAACACTATCTGGAGACATTCGAGTCACGGACAGCTAAGAGCTCTTGCACCTAATGTTCTTTTGATGCTTGTTTCAATGCTAATATAGACTCTTGCCTGTTATGACTTGAATTTAATTACATACCTTGATTGCTTTACTTTCAAAGTTCTTATATGGTTGCTAGCATGTCACCACAAAAATTATGCTTGTTATCATTTACCTACTCGAGGACAAGCAGGAATTAAGCTTGGGGATGTTGATACGTCCCAAACGTATCTATAATTTCTGCTTGCTCCATGCATGTTTTGTGTGATATTGCTATGATCTAGATACACTTTCATACACTTCTCATCATATTTTGACTAACTTATTAACTCAGTGCACCACAGTGCCAGTTCCTGTTTTCTGCAGTTTTTCTATTTCAGTTTTCCCCCATATTAAAAGTGCTCCAAAAATCCAGGAAAAAAATAGATAAAAAGTAAGCGCAACGAAAGCTTCCGGAAACACCTAAGTGGGGCCAGAGGGCCACCACCAGGTGCCCAGGCAGCCACCTGATGCTTCCTAGGGCTTGGCCACGCCAGGGGGCACATGGACCCCTGGTGCCCCCCCCCGGCTGTCCCCCTTCGCCTATATATTCTCCGTGACGCGAAACCTCTGAAGACATAACCCTTTTTCCAGATCTTGCCTCTGTTCTGCCGCCGCCGCGCTCTCAAGATCGGGAGCACCAGCATACCTTTTCCTGGCACCCTGCAGGAGGGAGGATTGACCTCCGGGAGCTTCCCCTCTACCATGGATGCTTCCCGGATGATCCGTGAGTAGTCTAACTTGGACCATCGGTCCGTGATCACTAGCTACGTGATGTTCTCCTCCCCTCGTTTTTCTTCATGGTTTAGACCTCGTGAGCTGCCCTACATGATTGAGGAACATATGTAATTTTCTGCTGTTGCTATGTTGAGTTTGCTGGGATCTGATGGATTATGAGACTATGTTCAGTTTGTGATTGAGTAATATATTTGGTTCTTATCTTTTATATTTTTGTTCCTAAGTAATTCTTGCATGTTCTCCGTTGCTGTTTATTGCTTTGGCCTAGTGATACGTCTCAAACGTATCGATAATTTCTGCTGGTTCCATGCATGTTTTGTGTGATATTGCTATGATCTAGATACGCTTTCATACACTTTTGATCATATTTGGACTAACCTACTAACTCAGTGCACCCCAGTGCCAGTTCCTGTTTTGTGCTGTTTTTCTATTTCAGTTTTTTCCCATATAAAAAGTGCTCCTAAAATCCGAGAGAAACCAGATAAAAAATCAGCGTACCGGAAGCTTCAGAAGCCCGAAGTAGGGCCAGGGGGCCACCACCAGGAGCCCAGAAGGCCACCTGGCGCAGACAGGAGCCTGGCCGCGCCAGGGGGGCGCCTGGTCCCTTGGTGGCCCCCCTGGCTGCCCCCTTCGCCTATTTAACCTCCGTCACGGGGAAACTCCGAAGATAGAACCCTATTTCACAATCTCGCCTCTGTTCCTCCGTCGCCGCGCTTCCAAGATCGGGAAGCACTGCCAGGACCCTTCCCGGCACCCTGTCGGAGGGAGGATCGACCTCCGGGAGCTTCTCCTCCAGCATGGACGCTTCCCGGATGTGTCGTGAGTACTCTACCTTGGACCATGGGTCCGTGATCAGTAGCTATGTGATGTTCTCCTCCCCTCTTTGTTCTTCATGGTTTAAACCTCGTGAGCTGCCCCACATGATCGAGGCTCATATGTAATATTTCTACTTTTGCTATGCTGAGTTTGATGTGATCCGATGGATTATGTGATTATGTTTAGATTGTGATGGAGTAATATAATTGATTCTTATCTTTTGTATTTTTGTTCGGAAGTAATTCTTGCATGTTCTCCATTGCTATTTATTGCTTTGGCCAAGTGGTAGGTGGTGACTCCAAGAAGGAACGTTATGCTCGATTGTGGGTACATGCCCCCTGATGACACGCTTGAGTGACAGCAACATGAGTCTAGGGGATGTGTTGTGGCCACAAGGGGGAAAACAACGGTGCTTGTAACCGCGGTTGCAAGGATTGTTTACTTTACACAAAGTTATTTTAATGTAGTTGTCTGTTGCTTTGGGCTTACACTTTGGGTGGGACTCGCAACTTAATACCAGCGAGATGTTCTGGATAGATATCTCAAGGTGGATAATTAGTAGTAGATGTAGATGGATTTCGGTCTACTTATTTTGGCGTACTGCCCATGCTTTTGAGCCTCTTCCTTTCTTTTGTAGCATAGTTAGCATTGCGGTGCGTTTATAATCAATTGCCCGTCTGTAATTTGTTTACGTCGCATAGCAGTCTTATCGTCTTTCGGGAGAGAGACATCACTAGTGAACATCACGGGACCCCGGTCCATATTCTCATTACTGTTTACACGCTCATTTAATTTCTTGCTTTTTACTTTCAGTTTCTACCATTACCATTATCATTATCCCTTGTGTGTTTGACCCTTTGTAAACATCAAGACCGGAGAGATTGACAACCTCTCTGAACTTCGTTGGGAGCAAAGTTAATTGTATTGTGTGCAGGTCCGCGTCAGGAGCGCAGCTGACACCTACTTATCATCGCCGGAGTCCTACTGGTCGATACTCAACCTTGGTATCTTCACCAAGGGAAACTTGCCGCTACGCTGCATCTCACCTTCCACTTGGGGTAACCAACGAAGGGCGAGAAGCAATCCTCTCTCGCGTATCAAGAAAATTTCTGGCGCCGTTGCCGGGACTCCGAGTGATAAGATAGGGGAGTTGCCCACTATCTTTTACCTTTACTTTTTAGTCTTGTTAGTTTACCTTTATGTTTTTATCTTTGTGTCTTATATCAAAAATTACAAAAAAATCTACCACACTTGCTGCTACTATGGGTTCCTCTGAAAACACAAAGTTATGTGACTTCACCAGTCACAACAATAAAGACTTTATCTGCACTCCTATTTCCACACCTGCCACTTCAGCTACCTCTTATGAAATTAAACCTGCCTTACTGAACCTTGTTATGAGAGATCAATTCTCTGATGCTGGAGATGATGCAGCTTTACACTAGAATATTTTTGTTGAATTATGTGATATGCAAAAGTATAAAGAAGTAGAAGGTGATATTGTCAAGCTCAAGCTTTTTCCCTTCTCTTTGAGGGACGGAGCTAAAATCTGGTTTCAATCTTTGCCTAGGAATAGCATAGATTCTTGGGATAAGTGCAAAGATGCTTTTATTGGGAAGTACTACCCACCTGATAAAATTATCGAATTGAGATGTAACATTATGAATTTTAGGCAATTGGATAATGAACATGTTGCCCAAGCTTGGGAACGTATGAAATATCTTGTTAAGAAATGCCCTACACATGGTTTGACTACCTGGATGGTTATCCAGACTTTTTATGCAGGCTTGAACTTTACCTCGCGGAACCTATTAGATTCAGCCGCGGGAGGAACCTTTATGTCGACTACGCTTGGTGCTTCTACAAAAATCCTCGATGAGATGATGACCGATTATTCCCAATGGCACACCGAACGCGCTCCAACAGGTAGGAAGGTAAATTCTGTCGAGGAAATTACCTCCCTAAATGATAAAGTTGATTTAATTATGTATCTACTTACCAAGAAACCCTCTATTGATCCTCATGATGTTCCTTTAAATTCTTTGGTTGCTCAGGAACAGGTAGATGTGAACTTCATTGCTAGAAACAACTTTAATAATAATGCTTATAGGGGAAACTTTGCTAGTAATCCTAGACCGTTTCCATCCACTTATGGGAACAACAACACATACCCTAGCAACAAGAACCCCACTTCTGAACTAGAAAGTATGCTTAGAGACTTTATCACTACCCAAAAAACCTTCAACAAGAATGTGGAAGAAAAATTAGCTAAATTAGATAATCTTTGTTAGAAGGTAGACAGCTTAGCCCTTGATGTTGAGATGTTAAAAATTAGGACCTCTCCCCTTGAGGAGAGCAAGGCCACCCCTATTAATGCTATCCAGTTACAAATTAATGAAAATATTAGGATGATGGCTAAACTTAAAGAAAGATGGGCTAGAGAAAAGGAGGAAGAGGATAGAATTAAGAGCCTTCCTACACACCACACGGTTGCCACTATCCAAATCGTTGAGGACACTGAAACTATTAGCACCCAATACACTGATGGTACCATTGGACCTATTAATGGTGATGCTAATACCTCAACCGTAGAAGAAGAAACTCCTATGAACATAGAGGGTTTAAAACAAGTGAGATTAGAAGACACTACTACCACCTTTGATAGTAGTGATATTGATTTTGATAGTTGCAACCTTTCAGAAGTTATCATCTTATTACACAAAATGTCTAGAGACCCCCACACTAGCACACTTAATCTTGCCTTCACGGAGCATATCACAAATGCTCTCATCAAAGCTAGGGAGGAGAAGCTGAGGATAGAAGCCTACATAACTAGGAAGCTAGATGATGGTTGGGACCCTATGATAAAAATTAAATTAAATAACGTCTCTTGCTATTCTTTATGTGACATTGGAGCTAGTACCTCCGTCATGCCCAAAATAATGTATGATATGTTTGAATTGAAAACTTTTGATTCTTGTTCTTTTGGAGTTCATCTTGTCGACTCTTCCGTAAAGAAACCTTTGGGGAAGATCGACGATGTTCTTATCATTGTCAATGACAACTATGTCCCCGTTGATTTTATTATTATGGATATAGAGTGTGAACCTTTATGTCCAATTATTTTGGGACATCCTTTTCTTCGCACCGTTGGTGCTGTTATTGACATGAAAGAGGTAAATATAAAATTTCAATTCCCTCTCAAAAAGGGGATGGGACACTTCCCTAGAAATAAAATCAAGTTACCTTTTGAGTCCGCTACACGGGCTAGCTATTCTCTTTCTCTTGATAAAACTTGATTCTTCTTTTGCCTTATGCCTAGCTTAAAGGCGTAAAAGAAAGTGCTTGTTGGGAGGCAACCCAAGATGTCTTTACTTCTGTTTTTAGTGGTCTTGATGATTGTTACTACTGTAGAAACATCATTGTATCTTTATTTTCAAGCTTTGTTCCAAGATATAGCCTCATATGACAAGGGAAGTGAAAGTTGTGACACGCTGTCCAGAAAACAGATTCTGTCCTCGTGACGGGAAAAATCGAAATAAATCATTAGTTCATCTTTTTGAGCTGAATGTTTTACACAGCGTGCTCTATACAATCACGGAACTTTCGTATGTTCTGAGTTTTTTTATTTGAGTTGCAGAAGTGCCCCAGAAAAATTCTCTACTACCTGCTGTCCTGTTTTTCACAGATTCTGCCACGTTTTATCTCTCCTTACTTTTGCAAACCTTAAGCTTGATTTTTCTTTGAAAAAACCTTTTGCCAATCTTGAAAAACAGTAGATCTTCAAGAATATATTTATATCCAGTGGAGAAAAATTATTTTTTAAAGGGTACTAACCTCTCTAATCAGCTTATGATGAGTTGTGTATGAAGGGAGTTTTCAAGTGTGCGATGGAAGATGATGAAAGAAGATTTGGGAGTGTCAAGCGCTCAATGTTGGGGATGCCCCCATGAATCCCCAACAAAAATTCAAGGAGACTCAAGCGTCTAAGCTTGGGGATGCCCCCGTGCATCCCCTTCTCCATCAACAAGTTATATCCCGTCTTACTTTGCGTGGGAGAGAAACACGCTCCACTTTCAAAATATAGAACAGATCATAGGATTCTTCATGCCTATCTTTTTGTTGTTGTGTGTTCTTTATCTTTTCGTAGCTACTGCGTTGTCTAGTTTTAGTCTTAGTTTGTTTTAGAAAGAGCCTTGGCTTTTTTTTTAGTTTGTCACTGGAACTCTCTTTAGTTTTCATGTTTATCTTGTTATGAGAGTTGGTTGTTGCACCGAGTTGTGTCTTGTTTTGAGAAGTAGGTAATTGAGGTTGCTATTTAATTCCAGTAGTAACTTGCAATAGATTTGAGGTATTGATTTGAGTAATTTTGAACTTTTGGTGTCAAGAGCTCTAGCCTATTAGTGATAGGTGTCATATTTTGGGAAATCCGTGTTTATTTTCAAAACCTACAAAACTAGTTGAGAACTCTAGCTACTAAATGGATCACTACTCTTCTGAGGGGTCGGATATTAGAGTACACTCACGTACCATGAGTCGAGGATGCGCAAGGATAACCAAACCCCCATACACTCCTCCTCGGGGTACTTTTATCTTTGTGAACCTCCTCATTAGATTGAGAGTTACCGAAAATAAGTGCATGAGTTCTTCGGCCTAATGTGAGTATTGAAAGTTGACACTTCCACCTCCTCATATTTGCTAGCCTCTCCTGTGCTGTGCATTGCCTTCTTCTCACTCCGAGAGTTGGCGTCCACCTTCGCCGGTACTTCCAAACCCTTGGCATGATACGCTCTGTCATCATAAACCTCCCTATATCTTTTCTCAAAACAGCCACAATACCTACCTATGAAGGCAATTCCATAGCCTTTCCGAGATATATTGTCATGCAACATCCACCTCTTCATGACTTGATCTTCATGTCATACCTGTTCCTGCTACACTGGCAGCGGCATGCATTGCATACATCATGATAGCTACATCTTCTTTATGATTTGAGTACCTTGTAAAGTGTCAAAGATCTTCTATACCCTCTTGTAAATTAGAGTGTTGCCCTTAAGTGAGGAAAAGAACCCAAAGTGGAAAAAATAAAATATCCCAAAGATGACAAATGAGAGTTAAATAGAAAGAGCCATTGAGGCCACCAAAAAAACATAGAAAAATAGAAAAAATAGAAAAAAGAGAAAAAGAAATAAAAAGAGAGAAAGGGGCAACACTACTATCCTTTTGAAAGATCCACACTAGTACTCCCTCTTATCCTTGTACTCCATAGAGATGATCATTCATGCATATAGCTATGTGGGGACCTTCACACTATAGAACTTGGCTAGCATATTCCAAGGATGAGCCTCCTCAAAAGTGCTCTAGGTCTTCATGAGCGAGCAAGTTAGATGCACCCCCACTAGTTCCATTGGAGAGCTTTTTAGCTCCGATGTGCATCCATTGCATGGCTATCCCGACTACTCACATCATATCTATCATTTGGTATTCTCGCCTATGATTGTCCTCATTGATGTGAGCCTTTCTCACCTTTCTGTCTTCCTCCTCCACCATATTTCTCTCTTTGCCATCCTAAGTGTCAACTTTCGTACTTACGCTCATCCATTGCATGAGTTCTCAAAATATCGAAAAGGAGTGGATCAAATTGACTTGTATCTGGCTAGTGGTCTGGGAACGAGTCAAGATAAGATTCCAAAGAAGACCAAGTGTGAAACTTTAGTAGATTGAGTTCTCAACACAAAAATACTTTTTCTCGTATTCCCAATCCCCCTTCCTGCACGCAAACACCATCTGGAGACATTCGAGTCACGGACAGTGAGAGCTCTTGAACCAAATGTTCTCTTGTTACTTGCTTCAATGCTAATATAGACTCTTGCATGTTATGACTTGAATTGAATCACATACCTTGATTACTTTACTTTTCAAAGTTCTCATATGGTTGCTAGCATGTCACCACAGAAATTATGCTTATTATCGTTTACCTAATCGAGGACGAGCATGAATTCAGCTTGGGGATGTTGATACGTCTCAAACGTATCGATAATTTCTGCTCGCTCCATGTATGTTTTGTGTGATAATGCTATGATCTAGATACACTTTCATACACTTTAGATCATATTTGGACTAACCTACTAACTAAGTGCACCCCAGTGCCAGTTCCTATTTTCTATTGTTTTTCTATTTCAGTTTTTTCCCATATAAAAAGTTCTCCAAAAATCCGGGAAAAACCAGATAAAAAATCAGCGTACCGGAAACTTCCCGAAGCTCGAAGGAGAACCAGGGGCCACCACAAGGAGCCCAGGGGGGCGCCTGGACCCCTGGTTCCCCCCTGGCTGCCCCCTTCGCCTATTTAATCTCCGTCAAGGGGAAACTCCTAAGACAGAACCCTATTTCGCAATCTCGCCTCTGTTCCGCCGTCGCGCTTCCAAGATCGGGAGCACCGTTAGGACCCTTCCCAGCACCCTGCCGGAGGGAGGATTGACCTCCGGGAGCTTCTCCTCCACCATGGACGCTTCCCGGATGTGCCATGAGTAGTCTACCTTGGACCATGGGTCCGTGATCAGTAGCTATGTGATGTTCTCCTCCCCTCTTTGTTCTTCATGGTTTAGACCTCATGAGTTGCCCTACATGATGGAGGCACATATGTAATTCTGCTTTTGCTATGCTGAGTTTGATGGGATCCGATGGGTTATGAGATTATGTTCAGATTGTGATAGAGTAATATAATTGGTTCTTATCTTTTGTATTTTTGTGCCGAAGTAATTCTTGCATGTTCTCTGTTGCTATTTATTTCTTTGGCCAAGTGGTAGGTGGTGACTCCAAGAGGGAACGTTATGCTCGATTGTGGGTATATGACCCTGATGACACGCTTGAGTGACAGAAACATGAGTCTAGGTGATGTGATGTGGCCACAAGGGGGAAAACAACGGTGCTTGTAACCGCGGTTGCAAGGATTATTTACTTTACGCAAAGTTCTTTTAATGCAGTTGTCTATTGCTTTGGGTTTACACTTTGGGTGGGACTCGCAACTTAATACCAGCGAGATGTTCTGGATAGATATCTCAAGGTGGATGATTAGTAGTAGATGTAGATGGATTTGGGTCTACTTTTTTTGTGTACTTCCCATGCTTTTGAGCCTCTTTCTTTCTTTTGTAGCATAGTTAGCATTACGGTGCGTTTATAATCCTGTCAATTGCCCATCTGTAATTTGTTTACCTCGCATAGCAGTCTTATCGTCTTTTGGGAGAGAGACGTCACTAGTGAACATCACGGGACCCCGGTCCATATTATCATTACTGTTTAGACACTCATTTACTTTCTTGCTTTTTACTTTCAGTTGCTACCATTATCATTATCATTATCCCTTGTGTGTTTGACCCTTTGTAAACAACAAGACCGGAGAGATTGACAACCTCTCTGAACTTCGTTGGGAGCAAAGTTAATTGTATTGTGTGCAGGTCCGCTTCAGGTGCTCCGCTGACACCTACTTATGATCGCCGGAGTCCTACTGGTTGATACTCAACCTTGTTATCTTCACCAAGGGAAACTTGTTGCTACGTTGTATCTCACCTTCCAGTTGGGGTAACCAACGAAGGGAGAGAAGCAATCCTCTCTCGCGTATCACAAAGTAGTAGGTAGTGACTCCAAGAGGGAACGTTATGCTCGATTGTGGGTACATGCCCCCTGATGACACGCTTGAGTGTTAGAAACATGAGTCTAGGGGATGTGATGTTGCCACAAGGGGGAAAACAACGGTTCTTGTAACCGCGGTTGCAAGGATTGTTTACTTTACGCAAAGTGCTTTTAATGCAGTTGTCTGTTGCTTTGGGTTTACACTTTGGGTGGGGCTCGCAACTTAATACCAGCGAGATATTCTGGATAGATATCTCAAGGTGGATGATTAATAATAGATGCAGTTGGATTCGGTCTACTTATTTTGGCATACCGCCCATGCTTTTGAGCCTCGTCCTTTCTTTGTAGCATAGTTAGCATTGTGGTGCGTTTCAATCCTGTCAATTGCCCAGCTGTGATTTTTTTACCTCGCATAGCAGTCTTATCGTCTTTTGGGAGAGATACATCACTAGTGAACATCACGGGACCCCGGTCCATATTCTCATCACTGTTTACACGCTCTTTTATTTTCTTGCTTTTACTTTTTAGTTGCTATCACCATTATAATTATCCCTTGCGTTTGATCCTTTGTAAACAACAAGGACCGAGAGCTTGACAACCTCTCTGTATTCGTTGGGAGCAAAGTTATTTGTGTCGTGTGCAGGTCCAGGAGAAGCAAGTGATTTTCAACGGCGCATCACTTGTCGAACCACCTGCTTATCATTATCAGGAGTCCTACGGGAGACGGTCTTTTGAACCTTGGTATCTTTGCCAAGGGAAACTTGCCGCTACTCTACATAAAACCTTCCACTTGGGGTAACCAACGAGGATAGAGTATCAGGTACGTCATGGCACGTGTCGTGTCTGTCTCGTAGACCAACTCTGGTGGCACAATATCATCACTATAACTCATCCTTGCAGAACAGGATGAAGTTGCAGCTCTAGTTACTCTATCCGTAGGCTCGGGCCTCTTCTTCCCAAGCCATCCCTTAGCCTTTCCAAATAAACTCATTTTTAAAAGAAAAAATGAAAATTTACAAAAACGAATATCTAAGCAAAATGAGTTGAGGCAAACTACTCTACTCACTTCCCCAAGATCATAAACTTGCATCAAAACTTCAAAAATAAATTTCTAAAAATGCATGCAAGCTCATATGAACAGCACCAAAAACTTCTAAATACTCATAAATGTGACCACCATTCAAAATTCTAATTGGAGGGGTGGAGGAGTCACATACCAGGGAGAAAATGTTCAAAGTTTCAACTCAAATGATGGGCTCAGTAGAGAGATCAAAATTTGGCTCCAAGAACAGCAAGAACTCGGGTTCCAACAGCAAAAAAGGAGTTTCTAGAGTGAGAGAGAGAGAGAGGAACAAGACACACCTGAAAAGGGGGCCTGGTGGGCCCAGGCGCCCTGGTGGCATGGCCAAGGGCCAGGCTGCGCCACCTGGCCGCCTGGACCAGGGGTGGCTAATACGTCCCAAACGTATCTATAATTTCTGCTTGTTCCATGCTCTTTTATGTGACATTGCTACAAGTTTTCCTGCACTTTTATATCATTTTACACATATTTGGACTAACCTACTAACTCAGTGCACCCAGTGCCCGTTCCTGTCTGCTGATGTCTTTAATTGCAGTGATTTTTCCCCAATATAAAATGCCATAAAAAATCTGGAAAAAACAGAATAAAAATTAGCGTCAAGGAAGCTTCCGGAGCCACCGAAGAAGAGTCGAAGGGGGCCACCCCCCTCCCAGGCGACCAGGTGGCGCGGCCCCACCCCTGCCCGCGCCACCAGGGCGCCTCGGAGGTGGGCCCTGAAGGGTTCGTTGCATAGAAAACAAAAAATTTCCTACGATTGCAACTGCCAAGATCACATCTAGGAGATAACTTGTAACGGTTTGAGAAGGACTCACCCTCGAAGACCAAAAGCTTTAACGAGAACTATTCTCGTGGGTGATGTAGTCGAACACTCGCCGACCTCAAGGTCGTGATGAAGACTTGACGCCACGAACGGGCAGCGTCTCCGTAGTCGGTCACACGTACAGATCAGTGACGACCTCCGCCCCTTGCTCCAGTTGGGCAGCGAAAGTAGTGGATCCTCGGGAACTCCAGCAGCACTACAACATAGTGGTGGTGGTGGTAGAGAAGATCTTGAGCAGGGCTTCGCCTAAGCACCGTACTCGTGAAACTGGATCAGCTAGCAAGGGGAGGAAGATGCCAACCAAAGGGCATATGAGAGATGGAGGAATGAGTGACTAGAGGGGGTCTCCACCTCCTCCTTTTATAGGAGAGGGGGGCAGCACCCAAGGCGCCCCAAGAGGTGCCCCCACCTCTCCCCTCTTGATTGCTAGTGGAGTCTCCACTCACACATAATCAAGTGGAACTTTCTCCCATTTAACCTCCACTCAAAAACCAAAGGTCTTCCAATTAAAACTCCTTTTAATTCACTTGTTTAATGTCACTCAAATTAATGAACACTTCATTCAATGAGTACTTCATTGATGAACACTTCATTCAATGAACACATTAACAATTATCCCCTTTCACTATTTCGGCAATTTTATCGAAACAGTCCTTGTGCTGTCCTGTGTTGTCCAGTATTTTCTCCTGCGTTCCGTATCCACTTAAAACACGTCGATGAACCTTAAGTGTGTCACCCTACGGTTCGTGAATAAAATGGACATGACAGAGACTCTTCTCTGATCAATAATCATCAGCGGGATCTGGAGATCCATAATGACTCCCACTTACTCAACGATGAACTAGTGATCGTGTGAACCATTACTCCGTAACCAATTCCTTTTGTCTCGCGATATTTTACTTGTCCGAGATCCGATCATTTGGTATCATCCATACCTAGTTCGATCTCGTTACCGACAAGTACTCTTTACTCGTTCCGTGATATAACATCCTCGTGAGCCAGTCACGTGCTTGCAAGCGATGTCAATGTGATATCACCGAGAGGGACCAGAGTATATCTCTCCGTCATCTGGATGGACAAATCCCACTCTTGATCCACGAGCCTCAACTAACACTTTCCAAGTACCCAACGACAACTTTATAATCACCCTGTTACGGTGTGACGTTTGATAAAATCAAAGTACTCTTCCGGTGTCAGTGATTGACGTGATCTCATGGTCTAAGGATTAGGGTTACTTCGTGAAAGTTTGATACAGCAATAGAAACTTTGATGACATGATCGTATTGCTATAACTACTGTGGGTGTATGTTCATCACATCATTCTCCAATGATATGACCTTGTTATTAACGACATCCAATGTCAATGATCAGGAAACCTTGATCATCCGTTAATCAACAAGCTAGTATAAAGAGAGACATTACTAGGAACCTTTTCTTTGTTTATTAAACACACATGTATTAACGTTTCCGGTTAACACAATTATAGCATGAAAATAAACATTTATCATAAACATGGAATAAGATAATAACCACTTTATTATTGCCTCTCGGGCATATTCCCTTCAGGCCCCACCTCTGGTGCCCCCCTTCGGCCTATTTTTACCCCTCTTCGCAGAAACCCTTGAGGAGAATCCCACATCGCGAAATACCTCTATGTTCCGCCGCCGCCGCGCTTGCAAGATCGGGAGCACCAGAAGACCTCTTCCCGGCACCCTGCCGAAGGGAGGATTGACCTCTGGGGACCTCTCCACCACCATGGAAGCCTCTCGGATGTGCCTTGAGTAGTCTACCTTGGACCATGGGTCCATGACCAGTAGCTATGTGATGTCTTCTCTCCATCTTTGTTCTTCAATGTTTAGACCTTGTGAGCTGCCCTACATGATCAAGGCACCTATGTAATTTCCTGTGTTTCTATGCTATGTTTGTTGAGAGTCGATGGATTATGAGATTATGTTCAGATCGTGATGAGTTATATATTTGGTTTACATTTTATATTTTGTTCTTGAGTAATTCTTGCATGTTCTCCGTTGCTTTTTATTGCTTTGGCCAAGTAGTAGATAGTGACTCCAAGAGGGAGCGCTATGCATGATTGTGGGTTCATGCCCCCCAATGTCTAGCTTGAGTGACAGAAACATGAGACTAGTGTATGTGTTGTTGCCATCAGGGATAAAACAATGTTGCTTGTAACCGCGGTTGCAAGGATTGTTTACCTTACGCATAGATTGTTAATGCAATTGTCTGTTGCTTTGAGTTTACACTTTGGGTGGGGCTCGCAACTTAATACCAGCGAGATGTTCTGGATAGATATCTCAAGCTGGATGATTAGTAGTACTAGCAAATATTCCCGTGCGTTGCAACGGGAGAAAAATATGGATGCACTGAGGATCAATAATATTGTACGTATTGAGAAACGTCGCATGAGATGCAAGATAGTCAATCTTTCATAATAGTCATTCAAGTCAAAATTAATTGGGGCCTCGTGGACGAATACATGAGGGAAAGGGTGTAAGATAAAAAGTTTAATGGATGAAGGTGAAGCTTGATGAGAAGTGCTTTTAGATCGCATTATGCATGCACAATCAGTGTCCTTTCTACATGACCCTCGCGTGTTCCAATTACCTTCGAAACTGGTGACATTCTTTGTTGTGTCACCCCATCCGATATCAACTGTCACGCTTGGGATCCCTCTCGTTCGCCCCTCCCCATCAATGTCCACAATGGTGACGCGTTAGTGCACCTTCGGCACTCCTTGCTACAGCTTAGGTGTTGGATCGCGCCTTGTCGTGGATGCTTTTGTGCTAGACCATTGTGTTGACACAAATATTTTTAGAACACAAGATGAACTTATTAGGATATATTTGAAATATATTTTTTAAAATGCAAGGATATTTTCTCAAAAGTGCATGAAAATTATTTAGTAAAATTAATATTTTATATTATCATATGGACATGTTGTAAATAAATACGAATATATATTTTCTAATGCATGATTTTTAAATCTGTGGAAAAAATGAAAACAAATACTCAAAAAATCAAATTTTGAAAAAGCTAGTTGCGTCCTAATGGTAATTTACATTTTTTTACAAAATTAATTAGAATATGTTTTAAATTTACATTTTGAAAAGCAAGTATATTTTCTCAAATGTGCATGAACATTATTTTAGTAAAATTTATATTTTCCCTATCGCTTGGACATGTTTTAAAGCCATACTGATATATATTTTCTAATGCATGATTTTTAAACCTGTGAAAAATAGAAGAATAGAATGTTGAAGTGTAAAAAAACTGCAAACCATGAATTCCGCAGTTTGCTGTGTGTTTGGGACGGCCCTTAAAGTATGGTTTGTGTTTATCCCATCCAGGGATAGACTATAAGAAAAATCACTTTGTATTGTGCACTCGAAGCGTCCCAGATGGAGTGGTTGTTGGACCGAATCTTGAAGTGGAAGATGTTGTGTTCGAGTCCCAGGCTAGGTTTTGTAATTTTAGGGAGAAACACACCTCCTTTATTATTAGGTAGAGATATGAAGATGATGCTAAGCCGTTGATATGCACAAAATCTGGCCGTTAATTGTTTGCACGCTTCATTGAAAAAAAGGAAAGAAGTCGGCTCAGCCGCACAAGACGCCCCTGATCTCTCCCGGTTTCTCTCGTCTGCAAGCCTGTATCGACGCCGTCAACGCCAGAGACACCGCCGCCGGCCGGATTCCCATTATCCCCATCGATCCCTCGCACCTCCATCTGCGAGAAACTCCATTGACCTTCCTTCCAGATTCACGTGTTATCCCTTGCTTCTCATAGATCCCCTTCTCTCCCTTCACTCTGTGACGCCTGCTCGGTTGCCCGGTTGCATGAAAAGCATGTAGAGACTTGTTGTGGCATTCATGATGAGGTGGATAATGTGCATGTAGAATTAATTGATGTGGCATGCATGATGAGGTGGATAGTGTGCATGTAGAGAGAATTGGTAGTAGTGGGGATCAACTTCTTAAGAATAGTAGATATTCTGTGTTCATTGCTCCCTGTTTGCAAAATACTCCCTCCGGTCCTTTTTAGTCTGCATATAAGTTTTGTCCAAAGTCAAAGTATTTTTGTTTTGACCAAACTTGTAAAACAAAGTATAAACAATCACAATGCCAAATCGGTATGGTTAGATTCATCATGAAATGTAGTTTCATAGTATATATATTAGGTATTGTAGATGATGATATTTTTTAGTACAAATTTGGTCAAACTTTGTAAAGTTTGACTTGACGCAAATCTAATACCCAGAGTAAAAAGTACCGGAGGGAGTATATGCATCCATATGACTGTAAGTTTTTCTATTATTATTTTCAAAATCTAATGCTTCCAAACAACACTGGCAATGCATCCTTTTTGTTTGAAGGTTATAGGATGTGCTCACCATCTCCACCCCACCCGACTGGTGAACCAGCAGTGCCCACTTTAGTTTGTTCTTTCATTTTTGTTTTTGATTTGAATACAACTTCAGTACGGTTCATTGTAATTTATTCTAATTGATTTCATGTTCAGACTCATTTTTATGTGTACAAAAAGAAATAGAACCAATAATTTTGGATGGAAGAGGTTCATAGTTTAGAAAATAATGCACCTACATGTTGATGATAAGCATTGCCAATTTCTAGTTTTAGTTTTCTATGCTTCCATTGAGTACGACTTATGTTGAGATAGCATGAAAATGATGCTTTGAGATATCCATGCTTCCTAATATGGTCAATGCTTTTTCGATTCAGTTATTTTATCGAAGTATAAACATGCTTCAGAATATTTATTCTTAAGCATCCAACATTTTGGTACATGTATTTTGAAGCTTTTTTCTAGTACTAGTTGTTGCTTCATACCTTCTATTGTTATGCATCATGCATAAAAAAATTATGCTTCAAAGGTGTGCTTAAAGATTGCCGGTGCCGGTTGATGACAGTTAGTTTACAACTATATAACCATGCTTCAAAATATTTAGTCTTAAGCATCTAATATTTTGGTACATGTATTTTGAACCTTATTTATGGTACTAGTTGTTTCTTCCTAACTTCTACTCGTATCTGCATCATGACTAAACTTTGTATGCTTCAAAGGTGCTTAAAGGTCGCCAATGTCGACCGGGTGAAAAACGAGCGAGACGACCCGGTGAGCTCAAGGATAGGGGGCACCGGTGGCACACAGATAAGTCCTAATGGCAAGTAGATGAATCTGTAATGAAAACTGGTGGCTATGCCGATTAATACTTCTGGCACCATGAGATCCTAGTTGAAGACGATGGGTTGCTAGCTTCTCAACATATGCAAATAACAAGCGACACGGCTGCATCTTCAAGCTTCATGAAGCAAATAGGAAGCATATGTCGCTTGGAAATAGGAAACAATATGTCCGCTTGTCGATGTTCACGGAAGCAAACAAAAGCTAGTAGGAAGCATGTGGCATGGTCAATAGTAATAGTTATGGTTACTCGTCTCATAAAAAGTTGTGATTATAATTTGATTTTTTTCTTCATAGAAGCAAATTCATCTTCGGATGGAAGCAAAATTTTGTTTCTCTGGATGCACACCCTCAATTCTGTTGAAGCTTGCGTGTTTATGTTAGTGAAATTAATTGAATTTTTTATGGAAATAAATTCCTATTACGTTGGAAGCAACACTATGGTTTCTGGGAACAATGTTGTGATATTTTTGTACCAAAATCAAGAAAATATGATTCACCTGAAAGCTAATTTCCAAACATCATAAACAAAATTTAATTGTTATGAAAGCAAACCAAAACGTCAACCAGTAGAATACTTTGCAACAAATTGAATACATTTGAAACAATATTTGCTACAATAAGGGAATTAATTACTCATCAATCCAACATTATTAACGTTGGATTAGTTACTAGAAAAAAAATCCATAATCACCGTGCGATGTAGAAGTAGTCCCACCAAATTAGTCATTCAATTCTAGTCTCTAACTAGCATATCTAACGTGTGTGTTGCTTCCAATCCAACGGTCAGCGAATGGTCTGCTAAGATGCAGTTATCAGTAGTCTGATGGCTAGTGGTCAGCGAATGGTCTGCTAAGATGCGTACTGCCCATACTTTTGAGCACTCTTACTTTCAAGTAGCATAATTAGCATTGCGGTGCGTTTATAATTTTGTCAATTGCCCAGCTGTAATTTGTTCATCCAGCTTAGTTGCTTATCGTCTTTTGGGAGAGAGACGTCACTAAGGTAGAGATATGCAGATGAATTTTGGTCTATTTGTCTTCGCGTACTGCCCATACTTTTGAGCACTCTTACTTTCAAGTAGCATAATTAGCATTGCGGTGCGTTTATATTTTTTTCAATTGCTCAGCTGTAATTTTTTCATCCATCTTAGTTGTTTATCGTCTTTTGGGAGAGAGACATCACTAATGAGCATCATGGGACCCCGGTTCATATTTCCACCACTGTTATAACTCCGCTTTTATTTACCGTTTTTACTTTCAGTTGCTATCATCGCCATTATCACTAATTTCTACCCTTGCATTTTATCATTTGTAAACAACAAAGCCGGAGGGATTGACAATCGTTTGTACTCGTTGAGAGCAAAGCTATCTGTTGTGTGTGCAGGTCCAGGTCAAGTAAGCAACCTCGATTGTAAACGGCGTCATTGCTTCCTTGCCACCTACTTGTCGATCTTGGAGTCCTACTGGTCGATCTCAACCTTGGTATCTCTGCCAATGGAAATTTACTGTTGTGCTACATCTCAACCTTCCACTTCGGGTAACCAATGAGAGGCGAGAAGTCATCAGACAATTTTTTGCGCCTTTGCCGAGGACTCCACTCTCCAAGATAGGGGAGTTGCACACTATATTTTATCTTTGATTTTTAGTCTTGTTAGTTTACCTTATCGTTTTTATCTTAGTTTAATTTATCAAAAATCACACAAAAATTAGTTGCCTTGCTTTTAGTAATCCTTTCCGTTTAGTCAAGCATGTTAGGACTTGGTGCTTTGAGGGAATCGGAAGTTCTAGATTTCCACCAAAGGGATGGAGAAAATATGAAGGCATGGGACAGAATTTCTGATGCACATAGGAGAATTATGCTTTGGATACCTATAAAAACTGTGCTTAGAAATTTTTACCATTGTCTTTTTAAATGGTGTAAACACTCTCTTGATATTATAGTTGAAGGAGATTTCTTAGATTGTGATGAAGCTAGATCTCTTGATATTATTCATGGTCTATCTAGTTATTTTGTTTATGATCGTAGTTTCGATACTGTTATAGATAGACTTTCTACTATTGAAAAGTGAATGGATGCTCTAGATTTGAGAGAATAAGAGAAACCCAAACCCAATAAGAAGGATATTTTGGAGATAGATGATGATTGTGAGCCTTTTGTTAGAATTAGCATCTCTAACCAAGACTTCCTTGCTTTTGTGATATTGGATCCATGGTTTCTACAATGCCAAAAGTAGTTTATGATTCTTTAAAACTTTTAAACATGGACAATATGTCATCTTATCATGAACATGCTAATGGAGATATTTCTGAGATCCAGGGAAAGGTAAAAGATGTCCAAGTTACATTCTTAAAAAGGAGTGCAACGGTTGATTTCTTCATCATGAAGCCAAACCATGGAAACATAGTGCTTGAAAGGGACTTCCTCCGAGTTGTAAAAGGCTTCATTGATATAGGTAAGGGACACATACGCTTAAGTGGAAAAGCGAAAGGTACATATCACTTTCCTAAAAGAAATAAGGATGAACTTTTTGAGGAACCATTTGAAGGTCTTTATAATTCCAATAACTATGATGACTTGTGATTCCTTTTCTTGTATCATGCCTAGCTAAAAGGCATAAAAGAAAGCGCTTGTTGGGAGGCAACCCAAAATGTTTTTATTTTCAGTTTTAGTGGTCTTGATGCTTGTTACTACTGTAGCAACATCATTGTATCTGTATTTTCAAGCTTTGTGCCAAGTTTTAGCCTCCGATTGCAAGAAAGTTCAAAAGTTCTGACGTGTTGTCCAAAAACTGATTTTGTCCCCTTGACGGAAAAATTCGGCTAAAATCACCAGATCATCTTTTTGATCTGAATTTTTTTGACAGCAAGCTCCATACAATTGGCTTTCGTGCATGTGTTCTGAGTTTTTTGATTTGAGTTGCTGATGGCGTGGAAGTGGTAATGACTTCTCACTTTCGTTGGTTACCCCAAGTGGAAGGTGAGATGTAGGATAGCAGCAAATTTCCCCTATGTGGAGGATAGGGTTTGTCTCCCGTAGGACTCCGGCAGATGATAAGTAGGTGTCAGCGGCGCAACTGACGTGGACCTGCACACAATACAATTAACTTTGCTCCCTGGACCTCCTTCGGGGATGTGGAAGCTTCTGACACGCTGATTTTTTATCTGAATTTTCCCGGATTTTTGGAGCACTTTTTATGTGGGGGAAAACTCAAATAGAAAAAAAACAGAAAACAGGAACTGGCACTGGGGTGCACTGAGTTAGTAGGTTAGTCCAAATATGATCAAAAGTGTATGAAAGTGTATCTATATCATAGAAATATCACACAAAACATGCATGAGGCGAGCAGAAATCATCGATACGTTTGAGACGTATCAACATCCCCAAGCTTAATTCCTGCTCGTCCTCGAGTAGGTAAATGATAATAAGCATAATTTCTGTGGTGACATGTTAGCAACCATATAAGACCTTGAAAAGTAAAGCAATCAAGGTATGTAATTCAATTCAAGTCATAACATGCAAGAGTCTATATTAACATTGAAGCAAGTAACAAGAGAACATTGGATGCAAGAGCTCTCGCTGTCCGTGACTCGAATGTCTCTAGATGGTGTTTGCGTGCAAGAAAGGGGATAGGGAATACGAGAAAAAAGTATTTTTGTGTTGAGAACTCGATCTACTAAAGTTTCACACTTGGTCTTCTTTGGAATATTATCTTGACACGCCCCCAGACCACTAGCCAGGTACAAGTCAATTTGATCCACTCTTTTTCGACATTTTGACCACTCATGCAATGGATGAGCGTAAGCACGAGAGTTGACACTTAGAAAGGCAAAAAGAGAAATATGGTGGAGGAGGAAGACAAAAAGGCGAGAAAGGCTCACATCAATGAGGACAATCATAGGCGAGAAGGCCAAATGGTAGATATGAGATGAGGAGTAGGGATTTCCATGCAACAAATGCACATATGAGCTGAAAAGCTCTCCAATGGAACTAGTGGGGGTGCATCTAACTTGCTCGCTCATGAAGACCTAAAGCTCTTTTGAGGAGGCTCATCCTTGGAATATGCAAGCCAAGTTCTATAGTGTGAAGGTCCCCACATAGCTATATGCATGATCATCTGTATGGAGTACAAGGATAAGAGGGAGTACTAGTGTGGATCTTTCAAAAGGATAGTAGTGTTGCCCCTTTCTCTCTTTTTATTTTCTTTTTTTTCCTTTTCTATTTTTGTATTTTTTTGGTGGCCTCAATGGCTCTTTTCTATTTAACTCTCATTTGTCCTCTTTGGGATCTTTTATTGTGTCCACTTTGGGATATTTTCCTCACTTAAGGGAAACACTCTAATTTACAAGAGGGTATAGAAGATATTTCAGACTTTACAAGGTACTCAAATCATAAAGAAGATGTAACTATCGTGATGTATGCAATGTATGCCGCTGCCAGTGTAGCAGGAACATGTATGACATGAAGATCAAGTCATGAAGAGGTGGAATTTGCATGGCAATATATCTCGGAAAGGCTATGGAAATGCCTTGATAGGTAGGTATGGTGGCTATTTTGAGGAAGGATATAAGGAGGTTTATGATGATAGAGCGTATCATGCCAAGGGTTTGGATGTACCGGCGAAGGTGGACGCCAACTCTCGGAGTGAGAAGGAGGCAATGCATGGCACAGGAGAGGCTAGCAAATATGAGGAGGCTAATAAGGCTAGTCGATTTCAATACTTACATTAGTCCGAAGAACTCATGCACTTATTATCGGTAACTCTCAATCTAATAAGGAGGTTCACAAAGAGACAGGTACCCCGAGGAGGAGTGTATGGGGGTTTGGTTATCCTTGCGCATACTCGACTCATGGTACGTGAGTGTACTCTAATATACGACCCCTCAGAAGAGTAGTGATCCATCTAGTAGCTAGAGTTCTCAACTAGTTTTTTAGGTTTTTGAAAATAAACAAGGATTGCCCAAAATACGACACCTATCACTAATAGGCTAGAGTTCTTGACACCATAAGTTCAAACATTACTCACATCAATACCTCAAAACTATTGCAGGTTACTACTAGAATTAAATACCAACCTCAATCACCTACTCTCAAGACAAGACACAACTCAGTGCAACAACCAACTCTCTTGACAAGATAAACATGAAGCTAAAGAGAGTTCCAGCAACAAATTAAACAAAACTCAAGGCTCTTGCTAAAGACAAACTAAGACTAAAACAAAACATGGCAGTAGCTACGAAAAGAAAAAGAACACACAACAGCAAAAAGATAGGCATGAAAAATCCTATGATGTGTTCTAGATTTTGAAAGCGGAGCGTGTTTCACTCCCACACAAAGTAAGACGGGGTCTAACTTTTTATGAACAGCAAGAAAATCTAAATAAAAATAAAAATAAAACCTAAGAGCGGAACGCTCCAAGCATAGCACATAACGCATGAAGTGATAAAAATATAGTGAGACGAAGGACAAACTGATGATTGTTGATGGAGAATGGGATGCACGGGGGCATCCCCAAGCTTAGACGCTTGAGTCTCCTTGAATATTTATTGGGGATGCATGGGGGCATTCCCAAGCTTGAGCACTAGACACTCTCGAATCTTCTTTCATCATCTTCCATTGCACACTTGAAAACTTCCTTCATACATAACTCATCATAATCTGATTAGAGAGGTTAGTATCCTTAATAAAATAATTTTTCCCACTGTATATAAAGATATTCTTGAAGAGATACTGTTTCTCAAGATTGCAAAAAGGTTTTTTCAAAGAAAAAGCAAGCTTAAGGTTTGCAAAAGTAAGGAGATATAAAACGTGGCAGAATCTCTGAAAAACTTATAAGCAGGTAGTAAAGAATTTTTTAGGGGCACTTCTGCAACTCAAATCAAAATACTGAGAAGATACGAAAGTTCCGTGATTGTATAGAGCACGCTGTGTAAAAAATTCAACTCAAAAAGATGAACTGGTGATTTATTTCGATTTTTTCCGTCACGAAGATAGAATCTGTTTTCTGGACAGCATGTCACAACTTTCACTTCCCTTGTCATGTGAGGCTATAACGACACAAAGCTTGAAAATAAAGATACAATGATGTTGCTACAGTAGTAACAATCATCAAGACCACTAAAAACAGAAGTAAAAACATCTTGGGTTGCCTCCCAACAAGCGCTTTCTTTTATGCCTTTAAGCTAGGCATAAAGCAAAAGAAGAATCAAGTTTTATCAAGAGAAAGAGAATAGCTAGCCCGTGTAACGGACTCAAAAGATAACTTGATTTTCTTTCTATGGAAGTGTTCCATCCCCTTTTTGAAAGGGAATTGAAATTTTATATTCCCCTTTTCATGTCAATAACAGCACCAACGGTGCGAAGAAAAGGACATCCCAAAATAATTGGACATAAAGGTTCACAATCTATATCTATAATAATAAAACCAACGGGAACATAGTTGTCATTGACAATGATAAGAACATCGTCGATCTTCCCCAAAGGTTTCTTTACGGGAGAATCGAAAAGACGAACACCAAAAGAACAAGAATCAAAAGGTTTCAATTCAAAAATATCATACATTCTTTTGGGCATGACGGAGGTACTAGCTCCAATGTCACATAAAGCATAGCAAGAGAAGTATTTAATTTAATTTTGATCATAGGGTCCCAACCATCATCTAGCTTCCTAGGTATGGAGGCTTCTATCCTAAGCTTCTCCTCCCTAGCTTTGATGAGAGCATTTGTGATATGCTCCGTGAAGGCAATATTAAGTGTGCTAGTGTGGGGGTCGCTAGACATTTTGTGTAGCAAGCTAATAACTTTTGAGAGGGTGCAACTATCAAAATCAATATCACTACTATCAAAGGTGGTAGTAGTGTCATCTAAGCTCACTTGTTTGAAACCCTCTATGTCATAGGAGTTTCTTATTCTACGATTGAGGTATTAGCATCACCATTAATAGGTCCAATGGGACTAGGAGTGCATTGGGTGCTAATAGTTTCAGTGTCCTCAACAATTTGGATAGTGGCAACTGTGTGGTGTGTAGGAAGGCTCTTAATTCTATCTTGTTCCTCTTTTTCTCTATCCCATCTTTCTTTAAGTTTAGCCATCATCCTAATATTTTCATTAATTTGTAATTGGATAGCATTAATAGGAGTGGCCTTGCTCTCCTCAAGGGGAAAGGTTCTAATTTTTAACATCTCAACATCAAGGGCTAAGCTATCTACCTTCAAACAAAGATTATCTAATTTAGCTAATTTTTCTTCCACATTCTTGTTGAAGGCTTTTTGGGTAGTGATAAAGTCTCTAAGATACTTTCTAGTTCAGAAGTGGGGTTCTTGTTGCTAGGGTAAGTGTTGTTGTTCCCATAAGTGGATGGAAACGGTCTAGGATTACTAGCAAAGTTGCCCTATAAGCATTATTATTAAAGTTGTTTCTAGAAATGAAGTTCACATCTACTTGTTCCTAAGAAACCAAAGAATTTAAAGGAACATCATGAGGATCAATAGAGGGTTGCTTGGTAAGTAAAGACATAAATAAATCAATTTTATCCTTTAGGGAGGTAATTTCCTCGACAGAATTTACCTTCCTACCTGTTGGAGCGCGTTCGGTGTGCCATTGAGAATAGTTGGTCATCATCTCATCGAGAAGTTTTGTGGCAGCACCAAGTGTAGTGGACATAAAGGTTCCTCCCGCGGCCGAATCTAACAGGTTTCCGCGAGGTAAAGTTCAAGCATGTATAAAAAGTTTGGATAACCATCCAGGTAGTCAAACCATGTGTAGGGAATTTCTTAACAAGAGATTTCATACGTTCCCAAGCTTGGGCACGTGTTCATTATCCAATTGCCTAAAATTAATAATGTTACTCCTCAATTGGATAATTTTAGCAGGTGGGTAGCACTTCCCAATAAAAGGATATTTGCACTTATCCCAAGAATCTATGATATTCCTAGGCAAAGATTGAAACCAGATTTTAGCTCCGTCCCTCAAAGAGAAAGGAAAAAGCTTGAGCTTAACAATATCACCTTCTACTTCTTTATACTTTTGCATATCACATAATTCAACAACATTATTCAAGTGTAAAGCAGCATCATCTCCAGCACCAGAGAATTGATCTCTCATAACAAGGTTTTGCAAAGCAGGTTTAATTTCATAAGAGGTAGCTGAAGTGGCAGGTGTGGCAGTAGGAGTGCAGATAAAGTCTTTGTTGTTGCGACTGGTGAAGTCACACAACTTGGTGTTTTCAGAGGAACCCATAGTAGCAGCAAGTGTGGCAGATTTTTTGTAGTTTTCGATATAAGACACAAACATAAAAATAGAAAGGTAAACTAACAAGACTAGAAAGAACAGGTAAAGGATAGTGGGAAACTCCCCTATCTTATCCCTCGGAGTCCCCGGCAACGGCACCAAAAATTTGCTTGATGGCGTGGAAGTGGTAATGGCTTCTCGCCCTTCGTTGGTTACCCCAAGTGGAAGGTGAGATGTAGTATAGCAGCAAATTTCCCCTATGTGGAGGATAGGGTTTGTCTCCCGTAGGACTCCGACAGATGATAAGTAGGTGCCAGCGGCGCAACTGACGTGGACCTGCACACAATACAATTAACTTTTCTCCCAACGAAGTTCAGAGATGTTGCTAATCTCTCCGATCTTGTTGTTTACAAAGGATCAAAAACACATGATAATGATAATGATAGCAACTGAAAGTAAATACTGAAAATTAAATGAGCGTGTAAACAATAATGAGAATATGGACCGGGGTCCCGTGATGTTCACTAGTGATGTCTCTCTCCCAAAAGATGATAAGAGTGTTATGCGAGGTAAATCAATTACAGATGGGCAATTGACAGGATTATGAACGCACCGCAATGCTAACTATGCTACAAAAGAAAAGAAGAGGCTCAAAAGCATGGGCAGTACGCCAAAATAAGTAGACTGAAATCCATCTGCATTTACTACTAATCATCCACCTTGAGATATCTATCCATAACATCTCGCTGGTATTAAGTTTTGAGCCCCACCCAAAGTGTAAATCCAAAGCAACAGACAACTGCATTAAAAAGAACTTTGCGTAAAGTAAACAATCCTTGCAACCGCGGTTACAAGCACCGTTGTTTCCCCCTTGTGGCCACAACACATCCCCTAGACTCATGTTTCTGTCACTCAAGCGTGTCATCAGGGGGCATGTACCCACAATCGAGAATAACGTTCCCTCTTGGAGTCACTACCTACCACTTGGCCAAAGCAATAAATAGTAACGGAGAACATGCAAGAATTACTTCGGAATAAAAATACAAAATATAAGAACCAATTATATTACTCTATCACAATCTGAACATAATCTCATAATCCATCAGATCCCATCAAACTCAGCATAACAAAAGCAAAAATATTACATATCTGCCTCGATCATGTAGGGCAGCTCACGAGGTCTAAACCATGAAGAATAAAGAGGGGAGGAGAACATCACATAGCTACTGATCACAGACCCATGGTCCAAGGTAGACTACTCACGGGACATCCGAGGAGCGTCCATGGTGGAGGAGAAGCTCCCGGAGTTCATTCCTCCCTCCGGCAGGGTGCCAGGAAGGGTCCTGACGGTGCTCCCGATCTTGGAAGTGCGGCGGCGAAGGAACAGAGGAGGGTCTGCGAAATAAAGTTCTCTTTTCGGAAGTTTCCCGTGGCGGGGAATAAATAGGCGAAGGGGGCAGCCAAGGGGGGCACAAGGGTTCCAGGTGGCCGTCTAGGCACCTGGTGGTGGCCCCCTGGCCCTCCTTCGGGGCTCTGGAAGCTTCCGACATGCTGATTTTTTTATCTGAATTTTCCCGGATTTTTGGAGCATTTTTTATGTGGGGAGAAACTGAAATAGAAAAACAGCAGAAAACAGGAACTGGCACTGGGGTGCACTGAGGTAGTAGGTTAGTCCAAATATGATCAAAAGTGTATGAAAGTGTATCTAGATCATAGCAATATCATACAAAACATGCAAGGGGCGAGCAAAAATTATTGATACGTTTGAGACGTTACAGTTGCAGAAGTACCCCGAAAAAATTAATTACTACCTTCTAATCTATTTTTTCACACATTCTGACACGTTTTGCGTTTCCTTCATTTTACAAACCTTAAGCTTGCTTTTTCTTTGCAAAAACATATTGGCAATCTTTAGAAACAGTAGCTCTTCATGAAAATCTTTATTTCCAGTGGAGAAAAATTGTTTTATCCTGGGTACTGACCACTCTAATCAGCTTATGATGAGTTTCGTATGAAGGGAGTTTTCAAGTACTAGATGACCCGTTGAGCCAATGGCGCAAAGGGCAGAATAGAACTAGGTTCTCATTGATTGTTAATTTGCAGTGAGATTAAGCGTAATCAGCCTGAAGCATTCAAACCATGTAAGTACGAATATTTGGAGATTGATTACTGGATTGGCACAATAAGCTAATTAAAACAAGTATTAGTATGTACTTGCTACTAATATATTACAAGTTGGTCTCCAGTTTAAGTTTCCACGCTCATAGCTAACAAAACTGATACATGAGACGTAGAAGTGGAAAGTCTATCAAAAGATAACTTGGCAACGATGTGGACAACAAGTTATGTGGCGGACCGGCAAGAGACACAGCGGACCTGGGAGCATATGATTTATAGACCAGACAAAAATACATAGTAAATATTAGATGACATTTGAAGCAGAAGAAAAAAGAACAATGCAATAAAGAGAAAATTTTATCTTACCAAAGTTATATGATTTCCAAAAAAAAAGTTTTTCTCGTGTCAATTCAGAGAGAGTGAGCCACTAATGTGCATGATGCTAAAAAGTAAAGACAGTCATATATTGTCATCTTGTAGGCACAACACAAAACATGATCAAAAGCTTGTTAACTGCACCAAACAGAAAAAGGAAACACCATGACGATAAAAGCACTAATACAGTTCCGATCAATTAACACCGATATTTCTGTTCGTGGGTATCTTATTATAGAGTCAATACCAACAGGATTATCCATAGCACTCAACAGTTGCATATCTGTATGTAACTAAGAAAAGGGCCAGCTGAATGTATTTGAGGGATTAGAAACCAAAGTCAACTCATTCTTGCAGTGAGGTAATTAACAACTTTCTGCCCAATCCAAGGGCCCTGACAACATGGAGGAGGTAAGAGGTGACAACACAAGAATTGGGGGTGAGGAGAGGAGGCGGCTACCACACACGGTTACATCACGATTCAATGGCGAGGAAACATAAGAATATATGACAAACCAAAGGAATTTGACAAACTCAATTCTGCTTGAAATATTTCAGTACCAACATGAGGTTATCATAACTAAATCTGTCTATAAGTAAGTTGATTATTAAATCTAGAGCATCTGCTAGTTGCATAATTTAATCTCCTACAAATTTGCTATCTATACATAAAACGCACATCCATATTCTTCTTCTTGATAATGCCAAGCTTATCTTTTATTTTGTTTATGAGGTGCGAAAATATAGGTTAATCCATCAAATATACTATATCCAAACAACACAATATATGTACCAAGAAAATGGCAACTAACATGAGCCGACCTACCAAAATCTGTGTACAAATAAAGTTGATATTCAAGTTCAGGCTTCAGCTACTTGCATAATAAAGGTCAACAGCGACTCACCTCAGTTTGACATACTCGTCCATCCTATAGCAGGCACCGCCCTACCCTGGTGGATGGCATCACACTTGGCACTTCTAGCTAGGGCCATGGGCCCAGTCGAGATGATGGCTGATTGCATCGAGCCGTCCACAGCGGTGGGGACGCGGATTTTTTGAGCATAGGCTTTCCGGTCCGCTTATCCTCGACGTGGAACTGACCGTACCCAGCTCGAGATGTGCGCCGAGAGCTGCGTGTTAGCGGGAAATTAATCGATGGAGGGTAGCGTTACAAGCGTCATGTCCATAGGCCTACAGAGAGGTGGGCCAGAATGGTGCTACTGTACATTTGTCGCTTCCCTGTGTCACGGGTGCACAAAAGCATATGTTCCTTGAGTGATGCCGGTCAGGTGTAGCTTTGTTCTGCGCACAAACGACGACACGATGATAAGATAGTTGACATTACTGGATGCGTTTGTTAACAAAATACTGGTCTATTCTGAAACGTTGTGGGTTTATTATCTGATTATAATACTCATGTTCCCGTCGACGAGCTCGCTTAGTTGCTATTCTCTTAAATCACCTACATAGCTGCGTCGAATCTTTTGGAATCCATACGCGTGCCTCCAAAAACCGCATGCAGCGTCGATTCCCCTGCATGGCGATTCTGCGTTCCTGAGGATTCATTGTGGCGTGTCTCTTTATGCTGAGTGTTGGAGCGAGCCACATAAAATCCCGTGTGCTCGGTGATGTGACCGGTCAATCCTATCTGCTGCTGGTTCCTGTGTAACGAGTCCCAATATAGTTTGCTTTTTAGGCGTGCGGAGGTCAGGTGCCGTTGGTGCTTTGCATGCTCCATGTGAAAGCATCCACATTGTGAAAGACGAAGCAAAATTTACTGGGTGGAATTGATCACTTGCGATGTGTATGTTGTAGAAAAAAGATTGTGTTCATTACTGAATTATTGTGTGATAAAAATTGGTAGCGATGTGTATTTGTTATGATGTATCCCTATTAAATGCACCCCTTCAATAGTAAATATAGCTGGGTGCCATGGTGAACATTTCTAGCTAGCCTGCCTTCTCGCTGATGGAGAGCGCGCGCAGATGTCGTCGAAGAACGCTACAACGTTCCGGCAAGCACGCGGACATCATCGAAGAGGGTGCGCGAAAATTGTCGAAAAGCGCACCAACGTCACGGACGAGCGCGCGGATGTCGTCGGATAGCGCCGACGTCGTTGGAAAGCGCGCGCGAACATCGTTGAAGAGCGCACCAACATCACGGGCGAGCGTGCTGGTATCGCCGGAGAGCGTCAACGTCACCGGAAAGCGCGCGCGAATGTCATCGAAAAACGCACCGACATCGCGGGCGAGCATGCGAATGTCGTCGGAGAGTGCGACAACGTCGTCGGCAAGCACGCGGACGTTGTCGAAGAGGGTGCGCGAACATCGTCGAAGAGCGCACCGACATCACGGACGAGCGGGCGGATGTTGTCAGACAGCGCCGACATCGTCAGAAAGCGCGCGCAAACATTATCGAAGAGCGCATCGACGTCACGGGTGAGCGTGTAGATGTCGTTTGCATTGCACCGACGTCATCGTAAAGCGCGCGCAACCGTCGTCGAAGAACGCACCAACATCGCACACAACATATTCATTTATTTTATCTCTCATACATATTTATATGTGTATCATGTTATATTTGGCTCATTCTTAAAAATATGTGCCAAGGACATGTATAACATGCTATATTTTAGTGCGTTCCCATCAACTTGTGCCTAGCACATGTTTTTTTTTCAAATATGTGATCAAGCCACATATTTATTCATGTCATGATTGCAAAAATATATTATTTCTATAGACTTTAACGAACAAGCCAAATATAACATGACACACGTCTAAATATTTATGAGAGATAAAATAAATAAATACTTTATGTGATTTTATCATGTGCTAATCCCATATTCCTATTCAAAAAATAGAAGCACATTGTGGTCATGCTTGTTATCATGTGCTGATCCCATATCTATAATACCTAAATAGTTCATCCGCACTAACCTAATTATTTTGACATGCAAGCTATCCACATCATCAAGTAGGCCCACATTTTTCCACTAACTCTTCATGCACATCCTTCATTAAATCTACATGCACATGCAACCTATGTAAATAATTATTAACTTATCTATGCACTAAGCCTCACTATTTACAAGCAACTTATGTTTATAGAAAATCAAATTATGAGTTAGCCCACTAACTCTTCATGCACATCCTTCATTAAATCTACATGCACATGCAACCTACGTAAATAATTATTAACTTATCTATGCACTAAGCCTCACTATTTAGAAGCAATTTATTTTTATAGAAAATCAAATTATGAGTTAGCTCACATTTTATTTTTCTATGCGACAATTTTTCTATGAATGCACATACGTGGTATCATTGTTTTAGGTTTAGCTAAGGGTGATGTCTCCAATCAACGCTGTTTTCGTCTCATATCATTCCACCGTCATATTCTAAAGGTAATAAATCAATAAAACAAAAATCACACCCATTTTTAGTTTTTAATCAAAATTTCTTAGCTTTTTACACTAAACAATATTTCTTTCAAAAAATATTTATTAATTAAATTATACTAAGTTTTATAAAATTTCTCATATTTTAAAACATCAGGTATTTGTTAAAATTTCCCGCAGCAACGCGCGGGGTATCATCTAGTTCTCCAAAAGATCCTGTTATCATACATCAAATAGTAGGGGAAATATCATGAATTAATATATCAATATATATGCATAATACAGTAATACTTATCAAACATGCTATAATACATTGTAATGCATATAATTTTCAACATCATTTTTCGCACTTTCACGCAAACATGCTATGAGACATAAAATAAATGAATACATGCCTTGATCACCACATATTTGAAATAAAAAAACATGTGCTTGGCACAAGTTCATACGGGCACGCTAAATATAGCATGTTAGAGCATGTCCAACAGGCGCGCTATATGGGCTCCACGCACTAAAAACGGTCATATAGAGCGCGCGGGCCAAAAAATCACGCTCCAGCAGACGCCCTAAACCTTAACGCGCTAAAAAAAATGAGCCCGCGCACTGGCAGAAGCTGGACTAGAGGCTGGATATCTAGTGCGCGACGAAGAGCGCGCTGGATAATCTGGCCACTCGCGCGAAGAACCAACTGCCGGAACTTTCACCACGAAAAAATTTTAGCGCGCAAGAAGGCGGCGCGTCAGTTGGAGATGCTCTTATACATGTAATATTCATGAAACATATAATGAATGAATAAGTGGCTTGCAGATTACATATTCTAAAACCCAAAAAAACATGTAGTTGGCACAGTTTTTTACAAACAAGCCAAATATAACATGATAAAGATCTAAATATTCATGACAGATAAATATAGCATGATATACCTGTAAATATTCATGAGACGTAAAATGAATGAATAAGTGGCTTCCTCATTACATTTTTTAAACCGAAAAACATATACTTTGCGCAGATACACATCTAAATATTCATGAGAGATAAAATAAATAAATATGTGTCTACTCATCATATATTTGAAATTAAAAAAAAAGGTACTTGGTACAAGTTCATATAACGAGCCACATATATGGTGATATGCATGTAAATATTCATGAGTTCATATAACGACATCTGCACGCTCTCCGTCGACGTTCGCACGCTCATCGACGACTTCTGTGCACTCTTAGACGATGTTCACGCGCTCACCGGCGACGTCCGTGTGCTCTCTGACGAAGTCCGCGCGCTCGTCGGTCACGTCCGCGTGCTCTCCGACGATGTTCGCGCGCTCGCTAATGAGGTCCACACGCTCACCGGCGATATCCACATGTTCTCCGATGACGTCCGCTGGCTCATCGATGACGTCCGACTCCTCTTCGACGATCTCCGCATGCTCATCAGCGATGTCCGCGCGCTCCACGGGGACGTCTACGCTCTCCGGCGATGTCTGTGCGCTCCACGACGATGTCTGCGTGCTCCGCGGCGATGTTCACGTGTTCTCCGACAATGTCCGCATGATTTCGACGTCCGCATGCTCACTGATGACGTCCCCGCGCTCTCCGGCGATGTCTGCACACTTTCAACGTCCGCGTTCTCTCCAACGATGTCCCCGCACTCCGTGTTGACGTCCGCGCGCACCAATAACGTCTGCACGCTCTCCGTCGACGTTCGTGTGCTCATTGACGATGTCCGCGCGCTATTCGACGATGTTCACGCGCTCACCGACGACTTCCGCGTGCTCCCTGATGAAGTCCGCGTGCTCCCTGATGAAGTCCGCGCGCTCTCCAACGACGTCCACCCGCTCTCCGGCGACGTCCCCGTGCTCTCCAACGATTTTCGCCCACTTCACAACGATGTCCACGCGCTTTTCGACGATATCCCCACGTTCTCCGACGACGTTCGCTCGCTCATCGGCGTAGTCCGCGCGTTCTCTGACGATCTCCACGCACTCAGCGACAATGATGTCCGTGCGCTTCACGGTGACGTCTTTTTGCTCCGCGGCAATGATTTCGACGTCCGTGTGTTCACTGACGACGTCCCCGCGCTCGCCGGCGATGTCTGCACGCTTTCAACGTCCCCGTGCTCTCCGACGATTTTCGCCCGCTTTACAACGATGTCCACGCGCTCTCCGACGATATCCCCACGTTCTCCGACGACGTCCGCTCGCTCATTGGCGTAGTCCGCGCGTTCTCTGACGATCTCCACGCGATCAGCGGCAATGATGTCCGCGCGCTTCACGGTGACGTCTGTGTGCTCTGCGGCGATGTTCGCGTGCTCTCCAACGACGTCCGCATAAAATGAATGAATACGTGGCTTGATCATCACATATTTGAAGTACAAAAACATGTGCTTGGAACAAGTTCATACGAACACGCTGAATATAATTGTATACATGTAAATATTCATGAAACATAAAATAAATGAATAAGTGGCTTGCTCATGACGTATTTGTAACAAAAAAAACATGCACACTCAATATTCATGGACTTTGAGGATGAATAGTATCATACGTTAGAAAACCTTAGATTTGTTTTCTTTTTCGCACGACCCTCATTTCAATGTATCTTATCCTAATAATTTACACACGTGTACATTATACCTCCATGTATATGTGTACTTTTTCATAATTATTTAAGAAATAGAAATTTGAATTTTGACGAAATTCCAAAATTTAAAATAAAAGTTCAATGGAAACCGAGCTCCAAAACACCTCACTCCTTATTATGCCCCTACAATTTTCTCTCTTGAAATTGTCACCACTCAATATGCTATCAACTGCGGAACTTTGGACAAATGTTAGTTCGTACTTCATGATACTTATATCATATCATCCTACCAATCCTTTTCCCAGCACATAATTGGTGAAATGTTAAACAACTCAACTTCCTTGTCGTTTGATTTTTTAGCTTCATCTGTGTCAGTGTGCTGTAGTAAATGGTGAAATGTTAAACAACTCAGCCTCCTTGTCGTTTGGTCCTTTGGCTTCATCTTTGTCACAGTGTTGTAGTCCCACACTGTGCCTAGCCTTTGCAGAGGAGATGGCCTACACAGCGCAGAGATTTCAGACATGCAGCACAAAGTAATTACCATTACATGCTGACAGCGTTCCATATCCCAATACGAATGGGTGACTTAGATAAGGGGATAGGGACGCCTATGCTCTAACAAACATTTTCGCACAGCGGTGTTCTTTGAAACACACCACGGATGCCTACCACTGCTTACACTGTCTTGACTGGTGACCCTTGCTACGCCGCTGATGGGAGACTGGACGACACAGAGGAGGGTGTCATGGAAGGGTAAATCGTGGTGGGTTTTGATGGTGGTCACTTCGACTGCTCCTATGGCAACTCAGAAACATAAATCTGCAAACGAAGAAAAAAATCATTTTCCATGTATTCTAAGAAATGATAGTACTCATATGCATTACGAAGGCATTATAAAGCTCATCATAGTTAATACGAGTAGAATCAACATTTAATAATTGCTCCATGATGAACATGCAGAAAAGGAAATTAAATAGTTAGATCATGACAAGAAGGACATACTTTCTTCACATTTTCTTAGTCAGTAATGCAACAGATGTCATGTGCTTCATTACTATCCAGTTCTCTCAAATAACTATCTCCCCAGTTCATCTAAATTTTGCTTCACTATTTTATGTAAACATGCAAGTACTCTACTTCATATTAATTTCAGTAGACAAGAGTTCAACTGGAAACCTATTTTTTTTGCAGAGCATCAAACACGTCATGTACTGGAAAGATGATAAATAAATTACCAGAATTATGAAACATTCATAGTTCATATAAATATTCAGACAAGTGATTCATCAAACTTCCGCCAAATATTCTAAGCTAATTCAGCATTGATCGGTCACTGGTTCGAAAACAAAAATACGTTCTATTTCAAATACAACCTTTTTTTACAAATATGCGTAGCAACAGTAGCACTGATTAATCATTGGCTCAGGAAAATCAATTCTATTTAAACTACTGATGGTAAAGGTATTCAAAATTATACATTTTAGTCATCTCTCACCATAGTGCCTCTTTTTCCATTCATTAAGAGCTTGCAAATTCTTTCACTCCACAACAACATATAGAACACAAGGAAAGCTTATATCATCACCTCTTGATGTTCTCTTTAACTATTTCAGTTTGACACTGCCTCGCAACGAACCTACAGGAAAGCTAAAAGAGGAAACTAATATTGGAGTGGGGATGAGCCAAAACCAGGAAGACTACAAATAACAACCCAATAGGATACAATTTCCCTGCATCAATATAGAATCCATTAAAAACAAAGAACACTTGACATGCATCCACATATATTTGCTAAAACACAAAGAGAATGATATTTTTTTTCTTGTATTGTTTGCATGCCCCCGCATACACTCATTCAGAAAACAAAGAACACTGACGGTTCCTCTACCCTCTACAGAACCTAAGAAACATGAGCTAAAATCGACCCGGTAGATCCTAAACCAGCTTCTGACATGTTTAGAAGTACAAATAAAACCAAAAAAAATCTAGATAACAAATCTAGCTTTTCAAACGTCCGTGAATACTGAACAGTTCCGGATGCGGCAAATAGCGATCAGATTTTTTTATTTTCTATCTTTACATCCGATTATTTTATATTATATATCTTAAAATCATACAAAATATGTAAAAATATATATTTATGTACTATGTAGATGAACCACTACTCTACATTACGTGTCGTCGTCGAAGATATTGACGATCTTCGTGCTAAGTAGTGGGCGCATGGGTGAAAACCGCAACTCCCGCTCTTGCGGCTTCGACCTCCTCCGCTTCGTCCTCGGCTTGCTCCTCCTCTTCTTCAACCTCATCCTCCTATTCCATCTCCCGCGAGTACGGAGGTAGACCGACAGTGATCCAAAAATACCGACAAATAATAGTTCATACGGATAACACTCAACGATAATTTAAATTTAATATTAAACATGAAATCATCATCGAGGATAATCATTTCCACGTCGATCCCTCGGGGTCGACGCCTACGCCTCCTCCAGCCGCTTTGCTAACCCCAAAAGGAAGGGTCCACGGTAGAAATGATGATTTCGGCGATGCTTTTATGTTTAATTAAATTTAAATCATTGCATATTCAGTGGTATTCGAATGAACTATTATTCAGCGATGTTTTTAGATCGGTTTTATGTCCACATAAATTATTTATGTTGGATTCAAATGATCTGCGTGCTTTAAATATTTTTACGTGAATTTACGTGGATATATATTGGATGTAGTTGTGTACAATAATTTTAAAAAACTACTCGATCACCATGTCCGAACATGACCGAACGCTTTCGCGTATGAAGAAACAAATGAGCCTAGAAATTAATACTATTTCCTTGGAATTATTTGAGAATATCCATTTTTAGTAGGTTATTGCATAGTATTCTTTTTTACTTAAATGCATTTTTGCAATTCATTGATATTGCAATAATTTATATTGAAAGACCATACCAATTTATTGGCTAATTCGAATTCGTTTGTACAATTCATAAAATTCTTATTGTTGAGTCCAAAACTAAAGTCTCTAGGCTCTTTTCATGCTTTCTCATAAACAGATTAAAAAATACGGAGGAGATTATTATTTTTAAAGTTGGACAGAACTACAGAGCGGCGCCGCACCTGTGCCTTCCGGTGCTGCGGCTACCCCTTCTCCCTACCATACACTAGTAACTTACAAATAATGCTAGCTTTTGTTTTTCAATTTTTTAAAAAGACTTATCTTGCAAACCGTTAACTCAATTGACGATCCATTTTCACCATTAGCTTTCTCGCGATGAGATCTTCAAAACTAGATCACATGTCAATATGTCTTTTTTCTCAGTACTTGCCACATTAGTGTTCTACTTACCTGACAATTATTCATGTAGTTGCCAGATTATATTAACTTGGTTGTTAAAACTTTTTTTTATCAGTACTTGCCACATTAGTGTTCTACTTACCTAATAATTATTCATATAGTTGCCAAATTATAACAACTTGATTGTTAGAACACTGTATACTAATATACATAAATGAAAATTTTGTATTGTGGTATTTGTATGTGTTTTTTCTTAGAATTGCCTAAAAAACACCCATACTTGTCATGTTATTTATACCCAAATGTTATAATGACTAGTTGTGTTTGAACGATTGGTTACCGGTTTACTTATGTTCGGTTGCCGTATTCTTACATCGAATTGACATGCTAGTTTATTGTTCTTGCCAGTTTTATCATTTTGAGTTGTCATTTTATTTTATCAGGTTTTATCCTAAGCTTAAGTATATAGAACTATTTCCCCGGCAACTATGTACAAATATTTGTGGCAACAATTCACGGTAAAAAATGACAACTAGGGTGATGTAATCTGGCAACTGACGATGACGAAAAAATTTCGTCGAAACATATCAATATGGGATGTTGTTTCGAAGCCTTTGTGAAAAAAAAACACAACGGTGAAGACGGAACGTAAATCGGATTAATGGTTTGTAAGATAAATCATTTAAAAAATTCGAAAACGCATTTACTGCGATGATGTCAGCATGAAGTTTTAGTCTTGCATATCCAGTCTTTCATGAGCAGCCGCCGCATGAGAACCGCTAGGATGCGGCGGTGCATTATAGCTTTTCCTTTTAAAGTTTGGATAAACCATTGCGATCGATCGTAGATGCTCTTACACAATTGCACATGTACTCAGCATCGTCGCTGCGTGTGATGCACCTTCATGCACAGCTGTGTTTTCACGGCGGCCGGCCGTCGTTTTTATTTATCTCCAGGAAAGAACGGGATTGGGAAAGGAAGAAGCCGCTTATTTGCTGGGTTTTTTTCCTTTGCTGGTTTCAAGACGTGGGTAGGACTGACTGGGTGAGGACCGTACGATTAGAGCGGAGCACGGATGGGAGGCGTCGCGGAGCAGGCAAGCCGCACGTACTCTACAGGACGCATCTAGACCCACCGGCAGGGACAGAGCGCTTGGACCAAAGTTACCTACTGAACCTCATCCAACCAGCGACGACTACGTAGCAGCCAAAAGGAGCGATTCACCCGGATCGCCGGCTCCTCTATGGCCCCGTTTGGTATGAGTGTAATATTTTTACACTTGTATTTATTCTACAAGTATATATCATGAGATACATATAATTTTCACTTGGAAAGTATACACACCAATTGAGGCCTATAAATTTTACAGGTGTAAACCTGAGCAAAACAACGATCCAATCATGGCCTAACCGTTTTACACCGCGTGCGCACAGGAAGTAGGACGAGCCGTCCGACCAGTCATCGACGCCAGCCTTCACTTATCATGATTTTACCACGATACTTAACTGACCTACGATAGATTAGAAGGCCAGCAACGCTAATTTTCCTGTTCATCAAAGCAAACAATGGACCAGATCAGTCTAACCATCTCAGATCGTTGGAGGAGCCGGGTAGGCTAGGAGGTTTTATAAGAGGAATGCGAAGGAAGATGATGAAAGAACATTCGGGAGTGTCAAACGCTCAAGCTTGGGGATGCCCCCATGCACCCCCAATAAATATACAAGGAGACTCAAGCATCTAAGCTTGGGGATGCCCCCGTGCATCCCCTTCTCCATCAACAATCATCAGTTCGTCCTTCTCGATGCTATATTTTTATCGCTTCATATGTTATGTGCTAGACTTGGAGCGTCTCGCTCTTTTATTTTTAGTTTTTTTTAGTTTTGTTTGTTGTTCATAACAAGTTGGATCCTAGCCTTCCTTGTTTGGGAGAGAAATACGCTCCACTCCACCGTAGAACACAACATAGGCTTGCATGCTTATCTTTCTGTTGTGTGTGTTCTATTTTTTCCATAGCTTCTCTCATGTTTAGCTCTTAGTTATCATGCTTATCTTTTTAAGAGATTTTTTTAGGTTTTTCTAGGAACTCTCTTGAGTCTTCATGTTTATGTTGTTTAGAGAGTTGGCTTGTTGCACTGAGTTGTGTGTCTTGCATGAGTAGGTAATTAAGGTTGTTATTACAAGTGTAGTAGTAACATGCAAAAGTTTTGAGGTATTGATTAGAGTAATGTTTGAAGATCAAGGTGCCAAGAGCTTGATCCTATTAATGATAGGTGTCATATTTAGGGCAATTCCTGTTTATTTTCAAAAACTACAAAAAATCGTTGAGAACTCTAGCTACTAGATGGATCGCTAACCTCTGGAGGGGTTGGAATATATAGAGTACCCTCACGTACCATGGGTCAAGGATGCCAAAGGATAACCAAACCCCCATACACTCCTCCTCGGGGTGATTGTCTCTTTGTGAACCTCCCGATTAGATAGAGAGTTCCCGACAATAAGTGCATGAGTTCTTCGGACTAATGCGAGTATTCGATTGTTGAGACTTCCACCTTCCCATATTTTTCTAGCCTCTTTGGTACCGTGCACCGCCCTTTCTCACCTTGAGAGTTGGCGCATACTTCGCCGGTACATCCAAACCCTTAGCACGGTACACTCTGAAATCATAACCCCCCCCCCTATGTCTTCCTCAAAACAGCCACCATGCCTACCTATCAAGGCATTTCCATAGCCTTTCCGAGATACATTGACATGTAACATCCACCATCTCATGACTTGATCTTCATGTCATACATGCTTTTGCTTGATCGAGGAGGCTTTGCCCTTATTATTGCTACATGACGCGCTAGTATCATTGCATATCCTGCTACACTGGCAGAGGCATACATTTTCATATATCATGATAGTTTTGATTATTCTTTATGTTGAGTACTTCTTGTAAAGTATGAAGATCTTCTATATTCTTGTAAAATATAGAGTGTTGCCCTTAAGTGAGGAAAAGATCCCAAAGAGGATAAATAAAAAGATTTCAAAGAGGACAAACGAGAGATCAATAGAAAGAGCCAAAGTGGCCACAAAAATACAAAAAAATAGAAAAAATGAGAAAAAATAAATAAAAAGAGAGAAGAGGTCAACACTAGTATTCCTTGTGAAAGATCCACACTCGTACTCCATTGCTATATTTGTACTCCACAGAGATTATCATTCATGCATAACTATATGGGGACCCTTACACTATAGAACTTGGCTTGCATATTCCAAGGATGAGCCTCCTCAAATGAGCTCTAGGTCTTCATGAGCAAGCAAGTTCGATGCACCCTTCCATTAGAGAGCTTACCTTAGCTCACATGTGCATCCGTTGCATGACAATCCCTACTCCTCACATCATATCTATCATTTGACCTTCTCTCGCCTATGATTTTCCTCATTGATGTGAGCCTTTCACACCTTTTGTCTTCCTTCCCCATCATTTCTCTCTTTGCCATCCTAAGTGCTAATGTATCTTGCTCGCGCTCATCCATTGCATGAGTGCTAGAAGTCGAAAGGGAGAGGATCAGTTGACTTGTACCTGACTAGTGGTCTGGGGATGAGTCAAAATAAGATCCCGAAGGAGACCAAGTGTGAAACTTTAGTAGATTGAGTTCTCAATTAGAACTATTTTTTCTCTAATCTCAACTCCCATTGCTTGCACGCAAACACCATTTGGAGAAATTCGAATCACGGACAGCGAGAGCTCTTGCACCTTTATGTTTATACTTTTCTAGAATTAATACTAAGACTCTTGCTTGTTATTATCTTGACTTGAATTGCATATCTTACTTGCTTTACTTTGAAGTTCTTATATGTCTGTGTTAGCATGTCACCACAGAAATTATCTGTGTTATCATTTACCTACTCGAGGACGAGAAGGAATTAAGCTTGGGGATGTTGATACGTCCCAAACGTATCTATAGTTTCTCCTTGTTCCATGAACTTTTATGTGACATTGCTACATGTTTTGCTACACTTTTATATCATTTTACACATATTTGGACTAACTTACTAACTCAGTGCACCCAGTGCGAGTTCATGTCTGCTGATGTCTTTAGTTGCGTTGATTTTTTCCCAATATAAAATGCCAGAAAAATCAGAATAAAAATCACCGTCAAGGAAGCTTCCGGAGCCACCGAAGAAGAGCCGGAGGGGGCCACCAGCCTCCCAGGCGGCCAGGTGGCGTGACCCCACCCCTGGTCGCGCCACCAGGGCGCCTCGGAGGTGGGACCCACCTCTGGTGCCCCCTTTGGCCTATTTTTACCCCTCGTCGCAGAAACCCTCGAGGAGAACCCCGCATCGCGAAATACCTCTCTGTTCCGCCGTCGCCGCGCTTTCAAGATCGGGAGCACCAGAAGACCTCTTCCCGGCACCATGCCGGAGGGAGGATTGACCTCCGGGGACCTCTCCACCACCATGGACGCCTCCCGGATGTGTCGTGAGTAGTCTACCTTGGACCATGGGTCCATGACCAGTAGCTATGTGATGTCTTCCCTCCATCTTTATTCTTCAATGTTTAGACCTTGTGAGCTGCCCTACATGATCAAGGCACCTATGTAATTTTCCTGCTGTTGCTATGTTGTGTTTGTTGGGATCCGATGGATTATGAGATTATGTTCAGATCGGGATGAGTTATATATTTTGTTTACATTTTATATTTTGTTCTTGAGTAATTCTTGCATGTTCTCCGTTGCCTTTTATTGCTTTGGCCAAGTAGTAGATAGTGACTCCAAGAGGGAGCGTTATGCATGATTGTGGGTTCATGCCCCCGATGTCTAGCTTGAGTGACAGAAACATGAGAGTAGGGGATGCGCTGTTGCCACCAGGAAGAAAACAACGGTGCTTGTAACCACGGTTGCAAGGATTGTTTACCTTACGCATTGATTGTTAATGCAATTGTATGTTGCTTTGAGTATACACTTTGGGTGGAGCTCGCAACTTAATACCAGCGAGATGTTCTAGATATATATCTCAAGGTGGATGATTAGTAGTAGATGCAGATGGATTTCGGTCTACTTGTCTTAGCATACTGCCCATACTTTTGAGCACTCTTACTTTCAAGTAGCATAATTAGCATTGTGGTGCATTTATAATTCTGTCAATGGCCCAGCTGTAATTTGTTCACCCAGCTTGGCTGTCTATCGTCTTTTGGGAGAGAGACATCACTAGTGAACATCATGGGACCCTGGTCCATATTTCCACCACTATTACACCTCCACTTTTATTTACCACTTTTACTTTCAGTTGCTATCATCACCATTATCACTACTATCTACCCTTGCATTTTATCCTTTGTAAACAACAAGACCGGAGGGATTGAAAACCCCTTTGTACATGTTGGGAGCAAAGCTATCTGTTGTGTGTGCAGGTCCAGGTCAAGTAAGCAACCTCGGTTGTAAACGGCGCCATTGCTTCCTTGCCACCTACTTGTCGATCTTGGAGTCCTACTGGTCGATCTCAACCTTGGTATCTTTGCCAAGCGAAATTTACTGTTGTGCTACATCTCAACCTTCCACTTGGGGTAACCAACGAGGGGCGAGAAGCCATCAGTGCCCCCCCTGGTCAGGCCAAGGTGCCCCTGTGCTTCTTATTTATTGAAAAAAATTAATTTAATTTTTCTGGAATTTTTCTGACAGCTTCAATTTTGAGAATTTTCCGAGGTGGCGAAAGCTACAAAAACTTCCGAAGAGCTCGAAACAGTGATTAAACATACGAAGTTTAAAAACCATAAGCTTTGGTATAACAAGGTAGAAATGCAAATATAATAAGCTCCCATTTTTACTTATATAAAACTTGTTTATTAGCAAGGTTGATCAAGTCTTACCACTAAACAAGTGATATATCGAGCAAAAAGTTTCAGTTCTTATAAGGCAATCATGGTACGTTTATTTGGAGGGAAACTGTCCCTACCATGATTGTTTTATATTGGTGATGCACATGTAGAGGACAATCCCAATCACCAATCTTCATGGTCTCAATATTCTCAATGGAGTTAAGGCCATGCCTTTTATCGATCTTCTTTAGAAAATATACCGTGTGTTCTTTATCATTAACATTGAAAGTGACCTCTCCTTTATTGCAATCAATAATAGCACCTGCGGTGTTAAGAAAAGGTCTACCAAGAATAATAGACATGCTCCCATCTTCGGGCATGTCAAGCACAACAAAATTAGTAAGAATTAAACAATTAGCAACCTCAACATGAACATCCTCACAAATACCAATGGGAATGGCCGTTGACTTGTCAGCCATTTGAAGAGAGATATCTATGGGGATTAGTTTATATAAGCAAAAGCTTTATAGAGAGAAAAATGCATAACACTCACTCCTGCACCAAGATCACATAAAGCAGTTCTAACATAATTATTTCTTATGGAGCAAGGAATGGTGGGTATATCTGGATCACCGAGCTTCTCAAGAATCTTGCCACTGAAATAACAGTTAGCCAGCATAGTAGATATTGCCTCATTAGGGACTTTTCTTTTATTAGTCACAATATCTTTCATATACCTCGAATACGGAGGCAACTTAATAGCATCAGTCAAAGGAATTTGCAGAAAAAGAGGCTTCATTCATTCACAAAATTTATTGTAGTGTTCTTCTTCTTTAGTTTTGAGAGACATACCTGGGAAGGGCATTGGTTTTTGTACCCATGGTTCTTGTTCCTTCCCGTGCTTCCTTGTGATGAAGTCTTCTCTAGTATGTCTCTTGCATTTATCTGGTGTTTCTTCTTCTCTCACTTGAGGAGGATCATTCTTCTCTTTATCTTTATCAGGTTCAACACCGTTTTCAGCTTCAGCATCGGAAGTATATATGCGATTAGGATCAGCAATAGGCTCTTCATCAACTATGGGATCATTTGAATTGTTAGCTTCTTTGTGTTTATTCTTCTTCTTCTTCTTAGGGGAGCTGACAATGTCTTCATCCTGCATTTAGGAATCTTGCTCGATCCTCTTAGGGTGTCCCACGGGATAAAGAGGATCTTGAGTGTGGGTGCCCCATCGGGTTTTAATCCCGTAAGCCTGCATATCTTGTTTGGCATTGTTAGCAAGCAAATATTTTTGCACGTTAGAAATTTGTTCAATCTGAGTTTGAACCATATGAAAATGCTTAACAAGGCCTTTAACATCATTAACAGTTCTACCTAGAACATCAAGCAAACTTTTGATAGCAAGGGTATTATCATGCAACAGACTTTTAATCCTCTCATGAAAGTGATTTTGCTTCATAATAAAATTATCAAGCTCATCTAAACATTGATCAGGAGGCTTACCATGAGGGATGTCACTTGCATTGAAATCAAAAAGAGAGTGTACCTCTACCGTAGGAGGGTGAGTAGTAGGCTCACAAAGTTTTTCAATAGGAGGTAGATTCTTCACATCTTCAGCTTTAATCCCTCTCTCTTTGATAGACTTCTTAGCTTCTTGCATATCTTCGGGTTTCAAGAAGAGCATTCCCCGCTTCTTTCGTGGTGGAGGTGGTTCAAGGACAGACCAATCTTCATGATTTTTGGCTATATCAAGTAAATCATTCTTAGGGACACCATGTCCCGGCCTAGCTTGAGTAAAGTGCAATACCTCCCCCTGTTGGGGTTCGCAGCGGAAAACACAATTTTTTCCTAACTAGCGTTCCCTTAACCCAAGATCTAGCTAGTCGTATTACCGTAACGGAAAGGAGTGCGGAATAACATACCTCGGGGTGTAGTCCTTTGCGTGGGAAACGTTCCCGCAAACGTGGTTGGTGTAGTCGAACAAGGTTCACAGCCCATGGTTGTGTTAGCACCCGGATTGGTGTAGTGCCTCACGTGTAGAACCTCGTAGTACTCGCACATGTACGAGATTCGATGACGACCTCCGATCTCCGTCCAGCGAAGGTGGCAGAAGTAGACCTCCGGAACCGGAGTTTCGGCAGCACGACGACCTCCGTGTAGCAGAGATACCGCAATCCCACTATAGTCCCCAAACAAGGGGGGACCACCATGGAAGAGACGAGGAAGGGGAGAAGACCGGATAAAACCAATCTCGATTCGGAGTAATTATGAATTTCTCACGAATTTCTGTGTATTAAATATGTGCACCCTGCCCATCTATATATAGGCAGAGGGGAGGGAGTCAACCCCTCTCCCCTAGCACCTTGCTAGGGGGAGGGTGCCGGCCAAGGGGGGAGGGGTGGCGCCACCTTCATGGGCCCTAGGGCCCATGGCGCCCCCCCCCTTTCCATTTTTCCTTTTCCCTTTTATTTCCCCTAATGGGCATTTTTCTCCAATATGGCCCATTGCACTTTTTTAATTAAAATAGAATGTTTTTAATTATTAATTCATTAATTAATAGTTAAAACATATTATTCCATCTCCCGGTAATCCGGAACGCCTTCCGGGTCACTCCGAAACTCCTTCGGGTCAACACGGAACTTTTTCGGTGTTGCTTCCTTTATTCTCCGGTAACTCCGATAGTTCCGAAAAGGTCTCCGATTTCATCGAGACCTTAAGTGTGTTACCCTACGGTCCGAGAACACTCTAGTCATGACCGATATGAGGCCATGTTTAATGATCATCAGCGGGACCTGGATACCCATAATGACCCCTGTGCATTCCGGACATCAATACCGATTGGAACTTACGTCGTATAGCATTCCCTTTGTCAACGACACTGGATTGTTCTGAGATTCGATCAATGACATCCTATGTATGGTTCAACCTTGTTATGAAAAATCCTTATTCACTCGTTCCCGTGATATTCATCCCGGTGACCTAGTCACACGCTGCGCAGCTTTATGGATGGAATCTCACCGAGTGGGCCCTGAGTATCTATCCATCACATGGATTGACAAATCCCACTCTTGTAACAATACTCCTCAATATATCTCCACGGAATAACCAAGATACAACCATTATGGCCCGCATATTTCAGTCAGGCGGTGGGATGTAAGTCAAAGCATCCGAGAAGATAGAAATTATGCAAGTACTCACAGTCAAAGGAACGGTCTACTACGTTCTGTAATTACAACACTGAAACTTCATAAGTTTGATCATGCTGTAATGCTTACGTTGTGTAATGTTCATCACGTCACTCATCCAGTGAGGTGACCTCACACTCAAGAGACTTAATTGTCCATGATCGCGAAACCACGACCATCATGTTGACCATGAACTAGTTATTGAAATAGAGGCTAACTAGGAACCCTGGGGGTTTCTATACCACACCTGTATCATTGTTTCACTGATACAGTTCTAGCACGGTATGAAACTGGTTATGAACTTGCTTAGATATATTGGAATAATCATATACTATTTGCCTCTCGAGCATATATCCAACAGTCTCCCACTTGCACTAGAGTGCTAATAATCATCTTATCGCATAAGTGTTCATTGATCATGCTTTCTCATGGAAGAGGTTTCGTCAACGAACTGCACCAATTCAGATTCGTATGTTTCCTTTGCAACTGGTATTGATCAACTGGTTTGACATGCCACTCATTATCATATAATGGTTGGATATAAGTTTCACGGGAGAGTGAGACTATTATTTCACAGTATCCTCCAATGATCTTTTGGCTCAGTCTTCAGAAGACTTATCCATAGTCATATATACTGGGAAATACACTCAGCCAGAAGTCCAAACTTCTTACGCTAAACTTTTATACATACGTCTACTTTCTTTAAGTAGTATTACGTTTGTATTGTCGTGAATCTTGCTCACATTTCTTTCATATCTTCGGTGATGTCTCTAATTCTATATAGACCCATAATATGGCTTGCAATTGTAATCTTGCATTACATTCAAGTCTATTATCCTTTCTATATTTTTGAGCATAGTCCTTAGTATTCCTCATATACTGAATGCATGGACTTTATTTCAGATTCTGTGATTTACTCATAAAGCACATCGGAATCTGTTCTTCTTTCAAGAACTTTTGAGTCATTCTGTTGTTGGATTCACAACACGTGTTTTATGGTAGAATCATATGTCAAAGCACATATAAGATCACATGTCCAAGTACATGGTGCATCTCTATTCTTCCATCAAGACATTGCTTGTGATATTTGGATTTTCATCCTTTATATAATTTCTAGCCACAAGAACCTGTTTCTTGTCTAGAACATTATTCCAACCTTTACTTCGGTTCATTATCCGTATCTTAATATATCATTATAGATTTCACCGTGTAACGTGTTAGTACTTCACATAAAAGAAGATTCTTGTAATCTTGCTATTTTATCTGCCTTATGCTCTATATATATATATCATAATGCACATATTTATATGAGACGATTCTCCATATACACAAATCAATGCATGTCCATATATATATATTTATGAGATCATTCTTCACACATATCAATGCATATATGTTTGAGATAATGATCATGCTCCCACTCAAATATATCCATCATATACTCATATATTTGTGGTTCAACTTTCATCAAGTTAATGTCGTTATTCCTATGTCTCACATAACAATAATTCTCTCAAAGCTCCCACTCAGAAAATTCCCTCTGCATTCCAAGTTGCTTGGAAGTCTTACAAGCTCCCACTCAGTTTCATGAAACTGCAGGCCCACTCAATATTTTGGTCATTAAAAAATCACTTGATCAAATCAAGGTTGAGGGTTTCCTGTCTTGAGGCACTATAGTCCATCCTTTAATGAAAAAAAAATCGTCACGCCTATTGCGATTCACTTTCAAATCCTAAGTTTGAACGGGACGCAATTCTAGTCTATGGTCCATTGTAGTGTAAATGAAATATTTTATTGATTAAAGCATTCCTACATTTCCATAGTCAATCAATATTGAACTTTGGTCATAAGAGTTTTATGAGCCAAATAATGCCTTATGTCCGTTGCATTATTCTCAATAACTTTCCAGTTTATCGGATTATGAAATAACCGATTTATTTCAAAGGACGTGAGCCATCCCATATGCAACTCAATATTATTTCATTTCTCCTCGTGTTCTAGGCTACCATCATTCCTTTGCATTTCAAGCAGTTTTATTCCTTTTGTTTCATTAAGAAGACTCATGATTATTGTTCTGTACAGAACGTATTCATGACAACCTTCTAAATTCAACTGAGGCTTCAACTCATATACCAAGATCAATCATCTATGGCACATCCTTCTTATTACAGTGTTGTTACAGCGGAACACGCTTCCGTTGCATCACTCTGATATTATGAAGGCAAGGTTTAGTACCCTGGTCAAAGTTTCCACTATCTCCCATTGGGTCCGTGTAGAGAAACTACTGCTCACACTACCAATTAAGCAATACAAGTTTTGCTATTCGGGGAAAAACGTGTAATTTCAATTGCCTGCATTTTAACACAAAGAAATTATTTCTTTAGAAACTTTCTAGCACCATCATTTATGGATCTATCTTGTCTCACTAGATTCAGGATGGTTTCCTAATTCATGAAGTGGGTGTTTTAACTTAATGAATTAAAAAACCTTGTTCGATAATAATTTTAGTAATGCAAGGGGAAAGAACGTTTAGACCATACTACAGTTTAGTATGACTACGAATGGTTTAAGTAGTCTAGCACTTTCAACTTCCATCGTAATTTGTGGTACAGTTCCACAAGTCCCCCTTTATGTCAATTTTAATACTTATCACTTAGATCATAGCGTAGTGATTTGTATCCTTATATTCTACTTCACACCGTGATTCCTGAATCTCAGTTTTGTGATCTCAATTGAATACAATGTTCAATTAATCATATGAAGTATTTAATGATAACTCACGTGCACATTTAATACATCATTTATGTATAATGATTGGCACAAGTTCTACTTGCTAGAACTTTATCATGGTCATGTTTAATGCAGAGGTTCATAGATCGTGTATCTAATCCATCTCATGCAATCAACATCCAATAATAAATGCACAAGTTAAATCATATATTTAATGAATTCATCAGTTATGAAATCACCTTATGCAATTAAATCTTTGACTTGTTGTAATCAAGACAACTTTACCATTAACAATTGAATATCACTTGACAATAATAGCAGTATTATAAATGCTTTCTATCATAATATAAATCAAGACATAATCAAAGTATAAGCACACTTTATTCATTTAACCAGAACAACCGACTTGTCTCATTTCATGAATAACTTTGTCTCGCGAGATGCAAGACACTCAACTAAGTGTTCATACTATAATGATTACATAAGATTTATCTAATACTCTAAGTATCTCCTATGTTAGATGTCTTGGTCGAATCCATGCTGGCCCATCAACTGTCTTGGTTGCCATCAATCCTTGATTCCACCTCTTCCCGTCCATGCAACAGCAGGTCCTGTTTTCATAAAACATAATAAGTATCAGATACTCATTAACTGCGAGTGTTGTATAAGGGAATAAACATTTATAAAGTATATCAAGTATATACCTTCTCCATCCACAATTTCTGCATCCTCGGTAGGTGCAATGTCCATGGCCAAGAGATCAGTCATGAAATTCCGGAAACTCATATTAGCTCCTCTTCCGACATAGCTATGAACATAATCACCATAACTCGGTGGAAGTGAGTGCAATAACGTGTTTATCGCAAACTCTTCTGTGGTAGATTCGTTGATTGTCCAATATTCATAGTCCTCCACCAGGGTCAGGTACATCCGACGCATCTTGTCTAAGTGGTCACTCAGGCTAGTGCGTTCTTCCATCTTTGTAGATAGAAACTTGCTTTCTAACTCAAATTTTGCCACTCTGAATTCATGTATGAACATTTTCTTTAGTGTGTCCATCATGTCATAAGAGTCAGTGTCCTGAAACTGAATGCTCAAATCCTCTAACATGCTGAAAATCATGACATTCCTGACTACGGAGCACTTATGTCGACGAGCATAGTGATCAAGTATCTCCTGGTCGCCAACATGGTTATCCGGATGTTCTTCCATATGCATTTCTATTGTGAACAAGATGTTAGCTCTCTTGAGCAAAGTCCTAAGGCGTGAGTACCAGTCAACAAAGTTTGACCCATCTACTCTAAGTCTATCACCCTCCATGAAGAAAGATAGCTCACGTTGCTCTAGTTCATTCATTTTCTACAAACATAATTGCAAGGAACACAATTAAGACTTGTTCACAACAATGAGTTCATATAATCACATTATAAATGAGCTCGCACTAAAACAATCATCCCTTAGAAGTTTTAGTGATTACATGATCCAGATTCACTGCCCGCCCTCGAATATCACGCGGCTGACGGGTTAGTTTAAAAGGTAGACAACAACTTGCGCGATCACATTAGGTATGTGACTCATGCTCGATCTGTCGATCTCTAGTATTCCGAGTCCATATCTGCATATGTACGGAATGTCGGCCATATGGGAGATCCTTCCAGGTGGTGCACACTTTGGTAGAATACTTGTGTTTGGCTTTTGTTAAGGGATCATCTTATCACATGCTACCGTCATGTATCCTATACTAACAAGTTTTAAGATGTTGAACTATGGAAACACTAAGTCTACATTGTCTCCATTTGAGTTTGATTTATTATGATGACGTTTACTACTTTCTAGTAACACATAGCAAAGCTATCACTACATCACAATCAAAACAAACAATAGCCCCCACTTAGAAATACAAAGTTTAGACGATCTAGTTGTATATTGCAAGTTTTACGTGGCTACTAGGGCTTTCATAGTTAAACAGGTTTTAACCTACGAGTCAACCACAATGCCAACTATAGGATTGTCTCTATTACACCCCGTACGGGGCCCTCCATTGCAAATGCCACATCCTCTAAATTAGAGAGACAAACACCCCTCAGATCCACTTTATACGGTACAAGCCGCATGTCAACCGTGGAACCAGTCTCGTGTAAGAGTACGCGTAAGGTCGGTCGGGGGTCGCTTCATCAAACGATGCCTTGATGTGAACAAGTACATGTGAGAGGGTAACAATCATACAATCAATGCCCACATCCCCGATGTGTTCTATCCGTACAGTAATACTAAGCATAGACCTAGCTCATGATACCACTGTTGGGGTTCGCAGCGGAAAACACATTTTTTTCCTAACTAGCGTTCCCTTAACCCAAGATCTAGCTAGCCGTATTACCGTGACGAAAAGCAGTGCGGAATAACATACCTCGGGGTGTAGTCTGTTGCTGATTTCTACGCACGCTTCTATTCTTGTAGACTATGTTGGGCCTCCAAGCGCAGAGTTTGTAGGACAGCGGTAATTTTCCTCAAGTGGATGACCTAAGGTTTATCGAACTCAGGGAAGTAGAGGTTGAAGTTGGTCTCTCTCAAGCAACCCTGCAATTAAGATACAAGAAGTCTCTTGTGTCCCCAACACACCTAATACAACTAGGAGTTGTATAGGTGCACTAGTTCGACGAAGAGATGGTAAAATATGGGTGATATGTGTGGAAAATAAAGGTAATATAAATCTGTAATAAAAAGTGCAGCAAGAAAACAAGTGGTAAACGTGAGCACAAATGGTATTGCAATGGTGGAAACAAGCCCTAGGCTTCATACTTTCACTAGTGGCAACTCCCAACAACATTAACATAGTCTAATCACATGATATTTCCCATAAACATGCAATGGAGACGTACTCGGAGGTCATTCCTTTGTGGTCAAGAGAGGACGAGAATTGTGTAGGTCTACAAAATCACACCTTAGAGTTCGTAGTTCTCATCTACGGATTTCCCAATGTCACCGCAGCCATCCAAAGAGAGTACCACAATCACCACAACATATCTCAAGGATAGTCAAAGACAAGCACCAAGAGACTCTCAATCTTCAATTCACACACAAAAGAGGAAATCACTCATGAAAATATTCTTATAGCCCATGTCCAATAAACCACTGTCACCATGGTCTCGGGGATTATACTAGATAAGATCAAGTGAGTACATCAAATCCAATACATAGAAGAAGGGGAAACATCATGGGATCACTCTAGATTAACATAGCCTATGATCACAATCAAGATCACATCATGGGAGAGAGAGATAACCACATAGATCAAGATACAAGCCTAAGCCCCGAGGAGGAACTACTCCCGCATCATGGAGGGAGGAAGCAATGTCGATGGAGATGAATCCGGGGGCACTTCCCCGTCCCGGCAGGGTGCCGGCACAAGAATTCTGGTCCCCCGAAGCTTGTTAGCGATGGCGGAGGAGATCGGAATTGCTTCTAGAGAAAAGGGGTCTGGAATCAGGGTTTTCGCGACGGGATTATAAATAAGAGCCAAAGGGGGCCACGGGGGCCACTAGGAGTCCACGCGGCCTCCCGGCGCGGCCCCACCCTAGGTCGCGCCAGGAGGGCGCCTGGGGGATGTGGGCCACCCCTTGACCACATCCTGCGACTGGAGGACTCTTCTAGAACGCTGATTTTTATATATTTTCTCTGGAATTTTCTGAGCACTTTTAATAATGGGAAAACCTGAAATACAAAAAAACCAAAAAACAGACACTGGCACTGGGGTGCACTGAGTTAATAGGTTAGTCCAAATATGATAAAAAGTGTATGAAAGTGTATCAAAAGCATAGCAATATCACAAAAAACATGCATGGAGCAAGCAGAAATTATAGATAATTTTGGGACGTATCAACATCCCCAAGCTTAATTCCTGCTCGTCCTCGAGTAGGTAAATGATAACAAGCATAATTTCTATGGTGACATGCTACCAACCATATAAGAACTTTGAAAGTAAAGCAATCAAGGTATGCAATTCAATTCAAGTCATAACAAGCAAGAGTCTATATTGGCATTGAACAAGCAACATAAGAACATAAAGGTGCAAGAGCTCTCGCTGTCCGTGACTCGAATGTCTCCAGATGGTGTTTGCGTGCAATAAGGGGGATGGGAATACGAGAGAAAATAAATAAATTTGTTGAGAACTCAATCTACTAAAGTTTCACACTTGGTCTTCTTTGGAATCTTATCTTGACTCGTCCCAGACCACTAGCCAGGTACAAGTCAATTTGATCCACTCCTTTTCGATATTTTGAGCACTCATGCAATGGATGAGCGTAAGCACGAGAGTTGACACTTAGGATGGTGAAGAGAGAGATATGGTGGAGGAGGAAGACAAAAATGGTGTGAAAGGCTCACATCAATGAGGACAATCATAGGCGAGAGAAGGCCAAATGATAGATATGATGTGAGTAGGCATTGCCATGCAACGGATGCACATACGAGATAGAAAAGCTCTCCAATAGAACTAGTGGGGGTGCATCCAACTTGCTCGCTCAAGAAGACCTAGAGCTCGTTTGAGGAGGCTCGTCATTGGAATATACAAGCCAAGTTCTATAGTGTGAAGGTCCCCACATAGCTATATGCATATCTGATCATCTCTGTGGAGTACAAGATATAAAAGGGAGTACGAGTGTGGATCTTTCGGAAGGAATAGTAGTGTTTCCCCTTTCCCTCTTTTTATTTATTTTTCTCTTTTTTTATTTTTTTTATTTTTTGGTGGCCTCAATGGCTCTTTCTATTTAACTCTCATTTGTCCTCTTTGGGATCTTTTAATTTGTCCTCTTTGGGATCTTTTCCTCACTTAAGGGAAACACTCTATTTTACAAGAAGGTATAGAAGATCTTCACACTTTACAAGGTACTCAACATAAAGAAGATGTAGCTATCATGATGTATGCAAATGTATGCCTCTGACAGTGTAGCAGGAACATGTATGACATGAAGATCAAGTCATGAGAAGGTGGATGTTGCATGGAAATATATCTCGGAAAGGCTATGGAAATGCCTTGATAGGTAGGTATGGTGGCTGTTTTGAGGAAATATATAAGGAGGTTTATGATGATAGAGCATATCATGCCAATGGTTTGGATGCACCAGCGAGGTGCACGCCAACTCTCAGAGTGAGAAGAGGGCAATGCACGGTACCGTAGAGGCTAGCAAATATGAGGAGGTGGAAGTGTCAACTTTCAATACTTATATTAGTCTGAAGAACTCATGCACTTATTATCGGTAACTCTCAATCTAATAAGGAGGTTCACAAAGAGACAAGTACCCCGAGGAGGAGTGTATGGGGGTTTGGTTATCGTTGCGCATCCTCGACTCATGGTACGTGAGTGTACTCTAATATCCAATCCCTCCAAAGATTAGTGATCCATCTAGTAGCTAGAGTTCTCAACTAGTTTTGTAGTTTTTGAAAATAAACAAGGATTGCCCAAAATATGACACCTATCACTAATAGGCTAGAGCTCTTGACACCAAAAGTTCAAACATTACTCACAACAATACCTCAAAACTATTGCAAGTTACTACTATAATTGAATAGAAACCTCAATTACCTACTTCAAGACAAGACACAACTCAGTGCAACAACCAACTCTCTTAACAAGATAAACATGAAAACTAAAGAGAGTTCCAGTAACAAACTAAACAAAAACTAAAGCTCTTGAAAAAGATAAACATGAAAACTAAGAGCTAAATATGGCAGCAGCTACGAAAAGGTAAAGAACACACAACAGAAGAAAGATAGGCATGAAAATCCTATGATGTGTTCTAGTTTGGAGTGGAGCGTGTTTCTCTCCCACACAATGTAAGTTGGGTGCTAACTTGTTATGAACAGCAAGAAAAGTTAAAGAAAAATAAAAAGGAAACCTAAGAGCGAGATGCTCCAAGCATAGCACATAACGCATGAAGTGATAAAAATATAGTGAGACGGAGGATGAACTAATGATTGTTGGCGATGGCGGCGGAGATCGGAATTGCTTCTAGAGAAAAGGGGTCTGGAATTAGGGTTTTTGCGATAGGAGTATAAATAAGAGCCAAAGGGGGGCACGGGGGGCCACCAGGAGTCCAAGCGGCCTCCCGGCGCGGCCCCACCCTAGGCCACGCCAAGAGGGCGCCTAGGGGCTGTGGGCCACCCCTTGACCACATCCTCCGGCTGGGGGGCTCTTCTAGAACGCTGATTTTTATATGTTTTTCCCGGAATTTTCTCAGCACTTTTAATAATGGGAAAACCTGAAATACAAAAACAGCAGAAAACAAAAACTGGCACTGGGGTGCAATGAGTTAATAGGTTAGTCCAAATATGATCAAAAGTGTATCAAAAGCATAGCAATATCACACAAAACATGCATGGACAAACAGAAATTATAGATACGTTTGGGACGTATCAGTTGCGAGGGAAACGTTCCCGCAAACGTGGCTGGTGTAGTCGAACAAGGTACACATCCCCCTGGCTGTGTTAGCATCCGGATGGGTGTAGTGCCACACGTGTAGCACCTCGTAGTACTCGCACACGCACGAGACTTGATGACGACCTCCGATGTCCGATCCAGCGAAGGTGGCGGAAGTAGACCTCCGAAACCGGAGTTTCGGCAGCAAGACGGCCGCCGTGTAGTAGAGATGCCTCAATCCCACTATAGTCCCCAAACAAGGGGGGGCACCGTGGAAGAGACGAGGAAGGGGGGAAGATCGGAGAAAACCGATCTCGATTCGGAGTAGTTATGAATTTCTCGCGAATTTTTGTGTATTAAATATGTGCACCCTGCCCATCTATATATAGGCAGAGGGGAGGGAGTCAATGCCTCTCCCCTAGCAAGGTGGGACTAAAGTCCCTTGCTAGGGGGAGGGCGCCGGCCAAGGGGGGAGGGTTGGTGCCACCCTCATGGGCCCGGCGCCCCCCCTTTTCCCTTTTTCTTTTTCCCTTTTATTTCCCCTAATGGGCCTTTTTCTCCAATAAGGCCCATTGCACTTTTTTATTAAAATAAATTGTTTTTATTAATTAATTAAATTAATTAATAACTAAAACATATTATTCCATCTCCCGGTGATCCGGAACACCTCCCGGCTCAGTCCGAAACACCTTCGGGTCAACACGGAACTTTTCTCGTGTTGCTTCCTTTATTCTTCGGTAACTCCGATAGTTCCGAAAAGGTCTCCGATTTCATCGAGCCCTTAATTGTGTTACCCTAAGTTCCGAGAATACTCCAGCCATGACCGAGATGAGGCTACGGTCAATGATCATCAGCGGGACCTCGATGCCCATAATGACCCATGTGAATTCCGGATATCAATACCGATTGGACCTTACGTCGTATAGCATTCCCTTTGGCAGCGATACTGGATTGTTCCGAGATTCGATCAATGACATCCTATGTATGGTTCAACCTCGTTATGACATATCCTTATTCACTCGTTCCCGTGATATTCATCCCCGTGATCTAGTCACACGCTGTGCGGCTTTATGGATGGAATCTCACCGAGTGGGCCCTGAGTATTTATCCATCACATGGATTGACAAATCCCACTCTTGTAACAATACTCCTCAACATATCTCCACGGAATACCCAAGATACAACCGTTATGGCCCGCATATTTCAGTCAGGCAGTGGGATGTAAGTCAAAGCATCTGAGAATATAACAATTATGCAAGTACTCACGGTCAAAGGAACGTCTACTACGTTCTGTAATTACAACACTGAACCTTCATAAGTTTGATCATGTTGTAATTCTTACGTTGGGTAATGTTCATCACGTCACTCATCCAGTGAGGTGTCCTCACAGTCAAGAGACTTAATCGTCCATGATCGTGAAACCACGACCATCATGTTGACCATGAACTAGTTATTGAAAATAGAGGCTAACTAGGAACACTGGGGGTTTCTATACCACACATGTATCATTGTTTCACTGATACAATTCTAGAACGGTATGAAACTGGTTATGAACTTGCTTAGATATATTGGAATAATCATATATTATTTGCCTCTAGAGCATATATCCAACACCCGCAATCTTTAGGGAGGTGCTCATCCTCCAACTATTTAAAATTATAAATTCTTTGCAAAGCAGCATGTTGCATATGAGGAAGAAAATATTTAGCAACAAAAGATTGAGCTTATTTTTGAGGACTTTCGATAGAGCCATAAGGTAGTGTGTCATACCATGCTCTAGCACTTTCCTTCAAAGAAAAAGGAAGAAGCTTAGTAACATAATAGTTCCTCTTCTTGTCCTTTGTAGCGAATAAACCACATAGATCAGTGAGTTTTGTAAGGTATGCTATAACGTCATCATTTTCTCTGCCATAAAAGGGGTAAGCTTCAACTGTAGATATACGTGAAAGATCAACAGAGAAATCAAAATTAGCATCTTCAATGCAAATAGGAGATGAAGCAAATTTAGGATCTGGGGTAAACTTGTTCTTCACGGCGTGTTTTTCAAGCAGCTTCTTAATAGTAGCAGGGTCAGAGTCAGCACACTCTGTAAGTTTCCTGGATAAATCATCATCAAGTTCAATATAATCATCATCAAGGACTCTTTCCTTGAGACCACTCAAGTATGGGTAACCAGAAGATCTGCAAATAGGATAACGTGTAACAGGAATTTCAATTCTAGATGGTTTTGCAGCCTTAGCAATTTGAGATTCAAGATAGCAACCAAGAGAACCGGTATCCTCAAAAGTAGTGGAAGCATCATCATAAGTATCAGACATAGTAACAAACTCAGTAGAAGCAGCATGTGGTGGTGGTGAAACAAGCTTACTCATAACAGAAGGTGAATCAAGCGTAGCACTAGTGCTAAGAGCGGTAGCTTTTCTTGTAGTGGATGGTAAAATCGGGACCTTGGGTTCTCCTTTCTTGCCCATAGCGGATAAGTTGCAGCAAGCAAAATAACTTCAAGTATACTTGTAAATAGAGCTATGCTCCCCGGCAACGGCGCCATAAAACAGTCTTGATAACCCACAAGTGTAGGGGATCACGATAGTCTTTGCGGGTAAGATAACCCAATTTATTGATTCGACACAAGGGGGGCCAAAGTATATTTATAAGCTTTGATAGTTGAGTTGTCAATTCAACTGCACCTGAAAGATACTTGCTTGGCAACCAGATATAAGTGGTAACAATGGTATGAAAGTGATAATTGTAACGGAAATAGTGGTGGTAAAACAACGAAATTAAAAAGGTAAAGTAAAGTAACTTGTAACAAGCATAATTAAAACATTGTAGGCTAGGGGGGGGATGGTTGGGCGCCGCATGGATGAGAGACATCATGTATTCTACTTGGGGCAAGGCTCACAGAAAATTAATGATCATCTAGGTATATATCAAACATTAGGCATGTATCCCGGAGGTAGTTGTACGTGCTTGCAATAAGAACTTGCACAACATATTTTTTCCTACCATCCCGCTACAAACGGGGCCAAAAGGAACTTATAGAGATTAAGGTGCTCCTGTCAAAGAGCACCGGAACAAAGCATTAACAATAAATGGATACATGGAATCCTCAAATTATAGTCCATCCCCTTTGGTGTCCCAAGTTGTCACCATTGGGATCGCCGGTTCCGGACTATAATAGGTGCATACAACTCATAGATAGGATCAAGAACACAAATATATTCATGCAAGCACATAGGGTTCAGATCTGAAATCATGGCACTCGGGCCCAAAGTGACAAGCAATAAGAACAACAAGTTGTAGCAAAGATGATAAACATTGTACTAGATGATAGGCAACATGCCCCCAACAATCTGATAGACAATTACATGATATAAATCATCCAATCCCTACCACCCCCTTTGCTTAGAGCAGGGAATTACTCACACATGAAAGGAGAAGTCATGGAGGGATGATGGAGTGGCGATGGTGATGACGATGGTGATGATTCCCCCTCACCAGAGGCCAAAACAGCCTCCAAATTAGCTCTCCCGGATAAGAACAGAGGGTGGTGGCGGCTCCGCGATGAGAATTGGAAAAGCGACTTCTGTTCTGGGATTTTATCGACGAGGGTAAAAATAGGAGTCCTCGTAGGGCACCAGAGGGGGTGGGACCCACCCAGTCACCCCCCCCCCCTGGCGCGACCAAGGGCCTGGCCGCGCTACCTGGCCGCCTAGGCCAGGGACAGCCCCCCTCTGGCCCTCCTTCTGGCATGTGGCTCCTTCTAGTGCGTGGATTTTCTGTATTTTTTCCTGGAATTTGTATCATACATTCAACTCTGCTGAAAACAGCGTCTGTCCGGGTTAGCTTCATTCAAATCATGCAAGAATGAGGTCAAAACAATAGCAAAAGTGTTTGTAAAAGTAGATACGTTTGAGACGTATCAGGGTTTTGTTATCCTTGCGCACCCCCGACCCATGATAACGTGAGGGTACTCTTTTACAATCCCGCAAAGGTTAGTGATCCTTTCAGTAGCTAAAGTTCTCAACTATTTTTTGTAGTTTTCAAAAATAAGCACGTTGAACCAATATACGACCCCTATCACTAATAGGCTTGAGCTCTTGACACAAAAGAGTCCAAAAATTACTTGTATCATCACCTCAAAACTATTGCAAGTTATTACTAAACTCTACTTATCAACCTTGAATACTTACTCAAAGTAAGATACGCACCTAGTGCAACAAAGCCAACTATCTAAACAAGATAACAATGAAACTCAAGAGAGTTCTAGAAATTCTAATTCTCATGTATTAGAAAGAAATAATCATGAAAGATAGGAGCTAAACTTGGCAGCAAGCTAGAAATAAAGATTGAACACTCAAAAAGATAAAAGTGAAAACTATGAGCATTCTAGGCAAAAGGAGAGCGTGTTTCTCTCAAAAACAAGGCATTATAGGGTCATAATTGTTATGACCAGCAAAAAAACTAAAATAAACTGAAAATTAAAGAGAAGATGATCCAAGCAAAGCACTTAACATGTGAAGCAATAAAAATATAGTGCTAAGAAGGACGAACTGGTAATTGTTGATGAACAAGGGGATGCACGGGGGCATCCCCAAGTTTAGACGCTTGAGTATTCTTGGATATTTCTTGGGGCTGTCGGGGGCATACCCAAGATTAAGCTATTGGCACTCCTAAATCTTCTTTCATCATCTCCCTTCGCAATACTTGAAAACTTCCTTCACACGAAACTTCTCATAGACTGATTAGAGCGATTAGCGCCAATAAATAATAAAGTTTCAATTTGGTACTGTTGGAACACAATGTAACACCCAATTTAAACATTAGCTACTGTTCCCCAACTTTGTTTAAGGTTCTTGCAAAGAAAAACCCTGAGCAAAGTTTCCAAAAGAAAGAAAATGCAAAGCAAGACAGAAATCTAGGAAAAGAAAACAACAGGTGAAACTCAATTTATTGGAGAGTTCGGAAATTATATAGAGCATGTTGTGTAAGAATTCAGATCAAAAAGATGATCTGGTGATTTTCTTTAAGATTTCTGCAATGAAGCATACATAATTGATACGTCCAAAATGTATCTATAATTTCTGCTTGCTCCATGCCTCTTTTGTGTGATATTTCTATGTTATTGATGAACTTCCATACACTTTTGATCATATTTGGACTAACCTATTAACTCATTGCACCCTAGTGTTAGTTCTTGTTTTCTGCTGTTTTTCTATTTCAGGATTCCCCCATATTAAAAGTGCTCCAAAAATTCGGAAAAAATCCAATAAATAATCAGCGCTTTGGAAGCTTCAGGAATCACAAGGGCCCCAGGCGCCCTCCCGGCCAGAGGGGACCTGTGACGCCCCCAAAATCAATCCATGTACAGTAATCATACACGCAGGGTACACGGCTGAGATTAGGGTGCCACGGTGATAATATCACAGCACAACACTAAACACAAAAGGATAAACAAATATGTTACAATAGAGGGGGTCACGCGGACCCGAATACATAAGTCATACAAGCCATAATATCTGAGTACAGACATAGTTAGTCAAGTTTTGCCTTAAGAAGGCTAGCACAAATCACATCAGAGATACAGATCGAAAAGGCGAGGCCTCCTGCCTGGGATCCACCGAACTACTCCTGGTCAACGGGGAACTCAACGTCGTAGTAGGCGCCTCCGGGGTACTACTGCTCCTGGGCTCCACCGTCGGCTGCAGCGGCCGATCAGGCAAAACAGTAAAGGAAATAAAGCAGGTGGGTATCTAGTATACCCGCGAGTCTTACGTCCGCTACTAAGCATTATGCATTGTATCAACGGAAAGAAGAGGCTGTATATAGTGGAATGAAAGACAGAAATCCAGAGCAAGGGTAAGAAGCTAGGCCTAACGAAGACTAGCATCTTCCGACGATGTCTTGCAGCATGAGGTAAGAATCAGCCAACAGTTTATATAAAGCATAAAGTAACAATGCAGCAGAAGTTGCTGCAGCATTGTATAATAATAAGTTGTAATAATTAGCAATGCCTCCGATTTCACCTCCTCGACATCCCCGCGAGGAAGAAAACCCGGAACCATACAGTTTAATAATAATAGTTTCTAGTGGTAAGATCCAGCTTCAGCATAAAGCGTCCTGTTACCGTGGACACGGCTATTCGAATAGATTAATCTTCTCCAGGGGTGCACTTGTGTTACGCTACACGCACGGATCTCCAGGGTGGCGGGAACCTTGTTAGGGAACGCTCCACCGAGGCTATCCGACACTTCATAGCCCATCTTTCAAACTCAACAGAGAGGTCATCCGCCGGACTATATCCTATGTACGCGGGGCTTTGGACCCTAACCCCGACGTACTCCTGCACGGTGCGAGGCTGGCCGGTGAAGTTAAATCAAAGCAAATACAAATCACACTGCCGCGGCAAATAAGACAACACCACTTCCCGGCGCAGGCCGTGGTACTGCTGACGTCTGAAGAGTCCTCGGACGACACTACGAAGCAGAGGAGCCCATAACTCGTAATTCCCACGGGTAGGTAGTGCGTACATGGCATATAGCCAACTCAAGACATTCACTGAACCATTTAGCATTTTAATTAACCTGCGTGACAACCGTTATCGTTGCCTCGACTTAACCGACCCGCGGACAATGACAGCAGCCAGGACCACCAGTACATCGGTGCCTGCCCCGTCGTCCCACCAAGTCACTGCGGTTACCAACAAGGTGAACCGTCTCCTTACCTTGTCTCGCGTGTGCTCCTGGAGGAGCTCGACTTTCGTAGTTTGGTAACTCTCATGGCCAACGATCAGGGGCCAAGCACACCGGTACACTGGTCGTACCCTCCCTGTCGTCCCGTCGCAATACCTCTCGCGGGCACCGTTGGGTCGCCCGACTTCTTACCTGAAGGACAATCGTTCTTCAAGACCCTATGGCGGTAAGACAAAGTCAGCCTCGAGTGGAGTACAAGGATTACTCCTTGATAGCTCACACTTGAGGTGACTAGGCATAACCCAGATAGGGGCCTGAGGCGGTGTCTGTATTGTACCGTACCTGTGCAGTCATAATAATTGTATCCGCGTTCACTCCCCTGAATGATCACGGCCCTCTATCTAATCCTAGCTAACAATGCGCAGGGCTCACTGCTGAATAATGCATAATAATAATAATAGGCAGCATAGGATAAAGGAGGCACATCAAGGGGCGACAATGACAGGTTATGCAATTGAATAGGTAAGCAACGTAGCAGCAGCAGTAACAATGCCTAGTGCAAGAAATGTACGGAAAGATAGGCGATGTCTGGGGAAGAGAATGGCTCTGCTTGTCTGGAAGCTCGACGGTAGTAGTAGGGTCGTCGACGAAGTAGTCGTACTCAGCAGCGGTGTAGTCGACGGCAGTAGCGGGGTCTACCGAAGATTAAGGGGGGGAAGAAACAGTAAATACAAAGCAAGTATATACAAACAATTGCATGACATGACAGATGAGATGTTAACGGGGTTCTAACGCAGTGTAATGCACATTGCTCGGAACGGAAATTCATCTGAGGATGAACTACCGGCTCCGGATGATTATCGGACAAGGTGTCCAGAGGGGGAAAGGATCAAGCCGGAGGTGTCGTGGACATCCGACACCTGTGTGGGTGGTGTATCCGGGTTAGTTGATCTATTCCAAACAACTTTCGTGTTCGAAATAAATTCATCCGGGTACTCTAATAGTACCGGACAATTTATCGGACAGGCGGTCCGGAGGGGGGATGTTCGATGTTCGGTATGTTAGAGGGGGGTGATAGGCATACGGATAGTGTAGTCGTATTCGTTATATTTTTCTGATCAATTTTCATGTATAAAGTTTTTGAATCCGAGTTACGGTTTAAAAGTTATTGAATTTCAAAGTTTTAAATCATTTAAATGATTTTCTGAATTTCTTTTATTATTTATTCAACATTATCCAGAACATTATCCAAAACAGTGCCTGACATGTGGGACCCACATGTCAGCCTCTATTTATTTATAAAACATTTTAATAAATCAGAAATGCCTCTGGACCCACATGTCAGTGACTGGATTTTTAATAAACCTTTTTAATAAACAAAATGACAGGTGGGGCCCAGGTGCCATTGACTCCAGTGCTAACTAAGCATGTTTAATTAATTTAATGACCAGGGGACCCACAAGTCAGTGACTGGGGCCAAAGTCATTAGGGCTAATTACCTAGCTGACGACGGGGGCCCACCGGTCAGTCTCACCGGAGTGCTCACCGGAGCCCGTCGCCGACGAGGTTGACGGTGGCGACGCTACAGGGCACGGGGGGGCGCGGTTAGAACCATTCGACGCGGACGACCACGGGGAGGAGTTTGGTGGCGGTGCGGTGGCTTGGGGTCGCCGGAATCGTCGACGGCGACGTGCGAGGCGGAGGTGCAGTACGGGAGCTCGACGGCGACGACGCCACAGCCGGAAAACTGGACCATGTACTACGTGAAACGGTCCCTGGAAGCATCGCGCGCGAAGTGACGCGAGTGGTACGCCAAAAGCGTGAGCTAGGGCGCGGGGAGGAGCTCGCCGGCGGCAGCAAGCTTGCTGCCCTAATGGCGGGGTGGGCTACGGGGCACAATCCGCTCGTCGGGGAGTTGGGGGAGGTAGCTGAGCTCACCGCGAGTGTAGCAGTGGTGGCAGTGGGCTCGACGGCGTCTCGACGGCGGTGAATTTCCTCCGCGACGCACGGCGGCCGAAGTTGGGGGAAGAAGACGCGGAGACGGCTGTGGGGCTCCCCGGGCTCGATTGGCGGGTGTAGTCGACGAAGACGACGACGGCGCTTCACCTGGACACGGCGAGGAGGCGGGAGGGGCTCACTGGCCGCGTGGACTCACGGACATGGCGACGGCGGCGCTCGGGAATTTTTCCCCGACGATGGCGAGAGGAGGAGGAGGGGAATGGGGTGGGGGCGTGTCCAGGGAGTGGGTGGGGGCGTTCTTATCGCGTCCGAGGCGCAGGGGAGGTGGGGGCGGCCGGCAGAGCTCCCGGCCACGGCGAGCTCGCCACGGCGACGGGGCAGGTGACGGAGGGGACGGGGGCAGGTGGGGAAGGGGGAGTGGGCCGGGTGGGCTATCGCCCATGGCGAGATTTAGTGTTTTGCCAATTTTCTGTGTCCTTCTTTTCTGTATTTCTCTTTTGGTAATTGTTTTCCAAGCTTAGGCAATTTTGTAAAATGTGTTAGGTGTCCCAATATTAGTATAACATTATATATCAGTGCCACAAAAGTTTTTGCAGCAAAAGAAAATCATTAGATATCTCTTGTAATTATTAAATGCCCAAAGTAAGGGTTTTAACCTACTGTTTGAATTGTTTGGAATTTTTTATAACTTAATAAATACCCAAAATTGGTCCAACATGATTATAATGATTTTAGGAAATTTACAAAAATAGTTTCATGATTTTTGGAACAACTTTATTTGAGCACTTTTGTTTTATTTTTCATTCAAAGAAGTTTCAATTAGGGTTTGGTTTGTTAGATGAGAATGGTGCATTTGGCTTTGGGTTTTGATCCCAAGGGCTCAAGTACATGGTGCATGGGGTGTTGATCAACCATAGCAAGGTTGATCATTAGCATCACAAAGTTTTATCAAGGACAAGGGAGATCAATCAGTGATAATCCAACGGTGATGACCAACAGTGATGATGATTACTGTTACAGAAACTGAGGGTGTTACAAATCTCCCCCACTACAAGAATTCTCGTCCCGAGAATTTAAGTGGTAGTGAGGAAAAGTTCGGGGTATTCATCGCGAAGGCGATCTTCGCGTTCCCAAGTGGCTTCATCTTCAGAATGATTCAACCACTGGACCTTGAGGAACTTGACGGTCTTGTTGCGAGTTCGACGCTCAGACTGATCGAGAATGCGGCTCGGATGTTCCTGATAAGTCAAGTCTTGTTGCATCTCGATCATATCATGCTCCACTTCACGGATAGGATCCTTGAAGCAGCGACGGAGTTGCGACACGTGGAAGACATCGTGGACTTGGGAGAGGTTCGGCAGCAATTCCAACCGGTATGCCACGGGTCCACTCCTGGAAAGGATACGGAACGGGCCAATGTAGCGAGGAGCCAACTTGCCCTTGATACCGAAGCGATGAGTGCCCCTCATGGGAGTGACACGGAGGTAAGCGTATTCGCCAGGTTGATACTCCATTTCACGGTGTTTGCGGTCATAGTTTCTCTTCTGACGAGACTGTGCGGCCTTGAGATTTTCTTGCACAATGCGAACTTGTTCTTCAGCTTCCTGGAAAAGATCCGGTCCGAAGTAGGGTCGTTCCCCAGTTCCTGACCAACTCAGGGGGGTTCGACATTTACGTCCGTATAGAACTTCGAAGGGGGCCATCTTCAAGCTAGCCTGATAGCTATTGTTGTACGATAATTCCGCGTACGGGAGGGCATCCTCCCATTTCATGCCGAAAGAAAGGACACAAGCGTGAAGCATGTCTTCCAGCACTTGATTAACTCGTTCAACTTGGCCTTGCGACTGGGGGTGATAAGCGGTGCTGAGATTCAAATGAGTCCCGAAAGCTTCCATGATACTATTCCAGTATCGTGAGGTGAAAATGCTGCCACGGTCTGAACTGATCTCCATCGGAATACCGTGGAGTGACACAATTCGGGAGATATACAAGTGTGCTAACTGACTAGCAGTGATCGTCTCCTTGACCGGCAGGAAGTGTGCAATCTTGGAGAATCGGTCGATGACGACAAAGATGGCATCGTTACCTTTCTGTGACTTAGGAAAACCGGTGACGAAGTCCATTTCGACTTTGTCCCACTTCCAATCAGGAGGAGGGAGTGGTCGCAACCAACCAGCAGGTTTCTGATGTCCGGCTTTGACGCGACTGCAAACGTCACACTGAGAAACATAGCGGGCGATGTCCTGCTTCATGTAAGGCCACCAGTACCGTTGACAAAGGTCTTTATACATCTTGGTACTGCCAAGGTGGATTGACAAGGGAGAATTATGGGCTTCTTCCATGATATCCGGACCACATTTAATGAGGACCAGGCTCACAGGAACTACTAAGCGACCCTTGAAGTACACAGTATCACCATCATTGGCATCAATGGTAAAAGAGGAGGGCTTTCCTTCTGCGATGTCCTGCTTGATCTTCACAATGTCAGGGGCCAGAGATTGTCTACTCTTGATGAGGGCGTCGAGCTTTGACTCGAGAACATGGTTATTGACGTAACCTTGAGGAACAATCTCGAGATTCAATTTGTGAAACTCTTCATACAGAAGTGGTTGCTGCACCTGAACCTCAAGTTCAGAACAGTAAGCTTTGCGGCTCAAGGCATCGGCCATCACATTAGCCTTGCCAGGGGTATACGAAATATCCATGTTGAAGTCGGCTATTGTCTCGAGCCATCGTTGTTGACGAAGATTCAGGTCTGGCTGAGTAAACAGGTACTTCAGACTTTGGTGATCGGTGTAGACCTCGCAACGATTACCGACGAGGTAATGTCGCCACAGCTTCAATGCATAGATTACTGCTGCCAATTCGAGATCATGTGTTGGATATTTGTCTTCGTGAGAACGCAACTGACGAGAGCCATAAGCAATCACCTTGCGCTTTTGCAATAGGACACAGCCTAATCCTTGACGAGACGCGTCGCAATATATCACGAAGTCCTTCTGAGTATCAGGGGGAGCGAGCACCGGGGGAGAAGTTAGCTTGTCCTTGAGTGCTTGAAAACTTTCTTGACAATTATCTGTCCACTCAAACTTGACGCCTTTGTGAAGCAGATTAGTCAGAGGCCTGGCAATCTTGGAGAAATTCTCGACGAAACAGCGGCAATAGCTAGCGAGCCCGAGGAAACTCCGGACTTGCTTGACGGTCTTGGGAGGAGTCCAGTCAAGAATAGCTTGTATACGTTCTGGGGTGACGGCAATGCCATCCTTGGAAATCACATGCCCAAGGTAGGTTACTTCGGGAAGCCAGAACTCACACTTAGAATACTTAGCGTAGAGTTTGTGTTCTCGAAGCTTCTTCAGTATAAGACGAAGGTGTTCAGCATGTTCTTCTTCATTCTTGGAATATATCAATATATCATCTAGATAAACCACGACGAACTGGTCGAGGTACTCCATGAAAATATAATTCATCAATCAGGAGAAGGTGGCTGGAGCATTGGTTAAGCCAAAGGACATGACGGTGTACTCGTATGAACCATAGCGAGTAATGAAGGCAGTCTTCGGAATGTCCTCATCACGGACTCAGATTTGGTGATAACCCAACCTCAAGTCGAGTTTAGAAAACACCTTGGATCCGGAAAGTTGATCATACAGATCGTTGATCCGGGGAAGTGGGTATTTGTTCTGGATGGTGGCTTGGTTAATGGGCCGATAATCTTGGACCAATCGGTTTGTCCCATCGCTCTTCTTGACAAAAAGCGAAGGTGCTCCCCAAGCTGAGGAACTGGGGCGAATGAATCCTTTCTGAAGTGCCTTGTCGATTTCCTCCTTAAGTTCAAGGAGTTCATGTGGCGGCATCTTGTAAGGACGCTTGGCAATAGGAACAGTGCCTGGCTTCAAGTCGATGACGAATTCAACTTCTCTGATCGGGGGTATTCCCGGCAGTTCTTCGGGGAAGACGTCGGGAAAATCGCGAACGACTGGAACGCTTTCAATTCCTTCCAGATGTGAGATATTCAAAGCATTCATCATAAAGATCTGTGTTTCCGCATTACGGGTAACTCGGGGGGTGTGGTTAACAATCTCGCCGGAGGGGTGAAAAAGTTGGACAGACTTGGTGCCACAATAGAGTGCGGCATCGTGAAATTTCAACCAATCCATTCCCAGGATGAGGTCTATGGTGGAAGACTTCAGGAGGATGGGCGAAGCAAAGAATTCAACTCCTTCGATTTTAATGGTGGTGTTTGGCACCAGCATGGTGGTTCGGCATTGGCCAATCGGGGTGCGAACAACCATCGGTGGCTTCATCGTTTCGTACTTAAAGTTATGCGAAAATGCAAATGCTTCCGACATGAATGAATGCGATGCTCCTGTATCAAATAAAACAATAGCAGGTACGGAATTAACAAGAAGGGTACCCATCACGGTAGCGGGTTGTTGCTGAGCTTCTTCAACATTGACGTTGTTAGCATGTCCACGAGCATAAGCAGCAGACCCAGTATTATAGTTGGGGGTCCTGTTGTTGCCACGACCATTTCCACGGCCAGCGGGGTGAACTACCAGTTGCTTCTGTTTCTGGGGGCACTCTCTGGAAAAATGCCCCGGTTGGCGGCACGTGAAGCATAATCCATCCTGAGGACGAAGTGGGGTAGCATTGGGTGGTGCAGGCAGAGCTCTTGGCAACTGCGGTGGCGGAGGCACACGGGGTGCAGCATAAGACAGCCTTGGAGCAGGGACAGCTGAATGAGTCACACTGGTAGGGAGCCAGATACGACGCTTCTGTGTTGCGCCCGAAGATGAGCCAACGTCACGATAACGCTTCAGAGAGTTCTTGTGCTCCATCTGGGCAGTCTCGACTGTGATAGCCTTGTTCACCATGGTGGCGAAGTTGGCGAAATCATGAACGGCAAGAGCGAGCCTGAGTTCTGGGTTGAGGCCACGACGGAACTTCTGCTGCCTGCGAGCATCAGTGGTGATCTCTCCTTCCGCATAGCGAGAGAGGTTGAGGAACTCGCGCTGATAGGCTTCAACAGTCATGTCGCCCTGAGTGAGGTTACGAAATTCTTCCTCCTTACGATCCATGATCCCCTGAGGAATGTAGCGGGCGCGGAAGGCAGACTGAAATTCATCCCAAGTGATGACTTCTTCAACTGGTAGAGAACGCTTGTGGGTGCTCCACCACTGAGCAGCGGCGCCTTTCAGATGGTAAGACGCAAAGTTCACATAGTCGGCTGGATCGACATTAGCAGACTCCAGCTCGTGAGTGATGTCGTGAAGCCAGTCATCAGCATCCAACGGCTGAACAGTGTTGCGGAACATAGTGGGGTTGAGGCAGGTGAAGTCGTGCAGAGTCACGGTGGCATGCTGATGGTGGTGCCCATTCTGATTCGGCTGGGGGAACTGAGCCATGATATTTTGCATGAACCGACGGTTCATCTCGAACTGCTGCATCATCGCGGCCATGTAATCCGGCGGCGGAGGTGGGTCGTTGGCAGCACGACCATGACCACCACGACTAGCCATCCTGCTAGAACTTAACAGGGGTATTTCAGCGATGAAAGTTTAACGAGATACCGGAATCAAGCCGGAAGTAAAACGACAACGAAAAGGGGACGCAGATAAATATAGGAGTAGTCATATAAGACATACACATTCGCACACAGAGTCAATCGAAAATCGGGCAGCGTAACGTCGTAGAAATTAAGGAAAAAGGACTCACTAGGCGGCGCGCAGACCGCGGTAAGGATTACACGACGCGACATAGATTCCACTATGTCAATCACGCCGCAAGAAAACTGTTGGCCACAGGAGTTGATGCCAGAGAACGCGCGGCCTGCCCGGAATGAGAATGGGATCCGCGGTCCGGGACCTGGGGTACGACTCCTGCGACACGACTCAATCAATGGGGGAAGCACTAAAAAAACGCCGGGTGGAATCAAGAGAACGTGATCCTAATGTCAGGTTTTGTAAAACTTACCAGCAAGGATAAGAGAGCAGAGTCCCAGAGCATAGGTAAGGAGAAAAGGATCATAATACCATAGATATCACACGTAGTGACATCGATGTGGGCCCGTAGGCCAAATATTAAGTTAGCAAAATAGTTTTTCAAAGTCTAGACTCAACTTCGACCAAGTAGTGGTGGGGTGGCTTCCTACAGGCAGTCGGCTCTGATACCAACTTCTGACGTCCCCAAAATCAATCCGTGTACAGTAATCATACACGCAGGGTACACGGCTGAGATTAGGGTGCCACGGTGATAATATCACAGCACAACACTAAACACAAAAGGATAAACAAATATGTTACAATAGAGGGGGTCACGCGGACCCGAATACATAAGTCATACAAGCCATAATATCTGAGTACAGACATAGTTAGTCAAGTTTTGCCTTAAGAAGGCTAGCACAAATCACATCAGAGATACAGATCGAAAAGGCGAGGCCTCCTGCCTGGGATCCACCGAACTACTCCTGGTCAACGGGGAACTCGACGTCGTAGTAGGCGCCTCCGGGGTACTCCTGCTCCTGGGATCCAACGTCGGCTGCAGCGGCCGATCAGGAAAAACAGTAAAGGAAATAAAGCAGGTGAGTATCTAGTATACCCGCGAGTCTTACGTCCGCTACTAAGCATTATGCATTGTATCAACGGAAAGAAGAGGCTGTATATAGTGGACTGAAAGACAGAAATCCAGAGCAAGGGTAAGAAGCTAGGCCTAACGAAGACTAGCATCTTCCGACGATGTCTTGCAGCATGAGGTAAGAATCAGCCAACAGTTTATATAAAGCATAAAGTAACAATGCAGCAGAAGTTGCTGCAGCATTGTATAATAATAAGTTGTAATAATTAGCAATGCCTCCGAGTTCACCTCCTCGACATCCCCGCGAGGAAGAAAACCCGGAACCATACAGTTTAATAATAATAGTTTCTAGTGGTAAGATCCAGCTTCAGCATAAAGCGTCCTGTTACCGTGGACACGGCTATTCGAATAGATTAATCTTCCCTGCAGGGGTGCACTTGTGTTACGCTACACGCACGGATCTCCAGGGTGGCGGGAACCTTGTTAGGGAACGCTCCACCGAGGCTATCCGACACTTCATAGCCCATCTTTCAAACTCAACAGAGAGGTCATCCGCCGGACTATATCCTATGTACGCGGGGCTTTGGACCCTAACCCCGACGTACTCCTACACGGTGCGAGGCTGGCCGGTGAAGTTAAATCAAAGCAAATACAAATTACACTGCCGCGGCAAATAAGACAACACCACTTCCCGGCGCAGGCCGCGGTACTGCTGACGTCTGAAGAGTCCTCGGACGACACTACGAAGCAGAGGAGCCCATAACTCGTAATTCCCACGGGTAGGTAGTGCGTACATGGCATATAGCCAACTCAAGACATTCACTGAACCATTTAGCATTTTAATTAACCTGCGTGACAACCGTTATCGTTGCCTCGACTTAACCGACCCGCGGACAACGACAGCAGCCAGGACCACCAGTACATCGGTGCCTGCCCCGTCGTCCCACCAAGTCACTGCGGTTACCAACAAGGTGAACCGTCTCCTTACCTTGTCTCGCGTGTGATCCTGGAGGAGCTCGAATTTCGTAGTTTGGTAACTCTCGCGGCCAACGATCAGGGGCCAAGCACACCGGTACACTGGTCGTACCCTCCCTGTCGTCCCGTCGCAATACCTCTCGCGGGCACCGTTGGGTCGCCCGACTTCTTACCTGAAGGACAATCGTTCTTCAAGACCCTATGGCGGTAAGACAAAGTCAGCCTCGAGTGGAGTACAAGGATTACTCCTTGATAGCTCACACTTGAGGTGACTAGGCATAACCCAGATAGGGGCCTGAGGCGGTGTCTGCATTGTATCGTACCTGTGCAGTCATAATAATTGTATCCGTGTTCACTCCCCTGAGTAATCACGTCCCTCTATGTCATCCTAGCTAACAATACGCAGGGCTCACTGCTGAATAATGCATAATAATAATAATAATAATAGGCAGCATAGGATAAAGGAGGCACATCAAGGGGCGACAATGACAGGTTATGCAATTGAATAGGTAAGCAACGTAGCAGCAGCAGTAACAATTCCTAGTGCAAGAAATGTACGAAAAGATAGGCGATATCTGGGGAAGGGAATGGCTCTGCTTGCCTGGAAGCTCGACGGTAGTAGTAGGGTCGTCGACGAAGTAGTCGTACTCAGCAACGGTGTAGTCGACGGTAGCAGCGGGGTCTACCGAAGATTAAGGGGGGGAAGAAACAGTAAATAAAAAGCAAGTATATACAAACAGATGCATGACATGACAGATGAGATTTTAATGGGGTTCTAACGCAGTGTAATGCACATTGCTCGGAACGGAAATTCATCTGAGGGTGTCCGGAGGGGGAAAGGATCAAGCCGGAGGTGTCGTGGACATCAGACACCTGTGTGGGTGGTGTATCTGGGTTAGTTGATCTATTCCGAACAACTTTCGTGTTCGAAATAAATTCATTCGGGTACTCTAACAGTACCGGACAATTTATCGGACAGACGGTCTGGAGGGGGGATGTTCGATGTTCGGTATGTTAGAGGGGGGTGATAGGCATACGGATAGCGTATTCGTATTCGTTATATTTTTCTGATCAATTTTCATGTATAAAGTTTTTGAATCCGAGTTACGGTTTAAAAGTTATTGAATTTCAAAGTTTTAAATCATTTAAATGATTTTCTAAATTTCTTTTATTATTTATTCAACATTATCCAGAACATTATCCAAAACAGTGCCTGACATGTGGGACCCACATGTCAGCCTCTATTTATTTATAAAACATTTTAATAAATCAGAAATGCCTCTGGACCCACATGTCAGTGACTGGATTTTTAATAAACCTTTTTAATAAACAAAATGACAGGTGGGGCCCAGGTGCCATTGACTCCAGTGCTAACTAAGCATGTTTAATTAATTTAATGACCAGGGGACCCACAAGTCAGTGACTGGGGCCAAAGTCATTAGGGCTAATTACCTAGCTGACGACGGGGGCCCACCGGTCAGTCTCACCGGAGTGCTCACCGGAGCCCGTCGCCGGCGAGGTTGACGGTGGCGACGCTACAGGGCACGGGGGGGGGGGGGGGGCGCGGTTAGTACCATTCGACGCGGACGACCACGGGGAGGAGGTTGGTGGCGGTGCGGTGGCTTGGGGTCGCCGGAATCGTCGACGGCGACGTCCGAGGCGGAGGTGCAGTACGGGAGCTCGACGGCGACGACGCCACAGCCGGAAAACTGGACCATGTACTACGCGAAACGGTCCCTGGAAGCATCGCGCGCGAAGTGACGCGAGTGGTACGCCAAAAGCGTGAGCTAGGGCGCGGGGAGGAGCTCGCCGGCGGCAGCAAGCTTGCTGCCCTAATGGCGGGGTGGGCTACAGGGCACAATCCTCTCGTCGGGGAGTTGGGGGAGGTAGCTGAGCTCACCGCAAGTGTAGCAGTGGTGGCAGTGGGCTCGACGGCGTCTCGACGGCGGTGAATTTCCTCCGCGACGCACGGCGGCCGAAGTTGGGGGAAGAAGACGCGGAGACGGCTGTGGGGCTCCCCGGGCTCGATTGGCGGGTGTAGTTGACGAAGACGACGACGGCGCTTCACCTGGACACGGCGAGGAGGCGGGAGGGGCTCACTGGCCGCGTGGACTCACGGACATGGCGACGGCGGCGCTCGGGAATTTTTCCCCGACGATGGCGAGAGGAGGAGGAGGGGAATGGGGTGGGGGCGTTCTTATCGCGTCCGAGGCGCAGGGGAGGTGGGGGCGGCCGGCAGAGCTCCCGGCCACGGTGAGCTCGCCACGGCGACGGGGCAGGTGACGGAGGGGACGGGGGCAGGTGGGGAAGGGGGAGTGGGCCGGGTGGGCTATCGCCTATGGCGAGATTTAGTGTTTTGCCAATTTTCTGTGTCCTTCTTTTCTGTATTTCTCTTTTGGTAATTGTTTTCCAAGCTTAGGAAATTTTGTAAAATGTGTTAGGTGTCCCAATATTAGTATAACATTATATATCAGTGCCACAAAAGTTTTTGCAGCAAAAAAAATCATTAGATATCTCTTGCAATTATTAAATGCCCAAAGTAAGGGTTTTAATCTACTGTTTGAATTGTTTGGAATTTTTTATAACTTAATAAATACCCAAAATTGGTCCAACATGATTATAATGATTTTAGGCAATTTACAAATATAGTTTCATGATTTTTGGAACAACTTTATTTGAGCACTTTTATTTTATTTTTCATTCAAAGAAGTTTCAACTAGGGTTTGGTTTGTTAGATGAGCAAGGTGCATTTGGCTTTGGGTTTTTATCCGAAGGGCTCAAGTACATGGTGCATGGGGTGTTGATCAACCACAACAAGGTTGATCATTAGCATCACAAAGTTTTATCAGGCACAAGGGAGATCAATCAGTGATAATCCAACAGTGATGATCAACAGTGATGATGATTACTGTTACAGAAACTGAGGGTGTTACAGACCCACCAGGGCCCCAGGCGCCCTCCCGGCGCGCCCTAGGGTGGGGCCGCGGCAGTGGGGCGCCTGGACCCCTGGCTGCCCCCCTTCGCCCATATATTCTCCATGACGCGAAACCCCCGAGAGAAGAACCCTTTTTCGTGGTCTCTCCTCTGTTCCGCCGCCGCCGCGCTTCCAAGATCGGGAGCACCAGGAGACCTCTTCCCTGCACCCTGTCGGAGGGAGGAACCACCTCCGGGAGCCTCTCCACCACCATGGATGCCTCCCGGATGGACCGTGAGTAGTCCACCTTGGACCATGGGTCTATGATCAGTAGTTATGTGATGTTCTCCTCCCCTATTTGTTCTTCATGGATTAGACCTCGTGAGCTGCCCTACATGATCGAGGCACATATGTATTCTTTCTGCTGTTGCTATGTTGAGTTTGCTGGGATACGATGGATTATGAGACTATGTTCAGATTGTGTTTGAGTAATATATTTGATTCTCCTCTTTTATATTTATGTTCTTGAGTAATTCTTGCATGTTCTCCGTTGTTTTTTATTGCTTTGGCCAAGTAGTAGGTAGTGACTCCAAGAGGGAGCGTTATGCATGATTGTGGGTTCATGGTTCATGCCCCCCGATGACTAGCTTGAGTGACAGAAACATGAGTCTAGGGGATGTGATGTTGCCACAAGGGGGAAAACAACGGTGCTTGTACTTGCGGGTGCAAGGATTGTTTACTTTACGCAAAGTTCTTTAATGCAGTTGTCTGTTGCTTTGAGTTTACACTTTGGGTGGGATTCGCAACTTAATACCAGCGAGATGTTCTGGATAGATATCTCAAGGTGGATGATTAGTAGGTAGATGCAGATGGATTTCGGTCTACTTGTCTTGGCGTACCGCCCATGCTTTTGAGCCTCTTCCTTTCTTTATAGCATAGTTAGCATTGGTTTGCGCACATAATCATGTTAATTGTCCAACTGTAATTTTTTTACCTCGCATGGCTATTTTATCTTCTTTATGGAGAGAGACATCACTAGTGAACATCATAGGACCCCAGTCCATATTTCCAATACTGTTTACACCCACTATTTATTTCCTGCTTTATTTACTTTTCCGTTGCTATCACTATCATTATTATCCCGTGTGTTTGATCCTTTGTAAACAGCAAGGCCGGAGGAATTAACAACTCATCTTTACTCGTTGGGAGCAAAGTTACTTGTTGTGTGTGCTGGTCCAGGTGAAGTTAGCAACCTCGGTTGTAAACGGCGCCATTGTTCACTTTGACACCTACTTGTCGATCTTGGAGTCCTACTGGTCGATCCTAAACCTTAGCATCTTCGCTAAGGGAAATTTGCTGCTATCTACATCTCAACCTTCCACTTTGGGTAACCAACGAGGGGGCGAGGAATCGTACAATCAATAATCTGTTTTCTGGATAGCATGTCACAATTCTTGTTTTCCCCTTCACTAGAGGCTAAAACTTGGCAAAAAACTTGAAAATAAAGATTCAATGGTGTTGCTATAGTAGTAACAAACACCAAGACACACTAAAACTGAAAGTAAAAACATTTTGGGTTGCTTCCCAATAAGCGCTTTCTTTTACGCCTTTTAGCTAGGCATGAAGCAAACGGATCAAGTTTTATCAATATCAAAAGCATAGCTAGCCCGTATAACGGACTCAAAAGGTAACTTCATATTCTTTCTAGGGAAATTTTCCATGCCCTTCTTGAGGGGAATTGGAATCTTATACTCCGTTCTTTCATGTCAATGATTGCACCAACGGTGCAAAGAAACGGTCCTCCCAAAATAATTAGACATAAGAGATCACATTCAATGTCCATGACAAGAAAATCATCAGGAACATAATTATCATTGACAACAATAAGCACATCATCTATTCTTCCTATAGGTTTCTTAATGGAAGTATCAACAAGTCTAACACCACAAAGAGAAAGGATCAATAGGTTTTAAATCAAGCATATAATAAAGTCTCTTTGGCATAACGAAGGCACTAGCTCCAAGATCACATAAAATCATTATTCTTAATTTTAACCATAGGATCCCAACCATCTTTTAATTTTCTAGGGATATAAACTTCTAGTCTAAGTTTTTCTTCCCTAGATTTGATAAGAGCGTTAGTGATATGCTCGGTGAAGGCAGATAGAGTGTAGATCTTTGGCCATCTTTTCTAGGAATTGGATAACTTCGAAGAGATTGCAATTGTCAAAGTCAAGTTCACTCCCAATAATTAAAGTGGAAGTGTTATTATCTAAATTCATTTTAATTTTCTCTACATCAACTTTGACATCTTCCGAGCTAATAGGACTCTCTTGTCCTAGAGTTGAGGCTTCAACATTCCCATTAAGAGGTCCATTGTTTGGACTAGGGGTGTGATGGGTGTTGAAAGTTTTCAAATCCTCGATAACATGTATGGTAGCAAGTGTAGTGTGTGTAGGAAGGATCTTAACTCTATCTTCAAGGAGGAAACAACTTCATGTTTGGCCGCCATTTGATTTATCAAAGTGGCCTGAGTGCAAGACATATTAGAAACATAGGTTTCGGTGCTTGTGAGTCTATTTGGAGGTTGGGGATCTCACTATTTAAGCTCTCAAGGTGCTTGCTAATATTTTTCAAGATAGAGGAATGCTCATCTAATTGTCTAGAGAAGGTCTTATTTTGTTCATATTGAGTATGCATATAATTCTTAGTAGCCTTCTCTATTTCTAGAAGTTTTTCATGACTAGACATTCCCCTATCATTAGAAGTGTAACTATAGGATTTATTTGAAGTAAAAGGTCTAGAATTGTTGTTACCAAAATTACTCCAATAAGCATTGTTATTAAAGTTGTTCCTAGAAATAAAATTAACATCAATTTGCTCTTTCTCTTGAGCAACCAAGGAATTTAAAGGAACATCACGAGGATCAATATGCACTTGCTTAGTGAGCGTAGACATAATCAAATCAACCTTTTCAGTTAAAGAGGAGATATCCTCAACAGATTTTACCTTTCTAACTGTTGGAGACCATTCAGTGTGCCATTGAGAGTAGTTTATCATCATATCATCTAGTAGTTTTGTAGCATCCCAAGTGTAGTGGACATAAAGGTTCCTCCCGCGCCCGAGTCTAACAGATTCCGCGAGGCAAAGTTTAATCCTATCTTGAAGCTTGGAATCCCCGATAACGGCGCTAGAAATTATCTTGGTGGGTGCAGATAATACCTCCTCATTGGTTATCCCAAGTGGAAGGTTACGATGCAGATAGCGGTAATATTCCTCAGTGAAGATACCAAGGTTTATGTCTCCAGTAGGATTCCGAAGTCAACAAGTAGGTGACAACAGCGTCAGAAATTTGGCGCATAAGTTGATGGGTTGTCGTGGACCTGCACACAAGACACAAATAACTTTGCTCCCAACGAGTGCAGAGAGGTTGTCAATCTCGCCGGCCTTGCTGTTTACAAAGGTTAAACGCAAAGGGGAAATAGTAATGTAACAGAAAGGAAATAAAGTAGTAAATAGTACTCGCGGTAAACTTATGATGAGAATATGGACCGGGTACCATGGTGCTCACTAGTAGTGTCGTCGCATAGTAACAAAAGATTCCATAGGGATGGCTAAAGAGAGGGGAAGACTCGAGGGAGAACTATGTCGATGGTGCCGGAATCGGGTTGGGCACAAGTACGGTGAAGGACACCGCGGTGTACCCAGGTTTGGGGCTCTCCGGAGAGATAACAACCCTACTCGTGCTTGTCTTCTCTATATGAATGAACTCACGAACTACAATCAATGCTCCTGGAGCTGATCAGAGGAAGAAGAGACCTGCCATGGGCATGGTTCTCTCCTGCTTCTCTACGGGAACTACTGTCTGAAGTAAATGCTAATGGGGGTGTCCCTCTCGCAGGAGGGGTACCTCGGGCTCTTATAGTGTGAGCTCGGGGTACTACGGTCATTTCATTCGGGGTTGGCCCCAGATGTCATCCTCTCGTCGGTTGGGGTCCACCGACTGCACTCTCCGGTTGATCCGGACCTGTCAAGCGGCTGCCCATGTTGCAGCTTGTAGGTTATGATGGGTGAACAGTGGAGCTATGATCTCTGGTATTGTCGTCCTGTCCGTGGATTCAGAGGAAGGGGTGACAACTCACCTCTGACAGATCGGCGAAGGGACTTGGCTTGCTGCCAGCCGGATATCTCGGGATCATGCATTTCTGACCTTGTAACAGGAGCTCCGACCTGAACAAGGTCAACTCTTAAGCCGATTGAAGGGTGGGCCGATTGCGCATGGGCCGACTGCTCGCATTCGGCATGGTCGGTTTCTTGAGGGCAATTGGCCATGCGACTGCCTAGCTCGGCCCACCTGCAACCCAATCGGCCCCAGCCTTGTCTTGAAAGATTTCTTTCGTCTGGGTGACCCTACCTGGGTATCATTCCCCCGACACTAGCCCCTAAAGTTGTAAAGGTCCCACGGTTGCTTGACTGTGGGGCCTTTGCAGTTTTTCTTTTCTTTCTTCGTGCTTTTATTGTTCTGGCCTCATCGGGTTCCTCTTTCCGAGCTAAATTCTAAGCTCGGAGATCACGCCCGGCCGACCAGATCTATGCTACTTCGAAATCTTCGCTCCGATCTAAACCATGACCTTGTTGATTGATTTTATGATTTTTTGAAAAAACCTCTTCTGGCAAAACTTCGCCGAGCTAATATCGCAAAGGCTCATTGCTTCTCCAACGGTTACTTTTGACCGATTATCTGACCAACCCACGTCGCACGTCGCTTTTGATTCCCCCGGGCGCAGTTAATGCCCCGGGCGCCATGACCCACGCGCGACGGGACGTTACTGCGCACGCCTCGCCTTCTGCGCCACGATCCTCTGTGCCGAAACCGCTGATCCACCTCTTGATACACGCGGCCTCACCGGGCCACACGACCCGCACCCATGATCCCACTCGCCCCCTTCGCCCATATAATTCACGGGGGGGGGGGGGGGACTCCTCGGGCTCATCTCTCCCACTTCTTCTTCCTCGCCCTTGCTCTCCTTCTCGCGCCGCCGCGGTTTTACTGCTCCGGCGACATCCGTTCTGCGCGCTCGTGGCGCCGCCGCACTGCGCAACCTTTCTTCCTCCTGCTCGCACGCTCCACCGCCGCCGTGCCTCCGCTTGCCAGTACTCGCTGCTCCCATCTCCTTCTCCTTCTTTTCGGTTTTTCTCACCGCCGTCCTGCAGGACGCCATGGCCGCCGCGGATGAGAAATCCGTCGCTAACCGTGGCCGGTGGAAAGGCTCCACGGTCAACGACAACGAGATCCGCCAACTAATCCACTCGCGCAAGATGCCGGCCGGCATCCAATGGAGCGCTCCCGGCGAGGAGATTGTGCCAGAGCCGCGCACTAGCGAGCGTGTGGTCTTCGTTGAGCACTTCGAGCGCGGCTTCGGGCTACCGGTGAGCACATTCTTCCGAGTGTTCCTCCATTTCCACCAACTACAACCGCATCACCTTGGCGCCAACTTCATCATGGCGATGTCGGGCTTTGTTACTCTTTGCAGGGGTACCTCGGCATCTGGCAGAGCATCGGGCTGTGGAAACGCCTTTTCCACATCCGAGGTCATATGGCTCGGACAGGAAACGTTCTGCTGAATCCAGAGGGGAAGGACAAGCCGCCGATTCATGATACCGCCATGACCGATTGTGGCGGTTGCATCCTCAACTCCAGCAAGCAGGGCTGTGAGTCTCTTGCCATCATCCAGTCTTGCAAAGACTGGCAAACAACTTTCTTCTACGTCCGATCTCCCGACGCCGAGCCCGACCTCATCAATCTGCATGAATTCCAGCTCGCCCCGCCGGTTGAGAAATACCAATGGTCGACCAAGTTCGGAGTCGGTGACTGCGATATCGATGCCCAGGTAGCTCGGATTGCCCAGCTAGAGAAGGATGTCCTGAAGTCATATGACCTCGTGGCCACATGGCTTCAGGTCCGAGTGCTCCCGCTTCAGCGCCGAGTGCACCGGATCTGCGACATGGGTACCTGGAAGGATCCAACTCGGATCTGCACCAAGAAACTGTGCAGCAAGGCGCTGCGCCTCCGAGTGAAAGCACTCACCAACACCCCGACGCCGAAGCCCTTCAAGTTCGGCCTGAAATGCCTTCACCGCGGGCGCCCCCCTCCAGAGGTATGCTCGGATTGCTTCTTTTCTTCGTCTGATTGCTCGGCTCTTCGCTTGATTTCCTGACATCTTGTGCATTACCTTCTAGTACTTCATTGTGACTGTCGTGATGCAAGACGGCCAGGTTGACGGCTCCTTCGCCCCTGATCGCACCGAGGAGGACCCGACCGACCTTGAGTACGATGGCTCCCTCGCTTCTGACTCCGACGCCGAGGACAACCCTGCCGACGCTGATGTGGCAGATCCAGGGGGTATGCGCGATGTAAAAGCCCAGTTTTCACTAAAATTCAAAATTTGTTTTCGGTGTGAATTGTTTGATTGTCTGATTGTTTGCGGTGTTTGCATCCCCGATATATCGATCGGCGATTATTTTTCTCCCTCTTATCTCGTACCGGACGGAGACCGACCCTTGCCACCCTGACACTCGACCTTGCGACATCGGGTTTCGCCCGATCACCGTCGCGAAAACCGCACGAGACCAGCCGCAGCCAACGGAACGAAAAACCTCGTTTAATAATTAAACGGGATATTTTTTATAGCGCGCCGGAAAGTGTTCTCGGAACAGTTCCAGCGCGAGGTGAATGCCTCCAGCTCGACGCACTGATCGCGCAGTTCGAAGTTTTACCCGAACCGGAGGTACTGCGGACCCCCAGCGGCCAGAAACGTGAGCACCGCACGCGCGAGAGAAAAACCGGAGATTTTTTTGCAAACTGCCAGCCATCGGGGCTATATAAAGACCACCACACTCCCACCCATTTTTAGGGTTTCCCTAGGCACCATTTGCAGCCCCCCCTCGGATCTGCCCCAATTTTCGCAGCTATTTCCTGCAATTCAGCAAACCCTAGATCCCAAGCGATTTTGGCCGTCGGATCGGGCGATCGGAGGGTCTTCGTTGTGCCACGTCATCTTCTCTCTCCATCTCTCCTCTCCCTCCCGTGGAGGCTCCACGCCCGCGCGCCGCCAGCCGAGGCCGCCGGCGGCAGCAGCGCCCCGGCCGCCACCTCTCCTCCCCTCCTTCCCTCTCTCCCCTCTCCTTTCTTCCCCCTAACCCCTTCCTCTCTCACCATGCAGCAGCTCGTCGTCCCCGCGCCATTGACGAGGAGCCGCCATGGCGCCCGAGCTCGAGGTCAAGCCGAGCCCCGAGCCGCGCCCGCCTTGGACCTCGCTGGCAGCGGATCCGGCGCCGCCGCGCTCGCCTCGCCCTGCACCACCCCTGCACCGCCAGCCCAGCCGCCCTCCTCGTCGCCGGTGGCCGGCGCGCCACCGGGCAAGCCGCCGCCGCCGCTGTCGTCGGGGACGAGGCAGCCCCAGCCGCCCGAGCCGAGCGCTCCACCGGCCAGGTGGGCCACCCAACCGCCACGGCCCAGCAGCGCGCCTCTAGTCGGCCTCCCAGGCCGCCTCCTCTGAAATTTGGGCCGGCCCGATGGGTGAGGGCCCATGTACCTTTTTTTCCCAGAATACCTGTGAATTTTTGCTAAGTCCTTTATTATTTTGCTGCTGATTCGATTCCGCGTTGACGATAGCAAGCGATCCGTAGCCCGGATGACTTCGCGCCCAAAAGACGAATTGTTTAGAATTGCGTGCTCTAGCTTTCATCTTTTGTGAGTTAATTGTTTTGAGGTTGTTTAGATGTAGTTTTTGTGTGCTGAAGTGGGCATCAGGCCGTTAAACTGCTACTTTTTCCTGTTAAGTGCTGTTGTTAATATTTTATTGCAACTTTGCATGATGATTGTAACAAATCCATGAGGCCTATTGCATTGATTCATTTTGCGTTGCGTTAAGCAATGTTTCTAATTCATTTTCATGCATTCACATGCCATATTTGCTTGCTGCATCATGTTTATATCTTGCTCCAAAGTAGCTATCCTGATGTTATTGTGCTGCTATTGCTGAAAATGTTATTTTGTTGCAACTTCGGTCGACGAGTGTGTCGCGACCGTTTATCGGAATTGAGTGATTCCAATTGCATATTGTTAAGCATGATGTCTACTTTCATTAAATGTATTTCATTGTCATGATATGCTTGCTGGTCATATAGTTATTTAGCTCCAAAGTTGCTATGCTGCTGTTTTTGACAGCCACCTCCGTTTTTCACTAAGTCTGTTACTTTGCGATGCCATGTTGTTTGCTTAATATCTTTTGATCTATGATGTATTTTTGCATGATTCTTTTAGCCATGCCTTCCATGTCATGTATACTTTAATTGCAAGTCATTTGTGAGCATGTTTGCATTGATTATCCTGTTTATGCTTTGCTCTAAGATGTGCTTCGTGATGTTGGCAGTTTGTGCCCGTAACTTGTTTTGCTTATATCTTTTTAACCGTAACTCCGTTTGGAGTGTTCTTTATATGTAACTTGATTAGTTTTTTGTGTAATTTGTGTTTATGCTATTTTTTGCTGCTGTTAACCAACCTAAAATATGGTTTAGGACAGAACAGTACCAAATCCTTTAATCATCGTGCGACACTTAGTGTTATGCCATGTTTAGGTTGTGCCTCACTTAAATTGACTAGCATAGATAGTTTACTTTGTGCTTCACCTCTTGCCATGTTTGTGTGCTATGCCATGCTTGCTTGGCCATGTTAATAACCGTTGACTGATCACCTGTAGCTAAACAACTTGAACCACCGTAAACGTGCGGTATTCGTCGTGTGTGACCGATACCCCACTTAAACTGTTAGTAACCGTTCTCGACGATAGATCCGTATCGCGTTGCCATGCCTTGTGTTGTCTCTTTGATCTTGTATTGCTCTGTAGTAATAGTGGTGCACCGTTGATTGCTTTCCAGTGTTTACTTCTTGTGTGCTCCCGCGGGTACTCTCGGAGACGATGCGAGCTTGCGATCAACTACACCTTTGGAACCCGACTTATCAACAGGCAAGGACTATACATTACTTATGATCCATTCTATTTCAACCAGAGGTTTGCATGCTAGTCTAGGTTAGCTTCGATGTTTGATCCTACCACATGTTTACAGCCTCTTTCAAACCGATACAGCCATGTCCCTTCCCAGCAAACCTTGTACTGCTATGTTACTATTGCTCGGTGCTCAGCCCCTGCTTAGTATGCATGCTTAGGATGCTACGATGTTACCCTGTTACTCCTAGGTTTGGGATATCACATTATTATATTGTTGTTGATGGTATGATTATTATAATGTTGACTATATATTCGACGAAGGATGGAAGGTCTAGGCTATCCCGCCCCGACGCTTTGTTCCATTCGAGTCACCTAGGACCCGAGTTCCGGGTATTGGTTTTAAGACTGAGCGTGCCTAACCGCGTGTGGGATTTTATGGGGTCCCCTTTTCTTACCTACCTAGCTTCAAACATTTCTAGTGGTGGCCCAAGCTGATTTACCATTTGAAACCGTGTGTGTGCTGTTCAGCTGCCAGTTGTTTTCAAACCAACCCGGACCAGTGAGGACTTAGTTCCCTTGCTGGCCCACCTTGTTCGGCTGAGGACCCGGTTTCCAATGTGTGATTAACCGGCTATCCAAACCCGAGACAGACGGTAGAGACCAGATCAAGAGAGCGGCCGGCTCCTGAGATGGATGTCGACTCACCGGGGGCCACCCGGATTTGTTCGTTGTTAGTTAGAGGGACCTGTCGTTTCGGATCTCTTGGAACTAAATCATAAAATGGTTGTCTGTGATGGGTAGCAACTGAGAGTGATGGAAGTGCGTGCGAAGCCTCGTAATGGGCAGTTGGTACACCCCTGCAGGGTTAAATCTTTTCGAGAAGCCGTGTCCACGGTTATGGACGACTTGAGACCTACTCCTTGTTCATAGACAACAACAACTGAGATAATCTTAATATAACTTGATCAACACGTGTGTGTGCCTTGACTGCTTCTTCTTCGTCGGGATGTGAAGAGGAGGACAAGGATAGGATAGGTGTTATCTTTGCGACAGTAGTTGATAGCAAGACTTGTTGGAGGCGATTCCTCATCGAATGCTTGGCTTCTTACCTTACTCTCTAGATCTTTAGCCACTTCATAAATGCTAGTGCGGCAGCAACCTCACCACTTACCCCTTCCTTACGGTAAACTACTAGTTGTCCTAGAATGACGAGTGATGAAGTCCTTGCTGGGTCAGATGACCACTACAGTTGGATGCTGAGTACCTCTGTACTCATGATACTACCCCAAACTCTTTTTAGGGTTCTGATCGACAACAGGTATGGTGATCGACGTTTCACGTGGAGACTCGACGACGACTAGTTAGACGGATCCCGGCGGAGGGCCTGGACCCGTGTGGTCATGGGATCGGTGTTTTTCTCTTTGCCAGTAGGCTTTTGCTTGTAGTCTGTACTCAGACGTGTATCTTCCGCTGTTGTATTGTATTAAGGCAGTTGTATGCCAATTGTATGAGATGTTGTATCCTTGTATCTGTAATGTTGTGATATCATGTTGGAAATCCGGGATATATGACTTCGTCATATGTCGCGGTGGGACCGATATGTGCTTCGTCCCCGGATCTGGATGGAAACATCTAGATCTGGAACAGTACCGCATATCGGACCTTACACGCGATCCCTCTTTTGAACGATTTATGGACGAATGGATCGATGATGACAGCGCCTCAAACTTTGGAGATTCCGGTGCAGATTCGCATCCCGGGCCAAAGAAGGCGCCGCCCAAACGCTCCCGAGCTTCGAGCTCGGCTTCTAGCGCCGAAGCCGGCAAAGATGCAACGACTGCGGTTGCTGTTCCGAAAGGGAAAGCCCCTTAGATTGGGCGCACTCGGGCTCAGACTCGGAAAGTTCCCGGTGTCAAGCCCAAGGTCGGCCCAGTTCTGCAGGATGCCCCTCTGTACATTCCGCCCCTGCGCTTCCGAATGCCCCGAGGAGCTCCAATGTCTGATGGGTAATGATTTGTCCTTCCCATTCATCCTTTACCTTCTTCTTCACTCTATGTTGCTTATCTCTTTTTCTTCTCAGGGCTGCTATTGACCTGGATGATATCGATCGCGAGATTCCTGCATTTACTGGCCCGATTGCCTCTGCCACCTCCATCCATGCCGAGGGAACCAGAAAACGGCCGCCGATTGCTCCTCTTTCAGCGAAGGAGGCCGAGCGCAAAGCCAAGAAAGCCCGCGCCGACCTCGTCAAGCCTCCGAGCAAGCTTCCAAGCAAGCCTCTGCCCAAAGTTTTTGTGGCCCCTAAGGACATAGTCGACCTGGAAGCCACCGGTGGCGAGGGGCCGCAACCGGCACCTTCGATTGTTCCATCCTTGCCGCGGTCGTCCGACCGGATCCATCACGCCGTCTCCACGACTACCCCGCCAATCGTGACGGTGTCTCTTCCTCCAACAACTGCACCGACTGCGAGCGTTACTGCCCCACCGGCAACTTCGGCGCCGCCCTCGACTAGTGTTGTTTCCAAAGTTTTGATTCCTCGGCCGATGTCGGCAACGACGTCGTCCGCTGCTCCTGAATCGCAACTGCACTCGGTGGAGCACTTCCGAGTGGAATACTCTCGCACCGGTCCTGCTGGCCCTGAGCCCGACTCCTCGCACCACTTTCCCCTGGCCTCTCATGGCACTATGGATTCGGCCTACGACCGAGTAAAGGAGTTCTCCGCCAGCGTGCTTCAGGAGATCGAGCTCATCGACCGCAATCATACTGTAAGTTTCCTTCTCTTAGTGGGGGCGCACAAGCGCACCCACTGGGTGTATTCCCCGAGATTCATGGCGATTGCTTTGTAATAAGCTCGGATCTTCTCTAATTTTCATTCTCTCATGTCGTGTTCAGATTGGTGGATCTGCCCTTAAGTGGGTGCGCGCAAGCACACCCACTGGGTGTAGGCCCTGAGATTCGGGCCGATTGCTTTGTAATCAGCTCGGATCTTCTTTGATTCTCATTCTCTCATGTCGTCTTCAGATCGGTGGATCTTCCCTTAAGTGGGTGCGCGCAAGCGCACCCACTGGGTGTAGTCCCCGAGATTCGGGCCGATTGCTTTGTAACCAGCTCGGATCTTCTCTCGGTTTTTGCTTTTTTCTGCGACTGATTCCTCCTTTTATTCAGGCTGCTTCCGAGGGAAAACGCCAAGTTTTTGAGAACTTTCTCGACTCGTACTCCGTGAGCTTGCGACTCCTCGCCTCTTCTCAGCTCCAAGTGAACCAACAGACCGCCAAAGTTGCCGAGCTGACAGGTAATCTTGCTGACCATCAACCGATTGATTTTGTCCTCTGATTCTAACTTTCTCTTCACAACAATGCAGCTGCTGTTGCATCCTTGCCCACTGTCACTGCTCTTCAGGGACGGGTAGCCGAACTGGTGGAGCAGCTCGACCGTCAAGGCCCCGAACTCATTGCTGCTCGGCAGGAGCTTGAACGCCTGCGAGCTGCTGAGGCCGATATATCTCGATCTGCCGAGCGGCTGCGGGGAGAGATCACCGCGCTGAAAGCCAATCACAAGACCAAGCTGGAGGAGGTGATCTCGCCCCAGGTTGCGACTGTTGATACCCTGCGCTCAGAGCGCGATGCTGCGGTGACTGCTAGGACCGCGCTGCAAGCAGAGAGAGATGATGTCGTGGCCAAGCTAGATTTCATGATGGTACGCCACAACAATGAGCTAACTAAAGCCCGACGCGAGGACCGAGCTAATCTTGAGGGACTACGCGAGATGGATTCCCTTATTTCTGGTGAGCCATCCTTTTCGTCTTGGTTTTCTTGCCGACTTATTCTCTTTTGGATCTTCTTACGTTTAACCTTCTGATGCAGAACACTGTCCTGCCTCCGAATCCGCTGCTCAGCACGCGGTTGCTAAAGAACGGCAAATCCGATCAAAAGAGGGCTGGCCGGTGAGGACCGATGCCGAGGGATGGAGTCCTCGGGAATTTATCATTGCCATCGAGGCTCGCATTCCCGTGATTCTTGGCAGCGTCTTTGCCTTTAAAATGGGCATCCAGAAACTCGCCGAGCTGCTTTGGAAGCCTGCCGAGCTGAAACAAGCACTCGTGCGCATGCGCCATGGTGTGGGATCTTCAGCTGGCACCTATGAGTCCGACGAGGAAGATTCGGAGCAAGGAGATGCTCCCAACGCTACTAATGAACAAGTGATGCTGCTTCTCAAGGCTGCTCCCCGTCGGGTCGAGGCTTTGCTTGATTTAGCAGATCAGACTGGTGTGGATACGGCACTTCAAACTGTGCTGAGCTGGTATCCCAAGCTGAGCTTAGCTCGTCTTTACACCATGCGAGACGGGGCATCAGAACTTCTTGAGAGCGCTTATTCCCAGGTGAATCGCCTTGCGACGACCACTGCTGGGTGGTTCCCTCACACTGATTATACTCCAACTCTTGACAATGCTGGGATGCCGATTGCTCCACTATCGATAGCCGCCCTGGCTGACGACAGCCCCTCTGCTGATAGCCGCGCCAGAGGAGGTCATGGAAGTCATCCAGCTCGCTCCTCGAGCAGCCATCTGTACCATGACGACCTATCTGGCAGCAGCTCCTCTCACACTTCGCCAAAATCAACCTCCAAGGCAAAGGAAGACTCGGCTGCCCCGACACATTCAGAGGTTGCTGCTGCGCAAGAGGCCCCGACTGCGCCGGAGCCAACCATTCCCGCCACTACGCGGGTGTCGTCGACTGCTCCGACTTCTTCGACCGCACCGCCGACAGCTCCGACTACTTCAGCCGTGCCGCCGACAGCTCCAGTCTCTCCTGCCCCTGACGCATGATTAGTTTACTTTATTTCTTTTGGTGCAAAGTTTCATAAGACTTGCAAGATTCTGAGAACACCCACTGGGGGTGGTTTGATGTAATGAACCTATTCGGCCTTGGGCCTTTTATATTTGCTTGTTGCATGAATTTCTTATGTGATCAACTTCGTGTTTTCTGCCTTTTCACTTTTGCCTTTGCCATTTTTCCCTTGGGGGCACGATTCCATGTTTGCCGACAGCCGACGTGTTGTCTGTGGTCGGCTCAAAGGATTGTGCTCCTCTCTGGGCTTGGTCAATGGAACTGAGCTACTCGAGCACCAGCGCAGAAGGATTCTGCATAGAATAACGACCGATTGCTCCTTGCCGATTGCTCGATGCATCGATCGGGGACACAATCGGTGAACAGCGCATTCAGGCGTGTTTCTCTCTTTTTAGAATGTTTCTGAGTTCCTAAGAGCAAACCACCGGTCCGACTAGCCGCCGCTACCATCGATGCCACAGCGAACATGTGATCTGTGCTCGTGTGAAGCGTTAGCTCGGATGGTCGACGAGTCTTCGTGGTTTCGCACCTTATACTTTGTGACCGTATGGTCGGTCGGTCCCCGAGTGAGTTTTTCACACATCTCGGAGGTGATAACTCGTTGCCGAATGAGACTTGCTCGAAAACGAAAAAATCATATAAATAAAATCGAATGCTATCCTTTAGATGCATGCTAGCTTTACTGATTGATTGCAAAATATCACGAATACACTTGTACCGTTCAACTGTAAAACGGGCATAAAAGCTCAGCGTTCCAAGGACGCTGCGTTTTGACTCCTGAAGTGTCCTTGTGCCGAGTGCCTTGAGTGCAATCAATGAGGTAGTATGCATTGTTCTTGAGCGCTCGGCTGACGACGAAAGTACTTTCGCAAGGTGAGGACAATTTGTGCTGCCCGTCTGGCTTCTGGATTCGGCGGAGCACCAAATCTCCCTCACGAAAAGCGAGGGGCGGATCTTCTTGATGTGGTAATGCCACAGCTTCTGTTGATAAATTGCCGACATGGATAAAGCCAACCAGCAGGCTTCTTATTTCAGATCAACGTCGTGTTCTCGAGCTTCGTTGACTTTTGCCTTAGTGTATAAGGCATGCCGAGGTGAGTCAAACTCAATATCGGCTGGAATGATTGCTTCTGAGCCATACACAAGGAAGAATGGAGTGAATCCAGTTGAACGGTTCGGTGTGCTTCTCAAGCTCCACAAGACCGCTGGAAGTTCTTCAACCCATGCTCCGGGTGCTCTTTCAAGTGGCTCGATTAATCGGGGCTTGATGCCCGACAGGATGAGGCCGTTTGCTCTTTCTTCTTGGCCATTTGATTGAGGGTGTGCCACGGATGCCACATCGAGCCGAATGCCATACTCGGATGCATACCGAGCTAATGCTCCCTTTTCAAAATTCGTTTCGTTGTCCGTGATGATGCTATTGGGAATTCCATATCTTCTTGCGATGTCGGCGAAGAAACGAACTGCCGTCGGACCATCCAGCTTCTTGATTGGACTAGCTTCAATCCACTTGGTGAATTTATAGACTGCAACTAGCAGGTGAGTCAAACCGCCCCTAGCTCTTTTGAAAGTCCCAACCATGTCCAGTCCCCATACCGCAAACGGCCATGTTATTGGGATTGTCTTGAGTGCTGATGCTGGAAGGTGACTCTTCGCTTTGAATCGCTGACAGTCTTTGCAATGCTTGACCATGGCGGAATGCCTTGGCTAAGATTGCTGTCGCTGATGCATGGTGACCGCATTCACCTTGATGAATACCCCTGAGAAACTCCTCTCCCCTGTCCTCTTCTACACATCGCTGGAAAACTCCAGTTGTGCTTCTGTGTATCAGCTCGTTGTTAATGATGGTGTACGCACCAGATCGGCGCTGGATTTGTCTGGCTTCAACTTCATCTGGGGGGAAAGTTCCGTCGACCAGGAAATCGCTGATCGGTTGTGCCCAGGTTGGAGCGCTGACCACCACCATGACCATTGCCTGTTGTGGCGAGACTGCTTCTTCCAGTTCGGTCTCTTGTGCCTCTACCATCTCAGACTCAATCTCCGAGCTGACGACAACAGCGCCTGGCTCGCAATCGGCAGCCCCTGGTACTGCTTTATCTGTTGAGGCTGAGGCCTCAGTATCTAATAGCTCTTCTCTTGGCATCGGTGCTTCTGGATCGCAATCGGCAGCCCCCAGTGTCATTGGCTCGAATGAGGCCATGACACTTGGTGCTATCGCTGCTGCTTTTGCCTTGGATTTCTTCTTTTTGCTGCAATCGGCAGCCCTTGGACTACAATCGGCAGCCCCTGGTTCTGCTGGCTCTGCTGAGGTCGCAGCCCCTTGGGCATTCGGTTGCTTCTTCAGAGTTGGGATTTTTGCCAGCTGGACCATTTTTTCTTGCCTCAAAGCTTCTAGGTCGGTCTCGTATATGAAAATGTACTCGGATTCTGGTGAAGGCGTGATGGATGGCTTCTTGATGTGCTCCAGTGATACCCCTGGTGGAATGCTTTGCCTGGTGGAGCCGAGATTGGAGAGTGCATCTGCCGCTTCGTTGTTTGCTCTGGGCACGTGATGAAATTCACAACCTTCAAAATATCAACTGAGCTGCTGCACCAAGAAACGATAGCTTGCCATATTTGCATCTTTGCATCCCAAGTGCCTGTGCACTGCTGCACCACTAGATCGGAGTCGCCAAAACACTCTATATTCCGAATGCCAATCTCCTTGGCCATCTTCATGCCATGCACAAGGGCTTCATACTCAGCAACATTGTTTGACGCTGCGAAGTGGATTTGCAGCACGTAGTGCAGTCGGTCTCCTTTGGGTGACGTGAGGACAATGCCAGCCCCTAGACCACTCTTCATCTTGGAACCATCAAAGTGCATCCTCCAATGATCCGATCCTGGAGTGGGTGGTGTATACTGAGTTTCAGCCCAGTCCACCAGGAAATCGGCCAATGCTTGGGATTTGATTGTTGTTCTTGGCTTGTACTGGATGTCGTGAGAGGCGATCTCAATTGCCCATTTGGCTACTCTGCCGGTTGCATATCTGCTCCGATGATATCAGCTAGTGGAGACAAGCTGGCCACAGTAATCGGATGAGCTTGGAAATAGGGCTTCAATCTTTTGGCCGCCATGTCGACTCCATAGCACATTTTCTGGTAATGAGGATAATTTTTCTTGGATGTTGAGAGAACCTCACTGATGTAATATACTGGCCGCTGAATTGTTTGCGCTCTGTCCTTCTCAGGATTCTCTACACCATCACTGCATTGATCACCCGATTGGTCGCCGCGATGTATAACATCATTGGCTCCTTCTCAATCGGAGAAGCCAGAATCGGCGCGGTGGACAGCATCGCTTAACTCCTTGAACGCTTCATTTGCTTGTGGAGTCCATGTGAACTTCTCTGTCTTCTTCATCAACTGATATAATGGGATTTCTTTCTCTCCCAGCCGACTGAGGAATCGGCCGGGTGAGGCCAAGCAACCGGTGAATTTCTGTACTTGCTTCAAATTCTTGGGTTGATCCATTCGTTCAATTGAGGCTATCTTCTCGGGATTGCATTCGATTCCTCTTTCAGAAACGAGAAATCCCAAGAGCTTGCCGGCTAGAACACTGAATACACACTTCTCTGGATTGAGCTTGATCTGGTAGGTGCGCAGATTGGAGAATGTCTCCTTGAGTTCGTCCAGGAGTGTCACTCCTTTGACCATTTTCACTACCAAATCATCTACATACACATGCAAGTTTCTGCCGAGCTGAGTGTGCGTGCATCGCTGGATGGTGCGTTGATAGGTAGCACCTCCATTCTTCAGACCGAAAGGTATGGTGATATAGAAGTAAGCCCCAAAGGGGGTTATAAATGCATTTTTTTATTTGATCTTCCACAGCAAGTTTGATCTGGTGATAGCCAGCAGTGGCATCCATAAATGACAAAATCTCGCAGCCGGCCGTAGATTAAATGACTTGATCTATACGGGGCAGAGCAAACGGATCCTTGGGGCATGCCTTGTTCAACCTAGTGTAATCGATACACATGCCACATGTCTTGTTCTTCTTCATCACGAGGACTGGGTTTGCCAACCACTCGGGGTATAATACCTCAATGATGAAGCCTGCAGCTTGAAGATTGGCGACCTCTGTGCCTATTGCTCTTCTCTTGTCTTCAGAGAAACGTCAAAGGGATTGTTTGACCGGTTTCGAACCTGGCCGAATGTGGAGCTTGTGCTCGGCGAGTTCCCTCGGCACTCCACGCATGTCTTGTGGAGACCATGCAAAGATGTCCCGGTTCTCATGGAGGAACTCGACGAGCTCGTTTTCCTATTTGTTGCTAAGTCCGGCTCCGACCACAACAAACTTGGTTGGGTCGGAGGGATCTAGAGCAACCTTCTTGCTGTCCTTGGCCAACTGAAAAGCGGTCTCTTCATCTGCTCTTTTGGCTGGGCTGGCTGGAAGGGGAACCTTGCTTTGAGCTTGAGCCATTGCTACCACGTTGTCGAGCTGAAGCTTCTCTTCGACGACCACCAAGGAATCGGCCAAATTTGCACCAGCTGACAAGCACTCGAGGGACTTCCTGAAGTCCCCGGTGACGGTGATGATGCCATTTGGCCCTGGGAGCTTCATCTTTAGGTAGGACTCATATGCGTTGAGCATAAACTTGGCGATTGCGGGCAATCCCAAGAGGTCATGGTACGGGCTCTCTCCTGAAGTTCTCATATGTGCCAAAAATCACATCCGGCCGAATGCGACCCATAGGGGTGCATGACAGACCAGGGACAATCCCATGGAAAGTCGTCCGACTGCACTCCAGGTCCCTCTCCGTGAGACCCAACTTGACCATCGTATCTCTATACAGAATGTTAATTGTGCTCCCTGGATCAATGAGAACTCGGGAAAACAGACATGAAAACTTGGAGGCCGCAAACAGGGCATCCACCACGAGCGGATAAGTGCCCTGATTCCGCATGACACTTGAGTGGTCCTCCCTGCCCCAGGTGATCTTTAAATCTGACCAGTTGATACGTCCCAAACGTATCTTTAATTTCTGCTTGCTCCATGCATGTTTTGTGTGACTTTGCCATGTTTTGCTTGAACTTTCATACACTTTTGCGCATATTTGGACTAATCTAATAACCCAGTGCACCCAGCTGACAGTTGTTGTTTTCTGCTGTTTTTGTATTTCAGGTTTTCCGGACATTAAAAGTGCTCCAAAAAAATCAGTAAAAATCAGATAAAAAATCAGCGACCCGGAAGCTTCCGGAATCACCAAGGCAGCGGAGGGGGCCACCACCAGGAGGCCAGGAGGGTCCCTGGCGCGGACCAACCCTAGGCCGCGCCAGGAGGCCTCCTGGCTACCTGGTGGATCCCCTCGACGCCTCCCCTCCGCCTATATTTATCCCTCGGGGTGGAAACCCCTAATATCGATATCTTTTCCGCGAACTCGCCTCTGTACCGCCGCCGCCGCCGTTTCAAGATCTGGGCTGCCTGGAGAAGCTGCCCCGGCACCCTGCCGGGAGGAGGAACACCCTCCGGGAGACCATCCATAGCCATGGACGCCTCCCGTATATACCGTGAGTAGTCCCCCTTGGACCATGGGTCCGTGACCAGTAGCTATGTGATCTATCTCTCCCCTCTTTGTGCTTCCACTTTCGAGACCTCGTGAGTTGCCTCACATGATCGAGGCACCTTTGTAATTTTCTGCCGTTGATATGCTGATTTTGTTGGGATCTGATGGATTATGAGACTATGTTCAGATTGTGATGAGTAATATATTTGTTTCTTCTCTTTTATATTTTGTTCTTTAGTAAATTCTTGCATGTTCTCCGTTGCCGTATTTTACTTTGGCCAAGTGATTTGTTGCAACTCCAAGAGGGAGCGTTATGCTTGATTGTGGATTCAGCCCCTTGATGTCTAGCTTGAGTGACAGAAACATGAGACTAGGGGATGTGTTGTTGCCACCATGGATAAAACAACGGTGCTTATATCCGTGGGTGCAAGGATTGTTTACTTTACGCAAAGTTCTTTTAATGCAGTTGTTTGTTGCTTTGAGTTTACACTTTGGGTGGGATTCGCAACTTAATACCAGCGAGATGTTCTGGATAGATATCTCAAGGTGGATGATTCGTAGTAGATGCAGTTGGATTTCGGTCTACTTACCTTGGCGTACTGCCCATTGCTTTTGAGCCCTTCCTTTCTTTGCAGCATAGTTAGCATTGCGGTGCCTTCATAATCCTGTCAATTTCCCAGCTGTGATTTGTTTACCTCGCTAGCACTTTTATCGTCTTTTTGGAGAGAGACACCACTAGTGAAAATCACGGGACCCCGGTCCATCTTCATATTATTGTTTACACCCTCAAGTTACTTTCAGTCTTTACTTTCAGTTGCCACTATTATTATCTCTTGCGTTGATCCTTTGTAAACAGCAAGGCCGGAGGAATTGAAAACTCCTCTGTACTCGTTGGGAGCAATGTTATTTGTTGTTGTGTGCACGTCCACGTCAACAGCCTAATTTCTGGCGCCGTTGTCACCTACTTGTATCTCTTGGAGTCCTACTGGTTCGATAACCTTGGTATCTTCACCGAGGGAAATTTGCTGCTACGCTACATCTCACCTTCCACTTGGGGTAACCAACGAGGAGTGAGAATTATCCTCACCGTATCAAGCTAATTTCTGGCGCCGTTGCCGGGGACTCCAGTCTACAAGATAGGGGAGTTGCACACTATCTTTTATCTTTGCGTTTTAGTCTTGTTAGTTTACCTTTCAGTTTTTACTTTTGTGTCCCTTATCAAAAATACCTGCTGCTACTATGGGTTCCAATGAAAACACCAAGTTGTGTGACTTCACTAGTCACAACAAAAGTGACTTTATCTGCACTCCTATTGCTCCACCTGCCACTTCAGCACCTTCTTATGAAATTAAACCTGCTTTGCTGAACCTTGTTATGAAAGATCAATTCTCTAGTGCTAGAGATGATGATGCTTTGCATTTAAATAATTTTATTGAGCTTTGGGATATGCAAAAGTACAAAGAAGTAGATGGTGAAATTGTTAAGCTCAAGCTTTTTCCTTTCTCCTTGAGGGATGAATCTAAAATCTGGTTTCAATCCTTGCCTAAGAATAGCATAGATTCTTGGGATAAATGCAAGGATTCTTTTATCGGAAGTACTATCCCCTGCTAAGATTATCCAGCTGAGGAGTAACATTATGAATTTCAGGCAATTGGATAATGAACACATTGCCCAGGCATGGGAACGTATGAAGACGCTTGTCAAGAACTGCCCCACACATGGACTGACTACCTGGATGGTTATCCAGACTTTTTATGCAGGCTTGAACTTTACCTCGCGGAACCTGTTAGATTCGGCTGCGGGAGGAACTTTTATGTCAACCACACTTGGTGCTGCCACAAAGCTACCTGATGAGATGATGCGGAACTACTCTCAGTGGCACACCGAAAGATCTCCAACTGGTAAGAAGGTAAATTCTGTCGAGGAGATGTCCTCTCTAAATGAAAAGGTTGACCTTATCATGTCTCTACTTACCAAGCAAGCTCCTATTGATCTTCAAGATGTTCCTTTAAATTCTTTGATTCCTCAAGAACAAGTAGATGTGAACTTTATCTCTAGAAACAACTTCAACAATAATGCTTATAGGAGTAATTTTGGTAGCAACAACCCTAGGCCTTTCCCATCCAACAACTAAGGGAACGGTAATAGCAACTCCTACAGCCAGAATTATAGGGAAAGAGACCTACCCAGCTATGAGAAACTTATAGAAACAGAAAAAGGCACCAAAAGCTATATGCACACACAGTTTGAACAAAACAAGGCCTTTTCCAGACAGTTAGATGAGCACTCCTCTATCCTGCAAAACATTAGCAAACAACTTGAGAGCCTGAATAGTGACATTTCCAGCCTCCAAACTAGACTCACTGCCATTGAGACCTATGTTTCAAACATGTCTCACACCCAGTCTACCTTGGTAAACCAGATGGCAGCCAAACCGGAAGTCATTCCCGAGGAATAAGAAATAATTAAGAGCCTTCCTACCTACCACACAGTAGCCACTATCCAAGTAGTTGAGGATTTCCAAACTGTTAGCACCCATCACACCCCTAGTCCCACTGGACCTATCAATGGTGATGCTACCACCTCAACCATAGATGAAGAAACATCTATGAACATAGAGGCTTTCAAACAAGTGAGCCTCAATGATATCACTACCTCCTGATAGATAGTAGTGACCTAGACTTTGACATCTGCACTTTACCTGAAGTTATTGGTTTCCTACACAAAATGTCTAGAGACCCCCACACTAGCACACTTAATCTTGCCTTCACAGAGCATATCACTAATGCTCTAATTAAAGTTAGGGAGGAGAAGCTTAGACTAGAAGCCTCCATACCTAGGAAGCCAGAAGATGGTTGGGATCCTATGATAAAAATCAAATTGAATAACTTCTCTTGTTATGCTCTTTGTGATGTTGGAGAAAGTACCTCTGTTATGCCCAAAAGAATGTATGATATGCTTGAATTGAAACCTTTTGATATCTGCTTTTTTGGTGTTCGTCTTGTTGATTCTTCCGTAAAGAATCCTTTGGGGAAGATCGACGATGTTCTTATCATTGTCAATGACAATTATGTTCCCGTTGATTTTACTATTATGGACATTGAATGTGAACCTTCTTGTCCAATTATTTTGGGACGTCCTTTTCTTCGCACAGTTGGTGTTGTTATTGATATGAAAGAGGGGAACATCAAATTCCAATTCCCTCTTAATAAAGGGATGGAACACTTCCCTAGGAAAAAGATTAAGTTACCTTTTGAGTCCATCACACGGGCTAGTTATGTTCTTGAAAAGACTTGATCTTATCCTTTAAGCCTAGCTAATGGCTCTAAAGAAGCGCTTTCGGGAGGCATCCCACAACGAATTTAGGTTTTTCTTTTTGCTTTTCTTCTGTTTTTACTACTGTAGCAACATCATTGTATCTTTACTTTTCAAGCTTTGTGCCAAGTTTAACCTCATACGACAAGGGAAGTGAAAGTTGTGACATGCTGTCCAGAAAACAGATTCTGTCCTCGTGACTAGAAAAATCAGAGAAAAATCCCAGTTCATCTTTTTGAGCTGAAATTTTTACACAGCGTGCTCTATACAATTACGGAACTTGCGTATGTTCTGAGTTTTTTATTTGAGTTGCAGAAATATCCCTAGAAAATTCTTTTCTACCTTTTGTTCTGTTTTTCACAGATTCCTCCACGTTTTGTCTCTCCTTACTTTTGCAAACCTTAAGCTTGCTTTTTATTTGCAAAAACTTTTCGGAAATCTTGAGAAACAGTAGCTCTACAAGAATATCTTTATTTCCAGTAGAGAAAAGGTTATTTTAATAGGGTACTAACCTCTCTAATTAGTCTATAATGAGTTATGTATGAAGGGAGTTTTCAAGTCTGCGATGGAAGATGATGAAAGAAGATCCTGGAGTGTCAAACGCTCAAGATTGGGGATGCCCATGTGCACCCCCAATAAATATTCAAGGATACTCAAGCGTCTAAGCTTGGGGATGCCCCGTGCATCCCCTTTTTCATCAACATTTATCAGTTCGTCCCTCGTTGCACTATATTTTTATCACTTCATGCGTTATGTGCTATTCTTGGAGAGTCTCGCTCTTTATTTTTCTAGGTTTGTTTTTTCTTTGTTTGTTGTAGTAACAAGTTAGACCCCAGCTTACTCTTTTGTGTGGGAGAGATACACGCTCCGCTTGAACTAGAACTCCTCATAGGATTTGCATGCTTATTCTTTTAGCTGTGAGTTGTTCTTTTTCTTTTCTTAGCTGCTGCTCTGTTTAGTTGTAGTGCTTTAGTTTTTCTAGAGATTTTTTTTGTTTTATGTTGAACTTTCTATAGGTTGCATGTTTTATCTTGTTAGAGAGTTTGCCTGTTTCACTGAGTTTTGTGTCTTGACTAGAAGTAGGTAGTTGAAGTTGTTATTCTCTTTGTAGTAGTAACTTGCAATAGTTTTGAGGTATTGACTAGAGTAATGTTTGAACTTTTGGTGTCAAGAGCTCGAGCCTATTAGTGATAGATGTCGTATTTTGGGAAATCCGTGTGTTTTTCGAAAACCAAAAACCCATGTTGAGAACTCTAGCTACTAGATGGATCACTAACCTCTGGAGGGTTCGAATATTAGAGTACACTCACGTACCATGAGTCGAGGATGCGCAAGGATAACCAAACCCCCATACGCTCCTCCTCGGGGTACTTGTCTCTTTGTGAACCTCCTGATTAGATTGAGAGTTACCGATAATAAGTGCATGAGTTCTTCGGACTAATGTGAGTATTCGAAAGTTGACACTTCCACCCACCTATACTTTTTCTAGCCTCTTCGTTACCGTGAATTGCCCTTTCTCACCTTGAGAGTTGGCGCATACTTCGTCGGTGCATACAAACCCTTGGCACGATACTCTCTGTCATCATAAGCCTCCTTATATCTTTCCTCAAAACAGCCACCATACCTACCTACAAGGCATTTCCATAGCCTTTCCGAGATACATTGCCATGCAACATCCACCTTCTCATGACTTGATCTTCATGTCATACATGCTACTTGCTTGATCGATGAGCCGCATGCTAGTTGGGCCTTGCCTTAATCATTGCTACATGACGCGCTAGTATCATTGCATATCCTGCTATCCTGGCAGAAGCATACATTTGCATCATGATAGTTATATCTGCTTTATGTGAGTACCTTTGTAAAGTGTGAAAGATCTCCTATATTCTTGTAAAATATAGAGTGTTTCCCCTAAAGTGAGGAAAATATCCCAAAGAGGACAAAATCAAAAGATCTCAAAGAGGACAAATGAGAGTTAAATAGCCATTGAGTCCACCAAAAAAATACAAAAAAATAGAGAGAAAAAAGAGAAAAAGAAATAAAAAGAGAGAAGGGGGCACACTACTATTCCTTTTGAGAGATCCACACTAGTACTTCATCCTCTATCCCTTGTACTCCAGAGAGATCATCATCATGCATATAGCTATGTGGGGACCTTCACACTATAGAACTTGGCTTGTATATTCCAATGATGAGCCTCCTCAAATGAGCTCTAGGTCTTCTTAAGCAAGCAAGTTGGATGCACCCCCACTATTTCCCTTGGAGAGCTTTTAGCTCACATGTGCATCCGTTTCATGGCAATCCCTACTCCTCACATCATATCTATCATATGGCCTTCTCTCGCCTATGATTGTCCTCATTGATGTAAGCCTTTCACATCTTTTTGTCTTCCTCCTCCACCTTCTTTCTGTTTCGCCTTTTAGGTGTCAACTTTCTTGCTCACACTCATCCATTGCATGAGTGCTCAAAATATCGAAAGGGAGTGGATCAGTTTGACTTGTACCTGGCTAGTGGTCTGGGGACGAGTCAAGATAAGAATCGAAAGGAGACCAAGTGTGAAACTTTAGTAGATAGTTGTTCTCAACAACCTTTTCTCTCTCTTTTTCCCAGTCCCCTGCTTGCACGCAAACACCATCCGGAGACATTCGAGTCACAGACAGCGAGAGCTCTTGCACCTTTTGTTCTTTTGTTGCTTGTGTCAATGCTAATATAGACTCTTTCTTTTTAAGACTTGAATTGAATTTCATGCTTTGATTGCTTTACTTAAAAGTCCTTATATGGTTGTGTGGCATGTCACCACAGAAATTATGCATGTTATCATATACCTACTCGAGGACGAGCATTTATTAAGCTTGGGGATGTTGATACGTCCCAAACGTATCTATAATTTCTGCTTTCTCCATGCATGTTTTGTGTGACTTTGCCATGTTTTGCTTGAACTTTCATACACTTTTGAGCATATTTGGACTAATCTATTAACCCAGTGCACCCAGCTGCCAGTTGATGTTTTCTGTTGTTTTTGTATTTCAGGTTTTCTGGCCATTAAAAGTTCTCCAAAAAATACCGGAAAAATCAGCTAAAAAATCAGCGACCCGGAAGCTTCCGGAATCGCCAAGGCAGCGGAGGGGGGCCACCACCAGGAGGCCAGGAGGGTCCCTGGCGCGGCCCAACCCTAGGTCGCGCCAGGAGGCCTCCTGGCTGCCTAGTGGGTCCCCTCGACACCCCCCCCCTCCGCCTATATTTAGCCCTCGGGGTGGAAACCCCTAATATCGATCTCTTTTCCGCGAACTCGCCTCTGTACCGCCGCCGCCGCCGTTTCAAGATCGGGGCTGCCTGGAGAAGCTGCCTCGGCACCCTGCCGAGAGGAGGAACCCCCTCCGGGAGACCATCCATAGCCATGGACGCCTCCCGTATGTACCGTGAGTAGTCCCCCTTGGACCATGGGTCCGTGACCAGTAGCTATGTGATCTATCTCTCCCCTCTTTGTGCTTCCACTTTCGAGACCTCGTGAGCTTCCTCACATGATCGAGGCACCTTTGTAATTTTCTGTCGTCGCTATGCTGAGTTTGTTGGGATCTGATGGATTATGAGACTATGTTCAGATTGTGATGAGTAATATATTTGGTTCTTCTCTTTTATATTTTGTTCTTTAGTAAATTCTTGCATGTTCTCCGTTGCCGTATTTTACTTGGGCCAAGTGATTTATTGCAACTCCAAGAGGGAGCGTTATGCTTGATTGTGGGTTCAGCCCCTTGATGTCTAGCTTGAGTGACAGAAACATGAGACTAGGGGATGTGTTGTTGCCACCAGGGATAAAACAACGGTGCGTGTATCCGCGGGTGCAAGGATTGTTTACTTTACACAAAGTTCTTTTAATGCAATTGTCTGTTGCTTTGAGTTTACACTTTGGGTGGGATTCGCAACTTAATACCAGCGAGATGTTCTGGATAGATATCTCAAGGTGGATGATTCGTAGTAGATGCAGTTGGATTTCGGTCTACTTACCTTGGCATACTGCCCATTGCTTTTGAGCCCTTCATTTCTTTGCAGCATAGTTAGCATTGTGGTGCCTTCATAATCATGTCAATTGCCCAGCTGTGATTTGTTTACCACGCTAGCACTTTTATCGTCTTTTGGGAGAGACACATCACTAGTGAAAATCACGGGACCCCGGTCCATCTTCATATTATTGTTTACACCCTCAATTTACTTTCAGTCTTTACTTTCATTTTCCACTATTATTATCTCTTGCGTTGATCCTTTGTAAACAGCAAGGCCGGAGGAATTGACAACTCCTCTGTACTCGTTGGGAGAAAAGTTATTTGTTGTTGTGTGCAGGTCCACGTCAACAGCCTAATTTCTGGCGCCGTTGTCACCTACTTGTATCTCTTGGAGTCCTACTGGTTCGATAACCTTGGTATCTTCACCGATGGAAATTTGCTGCTATGCTACATCTCACCTTCCACTTGGGGTAACCAACGAGGAGTGAGAACTATCCTCACCGTATCACCAGTGCATGTATTGGGGAATCGGCGGCATGGTGGCGTTGACCTCCTGAGCTCGGGCTCTCCAACTTCCCTTGTCACTTGACTCGCTGGTAAAGATCATGTACGCGACGTCCTGCCACGGTAACTGCTTCTGCGCCTAAGGTGGTCCTCTGTTCTAGGGTGGGGGTGGAGGTGGTAATGCTTCTCCCTTCGCAATGCGCTTGAAAAAGCCACACTGCCGAGTGGTGTGTGCCGCTGGCTTGCCCGGACTGCTGTGCATTTTGCATGGTTGGTCCAGCATGTCCTCAAATGTGTACTTGGGCTTCATTGGCCACTGCGGCTTTGCATTCGGCTTCATCTTCCGACTGCCTCCTGCAGCCCCTTGTTCCTCTTGGTCCAGGACAACGGCCACCTGCCGACTGCCATACTAAGCATCTGGCCACCTCTTGGTCCTTCCTCTTTCCACTGTTCTGTTGGTTGTTGTTATTGTTCCGATTGTTTTCTCTGCGCTCTCTCTGACTGAGCCCCTGGTTTCCTTCTGCCGTCTGCGCAGCCCCTTGTGTCTGAACGACACCGCCAATGCCAAGATGAATGGGCTCGCGCATCGCGGAGTCAAAGACGGCGAATGCATTGGCAACCTTCATGAGCTCGGCCAATGACGAGAAATCTTTGCGGAGCAACTTGTGCTTCAGCATCGATCCCGCCAAGCACCCATCTGTGAAATACTGTATGGCCTCAATCTCATGGACTCCTTCACACGAATTCTTCAACTTGATCCACCGAGCTAAATACTCTCGGAGTGGCTCGTCCTTTCCTTGCACGCAAAGAGCGAGCTGCCAAGGCAGATGTGGCCGATCATACGTGTCGGTGAAGTTGCGAATGAAAGCTTCCAAGAAATCTTACCAGCAATTGATGCTGTTATCGGGTAGACTGTTCAACCAAGTCCGAGCTAACCCCTGCAGCATCAGAGGAGCGTAGCGTACAGCTACACGCCGACTGCCGCCGGCAATGCCGACTGCGGTCATGTAATCTGTCAGCTAGTCCTCCGGCTTAACGGAACCGTTGTACTTGGGGTGTCTTTGGGCAGGGTGAATCCTTTGGGGAACTGCTCAGTCCAAATGCGGTGTCCGAAACACGATGGACCAGCTGCTCCCTCCTCCTCTCGCTACGCATCTCTTTCCAATAGCTCAATGCGATCCCTGGTATCATTCTCGCCGAGCTGACGAGCACCGAGCCGATTGCTGATTGCTGGTCTTGCTTCTGGCTGACGAGGTGGGTCCTTGCGCCTGCTGCTAACAGTCGGCTCCTCTGCTCTTCTGTTCATGACCGGGGGACCCCGATTGCTCTTGACCCTGCTCTCGTCCGAGACTGGCCCTGCTGCCTGTTTTTCCGCGACGCATTCGGCCGCTGGCTGGCTTCTGGAGCTGGCCTCGCAGTCCTTCTTGATGATTCAGGTCTCGCAATCGGCTCTTCCAATGCCGCTTGTTGTTGCTGCTTTGCAGATGCCAACAGTTCGCGCATTTGGCGAGTCTGCTGTCGTCGCTCCTCTCCTTCCAAGTCCTCCAGCTCGTTCGCAATCTGCTCGATAGCTCGCATATTCTTGTCCGGCATGTTGTATGTTGGTCGCTGAACAAATGCTGATGCTTCCGGCTGCTCGGCTCCCGACAGCCCCTTGCCGACTGCTCGATCTCTACTCCTGAGATCCTCTAAGACCACAGGTGCAATCGGTCGCCGCTGACTGGCGTGTGCTGCTGATAAACCCACAACTGCAGGGGATCGAGATAGTCTTCGCAGGTAAGATAACCCAATTTATAGATTCGACTCAAGGGGAGCCAAAGAATATCCACAAGCTTTAACAGTGGAGTTGTCAATTCCACCGCACCTGAGATACACTTACTTGCAACTAGATATTAATAGCAACTGCGGTATGGATGTGATGATAGCAACGGTAATAATGGTGATGAAACAGAAATAGTAAAATAGCGAAAGTAAACAACTAGGAACCAGCAGAATTAAAAACACTGTAGGCTAGGGAGATGGATGGTTGGGCGCTGCATGGATAAGACACATCATGTATTTAACTTGGGGCAAGGCACACAGAAAAGCAATGATCATCTAGGCATAAATCAAACATCAGGCATGTATCCCATAGGTAGTTGTACGTGCTTACAATAAGAACTTGCACAACATCTTTTGTCCTACCATCCCGCTACGAACGGGGCCAAAAGGAACTTATGGAGATTAAGGTGCTCCTGTAAAAGAGCACCGGAACAAAGCATTAACAAACAATAGATACATGGAATCCTCAAATTATAGTCCATCCCCTTTGGTGTCCCAAGCTGTCACCTTTTGGATCCCCGGTTCCGGACTATAACAGGTGCATACAACTCATAGATAGGATCAAGAACACAAATATATTCATGAAAACACAAGGGTTGAGATCTGAAATCATGGCACTCGGGCCCAAAGTGACAAGCATTAAGAGCAACAAGTTGAAGAAAAGATGATAAAGAACAATCTAGATGATAGGCAACATGCCCCCAATAATCTGATAAACTATTACATGATCTAACTCATCCAATCCCTACCATCCCCTTTTCCTACAGCAGGGAATTACTCACACATGGATGGAGAAGTCATGGAGGGAGGATGGAGTGGCGATGATGATGACGATGGCGATGATCTCCCCTCTCCGGAGGCCAAAACAACCTCCAGATTAGCCCTCCAGGAGAAGAACAGAGGGTGGCGGCGGCTCTGCGGCGCGAATTGTGAAAACGACTTCTGTTTTGGGGTTTCTCCGTCACGGGGATAAATAGGGGCCTTGGTAGGGCACCAGAGGAGGGGGAGGCCCCCTAGCAGCCAAAGGGCGCGGCCCCACCCCTGGCCGCGCCAGGGGGGTGCCTGGGGCCCCCTTGGCTGCCCTCTGGTCCCACTTCTGGCACAATGGCCCTTCGGGTGTGTGGATTTTCTGTGATTTTTCTTGGAATTTTCTGAGACACCTAAAAATCCATTTTCCTGCACACAATAAAACCATACAGACCGCTCTTGACGGGGATCAACCCCGGCAAATCTCATGGTCAGGGACCCTGGGTTAGTCATGAGAGGCACAGGTTGGACGATAGCTCGTCGGCAAACAGGAAGGCTTGCTCCTGCTCGATATTATTGATGGGGAAGATGCGATTACAGTGGAGGCCAAGGCTGGAGCGCTCAAGGCTAGGGTTACAGGTGATATTAGATGTCTTTGGTGTCGCCCCTCCTAGCCCTTATATATCGGGCTAGGTCTCAGGGATTTCATCTACGTTTACAGGTAAGCTTTCCTAACCCTAGCTTGCTCCGTATGGCAGGTCTTCGCACCTTCCTTGCGAGTTGTGGACTCCTATGTCGGTGCCAACCAGCGGGCCGAGGCTGCATCTGCATGGGCCTTCTGTCTTCATGGACACCAGGTAGGCTTATCCGTAGGAGTCGTGGGGTCACCCCCTCGTTAGTAGCCCCCGAGTGCCTGGGGGACTCGAAGAGTCGCGCAGGGACTCGAGTACATTCATTTGTCGGTTGTTGATATGCGCGGTTCATCCGCGGGTCGCTGGCAGTCTGGTGGCCATGACAGAACCTGTTTTGAGGGATGCTAAGCTGAAAGGGCCCAAGGAGTCGACGGGTCGAGCCTTGGTGAATTGCACTAGGGAAAATACCACAGTAGCCCAATCAAACCCACGTCCCTCGACGTGAGCTTGGAACACTGGTGTCGAGCAAAAGTCCGGCCGCTTCAGGTCTTATGGTGTTCATTTGCCGCCAGTAATGTGCATAGCCTAAGGCGCGTCTGCCCGGCTTTTCTATCATGCGCAGCGCATGGGAAAGGTTGGGAGTGAAATCGCTCTTCGGCAAGTCCCAGCCCGGCCGTACTTCGCAGCGGGGTCTTACCTACACGCTAATCTTGCGTGGCATCTGGGCACAGTGTATCGTGTTCCAGGAATGTGTGTTTTTGAGGCGCGGAGCCTTATAGCATTGCACCCGCTTGGAACAAAACATCAAGCGAGCTATTCACTGATTCACCCGAGGAGCTTTGTTTCGAGTGCTCAGTCGGGAGGTTTTTCGCGAGTAATCACTCGAATGCCATTTTGGCTCTTAAGGTGAGGGAGCACCTGAGACTCTTAGCGTCGTATGACCTTGGCGAATGCATGTTTGTCTTACGTCGGGTTGAGGGAGCACCCGAGACTCTCATAGGTGCGAGTGATCACTCGAGCACATGGCAGACCTTTAGGTGAGGGAGCACCTGGAACTATTATGATGTACTCTCCTGATGGGAGTAAGATGTTTTTTCTTCATCAGGAAAAAGATCTGAGAGATGGAATCTCAAGGCCTTGATGTCTGTTTGCTTTTCTTCCCCGCTTATCAGGGATAGCGATGCCTCTATTTGATGGCTTTCAGGGATGCTCTGCCAGTGAACCGTCACGTCTTCATGACCGGTCATAATGATGGCCGCTGTGGCGTGCGGCAGGCGCTGGTTGAGTTTCCTATACGCGCGTCGGAAACGCGCGTGAATTGACGCGTCTTGCGTACAGTGCATCCCGTGGGAGAGCGTCTTGGTCATGGAGTCCAAGACGTCTGCGACGTTTGGTCTTTGAATTAATTGCTGCTGTTGTTTTGGCTTCTCTGTGCTTTGAGGATTGTTGTTCTATAAATAAGCCTTTCTTTTCCACAGTGTTCCGCCTCTATCCAGCTTGTTGCTTTGCCTCTTCCTTCTTCTCTTGTTCCTCTCATGGCTCCCAAGCGGGGTGTTGGCCGTGGCCGTGTTCGTCGTGGCCGTGGCGGTCGTACGCCACGCTCATGCCTTGGTGGTCGCCATGGTGCAGCGCCAGTGCCTTCCTCTTCTCCCTTGGAGGAGGGATTCTGGCGCTATGACTTTCTCTTACATGTTCGTGGCCAGAGTGCCAATCGCATTCTTCTTCCTTCTGCTTTTTCCGCCATTGTCTCTGAACGTGACTTGGATGGCTTGCTTCTGCATCTTCAAGGGAGTTGTCGATCTCCTTCTTATGTTCACTTGGAGGTTGATAGCTCTCGCTTGATTTTCCTTGGCTCTGGTTGGAGTTTGTTTGCTCGGCGGTTGAATTTGCGAGATGGTGATATGCTCAGCTGTCGTTTTGATGGCGAAAGCACTGTCACTGTCCGCGCGTTCGACCCGAGCGGCAACAGTATGGATCCACGCTTGCAGGAGTCGAGCAGCGACAGCTCCACAAAGTCGGGGAGTCCTTCGCCTGTGTCTTCCTCCAGGGACTCCTCTGGTGCTGGTGGTGATCCGTCTTCAACTGCTTCCCCCTCTGGCTCTGAAGAAGACCTCGATGTCAAGCCACCGGTTAAACGAACGCGGCAGGCGACCTTGTAGAACTGAAGGCGGCGGCGTCATCTTCGCCGGCAACTTGGGCGGAGCTGGAGAAGAAGCTAGAGGAGCAGGAGAAGAAGCTGGTGGAGCATCGTCTTCAATGGCTCCGCAAATAAGTCGAGCTTCACCTTTTGTTATGTCATTGACATCATGAGCCTGCTGCTTCGACTCCTCCTTTGTCTATGATGATGCTCTTGTACTAGAGTCGATTACCCTTCATGGGCACACATGTAGAAGTCATAATTCCTTGGGTGATTCCCTCTTGTAACAGGAGCTTCCTTCTATCCAAATGTAGATGAGTCCTTTTGTACTGAAGATGATCCTTATGATGAAAATTGTGCTTGATCCTTTGCAATGGAATCTATGTTTGGGCCTTTATGCAACCGAAAACTTTGTTCGAGTCCTTGACGATCAGGAGCTGTCTTCGATTTTTTGGAACTGAGAGTTGTGTTCGAGTCCTTTGCGTCCGAGAGCTGTCTTTGAGTCCGTCCAATACTTTGCACTGTGGGTTCTATCGGGTGCGCGACAGCGCTCCCGATGGGAGTAGCCCCCGAGGCTAAGTTTGAGTCGAAGGGTCGAGCGTAGGCTAAAATTTGTTTCCATTGTCGTTAGTTTCTTTTATCGGGTGCGCGACAACGCTCCCGATGGGAGTAGCTCCCGAGTCTTTAGGTGATCGTTGGCGATCGGCTGAAGACTAAATGAGCCTGTGTCCTGTGCTTCCTCCAAAGTTTTTTCAAAGTACTTGGTGCTCCATCTGATTTTTGCTTGAGCGTTTACCTCTCGGGGGGATTTTGCTCTTAAGCCCCTGAGTGCTTTGGTTAAGATCGCGTAGGCGATAGCGTTGCTCGGGGACTTTGCTCTTAAGCCCCCGAGTGCTTTGCTTAAGATCGCGTAGGCGATAGCGTTGCTCGGGGGGATTTTGCTCTTAAGCCCCCGAGTGCTTTGGTTGAGATCGCGTAGGCGATAGCGTTGCTCGGGGGGATTTTTCTCTTAAGCCCCCGAGTGCTTTGGTTGAGATCGCGTAGGCGATAGCGTCTCTCGGGGGGATCTTGCTCTTAAGCCCCCGAGTGCTTTGGTTGAGATCGCATAGGCGATAGCGTCTCTCGAGGGGATTTTATTCTTAAGCCCCCGAGTGCTTTGATTAGGATCGCGTAGGCGATAGCGTTGCTCGGGGGATTTTGCTCTTAAGCCCCCGAGTGCTTTGGTTGAGATCGCGTAGGCGATAGCGTCTCTCGGGGGGATTTTTCTCCTAAGCCCCCGAGTGCTTTGAGATGGCAGTATTTGGGCAACATTTATTTTATTGCGGATCAAGCGGTTACATGAGTTGCCAGTCATGTCCGGCCGATAGGGGCTATGGATAGAACAGTCGCAAGTTTGCTACGTTCCATGGGTTGCCCACGTCCTCGTCTGTCTTCGGGTTCCTCAGCCTGTAGGCGCCACCTCTGATGACTTCTGAGACTATGAATGGTCCTTCCCATTGGGGGGCTTGTTTATGGACCTTCTCTTGCATTAGTCGTAGGACTAGGTCACCTTTGTTGAAGGTTCAAGTGCGCAATCGACTGCTTTGGTAGGTACGTAGTTTGTCTTGGTACCCCTCTGATTTTGTCAGGGCTGTGTCTCTTGCTTCGTCAGCCGTATCTTTGTCATCTTGTAGTGCTTCTTCTGCTTCTTCTTCTTCGTATCCGGTGACCCGGGGTGCTCCGAACTTGAGCTCATGTGGTAGGACTGCCTCTGCCCCGTACACCATGAAGAAGGGTGTGTACTGGATCGCGGTGTTTGGTGTAGTGCGTAGGCTCCATAGGACCACGGGGAGCTCTTCTACCCAGTTGCATGCGGCTTGCTCGAGTGGTGCGAGGAGTCGCTTCTTGATTCCCCCGCAGACAAGGCCGTTTGCTTTTTCCACCTGGCCGTTGGACTGCGGGTGCGCGACTGATGCATAATTGATTTTGATGCCCAGTTCTTCGCAGAAGTTCTAGAATTCCGCGGCTGTGAAGTTCGTGTCGTTGTCCGTGATGATGTTGTGTGGCACTCCGAATCTCAAGATGATCGACTTGATGAAGTTGACAGCCGTGAGGGCTGTGGAGCTGGTGATGGGCACTGCTTCAATCCATTTAGTGAACTTGTCGACTGCGACGAGAAGGTGTGTCCTTCCGCCCTTTGATGATTTCTTGAGTGGGCCCACCATGTCGAGTCCCCAGGTGGTGAACGGCCAGGATAGTGGTCTGGTCTTGAGCTCTGATGCGGGAGCGTGTGGCTTGTTGGCGAATTTCTGGCAAGCGACACAACGTCGCACGATTTCCTCTGCGTTTTTCATGGCTGTGGGCCAATAGAACCCAGCTCGGAATGCTTTGGACACGAGTACTCGACTGCTCGCATGGTGCCCGCAGGTGCCTTTGTGGATTTCAAGCAGTAGGGCTTTGCCGTCCTCTTCGTCGATGCACCTTTGGAGTATCTGGGTGATGCTGCGCTTGTATAGTTGTCTGCTGATCACCGTGAACGCCTTGGATCATCGGCTGACGCGTCGTGCTTCGGCCACGTCTTGTGGTAGCGTGCCTTCAATTAGGAATCGGAGGAACGGTTTTGTCCAGACGGGTCCTTCGAGCTCTGTCGGAGCTGTGCTGGTGCTTGTGCCTTCTGATGGGGTTGCTGCTGCCACCTGTGCCATTTCTGTTGCGTCTTCGCCGTCCACGACTGCTTCAGGTGTTGCTGCATGTACCTTGATGGATCTCCGGCTGATGCTTTCGAGAAAAATTCCGGGTGGTACAGGCCCTCTGGTCGAACCGATGTTCGCGAGCTCGTCAGCTTCTGTGTTGTTGTCCCTGGTGATGTAGTTGAGCTCGCAACCATCAAAACTTCCTTCGAGTTCGTTGTAGAGCTTTTGGTAGGCCGCCATGTTGTCGGCTATTGCGTTGCATTTTCTCATCGTCTGCTGGACGACAAGATTGGACTCCCCGTAAATTATGAGGCGAGTGGCTCCGCATGTTTTGGCCATGCGCATGCCATGGAGGAGTGCCTCGTATTCTGCTTCGTTGTTGGAGGCGTGACTGAAGTTGATCTGGAGGACATATTTCAGCTTTGTTCCTTTAGGGGAGATGAGCAAAACTCTTGCCCCGACTCCTTGTTGTCTCTTGGACCCATCGAAGAACATTGACCATGAGCTTGATAGGTCTGGGGGGCCTGGTGTCTGAACCTCCGTCCACTCGACCAGGAAATCTTGGAGTACTTGGGCTTTGATGGTTGTTGGGTGCTTGAACTGCAGGTCCCGTGGGCTGAGCTCAATGTTCCACTCAGCGACTCGCGCGGTTGCTCCGGGGTTGTTGAGTATGTCAGCGAGTGGTGTGATGCTCACGATTGTGATAGGGTGCTCGTCGAAGTAGTGGGACACCTTTCTTGAGGTCATGACAATGGCCAGTAGTAGCTTCTGATAGTGCGGGTACCGCTGCTGGGATTTTTCAGGAGCATGCTGAGGTAGTAGATTGGTCTCTGGATGCTCTGGACCTTGCCTTCTTCTGCCCGTTTGACAACGAGCGCTGTGCTTACTACACTGCTACGTGCTGCCACATAGAGGTATAGCTTATCTCGTTCCTTGGGTACCGCCAGGATTGGTGGGGTCGAGAGTGTCTTTTTCAGGTCCGCGAATGCTTGGCGGGCTTCCTCCGTCCACTCGAATTTCTCTCCTTTCCTGAGCAGCTGATAGAAAGGCAGCGTGCGTTCTCCCAGCCTGCTGATGAAGCGGCTTAGGGCTGCGAGTTTTCCAGTGAGCTGTTGTACTCCTTTGACGTCGGTTGGTTCTTGCATGCAGGTGATGGCTTGGACTTTCTCAGGGTTTGCCTCGATTCCTCGGGCGGAGACCATATAGCCAAGCAGCTTTCCCGCCGGTACGCCGAATGCGCACTTCTTTGGGTTGAGTTTGATTCTGTATTTGTTGAGCGCCGCGAAGGTTTCGCGCAAGTCGTCGAGTAGTGTGGCTGCTTTGTAGGTCTTGATGACGATGTCGTCCACGTAGACTTGCACGTTTCTTCCGATTTGCTCTTTCAGGCAAGCCTGCATCATTCGTTGGTAAGTGGCGCCTGCGTTTTTGAGCCCGAAGGGCATGGTCCCTGCTGTTGAGTCGATTATCTGATCGATTCTAGGAAGGGGGAAGTGATCCTTCGGGCAATGCTTGTTGACTGGTCCGTAGTCGACACACATGTGCAGCACGGTCGTGTCTTTCTTGGGCACCAGCACTGGGTTGGCTATCCCGGTGGCTTTCTTCGTTTCTCGGATGAACTGGGCGTGGAGTAACCGGTTGACTTCCTCTCCGATTGCTCTGCGCTTGGGCTCCGAGAACCGTCTCAGCGCTTGCTTCACCGGCTTCGTGTTTTGCTTGATGCGTAGGGCGTGCTCCGCGAATTCGCGTGGTATCCCAGGCATGTCGGCTGGGCACCAGGCGAATATTTCCCATTCGTCTCGAAGGAAAGCGACGAGAGCCGTCGCCTGCTTCTCTGGTAGGTGGGCGTACACGCGGACTGTTTTGTCCGGGTCCCTTGGGTGCACTTGGTGAGTGACTGTGTCGCTGTCGATGCTGAAGTCGCGTCTGTACTCCCTGGATTCACTTCGGTTCACCAATGGGAAGGTACTCTTGTCCGTCACCATGGCTATTTCTCTGAGTTCTTGATCGGCTCCGAATGTGTCGGAGATTCTGTGGAAGTCACGATCACATTGATCTGATTTGATGAAGCTTCCATTGATCGTGAGGACTCCTGATGATCCTGGCATCTTGAGCTTCAGGTAGGCGTAGTGTGGGACCGCCATGAACTGCGCGAATGTTGGCCATCCCAATATGGCGTGATACCGCGATTGCCAGTCGAGTACCTCGAACTCGAGGACGTGCTTTGCGAAGTTGCGTCGGTTGCCGAAGACAACTTCGAGTTCGATGACTCCGAGGGATGTGGCTGCTTCTCCTGGGACTACCCCGTGTAACTCGGTGCTTGATTTTCTCCATACTGATCGTGGGATCAGCATCTTTTACAGGGTGCTGGCGAAGATGATGTTCATGCTGCTGCCTCCGTCCATGAAGACCCTATCCATGTCGTACCCTCCGATTTGTGCATCGAGTACTAGGGGCGCATGCCCCGGTCTTGGGACTGCAGGTGGATGGTCGTCCTGTGAGAACGTGATGCTGGTCTCCGTGTCATGTAGCTGGTAGACTTCGACTATGTTTATGCTCTCAGCTGCTCTGGACTGCAAGGTTTGGGCGTCGCGTTGTGCTTGTGGTACCCTTCCTTCTTGGATCATGAGCACTTGTGCTTGTAGCGGGCTGTGACGTCCTTCCGGGCTTGAGGTCGGCGATTGCTCGGGTCGCCATTGCGTCTGTCTTCTTTCTGCTTCTCCTTCTTGAGGTCGTCGGCTAGCTCGTTGAACAGGCGACAGTCTCTCAAAGTGTGACCTGACCTGACGCGTCCCCAGTCATCCACGAAGCTGTGGATCGTGCAGGGTCCTGCTAGCTATTCTCTAGCCGTGAGTTTGCTAGATCCGGCATGCCTCTTCCTTCTTGAGATTCTGAAGATCTGCTCCTGATCCTCCGGGTGTTCGTGGAAGCGAGGGTCGGTTTCGATTCCTCGACTCATGTCTTGGTTCTTGATGAGGTTGGCGAATTCATCCGGCCTTCAATCTGGGTCGTAGTACTCGCCTACATGTGTCTCGGAGTTGCAGTCTTGGTTGGCGGCAGGTGCTCGCGCGACGCCGTGTCGTCGAGTGGTTGTCGGTTGTGCGGCTGCGTGATGTGGTTCGTTCATTGGGGCCTCATCGTAGTTCTCCCATGCGCGCCTTTTGGGTCGTCGATTCCTTCTTCCTTGGCGGTGGTTCTGCTGATCGCTGGATTCGATCTCATAGTCATCGTCTTGATGTGCGGCGGGTGCCCGGGCGGTGGTGGGTTGTCGAAAGATTTGCGAGTCCTCCGCTGCGCGTCGCGGTTCGTCGAGTGGAATTCCTTCGTAGAGGCCCCTCGTCATTCTTCTGGTCGTCGACTCCTTCGACGCTGGCGCTGCACTTGGCCGTTACCGTAGTATCGGTCCTGGCACAACTGTAACTCGAGTGGTCTTGATGGGGTGGCGGAGATGTCTGCCGTGATCTTGAATCCTTCGAGTGGGCTAGATCTGGTTCTTGCCCTTGAGTTGTAGCTTGCTGAAGACGGGACCGCCGAGATCGTGATCCCAACCTGTATAGTCCCCACAGACGGCACCAATTGACGGGGATCAACCCCGGAAAATCCCATGGTCAGGGACCCTGGGTTAGTCATGAGAGGCACAGGTTGGACAATAGCTCGTCGGCAAACAGGAAGGCTCGCTCCTGCTCGATATTATTGATGGGGAAGATGCGATTACAGTGGAGGCCAAGGCTGGAGCGCTCAAGGCTAGGGTTACAGGTGATATTAGATGTCTTTAGTGTCGCCCCTCCTAGCCCTTATATACCGGGCTAGGTCTCAGGGATTTCATCTACGTTTACAGGTAAGCTTTCCTAACCCTAGCTTGCTCCGTACGGTAGGTCTTCGCACCTTCCTTGCGAGTTGTGGACTCCTACGTCGGTGCCAACCAGCGGGCCGAGGCTGCATCTGCATGGGCCTTCTATCTTCATGGACACCGGGTAGGCTTATCCGTAGGAGTCGTGGGGTCACCCCCTCGTCAGCTCTGCTGAAAATAGCGTTAGTCCGGGTTAGTTTCGTCCAAATCATGCAAGAATGAGGGAAAAACAATAGCAAAAGTGTTTGGAAAAGTAGATATGTTTGAGACGTATCAGCTACGTTGCACTCGCTGGTGATTGCTCCAAGCCTTCGCTCCTCCACAAGCACGTGCTCGGCCCTGCGAGCAAGAGCTAGTCGTGCCGTCTCCAGATCTGTGTGAACCTGGTCGGGGTCACCATTCCTGTTCACGGGCGTGTACAACACATCCCGCAACGCACTGGTGCCGACTCTTTCCGCGGCGTCCGCGGCCTCCTTGGATTTCCTTACTGCGCTTGCCATACCTTGATTGCTTGACGCGGTCGTCCCGGCCATCATGACGGTTGCGTGCACACGCGACTCCACTCCGCCGGGAGCTGCCGTGCAACACCTGATCGGGAGCGGATCCGTGGCACTCGAGAAGATGCGCACCTCCCTTGGATACGCCTCAGGGAAGCTGCTGATGAAGAGACGATGGTTGTCGATCTGCAGTGATACGCCGGGCGGCAGAGGTGCGCCGATCCCAAACCGCGTAGCGTAGTCCACCACGAAGTCCACTGTCCCATGCCTAAAGATCAAGCCAGAGGCGTGGCTCATGCTCGATGATGAGGAAGATCCCGTCCGGATCAGAACTCCAGTCGATGCCTCGGTCTGCCCCACGGTGGGCGCCAAATGTCATCGCATAGTAACAACAGATGCCATAGGGATGGCTAAAGAGAGGGGAAGACTCGAGGGAGAACTATGTCGATGGTGCCGGAATCGGGTTGGGCACAAGCACGGTGAAGGACACCACGATGTACCCAGGTTTGGGGCTCTCCGGAGAGATAACACCCCTACTCCTGCTTGTCTGCTCTATATGAATGAACTCATGAACTACCATCAATGCTCCTGGAGCTAATCAGAGGAAGAGGAGACCTGTTGTGGGCATGGTTCTCTCCTGCTTCTCTACGGGAACTACTGTCTGAAGTAAATGCTAATGGGGGCGTCCCTCTCGCAGGAGGGGTACCTCGGGCTCTTATAGTGTGAGCTCGGGGTACTACGGTCATTTCATTCGGGGCTGGCCCCAGCTGCCATCCTCTCCTCGGCTGGGTTACACCGACTGCACTCTCCGGTTGATCCGGGCCTGTCAAGCGGCTGCCCATGCTGCAGCTTGTAGGTTATGATGAGTGAACAGTGGAGCTATGATCTCTGGTCTTGTCGTCCTGTCCGCGGATTCAGAGGAAGGGGTGACAACTCTCCTCTGACAGATCGGTGAAGGGACTTGGCTTCCTGCCACCCGGATATCTCGGGATCATGCATTTATGACCTTGTACCAGGAGCGCCGACCTGAACAAGGTCAACTCTTGAGCCGATTGAAGGGTGGGCCGATTGCGCCTAGGCCGACTGCTCGCATTCGGCATGGTCGATTGCTTGAGGGCAATCGGCCATGCGACTGCCTAGCTCGGCCCAGCTGCAGCCCAATCGGCCCCAGCCTTGTCTTGAAAGATTGCTTTCGTCTGGGTGACCCTACCCGGGTATCATTCCCTCGACAAGTAGTGTCTATCTTCCAAAAGACAATAAACAGTTATGCTGGGTGAACAAATTATAGTTAGTCAATTGACAAAATTATAAATGCACCGCAATGCTAATTACACCACAGAAAGTAAAATGCTGAATCGTATGGGCATTACAGCGAATCAAGTAGATCATTTATTCATCAACATCTACTTACTAATTATCCACCTTGAGATATCTATCCAGAACAAATCGCTATTATTAAGTTGCGAGCCACAACTATTGTTGTGAACTCAAAGCAATGGACAATTGCATTAACACTCTATGCGTAATGTAAGCAATCATTATGACATGCAGTCATAAGCACCGTTGTTTTACCCTCAAGGGTAAAAACACATTCCCTAGTCCCATGTTTCTTTCACTAAAGCCGGAAATCAGGAGGCATGAACCCATTATCTAGCATAACCACTATTGGAAAACGTAATTTGCCGTCAGCTTCTGGCTTTGCCGTCAGCTTTTTCACGGGGCTGACGGCATAGAAGATATGCCCTCAGCCAGGGCAAAAGTTGACGGCATAGAAGGAGCTGACGGCAAAGAAGATCTTTGCCGCCAGCTGGGTCAAAGCCGTCAGCCGGTTGACAGCAGTGAGGAACCAAGCTGACGGCAAAGGGGACCTGACGGCAAAGGGGCTCCCACCCCCCCCCCCACACACACACAAACGGGCGAGCCCTAACTGCCCCCGCCTAAGCCGTCAGCCAGCTAACGGCAAAGGCTAACGGCGAGCTTTGTCGTCAGTTGGCTGACGGCTTAGCCGTGAATAGTTAACCTCCCCTACCCTCCCCCTCCCTCTCTCTCTCTCTAACGCGCGTACACACACACAGATCGAGCCCCCCCCCACCACACCCACTCGACGCCGCCGCACCCGTGGATCCGGCGCCGCCAACGCCGCCCAGCAGGGCCGCCCTCGCCGCCACCGCGGATCCGCCTCGCCGTCCCTTGCCCCCGTTGTTGTCGCCGCCGACCCGCCATCGTCACCGCCGCCTGTGCCACCCCGAGGTCGCCTCCCACGCCACCGTCGCCGCCCCTGGTCAGGTCAGCCCCCACCCCGGCCTCTTCCTTCCCTCTCTTCACCCCTCTCTGTAGGTAGTGTATTCAACCTAGTTTTTTTTTAAATTTAGGTAGTATTCAACTTAGGTTTTATATTTAGTTCATATTGTACTTAGTAATTAGGTTTAGATTTAGTTAGTATAATTAGGAGAAGTAGAGAAAGTTTTAGAAAAGAAAAAAACAAGTATGACTAGAAGAAGCAGAAGAATGAGTTGGAGATGGATGGAGACAGGAGACTTAAAGGCGAGACGCTGCGTTCGTCGGCTCATCACTCCCGGCGGCACAAAAGTGCAGTATCCCTGCAACATAGAAAAGAAGAAGAAGAAAAAAGAATAAATAAAAGAAAAGAAAGAAAATAATTTGTTTTCGAAGAATTTGTTGGATGTTAGTATTAGTTAGATTAATTATCGCGAGTGCGTATTTGTTTTAATTGATTGCATTTAAATGTGCAGTAGCTTCCCCGCGAGGGTTTGGTTTTCGACGACCTCCCTGCATTCGAGAGTGAGCACGTTTGTAAACTCTTCCTTCTCCCCCTTTATTTTGCTTTGTTCCGGCCTTCGTGCCGATGACACTATCTAGCTAGGTAGTTTTAGTATTGAAATGAAAAGTCTTCGCGTAACCAATATGCGTCTCCCGTTCGAAAGGGTTACGATTATAACTATGCATGCATTTGCATATTTATAACGGTGATTCTTTCTAATTGTCCAACATTATCCATGGACAGCCCGGGTATGTGTAGATTGGGTCATTTTCCCATGCTTTGTTCCGAATCCGATGCAGATTTTCGACAACACCTCCTTGTTGTTCTCCGAGTACACATCCTCTCGGTTAGTTTCCGGGACGTGTATCAGGAGAACAGGGGGGAGGTACTACCGAAATTTTGCGTTGGATCGGGAGCAGAGCATGGGAAAATGACCCAATCTACACATACTCGGATGGGATTAGGACCCATCTTTACCTAGTAGCTGGTAGGTGTGCATGCCGTGCATCCCAATGTTTTAACCATGATTAAAAAATGACCATAATTAATTTGACATACTTGATGAACTGATAATTTATATTGTTCATATGTGGATACTATATAGCTAGCTTGACAGAATGACTGGTCGTGAATGGATGTACTCCGGTCACCCTAGTCAGAAAGATATGACCGATGAATGGTTGAGCAAAACCTATGAATTCCTGCAAACGGCATTTTCTAAAGGCCAGCCAAAAACATGGTGCCCCTGCACTAAGTGCAAGAATTATTCGCGACAGACAAAGGATGTAATGGGTAAACACCTGCAGATGCGTGGTTTTACTCCCGGCTATACCTTGTGGACATTTCATGGTGAGTCGGCCCAACGTAACAGAGACGAGGTGTTGCGTCGGCGCACCGACGATTATGGTACAGGGATTGAAGACATGGTAAGAGTCATTGCACGGTGGCCATGTGTGATGGCTTCGTCCCTATCACTGAGACTCTATCTCAGATCAAGGCGAGGCAAACGAGCTCGCCTCCAGTAATACGGCAACGCACGAGGCCAATTCATCTTGCCATCGAGGTTAGTTTTCCTTCATGATTTCTTTAGTTCATTTATCCCTGGATGGATGATGATGAGAAGTGGTTGCAGGCCGCACTTGAGAAGGAGAGGGAGGCCACCAGACTCTTGTTGGAGGAGAGGGACCGGAATACACAGAGATTGCTGGAGGAGGAGAGGGCACGCAATAATGCCCATGCGAAGGCCATGCACGACTTCGTTGCGGTAAGTCAGTTGTGTGAGAAGCAAGGCTATGTGTGAGAAGCAACAAGGCTATTTCTTTGACTCCTCGAAAACTAATTTGCAGGCTATGTGTGAGAAGCAAGGTTTGCCGCCCCCTCCGCCGATGCCTTCTCCGGTGGGAACGGTGAGTTCCCTTTCAATGACCAACCTTGCACAGTCTTATACCATTGTATGTCGCCGTGCTAACCACAGATTTCAACTCTTGCCTTGTTGCAGCATCATTCCAGAGTTGCATCCCACAATCCCTCTCCCGGTGAGAATCCTACCAACCCAGCGACCAACCGAGATGGTGCTTCTCCTCCATGACTTGCAATTCGGCAAGTTATTGGTCTCCTTCTTATTCTTCTTATTGTTTAGCTCAACTTAGATTATTTCATGCTTTACTTAGCTTAGTAAATTCTAGTTAGGCAAGAAAATTGCATAATTAGCTTACTTTCATAAAAAAATCATAATTAGCTTACTTACCTCAAAAATGACATAGACTTTGCTTATTTGGTACAAACATGACATAACTACTTGATAACACCAAAAATAGCATAATTAGTTTATATTAGAGCTCAAAAATGACATAATTACTTTAGAAAGTTTCAAAAGAAACCAGAAGAGATGAAGAAATAAGAGAACAAGAAAGAGGAGAACAAGATAGAATAAGAAGAAACAAATCTTCTTATTCTTCCTTTTTCTCTTGTTTCTTTTTCCCTATCTTGTTCTTCTTCTTATTCTTCTTATTCTTGTTCTTCTTCTTCTTCCTCTTCTTCTTCTAATTGCTTATCACTAAATTCTTTCTTCTTCTCATTATGCAGATTTTGATAAAGCAGCATGGCATATGGATGGATGCTCCAGGGACTCTACTTGTGGTCTTAGATGAACTTTGTAATGCACTTGTATTTGCGGATGCACTTGTGATGCACTTGTGATGCTTTGTGATGCACTTGTGATGCCATCTTGTTGTTATTTGCACTTTAATTACATATATTGGTTCTGTTTGCACTTTGCGATGCACTTGTGGTGCTGTTTAGGGCCTGGCAGAAATATATATTGTGTTGTTTATATCTATGTTTGAAAATGCGGGGAATTAACAGAAATTAAATATATAAAAAAACAGAGAGGGTCTTTGCCGTCAGCTTACTGACGGCAAAGCCTTTGCCGTCGGTGGGCTGATGGCAAAGAAGGACACGTGGCAGCAGCCTGTGTAATCTGACAACTCTGGGAAGACCAAATGTCCCAGGTTATCAGCTTTGCCGTCAGCTGGCCCGTGGCTGACGGCAAAGAGGGGACCCACGTGGCAGTGGTCGTAGTTCCCCTGGCAAGCATGGCCCACCAGCAGCAGCAACCTTTGCCGTCAGCTACGGGCCAGCTGACGGCAAAGCCTGCCGTTAACCCTCTAACAAGGCTAGGCTTATGACGTTGCCATCAACGCTCTATGCTGTCAGCCATGGTCCCGTAGCTGACGGCAACGTCTTTGCCATCAGTCGATTTCCAGCTGACGGCAAAGAACCTATTTGCCGATAAAATCATGGCCAGCCTCTTTGCCGACAGCAAACTGACGGCAAAGCCTTTGTCGTCGGTTAACCAGGAAACCAACAGATTCCAGTAGTGAACACTCCCTTTTGTAGTTACAACTTACTACTTGGCCAAAGCAACAAACTGTAACAGAGAACATGCATGATTACTCAAGAACACAAATATATAAGAGAACAAAGATATTACTTCCACAAACTAAACATAATCACATAACCAACGAATCCCAGCAAACACAACATAACAACATAGGAATTATAACATAGATGCCTTGATCATTATAGGCAGCTCACAAGGTCTAGACAATTAAGCACAAGATTGGAAAGAAGACATCTACTAGCTTGCTGCCATGGACCCATGTACAAAGAGATACTACGCACGGAGCATCCCGGAGGCAATCATGGTGATGGAGGCCCCTCCAGAGATCAATCCTCCCTTCGTGTAACAGCCCAGATTTCACAAAAATTAAAAATTTTGTTTTCGGTATGAATTGTTTGATTGTCTGTTTTGTTTGCGGTGTTTGCATCCCCGATTTATCGATCGGCGATTATTTTTCCCCCTCTTATCTCGTACCGGACGAAGACTGACCCTTGCCACCCTGACACTGACCTTTGCGACACCAGGTTTCACCCGATCACCGTCGCAAAAACCGCACGAGACCAGCTGCAGCCAACGGACCGAAAAAAAACCCATTTAATAATTAAACGGGATATTTTTATAGCGAGCCGGAAAGTGTTTTCGGAACGGTTCCAGCGCGAGGTGAAAGCCGCCGGCTCGACGCGTTGATCGCGCAGTTCGAAGTTTTACCCGAATAGGAGGTACCGCGGACCCCCGGCGGTCAGAAACGTGAACACCGCGCGTGCGAGAGAAAAACCGGGGATGTTTTTGCAAACTGCCAGCCACCTGGGCTATATAAAGACCACCACATTCCCACCCATTTCTAGGATTTCCCTAGTTCAAAATTGCAGCCACACCCCCTGTTTTGCCCCCAATTTTCGCATTTTAGCCTTTTTGCCCAAAAATCCTAGCTCCCTGCGATCTGGGCCGTCGGATGGCCCGATCCAACAATCCAGATCCACCCAGCCTACCCACCTCTCTCCTCTGTCTCTCTCTTTAAGCCGCAGCCGAGCTCTCCCGTGGAGCCGTCGCCGCCTCCGGCAGCCGGCAGCCGGAGCCGCTCGCCGCCGCGCCAGGTCGCCTCCCTCTCCTCCCGTTCCCCTGTCTCCTCCATGCTCCTCACCCCTCCTCTCTCCATCCCGCAGGGAAACGCGCCGCCGGCGGGATTCAAGCCATGGCCGCCATGTCTTCGGCCTCCTCGAAGCCGCGCTTTGCCGCGCTGCCCGTGACCCCGTCAACAGCCGGATCCGCACCAGCCCGGCCCCTCCATCTCGTCCCTGCCCCGCCGCCATGCGCCTTTGAGTCGCCCTCGCCGGAATCCGGGAACGCGCCGCCGCCGGTGCCCCGTGTCCCGAGCGGACAAGGACGAAGCCGCCCAGCTGGGATCCTCCCGCCACATGGGCCGCCCAGACCCGGCCGGCCCAGCCAGCCCGAGGCCTACCAGGCCAGATCCAGGCGCCCCAGCCCAGTCCGGCCAGATCCGCTAGGCCAGTTGGGCCGAAAGCCCAATGAGTGAGCCGTACTTCCCCCTTTTTTATTATTATTGTTTTTCTTTTTTTTCTGCACCTGTAAATTTTTGCTAAGTCCGTGGTATATCTGCTGCTGATTGGATTTTGCGTCGTAATTTGCGAATAATCTGTAGCTCGGATCGCGTTGCCCCCAAAATGAAATGTTGCTTAGTTTCATGTGCACTTCAATTCATCTTTTGTGAGCTTTTGCATTTGAGGTCATCTTGATTGTGTAATTGCTGTTCAAACAGGGCTACCTGTCGTTAACTGCTGCTAAGTTGCTGTAACTGTTATTTTATTGCAACTTCGGGTGACGATTGCTTCGCAACCGTTCATTGGAATTGATTGATTCCTTTTGCATCCTGTTAAGCATTGTTTCTACTTCAGTTCTATGCATTCATATGTCATAATTGCTTGTTGCATCATGATTGTATCTTGCTCCAAAGTAGCTACCCTGCTGTTAGTGTGCTGTTGTTTATATTTTGTTGCAACTTCGGTCGACGAGTGTGTCGCGACCGTTTATCGGAATTTAGTGATTCCAATTGCATATTGTTAAGCATCATGTCTACTTTCATTACATGTAGTGAATCTTCATGTTAGCATTACTGGTCATATAGATATTTAGCTCCAAAGTTGCTATGATGCTGTTGTTGACAGTCACCTCTGTTTTTCTCTAAGTCTGTAACGTTCCGATGCCATGTTGTTTGCTTAATATCTTTTGATCTATGATGCCTATTTGCATGATTCTTTTTGCCATGCCTTCCCTGTCATGTCTACTTTAGTTCCATATCATTTGTGAGCATGTTTTCATTGATTGTCCTGTTTATGCATTGCTCTAAAGTGTGCTTCGTGATGTTGGCAGATTGTGTTCCAAACTTGTTTTGCTTGTATCTTTTTAACCGTAACTCCGTTTGGGGTGTTCTTTATATGTAACTTGATTAGTTTTTGGTGTAATTTGTGTTTATGCTATTGTTTGCTGCTGTTAACCAACCTAAAATATGGTTTAGGACAGAACAGTACCAAATGTTTTAATCATCGTGCGGCACTTAGTGTTATGCCATGTTTAGGTTGTGCCTCACTTAAATTAACTAGCATAGATAGTTTACTTTGTGATTCACCTCTTGACATGTTTGTGTGCTATGCCATGCTTGAGTGAGATGCCATGTTAACAATCTTTGTTGATAACCTATAGCTAAACAACTTGAACCACCGTAAATGTGCGGTATCGTCGTGTGTGACGAGTACTCCACTTAACCTGTTAGTAACCGCTCTCGACGGTAGGTGCGATGTCTCGTGTTGCCTTCTTGTTGATGCTTGCTCGTGTTTGCTTCATAGTAATAGATGCTTGCTCGTTGATTTATTTCCAGTGTTTACCGTCTTGTGTGCTTCCGCGGGTACCTTCGGAGACGATGCGAGCTTGCGATCAACTACACCTTCGGAACCCGACTTATCAACAGGCAAGGACTATACATTACTTATGATCCATTCTATTTTAACCAACGGTTTGCATGCTAGTCTAGGTTAGGTTCGATGTTTGATCCTACCACATGTTTACAGCCTCTTTCAAACCGATACAGCCATGTCCCCTCCCAGCAAACCATGTACTGCTATGTTACTATTGCTCGTTGCTCAGCCCATGCTTAGTATGCGTGCTTAGGATGCTACGATGTTACCCTGTTACTCCTTGGTTTGGGCTATCACATTATTATATTGTTGTTGATGATATGATTATTATAAATGTTGACTATATTCGACGAAGGATGGAAGGTCTAGGCTATCCCGCCCCGATGCTTTGTTCCATTCGAGTCACCTAGGACCCGAGTTCCGGGTATTGGTTTTAAGACTGAGCGTGCCTAACCGCGTGTGGGATTTTATGGGGTCCCCTCTTCTTACCTATCTAGCTTCAAACATTTCTAGTGGTGGCCCAAGCTGGTTTTACCTTTTGCAAAACGTGTGTGTGCGAGTGTCGACCTCGCAGATTTTCAAACAACTCGGGCCAGCGGAGACATAGTTCCTTTGTTGGTCCACACCTGGAAGCTAGGGGGCTGCCCACATCTGTTTGGGTAGCTTACCCGACCTCGTCCAGACGGTAGAGGCCGATTCGAGAGCGCGGCCGGCTTTTGAGTTGGATGTCGACTCACCGGGGGCCACCCGGATTTGTGCGTTGTTAGTTAGAGGGACCTGTCGTTCCGGATCTCTTGGGACTAAATCATAAAATGGTTGCCTATCATGGGTAGCAACTGAGAGTGATGGGCGTGCGTGCGGAGCCTTGTAATGGGCAGTTGGTACACCCCTGCAGGGTTAAATCTTTTCGAGAAGCCGTGTCCACGGTTATGGACGACTTGAGACCTACTCCTTGTTCATAGACAATAACAACAACTGAGATAATCTTAATATAACTTGATCAACGTGTGTGTGTGTGCCTTGACTGCTTCTTCTTCGTCGGGATGCGAAGAGGAGGACAAGGATAGGATAGGTGTTAAGCTTGCGTAAGTAGTTGATAGCAAGACTTGTTGGAGGCGATTCCTCATCGAATGCTTGGATTCTTATCTTACTCTCTAGATCGTTAGCCACTTCATAATGCTAGTGCGGCAGCAACCTCACCACTTACCCCCTCCTTACTGTAAACTACTAGTTGTCCTAGAATGACGAGTGATGAAGTCCTTGCTGGGTCAGATGACCACTACAGTTGGATGCTGAGTACCCCTTTACTCATGATACTACCCCCAAACTCTTTTCAGGGTTCTTGATCGACAACAAGTATGGTGATCGACGTTTCACGTGGAGACTCGACGACGACTAGTTAGGCGGATCCCGGCGGAGGGCCTGGACCCGTGTGGTTATGGGGATCGATGTTTTTCTCTTTGCCACTAGGCATTTTATTGTAGTCTGTACTCAGACATGTATCTTCCGCTGTTGTATTGTATTTAAGGCAGTTGTATGCCGATTGTATGAGATGTTGTATCCTTGTATCTGTAATGTTGTGATATCATGTTGGAAATCCGGGGCATATGGCTATGTCATATGTCGCGGTGGGACCGATATGTGCTTCGTCCCCGAATCTGGATGGAGACATCTAGATCTGGAACAGTACCGCATATCGGGCCTTACACTTCGGCAGGGTGCCGGGACAGGACTTCTGCTGATCCCAATCTTGGAATCGCGGCGGCGGCAGAACAATGGCGTAGATGGCGAAAAGGAGTCCTCCTCGAGGGTTTTTGGAACGAGGCATAAATATATGCCAAACGGGGCACCAGGGGTGCCCCCACCTGGCCATGCGGCCAGGGGGCACGCCGTGTGGTCGCCTGGACAGGGGTTGGCCTCCTCTGGCTGCCCTTTGGGCTTCTGGAGTCTGTTGGTATATAAGAATTTCTGAAAATTTTCTGGATTTTTTCGAGCACTTTGAATTTCCAGCTATTTTTTGCATTGCACAGACAAAAACAAACAACAGTTGGCATTGGGCACTGGGTTAATAGGTTAGTCCCAAATATGTTGCAAATGGTATGAAAGTGCATCAGAACATGTAACAAGCAAAAAATATAGATACGTTTGGGACGTATCACACACCAACAGTAGATTCTCACATCCTGTTGTGCAAAGAGACGGCGAGTTAAGTTCAAGTAAGCCAACCACACCATCGTTGAAACAAACCACGGCAACTATTGAATGCTAGATCCACACAGTTCACATGCTCAACTTTCACTACAACTGGGGCTAACACCAGCTTCCCTACTCATGCTAATCAGCAAACCAACAATTCTATTATTAAAAGGGAGAAAACATAACACAAAGACTCAATTCTAGAGCCATTTCCCCCCGAAGCTCAATCCTAACCTTGTCGAAATGTGGTGCTGTCGATGTTGCTCGACGAGTAACGATGGTGTGGTGCATTGTCCTCGCCTAAAAATGGAGGACAAGAGTGTCACGAATGCACCATCAACCTCAGCCGGTTAGGAGTACTAGTCATAATCAAATATGTATTCCTCCAAATCGATAACTCACTAGTTTTCTCGTTGTTGAAGTTGTGATCCAATTAATACGAATCTAAAGGCTAACTTATGACGGAGCAGAGCGGAGATCGCACCGCTTACCAAGGCCGCTTGGGGGGGAGGGGGGAGGATGGGGGGAAACCCCCCCCCCCCCAATACGGATCTGTATTGACCTATGTCTCTTCTACCGATTATATATATGCCTTACAAGCCACCGCACGGGGTAGTTCATCAAGTTGTAAATCCCTCGACATTTGTAACCTCTCCCGCAATAGTTAAATGTGTGTTGCGTTGCAGACTGGTCACACCAAGTTCACGGGGAGCCAGCGCTTGATGCACCGGTCATGGAAAACGTGCCTGCAATCAAGCGTCATCGACGCCTATGCTCAACGCGTTCTCGTAGGGGAGGCAACACATCTCGCACTCGTAGCCGGAAGCTCGGGGTCGAAGTCCTTCACCGGCACGAGTTTCCTTGGTGTGCACGATCACCGTCTCCGTCGGGAGCCGCCCGCGCGGATGAGGCGCATGTGGAGTAGGCCGTACCACTTACCAAGGCCGCTTGCGGGTGAAGAGGGAGGATGGGGGGCAACCCCCCCCCCCCCCCCCCCGCGGTATGAATATGTATTGACCTATGTCTCTTCTACCGATTATATATATGCCTTACAAGCCACCCCACGGGATAGTTCATCACGTTGTAAATCCCTCGAAGTTTGTAACCACTCCCGCAATAGTTCAATGTGCTTTGCGTTGCAGATTGGGCACACCAAGTTCACGGGGAGCCAGCGCTTGATGCACCGGTCGTGGAAAACGCGCCCGCAATCAAGCGTTGTTGGCGCATCTATGCCCAACGCGTTGTCGTAGGGGAGGCAACACATCTGGCACTCGTAGCCGGAAGCTCGGGGTCGGAGTCCTTCACCGGCACGAGTTTCCTCGGTGTGCATGGTCACCGTCTCCGTCGGGAGTCGCCCGTGCGGATGAGGCGCAGGTGGAGTAGGTCGTACCGCTTACCAAGGCCGCTTGGGGAGAGGGGGAGGATGGGGGGCAACCCCCCCCCCCCACGGTACGGATCTGTATTGACCTATGTCTCTTCTACCGATTATATATATGCCTTACAAGCCACCGCACGGGATAGTTCATCCCGTTGTAAATTCCTCGATGTTTGTAACCTCTCCCGCAAAATTTCAATGTGCGTTGCGTTGCAGATTGGGCACACCAAGTTCACGGGGAGCTAGCGCTTGATGCACCGGTCGTGGAAAACATGCCCGCAATCAAGCGTCGTCGGCGCCTCTATGCCCAACGCGTTATCGTAGGGGCGACAACACATCTGGCACTCGTAGCCGAAAGTTCGGGGTCGGAGTTCTTCACCGGCACGAGTTTCCTCGCTGTGCATGGTCACCGTCTCCGTCAGGAGCCGCCCGCGCGGACGAGGCGCAGGTGCAGTAGGTCGTACCACTTACCAAGGCCGCTTAGGAGGAGGGGGAGGATGGGGGGCAACCCCCCCCCCCCCCGACGGTACGGATCTGTATTGACCTATGTCTCTTCTACCAGTTATATATACGCCTTATAAGCCACCGCACGGTATAGTTCATCACGTTGTAAATCCCTCGACGTTTGTAACCTCTCCCGCAATAGTTCAATGTGCGTTGAATTGCAGACTGGGCACGCATAGTTCACGGGGATCCAGCGCTTCATGCACAGGTCGTGGAAAATGTGCCCGCAATCAAGCGTCGTTGGCGCCTCTATGCCCAACGCGTTGTCGTAGGGGTGGCAACACATCTAGCACTCGTAGCCGGAAGCTCGGGGTCGGAGTCCTTCAGTGCTAGAGTTTCCTCGGTGTGCATGATTACCGTCTCCGTCGGGAGCCGCCCGTGCGGATGAGGCGCAGGTGGAGTAGGTCGTACCGCTTACCAAGGCCGCTTGGGGGGGAGGGGGAGGATGGGGGCGGCAACCCCCCCCCCCCCCCCCCCCCGCCCCGCGGTATGGATCTGTATTGACCTATTGCTCTTCTACCGATTATATATATGCCTTACAAGCCACCGCATGGTTTAGTTCATCACGTTGTAAATCCCTCGACGTTTGTAACCTCTCCCGCAATAGTTCAATGTGCGTTGCATTGCTGATTGGTCACACCAAGTTCACGGGGAGCCAGCGCTTGATGCACCGGTCCTGGAAAGCGTGCCTGCAATCAAGCGTGGTCGACGCCTCTATGCTCAACGCGTTCTCGTAGGGGAGGCAACACATCTCGCACTCGTAGCCGGAAGCTCGGGGTCGGAGTCCTTCACCGGCACGAGTTTCCTTGGTGTGCACGTACACCGTCTCGGTCAGGAGTCGCCCGCGCGGATGAGGCGCATGTGGAGTAGGTCGTACCGCTTATCAAGGCCGCTTGGGGGGAGGGGGAGAATGGGGGCAACCCCCCTGACGAGGGGGTGACCCCACGACTCCTCTACGTGAGGGTACCTGGTGCATGTCATGGCTGGCGGCCCACCAGAGGCCCACTCGTGGACACCGACATGATGGAATAAGACGTGAAGTCGAAGACTTGAGGCGCAAGACAAGGACTCCTACTTGTAATCGACTAGGACTCTTGTAAACCCCTACCTGGCTATCTATATAAAGCGAGGTAGGGGCACCTCTCTAGACATGAGGTCACAACCACAACAGAAGCTCTCAACCCCCACGCATAGAACTAGACAGATCTCTCTCCACCAAATCCCTCACGGCACCTCTGTACATCATCATCAATACAAGATCAGACAAGCAACATGTAGGGTTTTCCCTCCGGGGGCCTGAAGCTGGGTAAATCTTGCCCCATGTGTCGCTTGTCCGCCGTCCGAGAATCCGACACACAATCTGTAACCCTAGCTTTGTGCGCACTAGCCTTGGCCTTCCCTGTAATCGCATCTCCAAGCAATAATATCGAGCAGGAACGTATCCTCCTGTTAGCCGACGAGCTATCGTCCAACATGTGCTTCTCATGACTAACCCAGGGTCCCTGACCATGGGATTTGCCGGGGTTGATCCCCGTCAATTGGTGCCGTCTGTGAGAACTACACAGGTTTGAATCACGATCTCGGCGGTCCCGTCTCCATCAAGTCACAACTCAAGGGCTTCTTCAACAACTACATCAAGCTCACGGAGAAAACAAGAAAATTTTCGAGCGCGCCACTCGAAGATCGACATCAACAAAAGCGCTCACGCGCAGCCTACAGGACAAAAAACATCTGTGTTGCGGGCACTCGCGACGGCGACTCGGAGCTCATCTCGACGATCCCTTCGGTGGAAAGATGTGAAATCCAATTTTCGAAAATCTGTGAAAATTTCAGCAAATTCCAATGGTTGGATCTCCCTCGGCGACTCCCGCACTAAAGCACACTCGGAATCTCATGGAACTCTGCGCGACTCCAGGAAAAAAATTCTTGACATTAGCTCGGACATCAACTTGAAGATCCCTCCGGTGAAAGCATGCGGAATACAATACCTCATCGGCACAAAACATTTCAGAAAATTCCAACATTTAGATCTCCGTCAGCGGCTCTCGCACTACAACGCGTTTTTGGATCTACGGGAGATCACGAATTCGGGTTCAATCTTGACCCACAAGGCTTCTACTCCAACTCAACATGCCATGGATGACTCGCCAAGATTTCTACATCGACTCGCTCCGCTGCAACGACATCACACGATGAGCAATTGAAGCCGCCCGGCGCATCGATTCCTTCTCGATCACTCGCCACACCGTCGACTCCAAGCACATGAATCATCCTGCGCCGAGCTCCTCTGTATGGGCTCTCCCGTACCGAGCTCCATCGCGCAGGAATCGTCACGTCGAGTCCTCTCATCGCTCGCCGAACAACTTCATCACGATGACTTCGCCACGTAACTCCGTCACCTCAACACTCGGGGGCTCGCGGACTCGGGGGCTGAACGTCGCAGTCGCCGTCACATCGACTCCGTTCTTGCCTCGTCGACTGCTCATCTTCGACATCCTCCGCCGCGTTGATCCTACAACTAAGTTTTCACACTCCTATATGCTATGATTCCAAAACCTTTATACATTCTCGATTAGTCGCCAAAGACGACTACGCAGTTGCACACAAACATCTGAGGGCTAAAAGATCATCCTGCCGACTACACAGTCGTGCAGAATCATCTCGAGGGCTTCAAAACTATTCTTTGGATCATGCTCAGTTTTATATGTTGTTTATTCGCGTTTGTCAAAATAGTGAGGCTGGGTACCAAAAGGCCGCTCTTGTCTCCGGGTTCAACAAGTCTGGCATAGCGTCCCTGTTACCCGGCAAGAGTATGATGTTGGAGGGCCTACTCATGAAAAGACATGCATAAACTTTATATGCTGCTACATTATCCACTCGACAAAAGTGCAACATCTGCAAATCATGCACCTTACAATTCTTTTGTATATCGCGCAAGTACATCTTAATACAGTTGCACCTTTTTCTTCTTCTCAGCAGATGCTCGGGGGCTGGGCGCCCTCATGACGCGGCAACGTCAACCTCCTCGTCCACGACTGATACCTACAACAACCCACGCCTACAACGCAAGATCCGAGTCGAGCACTTCCTCGGATGACAATTACTCGACGACGAAGAAGTCTTGAGTCTATGCTCGACTGCAAGCAGTCGAACATAGCCTCGGGGGCTACTCCCATCGGGAGCACTGACGCGCACCCGACGAGCACTACTCGCGCACCTGACAAGAACGGAGGGGTTAGCTTAACAACAACTTGAGCCTATGCCCGACTCTACGAGTCGCACATAGCCTCGGGGGTTACTCCCATCGGGAGCGCTGACGCACACCCGACGACGAAATACGAAGACGAACCGGACTGCAATTTTGATTCTTCATCCAAATCCTCCCATCGGGAGCGTACTCACGACATCTTCGACTTCTCATCAGCAAATGATCGATACGCACTAAGAAGGCTACTGCAGATTCGAGTCCCTGCGCGACTCTTCGAGTCCCCCAGGCACTCGGGGGCTACTAACGAGGGGGTGACCCCACAACTCCTCTACGTGAGGGTACCTGGTGCGTGTCATGGCTGGCGGCCCACCAGAGGCCCACTCGTGGACACCGACATGATGGAATAAGACGTGAAGCCAAAGACTTGAGGCGCAAGACAAGGACTCCTACTTGTAATCGACTAGGACTCTTGTAAATCCCTACCTGGCTATCTATATAAAGCGAGGCAGGGGCACCTCTCTAGACATGAGGTCACAACCACAACAGAAGCTCTCAACCCCCACGCATAGGACTAGACAGATCTCTCTCCACCAAAGCCCTCACGGCACCTCTGTACATCATCATCAATACAAGATCAGACAAGCAACATGTAGGGTTTTCCCTCCGGGGGCCTGAAGCTGGGTAAATCGTGCCCCATGTGTCGCTTGTCCGCCGTCCGAGAATCCGACACACAATCTATAACCCTAGCCTTGTGCGCACTAGCCTTGGCCTTCCCTGTAATCACATCTCCAACCAATAATATCGAGCAGGAACGTATCCTCCTGTTAGCCGACGAGCTATCGTCCAACCTGTGCTTCTCATGACTAACTCAGGGTCCCTGACCATGGGATTTGACGGGCTTGATCCCCGTCACCCCCCCCCCCCCCGTGGTACGGATCTGTATTGACCTATGTCTCTACCGATTATATATACGCCTTACAAGCCACCGCACGGGATAGTTCATCACATTGTAAATCCCTCGACGTTTGTAGCCTCTCCCGCAATAGTTCAATGTGTGTTGTGTTCCAGACTAGGCACGCCAAGTTCACGGGGATCCAGCGCTTAATGCACCGGTCGTGGAAAACGTGCCCGCAATCAAGCGTCGTCGGCGCCTCTATGCCCCACGCGTTGTTGTAGGGGCGGCAACACATCTGGCACTCGTAGCCGGAAGCTCGGGGTCGGAGTCCTTCACCGGCACGAGTTTCCTCGGTGTGCATGATCACCGTCTCCGTCGGGAGCCGCCCGCGCGGACGAGTGATAACCCTCAACTGTAGGGGATCGAGATAGTCTTCGCGGGTAAGATAACCCAATTTATTGATTCGACATTTGGGGAAACAAAGAATACGTACAGGCTTTGACAATTGAGTTGTCAATTCAACCGCACCTTAAATAAATACTTGCTTGCACAAAGGTATTAGTAGAAACTGTGATACGGTGGTAATAGTGGAGGTGATAATAGTGGTGATAGTGGTAGTGGAACAGAAAAGGTAAAACAGCAAAAGTAAACAACTAGTAACCAGCAGGAAAGAAAACAATGTAGGCTAGGGAGATGGATGGTTGGACGCTGCTTGGATGAGAACGAACATGTAATAGATTCTAACACGGGCAAGGCTCACAGAAAAGAAAGGATCATCTAGGCAAATATCAAACATCAGGCATGTATCCCAAGGTAGTTGTACGTGCTTGCAATAAGAACTTTGCACAACATCTTTTGTCCTACCCTCCCGCTATAAACGGGGCCAAAAGGAACTTAGGGAGATTAAGGTACTCCTGTCAAAGAGCACCGGAACAAAGCATTAACACTTCATGGATACACGAAATCCTCAAATCATAGTCCATCCCTTTGGTGTCCCAAGCTTTCACCATTGGGATCGCCGGTTCCGGACTATAATAGGTGCATACAACACATAGATAGGATCAAGAACACCACAAACTCAAGAAACAAAAGGGTGATCAGATCTGAAATCATGGCACTAGGGCCCAAAGTGGCAAGCATTAAGAGCAACAAGTTGTAACAGAGATGATAAACACCAAGTAGATGATAGGCAACATGCCCCCAACAATCTGATTGAACTATTACATGCTCTAACTCATCCAATCCCTACCATCCCCTTTGCCTACAGCAGGGAATTACTCATGCATGGATGGAGAAGTCATGGAGGGATGATGGAGTGGCGATGGCGATGACGATGGCGATGATTTCCCCTCACCGAGGCCAAAGCAGCCTCCAGATTAGCTCTCCCGGAGAAGAACAGAGGGTTGCGGCGGCTCCGCGACGTAGATTGGAAAAGCAACTTCTGTTCTGGGGTTTCTGCGTCGGGAGAATAAATAGGGGCCAAGGAAGGTCACCAGGGGGTGTGGGACCCAGCCAGAAGGGCAGGTGGCGCGGCCAGGGGCTGGGCCGCGCCAGGCACCCTCCTGACTGTCCCCTGGCTGCCCTGTGGCCCCCCTTTGGATCCTCGGAAGCTTCCGGAACGCTGATTTTTTATATAATTTTTTGGGATTTTTCCAGCGTACCTAAATATCCAGAAACCTGCGCAAAAGAAAACATCACTGGTAGCTCTGCTGAAAACAGTGTCAGTCCGGGTTAGTTTCGTTCAAATCATGCAAGAATGAAGTCAAAACAATAGCAAAAGTGTTTGGAAAAGTAGATACGTTGGAGACGTATCAACTCCCCCAAGCTTAGCTATTGCTTGTCCTCAAGCAATTCAGTTCAACAAACTGGACGCGACAAAGAAAACTTTGACAAACTCTTTTGCTTCACTAGAGTAAATAAGCATGTACTACGAAAGAGTTTAGCAAGTTTTGACACCATGCTACAAGGACAATGCATGAAGCAATCCTTCTTTCATGTAATCAGTCACAAACAAACAAAGAGTAAATAATATGTTGTTGAAAATAAATTCAAGACCACAATGCACATAGCATGAACATATCAGAGTGGTATCTCGCTAGCCTCCATGAGTGAAGCAAAACATAAATGCAGAAACTCCTCCGGAGTTTTAAAGGACACTAGAACTCAGAACTCAAAGTAAGAAACATCACACGCATGCAGAAGACAATGTGATACTTTGGGACAATGCATGTTACACTAAGAATGACAATTATGATCTCATAGTTGGTGCTTCGGAGAAAGGGGGGTGGAGACTCTCGAACCGTGGCTTTTGATGGCAAGGTTGAAAACCCGTGAAAGGAAGCAAAGACTAAACATGTGCCAGAGCTCCTGGTCTAAAAAAACAGAGATAAAACTCTTTTGAGAAGCGCAACTTTCCAGTCAACGGTGAACGGTAAAGGTCTCTCAATATCTCCCATGCCAACCATATTAATGCCTTTTGCTTACACATGTTCCCTTATCCATAAATCCTTTGATGGTCTACGGAACCTTTTATGTTGCCTCAAGTATGGAAGGAGGGTATCGTTCCATCTATCATAAGCAGCATTTGGTCCATTTCATTCCATCATCAAGTATGGGGAGGTGTAACTCTCATATATGTTTCTTTTTTTTATTGACTAGTTAAAACTTCCGTCAAAATATTTTTGGCATGAAAGATACTGATTTTCCCTCACCGCACCATGAGCTTGTACGGTTACAAAGAGGAAGCTTTTGAATAAATTTCGAGATGGCACATGAAAGTCTAAGTTAGGAGTGGCCGGTAAATACCACATATAGGTAGGTATGGTGGACTCAAATGGAACAACTGGTTTAAAAAGGAGTTTGGAAGCACAAGCAGAATTCTGCTTGGTGCTGGAGGAAGGCTAGCAAAAGACGGGGAAGCGACCAACTAGAGAGCATAACAGTCACAATCATGCAGAGCGACAAAGCAACATTGAATTGGGCATGAAAGTGATATAACTCACCCTGAAGTAAAAAAGATCATCAAGGCAGAACAGACTTTTTAGTCTTAACATGCGTGAACATGTGCCAAGTCAATCCAAGAATCCCCCGGAGGGAAATACCACTTCAATATGCCACACCATGAACAATGCAATGCATGTCATTCATTTCAAGCAACACATTATAAACTCTAGCTATTTGAGACTAACCACAAAGAAAGCATGAACCACTGGGAAAGCATTGTAAACATAGCACTATGTCGCTACAAGCTGGTCTCTAATCATAAGTACAGGCATATGTACAAAAGTAGAAACGAAAAGAGTTCATACCGGCTTTCTTTGTTGCCTCCCTTCCGTCGATCTTCGTCATTACTGCCTTGTCACTTGCACGATCGAACGTAGGAAAGTATAATCAAATGCCATCACGGACTTGAGCTGAACTCTGAAAACAAAGCAAACTAAAGAGCAAAGGAAACATATTTTTTGGTTTTTTAAGGGTTTAACGGAAGCAAAAGAAAGGAGAAATCTTTCTGGGTTTTTGCAAACTAAAAGAGCAAAGAAGAACAGGAAAAAACTTGCAAAAAAGATAAAAGCGAACCAACGGTAGATACAATGGAAAGGGGAGGAGAGCACGTACTCCCCCAAGCTTAGGCTTTTGGCCTAAGTTGGGCTCTTCTACTGCGGTCCCGAGGAACCTCCAACTCCGGGGTAATGGTAATCCCAAGGGTTGTATGAGCCCTCCGGTGCGTACAATGAAGTCCTCGGATCCTCTCACGTGGAAGAGGAAGGTCTAGCCCCCCCATCCAGAGGAAGACCCTTCACCCCAGGTGCTGACGGTCTCCTCCTGAACTGGTGGATATACCACGTGCTCCTCCTCGTCCGGCTCGACCCCCTCCGTGGGGTCGTGAAACTGGTATCTCCCCGTGATCTCTTCAAACTCGGCAACTGAAAAGCGAAATCCGTTCCTGCGAGAAAAATCAAACACAAGTGGTGCAGGTAGACGGACAGTGTGTTCCACACCGTCTTTAAACCGCAAAATATAATCAAGTGCGTAGCGGTCAGAGGTCCTAGTAACAAAGAAATGCCTCTTCATGGCAGCCAAGTCAAGGCTAACAAAAGGAAAGACTGTATCATCTGGGCGCGGTTCTCCTTGGAGAAACTGCAAAAGAAGTGTGGCGTAAACGCCACCAAAGAGGTCCCCCTTGTTACTATTAGTAGCAAGGCGTTTCGCAATAAGCGAACCCACATGATACTCGTGCTTCCCTGAGAGGGCATTCGCCATGATAGCAGTATCAGGCGTAGAAGTGCTGCTCGTGTTGTCTCGAGCCAACACTCCTCTAGCAATATAATAGGCGAAATACCTGAGGTGAGGGAACATAATGTTGGAAATCTTCTGACGGTTGGATGCCCTCACTTCAGTGTTACAAAACGAGTCGAGGAGGGTGTTGAGTGCAACAGTTTGGACATTTTTCCTCTTCTTCTTCTTGACCAAGCCTGGCAAACCTAAAGCTTCACAAAATGTACTCATAGGCATGGTCAGCAATCTTCCATAAAGTCGAAACACCACCGTATCATTGTCAGGATAAAACCTGAAACTGTTAACAAAAATAGCGGTAAGTGTCTCGTACTGTGGTACACGGCTCGTAACAAGCCGTGTCAAACCTGCATTGGCACACAGAGCATAGAACTCTTCTTTAATGCCGGCATCCTCCATGAAATCTTCGCATGGAAATGCCATAGCTCTTGTGGGTGACGCGTCCAACATCTCCATGGGTACGATATCTTCATTATAGCTCACCCTTGTGGTTGAAGGTGAAGCTGCGGAACGCGTAACACGGCTAGAGCGCTCGGGCTTCTTCTTCCCAAGCCACTTTCCTAGCCTCTCCATTTCTGAAATTTTTAACAAATCACAAAAATGAAGATTTAAGCAAAACTAGTTTGGGCAAAACATTCTACTTACTTTACCAAGGCTCAAACTAGTAACAAAACTTGAAAAATAAATTTCTACACAAACATTTAAGCTCAACTAAATAGCACCAAGAACCACTAAATACTCACTAATGAAGCCACCAACTAGAAAACTAATTGGAGGGGTGAGGGAGTCACATACTAGAGAGTATTTGTTCCAAATTTCACCTCAAATGAGTGGTTGTAGAAGGAGATCGAAGTTACGTGCTCAAGAACAGCAAGAACACGAAACCAGAGCAAGAACACGAGTTTTCGGGGTGAGAGAGAGAGAGGAAGAAGAAATGCCAGCAGGGGGTGCCTGTGGGCCCCAGAAGGGTGGGTGGCGCGGCCAGGAGCTGGGCCGCGCCACCTGGCCTCCTAGGCCAGGGGTGGACCCCCCTGGTCAGCCACAGGTACTCCCCGATGGATTTTTACCTGGAAAATTTTATTTTGAATTTTATGGAATTTTCTGGGCAACTTCACTGTAGAGAATTTTTCAAAGTTCAAAAAGCTGCAAAAACTTTCGTGAACTTGAGTCAAAAGTTAGAACAAGTGAAGCTTTAAACACAAAAACTTGGGTACAACAAGGAGAATAAAAGATAAAGGAAATGAAAACATAACAAGCTCAACTTTTTACCTATATAAAACGTGCTAGTTAGCAAGGTTGATCAAGTCTTACCGACAAACCTATGGTATATAGCGTAGAAAGTCTCGCCTCTTATGAAGTGATCATTGCACTCTCACTTTAATGGACATTGTCCCCACCATAATTGTTTTTATTTGTGGTATACATGTAGTGGACAATCCCATTCTCCAATCTTCATGGTCTCGATATTCTCAACGGAGTTAAGGCCATGCCTTTTGTCGATCTTCTTCGGAAAATACACCGTGTGTTCCTTGTCATTCACGTTGAAGGTAACCTTTCCTTTATTGCAATCAATAACAGCACCTGCGGTGTTAAGAAAAGGTCTACCAAGGATAATGGACATGCTCCCATCCTCGGGCATGTCAAGCACAACAAAATCAGTAAGTATTAAGCAATTGGCAACTTCAACAGGAACATCCTCACAAATACCGATCGGGACGGCCGTGGACTTGTCGGCCATCTGTAGAGAGATATCTGTAGGAATTAATTTCTCTAAACAAAGTCTTTTGTAGAGAGAAAAGGGCATAACACTCACTCCTGCACCAAGATCACATAAAGCAGTTCTAACATAATTATTTTTTATGGAGCAAGGAATGGTGGGTATACATGGATCACCGAGCTTCTCAGGAATCTTGCCACTGAAAGAGTAGTTAGCAAGCATAGTAGATATTGCCTCATTAGGGACTTTTCTTTTATTAGTAACAATATATTTCATGTATTTAGAGTAAGGAGGTAACTTAATAGCATCAGTCAAAGGGATTTGAAGAAAAAGAGGTTTCATCCACCAACAAAACTTGTTGTAGTGCCCTTCTTCTTTGGTTTTGACGGACTTGCTTGGGAAAGGCATGGGTTTCTGTACCCATGGTTCTCGTTCCTTCCCATGTCTCCTTGCAAGAAAGTCTTCTCTAGTATACTTCTTGCGCTTATCGGGTGCTTCTTCTTCGCGAACCTCGGGTGGATCATTCTTTTTAGCATCTTTTTCAGGTTCAGCACCGTCTTCAGTCTCAGCATCGGAGGTAGATATGCTGCTTGGATCAACAGCTTGTTCTTCTTCTTCTATTGGATCATTGGAATTGTCAGCTTCCTTGTGTTTCTTCTTCGTCTTCTTTGGGAGCTAACAATTTCTTCTTCCTGCACTTGAGAATCTTCCTCGACCCTCTTTGGATGCCCTTCTGGATAGAGAGGGTCCTGGGTGTGTGTTCCACCCCGGGTCTTTAACCATAAGCCTGTAAATTGTCTTGTTTGGCATTATTAGCAAGCAAATCTTTTTGCACATTAGAAATTTGTTCAAGCTGAGTTTGAACCATATGAAAATGCTTCACAAGACATTTAACATCATTAACTGTTCTTCCTATAACATCAAGCAAATTTTTGATAGCAAGAGTATTATCATGCAACTGACCTTGTACCTTCTCATTGAAGTGATTCCGCTTCATAATACAATTATCAAGATCATCTAAACATTGGTCAGGAGGTTTACCTTTAGGGATGTCACTTGCATTGAAATCTAAAAGAGAGTGTACCTCTACCATAGGTGGGTGAGTGGTGGGCTCACACAGCTTCTCAATTGGGGGTAGATTCTTCATGTCTTTAGCTTTAATACCTTTCTCTTTTATAGACTTCTTTGCTTCTTGCATATCTTCGGGGCTTAGGACAAGCATGCCCCTCTTCTTTGGTGGTGGAGGTGGTTCCGGCACGGACCAATCTTCATGGTTTTTGGCAATCTTGCCCATCAATTCTTCCGCATCGTCCGGTGTTCTTTGCCTTTAAACACAACCAACACAACTATCTAGATAGGATTTAGACCCATCGGTTAGACCAGCATAAAATATATCAAGTAATTCATTCTTAGGGATCTTATGTCACGGTCTAACCTTCAACAAACTGCAAAATCTCCCCCAAGCTTTAGGGAGATGCTCATCCTGCAACTGTTTAAAGTTATAAATTCTTTGTAAAGCAGCATGTTGCATATGAGCAGGAAAATACTTATCAACGAAAGATATAGCCATATCTTGAGGACTCTGAATGGACCCACATGGTAGTGCATCATACCATGCTCTAGCATCTCCTTTCAAGGAAAAAGGAAAAAAGCTTGGTCACATAGAAGTTCCAGATCCTTTCATCAGTAGTAAATAAGCCACCCAACTCAGTGAGTTTGGTCAGGTGCTCGATAGCATCATCATTTTCTCTGCCATAAAAGGGATCAGCTTGAACTGTGGATATAAGTGAAAGTTCAACAGAGAAATCATAATCAAGATCAGTGATGCATATAGGAGAAGTAGCAAAAGTAGGATCAGGAGTAAACTTGTTCTTCAGGGAGTGCTTTGCTAGCAACTTCTTTATAGTAGCAGGGTCGGAATCAGCACATTCATTAAGCTCCCTGCATAAATCATCATCAAGTATAACATAATCGTCCTCAAGGAGTTTCTCCTTAAGGCCAGCAAGGTCATGAATTTTTCCAATAGGTGTTTGGGTAACAGGAATTTCAACACCCGAGAATCGGGCAGCAGCAGCAATTTGTTCTTCAATAAAAGAACCAAGTGAACCTGTAGTCTCAAAGGTAGTAGAAGCATCATCAAAAGTATCTGACATATTGCCAGACTCAGCAGAAGTAACATGTAACTGAGGTGAATCAAACTAACTCATAACTGAAGGTGAATCAAGTTTAGCACTAGTGCTAAGAGCAGTACCTCGTCTCGTACGGGAGGTAAGATCAGAACCTTGGGGTCTCTTTTCTTACCCATAGTGGACAGCGTGCAGCAGGTAGGATACTTCAAGTAGACCTGTAAATAAAGTTATGGTCCCCGGCAACGGCGCCAGAAAACAGTACTTGATAACCCTCAACTGTAGGGGATCGAGATAGTCTTCGCGGGTAAGATAACCCAATTTATTGATTTGACACTTGGGGACACAAAGAATACGTACAGGCTTTGACAATTGAGTTGTCAATTCAACCGCACCTGAAATAAACACTTGCTTGCACAAAGGTATTAGTATCAACTGTGATACGGTGGTAATAGTGGTGGTGATAATAGTGATGATAGTGGTAGTGGAACAGCAAAGGTAAAACAACAAAAGTAAACAACTAGTAACCACCAGGAAAGAAAACACTTTAGGCTAGGGAGACGGATGGTTGGGCGCTGCTTGGATGAGAACGAACATGTAATAGATTCTAACACGGGCAAGGCTCACAGAAAAGAAAGGATCATCTAGGAAAATATCAAACATCAGGCATGTATCCCAAGGTAGTTGTACGTGCTTGCAATAAGAACTTTGCACAACATCTTTTGTCCTACCCTCCCGCTACAAACGGTGCCAAAAGGAACTTAGGGAGATTAAGGTACTCCTGTCAAAGAGCACGGGAACAAAGCATTAACACTTCATGGATACATGAAATCCTCAAATCATAGTCCATCCCCTTTGGTGTCCCAAGATGTCACCATTGGGATCGCCGGTTCCGGACTCTAATAGGTGCATACAACTCATAGATAGGATCAAGAACACCACAAACTCAAGAAACAAAAGGATGATCAGATCTGAAATCATGGCACTCGGGCCCAAAGTGGCAAGCATTAAGAGCAACAAGTTGTAACAGAGATGATAAACACCAAGTAGATGATAGGCAACAGGCCCCCAACAATCTGATTGAACTATTACATGCTCTAACTCATCCAATCCCTACCATCCCATTTGCCTACAGCATGGAATTACTCACGCATGGATGGAGAAGTCATGGAGGGATGATGGAGTGGCGATGGCGATGATTTCCCCTCACCGGAGGCCAAAGAAGCCTCCAGATAAGCTCTCCCGGAGAAGAACAGAGGGTTGCGGCGGCTCCGCGAAGTAGATTGGAAAAGCGACTTCTGTTCTTGGGTTTCTGCGTTGGGAGAATAAATAGGGGCCAAGGTAGGTCACCAGGGGGTGTGGGACCCAGCCAGGAGGGCAAGTGGCGCGGCCAGGGGCTGGGCCGCGCCAGGCACCCTCCTGGCTGTCCCCTGGCTGCCCTGTGGCCCCCCTTTGGATCCCCGGAAGCTTCCGGAACGCTGATTTCTTATATAATTTTTTGGGATTTTTCCAGCGTACCTAAATATCCAGAAACCTGCGCAAAAGAAAACAACACTAGTAGCTCTGCTGAAAACAGCGTCAGTCCGGGTTAGTTTCGTTCAAATCACGCAAGAATGAAGTCGAAACAATAGAAAAAGTGTTTGGAAAAGTAGATACGTTTGAGACGTATCAACGAGGCGCAGGTGGAGTAGGTCGTACCGCTTACCAAGGCTGCTTGGGGGGGGGGCACCCCCCCCCCCCTCGCGGTACGGATCTGTATTGACCTATGTCTCTTCTACCGATTATATATACGCCTTACAAGCCACCGCACGGGATAGTTCATCACGTTGTAAATCCCTCGACGTTTGTAACCTCTCCCGCAATAGTTCAATGTGCGTTGCGTTGTAGACTGGGCACGCCAAGTTCATGGGGATCCAGCGCTTGATGCACTGGTCGTGGAAAACGTGCCTGCAATCAAGCGTCTTCGGCGCCTCTATGCCCAACGCATTGTCGTAGGGGCGGCAACACATTTGGCACTCGTAGCCAAAAGCTCGGGGTCGGAGTCCTTCACCGGCACGAGTTTCCTCGGTGTGCATGATCACCGTCTCAGTCGGGAGCCGCCCGCGCGGACGAGGCACAGGTGGAGTAGGTCGTACCGCTTACCAAGGCTGCTTGGGGGGGGAGGGGACAGGATGGGGGGGCAACCCCCCCCCCCCACGGTACGGATATGTATTGACCTATGTCTCTCCTACTGATTATATATACGCCTTACAAGCCACCGCACGGGATAGTTCATCACGTTGTAAATCCCTCGACGTTTGTAACCTCTCCCGCAATAGTTCAATGTGCGTTGCGTTGCAGACTGGGCACACCAAGTTCATGGGGATCCAGCGCTTGATGCACCGGTCGTGGAAAATGTGCCCGCAATCAAGCGTCGCCGGCGCCTCTATGCCTAACGCGTTGTCGTAGGGACGGAAACACATCTGGCACTCGTAGCCGGAAGCTCGGGTCGGAATCCTTCACCGGCACGAGTTTCCTCGGTGTGCATGATCATCGTCTCCGTCGGGAGCCGCCCGCGCGGACGAGACACATGTGGAGTAGGTCGTACCGCTTACCAAGGCCGCTTGGGTGGGAGGGGGGAGGATGGGGGGGGGGGCAACCCCCCCCCCCCCGCGGTACGGATCTGTATTGACCTATGTCTCTTCTACCGATTATATATTTGCCTTACAAGCCACCGCACGGGATATTTCATCACGTTGTAAATCCATCGACGTTTGTAGCCTCTCCCGAAATAGTTCAATGTGCGTTGCGTTGCAGACTGGGCACGCCAAGTTCACGGGGATCCAGCGCTTGATGCACCGGTCATGGAAAACGTGCCCTCAATCAAGCGTCGTCGGCGCCTCTATGCCCAACGCGTTGTCGTAGGGGCGGCAACACATCTGGCACTCGTAGCCGGAAGCTCGGGGTCGGAGTCCTTCACCGGCACGATTTTCCTCGGTGTGCATGATCACCGTCTCAGTCGGGAGCCGCCCGCGCGGACGAGGCACAGGTGGAGTAGGTCGTACCGCTTACCAAGGCTGCTTGGGGGGGGGAGGGGACAGGATGGGGGGGGGGCAACCCCCCCCCCCCCCACGGTACGGATATGTATTGACCTATGTCTCTCCTACTGATTATATATACGCCTTACAAGCCACCGCACGGGATAGTTCATCACGTTGTAAATCCCTCGACGTTTGTAACCTCTCCCGCAATAGTTCAATGTGCGTTGCGTTGCAGACTGGGCACGCCAAGTTCATGGGGATCCAGCGCTTGATGCACCGGTCGAGGAAAACGTGCCCGCAATCAAGCGTCGCCGGCGCCTCTATGCCCAACGCGTTTTCGTAGGGGCGACAACACATCTCGCACTCGTAGCCGGAAGCTCGGGGTCGGAGTCCTTCACCGGCACGAGTTTCCTCGGTGTGCACGATCGCCGTCTCCGTCGGGAGCCGCCCGTGCGGACAAGGCGCAGGTGGAGTAGGTCGTACCGCTTACCAAGGCCGCTTGGGACCGGGGGGGGGGGGCAACCCCCCTCCGCGGTACGGATCTGTATTGACCTATGTCACTTCTACCGATTATATATATGCCTTACAAGCCACCGCACGGGATAGTTCATCACGTTGTAAATCCCTTGACGTTTGTAACCTCTCCCGCAATGGTTTAATGTGTGTTGCGTTGCAGAATGGGCACGCCAAGTTCACGGGATTCAGCGCTTGATGCACCGGTCGTGGAAAACGTGCCCGCAATCAAGCGTCTTCGCGCCTCTATGCCCAACGCGTTGTCTTAGGGGCGGCAACACATCTCGCACTCGTAGCCGGAAGCTCGGGGTCGGAGTCCTTCACCAGCACGAGTTTCCTCGGTGTGCATGATCGCCGTCTCCGTCGGAGCCGCCCGCGCGGACGAGGCGCAGGTGGAGTAGGTCCGCTCGATTTTTGGGCCTAAAAGGACAAATCTGACGGCGGCGACAACAACGCGGAGGCCTACAAGGCTTCCCCGACGGCGGGCCGATGGCGGCGGGGAGGGGTAGGAGGGGCGGCGGGGGCGAAGATGCAGTGCAGAGGGAGAAGAGGAGGCAGCGAGAGAGGGGCTTCGGTTTTACCCGGTCGCCGAAAAAAGGAGTAAGTATAGAAATATTTTTGGAAAGAAAATAAATTTATACTCCATGAACGACAGATAAGGGATCGGCTAAATACCGGTTAGTGAAGTAAAGCCGAATTTTTACTCCACTAATTGGTTATTGGATATCTGTTAGAAATGCCTTAACCCGTCCCTTCGGGAACATCCGATAAAATTGGAATTATACAGAAAAATATCTTAACCCCTAATCCTTAAAAAAATGCCTTAACCTCTAATCTAAACTAACCCCTAAAAATGGGGTAAATCATCTATCCCCAAGACGACCTCCCACAACCAACTCGCGTGCGAAACCCCGCAAGACTTGCTCTCCCACGACACCGACGACTGGGCGACGACGCGATGGATTCGAGACCGCGCGAGGTAGACGCCCCCACCGCGCCGGCCGACGGCGCCGCCGCGCCGGTTGAGGTCGAAGTCACCAAGCCCCGCAACGACAGGCGCGGGTACCGCCGCGTGGTGCTCCCGAACGCCCTCGAGTGCCTCCTCATCAGCGACCCCGACACCGACAAGGTCAGCTCCAGTCGCTCGCTCTTCGATCGGGACGGGTCGTGGGGTTTCGTGGTAGCTTATGGGTTCCGTCCAGATTTTGAAATTCGCGATTCGTTTGCAGGGGGCGGCGTCGATGAATGTCTCGGTGGGGTACTACTGCGATCCCGACGGGATGGAGGGGCTCGCGCACTTCCTTGGTGGGCGCTCTGCTTTTACTTGTTGTGTTACACTCCGGGGCATGCTATATACTGCCGTTTTTTCTGTAGTAGTCCTTCAGTGATCATTGTACTGTACACGATGCCAGTGATGAAAATCTTACTGCAGTTGCGACCTAACAACCACGATTTCTCTGTTGCCGTGCCTTTTTTTATCGAGAAAACGCAAAAGCCCGTGTCTCGATGCATTGATATATAGAAAAAGAGTTCATTAGAAGCCCCAAAGTACAAGGCAACACAGCTAGGTAGTAGCAGTCCCGGGATACTCGCGGCAAGACCCACCGCCCCTCAGATTTGATTGTGTCGAGCAAACTTGTGATGTTGGACTGTGCGTTGGTGAAGACTTAGCATTGGTGATGCTTCCAAATCCACCAAGCTATGAGCATGATCAGTGATGAGGTTCCCTTGTGCATTGCGGCCAGGGTGAACCGGGTGGGCCGCTGCCACCAGTCAATGAAGTCCTCACCATAACCAGAGGCACCATAGTGGATTGTATCGAAGATAGGACCTCATGCCACTGGGACAGCGATAAGGGTTAACCAGTGAGAAGGTGAGCCATGGTTTTTGCGATTGGTCGCAAAGCAGACACCGCGGGTGGGCTTGCAAGCCCACCCTTGCCAGCCTCTCGGCAATGCCGCAACGCTTTTGGCAAGCAAGCCAAACAAATAACTTCACCCTTGGTGGAGCCTAGCGTGCCAGTTCAACCAACAACAGCCCCCTGGAAGAGGGTCTCTGTTGCCATGCTATTACTCTTGTTGGGATTTTATACTTGTCTGGCCCATTACTTCAATTTGCTAGCTTGTTATGAAAATATTGTTTTCAATTGGGATTCCTGTTATAGAATGTCCTGATTCGCTCCTGGGTTGTTCAGTAGAATAACCACTAGCACTATATTGATCATCGAATAAGTAAATACAGGTTGTCACCAATTTGGATGTGCAGAGTACCATAAGTAATCCAGGAGAAAGAAACAGAATTCTGGATGTTCATACATCAGCATTGTACTTGTCTCTTCCTTTTGCTGCCTGTTCTGTTGACTGGCTGGAGTTTTCCATATTTCCCTTTTGGATAAAGGGGATTTCATTAATGAAATCAAACATTCAATCTACAAGAGCCAATGTCTTTAGGTCCTCGAAAATGTAAAAGTTCTGCATATTCATCATCCCTCCATCTTTAAACTCGAACAGCGAAACATATACTGCATCGCCTGATTGCCATGGGAGAACTTGATTTCGGTGCAACTGAACGTCTGAATTCAAAATTGGCATCTCCTGATAGAATGTTGAACGAAGTATCTTACTAATAAATAATAATGACCCAGGATCTCAAAGATTATGTGTTGAGGGTGAGTAAGTACAACTGACGCCTAAAACTAACTTTGCCAAGTAGACCTGCAAAATAAATCTATAAGGGTAGATGCCACATATTGAGCTTACTATACTTTAAACTTGTTTTCTATATCTGTCTCTGGGATGTAACTTTTTGCGGGTTTTTTAGCAAAAGAAGGGGTTTCCCCCTTCCGGTTTCATTAACGAAACCAACCAGTTCAGAAGCTAAAAATATCCAAACTAAGCTAACCAAACCAAAATAAACTACTCCCCGTACTATTTCTTCCCTCCCCACTAGAGGAAAAGGAACACAAGTACAGAAACCTGCAGCACAAGGGCTGAAACCAGGTTTAGGGCAAAGGTCACGCAGGACTCAGAAAGTATTAGCAACCAGACATCACACTTCTAGAAGTTTTGAGCTGCAATTTAACATGACTTTGAGGTTCGAGCCAAAATAGAGAGAAAGGAAACAGGATGAACTGAAAGCTTGGGGTAAAACAACAACTCCAGTGGTAGGGGCAAGCTTAGCCACAAATCCTCAACACTCCAGGCCTCCACCCTTGTGCTGCCTTGTAAACCTCACTTGCCACCTTGCTTAAAATTTTTGCTCCCACCATCAGAACCCTTAGTTTGCTTTCCTTTATCTGCAATGAAGCCCAATCACCAACGCAGGCAGTCATTAGCTTAATAATGCTCATGGGAGAAACATTAAGATTCTTCTCAAAGACAATGCTATTTCTACTTCTCCATATAGCCCAGAATAGAGCAGAAACCCCCACCAAAACAAGGCTTCTATCATGTTTGGAAAACTTATCAAGCCACCCTCCAAAACAGCCAGCCAAGTTATCAGGGGTAGAAGTAAAGATTGAACACACATTTTAATAAACACCAATTGAAAGCACATTTTAATAAACACCAAATTAGTTTGGCAGTAGATCATTCAAAAAAACATGATCAATGCTTTCCTGATTATCACAAAGAGCACATTTATCATTCCTTTCCATCCTCTTTTCAGGAGGTTATCCTTAGTGAGGATACTTCTCTTCAAAAGAAGCCAAGTAAAAAAATTGATCTTAGCAGGGGTTTACTGAAACTATCCAAAGTCAGTTTTTTGTAAAGAGAGTTCACTGAAAAGACCCCATCAGGAGTGAGCATCCACCTCACCCTATTCTTATCAACAGATAAAACAATCTCATCACATCTAATTTTCAAACTCTCCCAGAGCTCCCTAGTCTCACCATATATAGCTCTCCTAAAAGAGAAGCCATCCCAGCCTATCCTCTTAGCCTCAGCAACAGAAATATTTTTATTAAATCTAAGATAAAACAACCTGGGATAAGCCAATTTGAGAGATTTATCATCCAGCCACCAGTCTTCCGAGAATCTGGTGTTAGCCCCATTACCCACCAGTTTTTTACAATTATCATAAAACAGATGTTTCACTTTTAAAATGCTTTTCCAAAACCGAGAATCTGCTTAGGCACAATTCCAGAGACACATTTACCCCCTACATATTTATTGAGCAAAACCTCTTGCCATAACCCTTCCTCCATTTCAATTTTCCAAGACCACTTAGCTAACAAGGCCTGGTTCATCAAATCAAGATTAAGTATACCAGTCCTCCTTGCTCCTTAGGCAGACAACAAGTCTTCCAATTCACAAGATGATATTTTCTTTTCCCTTCATCAGCTTGCCACACCAGCCTAGATCTAAAGAAAGCAATCTCGCCCCAACAGGCAGGGGGTAACTTTTTGAGTATGAGTGCACCGCCATCTACTGTATAAATCTCTTTGCGTTGTTTCTCATATTATTGGTTTATATTCTGGCATTTAAAAAGCTCATGACATGTATGTTCCAGTACTAGTGTGTGGGTGTTTCTGCATTTTTTTAATCTCTAACATGCTTATGCTTGGTTCTACTTCTACAGAACATATGCTTTTCTACGCGAGTGAAAAATATCCTATCGAAGACAGTTACTCAAAGTACATTGCTGAGGTAAGTACTTTGCAAGGGGTAAATTTTTCACCTTTCCAGTTTGTATTATTAAAAGGGGTTCTCTTGGTATCACTGTAGTAGTAATTTGTTGGATTGAGCTGAAGCTGATTTTAAAACAAGTGAAAAATGCTTCAAAACAACTCGGTTGCCCATTAAACAGCAACATGACCTTGAACATAGTGTAATCCTTGCAAAACAATTCTATATTTGTGGATTCTAGTCCTTCAGAAGCAGCAGGCATCAGAAATTCAGAATAGACTAAAATTTGGCCAACTAATCTATTATCTGCTTGATCATGGGACACTGTCTTCCTCTTCATATGGTGCTGGTTGGTTACTCTATATAGTTCTTTTCAGAGATATGTGGCCGCAATGTCCTGTTATTGAGTAAACTGAGAAACTTGCTGTTGTGGCAGTGCCTAAACTATGGTAATGTACTACTGATATTTTGCCAGGCAGAGGTCAAGCCTTTTAAACCATCAACAATACTAGTAGGAAAACTTCTGCCTGGACTATGCTTGGAGGATTAGCTATTTTTTAGATTCATGGTCAATGATATTATATCTTAAGTGGATCCACTGTTATTAATTAGTAATCATTAGATGGATAATATGGGTGTTTCTTGTAGCATGGTGGTTCGACCAATGCCTTTACAACCTCTGAACACACAAACTTCTATTTTGATGTGAACAATGACTGCCTGGATGATGCTTTGGATAGGTACCTTCTGTTTCGTTCTTTCTACCTTTTTGTCCATGTTTTGCAAAAGCTGATTCCTGTTGCATCTTGTCTCTTATTTTCAGGTTTGCACAATTTTTTATAAAACCATTGATGTCCCCTGATGCAACCCTTAGGGAAATAAAAGCTGTTGACTCTGGTATATGTCGCCTCTTACCTGTTCTGCTGATTCCAATGAGAGGACCATCTTCTAATTTTTCTAATTTTCTTCATCGGCAGAAAATCAGAAAAATCTATTGTCAGATCCATGGCGAATGAGTCAGGTACTTCCACTTTTCAGTCTTATGGTGAATCAACAAACAGCTTTCTGATGGAAATCTTGTTAAGTTAAAGTTGGATGGTATTCTGTCATTTCTGAGTTGTGACATTCTTTTTTGCTAAATTCAGAAATCATTTTAAACAATTTTGGATGCCGTTTCATACTAAATATAGTCAAAGTATCATATTGCAATTCAATTATTTTCTCCTTGTTCTATATGCCATGAAGCTAGAGGTCCTTTCCAGAAACATGTGTACCATTTGGTAACTATTTGGAGGGTTGTGACCTGTGATTATAATGAAGGTCTTCAACAGAGTACTAATTAAATAGTCAGAGTTTAGAGCCACTTTAATTGTTCCTCACTTATTAGGGATAATTTTGGTCCTAATTAGTGTTGTGACACTGGACAATGCAGTTGTTCCCCGTGACAACTGTGCTTGACATATGGTTTTATATCTTGTTTGACTCGCAATTTACCTTGCTGCTACGAGCATGGCGTTATGTTCAGACAGAAATATTGTAGGCACTAAGCAGTTCTTCCTAATTTGGTGCATGCAGTTGTATTTCTTTCATTCACCTTTTCCTCATCTATGCTCTTTTGGTTTCAGCTCCAGAAGCATCTTTGCTCGAATAACCACCCATATCACAAGTTCAGCACTGGTTGGTATTTTAGCCCCATATCAATATCCAGTTTTCTGATTTTTATGCATCCATGAGACTTTGAAACTATACTGCTTTCTTGCAACCTAATTTTTATTTCATCTTTATATTTTTATCTTAATGTTACTGTCACAAATACTTACATTCGATTTTACCTCTGCTTCAGTTATAAAATCCTGTAATGTCACATGAAACAAAGCCATACTGTGGTAACTTCCACTTTAATATTACAATTTTGTTCATAGCAAAAGAAAAGTACTTAGAATAACTTGTCTTCCATTGTGTTGGGTGGGTGTACAATGCCCTCATTTTTCTATTGTGTTGGTTCAGCATAGTGCACTTAAACTTTCATTATTTTACCACAAACATATGTAGAAGTATGTAGTGTGGCCGTACGAACATTCATTTCTGTAGAATGGTCATCGGAACTAAACAATTGTTTTAATATTTTATTTATTGGTGGTCTGGTCAAAGCTGTAAACTAGAGACATGTCAAAGTTTAATACAACAATTACTTAGGGTTATGGAAGTTATGAAAACTCATGGAAGTTTTGAGGCGAGCTGAACAATTTTCGCTACTTGGGAGAAAAGGTGAACACTTACTGTTTTCTGACGAATTTTCTGCTCATGCATCATCTAGGAAATTGGGACACATTGGAGGTTAAACCAAAGGAGAAAGGATTGGACACAAGGGTTGAGCTTATTAATTTCTATGATTCACACTACTCAGCCAACTTGATGCAGCTTGTTGTGTATGGAAAAGGTTTTCCGTCGAACAATGTTACAACCTTTTGCATTTCATTCTCCATATTTCCCATTTCCCCTTATATCTGTTGTATTTGCAGAGAGTCTTGACAACATTCAAACCCTTGTCGAAAGTAAGTTCTGTGATATCAAGAATGTTGGGAGAAAGCCATTTTCTTTTCCTGGTCATCCATGTTCAAGCAAAGATCTCCAGGTTTACATTTGCTTACAAAGAATTTATAATTCAAATGCACCACTGGATGAGGTGACATATTTTGAAGTTTGCACACATATTTGTTTGATAGTTTATAACTTGCAGATCCTTGTTAAAGCGGTTCCTATAAAACAAGGTCATACTTTGCGAATACTGTGGCCAATCACTCCAAATGTTAGGCATTACAAGGAAGGTCCTTGTAGGTATGTGAGCCATCTAATCGGTCATGAAGGAGAAGGATCTCTCTGCTACATACTAAAAAAGCTGGGTAAGTCTTTTGGCTATTTGAAGTAACGATGCTTGTATAGTTAACGCGCAGTTTGCAGTTGCTGAATTCTGCTGTGCTGTGCTTATTTTATAATCTGCTGTAGAAATTAGCAGTAAAACTAGTCAAAATGTGGTCAAACAAACACTAAAATAGGCAAAAGCTGATGGTTTTGGTTCTGGTGGGATTATTTCAATCCATCTTAATGCCAAATGCAGACTAAGACTATCAAGGGTTATTGTCAACCTGCAGCAGGATTTACTGGGACTCTAAATTTTGTCTCCTCTTTACTGCTTATATGCTAATGCCTTATTGGTTTGCATGCACTGATGGTTAATACAATTTGCTGTCAAGGAAGTCTTAATCTTTCAGTTGTGGGATGACTGATTTCTAATTAGGCTTGGTGTCTGAAATCTATCGGGCCATAGCTTGTTTTTTCCCTTTTGTATATTCCGCTGTACAGTTTAATATAATGTCCTGGGTTTCTCTTTTTTTTTTGATAGAAAGACTGTAAGAGAACCCCCCACAGTTTAATAGGTGCAACAAACCCCAAATTGCAAGTACCATGCCTTGAACCTGGGTGGGTGGGTTTCTCTGTATATAGAAAAACTCCTTTTGCTTTCATACAAAGCTAATTTTCTCTCCTGTATTGAGTATCATATGAAGTCTATTAAGTCATCAGTTGTTGGTTTGGATTTGAAGGGCCTAATATGGTGTTTTAGTGTCAGAATTGAATGGTAAATTAGTTCTTTTTTCCGAACATGCAACAAAGGAAAGAGCAAAAACATCCCACAGGCGCAACACATGAAAAGGAAAACCTCCGATATGGAGCTACTTCTATATAGATCCCTCTGTTGGTGTTATTCTCAGCTTAGTGTTCCGTTGATTGATATGATTTTCTTGGTCATTCTTCACCTAGCGGAAGCGTATCTGTTCTGATATTTCGCAGTGGTTACCCGAATTAACTCTTTATTTTGTTAAATTCTCCAGGATGGGCTATGAGTTTGGAAGCAGGGGAAGGGGATTGGAGTTACGAGTTCTCTTTCTTCAGTGTTGTTATACGTCTCACAGATGTAGGCCATGGTGAGTTCTCATTCAAGAAAGGCCATTTGATATTAGTATGTTGAATCGTGAGTAATATCGCCTATTTGATAATTGATATCATTGATGATAGAGCACATGGAGGATGTCGTTGGGTTGCTCTTCAGATACATTACCTTGCTTCAGACCTCTGGAACTCCAAAGTGGATTTTTGATGAGGTGAATTTAATTTGGGATAAGTCATGTTAATTATCGTATTCATATGTTTGTGATATCAGGTTAAAGTTTGCAAGTATGCGAAATAGTCTGCTGCCCACAGGGATAGTCCCCCCCCCCCCCCCCCCCCCCCCCAAAAAAAAATCACCGTATGATCGATTGCTTGGATATGTACCGGTATTAAAACCGTTGCCTTCACTTAGGTATAGTGAGTATCTCCTAGGTGCTGCTGTTGGTCCTGCTAAACAAGCGCATTTGGACTGACTCACATCTTTTCTATTACTCAAACGAACATGTATGCTGCCTTGAAACAGTTTATTTTGTGTCACTAGAATTAATGGTTCATATTACAGACTGGTAAATGCTAATTACTAAACTGATTTTAGGCATCACATAGATGAAAAAAATCCGTTTAGCCTGATGCTTATTAATTGTCTTACTTTCTTTTGGACTGTGAAGCTTCTAGCCATCTGCGAGATGGGATTCCATTATCGAGACAAGAGCCCTCCTATCAATTACGTTGTCAATATTTCCTCAAACATGCAGGTATATTCCAGTTGTTTCTTTGGCCATGTATGTTGCCTGATTCTCATAAATTGTACTCCCTCCGTCCCATAATGTAGTAACGTTTTTAAGCTAGTCTAGTTAAAAAAATGATACTATATTATGGGACAGAGGTAGTATCTCCTATTATCACGAGTCATGTTTTTATTGTATGTGCATGTAGGAAGTTCGAAATTGACACAATCAAATTCCATTGTCTTTTGACTATTCTAATTCTTGTTTCTTGTTATGTGCATGTGTGCATTAGGTTCCTTGCTTCTCTCTTGAGTGAACTGTTTCACCTTAAATGTTTTGTCTGATAGCAAACCTTCTGAGATAACTCCCTGAAAATCTTATTATTACTTTCTAATCAGATGGATACGCAATTTGCTAATTCCATGAGTGCTAATGCATAGATGGATTATTGCCTTTCTCATTATTTCTACTATCAGTTTGTTCCCTATTTTTCTGTTTTGTCAGTCGCATGTTTGTGTTGGAAAGAATTGAGTGCAAACCAATGTTTGGTTAAAGCACCTTCTTCAATTGCCTTTCCTTCTAGTGGTTTGTGTTACACATAAGGTTTCGGGTGCCTTACCAGTGTAGGCACAGTAAAATAATGTTGAAGCTTTTTCTTGAGCTATTTATGTATTAATGTTGCACACTCACACATAACAAAATTGTGCAGAATGCTGGACATTGTGATATTTTGAATTGGAACGTTCTAATTCCGTTCTAACTAGTTCTGCCAAAATGTTTCTTTGACCTTTTCTGATTTTTGCCATGTCTCATGTTTTTCCTCATTGCTCATCTGTGTAGATTTTTCCACCAGAAGATTGGCTGATTGCGTCGTCTGTACCGTCAAAGTTTTCACCAGATGCTATTCAAAAGGTGCTAAATGAATTGACTACAGAGAATGTTAGGTAGGCACTTAGAGCACTCTTGCCATATCAGTTTCTCCTGTTCTGGTTCAAAATGAGGTTATTGATATTTTCACTCTCATTGTATGCTCGACACATGCTAGTTAAAAGCCAATGATTTCGTTACTTAAGTCAGTTTTGCTCCAGTCCACTATTATCTGGAAATAATGTCAAACCATGTTCTTAAATTTGTTTCTCCCTTTATCTTTCAAAGTTTGTTGATCTCACAATACATTATTCATAAAATCGTCTGTGTTTGATATCTCCAAGGGGTCACCATGTTTTGATATCTAAAGATGCTTTCTTCCTGTATACAAAGGATGAGTTATTTCCAAGGCTTATTGGGAGCACATACAAAGCACATCATGTAGCCGATATCCAATAGAACTTCCCAACCAGAATGAAGTAAAATGAAGTGTGTCCTCTATAAGTCAATTATCATGATTCATGACGATTGACGCTATCTGATGCATAAATGCTTTAGGTAGAAATGGGTTCCCAGTTACACATTTTAATGGTTAACAGTAATAAAAGATCTTGTGTTTCTTTTTGTGTTGCTCTCCAATTTTTGGTTCGAGCTTTCAGAAAAGAATTTGGAAGATTGTTACATGTAGCTGTTGATCAAGAGATTCATGTTTTGTCTTGACTTAATGAACAATAAGACATTTTTCTTATGTTACTAAGGCCTTTTTGTACCAAAAGAAGCTATAGCCAGAAAGATGATGCAGTGAAGATGATTTCCGATTACCATAAATATGATGTTTTATTCTCACAAAAAAGTGGATGGTAATTTCGTTATTTAATTGACAACCCCTTGAGAATCCCAAATTTTCCTTGATCAGTTCGAGGGTCATGCGCTTTCTTCTCTTCCTTCTCTGGAGAATGAACTTATTCCTTCCTTGATTTGCTTTTCTCCTTTTTCCTGGTCCAAATACATATTTACCTTATGAGATTTACTTAGTATTGACCATCTTACGTATCTCCTTTCAGAATATTCTGGGAATCAAAACTATTTGAAGGGCAAACAGACTTAACAGAACCATGGTATGGTACGTCATATTGTGTTGAAGCAGTGCCTCCTTCCATTATGCAGGTAGACATTTGGATGTCATGCTTTTTTTTTTTCACTCCTGGATGCAGAAAAAATACAGTTTCTTACGTTAAAGATTTGTGTTGCAGAAATGGGTAGAAAACGCTCCCAATGAAGATTTACACCTGCCAAAACCTAATATCTTCATTCCAAGTGATCTTTCATTGAAAAATGTTGAGGAAAAGGTATTTATTTTCAGCCAACGATGTACTTAACTTTATTATTGTAAACTGACCATTCATCTTTTTGGTTTATTCAGACAAGTTTCCCTTGCATGCTGAGGAAAACACCGTTTTCCAGATTGTGGTACAAGCCCGATACAATGTTCTTCACACCTAAGGTCTACATCAAGATGGATTTCCACTGCCCTCTGTCCCATAGCTCCCCTGAATCATCAGTTCTTACTGATGTATTCACTAGGTTGCTGACGGATTATCTGAATGATTATGGTGTGTATCACTAACTTAGATTTCTAATGCTTGATTCTTACTGCATAGTTGATTAAGTTGTTCCAGCTATTTCTTGATTTCTATTTGTTTTAGTCAATTTCAGATAGGTTGTGTGCAACTATACTAATCAACAAGAGTTCTGGTGAAGTAGGAATTTTTTTGTTTCATTCTGTTTACACACTACCCCCATCATCCGTGAGATCAATATATGGAAACAATTGTGGGATAGGGCAGGGACTGGTGGAGTTAAAAACAAATTTGGGGGTACCTACAGTCATCCTGCTGTTCCATACATAGTGTAACATTGATGGGTAAAACACATAGTCACCCAATTTTGTTAACATTTGCCTGTTGCAATAATCCACCTATTTTTGTTTTCCTTTTATTTTAGCTTATGATGCTGAAGTTGCTGGTCTTTATTATGCTGTTAGGCCAAACGACACCGGTTTTCAGGTTAGTTATGTTAAGTTGTAGAAGAAACTGTTTTTTTTTCTTCATTGCTGATTCAGATGATGATATGGTGCAATGGTTACTGTTAGGTGTTGTAGCAACGATACACTACTGTAGTTGGACACTTTGAGTCAGTTGGTTTCTTGGTTGGGGTTAATTCCTTGCAGATATATTCCAGTTTCCATGTAATAGAGATCTCTTCCATTACAGATGATTTCTTAGTGCTCAAGTCTAGTCATCCCTGTAAAAATGGGTATCAGCGTGGCCATATGAAATAAACAAGAAAATATTTCTCTTTCCTGCATATAGTTTATCTCTCCAAGTTCTCACATCCATGTCTGGCTAGTCCATGTCTATTCTCCTTTTAATACTCTATAATCCCCTTCAAGCCGTACCATCTGGTCATCGTCTGCAAGGTAGATGTCCTTATAGTATGAACTAAGTTTCACATCAGATGAGTGTTGGAAACATCACAATAGTCCTTAGGAAAGGATCGAGCAAACTAACATGTGGTTCATGTTAATTTTTTTGTTGAGATTTAAAACCACCTTTATTACCCTAGATAAGCAGATAACTCTGCTGATAAAGTTTCGACGATATAATCAGGGGGCTCATTGAGCCAAACATTGTTCGATCTAGCACCTAAACCAACTTTAGCTAAAACATGCGCAGCCTTGTTCGCCGAACGCCTAGCCCAGCTCACCCGGACACCCTGGAACTTGCTCAAAACCTGCTTGATCGCCTCCACGACAACACCGGTCTCCGACAGATTTTTACCCACTGACTTAAATTTATTGACAGCAACTTGACTATCCATCTCCAGATTCACAAAGGAGAGATTCCTGGCAAGGGCAAATTGCAGTGCATACTTGCAAGCTAACAGCTCCGCCATCTCAGGGTTGATAGCATGTGTGAAAAAACAGCTCCTTCCTCCCAGAAAGACGCCATTGTGGTCACGAATCACCGCCCCACCCCCCGCCTGACAGATCGGTTCATGTTAATTTTACTTACTATTAAAAGCAATGGTCAGGTTGTACGCACACATCTTAGCTTATGATCATGGATGTTTCGGGATTTAGTATTCAATAGTGTGCATATGATATGTGTCTTACTGAAACTTTTTTTTTTCTGATCATCTAATATTTGTGACTGATTATAGGTTACTATGGTTGGCTATAATGACAAAATGAGAACCCTTTTGGAGACTGTTATTGGCAAAATTGCAGACTTTGAAGTTAAGATTGACCGTTTTTCTGTGATAAAGGTAATGGCCAATGGACCCAGTGCTGCAGTATAAGTTATTTTCTGATTTTTGGTTATTAAATGTCATCTGGAGGTAAGTTCTGTTGTTATTTATTAGGCCAAGTAGGGAAATCAGAGAACAGGTAGGTGATTTCTTAATCCTTGCCATAGTTACTTCTGTTGTGGAAAATGTAGTAATGAGATGTATAACAATTTCGGTATGTGTATTATTGTTACTACTTTGTCAGAGTGAACTTGGAAAAACACCATGTATTGCCTTCGAACTTGGAGGAACTATTATTGTTATTACTATAATTTCGGTATGCGTATTATATTGTATTGAAATACACATGTGTATTTTATGCAATCATGTTACTGCTAGCTCTGTGCATTATTTGCACCTTGCGAAGATTAGAACAATACGTATCATCGGATGCTCTTTTTTATTAGGTTATTTTTGGACAGAAAATGTTTGTATTTACAAAGGTGGTATTTGGTGGGTGAAGCCGAGTATATATGCAATACAATTAGTGGCATATACATGGGCACATACGTTTATGTGTTATTATATTTCCATACGAAGAATACAGAAATGAGTAGCTATGAGCACCAAACGAAAGAGTGCTGCCAATTATATATGCATATCTGGCCTTCCTTAGAATTTTAGTTTGATTAAGTACAACATGGTTTCAGTTAGTATAGGGTGTTCTGGAAGAGGAAAAGGAGCATTCAGACATTTCGTTATTCATCTTGTGATTTTTTTACGGTTTACTTTCCTAGCGATGCAATGAAAGCTAGAATTGTATGCATTTTTATATGATCTGAAAGGGTTTGTGTTGCTGTTGCCAGGAAACTCTAACAAAGGGATATGAGAATTTTAAATTTCGGCAGCCATATCAGCAAGCAATGTACAATTGCACATTGATATTGGAGGAGCAAACTTGGCCTTGGGATGAAGAACTTGCTGCACTCTCTAATCTTGAAGCTCGTAATTTAGAGGATTTCTTGCCTCGTATGCTGGCAAAGACATTTGTAGAGTGCTATTTTTCAGGTTTGTCAATAATAGACTTGAACGTTTCTGTTTTTGCTCAATAACTTATTTGATGCCTTTATTGTTCTTTCTATCTTCTTTGGTACTTCCTCCATTTTAATTTTAAGGTGCATATTTAAGTCAACCTTCAAGTTATAGGGCACACAAAAGGTTTTAGCATTAGCTTCCATATTTACCCCTCTAATTATATTATCTTTCTACTCATTGTGGCAGGTGGGTCCTACCCACCGCACAGAAGCCCCTATTAACCCACTTTCATTTCTGACCATTTGGTTCATGTCCCCATGAAGCAACCCATCTCCCTCTTTTTCCCCTTCACAATATATTTCTTCATGAGCTTACTGAAAAAATGATTTTCTTTTCTGTATTGCTGTATGTTATTCTCAATTGTGCTGCAATTGATTATAGGGAATATTGAACCAAGTGAAGCGGAAAGTGTTGTCCAGCATGTTGAAGGCACATTGTTTAATTCATCCACCAGTGTTTGCAAATCATTACCACCGTCACAGCATCTCACAAAGCGAATTGTAAAGCTTGAAAGGGGTTTGAGGTATTATTATCCAGAAATGTGCTTAAATCACCAGGATGAAAATTCTTCCCTTCTGCATTATATTCAGGTAGGTATACTTTCTTGCAGCTGCTTGTTCTTCTATGTTGTTTCTTCTAAGTTCTAACCTTATGTGCATTCAGTTAATACTAGTTCGAAATACTGCTTCAGGCTAATAAGAACTACTCCCTCCGATCCAAAATAAGTGTCACAGTTTTGAACTAAACTGCTACACTTATTATGGATTGGAGACAGTACTTTTCAATTGGTTGTCTGTTGTTATCTACATCAAATATAATAAGGAATCTGGGAGTTCTGTTTCTCTAAAGATATGAGTTTTGTAGCTGAGCAGAAGTGGAAAAACCAAAAGAAAATATGATAGCTGAAAGTTCAAACATAGCATGAGTGCATACAATAACAGAAAGAAAGAAATACGTTACAGAACTGAAATTTGGAGGGAAGAGCAAGAGAGAAAAATACTGCTGAAGAAGACTAAATTATAGTCAAGATTTTATAGATAATTAAGCAAAAGTTTATATGTACAAGGCCAGTTTCTTCAGCTAAAAAATAACGAAAATCCAACCTTGTCGGCATTCTCTTGTGGGCTGTTCATGCAAGCCAACTATCCAGAAAGCTCCTTGGTGGATAGACGAATGTCATGACACTATTTGTTACCATATGGACGTTGTAGAGTTATCAGTGTGTTGTAAAGTCTCCGTATTTGTTGGTGCTGGAACCTCACCTTAGTGTTGTAGCTGGAACCTCACCTTAGTTTCCCCTGGCGGCTGGGTGGTGTGATATGTGTGCTTTTATACACTCCCAGGCTGGCTGCACCACCTCTTCTAGGTCAAGGTATGGGCTGGGCCTTATGGGCTTAGGTGGAGATGAGCTAGTCAGCCCATAACGGTTCAGCATGTCACAGGGGCAACAACTCACTTCAACACTCCCCCTCAAGAGGGGTGATAGATGTCTATCATTCCCATCTTGTCACAAGCTAGGTTGCATTCCTTTGCTGCCACCTTTTGTCAAGCAGTCTGCTATCTGTTGGCCTGTGTGCACATACTCAATCTTTATAACCCCAGCATCAAGCTTCTCTTTGATGAAGAATCAATCAATCTCTACATGCTTAGTTCTGTCATGTTGCACTGGATTGTTAGCTATGCATATAGCAGACCTATTGTCACACCAGACATTCAGAGTTCCTTCTCTTAGCAATTTCAATTTGCTTAGGAGATTTCTCACCCACAACATCTCACTTAACCCCTGAGACATGGCTCTATATTCTGCTTCTGCTGTTGATTTTGACACAACTTGTTGTTTCTTACTTCTCCATGAAACTAAGTTGCCTCCCACAAACACACAATACCCAGATGTTGATCGACGATCATCCAGACAACTTGCCCAATCTGCATCACTATACCCATCAACTACCAAGTGGCCATTCCCTTCGAACCACAGTCCTTTTCCTGGAGTTCCCTTCAAATACTTCAGAATTCTGTGTGCTGCCTCCACATGTCCCCTTCTCGGCTCATGCATATACCTACTCACCATGCTCACAACATAGGCAATGTCTGGCCTTGTGTGACACAAGTATAGTAAACGCCCCACCAGTCTTTGGTATTTCTCCTTATCCACTAGATCTCCAGATTGAGCTGTTACCTTATGGTTTTGATCAATTGGGGTAGTAGCAGCTCGACACTCAACATTCCCATATCATTGAGGAGGTCCAAGGTGTATTTGCGTTGAGACAAGGCTATCCCTTTGGCAGATCTTGCAATCTCAATACCCAGAAAGTACTTCATCTCTCCAAGATCCTTTACTTCAAATGTCCTTCCAAGACACTCCTTTAACCTTGCTATCTCTGTCCCATCATCTCCAGTTATGATTATATCATCCACATAGACTGCAAGAATGACAATCTTTCTATTCTGATGCCGGTAGAAGACAGTGTGATCATTATTGCATTGTCTGTATCCCATTTCACACACAGCCCTTCTGAATCTATCGAACCAAGCTCTCGGTGATTGTTTCAGACCATACAAAGACTTTTTCAATCTACACACCTTGCCTTCAGTTTTAGACGAGTCCAATACAGGGGGGACTTCCATATACACTTTCTCTTTCAGTTCTCCATGCAAGAAAGCATTTTTCACATCTAATTGATGCAAAAGCCATCCAAAGTTGGCTGCACATGACACTAATATCCTCACAGTGTTCATTTTTGCTACCGGAGCAAATGTTTCATCATAGTCTATCCCATAGGTTTGACTATATCCTCTTGCAACTAGCCTGGCTTTGTATCTCTCAATCTTACCTTCAAGATTCTGTTTGACAGAATAAACCCATTTGCAGCTCACTGTTTTCTTCCCTGCTGGCAGCTCAACTAACTCCCAAGTTCTCTGTTTTCTCAACGCTTCTAGTTCTTCTCGCATAGCAGCACACCACTTGGGGTCCTTTTTTGCATTCTTCCAATCTGAAGGAATGACCACCGCTTGAAGAGAAGCAATGAACACTTTATATGATGCCGACAGACCATCATAATTCACATAATTCCCAATATTATGTTCAAACCCATATCTCTCCACAGGTTTGGCAACCGCAGCCCTAGTTCCCTTCCTCAATGCAATTGGCATCTCCATGGATGAGTCCTCATGTTCTAGATGTGACTCCCCCTCAATAACATTTTCATTTCCTGCTTGCTCTCCCTGGGGTTCATTTACCCTGACTCGACGGGTGTAGACTTTCAGTGGCTTCTGTGCTATGCCCTGCTGCTCCTCAGATTGCTGCTGAACCTGATGCATTTCTGTTTCACCTTCTCCACTAGACAATGGCAACACGGGTATAGTGCCCACAATTAGCGGTCTTGCCTGCTGCATCACCTCTTCCTGATCTCTTCCTCTTGCTTCAGATACTTGAGGTTGCAACACCCTCTCCCCCTCTGGACCAACCGCAGGCTGGTCCAGACATTCAAATAGCGAGCTCAATTCCGTTTTTTCACCATAGTAAGGATTAGATTCCCAAAATGTTACATCCATGCTCACGAAAGTGCGCCTATCAGAAGGACTCCAACACTTATACCCTCTTTGTCCAGAAGGATAGCCAATAAAGATACACTTCACCGCTCGAGGATCCAGCTTGTTCACAGCAGGTCTATGATCCCTGACAAAACAAGTACATCCAAACACCTTTGGTGGCACAATAAATTTATTTTCTCCTAATAAGAGTTCACAAGGAGATTTCATACCCAATATCCTATATGGTGTGCGATTGATCAGATAGGTTGCAGTCAGAACGGCTTCGCTCCATAGACACTTTGGCACATTCATAGTGTACATGATTGAGCGTGCCACCTCAAGGATATGTCGTTTTTACCGCTCTGCCACACCATTTGGGGGGGGGGAGTGTCCGGGCAAGATGTCTGATGCAGAATACCTTGGTCTGATAGGAACCCTCCAAGCCTTCTATTGACATATTCTGTCCCATTATCAGTCCTTATCATTTGAACCTGCACCTTGAACTGAGTCTTAACATACGCACAGAAGTCCTTGAAACACTCAAACACCTCATCTTTATGTCGCATTAGATACATCCATGTCATGCGAGTATTGCAATCAATGAAGGTGACAAAATATTTCATTCCATTTATCGAAGTTGTTGGACATGTCCAAACATCTGAATGAACAAGAACAAATGGGACTATACTCCTGAGCCCCTTACTCATGTACGATGTCCGAGTGTGTTTAGCATACTCACATGCCTCACACCTTAACTTGGTTTTATCTAAACCATTCATTACATCAGGGAAAGCGTTCCTCATTTTCTCAAAAGAAACATGTCCAAACCTACAATGGTGGATCATAGCTAATGCTTCCTTCTCTGTCGCAATCGCAGCAAGAGCCATGTCAGCAGTCTTCTCATCCTCCTGGCGATCCATGTACCATAGTCCTCTATGTCTGGTTCCTGCCCCAAGCCTCTTCCCAGTTCCCGTCTCCTGAATCAAACAGTGGTGCTTGTTAATAGCTATGTCACAATCTATCTGATCAACCAAAGCACTCAATGAAACTAGATTAACTGGGAAAGCTGGAACATGCAAGACTGATTTCAACTTAATACTTGGAGTACATTGCACTACCCCAATCCCTTTAATAGGTTGTGCAGTACCATCTGCAGTTTGCATAGTTCCATGGTACGATTGGGAGTATTGTTGATAACATTCAAACTCTCTAATGTTGCCAGTTACATGTTTGGATGCCCCTGAGTCTAAAACCCAATCCACACCAGCCCTAGGAACAGGAACAACAATAGATGCAGATTCATTACCTTCATCAGAGTACACAAAATGAGCAAAGTCACCAAACGTTGTCTCTGCCTGCTGTTCGTTCCTCGTCCTGACCCTGTTGCTCATTTCTCTTGTCTTGATTGTGAGAAGAATTGGACTGTCCCTCACTCATGACAGATGCATTCGCTCTGGCCTCTCCTTGGTAGCGGTTGTAGTTATTATAGCTACTTGGAGCACTTCTGCCCCTGCTATTGCTTCCACGATAGTGTCCCTTGCCATCTCCCCTGTAGCTGCCTCTGTAACCTCCTTTGCCTCTGTTGTCTCTCTTTGATGGGGCTGTGCACTCGTAACTGAGGTGCCCTCTCAGCCCACAATTGTGGCAGTCTCTTGTCTCGGGCCTTTTCATTATGTGATAAGCAGGTTTGGAAGCCACATCTGACCGCTCCACACCTTTCAGCCTAGTCTTTTCCTGTGCTATAGCAGCAATGGCATCTCTTAGTGACGGCATCTGAACTTGTTGCATTAAGATAGCCCTTCTATTCTCAAACATGGAGTCCAGTCCCTTCAGAAACTTGAGAACACGCTTATCCTCAACCCACTTTCTAGCTATCACTGCACACTCAGCATGTGGCAACACAAGAGGTGTAAGATAGTCTAAATCAGCTCAAAGGTGTTTCAGCTCTTCAACATACATCATCACGGTCTTATCACCTTGAGTGAGATCATGCACATTGTCTTCAATTTTGGAGACCAACATGACATTTTCCTTCCCTGAGTACATACTAGCTAACGCAGCCCATACCTCAGCAGCAGTAGGGAGGTCCTCTACCGAAGCAGACAAAGAAGGGGATAGAGAACTCAGTAGCCAATTCAACACCAAACTCTTTGTGGCATTCCATTTCTTCCATGAAGCTCCCATTTTGTCTTCTGGTTCCTTCACCTCACCAAGAGCATAGTCTTCCAGTGACTTAGTTCTGAGGATGAGTTTACCTCTCCTCGACCACCTCAGGTAGTTCTGAGGAGCCAGCTCAATCTTCCGCACCATCTCTGCCTGCCCAGCACTTGAGCCCACATCAGCAGTTGCCTTCTCACCTGCAGCCACCAGCTTCGCGGCCATGATGTCCGCAAGCTTGTCCATTGCAGCTGCCAGTGCCTCTTCCGCCATTTTTCCCTTTCAATCAGCAGCAGTTCGCCACCTTTGCCCCTAGAGACAGCTCCTTGCAGGAACAAGCTCCAGCAGCACAGCAATTCAGCTCCTGCTCGTCGTGTTCCAGATCGAGGACGAGCTGCACCTCCTCTTCCTCCTGTGCCGCGCAGCAGAAGCTCCTCCAGCTCCTCGCACACAGCCGCCCTTGCCTGGCACCTCGCAGCCGCCTCTCTCCGCCGGACCCCACCACCTTGCCGGCGAGCGACTACACCACGACCTGCTCTGATACCATGTTGGTGCTGGAACCTCACCTTAGTGTTGTAGCTGGAACCTCACCTTAGTTTCCCCTGGCGGCTGGGTGGTGTGATATGTGTGCTATTATGCACTCCCAGGCTGGCTGCACCACCTCTTCTAGGTCAAGGTATGGGCTGGGCCTTATGGGCTTAAGTGGAGATGAGCTGGTCAGCCCATAACGGTTCAGCATGTCACAGGGGCAACAGCCCACTTCAACAGTATTCATGCAACAACAATCTCCCTCTGGTATCTGAGGCTTATAGTTAATAAAAACCATCAAAGTCCATTCCTACAGTTTTAGAGACAACATAACGAGATACAACCAACCATTTAGACTCCTGCAAACATGTTATGCTACATTCACCATGTTAAGGCCACGTTCCACACCAATTTTTTTTTGGGTCATACATCGTAAGGAACCTGGGAGCTGGGACTGGGACGAGGGTCCGTAATGGCTGCATGACACTACCTCAACGTGTATGACCCAGATACGAGTTCATATTGGTGTGGGACATTGCCTTAACATGCATGAAACCAGCTAGTCAAATGTGCAATTTACTCTTTAGTTTTATGTCTTCTCTTGAGCTTTACTCTCCGAACTTCAGTTCTTTCGTGACATAAACTTCTTTGTAGTACCTCAAATATGTAGTATTTCCATGAAGAGACAGATGCAACACAAGCACACTACAAATGCTATAACAATGTTTACCTTGCTGCAGATTCATCAGGATAATCTCAAACAAAATGTCCTACTTCAGTTGCTTGCTCTTGTTGCTAAGCAACCAGCTTTTCACCAATTACGTTCAGTTGAGCAACTTGGCTACATAGCACTGCTTAGACAGAGGTATGGTGCCCTTATTTTGATTATATATTCTTAATTGTCTAATAATGTACGATGTTTTTTGCTTTGGTTTTGGAGATAAATGACTATTATAGCTGACCATGTGATTCTATTTACCCAGAAATGATTCAGGAGTCCGTGGGTTGCAATTTATAATCCAGTCAACCGTGAAGGTACATATATTTTTTGTCACAATTCTGTTCACGTAGCTTCTCCTGTGCTAATAAATTTGGTTGACAGGATCCATCCAATCTGGATGCCAGGGTTGAAGCTTTCCTCAAGATGTTTGAAGTCACACTACACGAAATGCCTGATGCAGAATTCAAGGTTAGATGAACCCTGGAACTAGTATTCATTGACAGCATTCTGTAGCTTTCTTAGATTGGACTATAAATTTATATTAAACAATGTATGGTTCACTTGCAGAGTAATGTCAATGCTCTCATTGACATGAAACTGGAGAAATACAAGAACATAAGGGAGGAATCAGCATTCTTCTGGGGGGAGATTTCTGAAGGAACACTGAAATTTGATAGAAAGGAAGCAGAGGTACGTCTTAGTTTTTGAAGGAAAAGGCAGTCGTTTTCAGTGTTGGGGTGTTGTTTTTGAACACTTGGATTTCTGCAATTGCAGGTTGCTGCACTGCGGGAACTTAAGAAGGAAGAACTGATAGAGTTCTTCGATACTTATGTCAAGGTTGGCGCACCAGAAAAGAAGATCCTTAGCATACAAGTCTATGGTGGTCTCCATTCCTCTGAGTACGAAAAGATTGTTCATGATGCTCCCCTACCTCATTCGGATCGAATAACTGATATATTCAGCTTCAGGAGGTCGAGGCCTTTATATGGTTCATTCAAAGGTGGTGCTGGTCAGATGAAGCTATAAGACAACTTTGTTTCGAGTCATATTTACATGTAACTTGTACTATTCCTATAGAAAATAATTTGTGGGACAAATGTTGTCACTGTTGGCTAGGCTGAATATATTCCATACCAAATAGTCATATCAGTTTGAAATTTTACATGTTGATATTCTTTTCTATACTGATGATCAAACCTAGAAGTGCTGGACTGGCATACATACTAAACCTGTTTATTTTATGAATCAGAGGGTGTAGTTAGCAACCAGCTGAGTACAAAGTCAGAAGTATCACAGAAGTTGTACTCCTGTATTATTTTATTTTTGTGAACGTATCAATACCTTGTAATGCGAAGGTCACCTAGCCACATTGTTTTTTGGAAACTCCTGTAGGTACCTAGCCACTAGTCCTCTGCCGTCGATTTGTTTTTCAATCGCACGGCTGAGTGGTTACCGGAATATCCCGTTCCAACCACCCGATATTCCTGGCAAAGAGAAGCAAGCCCATGATCTTCCTCTAATCTCGCACTTTCCTTCCCAATTTGGTCAGCTTCCTCCCAAAATGGCTGGTCTCCACCACACTGCGCGAAGACCATGCCTCCCTGACATTCTTCTCCATGCCTCCTGACGTTTCTCCACCACGACGTATCTTCTCCGTCGGTCTCTTTTATGGCAAACCATCAACATATGTCAATGCCGTCTAGGCTGCATCCCCTTCATAGTTGTGCTTTGAAATACAAAGTGTGTTCATAGCAGAAAATGAATCATAACAATACTGCTTGGAGAAAAATATGACTGAATTATGAAGCATGGCTTGTATATATTATGGAACGGAAGGAGTAGCATTTAAGCATGTTTGTCATATGATTGAAACAAGTATGGAATCAAAGGAAGCGTCATGCATATATGATTGTACATACCGGAATATATAGGGATTTAGAGTGAATATTAGAAGCATCTATAGAAGCAACGTGGTCGAAGGAAGTTTATTTTTAAACAAAGGTAAAAGGTTTGCCTCATCTATTAATTAAGAGGGAATAAAGTTTACAGATTATTACAACACCTTTAAATTGAAGTCCATTACTCTCCCGACCTGATTTGACCCAATTTCTTTGGAGTTAATTGGATTTATGCCACTCCAATTTTAAACACTTGGAGAAATGCCATTACAAAAACTGAATTTGGAAATATGTCACTCCAACTTTGCTATGCCTCTATGTATGCCATTTTGTGCACTTAAAAGAATAATGGTTGGAAAATACATGTATTTCAGTGTGTACTGCAGTATTTACCGTAATACCTCTGTGTTCAACTTTCGGAAGCATTTTGGGCTCCTTCGGGTGCCAAAAAAATTAAGTTTTGCCAAAAATTTGAACTTCTCAGAAAAATCTGAAAAATTACAGAAAATCAAAAACACTAATATGAGTCTACTTTTCAAATATGAGCCATTTTTGGGCACATATGAATCATTTCCTTTTTCTTTTTCTTTTACCTGTCTGTCTATACATGAGTTGAGTACGTACGGGGTATAACTGAATGTATATGGTCCGGTAATGATCATAATGGCATAGATAGAGGTATTAAAAAGTTGTAGTGGCATACTTTCAAGTTCAGTTTTTGTAATAACATTTTTCCAATCAGTGAAAATTACAATGGCATAGATCCAATTAACCCATTTCTTTGCCCCCATGGCTACCCACAGCCTAGCCTCACTCTTTATGTTAGCAAGAAGAACCGTCGGAGGAGCGCACTTGTGGCGAAAGATGCAAGCGTTTCTTTCTTTCCAAATAACCCATGAGGAAGCATGAAAAGAAAGGCCATAGCTTTTATATTTGGGATGCTCTTGTCGCATAAACCCACCCACCATTCTTTAGTAAAGTGCTTCAAGAGCCAAGATGAGGTGTCAATGGCCTCGAGTTGGAACCAGTTTTTAAGCATGTCCCAAAGCCTTCATGAGAACCTACATTTGAAGAGGAGGTGATCCAAGGTTTCTTGCTCGCACTTGCAAAGAGGGAGTAGCCCGCAATTTTTCCAATCCCTCTTAGCCAATCTATCTGTAATCCAAAGTCGATCTTGCGTGGCCAACCAAGCAAAGAATTTGACTTTTGGGGGCGACCAACTCTCCTATGGGGCAAATGGTTTGGAGAGTGGAGGCCTCATAGATGAGTGGTACAATGTCTTTTGGCTCCCGGTCTTGGAACCAAGAGGATTACTGATGGCTTCCTGCCCCTCGTTGGTTACCCCAAGTGGAAGGTTGAGATGTAGATAGTGACAAAATTTCCCTCAGTGAAGATACCAAGGTTTATGTCACCCGTGGGACTCCAAATGCAACAAGTAGGTGGTCAAGCGAGCAACGCGCGATCTGGATAGAAATTACTCAGTTGACCTGGACCTGCACACAAAAGCAAATAACTTTGCTCCCAACGGGTTCAGAGAGGTTGTCAATCTCTCCGGCCTTGTTGTTACAAAGGATCAAAACACAAGGGGAAAATAGTACTGGTGACTGCAAAGGAAAGTAAATTAAAGCAGTAAATTGGAGCGGTGTAAACTATGATGGAAATATGCATCGGGGTCCCATGACTTTCACCAGTGATGTCTCTCTCCCAAAAGACGATAACCAACTCTGGGTGAACAAATTACAGCTAGGCAATTGACAGAATTATAAATGCATCGCAATGCTAATTATGCTACAAGAAAGCTAGAGGCTCAATCGTATGGGCATTACACCAAGACGAGAAGACCGTTTATTCATCAGCATCTACTCACTAATCATCCACCTTGAGATATCTATACAAAACATCTCGCTGGTATTAAGTTGCGAACCCCAGCCAAACTGTAGGCTCAAAGCAACAAACAACTGCATTAACACTCTATGCCTAATGTAAGCAATCTTTGCAACCGCAGTTACAAGCACCGCTATTTTCTCCCTGGTGGCAACAACACATCCCCTACTCTCATGTTTCTGTTGCTCAAGCTAGACATCGGGGGGCATGAACCCACAATCATGCATAACACTCCCTCTTGGTGGAGTTACTATCTACTATTTGGCCAAAGCAATACAAAGCAATACAAAGCAATGGAGAACATGCAAGAATACTCAAGAACTAATAATAGAAAGGTAAACCAAATATATTACTCATCACAATCTGAACATAATCTCATAATCCATCGGGTCCCAGCAAACACAACATAGCAACACATAAACTAATACATAAGTGCCTTAATCATGCAGGTCATATCATCAGGTCTAAGAATTGAGGCACGAGATTGGAGAGAAGACATCATCTAGCTACTTATCATGAACCCATGGTCCAAGGGGGACTACTCACGGCACATCTAGGAGGCACTCATGATGGTGGAGAAGCCTCCGGAGGTGAATCCCTCCCTCCGACAGGGTGCCGGGATAGGTTCTTTTGGCAATCCCAATCTCGGAATCGCGGCGGTAGCGGAACAATGGTGAAAAACGCGTAACAGGGGTCCTCGTGATGGTTTTCGGAGAAGGAGAAATATATATATGCGAAAGGGGGCACGAGGGGGGCCCACTTGACTAGGCGGCCAGGTGGCGTGGCCCCACCCTAGGCCGCGCCAGGAGGACGCCTGGCCAAGGGGGAACTCCCCTCTACCCCCCTCCGGCCTACTGGAGTCTTCTGATCTACTGATTTTTATTATGATTTTTCCGAGCACTTTAGCATTTTGTATTTTCCTGCAATGCATGGACAACAACAGACAGAAACTGGCACTAGGACACTGAGTTAGTAGGTTAGACCAAATATGTTGAAGAAGGTATGAAAGTGTAGTAAAACATATAGCAAATTCACCAATATAAGTGTGGAACAAGCAAAAATTATAGATACGTTTGAAAGAATCAACATCCCCAAGCTTAATTCATGCTCGTCCTCGAGCAGGTAAATGATAACAAATATAATTTCTATGGTGACAGGCTACCAACAAAGATTTGAACTTTAAAGTACAGCAAGTAAGATATGCAATTCAAGTCAAGACAATAACAAGCAAGAGTCTGTATCTAGTATTGAAACTAGCAAAGTAAGAACATAAAGGTGCAAGAGATCTCGCTGTCCGTGACTCAAATGTCTCCAATCAGTTTTTCTTGTGCAAGAAGTGGGAGATGGGTTTAGAGCATAAAAAATACTAGTAGTTGTTGAGAACTCAATCTACTAAAACTTCACACTTGGTCTCCTTTGGTATCTTATTATGACTCGTCCCCAGACCACTGGCCAGGTACAAGTCAAAATGATCCTCTCCCTTTCGACTTTGAGCACTCATGCAATGAATGAGCGCGAGCAAGATATGTTGGCACTTAGGATGACAAATAGAATAAATGATGGGGAAGGAAGACAAAAATTTGTGAAAGGCTCACATCAATGAGGACAATCATAGGCGAGAGAAAGCCAAATGATAGATATGATGTGAGGAGTAGGGATTGCCACGCAACGGATGCACATATGAGCTATGGGAAGCTCTCCAATGGAGCTAGTGGGGGTGCATCCAACTTGCTTGCTCAAGAAGACCTAGAGCTCATTTGAGGAGGCTCATCATTGGAATATACAAGCCAAGTTCTATAATGTAAGGATCCCCACATAGTTATGCATGAATGGTATGAAACTCTCTATGAAGTATAAATAATACTTTGGAGCACGAGTGTCGACCTGTCAAAAGGAATAGTAGTGTTGCCCCCTTCTCTCTTTTTATTTCTTTTTTTCTCTTTTTTATTTTTGTGGCCTCGTTGGATCTTTCTATTTATCTCTCATTTGTCCTCTTTGGGATCTTTTATTTTTCCTATTTTGGGATCTTTTATTTGTGTCCTCTTTGGGATCTTTTACTCACTTTAAGGGCAACACTTTATATTTTACAAGGATGTAGAAGATAACACACTTTATAAGTACTCAACATAAAGAAAACTGAAAACTATCATGATGTATGCAAATGTATGCATCTGCCAGTGTAGCAGGATATGCAATGATACTAGCGCATCATGTAGCAATTATAAGGGCAAGGCCCAACTAGCATGCGGCTCTACGATGAAGCAAAATCATGTATGACAATGAAAGATCAAGTCATGAGAAGATGGATGTTGCATGACAATGTATCTCAGAAAGGCTATGGAAATGCCTTGATAGGTAGGTTGGTGGCTGTTTTGAGGAAGGATATAATGAGGCTTATGATGACAGAGTGTATCATTCCAAGGATTTGGATGCACAGGCGAAGTGTGCACCAACTCTCGAGGTGAGAAAGGGCAATGCACGATACCGAAGAGGCTAGCAAAATATGGATGGTGGAAATTCCAACAATCGAATACTCACATTAGTCAAAGGAACTCATCCACTCATTATCGGAAACTCTCTATCTAATCAGGAGATGCACAAAGAGACAAGTACCCCTAGGAGGAGTGTATGGACATTTGGTTATCCTTGCGCATCCTCGACCCATGTTATGTGAGTGTACTCTATATATTATAACCCCTCCAGAGGTTAGTGATCCATCTAGTAGCTAGAGTTCTCAACTAAAATTTTGAAGTCTTTGAAAATAAGCATGTTGAACCAAAATACGACACCTATCACTAATAGTCGTGAGCTCTTTACACACAGAAGTCCAAATATTACTCAACTGAATACCTCAAAACTATTGCAAGTTACTACTATACTTAAATAGAAACCTCAATTACCTACTCAAGTCAAGACACACAATCAGTGCAACATACCAACTCTCTAAACAAGATAAGCATGAAAATCAAGAGATTACTAAAAGCAACAACCTAAATAAAATCTCTTAAAAGATAAGCATGAAAACAAGAGCTAAACATGATAGAAGCTAGAAAAAGTAAAGAACACTCAACAAAGATAAGCATGAAAAATATGAGCATTCTAGGTAAAAGTGGAGCGTGTTTCTCTCCCAAACAATGTAGGCTAGGGTCCAACTTGTTATGAACAACAAACAAAACTAAAACTAAGCAAAGCAAACTAAAAAGTAAATGCAAGACGCTCCAAGTATAGAACATAACTCATGAAGTCATAAAAATATTGAAGGGAATATGCCTGAGAGGCAATAATCAAATAGTTATTATTCTTATTCCACATTTATGATAGATGTTTATTTCTCATGCTATAATTGTATTAATCGGAACACTGTGACGGATACTACAACGATGACTGAGTATATGACTTCTCTAGAAGCAGCAAAGGAGGGCATTTGTGTCAAGAAGTTTGTTTATCAAACTAGGTGTAGTTCCAAGTAGGCTAGCAATATGGAGATATATTGTATGACAATAGTATCAACATGTTTTTAGCTCAAGGAACTGAGGTCTCACTAGAGAACCAAATTTATAGAATGTCATCTCATTTGAGAATGAGTGACGCGTGGAGACGCAAAGACATACAAATACAGACATACCTGAAAGTGTCAGTTCTGGAGATTAAGTTTACCACTAGCAACGCGTATGGATAACATTTGAATAACATAGGTGTCAGATACGCAAGTTTAAACTAGATCATTGCCTCTAGTGCAAGTGGGAGACTGAAGGGAATATGCCCGAGAGGCAATAATAAAGTGGTTATTATTCTTATTCCATATTTATGATAGATGTTTATTTCTCATGCTATAATTGTATTAATCAGAAACATTAATACATGTGTTTTTAATAAACAAACAAAAGGTTACGTGTAAAGCCTCTCGTTTAACTAGCTTGTTGATTAACTGATGATCAAGGTTTCCTGATCATGAACATTGGATGTTGTTAATAACATGGTCACGTCATTACAAGAATGATGTGATGAACACACCCAAAGTAGGAATAGCAATACGATCAAAGTCATTAAGTTTCATTGCTATGTCTTTTACATACGAAGTAACTCTAATCCTTAGGCCATGCGATCATGTTAATCACTAACACCGGAAGGGTGCTTTGATTCCACCAAACGTCACACCGTAACAGGGTGACTATAAAGGTGTCATTGGGTACTCGGAAAGTATTAGTTGAGGCTCATGGATCAAGAGTGGGATTTTTCCATTCAGATGACGCAGAGATATACTCTGGGCCCTCTCGGTGCTATCACATCAATACCGCTTGCAAGCACGTGACTAGGTCACACGGATGTGATACCACAGAACGAGTAAAGAGTACTTGTCGGTTACGAGATTGAACTAGGTATGGTAGATACCAATGATCGGATCTCGGGAGAGTAAAATATCGCGAGACAAAAGGAATTGGTCATGACGTTTATGGTTCACGCGATCACTAGTTTCATCGTTGAATGTGTGGGAGTCATTACGGATCTCCAGATCCCGCTGATGACTATTGATCAGAGAAGTGTATCGATCATGTACACATTGTTCACGAACCGTAGGGTGACACACTTATGGTTCTTCGATGCGTTTGAGTGGATACGGAACACCGGAGAAAAGACTGGACAAAATAGGGACTGTTTTGATAAAATGTTGAAATAGTTTCGGTATATCAAAATAGTACAAGGGGCTAAGTGTTAATGTTTGTTCATTAAATGAAGTGTTCATTGAATGAAGTGTTCATTGAATGACAATCATTAACCAACTCAATTAATGAAAGAAATCTCTAGTGGAGTTTTACACCCATTATGGAGGAATTTTGAGTGGAAAGTCCATCCATTTGAAGGAGAGGTGAGTGGCATGAGTAAGAGCTCCAACCACATGATGAGGGGAGGTGTGGGGGCACCTCTTGGGGCGTGCTCACCCCTTGAGTCTGCCTCACCTCCTCCTCCTATATATATATGTATATATATATAGGGATAGACTATTCGTCACCCTGGGTGAGAAATAGTTATTCTTCACCCCCTTTGATTTGACATTAATACACCGTAATTTTACGTATTGTAAATTTGATATTATTTCATACATAAAAAGAGAACGTAAACAAATATAATCATCATAAAATATATTTTATGTTACGTAAAATTACAAACGTAAAAATAATGGGGTAAAATATACATAAAATGTATTTTTTTTGATCTTATGAGCTATATTTTTGTTTTTTATGTCAAAATTTATGTAGTGAATCCTTATTAATGTAAATATGTTTATTACAAATGTAATTTTTTTATGAAATGTTCGTAAAATTACCTCGGGTGAAGAATAAATTATTCTGTACCCTGGGTGATGAATAGCTTCACTATATATATATACAGCCGGTCTATTATGACAACATTCCGAACTGCATCGTATCACAAAGAGAACCGCACTGCTGAATTTGGAGCACTGCAGCTCAGGTAAAACAGAACCGCATGTACCGTTTTCACTTCAACTTTTTAACCGTTTCTCGGAATTGAGCATATGATACACCGTTGGATTTGTATTGAAATGGAGCATCTTCGGTATGTTGAACACTTCTTCTAATTCCTCACGGATTAAGAGCAGTTTTGAAAACGGTGTGGCGGCCCACTTTCACAGCGAGAGTATTTTCGCGATTTCTCTTCAACCGTTTGTCGGAATGATGCGTATGATACACCATTAGAAAGGTATTGATCAAGCGCTCCATCCATATGTATAACACTTTCTCTAATTCCTCACGGTTTGAGAGTAATTTCAGATAAAAAAACGCAACAACTCTGTTTTTGGTTTTCGGATCTCGTAGAGAGTCAAACTTTTTAACCGTTTGTCGAAACGACACGTATGATACACCGTTGGATTTGTATGGAGTAGGAGCATCTCCGACATGTTGAAAACTTTTCGAGATTCTGCGCGGTTTTGAAGGAATTTCGAAAACGGTGGCGCTGCCCTCTTATGGACAGCAGGCGTATTTGCGTAATTTTTTTATTCGTTCGTCCGATCGATGCAATTGATACACCAATGGATAGCTATCGTCGAGGCGTTCCATTTGTATCTAAAACACATCTTCTAATTCCTTACGGTTTAAGAGCTACGCCAAAATTACTAAAATGCGGAACTCTGTTTTCGCGCGAACCCGGAATCGGCCAAGCGAACTGCATCCGACGGGCAAACGCAGCGCATCCGACAGGAAACCGCACTGCATTAGCGGCGAACAAAAATGAACGTGTTTTCTGTGGGTTTAGAATCGACGAAGCGAACTGCATGTAAATGCATCGGACGTGCAACCACACTGCATTATCGGGCAAACAAAAATATGTCTTTTCCGCGGATCCGAAAACGGCCTAGTGAACTGCATCTGTTGGGCGACCACATTGCAATGTCGAACAGAGAGAACTGCACATGTTTTTTGTTTTTATCGATCAAAATGTTGCATTTTGCTACGAGAAGATTTTAACCGCATCTCGGGCACTACATTTTGACGGGTAACTACACTGCAAAAATTTCATATATCTTCTTACTAGAAAACCGGCGACCGAAATAGACGTGTACTGGATGAATTATTTTTTTACGTTAACATTGTTTTTTTACCAACGAGTATGCACTGCATTTCCACTTTCTATTTTGTACACACATACTTCACTATCAAATACATTTTAAACATAAATAAGAATGAACTGCACCAGAACAATACATCCTTTTTTAATGTACATCAATGATTTCCAAATCGAATGCACTACACAAGCAAAACCTGCAACAACTTGCCTTCGAATTGCGGAAAAATAATTTTACACAAGCACTGCAATGAATTACATTTGATAACTAATCGCAGTACAAGCGAACAAGCTTGAGAAATCTCCCTCCAAAGAAACACGACTGATCCTGCATTAAAAAACTTGACCACAAAAATAGGAATAGAACTGCACACAACTTGTTGAATCAGATCAAGTGAGACATATTCATCCCAAGAACCAATGCCCGGTGCACGGATGCAGGGCGAACTGCTCGGCATGAAGAAGAGAGCTGCATCAAAGAGCAGCTCTGTTGGGGGGGGGGGGGGCTGCAGTGGTGCGCCGGGCGGGAGGCCGTTGCCGAACACCCCGAGGATGAGCCCGACGTGGCCACGCCCAGCATGTCGCCTCGCCGGCGACTGGATACACGCCGGGGCGGGGCGTGGAGGCCGCCACGGCCGCTGGAGATGGCGGCCGGGGGGGGGGGGGGCAGGGAGGACGCCGTGGATGGGGGAGGTGGCGGCTGATTGCTCTCGTGCCGCTGGTGAGGAGCAGGGGAACATGTGGCGCCGATCTGCCGTAGGGTGGTTGCTCTGGGCCGCGGCTGCACGGAACCGGCGGTGGCCGGTTGCTCCAGGCCTCAACTGGCCACATCCACACGGGGCGGCGGTTCGCGATCTGGGGGGGCCTGGACGAAGGCCCGGATCCCGCCATGGATGGGGGAAGCGCCGGTGGAGGAGGTAGGAGATGGAGGGACGCCCGGCCGGCGGCGTGGAGGGGTGATAGCCACCGGGATCCGCGAGCTTCAGGGAGGTCGAGCGGCTCCAGTGACCAGGAAGCGGGGCGGCAGAGTGTGGTGGCCATGGGGCGGAGCTTCGGTGTGGTGGCGGGGGCGGGGTGTGCTCGCCGTTGTCCTGGTGGCCGGGGTGGGGTGGATGGAGTCGTGGAGATGGGTGTTAGTAGTGGAGATGGTGGTGGGTGGAGACGGCTATTTTGTTTTTGTCTACGGGTCGGGGTTTTCTCGAATTTTACACTGTTGGCAGAATAAGAGGTAGTGTTGTTAGAATAAGGTCTTAAGGGGTGTTGTTAGAATAGACCCACCATATATATATATATACCGTCTATTCTACAATAATCGTACTGCCCGAGAAGACGATCTCGTACTTCTTATGTAATACACTGTCGTACTGCTTTTTCGTGAAGTCGGTACTGCTTTTTCGTGAAGTCGGTACTGCTCCTCTGTCTGTGTGTAGTAATTCAATCGTAGATTCTAAACCGTTAATCGAAATTGCGCAAATGATAGACGGTTGGAAGGCTACAGAAAATCCTCAGCATTTTCATATTGTGACTTTTTCCTAATTTTTAGATTTTTATTATGAATTTTCAAAAAACAGAAATGATCACAAGTTGATTGAAAAGTGTTTCGAACGCTATTTTTTATCCACTTGTCGGAATTGCGCAAATGATACACCGTTGGAAAGCTACTGAAATTTCCAAACGTTTTTATGTTTAAATGTTTTTCAAATTTTGCATATTTTTTGAACTGTTTTAAAAATACTAAAAATCATTTTTATTAAAAGATGATTATTGATAATTTTTATACCTCAAAATGATGCAAATGATATGGCATTGGAAAGCTATTCAAATTTCCCATCTTTTTCATGCATTAAGGTTTTTGAAATTTTACTTAATTTTTGAGCAGTTTTGAAAATACCGAGATTCATTCAAAATAGACGAACCGTAATTTGATATTAATTTTTTAACCACTTCTCGGAATAGCGCAAACGATATACCGTTGGAAAGCTACTGTAATTTACAAACGGTTGGATGTTTTATGTTTTTTCAAATTATGCATAGTTTTTGAACAGTTTTGAAAATACTAAAATTCAGTTTTATTAAAAGTTGATCATTGATATTCATCGTACCTCGGAATGATGCAAATGATATGGCGTTGGAAAGGTATTAAATTTAGCAACTTTTTTGTGTTTTAACATTTTTCCAATTCTTTGCGGTTTTTGAACAATATTCAAAATACCAAGATTTTTCCCGTTTTAAGAAAACAAAGTATTGTATTTCTCAGGAATATGTGTTTCGTACTGCCGAATAATTAAAAATTCTTATACTGCTCAAAATGAATAAATGTATTGGTCGTATTTTTTGATAGAACTCAACCTACCTCGATATGCATCGTGTATTTTCTATAGAATACAAGTTTTGTACTGCCTCGGATGAAGATCTGGTACTGCTGCTGTATGACTGTACCGTACTTCTTTTTCGTGAACATGGTACTGCTTTTTCGCACCTTAATGATAATTTTCTTGTAGATTTTAAACCAATAACTGGAATTGGGGAAATGATATACCGTCGGAAAGCTACAGAAAATCCTCATCTTTTTCCTATTGTAAGTTTCTTCATTTTTTGGTTTTTTTAATATGAATTTTGAAAAAACAGAAATCATCACAAGTTAATTGAAAAGCGTTTCGAACAAAATTCTTCAACAACTCGCCAGAATGGAACAAATGATATAACGTCGGAAAGCTACTGAAATTTCTAAACTTTATATGTTTTAAGTTTTTCTAATTCTTCATGTTTTTTGGGCAATATTCAAAATCCCGAGATTTTCTTTGTTTCGAAAAACATAGTTTTTGCGCTTCCCTAGACATGCATCACGTACTCCCTAGAATAGGAGTTTCGTACTGCCCGTTCTCATAATATTGTACTTCCTGTGTTGATAATCATTATTTATTCAATTACCGGAAATCGTGTTTTTTCATTTTTTATTGATGTTTACTTACCAATCTCACTGTTTAGTATTTTCGGTAAATTAAATATTTGTACTTTCTGAACTTACGAATTTTGTATCATGTACTTCTGTGGAATATCAGTTTCGTACTGCTTAAGAATAAAAAGTTTTGTACTGCTTAATACAAAAATTGTATTTTAAAGAACGAAATGATAAAATTATTTTTGTACTGCTAAAATGAATAAATCGTATTGCGTACAATAAATCCGCGGTACTGCCCAGAATTATTCAACGGTACTGCCCGTTTGCCCCGAATAAAAAGAGTTTGTATTACGCAAATTTAATCAATTGTACTATTGTTTGTACAAATCACTCTTTTTATTGATGAATTTCAGTACTGTTAAACATTTTAAATGTTTAGAGAAAAAGTACAAACACGAGCGCGACCTTCTTCAATTTTTTTTAGTTGCTCCGCGTCCAAGGCAACATGCGCAACTCGGATCTCCGGCGAGCTGCAGGTTGCAGTGGATGGCCGGGGTGGGGGCGGATCTCCGGTGAGGTGCAAGGGGCGGTGGCTGGCCGGGGTGGGGGAGGATATCCGACGAGGTGCATGGTAGGGCGCGAATGTTGCAGGGGCGGACGGCGTCTGGTCGGGCCAATGAAGGACGTCCGACGGGGTGCAGGGAGGGTGACGACTGGCCTGGGCATGGGAGGATCCCTGTCGAGGTGCAGGGGCGGGCGGGGATAGTGCAAGGGCTGGCGGCGGCTGCCCGAGGCGGAGATGGATCTCCGGCGCGGCGTGGTGGGTGGCGGGGAGGGGAGGCCGCCGGGGCGCGGTGGGTGGAAGGGACGGAGTCCGCCAGGGCGTGGTGGTTTGCGGGGAGGGGAGGTTGGAAGGGCGCGGTGGGTTGCGGGTAGGGGAGGGCGGCGGGGCGTGGTGGGTGGCGGGTAGGGGAGGGCGGCGGGGTGGGTGGCAGGTGCCCAGGGCAGGGCGGGCGACCGGGGCCGGGCCGACGGCGTGTGGGGGCGACGGCGCCGACAGAAGGAGGAAGGAGGTAGGTTGCGATCTGGAGGATGGAGGCATGGAAGTTGAGGGAGAGAGAAAGGTGGAGGCGGACGTGGGATGAACGATTTTTTTCAGTTGGAAAGAAGTTGTCTATATAGGGTGAAGCATATTGTAGAATACAATCAGTTGTAGAATAGACTCACCCTATATATATATATGGAGGGGGTGTGGCACTCCAAAAGTTGATACTCACTCCATAGGCCCTTTAGTTGGTCTCTTCTTCCCCTTGCTAGTTGCTCTACTTCACGAGCATGGTGCTTAGGTGAAGCCCTGTTCAACTATTTCTACACCATCACCACCACCATGTCGTAGTGCTGTTGGAGTTCCCAAGGATCCTCTACTTCCGCTGCTCAACTAGAGAAAGGGACGGAGGTCGTCGTCGAGCCGTACGTGTGACCGAGTACGGAAGCGCTACCCTTTGCAATGCTCTTCTTCACGATCTTGAGATCGGCAAGTGATCGTCTACATCACCCACGAGAATCGTTCTCGGTAACGCTTTTTGGTCTTCAAGGGTGAGTCCTTCCGAAACCGTTACAAGTTATCTCCTAGATATGACCTTGGCAGTTTTTTGTTGCAACCATAGTAAATTTTTTGTTTTCTATGCAACATTTCCCTTCAGTGTTATCATGAGCCGTGTCTATGCGTAGATATCTTGCACGGTTAGAACACATATGGATGTGGGCGTTGATGATCATGTTATTGCATATTTTTGTGTATTTTGGATCATGGTGGCGGAGTGGGATTGAAGCGGCCCAGACTAACCTTACATGCCCACGCACGTGAGACATGTTGCACGCTTGACATGCAACTTGCTTTGCAAAAGTGGCTAGCGGGTGTCTGTTTCTTTCACTATAGTTGTGAGCTAATCTACAACGGTTTTCCAATAATACGATTATCCCGTTGTGATTTTATGTTCATAGGTAAGAACGGTTCTATCCTAGAAAGCCCAAAACCACGTAAAATATGCAAAAAATAAATTAGAGACGTCTAACTTGTTTTTGCAGGGCATATGATGTGATATGGTCAATGTTACAAATTTGATGCATGATATGAACTTTTTTGTAAATTATGACAACCGGCAGGAGCCATATGGTGTTTTTATTCTTTTATGGATTGCGTGTTGTATGTATATATCCATGTGATATATATTGTAATTATGAGAGCCAATCAACATGGAGGCGCCATGGACCTTGGTGTCACGCCGGTGGAATGATGGAGGTCATGCCATGACGCACAAGATGGAGATCAAGTGCAAGAACGACCATATGATACGTCCAAAACGTATCTATAATTTCTGCTTGCTCCATGCATGTTTTGTGTGATATTTCTATGATCTAGATACACTTTCATACACTTTTGATTGTATTTGGACTAACCTATTAACTCAGTGCACCACAGTGCCAGTTCCTGTTTTCTGCTGTTTTTCTATTTCAGTTTTCCCCCATATAAAAAAGTGCTCCAAAAATTTGGGAAAAATCAGATAAAAAATCAGCGTGAAGGAACCTTCCGGAAGAGCCCGAGTGGGGCCAGAGGGGAGCCAGGGGTGGCCCAGGCGGCCACCCGGCGCGGCCCCACCCCTGGCCGCGCCAGGGGGGCGCCTGGGGCCCCTGGTCCACCTCTGGCTGCCCCCTTCGCCTATATATTCCCCGTGACGTGAAACCCTCGGGAGAAGAACCCTTTTTCGCAATCTCTCCTCTGTTCCGCCGCCGCCGCGCTTCCGAGATCGGGAGCACCAGCAAACCTCTTCCCGGCACCCTGCCGGAGGGAGGGCCGACCTCCGGGAGTCTCCTCTCCACCATGGATGCTCCCTGGATGTCTCGTGAGTATTTTTCTTTGGACCATGGGTCCGTGATCAGTAGCTATGTGATGTTCTCCTCCCCTCTTTGTTCTTCATGGTTTAGACCTCGTGAGCTGCCCTACATGATCGAGGCACTTTTGTAATCTTTCTGCTGTTGCTATGCTGAGTTTGATGGGATCTGATGGATTATGAGATTATGTTCAGATTGTGATTGGGTAATATATTTGGTTTTTATCTCTTATATTTTTGTTCCTAAGTAATTCTTGCATGTTCTCCGTTGCTGTTTATTGCTTTGGCCAAGTAGTAGGTAGTAACCCCAAGAGGGAACGTTATGCTCGATTGCGGGTTCATGCCCCCCGATGACACGCTTGAGTGACAGAAACATGAGTCTAGGGGATGTGCTATTGCCACAAGGGGGAAAACAACGGTGCTTGTAACCGCGGTTGCAAGGATTGTTTACTTTACGCAAAGTGCTTTTTAATGCAGTTGTCTGTTGCTTTGGGTTTACACTTTGGGTGGGCTTGCAACTTAATACCAGCGAGATGTTCTGGATAGATATCTCAAGGTGGATGATTAGTAGTAGATGCAGTTGGATTTCGGTCTACTTATTTTGGCGTACTGCCCGTGCTTTTGAGCCTCTTCCTTTCTTTTGTAGCATAGTTAGCATTGCGGTGCGTTCATAATCCTGTCAATTGCCCTTCTGTAATTTGTTTACCTCGCATAGTAGTTTTACCGTCTTTTGGGAGAGAGACATCACTAGTGAACATCACGTATCCCGGTCCATATCCTCATTACTGTTTCCACGCTCATTTACTTTTCTGCTTTTACTTTCAGTTGCTATCATTATCCCTTGTGTTTGATCCTTTGTGAACAAAACACCGGAGAGATTGACAACCTCTCTGAACTTCGTTGGGAACAAAGTTATTTGTGTCTGTGTGCAGGTCTGCGTCAGTCGCGCCGCTGACACCTACTTATCATCTCTGGAGTCCTATTGGAGACAAACCTTGGTATCTTTACTGAGGGAAATTTGCTGCATCACGCCTTCCACTTGGGGCTCACCAACGAAGGGCGAGAAAACTCTCGCGCCATCAAGAAAATTTGTGGCGCCGTTGCCGGGGACTCCGAGTGCTAAGATAGGGGAGTTGCACACTACCCTTTACCTTTGTTTTTTTAGTCTTGTTAGTTTACCTTTCAGTTTTTATCTTTGTGTCTTATATAAAAAATCACAAAAAAATCTGCCACACTTGCTGCTGCTATGGGTTCCACTGAAAACACCAAGTTGTGTGACTTCACTAGTCACAACAACCAAGACTTTATCTGCACCCCCATTGCCACACCTGCCACTTCAGCTACCTCTTATGAAATTAAACCTGCCTTGCTAAACCTTGTTATGAGAGATCAATTCTTTGGTGCTGGAGATGATGCTGCTTTACACTTGAACAATTTTGTTGAATTATGTGATATGCAAAAGTATAAAGAAGTAGAAGGTTATATTGTTAAGCTCAAGCTCTTTCCTTTCTCTTTAAGGGGAGACGCTAAAATTTGGTTTCAATCTTTGCCTAGGAATAACATAGATTCTTGGGATAAGTGCAAAGATGCTTTTATAGGGAAGTACTACCCACCGGCTAAAATTATCCAATTAAGGAGTAACATTATGAATTTTAAGCAATTGGATAATGAACACGTTGCCCAAGCTTGGGAACGAATGAAATATCTTGTTAAGAAATGCCCTACACATGGTTTGACTACCTGGATGGTTATCCAGACTTTTTATGCAGGCTTGAACTTTACCTCGCGGAACCTGTTAGATTCGGCCGCGGGAGGAACCTTTATGTCAACTACACTTGGTGCTGCCACGAAGCTTCTCGATGAGATGATGACCAATTATTCCCAATGGCACACCGAACGCGCTCCAACAGGTAGGAAGGTAAACTCTGTCGAGGAAGTTACCTCCCTCAATGAAAAAGTTGACTTAATTATGTCTCTACTTACCAAGCAACCCTCTGTTGATCCTCGTGATGTCCCTTTAAATTCTTTGGTTGCCCAAGAACAAGTAGATGTGAACTTTATTGCTAGAAACAACTTCAACAACAATGCTTATCGGGGTAATTTTTCTAGCAATCCTAGACCGTTTCCATCCAACTATGGGAACAACAACACCTACCCTAGCAACAAGAACCCCTCTTCTGAATTGGAAAACATGCTTAGAGACTTTATCACTACCCAAAAAGCCTTCAACAAAAATGTAGAGGAGAAATTAGCTAAATTAGATAATCTCTCTTTGAAGGTAGAAAGCTTAGCCCTTGATATTGAGATGCTTAAAATTATAACCTCTCCCCTTGAGGAGAATAAGGCCACTCCTATTAATGCTATGCAATTACGAATTAATGAAAATATTAGGATGATGGCTAAACTTAAAGAAAGGTGGGCTAGAGAAAAAAAGGAAGAGGATAGAATTAAGAGCCTTCCTACACACCACACAATTGCCACTATCCAAATTGTTGAGGACACCCAAACTATTAGCACCCAATGCACTCCTAGTCCCGTTGGACCTATTAATGGTGATGCTAATACCTCAACCAAAGATGAAGAAACTCCTATGAACATAGAGGGTTTCAAACAAGTGAGCCTAGACGACACTACTACCACCTTTGATAGTAGTGATATTGATTTTGATAGTTGCACCCTCTCAGAAGTTATTAGCTTGCTACACAAAATGTCTAGAGACCCCCACACCAGCACACTTAATCTTGCCTTCACGGAGCATATCACAAATGCTCTCATCAAAGCTAGGGAGGAGAAGCTTAGAGTAGAAGCCTCCATACCTAGGAAGCTAGATGATGGTTGGGACCCTATGATCCAAATTAAATTAAATAACTTCTCTTTCTATGCCTTATGTGATGTTTGAGCTAGTACCTCCGTTATGCCCAAAATAATATTTGATATGTTTGAATTGAAGCCCTTTGAGCCTTGTTCTTTTGGTGTTCGTCTTGTTGATTCTTCCGTAAAGAAACCTTTGGGGAAGATCGACGATGTTCTTATCATTGTCAATGACAACTACGTTCCCGTTGATTTTATTGTTATGGATATAGAGTGTGAACCTTTGTGTCCAATTATTTTGGGACGTCCTTTTCTTCGCACCGTTGGTGCGATTATTGACATGAAAGAGGGGAATATAAAATTCCAATTCCCATTCAAAAATGGGATGGAACACTTCCCTAGAAAGAAAATCAAGTTACCTTTTGAGTCCGTTACTCGGGCTAGTTATTCTCTTTCTCTTGATAAAACTTGATTCTCCTTTTGCATCATGCCTAGCTTAAAGGCATAAAAGAAAGCGCTTTTGGGAGGCAGCCCGCAATGAATTTAGGTTTTTATTTTTGCTTTTTGTTGTGTCTTGATGTTTGTTACTACTGTATCAGCATCATTGTATCTTTATTTTTCAAGCTTTGTGCCAAGTTTAGCCTCATACGGCAAGGGAAGTAAAAGTTGTGACATGCTGTCCAGAAAACAGATTCTGTCCTCGTGACTAGAAAAATTCCAGAAAAATCCCAGTTCATCTTTTTGAGCTGAAATTTTTACAAAGCGTGCTCTATACAATTACGAAACTTCCCTATGTTCTGAGTTTTTTGATTTGAGTTGCAGAAGTATCCCGAAACAATTCTTTACTACCTGCTGTTCTGTTTTTCACAGATTCTGCCACGTTTTGTCTCTCCTAACTTTTGCAAACCTTAAGCTTGCTTTTTCTTTGCAAAAACATTTTGGCACTCTTGAGAAACAGTAGATCTTTAAGAATATCTTTATATCCAGTGGAGAAAAATTATTTTATTAAGGGTATTAACCTCTCTAATCAGCTTATGATGAGTTATGTATGAAGGGAGTTTTCAAGTGTGCGATGGAAGATGATGAAAGAAGATCCATGAGTGTCAAGCGCTCAAGCTTGGGGATGCCCCCATGCATACCCAATAAATATTCAAGGAGACTCAAGCGTCTAAGCTTGGGGATGCCCCCGTGCATCCCCTTTTCCATCAACAATCATCAGTTCGTCCTTCGTCTCACTATATTTTTATCACTTCATGTGTTATGTGCTATGCTTGGACCGTCTCGCTCTTAGGTTTTATTTTTAGTTTTCTTTAGCTTTGCTTTCTGTTAATAACAAGTTATATCCCGTCTTACTTTGTGTGGGGAGAGAAACACGCTCCACTTTCAAAATCTAGAACACATCATAGGATTTTTCCTGCTTATCTTTTTGCTGTTGTGTGTTCTTTATCTTTTCGTAGCTGCTGCCATGTTTAGTTTTAGTCTTAGTTTGTCTTTAGCAAGAGCCTTGGATTTTTTTTAGTCTGTTGCTGGAACTCTTTTTAGTTTTCATGTTTATCTTTTTAAAGAGAGTTGGTTGTTGCACTGAGTAGTGTCTTGTCTTGAAAGTAGGTAATTGAGGTTGCTATTTAATTCTAGTAGTAACTTGCAATAGTTTTGAGGTATTGTTGTGAGTAATGTTTGAACTTTTGGTGTCAAGAGCTCTAGCCTATTAGTGATAGGTGTCGTATTTTGGGCAATCCGTGTGTATTTTCAAAACCTACAAAACTAGTTGAGAACTCTAGCTACTAGATGGATCACTAATCTTTGGAGGGATCGAATATTAGAGTACACTCACGTACCATGAGTCGAGGATGTGCAAGGATAACCAAACCCCCATACACTCCTCCTCGGGGTACTTGTGTCTTTGTGAACCTCCTTATTAGATTGAGAGTTACCGATAATAAGTGCATGAGTTCTTCGGACTAATGTAAGGATTGAAAGTTGACACTTCCACCTTCCCATATTTTGCTAGCCTCTCCCGTGCCGTGCATTGCCTTCTTCTCACTCCGAGAGTTGGTGTCCACCTTCGCCGGTACATCCAAACCCTTGGCATGATACGACCTGTCATCATAAGCCTCCTTATATCTTTCCTCAAAACAGCCACCATACCTACATATCAAGGCATTTCCATAGCCTTTCCGAGATATATTGCCATGCAACATCCACCTCTTCATGACTTGATCTTCATGTCATACATGTTCCTGCTACACTGGCAGCGACATACATTGCATACATCATGATAGTTACATCTTCTTTATAATTTTGAGTACCTTGTAAAGTGTGAAAGATCTCCTTTACCTTCTTGTAAAATAGAGTGTTGCCCTTAAGTGAGGAAAAGATCCCAAAGTGGACACAATAAAAGATCCCAAAGAGGACAAATGAGAGTTAAATAGAAAGAGCCTTTGAGGCCACAAAAAAATACAAAAAAATAGAAAAAAGAGAAAAAGAAATAAAAAGAGAGAAAGGGGCAACACTACTATCCTTTTGAGAGATCCACACTAGTACTCGCTTTATATCCTTGTACTCCATAGAGATGATCATCATGCATATAGCTATGTGGGGACCTTCACACTATAGAACTTGGCTTGCATATTCCAAGGATGAGCCTCCTCAAACGAGCTCTAGGTCTTCATGAGCGAGCAAGTTAGATGCACCCCCACTAGTTCCATTGGAGAGCATCTTAGCTCGTATGTGCATCCATTGCATGGCAAGCCCTACTCCTCACATCATATCTATCATTTGGCATCTCTTGCCTATGATTGTCCTCATTTATGTGAGCCTTTCTCATCCTTTTTTGTCTTCCTCCTCCGTACTCCTCTCTTTGCCATCCTAAGTGTCAACTCTCGTGCTTACGCTGATCCATTGCATGAGTGCTCAAAATATCGAAAATGAGTGGATCAAATTGACTTGTACCTGGCTAGTGGTCTGGGGACGAGTCAAGATAAGATTCCAGAAAAAGACCAAGTGTGAAACTTTAGTAGATTGAGTTCTCAACAAAAATAATTTTTCATCTCGTATTCCCTATCCCCCTTCTTGCAAGCAAACACCATTTGGAGACATTCGAGTCACGGACAGCGAGAGCTCTTGCACCTAATGTTCTTTTGTTACTTGTTTCAATGCTAATATAGACTCTTGCATGTTATGACTTGAATTGAATTTCTAACCTTGATTGCTTTACTTTTGAAAGTTCTTATATGGTTGCTAGCATGTCACCAAAGAAATTATGCCGTTATCATTTACCTACTCGACGACGAGCAGGAATTAAGCTTGGGGATGTTGATACGTCCAAAACGTATCTATAATTTCTGCTTGCTCCATGCATGTTTTGTGTGATATTGCTATGATCTAGATACACTTTCATAAACTTTTGATCATATTTGGACTAACCTATTAACTCAGTGCACCACAGTGCTAGTTCCTGTTTTCTGCTGTTTTTCTATTTCAGTTTTCCCCCATAAAAAAGTGCTCCAAAAATTCAGGAAAAATCAGATAAAAAATCAGCGTGAAGGAACCTTCCGGAAGAGCCCGAGTGGGGCCAGAGGGGAGCCAGGGGTGGCCCAGGCGACCACCCGGCGCGGCCCAACCCCTGGCCGCGCCAGGGGGGGCGCCTTGGGCCCCTGGTCCACCTCTGGCTGACCCCCTTCGCCTATATATTCCCCGTGACGTGAAACCCTCGGGAGAAGAACCCTTTTTCGCAATCTCTCCTCTGTTCCGCCGCCGCCGCGCTTCCGAGATCGGTAGCACCAGAAGACCTCTTCCCGGCACCCTGCCGGAGGGAGGGCCGACCTCCGGGAGTCTCCTCTCCACCATGGATGCTCCCCGGATGTCTCGTGAGTAGTTTTCCTTGGACCATGGGTCCGTGATCAGTAGCTATGTGATGTTCTCCTCCCCTCTTTGTTCTTCATGGTTTAGACCTCGTGAGCTGCCCTACATGATCGAGGCACTTTTGTAATCTTTCTGTTGTTGCTATGCTGAGTTTGATGGGATCTGATGGATTATGAGATTATGTTCAGATTGTGATTGAGTAATATATTTGGTTTTTATCTCTTATATTTTTGTTCCTAAGTAATTCTTGCATGTTCTCCGTTGCTGTTTATTGCTTTGTACAAGTAGTAGGTAGTAACCCCAAGAGGGAACGTTATGCTCGATTGCGGGTTCATGCCCCCCGATGACACGCTTGAGTGACAGAAACATGAGTCTAGGGGATGTGCTGTTGCCACAAGGGGGAAAACAACGGTGCTTGTAACCGCGGTTGCAAGGATTGTTTACTTTACGCAAAGTGCTTTTTAATGCAGTTGTCTGTTGCTTTGGGTTTACACTTTGGGTGGGGCTCGCAACTTAATACCAGCGAGATGTTCTGGATAGATATCTCAAGGTGGATGATTAGTAGTAGATGCAGTTGGATTTCGGTCTACTTATTTTGGCGTAATGCCCGTGCTTTTGAGCCTCTTCCTTTATTTTGTAGCACAGTTAGCATTGCGGTGCGTTCATAATCTTGTCAATTGCCCTTCTGTAATTTGTTTACCTCGCATAGCAGTTTTATCGTCTTTTGGGAGAGAGACATCACTAGTGAACATCACGTATCCTGGTCCATATCCTCATTACTGTTTCCACGCTCATTTACTTTTCTGCTTTTACTTTCAGTTGCTATCATTATCCCTTGTGTTTGATCCTTTGTGAACAACAAGACCGGAGAGATTGACAACCTCTCTGAACTTCGTTGGGAACAAAGTTATTTGTGTCTGTGTGCAGGTCCGCGTCAGTCGCGCCGCGGACACCTACTTATCATCTCTGGAGTCCTACTGGAGACAAACCTTGGTATCTTTACTGAGGGAAATTTGCTGCTGTGCTGCATCACGCCTTCCACTTGGGGCTCACCAACGAAGGGCGAGAAAACTCTCGTGCCATCACCATATCATATCACATTATTCATGCATGTGATGTTAATCCTTTATGCATCTTATTTTTCTTAGATATGATCACATCGGTAGCATTATAAGATGATCCCACTCACATGATATCAAGATAATAATGTGTTCTTCCTTAGTATGAATCGTTAAGAAAGTTCGTCGTTTCGAGACACCACGTGATGATCGGGAGTGATAGACTATGTTCGCATACAACGGGTGTAAGCCAAATTTACACACGTGAATACTAAGGTTCTACTTGGTGAACCTAGCATGTACAGACATGGCCTCGGGACATGAACCGAAAGGTTAAGCACGAGTCATATGAAAGATAAGATGAGCATATGATGTTCGCCATTGTAGCTGCACCATATCATGTGATGATCGGTCGTGGTGTAGTGAATTTGGTTCACGTAATCACTAAAATCAACCAGATGGATGTTGTTTTTGAGTGGGAGTTCTCATAGTAATTTTGAATTTACTTGAACTCTATCTATCATGAACTAAACCAATGTGAATTTGCATAATTAGTTGTAGTCATTGGCGTTTGTTTACTACCATACGCTTAGTTTTAGTTGAGATAACAATACTATAAAGTTCTGGATATTAACTTTACGGACCGGTATCATATTGTGTGATTGTCAATCTAAAGTTTAAAGTCATATTGCAAACTTTCAGCAAAATCTCAGTTACTCCATGAAATTTAATAAGCAGTATTAAATCAGGAGTAACAATTCTAGCGTTAACTGCACTAATAGATTACTAAAGAATAGAATTCAGAAAATTGCCAATCATTTGATGATGGTGATCCACCTCAAAAGTGGAAACTCCAAAGTTATTAGTGCTTCACTAACACACTTTTTGTACTACGTGTCATGTGTATGGCACCATTATTGATGTTGATGGATTATTCTAAAAGGGAAATGCTGAAAGAGGATCTGGAAAATATTTCGGCAGAAAATAAAAGACTGGAAATGTCCTGCTCAGGTATATAGAAGATATACACGTTATGGGTGTATTCATTGCTTGTTAAACAATGTGGTTCTTGGGTATTGGATACTGGATTGGTTGGTATGAAGTTTCATAAAAACACAATACAAGAGCTACAATGGCCTAATTTACTACAAAATGAATATGGGATGATTCTCATGGAAAATAATTAAAGTGTTATTGTGTTTTTCGTTGGAATTAAACCTAGCCTTCAAGATTTTTTTAATAATTGTTATTTTGTTTGGGTATTATAAGAACAATAGTTGTTCAAATTATTACCGCATTCATGGTAGATGGATGAACACTTATAAATCTTGTTGGAGAAATCACATCCATAACACTGATGCTAAAGTGTCGCAAGACAAATGATTAGAAGATAACTTCCAAGTTACACCACCGTTTTAAATTATATTGGAAATAAAACATGAATAAACTCCATGTTGATGGAATTTTGGAGTCTTTTGATTTAGAATCAATCGACGCTTGTGAGAATTTTCTGGAGATGATTGAAACTCCGTTTATAGGCCAAAGAAGAATGGGCGACTAACTTATTATATATCGTACATGTTGACATATATAGTTCATTATGTGTAGCCAAGTGTGATGGATCTTTCAACTTCATATACTTTAACCAAATATTTGAGTGGATACTTCTATGTTTACTTAATGAGGAAAAGTATGAAATATTTGAAAAAGTTCAAAGACTTTCAAGATGGAGTGGAAAATCATTGTAACAAGAAAATAAAGAATTTATGATTGGATCGTAAAGGAAGATATTTGAGTTACAAGTTTAGCAAACACGCGAGAGTTGAGGAATCATTCCATAGACTTGCGTTTTCACGAAACACCATAGTAGTATGGAGTGTTTGAGAGATGTAATCAAAACCTTGTTTGACATGGTAGGATCAAATGTGTCATTTATAAAACGTCCATTATGTTTTAAGGATTAAGCTGTAGAGACTATCGCTTTTACACTGAAAAGAGCGCCATCTTGCATGATCCGTTGAAATGACACCATATGAGTTATGGCATGGGATAAAACCCAAGTGTCTTTTCTTAAATTTTGGTATTCATGACATTTTTAAAATGTTTACAACCAAAGTCGGATAATAATGTCTTTGTAGGTTATCCCAATTTTTTCTGTTGGATATTTATCCATAAACACTTAAGAAAAAAGAGTTTGTCGCTTAGAACGTCAAGTTTCTTGAGAAGGAATTTTTTGCGAAAAGTGAAGTGGGAGGACAATAGAACTATGATTAGGTTGTTGAACCTGAGCTAATTGTGCTGAGTTGCGCAGCGCCGGGAAGTGTCCCGAAGGAGTTCATAATGCTCATGGTTCCCATACCTCAAAGGTTGTGGTCATGGAGATCTAAATTTCTATTGAACCAAGTGTGTCGGTTAAATGATCAAATAATAAGATTTGAGATCGAATCATTATTTTTTGACAATGATGAACCGGCTACGTGCAAGGAAGCGATGATGGGCCCTGACTCCGTCGAATGGCTAGAAGCCATATACTCTGTGATAGTTCCATTCACGAGAAACCAAGTTTCTGAACTTGGAAGACCCTCAGGAAGGCATGAAGCCTATTGATCTTATTTGGATCTATAAAAGAAACATACATGTATTTTTCACATCTATAAAATTATCCACATAATCGGAAAGGGGTTTGCGACTATGTTCAAGGAGTTTATTATGGAAAGATTTGATCTTTCATAGCAATATTTAGTCTGTACGAAATGTTGTAGCAACTACTGCATATACCAATTTTGGTATATGGTAGTTGAACAAACAAAACAACATTCTTCCAATAGAATGGTTACCTAGGACATGTACATGACATAGTCTAAAGGGTTTTGTTAATTCAAAGGATGCTAAAAAAAGACATGCAAACTTCAATGGTTGAAGTAAGCATCGCGGAGTTGGAATCTTCATAGTGATGAAATTATTAAAAGGTTTAATTTTTTCATCAGAGACGACGGAGATGCTTGCATTTGCTAGAAATTAAGTGGGAGCGCTAAGACATATTTGTAATACATGATGTAGAAGACATTTTGTTTATTAGAAATGATGTATCTTTTATTGACACAAATTAAGAATTTCATTTAAATTGGATTTCAATGAAAGATCTAGGCAAAACCAGAATATTGGGCATCAACTTCTATGTAGATAGACTGTGATGTTAATATGGTTGTGCCGAAGTACATAGATGAAATATTGAATGAATTTCAATATGGAAACGACGAGAATGGTTCTTGTTGCATGGGAAAAGCAAGATTCAAGTGTTTTGACACTTGGTGAGTAAAGCCACATGAATGATTTGATCAATCATGCATACCATGATATGTACATATCCAGATATTTTATATGTTCTAAGTGTTATGGGCATATACCGAAGGGATCCATAAGATGATGATTGGATGATAGTAATGATATCCTTATGTGATTTGGAAGGACTAAGAATATATCATGTATTTACAGGTGACCAATAGTTCATTGTAAAGTGTTACATTGACACTATTTTTGTCACAAGATACAAGTTAAGTCTATCTCAATTTAGGCTATATGTTTAGGTGGCACAATGAAATGGAATAAAGTTCCATGATGAATTTGGATGAGGTCCAAAGTCAAAACATTGTGACGGATACTACAACGATGGCTGAGTATATGACTGCTCTAGAAGCAGCAAAGGAGGGCATTTGTGTCAAGAAGTTTATTTATCAAACTAGGTGTAGTTCCAAGTAGGCTAGCAATATGGATATCTATTGTATGACAATAATATCAACATGTTTTTAGCTCAAGGAACCGAGGTCTCACTAGAGAACCAAACTTATACAGTGTCATCTCATTTGAGAATGAGTGATGCGTGGAGACACAAAGACATGCAAATACACACTGACCTGAAAGTGTCAGTTATGGAGATTAAGTTTACCACTAGCAACGCGTATGGATAACACCTGAATGCCATAGGTGTCAGATACGCAAGTTTAAACTAGATCATTGTCTCTAATGCAAGTGGGAGACTGAAGGGAATATGCCCGAGAGGCAATAATAAAGTGGTTATTATTCTTATTCCATATTTATGATATATATTTATTTCTCATGCTATAATTGTATTAATCGGAAACGTTAATACACGTGTGTTTAATAAACAAACAAAAGGTTCCTAGTAAAGCCTCTTGTTTAACTAGCTTGTTGATTAACTAATGATCAAGGTTTCCTGATGATGAACATTGGATGTTGTTAATAACAGGGTCACGTCATTAGGAGAATGGTGTGATGAACACACCCAAAGTAGGAATAGAATTACGATCAAAGTCATTAAGTTTCATTGCTAGTTCTTTTACATATGAAGTAACTCTAATCCTTAGGCCATGAGATCATGTTAATCACTAACACCGGAAGGGTGCTCTGATTCCACCAAACATCACACCGTAACAGGGCGACTATAAAGGTGTCATTGGGTACTCGAAAGTATTAGTTGAGGCTCATGGATCAAGAGTGGGATTTTTCCATCAGATGATGGAGAGATATGCTCTGGGCCCTCTCGGTGCTATCACATCAATACCGCTTGCAAGCACGTGACTAGGTCACACGGATGTGATACCATAGAACGAGTAAAGAGTACTTGTCGGTTAGGAGATCGAACTAGGTATCATTGATACCAATGATCGGATATCGGGCAAGTAAAATATCGCGATACAAAAGGAATTGGTTGTGACGTTTATGGTTCTCGCGATCACTAGTTTCATCGTGGAATGCGTGGGAGTCATTACGGATATCTAGATCCCGCTGATGATTATTGATCAGAGAAGTGTCTCGATAATTTCCACATTGTTCACGAACCGTAGAGTGACACACTTAAGGTTCTTCGACGCTTTTGAGTGGATACGAAACATCGGAGAAAAGACTGGACAACGTAGGGACTGTTTTGATAAAATGCTGAAATAGTTTCGGTATATCAAAATAGTTGTAACACCCTCAGATCCAGTACAGTAATCACTACAGTGATTCCACTGTTGGTGATCATTACTGTTGATGATCAAGCCATGATCACCCTTGATCATAGCTCTGTCGAATTCCAACCCTGATAACATTTTCAAATTTGTGTGGACTATTGAATTGCTCCAAGAATTTGTGGGTGATTGATAACCATCATGCAAAAACTTAAACCAAGTCACCCTTAGTCATTAGAATAATCACAAGTCTATGTTGATGGTGAAACAAATCTTGTGGTGTCATCAAAAGTTATTTTGAAAGTTAATATAAAAATGGAAATCTTAGTTGAACCAAAATAATGGAATCTATTTATATAATGCCTAGCAATCTTAAGCCATGATAATATAGCAATGGTTGTTTTATTAAAAATGGTATAGTAATATAAAGGAATAATATTTAAAATAAAAACAATAGTTGGGAATTGTTAAATTGCCGTGGAATAAAATAAACAAGTGGGAATTTTAAATGCACTAAAAATTATGGAAACAGTTTTATAAAATGCCTAATAATCAGTAGGCCATAATAAAAGTGAATTAGGGTTTTATTAAAATGTTTTAATATTATAAATAAATAAAAACAGTAGCAAAATAATATCTTTTACCTCATATTAAATAATTTAAAGGTCTAAAGGATTTTATTTTTGTACCAAACTTTTTGTGGCATCATGTTAAAATGTAACACTAATATAGGTGCAAGTATAACATTTTACAAAAATCAAAACCTAGCTAAAATAAATTAAAACAGAAAAGAAATAGAAATAAAATAAAATAAAATAAATAAATAAATAAATAACAAAACCCTAACCTACGCCGGTGGGCAAGGCCCCCTGGCCTAGCCCACCCCCAGCCCCTCTCTCTCCTTCTTCCCCTCACCTGCCCCCCTCACCCCGTACACGCCAGGGACAGGGCCATGGCCACTGTAGCCACGCCATGGCCGCCCCACCTCACCTGCTCTCCTCCCCCCCACTCCACCTGCTCCCCCTCCTCTCTGGAGATAAGGGCGCCTGAGGCCCCTACCTCCTCGCCCATCCTCCAGCCCTCCCCCTCTCTGTTTTCTCCCTTGTCCAGGAGCTCGCCCGAGCCCATCGTCGCCGGGAGGTCGTCGTCGACGCGGCCAACGGCCTCCCCGTGCCACGGGAGGTCGTCCAGGAGGTCGGCCGCGCTCGACCCCTTCCTCTTGTGCTCGGAATCGACCGGAGCCGCGCCCTCGACGACACCTGTAACGACCCAATTCACACCGAATTGAAGTCTCTGTGCTCAAGTGCCAGTCCCTGGATCGAACTCGCTGGCACACACAGTATAATAGATGTATATCAAAGTACAAGTGCATCATTAATACAACGTATGATCCAGAGTAAATAAATAACAAGTTGCATAGCTCAAGGCTAGCTTAAACAATATAAATATAGCGGAAGCAAAAACAACTAACGTGGAGTCCCATCAACAGCCACATGTGAACATGCTGAGTGTAGACTCGCAACCCCTAAACGCACCTTACTGATCGTCTGAAAAACCTGCAACACCGAAGGTTACAGCCCGACAACGGGTCAGTACATCTGATTTGTACGGCAAGTGACACGAAAAAGTTTATATAAAGGACCTACATCTACATGCAAGGTAAGTCAAAGGAAAGGCTTATGGTTTAGTTTTGCAGAAAGCCAATTTTCTCCTGAACTAAACTAGTCAAAATTTTAAGTTGAGTTCTACCTGAAACACACAGCAACCCATGCTACTCTTGTCCCAAACAAATTATTATTAAGTGTTCATCTGTCAAGATCCTCCATTAACAGTAATGTCTAGTAGCTCAAGGATGTCCATAACCGGGGACATGGCTAATCATGATTAGTTTATACTCTGCAGAGGTTAGTACACTTTCCCCGCTGGACTCAACCCGAAGATTGAGACGAAGTCTTTCAGAAGAGGTCACCTACACCCAACGGCAAGCCGGTACACCTATCACATCTACATCTGCTAGCATTGCACGGGAGAGGCTTCCTACATCGTACTCAACTAAGCCAGAGCCCATATGGCCAGCGGCTGTACAGGTAAGCTTCTAGTCACCAAGTAAGTCTGATCTTTTTGAGCCTGGACGGCGCCCACTTACGTTCAGAGGGTAGAACCATGACGTATTCTCAACCACCAAACAAACCATTGGGTGCATTTAACCCCGGCATTGTCCTCAACCGAGCCACAACTACCGGGATGCAACCCGCCCGCCCAGAAGTGATTTCTATTTATTATAAAGTTGCTACACAGTTTATTAAATAGCTCACATGCACTCCATGAATTCTCACAACCCAACCTCGTCTACAAAGCATAGCAATAAAGTAACAACACGGCTAGGTTGATCTACAGTAGACAAGTCAAGACATTTGGCTATCCTAACTGGTTTTGCAGCAACAGTAAAATAAACTACCTATCATGCAATAGAGTGATATTTCCTAACATAATGCATATAGAAAATATAGGTATGAGTATGGTCAAAGTATCACTTGCCTTATACATTCGATGAAGATCTTCGCTCTCACGTTCCAGTCAACTCTACTCGTCACACTCCGAGCAATCTATCGTCAACGAAAGAACTCAATAAGCAATCACACCACAAGGACAAAACATAAGATCAACAAAACAATCACTAAAGTTTTAGCAACAAAACAAAAAGGTTTTGAAGTGCAAAGGTGTGGATGTGCCGAAGGTGATCGGTGGAACGTAAACTCGAGAGAGTCAACGTATAAAGAGTTGTCGATACAAAAGTATGATCGAGGCATTATGAAATCAAGGTAAAGATCATAGCAATATAAATGGTATGTGAATATTGCCGATAAGATGTCTCATATGATCCAATATGCAAAAAGAATCACGTGAAACGGAATACTACAACACAGGTCATAGCAGTTGCAACATAGAATTGAATTTGAATATAAACAGATCAATAAACTTGTGAATTTTTGTGCACACATGATATAAACAGAAAGTACACGACACGAGTGATCCAACGCAAAAAGAATCACTCGATTTGGATCAACGGTATAAAAGATACGGCCACCGGAATTTGAATTTGAATTTGAAATAACTTCAAATTCAAAAGTGTGCAAAGTGTGCAAAACTTTATACCATGCTAAAGTACAGAACAACACGAACGCGGTGCAAAAAGTTTCACCTCGTTCCGACTTACGGTGTAGAAGATATCGCGGATACGGCGCCGGGGGGTTTTCTGCCAACAGGGACTCGTCTGTAAATAAAATATCTTCCGAAAACGCAATCGGGTCCTCGGTTCCAGATCTCGCCGGAATTTGCTTCGATCTCCGGCGAGGGCAGGGCGGCACCTACAACGTGGGGCAGTGGGGAAGACCGGCGTGGGGCAGAGGAGACCGGCGGCGGCGTGGCCGGCCTGCCGTGGTGCGGCGGCGCGGGACGGCGCGGGTGCCGGCTCGCTCCGGCGAGCTCGGGCCGAGGCGGCGGCGACGATTTCTTTTTTTTTTGTTCTAGGGTTTTCCAAACAAAAAAAGAAAACGAAAAAACGATTTTCGGAAAATATATATAGCCAGAGAAAAAAAAAACAAAACGGATTCTACTCGGGCTCAAATTCGCTCGCGTGCGAAAAAAAAAACTAATGGGCCCGCAGCCCGGATTTTTCCTTTTTCCAAGATCACAGAACTTCAAACAATTAAATAAAAATAACCGTAACTCCGAAAAATATGAAATAAAATTATAAATTCATCAAATAATCTAAAGAAAATTATAAAATGGAAATATTTTCCAAAAAGGTAAATAAAAATAAAAACCTTTTTCTAAATACTTTATTTAAATATAAAATACTTTTCATAAATCAAATAAAGTCCAAGAAAATATTTAAATATTTTTATTTGGTCAAAAACATTACCAAACCATTTTTAAATAATAAAATATAAATTTTAAAATTGTTAACCCAATAAATACTTTGGTAAAATAAAATCTCCCTTTGAAATATTTTTTCAACCCTTTTAAAATATTTTAATAAATCATTTCCATGAAATAAAAACTCTCTTAGCATTATAAAATCTCTAAATTAATTTTAGAGTTATTTATAATACTAAAAAATAAATTTTAAAAACTTTAAAGTGATATTCTAAATGTTTTCCAACTTTATTTAAAAAGGGGATAAGTCATTTTATATCCTCTCAAATGAATTTTCCTTTAGTTGAAAAATATCTGGAATAATCAAAAGAATTCGAATAAAGATTTAAAACCTTTTCCAAACTTTTAAAATGTTGAAGGAGTCATATTACCTTCTCTCATTTTATTTTGTTGGTTTTGTTTTTAAATAATAAATGCCAGAACACCAACGGTGAATATTAGGGAAAGTCATTTTATTCCCTCTCGTTTTAATATTCAGTAAACTCCAAAAGTTTTAAATCCCAGAGAAAATCAAACACATCAAGCAAACAATCATTATCTATTTACTTTATTAACATTCCAAAATTCGGAGAATTTTGGGATGTTACACACTACCACCCTTAAAAGGAATCTCGTCCTCGAGATTCGAGAAGGCTAGAAAGAAAGGTTAGGGTTCGGGCCTTCATGACAGTCAATCGATCCACTGATGGTCCAGGGTGCTAGCACCCTTAAAAGGAATGCGACTTGGTCTTCAAAAGCTTGCTCCCTCAGCGAGCTCCTCACACATAATCTTCATACTCCGTTGGGGCATGGAAATTCTTCATCACACGTGTGGGCTTCCGGTATCTAAATCCATCGATGACATTCCTCGTACAGGTTTCCTCACAACTCTCAGGTTTGCGCAAACTGCTATAAAACGCGCACTGGTGGACTACACTCCCTCCAGAGTTCTTCCTTCAGCAAGATTGTGCTTGCTTGTCGTAAGATCCTGGGACCTATGGGTTATACTGAGCTCATCATTGGTTGCATCCTTTTTTTTATCCCAGTCTTGAAATTTGCAGCAATTGTAGTAGCTTCTTTTGTGTAGGGTTTGAGGTGAGAGGGAACAGAATGTAGATAGCGAGGTAGAGAGAGAGATAGGGAGAGATACCCATACAAACATCACGCTAGTTTTGAAACATAAGTTTTGGTGTGTAGCTGTCGGTAAAACAAGAAATGACAGCTCACATAACGATCTAACGATAGAAACTTGAATCTTCCAGGTCTTCAAGTCTTCAAGTCTTCAATGACGGTAGCTTCAGTTTGCAATGTCGAAACAATCTTCATATCGTTGAGTCATCCGTCAAGTTATTCCTCTTGTTGTTGTGTCTTCTTCAGTCTTGAAGCATACTAAATAGATAAGGGTCTACTGAAACGTAAACTTATTCTATTCGCAAAGAAAAACCACAAAGCACAACACATCACATCAATCAAAACAGGACATAACAGGGTCACAGGGTACAAGACAAAACTTAACAAAACAATCACGACATAAAACATCTAGTCGATCCATAGCAAACACGCATCGATACACATCTCCAACTATCATAAATAAGGTAGCATCGTGCACTTAGTGCACACCACGAAAATTCTATCCCCCACTTGCAAAACATAAGCTTCTATATGTCGACGTCTTTGCTCCCACGTTCATCACTTCTCCTCCCCCTTCAATTCTGGACACATTTCGCGGTAGTGTCCCCAGTTCCTGCACCGAAAACACTGAACGCGGCTAAGGTCTTTTATCTTCTTCATCATGAGTGCTTCCTTTAATTCTGGACACATGTTGGCGTAATGTCCCATATTTCTGCATCGGTAACACTGAATGTGGCTAATGTCCTTCTCTTTCTTCTTCACGGGCGCTTCCTTCAATTCTTGGATAGCTTTCTTCATTCCTTCCTTTTGATGTTGAACCACTTGTTGTGTCAAGATGAAAAATTGACACTGAGCGGGGTAATGATCAGTTCCTGACTTGTGCAGTGGGGCATTCTTCACCCGAGTGAATTTCTTCACAATAGGGACATCCATCTTGGTGTCCTTCATGGGAGTGTCCTACTTCTCCGCAAATGGTACAGGCACGGATCCTCTTAAGGGTTACCGTCCTTTGCATCGGGGTGACGAGGCGAGATCCCAACAAAATCTTTGTAAATCCCTTCCAAATAATCTTCCTTCTTGATTCGTCAATCGCTTGGTGCATTCTCCACCAAGTAGCAGCCTCTTCTACAAAGTACTTGACAGCATAGGGGACCATGTCCTCACTCCCAACCTTGTTTATCTTCATGTGCTCCTCCATTCTACGAATCCATTGCTCCACCTTCAGTCTCGACATCGCCCCAGAAAAGGCGAGTCCTACTTCATACTCCATCTATTAAGCCCATACGACAAAGGTTAGGGCAAAACTAAACACCGACAATAAAACAAACTAAGGTAACACCAAGCATATGCACTCAAACAAGAAAGCGGCAAAAACTTCTACGTTCGACGACCACACATAACAACAAACAATACAGTCACAACAGTCAAAACACCCAAACAACACCTAGGGTAAGGTCATATGTACAAGACATACGATCTCATCATACTACGCGAAAATTCGTTCATCTAACTTCACCTAAAAGGTGGTGGTCTGATTCTAAGCTTCATCCTTGTCAACTAAGCTGATCTTAAAGGTTCCTCTCACAGTGTCCAACTTATTGATCACCGTAGATTATTCCTTCTAGTTCCGATAATCATAACTCCAATTGATCCTCGAGGTTGATGACGTTCTTCTCAAATGTCTTGTCTCCAGGGGTAAGCAACTTAGAGGGGTATTTATACTAAAACGAGATGAGAAGTTTTATAAGATGAATAATAGATGAGAGATACTAGTGGAGAGAATAAGTAATCAAAGAGTGATAAAATATTTTTGTTCCTATGGCTTTTCTATCCATTTTCTAGGGTCACGAACCTACAGTCAACACACTGCTCTGATACCATCTGTAACGACCCAATTCACACCGAATTGAAGTCTCTGTGCTCAAGTGCCAGTCCCTGGATCGAACTCGCTGGCACACACAGTATAATAGATGTATATCAAAGTACAAGTGCATCATTAATACAACGTATGATCCAGAGTAAATAAATAACAAGTTGCATAGCTCAAGGCTAGCTTAAACAATATAAATATAGCGGAAGCAAAAACAACTAACGTGGAGTCCCATCAACAGCCACATGTGAACATGCTGAGTGTAGACTCGCAACCCCTAAACGCACCTTACTGATCGTCTGAAAAACCTGCAACACCGAAGGTTACAGCCCGACAACGGGTCAGTACATCTGATTTGTACGGCAAGTGACACGAAAAAGTTTATATAAAGGACCTACATCTACATGCAAGGTAAGTCAAAGGAAAGGCTTATGGTTTAGTTTTGCAGAAAGCCAATTTTCTCCTGAACTAAACTAGTCAAAATTTTAAGTTGAGTTCTACCTGAAACACACAGCAACCCATGCTACTCTTGTCCCAAACAAATTATTATTAAGTGTTCATCTGTCAAGATCCTCCATTAACAGTAATGTCTAGTAGCTCAAGGATGTCCATAACCGGGGACACGGCTAATCATGATTAGTTTATACTCTGCAGAGGTTAGTACACTTTCCCCGCTGGACTCAACCCGAAGATTGAGACGAAGTCTTTCAGAAGAGGTCACCTACACCCAACGGCAAGCCGGTACACCTATCACATCTACATCTGCTAGCATTGCACGGGAGAGGCTTCCTACATCGTACTCAACTAAGCCAGAGCCCATATGGCCAGCGGCTGTACAGGTAAGCTTCTAGTCACCAAGTAAGTCTGATCTTTTTGAGCCTGGACGGCGCCCACTTACGTTCAGAGGGTAGAACCATGACGTATTCTCAACCACCAAACAAACCATTGGGTGCATTTAACCCCGGCATTGTCCTCAACCGAGCCACAACTACCGGGATGCAACCCGCCCGCCCAGAAGTGATTTCTATTTATTATAAAGTTGCTACACAGTTTATTAAATAGCTCACATGCACTCCATGAATTCTCACAACCCAACCTCGTCTACAAAGCATAGCAATAAAGTAACAACACGGCTAGGTTGATCTACAGTAGACAAGTCAAGACATTTGGCTATCCTAACTGGTTTTGCAGCAACAGTAAAATAAACTACCTATCATGCAATAGAGTGATATTTCCTAACATAATGCATATAGAAAATATAGGTATGAGTATGGTCAAAGTATCACTTGCCTTATACATTCGATGAAGATCTTCGCTCTCACGTTCCAGTCAACTCTACTCGTCACACTCCGAGCAATCTATCGTCAACGAAAGAACTCAATAAGCAATCACACCACAAGGACAAAACATAAGATCAACAAAACAATCACTAAAGTTTTAGCAACAAAACAAAAAGGTTTTGAAGTGCAAAGGTGTGGATGTGCCGAAGGTGATCGGTGGAACGTAAACTCGAGAGAGTCAACGTATAAAGAGTTGTCGATACAAAAGTATGATCGAGGCATTATGAAATCAAGGTAAAGATCATAGCAATATAAATGGTATGTGAATATTGCCGATAAGATGTCTCATATGATCCAATATGCAAAAAGAATCACGTGAAACGGAATACTACAACACAGGTCATAGCAGTTGCAACATAGAATTGAATTTGAATATAAACAGATCAATAAACTTGTGAATTTTTGTGCACACATGATATAAACAGAAAGTACACGACACGAGTGATCCAACGCAAAAAGAATCACTCGATTTGGATCAACGGTATAAAAGATACGGCCACCGAAATTTGAATTTGAATTTGAAATAACTTCAAATTCAAAAGTGTGCAAAGTGTGCAAAACTTTAGACCATGCTAAAGTACAGAACAACACGAACGCGGTGCAAAAAGTTTCACCTCGTTCCGACTTACGGTGTAGAAGATATCGCGGATACGGCGCCGGGGGGTTTTCTGCCAACAGGGACTCGTCTGTAAATAAAATATCTTCCGAAAACGCAATCGGGTCCTCGGTTCCAGATCTCGCCGGAATTTGCTTCGATCTCCGGCGAGGGCAGGGCGGCACCTACAACGTGGGGCAGTGGGGAAGACCGGCGTGGGGCAGAGGAGACCGGCGGCGGCGTGGCCGGCCTGCCGTGGTGCGGCGGCGCGGGATGGCGCGGGTGCCGGCTCGCTCCGGCGAGCTCGGGCCGAGGCGGCGGCGACGATTTCTTTTTTTTTGTTCTAGGGTTTTCCAAACAAAAAAAGAAAACGAAAAAACGATTTTCGGAAAATATATATAGCCAGAGAAAAAAAAACAAAACGGATTCTACTCGGGCTCAAATTCGCTCGCGTGCGAAAAAAAAAAAACTAATGGGCCCGCAGCCCGGATTTTTCCTTTTTCCAAGATCACAGAACTTCAAACAATTAAATAAAAATAACCGTAACTCCGAAAAATATGAAATAAAATTATAAATTCATCAAATAATCTAAAGAAAATTATAAAATGGAAATATTTTCCAAAAAGGTAAATAAAAATAAAAACCTTTTTCTAAATACTTTATTTAAATATAAAATACTTTTCATAAATCAAATAAAGTCCAAGAAAATATTTAAATATTTTTATTTGGTCAAAAACATTACCAAACCATTTTTAAATAATAAAATATAAATTTTAAAATTGTTAACCCAATAAATACTTTGGTAAAATAAAATCTCCCTTTGAAATATTTTTTCAACCCTTTTAAAATATTTTAATAAATCATTTCCATGAAATAAAAACTCTCTTAGCATTATAAAATCTCTAAATTAATTTTAGAGTTATTTATAATACTAAAAAATAAATTATAAAAACTTTAAAGTGATATTCTAAATGTTTTCCAACTTTATTTAAAAAGGGGATAAGTCATTTTATATCCTCTCAAATGAATTTTCCTTTAGTTGAAAAATATCTGGAATAATCAAAAGAATTCGAATAAAGATTTAAAACCTTTTCCAAACTTTTAAAATGTTGAAGGAGTCATATTACCTTCTCTCATTTTATTTTGTTGGTTTTGTTTTTAAATAATAAATGCCAGAACACCAACGGTGAATATTAGGGAAAGTCATTTTATTCCCTCTCGTTTTAATATTCAGTAAACTCCAAAAGTTTTAAATCCCAGAGAAAATCAAACACATCAAGCAAACAATCATTATCTATTTACTTTATTAACATTCCAAAATTCGGAGAATTTTGGGATGTTACAACACCCCCTTCTTCCTCTTCCGCCACGGGCACCGGAATTCCGTCGTCGATCCCCTGCGTCCAGCGCCTCCCCGAGCCCATTGCCAACCACTTCGCGCGTCCCGGTGAGCGCAGCTTCGTCTGGCCTCCTCCCCCGCTCGAATAGGTGCACTGCGTCGCCCTCCCCACCGGAACCGAGCACCGGCCGCCGCCGCACAGCGCGGTGCTGCCGTTCTGGCAGCCTGTGGCCTCCCTCTTGAACACCAGTGGGTGTGCGGCCACCCTATGGATCGATTCCCCCCACCCCCCGTGTTCGTTGGCCGCCGGGCTGCTCGAAGGACCTCGCCGGCGTCCCCTGTTCATCGCCGTCTTCCATGGCGTGGGCGCCTGGCAACCAAACCCCCCCTGTTAAATTGTCTGGGACAATGACATGTGGGTCCCAGCCCCACTTAACCCTGGTTAGATTAAATTAATTGTTAGAATAAATATGACCCTATGACACCTGGGCCCCACCTGATGTTTAATTAAATTAGATAAATTTTATAAGTGATAGTGTATGACATGTGGGCCCTCTGTGTTATTTATCTAAATAAACTGAATTTAAATGTCTCTGTGTATGACATGTGGGTCCACCCTATCAGCACTGTTCTGGATAATGTTTTGGATAATGTTGCTATTTAAATAATAAAAGAAATCCAGAAATTGATTTAATTGTTTTAAAACTTTAAAATTCAATATCTTTTAAACCGTAACTCAGATTCAAAAACTTTATACATGAAAATTGATCAGAAAAATATAACAAATACGGATACGCTATCCGTATGTCTACCACCCCCTCTAACGTACCGAGCATCGACATTCCCCCCCTTCGGGTCGTCTGCCGATAATTCCCGGTACCGATAAAAATTGCCCGGATCAAAATACTTTGTATACGAAAGTTGCTCAGAGCAGATCAATGATTATGGATACGATACCCATATCCTCACCACACCCCTCTAACATACCGATCATCGAACTGTTCCCCCCTCCGGTGGCACGGTCCGATAGATTGCCCGATAACCGTTAAATTGTCCGGTACTGTTAGAGTGCCCGGATGAATTTATTCTGAACATGAAAGTTGTTCGGAATAGTCCAACTAACCCGGTTACACCACCCACACATGTGTCGGATGCCCACGACACCTCCGTTTACAATTCATCTGTTATGTCTTGCATTTGTATTGCTATTATTGTTGTGTATTTATTGTTTCTTCCCCCCCTTAATCTCCGGTAGACCCCGATGCTGCCGCCGACGACAGCGTTGCCGAGTACGACTACTTCGTCGACGATCGTACCGCTACTACCGAGCTTGCAGGCAAGCAGATCCATTCTCTTCCCCAGATATCGCCTATCTTTCCGTACTTTCTTGCACTAGGCATTGTTACTGCTGCTGCTACGATTACAATGCTATTCAATTGCATAGCCTGTTTTTGTCGCCCCTTGATGTACCTTCCTTTAATCCTATGCTGCCTATTATTACTTATGCATTATTCAGCAGTGTACCCTGCACATTGTTAGCTAGGTTTAGAATAGAGGGTCGTGATCACTCTGGGAGTGATCGCGGGAACGATATATTACAACTGCAACAGGTACGGATCAATGCAGACACCCTAGGGAACCTACGACGGCGAGACTCTGCTGAGTCGCTCCGAGTTTGACTTACGAGTGGAATGGACTCGTATTTCACTCTCGTCGGCTCAGTAGCGTAGCATCACCGGGATGATACGAGGTTTACCTCTTTAGTTCATTCCGCTGATGTCTCAGTCAAGCCAGCTCAAGTGTACCATCGAGGGTGATTCCTCCTGGTTTCACTTAACGGTAGGGACTCGAACCAACGGTGCCCGCGAGAGGTATTGCGACGGGACGACAGGGAGGGCACGACCAGTGTACCGGTGTGCTTGGCCCCTGATCGTTGGCCGCGAGAGTTATCAACCCACGAAAGTCGAGCTCCCCCAGGAGCACACGCGAGACAAGGTAAGGAGACGGTTCACCTTGTTGGTAACCGCAGTGACTTGGTGGGACGACGGGGAAGGCACCGATGTACTGGTGGTCCTGGCTGCTGTCGTTGTCCGCGGGTCGGTTAAGTCGAGGCAACGATAACGGTTGTCACGCAGGTTAATTAAAATGCTAAATGGTTCAGTGAATGTCTTGAGTTGGCTATATGCCATGTACGCACTACCTACCCGTGGAAACTACGAGTTATGGGCTCCTCCGCTTCTTAGTGTCGTCCGAGGACTCTTCAGACGTCAGCAGTACCGCGGGCTGATTGCCGGGAAGTGGTGTTGTCTTATTTGCTCGCGCGGTGATGTCTTATTTGGATTTGCTTCAACTTCACCGGCCAGCCACGCACCGCGCAGGAGTACGTTCGGGTTGGGGTCCAAGGCCCGTCGTACTTAGGATTTAGACCGGCGGATGACCTCTCTGTTGAGTTTGAAAGATGGGCTATGAAGTGTCGGATAGCCTCGGTGGAGCGTTCCCTAACAAGGTTCCCGCCACCCTGGAGATCCGTGCGTGTAGCGTAACACAAGTGCACCCCTGCAGGGAAGGTTAATCTATTCGAATAGCCGTGTCCACGGTAACAGTACGCTTTATGCTGAAGCTGGATCTTACCACTAGAAACTATTATTAAACTGTATGGTTCCGGGTTCTCTTCCTCGCGGGGATGTCGAGGAGGTGAACTCGGAGGCATTGTTAATTATTACAACTTATTATTATACAATGCTGCAGCAACTTCTGCTGCATTGTTACTTTATGCTTTATATAAACTGTTGGCTGATTCTTACCTCATGCTGCAAGACATCGTCGGAAGATGCTAGTCTTCGATAGGCCTAGCTTCTTATCCTTGCTCTGAATTTCTGTCTTTCAGTCCACTATATACAGCCTCTTCTTTCCGTTGATACAATGCATAATGCTTAGTAGCGGACGTAAGACTCGCGGGTATACTAGATACTCACCTTCTTTATTTCCTTTACTGTTTTTCCTGATCGGCCGCTGCAGTCGACGTTGGAGCCCAGGAGCAGGAGATCCCCGATGTCGACCACCGCAACGTGAAGATCCCCGATGTCGACCACCGCAACGTGAAGATCCCCGATGCCTTCTACGACGTCGAGTTCCCCGTTGACCAGGAGTAGCTTGGAGTTCCCAGGCAGGAGGCCACGCCTTTTTGATCTGTTGTTATTTGTGCTAGCCTTCTTAAGGCAACCTTGTATTTGGTGTATGTACTCAGATACTATTGCTTCCGCTGACTTGTGCTCTCGAGCTGTTATATTCGAGCCCTCATGGCCCCTGGCTTGTATTAAACAGCTTGTATTATTTTATTTGTAGAGTTGTGTTGTGATATCTCATCGTGAGTCCCTAATCTCGATCGTGTACTTTGCGTGTATGATTACTGTACACGGCTTGATTTTGGGGGCGTCACAATAGTACAAAGGGCTAAGTGTTAATGCTTCTTCATTAAATGAATTTCCATTGAATGACAATCATTAACCAACTCAATTAAAATTGTGTTTTATTGAAATAAACCTCTAGTGGAGTTTTACACCCATTATGGAGGAATTTTGAGTGGAAAGTCCACCCAATTGAAGGAGAGGTGAGTGGCATGAGTGGGAGCTCCACCCACATGATGAGGGGAGGTGTGGGGGCACCTCTTGGGGCGTGCCCACCCCTTGAGGTCGCCTCCCCCCTCCTATATATATATATATATATATATGGGGTGTGGCACTCCAAAAGATGATACTCACTCCATAGGCCCTTTGGTTGATCTCTTCTTCCCCTTGCTAGTTGCTCCACTTCACAAGCACGGGCTTAGGCGAAGCCCTGTCCAAGTGTTTCTCCACCATCACCACCACCATGTGATACGTCCAAAATGCATCACTATTTTATATAGTAATTCTTTCTTATTCATTGATATATTTCATGTTATGGTGTTGTTCTTGTGTTGTTTTGGCTTATTTTACACAGTTTGTACCTTTCCGATGCCGAAGCAGCAGACGCACGATTCAGCGGTAAAAAGTGGACGCTGAGTTGCTGAAGAAGAATACCTCCAAATTACATGAAAATCGACGGAGGGCATTTTTCAGAAGATTAACAAAGACACGTCGAAGAGGGGCCAAAGGGGGGCCACAGGGTGCCCAGGCGGCCACCTGGCGCGGCCCCCACCCTGGCCGCGCCGGGAGGGCGCCTGTACCCCTGGGGCCACTCCCGGCTCCCCCCTTTTTTGGCCTATATATCGCTCATATAACAAAAACCCTAAAACAAAGAGAGTTTCCGGAGTTCCGCCGCCGCTCTGTGGAGGAAACCTACAGAGAAGAAAAGACATCTCCCGCGGCCAGATTCCGCCGGGAAGAACACCTTCCGAAAGGGGAGATCATCGCCATCGTCATCACCATCGTCACGGGCATCATCGAGATCATCATCAACATCATCCCCAAAATCAGCACCATCTTCATCTTCATCCAATCTCACCTCACAAGTCCAACTTGTGTTGTAATCCGTAGTATCTATCCTATCTACTCTACCAGTGTTGATTACTACCGTGTGATGAATGCTATTGAGTTTTGTTGGAGAAATATCATTGTGTCCAGATTTTTTATCATCTATTTATCCACACTGATCATGATCTCTTTTATGTCTTGTGAGTAGTTACTTTAGTTAGAAGGATTCATGATCTTGACTTCTCTAGATGAGTGGAGAAGTGAAGCTTACGAGAGTGCTAAAATGTTCAAGGAAAAGGTAAAGAAGTGGCATGATAGAAGGATTCTGAAACGTAAATTTAATGTTGGTGATAAAGTTTTATTGTTTAGATCCCATTTCAGGTTTTCTCTAGGTAAATTACTTTCAAGATGGGAAGGGCCATTTCATATCGAAGAAGTCTACCGGTCAGGTGCAATTAAGATTAACAATTTTGATGGCACCGAACCTCAAGTTGTGAATGGGCAAAGACTCAAGCATTACATGGCGGGAGATTCCGTCAACGTTGATGTAAATATAATACACACAACCACTAATGAGGAATATGTTGCAACCCCGTTTCAGACACCAGCAGAAGCAGAATAATAAAAGGTATGTATTACGGTAAGGAAACATCGCGAAACTGCCATAAAAGTTCCAGATTACGAGTTTTTGCAAAATATGGAAAATTCAGAGCCTGATTGGAGCCGGAGAGGAGCTCCAGGGAGCCCAGGCGCCCCCTGGCGCGGCCTACCTCCTGGCCGCGCCGGGAGGCCGCCTGGGCACCCCGGAGCCCGTCTCCGACTCCACTTTGGCTCATTACCTTCCTGTTGTTGCATAAATTTTGCTATATATTTGCCCGGATAGCCCCGACACCGTATCTCTTGATTTCGCGTGTTTTCTATTCAAGCTATTTCTGCCAAGAGATCTTTTAGCTAGACCTAGGTGCCATGGCTTCCCCAAGTTCCCCCAAGGAAAAGTTCGTCGTCAACATCATCAACCCTTACCTCGCTCAGGTGAAGAACCATCCACGAACCGTCCAGTTGGAGGATGGTGCCCTTCACCAAGAGGATCTAAAGGAACCTCCCAAGGAGGGGAGCATCGAGGCCATGATAGAAGAGATGGAGCAAAACGTCTTCAAGAACAAGAAGATGGTTGAGCGAAGTGTTGAAGCCAACTTCGACATCATCAACGAGCGGAACACGTTCTACAAGAAGGAGATGAGGGGAATTTGGTCAAGCATCACCGCTGCAGAAGAAAGAATTGATGATCTCCAAGGGCAGATCTAGGATCTGCACAACCAGAACTATGAGTATGAACTAAAGTATATGCGCATGGGTTTAGGTGTTGGAAGCAGGATCTTGGAGACCGAAGCCTCTCATGGGACCGGGGAACCTCTACCATGGAAGCTCTTCGTCCATGACTACATCAACAACAACCACAACTAGAATGAGGAGTAAATCTCCTTGGGTAATGGCATTCCCATCAGCTTGTTCCAAGCTTGGGGGAGTGCCCAGTATCTTTATCTTTATCTTAGCCTTTTAGAGTCAAGTAGAGTCGTATCATGTCTAAGGAAGTTATTATATGAAATAGGTGTTTGCATTGAGGTCTATCACTCCTTTTGTGGAGATTTTGTATCCGTGAGTCTGGAGTCGTCTATATTGGAATATTAATGAGAAGTCTATTGGTTCCTTCGCTGCACTCGGTATTCTCTCCACGCAATCGACCTTATATGATGATTCTTATGGGGAGTATTGACCTTATATCAGGTATGGCTTTGGAAACTTTATTTAATTTTAGAAAACATAGCTTTGGTCTTGACAACATGCATGTTTTCCCAAGTAGCGACATAGCCAAAACCTTTATGTTATTATGCTTGAAATGTTATGTTGACAAGGAAGACAACTTGATGTGTTATGCTTACCTTAATGTTTATGCTTTATATGTTTTGCATCTAAGTTAGCATCAACTGTCTGTTCTCTCAAAGACTTTTCTAGCCAAACTCTTTGCCTAGCAGATTTCTGCTTGTGCATCCATACCTTGAAACCAATACCTTCCATTTGAGTCCATCATACCTTCCTATTCGTCGTGTTTCCCTACCACTCTTAGAAGTATAGAATTTATGTGTTATCCTTAAATGTTCAAAATCTTCTGTTTTGTGCCTCTTGTTTAGCTCATGAGGAAGTAGTATGTAATTCATGATCTTCTTAAGTTGGGCAAGTTATACCCCGAGATTGCATGTCTAATCTGCAAACCCATAATACGAGGAGGAACTGGCATGAGTGCGCCCAGCTCGAGAGATAATATAACAAACAAACCCTCCTTCACGCTCGGTCTATGAGAAATCAGAAACTTTGGCAGTGATAAACAAAGGAGACTAAGGGGATGTGATCGTCCCCACTTGGGAGCCGTTCCTTGAAACTTGTCCATCTTGAGAAGTAATTGAGCTATCTATTAGCACTCGTTGACAAACTATGCACCTCCCAAAATTTATTTTCATTCTGTTTGATTTAAGGATAGCACATGAGTCTTCCCTGCTTGCCTTTAACAAGGCCCTTCCTTTACTTTTATGCTGAGTCAGTTTTCCTACTTCCTTCTTTTCCCAAAGAGAACAGACACTTGATGCTGATGACGATTCATCCGTATAATTATGCATTAAGTTTTTCCATGCCATATCATTGTTGACATTATCTTTTGATAAGTAAGTTGTTTGTGAAAGCCTTTGCCAAGAAAACATCTTCCTTTGTGTTAGCATTTGCACTTCATGACTAATAACATGTCTTTCAAATCTTCAATTTGTTTCATCTTATTTAGAAAGAGCAAAAGTAAAAGTTATTAGTTGTCCTTTGAACAAGGATATGTTTGCCATAATTTGATGAGTTTTCTCAGCCCTACTTTTGATTATAATTGTTATTACTTTCTCATAAGGACCTTATGAGTTGAGGTTGCTGTTGAGGTTGCTGTTGAGGATGTTTGAGTTTGGTGGAGAAACTTTGATGCTTCTTGTCCGTATTCTATTTATCGACACTTCACTCTCTAAACTTTCGGACAAGTTTGCCGAGCTTAGTATTCGCTTGGGGACAAGCGAGGTCTAAGTTTGGGGGAGTTGATACGTCCAAATCGCATCACTATTTTATACAGTAATTATTTCTTATTCATTGATATATTTCATGTTATGATGATGTTCTTATGTTGTTTTGGCTTATTTTACACAGTTTGAAACTTTTCGATGACGAAGCAGCAGATGAAGGATTCAACGATAAAAAGTGGACGCTGAGTTGCTGAAGAAGAACACCTCAAAATTACCTGAAAATCGACGGAGGGCATTTTTTAGAAGATTAACAAAGACACGTCGAAGAGGGGCCAGAGGGGGCCCACAGGGTGCCCAGGCGGCCACCTGGCGCGGCCCCCACACTGGCCGCGCCGGGAGGGTGCTTGGACCCCTGGGGCCACTTCCGGCTCCCCCCTTTGTCCTATATATCGCTCATATACCAAAAACCCTAAAACAGAGAGAGTTTCTGGAGTTCCGTGACCGCTCCGTGGAGGAAACCTACAGAGAATAAAAGACATCTTTGGCGGGCAGATTCCGCCAGGGAGAACACCTCCCGGAAGGGGAGATCGTCGCCATCATCATCACCATCGTCATGGGCATCATCGAGATCATCATCAACATCATCCCCAACATCAGCACCATCTTCATCTTCATCCAATCTCACCTCACAAGTCCAACTTGTGTTGTAATCCGTACTATCTATCCTCTCTACTCTACCTGTGTTGATTACTACTGTGTGATGAATGCTATTGAGTTTTTTTGGAGAAATATCATTGTGTCCAGATTTTTTATCATCTATTTATCCCCACTGATCATGATCTATGTTATGTCTTGTGAGTAGTTACTTTAGTTCTTGAGGACATGGGAGAAGTCTAGTTGTTAGTAGTCATATGATGTTGAAGTAATATGTGTTGTTTGATATTTAAGTTGTGTTGTTATTTTCCTAGTGGTGTTGTGTGAGTCAAACACTCAACACTTCGCCTTATTAAGGACCTAGGGGAATACATTGTGTACAAAGTATGCTTCCGGTGGGTTGCCGGAGTGACAGAAACCTGAGCCCCAGTTCGCACGCTTTTGCACAAGGGAACAATGGATCATCGATCGTATTTCTATGGTTAGGCTTTTGCCTTAATTACTATCTTGTATTTGCGGATGCTTGCAAGATGTTTAATCATAAGAGTGCACTTATCTTAGTCTAGAGGGTGCACTAGGATAGATCCACCCACTCAACACTTATCAACACAACACATAGTACCGACGCGGAATATGGCGAAAGCACGTGACTATTTCTCCCGTGTGTCCTCAAGAATGCTTTAGCCTTTATAAGTTCAGTTGCTAGGCCTCTCCTTTGCTCAAAAGGATTGGGCCACTCGTTACTCCTCAGTGCTCTTTACTTTGATTGCTTTTACCTTTTTGTTACTTATACAAAAAAACCCTAGAAAGTTATCTTTCAGTTCCTGCCGCTATTTCTTTACCAAAGTCACTTGCCAATACCTTCTGCTCCTCGTTGGGTTCGACACTCTTATTTATCGAAAACGCTTGAAATGATCCCCTATAGTCGAGGGTCATCAAGTACTGATTTCTGGCGCCGTTGCCGGGGAGCGTAGCGCTATTAGTAAGTGAAACTGGTAAGGAAGTTTTTATATTTCTGTTTTTATTTTTCCGTTGCTGCAATTGTCCTTATGGACACCTCTACTCTTGGATCGTTGTTTATGGGGAAACGCCCCACAACTGTGGTGGTCACTCCTACCCCTGCTGAAATTGTTCCTTACAAAATACCATCTGGTATTATCAATTATGTCTTATCTAATCGTTATGCAGGAGATAGACATCCAGGTGAACACTTGCTATATTTATCACAACTATGTTCATTATTTAAGCTTGCAGGTGTGTCACTGGAGTTCGTCATGAAGAAATTTTTCTCCGTATCACTTATATGTAAAGCTTCAGATTGGTATAAGCTCCTCGATAACTCACATCTACTTAATTGGGAAGAGCTTATGTCTCTCTTTTATACAAAGTTTTACCCTCTTCATGAAATTCATCGAGAGAGGAACTACATCTACAAATTTTGGTCTCGCGACGGAGAGAGCATCGCTCAAGCTTGGGGGAGACTTAAATCCCTAATGTTAAAATGTCCTATCCATGAACTCCCCAAAGAAATTATAATTGCAAATTTCTATGCCAGGCTCTCTCGTCAGAATAAGGAGATGTTGGATGCCTCCTCTAGTGGGGTATTCCAAACAAGAAGTGTCGAAGAAAAGTGGGATCTCATCGAGAGGATCCAGAAGAATACTGAAGACTGGGAAATCGACAAAGGTATTGAACCTGCTATAGATTATGGGCACGATTATATTGAGAGCTATGTGAAAACTGATTATTTCAATACCTTTTGTTCTAAGATTGGTATTGATTCCCAGCTTATGATTGATTTCTGTAAGAACTTTGCCTCTCACATTGACTCTTCGAAAGAAGAGAAGGCTCAGTACCATAAGACTTTTAAAGAATTACCTGTCGATATCCATGTTGCTGACCCTATTCTGCCTGCAGTTTTTTAATGAAAAGCCCCCTTTTCCTACAAGGATGAGGGAGCACTCTTTTGTCTCAGGCATAATAAATAAAAGTGGGAGAAGAACTCACGAACCCGAGGACCTGATCAAGTTCGATCCTCAAGTTGCGATGGTTAAAGATTTAGTTACTAATGATGTTTTGGATTCCAAGATAAATTTTTGTGTTGTTTCAACTAACATTGTCACAACCATGAATAAGAGCCCAATTTCAGGTACACCAGTTGTATCTGTCAAGATAGGATATCACAACTATTACGGGCTTTGCGATCTGGGATCCAGTGCTAGTGCTATTCCTTATTCACTCTATCAGGAGATCATGGGTGAGATTTCACCCTGTGAACTTGAAGAGATCGATGTTACTATTTATCTAGCAAACAAAGAAACTATCTCTCCCATTGGAATTGTGAGAGATGTTGAAGTATGATGTCTACACACGCTTCTATTCTTGTAGACTATGTTGGGCCTTCAAGCGCAGAGGTTTGTAGGACAGCAGCAATTTCCCTCAAGTGGATGACCTAAGGTTTATCGAACTCAGGGAAGTAGAGGTTGAAGATGGTATCTCTCAAGCAACCCTGCAATTAAAATACAAGAAGTCTCTTGTGTCCCCAACACACCTAATAGAACTAGAAGTTGTATAGGTGCACTAGTTCGGCGAAGAGATGGTAAAATATGGGTGATAGGTGTGATAAAACGAAGTAATATAAATCTGTAATAAAAAGTGCAGCAAAGAAACAAATAACAAAAGTGAGTGCAAACGGTGTAACAATGATGGAAACAAGGCCTAGGCTTCATACTTTCACTAGTGGCAACTCCCAACAACATTAACATAGTCTAATCACATGATATTTCCCATAAAACATGCAATGGAGACGTACTCGGAGGTCATTCCTTTGTAGTCAAGAGAGGACGAGAATTTTGTAGGGCTACAAAAACACACCTCAGAGTTCGTAGTTCTCAATCTATGGATTCCCCAATGTCACCGCGGCCATCCAAAGAGAGTACCACAATCACCACAACATATCTAAGGGATAGTTAAAGACAAGCACCAAAAGACTCTCAATCTTCAATCCACACACAAAAGAGGAAATCACTCATGATAATATTCTTCTAATCCATGTCCAATAGACCGCTGTCACCTTGGTCTCGGAGATTATACTAGATAAGATCAATTGAGTACATCAATCCAATACATAGAGGAAGGGGAAATATCATGGGATCACCCTAGATTAACATAGCCTATGATCACAACAAAGATCACATGGGAGAGAGAGAAACCACATAGATCAAGATATAAGCTTTATCTCCGAGGGGAACTAGTCACACATGGACATGGTGAGAGGGAGAGTTGTTGATGGAGAGGTGCAGCCCGGAGGAGATGAAGGAGACGGCCACGGCGGCGGCGGCGCCCACGACCACGGCCCTTGGCCCCTTCTTCTTACTTGGAGATGGTGCTGCTGTGGAGATTGATCTCCCCCTCAAGACGGGTGCCAAGGGGGAGGAAATTTCGTGGTGCTCTTTGACCTAGGTTTCCTCTCTTTATATAGACTCTCGGATTCCCGTCATCCAGATTATGGCTTCTGTATTTCGGGGTTTCTGGAAGCGTCTGGACTCAGATTGGGCCGAATTTTATGTCTAAATCTACCGGAAAACAATTCCCTACAACTTTGTAGTTTTAAGTTTTTCCGTTTGAGGCCTTCTTCTAGCTTTTCTGAGGCGTTCTTTAAAACCTGTCTGGTGGGGACAGATTTCGGGAAAGTTAGAGCCCAACTCTTACAAGGCTTCCTTTTGTGATCTTTCCTTTATCCAAGTAATTCCTACACATAAAGTAGAAAAACAAGAACTTGTGTACTCTTGCAACCATTAATAGGTTAGTTCCAAAATATGTTATAAAGATATATGAAAGTATACCAAAAACATAGCAATATCACACAAAAACATGCATGGAGCAAGCAGAAATTATAGATACGTTTGGAACGTATCAACATCCCCAAGCTTAATTCCTGCTCGTCCTCGACTAGGTAAATGATAACAAGCGTAATTTCTGTGGTGACATGCTACCAACCATATAAGAACTCTTAAGTGAAGCAATCAAGGCATGTAATTCAATCCAAGTCATAACAGGCAAGAGTCTATATTAGCATTGAAACAAGCAACATAAGAACATAAAGGTGCAAGAGCTCTCGCTGTCCGTGACTCGAATGTCTCCAAATGGTGTTTGCGTGCAAGAAAGGGGATAGGGATATACAAGAAAAAATATTTTTGTGTTGAGAACTCAATCTAGTAAAGTTTCACACTTAGTCTTCTTTGGAATCTTATCTTGACTCATCCCCAGACCGCTAGCCAGGTACAAGTCAAAATGATCCACTCCTTTTCGAAATTTTGAGCACTCGTGCAATGGATGAGCATAAGCAAGAAAGTTGACACTTATGATGGCAAAGAGAGAATATGGTGGAGGAGGAAGACAAAAAGGGTGTGAAAGGCTCACATCAATGAGAACAATCATAGGCGAGAGAAAGCCAAATGATAGATATAATATGAGGAGTAGGGATTGCCATGCAACGGATGCACATATGAGCTAAAAGCTCTCCAAGGGAACTAGTGGGGGTGCATCTAACTTGCTTGCTCATGAAGACCTAGAGCTCTTTTGAGGAGGCTCATCATTGGAATATACAAGCCAAGTTCTATAGTGTGAAGGTTCCCCACATAGCTATATGCATGATGATAATCTCTATGGAGTACAAGATATAACATGTAGTACGAGTGTGGATCTCTCAAAAGGAATAGTAGTGTGCCCCCTTCTCTCTTTTTTTCTATTTTTTTTGTATTTTTTTGGTGGCCTCAATGGCTCTTTCTATTTAACTCTCATTTGTCCTCTGTGGGATCTTTTGATTTGTCCACTTTGGGATCTTTTCCTCACTTAAGGGCAACACTCTAATTTACAAGAGGGTATAGAAGATCTTTCACATTTTACAAGGTATTCAAAACATAAAGAAGATGTAGCTATTATGATGTATGCAAATGTATGCCTCTGCCAGTGTAGCAGGAACATGTATGACATGAAGATCAAGTCATGAAGAGGTGGATGTTGCATGGCAATATATCTCGGACAGGCTATGGAAATTCCTTGATAGGTAGGTATGGTGGCTGTTTTGAGGAAAGATATAAGGAGATTTATGAGGAGAGAGCGTATCATGCCAAGGGTTTGGATGTACCGGCGAAGGTGGACGCCAACTCTCGGAGTGAGAATAAAGCAATGCACGGCACATGAGAGGCTAGCAAAATATGGGAAGGTGGAAGTGTCAACTTTCGAATACTCACATTAGTCCGAAGAACTCATGCACTTATTATCGGTAACTCTCTATCTAGTAAGGAGGTTCACAAAGAGACAAGTACCCCGAGGAGGAGTGTATGGGGGTTTGGTTATCCTTGCGCATCCTCGACTCATGGTACGTGAGTGTAATCTAATATTCGATCCCTCCAAAGAGTAGTGATCCATCTAGTAGCTAGAGTTCTCAACTAGTTTTGTAGGTTTTTGAAAATAGACATGGATTTCCCAAAATACGACACCTATCACTAATAGGCTAGAGCTCTTGACACCAAAAGTTCAAACATTACTCACATCAATACCTCAAAACCATTGCAAGTTACTACTAAAATTAAATAGCAACCTCAATTACCTACTTTCAAGACAAGACACAACTCAGTGCAACAACCAACTCTCTTAACAAGATAAACACGAAAACTAAAGAGAGTTCCAGCAACAAACTAAACAAAAGCCAAGGCTCTTTCTAAAGACAAACTAAGACTAAAACTAGACATGGCAGTAGCTACGAAAAGATAAAGAACACACAACAGCAAAAACATAGGCATGAAAAATTCTATGATGTGTTCTAGTTCAAACGGAGCGTGTTTCTCTCCCACACTAAGTAAGACGGGATCTAACTTGTTATGAACAGAAAGAAAAGCTAAAGAAAACTAAAAATAAAACCTAAGAGCGAGACGCTCCAAGCATAGCACATAACGCATGAAGTGATAAAAATATAGTGAGACCAAGGATGAACTGATAATTGTTGATGGAGAAGGGGATGCACGGGGGCATCCCCAAGCTTAGACGCTTGAGTCTCCTTGAATATTTATTGGGGATGCATGGGGGCATCCCCAAGCTTGAGCGCTTGACACTCCGGAATCTTCTTTCATCATCTTCCATCGCACACTTGAAAACTCCCTTCATACATAACTCATCATAAGCTGATTAGAGAGGTTAGTAGCCTTAATAAATAATTTTCCCCACTGGGTATAAAGATATTATTGAAGAGCTACTGTTTCTCAAGATTGCCAAAAAGTTTTTGCAAATAAAAAGCAAGCTTAAGGTTTGCAAAAGTTAGGAGAGACAAAACGTGGCAGAATCTGTGAAAAACAGAACAACAGGTAGTAAAGAATTTTTTTAGGGGTACTTCTGCAACTCAAATCAAAAAACTCAGAACATACAAAAGTTCCGTGATTGTATAGAGCACTCTGTGTAAAAATTCAGCTCAAAAAGATGAACTGGGATTTTTCTATGATTTTTCCCGTCACGAGGACAGAATCTGTTTTCTGGACAGCATGTCACAACTTTCACTTCCCTTGTCATATGAGGCTATAACTTGGCACAAAGCTTGAAAATAAAGATACAATGATGTTGCTACAGTAGTAACAATCATCAAGACCACTAAAAACAGAAGTAAAAAACCACAACTAAAGATAACAAGGGTTGTCTCCCTAGAGCTCTTTCTTTATAGCCATAAAGATAGGCTTAAGATTTTAGTGATGCTCTCGTAGGAATAAGAGTTGAAGAACAAAAGAGACCATCGAGAAGCAAATATCAAACACATTTAAGTCTAACATGCTTCCTATGCAAAGGGATCTTGTAGAGAAATAACTCATGGAAGCATAAAGATATTAGCATAGGAAGCCAAAATAATTGCAACTTCAAAACCTTCAACATAAAGAGAGGGAACTTGATATTATTGAAATATCTATAAGCATATGTTCCCCTCTCATAATAATTTTCAGTGGGATCATGAATAAACTCAACAATATAAGTATCACATAAAACTTTCTTATCATGATCCATAAGCATAGAAAATTTGTTACTCCCCACATAAGCAAAATCTTTCTCATTAGTAATAGTGGGAGCAAACTCAAGAAAATAACTATCACATGAATCATTTCTTATCATGATACACTTGCAAACATTTATTCTTTATAACATAAGTGTCATAACAATAATCATCATAGATAGGAGGCAAAGTATCATCAAAATAAATTTCCTCATCAAAACTTGTGGGGCTAAAAAGATCATCTTCATAAAACGTAGCATCCCCAAGCTTATGGCTTTGCATATCATTAGTATCAAAAGTATTCAAAGAAGACATGCAAATAACATTACTACTATCATGAGTGTTGTGCAAATAATAAAGCTCCATAGGCTTTTTGATTTTCTCTTCAAACACTTCATGTCCCAACTCAAGGTAGAGCTCATAAAGCTCTCTCATAATATTTTTGTTGTTTTCCATAAGGCCTAACTAGTGAAAATAAAAACAAGAAACGAAAAGCTTTAATTGCAAGATCTAAAGATATACCTTCAATGCTTACTTCCCCGGCAACGGCGCCAGAAATAGCTTGATGTCTACACACGCTTCTATTCTTGTAGACTATGTTGGGCCTCCAAGCGCAGAGGTTTGTAGGACAGCAGCAATTTCCCTCAAGTGGATGACCTAAGGTTTATCGAACTCAGGGAAGTAGAGGTTGAAGATGGTATCTCTCAATCAACCCTGCAATTAAGATACAAGAAGTCTCTTGTGTCCCCAACACACCTAATACAACTAGGAGTTGTATAGGCGCACTAGTTTGGCGAAGAGATGGTAAAATATGGGTGATAGGTGTGATAAAACGAAGTAATATAAATCTGTAATAAAAAGTGCAGCAAAGAAACAAATAACAAAAGTGAGTGCAAACGGATGATGGAAACAAGGCCTAGGCTTCATACTTTCACTAGTGGCAACTCCCAACAACATTAACATGGTCTAATCACATGATATTTCCCATAAAACATGCAATGGAGACGTACTCGGAGGTCATTCCTTTGTGGTCAAGAGAGGACGAGAATTGTGTAGGGCTACAAAAGCACACCTCAGAGTTCGTAGTTCTCAATCTATGGATTTCCCAATGTCACCGCGGCCATCCAAAGAGAGTACCACAATCACCACAACATATCTAAAGGATAGTCAAAGACAAGCACCAAGAGACTCTTAATCTTCAATCCACACACAAAAGAGGAAATCACTCATGATAATATTCTTCTAATCCATGTCCAATAGACCGCTGTCACCTTGGTCTCGGAGATTATACTAGATAAGATCAATTGAGTACATCAATCCAATACATAGAGGAAGGGGAAATATCATGGGATTACCCTAGATTAACATAGCCTATGATCACAACAAAGATCACATCATGGGAGAGAGAGAAACCACATAGATCAATATATAAGCCTTAGCCCCGAGGGGAACTACTCACACATGGACATGGTGAGAGGGAGAGTTGTTGATGGAGAGGTGCAGCCCGGAGGAGATGAAGGAGGGCCACGATGGCGGCCACGGCGGCGGCGGCGCCCACGGCCACGACCACGACCCTTGGGGGCAGCGGCCCTTGGCCCCTTCTTCTTCTTTGGAGATGGTGCTTCTGTGGAGATTGATCTCCCCCTCAAGTCGGCTGCCAAGGGGGAGGAAATTTCGTGGTGCCCTTTGACCTAGGTTTCCTCTCTTTATATAGACTCTCGGATTCCCGTAATCCAGATTACGTCTTCTGTATTTCGCGGTTTTGGAAGCGTCCGAACTCCGATTGGGCCGAATTTTATGTCTAAATCCACCGGAAAACAATTCGCTACAACTTTGTAGTTTTAAGTTTTTCCGTTTGAGGCCGTCTTCTAGCGTTTCTGAGGCGATCTTTTAAACCTGTCTGGTGGGGACAGATTTCGAGAAAGTTAGAGTCCAACTCTTACAAGGCTTCCTTTTGTGATCTTTCCTTTATCCAAGTAATTCCTACACATAAAGTAGAAAAACAAGAACTTGTGCACTCTTGCAACCATTAATAGGTTAGTTCCAAAATATGTTATAAAGATATATGAAAGTATATCAAAAACATAGCAATATCACACAAAAACATGCATGGAGCAAGCAGAAATTATAGATACGTTTGGGACGTATCAAAGTCCTATGTGGAAAGGTAAAGTATCCTACCGAATTTCTCGTACTTGGTTCAGTGTAAGATAGTTTTTTCCCTATTATCTTTGGTAGACGTTTCCTCAGCACTTGCGATGCTGTTATAGATTGTAAAAAAAGGTAAAGTCTCTGTTGAATTCAACGGTGAGCCGTATGAATTTAACTTTTCTAAATTTTCCAAGAAACCTCGTGGTACTGATTTACCTTGTGATGATAAAATTATTGAAAGTATTTCTTCTATTGCTATCCCTCCTAATGATCCTTTGCAGCAATATATGGAAGACTACGAGAATGATATGCATATGCAGGAAAGAAATGAGTTAGACGAAATATTCACAAGACAAACTGCTATCCTAAAGCACAACCTTCCAGTTGAGCCTTTAGGAATCCTAGCACAACCAAAAGAAGACCCGGTGTCTGACCTCAAACCATTTCCCGATATGCTCAAGTATGCCTATTTAGATGAAAAGAAAATATATCCTGTCATTATCAATGCTAACCTTTCAGGATTTGAAGAAGAGTGATTATTGGAGACACTTCACAGACACCGTGGTGTCTTGGGATATACCCTTGATGACCTTAAGGGGATCAGTCCATCAATTTTCCAACACACTATCAATCTCGAGCCCGATGCTAAGCTAGTTGTTGATCATGAACGACGACTGAACCCAAGGATGAAGGACGTGGTTAGGACAGAGATTCTCAAGCTTCTAACCGCAGGTATCATCTATCCTATAGCTTATAGTAGGTGGGTAAGTCCAGTTCATTGTGTTCCTAAGAAAGGAGGTATGACTGTTGTTCCTAATGATAAAAATGAACTAATACCTCAAAGAGTTGTTATTGGATATAGAATGTGTATTGATTATAGGAAGTTGAACAAAGCGACCAGGAAGGATCACTACCCGTTGCCCTTTATTGATCAGATGCTAGAGAGGTTGACTAAAAACACTGACTTTTGCTATCTTGATGGGTACTCTGGCTTCTCTCAAATTCATGTCAACACTGTCGACCAAGAGAAGACCACTTTCACGTGTCCTTACGGTACTTATGCTTACAGGCGTATGCCTTTTGGTTTATGCAATGCACCCGCTACTTTTCAGAGATGTATTTCTGCTATTTTTCATGGTTTTTGTGAGGAGATTGTGGAAGTCTTCATGGACGATTTCTCCGTCTATGGAACTTCCTTTGACCACTTCATACGCGAGAGAGTATTGCTTCTCTCCCTTTGTTGGTTACCCCAAGTGGAAGGTAAGATGCAGCGTAGCAGCAAGTTTCCCTCGGTGAAGATACCGAGGTTGAGTATCGACCAGTAGGACTCCGGCGATGATAAGTAGGTGTCAGAGGAGCACCTAACGCGGACCTTCACACAACACAATTAACTTTGCTCCCAACGAAGTTGATACGTCCCAAACGTATCTATAATTTCTGCTTGCTCCATGCATGTTTTGTGTGACTTTGCCATGTTTTTCTTGAACTTTCATACACTTTTGATCATAATTGGACTAACCTATTAACTCAGTGCACCCAATTGCCAGTTCCTGTTTTCTTCTGTTTTTGTATTTCAGGTTTTTCCAATAATTAAAGAGCCCAATAAATCCCGGAAAAATTATATAAAAACTCAGCGCTTCAGAAGCTTCCGGAATAACCAAGACATGGCAGGAGGGCCACCACCAGGGGCCCAAGAGGGTGCCCGGTGCAGGTCCACCCTAGGCCGCGCCACCTGCACTCCTGGCTGCCCTGTGGCTCCCCTGGTGTCCCCCTTTGGCCCTATTTTTACCCCCACGGAGGAAACCCTGATTCCGGACCCCTTTTCTCCAGAAGCAATTCCGATCTCCGCCGCCATCGCCAGCAAGTTTCAGGGGGACATAATTCCTGTGCCGACACCCTGCCGGGACGGGGAAGTGCCCCCGGATTAATCTCCATCGCCGTTGCTTCCCTCCTCCATGAAGCGGGAGTAGTTCCTCCTCGGGGTTGAGGTTTGTACCAGTAGCTTTGTGTTCTTCTCTCTCTCCCGTGATGTGATCTTCGTTGTGATCATAGGCTATGTTAATCTAGGGTGATCCCATGATATTTCCCCTTCCTCTATGTATTGGATTGATGTACTCACTTGATCTTATCTAGTATAATCTCCGAGACCATGGTGACAGCGGTCTATTGGTCATGGATTAGAAGAATATTATCATGAGTGATTTCCTCTTTTGTGTGTTGATTGAAGATTGAGAGTCTCTTGGTGCTTGTCTTTGACTATCCTTGAGATATGTTGTGGTGATTGTGGTACTCTCTTTGGATGACCGCTGTGATATTGGGAAATCCATAGATTGAGAACTACGAACTTTGAGGTGTGCTTTTGTAGCCCTACATAATTCTGATCCTCTCTTGACCACAAAGGAATGACCTCCGAGTACGTCTCCAATGCATGTTTTAGTCGAAATATCATGTGATTAGACTATGTTAATGTTGTTGAGAGTTGCCACTAGTGAAAGTATGAAGCCTAGCCCTTGTTTCCACTATTGTTACACTGTTTGTGCTCACTTTTGTTACATGTTTGCTTGCTGCACTTTTCATTACAGATTTATATTACCCTGTTTTTCCACACATATCACCCATATTTTATCATCTCTTCACCGAACTATTGCACCTATACAACTCCTAGTTGTATTAGGTGTGTTGGAGACACAAAAGACTTCTTGTATCTTAATTGCAGGGTTGCTTGAGAGAGATCATCTTCAACCTCTACTTCCCTGAGTTCGATAAACCTTAGGTCATCCACTTGAGGGAAATTGCTGCTATCCTACAAACCTCTGCGCTTGGAGGCCCAACATAGTCTACATTAATAGAAGCGTGCGTAGACATCAAGCTATTTCTGGCGCCGTTGCCGGGGAGGTAAGCGTTGAAGGTATATCTTTAGATCTTGCAATTAAATCTTTTCGTTTCTTATTTTTAGTTTTCACTAGTTATGCTTATGGAAAATTTCCCTCTTAGTTCGTTGTTTGGGGAAGGCCGCTTTACCACACCCGTGGTAGAGAATTCTCCTCCACCTACTGAATGTATCCCATTCAAAATACCACTTGGGATAGTTGAAATAATTATTAATGATTGTTATGATGGGACTGTCCATCCTAGTGTTCATCTGTTGAAACTTACAGAACTTTGTGAGTTATTTAAGATTTCAGGTTTGACAAGAGATGAAGTCATGAGGAAATTATTTGCCCTGTCACTCAAAGGAAAAGCATTGGAATGGTATAGGCTACTACATGATTCTCACCTACTAGATTGGGTGCGACGCCCCCAAAATCAATCTGTGTACAGAAATCATACACGCAGGGTACACGGCTGAGATTAGGGTGCCACGGTGAGAATATCACAGCACAACACTAAACACAAAAGGATAAACCAATATGTTACAATACCAGGGATCATGAGGATCCGAATACATAAGTCATACAAGCCATAATATCTGAGTACAAACATAGTTAGTCAAGTTTTGCCTTAAGAAGGCTGGCACAAATGACATCAGAGATATAGATCAAAAAGGCGAGGCCTCCTTCCAGGGATCCACCGAACTACTCCTGGTCAACAGGGAAATCGACGTCGTAGTAGTCGCCTCCGGGGTACTCCTGCTCCTGGGCTCCAACGTCGGCTGCAGCGGCTGATCAGGCAAAGCGAAAAAGGGGAAATAAAGCAAAGGTGAGTATCTAGCATACCCGCGAGTCTTACGTCCGCTACTAAGCAATTATGCATTGTATCAAATGGAAAGGGGAGGCTATATAGAGTGGACTGCAAGATAGAAATCAGAATAAGGGTGAGAAGCTAGGCCTATCGAAGACTAGCATCTTCCGACGAGTCTTGCAGCATGAGGAAAGAATAGCCAACAGTTCATATAAAGCATAAAGTAACAATGCAGCAGAAGTTGCTGCAGCATTGTATAATAGTAAGTTGTAATAATTAAGAATTCCTCCGAGATCCCCTCCTCGACATCCCAGCGAGGAAGAAAACCCGGAGCCATACAGTTTAATAATAATAGTTTGTAGTGGTAAGATCCAGCTTTCAGCATAAAGCGTCCTGTTACCGTGGAAACAGCTATTCGAATAGATTAAACTCCCTGCAGGGGTGCACTACTGTTCAGCCTGCACGCTCGGATCTCCAGGGTGGAGGGAACCTTGTTAGGGAACGCTCCACCAAAGCTATCCGACACGGCGCAACCCATCCTAGGCACAGCAGAGAGGCCATCCGCCGGACTAAATCCTATGCACCAAGGGGTCTAGGACCCTCACCCTTGCACGCTCCTGCATGGTGCGAGGCTGGCAGGGAAGCAAAAGAAAACACCAGTCGCGAGTAAAGAAGACACACAACTTCCCGGCAATCAGACCGCGATACTGCTGACGTCCGAAGAGCTTTCGAATGAACTACGACGCAGGGGAGCCCATAACTCCTTATCCCACGTGAAGGTAGTGCGTACAGACCAACGGGCCTCTCAATTCATCCACCGAACCATTTAGCATTTTATTAACTTGCGAGACAACTGTTATCGTTGCCTCGACTTAACTGACCCACGAACAACAACAACAGTCAGAACCACCAGTACATCGGTGCCTGCCCTGTCGTCCCACCAAGTATCTGCGGTTACCAACAAGGTGAACCGACTCCTTACCTTGTCTCGCGTGTGCTCCTAGAGGAGCTCGACTTTCGTGGTTTGGTAACTCTCGCGGCCAACGGTCAGGGGCCAAGCACACCGGTACACTGGTCATACCCTCCCTGTCGTCCCGTCGCAATACCACTCGCGGGCACCGTTGGGTCGCCCGACTTCTTACCTGAAGGACAACCGTTACTCAAGTACCTAGAGCGGCTATATAGAGTCAGCAACGAGTGGAGTACAAGGATTACTCCTTGATAGCTCACACTTGATGGTGGCTCGGTAGAGCCGAGCTAGGGGGCCTGAGGCGGTGTCTGCATTGTACCGTACCTGTGCAGTTGTAATATTTGTATCCGCGTTCACTCCCCTGAGTGATCACGGCCCTCTATCTAATCCTAGCTAACAATGCGCAGAGCTCACTGCTGAATATAATATATAATAGGCAGAATAGGATAAAGGAAGGTACATCAAGGGGTGACAAAAACAGGCTATGCAATAGAATAGGATTGTAATCGTAGGAGCAACAGTAATGCCTAGGGCAAGAAAAGTACGGAAAGGTAGGCGATATATGGGGAAGAGAATGGCTCTGCTTGCCTGGAAGCTCGACGGTAGAAGTAGGGTCGTCGACGAAGTAGTCGTACTCAGCAGCGGTGTAGTCGGCGGTAGCAGCGGGGTCTACCGAAGAATAAAGGGGGGAAGAAACAGTAGATAAAAAGCAATCAAAGCAAACATAAGCATGACATGACAAATGATTTGCTATCTGTGTACTAACGCGGTACGATGTAGTATGCTCGAAGCGGGAATTCATCCGGGGAAGAACTACCAGGTCTGGGTATTTATCGGTCAGGGTGTCCGGAGGGGGGAGATATCATGCCAGAGGTGTCATGGACATCCGACACATGTGTGGGTGGTGTATCCGGGTTAGTTGATCTATTCCGAACAACTTTCGTGTTCGAAATAAATTTATCCGGGTACTTTAGCAGTACCGGACAATTTATCCGACAAACGGTCCGGAGGGGGACGGTTCGAGGTTCGGTACGTTAGAGGGGTGTGGTAGACGAACGGATAGCATATTCGTGATCATTGCATTTTTCTGAGCAAGTTTCATGTATAAAGTTTTTTTAATTCGGCATACGGTTTATTTTATATGATTTTCTAAATTTTTAAATCATTTACTGTATTTATTTAATTCTTTTATTAACATTATCCAGAACAGGAAATTTTGACCAGTAAAATTTACAGGTGGGGCCCTACTGTCATTGGCACAAATTTATTAAATCATTTTCCTAATTAAAACAGTGAAAGGTCCCACATGTCATAGGCACACATGGTTAATTTACAGATTAATTAATCAACAGAGTTAATTAAAGGGGTGACCCCACATGTAAGTGTAATAGGGGGGTTTTCTCTTTTTAATTATATTTATTAACAGGAGGGGGGTTATTTCTAATCTTCTTCCCCTTTTTTTAATTAGATGATTAAGGGGGTGGGGGCCCCTATTAGTGGGTAACCCCACTGTTAACCGGAAGTGCCCCCGCTGCCCATGGCCACAGGAGCAAGAGCTCCTGTCAATGGCGGCCAGCGAGAACGGCGCCCTTGGGGAGGTGGTTTCCGGTGACGTAATGACGAGGGGTAGAGGGGAATGGGACGGTGGCTCACAGGGGGTTGCCGGGGAGGGGTCGCGGCAGCCGGTGGGTCGCTAGAGGTGGCGAATCGGGGCGGTGGAGCTCGGGAGCGCGGCCGGGGAAGACGAAGTCCGCGACGTCGTCTTGGAGGCGCCCTGCTCGAATTGGAAGGCGGTTCGTTGCAGTAGACCACGCCGCAGCTCCTGGATAGGTTGGCACGCCTCCTCGTCGTCAATGGCCGCGGGGAAGACGGCGGCGCGCACGGCGGAGCCTCGATGAGAGGAGCATGGCGACGCGAGGGGGAGAGATCTAGGGCGGGGAGAGGGACTGCGGCTAGGGTTGCACCGGGGGGGGGGGGGGCTCGACCGTCTTATACACGCCGGCCAGCCGCCGGATTATCGCCACAGGGGGGGGCGTCACGGCCGTTGCAGCGGGGATGCTCGCCATGGCTTCCCCAGGTAGAGGACAACGGGGTTTAGGGGAGGGGAGGTGGGCTGGGTGGTCTTGTGGCCCACGCGGGGGGGGGGGGGGAGGGAAATGGGCTTCTCCCACGGGTCAGGTTAGCTAGGTTGTTTTTGTTTTTATTTTTCCTTTTTGTTTTTCTGTATTTTATCTTTTGGTCCTATTTTAATTACTTAGGTATTTTTTTAAAATGTGCAAGGTGTCCCTTAATTATTGGTACACCACAAGGCAGTGCCACAAAAAGTTCGGGTGACAATAAAAGTCATTTAACATTTTAATTAAATATTAAACGGGTTATATGGGGTTTTTAGCTACTGTTTAGAATTGTTTTAATTAATCTATAGCTCCAAATAATACCCAAGATGGTGTGACACGCTCCACGGAATATTTGTGATTTTATCAAAGTAGTTTCACAATTTTTGGACAAAGTTTATTTTGCACCTTGGTTTTAATATTCCACCAAAGGCAATTTGATCATTTGATTTTGTTTTCAATGCAAAGGGTTGCACTTGTTTTGGTTCTTGATGATCAAGGCCAATGGCCACATTGATTTCAATATCAACACATGGGCATTTGAAAATAGCTTGGAATTGTTTTTGATTCATGATGACCCAGGTTCATGATCACATTGCATTCAACAACATCAAAGGCAATATGAATTTGAGCTGAACCAAATTGATCAAACAAAATTTTGAACAGTAGTGATGAACAGTAATGGTGATTACTGTTCACTGACAGTGAGAGTGTTACAGAAGAGATCCAGTCTCTCCTTTATTCCAAGTTTTATCCTCTTCATGAAGTCCATGAGAATAGGAATTGTGTTTATAATTTATATCCTCATGACGGAGAGAGCATAGCACAATCTTGGGGGAGACTGAAAACTTTGATGCTAAAATGTCCTAACCATGGGCTCCCCAAAGATATGATTATTACTAATTTCTATGCAAGGCTATCTCGACAGGATAAAGACTTGCTCGATGCTTCCTCGATGGGTTCTTTCACAAACAAAAAGATTGATGCTAAATGGGAACTCCTTGAAAGAATCCGACACAATACTGAAGATTGGGAGATCGACAAAGGTAAAGAGTCAGGTATAATTTATGAGTATGATTGCATTAAGTACTTTGTTGAAACTGCAAGTTTTAATAAGTTTAGTGCTAAGTTTGGGCTTGATTCTCAACTCCTTTTTGATTTCCTCAAATCTTTTGCTTCACATCTTAATATGCCTAAGGATAATTGGATCAAGCATCATGAAACTTTTAAAGAGATTTGCAAAGAAAATGAAATTGTTAATGATGATTGCAACATGCATGATCCAATTCCTGAAAATGAAGTTTTATATAAGCATGTTAATTTTTGTGGAGTGGATAGACCTTGTGAAAGGCCTACGATTGAAGAAGAGAAGTATTGTAAGCAACATAAGCATGAAAGAACAATCACTTGGGTTAGAGATTTAAATGAAATTGCTAGAGAATTGTGTGACCTTTATCCTTTTACTTGTGAACTTTGCTGCATAAAGGGTCACTTCAATTTTCAGTGCATGTACTTTCAAAACATAACTGTTAGCCAGTTGTGTGATGACATGATCACCCCTGATCTTTATGATGAGCTTATGTTATTTTTGGTGTGTGAAGAGTTATCAGAAAAGACTTCTTGGCTAGATGTTCATGCCTTAGGAATTAGCAACACTTTGCAAAATTGCCATCTCTATTGTGTTGTTAATTGCCATGAAAATGGATACATCAGTAAGATTAAAAAGGAGGGAACTTTACCAAAGAATAAAAATGTCTCTCATATCTCTACTAATAAAAAGGAGAGTTTCTCCCAAGTTTCCCCTATTGTTTCTAATAAACCAGGATATGTGGAGAAACATCATATCCAACCACTCCCTCCTAAGGTGAAGAAGAAGAAAAAGAAGAGGAGGAGGAAGAGGAGCAAGAAGGAAGAAGAATGGGTATCAACCTGGCCTGAGCATATTCCTCGCATCAATTTTTATCCTAACGGGCAGAAATTTTTGGAGGACGGTGAGCTTTATTGCATTCATTATTATCCCGATGTTAAGTCCATAGGCACTATTGAACATGATTTTGATTATGATATGCATGTTACTTTTTGTGATTGGGAAAATGATGATAATGCTACTTATGACCTTGAAAATATTTTTGGTACCAACTCTGAGAGTGATGATATGGAAAGCTCCAAGCTTGGGGATGATAGGATTGCAAGTCCTTTAACCATTAGTGATGTGGTAATTGATAATTATTTTGCTAGTAAGAATAAAGACATCATGTTTACAAATATAGTTGCTAGCAATGATAATGCTCTTCTCTACTATGATGATGTTATAACTCCTATCTATAGTGATTTTAAAGGTACCTATGACATAAGGAGAAATTATCCTTATGAAACTTGTCATAATCATGGAGGTAATTACTCCCTTGTTGAACATCATCTTCCTAATACACAATTAATCTGTAGTGTTCAAGTTGTTTATGATAGTCCTATTCTCACTATTACCAATGAGAAAGATTATGCTTATGTGGAGAGTAAGAGTACCCTTTTGCATGTGGATCATGGTAACAATGCTTTATGTGATGCTTATATTGTTGAGCTTATTCATGATCCTACTGGAAATTATTATGAGAAGGGAACATATTCTTATATATATTTCAATAATATCAAGTTCCCTCTCTTTATGTTGAAGGCTTTGAAGTTGCACTTATTTTGCCTTCCTATGCTAATATCTTTATGCTTCAATGAGTTTTTGCTCTACAAGATCCCTTTGCATAGGAAGCATGTTAGACTTAAATGTGTTTGATATTTGCTTCTTGATGCTCTCTTTTGTTCTTCAACTCTTATTCCTTATTCCTATGAGAGCATCATTAAAATCTTAAGCCTATCTTTATGGCTATAAAGAAAGAGCTCTAGGGAGACAACCCTTGTTATCTTTAGTTTGAGTTTTTACTTTCAGGTTTTAGTGGTCTTGATGATTGTTACTACTGTAGCAACATCATTGTATCTTTATTTTCAATCTTTGTGCCAAGTCTAGCCTTCGATTGCAAGAAAGTTCAAAAGTTGTGACATGCTGTCCAGAAAACAGATTCTGTCCTTGGACGGAAAAATTAGCCTAAAATCACCAGATCATCTTTTTGATCTGAATTTTTTTGACAAGCTGCTCCATAACATTGAATTTCGAGCGTCTGTTCTGAGTTTTTTTATTCGAGTTGCAGAAGTACCCCTAAAAATTTCTTTACTACCTGCTGTTCTGTTTTTCACAGATTCTGCCACGTTTTGTCTCTCCTAACTTTTGCAAACCTTAAGCTTGCTTTTTCTTTGCAAAAACTTTTTGGAAATCTTGAGAAACAGTAGCTCTTCAAGAATATCTTTATATCCAGTGGGAAATTTTTTATTTATTAAGGGTACTAACCTCTCTAATCAGCTTATGATGAGTTACGTATGAAGGGAGTTTTCAAGTGTGCGATGGAAGATGATAAAAGAAGATTCGGGAGGGTCAAGCGCTCAAGCTTGGGGATGCGCCCATGCATGCCCAACAAATATTCAAGGAGACTCAAGCGTCTAAGCTTGGGGATGCCCCCGTGCATCCCCTTCTTCATCAAAAATTATCAGTTCGTCCCTCGTTGCACTATATTTTTATCACTTCATGCGTTATGTGCTATGATTGGAGCGTCTCGCTCTTTACTTTTCTAGGTTTGCTTTGCTTTGTTTGTTGTAGTAACAAGTTAGACCCCAACTTACTCTTTTGTGTGGGAGAGATACACGCTCCGCTTGAACTAGAACTCCTCATAGGATTTGCATGCTTATTTTCTTAGCTGTGAGTTGTTCTTTTTCTTTTCTTAGCTGCTGCCCTGTTTAGTTGTAGTGCTTTAGTTTTCTTCTAGAGCTTTTGTTTTGTCTTAGGTTGAGCTTTCTATAGGTTGCATGTTTTATCTTGTTAGAAAGTTTGCCTGTTGCACTGAGTTTTGTATCTTGACTAGAAGTAGGTAGTTGAAGTTGTTGTTCTCTTTGTAGTAGTAACTTGCAATAGTTTTGAGGTATTGACTAGAGTAATGTTTGAAATTATGGTGTAAAGAGCTTTAGCCTATTAGTGATAGATGTCGTATTTTGGGCAATCTGTGTGTTTTTCGAAAACCAAAAACCCCTGTTGAGAACTCTAGCTACTAGATGGATCACTAACCTCTGGAGGGTTCGAATATTAGAGTACACTCACGTACCATCAGTCGAGGATGCGCAAGGATAACCAAACCCCCATACACTCCTCCTCGGGGTACTTGTCTCTTTGTGAACCTCCTGATTAGTTTGAGAGTTACCGATAATAAATGCATGAGTTCTTCGGACTAATGTGAGTATTCGAAAGTTGACACTTCCACCCACCTATACATTTTCTAGCCTCTTCGGTACCGTGCATTGCCTTTTCTCACCTTGAGAGTTGGCGCATACTTCGCCGGTGCATCCAAACCATTGGCACGATACGCTCTGTCATCATAAGCCTCCTTATATCTTTCCTCAAAACAGCCACCATACCTACCTACAAGGCATTTCCATAGCCTTTCCGAGATACATTGCCATGCAACATCCACCTTCTCATGACTTGATCTTCATGTCATACATGCTACTTGCTTGATCGATGAGCCGCATGCTAGTTGGGCCTTGCCCAAATCATTGCTACATGACGCGCTAGTATCATTGCATATCCTGCTATCCTGGCAGAGGCATACATTTGCATCATGATAGTTATATCTTCTTTATGTGAGTACCTTTCTAAAGAGTGAAAGATCTCCTATATTCTGGTAAAATATAGAGTGTTTCCCTTAAAGTGAGGAAAAGATCCCAAAGAGGACAAAATCAAAAGATACCAAAGAGGACAAGTGAGAGTTACATAGAAAGAGCCATTGAGGCCACCAAAAAATACAAAAAATGGAAAAAAGAGAAAAAGAGAAAAATAAAAAGAGAGAAAGGGGCACACTACTATTCCTTTTGAGAGATCCACACTAGTACTTCATCTTCTATCCCTTGTACTCCATAGAGATCATCATACATGCATATAGCTATGTGGGGACCCTTCACACTATATAACTTGGCTTGTATATTCCAATGATGAGCCTCCTCAAAAGAGCTCTAGTTCTTCTTGAGCAAGCAAGTTAGATGCACCCCTACTAGTTCCCTTGGAGAGATTTTAGCTCACATGTGCATCCGTTGCATGGCAATCCCTACTCCTCACATCATATCTATCATATGGCCTTCTCTCGCCTATGATTGTCCTCATTGATGTGAGCCTTTCACACCTTTTTTTTTCCACCTCCACCTTCTTTCTGTTACACCTTTTAGGTGTCAACTTTCTTGTTCACGCTCATCCATTGCATGAGTGCTCAAAATATCGAAAGGGAGTGGATCAGTTTGACTTGTACCTGACTAGTGGTCTGGGGGCGAGTCCAGATAAGAATCCAAAGGAGACTAAGTGTGAAACTTTAGTAGATAGTAGTTCTCAACAACCTTTTTTCTCTCTTTTTCCCAGTCCCCTGCTTGCACGCAAACACCATCTAGAGACATTCGAGTCACGGACAGCGAGAGCTCTTGCACCTTTTTTTCTTTTGTTGCTTGTGTCAATGCTAATATAGACTCTTGCTTGTTAAGACTTGAATTGAATTGCATGCTTTGATTGATTTACTTAAAAGTCCTTATATGGTTGTGTGGCATGTAACCACAGAAATTATGCTTGTTATCATTTACCTACTCGAGGACGAGCAGGAATTAAGCTTGGGGATGTTGATACATCCCAAACGTATCGATAATTTCTGCTTGCTCCATGCATGTTTTGTGTGACTTTGCCATGTATTGCTTGAACTTTCATACACTTTTGATCATATTTGGACTAACCTATTAACTCAGTGCACCCAGTTGCCAGTTCCTGTTTTCTGCTGTTTTTGTATTTCAGGTTTTTCCAATAATTAAAGTGCCCAATAAATCCCGGAAAAATTATATAAAAAATCAGCGCTCCAGAAGCTTCCGGAATAACCAAGACATGACAGGAGGGACACCACCAGGGGCCCAGGAGGGTGCCCGGCGCGGGTCTACCCTAGGCCGCACCACATGCCCTCCTGGCTGCCCTGTGGCCCCCCTGGTGCCCCCCTTTGGCCCTATTTTTACCCCCGCGGAGGAAACCCTGATTCTGGACCCCTTTTCTCAGAAGCAATTCCGATCTCCGCCGCCATCGCCATCAAGTTTCAGGGGGGACAGAATTCCTATGCCGGCACCCTGCCGGGATGGGGAACTGCCCCCGGATTCATCTCCATCGCCGTTGCTTCCCTCCTCCATGAAGCGGGAGTAGTTCCTCCTCGGGGCTGAGGTTTCTACCAGTAGCTATGTGTTCTTCTCTCTCTCCCATGATGTGATCTTCGTTGTGATCATAGGCTATGTTAATCTAGGGTGGTCCCATGATATTTCCCCTTCCTCTATGTATTGGATTGATGTACTCACTTGATCTTATCTAGTATAATCTCCGACACCATGGTGACAGCGGTCTATTGGACATGGATTAGAAGAATATTATCATGAGTGATTTCCTCTTTTGTGTGTTGATTGAAGATTGAGAGTCTCTTGGTGCTTGTCTTTGACTATACTTTAGATAATGATAATGATAGCAACTGAAAGTAAAAAGAAAGAAAGTAAATGAGCGTGTAGCCAGTGATGAGAATACGGACCGGGGTCCCGTGATGTTCACTAGTGATGTCTCTCTCCCAAAAGACGATAAAGATGCTATGTGAGGTAAACAAATTACAGAAGGGCAATTGACAGGATTATAAACGCACCTCAATGCTAACTATGCTACAAAAGAAAGGAAGAGGCTCAAAAGCATGGGCAATACGCCAAAATAAGTAGACCGAAATCCATCTGCATCTACTACTAATCATCCACCTTGAGATATCTATCCAGAACATCTCGCTGGTATTAAGTTGCGAGCCCCACCCAAAAAGTAAACCCAAAGCAACAGACAAATGCATTAAAAGAACTTTGCGTAAAGTAAACAATCCTTGTAACCGCGGTTACAAGCAGTGTTGTTTTCCCCCTTGTGGCCAAAACACATCCCGTAGACTCATGTTTCTGTCACTCAAGCGTGCCATCAGGGGGCATGTACCCACAATCGAGCATAACGTTCCCTCTTGGGGTCACTACCTACCACTTGGCCAAAGAAATAAATAGCAACGGAGAACATGCAAGAATTACTTCGGAACAAAAATATAAAAGATAAGAACCAATCATATTACTCTATCACAATCTGAACATAATCTCATAATCCATCAGATCCCTTCAAACTCAACATAGCAAAAGCAAAAAGAATTACATATTTGCCTCGGTCATGTAGGGCAGCTCACGAGGTCTAAACCATGAAGAACAAAGAGGGGAGGAGAACATCACATAGCTACTGATAACGGACCCATGGTCCAATGTTGACTAGTCACGGCACATTCAGTAAGCGTCCATGGTGGAGCAGAAGCTCCCGGAGGTCGATCCTTCCTCCGGCAGGGTGCCGGGAAGGGTCCAGACGGTGCTCCCGATCATGGAAGCGCGGCGGCGGCGGAACATAGGAGAATTTGCGAAATAGGGTTATGTCTTCGGAGTTTCCCCGTGAAGGAGAATAAATAGGCAAAGAGGGGGGCAGCCAGGGGGACCACCAGGGGTCCAGGCCCCCCATGGTGGTGGCCCTCTGGCCTCACTTGGGTGTTTATGGAAGACTCCGTTACGCTGGTTTTTTATCCAATTTTCCCGAATTTTTGGAGCAATTTTAATATGGGGGAAACCTGGAATAGAAAAACAGCAGAAAACAGAAACTGGCACTGGGGTGCACTGAGTTAGTAGGTTAGTCCAAATATGATCAAAAGTGTATGAAAGTGTATCTAGATCATAGCAATATCACACAAAACATGCATGGAGCGAGCAGAAATTATCGATACATTTGAGACGTATCAACATCCCCAAGCTTAATTCCTGCTCGCCCTCGAGTAGGTAAATGATAACAAGCATAATTTCTGTGGTGACATGCTAACAACCATATTAGGACTTTGAAAAGTAAAGCAATCAAGGTATGTAATTCAATTCAAGTCATAACATGCAAGAGTCTATATTAGCATTGAAACAAGCAACGAAAGAACATTAGGTGCATGAGCTCTCGCTATCCGTGACTCGAATGTCTCCAAATGGTGTTTTCGTGTAAGAAGGGGTATAGGGAATACGAGAAAAAAGTATTTTTTGTGTTGAGAACTCAATCTACTAAAGTTTCACACTTGGTCTTCTTTGGAATCTTATCTTGACTCGTCCCCAGACCACTAGCCAGGTAGAAGTCAATTTGATCCACTCCTTTTTGATATTTTGAGCACTTATGCAATGGATGAGCGTAAGCACGAGAGTTGACACATAGGATGGCAAAGAGAGAATATGGTGGAGGAGGAAGTCAAAAAGGTGAGAAAGGCTCACATCAATGAGGACAATCATAGGCGAGAAAGACAAATGATAGATATGACGTGAGGAGTAGGGATTGCCATGCAACGGATGCACATATGAGCTGAAAGCTATCCAATGGAACTAGTGGGGGTGCATCTAACTTGCTCGCTCATGAAGACCTAGAGAACTTTTTGAGGAGGCTCATCCATGAAATATGCAAGCCAGGTTCTATAGTGTGAAGGTCCCCACATAGCTATATACACGATCATCTCTATGGAGTACAAGGATATAGAGGGAGTACTAGTGTGGATCTTTCAAAAGGATAGTAGTGTTTCCCCTTTCTCTCTTTTTATTTCTTTTTCTCCTTTTTCTATTTTTTTTGTATTTTTTGGTGGCCTCAATGGCTCTTTCTATTTAACTCTCATTTGTCCTCTTTGGGATCTTTTTTTTTCTCCACTTCGGGATATTTTCCTCACTTAAGGGCAACACTCTAATTTACAAGAGGGTATAGAAGATCTTTCACACTTTACAAGGTACTCAAATCATAAAGAAGATGTAGCTATCATGATGTATGCAATGTATGCCGTTGCTAGTGTAGAAGGAACATGTATGACATGAAGATCTAGTCATGAAGAGGAGGAAGTTGCATGGCAATATATCTCGGAAAGGCTATGGAAATGCCTTGATAGGTAGGTATGGTTGCTGTTTTGAGGAAAGATATATGGAGGTTTATGATGACAGAGCTGCTTATTGGCTTCTCGCCCTTCGTTGGTAGGCCCCAAGTGGAAGGCGTGATGCAGTACAGCAGCGAGTTTTCCCTCGGTGAAGATACCAAGGTTTGTCTCCAGTAGGACTCCAGAGATGATAAGTACGTGTCAGCGGCGCAACTGACGCGGACCTGCACACAGACACAGATAACTTTGTTCCCAACGAAGTTCAGAGAGGTTGTCAATCTCTCCGGTCTTGTTGTTCACAAATGATAAAACGCAAGGGATAATGATAGCAACTTGAAAGTAAATGCAGAAAAGTAAATATAGCTTGGAAACAATAATGAGGATATGGACCGGGATACGTGATGTTCGCTAGTGATGTCTCTCTCCCAAAAGACGATAAAAATTGCTATGCGAGGTAAACAAATTACAGAAAGGCAATTGACAGGATTATGAACGCAACGTAATGCTAACTATGCTGCAAAATAAAGGAAGAGGTTCAAAAGCACGGGCAGTACGCCAAAATAAGTAGACCGAAATCCATCTCCATCTACTACTAATCATGCACCTTGAGATATCTATCCAGAACATCTCGCTGGTATTAAGTTGCGAGCCCCACCCAAAGTGTAAACCCAAAGCAACAGACAACTGCATTAAAAAGAACTTTGCGTAAAGTAAACAATCCTTGTAACCGCGGTTACAAGCACCGTTGTTTTCCCCCTTGTGGCAACAGCACATCCCCTAGACTCATGTTTCTGTCACTCAAGCATGTCATCGGGGAGGCATGAACCCACAATCTAGCACAACGCTCCCTCTTGGATTCACTACCTACTACTTGGCCAAAGCAATAAACAGCAACGGAGAACATGCAAGAATTACTTAGGAACAAATATACAAGAGATAAGAACCAAATATATTACTCTATCACAATCTGAACATAATCTCATAATCCATCAGATCCGATCAAACTCAACATAGCAATAGCAGAAATACTACAAAGGTGCCTCAATCATGTAGGGAAGCTCACGAGGTCTAAACAATGAAGATCAAAGAGGGGAGGAGAACATCACATAGCTACTGATCACGGACCCATGGTTCAAGGAAAACTACTCACGAGACATCCGGGGAGCATCCATGGTGGAGAGGAGACTCCCGGAGGTCAATCCTCCCTCCGGCAGGGTGCCGGGAAGAGGTCTTCTGGTGCTCCCGATCTTGGAAGCGCGGTGGCGGCGGAACAGAGGCTAGGGGTGGGGCCGCGCCGGGTGGCCGCCTGGGCCCCCTGTCTCCCCTCTGGCCCCTCCCGGGCTCTTCTCGAAGCTTCCGTCACGCTGATTTTTTATCTGAATTTTCCCGAATTTTTCTGGCACTTTTTATATGGGGGAAAACTGAAATAGAAAAACAGGAGAAAACAGGAACTGGCACTGGGGTGCACTGAGTTAATAGGTTACTCCAAATACGATCAAAAATGTATGAAAGTGTATCTAGATCATAGCAATATCACACAAAACATGCATGAAGCAAGAAGAAATTATCGATACGTTTTGGACGTATCAAGAGCATATCATGCCAAGGGTTTGGATGTACAGGCGAAGGTGGACGCCAACTCTCGGAGTGAGAAGGAGGCAATGGACGACACAGGAGTGGCTAGCAAATATGAGGAGGTGGAAGTGCCAACTTTCAATACTGACATTAGTCCGAAGAACTCATGCACTTATTATCGGTAACTCTCAATCTAATGAGGAGGTTCACAAAGAGACAAGTACCCCAAGGAGGAGTGTATGGGGGTTTGGTTATCCTTGCGCATCCTCGACTCATGGTACGTGAGTGTACTCTAATATCCGACCCCCCAGAAGAGTAGTGATCCATCTAGTAGCTAGAGTTCTCAACTAGTTTTGTAGGTTTTTGAAAATAAACACGGATTGCCCAAAATAAGACACCTATCACTAATAGGCTAGATCTCTTGACACCAAAAGTTCAAACATTACTCACATCAATACCTCAAAACTATTGCAAGTTACTACTAAAATTAAATAGCAACCACAATTACCTACTTTCAAGAAAAGGCATAACTCAGTGCAACAACCAACTCTCTTAACAAGATAAACATGAAAACAAAAGAGAGTTCCAGCAACAAACTAAAAAAAAGCCAAGGCTCTTGCTAAAGACAAACTAAGACTAAAACTAAACATGGAAGTAGCTACGAAAAGATAAAGAACACACAAAAGCAAAAAAGATAGACATGAAGAATCCGATGATGTGTTCTAGATTTCGAAAGTGGAGCATGTTTCTCTCCCACACAAAGTAAGACGGGATCTAAGTTGTTATGAGAAGCAAGCAAAGCTAAAGAAAACTAAAAATAAAACCTAAGAGCGAGACGCTCCAAGCATAGCACATAACGCATGAAGTGATAAAAATATAGTGAGACGAAGGACGAACTGGTGATTGTTGATGGAGAAGGGGATGCACGGGGGCATACCCAAGCTTAGACGCTTCAGTCTCCTTGAATATTTGTTGGGGATGCATGGGGGCATCCCCAAGCTTGAGCGTTTGAAACTCCCGAATTTTCTTTCACCATCTTCCATCGCACACTTGAAAACTCCCTTCATACAGAACTCATCATAAGATGATTAGAGAGGTTAGTACCCTTAATAAATAATTTTTCCCCACTGTTTCTCAAGATTTTCAAAATGTTTTCGCAAAGAAAAAGAAAGCTTAAGGTTTGCAAAAGTTAGGAGAGACAAAACGTGGCAGAATTTGTGAAAAACAGAACAAAAGGTAGTAAAGAATTTTTTAGGGGCACTTCTGCATCTCAAATCAAAAAACTCAGAACATACGAAAGTTATGTGATTGTATAGAGCACGATTTGTAAAAAATTCAGCTGAAAAAGACGAACTGGTGATTTGTTTAGAATTTTTCCGTCACGAGGACAGAATCTGTTTCCTGGGCAGCATGTCACAACTTTCGCTTCCTTGTCATAAGAGGCTATACTTGGCACAAATCTTGAACATAAAGATACAATGATGTTGCTACACTAGTAACAATCCTCAATATCACTAAAAACAGAAGTAAAAAAATCTTGGGTTTCCTCCCAACAAGCGCTTTCTTTTACGGCTTTAAGCTAGGCATAAGGCAAAAGAAGAATTAAATTTTATAAAGATAAAGAGAATAGCTTGCCCGTGTAACGGACTCAAAAGGTAACTTGACTTTCTTTCTAGGGAAGTGTTCCATCCCCTTTTTGAGAGGGAATTGGAATTTTATATTCCCCTCTTTCATGTCAATAATAATACCAACGATGCGAAGAAAAGGACGTCCCAAAATAATTGGACAAAAAGGTTCACACTCTATATCCATAATAATAAAATCAACGGGAACATAGTTGTCATTGACAATGATAAGAACATCGTCGATCTTCCCCAAAGGTTTCTTTATGGAAGAGTCGACAAGGATAACACCAAAAGAACATGAATCAAAAGGTTTCAATTCAAACATATCATACATTCTTTTGGGCATGACGGAGGTACTAGATCCAACGTCACATAAAGCATAGCAAGAGAAGTTATTTAATTTAATTTAATTTTTATCATAGGGTCCCAACCATCATCTAGCTTCCTAGGTATGGAGGCTTCTATCCTAAGCTTCTCCTTCCTATCTTTGATAAGAGCATTTGTGATATGCTCCGTGAAGGCAAGATTAAGTGTGCTAGTGTGGGGGTCTCTAGACATTTTGTGTGATAAGCTGATAACTTCTGAGAGGGTGAAACTATCAAAATCAATATCACTACTATCAAAGGTGGTAGTAGTGTCATCTAGGCTCACTTGTTTGAAACCCTCTATGTTCATAGGAGTATCTTCTTCTACGGTTGAGGTATTAGCATCACCATTAATAGGTGACCAGGAGTGCATTGGGTGCTAATAGTTTTAGTGTCCTCAACAATTTGGATAGTTGCAACAGTGTGGTGTGTAGGAAGGCTCTTAATTCTAACCTCTTCCTCTTTTTCTCTAGCCCATCTTTCTTTAAGTTTAGCCATCATCCTGATATTTTCATCAATTTGTAAATGGATAGCATTAATAGGAGTGGCCTTACTCTCCTCAAGGGGAGAGGTTCTAATTTTTAACATCTCAACATCAAGGGCTAAGATGTCTACCTTCAAACAAAGATTATCTATTTTAGCTAGCTTTTCTTCCACATTCTTATTGAAGGCTTTCTGGGTAGTGATAAAGTCTCTAAGCATGTTTTCTAATTCAGAAGTGGGGTTCTTGTTGCTAGGGTAGGTGTTGTTGTTCCCATAAGTGGATGGAAACGGTCTAGGATTACTAGCAAAGTTGCCCCTATAAGCATTACTGTTAAAGGTGTTTCTAGCAATGAAATTCACATCTACTTGTTCCTGAGTAACCAAAGAATTTAAAGGAACATCATGAGGATCAATAGAGGGTTGCTTGGTAAGTAGAGACATAATTAAATCAACTTTATCATTTAGGGAGGTAATTTCCTCGACAGAATTTACCTTCCTACCTGTTGGAGCGCGTTCGGTGTGCCATTGGAAATAATTTGTCATCATCTCATCGAGAAGCTTCGTGGCAGCACCAAGTGTAGTTGACATAAAGGTTCCTCCCGCGGCTGAATCTAACAGGTTCCGCGAGGTAAAGTTCAAGCCTACATAAAAAGTCTGGATAACCATCCAGGTAGTCAAACCATGTGTAGGGCATTTCTTAACAAGAGATTTCATACGTTCCCAAGCTTGGGCAATGTGTTCGTTATCCAATTGCCTAAAATTCATAAAGTTACTTCTCAATTGGATCATTTTAGCAGGTGGGTAGTACTTCCCAATAAAAGCATCTTTGCACTTATCCCAAGAATCTATGCTATTCCTAGGCAAAGATTGAAACCAGATTTTAGATCCGTCCCTCAAAGAGAAAGGAAAAATCTTGAGCTTAACAACATCACCTTCTACTTCTTTATACTTTTGCATATCACAAAATTGAACAAAATTATTCAAGTGTAAATCAGCATCATCTCCAACACCCGAGAATTGATCTCTCATAACAAGGTTTAGTAAAGCAGGTTTAATATCATAAGAGGTAGCTGAAGTGGCAGGTGTGGCAATAGGGGGACCAGAATTCCTGTACCGGCACCCTGCCGGGACGGGGAAGTGCCCCCGGATTCATCTCCATCGACGTTGCTTCCTCCCTCCATGATGCGGGAGTAGTTCCTCCCCGGGGCTGAGGTTTATACCAGTAGCTATGTGGTCTTCTCTCTCTCCCATGATGTGATTTTGATTGTGATCATAGGCTATGTTAATCTAGGATGATCCCATGATGTTTCCCCTTCTTCTATGTATTGGATTGATGTACTCACTTGATCTTATCTAGTATAATCCCCGACACCATGGCGATAGCGGTCTATTGGACATGGGTTAGAAGAATATTTTCATGAGTGATTTCCTCTTTTGTGTGTGGATTGAAGATTGAGAGTCTCTTGGTGCTTGTTTTGACTATCCTTTAGATATGTTGTGGTGACTCTGGTACTCTCTTTGGATGGCCGCGGTGACATTGGGAAATCTATAGATGGGAACTACGAACTCTGAGGTGTACTTTTGTAGCCCTACATAATTCTCATCCTCTCTTGACCACAAAGGAATGACCTCCGAGTGCGTCTCCATTGCATGTTTTATGGGAAATATAATGTGATTAGACTATGTTAATGTTGTTGGGAGTTGCCACTAGTGAAAATATGAAGCCTAGGCCTTGTTTCCATCATTGTTACACCGTTTGCACTCACTTTTGTTACTTGTTTCTTTGCTGCACTTTTTATTACAGATTTATATTACTTCGTTTTATCACACCTATCACCCATATTTTACCATCGCTTCGCCGAACTAGTGCACCTATACAACTCCTAGTTGTATTAGGTGTGTTGGGGACACAAGAGACTTCTTGTATCTTAATTGCAGGGTTTCTTGAGAGAGACCATCTTCAACCTCTACTTCCCTGAGTTCGATAAACCTTAGGTCATCCACTTGAGGTAAATTGCTGTTGTCCTACAAACCTCTGCGCTTGGAGGCCCAACATAGTCTACAAGAATAGAAGCGTGCGTAGACATCAAGCTATTTCTGGCGCCGTTGCCGGGGAAGTAAGTATTTTGAAGGTATATCTTTAGATCTTGCAATTAAATCTTTTCGTTTTTTGTTTTTATTTTCACTAGTTATGATTATGGAAAACTGCTCTCTTAGTTCGCTGCTTGGGGGAGGCCGCTTTGCCACACTTGTGGTAGAGAAGTCTCCGCCACCTACTGAATGTATCCCGTTCCAAATACCACTTGGGATAATTGAAATAATTAGGAATGATTGTTATGATGGGACTGTCAATCCTAGTATTCATTTGTTGAAACTTACAGAACTTTGTGAGTTGTTTAAGATTTCAGGTTTGACAAGAGATGGAGTCATGAGGAAATTATTTGCCTTGTCACTGAAAGGAAAAGCATTGGAATGGTATAGGCTACTAGATGATTCTCACCTGCTGGATTGGGAAGAGATCCAGTCTCTCTTTTACTCCAAGTTTTATCCTCTTCATGAAGTCCATGAGAATAGAAATTATGTTTATAATTTCTATCCTCATGACGGAGAGAGCATAGCTCAAGCTTGGGGGAGACTGAAAACTTTACTGCTAAAATGTCCTAACCATGGGCTCCCAAAAGATATCATTATTACTAATTTTTATGCAAGGCTCTCTCGACAGGATAAAGACTTGCTCGATACTTCCTCTATGGGTTCTTTCACAAACGAAAAGATGCCTAAGGAGGATTGGATAAAGCATCGTGAACCTTTTAAAGAGATTTGCAAAGAAAAGAAAATTGTTCATGATGATTGCAACATGCATGATACAATTCCTGAAAATGAAGTTTATATAAGCATGTTAATTTTTGTGGAGTGGATAGACCTTGTGAAAGGCCTATGATTGAAGAAGAGAAGTATTGTAAGTAACATAAGCATGAAAGAACGATCACTTGGGTTAGAGATTTAAATGAAATTGCTAGAGAATTGTGTGACCTTTATCATTTTACTTGTGAACTTTGCTGCATAAAGGGTCACTTCAATTTTCAGTGCATGTACTTTCAAAACATAACTGTTAACCAGTTGTGTGATAACATGATCACCCCTGATCTATATGATGAACTTATGTTATTTTTTATGTCTGAAGAGTTATGAGAAAAGACTTCTTGGCTAGATGTTAATGCCTTAGGAATAAACAACACTTTGCAAAATTTCCATCTCTATTGTGTTGTTAATTACCATGAAAATTATTACATAAGTAAGATTAGAAAGGAGGGAACTTTACCAAAGTATAAAAATGTCTCTTATATTTCTACTAATAAAAAGGAGAGTTTCTCCCAAGTTTCCCCTATTGTTTCTAATGATAAACCAGGATATATGGAGAGAATTCATCTCCAACCACTCCCTCCTAATGTGAAGAAGAAGAAAAAGAAGAGGAGGAGGAAGAGGATCAAGAAGGAAGAAGAATGGGTATCAAACTAGCCTGATCATATTCCTCGCATCAATTTTTATCCTAACGGACATAAATTTATGGAGGATGGTGAGCTTGATTGCATTCATTATGATCCTGATGTTAAGTTTGTAGGCACTATTGAAGATGATTTTGATTATGATATGCATGTTACTTATTGTGATTGGGAAGATGATGATAATGCTACTTATGATCTTGAAAATCTTTTTGGTGCCAACTCTGAAAATGATGATATGGAAAGCTCTAAGCTTGGGGATGATAGGATTGCAAGGCCTTTACCCATTAGTGATGTGGTAATTGATAATTCTTTTGCTAGTAAGAATAAAGACAACATGTTTACAAATATAGTTGCTAGCAATGATAATGCTCTTCTCTACTATGATGATGTTATAACTCCTATCTATAGTGATTGTAAAGGTACCTATGACATAAGGAGAAATTATCCTTATGAAACTTGTCATAATCATGGAGGGGATTACTCCCTTGCTGAACACCATCTTCCTAATACACAATTAATCGATAGTGTTCAAGTTGTTTATGATAGTCCTACTCCCACTATTACCACTGAGAAAGATTATGCTTATGTGGAGAGTAAGAGTACCTTCTTGCATGTGGATCATGGTAACAATGCTTTATGTGATACTTATATTGTTGAGTTTATTCATGATCCCACTGGAAATTATTATGAGAAGGGAACACATGCTTATAGATATTACAATAATATCAAGTTCCCTCTCTTTATGTTGAAAGTTTTGAAGCTGCACTTGTTTTTCCTTCCTATGCTTATTGCTTTGTGCTTCAATGAATTATTCTATTGAAATATTCCTATGAATAGGAAACATGTTAGGCTTAAATGTGTTTCGTATTTGCTTCTTGATGCTCTCTTTTGTTCTTCAACTCTTATTCCTGCGAGAGCATCATTAAAATCTTAAGCCTAGCTAATGGCTTCAAAGAAGCGCTTTCGGGAGGCAGCCCGCAACGAATTTAGGATTTCCTTTTTATTTTTCTTCTGTTTTTAGTGGTCTTGATTATTGTTACTACTGTAGCAACATCATTGTATCTTTACTTTTCAAGATTTGTGCCATTTATAGCCTCATATGACAAGGGAAGTGAAAGTTGTGACATGCTGTCCAGAAAACAGATTCAGTCCTCATGACGAAAAAAATCGTAGAAAAATCCCAGTTCATATTTTTGAGCTGAATTGTTTACACAGCGTGCTCTATACAATCACGGAACTTTTGTATGTTCTGATTTTTTTTATTTGAGTTGCAGAAGTATCCTTATAAAATTCTTTACTACCTGCTGGTCTGTTTTTCACAGATTCTGTCTTGTTTTGCCTTTTCTTCGTTTTGCAAACCTTAAGCTTTATTTTTCTTTGCAAATTTTTTTTGGCAATCTTGAGAAACAGTAGCTCTTCAAGAATATCCTTATTTCCAGTAGAGAAAAAATTATTTTATTATGGGTACTAACCTCGCTAATCCGATTATGATGAGTTATGTATGAAGGGAGTTTTCAAGTGTGCGAGGGAAGATGATGAAAGAAGATTCAGGAGTGTCAAACGCTCAAGCTTGGGGAAGCCCCCATGCACCCCCAAGAAATATTCAAGGATACTCAAGCGTCTAAGCTTGGGGAGGCCCCCGTGCATCCCCTTCTCCATCAAAAATTATCAGTTTGTCTTTCGTTTCACTATATTTTTATCACTTCATGTGTTATGTGCTATGCTTGGAGCGTCTTGCTCTTTATTTCCTTTTTAGTTTTCTTTAGCTTTTCTTGCTGTTCACAACAAGTTAGAACCCAGCTTTTTTTGTGTGGGAGAGAAACACGCTCCACTTTCAAAATCTAGAACACATCATAGGATTTTTCATGCCTATATCTTTGCTGTGAGTGTTCTTTATCTTATTCATAGCTACTGTCATGTTTAGCTCTTAGTTTTCATGATTATCCTTTTAAGAGCTTTTGTTTAGTTTGTTGCTGGAACTCTCTTGAGTTTTCATGTTTATCTTGTTTAGAGAGTTTGCATGTTTCACTGAGTTTTGTGTCTTGACTTGAAGTAGGTAATTGAGGTAGCTATTCTTTCGTAGTAGTAACTTGCAATAGTTTTGAGGTATTGCTTTGAGTAATGTTTGGACTTTTGGTGTCAAGAGATTTAGCCTATTATTGATAGATGTCGTATTTTGGGCAATCTGTGTTTATTTTCAAAACTTACAAAATTAGTTGAGAACTTTAGCTACTAGATGGATCACTACTCTTTGGAGGGATCGAATATTAGAGTACACTCACGTACCATGAGTCCAAGATGCGCAAGGATAACCAAATCCCCATACACTCCTCCTCTGGGTACTTGTCTCTTTGTGAAACCTCCTTATTAGATTGAGAGTTACCGATAATAAGTGCATGAGTTCTTCGGGCTAATGTGAGTATTCGAAAGTTGAAACTTCCACCTTCCCATATTTTTCTAGCCTCTCCTGTGTCGTGCATTGCTTTCTTCTCACTCTGGGAGTTGGCGTCCACCTTCGCCGGTACATCCAAACCCTTGGCACGATGCGCTCTGTCATCATAAACCTCCTTATATCCATCCTCAAAACAGCCACCATAACTACCTATCAAGGCATTTCCATAGCCTTTCCGAGATATATTTCCATGCAACATCCATCTTCTCATGACTTGATCTTCATGTCATACATGCTAGTTGCTTGATCGATGAGCCGCATGCTAGTTGGGCCTTGCCCTAATCATTGCTACATGATGCGCTAGTATCATTGCATATCCTGCTACACTGGCAGAGGCATACATTTGCATACATCATGATAGTTACATAGAGTGTTGCCCCTAAAGTGAGGAAAAGATCCCAAAGTGGACAAATTAAAAGATCCCAAAGAGGACAAATTAAAAGATCCCAAAGAGGAAAAATGAGAGAAATAGAAAGAGCCATTGAGGCCACCAAAAAATACAAAAAAATAGAAAAAGGAGAAAAAGAAAATAAAAAGAGAGAAGGGGGCACACTACTATTCCTTTTGAGAGATCCACACTCGTACTCCCTCTTATATCTTGTACTCCATAGAGATTATCATTCATGCATATTGCTATGTGGGGACCTTCACACTATAGAACTTGGCTTGTATATTCCAATGATGAGCCTCCTCAAATGAGCTCTAGGTCTTCTTGAGCAAGAAAGTTGGATGCACCCCCACTAGTTCCATTGGAGAGCTTACCTTAGCTCACATGTGCATCCGTTGCATGGCAATTCCTACTCCTCACATCATATCTATCATTTGGCTTTCTCTCGCCTATGATTATCCTCATTGATGAGAGCCTTTCACACCCTTTTTGTCTTCCTCCTCCACCACATTCTCTCTTTGCCATCCTAAGTGTCAACTTTCTTGCTTACGCTCATCCATTGCATGAGTGCTCAAAATATCGAAAGGGAGTGGATCATTTTGACTTGTACCTGGCTAGTGGTCTGGGGACGAGTCAAGATAAGATTCCAAAGAAGACCAAGTGTGAAACTTTAGTAGATTAAGTTCTCAACAATAAAAACTATGTTTTACTCTCTCGTATATCCCTATCCCCTTTCTTGCATGCAAACACAATTTGGAGACATTCGAGTCACGGACAGCGAGAGCTCTTGCACCTTTATGTTCTTATGTTGCTTGTTTCAATGCTAATATAGTCTCTTGCATGTTATGACTTGAATTGAGTGCTCAGAAAATTCCGGGAAAAATATATAAAAATATCAGCGTTCCGGAAGCTTCCTTACGCCCGAAGGGGGGTTAGAGGGGCCCCACCTGGTGCCTAGGCGGTTAGTGGGCGCGGCCTAGGGGGTGGCCGCTCCGGGAGGCCGCCTAGACTCCTGGTGGCCCCCTGGCTGCCCCCTTGGCCCTTATTTTTACTCGCGACGCGAAAACCCTGATTCCATACCCCTTTTCTCCAGAAGCAATTCCGATCTCCGCCGCCATCGCCAACAAGCTTCGGGGGACCAGAATTCCTGTGCCGGCACCCTGCCGGGACGCGGAAGTGCCCCCGAATTCATCTCCATCGACATTTCTTCCTCCCTCCATGATGCGAGAGTAGTTCCTCCCCGGGGCTGAGCTTTATACCAGTAGCTATTTTGTCTTCTCTCTCTCCCATGATGTGATCTTGATTGTGATCATAGGCTATGTTAATCTAGGATGATCCCATGATGTTTCCCCTTCTTCTATGTATTGGATTGATGTACTCACTTGATCTTATCTAGTATAATTCCCGAGACCATGGTGACAGCGGTCTATTGGACATGGGTTAGAAGAATATTTTCATGAGTGATTTCCTCTTTTGTTTGTGGATTGAAGATTGAGAGTCTCTTGGTGCTTGTCTTTGACTATACTTTAGATATGTTGTGGTGATTGTGGTACTCTCTTTGGATGGCCGCGGTGACATTGGGAAATCCATAGATGAGAACTACGAACTCTGAGGTGTGCTTTTGTAGCCCTACACAATTCGCTTCCTCTCTTGACCACAAAGGAATGACCTTCGAGTACGTCTCCATTGCATGTTTTATGGGGAATATCATGTGATTAGACTATGTTATTGTTGTTGAGAGTTGCCACTAGTGAAAGTATGAAGTCTAGGCCATGTTTCCACCATTGCAATACCGTAAGTGCTCACGTTTACCACTTGTTTGCTTGCTGCAATTTTTATTACAGATTTATATTACTTTGTTTTGCCACACCTATCACCCATATTTTACCATCTCTTCGCCGAACTTGTGCCCCTATAAACCTCCTAGTTGTATTAGGTTTGTTGGGGACACAAGAGACTTCTTGTATCTTAATTTCAGGGTTGCTTGAGAGAGACCATCTTCAACCTCTACTTCCCTGAGTTCGATAAACCTTAGGTCATCCACTTGAGGTAAATTGTTGCTGTCCTACAAACCTCTGCGCTTGGAGGCCCAACATAGTCTACAAGAATAGAAGCAGGCGTAGACATCACTCGATCATGTAGGGCAGCTCACGAGGTCTAAACCAGGAAGAACAAAGAGGCGAGGAGAACATCACATAGCTACTAATCACGGACCCATGGTCCAAGGTAGACTACTCACGGCACATCCGGGAAGCGTCCATGGTGGAGGAGAAGCTCCCGGAGGTTGATCCTCCCTCCGGAAGGGTGCCGGCAAGGATCCTGACGGTGCTCCCGATCTTGGAAGCGCGGCGGCGGCGGAACATAGGAGAATTTGCGAAATATGGTTCTGTCTTCGAAGTTTCCACATGACGGAGAATACATAGGCGAAGGGGGGCAGCCAGGGGTCCAGGCGCCCCCCTGGCGCGGCCAGGCCCCTGGCCGCGCCAGGTGGCTGCCTGGGCCCCTGGTGGTGGCCCTCTGCCCCACTTGGGTGTTTCTGGAAGACTCCGTTACGCTGATTTTTTATCCGATTTTTAACGAATTTTTGAGCAATTTTAATATGGGGGAAACCTGGAATAGAAAAACAGCAGAAAACAGGAACTGGCACTGGGGTGCACTGAGTTAGTAGTTTAGTCCAAATTTGATCAAAAGTGTATGAAAGTGTATCTATATCATAGCAATATCACACAAACCATGCATGGAAAGAGCAGAAATTATCGATACGTTTGAGACGTATCACCACTGTCTCCACAATCTTAATAAAGTTTTGCAGAGATGCGAGGATACAAACTGAGTTCTAAATTGGGAAAAATGCTACTTCATGGTTAACGAAGGGATCGTGCTTGGTCACAATATTTCTAAGAGGGGAATTGAAGTGGACAATGCGAAGATTGAGGCTATTGAAAGGATGCCCTATCCAAGGGACATTAAAGGTATTCATAGTTTTCTCGGTCATGCTGGTTTCTATAGAAGATGTATCAAAGACTTTTCTAAGACCTCGAGACCCCTCACTAATCTTATCCAGAGGCCTTCGAAGTTCTTAAAAACGCTTTGATAACCGCTCATATAGTACAACCACCTGACTGGAAATTGCCCTTTGAAATTATGTGTGATGCTAGTGATTTTGCTGTTGGAGCTGCTTTAGGACAAAGGGTTGATAAGAAATTGAATGTTATACATTATGCTAGCAAGACCCTTGATAGTGCTCAAAAGAATTATGCTACTACTGAGAAAGAATTCTTAGCAGTAGTGTTTGCTTGTGATAAGTTTAGACCCTATATTGTTGATTCAAAAGTTATTATTCATACTAACCATGCTGCTCTTAAGTACCTTAGGATAAAGAAGGATGCCGAACCAAGATTCATCAGGTGTGTACTCCTTCTTCAAGAATTTGATTTACAGATTGTTGATAGAAAAGGAGCAGACAATCCGGTGGCGGACAATCTTTCAAGGATGGAAGATATACCGCATGACCCCATCCAAGTCAACGACAGTTTTCCAGACGAACAACTTGTTGTTGTAAAAGTACAATCTCTATCCGACCCTTGGTTTGCAGATTATGCTAATTTTATCGTTGCAAAGTATTTACCTACAGGTTTAACATTTCAGCAAAGGAAGAAGTTCTTCCATGATTTGAGGCACTACTTTTGGGATAACCCTCATCTTTTCAAAGAAGGTCCTGACGGGATCGTGAGAAGATGCATACCGAAATACGACCAGAAGGACATTCTCAAGAAATGTCACGACAATCCCTATGGAGGACATCACGCCGGTGAGAGGACCGCACATAAGGTTCTCCAATCAGGTTTTTATTGGCCTACTCTACTTAAAGATGCTAGAAATTATGTTTTATCTTTTGATAAGTGTCAGAGAGTTGGTAATATTAGTAGGAGGAACGAGATGCCTATGAATTACTCACTAGTGATTGAACCTTTTGATTGCTGAGGTTTTGATTTTGTGGGTCCTTTTCCTCCTTCAAACAAGTACACTCACATTTTAGTAGTTGGTGATTATGTGACTAAGTGGGTCGAAGCAATCCCCACTGAGAGTGTTGCTCACAAGACATCTTTGAAAATGCTCAAAGATGTGATTTTCCCTAGGTTTGGTGTACCTAGGTATCTTATGACTGATGGAGGATCACACTTCACGCATGGAGCTTTTAGAAAAGCTCTAGCCAAGTACGATGTCAATCATAGAATTGCTTCACTGTACCATCCTCAAACCAGTGGGCAAGTTGAGCTCACCAATAGAGAGATCAAGCTGATCTTGCAAAAGACACTCAACAGTTCTAGAAAGGACTGGTCAAAGAAGTTAGAATATGCTTTGTGGGTGTATAGAACTGCTTACAAAAACCCCATGGGCATGTCCCCGTATAAGATGGTCTATGGCAAGGCTTGCCATTTGCCATTAGAATTAGAACATAAAGCTTTCTGGGCTGTTAGAGAGCTTAATGTTGACCCAAAGTTAGCCGGTGAAAAGCATCTCATGAACTTGACTTCTCTAGATGAGTGGAGAAGTGAAGCTTACGAGAGTGCTAAAATGTTCAAGGAAAAGGTAAAGAAGTGGCATGATAGAAGGATTCTGAAACGTGAATTTAATGTTGGTGATAAAGTTTTATTGTTTAGATCCCATTTCAGGTTTTCTCCAGGTAAATTACTTTCCAGATGGGAAGGACCATTTCATATCGAAGAAGTCTACCGGTCAGGTGCAATTAAGATTAACAATTTTGATGGCACCAAACCTCAAGTTGTGAATGGGCAAAGACTCAAGCATTACATGGCGGGAGATCCAGTCAACGTTGATGTAAATATAATGCACACAACCACTCATGAGGAATATGTTGCAACCCCGTTCCAGACACCAGCAGAAGAAGAATAACAAAAGGTATGTATTACGGTAAGGAAACATCGCGAAACCACCATAAAAGTTCCAGATTACGAGTTTTTGCAAAATATAGAAAATTCAGAGCCTGATTGGAGCCGGAGAGGAGCTCTAGGGGGCCCAGGCGCCCCCCCCCTGGCGCGGCCTACCTCCTGGCCGCACCAGGAGGCCGCCTGGGCACCCCGGAGCCCGTCTCCGACTCCAATTTGGCTTGTTACCTTCATATTGTTGCAGAAATTTTTGCTATATATTTTCCCGTATAGCCCCAACATCGTATCTCTCGATTTCGCGTGTTTTCTTTTCGAGCTATTTCTGCCAGGAGATCTTTTAGCTATACCTAGGTGCCATGGCTTCCCCAAGTTCCCCCAAGGACAAGTTCGTCGTCAACGTCATCAACCCTTACCTCACACAGGTGAAGAACCATCCTCGAACCGTCCAGTTGGAGGATGGTGCCCTTCACCAAGAGGATCTAAAGGAAACTACCAAGGAGGGGAGCATCGAGGCCATGCTAGAAGAGATGGAGCAAGAAGTCTTCAAGTACAAGAAGATGGTTGAGCGGGGTGTTGAAGCCAACTTCGACATCATCAACGAGATGAAGACATTCTACAAGAAGGAGATGAGGGGAATTTGTTCAAGCATCAGCGCTGCAGAAGAAATTATTGATGATCTCCAAGGGCAGATCTAGGATCTGCACAACCAGAACTGTGAGTATGAACTAAAGTTTATGCGCATGGGTTTAGGTGTTGGAAGCAGGATCTTGGAGACCGAAGCCTCTCATGGGACCGGGGAACCTCTACCATGGAAGTGCTTCGTCCATGACTACATCAACAACAACCACAACAAGAATGAGGAGTAAATCTCCTTGGGTAATGGAATTCCCTCAGCTTGTTCCAAGCTTGGGGGAGTGCCCGGTATCTTTATCTTTATCTTAGCCTTTTAGAGTCAAGTAGAGTCGTATCATGTCTAGGGAAGTTATTATATGAAAGAGGTGTTTGCATTGAGGTCTATTAGTCCTTCTGTGGAGAGTTTGTATCCGTGAGTGTGGAATCGTCTATATTGGAATATTAATGAGAAGTCTATTGGTTCCTTCGCTGCACTCAGTATTCTCTCCACGCAATCGACCTTATATGATGATTCTTATGGGGAGTATTGACCTTATATCAGGTATGGCTTTGGAATCTTTATTTAATTTTGGCAAACATAGCTTTGGTCTTGACAACATGCATGTTTTCTCAAGTAGTGACATAGCCAAAACCTTTATGTTATTATGCTTGAAGTGTTATGTTGACACGGAAGACAAATTGATGTGTTATGCTTACCTTAATGTTCATGCTTTATATGTTTTGCATCTAAGTTAGCATCAACTGTCTGTTCTCTCAAAGCCTTTTCTAGCCAAACTCTTTGCCAAGCAGATTTCTGCTTGTGCATCCATACCCTAAAACCAATACCTTCCATTTGAGTCCACCATACCTTCCTATTCGTGGTGTTTCCCTACCACTCTTAGAAGTATAGAATTTACGTGTTATCCTTAAATGTTCAAAATCTTCTGTTTTGTGCCTCTTATTTAGCTCATGAGGAAGTAGTAGGTAATTCATGATCTTCTTAAGTTGGACAAGTTTTACCCCGGATTACATGTCTAATCCGCAAACCCATAATACGAGGAGGAACTGGCATGAGTGCGCCCACCTCGAAAGATAATATAACAAAGAAACCCTCCTTCACGCTCGATCTATGAGAAATCAGAAACTTTGGCAGTGATAAACAAAGGAGACTAAGGGGATGTGATCGTCCCCACTTGGGAGTCGTTCCCTGAAACTTGTCCATCTTGAGAAGTAATTGAGCTATCTATTAGCATTCATTGACAAACTATGCACCTCCCAAAATTATTTTCATTCTGTTTGATTTAAGGATAGCACATGAGTTTTCCCTGCTTGCCTTTAACAAGGCCCTACCTTTAATTTTATGTTGAGTCAGTTTTCCTACTTCCTTCTTTTCCCAAAGAGAACACACACTTGATGCTGATGAGGATTCATCCATATAATGTTGCATGAAGTTTTGCCATGCCATATCATTGTTGACATTATCTTTTGATAAGTAAGTTGTTTGCGAAAGCCTTTGGCAAGAAAGCATCTTCCTTTGTGGTAGCATTTGCACTTCATGACTAATAACATGTTCTTTCAAATCTTCAATTTGGTTCATCTTATTTAGAAAGAGCAAACGTAAAAGTTATTAGTTGTCCATTGACCAAGGATATGTTTGCCATAATTTGATGAGTTTTCTCAGCCCTACTTTTGATTATAATTGTTATTACTTTCTCATAATGACCTTATGAGTTGAGGTTGTTGTTGAGGATGTTTGAGTTTGGTGGATAAACTCTGATGCTTCTTGTCCGTATTCTATTTATCGACACTTCACTATCTAAACTTGCGGACAGGTTTGCCGAGCTCAGTATTCGCGTGGGGACAAGCGAGGTCTAAGCTTGGGGGAGTTCATACGTCCAAATTGCATCACTATTTTATATAGTAATTCTTTCTTATTCATTGATATATTTCATGTTATGATGATGTTCTTATGTTGTTTTAACTTATTTTACACAGTTTGCAACTTTCCGATGACGAAGCAGCTGACGGAGGATTCAGCGGTAAAAAGTGGACGCTAAGTTGCTGAACAAGAATACCTCCAATTTACCTGAAAATCGACGGAGGTCATTTTTTAGAAGATTAACAAAGACACGTCGAAGAGGGGCCAGAGGGGGGGCCACAGGGTTCCCAGGCGGCCACCTGGCGCGGCCCCCACCCTGGTGATACGGTGAGGATAGATTTCACTCCTCGTTGCTTACCCCAAGTGGAAGGTGAGATGTAGCGTAGCAGCAAATTTCCCTCGGTGAAGATACCAAGGTTTGTCTCCAGTCGGACTCACATAAATACAAATAGGTGGTAAAGTGAAAAAGGCGCCGTGGTTGCTAACTTCGCCTGGACCTGCACACAGATACAAATAACTTTGCTCCCAACGAGTACAGAGGATTTGTCAATTCCTCGGCCTTGCTGTTTACAAAGGATCAACGCAAGAGATAATAATAGTGGCAACTGAAAGTAAAGACTGAAAGTAAATTTAGGGTGTAAACAATGATATGAAGATGGACCGGGGTCCCGTGATTTTCACTAGTGATGTCTCTCTCCCAAAAGACGATAAAAGTGCTAGCGAGGTAAACAAATCACAGTTGGGCAATTGACAGGATTATGAAGGCAGCGCAATGCTAACTATGCTGCAAAGAAAGGAAGGGCTCAAAAGCAATGGGCAGTACGCCAAGGTAAGTAGACCGAAATCCAACTGCATCTACTACGAATCATCCAATTGAGATATCTATCCAGAACATCTCGCTGGTATTAAGTTGCGAATCCCACCCAAAGTGTAAACTCAAAGCAACAGACAACTGCATTAAAAGAACTTTGCGTAAAGTAAACAATCCTTTCATCCGCGGATACAAGCACTGTTGTTTTATCCCTGGTGGCAACAGCACATCCCCTAGTCTCATGCTTCTGTCACTCAAGCTAGACATCAAGGGGCTGAACCCACAATCAAGCATAATGCTCCCTCTTGGAGTTGCAACAAATCACTTGGCCAAAGTAAAATACGGCAACGGAGAACATGCAAGAATTTACTCAAGAACAACATATAAAAGAGAAGAACCAAATATATTACTCATCACAATCTGAACATAGTCTCATAATCCATCAGATCCCAACAAACTCAGCATAGCAATGGCAGAAAATTACAAAGGTGCCTCGATCATGTGAGGCAGCTCACGAGGTCTCGAAAGTGGAAGCACAAAGAGGGGAGAGTAACATCACATAGCTACTGGTCACGGACCCATGGTCCAAGGGGAACTACTCACGGTACATACGGGAGGCGTCCATGGCTATGGATTGTCTCCCGGAGGGGGTTCCTCCTCCCGGCAGGGTGCCGGGGCAGCTTCTCCAGGCAGCCCCGATCTTCAAACGGAGGCGGCGGTACAGAGGCGACATCATGGAAAAGAGATCGATATTAGAGGTTTCCACCCTGAGGGCTAAATATAGGCGAAGGGGGGCACCGAGAGGGGCCACAGGGCAGCCAGGAGGATCCCTGGCGTGGCCTAGGGTGGGGCCGCTCCAGGGACCCTTCTGGAGTCCCTGTGGTGGCCCCCCTTCCCTCCTTATAAGGACTTTTAAGTAAAGCAATCAAAGCATGCAATTCAATTCAAGTCTTAACAAGCAAGAGTCTATATTAGCATTGACACAAGCAACAAAAGGACAAAAGGTGCAAGATCTCTCGCTGTCCGTGACTCGAATGTCTCCACATGGTGTTTGCGTGCAAGCACGGGATAGGGAAAAAGAGAGAAAAAGGTTGTTGAGAACAACTATCTACTAAAGTTTCTCACTTGGTCTCATTTGGATTCTTATCTTGACTCGTCCCCAGACCACTAGTCAGGTACAAGTCAAACTGATCCACTCCCTTTCGATATTTTGAGCACTCATGCAATGGATGAGCGTCAGCAAGAAAGTTGACACCTAAAATGTGAAACAAAAAGAAGGTGGAGGAGGAAGACAAAAAGGTGTGAAAGGCTCACATCAATGAGGACAATCATAGGCGAGAGAAGGCCATATGATATATATGATGTGAGGAGTTGGGATTGTGATGCAACGGATGCACATGTGAGCTAAAAGCTCTCCAAGGGAACTAGTGGGGGTGCATCTAACTTGCTTGCTCAAGAAGACCTAGAGCTCGTTTGAGGAGGCTCATCATTGGAATATACAAGCCAAGTTCTATAGTGTGAAGGTCCCCACATAGCTATATGCATGATGATGATCTCTATGGAGTACAAGGGATAGAGGATCAAGTACTAGTGTGGATCTCTCAAAAGGAATAGTAGTGTGCCCCCTTCTCTCTTTTTATTTTTCTTTTTATATTTTTCTATTATTTGTATTTTTTGGTGGCCTCAATGGCTCTTTCTATTTAACTCTCATTTGTCCTCTTTGGGATCTTTTGGTTTTGTCCCCTTTAGGATCTTTTCCTCACTTTAGGGGAAACACTCTATATTTTACAAGAATATAGGAGATCTTTCACAGTTTACATGGGTACTCACATAAAGAAGATATAACTATCCTGATGCAAATGTATGACATGAAGATCAAGTCATGAGAAGATGGATGTTGCATGGCAATGTATCTCGGAAAGGCTATGGAAATGCCTTGTAGGTAGGTATGGTGGCTGTTTTGAGGAAATATATAAGGAGGCTTATGATGACAGAGCGTATCGTGCCAAGGGTTTGGATGCACCGGCAAAGTATGCACCAACTCTCAAGGTGAGAAAAGGGCAATGCTCGGTATCGAAGAGGCTAGAAAAAGTATAGGTGGGTGGAAGTGTCAACTTTCGAATACTCACATTAGTCTGAAGAACTCATGCACTTATTATCGGTAACTCTCAATCTAATCAGGAGGTTCAAAAAGAGACAAGTACCCCGAGGAGGAGTGTATGGGGGTTTGGTTATCCTTGCGCATCCTCGACTCATGGTACGTGAGTGTTCTCTAATATTCGAACCCTCCAGAGGTTAGTGATCCATCTAGTAGCTAGAGTTCTCAACAGGGTTTTTTGGTTTTCGAAAAACACACGGATTGCCCAAAATACGACATCTATCACTAATAGGCTCGAGCTCTTGACACCAAAAGTTCAAATATTACTCTAGTCAATACCTCAAAACTATTGCAAGTTACTACTACAAAGAGAAAAGCAACTTCAACTACCTACTTGTAGTCAAGACACAAAACTCAGTGCAACATGCAAACTCTCTAACAAGATAAAACATTCAACCTATTGAAAGTTCAACCTAAAACAAAATAAAAGCTCTAGAAAAACTAAAGCACTACAATTAAACAGAGCAGCAGCTAAGAAAAGAAAAATAACAACTCACGGCTAAAAAGAATAAGCATGCAAATCCTATGAGGAGTTCTAGTTCAAGCGGGGCGTGTATCTCTCCCACAAAAAAGAGTAAGTAAGCTGGGGTCTAAGTTGTTACTACAGCTAACAAAGACAAAACAAACCTAGAAAAGTAAAGAGCGAGACGCTCCAAGCATAGCACATAATGCATGAAGTGGTAAAAATATAGTGCAGCAAGGGACGAACTGATAATTGTTGATGAAGAAGGGGATGCACGGGGGCATCACCAAGCTTAGACGCTTGAGTCTCCTTGAATATTTATTGGGGGTGCACATGGGCATCCCCAAGCTTGAGCGTTTGACACTCCAAGATCTTCTTTCATCATCTTCCATCGCACACTTGAAAACTCCCTTCATACATAAATCATCGTAGGCTGATTAGAGAGGTTAGTACCCTATTAAAGTAATTTTTACCTTACTGGAAATAAAGATAATCTTGAAGAGGTACTGTTTATCAAGATTTCCAAAAAGTTTTTGCAAAGAAAAAGCAAGCTTAAGGTTTGCAAAAGTAAGGAGAGACAAAACGTGGAAGAATCTGTGAAAAACAAAACAGCAGGTAAAAAAGAATTTTTTAGGGATACTTCTGCAACTCAATTCAAAGAACTCAGAACATACGCAAGTTTCGTAAATGTATAGAGCACGCTGTGTAAAAATTTCAGCCCAAAAAGATGAACTGGGAATTTTCTCTGATTTTTCTAGTCACGAGGAGAGAATCTGTTTTCTGGACAGCATGTCACAACTATCACTTCCCTTGTCGTATGAGGCTATAAAAGGCACAACGCGTGAAAAGTAAAGATACAATGATGTTGCTACAGTAGTAACAATCATCAAGACCACTAAGAACAGAAGAAAAGAAAAAATAAAACCCTAAATTCGTTGCGGGCTGCCTCCCGAAAGCACTTCTTTAAAGCCATTAGCTAGGCTTAAAGCAAATAGATCAAGTCGTATCCATTGAACCATCATCACGATCATCAAAAAGCTCTTCAATAGTACAACTAGTCTTAATAGGTTTATCAAATAAAGTACGAATGAAAATGCTTCTTGGAATAAAATCAAAAGGAGGGAAATCAATTGGAGTTTCATTAAAGTTAAAGATAGGTGTCTCCACCAAAGTTTTCACCATTTCAACTCTCTTGGCAATGGGTGTGTTTGTTTTAGCTCGAGGAACCTTGGGGACGTAAACGAACTTAGGTTCCTTCTTTTCCGGAGTTTCATCCTTTTTGGTTTTGATTGAGGAAAAGGTAATTCCTAGAGTTTCAACAACTTCCTCAATTTTTTCTATCCTAGAAGACTTCTCATCAAGGGATTTGATAGTCTCCAAAGTTTTGATAATTTTCTGCATGGAGTTATCTAATCTATTCAAATTCCCTTGAATCTTACGATCTCTAGCTCTATTTTTTCAAGTTTTCTCATAATGTGAGCTAAAGTAATGTCCTCCTTAATACTAACAACTGGGAGACTTCCAACAAAAATTTTAATAACATTAAGGGCTTCCCAAACTGGGGCCTCTATGAAGTTCTCATTGACAGCAGTGTCTAAAAGAAACTATTCCGAGAAGTGATCCCAACATACAAATTTCTAAGCAAGATAGTAGTGGATTGCTTCTTGGTGGCTCTTTTTTGAGAATCATTAATTCTATACCAAGCATCTTTCAAACTTTCACCACCTCTTTGAGTAAAGGTAAGTACTTCTGCCTCACCAAAGGCAAAAGGACCAGCCATAGTGGTAACTACTAACAAGGTAACAGGTATTTTTGGTATTTTTGATAAGGGACACAAACGTAAAAACTGAAAGGTAAACTAACAAGACTAAAAAGGAAAGATAAAAGATAGTGTGCAACTCCCCTATATTGTAGACTGGAGTCCCCGGCAACGGCGCCAGAAATTAGATTGATACGGTGAGGATAGATCTCACTCCTCGTTGGTTACCCCAAGTGGAAGGTGAGATGTAGCATAGCAGCAAATTTCCCTCGGTGAAGATACCAAGGTTTGTCTCCAGTACGACTCACAGAAATACAAGTAGGTGGTAAAGTGAACAAGGCGCCGTGGTTGCTAACTTCGCCTGGACCTGCACACAGATACAAATAATTTTGCTCCCAACGAGTACAGAGGAGTTGTCAATTCCTCCGGCCTTGATGTTTACAAAGGATCAACGCAAGAGATAATAATAGTGGCAACTGAAAGTAAAGACTGAAAGTAAATTGAGGGTGTAAACAATGATATGAAGATGGACCGGGATCCCGTGATTTTCACTAGTGATGTCTCTCTCCCAAAAGACGATAAAAGTGCTAGCGAGGTAAACAAATCACAGTTGGGCAATTGACAGGATTATGAAGGCACCACAATTCTAACTATGCTGCAAAGAAAGGAAGGGCTCAAAATCAATGGGCAGTACGCCAAGGTAAGTAGACCGAAATCCAACTGCATCTACTACGAATCATCCACCTTGATATATCTATCCAGAACATCTCGCTGGTATTAAGTTGCGAATCCCACCCAAAGTGTAAACTCGAAGCAACAGACAACTGCATTAAAAGAACTTTCGTAAAGTAAACAATCCTTGCATCCGCTGATACAAGCACCGTTGTTTTATCCCTGGTGGCAACAGCACATCCCCTAGTCTCATGTTTCTGTCACTCACGCTAGACATCAAGGGGTTGAACCCACAATCAAGCATAACGCTCCCTCTTGGAGTTGCAACAAATCACTTGGCCAAAGTAAAATACGGCAACGGAGAACATGCAAGAATTTACTCAAGAACAAAATATAAAAGAGAAGAACCAAATATATTACTCATCACAATCTGAACATAGTCTCATAATCTATCAGATCCCAACAAACTCAGCATAGCAACGGCAGAAAATTACAAAGGTGCCTCGATCATGTGAGGCAGCTCACGAGGTATCGAAAGTGGAAGCACAAAGAGGGGAGAGGAACATCACATAGCTACTGGTCACGGACCCATGGTCCAAGGGGAACTACTCACGGTACATACGGGAGGCGTCCATGGCTATGGATGGTCTCCCGGAGGGGGTTCCTCCTCCCGGCAGGGTGCCGGGGCAGCTTCTCCAGGCAGCCCCGATCTTGAAACGGCGGCGGCGGTGGTACAAAGGCGAGATCGCGGAAAAGAGATCGAAATTAGGGGTTTCTGATACCTCCCAAACGTATCTATAATTTTTGCTTTCTCCATGCATGTTTTGGGTGACTTTGCCATGTTTTGCTTGAACTTTCATACACTTTTGAGCATGTTTGGACTAATCTATTAACCCAGTTCACCCAGCTGCCAGTTGCTCTTTTCTGCTATTTTTGTATTTCAGGTTTTCCGGCCATTAAAAGTGCTCCAAAAAATCCGAAAAAATCAGATAAAAAATCAGCGACACGGAAGCTTCCGGAAACACCAAAGGAGGGAAGGGGGGCCACCACAGGGACTCCAGAAGGGTCCCTGGCGCGGCCCCACCCTAGGCCGCGCCAGGGAGCCTCCTGGCTGCCCTGTGACCCCTCTCGGTGCCCCTCTTCGCCTATATTTAGCCCTCGGGGTGGAAACCCTTAATATGGATCCCTCTTTCGCGATGTCGCCTCTGTACCGCCACCGCCGCCGTTTCAAGATCGGGGCTGCCTGGAGAAGCTGCTCCGGCACCTTGTCGGGAGAAGCTACCCCCTCCGGGAGACCATCCATAGCCATGGACACCTCCTGTATGTACCGTGAGTAGTTCCCCTTGGACCATGGGTCCGTGATCAGTAGCTATGTGATCTATCTCTCCCCTCTTTGTGCTTCCACTTTCGAGACCTCGTGAGCTGCCTCACATGATCGAGGCACCTTTGTAATTTTCTGCCGTTGCTATGCTGAGTTTGTTGGGATCTGATGGATTATGAGACTATGTTCAGATTGTGATGAGTAATATATTTGGTTCTTCTCTTTTATATTTTGTTCTTGAGTAAATTCTTGCATGTTCTCCGTTGCCGTATTTTACTTTGGCCAAGTGATTTGTTGCAACTCCAAGAGGGAGCGTTATGCCTGATTGTGGGTTCAGCCCCTTGATGTCTAGCTTGAGTGACAGAAACATGAGACTAGGGGATGTGATGTTGCCACCTGGGATAAAACAACGGTGCTTGTATCCGCGGATGCAAGGATTGTTTACTTTATGCAAAGTTCTTTTAATGCAGTTGTCTGTTGCTTTGAGTTTACACTTTGGGTGGGATTCGCAACTTAATACCAGCGAGATGTTCTGGGTAGATATCTCAAGGTGGATGATTCGTAGTAGATGAAGTTGGATTTCGATCTACTTACGTAAGCATACTGCCCATTCCTTTTGAGCCCTTCCTTGTTTGCAGCATAGTTAGCATTGCGGTGCCTTTATAATCCTGTCAATTTCCCAACTGTGATTTGTTTACCTCGTTAGCACTTTTATCGTCTTTTGGGAGAGAGACATCACTAGTGAAAATCACGTGACCCCGGTCCATCTTCATATCATTGTTTACACCCTCAATTTACTTTCAGTCTTTACTTTCAGTTGCCACCATCATTATCTCTTGCGTTGATCCTTTGTAAACAGCAAGGTCGGAGGAATTGACAACTCCTCTGTACTCCTTGGGAGCAAAGTTATTTGTATCTGTGTGCAGGTCCAGGTGAAGTTAGCAATATCGGCGCCATTGTTCACTTTACCACCTTCTTTTATCTCTGCGAGTTCTACGGGAGACAAACCCTATCCTCTACATAGGGGAAATTTGCTGCTACTTGGGGTAACCAACGAGGAGTGAGAACTATCCTCACCGTATCAAGCTAATTTCTGGCACCGTTGCCGGGGACTCCAGTCTACAAGATAGGGGAGTTGCACACTATCTTTTATCTTTTCTTTTTAGTCTTGTTAGTTCACCTTTCAGTTTTTACTTTTGTGTCCCTTATTAAAAATACCAAAAATACCTGTTACCTTTCTTGTGTGGTCAAGTATGTTAGGAGTTGGTACTATGAGGGAATCCGAGGTCTTGGATTTCCACCAAAGGAACGGGGAGAATATGAAGAAGGCATGGGGCATAATTTCTAAAGCACATAAGGCAAATATGCCTTGGTTACCTATAAGAATTGTCCTTAGAAATTTTTACTTTGGCCTTTTTAAGTGGTGTAAGCACTCTCTTGATCTTATAGCTGAAGGAGACTTTTTAGAGTGTGATCAAGCTAGAGCTCTTGAAATTATACATGGTTTATCTAATTATTTTGTTTATGATGGTCTTGATACTGTTGTAGATAGAATTGCTACTATTGAGAAGAAACTTGATGCTCTAGACTTAAAAGTAGTAGAAAAACCAAATACTCCAAGAGAGGAGATTTTGGAAATAGAAAATGACTGGGAGCCTTTTTTTAGGATTGTTATCTCTAATCAAAACTTCCTTGCTTTTTGTGACATTGGATCTACAGTTTCTATAATGCCAAGCTTTATTTATGATTCTTTGTACCTTGCAAGCATGAAAAAATTTCCATCTATCCATGAACATTCTAATGGTGATATTTCTGAGATCCAGGGAAGATTAAAAGATGTCCAGGTCATGTTTCTAAAAAGGAGTGTGGAGATTGACTTCTCCATCATGAAGGCCAATCAAAGAAATATGGTGCTTGGAAGGGACTTCCTCCGAGCCATGAAAGGCTTCATTGATATAGGTAAAGGACAAATACGTTTGCGTGGTAAAGAAAAAGGTACGTACCTATTCCCTCGGAAGGACAAGGATGAGCTTATTGAAAACCCTTTTGAGATCCTTGGTGAACCTTCCGATGATTTTGGAGAACTTTGATCTTCTGCTTTAAGCCTAGCTAATGGCTCTAAAGATGCGCTTTCGGGAGGCAGCCCGCAACGAATTTACTTTTTTTCTTTTTGCTTTGTTCTGTTTTTAGTGGTCTTGATGATTGTTACTACTGTAGCAACATCATTGTATCTTTAATTTTCAAGCTTTGTGCCAAGTTTAGCCTCATACGACAAGGGAAGTGAAATTTGTGACATGCTGTCCAGAAAACAGATTCTGTCCTCGTGACTAGAAAAATCAGATAAAAATCCCTGTTCATCTTTTTGAGCTGAATTTCTTACACAGCGTGCTCTATACAATTACGAAACTTGAGTATGTTCTGATTTTTTTTATTTGAGTTGCAGAAGTATCCCCAAAAAATTCGTTTCTACCTGCTGTTCTGTTTTTCACAGATTCTGCCACGTTTTGTCTCTCTTTACTTTTGCAAACCTTAAGCTTGCTTTTTCTTTGCAAAAACTTTTTGGCAATCTGTGGAAACAGTATCTCTTCAAGAATATCTTTATTTGCAGTAGAGAAAAAATTATTTTATTAGGTACTAACCTCTCTAATCAGTCTACAATGAGTTATGTATGAAGGGAGTTTTCAAGTGTGCGATGGAAGATGATGAAAGAAGATCCTGGAGTGTTAAACGCTCAAGCTTGGGGATGCCCATGTGAACCCCCAATAAATATTAAAGGAGACTCAAGCATCTAAGCTCTGGGATGCCCCCGTGCATCCCCTTCTTCATCAACAATTATCAGTTCGTCCCTCGTTGCACTATATTTTTATCACTTCATGCGTTGTGTGCTAAGCTTGGAGCGTCTCGCTCTTTACTTTTCTAGGTTTGTTTCTGCTTTGTCTGCTGTAGTAACAAGTTAGACCACAGCTTACTCTTTTGTGTGGGAGAGTAACACGCTCCGCTTGAATTACAACTCCTCATAGGATTTGCATGCTTATTATTTTAGCTGTGAGTTGTTCTTTTTCTTTTCTTAGGTGCTACTCTGTTTAGTTGTAGTGCTTTAGTTTTACTATAGCTGTTATTTTTTTTAGGTTAAACTTTCTATAGGTTGCATGTTTTATCTTGTTAGAGAGTTTGCCTGTTGCACTGAGTTTTGTGTCTTGACTAGAAGTAGGTAGTTGAAGTTGTTGTGCTCTTTGTAGTAGTAACTTGCAATAGTTTTGAGGTATTGACTAGAGTAATGTTTGAACTTTTGGTGTCAAGAGCTCGAGCCTATTAGTGATAGATGTCGTATTTTGGGCAATCCGTGTGTTTTTTGAAAACCAAAAACCCCTATTGAGAACTCTAGCTACTAGATGGATCACTAACCTCTGGAGGGTTCGAATATTAGAGAACACTCACGTACCATGAGTAGAGGATACGCAAGGATAACCAAACCCCCACTCCTCCTCAGGGTACTTGTCTATATGTGAACCTCCTGATTAGATTGAGAGTTACCGATAATAAGTGCATGAGTTCTTCGGACTAATGTGAGTACTCGAAAGTTGACACTTCCACCCACCTATACTTTTTCTAGCCTCTTCGGTACCGTGCACTGCCCTTTTCTCACCTTGAGAGTTGGTGCATACTTCGCCGGTGCATCCAAACCCTTGGCACGATACGCTCTGTCATCATAAACCTCCTTATATCTTTCCTCAAAACAGCCACCATACCTACCTACAAGGCATTTCCATAGCCTTTCCGAGATACATTGCCATGCAACATCCATCTTCTCATGACCTGATCCTCATGTCATACATTTGCATCATGATAGTTATATCTTCTTTATGTGAGTACCCATGTAAAGTGTGAAAGATCTCCTATATTCTTGTAAAATATAGAGTGTTGCCCCTAAAGCGAGGAAAAGATCCCAAAGAGGACAAAATCAAAAGATCCCAAAGAGGACAAATGAGAGTTAAATAGAAAGAGCCATTGAGGCCACCAAAAAATAGAAAAAAATAGAAAAAAGAGAAAAAGAAAAATAAAAAGAGAGAAGGGGGCACACTACTATTTCTTTTGAGAGATCCACACTAGTACTTCATCCTCTATCCCTTGTACTCCATAGAGATCATCATCATGCATATAGCTATATGCGGACCTTCACACTATAGAACGTGGCTTGTATATTCCAATGATGAGCCTCCTCAAACGAGCTCTAGGTCTTCTTGAGCAAGAAAGTTAGATGCACCCCCACTAGTTCCATTGGAGAGCTTTTAGCTCACATGTGCATCCGTTGCATGGCAATCCCTACTCCTCACATCATATCTATCATATGGCCTTCTCTCGCCTATGATTGTCCTCATTGATGTGAGCCTTTCACACCTTTTTGTCTTCCTCCTCCACCTTCTTTCTGTTTCGCCTTTTAGGTGTCAACTTTCTTGCTCACGCTCATTGATTGCATGAGTGCTCAAAATATCGAAAGGGAGTGGATCAGTTTGACTTGTACCTGGCTAGTGGTCTGGGGACGAGTCAAGATAAGAATCCAAAGGAGACTAAGTGTGAAACTTTAGTAGATAGTTGTTCTCAACAACCTTTTTTCTCTCTTTTTCCCAGTCCCCTGCTTGCACGCAAACACCATATGGAGACATTCGAGTAACGGACAGCGAGAGCTCTTGCACCTTTTGTTCTTTTGTTGCTTATATCAATGCTAATATAGACTCTTGCTTGTTAAGACTTGAATTGAATTGCATGCTTTGATTGCTTTACTTAAAAGTCCTTATATGGTTGTGTGGCATGTCACCACGGAAATTATGCTTGTTATCATTTACCTATTCGAGGAAGAGCAAGATTTAAGCATGGGGATGTTGATACGTCCCAAACGTATCTATAATTTCTGCTTGCTCCATGCATGTTTTGTGTGACTTTTCCATGTTTTGCTTGAACTTTCATACACTTTTGAGCATATTTGGACTAATCTATTAACCTAGTGCACCCAGCTTCCAGTTGCTGTTTTCTGCTGTTTTGTATTTCAGGTTTTCCGGCCATTAAAAGTGCTTCAAAAAATCCGGAAAAATCAGATAAAAAATTCGCGACACGGAAGCTTCCGGAAACACCAAAGGAGGGAAGGGGGGCCACCACAGGGACTCCAGAAGGGTCCCTGGCGCGTCCCCACCCTAGGCCGCGCCAGGGAGCCTCCTGGCTGCCCTGTGGCCCCTCTCGGTGCACCCCTTCGCCTATATTTACCCCTCAGGGTGGAAACCCCTAATATGGATCCCTCTTTCGCGATCTCGCCTCTGTACCGCCGCCGCCGCCGTTTCAAGATTGGGGCTGCCTGGAGAAGCTGCTCCGGCACCCTGCTGGGAGAAGCTACCCCCTCCAGGAGACCATCCATAGCCATGGACGCCTCCCGTATGTACCGTGAGCAGTTCCCCATGGACCATTGGTCCGTGACCAGTAGCTATGTGATCTATCTCTCCCCTCTTTGTGCTTCCACTTTCGAGACCTCGTGAGCTGCCTCACATGATCGAGGCACCTTTGTAATTTTCTGCCGTTGCTATGCTGAGTTTGTTGGGATCTGATGGATTATGAGACTATGTTCAGATTGTGATGAGTAATATATTTGGTTCTTCTCTTTCATATTTTGTTCTTGAGTAAATTCTTGCATGTTCTCCGTTGCCGTATTTGACTTTGGCCAAGTGATTAGTTGCAACTCCAAGAGGGAGCGTTATGCCTGATTGTGAGTTCAGCCCCTTGATGTCTAGCTTGAGTGACAGAAACATGAGACGATGTGTTGTTGCCACCAGGGATAAAACAACGGTGCTTCTATCCGCGGATGCAAGGATTGTTTACTTTACGCAAAGTTCTTTTAATGCAGTTGTCTGTTGCTTTGAGTTTACATTTTGGGTGGGATTCGCAACTTAATACCAGTGAGATGTTTTGGATAGATATCTCAAGGTGGATGATTCGTAGTAGATGCAGTTGGATTTCGGTCTACTTACCTAGGCGTACTGGCCATTGCTTTTGAGCCCTTCCTTTCTTCGCAGCATAGTTAGCATTGCGGTGCCTTCATAATCCTGTCAATTTCCCAACTGTGATTTGTTTACCTCGCTAGCACTTTTATCGTCTTTTGGGAGAGAGACATCACTAGTGAAAATCACGAGACCCCGGTCCATCTTCATACCATTGTTTACACCCTCAATTTACTTTCAGTCTTTACTTTCAGTTGCCACTATCATTATCTCCTGCGTTGATCCTTTGTAAACAGCAAGGCCGGAGGAATTGACAACTCCTCTATACTCGTTGGGAGCAAAGTTATTTGTATATGTGTGCAGGTCCAGGTGAAGTTAGCAATATCGGCGCCATTGTTCACTTTACCACCTTCTTGTATCTCTGCGAGTCCTACGGGAGACAAACCCTATCCTCTACATAGGGGAAATTTGCTGCTACGCTACATCTCACCTTCCACTTGGGGTAACCAACGAGGAGTGACAACTATCCTCACCGTATCAGTTTCCACCCCGAGGGCTAAATATAGGCGAAGGGGGCACCGAGAAGGGCCACAGGGCAACCAGGAGGCTCCCTGGCGCGGCCTAGGGTGGGGCCGCGCCATGCACCCTTCTGGAGTCCCTGTGGTGGCCCCCCTTCCCTCCTTTGGTGTTTCCGGAAGCTTCCGTGTCGCTGATTATCTGATTTTTCCGGATTTCTTGGAGCATTTTTAATGGCCGGAAAACCTGAAATACAAAAACAGCAGAAAACAGCAACTGGCAGCTGGGTGCACTGGGTTAATAGATTAGTCCAAATATGCTCAAAAGTGTATGAAAGTTCAAGCAAAACATGGCAAAGTCACACAAACATGCATGGAGCAAGCAGAAATTATAGATACGTTTGGGACGTATCACCTGGCCGCGCCGGGAGGGTGCCTGGACCCCTGGGGCCACTCCCGGCTCCCCCCTTTGGCCTATATATCGCTCATATACCAAAAACCCTAAAACATAGAGAGTTTCTGGAGTTCCACCGCCTCTCCGTGGAGGAAACCTACAGAGAAGAAAAGGCATCTCCGGCGGGCAGATTACGCCCGGGAGAACACCTCCCGGAAGGGGAGATCGTCGCCATCGCCATCACCATCGTCACAGGCATCATCGAGATCATCATCAACATCATCCCCAACATCAGCACCATCTTCATCTTCATCCAATCTCAGCTCACAAGTCCAACTTGTGTTGTAATCCGTACTATCTATCCTCTCTACTCTACCGGTGTTGATTACTACCGTGTGATGAATGCTATTGAGTTTTGTTGGAGAAATATCATTGTGTCCAGATTGTTTATCATCTATTGATCCCCACTGATCATGATCTCTTTTATGTCTTGTAAGTACTTACTTTAGTTCTTGAGGACATGGGAGAAGTCTAGCTGTTAGTAGTCATCTGATGTTAAAGTAATATGTGTTGTTTGATATTTAAGTTGTGTTGTTATTTTCCTAGTCGTGTTGTGTGAGTCAAACACTCAACACTTCTCCTTATTAAGGACCTAGGGGAATACATTGTGTACAAAGTATGCTTACGGTGGGTTGCCGGAGTGACAGAAACCTGAACCCTAGTTCCCACGCTTTTGCACAAGGGAATAATGGATCATCGATCGTATTTCTATGGTTAGGCTTTTGCCTTAATTACTATCTTTTATTTGCGGATGCTTGCAAGATGTTTAATCATAAGATTTCACTTATCTTAGTCTAGAGGGTGCACTAGCATAGATCCACCCACTCAACACTTATCAACACAGCACATAGTACCGACGCGGAATATGGCGAAAGCACGTGACTATTTCTCATGTGTGTCCTCAAGAACGCTTTATCCTTTATAAGTTCAGTTGCTAGGCCTCTCCTTTGTTCAAAAGGATTGGGCCACTCGTTACTCCTCAGTGCTCTTTACTTTGCTTGCTTTTACCTTTTTGTTGCTTATACAAAAAAAACCCTAAAAAGTTATCTTTCAGTTCCTGCAACTATTTCTTTACCAAAGTCACTTGCCAATACCTTCTGCTCCTCGTTGCGTTCAACACTCTTATTTATCGAAAACGCTACAAACGATCCCCTACAGTTGAGGGTCATCACCATGTCATAGTGTTGTTGGAGTTCCCGAGGATCCTCTACTTCCGCTGCCCAACTATAACAATGGACGGAGGTTGTCGTCGAGCCGTACGTGTGACCAAGTGCGGAAGCGCTGCCCTTTGCAACACTCTTCTTCATGATCTTGAGATCGGCAAGTGATCGTCTACATCACCCATGAGAACTATTATCGTTAACGATTTTTTGTCTTCAAGGGTGAGTCCTTCCGAAACCGTTACAAGTTATCTCCTAGATATGATCTTGGCAATTTTTCGTCGCAACCGTAGGAATTTTTTTGTTTTCTATGCAACGTTTCCCTTCAAATATAGCGTGGAGAAGGATGAACTATGGATTGTTGATGGAGAAGGGGATGCACGGGGCATCCCCAAGCTTAGACGCCCGAGTCTCCTTGAATATTTCTTGGTGGTGCATGGGGCATCCCCAAGCTTGAGGTTTTGAGACTCCCGGATCTTCTTTCATCATCTTCCTTCGCACACTTGAAAACTCCCTTCATACGAAACTCATCATAAGTTGATTAGAGGGGTTAGTGCCCATAATAAAATATTTTTCCTCTACTGGAAATAAAGATTTTCATGAAGAGCTACTGTTTCTCAAGATTGCCAAAAAAAGTTGCAAAGAAAAAGCAAGTGTAAGATTTGCAAGACTAGGAAAATGCAAAACAGGGCAGAATCTGGGAAAAACAGACCAGTAGACAGTAAATGATTTTTGATGTGCACTTCTGCAACTTAAATCAAAATACTCAAAAAAGGCCGCAAAAAGTCAATTGTATAGAGCATACTATCAAAACAATTCAGATTGAAAAGATGATCTGGTGATTTTTAAGAATTTTTGCAATGGAGCAAACATATTCTGTTTTCTGGACATGTCACAAATTTTAATTTTTCTTGCAACCGGAGGCTAAAACTTGGCACAAAGCTTGAAAATAAAGATACATTGATGTTGATACAGTAGTAACAAACATCAAGACCACTAAAACCGAAAGTTAAACATTTTGGGTTGCCTCCCAATAAGTGCTTTATTTTATGCCTTGGAGCTAGGCATGATGATTTTAAAAGATGATCTCATAAGAATAAGGATTTGAAGAAAAAGAGAGCATCAAGAAGCAAATATGAACCACATTTAAGCCTAACCCACTTCCTATGCATAGGAATCTTGTAAAGAAAATAAAATAAAGAAGCACAAAGCGATAAGCATAGGAAGGTGGAACAAGGACAACTTCAAAACTTTAAATAAAAAGAGAGGAGTTTTAGTAACATGGAAGTTTTTACAACCAAACTTCCCTCTCTCAAAATAATTTTTAGTAGTATCATGAACAACATGAAGAATATAACTATCACATAAAGCATGTTGTTCATGACCTACAAGCACACATGTATAGTTTTTAACACGGTCTTTTGGAACATAAGATAAATGCAACCCATCACTATGAGCCTTAATAAGAGCAAAGTTCTCCGGAATATGATTTGGAGATTTCAAAAGAATAGTAGGACAATCAAGTGTGGGTTTAATAGCATTGATTTCATGCTTAACATAAGGAACTATAGCAAGTTCATCTTCGTAAGCATCATCCATAGTGGCATCTTGGCCATAAACACAACAAGTATCAATTTCTTCAGAAAGGGATATTTCAAGTGAGTCGTCGGAATCATAGGATTCCTCAACAAAGAAATCATTAGCATCTTCTTGCGCAGCACGAATTTTGTTTTTAAAATCCTCAATATAATCATTGCAAACATAATTCTCAAATAAATATTGAAGCACTGCAAAATTTTCGGACTTGTGAATAGCAACGTAATACTTTCCAATCAAAGAAGAAATCTCATAAGAACCCTTGAAGGCAACAAACTCTTCAATCTTTTCAACGCAAAGGGATCTATTGCAGTGTTTTCGATAATTAAGAGTGTCGAACCCAACGAGGAGCGAAAGGTATTGATAGGTGATTTTGGACAAGGAATAACTGCAAGCACTGAAAGATAAATTTTTAGGGGTTTTCGATATAAGCAACAATAAGATAAAAGCAAGAAAAGTAAATAGCACTGAGGAGCAGCAAGTAGCCCAATCCTTTTGAGCAAAGTATAAGCCTGACAACTGAACTTATAAAGACTGAAGCGTTCTTGAGGACACATGGAGAGGTAGTCACGTGCTTTCGCCATACTCCGTATCGATAACAAGTGTTGAGCTGATAAGTGTTGAGTGGGTGGATCTATGCTACCACACCTTCTATACTAAGACAAGTGCACTCTTATGATTAAACGTCTCGCAAGCATCCACAAATACAAGATAGAAATTAAGGCAAAGCCTAACCACAACAATAAGATCAAGGATCCAATATTCCCTTGTGCAAAAGTGTGCAAACTGGGGTTCAGGTTTCTGTCACTCCGGCAACACACCATAAGCATTCATAATACACAATGTATTCCCCTAGGTCCTTAATAAGGCGAAGTGTTGAGTGTTCGACTCACACAACACCACTAGGAAAATAACAACACAACTTAAATATCAAACAACACAAATTACTTCAACATCATATGACTACTAACAACTAGACTTCTCCCATGTCCTCAAGAACTAAAGTAACTACTCACAAGACATAAAAGAGATCATGATCAGAGGTGATAAATATATGATAAAAAATCAGGACATAATGATATTTCTCCAACAAAACTCAATAGTATTCACCACAAAGTAGTAATCAACACCGGTAGAGTAGAGAGGATAGATAGTACGGATTACAACACAAGATAAACTTGTGAGGTGAGATTGGATGGTGGTGGAGATGGTGCTGATGTTGGGGATGATGTTGATGATGATCTCGATGATGCCCGTGACGATGGTGATGACGATAGCGATGATCTCCCCTTCCGGGAGGTGATCTCCTCGGCGGAATCTGCCCGCCGGAGAGCCCTTCTGTTCTCTGTAGGTTTCCGCCACGGAGCGGGAGCGGAACTCTGTAAAAGATTCTATTTTTAGGGTTTTCATGTGACGAGGAGTATATAGGCCAGAGGGGGGAGCCAGGAGTGGCCCCAGGGCTCCAGCGCCCTCCCGGCGCGGCCAGGGGTGGGGCCGCGCCAGGTGGCCGCCTGGGGTTCTTGTGGCCCCCCTCTGGCCCCTCTTCGGCGAGTCTTCGTTAATCTTCTGGAAAACACCCTCCGTCGATTTTTAGGTAATTTGGAGGTATTCTTCTTCAGCAACTCAGCGTTCCGTTTTTACCGCTGAATCTTGCGTCTGCTGCTTCGGCACCGGAAAGTTGCAAACTGTGTAAAATAAGCCAAAACAACATAAGAATATCATCGTAATGTGAAATATATCAATGAATAAGGATGAATTACGATATAAAATAGTGATGCATTTTGGACGTATCAGCTCCCCCAAGCTTAGACCTCGCTTGTCCCCAAGCGAAAACGGATCTCGGTAAACCTGTCCACAAGTTTAGAGAGTGAAATGTCGATAAATAAAATACGGACAAGAAGCATCATGATCTTTTCACCAACCTCAAACATCCTAAGCAGCAATCTCCAACTCATAAGGCCCTTATGAAAGAGTAATAACAATTATAATAAAAAGTAGGGCTAAGGAAACTCATCAAATCATGGCAAACAAGTCCTTTGGTCAAGGGACAACTAATAGCTTTTACCTTTGCTCTTTCTCTTTATATTTTGAAGAAACAATTTGGAACTTTTTGAAAGAACAAGCTATTAGTCATGAAGTGCAGATGCTAACACAAAGGAAGATGTTTTCTTGGCAAATGATTTTGCAAACAACTTACTTATCAAGAGATAATGTCAACAATGATATGGCAAGGCAAAACTTAATGCAGCATTATATTGATGAATCTTCATCAGCATCAAGTGTCTGTTCTCTTTGGGAAAGGAGGAAGTAGGGAAAACTGACTCAACATAAAAGTAAAGGAAAAAGCCTTATTAAAGGCAAGCAGGGAAAACTCAAGTTCTATCCTTAAATCAAACAGAATGGAAACAAGTTTTGAGAGGTGCGTGATTTGTCAACGAATGCTAATATATAACTCAATTGCTTCTCAGATTGGACAAGTTTCGAGGAACGGCTCCCAAACGGGGACGATCACATCCCCGCAATCTCCTTTGTTTATCACTACCAAAGTTTTCTGATTTCCCATGAACAAAGCATGAAGGAGGGTTTGTTTGTTGTATTATCTTTTGTGAGCTAGGCGCACTCATGCCAGTTCCTCCTCGTATTAGGGGTTTGCAGATTAGACATGCAATCCCGGGGTAAAACTTGTCCAACTTAAGAAGGTCATGAATTAACTACTACTTCCTCATGAGCTAAAACAGGGGCACAAAACAGAAGATTTTGAACATTTAAGGATTACACATAAATTCTATACTTTAGGAGTGGTAGTGGAATACCACGAATAGGAAGGTATGGTGGACTCATACGGAGGATACTGTCAGGGTATGGATGCACAAGAAGAATTCCGCTTAGTACAGAGGTTTGGCTAGCAAAGGCTTTGAGAGAACAGACAATTGATGATGACTTGGATGCAAAGCAACATAAAGCATAAACATTAAAACAAGCATAGCACATCAAGTTGTCTTCCTTGTCAACATAACACTACAAGCATAATAACAAAGAGGGTTTGGCTATGTCGCTACTTTGAGAAAAATAACATGCTTGTTGTTATGACCAAAGCTATGTTTGCCAAGATTAAATAAAGTTTTCAAATCCATACCTGATATAAGGTCAATACTCCCCATAAGAATCATCATGAGGTCGATTGCGTGAAGAGAATACCGAGTGCAGCGAAGGTATCAATGGACTTCTCATTAATATTCCATCATAGACGACTCCACACTCACGGATACATAACTCTCCAAAAAGGAGTGATAGACCTCAAAGCAGACACCTATTTTATAAGATAACTTCCCTAGACATGATACGACTCTACTTGACTCTAAAAAAGACATAGATAAAGATAAAAATACCGGGCACTCCCCCAATCTTGGAACAAGCTAAGGGAATGCCATTACCCGAGGAGATTTACTCCTCATCCTTGTTCTTGTTGGTCACGTACTCCTTGGCGAAGCGCTTCCATGGCAGTTGTTCTCCAGTCTCAAAGGACATTCCCGTCTCCAGGATCCTGCACTCAGCACCCAAACCCATGCGCAGAAACTTTAGTTCATACTCACAGTTCTGGTTCTGCAGATCATAGATCTGTGCTTGGAGCTCATAAACTTTTTCTTCTAGTGCGGCCAAACTTGACCACATCTCCTTCATCTCCTTCTTCTGGGAAGCCTCTATCTCGTTCATGATGTCAAAGTTAGCTTCAACACCACGCTCCACCATCTTCTTGAACTTGAAGACCTCTTGTTCCATCTCCTTCAGACGCTCCTCGGTGCTCCCCTCCTTGACTGGTCCCTTCAGATCCTCCTTGTGGAGATCACCATCCTCCACACGAAGGATCTGGGGGTGCTTCTTCACCTCAGCGAGGTAAGAGTTGATGAAGTTGACGAAGAACTTGTCCTTCGGGGAACATGGGGAAGCCATGGCACCTAGGTATAGATGAAAGCTTCCCTGGCAGAAACAGCTCAAAAAGAAAACACACGAAATCGCGAGATATGTTGCCGAAACGATCCGGGAAAATTATAGCAAAAATTTCTGCACAGAAAGGAAGGTAACGAGCCAAAGCGGGGTCGGAGACGGACTCCGGGGTGCCCAGGCGGCCTCCCGGCGCGGCCAGGGGTGGGTCCGCCTGGGCCCCTGGAGCTGGTCTCCGGCTCCACTTTGTCCTCAAATTTTCTATATTTTGCAAAAACTCGTAATCTGGAATTTTTATGGCGGTTTCGCGATGATTCCTTACCGTAATACGCACCTTTCCTTATCCTGCTCCTGTCGGTGTTTTCAACAGGGCTGCAACATGTTCTTCATGAGTTGTTGTGTATACCAAATCCACATCAACATTGACAGAATCTCCTGCTATGTAATGCTTAAGTCTTTGCCCATTCACCACTTGAGGTTTGGTGCCTTCGAAACTGTTAATATTGACTGCACCTGAGCGGTAGACTTCTCAATATGAAATGGCCCTTCCCACCTGGAAAGTATTTTACCTGGAGAAAACCTGAAACGGGATCTGAACAACAAAACTTTATCACCAACATTAAATTCACGTTTCAGAATCCTCCTATCGTGCCACTTCTTTACCTTTTCCTTGAACATTTTAGCGCTCTCGTAAGCTTCACTTCTCCACTCATCTAGAGAAGTCAAGTTCATGAGACGCTTTTCACCAGCTAATTCCAGGTCAGCATTAAGCTCTCTAATAGCCCAGAAAGCTTTGTGTTCTAATTCCAATGGCAGATGGCAAGCCTTGCCATAGACCATCTTATAGGGAGACATGCCCATGGGGTTTTTGTAAGCAGTTCTATACGCCCACAAAGCATCTCCTAACTTATTTGACCAATCTTTTCTATTTCTATTGACTGTATTTTGTAAGATCAACTTGATCTCTCTATTGGTGAGCTCAACTTGCCCACTAGTTTGAGGGTGGTACGGTGAAGCAATTCTATGATTGACATCTACTTGGCTAAAGCTTTTCTAAAAGCTCCATGTGTAAAGTGTGAACCCCCATCAGTCATGAGGTACCTGGGTACTCCAAACCTAGGAAAAATTACATCCTTGAGCATTTTCAAAGATGTCTTGTGATCAGCACTTTCAGTGGGGATTGCTTCTACCCACTTGGTTACATAATCAACAGCAACTAAAATGTGAGTGTACTTGTGTGAGGAAGGAAAAGGACCCATAAAATCCAAACCCCAGCAATCAAAAGGCTCAATCACTAGAGACTAATTCATAGGCATCTCATTCCTTCTATTAATATTACCAACTCTCTGACACTTATCACAGGATAAAACATAATTTCTAGCATCCTTAAAGAGAGTAGGCCAATAAAAACCTGATTGAAGAACCTTATGTGCGGTCCTCTCACCAGCATGATGTCCTCCATATGGACATTCGTGACATTGTTTGAAAATGTCCTTTTGCTCGTGTTCCGGTATGCATCTTCTCACGATCCCGTCTAGACCTTCTTTGAAAAGATGTGGGTCATCCCAAAAGTAATGCCTCAAATCATGAAAGAACTTCTTCCTTTGCTGAAATGTTAAACCAGGAGGCAAAAACTTTGCAACGATAAAGTTAGCATAATCTGCAAACCAAGGATCAGAGAGATATTGTACTTTAACAACAGCTAGCTGTTCGTCCGGAAAACTGTCGTTGACTGGAATGGGATCATGCGGTATATCTTCCATCCTTGAAAGATTATCCGCCACCGAATTGTCTGCTCCTTTCCTATCGACAATCTGCAAATCAAATTCTTGAAGGAGTACCCATAGGATGAGCCTTGGTTTGGCATCCTTCTTCTCTATAAGATACTTAATGGCAGCATGGTTAGTATGAACAATAATCTTAGAATCAACAATATACTGCCTAAACTTATCACAAGCAAACACTACTTCTAAGAATTCCTTCTCAGTAGTAGCATAATTCTTTTGAGGAATATCAAGGGTTTTGCTAGCATTGTATATAACATTCAACTTCTTATCTACCCTTTGCCCTAAAACAGCTCCAATAGCAAAATCACTAGCATCACACATAATTTCAAAAGGTAAATTCCAATCAGGTGGTTGTACTATAGGAGCAGTTATTAAAGCTTTCTTAAGAACTTCGAAGGCTTCCTTACAATCCTCATCACAAGCAAAAGGAACGTCCTTCTGGAGAATATTAGTAAGGGGCCTCGAAGTCTTACAAAAGTCTTTAATAAATCTTCTATAGAAACCAGCATGACCGAGAAAACTACGAATACCTTTGATGTCCCTTGGGTAGGGCATCCTTTCAATTGCTTCGATCTTGGCCCTGTACACCTCAATTCCCCTCTAGGAAATCTTGTGGCCAAGAAAAATTCCCTCATTGACCATAAAGTGGCACTTCTCCCAAATAAGCACCAGATTTGTCTCCTCACATCTCTACAAAACTTTATTAAGGTTGTGGAGACAATGGTCAAAAGAGGTTCCATAGACGGAGAAATCGTCCATGAATACCTCCACAATTTCTTCACAAACACCATGAAAGATAGCAGACATACACCTTTGAAAAGTAGCAGGGGCATTACATAAACCAAAAGGCATACGTCTGTAAGCATAAGTACCATAGGGACAAGTAAAAGTGGTCTTCTCTTGATCAGCAGTGTTAACATGAATTTGAGAGAAGCCAGAATAACCATCAAGATAACAGAAGTGAGTATTTTCAGATAACCTTTCAAACATCTGGTCGACGAACGGCAACGGGTAGTGGTCCATCCTGGTTTCCTTGTTCAGCTTCCTTTAATCAATACACATTCTATATCCAATAGTAGATCTCTGAGGTATTAGTTCATTCTTATCATTAGGAACCACAGTTGTTCCTCCTTTCTTTGGAACACAATGAACCTGGCTTACCCACTTACTATCAGCTATAGGGTAGATAATACCTCCGGCTAGAAGCTTGAGAATCTCAGTCCTTACAACATCCATCATTTTCGGATTCAACCGTCGTTGATGATCAACAACTGGTTTAGCATCAGGCTCAAGGTTGATAGTATGTTGACAAATAGACGGACTAATCCCCTTAAGGTCATCAAGGGTATAGCCAATTGCACCTCGATGTTTGCGAAGTACTTCCAATAGACGCTCTTCTTCATACCCTGAAAGGTTAGAATTGACAATAACAGGATGTACTTTCTTTTCATCTAAATAAGCATATTTGAGCGAATCGGGAAGAGGTTTAAGATCAAACACTGGATCTTATTTTGGTTTCGATAAAATTCCCAAAGGCTCAACTGGAAGGTTGTGCTTTAGGATAGCATGTTTTCTTAAGAATATTTCGTCCAGCTCATTCCTCTCCTGCATATGCAAATCATTATCGTGGTCCTCCATATATTGCTGCAAAGGATCGTTAGGAGGAATAGCAATGGAAGCAATATCTTCAATAATCTTATCATTACTAAGAAAATCGGTACCACGAGGCTGCTTAGAGAACTTAGAAAAAATAAATTCATAGGGCTCACCATTGAATTTAACAGAAACTTTACCTTTCTTGCAATCTATTATAGCTCCACAGGTTCTGAGAAAAGGTCTACCGAAAATAATAGGACAAAAATTATCCCTTACTGAACCAAGTACTAGAAAGTCGGTATGATATTTTACCTTTCCGCATAAAACTTCAACGTCTCTCACAATTCCGATAGGAGAGATAGTTGCTCTGTTTGCAGGATGAATAGTAACATCAACTTCTTCAAGTTCACAAGGTGAAATTTCACCCATGATCTCTTGATAAAGTGAATACGGGATAGCACTAGCACTCGATCCCAAATCGCATAGCCCATAATAATTGTGATCTCCTATTTTGACAGATACTACTGGAGTACCTGAAATTGGGCCCTTATTCTTGGATGTGACAAGGTTAGTGGAAACAGCACAAAAATTTATATTGGAATCTAAAGCATCATTAGTAATAATATCCTTAACCAATGCAACTCGAGGATCGGCCTTAATCTGGTCCTCAGGCTCATCCATTCTTCTCTCACTCTTATTCATTATGCCTGTCACAAAAGAATGCTCCCTTATTCTTACGGGAAAAGGGGGCTTTTCATATATAACTGCAGGCACAATAGGGTCAGCAACATGAATATCTATAGGTGATTCTTTAAAGGGTTTATGATGATGATTCTTCTTCTTCTTAGAAGAGTCGATATGAGAGGCAAAGTCCTTACAAAAATCAATCATTAGATGGGAATCAAGACCAATCTTAGAGCAAAAGGTATCAAAGTAATCAGTTTTCACATAGCTCTATATAATCATGCTCATAATTTATAGTGGATTCAATACCTTTATGTATTTCCCAATCTTCGGTATTCTTCTGGATCCTTTCAAGGAGATCCCATCTTTCTTCAACGCTTTTTGTCTGAAATACCCCACTAGAGGAGGCATCCAACATCTCCTTATCCTGACGAGAAAGTCTAGCATAAAAATTTGTAAGTATAGTTTTCTTGGGGAGATCATGAATAGGACATTTGAGCATTAGAGATTTCAATCTCCCCCAAGCTTGAGCGATGCTTTCTCCGTCACGAGACCTAAAGTTATAGATATAATTCATGTCTCGATGAATTTCATGAAGAGGATAAAACTCGGTATAAAAGAGAGACTTAAGCTCATGCCAATCAAGCAAATGAGAGTTATCAAGAAGCTTATACCAATCTTAAGCTTTATCTCTAAGCGATACGGAGAATAATTTCTTCATGACAAACTCCCTTGATACACCTGCAAGCTTAAATAGTGAACATAGTTGTGATAAATATAGCAAGTGTTCACTGGGATGTCTGTCTCCTGCATAACGATTAGCCAAAACACAATCGATAATACCAGCTGGTATTTTATAAGGCACAATTTCAGTAGGGGGAGGAACAACCACCACAGATGTGGGGTGTTTCCCCGTAAGCAACGATCCAATAGCGAGGTTGTCCATACGGACAAAGAGCAGCAACAGCAAAATAAAAACAACAATATAAAAATTTCCTTACCAGCTTCACTTACCAATAGCGCTATGCTCCCCGGCAACAGCGCCAGAAAACGTAACTTCATGACCCTCAACGTAAAGGGATCTATTGCAGCGTTTTCAATAAGTAATAGTGTCGAACCCAACGAGGAGCGAAAGGTATTGATAGGTGATTTTGGACAAGGAATAACTGCAAGCACTGAAAGATAACTTTTTAGGGGGTTTCGATATAAGCAACAAGAAGATAAAAGCAAGAAAAGTAAATAGCACCGAGGAGCAGCAAGTGGCCCAATCCTTTTGATCAAAGGATAAGCCTGACAACTGAACTTATAAAGACTGGAGCGTTGTTGAGGACACATGGAGAGGTAGTCACGTTCTTTCGCCATACTCCGTATCGGTAACAAGTGTTGAGCTGATAAGTGTTGAGTGGGTGAATCTATGCTACCACACCTTCTAGACTAAGACAAGTGCAATCTTATGATTAAGCATCTCGCAAGCATCCGCAAATACAAGATAGAAATTAAGGCAAAGCCTAACCAAAACAATAAGATCAACGATCCAATATTCCCTTGTGCAAAAGTGTGCAAACTGGGGTTCAGGTTTCTGTCACTCTGGCAACACACCATAAGCATTCTTAATACACAATGTATTCCCCTAGGTCCTTAATAAGGATAAGTGTTGAGTGTTCGACTCACACAACACCACTAGGAAAATAACAACACAACTTAAATATCAAACAACACAAATTACTTCAACATCATATGACTACTAACAACTAGACTTCTCCCATGTCCTCAAGAACTAAAGTAACTACTCACAAGACATAAAATAGATCATGATCAGAGGTGATAAATATATGATAAACAATCTGGACATAATGATATTTCTCCAACAAAACTCAATAGTATTCACCACAAAGTAGTATTCACCACAAAATAGTATTCACCACAATCTGGACATAATGAAATTAGAGCTCATCGCGCCGCCGTCGCGCACCACGGCCGCCGTTGCACGCCCTCTGGTGCTGCACGCCCTCGCCGCCCCTCATAGCCGGCGGCCAGCCTCGCCGGAGCATCGCCGGAGCTAGCCGCTGCCACCAACCGCCTCCAGGGACCCGATCGCGTTTGCTGAAAAACTTCATTCGCGAGTTAGTCCTTTTTGGCAGAAAACACCCTGATCTCGCGTCCGCAATATCTCCTAATCCGTGTGTCGGAATGAGGTGAAACTTCTTCCTACGCGCTCGTCTTGTTCTATAATGTAGCATGGAATCAACTTTTCACACCTTTGCACAATTTTGAATTTGAATTTATTTAAATTCAAATTCAAACTGCTGGAGGCCATATCTTTTGTATCGTTGATCCAAATCAATTGATTCTTTTTGTCATGGGATCACTTATTTCATATACTTTCTGTTCACATCATCTATACACCATATTCAAATACTTTTTGATATGTTTGAATTTAAATTTAATTCAAACTTCAACCTGCTACAACTCGTGTTGTACTGTTTTGTCGCACGTGATTCTTTTTGCATATTGGATCATATGAGACATCCTATCGGCAATAACCACACACCATTAATGTTTCCATGATATGTGTCTTTAGTTCTTAGTATCTTTAGTCATAATATTTTGTAGTAAAAATTCTTTATCCGTTGACTCTCTCAAGTTCACCTCCCACCTGTCACCTTCGAGCACATCGACACTGGTGTCGTGTCAAGCCTTTTTGTTTTTGTTTTGTTGCTAAAACCTTTGTGTTTGATTTGTTAATCTTTTGGTTCCTTTATGCGTGATTGCTTATGTGGTATCTTTACTTTACGATAGATTGCTCGGAGTGTGACGAGTAGAGTTATCTGGATCGTGAGAGCGAAGATCTTCATCGAATGTATAAGGCAAGTCATACTTTGACCATTTCACAGCCTATATTTTTACTTATGTATGTAGCAAATATCACCCTACGTATGTGTAGGAAGTTTTATATTATTATTGCTGCAAACCTGGTAGGGTAGCCATATGATCTTATCTTGTTTGCTTAGACAACCTAGCACGTTCTTGCTATATATTTTCTATCCTTGTAGACGTGGATTGGTTTGAGATTACATTGAGCTATGTGAGGATTTAATGACTTGACTAACAACCTTTAATTAGAATACACCTCTGGACGGGCAGGGAGTGCTTCCTGGGGGCTCGTTCCTTATCTAAGGCGAGACCTGGTTGTACCCCTAATGGTTGGTTTTTGTGGTCGACAGTACGTCATGGTATCTACCCTCTAAACGTAAGTGGGCGTCGTCCAGGCTCAAAAAGATCAGACACACTTGGTGACTAGAAGCTTCCATGTACAACCGCTGGCCATATGGACTCTGGCTTAGTTGAGTACGATGTAGGAAGCCTCTCCCGTGCAAAGCTAGCAGATGTAGATGTGATAGGTGGTACCGGCTTGCCGTTGGGTGTAGGTGACCTCTTCTGAAAGACTTCGTCTCAATCTTCGGGTTGAGTCCAGCGAGAAAAGTGTACTAACTTCTGCAAAGTAAAAACTAATCATGATTAGCCGTGTCCCCGGTTATGGACAACTTTGAGCAACTAGACATTACTGTTATTGGAGGATCTTGACAGATGTTTCACCTTAATAAAACTAGAGTGGGAATGATTTAATAAAAGGGTTTGGGTTGGAACTGGTGCAGCCCAGTTCAACCTTATGTAGTAAGATAAACTAAAATTTGACTGATAGGTAGATTGAGGGGAAAATCAGCTTTCTGCAAAATAAAACCATAAGCCTTCCTTTGATTTACCTTGCATGTAGATGTAGGTATGTTATATCCTTTTTCGTGTGACTTGTCGTACAAATCAGATGTACTGACCTGTTGTCGGACTGTAACCTTCGGTGTTGTAGGATTATATACGATGAGTAAGTGATGCGATGTAGGGTTACGATGTCTATACTCAACTATGCCGGTGGAGTTGATGGACGCCACGAAGATTTTATTGTTTTTCCGTTGTATTCTATTTGTAAGCTAGCCCTGAGCTATGCAGGTACGATTTATTGTAAAGCTGGATCTTCGATGTATTGTATTTGACATGTGGTTTATTCTTGATATTACATCATGTACTGTGTGTGCTAGCTATTGATCCAGGGACTAGCACAGAATGCACAGAGACTTGCATTCTTAGTGAATCGGGTCGTTACAGATGGTATCAGAGCCCATGTTGACTGTAGGTCGTGACCCTAGAAAATGAATAGGAAAAGCCATAGGAACAAAAATATTTTATCATTCTTTGATTACTTACTCTCCCCACTAGTATCTCTCATCTATTATTCATTTTCTAAACTCCTTGTCTTGTTTTAATGGAAAGACCCCTCTGAGTTGCTTATGCCCCTGAAGATATGATTTTTGAGAAGTAGATCATCAACATTGTGGATCAATTGAGGTTACCACTAGCAGAACTGGAGTATCCTATGGGGTTCAAGAAGTTTTGACAATGAGGATTTTAAGATCAGCTTAGCTGAGGAGGATGAGGCTTAGATTCAGACCACCACTTTTATGGAGTTAGATAAATGAATTGCGCGTAGTATGATGAGATCGTATGTCTTGCACATATGACCTTACTCTAGGAGTTGTTTGTGTGGTTTGATTTTTGCGAATTGAGTGATTGTTGTTATGTGTTGTTATTTGCAAGTAGGTGTTTGCCTTATTCTTGTTTGTGTGCATATGCTTGGTGCTATCTTTAGATTGTTTTCTTGTCTGTATCCCCCCTAACCCTCGTTGTTTGGGCTCAATAGATGGAGTATGTAGTAGGACTCGCTTTTTCTGGGGCGATGCCTAGACTGAAGGTGGAGCAATGGATTCATAATATGGAGGGGCACATGGATAATAACAAGGTTGGAAGTGAGGACATGGTCCACTATGCTGTCAACTACTTTGTAGAAGAGGTTGCTACTTGGTGGACAATGCACCAAGCGATTAACGAATCAAGAAAGAAGATTATTTGGAAGGAATTTACAAATATTTTGTTGTGATCTCGCCTCGTCACCCCGATGCAAAGGACGGTAACCCGTAAGAGGCCTCGTGCCTGCAAAATTTGCGGGGAAGTAGGAAACTCCTATGAAGGACACCAAGATGGATGTCCCTACTGTGAGGAAATGCACAGGGGTGAAGAATTTCCCACTGCACAAGTCACATGTTTCGTGTGTGAAGGAAATAATCATTACCCCGCTTAGTGTCAATTTTTCATCATGACACAACAAGTATCTCAGCATCGAAAGGAAGGAATGGAGAAAATTATCCAAGAATTTAGGGAAGAACCCGTGAAGAAGAAAAAGAAGGACCTTAGCCAAGTTGAGTGTTACCGGTGCAGGAACAAGGGACACTACGCTAACATGTGTCCAGGATTCAAGAGAAAGAAGATGTGAACGTGGGAGTAAACATGTTGACGTATTGAAGCTTATGTTTTGCAATTGGAGAATAGAATATTCGTAGGTGTGAACTAAGTGTACGGTGGTACCTTTTAATGTTGGTTGGAGATGTGTATCGATGCATGTTTTGCTATGGATTAACTAGATGTGTTATGTCATGATTTGTTTTGTTAAGTTTTGTCTTGTGCCCTTTGACCTTGATATGTCTTTGATTGATGTTGTGTGTTGTCCTTTGTGTTTCTTCTATGCGAGTAGAATAAGTTTACGTTACCTTAGACCCTCATCTATTTAGTATGCTTCAAGACTAAAGGAGGCACAACCACAAGAAGAATGAGTTCACAAGTGACTCGACGATACGAAGATTTCTTCGACAATGCAAAACTGAAGCTACCGTCATTGAAGACTTGAAGACCTGGAGATTCAAAGTTTCTACCGTTAGATCGTTTCTGTGAGCTGCCATTTCTGGTTTTACCGACAGCTACACATCAAAACTTATTTTCAAAACATGGGTGATGTTTGTATGGGTATCTCTCTATATCTCTCTCTACATTCTATTCCCCCTCATCCTCATCCCTACCCAGAAGGAGCGACTACAGTGGCTACTAATGTCAAGACTGGAATAAATATGGATGCAACTTAATGCTGAGTTCAAGGATAACCCCATATGCCAGGATCTTACAAAAATAAAACACAATCTTGCTGAAGGAAGGACCCTGGAGGAAGTTATAGTTCACCAGTGCACGTTTTGTAGTAGCTTGCGCAAACCTGAGAGTTGTGAAGAAACGATAGATGTTTTGTTTGGCTTGCAGAACCAATGGATTTATCTGAACCCAGCTCATGAACAAGAGGAATTTCTGCAACGCTTGTGAGGATGACCGAGTGTTAGATTGCGAGATTAGCTAAGCCATATACAAGGTAATGATTTGGGTGCGGAATGGATTGGCCCCCATGACGACTACTCTTATTATTCGCTCTTGCTATGCGGGATAGTAAATCTTGAGTGACTTACCTATAGCTAAGAGACGACGATGTTAAGCCATAACCATAGTATGGTACGATGTTTGACCCCTATATAAGATTATCGTTAATACTAGTAAGTTATACGGTGAGTATAGGACAAGACCATTTCCTACAGGTATCCCGTAGAAGTAATCTTGATGACCACCATGAGGGAATCAATAGTTACTTAGTATTGGCGTCTGACTTGTCAGCCAGAAAGTTCAGTATATGGAAGACTCCTCTTTTGCTAAGGATTCAAGACCTCAAAGGAGTTGGTGAAATCTCTACGAAGGATGTCATCGATGGAGAAAGACTCATCAAGACCGTGTCGCATTCCTTTTAAGGGTGGTAGCACCCTGGACCCTCAGAAGATCGGTGGACTGTCATGAAGACCCAAACCCTAACCTTTTCTTTCTAGCCTTTCGAATCTCGAGGACGAGATTCCTTTTAAGGGTGGTAGTCTGTAACATCCCAAAATTTTCCAAATTTTGGAATGTTAATAAATTAATTATAATAATGCTTGTTTGCTTGATATGATTGATTTTCACTAGCATCCAAAACTTTTGGAGTTTAATTGAATATTAAAATGAGAGGGAATAAAAGGACTTTCCCTAATATTCACTGTTGATATTTTGAAATTTAGTATTTAAAACAAATCCAAAAAAAATGAGAGAAGGTAATATGACTCCTTCAATAAATTAAAAAAATGTTGGAAATGTTTTAATATGTTTTAAGTGGAGTTATTTAAATAATTTTCCATTCAAAAATAATAACAACTTGAGAGAAGATAAAATGACTTCTTCAGAAAAATGGAGTGGAAATTATTTAAATAATTATTTGAGGTTTTTTTTAATATTTTATAACTAAATAAAGTCATTGGAAAAAGGTAATTATTTTTATTTATTATTTTGGAAAATTTGGTCATTGCATAAATTTCTTTAGGTTATTTTATGAATTTAGAAAGTTATTTCATATTTTTCTGATGAGTACTTATTTCTGTAAAATTGTTTGAAGTTTCGGTTTTAAAGAAAGAGGAAAACTGTAGCCTAGCCGGCCCAGCAACCTTTTCCGCCCATGAGCGCAATTGGAGCCCGAGTCGGTTCGAGGTTGTTTTTTCCCTTGTTTGTCTGCCTATTTATAGAATTCCAGATTTTTTTCCCTTTTTTCTTTTTTTTTGGAAAACCCTAGCCGCCGAAACCCGCATCGCCGCCGCCAGGACTCGCAGCCGCCGCAATGGCCTTCTGCCGCGCCGCCTCACCGCCGGCCTGGCCGCGGCGCCGCCGACGCCACCGGCCCCCGCGCCGCATTGCCGCCGCCACCCCGGCACCTCGGCCGCACGTCGCGCCGCCGGCGCGCACCACAGCCGCCGCCGCACGCCCTCGCCGCCCCTCGTAGCCGACGGCCAAACTCGTCGGAGCATCGCCGGAGCTAGCCGCTGCCACCAACCGCCTCCAGGGACCTGATCGCGTTTTCTGAAAAACTTTATTCGCGAGTTAGTCCTTTTTGGCAGAAAACATCCTGATCTCGCGTCCGCAATATCTCCTAATCCGTGTGTCGGAATCAAGTCAAACTTTTTCCTAAGCGCTCGTCTTGTTCTGTAATTTAGCATGGAATCAACTTTTCACACCTTTGCACAATTTTGAATTTGAATTTATTTAAATTCAATCAAACTGCCGGAGGCCATATCTTTTGTACCGTTGATCCAAATCAATTGATTCTTTTTGGAATGGGATCACTCATGTCATATACTTTCTGTTCACATCATCTATACACCATATTCAAATACTTTTTGATATGTTTGAATTTAAATTTAATTCAAACTTCAACCTGCTACAACTCGTGTTGTACTGTTTTGTCGCACGTGATTCTTTTTGCATATTGGATCATATGAGACATCCTATCGGCAATAACCACACACCATTAATGTTGCCATGATATGTGTCTTTAGTTCTTAGTATCTTTAGTCATAATATTTTGTAGTAAAAATTCTTTATCCGTTGACTCTCTTGAGTTCACCTCCCACCTTTCACCTTCGAGCACATCGACATGGTGTCGTGTCAAGCCTTTTTGTTTTTGTTTTGTTGCTAAAACCTTTGTGTTTGATTTGTTAATCTTTTGGTTCCTTTATGCGTGATTGCTTATGTGGTATCTTTCCTTTACGATAGATTTCCAGAGTGTGACGAGTAGAGTTATCTGGATCGTGAGAGCGAAGATCTTCATCGAATGTATAAGGCAAGTCATACTTTGACCATTTCACAACCTATATTTTTACTTATGCATGTAGCAAATATCACCCTATGCATGTGTAGGAAGTTTTATATTATTATTGCTGCAAACCTGGTAAGGTAGCCATATGATCTTATCCTGTTTTCTTAGACAACCTAGCACGTGCTTGCTATATATTTTCTATGCTTGTAGACGTGGATTGGTTTGAGATTACATTGAGCTATGTGAGGATTTAATGACTTGACTAGCAACCTTTAATTAGAATACACCTCTGGACGGGCATGGAGTGCTTCCTGGTGGCTCGTCCCTTATCTAAGGCGGGACCAGGTTGTACCCCTAATGGTTGGTTTTGGTGGTCGACAGTACGTCATGCTATCTACCCTCTGAACGTAAGTGGGCGTCGTCCAGGCTCAAAAAGATCAGACATACTTGGTGACTAGAAGCTTCCATGTACAGTCGCTAGCCATATGGGATATGGCTTAGTTGAGTACGATGTAGGAAGCCTCACCCATGCAAAGCTAGCAGATGTAGATGTGATAGGTGGTACCGGCTTGCCGTTGGGTGTAGGTGGCCTCTTCTGAAAGACTTCGTCTCAATCTGCGGGTTGAGTCCAGCGGGAAAATTGTACTAACCTCTGCAGAGTAAAAACTAATCATGATTAACCGTGTCCCCGGTTATGGATAACTTTGAGCAACTATACATTACTGTTATTGGAGGATCTTGAAAGATGTTTCACCTTAAAAGAACTTGAGTGGGAAAGATTTAATAAAAGGGTTTGGGTTGGAACTGGTGCAGCCCAGTTCAACCTTATGTTGTAAGATAAACTAAAATTTGACTGATAGGTAGATTGAGGGGAAAATCAGCTTTCTGCAAAATAAAACCATAAGCCTTCCTTTGATTTACCTTGCATGTAGATGTAGGTCTGTTATATCATTTTTCGTGTAACTTGCCGTACAAATCAGATGTACTGGCCCGTTGTCGGGTTGTAACCTTCGGTGTTGCAGGATTATATACGACGAGTAAGTGATGCGATGTAGGGTTACGATGTCTATACTCAACTATGCCGGTGGATTTGACGAACGCCACGAAGATTTTATTGTTTTTCCGATGTATTCTATTTGTAAGCTAACCCTGAGCTATGCAGGTATGATTTATTGTAATGTTGGATCTTCGATGTATTATATTTGACATGTGGTTTATTCTTGATATTACATCATGTACTGTGTGTGCTAGCTATTGATCCAGGGACTAGCACAGAATGCACAGAGACCTGAATCGGGTCATTACATAATACGAATTACAACACAAGATAAACTTGTGAGGTGAGATTGGATGGTGGTGGACATCGTGCTGATGTTGGGGGTGATGTTGATGATGATCTCGATGATGCCCGTGACGATGGTGATGACGATGGCGATGATCTCCCCTTCCGGAAGGTGATCTCCTCGGCGGAATCTACCCGTCGGAGAGCCCTTTTCTTCTCTGTTGGTTTCCGCCACGGAGCGGAGGCGGAACTCCGAAAAAGCTTCTCTTTTTAGGGTTTTCGCGTGACGAGCAGTATATAGGCCAAAGGGGGAGCCGGGAGTGGCCCCAGGGCTCCAGGCGCCCTCCCGGCGCGGCCAGGGATGGGGCCGCGCCAGGTGGCCGCCTGGGGCTCCTGTGGCCCCCCTTTGGCCCCTCTTCGGCGATTCTTCGTTAATCTTCTGTAAAATACCCTCCGTCGATTTTCAGGTAATTTGGAGGTATTCTTCTTCAGCAACTCAGCGTTCAATTTTTACCCCTGAATCCTGCGTCTGCTGCTTCGGCACCGGAAAGTTGGAAACTGTGTAAAATAAGCCAAAACAACATAAGAACATCATCGTAATGTGAAATATATCAATGAATAAGGATGAATTACGATATAAAATAGTGATGCATTTTGGACGTATCAGTTACCCCAAGTGGAAGGTTGAGAAGTAGATAGTGGAAAATTTCCCTCGGTGAAGATACCAAGGTTTATGTCTCCCGTAGGGCTCCAAATGAAACAAGTAGATGGTCGAACAAGCAATGCGCCGCTCAAATAGAAATTACTCACTTGACCTGGACCTACACACAAAAGCAAATAACTTTGCTCCCAACGAGTTCAGCGAGGTTGTCAATCTCTCCGGCCTTGTTGTTTACAAAGGATCAAAACACAAGGGAAAAATAGTAGTGGTGATTGCAACGGAAAGTAAATGAAAGTAGTAAATTGGAGTGGTGTAAACTATGATGGAAATATGGACCGGGGTCCCATGACTTTCACTAGAGATGTCTCTCTCCCAAAATACGATAAACAACTATGTTGGGTGAAAAAATTATAGCTAGCTGATATGTCCAAAATGTATCTATAATTTCTGCTTGCTCCATGCCTCTTTTGTGTGATATTTCTATGATATTGATGAACTTCCATACACTTTTGATCATATTTGGACTAACCTATTAACTCAGTGCATCCCAGTGCCAGTTCCTATTTTCTGCTGTTTTTCTATTTCAGGTTTCCCCCATATAAAAAGTGCTCCAAAAATTCGGGAAAATCCAATAAAAATCAGCGTGCAGGAAGCTTCGGGAATCACCGAGGGGGGGCCAGAGGGAACCCACCAGGGCCCCAGGCGCCCTCCCGGTGCGCCCTAGGGTGGGGTCGCGCCAGGGGGCCGCCTGGACCCCTGGTGGCCCCCCTGGCTGCCCCCCTTCGCCTATTTATTCCGCGTGATGCAAAAACCCCGAGACGGGAACCCTTTTTCACGATCTCTCCTCTGTTCCTCCGCCGCCGTGCTTCCAAGATCGGGAGCACCAGAAGACCTCTTCCCGGCACCCTGTCGGAGGGAGGAACCACCTCCGGGAGCTTCTCCACCACCATGGATGCTTCCCGGATGAACCGTGAGTAGTCCACCTTGGACCATGGGTCTATGATCAGTAGCTATGTGATGTTCTCCTCCCCTCTTTGTTCTTCATGGATTAGACCTCGTGAGCTGCCCTAGATGATCGATGCACATATGTAATATTTCTGCTGTTGCTATGCTGAGTTTGCTGGGATCTGATGGATTATGAGATTATGTTTAGATTGTGTTTGAGTAATATATTTGATTCTCCTCTTTTATAATTATGTTCTTAAGTAATTCTTGCATGTTCTCCGTTGTTGTTTATTGCTTTGGCCAAGTAGTAGGTAGTGACTCCAAGAGGGAGCGTTATGCATGATTGTGGGTTCATGCCCCCCGATGACTAGCTTGAGTGACAGAAACATGAGTCTAGGGGATGTGTTGTTGCCACAAGGGGGAAAACAACGGTGCTTGTACTTGCGGGTGCAAGGATTGTTTACTTTACGCAAAGTTCTTTAATGCAGTTGTCTGTTGCTTTGAGTTTACACTTTGGGTGGGATTCGCAACTTAATACCAGCGAGATGTTCTGGATAGATATCTCAAGGTGGATGATTAGTAGGTAGATGCAGATGGATTTCGGTCTACTTGTCTTAGGCGTACCGCACATGCTTTTGAGCCTCTTCCTTTCTTTATAGCATAATTAGCATTGGTTTGCGCACATAATCCTGTCAATTGCCCAGTTGTAATTTGTTTACCTCGCATGGCTATTATATCGTCTTTTGGGAGAGAGACATCACTAGTGAACATCATGGGACCCCGGTCCACATTTTCAATACTGTTTACACCCGCTAGCAATTTACTTTCAGTGTTTACTTTTCCGTAGCCATCACTATCATTATTATCCCGTGCGTTTTATCCCTTGTAAACAACAAGGCCAGAGGAATTGACAACTCCTCTGTACTCGTTGGAAAGCAAAGTTATTTGTTGTGTGTGCAGGTCCAGTTGAAGTTAGCAACCTCGGTTGTAAACGGCGCCATTGTTCACTTCACCACCTTATTGTATCTGTTGGAGTCCTATTGGTTCGACATTCAACCTTAGCATCTTCTCTAAGGGAAACTTGTTGTTGTCTACATCTCAACCTTCCACTTTGGGTAACCAACGAGGGGTGAGAAGTAACTCTCGCGACATCAAAGCAATTTCTGGCGCCGTTGCTAGGGACTCCACTCTTCAAGATAGGGGAGTTGCACACTATCTTTTCTCTTTGCTTTTTAGTCTAGTTAGTTTAGCTTTCAGTTTTTGCTTTAGTGTCCTTTATCAAAAATCAAAAAAATAGTTATTTTCTTGCTGCTACTATGGGTTCCTCTCAGAACACCAAGTTGTGTGACTTTACTAGTCACAACAACAGTGACTTTATCTGCACTCCTATTGCTACACCTGCTACTTCAGCACCTTCTTATGAGATTAAACCTTCTTTGCTGAACCTTGTTATGAAAGATCAATTCTCTGGTGCTAGAGATGATGCTGCTTTGCACTTAAATAATTTTATTGAGCTTTGTGATATGCAAAAGTACAAAGAAGTAGATGGTGATATTGTTAAGCTTAAGCTTTTTCCTTTCTCCTTGAGAGATGAAGCTAAAATCTGGTTTCAATCCTTGCCTAGGAATAAGTGCAAGGATGATTTTATTGGGAAGTACTATCCCCCTGCTAAGATTATCCAATTGAGGAGCTTTATTATGAATTTTAAACAATTGGATAATGAACACGTTGCCCAAGCTTGGGAACGCATGAAATCTCTTGTTAAGAATTTCCCTACGCATGGTTTGACTACTTGGATGGTTATCCAAACTTTTTATGCAGGCTTGAACTTTACCTCGCGGAACTTGCTAGATTCGGCCGCGGGAGGAACCTTTATGTCAACTACACTTGGTGCTGCCACAAAATTTCTCGATGAGATGATGACCAACTATTCCCAATGGCACACCGAAAGAGTTCCAACAGGTAGGAAGGTAAACTCTGTCGAGGAGATCTCCTCCCTAAATGAAAAAGTTGACTTGGTTATGTCTCTACTTACTAAGAAATCTCCTATTGATCCTCAAGATGTTCCTTTAAATTCTTTGATTGCTCAAGATCAAGTAGATGTGAACTTTATCTCTAGAAACAACTTCAATAACAATGCTTATAGGAGTAACTTTGGTAGCAATCCTAGACCGTTCCCCTCCAACAACTATGGGAACAACAACACTTATCCTAGCACCAAAAACTCCACTTCTGAATTAGAAAGTATGCTTAAAGACTTTATCACTACCCAAAAAGCCTTCAACAAGAGTGTAGAGCAAAAACTAGAAAAATTAGATAACCTCTCGTCGAAGGTAGACAATTTAGCCCATGAAGTAGAACTGCTTAAAATTAGAACTTCTCCCCTTGAGGAGGGGAAGTTCACTCCTATGAATGTTATCCAAGTGCAAATTACTGAAAACATTAGGATGATGGCTAAACTTAAAGAGAGATGGGCTAGAGAAAAGGAGGAAGAAGGTAGAATTAAAAGCCTCCTGTTGATGGCAGTTTTTGGAATGACAATAACCTTATATAAGCTGACTTCAAATGGAGATGTGCTCTACATGAAAAAGTTGGGTGTTGTTGATATTAACATTTTTGTAGTTCGAGCCATCGCCATCCGATTCCATCTTAAAGGCCGAAACTATGTTCGAAGCAATAAGATCAAAACAACTGAAGCACTATTCTGCCAATAATTCCTTCAAGACATCCTCAAATGGAAAAATGTTCTACATGAGGCGGCTTCGTCTCGTCGAACCGGTCGATTTTGATATTTGAAACGCCCAAATCCGAGTTTGTATGAAGAAGTTACGGCCAAAACAGTGCAGCGCTGAAAAGTCAGGTCGGACCATCCGAGATGGAAACCGGACCGTCCGGGCAAAGGTCGGACCGTCCGACCTCGAAGTCGGACCGTCCGACTTGACGACCCCGTTTACAGAAAGATTTTGGCCCACGTCGGACCGTCCGGGCTAAGGACGGACCGTCAGACTCCGAAGCCGGACCGTCCGACTTGAGGACCCCAGTTACAGAAGGATTTTGACCCTTAGCTCGGACCGTCCGACCTGGAAGCCGGACCTTCCGACCCTGCGGTCCGGACCGTCCGGGATAAAGTCCGGACGTCTGGCCCCCCGATCCGGGTCCGATTTTGATCGTGATTTTGGCAGTTTTGATGCGGATTTGAGTCCTTTTCTTGTAGGGAAAGTCTAACCCCCTCATAAATAGATGAGGTGACGGCCGATTAGAACACACAATCGACATATACCCAAAAACACATCTAGTTTTCAAGTTCTTCTACTTTTTGTCTAGTTCTAGGTCATCTTTGGTGTTTTGCTCGTAAAGCACCCGTTTCTTCTCCGAAAGTGAAGATCTCTTTGTTGATTTGCTTGTAAATCATCCGTTCTTCGTAACGTAAAACGAAGTGGTGACTCCCTTACTCTAAACAATTGTGCGGTGCAAGTCTTATGTTGCGTTGAACAAATTCTTCGTCAACACAAATTGGCGACTCCGCTGGGGAACGAGGTCGAGTTAGATCTAACTCGGACGAAGAACAAGGACAAGATCATGACCAACTCGGGTGCCATGAGCTTCAATCTCAAGAACGGCAACGACATCGACTCCGACAACATCATCCCTATTGAACTTGAAGATCTCACGAAATAGTTGCGATTGGAGATGGAGCTCGCACTTGAAGAACAGAGGAAGGCATGGCTCGCGGGACTCCAGAAGACGCGGAACGGCGTGGTCAAGAAGGCGGCCACACCAAGTGTCACGCCGAGTGCATCTAAGCCACCCGCCGATGACGTAACAAAATCCACCGAGGAACTTGCTCATCTAATTGATACCTCTGTAACTAGCAAATATGGTAATTCTATGCATGCACATGCTAAAAACATGACTGATAAGTTTGAAGAATTTAAGGTGCAACTTAGTAAAGAGTATGGAATTGGTTTGCCTCATCATGCACCGAGCTACAATCCACTCGGAACACAAACAGTTCTTAATAATTTTCATGTGCCTGATGAATCAAATAGTGCTATTAAACCTATGTTGCTACAAGTAATAGTCATAATAGCCAGAACCTTGTTGGTAGTTCGGCTAATACTTTCGTTCCTAGTGTTGCTCATCCTACTGTTACTACTTCGGTTCCGCCAAATCATAACCGAAGTGGTGTCTTAAACCCTAATTTGCAGCAGCCCTATTATCATACAGTAGCTTACAATGATCAACCGAGTTACACACAATTCGGTACAAACCCACAACCGAGTTACAACCAATTCGGTAATGCTAGTAGTTTTCCGTTGCAAACTTCACATACTCAAGTCTCTTTGCCGGAAACCTTATCACGTGTTGCTATCCGGTCTCCCCCACAAATAAATTCTATGCCACCTAGTATGAAGGATCAACTTGCTGATATACTTAGAGAGTATGGTTTAGCACCTAAGGGTACAGCACGAGCATATCAAAAACCATACCCAGAATCCTTTGATTCTATACCATATCCGCGTGGAGTTAGAATTCTAGATTTTGTTAAGTTTACAGGGGAAGATGGTAGATCAACTTTGGAACATGTGGGGCAGTTTTTAATGCAAACTAGTGAATTTGGCACAGCGGATGTTTACAGAATTAAGCTATTTCCCATATCCTTGTCCGGTGTTGCGTTTACTTGGTTTTTATCACTTCCTCCTAATTCTATTACAACATGGTCACAATTGGAGCAGAAATTTCATGAGTATTTTTATAGTGGTGAAACTGAGCTTCGGCTTTCCGACTTGACTATGGTTAGGCAGAAGTACAATGAATCGGTTCATGATTACATTAGAAGGTTTAGAGATACAAAAAACCGATGTTTTAGTTTAACTATAGCCGAAAAGGATTTTGCTGATCTTGCCTTTTCTGGTTTACTCACTCACATCAAAGACAAACTAGAGGGGCAAGAGTTTCTAGATGTTAATCAAGTATTACAAAAAGGTTTGGCACAAGAAAACCAAGTTAGAGATGTTAAGCAAGCTACTCGGTTTAGAGATAATAGAGGAAAATAAAAAGTTACGTTAACATTGTAGAGTATGATGGTGATTCGGCTAGTGATGATGACATGGAAGTTTGTGTAGCCGAGTGGATCCAAACACCAAAATCAAAAACTTTTGTGTGTCCTGCCTTGAAGCCTAGACCTACCAGGAAAGAGGACATCAAGTATACTTTTGATGTTAGTAAATGTGATAGGATTTTTGACATGTTGCAGGGAAAACAGATTAGGTCGCCAGCAGGACATGTAATTCCATATTCCGAAGAATTGGGTAGAAAAGCATATTGCAAATGGCATAATTCTTTTTATCATTCTACTAATGATTGTAATGTGTTTCGATGGCAGGTACAATCGGCCATTAGTGAAGGACGATTGACATTTATAGAAGCCTCCAAGATGAAGCTCGATAGTGATCCTTTTCCTGTCAATATGATCGAGTTTCATAATAAAAAGATGCTAATTCGATCAGATCAGGCCGAGTCAGCCAAGGAGAAGAATGTAGTTGAGGACAATGCTCCACCAAGAATGACCAAACCCAAGAATCCAGAGATTGGAGTATGGAAGGTCAATGGCAAGAAGAAACAAGCTCCAAGACCAAAGCCGACAGTTAGCATGTTGTTGGAAAAATACACTTCACGCAGAACCAACAATGTGTTCAATAGGCTTGGAGGAGTCAAACGTCCAAGATCTCCTCCTAGGCATAACAACGAGAAATGGGAGGGAAATCCATATGAGCAACAGCCAGGTTTTCCTATGCAACCGGCTTATTGGGGGTGCCCACCTCCTATGCCTCCACACTTTCAGCCATGGGGTTTTAACCATTGGGCGCCTTTCCCTATGGGACCACCGATTTACTTTCAACCAAGATGGGATCATCCGAGTCCTATGTACCAAGAACAGAATGGGAAAAGGATTCGGTTCAATGAAGATATGACTCGGAGGAATCGGTCACTGATGCGCAAGATGGATGGCCGAGACAATACTGGCCGTAGGCTCATTTGGGTGCGAAAATCTGTAGAGGCACTCGGTAAAGGAAAGGAAGATGGAGGAGCGAGGAAGGACTTGGATGAACAGGGTGCAGGCGAACTGAGAGACAATTCAGTTCAGGGAAAGGAGGCTCATCGCTCGGAAGCAAATACAAACCAAGTTGCGATGGATTCTGAGACTAGTGGTGTTATGCCCATCGGTGCAACTCGGAAGACCGGTTCAGTTGTTGTGCGCATCCGTCCACTCATCAATGAAAATAACTCGCACACAGCCCCTAATCAGTTTCCACTTATTTTTGGCTCGCTCAATCAAGATGGGGAAACGACTACCAGTGGGAGGAAGAAGTTTGCAGCAGGAGGTGTATCTCTTCAGCAGGCCAATGATCGTGTTACTCGGTATAGGCCAAACTACTCGGGGGGCAGCAAGTCGGTTGTTCCGGAAACTCGGCCAGAACCTCGTTGGTGTCCTAAAGGATTAACTCACACTCAAAAACGCCGAGTGCAACGACTGCGAGCGTTGGAGATTAGAGAGGAAATTGCTGAGAAGGAGCGTGACAAGGTTTTCAATAAGGAGAGGCCATTGATACTTCGGTTAACTTGGCGGAAAAAACTCACGGTAGAAAGGAACGCCGACACCAATAACTCGGAAGGAGCTGGTCATAACTTAGGTGCTGCCAATAACTCAGAAGGACCTTCCCATAACTCAGGAGCTGCTAACAACTCAGAAGGAGCTGCCCAAAAATCAGATGCCGCCAAAAACTTTGAAGGAGCTGATCACAACTCGGATGGTGATCATTGTTTGGAAGATGCCGCTCAGGAGTCGGTGGATTATGGGGAGTACTTGGGTGGTGATGAAGACTACTCAGAGGGTGATGACAAGTACTCGGACAATGACATGGCCGAGGATAAGGATGACAACGTTAACTTGGAGGGTGGTATTAACTAAGAAATCAATCCCCATATGGATATCAACATGGTCTTTGCATTGCCCACTGAATTCCGTGCACCCGAGCCAGAGGTTGCTGAATTTGTTCTTGGTCCGGGTAGATCCATGTTTGAAAAGCCAGAGAAGCCGGATCAACATTTGAAGCCACTGTTTATCAAGGGGCACATTGATGGAAAGCCTATTGGACGCATGCTTGTGGATGGTGGTGCAGGTGTCAATATCATACCCTATTCGGTGTTCACCAAACTCAACCGAAAGGAAAGTGAGCTAATGAAGACCAACATGGGACTTAGTGGATTCTTGGGGGAGCTATCTGAAGCCAAGGGCATTATTTCTATGGAGCTCACGGTTGGGAGTAAGACCTTGCCGAATGCTTTCTTTGTGGTGGATGTCAAAGGCCGATACAATGTTCTGTTGGGGCGTGACTGGATACATGCGAATTGTTGTGTTCCTTCTACCCTACATCAGTGTTTAATTCAATGGGTGGATGACAATGTGGAGGTGGTTGAAGCAGACAACTCGGCTTGTATAGCTGTGACCGAAGTAGCGGTTGATTGGCAACGCGGTAACATGTAGTGTTTGACCGGTAGAGATCTATCGGACTATGATTATATTAGTATAGGTAAAAATGGTTTTGTACCTATCAATGTACAGCCGGATGATGTAGCTCGGCTTAACAATCTGTCTATTTAGATGATGAATAAAAACAGTAGTATTAAATGGCTCCAACAACGTACTGAGGAGTATCGTTCCGGAAAGAACGATATGCATGAAACCATTGAAGAATTTGAAGACATGGAGAAGCTTGGGCATGGATTCTCATCGGCTGATCCACTTGAGGAGATAGATATTGGCGATGGAAGTATTCCAAGGCCTACTTTAATCAATGCTAATTTGAAGGCCGATGAGAAGAGCAAGGTAACCGAGTTACTTAAAGAATTTGTTGATTGCTTTGCTTGGAATTATACTGAGATACCTGGTTTGAGTAGAGATTTAGTTGAGCATAGATTACCTATTAAATCTGGTTTTAGGCCGCATAAACAACATCGCAGAAATTTCAATCCTATTATGTATCATCGTATCAAAGAGGAAATTGATCGGTTGCTAAAAGTTGGGTTTATTCGGCCATGTAGATATGTTGAGTGGTTTCTAATATTGTTCTTGTTGAAAAGAAAAACACCGGTGCAATTAGAGTATGTATTGATTTTAGAGACTTGAATAAAGCTACCCCGAAAGATGAATATCCGATGCCTATAGACGACACACTTATCAATGATGCTTCAGGACATTGAGTAATCAGTTTTTTAGATGGTAATGCTGGTTATAACCAAATATTCATGGCCGAAAAGGATATGTCTAAGACTGCTTTTCGGTGTCCTGGTTTTGTCGGTTTGTTTGAATGGGTAGTCATGACTTTTGGCTTGAAGAATGTCGGTGCTACATATCAACCTGCTATGAATTTTATATTTCATGATTTGCTCGGCATCATAGTAGAGGTATACATTGATGATATAGTTGTTAAATCGGATGGTTTTGAGTCTCATTTGGCCGATTTTCGATTAGGTTTTGAAAGGATGCATAAGTATGGGCTAAAGATGAATCCCCTTAAGTGTGCTTTTGGTGTGTCGGCTGGAAAGTTCTTAGGCTTTATAATTCATGAGCATGGTATAGAGATTGATCCTAAGAAGGTAGAAGCAATTAGATATCTAGAGCAGCCGACGTGCAAAAGGGATGTGCAAAAAAAATTGGGGAAGATTAATTACTTGAGACGATTCATATCTAACCTTTCAGGGAAAATTGAATCGTTTGCTCCGATACTCCGGCTAAAGAATGAAGACGAGTTCACTTGGGGGGCAGAGCAACAGAAGGCTTTTGATAACATAAAGAAATACTTGTTGAATTCTCCAGTGTTGCGTGCACCCAAATCTGGTACGCCGTTCAGGTTATATATTGATGCACAAGATAAAGTGATCGGTGTCGTGTTGACGCAAGAAAATTGTGGGAAGGAGCACATTATTGCATATCTAAGTCGTCTCTTGATAGACGCGAAACTCGGTATGTGTTCATTGAGAAGTTATGTTTATCTTTGTATTATGCATGTACCAAGTTTCGACCTTACTTGCTATCTAGTACTTGCGTAGTAACTTGCCAAGCCGATGTAGTTAAATACATGTTACAAAAACCGATTCTTAGTGGCAGGATTGGTAAATGGGCTTATGCATTGATTGAATATGACTTGACATATGAATCGTTGTGTGCTATGAAAGGTCAAGTTATTGCCGATTTCATTGTTGATCATAGAGTTAAAGATGAAGAAGACATTGATTATGTTAGCATATGCCCATGGAATCTTTATTTTGATGGATCGGTTTGTAGTGAAGGTCGAGGTGTTGGTACTGTTTTAATTTCTCCTAATAATGTGATATATGAAACATCGGTTCATTTAGAGTATAATTGTACTAATAATCAAGCCGAATATGAAGCTTTGCTATTCGGTTTACAATATTTGGCTGATATGGGTGTCAAAGATATAGATGTTTTTTGTGATTCACTTCTGGTAGTGCAACAAGTTAAAGGCGAATTCCAATGTTTTGATGGATTGCTAAATAGTTACTTAGACCGATGTTTAGATATAATCAAATCCCTGGATACTTTCACTATTAGTCATATACCTAGGGAGGAAAATTCTAGTGCAAACTATCTAGCATAGCAAGCATCCGGTTACAATGTCAATAGGTGGAAGTTTCTTATATTAGAAAAACTGATGCCTGTCGCTGCAAGGGATGAGACCGAATTGCAACTAATCCAGGACACACAGCGAGTAACGGATGGTAATTCGAAAAATGCTTCAAGTTGCACCGAGTTATACCGAGTTGCTGCTAATTCGAAAACAAAGGTGGACCAAGTCACACCCAGCTCGGAAGATTTAGTGCAAGGGATACGCATGCCCGAGTTACCACAAGTTGCCGAGTTACTTAGTAATTTGGAAACTGTAGCTGTAGATTGGCGGGTTCCTCTTATCAATCATTTAAGGGATCCGAGTAAAACTAGAGACAGGAAGGTTCGGCGGTAGGCTTTAAAATATACTATGCATAATGATGAGTTACATCGCCGAACTATAGATGGGTTACTTTTAAAATGCTTGGATTATGATCAATCTAGGTTAGCCATGGGTGAAGTGCATGAAGGCATATGTGGGACGCATCAGTCGGCTCATAAGATGTGTTGGTTAATAAAAAGAGCTGGTTTCTATTGGCCGACTATGCTAGAGGATTGCTTTAGATACTACAAAGGTTGTGAGGCTTGTCAAAAGTTTGGCAATATACAATTGGCACCTGCAGCTATGTTGAATCCCATAATCAAACCATGGCCATTTAGAGGGTGGGGCTTAGATTTTATTGGTGAGATACATCCTTCGTCTTCTAAAGGGCATCGCTTCGTCCTAGTAGCCACAGATTATTTTACTAAATGGACAGAGGCAGTTCCCTTAAGAAATATGACTCATAGGGAGCTGATTAGTTTTGTTTTGGAGCATATTATTCATAGATTCGGCATTCCTCAAACTTTGACAACTGATCAAGGTTCTGCTTTTATGTCTCATCAATTTCGTGAGTTTGCCGAATCCTTTGGAATTAAATTGTTGAACTCATCACCTTATTATGCTCAAGCTAATGGACAAGCCGAATCTAGTACTAAAACTTTGATTCGGCTCATAAAGAAGAAAATTGAAGAGAACCCGAGAAGGTGGCATGAAGTCCTTTCGGAAGCATTATTGGCTCATAGAATATCTAAGCACGGAGCTACTCAAGTTACACCTTTTGAGCTAGTATATGGCCAAGAGGCAGTGTTACCTGTAGAAATCAAGTTGCAAGCTCTTAGGGTAGCCAGGTAAAATAACTTGTCGGCTGTAGATTACAATGATTTAACGATGGACCTAATAGATGAGGTTCCAGAAAAAAGGCTAAAAGCGTTGCAGGAGATTGAGAAAGAAAAATTAAGAGTAGCTAAGGCTTATAATAAAAAGGTCAAGGAGAAATCGTTTCAAATAGGAGATTTAGTGTGGAAAACGATTTTGCCCGTTGAAACCAGGGACAGAAAATTCGGCAAGTGGTCGCCGAGTTGGGAAGGTCCATATGAAGTTGTGGGGATTGTTCCTGGAAATTCATATTTTGTACAAACTTTACAGGGAAGTAAGTTATCCAAAGCTCTCAATGGGAGATACTTGAAGAAATATTATCCTACCGTGTGGCAGGAAGCTTGAATACATATGGCCGATATGCGATTATCGCCCTTAGAAAACACATGGTCGATGAAGTATTGACATCGTCCTTAGCACAAACATGGACAAGTTATTTTTCGGCACACAAATTTTTGCCGAAAAACAGGGGGGCATGTGTTGATGGTAGTTTTTGGCATGACAATAACCTTATATAAGATGACTTCAAATGCATAGGTGCTCTACATGAAAAAGTTGGGTGTTGTTGATATTAACATTTTTGTAGTTCGAGCCATCGCCATCCGATTCCATCTTAAAGGCCGAAACTATGTTCGAAGCAATAAGATCAAAACAACTGAAGCACTATTCTTCCAATAAGGCCTTTAAGACATCCTCAAATGGAAAAATGTTCTACATGAGGCGGCTTCGTCTCGTCGAACCGGTCGATTTTGATATTTGAAATGTCCAAATCCAAGTTCGTATGAAGAAGTTACGGCCAAAATAGTGCAGCGCTGAAAAGTCAGGTCAGACCATCCGAGATGGAAACCGGACCGTCCGGGCTAAGGTCGGTCCGTCCGACCTCGAAGTCGGACCGTCCGACTTGACGACCCCGTTTACAGAAAGATTTTGACCCACTTCGGACCGTCCGGACCCCTAGTCGGACCGTCCGACTCCGAAGCCGGACCGTCCGACTTGAGGACCCCAGTTACAGAAGGATTTTGACCCTTAGCTCGGACCGTCCGACCCTGCAGTCCAGACCGTCCTGGATAAAGTCCGGATGTCGCCCCCCCCCCCCCCCCGATCCGATTCCGATTTTGATCGCCATTTTGGCAGTTTTGACGCGGATTTGAGTCCTTTTCTTGAAGGGAAAGTCCAACCCCCTCATAAATAGATGAGGTGATGGCCGATTAGAACACACAATCGACATATACCCAAAAACATATCTACTTTTAAAGTTCTTCTACTTTTTGTCTAGTTCTAGGTCATCTTTGGTGTTTTGCTCGTAAAGCACCCGTTTCTTCTCCGAAATTGAAGATCTCTTTGTTGATTTGTTTGTAAATCATCTGTTCTTCGTAACGTAAAACGAAGTGGCGACTCCCTTACTATAAACAATTGCGCGGTGCAAGTCTTGTGTTGCGTTGAACAAATTCTTCGTCAACACCTCCCTACACACCATATTGTTGCTACTATCCAAGTGGTTGAGGATATCCAAACTCTTAGCACCCAATGCACCCCTAGTCCCATAGGACCTATTAATGGTGATGCTATGACCTCAACCGTAGAAGAAGAAATTCCTATGACTATAGAAGCTACCAAAAAGGTGAGCCTAAAGGACACCACTACTACTCTACTTGATAGTACTGACCTTGATTTTGATAATTGCACCATTTCTGAAGTTATTCGTTTCCTACAAGATGTCTAGAGACCCCCACACTAGCACACTCAATCTTGCCTTCACGGAGCATATCACTAACGCTCTCATTAAAGCTAGGGAGGATAAGCTTAGGGTAGAAGCCTCCATACCTAGAAAGCTAGAAGATGGTTGGGATCCTATGATTAAAATTAAGTTGAATAACTTTTCTTGCTATGCTTTATGTGATGTTGGAGCTAGTACCTCTGTTATGCCCAAAAGAATGTATGATATATTTGAATTGAAACCTTTTGATCCTTGTTCTTTTGGTGTTCGTCTCAACGATTGTTCCGTAAACAAACCTTTGGGGAAGATAGATGATGTTCTTATCATTGTCAATGACAATTGTGTTCCCGTTGATTTTACCATTATGGACATTGAATGTGAACCTTCTTGTCTAATTATTTTGGGACGTCCTTTTCTTCGCACCGTGGGTGCTGTTATTTATATGAAAGAAGGGATTATAAAATTCCAATTCCCTCTCAAGAAAGGGATGGAACACTTCCCTAGGAAAAATATCAAGTTTCCTTTTGAGTCCGTCACACGGGCTAGTTATTTTCTTGAAAAGGCTTGATCTATTTGCATTAAGCCTAGCTAATGGCTTTAAAGAAGCGCTTTCGGGAGGCAGCCCGCAACGAATTTAGGATTTCCTTTTTGTTTTTCTTCTGTTTTTAATGGTCTTGATGATTTTTACTATTGTAGAAACATCATTGTATCTTTACTTTTCAAGCTTTGTGCCTTTTATAGCCTCATATGACAAGGGAAGTGAAAGTTGTGACATGTTGTCCAGAAAACAGATTCTGTCCTCGCGACTAGAAAAATCACAGAAAAATACCAATTCATCTTTTTGAGATGAAATTCTTGCACAGAGTGCTCTATACAATTACGAAACTTTTGTATGTTCTGAGTTTTTTTATTTGAGTTGCAGAAGTATCATTATTTACTACCTATTGGTCTGTTTTTCAAAGATACTGTCCTGTTTTGCCTTTTCTTCGTTTTGCGAACCTTAAGCTCACTTTTTCTTTGCAGAAACTTTTTGGAAATCTTCAAAAACAGTAGCCCTTCAAGAATATATTTATTTCCAGTAGAGAAAAATTATTTTATTATGGGTACTAACCTCGCTAATCAGATTATGATGAGTTATGTATGAAGGGAGTTCTCAAGTGTGCGAGGGAAGATGATGAAAGAAGATTCGGGAGTGTCAAGCGCTCAAGCTTGGGGATGCCCCCATGCATCCCCAAGAAATACTCAAGGAGACTCAAGTGTCTAAGCTTGGGGATGCCCCCGTGCATCCCCTTCTCCATCAACAATTATCAGTTTGTCTCTCGTCTCACTATATTTTTATAACTTCATGTGTTATGTGCTATGCTTGGAGCGTCTCACTCTTAGGTTTTATTTTTAGTTTTATTTAGCTTTGCTTGCTGTTCATAACAAGTTAGAACCCATCTTTCTTTGTGTGGGAGAGAAACACGCTCCACTTCCAAAATCTAGAACACAACATAGGACTTTTCATGCTTATCTTTGCTGTGTGTGTTCTTTATCTTTTTCATAGTTGTTGTCATGTTTAGCTCTTAGTTTTCATGCTTATCTTTTCAATGTTTAGTTTGTTGCTGGAACTCTCTTGATTTTTCATGTTTATCTTGTTTAGAGAGTTTTCTTGTTGCACTGAGTTTTGTGTCTTGACTTGGAGTAGGTAATTGAGGTTGCTATTCTTTTGTAGTAGTAACTTGCAATAGTTTTGAAGTATTGTTTTGAGTAATTTTTGGACTTTTGGTGTCAAGAGCTTTAGCCTATAAGTGATAGATGTCGTATTTTGGGCAATCCGTGTTTATTTTCAAAACTTACAAAATTAGTTGAGAACTTTAGCTACTAGATGGATCACTACTATTTTGAGGGGTCGAATATTGGAGTACACTCACGTACCATGAGTCGAGGATGCGCAAGGCTAACCAAACCCCCATACACTCCTCCTCGGGGTACTTGTCTCTTTGTGAAACCTCCTTATTAGATTGAGAGTTACCGATATTAAGTGCATGAGTTCTTCGGACTAATGTGAGTATTCGAAAGTTGACACTTCCACCTTCCCATACTTTTCTAGCCTCTCCTGTGCCGTGCATTGCTTTCTTCTCACTCCGAGAGTTGGCGTCCACCTTCCCCAGTAAATCTAAACCCTTGGCACGATACGCTATGTCATCGTAAACCTCCTTATATCCTTCCTGAAAACATCCACCATACCTACCTACCAAGGCATTTCCATAGCCTTTCCGAGATACATTGTCATGCAACATCCATCTTCTCATGACTTGATCTTCATGTCATACATGCTACTTGCTTGATCGATGAGCCGCATGCTGATGTGCGAGGTGATGATAGTGATTTCTCGCCCTTCGTTGGTAAACCCCAAGTGGAAGGCGTGATGTAGCACAGCAGCAAATTTCCCTCAGTAAAGATACCAAGGTTTGTCTCCAGTAGGACTCCAGAGATGATAAGTAGGTGTCAGCGGCGCAACTGACGCGGACCTGCACACAGAAACAAATAACTTTGTTCCCAACGAAGTTCAGAGAGGTTGTCAATCTCTCTGGTCTTGTTGTTCACAAAGGATCAAACACAAGGGATAATGATAGCAACTGAAAGTAAAAGCAGAAAAGTAAATGAGCGTGTAAACAGTGATGAGGATATGGACCGCGATACGTGATGTTCACTAGTGATGTCTCTCTCCCAAAAGACAATAAAACTGCTATGCGAGGTGAACAAATTACAGAAGGGCAATTGACAGGATTATGAACGCACCGCAATGCTAACTATGCTACAAAAGAAAGGAAGAGGCTCAAAAGCACGGGCAGTACGCCAAAATAAGTAGACCAAAATCCAACTGCATCTACTACTAATCATCCACCTTGAGATATCTATCCAGAACATCTCGCTGGTATTAAGTTGCGAGCCCCACCCAAAGTGTAAACCCAAAGCAACAGACAACTGCATTAAAAAGCACTTTGCGTAAAGTAAACAATCCTTGCAACCGCGGTTCCAAGCACCGTTGTTTTCCCCCTTGTGGCAACAGCACATCCCCTAGACTCACGTTTCTGTCACTCAAGCTAGTCATCAGGGGGCATGAACCCACAATCGAGCATAACGTTCCCTCTTGGGGTTACTACCTACTACTTGGCCAAAGCAATAAACAGCAATGGAGAACATGCAAGAATTACTTAGGAACAAAAATATAAGAGATAAGAACCAAATATATTACTCAATCACAATCTGAACATAATCTCATAATCCATCAGATCCCAACAAAATCAGCATAGCAACAGCAGAAAGATTACAAAAGTGCCTCGATCATAATCTAACGAGGTCTAAACCATGAAGAACAAAGAGGGGAGGAGAACATCACATAGCTACTGATCACGGACCCATGGTCCAAGGAAAACTACTCACGAGACATCCGGGAATCATCCATGGTGGAGAGGAGACTCCCGGAGGTCGGCCCTCCCTCCGGCACGGTGCCGGGAAGAGGTCTTCTGGTGCTCCCGATCTCGGAAGCGCGGCGGCGGCGAAACAGAGGAGAGATCGCAAAAAAGGGTTCTGTTCTCGGAAGTTTCCCGTGACGGAGAATATATAGGCGAAGGGGGGCAGCCAGGGGGGCACCCAGGGGTCCAGGCGGCCCCCTGGCGCGGCCAGCCCCTATGGCGCGCCACCAGGGCACCTGGGCCCCTGGTGGTGGCCCTCTGGCCCCACCCAGGTTCTTCCGGAAGGTTCCTTCACGCTGATTTTTATCTGATTTTTCCCGAATTTTTGGAGCACTTTTTATATGGGGGAAAACTAAAATAGAAAAACATCAGAAAACAGGAACTGGCACTGTGGTGCACTGAGTTAATAGGTTAGTCCAAATATGATCAAAAGTGTATGAAAGTGTATCTAGATCATAACAATATCACACAAAACATGCATGGAGCAAGCAGAAATTATAGATACGTTTTGGACGTATCACATGCTAGTTGGGCCTTGCCCTAATCATTGCTACATGACGCGCTAGTATCATTGCATATCCTGCTACACTAGCAGAGGCATACATTTGCATACATCATGATAGTTACATCTTCTTTATGATTTGAGTACTTTGTAAAGTGTGAAAGATCTTCTATACTTTTTGTAATATATAGAGTGTTGCCCCTAAAGTGAGGAAAAGATCCCAAAGAGGACAAATTAAAAGATCCCAAAGAGGACAAATGAGAGAAATATAAAGAGCCATTGAGGCCACCAAAAAATACAAAAAAATAGAAAAAAGAGAAAAAGAAATAAAAAGAGAGAAGGGGCACACTACTATTCCTTTTGAGAGATCCACACTCGTACTCCCTCTTATATCTTGTACTCCATAGAGATTATCATTTATGCATATAGCTATGTGGGGACCTTCACACTATAGAACTTGGCTTGTATATTCCAATGATGAGCCTCCTCAAATGAGCTCTCGGTCTTCTTGAGCAAGCAAGTTGGATGCACCCCCACTAGTTCCATTGGAGAGCTTACCTTAGCTCATATGTGCATCCGTTGCATGGCAATCCCTACTCCTCACATCATATCTATCATTTGGCTTTCTCTCGCCTATGAGTGTCCTCATTGATGTGAGCCTTTCACACCTTTTTTGTCTTCCTCCTCCACCATATTCTCTCTTTGCCATCCTAAGTGTCAACTTTCTTGCTTACGCTCATCCATTGCATGAGTGCTCAAAATGTCGAAAAGGAGTGGATCATTTTGACTTGTACCTGGCTAGTGGTCTGGGGATGAGTCAAGATAAGACTCCAAAGAAGACCAAGTGTGAAACTTTATTAGATTGAGTTCACAACACAAAAATACTTTTTTCTCGTATATCCATATCCCCTTTCTTGCACGCAAACACCATTTGGAGACATTCGAGTCACGGACAGCGAGAGCTCTTGCACCTTTATGTTCTTATGTTGCTTGTTTCAATACTAAATATGGACTCTTGCCTATTATGACTTGAATTGAATTACATGCCTTGATTGATTTACTTAAAAGTTCTTATATGGTTGTTAGCATGTCACCACAAAAATTATGCTTTTATCATTTACCTACTCGAGGACGAGCAGGAATTAAGCTTGGGGATGTTGATACGTCCAAAACGTCTCTATAATTTATGTTTGCTCCAAGCCTCTTTTGTGTGATATTGCTATGATATTGATGAACTTCCATACAGTTTTGATCATATTTGGACTAACCTATTAACTCAGTGCACCCCAGTGCCAGTTCCTATTTTCTGCTATTTTTCTATTTCAGGTTTCCCCCATATAAAAAGTGCTCAAAAAATTCGGGAAAAATCCAATAAAAAATCAGCGTGCAGGAAGCTTCGGGAATCACCGAGGGGGGCCAGAGGGGACCCACCAGGGCCCCAGGCGCCCTCCCGGCGCGCCCTAGGGTGGGGCCGCGCCAGGGGGCCGCCTGGACCCCTGGTGGCCCCCCTGGCTGCCCCCCTTCGCCTATTTATTCCGCGTGACGCAAAAACCCTGAGACGGGAACCCTTTTTCGCGATCTCTCCTCTGTTCCGCTGCCGCCGCGCTTCCAAGATCGGGAGCACCAGAAGACCTCTTCCCGGCACCCTGCCGGAGGGAGGAACCACCTCCGAGAGCTTCTCCACCACCATGGATGCTTCCCGGATGAACCGTGAGTAGTCCACCTTGGACCATGGGTCTATGATCAGTAGCTATGTGATGTTATCCTCCCCTCTTTGTTCTTCATGGATTAGACCTCGTGAGCTGCCCTACATGATCGAGGCACATATGTAATATTTCTGCTGTTGCTATGCTGAGTTTGCTGGGATCCGATGGATTATGAGATGATGTTCAGATTGTGTTTGAGTAATATATTTGATTCTTCTCTTTTATATTTATGTTCTTAAGTAATTCTTGCATGTTCTCCGTTGCTGTTTATTGCTTTGGCCAAGTAGTAGGTAGTGACTCCAAGAGGGAGCGTTATGCATTATTGTGGGTTCATGCCCCCCGATGACTAGCTTGAGTGACAGAAACACGAGTCTAGGGAATGTGTTGTTGCCACAAGGGGGAAAACAACGATGCTTGTACTTGCGGGTGCAAGGATTGTTTACTTTACGCAAAGTTCTTTAATGCAGTTGTCTGTTGCTTTGAGTTTACACTTTGGGTGGGATCCGCAATTTAATACGAGCGAGATGTTCTGGATAGATATCTCAAGGTGGATGATTAGTAGGTAGATGCAGATGGATTTCGGTCTACTTGTCTTAGGCGTACCGCCCATGCTTTTGAGCCTCTTCCTTTCTTTATAGCATAATTAGCATTGGTTTGCGCACATAATCCTGTCAATTGCCCAGCTGTAATTTGTTTACCTTGCATGGCTATTTTATCGTCTTTTGGGAGAGAGACATCACTAGTGAACATCATGGGACCCCGGTCCACATTTCCAATACTGTTTACACCCGCTATCAATTTACTTTCAGTATTTACTTTTTCGTAGCTATCACTATCATTATTATCCCGTGCGTTTTATCCTTTGTAAACAACAAGGCCGGAGGAATTGACAACTCCTCTGTACTCGTTGGGAAGCAAAGTTATTTTCTGTGTGTGCAGGTCCAGGTGAAGTTAGCAACCTCGGTTTTAAACGGCGCCATTGTTCACTTCACCACCTTCTTGTATCTGTTGGAGTCCTATTGGTTCGACATTCAACCTTAGCATCTTCGCTAAGGGAAACTTGCTATCGTCTACATCTCAACCTTCCACTTTGGGTAACAAACGAGGGGCGAGAAGTAACTCTCGCGACATCACTAGGCAATTGACAGAATTATAAATGCACTGCAATGCTAATTTTGCTACAAGCAAGCTAGAGGCTCAATCGTATGGGCATTACACTAAGACGAGAAGACCCTTTATTCATCAGCATCTACTCACTAATAATCCACCTTGAGATATCTATCCAGAAAATCTCGCTGGTATTAAGTTGCGAACCCCAGCCAAACTGTAGGCTGAAAGCAACACACAACTGCGTTAACACTCTATGTGTAATGTAAGAAATCGTTGCAACCGCAGTTACAAGCACCGATGTTTTCTCCCTGCTGGCAATAGCACATCCCCTAGTATCATGTTTCTGTCACTCAAGCTAGACATCGGGGGGGGGGGGGGATGAACCCACAATCATGCATAACGCTCCCTCTTGGAGTTACTATGTACTACTTGGCCAAAGCAATACAAAGCAACGGAGAACATGCAAGAATACTCAAGAACCAATTATAAAAGGTAAACCAAATATATTACTCATCACTATCTGAACACAATCTCCTATTCCATTGGATCCCAGCAAACACAACATAGCAACACAAAAACTAATACATAAGTGCCTTGATTATGAATGGCAGCTTACAAGGTCTAAGAATTGAGGCACAAGATTGGAGAGAAGACATCATCTAGCTACTGATCATGGACCCATGGTCCAAGGGGGACTACTCACGGCACATCCGGGAGGCGCTCATGGTGGTGGAGAAGCCCTCGGAGGTGAATCCTCCCTCCGACAGGGTGCCGGGACAGGTTCTTCTGGCGATCCCGATCTCGAGAACGCGGCGGTGGCAGAACAGTGGTGAAAATCGCGTAACGGGGGTCCTCGTGAGGGTTTTGGGAGAAGGATAAAAATATATAGGCGAAAGGGGGCACCAGGGGGGCCCACCAGACTAGGCGGCCAGGTGGCACGGTCCCACCCTAGTCCGCGCCAGGAGGTTGTCTTGATAGATGGTAACTCCCCTTTGGTCGCCCTCCGTCCTTCTGATCTGCTGATTTTTATTATGATTTTTCCGGATTTTTCCGAGCACTTTAATATTTGGTATTTTCCTGCAATGCACGGACAACAACAGGCAGAAATTGGCACTGGTTCACTGAGTTAGTAGGTTAGTACAAATATGTTGAAAAATGTATGAAAGTATAGCAAAACATATAGCAAAGTGGCGAATATAAGCATGGAACAAGCAAAAATTATAGATATGTTTGGGGCGTATCAATTCCCAAAAGGGAGTTTGCGCCCGTTCCCGGCGGTGATGGTGGTTGAGGCATAGAACAAATTTGTATCCATTTCATCACAAAGGTTCTGTTGGGATATGGGGCAGAAAACAATAAGTTTTCCTAGCTACGATACCCGAACCCAAGATCTATGCTATGGCGATGTAATGTAACAAAAGGAATCGGTGTTCCGACCTTTGAAGACCGAAAGAGGGAAACTTTCTACGAATGTGGTTGGCGTAGACTCTGAACCTACGACCTCCCTATCGTGTAGAATACCACCGATGATGGAGACTCCCGGCAACCTCCAGCGATGAAGTAGCACCACACGTGTAGTGCCTCGTGGAGATTACACATGTACGGTGCAACCGATGTTCCCTCCGGGCCCCGAACCAGGCGAGCAGCAGGAAGAAGACGGATTCGGATCCCGAATCCGGAAAAGCGACGGCGTGCTTTGGTGGAGAACTCCCAACCAGGTGCAAACTCTAAACAAGGGGAGTCCGCTCGAGGTAGGAAAAAGAGAGAGAATGAGAAACTTAATGTTGTATGGAAAAAGGGGGTCTACCCCTCCTTATATAGGCCAAGGGGGAGTGCCATCCTCCTCCCCTCCCCCATGTGGGACTAAACTCCTGAGGGGAGGGGGGTGCGCCGGCCATAAGGGGGGGGATGGGCCCCACCTTTGGCGCATGGCCCAAGGGGGGAACCCCTCCCTTTCCATGTGGCACATTTGCCTTTTCCATTTTATTAATTAATTTAAATATATTTAAATATTTAATTCTTTCAATTAAATAATTGAACATTATTAAATATAATTAAACTTTATTTTGAACCTTTCCAAATATTCGGAACAACTTTCGGCAACTCCCAGAACAATTCCGGTGTTCTCTCCTTTTTCGCCGATGATCCCGAATCTATCCTAATGCATCGATTACCCTTAAGTGTGACACCCTGCGGTCCGGGAAACAACAGACATGATCAAGACACTTTCTTGATCAATGACTAATTAGTTGGACCTGGTTACAATCCTTGATAGCCCCTGCGCTTCCATCGAATGAACTTTATCGCTGTTGGAAACCGTTAATGATAAGCCTGGATCCCTTTGTCCTGTGGTACTTTGTTTTTCCGGGGCTTCATCGTCGGTATCCTTATACCTAGTTCATATCTCGTTACCAACAAACAATTTTACTCGTCTGTGCCTATTACATCTCTTGTGACATAGTCACTCGCTTGCAAGCTATTGATGCAATATCACCGAGTGGGCCCAGAGTCCCTGTCCAACACATGGACTGACAAATCCCGTTTTGATCTATTTGCATAGTCATTAACATGTCCACTTCGGAATACCTAAGATACACCTTTATGGCCAGCATATTTCAGTCAGGCGGTGGATGCAAATCAAAGCATCCTAATAGATAGCAATTACGTATGATCATTACGGTCTAAGGACTAAGTCATATGTTACAAAGTCATCGCAATGCTGAACTATGTGACTTGATCACATCGCAATGCTTTAGGTGGGTGTGTGTCCATCACATCATTCTCCTAATGACGTATAGGCGGTTCATACCTCATGAACAGGAAATCTTGATCATCGATTGACCGATGAGCTAGTGTACCTGAGTTTAACTAGGGACTGGGTGTTTATATACTACACGTGTATTAGCGTTTCCGAGTAATACAGTTTTAGCATAGTATAAAATGTATTATGAACAAAATGAATATCTGACAAATATCTTTATTAATTTGCCTCTAGAGCACATATCCAACAGGTTCCCCATGCCAAGCCACGTCTTTGAGGGCTCCTTCCACTCAAACTGTATCCAACAGAGTCTAAGTTCCCTTGCAAACTTATATGTGTTGAGCACACCTAGGCCCCCAAGATCAAGAGGCCGACAAATCATGTTTCAATTGACCTTGTCCATTCCTGCCCAAAGAAAGGCCATTTCGAGTTTGTTGATGTTGTGTTGTGTGCTAGAAGGGACCACAAGTGATGTGATGAAGTAAACCGCTTGGGAAGATAGCACCGGCTTGACGAGGTTGGTGTGGCCAATGGCGGTGATATTTTGCATGTCCGAATCTACAAGCTTTGTCGCGACCTTGTCCTCAAAAAAATTGGAAGTCCAACTTTTAAGCCGCTGAATTGAAATTTTGTCACAAAACTTACTCTCTTGCAATCTTCCCTTAACTAATATACGGGGCAAAGCTTTTGCCCCTCGTTTCATAAAAGCAAATCAAATTGTTACATTGGACAGAAATAATGGCTAAAATAAGAAATTTTGCATGTGTTGGAAACAAGTATTAATAGCAGTAGGAACAAAAAAATGTTGAGTAGCAAATAGGAGAACACAAAAATTAGAGAGAAAGAAATAAATAAATTTGCAACTTTGGCATTGCTTAATTTTTGGATGAGTATAGACGAACTTTTGCGCCTGAAGCACAACTGCATTTTGCATGAAGCGTAAAGTATGCCTTCCTAAAGAATGAAGCATAGATGTGCTACATGAGCTCTGCCTTTTTCATATAGAAGAAGGGAGTTGGCTAGTTTATAAGAAAAACTAGCCAAAAACCGATACATCTGCGACAAGCGCATACACTAGCTCCAAAGCCGCGAAACAAAAAGAGTAGACTACTACATCGCCCTAGCAACCAGAGTTGACACCCAAAACCACACTATCTGGATTCGTCACTCAGACATACAACCCACGACACACTGACCCCAAGGCCGCGCAACACACGAGTCGACGACTCTGTCGCCCATGCAACCAGGTCCATTTCTCCGCAAACACATGATGTTCCCAGAGCCGCCGCTCCGACTTCCCCGCCGTCCTGAGACCATGCTTCATAGGAGCCAAAGATTTTGCCGCCCGCACCACCTAAACCGATACTCCACAACACAATGATGTTCTCCGGAGCCGTTGGTCCAACATCTGCACCGGTCTCGATACCGCACCCACTCCTGGCTGACAATGCAGCTGCCAAGCAATGCTATCCCCTTTTGCCTCATGGAATACCAGACCTACAAGGGATCGCCCCCAAGGGGGAGGCGACAATGGCACCGCCAATGCCCGCTCCGGCAATCCGAAGCTTAGGTTTTCACCTAAAGAGTTTGAGGCTCGAAATGATAAGGAATGTGAAGGAGCTCCTCAACAATGCCTCCAACTAGGGAAACAACGTCCGAGGATGCCGAAAGAGCTCGATGCAGTGATTTCGCGCGGAGTTCACCGTGCCCGAACTCGTTGGAGCCTATCCACGAAGACGAAGCGGCCAACGTACTTTGCAGCTCGCCGCAATAGGTCGCCGCGCAGCCCAGTACGCTTCTGCCTCCGCCTCCTTCGCCCCATTTCCGTGCTGCCGACCTCCCCGGAAACGCTCACAGCTTGCCCTCCCGCCCCATCGCGCCAGATTCAGCGAGAGAAGCCGCCGCCACCACCAGCCATATCCACGCAGCTACCCCCCTCCCGTTCAGCCTGGGCGTTCGGGTTAACCTGAAATTTCGGGTTGGGCTATTCGAGGTTTTCTAAATTCAGGTTTTTAGATCTGTCACCCGAAATTTCCCTAGAAAAATCAAAACCCGATATTTCGGGTTCGGGTTTCCCCGATTAGCCCGAACAAGAACAACGCCTCGAATTTGCTTTGCCTTTGATGCAGACATGGAGAAGATCGAGTTGGAAAAAGTGGCGTTGTTCCTTGTCCTCTCAGGTGAGGGCGATGGGGTGATATGGAAGGAGCCAAGGAGGGAGGCGTCGCCATGCCGCCAGTCGTGGTCGTGGGCAGGCTTCATCGCCATGGCATCGCGACACAGCTCATTTCCACTCAGGCGAGGGCAACGGGATGGGGGGAAGGGGCGACGGCGTCGCGGGATGAGGGGAAGGGGGCGACTGCGCCGCAGGATGCAAGTAGCGGCGACGACAAGGTCGCTCGCGGAGGGCGTCTTATACCGTGGCGGCGGTTGGTGCAGGTTGTGTTCTCTTGATGGGGGCGAGTGGGAAGTGGGAGGAACAACGATCTAATGGCGGCTAGGTTTTGGGTTGCGCGGGACCTTATGCCTGAGAGAGGCGGGGAGCTTGAGGATTTTGGGTTGGGCCTTATGCCTCTTTCCCTATGTATGTACTGGGTTGTTTAAATATTTTGGGTTATTCAGGAATTTCGAGTAGCGTGGCATGTAACCCGAATTACCCATATTAATTTCGGGCTTTCTAAAATGCTACCCGGTACTCGGGGTTTTCGGGTTCGAGCTCGGGTGTTTTGGGTTCGGGGTTCGGGGTTCGGGTTTTATGCCCAGATTAACCCCCCCCCCCCCCCCGAGCACTTCCGCAACCCATGAGCGCCCACACACAGCGTCGGACGCCCGCCTGAGCGCTCGCCTTACTCTCCCCTCACCATACTCTCCGCGCTCGCTCACCGTCCCCCCCACCCTCTCAGAGCGCGCACGGCTTCGCCGGTGCCCCTCCGCTGGGGGAGCAGTGTAGGGGGGAGGGAGGGACCCCGGCGGCGCGATCTAGGGTTTCCCGTGTCGCTAGGAAGCCTGGACTTTGGGATAGATGTGCTTTTTTGTGAAGTATAAATTGTGTTTCTGTACTTTTCCCAAAGAAACACAAATATACGTTATGGATGAAGTAATTGTGTTTTCACGTGAAGCATAAATTGAATTTATGTACTTCCATAAAAACGAAACGGGTGAATAGCTCATGTGCAACGTCTTTCCCGTGAATTCGCTGCAAAGCGCCATCGTTCGCTAGAAAAGTTGTGCTGCGACATCTCTCTACACAAAAATAACCCAAGCACGACATGGGCCTTAAGCACAATCACTGTCAGGATTAGGTGGAGCTGGGCGGGACCCACAGCTTATCGACGTCGGCGTGGGACCGAGATGGCGGCGACTACACTTAAATCGTTTCCCCCTGCGCGCGCATCCTCCCACTTCTTCTTCTCCGGCAACGAAGCACGGCAACGCCGACGAGCTCCGATTCAGACAAGCATTTTTACAAGCATTCAGCCAAAATTGACATAATTCAAATAGCATGTATAGATATGTAGCAAACATAGATGGTTTGATTACTTCGATTACTGCGATTACATAAATGGCGGGCTCGTCGGAGCAAAAGCTACACGGCTCACCCGAGGCCGCAGATTACTTCGAGTACCTAAATCTAACTAGATCCCGCAGCTCCTACCCCTAGTTTGATCTCCAAAATTGGCTCACCCGAGCCCCGAGGGTGCGGCGGCGGCGAGGCGGCGGTGCCGCTCAGTCGAGCTCCTCTTCCATCTGTCGGAGTCGGAGGCGCCCCACGGCCTATCAACGCGAAATGTCTCGATGGCTTGGCGGAGGCGGAACTCGTCGAGCTCTCATCCATCTGTCAGCGTGCTTTGAGCTGCTGTTCGTCGTCCTTGGCACACTCCATTAGCTCGGCAAGGTCGCCGTCGTCGACGTAGTCTCTCGGTAGAAAGCTGGGGCGCCCGGGGCGCGGTGCCAAGCCCTGCTCCTCCCCCTCCCTCTTCGAAGGCGGCAGAGGAGCGTGTGCCATGGCGGAGCTCCCCGCGCCGCCCGCGCTAGAGGAGCTACCACTGACGCCATCTGGCGGTCGTGCTACTCCACCTCTCGCCGAGGAAACGCACGCGGCGGCGCAAGGCCCCCAGTTGGTGTACTTGCGCGCGCCGCATTTTCGAGCAGCGTCGGAAGCAACCCGCTCTGCCCGTTCGGGGTCGGAATCGTGCACCGACCACTTTGCCCCATTTCGATCCTTGTCGGAGCAGTTTCCACCGCCAGAATGTCCGCCGCACGGGATGGAAGAACCGGGCCTCATGATCGTCGCACGGATCTGCGGCGGCGGGAGCTGGATTGCGGGGTTTTGGTGGTCGCCGGCGGCAAGAGTGGAGCAGATCTGAAGTGGGTGTAAATAGCTAGGGTATGACACATTTGACCGTATAACTAGAGGAGGAGAACGGGAGATTGGGCTACTAGGTGGGTTGTGGCCCAAAGTTAAAAGGCGCACCGTGAGAATTAAATCCTGCTACTTGGCCTAGAAACTTGTTTAAAAATGTTTGAAACTTGTCTGAAAAATGTTACAAAAATGTTAAATACTTATTTGCAAAATGTTAGAAAAATGTTAGAAATAGTGGTACATCGTAGTTTGAAAAATGTTTGAAAATTGTTAGTCAAACTTAGGTTTGACCAAATTTGAAATGAGCATAAATAATTCAAAAAGAATAAAAAAATGGAAAACCGGTGCACATGTTCTTAATCGTTATATATACTAATAACTCAAATTTATTTGGTTGTTTTAGACATGGTGGAAAAAACTTGGTTAGAAATGGGGTTGTTTACCCTACATTTGGAGCTTGGTGTGAAGACAAGTGGTTTTGGGTGTGAAACTTTTAACTTTCGAAAACCTCATAAATTATTCATTTTGGAGTGACTGAGAAGGATCCATGCTTGGTTTTCATTTTCATGTTTGAAAAATGTTAAAATGTTGGTCAAACATAGGTTTGACCAAATTTGAAAAGAGCATAAAAAATCAAAAGGAATAAAAAAATGGAAAACCAGTGCACATGTTCTTAGTTTCATATACTAACAACTCAAACTTATTTGGCCGGTTTAGACATGGTGGACAAAAAACTTGCTTAGAAATGGGGTTGTTTACCCTACCTTTAGAGCATGGTGTGAACACAAGTGGTTTTGGGTGTTGAACTTTAAACTTTCAAAAACCTCACAAAACCTTCATTTTTAGTGACTAAGAAGGATCCATGCTTGGTTTTTCATTTTCATGTTTGAAAAATGTTAAAATGCTGGTCAAACATAGGTTTGACCAAATTTGAAATGAGCATACAAAATTCAAAAAGAATCAAAAAATGGAAAACCAATGCACATATTGTTAGTTTTTCATATACTAACAACTCAAATTTATTTGGCTGTTTTAGACATGGTGGACAAAAAACTTGCTTAGAAAACGGGTTGTTTACCCTACCATTGGAGCTTCGTGTGAAGACAAGTGGTTTTGGGTGTTGAACTTAAAACTTTCAAAAACCTCACAAAAGCTTTATTTTGTAGTGACTAAGAAGGATTCATGCTTGGTTTTTCATTTTAATGTTTGAAAAATGTTAAAATGTTAGTCAAACTTAGGTTTGACCAAATTCAAGTTATTTGTGTTTGTATAATACTATTCAAGTTATTTGGTATGTGGTATTTGTGTTATAAGGATTTTTGTACTATTATGTGAAACATTGGACATGATGAAAAATGTGCTCCAAATGAGCTCCAAACCCCCCTCGAAAGCCCCAATTGTAAGCAAGTTTTTTTTGTACTTCTCCAAATGAGCAAAAAAATAAACTTGACATCTTAGTCACATAGAACGATGATTGGCACAAGTTTTTTTTTTAATTACTTATGCTCAACCCTAACCCTTGAAAACCATACAACCTCGTACGTGATAGCCATTTTTTGTGATGGTTTTTTCACGAAAAACTCCGTAGTCCAAGTTTCTTATTTTTCCTAGCAACTTAGTCACGTAGAATGATGATTGGCACAAGTTTCATATTTTTTTGATTTTTTTGAATTAGTTATGCGCAATCCTAACCCTTGAAAACCTCTCAAAACCTCATCAAAACCCCTTCCAAATCTGTCAAAACCCCGCACCCGTCCGGACCATTGGATCGCCGTGAATGGACGGTCTGGACCAGGCACTAGGGCTACGTCAGTGATCCTCGGGCTACACTATGATTGGTTAGCCTTTTTAGCCCCCCTTTTTTTTGCTGGACGAGCAGACCAGCCATGCATTGTTGGGCTTAATTAAAAAATGGTTCACCCTTTGGACTCGGCCTTGGACGAGCTGGCCTTGGAGTAGTTGGGTTGATCTATCTTTTTAAACTAGATGAAAGGAGACAGTGAAAACATCTTCACCTTTGGCTAAATCAAAAAAAATAGCAATTATAGATGTGCATAAAAATAGAATATGAGAAAAGTCATAATTTAATTTTTTTATTATTATAAAAAAACACCTTATAAATCGTGACGCTAAGTGCATAGAAATATGAGATTATAGATTGGTAAGAATGCAACAAATATGTAAAGCAAAAAACAAATCATGCATTCTATCTAACTTAGTTCATGTAAGCATGCAACAAATATATAAAGCAAAAAAATTCAAAATACATACATGTGTTAAAAATGATTCAATTAATTTAATGGTCCAATCTGGGTTTGTATAAAAAAACCATTTAATAAATACATTTGGTTAAAAATGTGGTGTGAAATCATTTTTTTATACAATAAGGTGTGAAATCTCGGTTTGCATAAAAAAATATTGTCCAATTTGATTTCAACAAAGCCTTGCCATCTTTTTTTGATAAACCATATAAAAAAGGCGAAACCTTCGACAGATGACATCTTTTAAAACCTGTACATAAGGTTTCAGCAGAGCAGTGCCATCTTTTTTAAGCAGTACCAAAATTGGCATGTAACCGAGCACGCACACAAGGCGTTTGACAAAGTGATTACATGGCTAGTTCATCCCAAAAGTACTCCCCCGACGCTGGGCAAACTAAATTATAGTCTGCAACTAACAATATTCACAAAATAAACAGGACCCCAAACTAAACTAAACTACGATCCCTAAACTAAAGTCTGCACCTCAATCTTCCAGCGTCCATCTTCTCTCCGAACGCCATGGCCCTCCCTGGAGTTGTCTCTGTTGTTGCAGTTGGCTCTGTAGCTTGACTGAATTTAATCTCGCAGAGAATTTCAGAGCACACCAATCTGTCCTCCTCCAGCTCGGCAACTTGACTGAAATCCTTCAGGGCCACCGCTACTTCGAAGTCCAGGCTCGACTCGCGTTCAATCGGGGTTGAGCGTGTTGAAATCATGCTCGATGAGCTCGGGCCCGAAATGCTCGGGCCACCCGCATCAATGTTGCGCAGCGATGCAAACCTCTGTCTCGCCCTCTGCGGCGAATGACGGCAACCTTGAAAACCCTTGCCGCCGTAGCCGTGACGCTGCCACGCAATCTTCAACACCCGCTTCACCGAAATCCGGTGACACCACCAGTCTGTTGCCCGATTCACGAATCAGGCTGCCGGTCTCCTCTGCGACCGTCGACCCGCACCACCCCATCCTCCACCCTCCCTCGTCAACGTTACCTGCGATTGCGACCGCCGCGTCGCGGCCGACCTCGACGAAGATTGTCGATTCTCTTCTCGCACCGCCGCCATCGCTCGTCTCGCCCCCTCCATCTACCGTCGCCGCGCCACCCCTCGATTGATTTTCTCCAGCCCGGAGAAGCCGAGACGACAGGACGTATACTAGAAAAACCCGCGGTGACGAACGGCGGCGCGTGGCAGTAAAAAACTCGCAGGGAAAATACCTATCTCCAGGTCGAGACGGTTCCATCATGAACAGAGGCGATGTCCCATTCGTAATAAATAAATCCATGTGAGGACAGGACCATGTCGCCGTCATCTGGGTCCCACGCCGACGTGGATGAGTGGTGGGTCCAATCCCTAACAGCTAATAAGGGCATTAGTTGAGCTTAAGGACCATGTCGTGGCTAGGCTATTTGTGCAAGAAAGATGTCGCACCACAACTTTTATTGCGAACCATGTCGCATTGCTTCCAATTTCGATGAAAAACGTCGCATAGGAGCTATTCACTCAAATGAAACACAGATATATTTCACGTGAAACACAGCTAAGTGATTTATTTCTCAAAAAACAAAAAAGCTAAGTGATTTATTTGATGTACCGCCTTGCTTGTGTTTCACGGCTTATATGACCGACGTGTGCTGCCACTGTCGTTCTTTTTTGTTTGGATCGTCGCTTATTTCCACGTACGCTGATAGTATCACACGTCATGTGGTCAATCAATCAAACGCGTGGATTATTAATTCAGATGGACAAACAGAGTGCTACTGTTGGATGAGCGGCGCTAGGCCCGGCTGTCTGCGAACACGAGCAAAACAGAGGGTGTCTAATAACTCACTGGGCACGAGGATGCGTTCGCCTGGTCACAATGGGAAGTAACTTAGACTAGTAACATATACGGATTTTGAGTCTATATTACTACCTCCACAATGAATAGTAGTGTCATATAAGACTTTATTTATTAGATTATTGACTCATATTGTCTTGGTATGTGTGATGTTATTTAAAGAGCTAGTAACTAGCTAAGTTACTATAATCACCTTTTTTTCTCATTAACTCATTGCCACATAAACAAAATTGTTGAGTTGGACTCTATGTTACTGCTAAGTTACTCCTAATTGGGGACAGCCTTAACAAGAGGAGAGCATGAGAAACACTTTACACGCATACGCATGCCAGCTACGGGAGGACACCAAGAGCTCCCCGACAAACTGACAGCCTAATTTTGGAATCCGGAAGAAAGGACAAGCGATTAGCTAAGAAGCGTCACCATACATACATACTCGCAAAAAGGCATTATATCTCACGGCAAATGCATACCATTTGTATGCTAGCTGCAACTGCTCCGCTAGCTAGCTGATGAATCTTTACACCCTAAAAGCACCCGGATCGGTTTCAGGTCGTATTGTATTGTACTCGCTCAAGCTTTTTTGCTGATTTCACGCAAGAAAGGTTCTACTACGTACATATCTTGTCATTACGTTTCCGAAAGCTACCATGAGATGCAATCTTGTCCTTGCTCCACTGGGTTTCTCATCACGGCCTGACCGCATGCGGCCGCCCTGGCGATGCTGCGCTGCGCACCGAGCTAGCTAAGGCTATCCACCAACCTCTATCATGATTTGATTTGCTCCACTCTGTGCTCTGTGTGATGCGGCGATGATTGGAGTGAGTCCCGCCCGCAACTTGGCTTTGCCAACTCGATGGGCCACTCACTCAAACTCAATCACCACGACGATACTGTCGCTAATCCTGCTGCTGATTTGTCCTCCACCCACCCCAGCCCCAACCCAAGCTACATCCTACGTACATGCGCGCGAGATAATCCCGACCCTCATGCATGGGCCCGCAGCAGTCGGCCGCACCACACGAATCATCCATCATACAGACAGGCAGATGAGTTGCAGTTGGTCTTTGGGCGGCGGAACGGAACGGTGCGTCCGCCGGCCAGTCCTGCCCATTCCTAACTAACCTCATCGTCATGTGTATAAAATTCCCAACCGATCGTATAATTCTAAAAGAATAATATGAGGGGTGTATAATTATAAATACAACCTGTTTGATTCCCCATGCGGTTCACAAGTCCAGCCCATCCTACTGTTTTCTTTTCTCTTGACCAAACTTGGTTCGTGCTCAGAAATGCACGACGGCCGATCGCATCGAACGACCGCGGGCGGGCGATGCTGAAGTACGCTATGCTATCCCGCGCCACATGGTCACCAGATTTCAGTGTCTGCTGCTGTTGTGCTAGTTACATCCGATTTTCTTTTCGAGCAACCGGCAGGAGCTCTATGTCTTTTCATTAAAAAGAAGTAAATTGACTAATTTATGAGGAAAACTAATCGAAAATAGATACATCTGCGGCGAGCGCACACGTCGGCCCCGAGGCCGTGAACCCAATGAGTCGACAACTCAATCGCCTTAGCAACCAAAGTTGACACTCAACCACACGATCTGGAGTCGCCACTCCGACATACAATCCACGACCCACAGACCCCGAGATCGCGCACCACATGAGTCGACGACTCTGTCGTCCATGCGACCAGATCCAACACTCCATGACACTCAGGTGTTCCCGGAGCTGCCGCTCTGACTTCCTCGCCGGCCCGAGACCGCGCTCCACCGAGCCGACGACTTTGTCGCCCGCACGATCAAAATCAACACTCCACAATACTAAGATGCTCTCCGGAGCCGCCGCTCCGACATCCACACCGGTCCCGAAACCGCGCCCACGCCTGGCCGCCGATGCAGCTGCCAAGCAAAGCAAGTCCCTTTGACTGGCGGAATACCAGACCTCCCAAGCATCGCCCCCAAGGGAGAGACGACGATGGAGCCGCCGATGCCCGCTCCGGCAATTCGAAGCTTAAGTTTTCGCAGCTAGTTGCATCATTTGCTTTCTTCTTGATCCTGAATTCCTGATATGGTATGGACATCTTCAACGTTAATATTTTCAAACCATTTATTTTTCTTTGGATCGAAGGTCATTTTTACCATTCAACACGGTGATGTATCTATCTACGGGTCAATCCATATGTTCACTTTCCCGTAAATCAAATAAACTGAGAGTAGGTTTGCGGGAGTCTGCCCCGCAAACACGTAGGATTCCGACAATTTCGACCATTCAAATCCCCTTCTCGACTCAGTTATTTCCCACTTTACCATTGCTTCCTCTTTGTTGCTCTGCATCTGCACCATTCTCACCCGATTGCCTTTGTATTCTCTGACCGTCACCCAACATTATGGGAGCTCTGCAACATGAGCAGCACGCCTACCGCCTAGTACTGAGTCGCCGTTTACCTTGAATCCGTTCGCAGCTAGGTACACTGCGCTTCCTTGCCATCACCATCCATGATGGATATCATGCCCGATAGGTGTTCAGTACAATACTATTGAGTTCTCTTACCATCAAATTTTCCTATAGATCACGGCGGCAACATACTCGGTGAACGATGATAGATGATGAGTTGTTGTCCGATGCTTGGATGTATGTGTCTACGAACTTCCTATGCAGGAAGCAAGCGGGCACGAGTTTGTGGCAAAAGAGTACATTCTTCATGAGCAAAACCATAACGGATACTATGACTTACACATGATACATGATCGCAATGCCAAGTCGCTAGCTCATTTGTGGTACGCTATCTTTTACTCCATCAACAAGTACCACTATGCGGATCTTCAAGTGAACAATATGATGCAATCGGGCATCCTAGCTATGGAGGTCGTAAATTTTTGTTCATTCTTTTCTATATCTTGATCAATTCATTGATTCACTCAATGCTATAATTGATGATCATCACATTGTATATCCTGGACTCACTATCATGTTGTATCAAATAAATGAGGGTAAATTGTTACAATGATGCAGTGTTGGCTAAAGCCGAGGTGGCGACTTGAATCTATGCCTTCCTCCCATTATGAGGAGGGCTTCATTTTAATTAAATTTCGTGAATTCTAATGAATTATGCTATTTATGGATGAATTATGTTGTTTTCTATAATTATTTTGAGCATTGTAGACTTTATAAAATTCCAAAGGGGTGGATTTTAGGAGATATGGTTGGATGGACGACTCCAGTATCAGTGTTCGCGGATTGGTTACCATGATTTACAAAGGAATGCGACATCCATTTTAGGGGTCAACGTTGGGGATGCCCTAACCTAAATGTCATGTTGGTGCCTTGTGACCAGTGTCTCAATTTTTTGTTTTTCGAATTTCTGCATCTTAGAGAAACTCTAATTAACTGAATCATCATATGGTTTTGATCGTCAATATGATAATTTTGACACAAAACAATAATGTAGCAGAGTCACTAAATGACTTTTGATTTTCATACTTTATGAGGTCGCTTCATAAACAAGCTCACAGAGTCCATCTTTAGAGGTTGCAGAGATTCCATCTCGAGCTTGCTCCATATTCGTTAGCCTGCTTGGGAGTAAATTTGAATTTCTTCCTCCTTGCGCTAGGGTCGGGAGAAGAAGTAGTGTGCCGCCCGTCACGCGCCAAAATGCACATAGGATCATCGGCACGTCGGGGCAACGTGAGCACTAACCACCCGCCCATTAATTGTGTGATTGCTCAATCGGATTTCTAAGGTGGCCATCTGAATGGCCACCACGGAGCATCAGTTCCCTACTATAAAAGGTCAATGGCAACGCATCCCCAAGCCTTATATGCCGCCTCCCCACGCCCTGGATTCTCCTCTTCCAGCTCCACCACCCTCATCGACAAGGTTGTTGCGCAAGAACACATCCTATTGGTGTAACTTGCCTGCAAAGCGGAACCACCCATTGCAGACATCATGCAACCATGGTGCGAACTCTCCCCGTTGTGGCACTTGTTGTGCCCATTGCATCATATTGTTCACTTGACGAACATCATAGCGAAGATGGAGACTCCCATGGCAGCCACTATGGTAGATGAGGTGGATATGGCGCCTTAGGCGCAAAAGTCCCGCCAGTGAGGTCGTCCCCATCAACGTCGTGCCGCTCAACATCTAGGAGTCGGAGCTAAGGACCCAATCATGAATGCGGTAACTTTCTATTTAACTACAATTTACTTTTGTTGACTATAAAGTGACCGTCAATAGGGGATCCTATAGAAGGTCCTTCTTTGATACCAAATTGTAAGGCCTTAGATACAAAGTTGTATCAAATTTGCGTTTTACCGCCAACTTAGTATGAAATTGCATTCGATACCTACCTCGTTTGTATAACTTCAACACATACAAACATGTATTATACGTGTCGGGTGTGAAACAACATTGAAAATCATAACAATATCATCTGTGAAAAAGCAAATGTAAGTAATACGTCTCACATAAGAGAATATTCAATCATTATATTCAAGTCATAAGAGTATATCCATTACATAGAAAAAACATGACAACTATGAGTACATACAAGAAGCAAATGCCTCGAAAGGTTGAAAGGAAAGAAAAGTGGTTCCATCCCGCGAGGTATCAGGTTGCCACCAAAGATGGCCTAGCTACCGGTCGTATTCAAGGTACTCAACGTAGTATCATCCAACAACATTGTCATAAGTAAAGTAGTAGTCATCTACACCTGATGATTATAGCAAGGGTGAGTAGATGACATACTCGGTGAGAATCATACGGATGTATACTACTTGTGCAACCGTTTTTAAATAAAAGGTAGTGGTTTAGCGGTCCAAGCACTAAGTATTTTATAAAGACACGGTAAAACTTGCTTATGTTAGAGGTAAGGTGAGAGAGCACATAGAAGTAAATGAACGAGTATCATCTATTCTATTCACCTACCTACTACAAACATAACATCACCATGCCTTCCCCCTCGCATCTCCATTGAGAAAGAACACAAAAGGCACCCACACGGTTGGCAAGTTTGATTTATCATGGTTAAGGTTATTGTATGATCAAGTCAACAAGTTTTAAGTCGTGCATAATCGTATAAATGACTATTCTAATGGATTTACTCATGTGGGGGATGTTCTACTGTACCCATACACATTCGTCTGCCACTTTTTAAATATCTATTTATTGGCACATTATATGCATGAACTGTTAGCGATGGAGCGATATGACACTTCCCTATATACATGCATTCAAGTCTAGCAAAATCATTCAATTAAGTTTAATTTGACACAAGAGTATGGCCATAGCTTCGATTCGGACCCAACCGAATGTGAGGATGATCGGGATGGACATAGCCCAAGTATAGGGTGCCCACACAACAAAACATGTTGCATTGATAAAGAAAACTACCTTGTGGCTCTTTGGCAAGGTTTGTAGTTTCAGGTACAAGGTCGAGGGGGTCCCGTAAAATCTATAATATGTGGTTAATGTGCTCATTCTTGAATCAAAATTTCAAGCACACGAATCCTAATTTGGATCGAGTGTAACTAAACACTAATGCACACATGATGCACGAGTTCCATTATTACCCTGGTACTTACCCTACTTTCTATAATAATACCACATAATACAACCATCATCTCTATATGTTCAAGATGATTATACTTGAACCCGACATAAGCATAGCATACAGATGTAACATGACATAAGCAACAATCTAAGCTTGCATACTACAAGATAAGAAGGTGGGAAAGCATACAAAGTAACGTTGTATGCTAGGAAAGAGGATAATAGCTAAGATGTGGAGCTAAAAGGACATGCATGATATAGGCATCACAACACAACTACATCGCAAGCATGAGAAAGAGAGCACGATATCATATATGATAAGGGGGTTTTGTGAGACATTGTTGTAGTCTTAGTGTACTAGCCGTGGGTTGGGTCCTCGATAGTGAGTCAAATGTATCCTCACAAGCAACGTCGGCACCAGAGTGTATGATGAAGACGCAAAGGTATCGGAAAGGAAAGGATATGATAAAACAAACATTGCAATGCACAATTCATGGGAGGATGCATGACATTTTAGTTAAAATCAGTTGTGTCAAAACTAAGATAGCCAAATTAAATGGAGGGAGAAATCCAAATATAATGATTCCCCAAAGTGAACTCCATGTGCAACCTTAGCTTATAATTAATTAATTTTATTAGTAATAGAAGGTTAATGTTTCCTAAACATGCATTACAGTTTCATATTCAGGTATGCTCATATTTTTACGATTCAAATAAATATATCATTTATTTAATTTGGAGCTAGCATGCAAAAGTTTCAAGCATTACATGTTTTACGGGCTTAAGTGCAAAATTACCAATACCTAAAAAGTAAAGTATTCTAATCAGGGAACTAGATTTAGAAATGGATGTTGCACATAGTTTTGGTCAAAATTCACATATAACTTACCATATGTTGTATGTGATGATGTGATCGATATTGATATGTAACTGGGTATGCACTTCCAACAATAGTCTTAATGTATTGTGTAGGATCGAATATCGGCTAGAGGGGGATATATGATTCAGATTTTATTTCGGTAAAAGAAAATTTCTATCTAATGCACATCAAATTAAACCTTGAGGCAACACTAAAAGAGAGAATAACTAACAAAGAGGAAATAATGTGAGAATAAACTAACTGAATATACTATCATATCTCTACACTATCTGAGCACAAAGTGATAACTAGGCTAATAAAGAGACAAAATGTGCAAACAAATATAAGCATGGTAAGAGATAAATCTAATAGAAGCAACACTAAACACACCAAGGGAAAAATACAAATCAACCTATAGAGAGATAACTAAGAGGTAAAAAAATCTCTACATGGAGGAACAATAAAAAATGTAAAGGGAAGACCAATTCACAATCTAAAGGGAACAATACAGAATGTCCTATACCTTTAAAACCAAACCGCTCGATGGCGACACAACAATTTGTTTGACGAGTTCACACAACTGGCACATTTACACGTCTGGTTGGATAGGCTTGTGAATTGAATATCCTCCGATAGTTTACTCGACGTAGATCTTGCAGGTGATCTTTGGGCCTTCACATGCTTGTCCTTCACAATCCACAATTTCCCCGGATGCTCTTGGACATGCTTCTATCTTTCTATTGGATACACGGTCTAGAAGAGTAATATGAAGTAGCTAACTTCTCAATCATTTCATCATGATTTCTCAATCACTGGAGATTTAGCTCTCGGGTTTTTGTCTGTACTATCTGTCAGTTTCTTTAGGAGAGTGGGTTCCTCATACAATTTATTTCAATTCGAATGGAGCAACCAACCAATGAGGGTTGAGAGTGGAAGGCTATTTATAGTCGCAATAACTCTGGGATGAAATGAAAATCTAGGCACATGCCACTTAACGATCAACTGACAAACGTCATAATGGTCAAAATTTCAACCTACACTTGGACCTTGCTTGAGAAGAAAGTCAAGCTCGACTCACTTGCCCAAGATTCTTTCTTAGAGTCGCGAAGAATAAATCTCATACACAGAGAACAAAACTCTCAACATAACGAGATTTCTTTCTTGGTTTTTCTCTTGAGGAAAATTATTGGATTGAGTAGGTCAACCACTAACTTAATCTCGAGAGTTAACTTGAACCCTCCGTGATAGTACAGTATTTCTATATATGACTCAAAGATAGAAAAGGAACTATAATAATAAGCTATGTCTTCGCACATTTTTTTCTATGAACGTCAACTACTTCTAAATTTTGTTTCTCAAAGTGGAATGCCGTAGAATTACTCTCAACAATATTTTTGAACAGTACCCTCATTCCCTCAACAATATGTTTGAAGGTTATCATTCATATGCACATCGATACTCTTTATGCGTATGAGGTACTATTCACATGTTTATACTCGCAAATACATTAGTCCCTCAACTATTTTATATACTAATGTTTAAAACTAACTAGGAGGGACTAGAAGCACCTATAGAGTACTACCAAGGCCACCCAAATCTGCTAGCTAGAATTTTGTAACACCCTCAGTTGCTGTAACAGTAATCATCATCACTGTTGATCATCACTGTTTGATTATCACTATTTGATCCCCCTTGTACTTGATAAAACTTTGTGATGCTAATGATCAACCTTGCTGTGGTTGATCAACACCCCATGCACCATGTACTTGAGCCCTTGGGATCAAAACCCAAAGCCAAATGCACCTTGCTCATCTAACAAACCAAACCCTAGTTGAAACTACTTTAAATGGAAAATTAAAACAATAGTGCTCCAATAAAGTTGTTCCAAAAATCATGGAACTATGTTTGTAAATTGCCTAAAATCATTACAATCATTTTGGACCAACTTTGGTAATTTTTGAAGTTGCAGAAAATTCCAAACAATTCAAACAGTGGGTTAAAACCCCTACTTTGGGCATTAAATATTTAAAAGAAATATCTAATGATTTTATTTTGCTGCAAAAACTTTTGTGGCACCTTAGTAATATGTAACCCTAATTTACAATCACCAATAATATTTTACAAAAATTCTAGGGTTGATAAATTAATTACTGAAAGGAATTGAGCAAACAGAAAACAAAACAAAAATGGGAAAACACTTAAACCCCGCCCAGGGCGAGGCCCACCTCAGCCCGGCCACCCCGGCCCGTCTTCCACCTCCCACCTGCCCCCTATCACGTCGGCCACCTGCTCGACGCCGTGTCGCAGCCGTGGCCATGGACGCCGCTGGAGCCCCCCTCCCTCACCTGCCCCCCCCCTGTAGCACCAGTCGGCGTTAAGCCCCCCCCCCCCCTGCGCCCCCTGGACACCGCCTCACCATTTCCTCCTTCCTCCTCTTCTCGCCATCGACTTCCACCTCCCGCCCGACGCAGCCATGGCCACGGGCTCGTGAACACCCGCGGCCACACGGCCCCCCAGCCCCAACCAGACTGTCCCCGAGCCCCGCCGTCGACGTCCACGCCACCTCACCAAAGGAATCGATCCCGGAGCCTCCACCTCGCGCGCATCGGGTCGTCTTCAACCTCGAGCCGCCGGAGATCGCAGAGGAATTGCCACCGCCTTCCGCCACCATCGAGCTCACTGTCATCCCCGACCCGACCGCGGTGAGCACCGAAGCAATCCCCAAGTGCTCTCAGCCGCCCGATAACCTCCAGTTGCGTTCCCCTCTTCGTCTTGCACTGACCGCCGCCGTAGAGGTCCTAGCCGTGCCCACCGTGGGTTCCAGTGCGTGCTTTTGGCACCCTCGCGTGTCCGAGGAGCCGTAGCTTCGCGCTAACTAGTTCGTGTCTCCTGGATGGTGCCGTAGCTGCGATTTCGTGCACCTCCAGAGACCGCCGCCACCATTGCCGACGTAGAGCTCACCTCCGGCCATCTCGTCTCGAGCTGCTTGCTGGAATGGACGCGGCTCGTACCCAGGGTCACGCAGAGACAAACCCCGTCGCGAACGGCCACCGGAATCCAGCGTAGGCTCGTCGGCCGTGGCTGCCCTCGCCGCCGGCGAGCTGCCCGTGCCCCTGACATGAGGGCCCCCTTCGTCAAAAAAACGATTAGGGGTTAATTAACCCCTATGGGTCACTGACTTGTGGGTCGGCCTACTAATCAAAACGGTTGGTTAAATTAAAATCCATTTGGATTAACTACTGTCTATGACAGGTGGGCCCTAGGCCATTAAGTTAATTAAATAACTGTTAAATATTTCTGTTTGTATGACAGGTGGGTCCAGTGGCATTTTCTAATTTAATTAAATGTTTTATAAATAACAGAGGCTGACATGTGGGTCCCACATGTCAGCACTGTTCTGGATAATGTTGTGGATAATGTTTTGGATAATGTTTAATAAATAATAAAGAAATCCAGAAAATCATTTAAATTGATTTAAACTTTGAAATTCAATAACTTTTAAACCGTAACTCGGATTCAAAAACTTTATACATGAAAATTGATCAGAAAAATATAACGTATACGGATACGCTATCCGTATGTCTACCACACCCCTCTAACCCAACGAACATCGAACATTCCCCCTCCGGACCGTCTGTCCGATAAATTGTCCGGTACTGTTAGAGTGCCCGGATGAATTTATTCCGAACACGAAAGTTGTCCGGAATGGTTCAAATAGCACGGATACACCCCCCTTGTGTTGTTCCGGTAACCACGACACCTCCGGCTTGATCCTTCCCCCTCCGGACACCCTGTCCGGTAATCACCCGGAGCCGGTAGTTCATCCTCAGATGAATTCCCGCTCCGAGCCTATTCCATTGCACTGCGGTAGAACACCGTTAACTTTTCATCTGTCATGTCATGCATATGTTTGTATATTATTGCTGTATATTTATTGTTTCTCCCCCCTTTAAATCTCCGATAGACCCCGCTGCTGCCGTCGACTACACCGCTGCTGAGTACGACTACGTCGTCGATGACCCTTCTACTACCGTCGAGCTTGCAGGCAAGCAGAGCCATTCTCTTCCCCAGATACCGCCTATCTTTCCGTACATTTCTTGCACTAGGCATTGTTACTGTTGCTGCTACGATTACAATCCTATTCAATTGCATAGCCTGTTTTTGTCGCCCCTTGATGTACCTTCCTTTAATCCTATGCTGCCTATTATTACTTATGCATTATTCAGCAGTGAACCCTGCGCATTGTTAGCTAGGATTAGATAGAGGGCCGCGATCACTCAGGGGAGTGAACGCGGATAAAAATATTATAACTGCACAGGTACGATACAATGCAGACACCGTCGAAGGCCCCTATCTGGGTTATGCCTAGTCACCTCAAGTGTGAGCCATCAAGGAGTAATCCTTGTACTCCACTCGAGGCTGACTTTGTCTTACCGCCCTAGGGTCCTGTAAACGGTTGTCCTTCAGGTAAGAAGTCGGGCGACCCAACGGTGCCCGCGAGAGGTATTGAGGCGGGACGACAGGGAGGGTACGACCAGTGTACCGGTGTGCTTGGCCCCTGATCGTTGGCCGCGAGAGTTACCAACCCACGAAAGTCGAGCTCCTCCAGGAGCACACGCGAGACAAGGTAAGGAGACGGTTCACCCTGTTGGTAACCGCAGTGACTTGGTGGGACGACAGGGCAGGCACCGATGTACTGGTGGTCCTGGCTGCTGTCGTTGTCCGCGGGTCGGTTAAGTCGAGGCAACGATAACGGTTGTCACGCAGGTTAATTAAAATACTAAATGGTTCAGTGAATGTCTTGAGTTGGCTATATGCCATGTACGCACTACCTACCCGTGGGAACTACGAGTTATGGGCTCCTCCGCTTCTTAGTGTCGTCCGAGGACTCTTCAGACGTCAGCAGTACCGCGGGTTGATTGCCGGGAAGTGGTGTTGTCTTATTTTCCGCGGCGTGTGACTTGTATTTGCTTTGATTTAACTTCACCGGCCAGCCACGCACCGTGCAGGAGTACGCTTGGGTTGGGGTCCAAGGCCCGGCGTACTTAGGATTTTGACCGGCGGATGACCTCTCTGTTGAGTTTGAAAGATGGGCTATGAAGTGTCGGATAGCCTCGGTGGAGCGTTCCCTAACAAGGTTCCCGCCACCTTGGAGATCCGTGCGTGTAGCGTAACACAAGTGCACCCCTGCAGGGAAGATTGATCTATCGATAGCCGTGTCCACGGTAACAGGACGCTTTATGCTGAAGCTGGATCTTACCACTAGAAACTATTATTATTAAACTGTATGGTTCCGGGTTTTCTTCCTCGCGGGGATGTCGAGGAGGTGAACTCGAAGGCATAGTTAATTATGATTACAACTTATTATTATACAATGCTGCAGCAACTTCTGCTGCATTGTTACTTCCGTTTCTGTTATATAAACTGTTGGCTGATTCTTACCTCTTGCTGTAAGACATCGTCGGAAGATGCTAGTCTTCGATAGGCCTAGCTTCTTACCCTTGCTCTGAACTTCTGACTTCAGTCCACGATATACAGCCTCTTCATTCCGTTGATATCATGTATAATGCTTAGTAGCGGACGTAAGACTCGCGGGTATACTAGGTACTCACCTGCTTTATTTCCTTTACTGTTTTGCCTGATCGGCCGCTGCAGCCGACGTTGGAGCCCAGGAGCAGGAGTACCCCGGAGGCGCCTACTACGACGTCGAGTTCCCCGTTGACCAGGAGTAGTACTGTGGATCCCAGGCAGGAGGCCTCGCCTTTTCGTTCTGTATTTCTGATGTGATTTGTGCTAGCCTTCTTAAGGCAAAACTTGACTAACTATGTCTGTACTCAGATATTATGGCTTGTATGACTTATATATTCGGGTCCGCGTGACCCCCTCTATTGTAATATATTTGTTTATCCTTTTGTGTTTAGTGTTGTGCTGTGATATTATCACCGTGACACCCTAATCTCAGTCGTGTACCTTGTGTGTATGATTACTGTACACGGACTGATTTTGGGGGCGTCACAAATTTCGCATCACTGATCGACCACTTATCTACGACCGATCAGTGATAAGCCTATGCTTGATCCATCTGTGATGATCATCCTCACTAACGGTCCACTTGTTTCGTTTGTGCTAACGATGTCTTCATTGATCCGAAGACACTGAAGGGCCGCAAGTGCGCCAGTGATGGCCTGATTTGGTAGACCAATAATATTTGGACATGTAGTAGGATGTGCTTTCTCGGACAATTAAAAGTCGTATGAGCATCCTCTAAAACCACACCTGCATCTTTCGAATGCATTAGTCCACCGTCCATCTCTCACCATTGTTTGCAAGCTAGTCACGTGGCATAAGCAACTCAAGCCAGAGTGTCGCGCTAAATCACGACAAAGTTTCGCATCGCGGACGATCGACGTCACGCCCGCATTGTGAAGGAGAAGTAGATGGAGGCGCAGTCGACCACGAAGCAGGAGGTGATGCATGTCGATGTCGCATCGGTGTCCGGGTTTACTCTTCTGCAGGCGAAGCATCAATAGAACCTAGCGCTTCTAGAGAGCACCTCTTGGTGAATGCTCAATTGAAGGTTGACCGCACGCTTGTCTTTATCGCCACGACTATCGCTGAGGCAAATTTCGACTTCATCGACGCCAACCATGCGATACTTACATTCGTATAAAGTGTCTACATGCTCAACCTCGAACATCGTCAGCTCTACATTAACTACGCAGTATGCACCCGACTTTTTGAAAGCTGAAGGCGAAGGACGGCAACATTTAGAGGACGACGACGATACCAAAGAGGCAGACGCCGTGAGCTCGGGCTCATTCGTGCCCGCCGCCAATGACGACAAGATCAAACCGTCTCGCGCGGGATTTCCTCGGCCTCACTTTCAACTGAAGGACTGAATTAAAACATTTAGTTTGAATTCAAGGATCTTTCGCTATGTAAAAAATAATCTAAAAATTGATGAAAAATCGTTGTTCGCTTGTAGTATTTGATGACTCCATCGCTGGCCCGATTGTCCACAAAAGATTGCTGCTGTGGCAAATAAAAAATATTCTCGTTGAAACTGATCCAGTCAGCAGGTTCTACCGACTTCCAATCATCGAAGAAAGAGATATCCGTGAAAATCTGGAATCCGGCATTTGCATGCACCTGCAGCGCAGCACATGCCCCAATACCAATAGCGTAGCTGCTTATCCACCTCATCTTACTGCAGCAAGAAAAACAAAAGCCCCATCCATTCAATCTTATCGACAAATAAATAAAATACCACTCGAATAACTAAAATTCACAAGAAAAATAATACTCCTACTTAGCTCAGTTTTCTGTTCCATCAACTTGTTTGTTTTTACCTAACCTAACACGTCTCCCCTGCCCTGCTCCATAAATACCACCTTTCCGCCTCTCAGTCTCATCACTCCCCCACCACACACACCCTCCACCACCTCCATTTTTCTACTGCAACAGCTGAGCCGATGGCCAAGGACGAGGTGATGGAGACCGGCGCCGGCGCCGGCACCGGCGACTTCGCGGCCAAGGACTACACGGACCCGCCGCCGGCTCCCCTCATCGACTCGGCGGAGCTGGCCTCCTGGTCCCTCTACCGCGCCGTCATCGCGGAGTTCATCGCCACGCTGCTCTTCCTCTACATCACCGTCGCCACCGTCATCGGGTACAAGCACCAGACGGACTTGGCCGTCAACGGCGCCGACGCGGCGTGCGGCGGCGTGGGCGTGCTGGGCATCGCCTGGGCCTTCGGCGGCATGATCTTCGTGCTCGTCTACTGCACCGCCGGCATCTCCGGCGGCCACATCAACCCGGCCGTCACCTTCGGCCTCTTCCTGGCGCGCAAGGTGTCGCTGGTCCGCGCGCTGCTCTACATGATCGCGCAGTGCCTCGGCGCCATGTGCGGGGTCGGCCTCGTCAAGGCGTTCCAGAGCGCCTACTTCGTCAGGTACGGCGGCGGCGCCAACACCCTCGCCGACGGCTACTCCAAGGGCACCGGCCTCGCCGCCGAGATCATCGGCACCTTCGTGCTCGTCTACACCGTCTTCTCCGCCACCGACCCCAAGCGCAGCGCACGCGACTCCCACGTCCCGGTAAGAAGCATACTATACCTCCGCTCCGGACTAGAGATTTCCTTTTGAGAAAAGTATAGTTTCTTCTTTCTTGCAAGTTAGTAAAGTTGGTTGGTAGAGCTTAACTGAAGATAGGACTTCATGAGGATAGAATAGATCGTCCAAATGGGCAGAATGATACTCCGCTTACATATGAACAAAAAGGGGAAATCAAAGCAAAGCAAAGCAAAGGATATCCAGTGTATCCTCATCCTTAAGAAAACAAGATAATTGTGGTAAGCACCACTAAATCGGTAGTACAGTATCCCGTAGAATCATACTAGTATTTCCCTTAACGGTAGAGATAAGCAGCACTAAGTCTTGCCGTAGGCGTAAATGTAGGCGCTACAATTGCCGGGAGAGTGAAGAATCCATGTGAATCTAGAACACGTCCGAGTATGCTTATTAACCCAGTTAAGTCCATACCTTACTGTTGCGTGGCGTCCATGGCCATGGCGGGGCGCGGTACATGTGGCCCGACAAAAAGCTGAGTTGTTTCGGCGTGATAACACATGCTCTATTTTGTCCAGCGCCGGTGAATTATTGGCCACGCCCCCACACTCCCATCATGAATTATTGGCCAGAGAGCCAGTACAATCACCTCCTCCTTTGGGACTTGGTAGCATGTGGCTAGCTAAATTCAGGCTTACTGTATCCGGTAAACTATGAAGAAGTTGCAGTGAAACTAGTGGTGGAGTAAGCATCCCTTTCGGCGAGGTCACCAGTGCGTTTCCGAGGTGACAAAACGTGATGTTCCCGTCAAAGTACGCCACACTGAGCGAGTGACTTTGGTCTTTTGGGGCGGTGAAATGCGCACTAGGCCCAAGCCAAGCCACCTCCCTGCTGCGTGCGATGCGATGCGAGGTTGGCGTATGTGCCCAGAGCCACAGGGCAAAGGAATCAGGCCACCTTCCTCCTTCACCCTGTTGCTGCTTGCCACTCTACCTAGTTTCAAAAGGCATGGTGGCAAGTGGCCGTCCTTTCACGACTTTGGGAGCTCCCGAATAGTTTCCATGATGTGGATGCTCAAAGCACGCACCACCATGCTTATGCTTCACGAACCAACTACCTGAAAACGATGGCACTAACTAGTTCGAGCACGATATCGAAAAGTAATCTGGGTCTCATGCTTGATGTCTGCTTGTGTCCTTCATCCAGGTGCTGGCGCCGCTCCCCATCGGATTCGCCGTGTTCATGGTCCACCTGGCCACCATCCCCATCACCGGCACCGGCATCAACCCGGCCCGGAGCTTGGGCGCCGCCGTCATCTACAACAAGGAAAGGGCCTGGGATGACCAGGTATCTACGTACATTTACACACACTCCAAACCCATTCCAGTCTTCATCATGCTATAACTTGCCTTGATCTCATCTCACCCGTTTCTTGGCTTATTTTGCAGTGGATCTTCTGGGTCGGCCCCATGATCGGCGCCGCCATCGCCGCCATCTACCACCAGTACATCCTCAGGGCCGGCGCCATCAAGGCCCTCGGCTCCTTCAGGAGCAACGCGTAAGCTATTATCCATCGATGTGATCCGCAAGATCGAAGCAATGGCGACCTGTGACAGGGAGAGAGAAGCGCCTTTACTTCTACAACCTCTGAACATCTCGCCGCTGCAAAATGGTCGGCAGCTGCATGATGCGTACGTGGTTGGCTTCTTCCTTCCATGTGCTCACTCGTGCCTGCCATGTGTTGTAATCCTGTCCATTGGATCGCTTGTCTTGAATTCCTTTTCATATTTAAGTTAGCGACGATATGATCCAACGTCACCGCCTTCTAGTATCTAAATATATCCACAAAGCAAGTGATTCATCCCATAATACGTGATATTGTTTGTGCCGTGTGGTCTTGCTATTTATCTGAATTTCTGAAGCCCGGATGATCGTGTCTGATGTACCACTTGTTGTTTGTTTTTTTGGTATTCCATGCATGTCCTGGTGCTCTAGGGTCTCATCCACATCGCCTCGGTTTGCTACTTTGGACCAAGGACACATGCACGGGGACTTTAATTGTGTGATGAACGGATTTCTCTTTCTTTCCCTTTCGTGCCTTGATTCCTATAGCTGTCACTTGTCACGATTCTTTGGTCATTCTTAGACCTGTCATGAGATGTTGTCATTTAAAATGGATTCTTTTCTTTTCTTTTTAAGAACGTGTCTTTCTCATTAAGATGGAGGGCCAGCTCTTGTCTTGTGGGGAGGGCCGTAGGTTTTGTATGTGGGTCCTTTTTCTTCACTTATCGGAAAAGATTCCGTAGAAATTAGATTACGTTATATCAATAAAATAAAATTAGGAGATAGTACAAACACAGACGTTCACGATTACGTTCATACACGATTAAGAGACCTAGCAGGTATCCTATTTGAGTCTTAAAATTTAACAAAATCATCACCTGCAGCCTCGTTATCAATGACAACACCTCCCACTAAAATAATATTCAGCTTTTAATAAAACACTAAATCATCAAACCTGGGGTTTCACCCCTAATGCGATGTGTATGTGGTTGACTTCTTCTTTCATGCGCTCACTCGTGTGTGCCGTGTGTTGTAATCCTGTCCATTGGATCGCTTGTCTTGAATTCCTCTTCATATTTAGGTTAGGTACGATATGATCGATCATCGAACGTCATTGCCTTCTATCTAAATCTAAATCAATCCACCAAGCAAGTGATTCATCCCATAATACGTGATGTGTTATCTCCTGTTTGTGCCGTGCGGTCTTGCTTTTTTATCTGAATTCTGAAGCCCGGATGATCATGTTGTGGTGATGTGCCATCTCTTGTTTTTTGCCCTCCCATGCATGTCCTGGTGATCTAGGGTCTCGTCTCGTCCACATCGGTTTGCTACTTTGGACCAAGGACACATGCACCGGACTTTAATTGTGTGATGAACGAATTTCTCTTTCTTTCACTTTCGTGCCTTGATTCCTATAGCTGTCACTTGTCACGATTCTTAGATCATTTTTAGACCTCTCATGGCATGTTGTGATTCAAAAGGGATTATTTTCTTTTCTTTGTAGATCGTGTCTTTTTCGTTAAGATGGAGGGCCAGCTCTTGTCTTACCAGGAGGGGTGGTTGGTTTTGATTCCGTCATAAGCAATATGGTTTCATGCGTGGTCTTTTATTTTCATTTATCGACAAAGATTCTATAAAAATTAGTTTAATTTATATCCAAAAATTATTCTGATAGTGTGATAGCGAATCAAGGAAACATTTGACGGAATTAGTGGCGGCGCCAGGTTTTAAGGGGCGTGTATTCATTTTAAACGTGGGTATTCATTTTACAAAAAACCTTTTTTGTTTTTGCTAAAAAAATTGTTGTTTTACCAAAAAAATTAAGGTTTTATCAAATCATGGGTATTCACTTGCATACATGGAATACACGCTGGCGCCGCCCCTGACGGAATACCCCAAGCATGTTCTTATCAGAAGGGGTTCGACAAAGATTGAACTACTTTAGGTTGGCATAACACATCATTGAGCCCAACGGCGTGTCGTTGAAATCCGAGGCCTTTGTGAAACTCTAAAATTGAGCCTATCATTCTAACAAAAGTATAACTAAAGTAATATATGCTGTAGTAATGACTCTTAATACGAGTTGAGATCTTACTTTCTATCCTATATGGTGTGCCATATAGGCAATCAAGATCAGTCAACGAGAGTCAAACCAGTCAACCATAATCCAAGCCATCCCTTGTGGGTTCAAGCAAGTCTCTCGGTAAAAAAACATCTAAACAAGTATTGATGGTCAACAAATTAATAAAATTCACATTAAAGAATAATTCAAAGGTGAAGGGTAAAAAGCAATGAGGCCCAAAGCCAAACTAGGAAGCTTACCCATGGTGGTGTAGTGATTCCCCCTTAGTGGGTTTCAACCTAGCTCTTGGCTCAACTAAAGGCACGTGTGCAAAGGATATAAAAATTAGTTCAATCCTTCCACATGTCCTTATTTCAAGGGTGGCCTTGGTTATTTATTTATTTTCCGGCCAATGGTGAGGTCATCGCCAGACCCAGCATGGGTGACAAGGATAATGTCACGGTAGGAAGCTTCGTCCCGCTAATCCAAAACGCCGCACCAGATCCCCACTCCATCGTCGGCACCTTGGAAGCGCCCGTGATTGTCAAGAATGTCAACATCAACTCCATTCGAGCATTGGTCGAGCCACTCCAAGCCGTTGTGTTAAACATTGCTCCACAACAGGGGCAATCACCGCCGAAAATCCTTGGAGAATGCCTCTCCATGACTCTGCCATCACATCAACTTTGCACGAACCAAGTGGCATCACACAAGTCGGGCCCGACCGGAGTGCCACAACTCCACAACAACGACATCCTCAGAGAAACTTTCTCACCCTCGAGGACCCCATGGTTCCAACCCTATTGGGGCCACAGTTCTCCAAGACTCAACCATACGCCAGGGCGCCACCTTCATATTGCACCCCAATGGAAGAACACGCCGAAGATGGCTGGCAAGTAAACATTGCCCCTCAAGGAAGACTAGCAAGAGACTCGCCGCAAGGAAGCCAAGATCGCACAGAGCATGTGGCGCGAGCCCTTGATACCTCGAAAGTAGGCCACGTTGAATCGAGTGCAATGAAGAGGGGGCTAGCCATTGCGAGCACACAGACCCCACCCAGAGGGGCCGGGGATGCTTGGGGGTTGCGTTTTTGGTGAAGACAACAACAATTCCTACAAGAATCGTTGCCACCATCGTGAAATACTAATGTGTCATGTAACCCCTTTTCTGTTGAAGTTCATGAAACGCCCTTCCTGCGCAAATCAAGCAACCCATCATCAAAGATTTATGTGGAGACTCCAATCTGCTCCAGTTCTTGGAAATATACTCCACTGCAGTCCACGTCACAGGAGGTGACCTAATGAAAACATGCAACCTGTTCCCACTCGCGATCTCACAGATCTTGCAAACTTGGTTATTCAATTTGAGAAGAGTATACATCCTCTCTTAATTAGAAGCTCCTTCAATGGGTGTTCGTGACAAACTTCCAAGGGAACTACATGCAACCTCTCATGTTCTCCTCCAGTAGATGGAAGGATCCATTAGTGGACTTCTTACAAAAATTCAAATGATTCTCTCGAGTCATGGTGAAAGGGGCGGCTATTTTATAGTCGGGCTCGGGACATGAGGGGTTGATGTGACTGTTGGAAGGCACTGGTCCAACTACGTATTGTTACCAGCTGCCACAACGGTCGAAACTTTGAACTCTCAAATTCCTCACGGTAGGAAAACCAAACCTGTTGGTTTCCTAACTCCCTGATGAGGACTTTTGACTAAGGTGTCCTGAGGAATTTTTATCTCGAACATCGAAGACAAAGACCTGCACTATCGATGATATCCAAAGTCCTCACTTGAAGTAATAAATTGGATTCAGCACACTCCGAAATTACTATTATTCATAAAACGTGATCTCTCCTTAATGGTAGGGTTTTTCCTATGACTCAAATAACAAAGAAGAAGTGAAGAACTATAAAAGTATTGAGTATTAACGGTAATTTCTCCAGCTAATTATTCCGAGAAGGTCCGCCAAAATTTCCATGATGTCCTCATTATTTTAGGGGTCACAATCCTCGGTTAAACCAAATCATCAGGGACTTTCATTTGTGTGTACTCAGAAACACATTTTTTAGGGATTCTCAGAAACACATTAGTTTGTTTACCATTTTTATCATCAAAATTCCAAAACCTCAAAGGGGCCCTAGATGAAATTATACCATGCAATTAAGGGCTTTGAGGAGTTAGTTATGGTGTTACCCATTGCGCAACACATGCATACCAAAGTCGTCGGTTTACTTACACTATCAATCGGACATGGATTGAAGCGAGTAACACGTTTAAGTTTCGAACTTAGGTTTATTAATGGAAAAACGGTAGTGAGCCGAATTTAGCGAGTAACACAAATTGTGAACGAAGAAAGTATATGCTAACACAAATGTAAGATTCATAGCTCAATAGGAACAATAATAGGGAAAAATACGTAGTTAAAGATAACTATTACACCAATCTATAAAAATAGCACTATGTAGAGAATTAAATGAATATACATGTTAAAATGAAAACATACTGAAAAAATAGCACATAACCGAGAACTCATATGGGTGTATTGTGTTATACTTTCATGATTTTACCACCTATCGCTACATTGATATAAAAAAATCGGTAATAGCAACACTTGCGTTTCAGCACATCAACTCATAAAGTTGCAAATTTAACGTGCTAAAGACAATTCTTGGCATTTATTAAGAAAAACACAAATAAATATTGTTACCGAAGGCAAAAAAATTATTGACATAAAGCAAAAAAAAAACAAAGATAAATTGTGGGTTGCCTTCATAAACGTTAATATTTAGTGTCTTTTAGCTAGTCAGAGTTGGGTAGTTTTAGCTAGTCAGCCTTCATAAAGTAGTAAGCATGAATCTATAATACCTAAATAGTTCATCTCCACTAACTTATTTATCTTGACATGCAAGCTATCCACATCATCAAGTAGGTCCATCATGTAAAAACTCTTTCATTAACTCTTCATGCACATGCTACCATTAACTTTGCATGTGCATGCATCCTACCACAAATAAATAATAACTTTTTATGCACTCAACCTCATAATTTATAAGCAACTTTTCTTTATAGAAAATCAAATTATGAATTACGTCGCATTTTTTTTCCTATGTGACATTTTTTTATACACATCCATAGTTGCTATCATTATTTTAGGTTTAGCTAAGGGTGAACATGTCTTCACTCTCTCTATTCACAACGTTTGTTTTTGTCTCATATCATTTGGCCGATATATTGTTACGTAGCTAAATTAACAAAACAAAAATCAAACTTATTTTTGAATTTTTCATCAAATTTTCTCTCACATATATTAAAGTATTTTTTTTTAACAATCCCCGCAGCAGCGCGCGGGGTATCATCTAGTTTACTTTATTTATTGATGCTTCCAATGCTCTCTTATCTTCAATGCTTCTTAGTAGGAAATCAAGTACTCTTGTGTCATAAACATGGCTACCATTCTTGAATAGTAACAATTTTTTTTTGCAATAATGATTTAATTTTTTCTTTGTAATGCACAATGACTCTGCAATTGTTGTTAGGAGATGACCTTCCTAACCAAGGTCACAAATCAATATCTAATATGTTAATTTTAAATAAAGACCAATCTCTAATCATAATACCTAAACTGTTCATCCCCACTAACCTATTTCTCTTAACATCCAATCCATCCACATCATCAAGTAGGCTCACAATATAAAACTTTTTTTCACTAATTTTTCATGCACATGCTCCCATTAAATCAGCATGCTCATGCAGTCTGTCACAAAAAACTTTTACTTATTTAATGCACTCAGCCTTATGATTTAAAAGCAATTTTTTATATAGAAAATTAAATTATTAGTTACCTTGCATTCTATTTTTTGTGCAATAATTTTCGTATGAATGCACATATGTAGTTGCTATCGTTGTTTTCGGTTTAGCCAAGTGTGATGTGTCCACTATCGCTAACGTTGTTTAATAAATTAACAACACAAAATCATACTCAATTTTGAAGTTTCTATCACAGTTTCTTAGATTTTTACTCTAAACAATACTTCTTTCAAAAAATATTTTATAATAAAATTATACTATGTTTCATAAATTTTCCATATTTTAAAACATTAAATTATTTGTTAATAATTCCTGCAGCAACCCGCAAAGTATCATCTAGTATATATAGTTCATCAATCACATGAAATAAAGACCAATATTTTTGTTACATCCGGGGAAGCACATGAACAATTACCTATATTTTAAACATAAAAATTGTCGTCTTGTAAGAAACCAACTAACATGCTCTGGGTTTTTTCACACATGCGACTTTTCCTATTTTTATACTACTAAAATTCATTTGTGCGATGTACATCATTCAAATAGATAAATGGATTTAAGAAAAGAAAAAAAATGTTGTTTTGTGGTTGTCTAGGGGGCTATAGTGCTGGCTGACGCTACACGTGAACCGACTGATCCTTGCAGGACCCGCCCGGTCCGTAGCCACACTATCGAATATGAAGTACGATTTGTCAGCCGCATGATTCGCAAGCCTGTTCATCTCAGGCATCCGATAAAATTCACGTACCCACTAGGCTATAAAAATCACGTACGAGTTAACACACATGTGTATATTGCAACACGATGTTTGTTGCGAAGATTCTTTGCAACATAATGCTTGTTGCGAAGCTTTTTTGTACGTAAAGATTTTTTTCGAGCGCCATTGAATCTAGTATATCTCATAAAGCGTTATTTACAACATAATGCTTGCTGCGAAGCTTCTTTGCAACAAGATACTGACAAATCTACCTTCATTTTTCTACAACGTGGATGTTGTTGTGACAGGAAATTTTGCAACTAACAGATTATCTATACTACCCCTAAAAAAAGCAGACTATCTATATCTATACCTACTAATAAAGTACGATCGATTTCTCCAGTATTTTCGTCCGTTTTTTAAATTATCCTTATTTTTATATGAAATTACGGGAACTGCCACTGCTAAAACCGAAAAAACATTTCAGGTGGCTGTTTACTAGACAATGGGCCTAATTCGCACCCCTTATTGGGCCTCCTAGGCATATTTGCGTCCCACCCCATACTGGGCCTGCTAGGTAAACATATTTGCCTAGGATATTTTCTTCGTTTGAGGTATGCTGATTTTTTCTTTTTGCTTGGCCGCGTGTCCCAATAGAATATGAAATTTTCTACACATTTAGTTTTTATAGATTTTGAAATATGTTCCCTAATTTTTTTTAAATCATTCATGCATTTTAAAATGTTTGTGTAGTTTGAAAGTGTTTAAGTATTACAATAATTTTCATATAATTTTTAAAATGTTCACCTATTTCTAAAAAAACATTTTAATGTATTCAAAAAAATGTTCATGTCCTTCAAAATATATTCATATTCTTAAAAATATTCATGCACTTTCAAAAAAGTCCATGTGATTTATTTATTTTTTCATATAATTTGTAAAATGTTCACCCTTTTCTACAAAAAAATTAATGTATTCAAAAGAAATGTCTATGTCCTTCAGAATATATTCATATTCTTAAAAATATTAATGCTTTTTCAAAAAAGTCCATGTGATTTTTTTAAATGTTTTAAAAATAATGTTGATGCATTTAAAATAGAATATATACAATTTTAAAATGAGTGGACGTATGTTGTGGCTTTAATGACGTGTGTGTGCGTGCATTTATGTGCGTGTGTGCCTTTACGTGTAATCACACCAGTTTAAATATGTCTATTTTTTAGAGTCATTAAGCCTTCATAAAGACCAATAAAAAATAGTTATGAGGTACTTAAAGAAAAGAACTGTGGATAAACCACATGAATCTAATTGAAGAAAAAATTATGGATCCAACCACAATTATAAGAGCTAATTAGAAAATTCATTGTAATAGTGTGAGAGAGGGAGAGAGAGAACCGATAAAGTCTAGCATATATAAATGAGGAATTCTATGACATGCATATGCGAACGATACAATGCTTTTTTTTACATGTCAATTTTCCATTGTTTGTTTTTTCACATATTTAAAAATCATGCATTAGAAAATATATATTCATTCCATTCGTATGTTTATAAAACATGTCCATGCAATGATGAAAAATATTAATTATACTAAAATAATGTTCATGCACATTCAAGAAAATGTCCTTGCATTTTAAAATATAAATTAAATACATATTCTAATAAGTTTATACAAAAATATAAATTACCATTCTATATATATGGATGATGCAACTAGATTTTTTTACACTTTATTTTTTTTTACAATATGTCATTAATTTTTCCACAGATTTAAAAGTCATGCATTAGAAAATATGTATTCGTATATCTTTAAAACATGTCCATCTAGTAATGAAAAATATTAGTGTGGATTCACTGTAAGACGAATATCGGCTTAATCAAAATTGGATTGTGAGGGCTGCAGGAGATGGATAAAGAAAAGAGGGAATGCAGGTTATGTCGTTATGGCTCTAATTAAGATCCGATTGCATTGGATTATGTGAGGGGATGCACTACTCATGAGTAGACAGATGAAAAAAGGACGATGAGATTCTACGGGTTGGCTCTAATTAAATGAGATTGTGGGCTCTCTACATGAGATAAAGAATGACATAAACGAAGATCATTAAATGGAAAATTGTAGGCAACATAATCTAATGCCATCTCAACATATTTTTTCTTCATATAAGAATTTTTTTTGGAGTAGCGGCGTTCACCGTTTCGCATTGAAATCGACAGATGGGAGGCGGGAGGGGAGGTGATGTAGTGAACTCAACTGCAAGAGGGTTGGGTCGAGTGTGTAGTACCATTGCCTAGATCTGATGCCATCTCAACATAATTTTTCTTCATATATGAATTTGCCACCTCCTTGGCTATTAAAAATAATATTCTAAAATAAATATTATTTCATCAAATTGATTTACTTAGAAATCATACCGCATGTCCTAACCTCACATCGCGACCCTCATATGATCCATCTTTTTTTCGCACCAGCGACCATTCTTTCACGACAAAGTTCATCGATCCTACCAACTTTGATTCTTGGAACCAATGTCTTTTCCCGTTGCAACGCATGGGCATTTGTGATAGTATTACAATAAAAATTAAAGTTGTATTTGTCTTCATTTTATTGCAACATTGACATTTTTGCAATACGAGTGATGTTGCATAAATTTTTGTATTTTTTATATTTTCATTTTTGCACGAAAGAGAGTTTGCAAGATATATTTTGTTGCAAGAAAATCACTTTGTACAAACGTAGTTCTAGGTAAGCCATGCATAAAATTGTCGCATGAAGAAGACGGCGAATGCTCGTGCGCGATCTGCTGGGTAAATGATTTTTTTTTTCATATATAATTGTATCTAGGGGCGACATCAGTAGGCTTGAGTTATGAAGTGCTTGCGGCTGCAATGGTTCACCCTTATCGCAACACCCCGACCTTATAGGAGAAAAAAACTATGACGACTTCGTAGCGACGTGCTGACGACTTGCAACACCGTCGACTTACCTTAAAGCATGTCGTGCACCATGCGTATCTCGATTGACGCCCAAATCGGATTGGACACCTTCAAAGCCGTTGGATCCCACGTGATAGCCGTTGGATCTGGCCGTGTTAACTGTTTAGCTACGACCCACCGTTTGTAACATGATTTATGTTGCGTTGTGGGATTTGCAAAATGACCCATGTTGAGCTTGTGTTGTGAAACACTCCTTTGTCGTCTAAGCATTTTACGACCATTGCAACATGCCTTTAGACCCATCTTGAGCACCACGATTTGCAACATGATCCATATTATGCTCGAGGTTTGCAACATGATCTGTGTTACTTTATTATTGCAACATTGCAACAGTTGCGGTTCGCCATTCGCAACATAACCCATGTTACGCTCATGAAACAGCATGCCTTAGCTGCAATCCACCGTTTTGCAACATGACACATGTCGCAGTCGAAGCTTTACGTTGCGCTCGCAATGTAGAACACTTGCGTCCCTTGGCCTGGCTAGTCCACACCATAGCTCTTGTTGTACCGGTTGGTCCATAACATTAGCATCTCTATTGCAACAAAACATTAGCACATTTACATAAAAGCAAGCGAGACAGACGATCTACGTTGCTAAAGTCAAAACGTAAACTACTTTTGCTAGTCTGATGGATGGGGATGGATCCACACATATGCACGAATCCATATATGCATTAAGGCCGCGCTTGGAAGCTCGGTTAATTGCTACAGCTGTAAAAGTCTTACAAATGTAATATACTGTCCTATTAGATACACCACCAGTATTTTACGGGCGACTGAAACAGACCGGCAAAGCGGTGTATCAGATCCAGGCGGAAACGGACCGAATACCGGTGTAAAGTAGAAACTGTTAGGAATAGTTGATGCCCAAAACATCCTTTCGTAGAGTTGTGTCCCTTATGTATAGACACCTCTTCAATCCCTCTCTCTCTCAACATATGTATCTCTTCGAACAGTCATGTCTTTTATAACAGATGTCATTGGCACCCCAAATCCTTGTATAAATAGGGCTTTGCCCACAAGCAATAAACACAAGTTTCAGATCAATTCGTTTGATTCTTCACACGTTATCATGCACTTTGCTCTCCAAAAGAGCGAGAAGGCCAAGCAACTCACTGTGGACCGCGCGCCGACCGTGGTCACGCCTGGCGCTCCGCCCGCGGCCGCACCACGGCCTCCGCGCCGCCGGCCGCACCGCTCGTCGCAGCCGCACCACGGCCCCCGCGCCGTCGGCCGCACCGCCGCCGACAGAGCCCTGCGGCCCGCGCTCGACCGCCTAGTCGCACGCCGCCTATAGCCGTGCCTTGCGCCCCGCGTCCGGCCACCGCCCGGCCGCACCGAACCCGCGCCGCAACCCACGGCCGCCGCGGCCTTCGCGCCGCTCCCCGGCCTCTACACGCCGGCCTTGCCCGCGCCTGTGGCCGAGCCTGCTGCGCCTCATCCTCCCGGTTGGCCTCCGCGCCTCGTCCCGGCCTCTGCCCCGCACGCTCCATCATCACGCCGATGTCGCCCGTGGTCGTGGCGTCCGCCCCGGCGCTCGCCCGTGGCCGTCACCGCCCGGCCTCCGCGCCACGCCCGGCCAAGCGCCGCGCTCCATCGCCCGGCCTCAACGCCACCGCGTCCCCCGACCCCACTTCGCCGCCGCCTGCACCGCCCTCCGCTCAGGCGCCCGGGCCCCGGCTGGCCTCAACCTCCCCTGCTACGCTGCGGAGGAGGGCGTTCCCTCCTAGCGCTCGCCGGCGCCGGGCGCAGAAGGTGGCCGTGATGGGATCGGGTGGAGAGGAACGGGGAGGCAGGGGATGCGTCGACCACGACCGCTCCCCTTTCCCCTCGCTCCCTTATCCGCTCGCTTAAGCGGCGTCCGTGATGGGCCTGGGCCGAAAGTCCAAGTGGGCAGCACCCCACTGAAAAAAAAACACGGGCATTGGCTAATTTGCAGATTTTTTTTGCATTAGTCCAACTATCAATACTAATTAGTATTTGTCAAGTTTTAGCTCTGTATATTTAAGAATTTTATAATATAGATCCAACTACTAGTGTTGTAATAAGTACTTGTCATGTTTAGATTCTATATTTATGTATTTAAAGTTGTACCCGATTGTATTGTATATTGATCTTTTAGACAATATGACATACATGAATTATATGTTCAAAATGTTTGCACTTTGCAATCCCTATAACATATACATATGGTACAACATATTATTTTGCAATGGAGATCCTTATTAATTCATCTTAATTAAGTCTAAAATGCCTTTTAAAGGCACTAAATTGACTTGATTCGAGCAGAATTATCATGCAAAATAAATATCAATTCACCATTAATTAAGTCCAAAAATGCTTGAAAAGCACAAAAATTGACTTAATTTGAATTGAATTGATGTGCAAAATAAAATATCAATTCACCATTAATTAAGTCCAAAAATGCTTGAAAAGCACAAAAATTGACTTAATTCGAATTGAATTGATGTGCAAAATAAAATAAAATTATGAAGTTACCATCTCAAATTTATATATGGGATCACAAGGTAATGTGGCATCTACTTCGCAATATGCAGATTATTCACAATTACTATAAGGTCTACATTTTGTCAAGATTGACATTATGACTACCTTCATAGTGTTCTTTCATATATTTTAATCATATAACAACATAAGGTACTAAGACCAAGACATCTACTGACTATAGTTAGATTATGTTTCTTAGTATTGCGAGATATACCTCATAATATATGTAATTATCTCCAATGTGTTATCATAGATGATTTGAGATCTACATTCAAGTCTTCACTTGAACTCACAACTTTATAAATTTTATTACAACATTACCATGATGACTTATAATTTACTGACAAGTAAAAAAAAGTCTATGGTTTGAACCCCATGTAAGCCAAGATGACCATAATTCGATGAGCGAACTCTCGACGGTCACAACTAATCTACATGGCATATGAATGTTGAGGTCAATAATGTGTCTCATGGAATTATAGCGGCACGTCAACCACCCCATGGTGCATGCCCCGCTAGAAAATCACAATTATGAGTGAACATGTGGCAAGTTATCAATAAGGTATGAAATCATGACAATCATGAGGTTCATAAAATTTGCTTCAACTTGCAATTTGCAAAAACAACCCACATTATGATGAAAATAGAAGACATTGTCTACTATTTTTATTATTGATAGGATCTTAATTATAGCAACAAAATCGTGTAAAAGATCCCTATTTTATCTCTGATTTCCTACATTTACTACTCTAGGAGGAGAAACTTGATGAAATCTTTAACAATCATCATTACAACCATGTCGGTGTTTCTCCTCTACATGTTGTATATGCACATTTTCGGGATATCACAGTTTGATGGCTCTCTTAGAAGTCAATAAAAAAGACTGCAAAGGGAAATGCAAATGCAACAAGAAGCACAAGCCACATGCATCATATCGTGGGAAAGGCACTACACAGACGAAGTTTCATAAAAACTAATCTTTGTCAAAAGTGTGTATGCTACCAGCATCCCCCAAAATGCCATACCCTACGACATATGATCAATTTGTTCAAACAATCCATGACACAACCGATCCGCTGAAGGGTAAAGATATGAAGCACACTTCAATCTTCAATCTGACTGTATCCAGGAAGCTATTGTTCACATCATGTAACAACAGAGCTCTCTGACAGTCATGAAATCCCATGAACAATGAGAACATGGTCATTAAATATGATTTACATGACATGTTTTAGAGACTTCACTAGTCTCCCAACTCCTTATCAACATTCATTTATTGTTGTAATACATACATTGTTGTCGTTATCATCATATATTGTTCATCACAATATAATGTATCAACACTTTGATACAAATACATTTGTATGTATTCTATATATCTAATAAAGATTTTCATATTGAGAATCTTCAAAACTATATATAGATTTCTACGGGGGTCAATCTGATGAGAGAGTATAATTAAGTGCTTTGTGGACATATGCACCACTAACTCTATACTTAGGGCAGTAAAAACAACATTTGCACTTTTTCTATGAGAAAAAGAGTTATTTTAACAATCGCTAGATGCGATGATGTAATTATTGATTCAATTTGAATAATATTACTGTCCCTATGGATACTCAAGAACCATCAAGGATTTCTTTATCGAGTCCAGGTTCAACTCGTATCCCGCTAAACTATAGAGATATCTGTCAAAATAGTTTCTATATAGAAACTCGTGATGACAACAAAGAGAAATATATTCTCTTTACTATATGCAACAGATATAAAAGCACGTTCTCTATGTATCATCAGAATTGCACTACACATACTACAAAACCCGTAGCACATGTTGCATACAAGATAGTTTTCCAGAATGTTATTTACACGACAACTTGGCACACTTGCCTTGGTCATTCTGACATTGACTAGAAATGAAAACTATCAGCAATTCCATTAATCATGCCTAAAGCGATGCTAAATTCTAGTAATATTTGGATTTTATGTGCACTACATGTGACAAGGAAAGCTAATTTTAAGGTCCAGGCACCTTAAAGTGTTTAACCACTCAGATTCCTTGAACACATCAAGCCGAGGTAAGTGGTACTTCTCAACCATTGATTGGACTATTCAGTTTGTTTCATGGTTCTAAAAGACACATCTACACGATGGTCTTCTGTGTGCATCTACCTAGATGCATGAACCATTGACTCATTATATATCCTGAAGATCAATTTCAATGAAATTCGAATGGACAATGTTGCAAATCTATTTGTGTGCCATAAACATGGCCCTATGATGCAAATTAAGCACTTTGTCCCATATGTCCAGTTTCAAAATGGTTTGATAGCATCCTATATACAAATAATTAAGCTCATTTGCATGAACTTTACTTCGGAATTGTAGCTTACCAACTTCACGTTGGAGTCATGCAGTTTTACACACCGCTGACTTAATTCAACTGTAACATACTACATATCGTAGTACACCCCCTCTAAAATTAGTACGTGGAAATCAAAAGTATTTCCCATCTGCGATAATTCGGTTCCATACCGAAATCACCACCATAGCATACATCAATGGCCCTTCACATAAAATTTTGGATCTTTGTGAAGAATAACGGTATTTCCGTCATCTTTAAATACCTTAAGCCTCTATCAGGGGGAGTTATTCGTGGCTCGTATGCTCAATGAGGAACATTTCCAGGCATTAGGGGGAGATTTTAAGTACCAAAAAGAATGCCAGGAAATCACTTGGAATGTTCAACACATTTCCACCTCAAATCCACGTACTCGAAGATCTAAACCCATTGTTTAGAAGATTTTCAACACATTGCAAATAACCTGCCAATCTCATTTACCGACTATAATGGTGTCACACAATCCTATAACCCTACGAAAATGTGCCCAAAAGAGTGGTGGTACCAACAAAAACCACTCAACTACCCATTCAAAACAAGAAGGGTAGAAGTACGACACAACATATCAGGATTCAGCTTTCCGCAAGCAACAAAGGATATCGAGGCCTCTGACTCGGTAAATGCAAGTCAACTTCACGTTGATAGACACCTAATGGGTAGTATACACCCAATGAGAGGGAAACCTCCATAACCCAGCTCAATAGTGCACACAATGACTGGGACATCGGAAACCTAGACTCAATCGTATTGGGAAACACGAAGAGTCATCAATGGTAACAAGATTTCACCAAAATTTTATACATTCTGGAGAATCATATAAATGAAAGCCTACAACTGTCGACATAAATTTCTCATGATTTCAAACAACCTTTACACTGATCCAGATCCAAAGACCATGTCCATGGCAGAGTTTAAATAATACTCGCTCGGACTGGACTCAAACAAAGGATGCAATCCAAGAAGAAATAGCCTCGCTCAACAAAAGGAAGGCATTCACAAAAGTAATACCTACACTAGTTTTCATTCTAAAGTGGAATGAGAACATAAATGTGGTGAATAGCAAGGCTTGTAGCATAAGGGTCCACGCAGATACCCAAATCGATTCTCCATACACAAGTGAAATCAATTTCCGATAATTATGTCAATGGCAGTACAAATCATCAATTTATGCAGTTGATAGATGTAGTGACTACATATATTAATGTGTCACTTGATTCAGACATATCAGTTCCTCATGGGAATCTCAATTCTGAATCCAAAATGAAAGCGCAACATATTTTGTGTAAACTCAATAAGTCACTACACGACTTACAATAGTCGAAATAAATTTGGTACAATCGACTTAATGAGTTCCTTATGCAAAAGGATACTCCAATAGTGATGATTTCTCATTCGTGTTCATCAACAAATCCTCATTAGGATTCCACTATCAGTGCATGGTAATGATTACAACATCATTGACAACACACACGATATTGATGAAGAACGTAATCATCCATAGACGGAATTTGAGATGAAGGATGTAAGTAAAAACAAACTTTACTTCAGCTACAATTCGATACCCTTCACTCATATATTATGATACATCATGTTGTCTATATCCAGAATATATTGGACATGAATAATTCTTATCCATCTATAACTTTCATGGTTGTTCAATCTCTAAACGTAGAGAAAGATCCATTTTAAACCATGAGAAGATGGAAATAAGATATTGGAACCTAAGGTTCCATACTCTAGTGCCACTAGATCCACCAAACACAATTGGTTTGGACTCGTGAATATCTTTCGATATCTCTAAGGCACAAAACACATTGTCCTAGTTTTTCAATTAAATATGGACACCAATATCATTGGATACATCGATCAGATCCCCACAATGTCAGATCGTAGACACACATCGTGTACTCACTTGATGTGATAGCCATCCTATGGAAGTCTTTGAAATAGACATTAGTGGCTACATCAATCAATCATTCTGAAATACATGACCTCATATTAATATATGTTGCTTTACAGAATGATAAACCACATACAATATTCATGTGGAATTGGTTCTATTGAATCACCAACTATTATCTACAACGATAATAAATACTTGTGTTGCTTAGATGCAAATGGGTTATATAATAAGCAATATCACTAAGAGTATTGCCCTAAATTGCATGGAACGGGGGAGTCCTTTCTTGAAATATAACCTATCCAAACATTGTATTATACTCTTTTTCCCTTTATGAGTTTACTCTTAAGGTTCTCATCAAGGTTTTTAATGAGGTAATATCAACACAAGAATATATGTCATACCTCCTATTTTTCCCCACCGGGGTTTTTAACGGATGTATACAAGGCATATTAATTGTCCTCTAAACTTACTAATTGAGTTTTGTCCTTTCAAGGTTTTCTCATATAAGTTATCAAAGAGACAATTACCATCATATGTCATATCATTTTTTCCTTATATTTTTCCCACTGGGTTTTAAAGGAGTTTTTAATGACATATCAGATCACACTCTTTTTCCTTATAAGCTTTCTCTCGAAGTCTCTCATAAAAGGTTTTAATGAGGTGATATATACAATACTTTCAACATTCCCCAATAGGGATTTTAAATGAAAGTATACCAAGCATATATATTGTTCTCCAAACTCATCAACGAGTTTTTCTCCTTCTTCGAAGGTTTTTCTCATATGAGTTATCAAGGAGACAATAATCATTATATGTTGCATCATTTTCTCCTTATTTTTTCCACTGGGTTTAAAGGAGTTTTAGCAACATATCTACACTATTCTCCTCATATTTTTCCCACAGGGTTTTTGGAGGAGTTATACAAGATCATATACGCTTATGATCAAGACCAATATTTTCAAGATTATACAAGGAATACAAGATATACCAAGAAGAAGCTTTGTGCAAGGGGGAGTGTTAGGAATAGTTGATGCCCAAAGCATCCTTTCGTAGAGTTGTGTCCCTTATGTATAGACACCTCTTCAATCCCTCTCTCTCTCAACAGATGTATCTCTTCGAACAGTCATGTCTCTTATAACAGGTGTCATTGGCACCTCAAATCCTTGTATAAATAGGGCTTTGCCCACAAGCAATAAACACAAGTTTCAGATCAATTCGTTTGATTCTTCACAGAAACCACTTGTAAAGTTTACAATTCATAAACAGCCAACCAAGCACATAACCGGCTGCCATCGAGCGGATATTTTCCGGGTGTTTTGAGATTGGAAACGACGTTCCAAGCGCGGCCTAAGTCTGCGCAAAAGTCAGGGCTCCTGATCCAACGGACCAGCGCATGGCAATCTAACGGCCAAATACGCGGCGGATCATGTCAAGCAAATCAGCCGGCTGATTGAGAGCTTTTTCCTATAGTGCTCCAGATACAGTAGTTTGGGGTCTCGCAATTTAGTTCGGAATATATTAAGTTTCTGGTATCCAGTACGGGATTCATTCAATTAAGTTTCTGGTATCCAGTACGGGATTCATTCAATTGACAATGGCTGGCCTTGAGATAAGACTTTCTTTCATGTGCACAGTTGGAGCCTAGAGCTCACTCGAGTACAGTCAAATCAAGTAAATGAGGATTAAATTACACAGCAATCAGGCATAGCATACTCATGAGAAATGACTCACGGGCAGGCTTATGCTTTTGAAGTTCCTCCATGTTCCCTCTCAACATGCTCCACTAGTAACACCGGATCTTGAAAGCCCTTGCTACATTTAGGGCAAGCATCAATTATCACTTTGCCACGGCTCGGTTGCGAGTTGTTCCCATGGGATTTCTCCGCGTGCTCGATTAGTGCCCCCACAGTGGAAAATCTTGCTGGACACTGAACACATTGCTCCACGAGGTCACTGCTACTGCTGCTCGGAGTGATCCCATCCTTAGCCTTCTGGACGGCTTCGCTTGTAGCAATGCTCAGTTTTTGCATTCCTGCTTCTGCCGATGATCTGAAACTTGATGCTGCATTCAAAAGGCTGGAGCTCCACCAGGAAGAACTACTGCTGTTCGCCCGTGGCTCAGCTTTTTGACTTCTCCTTAGCATGTTGGCAAAGGGGAAGGTAGGTTCCTGTTTTCTTGGGCCTGGACACTTGTGATCAGGACCAAATCTGTGCTTGAGGCAGTGCTCTTTGCTGCAATCTTTGCACATGATTGTGTTCGAAAATGTCAGTGCTTCTCTGCAACCAGGAACTGGGCATTTCTTTTTCTTTGTTACTCTCTGGTAATTTGATGGATCACAATCGGTATTAACATGAGACTCCCAGGTGATGTTTGCATCTTCATTTGGATTCAGGCGAACTCCTTTAGCACATAGTGGGCAGATCACGACAGTGACATCCTTATTATTAGCCTTTGGACATTTATGTGATGTGTAACTTCGGTGCTGAAGGCAAAATACCTGAACAATCATACAATAGCCATATTAGCACAATGGCTGTCTGCACTTAGTGATGACAGAACTGTTATAATTAAGGTGTCCGTGCATTTTTGAAAAATAGTTTCAGAAGGCAAAATAAACTGAATTTCCATATGAATAAATACTACCGTACACATTATATGAAAGGAAGTCAATACATTACCTGAGCAAAAAAACTTCATTCTTCACTAATTACTATAAATGAATACCATCCTCGATGCAAACGTGCAATCTTCTATTTATATTAAGAAGGTCAAGGAGTCCAGACAATTGAACAAATTTTGGATGAAAAGAAAAGGATTGTCTATCTCTCATATTTAGTCAGTGCAGTGATAAGGATATTGTATTCGAAATTCTGCTTACGCCACACTAGAGTTTTAGATAAAAACTTGGTAGATATCACCAGGCAATACATATGAAACTGCATGTTGTGATCAAAATCAAGGGGATTAATCAAGGGGTTTTTCAGGGGGTGCAACTGACAGAACACTTGGGTGCTAATGGTTCAGGGGGTGCCATCATCAATATCACCCATACGTGAAAAGTGAAAACAAACCACTCTGTAGACATGTTTGCATGATGTTTCTCCAATAATATGCTTTACAGAAATTTCCAGTCCAGTTTTGGCAGAGTCAGCCACTAAGTAGTGTGCTTCAGGACATTATTCAAACTCTAATATTTCCTGAATGTTAAAAAGGCTAATTCTCATGAAGACATGTATTTTAATTAAACAATGTAGACATGCTTGCATGATGTTTCTTCAATAATATGCTTTACAGAAATTTTCAGTCCAGTTTTGGCAGAGTCAGCCACCAAGTAGTGTGCTTCAGGACATTATTCAAACTCTAATATTTCCTGAATGTTAAAAAAGGCTAATTTTCATGAAGACATGTATTTGAATTAAACAATGTAGACATGTTTGCATGATGTTTCTTCAAGAATATGCTTTACAGAAATTTCCTTTCACTTTGGTTCATGACAATGGCAGTTAGGAACAAGTATGTTTTACATTCGACTCCAAAAATATGTCTCCACAAAATAATAAACCAAGCACAGGGGACTTGAAATATACTCCCTCCATTCAGAAATAGTTGACATAGTCTTAGTTGAGATGACGCTGAAACGAATGTCTATAGATGTATTTCAGTGCTAGATACATCCATTTTAGCGTCAACTAATTCCGAACGAGGGAGTGTATTTCAATCAACCAAAACATTTTTTGAGCATCTCCAAAAAGCTAATGCAGAGCATGTCGCTAATTGATGAAACACCAATCAGCGACACAAGAACTCTACTTCAGCAACAAAGCGAGCAGAAGCACTGCTTCAAGATGGCACACGTTGATACTCTTTTGCATGGAACTGAAGGAAGAAAGGCATGAATGGCTAAGGGACATAAACATTGACAAGAATAATTTGGTTTCCCTTACCAACTCCCTAGGAGTGTTCTTACTTCTTAGTAGGCTGCCAGATCACAATAAGTAAAAACCAGCTAAGGTCTCCCCGCCCAAACTACTACTCCCAGGATCTACTTCAGGAAACCGCATCTAAGGAGAAGAGGCGGTTCTTGCGTTCCATGATCCACAGAACAATACTTCGACCGACGCAAGCTCTAAAACGCAATCAATCCAACTTTCACGCCAATCGATAGTCAAATTCGGTCAACGAGTCATCAGAAGAGGAACAGGGGAGGGAGGACGAAACGTACGAAGTCGCATCGGTCGCAGGTGAAGGGGAGGAAATCGATCTGGTGGCAGTCGCCGACGCTGCAGTGCCGCCCCAAGTCAGGGAACTCCGGCGTACCCATAGAACGCCGGAACCGCGCGCCCTTCGGGAGATCCGAGCAAAGTCGCCGACGGCTGCCTCGGTCGCCGCCACCGGCAGGGAAGGGGCGAAGAAGGGTCGCACGCGGAAGGGGCACGAAAACGTTTTGACGGTGTGTTTTCGGCGAGGCCCTCGGACTTGCGTGCAGTTTATGCAATGGGTCGTATGACTGTGGGCCCACGTTAGAGCATTCTCCAACAGCTTACTAAAAAAATCCTTTTAAAGTTTATGTTTGTCTCAAAAAATAATACACCCTCCGTTTCTAGATATAGGGCGTATAGTTTTTGACACGAAAATTAAAGAATACACATGGAAAAAAATTACACCAAGTTTGAAAGGGATTATCCATAGGTAATTGATGTGAACAAATAGAAGGGTTTATAAGAAATAAGAAAACATGATCAAAATTTTTAAAAAATTGTCCAAACGAGTGTTGTAACAAAATACACTTTTAGACCTTTTTTCAAAAAACTATACGCCCTATATCTAGATACGAAGGAAGTATTTATTAAGGCTTTTCAATAACATTTTATTATGATTACGGATGGACGTTCCGACAAATTTTCAAAATAAATAAATATGTGCAGCCGAGCAAAACTTGTATGGTGAGAGTTGGGTTTGTATTGTTAAGATAACTGCTATGAGTTAGTGCTGCAATTAGCATGAATTAATATTCTGCTATTAGCATGAAGTAAGGTTGAGTAATTAGTGTTTAGTGCTTGAATACAAAAAGACTAAAGTCCTTTCTTAATTATCCATGATCAACTCATTTGTAACTGATGTTGTAACTTAAGATATATAAACAAAGCACTGGACGGTGAAGTTCATCATGACTTACACAACAATATTAGAGTTTACATGGTATCAGACGACATCTGACCAATGTCTACTTCTCCCTCCTCTCTCATGGCTCTGTGCTAGCAACTGATGGTACGAATTAACGCCCCCTCGTTGGTTACCCAAAGTGGAAGGTTGAGATGTAGACAACGGCAATTTCCCTCGGTGAAGATACCAAGGTTTGTCTCCAGTAGGACTCCGAAACCGACAGGTAGGTGACAACGGCGCTAGAGATTGGCGGTTGGCGTGGACCTGCACACACAACATATAACTTTGCTCCCAACGAGTACAAAGGGGTTGTCAATCCCTCTGGCCTTGTTGTTTACAAAGGATAAAACGCACGGGATAATAATGATAGTGATAGCAACGGAAAAATAAATACTGAAAGTAAATTGATAGTGTAAACAGTATTGGAAATATGGACCAGGGTCATATGATGTTCACTAGTGATGTCTCTCTCCCAAAAAAGACGATAAAAGAGCCATGCGAGGTAAACAAATTACAACTGGGCAATTGACAGGATTATGTTCGCAAACCAATGCTAATTATGCTATAAAGAAAGGAAGAGGCTCAAAAGCATGGGCGGTACGCCAAGACAAGTAGACCGAAATTCATCTGCATCTACCTACTAATCATCCACCTTGAGATATCTATCCAGAACATCTCCCTGGTATTAAGATGTGAATCTCACCCAAAGTGTAAACTCAAAGCAACAGACAACTGCATTAAAGAACTTTGAGTAAAGTAAACAATCCTTGCACACGCAAGTACAAGCACCGTTGTTTTTTCCCTTGTGACAACAGCACATCCCCTAGACTCATGTTTCTGTCACTCCAGCTAGTCATCGGGGGGCATTAACCCACAATCATGCATAACGCTCCCTCTTGGAGTTACTACCTACTACTTAGCCAAAGCAATAAACAGCAACGGAGAACATGCAAGAATTACTCGAGAACATAAATATAAAAGAGGAGAATCAAATATATTACTCAAACACAATCTGAACATAATCTCACAATCCATCGGATCCCAGCAAACTCAGCATAGCAACAACAGAAATATTACATATGTGCCTCGATCATGTAGGGCAGCTCACGAGGTCTAATCCATGAAGAACAAAGAGGGGAGGAGAACATCACATAGCTACTGATCATAGACCCATGGTCCAAGGTGGACTACTCACGGTTCATCCGGGAAGCATCCATGGTGGTGGAGAAGCTCCCGGAGGTGGTTCCTCCCTCCGGCAGGGTGCCGAGAAGAGGTCTTCTGGTGCTCCCGATCTTGGAAGCGCGGCGGCGGCAGAACAGAGGAGAGATCACGAAAAAGGGTTCCCGTCTCGGGGTTTTTGCGTCACGGGGAATAAATAGGCGAAGGGGGCAGCCAGGGGGTCCACCAGGGGTACAAGCGGCCTCCTGGCGCGGCCCCACCCTGGGGCGCGCCGGGAGGGCGCCTAGGGCCCTGGTGGGTCCCCTCTGGCCCCCCTCGGTGATTCCCGAAGCTTCCTGTACGCTGATTTTTTTATTGGATTTTCCCGAATTTTTGGAGCACTTTTTATGTGGGGGAAACCTGAAATAGAAAAACAGCAGAAAACAGGAACTGGCACTGGGGTGCACTGAGTTAATAGGTTAGTCCAAATATGATCAAAAGTGTATGGAAGTTCATCAATATAATAGCAATATCACACAAAAGAGGCATGGAGCAAGCAGAAATTATAAATACGTTTTGGACGTATCAACATCCCCAAGCTTAATTCCTGCTCGTCCTCGAGTAGGTAAATGATAAAAGCATAATTTCTATGGTGACATACTAACAACCATATGAGAACTTTTAAGTAAAGCAATCAAGGCATGTAATTCAATTCAAGTCATAACAGGCAAGAGTCTATATTTAGCATTGAAATAAGCAACATAAGAACATAAAGGTGTAAGAGCTCTCGTTGTCCGTCACTCGAATGTCTCCAAATGGTGTTTGCGTGCAAGAAAGGGGATAGGGATTGATGTGCGAGGTAATGATAGTAATTTCTCGCCCTTCGTTGGTGTGCCCCAAGTAGAAGGCGTTAACACAGCAGCAAATTTCCCTCGGTGAAGATACCAAGGTTTGTCTCCAGTTGGACTTCGGAGATGATAAGTAGGTGTCAGCGGCGCAACTGACGCGGACCTGCACACAGACACGATAACTTTGTTCCCAACGAAGTTCAGAGAGGTTGTCAATCTCTCCGGTCTTGTTGTTCACAAAGGGTAAAACGCAAGGGATAATGATAGCAATTAAAAGTAAAAGCAGAAAAGTAAATGAGCGTGTAAACAATGATGAGGGTATGGACCGGGATACATGATGTTCGCTAGTGATGTCTCTCTCCCAAAAGACGATAGAATTGCTATGCGAGGTAAACAAATTACAGAAAGTCAATTGACAGGATTATGAACGCACCGCAATGCTAACTATGCTACAAAAGAAAGGACGAGGTTCAAAAGCATGGGCAGTATGCAAAAATAAGTAGACCGAAATCCATCTGCATCTACTACTAATCATCCACCTTGAGATATCTATCCAGAACATCTCGCTGGTATTAAGTTGCGAGCCCCACCCAAAGTGTAAACCCAAAGCAACAGACAACTGCATTAAAAAGAACCTTGCGTAAAGTAAACAATCCTTGCAACCGCGGTTACAAGCACCGTTGTTTCCCCCCTTGTGGCAACAGCACATCCCCTAGACTCATGTTTCTGTCACTCAAGCGTGTCATCGGGGGGCATGAACCCACAATCGAGCAAAACGTTCCCTCTTGGAGTCACTACCTACTACTTGGCCAAAGCAATAAACAGCAACGGAGAACATGCAAGAATTACTTAGGAACAAAAATATAAGAGATAAGAACCAAATATATTACTCAATCACAATCTGAACATAATCTCATAATCCATCAAATCCTATCAAACTCAACATAGCAATAGCAGAAATATTACAAAAGTGCCTCGATCATGTAGGGAAGCTCACGAGGTCTAAACAATGAAGATCAAAGAGGGGAGGAGTGTTGGATATATGCTCTAGAGGCAAATAATATATGATTATTCCAATATATCTAAGCAAGTTCATAACCAGTTTCATACCGTGCTAGAACCGTGTCAGTGAAACAATGATACAGGTGTGGTATAGAAACCCCCAAAGTTCCTAGTTAGCCTCTACATCGATAACTAGTTCATGGTCAACATGATGGTCGTGGTTTCGCAATCATGGACAATTAAGTCTCTTGACTATGAGGTTACCTCACTGATTAAGTGACGTGATGAACATTACCCAAAGTAAGAATTACAGCATGATCAAATCTTATGAAGGTTCAGTGTTGTAATTACAGAACGTGGTAGACCGTTCCTTTGACCGTGAGTACGTGCATAATTGCTATCTTCCCGGATGCTTTGACCTACATCCCACCATCTGACTGAAATATGCGGGTCATAACTGTTGTATCTTGGGTATTCCGTGGAGATATGTTGAGGAGCATTGTTACAAGAGCGGGATTTGTCAATCCACATAATGGATAGATACTCGGGGCCCACTCGGTGAGATTCCATCCATAAAGCTGCAGCGTGTGACTAGGTCACGGGGATGAATATCACGGGAACGAGTGAATGAGGATTAGTTCAGAACGAGGTTGAACCAGACATAGGATGTCATTGATCGAATCTCGGAACAATCCAGTATCGCTGACAAAGGGAATGCTATACGGCGTAAGGTCCAATCGGTGTTTGATATCCGGAATGCACAGGGGTCATTATGGGCATCCAGGTCCCGCTGATGATCATTGACCGTAGCCTCATCTCGGTCATGAATGGAGTGTTCTCGGACCGTAGGGTAACACACTTAAGGGCTCGATGAAATCGGAGACCTTTTTCGGAACCATCGGAGTAACCAGAGAATAAAGGAAACGACATCGGAGAAGTACCGTGTTGAACCGAACAAGTTCGGAGTGAACCGGAAGTTGTTCCGGAGCACCGGGAGATGGAATATTATGTTTTACTTATTAATTAATTGAATTAATAACTAAAATCATTTTATTTCTAATTAATATGTGCAATGGGCATTAGTGGAGAAAAAGGCCCATTAGGGGAAATAAAAGGGAAAAAAGAAAAAGAAAAGAGGGGGGAGGCGCCATGGGCCCTAAGGCCCATGAGGGGTGCGCCCCCTCCCCCCCTTGGCCGGCCACCCCCCTTAGCAAAGGGACTTTAGTCCCACATTGCTAAGGGAGAGGGGTTGACTCCCTCCCCTCTGCCTATATATAGATGGGAAGGGTGCACATATTTAATACACAAAAATTCATGAGAAAATAAATATTACTTCTCCGGTCTTCTCCCCTCCCTTGTCTCCTTCACGGTGGGCTCCCTAGTGTGAGCCTATAGTGGAATTGAGGCTTCTCTGCTAGAATCGGAGGTCGTCGTGCTGCCGAAGCTCCGTCCGGAGGCCTGCTTCCGCCACCTCCGCTGGATCGGAGAACGGAGGTTGTCATCGAGTCTCGTACGTGTGCGAGTACTACGAGGTGCTACACGTGTGGCACTACACCCATCCGGGTGCTCAACACAGCCAGGGGGCTGTGAAACTTGATCGGCTACATCAACCACGTTTGCGGGAACGTTTCCCGAACAACGGACTACACCCCGAGGTATGTTATTTCCGCAATCCTTTTCCGTTACGGTAATACGGCTAGCTAGATTTTGGGTTATGGGAACGCTAGTTAGAAAAATTTGTGTTTTCTGCTGTGAACCCCAACAAGGAGAACATCACATAGCTACTGATCACGGACCCATGGTCCAAAGAAAATTACTCACAAGACATCCGGGGAGCATCCATGGTGGAGAGGAGACTCCCGGAGGTCAATCCTCCCTCCGGCAGGGTGCCGGGAAGAGGTCTTCTGGTGCTCCCGATCTCGGAAGCGCGGCGGCGGCGGAACAGAGGAGAATTTGCGAAATAGGGTTCTGTCTTCGGAGTTTCCCCGTGACGGAGAATAAATAGGAGAAGGGGGGCAACCAGAGGTGGACCAGGGGCCCCAGGCGCCCCCCTGGCGCGGCCAGGGGTGGGGCCGCGCCGGGTGGCCGCCTGGGCCCCCCTGGCTCCCCTCTGGCCCCTCCCGGGCTCTTCTGGAAGCTTCCTGTACGCTGATTTTTCCTGTATTTTTCCCGGAATTTTTCTGGCACTTTTTATATGGGGGAAAACTGAAATAGAAAAACAGCAGAAAACAGGAACTGGCACTGGGGTGCACTGAGTTAATAGGTTAGTCCAAATATGATAAAAAATGTATGAAAGTGTATCTAGATCATAGCAATATCACACAAAACATGCATGGAGCAAGCAGAAATTATAGATACGTTTTGGACGTATCAACATCCCCAAGCTTAATTCCTGCTCGTCCTCGAGTAGGTAAATGATAACAACACAATTTCTGTGGTGACATGCTAGCAACCATAAAATAACTTTGAAAAGTAAAGCAATCAAGGTTAGAAATTCAATTCAAGTCATAACATGCAAGAGTCTATATTAGCATTGAAACAAGTAACAAAAGAACATTAGGTGCAAGAGCTCTCGCTGTCCGTGACTCGAATGTCTCCAAATGGTGTTTGCGTGCAAGAAAGGGGATAGGGAATACGAGAAAAAAGTATTTTTGTTGAGAACTCAATCTACCAAAGTTTCACACTTGGTCTTCTTTGGAATCTTATCTTGACTCGTCCCCAGACCACTAGCCAGGTACAAGTCAATTTGATCCACTCCTTTTCGATATTTCGAGCACTCATGCAATGGATGAGCGTAAGCACGAGAGTTGACACTTAGGATGGAAAAGAGAGAATATGGTGGAGGAGGAAGACAAAAAGGATGAGAAAGGCCCACATCAATGAGGACAATCATAGGCAAGAGATGCCACATGATAGATATGATGTGAGGAGTAGGGATTGCCATGCAAAGGATGCACATACGAGCTAAGAAGCTCTCCAAACTATATGCATAAAGATCATCTCTATGGAGTACAAGGATATAAAGGGAGTACTAGTGTGGATCTCTCAAAAGGATAGTAGTGTTGCCCCTTTCTCTCTTTTTATTTATTTTTCTCTTTTTTCTATTTTTTTGTATTTTTTTGTGTCCTCAATGGCTCTTTCTATCGAACTCTCATTTGTCCTCTTTGGGATCTTTTATTGTGTCCACTTTGGGATCTTTTCCTCACTTAAGGGCAACACTCTATTTTACAAGAAGATAAAGGAGATCTTTCACACTTTACAAGGTACTCAAAATCATAAAGAAGATGTAACTATCATGATGTATGCAATGTATGTCGCTGCCAGTGTAGCAGAAACATGTATGACATGAAGATCAAGTCATGAAGAGGTGGAAGTTGGAAGTGTCAACTTTCAATACTTACATTAGTCCGAAGAACTCATGCACTTATTATCGTTAACTCTCAATCTAATAAGGAGGTTCACAAAGAGACAAGTACCCTGAGGAGGAGTGTATGGGGTTTTGGTTATCCTTGCGCATCCTCGACTCATGGTACGTGAGTGTTCTCTGATATTCGACCCCTCAGAAGAGTAGCAATCCATCTAGTAGATAGAGTTCTCAACTAGTTTTGTAGGTTTTCGAAAATAAACACGGATTGCCCAAAATACGACATCTATCACTAATAGGCTAGATCTCTTGACACCAAAATTTCAAACATTACTCACATCAATACCTCAAAACTATTGCAAGTTACTACTAAAATTAAATAACAACCTCAATCACCTACTTCTCAAAACAAGACACAACTCAGTGCAACAACCAACTCTCTTTAACAAGATAAACATGAAAACTAAAAAGAGTTCCAGCAACAAACTAAACAAAAGCCAAGGCTCTTGCTAAAGACAAACTAAGACTAAAACTAAACATAGCAGTAGCTATGAAAAGATAAAGAACACACAACAGTAAAAAGATAAGCAGGAAAAATCCTATGATGTGTTCTAAATTTTGAAAGTGGAGCGTGTTTCTCTCCCACACAAAGTAAGAAGGGATCTAAATTGTTATGAACATCAAGCAAAGCTAAAGAAAACTAAAAACAAAACCTAAGAGCGAGATGCTCCAAGCATAGCACATAACGCATGAAGTGATAAAAATATAGTGAGACGAAGGACGAACTGATGATTGTTGATGGAGAAGGGGATGCACGGGGGAATCCCCAAGCTTAGACGCTTGAGTCTCCTTGAATATTTATTGGGGATGCATGGGGGCACCCCCAAGCTCGAGCGCTTGACAAACCTGGATCTTCTTTCATCATCTTCCATCGCACACTTGAAAACTCCCTTCATACATAACTCATCATAAGCTGATTAGAGAGGTTAGTACCCTTAATAAATAATTTTTCCCTACTGGATATAAAGATATTCTTGAAGAGCTACTGTTTCTCAAGAGTGCCAAAAAGTTTTTGCAAAGAAAAAGCAAGCTTAAGGTTTGCAAAAGTTAGGAGAGACAAAACGTGGCAGAATCTGTGAAAAACAGAACAGCAGATAGTAAAGAAATTTTTAGGGGAACTTCTGCAAATCAAATCAAAAAACTCAGAACATAAGGAAGTTTCGTAATTGTATAGAGCATACTGTGTAAAAATTTCAGCTCAAAAAGATGAACTTGGATTTTTCTGGAATTTTTCTAGTCACGAGGACAGAATCTGTTTTCTGGACAGCATGTCACAACTTTTACTTCCCTTGCCGTAAGAGGCTATAACTTGGCACAAAGCTGAAAAATAAAGATACAATGATGTTGCTACAGTAGTAACAAACATCAAGACACAACGAAAGGAAAAAGGAAAACCTAAATTCGTTGCGGGCTGCCTCCTGAAAGCGCTTTCTTGTATGCCTTTAGCTAGGCTTAAAGATTATGAAAGATGCTCACAAGAGAATAAGAATTGAAGCAAAAGAGAGCATCAAGAAGAAAATGTGAAACACATTTAAGCCTAACCCACTTCCTATGCATAGGCATCTTGTAAGAAAATAAATCAAAGAAGCACAAAGTGACATGCATAGGAAGGTGGAACAAGAGCAACTTCAAAACTTTCAACATGAAGAGAGGTGTTTTTGTAACATGGAATTTTCTACAACCAAACTTTCCTCTCTCAAAGTAATTTTCAGTAGCATCATGAACAACATCAAGAATATAACTATCACATAAATCATGTTGTTCATGACCTACAAGCACACGTGTATTGTTTTCAACACGGTTTTTAGGATGATAAGATAGATGCAACCCATCACATTGAGCCTTGATAAGAGCAAAATTCTCCGGAATAGTTGGAGATTTCAAAAGGATAATAGGACAATCAAGTGTGGGTGCAATAGAAACAATTTCAAGCTTAACATGAGGAACTATAGCAAGTTCATCTCCGTAAGCATCATCCATAGTGGCATCACGGCCATAAGCATAGAGGGCGTCAATTTCATCAAAAAGGGATATTTCAAAAGAATCCATAGGATCATAACACTCATATAAGTTAAGAGTCAAAGAGTTACTCTCATTAGAAGGTAGACATGGATGGCTCCATTCTTCCTCCTCTTGTTTGTCACTCTCCTCCTCTTCTTCATTCAAAGAGATTTCAGGTTCAGTAATTTCTTCTTCTATAGAGTCCTGCAAAACATTAGTCTCTTCCTTTGGTGGAGAGATTCTCTCAAGATGATCAGTAATATAATAATTTGCATCATAATTTTCCAAACAATAGTTAAGTATAGCAAGACTCTCAGATTTGTAGGGGCATCATTAATATTTCTAAGAAGAGAAGTAATTTCATAAGCACCCTTATAAGCAACAAATTCTTCTATTGGCTCTGCATCATAAAAATCATAGTTTCCCTTAGCATAAGAAGCTAAGGTTTCATCATCATTGTACTCACATTGGAAAGAAAGGTGTTTGTGCCTCATAAAGCAACAAGATTCATCCCTGCAAAAAGATATATTATATATTGAGCACAAGTTTCTAGCATACTCATACAACTGGTGTATTTGTTTCCATAAGTGTATCCCCTTTTGAGACAAGCGGTGTTCCTTGTACCACTTTTGCTGATCCTCGGTGAATCCTCCATGCCAATAAGATCTAGTTTCAAAGAAGTCAGACATTGATTGGCAAGTAAGGAACTAGACATACTATTTTTTTTTGATTTTTGATATAAGACACAAAGATAAAAACTGAAAGGTAAACTAATGAGACTAAAAAACAAAGGTAAAGGGTAGTGTGAAACTCCCCTATCTTAGCACTCGGAGTCCGCGGCAACGGCGCCAGAAATTTGGCTTGATGTGCGAGGTAATGATAGTAATTTCTCGCCCTTCGTTGGTGAGCCCAAAGTGGAAGGCGTGATGTAGCACAACAACAAATTTCCCTCGGTGAAGATACCAAGGTTTGTCTCCAGTAGGACTCCGGAGATGATAAGTAGGTGTCAGCTGCGCAACTGACGCGAACCTGCACACATACACGATAACTTTGTTCCCAACGAAGTTCAGAGAGGTTGCCAATCTCTCCGGTCTTGTTGTTCACAAAGGGTAAAACGCAAGGGATAATGATAGCAATTAAAAGTAAAAGCAGAAAAGTAAATGAGCGTGTAAACAATGCTGAGGGTATGGACCGGGATACGTGATGTTCGCTAGTGATGTCTCTCTCCCAAAAGACGATAGATTTGCTATGCGAGGTAAACAAATTACAGAAAGGCAATTGACAGGATTATGAACGCACCGCAATGCTAACTATGCTACAAAAGAAAGGACGAGGTTCAAAAGCATGGGCAGTACGCCAAAATAAGTAGACCGAAATCCATCTGCATCTACTACTAATCATCCACCTTGAGATATCTATCCAGAACATCTCGCTGGTATTAAGTTGCGAGCCCCACCCAAAGTGTAAACCCAAAGCAACAGACAACTGCATTAAAAAGAACCTTGCGTAAAGTAAACAATCCTTGCAACCGCGGTTACAAGCACCGTTGTTTTCCCCCTTGTGGAAACAGCACATCCCTTAGACTCATGTTTCTGTCACTCAAGCGTGTCATCGGGGGGCATGAACCCACAATCGAGCAAAACGTTCCCTCTTGGAGTCACTACCTACTACTTGCCCAAAGCAATAAACAACAACGGAGAACATGCAAGAATTACTTAGGAACAAAAATATAAGAGATAAGAACCAAATATATTACTCAATCACAATCTGAACATAATCTCATAATCCATCAGATCCTATCAAACTCAACATAGCAATAGCAGAAATATTACAAAAGTGCCTCGATCATGTAGGGCAGCTCACGAGGTCTAAGCAATGAAGATCAAAGAGGGGAGGAGAACATCACATAGCTACTGATCACGGACCCATGGTCCAAGGAAAACTACTCACAAGACATCCGGGGAGCATCCATGGTGGAGAGGAGACTCCCGGAGGTCAATCCTCCCTCCGGCAGGGTGCCGGGAAGAGGTCTTCTGGTGCTCCCGATCTCGGAAGCGCGGCGGCGGCGGAAAATAGTAGAATTTGCGAAATAGGGTTCTGTCTTCGGAGTTTTCCCGTGACGGAGAATAAATAGGAGAAGGGGGGCAGCCAGAGGTGGACCAGGGGCCCCAGGCGCCCCCCTGGAGCGGCCAGGGGTGGGGCCGCGCCGGGTGGCCGCCTAGGCCCCCTTGCTCCCCTCTGGCCCCTCCCGGGCTCTTCTGGAAGCTTCCTGTACGCTGATTTTTCCTGTATTTTTCCCGGAATTTTTCTGGCACTTTTTATATGGGGGAAAACTGAAATAGAAAAACAGCAGAAAACAGGAACTGACACTGGGGTGCACTGAGTTAATAGGTTAGTCCAAATATGATCAAAAATGTATGAAAGTGTATCTAGATCATAGCAATATCACACAAAACATGCATGGAGCAAGCAGAAATTATAGATACGTTTTGGACGTATCAGGGATATACGAGAAAAAGTATTTTTGTGTTGAGAACTCAATCTACTAAAGTTTCACACTTGGTCTTCCTTGGAATCTTATCTTGACTCATCCCCAGACCACTAGCCAGGTACAAGTCAAAATGATCCACTCATTTTCGACATTTTGAGCACTCATGCAATGGATGAGCGTAAGCAAGAAAGTTGACACTTAGGATGGCAAAAAGAGAATATGGTGGAGGAGGAAGACAAAAAGGTGTGAAAGGCTCACATAAATGAGGACAATCATAGGCGAGAGAAAGCCAAATGATAGATATGATGTGAGGAGTAGGGATTGCCATGCAATGGATGCACATATGAGCTAAGGTAAGCTCTCCAGTGGAACTAGTGGGGATGCATCCAACTTGCTTGCTCAAGAAGGCCTAGAGCTCATTTGAGGAGGCTCATCATTGGAATATACAAGCCAAGTTCTATAGTGTGAAGGTTCCCACATAGCTATATGCATAAATGATAATCTCTATGCAGTACAAGATATAAGAGGGAGTACGAGTGTGGATCTCTCAAAAGGAATAGTAGTGTGCCCCCTTCTCTCTTTTTATTTCTTTTTCTCTTTTTTGTATTTTTTTTGTATTTTTTGGTGGCCTCAATGGCTCTTTCTATTTCTCTCATTTGTCCTCTTTGGGATCTTTTAATTTTTCCACTTTGGGATCTTTTCCTCACTTTAGGGGCAACACTCTATATATTAAAAAAAGTATAGAAGATCTTTCAAACTTTACAAAGTACTCAAATCATAAAGAAGATGTAACTATCATGATGTATGCAAATGTATGCCTCTGCCAGTGTACCAGGATATGCAATGATACTAGCGCGTCATGTAGCAATGATTAGGGAAAGACCCAACTAGCATGCGGCTCATCGATCAAGCAAGTAGCATGTATGACATGAAGATCAAGTCATGAGAAGGTGGATGTTGCATGGCAATGTATCTCGGAAAGGCTATGAAAATGCCTTGGTAGGTAGGTATGGTGGCTGTTTTGAGGAAGGATATAAGGAGGTTTATGATGACAGAGCGTATCGTGCCAAGGGTTTGGATGTACCGGCGAAGGTGGACGCCAACTCTCGGAGTGAGAAGAAAGCAATGCACGACACAGGAGAGGCTAGAAAAATATGGGAAGGTGGAAGTGTCAACTTTAGAATACTCACATTAGTCTGAAGAACTCATGCACTTATTATCCGTAACTCTCAATCTAATAAGGAGGTTTCACAAAGAGACAAGTACCCCGAGGAGGAGTGTATGGGGGTTTGGTTATCCTTGCGCATCCTCGACTCATGGTACGTGAGTGTACTCTAATATTCGACCCCGCAGAAGAGTAGTGATCCATCTAGTAGCTAAAGTTCTCAAGTAATTTTGTAAGTTTTGAAAATAAACACGGATTGCCCAAAATACGACATATATCACTAATAGGCTGAATCTCTTGACACCAAAAGTCCAAACATTACTCAAAACAATACCTCAAAACTATTGCAAGTTACTACTACAAAAGAATAGAAACCTCAATTACCTACTTCAAGTCAAGACACAAAACTCAGTGCAACATGCAAACTCTCTAAACAAGATAAACATGAAAACTCAAGAGAGTTCCAGCAACAAACTAAACAAAATCTCTTTGAAAAGATAAACATGAAAACTAAGAGCTAAACATGACAGTAGCTATGAAAAGATAAAGAACACACACAACAAAGATAAGCATGAAAAATCCTATGTTGTGTTCTAGATTTTGAAAGTGGAGCATGTTTCTCTCCCACACAGAGAAAGCTGGGTTCTAACTTGTTATGAACAGCAAGAAAAGCTAAAGAAAACTAAAAATAAAACCTAAGAGCGAGACGCTCCAAGCATAGCACATAACGCATGAAGTGATAAAAATATAGTGAGACGAGAGACAGACTGATAATTGTTGATGAAGAAGGGGATGCACGGGGGCATCCCCAAGCTTAGACGCTTGATTCTCCTTGAATATTTCTTGGGGATGCATGGGGGCATCCCCAAGCTTGAGCGCTTGACACTCCTGAATCTTCTTTCATCATCTTCCCTCGCACACTTGAAAACTCCCTTCATACATAACTCATCATAATCTGATTAGTGAGGTTAGTACCCATAATAAAATAATTTTTCTCTACTGGAAATAAATATATTCTTGAAGAGATACTGTTTCTCAAGATTTCCAAAAAGTTTTTACAAAGAAAAAGCAAGCTTAAGGTTTGCAAAACGAAGGAAAGGCAAAACAGGATAGAATCTGTGAAAAACAGACCAACAGGTGGTAAAGAATTTTTTAGGGATACTTCTGCAACTCAAATAAAAAAACTCAGAACATACGAAAGTTCCGTAATTGTATAGAGCACGCTGTGTAAAAAATCAGCTCAAAAATATGAACTGGGATTTTTCTCTGATTTTTCTAGTCACGAGGACGGAATCTGTTTTCTGGACATCATGTCACAACTTTCACTTTCCTTGTCATATGAGGCTATAAATGGCACAAATCTTGAAAAGTAAAGATACAATGATGTTGCTACAGTAGTAACAATCATCAAGATCACTAAAAACAAAAGAAAAACAAAAAGGAAATACTAAATTCGTTGCGGGCTGCCTCCCGAAAGCGCTTCTTTAAAGCCATTAGCTATGCTTAATGCAAATATAAGGAATCAAAGATCATCATAATAATCGGAGTTGTGAATCGATTCAAATGGTTCCTCAATAAGTTCATCCTTGTTTCTTTTAGGAAAGGGGTAAATACCTTTTGCCTTCCCGCGTAGGCGTATTTGTCCCTTACCTATATCAATGAAACCTTTACAGCCCGGAGGAAATCCCTCCCAAGCACTATGTTTCCTTGGTTTGGCTTCATGACGAAGAAATCAACCATTGCAATCCCTTTAAGGAATGTCACCGGTACATCTTTTATCCTTCCCTGGATCTCAGAAATATCTCCATTAGCATGTTCATGATAGGATGACAATTCGTCCATGTTAAATTTTAAAGAATCATAAATAACTTTTGGCATAGTAGAAACCATGGATCCAATGTCACAGAAGGCAAGGAAGTCTTGGTTAGAGATGCTAATTCTAACAAAGGGTTCCTAGTCACCATCTATCTCATAAACATCTTTCTTATTTTGTGGGGTTTCTTTACTTTTCTCAAGTCTAGAGCATCCAATCTCTTTTCAATAGTAGCAAGTCTATCTATAACAGTATCAAAACTATGATCATAAACAAAGTAACTAGATAGACCATGTATAATTTCAAGAGCTCTAGCTTCATCACAAGCTAAGAAATCCCCTTCGGCTATAATATCAAGAGAGTGTTTGCACCATGTAAAAAGACCATGGTAAAAATTTCTAAGCACAATTTTTATAGGTATCCAAGGCATAATTCTCCTATGTGCATCAGAAATTCTGTCCCATGCTTTCTTCATATTCTCTCCATCCCTTTGATGGAAATCTAAGACCTCCGATTCCCTCAAGGCACCAAATCCTAACATGCTTGACTAAACAGAAAGGACAACTAAAAGCAAGATAACTATTTTTTTGATTTTTGGTAAAGGACACTAAAGCAAAAACTGAAAGGTAAACTAACAAGACTAAAAAGCAAAGATAAAAGATAGTGTGCAACTCCCCTATCTTGAAGAGTGGAGTCCCCGACAATGGCGCCAGAAATTGCTTTTGATGGTACGAATTAACGCCCCCTCGTTGGTTACCCAAAGTGGAAGGTTGAGATGTAGACAGCGGCAATTTCCCTCGGTGAAGATACCAAGGTTTGTCTCCAGTAGGACTCCGACAACGACAAGTAGGTGACAACGGCGCCAGAGATTGGTGGTTGGCGTGGACCTGCACACACAACAGATAACTTTGCTCCCAACGAGTACAAAGGGGTTGTCAATCCCTCCGGCCTTGTTGTTTACAAAGGATAAAACGCACGGGATAGTAATGATAGTGATAGCAACGGAAAAGTAAATATTGAAAGTAAATTGATAGTGTAAACAGTATTGGAAATATGGACCGGGGTCATATGATGTTCACTAGTGATGTCTCTCTCCCAAAAGACGATAAAAGAGCCATGTGAGGTAAACAAATTACAGTTGGGCAATTGACAGGATTATGTTCGCAAACCAATGCTAATTATGCTATAAAGAAAGGAAAAGGCTCAAAAGCATGGGCGGTACGCCAAGACAAGTAGACCGAAATTCATCTGCATCTACCTACTAATCATCCACCTTGAGATATCTATCTAGAACATCTCGCTGGTATTAAGTTGCGAATCCCACCCAAAGTGTAAACTCAAAGCAACGGACAACTGCATTAAAGAACTTTGCGTAAAGTAAACAATCCTTGCACCCGCAAGTACAAGCACCGTTGTTTTCCCCCTTGTGGAAACAACACATCCCCTAGACTCGTGTTTCTGTCACTCAAGCTAGTCATCGGGGGGCATGAACCCACAATCATGCATAACGCTCCCTCTTGGAGTTACTACCTACTACTTGGCCAAATCAATAAACAGCAACGGAGAACATGCAAGAATTAATCAAGAACATAAATATAAAAGAGGAGAATCAAATATATTACTCAAACACAATATGAACATAATCTCATAATCCATCAGATCCCAACAAACTCAGCATAGCAACAACAGAAATATTACATATGTGCCTCGATCATGTAGGGCAGCTCACGAGGTCTAATCCAAGAAGAACAAAGAGGGGAGGAGAACATCACATAGCTACTGATCATAGACCCATGGTCCAAGTTGGACTACTCACGGTTCATCCGGGAAGCATCCATGGTGGTGGAGAAGCTCCCGGAGGTGGTGTTGGGGTTCAGGGCAGAAAACACAAATTTTTCATAACCTACGAGACCCATATCCAAGACCTATGCTATGGCGATGCAAGTAACGGACAGAAATAGATCACATACCAGTATGTAGTCCGTTAAGCGGGAAATGTTCCCGCATGAACGTGGTTGGTGTAGTCGTACCGGCAATCCCCGATGCCGCGCAGATCCACGATGACTCCTGTAGCCACCCGATCCTTGTAGATCGATGACGGGATTACGTCCCCGTCGGAACGTTGCTGATGAAGACCTTGCGATACGACCACGACGATGAAGTAGCACCACAAGTGTAGTGCCTCGCGGGATTATACACATACATTATACCCGACGTCCCTCCGGGCTCCGAACCAGTAGAGCAGCGGAAAGAAGATGGATTCGGATCCCGATTCCAGCAGCACGACGGCGTGCGTATAGTGGAGAAATCCCCAACCAAGTGTAGACTCCAAACAAGGGGAGTCCACTCGAGGAAGGAGAAAGGAGGGAGAGAGAGATGAGAGAAACTTGTCTCAAATCAATTTGTCTGAAGAAAAAAGGGCACCCTACCCCTCCTTATATAGGTCAAGGAGGGGTGCCACCCCCCTCCACTTCCGGGGTGGGACGAATCCCAAGGGAGGGGGGTTTTGGCGCAGCCCTAAGGGGGTGGGCCCCCCCTCATGGCGCCATGGCCCATGGGGAAGGACTCCCTCTCCCCCTAATGGGCCCTATGAGGCCCATATGCCTTTTCTTCAATTTTTAATTATATTTAAATACATTTTAATATTTAATTCAGATAATTAAATAATAAAATATGTATTAAACATTATTAAATATATTTTGAACCTTTCAAAATACCCGGAACAACTTCCGGCCTTCATCGGAACAATTCCGGTCATCACCGGAACAATTCCGGTGTTCTCTCCAATTTCTCCGGTGATCCCGAATCAATCCTTACTGCGTCGAGTACCCTTAAGTGTAACACCCTACGGTCCGGGAAACAGCAGACATGATCGAGACAATTCTCATTGATCAATGACTAATCAATTGGACCTGGTTACAATCCTTGATAGCCCCTGCGCTTCCATCGAATGAACTTCAATCGCTGTTGGATCCGTTAACCGTGTGCCTGTTCCCTTTGTCCTGGGGTACTTTGCTTGTCCGAGGTTTGATCATCGGTATCCAATATACCTAGTTCGTCCTCGTTCTCAACAAACAAGTTTACTCGTTCCCGTGATATTACAACTCCGTGACCTAGTCACACGTTTGCAAACTTTATGATGTAACATCACCGAGTGGGCCCAGAGTACCTATCCGTCACACGGATGGACAAATCTCGCTTTGATCTATTTGCATAATTATTAACATATCTATTCGGAATACCTGAAGTACTCCTTTATGGCCAGCATATTTCAGTCAGGCGGTGGGTAGCAAATCAAGGCATCCTAATAGACAGTAATTACGTATGATCATTACGGTCTAAGGATCTGGTCACTACGTTATAGTTATCGCAATGTCGAACTATGTGACTTGATCACATCGCAACACTTCTGGTGGGTGTATGTCCATCATATCATTATCCAATGATACGACTCCATTGTCAACAGACGCCATTGTCTCATGATCAGGAAACCTTGATCATCAATCGCCCAATGGACTAGTATACTAGGGTTTACTAGGGACCTGGTTGTTTGTATACCACACCTGTATTAATGTTTCCGCTTAATACAGTTATAGCATAGTATCAAACATATTATGAACTAATGGAATATGCTCGATAAAACATATTTTATTTGCCTCTAGGGCACATTCCCAACAGTCTCCCACTTGCACTAGAGTACAAATAATCTAGTTGCATTTTCTCTGGATCATAACTCCTTATTGATCATGCTTGCCCGTGGAAGAGGTTGTATCAACGGTCTGGGTACCATTCAGAACCGTATGTCCTTTTGCAAATCATAATGTCACCTAATTTGACATTCCTTCATTATCCACTATAATGATGAGGTATATATATTTGGCGGTGAAGTGAGACTTCGTTTGCTGTGTCATTGCAATGACATCCGGTGGGTCACGCGGACTTTCCCATAGTCATGCACACTTGAAACTCACTCAATCAGAAGTCGAACTTCTTAAGCCATAATATAACTCCTGCTACTTCTAAAGCAGCCACATCAATGTAGATTCAATCCTTAGTGCATTGTATGCAACTTTGATGTCTAACCATGTTTCTTTCAACTTAGGCATTCATTAGTATGATATCTCAATTTTCTAGGTTAGTGTCAAAACTTGAACCAGCATAACATTTATGGTCAAGTCCACTATCCTTTACAAATTTGAGATGTATCCTCAGTTCTCTTCAGACACTGAAGGATAAACTTAACTCTTTGTTTTACTCATAAATCATATCACAACATGTTCTTACTACTAAGAACTTGGGTCACATTACGTCGAGTACATAACTCTGGTTTTATATGAAAGAACCTATGACAAAGGCATAGAGGATCCAACACATCCATTTCTTTCATTAACCATTAACCATTGTTCTTGTACTGAGATTATCTCAACACTTCTCTTGGATATACAAGTAAGGACCACTTCTTGACTTGTCTCATTCTGAACTCCTTCAGAATCTTATCCAGGAAAGTATCACGACTCAATGTTATTAAACACATATCTATCTTAATAGATCTTCAATGCTTAATACTTATTCATCTTCATTTATGAAAGATTCAAATAATCATTAACACCAACTACACCATTCATAATATGTTATCCATATATGAGAATGTTATCATGCTCCCACTCAAATATGTCATGCACATATTAAGTTATAGGATAACACTCATATTGCTCCCACTCAAATATGTCGGCCACATATAAGACAAGGATAACATCCACATGGCTCCCACTTAGATATGTCAGACACATATTAAGTTCAGGATACTAACCACATGGCTCCTACTCAAATATGTCATTTACATATAAGTCTAGGATAATACTCCCATAGCTCCCACTCAAAATATGTCGTCTACATATTAAGTTTCAGGAAACTAATCAGCTCCCACTCAGTTTCATGCAAATACATGTTTCCTCGATATTTTGGTTAAGTCCAAAATCCTTTGATCATCCATCAAAATGAGAATTCAGTTTACGAGACACTAGTATCCATATGTTTTTCCAAAACCTTCTTGTTGTACCAATTACAACACTTCTTCAAATACAGGATTTGAGGAAGTCACGGTATTTATAACAATCCTGGATCAATCGTAGTGAATATCCATTTGACTCAAGCATTGCTACACATTGTAGTCAACCCATTGAATTTGTCAGAAACAATCTTTGTGACAAACCAATCTTGACGTCCCTTTGATGTTCACATTTATTCCTCATAACTCTGAAGTTATTGTGAATATCAAGTAACCTCCTTACTTGACAAGATTCAAGCAATATTAAATGTAACTCAACATAGGATTTCATGACTCATAGTCATATCTCATACTTAGGTCCACCATCGCTTCTTTGTAGTTCGTAGGAATGTCTTGTTCCATTAACATGACAAGTGAATCATGAATATCATTTTGCACCAGGGGCAAATATATATTCTTGAATCCTACCTTTCTCAGTAAAATCTCCCATCAGAAGATCATGATCATTATCATTAGTTTCTCCTCTTATTGTAGAGCTTTGCTTCCAGAACATATTCCGTTGCACTACTCTGACATTTGGAGGCAAGGTCAATTACCTTGGTTGAACTTTCACTTTTCTTCCATTACCACATTTATCAAGAACAATTCTTGACAAACACCAAACATAGCAATACAAGTTTTGCTCCTTTTGGTTCTAGTTGTGGAAGATGCATCCATAGTTGTCTAAGGATACACTACAAAGATAATTTATCTTACATAAATCAAGCTTCCTAGAAACCACAACACACCATGACATATATAGTGTTGGATTCCATGAACTCAGATGGTTCCCTATGCTGAAGTGAGTGTTTGCATATTAAATTAATAACTCTAAACAATAATAACGTAACTTGGTAAGAGATAACTTAGACCATACACTTTTCGATAGAATATGATCACAATGTTCAGGCACGTCAATCATATTGAAGTGTCTCAAGACATTGCAATTTGTGGAACAACTTTCACACAAGTCTTTATGCCCAAGACTAACTCAAAACATTTGTCACTTTGATCAAATCGTAGAGACTTGTCTTTCTTGTTAATTTAATATCCATCTTTACTCTGAAATCCCTTTTGATCATATCAAATTATTCCAGACTCATGTTTCATTAGTGAATACAAATATTCATCTAAGTCCACATACGAAGTTCACGAAATAATGAAATTCACCACATTTTGACATACGATACATCACAATGTATGATATTCAACAATCAGTACACATTCCGTTTACCAGAATGCGAGGTTTTAGTCATCTCACCTAAAAGGCATGGTTTTTATGTGTCAAGAGATCAAGTATCTTAAGACATCATCATACCATTCATGACTTAAACTGTAGTACATTATTAAGCCTGGATATTTCTTGGCATTACAATATTTCTTATAAATGATCAAACAACTATCATCAATATAAGAATAACTCATTCATAATCGTAATGTGACCATAAGAGATATCATTCATAAAAGGAGAACAACTGACTTGTTTCTCACTAATATGAATAATTTTCTTCGCGAGATGCAAGACACACTAATAAAGTCCTCATTCACACGATCATAAAATTTATTCATATATTAATCAATTGATAGATGTAGAGGGAGAGCGTTGTCGACCATCAACTATCTTGATTGCCGTCAGCACACATTGTCACCTCATCCCTTCCAAGCCACTCTTAAGCAGTAAGTTCAAGCATCGAATACTTAATCAACCGCAATTAGTGTTTCGTGGGAAAGACATTTATAACTCGTATATCAAATATACCTTCTCCGTCAATGACCATTCCTGCATTGGTTCTACTCTTAAAGTTCTTGACTTTAACCATGACCTCATGACAGGTGAACGATTCTCCTTCATGACATAGTCCAGACATGGTCTTTGTAACTGGGAGGAAGCGGATGCAACTCCCCAGTTATCGCAAAGTAACCAGTCATTCAGTAGTCCAAGTTATACACAAGGTGTTCCATGTATCTTATACATTTTCCAAGTGACTTTCTTAGCAGGTTGTTCCTTCCACCAAGTTGAAAGAAACACTGTCCATATACTCATATTCCATTACTTTGATTTGTGACCAAGTGCTTTCAAGTTCACCTAGCACGTCATACATGTTGGTTAACATGCATTCACAATTCAGATTCCATAGAATGAATTATGGTGTATTGGACAGTCATTCATAAGTGACGGTGAGTACGATACTCATCATCATCTTCCTTGATTACGGAGTTGTCAGGTGTATCTCCTAGCAGTTCTTCGTATTATGTTTAGCAAGTCATTACTAATGAGTATTTCTCTAATGGTGTTGGTACACATCAATGAAGTAAGACCCATTTACCTTAAGTTCTATCATACTAAAAGAGCCATAGTTCTAAACATTGGTTTGACGTTATCTACAATGATATTTTCTAAGACATGAAGATTAAGTTCATAATATGGAGTTCATGTTTCAAAAACAATTCTGGAACTCCCACTCAGACAAACATCCCTCACAGTTTGTTCTAAGTGATTACACGATCCTTGAAGAACATACCTCCCCCGTGTGACACAACCATCAGTATGTTGTTCAAGGTAGGCCATCATGCCAATCACATCATCCATGTGACTCATGCTCGACCTTTCGGTCTCTTGTGTCCCGAGGCCATGTCTGCACATGCCAGGCTCGCCACAATAACCTTAGTGAGTATATGCCGCGTATGCAAGGCCATGTTTCTGGACATGCTAGGCTTGCTCCACCCATCTCTTGTGAACGTAAAAATGTTTGACACCCGTGTGACACGTGATGCTTCCATAATGAAGAACTTCCAGATGGTGCTTCACTAAGGAAGGACACTTTGTTGGATTAGTGAGGGATCATCCTATTATGCTACCGTCGTATATCTAACATATTAGCAAAACAGGATGCAACAGTATAAATCATACATGCTATGATTCCCCCCGACATGCAAATTAAAGTTGAAAACGCCTTTCTACTTTATCTTTTGCAAGTTTTACGTGGCTGCTAGGGGTTTCGAGAAAAGAACCGCTTTCTATCCTGCGAAAATAAGCCACAACACCAATCCCGCAGTTGTCTCTATTACACCCCTGTCGGGGCCCTCCGTTGCAAACATCTTCGCATCGCTAATGCAGAGAGACATACACCTCCCCAACCACTTTATATGGTACAAGCCATATGTCAAGCGTGGAACCAGTCTCGCGTAAACGCGTAAGGTCGGTCGGGGGCCGCTTCATCAAACATTGCCGCAACGCTAAATGAGTACACGTGAGAGGGTAACAATTGGAGAATTGATGCCCACATACTAGATGTGTTCTATTCGTACAATACATCAACGCATAGCCTTGCTCTGATACCACTGTTGGGGTTCGGGGCAGAAAACACAAATTTTTCATAACCTACGAGACCCATACCCAAGACCTATGCTATGGCGATGCAAGTAACGGACAGAAATAGATCACATACCAGTATGTAGTTCGTTAAGTGGGAAACGTTCCCGCATGAACGTGGTTGGTGTAGTCGTACCGGCAATCCCGATGCCGCGCAGATCCACGATGACTCCTGTAGCCACCCGATCCTTGTAGATCGATGACGGGATTACGTCCCCGTCGGAACGTTGCTGATGAAGACCTCGCGATACGACCACGACGATGAAGTAGCACCACAAGTGTAGTGCCTCGCGGGATTATACACATACATTATACCCGACGTCCCTCCGGGCTCCGAACCAGTAGAGCAGCGGAAAGAAGATGGATTCGGATCCCGATTCTAGCAGCACGACGGCGTGCGTATAGTGGAGAAATCCCCAACCAAGTGTAGACTCCAAACAAGGGGAGTCCACTCGAGGAAGGAGAAAGGAGGGAGAGAGAGATGAGAGAAACTTGTCTCAAATCAATTTGTCTGAAGAAAAAAGGGCACCCTACCCCTCCTTATATAGGCCAAGGAGGGGTGCCACCCTCCCTCCACTTCCGGGGTGGGACTAATCCCAAGGGAGGGGGGTTTTGGCGCAGCCCTAAGGGGATGGGCCCCCCTCATGGCGCCATGGCCCATGGGGGAGGACTCCCTCTCCCCCTAATGGGCCCTATGAGGCCCATATGCCTTTTATTCAATTTTTAATTATATTTAAATACATTTTAATATTTAATCCAGATAATTAAATAATAAAACATATATTAAACATTATTAAATATATTTTGAACCTTTCAAAATACCCGGAACAACTTCCGGCCTTCATCGGAACAATTCCGGTCATCACCGGAACAATTCCGGTGTTCTCTTCAATTTCTCCGGTGATCCCGAATCAATCCTTACTGCCTCGAGTACCCTTAAGTGTAACACCCTACGGTCCGGGAAACAGCAGACATGATCGAGACAATTCTCATTGATCAATGACTAATCAATTGGACCTGGTTACAATCCTTGATAGCCCCTGCGCTTCCATCGAATGAACTTCAATCGCTGTTGGATCCGTTAACCGTGTGCCTGTTCCCTTTGTCCTGGGGTACTTTGCTTGTCCGAGGTTTGATCATCGGTATCCAATATACCTAGTTCGTCCTCGTTCTCAACAAACAAGTTTACTCGTTCCCGTGATATTACAACTCCGTGACCTAGTCACACGTTTGCAAACTTTATGATGTAACATCACCGAGTGGGCCCAGAGTACCTATCCGTCACACGGATGGACAAATCTCGCTTTGATCTATTTGCATACTTATTAACATATCTATTCGGAATACCTGAAGTACTCCTTTATGGCCAGCATATTTCAGTCAGGCGGTGGGTAGAAAATCAAGGCATCCTAATAGACAGTAATTACGTATGATCATTACGGTCTAAGGATCTGGTCACTACGTTATAGTTATCGCAATGTCGAACTATGTGACTTGATCACATCGCAACACTTCTGGTGGGTGTATGTCCATCATATCATTATCCAATGATACGACTCCATTGTCAACAGACGCCATTGTCTCATGATCAGGAAACCTTGATCATCAATCGCCCAATGGACTAGTATACTAGGGTTTACTAGGGACCTGGTTGTTTGTATACCACACCTGTATTAATGTTTCCGCTTAATACAGTTATATCATAGTATCAAACGTATTATGAACTAATGGAATATGCTCGATAAAACATATTTTATTTGCCTCTAGGGCACATTCCCAACAGGTGGTTCCTCCCTCCGGCAGGGTGCCGGGAAGAGGTCTTCTGGTGCTCCCGATCTTGGAAGCGCGGCGGCGGCAGAACAGAGAAGAGATCGTGAAAAAGGGTTCCCGTCTCGGGGTTTTTGCGTCACGGGGAATAAATAGGCGAAGGGGGGTAGCCAGGGGGTCCACCAGGGGTCCAGGCGGCTCCCTGGCGCGCGCCGGGAGGGCGCCTAGGGCCCTGGTGGGTCCCCTCTGACCCCCCTCGGTGATTCCCGAAGCTTCCTGTACGGTGATTTTTTATTGGATTTTTCCCGAATTTTTGGAGCACTTTTTATATGGGGGAAACCTGAAATTGAAAAACAGCAGAAAACAGGAACTGGCACTGGGGTGTACTGAGTTAATAGGTTAGTCCAAATATGATCAAAAGTGTATGGAAGTTCATCAATATAATAGCAATATCACACAAAAGAGGCATGGAGCAATCAGAAATTATAGATACGTTTTGGACGTATCAGCAACCACCATCGTCGTCACCATGCGTCTCTCCCACGACAACCATCTCATGTGGAAGACATAGTTTCTCACCATTCTGTGCACCTACAATCTCCTCGACATCGTGTCCGGTAGAGAGATGGCCACTGCTCCGACCGTGGAACAAACCACGGGCATAGGCGATGATCGCACCACCACCTAGGTGGAGAATCCGGAGCACACAATCTGGTACCACAAGGACCAGACGATCCTCGGCGGCATTCTCGCCACCTTCAATGATGACATCTTGTCATACATCATGATTTCGACCTCGGTCGCCGAGGCATGGGGGTAGCTAAGCTAGATCGGATGTTTGCATCGCGCTCCCGTGCTCGCCTTGTTCAGATACGCGCACAACGCTGCTCCAAAGGGGCGCGACATGAAGGGCACAAACTACTTCAAGATGAGGAAGAGCAATGGATGCATCACATGAACTGATGATAATAATATCATCAACATATATGAGGAAATACATGTGGATGCTCCCTTTCGAAATATGAATAGAGAGACATCAATCGCCGAGTCAGATCGATCAACAGTTCCCTCGTCATCTATGCAAGCTTATATGCCTTGAAACATGCGCCACATGCATGGTTTTCCGGCCTAAGCTCTTGTATTCTCAATCTAGGCTTCCGTGCATCGGTATTTGACGTCTCTCTATTCATAATTCATAAAGGGGGCATTCACATGCATTTCATCATATGTGTTGATGATAATACTATCATCAGTTCATGTGATGCAACCATTGGTTGTTTGCTGAATTAGCTTCGTCAAAATTTTGCATTATTGAGCTACTTCCTTACCAAGTTACCATAGAAGTTCAGACTGTTGAAGGTGGTCTTGCTCTTTGCTCGCACAAGTATATACTTGATCTTCTTAAGAAGCCCAATATGGCAAACTCCAAGTCATGCATTACATCGATAGCAACAACAGAGAAGCAATTAAAGCAGTCTAGGACACCCTTGTCTTCAACTAAGGCTACCCGCTATCGCATTGTGGTGATATCTCGTATAGCATAATAAGTTCCGACAGTTCTTACACTCGCCGACTAAGCTCATTGGAAGCTGTGAAAAAGATCTTGCGATATCTTCAAGAAACATCATCATATGGACTCCTACTCCGGCGTTCTCCATCCATGGTGTTCAATGCCTTCTCTGACGTTGACTGGGTTGGGTGCCCAGATGATCGTCAATCCACCGGTGGCCATGCCGTTTTCCTTGGTGGTAATGTGTAGTTGCATGGAATTCTCAGAAGCAGCCTACTGTTTCTCGTTCAAGTACGGAGGCCGAGTACAAGTTCGTAGCAGATGCAACATCAGAGCTCATGTGATGCAAGCGTTACTTGGAGAACTTGGTATTCCAAAGCAGACATCCGTCCTTGTGGTGTGATAATATTGGCACGACGTATATCTCTATGTATCCAATTTTCCATGCTCGCACGGAACATATCGAGATTGATTATCATTTTATGTGTGAAAGAGTTGCAAAAAAGGCACTTGAAATTTGACATGTCTCAACTCATGATCAACTCCCAGATATACTAACCAACATTGGTGACTCAACAATTTGAAAGGTTCAGAAGCGATCTAAATGTGCTCCCTGTGTTTCAATCGAGGGGGATGTTAAGATAACTATGAGTTAGTGCTACCATTAACAAGAAGTAATATTCTGCCATTAGCATGAAGTAACATTTAGTAATTAGTGCTTAGTGCTTGAATATAGAAGGACTAGAGTCTTGTCTTGATTATCTATGATTTATTCATTTGTAATTGATGTTGTAACTCAAGAAATATAAACATAGCAGTGGTAAGTGAGGTTCATCATGGCCTAACAACAACACTAGAGTTTACATGTACGAAATCATAGAAGGATGATTATGGTGGATCAAGAAAATTCCATCTGTATCCATGATTAAACTATGTGTCTGTTCATGTCAGTATCCGTATGTACCCATGTAAGCTTTGTCCATATGAAATCGAGTAGAAGTCGGCTCGTGTCCTACTCCTAGCCCTAGTTCGTCCAACACAAACAACATATCGATCACATATAAACATAAGGCACACATCTTTTCCCAGGGAAGTACACGACTTCTTTCGGTTTCGATCGATAAACAAAGACAAAGCTGAATGCGAACTTCGGGAGTTGATGTGACGCTGGCCATCGACGAGTGGCAGTTTCTCGGTGACAGCAACAGCGGTGCCGAGAGCGTGTGCTTTGTGGACAACAACAACGAAGTCACGGGCCATAATTCGAGCTTCGCCATGGCGGTTTAGATCGTCCGAAGCAGCCATGGAAAGGCTGCCGGCGACAAGAACGAAGACAAGGAGAAAGAGGAGGATGAGAGCGACGGTGATGATGACTACTTCGATCTCGACCTTCGGACCCTCACAAACAATAAGGGCGTCTTCGGTGCCTCCGGTGAAAGCTTCAATCACGATCCGGCGGTTAGCGTTCTCGGCATGGTAATCATTGATTATGAGGCCGAGGACGGTGATGGCACCCTGCGCCAAGAGCGCGTCGTTTGTTGCCCACTGCATCAAGATTGACACTGATCAAAGCTTCGATGCAGCAGAGTCAACTATGATGACATCAACACTTGCAACTTTACCTCGTGGGAGAGGGACTACGATAAATACGATGATGATAAGCATTATGATCCGGTGAGTCAGCGAGGATCGCACAAGCCCTACATTGATCCCTTGTGGCAGGCCGTTTTGGACGATTTTAAGGGAGATCATCCACACTCCGCTTGGCATCCACGACTCCATCACCATGGTGCCAACTGCGGCCCCTTGATGGACCTAACATTTTCGTTCGTATTTATTTAGGATCCCGATAGCTGCCACACCTGTGGGCGGAGTGGCTTCCACCCACACATTTTTAAATGATAAATTTAGTTCATGTGAGATGACAATTTTAGCTAATACATGGCTTTTTTTGTTAGTACATGACAACTTTTGCTTCAACATGACAACTTTGGCTCATAATTACCGTCTATACATAACGAAAATTGTCATCTAAAAACGTGTGGACGGAAGTGCCTCCGCCCATACGTGTGACACCTATCTTTTTTGTTTATTTAACTCCAACAATTTTTGATGAAATACTCACCGAGTTTTGTTATATAATTGATTTTTTTGCATCAATATTCATGAACTAATCTATCTTTTGTTTGTTTTTAGGGGGTGAACTAATCTATCGATCCATAAACGAATGCCAACTCCTCCACAGAATGACAGAAATCTGCTGGGCCACTGTGCGTTGCCCCACCAGGATCCCCCCCGCTGCCGCCACAGGGACACGGCTACGCCACCCATCCGAATCCCGCATCTCTTCCTTCTCTTTCAGAGTGTCACACCCGAGTGTCGCCGGTGCGCAAGAAGTACCTCGCCGCCCTCTTGCTTTTCTGCGACTACGCGCGCGATGGCCGTCGCCCACGTCGCAGCGATCGTCACTCCGGCGGTGGCCGTGGCAGCGCCATCAGTGTCTCATCCGCGGCCGTCGTCGCGGGGACCGACTGGTGCCGGAGGTGCGCTGGGGTGGCGCCGGCGGCCGAGGGGCACCACCGGCCGCGGCCTCGTCATCGCGGACGCGTTCGGCGGGCAGTACGAGGACGGGTTCGGGGACGTGGAATTGGTACGTAGTCGTACGCTGCCTGCGCTTAAATGTCACTAGCCATGCTGCTCGTGTACAACGATGGAGTGGGAGGCCGCCATATTTATTTGTCTAAACAGAAAATGTGTTATATATTACTTCCTCTGTTTTTAAGTAAAAAATATATTTTAGAAATTCAACCTTGTTTAACTTAAATTAAATTTATAGACAAATATACCAATATTAATCATATCAAAACTGTATTACCAAATTCATCTTGATTTTTTTTCTTCATATTGTATTTATTAAATATCATAGTTGTTGGTATTTCTTACTATAAATTCGATCAAATTTTAAAAAATGACTTTTTAAAGCAACTTATACACCATATTCAGCAACGGAGGGAGTATTATTTTTGAGTTGCGTTATATTTCTTTCTAACAAAACGATCATGCATTCACGTGTATTTTTCTTTCATAAAAAAACATGTGTATCCTTGAGAACACAGTTAGTTGTCTGGACTCGATTCACGTTTTTTTGCTACACGGTATTGTGTGGTGAGCAACTTCAGAATTTAAATTGTGTTGTGATTTAAGTACTTTGCTCTAGAGTTAGGCAACTTCAGAATTTAAATTGAGTTATGATTTCAGTACTTTGCTCTAGAGTTAGGCAACTTCAAAATTTAAATTGAGTTATGATTTCAGTACTTTGCTCTAGAGTTGGGCAACTTCAGAATTTAAATTGAGTTATGATTTCAGTACTTTGCTCTAGAGTTAGAGAAAAACCAAATCCAAAAACCACTTCATTCATGTTTTCGGTTTTGCTAATCCTCTTCATGAGTTTTGAAAATCTATGCCACTTAATGACACATCTCAAGACTAAAATTACATTATCAATACAATGTTAGTAAATGTTTTTTTTGGGGGGGGGGGGGGGGGGGGGGAGGGGACATCAGTAAGTGATTATCGTAAGTATCTAGTACTCATGGAGTAGAATGGAATCACGACGGTTGGGCCTTAATTTAAAGTCTTGGGGGTCACAGGGTCAAAAAAAAAAAGAAAGGAAATGGAAAACCACAGATTGTGAGCTGGAATTGTTTTCTACAACATCAGGCAACTTAGTTGTGTTTTGTTTTACTATGCCTTTGCCATATTATTTTTCTCTCTAAAAGCCCTTTGTCATGTTTCCATTTGCAGGAAATTATGAATTACTTCACTTACAAGGCCACACAGACTGTTCTCTACCAGTTATATGAAATGAACCCGCCAGCATACACTTGGCTTTACAAGTAAGATTTTTTCTTCCTTGAGCATTTGTATGCAAATTAGCAGCCCTTGCTGGACAGCTAATAGTACTTCAAAGTATTTCTTCCAATATTATTATAGCTCTATTTTCTCAGCTACCTTGTCGTCAACGACGCGAAGGAGGGCATACATTTCCTGCGAGCACTCTCAAAGGTATCGTCCTCGTCTCTCGCTCTAAGGCTACAGGAAAGATATATGAGATACGGAGTACTTTTTTCGCGGATAAATGAGAAATACAGCAATGGTTTCCTAATCATTTCTTTAACCCGGTTCGTATAAGTTTACCAGGAGAGACAAGACCTGGCAGAGAGGGTGATGGTCACACGCCTTCACTTATACGGCAGATGGATCAAGGTAAACGCAGACAGAGAGCCGTTTCGTCGGTTCTAAGAGAAATATATGATGCAAAATGCAGAAAAGAAGTATTTACCTCTCTGATTTTATTTTATTCATTTTGCATATGATCAGAAATGTGACCATACCAAAATGTACGAGAGGATTTCCAATGAGAACCTGGAGCTCATGCGCGAAAGGCTAATGGAAACCGTAGTGTGGCCAACTGATGACACGAACACCAGCGAGAAGCAGGATTGATGGTTACAGGATTGGAAATCGTGTTGAGTAGAATATGATTGCTTGCTTCACTCAGCAATGTACTCCACGTGGCAGAAAACCTGCAGGTTTTTGAGTGTCGATTTAGTTTACCCATTTGTGGATATAACCCCTGCATGAATAGAATAGTTGTTGTGCATTCTCTCGTAGGGGTTTATGTGAATGTCACTTGATCATTTTTGTCCTGTGAACTCAAGAAAAATATCAGAACGTTTGTTTGCCCATGTTTGACAGTGTGCCTGTGTTCTTCCGTTCTTAGATTTGTAATGAACGTTCAGGTTTACTGACCTTCTTTTTCTTCTTCTGTTTTTTTAGTCTTGGGGATGAACATCAGGAAATTGCTCGATTTAACTACATCTGAAGAAAAGAAAACGTCATGATCAGTTTGCTAAACGTAAACGTCAGATCGAAGGGAACCTTCCTTCCAGCAGAATCTCTAAACTCAAGTCCGGGGAGAAGCCTGCCACATATACGATACTTATAATAACAATACCTGTTCCATCAGCTCAAGGAAGCGAACGTATTAGTTTCCTGTCATCAACTATGAGAACAACATTTGGGCGGATATCCTCGAGTACCCTGAGCTCTTGTCATGTTGGTACCTGCTTTTGTCTCTAATCTTGGCCGGCCATGGCGATGGCGATGCAAACCAAGCCCTGCCTCCCCTCTTGCAAAGCTCGATTCATTGTTCAGCGCCCTACCAATATTCTAGGGCTTCAGATAGCTCCACCTCCACCAATGAAAACTTCAAATCTGAGCTGCTCCTCTCGTATCTTACATACATCTGTCTTCCCAGGCCGGCAGTATGACAACCAGAGTAACTGCAAGGCTATCAAGGGTTGACCAAGTTGATACCTCCTTGGTTGCATATGTGACAACTTCTAAGCTCCGCAGAAGTTGTTTCTGTTCCTCTCCTTCCTTCCATCCCTCGCCACCACCACCGCCACCACTCTTTCTTCAGCCATGAGATCAAGAGCCACAAGAACCTTCTGCTTCATGGCTCTCCAGTTCGTCCTATCCTTCAACCTCAATATTGCCCGCGTCAGTTCTCTGTCCTTCAAGATGGATTTCACTGAATCTAACTATAGTGCGTCCACCGCAATCCAGTTCCAGGAGGATGCCTTCTACAACAAGGCGATCAAGCTCACCAAGGACGAGCTCAAAGACCAGATCACTAACAGTGTAGGCCGAGCAGTCTACACCGATCCAGTGCTTCTCTGGGATACCAACACTGGTCAGTTAGCCGACTTCTCAACCCGCTTCACATTCAAGATAACTGCCACAAACAAAAGCACAACCAACATCCCATACGGTGAGGGCCTAGCCTTCTTCCTCTCACCATACCCTTCTGTGATTCCCAACAACTCCACCGGTGGGTTTCTTGGCCTCTTCAGCGATAGGAATGATCAGAATGACCCGTCCAGTAAGTTCGTAGCTGTTGAGTTCGACAGCCACAATGACACATGGGATCCAGAAAGCAACCATGTGGGCATCGACATCCATTCAGTTGTATCCGTAGCCAACGTGGTGTGGAATAGTAGCATCAGTGATGGTCGCACAGCCAATGCGTGGGTAACTTACCAGGCCAGCTCCTTGAACTTGAGCGTCTTCTTGACGTACCTGGAAAATCCACAATTCAGTGGCAACTCCACCCTATCTTATTCGGTTGACCTCAGAAAATATCTCCCAGGCAAAGTGGCCATCGGCTTCTCAGCTGCCACGGGTAGATCTGTTGAGCTCCATGAGATACTTTACTGGGAATTCAATTCTACGGATTTGCCGCTGATGAAGACTGAGAAGATGACAAGTGTATTGGTCATAAGCTTGGCTACTACCATAAGTGTCATGGTCTGTTCTATTTGCTTGGTTTGGTGCCTTCTGCATTTTAGGACCAGGAGGTCAAAAAATGAGAAAGAAAAGAAGCTAGGGTATCATGAGTCCATTGATGGTGAATTTGAGAAAGGGAGGGGGCCAAGAAGATTTCGGTACAATGAACTTGTGGTCGCGACGAAGAACTTTGCTTTGGAGAGAAAACTTGGAGAAGGAGGATTCGGTGCAGTCTACCAGGGCTTTTTAAAGGATCAAAACCTCGATGTTGCCATAAAGCGTGTGGCAAAAGGGTCTACACAGGGAAGGAAGGAGTACATATCTGAGGTCAAGATCATCAGTCGGCTTCGGCATCGGAACCTTGTGCAGCTTGAGGGCTGGTGTCATGAGAACGGAGAGTTCTTGCTTGTCTATGAGTTCATGCCAAACAGGAGCTTGGACACACACCTCTATGATAACAGTAACTTGCTAACATGGCCATTGAGGTTCAAGGTCACCGCAGGTGTCGCATCCGCCCTCCTATACCTCCACGAGGAATGGGAGCAATGTGTCGTTCACCGTGATATCAAGCCGAGCAATGTCATGCTTGATTCTGCATTCAACGCCAAGCTTGGTGATTTTGGGCTCGCGCGGCTCATTGACCATGACCGAGCCTCACAAACTACAGTGTTAGCTGGGACAATGGGTTACATGGCTCCAGAGTGTGTCACCACTGGCAAGGCAAGCAAAGAATCTGATGTCTACAGCTTCGGGATTCTTGCATTGGAAATCGCATGTGGAAGGCGACCAGTTGTGCTAAAGGAAGACGATGACAAGATCGTACTGGTTCAGTGGGTATGGGATCTCTATGGAAGAAACAAGATTCTTAACGCAGTTGACAGCAGGCTTGATGGTGCAATTGAAGACAGAGAGGTTGTGTGCTTGATGGTTGTCGGACTGTGGTGTGCACATCCAGATTACAATCTCCGACCTTCAATTCGTCAGGTCATAAGTGTACTGAAGTTTGAAGCACCATTGCCAAGCCTTCCCCCGAAGATGCCAGTGGCAATGTACTTTGCACCGCCAATTTCTCTGTGCAGGTTTTCATACACCTCATCTGATGGGACATTGAAGCAGCAGGAGCTGGAGAGGTCCAATGGTTATGGGAAAACAAGATCATCCACCGCAACCAATGCGTCGAGTTCACCTCCTTCTGTGCGGTTGCCAGAGGTGGGCTACTAAGTCTGGCAGTTCCTTTCTATATGTTCAACATTTTAACATTTTCGCTCTTGTTTGGTGCCGACTGTATTAGAATGGCGCTAAAGTTAAACAGCAGAGATGTTGTTTTTAACTCTGGCTGGATGCTGCCAACAGTTTAATTCAGTTACTTGTGTAATACTTGTGTATAGTTTGGCTACCTGTAGAACATAAGTAATGAAATGTATCCTGAGTGAGTTCAGATGTTCACCTAGAATGGTGTTGACAGTTGTTGTCTTGTTCATTTATACATAGCAAGATAATTGTGCATTTGCATTGGATATTTGACCACATGGCGATAAAAATTAAATCAATTCTTGCACTACATCAGGTGAAGGGGCCTACTCTCACAACCTAACCATAGATACAGTGAACAAACACCACTGAGCATATATCCTTCCTGCTTACCTGTTTGTTACCTTTTTCTTGAACTATGTTCCATTTCTCCCTCAAGGCACATTGAGATAATAGATGTAGATGTGTCCTATTTGAATCGACCATGCACCAAACTATCCAAGTGCTGGGACTGTCTGTTACCATGATGTAAACATATTTATACCCCCATCACAAAAGGAAGCAATGAAATATGTAACTATATCTGTACCCCGGTCACAAAAAGGAGAAAAACACTAAACAGATAAACCACTAAAATGAAAAATAGTAGGTACATAATTCTGTTTCTTTGACTCCTAAGTATCGAAACACCGGATAAAACATGAAGCATGACAACATTAAAATTAAGGTGAAGTAAAACAAGATCTTACATGTCCATATTCATTCATGTGCAGAACCACCATGTCATTGAGATACTCACCGGAGGTCCATCATCTTAAAGTGAGAGTATGAAACCATGGTAGGGCTGAACACCACAAAATTTGCCATGCCCAAAGATGAAACTGCACAATTTACCATGTTCCTCACTTGTAAAGCACATGTGTCAAATGCCAACTACAACAGAGTCCACACATTGTATTATTTTAGATAAGCGTTCATGAAACTTAAAACTGCAAGCCAACACTTTAATCATGTACCATGAAATCAACTATAAATTGAACCAGCAGAACAGCACCCACACAATCCAAACCAGTATACAACTAATTCTCGTCCTCGGTTACACAACGCGATACTTGTTCCGAGCTCGGAAGAAACATTTCCTGTTTAATTTGTCCTCCGTAGCACAACATCACATCGCTTGCCCCGGTCACAAAAAGGAGAAGAACACTAAATAGATAAACCACTAAAATGAAAAATAGTAGGTACAGAATTCTGTTTCTTTGACTCCAACGTATCAAAACACCGGATAAAACATGAAGCATGACAACATTAAAATTAAGGTGAAGTAAAACAAGATCTTACATGTCCATATTCATTCATGTGCAGAACCACCATGTCATTGAGATACTCACCGGAGGTCCATCATCTTAAAGTGAGAGTATGAAACCATGGTAGGGCTGAACACCACAAAATTTGCCATGCCCAAAGATGAAACTGCACAATTTACCATGTTCCTCACTTGTAAAGCACATGTGTCAAATGCCAACTACCACAGAGTCCACACATTGTATTATTTTAGATAAGCGTTCATGAAACTTAAAACTGCAAGCCAACACTTTAATCATGTACCATGAAATCAACTATAAATTGAACCAGCAGAACAGCACCCACACAATCCAAACCAGTATACAACTAATTCTCGTCCTCGGTTACACAACGCGATACTTGTTCCGAGCTCGGAAGAAACATTTCCTGTTTAATTTGTCCTCCGTAGCACAACATCACATCGCTTGCCCCGGTCACAAAAAGGAGAAGAACACTAAATAGATAAACCACTAAAATGAAAAATAGTAGGTACAGAATTCTGTTTCTTTGACTCCAACGTATCAAAACACCGGATAAAACATGAAGCATGACAACATTAAAATTAAGGTGAAGTAAAACAAGATCTTACATGTCCATATTCATTCATGTGCAGAACCACCATGTCATTGAGATACTCACCGGAGGTCCATCATCTTAAAGTGAGAGTATGAAACCATGGTAGGGCTGAACACCACAAAATTTTCCATGCCCAAAGATGAAACTGCACAATTTACCATGTTCCTCACTTGTAAAGCACATGTGTCAAATGCCAACTACCACAGAGTCCACACATTGTATTATTTTAGATAAGCGTTCATGAAACTTAAAACTGCAAGCCAACACTTTAATCATGTACCATGAAATCAACCAGCAGAACAGCACCCACACAATCCAAACCAGTATACAACTAATTCTCGTCCTCAGTTATGATACTTGTTCCGAGCTTGGAAGAAACATTTCCTGTTTGTCCTCCGTACCACAACATCACATCGCTTGCAAGAAACATTTTGTGTCCCCCCTCACCTGAACATTTAATCATCATGGGCATAAGCAAGCATACATCCATTACCTTTGTGCAGCTGATTGTTCACTTATTGTCACGCTTCTTCTTCACCGTGAAACGATAGACCACCGGACCATGGCGCCAGCCTTCAGGGGGTGGGTCCTTGTGCAACACCTCAATGTCGAACACCTTCCTCGCCTTGCCGAAGAATTTCTTATCCGTGCGCTTCCACCTCCTCATGTGCGCCATCAAGAACACCACCTCCCCCTTGACGAAGAACCGCAGCGTCTCTATCAATGGGTCAACCAACGCCTCGTAGTAGACCACGTCCGACGCCACGACGAGGTCAAACCGAGACGCCGGCGCCGGGACTACCACGGCCTCCATCGCGGCGGCGTCGCCCCAGGGGAGAGGCACAACAGAGATGGAGCCGCCGCGGGAGTCGAGGAGGGACGCGTTGAGGGATGCGTTGTGGCGGAGATTGGGGAGCGCGGCGGGGAGGTCGGAGAGGACGGTGTGCGCTGGGAGGGCGGCCGCCAGGGCGAGGCCCGCGGCGCCGGTCCCAGAGCCGAGCTCCAGGATGCTGAGTGGGCAGTGTGTGGTGGGCGCGCGCGGGAGGAGATGCGGGGAGGCTGGGAGGAAGCGGAGGAGCGTGGTGGCGGAGGGCCAGAGCTGGAAGGTGAGCCCGAGGGAAGGGATGGTGCGGATGGTGATGGGGGACGGAAGCGCAGGGAAGTGGAATTGGTGGAGCTGCGCCTCGGATGAGGGGGCGGCGGCGGCGGAAGCGGGGACGAGGTTTGGGAGGAGGAGTCGGAGATCCTCGTTGTCGGAGTCGGAGTCGGAAGCAATGGATATGGCGGATATGTTGGATGGAAATGCGTTGTTGGCGTCGGAAACAGAGACGTGGGACGAACATGCGGCGGCTGCGACTGCGGCTGCGGCGGCAGCTGTGGTGGCTGTGGCGGCGGCCGCCATTATCGTGGTGGAACAAAGAGTTGGTTGCCCGTTTGAGGTTTTGACCAGTACCGTGGCTTTTTTTTCTTCTCTTCCGAAGATTGCACGAAACCCTGAACACCTCCGCGCAACGACAACAACAAAAACAAGAAGGGCGTCGGCCGACCGGTCAAATCATCCATCCGATTTCCGCGATTTAACGGTTTAGATTTACGCGTATTCTTTCGTTTTATATAATTGCAATATTTGCGGCACCTTTGCAATATTTGTGATATATTCATAATTCTTTTATACACAAATGCAATATTTTTTATTTTTTGTGCTTTTTGCAGAAAAAAAAACGTGGTAACAAATTTTAATCGTTGGTGGCACCATTTTTAATTATCGGTTGCAACAAAAAAATCATAATCCGTCGTGGCTAATCACTTTATAACTTTTTCATTGTAGAAAAAACTCTTAACGGTAGTAGACAAAACATACAACAATGGAAGCAAAAATTTAAACGGTTGCAATAGTGTGCGTAACAAAAACATACAACGATAGTACCAAAAACATACAACAGTTTTTCATAAAAAATAACGGTTGCAACAAAATTCATCGTCACCGTCGTCGAGGTCGTAGCTCCGCAGTGATGATGTAGCAAAAATCTTGGCGGTAGTAGCAAAAATATAAAATGGTTCACTGGTTGCAACATTACATATCCAGATATTCCCCTGTACATTGTGCGTTGTAGCAAAAACACCAGTTTATTCCTTTGTAGCAAAAATATAATATGGTTGTAGCAAAAATATGATATGGTTGTAGCAAAAAAAATTGATGGCTGTGCACGGAGCTGCTCATGGTCATGGCGGCCATGGCCGACGACGTGGGGGCACGGAAAGATGCAGGCTCGACGGAGGAGGACCGGGGCGGGCGCGACTGGTCGGGGAGGGGCAGGATCTAGGCAGAGGGAGAACGCCGGCGAGGTCCCGGGAGCACGGCGGCGAGCTCCTCGAGCATGATGGTGGAACGCGGACAGCGGCCATGACGAGGAGCGGTGGCTCGCGGCGGCCATGGCGCAGGTGACGGCACGCGGGGGGGGGGGGGGGTGGCACAGGATGCTACTGTGCGTCGCGGAGAGAGGAGACCGGCGGAACCCACTCGGCCGGTCGGCCGGGTGGGAACGTTTCCCAAACAAGAAGGGCATACCAGCGATCTTATTTTCAAATATTTGTAAGTAAAATTTATGTTTTCTAAAACATAAAGTTGCTAATTTCAAATGTTTTCAAAGTGAGTATGAGTAAACCAATTGCATATTAAATTTTGATACACTAGTTTTCCGGAAGAGTTAAAGCTATTTAAATGATCGCGTGTTTTTTGAAAGGTTACATACTAAACTTTGTAATGTGTTAATATAAAAATTAGTATGCTTATTTTTTAAAAATATATCTTTTCACGAAGAGACAACATTTCATGAAGCGGCATGTCTTTTTGAGATGTGTTTTTTCTCTCAAAGAAACATCGTTTCACTAAGATGTGTCTTTTAACCAGCGAACATGATTATTGTAGGCTTCTACTATCAATATCTAACAAACACGATCATTACTCGATATAAATTTGATGTTTATTTTTTTTCTAGGGTGATATGGGTTAACATGGATGTGTGCATTTGGAGACTGTTTGAAAATAAAGAGCAAGTTGGCTTGTTCGAGATAGCCCTTTTGAAGTTTTGGCACCATGAAAGTAAGAGAATGATCACACTCATCAAGATGCCTAACTAGCAACCGCCGTCGCCTAGGGTTTCTTCCACACCACCATCTCACCCCTACTTTCTTCTGTCGGACGGCCACATCAACATCCAAAGGAGAGGGGACCCACCCCTTTTGTTGTTCTTTAGTAGGTCATATTTTTTTTTGGTTTTCGTTTCCCTAGCGGCATCATCGAGGTGGCAGAGGTGATCGTTTTGGGCAAGTGCTAGGCGAACCAATTTTTGTATGGTGCACGATCAAACCAAGATCCCTATCAAGGTGCATGAAACTATATTATACCCTCGACGATCAGTGAGAGCAACAAAAATGTTGGCGGTGTCGATGAAGTCCTCTGATTCTCGCATAACGTCAACAACTAGAGGAGTGGGGGATAAAAGAGCATAATATGAAGTGCATGAGCACATAAACATAGTTCAGTTCTTGTCTTCAATGCTTACATTGCCTCCATTGCTCGCATTGGCTTCATTCCTTGTGTTGCCTTCATTGCTTGTAATATCGACATTTTTGTCATGCATGATAGCAGCACCTTCCAACCCCATGCCACCTCCTCCATCCACGGCACTCATCATTCCACCCATGGCACCACCACCCATACCATCCATCATGCCTCCCATACCGCCCATCATTCCTCCCAACAATCCTCTCATGCCTCCTCCCATGTAACCACCCATTCCTCATCCCAATTCGCCTCTGAAGCCCCTACCCATAGTTCCCATAACACCCATAGCACTTATAGCATTCATATTCATACCACCTCCCCATGCCGCGACCCATAGCTCCCAGCATTCCCATTTTCATTTGAAGCACTTGATCACGGTAAAGCTCCACATATGCCTTTTGTTTTTCATTGAATCCATTGGTGTCAATGAACATCATTTTGTGCTCATTATCTATGACCAACTTTTTACCTGTGTTGGTAATTTTCCTCTCCTCAACAACCACCAACCCCTCCTCGGTTGCCGCCCTCCTCTCCTCGATCACCGATCTCCTTTTTGCGGCTACCACACTCTCCTCCATTTCCTTGAGCTTCATGGATTTTCTTTCCTTCGTATATTCTTTTATTGAGTTGATGATTGTGTCTAACGATGTCTTCATCTCAATGGCAACGACTTTCTTTCCTTTGTTGTCCTTTGCATATTTCCGCCCATCAATAATTATTGAAGCATGGGATTTGGTAGTGGGGTAGCATCATTCTCTTCATCACTTGAAGCATCATCATCATAATAATCTATAAGTGTTGCTTTTCTACTTGATCTCTTGGTTTTCTTCTTGTTGGGAATTTCATACACCTATTAGTTCTTCCACTTTTCTTGATGTTGAAATTTCTTCCAACAATGGTGCAATGTGAATGGATTGCCTTTCTTTTTCGTTGGCTCTCCTTTTCCCCTCTTTTCCTATAGAAGCCTTGAGCTAAAAAACAAACAAGAAATGGAAGTAAGTGAATTATTCCAAAAAAAACTACATGAAGAATATTGAAGAAACAAGGATGTTGAAGAAAAGAAAGAACCTTATCAAAAGCACTACAACCACTTGGGTTAATGTTCTTGACATGTGTCAAACAAGAGGACCCTTTCTGGTAATCCGTTTGAATAGTAGACCATTGATGACGAAGGGAAGCATCCGTTTGATCATATCCACTTATGTTGTACTCATCGAAGTACTCTTTGATCTACACCCAATACTTAGCCATAGGTTGCTCCACTCCAATCGTGGGATCTAGGCTCTACTTTTTCCATGCTACATATAGCAAATATCTTCATCTTGAGTATAGTTGGGCAATCTTCCTCCTTTCGGGTTTACATCTTCATACATCTCAAGATTTTTATCTTCATTATCATAGAAGTTGGCATATTCCTATGAGGGTTGATCACCTTCAACTTCATCACCTTGAGGCCATCAACATTCATTGTGTTCAAGAATGCATCATTGTCAACACTACATAAACATAGCATCAATGGCATGAACACGTAATCAACATAGCATCAATGCCATGAACATTGCATCAACATATAATTAACATTTCGTCTATTCTACTCAAATGCATCACCATTTAGTCTAAAATTAGTTAAATGCATCATAATTTCATCTACAAGCAATAGCATATCATCTATGGCATTGAACATTTGTCACACACAAAAACAAGCTAGATTTTTTTTACCTTGGAGACGTTTCCTCTAGCACTTGGTGGGCATCCACGGCCGTAGCGATGGGGGACACCAGTTGCTCATCTTAAGTCGCCGCTGTATCAATCAGGGTGCAAGGAGGAGCTCGAAGTTGGAGGACGTAGACCTCCGACCCCGTGAAGGTCGCCGATGACATCTTCTACTATTTTTCCGCCATTACTGTAGGATTTGATCTTTTTTCACGCCATCACCGATGATTAGGGGTCCTTCGCCGGCCGCTTCACATGCGGCTTCGATAGCCTCTTTGGATTCAGCAACGCGACAACTTCTCCATCACCGGCGAGTCATGGCGGCGCAGAGGCGCCTTGGCGATCCGAGTCCATCGGAGGTAGGGCGGTGAGGGCAGCAAGCTCGTCGAGGTCTGCCATGCCTTCGGAGGGCCACTCAATGGCTGCCGGTGGTCGTCGACGATGGCTCTTGTGAGGGAGGCGAGAAAGCGGTTGCCGAAGGTTGTGGCTTGCCTTTTGTTCTTAAGCAGCAGCACCCGCAACCTGGCGGTGGATGCACATTGAATTTTCCTTGAACCTAGCCATGTCTCATGTGCTTTGAAGTTGCGTGTGCTGCTACTTGTGCAAGGCCAGCCGCTAGGTGTCCACCTGGCATTAGCAACACACATACACGCCAAGGAGATCTCCCCCTCTGCAAGTGCAGAGTGATGCCGCGAGATAGCCCCAGCAACAAGAAGGTCGTAAGTGGTGATCCCCATACGAGCCGGCCGTGTCGGAGCGACTCTGCGGCTACGGCCGCGGCCCAGTTTAACCATCTAGATCTTGTCGGTCCATGGTGCCACCATAAAGTCGACACCCACAGATTCGGCGACTTATTTCTCTCAAGAATCACCAGAAGTCAAGGGAATAATAGAGATTGGTTTTCAAGTTAGAGCATTTTCAACAACTGCCCAAAACAAAGTATTGTATATTGGACGTGCCTTAAATTATTGAGCACGAAAAAGTGGTTTTTTAGGCACAAAAAACACCAAATCCAATAGATGCCCTAAATATTGTTTTTGGGCATGGCCATCTCCAACAGCTTCCCAAAAAACAGCCTTCGGTAACGACAGAGCAACATTTGCACACAACACATCAGCCAACTAATTCATTTTTTAGCAATTCTAAAAGAGCAAATAAACACAAAATATGTAGCTACATAATAAGTTCAACTGGATCCATAATAAAATAAATTATTACAACACAATAGTTCATCAAATTCAACACAATTTGTTCTTTAAACAATACAATAGTTCACCACCACACAACTCCAACTAGATATTTTGTTTACCATGTCATATCTACCACTCCTCCATAAGGTCCTTCCGAAGAGTAATATGCGATATCTACATCTCTAATGCTGGTATTTTTTAATAAACGTTCAACTCGCTTTTTACTTCTTTGTGGTTGCATGGGTTTCCCCATAAGATTATAGAACAAGTAGTCCAATCTTGCCCATACTCATTCTCAATGATCATGTTATGAATGACCACACAAGCAGTAATGATGTACCATATGATCTCTTGCTCCCAAAACTTAGCCGACCCTCTCACAATAGAAAATTGGGCTTGCAAAATCTCAAAAGTTCTCTCAACATCTTTTCTAGCGATCGCTTGAGCATTATGGAAATATAATTCTTTTTTTACCTGAGGGGTTGGATACTGGCTTCACAAAGGTAGTCCAATTCGGATAGATCCCATCCACAAGATAGCACCCCATGTTGTCATAAAAGATGGGGGCTCTCCCATAGCCAAATTGTCATCCATGAAATCAGCCGGGACACCATAAGCCACAGCCACCATGCGACTGTCGCCTTATGCTTAAGAATATGGCCGAAGGCACCGACACAATTCCTCCTCTGCGTGAAGAGAGGATCATGTTCCATCACAACATTAGCAATGCGAAGAAACAAATCCGTGGACATCTTGAATTGGCATCAAAAGTACCTCTCTGGATACACCGGAGGGTCGACAAAGTAGTTCTTCATCAACCTCTCGTGAGCCTCTAGCCGGTCCCTGTGCAAATCAATGTTCAGGAAATCGGTAATCAACGACTCGGTCAGTTGGGGAGTAGGGATTAATCGTGAATCGACCGATGAATCAGAATTAATCGATCAATTTTTTCTATAAATCTTAAAATCTTAGTGTCGACATCTGATTTTGGCCACTAAAAATGCAATATAATTGGTCTTATACGAAAGAAGTCGTCAATAAGTTAGACTCAACCACAACGATAATATGGCGCCGGATTCAAAACACCCAGACATAAATGACTGATACATTAAGCTAGTTTTTTTTCCTTTAATGATTCAACGAAAAAATGTTCAACATGAAAGTTTTTTGTATCGGCAAGACGAATAACTTTTATATTGTGATTTTTTTTTATCCGAGGTCATGTGTGACCTGTGAGGCTGCGAATTCAAAACACCGCACTGTTATATGAGTGCATTTGTTTGATACATTGCGCCAGTTGTTTTTCTTCAATACAACCTTAAATGAAAAAAATGTTCAACATGCAAGTTATTTGTATTGGCAAGACGAATATTTTTAATGTTTTGACTGTTTTGATCCGAGGTCATATGTGATCTGTGAATTAAAAACACTACACTGTTATATGAGTGCATATGTCTGATACATTGCTCCAATTTTTTGCCCTTCAATATGACCTTAAATGAAAAACTATTCAACGTGAAAGTTCTTCGTATCAGCAAGGCGAACAACTTTTATGCTTTGATTTTTTTGATCTGAGGTCATATGTGATCTGTGAATTCAGAAATCCGCATTATTTACCCTTTGAATTTCCGACGATTAATCGGCCTACGACAGATTAATCATTGTCAGGCCAATTAATCGGCTGATTAATCATGAGACCGAGTAACAAGGCTGATTATGTATAATCTGCAAGGTAGGGCCGTGTAACGACTCAAGCGATTTTTTGAACATTACGTACGAGCCTTAATCGATCCACCATGCTTCGACTTCTTGTTGGCATGCTAAAACATAGGTACAACAAGATTCTCCTCTTCGGTCATATCCATTTCCTCGTGTGATGAGGAATTTCCCCAGGACATAGACGAATCAACCGACGAGAAACTCATCTACAATAACACCAAAAGGAGACAAGGCGGCGGACTGCGGCTGCTTCGACGGTAGGCGGGCAGGACGGTAGGCGGGCAAGGGGAGGCGGTCATTGTTGGGGTCAAAGGAGTCGGATGTGACTGCTTCGGATTGCTGTTGCTTTGGAGAAGGCCAATGCCTCAGACTCCAACGACGATCGCTTCGACGACGGGCAGGGGCGGGCCGGAATAGTATTCGTCAAGATCGATCGAATCAGTGTCGCCGACGCCGTCGACTACGACTTCAAATCACCTGCTCCCCGAAGTGCACGTCGGCACGGTGAGTCGAGGGGACGGCGGTGGTGGATGGCAGTGGGCGACGGTGAGAAGTGTGGGTGGACAGGGGTTCGTCGGCGGCTGGTCAACCGATGGTCAGCGGAGCGGGTGGAAGCAGCGCGCGGGAGTGCGCTCACGTTTTTTGGCAGCCGTAGTCGTGCCCTATGTGTTGGGAAGCTTTGCCTTTTTTTGGGCAACCCAAATTTTTAGACCCTGATAAGCATCGAACGTTCGGACTGGAAGGCGGCAATTCCGAATGTTTATGATGGCAACTATAGTTCTGAAAAATGGCAACTTCAGCTAATACATAACAATTTTTGTTAGTACATGGCAACTTTGACTCATAATTGCCATTTACACATAACGAAAATTGCCATAAAAAACGTTAGGACCAACAACCCTTGTGCCGTACGTTCCACACATATCATTAGGAAAAATAATTTAGGGCATAGACAAGTTTTTGTGCACCTGTTGAAACCACGTTTTTGCACCTTTTTGAACTATTTTTTGGGTATGATCGTTTTTGAACGGTTGTTGGAGATGCTCTTAATTATCTTGCCACATAATTTTTATTACTAGTTGAGAAACTTAGCACATGTACAAGGTAAAGTATTGGGAGCTGCCTTAGGGCAACTCTAACGCGCCGCCGACGCATATCACACTTTTCTGTTTGTTTTGGTCTGCGTCGATGCGGACAGAAATTGCGACCCAACGCGCTGACGCAAACGGACATGCGTCTGTTTTCTTGTTCATCCTGACCTATTTTCGGCCCAAATTTGGGGCTGGTTTGCGTCGGCGTGGACACGCATGAGCGCCTGTCCTTGTCTTCCCCTGGCCTACACGTCGGTCACACACAACGCGTCACACATAGCGTCAGCGTCAAATGTTTAGTCCACCTCGCGCGCCGAGGGACACCCACAATTGTTTATAAGAAAGAGCGCGTGTGAACTATTGTCTAAATAATATAGCTTGAATAGATTAGTAGATGTGATGTGTTGATTTAAATCTACATATCACATCAATTAAATTTACCTTTGCTATATTATTTAATTTTTTTAAAAAACATAATAAAATATCGTCCACGCATAGTGCATCTCCAAATGTTTAATCCCACCTCGCACGCTGAGGGACGCCCACACGTATTTATAAAGAGAGGTCAAAGTGAAACCTTTAAACGGGGAGGAAGCGTAGTCACTTCCTCCTTGCTTTTTAAATTATTTATATTTAGAATGGTGCACCCTTCAGTTGGCGCGGACGAAATGTGTTCAGCGTTGATGATGCGTTCAGAAAGGCACGAATAGACGCGAACAATAGTCCGTGCGTCGACGCAAATAGATATAAATCAGACAAAACATGCATTCGTTTACGTCGGTGCGTTGAAGTACATGTATTTTTTTGACAGTAAATAGACTTTATTCCTCAAATAACAGATAAATCGTTTACAAAGGAATGAGAAATAAAGTCAGGTAGTGAACCATCCAGGTACATGAGTTCCTGGTTCGGCCGGCTTCCTTCGCAAGATCATGAGCTACTTGATTTGCTTCTCTTCGGCAATGCAGGAAGGATACTTCACCAAAGTCCAAAACCAAAGCTTTACATTCCTTAATGACTGCATAGTCTTGGCCAAGATAAGTATCTTCTTGATTGACAGCTTCCACATCATTAGAGCAATCCGATTGAATGATAACCTTGTTGCAACCAAGATGCGCAAAAAGGTATAGCCCATGTTTTAGCGCTTGAATTTCGGCAAAGAGAGAGCATAATTAACATGGGGTATAAACCAATTTGCCGCCCCAAGAACTCTCCATGGCTATCACGAGCTACTGCTCCACTCGATCCCGACATGTTCTCAAAGCAAAACCCAGCATCAACATTTATTTTAGTCACCCCCGGTTAGGTTTTCTCCACATGTGATCATGCTTCCGGGGGATGATTTTGGTCATGCAAGACTTAAAGAAATTGGTGGCCAAAACTTTGATGGATATGACCGTTTTTTCCACCGAAGGAACCGGGGTTCCTTTTTGAATTTGTCGTCTTTGCCACCATATGTACCAAGCTGTAACCATAGATAGTTCAGCGATGGGTAACTCATGTTTTCTCCTTGTTGCATTCGCCAAGATTTCGAGGCTGGCTGCTCCCGATCTGTTATGGCCCATGGATTCATTCACTTCCTGTTGTAAGCCAATCTCCTTCCAGATACTAGCTTCTCTAGAACATTTAAACAGACAGTGCTGAATGTCTTCCCCTCCTGTTTGGCATACAGTACAGTTCCTTTGACATTTTATGTGCCTATCAGCAAGCGTGATGTAGCACGGCAGCACCCCATTTACAACTTTCCTTGCAAAGTGTTTGATCTTCCCAGGAATTTAGAGTTTCCATATCTCCTTCCAAACTGGATTCATGCTCGAACTTCCCTGTCCGCCTAAAGCAGAAGCGCCATGTTGGTGTTCAAACTCCATATGATAAGCTGACCTTACAGAGAAGCACCCCGACTTGTTATAGTGCCATGCAATAAAATCATCTGCACTCGGATTTAGGGGGATCTTCATGATCCTATTAGCATCCATGGGTGAGAAAACATCCCTCACGAGCTCTTCATCCCATGAACCAGTAGACGGGTCAATCAAGTCCGCCACTTTGCTCAACAAAATATTGTTCCTGGGAGTTATAATCTTCCTAGAAGAGCTTGTAGGGATCCACGGGTCCGTCCAGATATCGATATTGGCACCTGACCCAACCCTCCAAATACATCCTCGCTTGAAAGTTTGAACTCCTGATATAAAACTTTGCCATGTTAAGCTTGACCCTTTCTTCGGCCCCGCTTTAAGGATATCCCCATCTGGGTAATATTTCGCTCGTAAAACCTATGCACACAGGGAATCAGGGTTTTGGATTAGACGCCAACATTGCTTCGCTAGCATAGCGAGATTAAAGCTATGAAGGTCTCTAAATCCCAGTCTGTCGTCGATAAGTAACGGCAGATGCCATGGGGATGGCTAAAGAGGGGGACAGACCGAGGTTGGTATCGCTGGTACCGAAAACGAGAATGGGAACACACGGTGAGACACCACGATGTACCCAGGTTCGGGGCTCTCCGTAGAGATAACACCCCTAGTCCTGCCGAGCTAGCTATATGCAATAACTCTGGCTACAATGAATGCTCCTTGAGCTGTTTGATAGGAAGAAGAAGAGGGCCTCAGGTCTCTACTCTCTCCTTGCTCTCTCTGGTGGGTGAGATTGCAATAACTACTCTGCCGTCGTCCCTCACGCAGGAGGGGTACCCGGGTACAAAGGTAAATACACAAGAGGAAGGGCCCAGCCGTCTGTCTCAGATCGGCTAGGGACCTAGCATCGTGCTTCTCTGGATGACCCGGTGTAGACTTGCGGCTCGCCATGCCGCTATCCCGTAGACCTCGGCTATGAACAGTAAGGTTAGGTATTTAGGCCTGTCGGCCTGTCCGCGTGATCGGCGCTGGAGGAGACCGCACGCCTCTGACAGTCCCGATCTTCAGGGATTGCGCATTGAATGCTCTTGTACCAGGTGTCCGATCTGGACCTCTGATCGGACGCTGCTCTTCTTACTTCGGCCGGATGCTCCTAGATGAGGCCGATTGCGCCCTCTCCGGGGCAATCGGCCCTCACTTGGAGCAGTTCGGCCCACTTCTTGGTTTCTCTTGTTTAGCTCGGCCTTGAATAGATCAGTGACCTCCAGCTCGGTGATCTATGTTTTGATGAGCTATTTCCCCTGGGTGACCCTACCCGGGGGTCATTCCCTCGACAGTAGCCCCTGTGTCACAACCCCAAGTTAGGTATGTGCTAGGATCAGAGGTACCTTGCATTCATGCAAAAATTTCAAATTGCAATTCAAAAATGGGGAAAAGAAAGCCCTGAGAAATTAATTCAAATGGCCAGATAAAAATCTTTTTCCAAAAATCATTTGAACATTTGGAAAATTCCTATAAATGGTGCTGATCATTTTAAAAATGGTTTGGGAGCAATACCATGCTCATGGAATTTTCTAATATTCAAACAGTGGCTTTGGAAATTAAATAAAACCCTATTTGACTTGAAATTCAAATTATTTGAATTTCAAAAATGCCCAAAAGTTATGAGTGGCTAGCTCTCTATTTTATGAGGCCATTTAATAAAATGCCTAGGTATATTTTTTTCTAGGCAGAACAAATAGAACAGAATTAAATAAAAAGAAAAGGGCAGGGAAAGCTTACCTCTCGCCCAGGGCGAGGCCCAGCAGACGGCCCAGCAGCCTCCTCCCTTGTCTTCTACCTCCCCGCGCCCCTATGGTGCTCGGTGGAAAGCCACCGACGCCACCGACGACGCCACCGCGACGCTTCGCGGCTTCCAGGGCCTCCCCCTCCTCCTAAGCGTGCCACGGAGACGCCAGAGCCCCGCAGCACTTCTTCCCCCTCCCCTGGTTCTTCCCCTCTCCCTCTCTCGCGAGTTCCAGCACCATCCGAGGACCCCGACTCGCCGCCTTCATGCGCCACCGTGGCCACCGTGCCTCCCCCGTGCCGCCGTGCTGTCCAGAAGACTCCCCGGCGACGACTCCTTCGACCTGCAGCGCCAATTCGAGCTCAGCCGCACCCTAGGCGACGCCTGCATCTTCGAGTCCCCGCCGGCCACCGTGGACATCGTCGTCAAATCCGGCGCCCCCAGCCCATCCCCGACCACGCCGTGTTCTCCGTCGAGTTTAGGGTGAGCACGCGAACGTTTTCCCCCACCCCTTGCTCGTTCTCACGCACGGGACGCCAAGTTCGCCGTTCCAGTGGCTCCGGCCGCCGCCTCCGTCGTCGTAGCCATGGCCACCGGCCTCCCCGCGTTGCCCCGATGGCACAAGTGGACGCGTGACGTCTTGCTGAGTCTCCCAGTGCCCGTAGCCCCTCTCCCCGTGCCTTAGCCGCCGTTCTCGTCGAGGCCAGCACTCCGACCGCCGTGGGATTCTTCGCCGCCGTGGCCTCGAGCCTCCTCGGGTCCCCTGGCTAGCACCGCTGGATGCGGGCGTGCACGAGGAGTGCCCCCGTGCAAATCCCGTGTTCCCCCGAGCCCCAAATCGCATTCCGGCGTGCCTCCGCCGTGAACCGAGGTCGCCGCCGGCGACACTCCGGCAGGCCTGGATTAATTAAACTTAATCACCCCCCTAGCCTATGACAAGTGGGCCCAGTGGCTTAATTAAGCCACTGGTTAAATTAACCAGCCGGTTAATTAACCCCTGAGGCTGACACCCTGGACCCACATGTCAGCCCCCCCCTGCGTCATGCTGACCTCAGGCTGATGCAATAAATCTTTTCTAGAGAATTAAATCATTTACAGAAATTCCAGAAATTCCAGAAAATACCCCAAACTTTGGAAATTCATAATTAATTCATACTAACTCCAAATATAGCAAATAATATATGAAAAATGATCAGGAGAAAATTATATTTCCAAATATGTAACTTTCAACTATGTTGGAGTTGATTTTAAAATGGGACCAGTAGCATATGTCATTTGGTTTATTTGAATTTAATTCAAATTCAGATCAAATACTTTGGCAACTTGGACCATGGAATTGTACTACATTTGAACCACACTTCAGAGGCATATCATACACATTTCCAAATGATTCAAAATGATCAAACAATGTCACATACAACTTGGCTAAGTTGAATTCAAATGTGGAGTTTGAATTTGCATTTCAAATGCAATATACTCCATTTAAATGGAATTGCCCAAACACATCAGAAACATATACATCAAGTTTCAACCTTCAACCATGTGTTTGTGCATTGTATTTATATTGCTTCCTTGTTTATTGTTTGTCGAGTAGAGGTGGAACCGGAACAGGAGGCAGCCCCCTTCGTTGAAAACAGGAGGCAGCCCCCTTCCTTGTTTATTGTTTGTCGAGTAGAGGTGGAACCGGAACAGGAGGCAGCCCCCTTCGTTGAAGACCCTGAACCCGAACCTCGTCAGCAAGGCAAGCAAACCCCCATTGATCATGTCTATAAAATCCCACTTCCCTCTCATGTCTCGCTTATGCATTGTTTAGGATGATCACCATGATAACGTTTCTATCGCATAGTTGAACCCATATCCTTTGCATGACCTATCATCTTGTCACAGTAGTAAGCAAACCACAATCCTAGAAGATGTAGGAGTTGGTTGATATCATGTGACCCCTGCAAATGTTACTGCTTATTACATGCTTAGTGGTACAATGAGGTTGCTTATGATGTGAGTCGGGATGATAAACATGGTGTTGATGAAAGTGAAACGTGTTGCTGAATCTACCCTAATACAAGGTGAACGATGAGAGGCTGTGTAGGAGTACACAGTGGGTTGTCTCGTTGAACACTGCCTTAAGTCCGAGTTCTTGTGTGGTGATCCAAGAAGAAGAGTACAACCACACATTGGGCTCACTGACCCCTCTCATCCTAGTACCTCACCCCGTTCGAACCCCAAGAGTCGCAGTAGTTCGGAGTTCTTTTAGGGCTGTGGCACGGTCTGCGAAGTGGATGAACGACTTTTCAAGACCGGCTTGGGACCCTGCACACATCGTTTGAGGCTGTACTGGAACCTCGGCCGGACTTCCATACGGATCCCCCTCAGATAGGCGACTCTCTGGACTAGAACGGAGCCGTGAGCGAAGTGTTGTGGTGGCATCCTTGCTGTCACCTCTTGAACGGTGACATGCAAAAGGCGGTAACTAATGACACGTGTGTGTAGCGGTACACCCTTGCAAGGTTAACAAAACTATTCGAATAGCCGCGTCCGCGGTTAAGGACTGCTTGGAGAGCTGTGCTCGATTATTAGACAACTTGAACTGGATACTTCTAAAATACACCAAGATAAGCGTGAGTGCTATGGTGTGCTTCTCGTGGGGAAGTCGAGGAAGTAACCATAGTGGTGTATTGGTTGAAGAGATGTAGTGGACTCGTGTACGCTTCTTACCTCAAAGGCTGGTACTCGTAGTTCAGGATTAGCCAAGTGAAAGCTAGCACTTCTGCAAGTGAAACCCCACCTCCCTTTACCTTGATACATATGCATGAGTAGTATAGCTCCTATGTAAGTCTTGCTGAGTACGATTTTGTACTCACGTTTGCTTAATCTATGTTTTAGATGAACCCACCGACCCCAATGGTGATTTTTACCCGAAGCTTGAAGAATGAAGACTCAGACCAAGACCAAGCTAGTGTATTCCCAGTCAGACGACTGGTTCCCTCGTGGAGGGCTTGTTTTTAGATAAGGCTTCTCTAAGCCATTTGTTAAACTTGTCTGTACTCAGACCTACTTGCTTCCGCTTGTTTGTTGTAATGTTGGATCACATGCTTGTGATCTCTGTGTGCACTCTGTAAGAGTTTTAATAAAGATATATACTTTGTAGAGAATTGCAATGATACCTACTGTTCATACAAGGCATGTGTGCTGCGTGTATGTTTATAACATGCATGTCTTAGTATGGGTTTTCGAGACCTTATTTGTGATCTGGCTGGCGGTCTTTCATATACCAAGTGGCCCTTAGATGTGCGCAGCTTGGGGCATCGCGACGCGATTGTTCGAGACTCTGTCTCGTGCACACTTTGATGTATGATCGAGCCCGCCCTAGACCCCGACTAAGTGATCGGGCTGGAGTAAGTCTATGTAAGGGTTATAATACAATCGATAGTATGGTTGAGGCGACTTGTCTATGATTATGGGAGTTCACCACCCATATCATTTAGACTTGTGTGCGGACGATGAGGACCCATTTCAGTTGATCATCCGGCCTGGATGGGATGCCCCTCACGTTCGATGCTTTCCGAGAACGTTCTATGCTTGGCCTTGTCTGCTTAGACAAGTGGGTACGGTTCTCGGCTCTCCATATGATTGTGTTGTAGCGAGGCTTGCATACACTAACCCCGAGTCCCGACACCCTGAAGCTGCGGAGGTCCCGCCGAACTTAGAGATGGCGAGGCCTGCACAGGTTCCTTAAAAATTCTTTCCTTGTCTCTGACCGATTGCTCCAATAGGCCGGTTGATTGCTACCTGCCGATTGCTCTTGATCTTCCGATTGCTTCTATTCTTCCGATTGCTCTTTCTCTTCCGATTGCTCTTGATCTTCCGATTGCTCTTGATCTTCGTATCAACTGCTCTTAATGAGCCGATTGCACTTAATTTGCCGATTGGTCTTGACTTCCTCGATCGATGCGCCCAACGGTTGGTTTGACTGGAATGTTGACCGAACTTGCCGCTTTGAATTCGCCGAAAAATACGGGACGTCGTGCCATGACTTGACATGCCATAACCGCTGCCTCGACCCACGCGCGCACGTCCCGTCCCATCCGCCGGATCTTCTGTGCTCTGAACTGACACCGTTCTGTGGATACACGTGGCCACACCGCCTGTCAGATCGGCACAGCCTATGCCACTACCTCTTTACCGCGTCTTTAAATACCCGACGGGGTGAGAGATGCGGCTCGCACCCCTCACTCCATCTCCTTCCTCGAGCTTTTCTCCGTTGCTTCCGCTGCCGCACCGCTTGCCCCGCCGTGGTGTTGCCACTTCCTCCGGCGCCCAGAGCCGCCGCGCCTCACCGCCCTTGCCACCTCTCCTCCTCCATCACCATAGGTGGGCTTGGATCTAGATTTCCTCCGCCTCCGCCGCCGTCGTCTCCACCGCCGCCACCTTCTTCCTCGTCTTCGCATCACTCCTCCTCGCCCACCACGGAGTTTGACGCCTCCATGGGGGACGACGCCGCCGCTGGCTCCCAGAGGGGAGCTTGGAAGGGTTCCAACGTGACGGAGATGCAAGTCGCGCTCCTCCGCCGGTCTCGCAAGATCCCGTCGGACCTCGATTTCCGCATTCCCGGCGACGAGATCGTGCCCGCGCCCCGGGATGGCGAACGCGTTGTCTTCCTTGCGCACTTCGAGCGCGGGTTTGGGCTTCCGGTGAGCCAATTTTTTCACGATTTCCTTGCCTTCTACCGGATGCAGCCGCATCATCTTGGAGCCAATGCTATCATGCTGCTCTCCACTTTCATATCCTTGTGTGAAGGCTATCTCGGCGTCCGGCCCACCATTGGGCTCTAGTGCCGGATCTTTCACTTCCGCAGCTTCCAAGTGGGCACTGGTGTGCACACTATCAACTCCAAGACCAAGAAAATAGAGGAGGTTAAGGCGATGGCCGAATGCGGCGGCGCCACCATCTACCTCCGCCAGGTCGGCCTCTATCCTCATCCCCAACTGCCTCAGTCCATCAAGAACTGGCAGACAAGGTTCTTTTACGTTTCCTCACCGCGGAATCGGGACTTGCTGAATCTTCCCGAATTCTCTCTGCCCCCACCGACTGCGAAGTATCATTGGGCTGAGAAACCGGGGGACGGGGACACCGATCTGGATCGCCAGATGGCGTATATCCAGAAGCTGATGGAACAAGGGCTGCAGCCCGCCGATCTGGTGGCGACCTGGATCTGCCGCCGAGTGCTCCCACTACAACGCCGCTTCCACCGGATCTGCGATATGCACCTGCGCCTCGACCCCACTTGGATTTCCACATTCCGAATAGACGAGAAGGAGTTCTTCCACCGGATCAACAACATTACCAATCTTAAGGTTACTGAACCTTTCGAGTTCGGACTGAAGCCGTTCAGCCGATCTCAGCCTTGCCCCGAGGTATGCTACAATTATGATTCTTTGCTCTAGCTTTTTCCTTTCCTCCCTATTAATTCTGATCGGATCCTTTTCCTCAGGAATTCCTGGCCTCTAGGCTCATGCAGGACGGACAGTCTGCTTCGGGCTACCACCCTGACCGAGCTGAAGAAGACGCCCAGGACTTGGAGTTGACGAAGAGACCGAATCCGAGACCGAGGCCCGAACTGCTTCCCTCGGACTCGGCTTCAAGAAGCCAGGTGAGTCTGATTCCTCCGTCAAACGCTTCATGGCCGAATGGAGCGGTGATTCTGATCCTCTTGGTGACCTCGGCGCAGAATCTGAACCTGCCGAACAGACACTGCCCAAAGGGAAACGCCCCCGACCTGATGACACCGGCCCTTCCAAGATTGCCAAGAAGAAAGGGAAAACGGGCCCGCGCCGAACTGCCCCTGAAGTTAGTGGCCTTGTGCTTTCTCCTACCGCACTGAACATCGCTCGCCCTGGCTTTTCCATGGCCAAATTTGCTGCTCAACTTCCTCGAGCTCCCGGGTACATATCTTCACCTCTTGTTTTTCTTGACTTTTCCTGAGCTACCTTGCTCACTTGTGCTCTATTATCGCAGGGCTGCCCGATCTTTGGACCCTACCGGACCTGGGGGTGCGCCAATTGCTCCCCCTTCCCCTTCTGCTTCTCCTGCCCGCACGACCCTGGAAACCTCGGCCACCTCCAATGTGTCCGTGCCTGCACGCAAGAAAAGTGTCGCGGACACCCAAAAAGCCGAGCGGGCCAAGAAGAAAACCGCTGCTGCCGCGGCTCACACGCGACCGATTGCTCCGCCACCGACCTCTGCTGCTCTTCCGACTGCTGGCACGCAGTCGGTCTCTCCTATTCCGACCATTGCCGCTGCTTCTCCAATTCTGCTGGACCATTCTAGCATCGCACATGTCGATGTGCCGATGCCAGATCGGCCTAGCGCTGATCCTCCTCAGCCTGAAGCTTCTCCAGCCCAGGCCACTGCCGCTGATCCCTCCCCCGCTGCTGGCTCGGGGAGCGCCTCTGCCATCTCCACCGAGCCCACTGCTGTTCCACCTACTGCTCCACCTGCCACTCATGTTGCTGCCGGACCCAGTGCTTCTACAGCACCGTCCTCCGGTGCTCTTGTTCGCCAACCGCCATCCGGCCGCCAGCTTGTACTGGCCGACCGGTTCCGCGAGGCGTATCTTGGAACCTCCGACGTTTCGCCTGTTCGACCACTTGCCGATTCGGCCACTCCTCCGCCTCGTGGCTCCGAAGACCAACTTCCGTCCCATCTTCTGGACCGGCTAGGTGGTCTTGCCACCGACATCTGACGCTTCGCCGACGCCTCGCTGGGACAAATTCTTGCATCCAACCACTCTGTTACTGTAAGCTTTCTTTTCAGTGGGGGCGCGTGACGAGGGGGTGACCCCACGACTCCTACGTATGAGCCTACCTGGTGTCCATGAAGGCAGAAGGCCCATGAAGATACAGCCTCGGCCCACTAGTTGGCACCGACGTAGGAGTCCTCGACTCACAAGGAAGGTGCGAAGGCCTGCCGTACGGAGCAAGCTAGGGTTAGGAAAGTTTACCTGTACACGTAGAGGAACTCCCCGAGACCTAGCCCGGTATATAAGGGCTAGGAGGGGCGACACAAAAGATATCCAGTCTCACCTGTAACCCTAGCCTTGAGCGCTCCAGCCTTGGCCTCCACTGTAATCGCATCTCCCCAATCAATAATATCGAGCAGGAGCGAGCCTTCCTGTTTGCCGACGAGCTATCGTCCAACCTGTGCCTCTCATGACTAACCCAGGGTCCCTGACCATGGGATTTTCCGGGGTTGATCCCCGTCAATTGGTGCCGTCTGTGGGAACTACGCAGGTTGGGATCACGATCTCGGCGGTCCCGTCTTCAGCAAGCCACAACTCAAGGGCAAGAATCAGACCTAGCCCACTCGAAGGATTCAAGATCACGGCGGACATCTCCTCCACCCCATCAAGACCACTCGAGCTACAGTCATGCCAGGACCGATACTACGGTAACGGCCAAGTACAGCGCCAGCGCCGAAGGAGTCGACGACCCAGAAGAAGGGCGAGGGGCCTCTACGAAGGAATCCCACTCGACGAACTGCGACGCGCAGTGGAGGACTCGCAAATCTTCCAACAACCCACCACCGCCCGGGCACCCGCCGCATATCAAGACGATGACTACGAGATCGAATCCAGCGATCAGCAGAACCACCGCCAAGGCAGACGGAATCGACGACCCAAAAGGCGCGCATGGGATAACTACGGCGGGGCCCCAATGAATGAGCCACATCACGCAGTCGCGCAACCGACGACCACTCGACGACACGCCGTCGCACGAGCATTTGCAGCCAACCAAGACAGCGACTCTGAGACACCTGTAGGCGAGTACTACGACCCAGATTGAAGGCCGGATGAATCTCCAACCTCATCAAGAACCAAGACATGATTCGAGGAATCGAAACCGATCCTCGCTTCCACGAACACCCGGAGGATCACGAGCAGATCTTCAGAATCTCAAGAAGGAAGAGGCATGCCGGATCTAGCAAACTCACGGCTAGAGAGCAGCTAGCAGGACCCTGCACGATCCATAGCTTCGAGGATGACTGGGGACGTGTCAGGTCAGGTCACACTTTGAGAGACTGCCGCCTGTTCAACGAGCTAGCCGACGACCTCAAGAAGGAGAAGCAGAAAGAAGACAGACGCAACCAACGTCCCGAGCAATCGCCGACCTCAAACTCGGAAGGACGTCACAGCCCGTCGCAAGCACAGGTGCTCATGATCCAAGAAGGAAGGGAACCGCAAGTGCAACGCGACGCCCAAACCCTGCAGGCCAGAGCAGCTGAGAGCATAAACATAGTCGAAGTCTACCAATTACATGACACGGAGACCAGCATCACGTTCTCACAGGACGACCATCCACCCGCAGTCCCAAGACCGGGGCATGCACCCCTAGTGCTCGATGCACAAATCAGAGGATACGACATGGATCGGGTCTTCATGGACGGAGGCAGCAGCATGAACATCATCTTCGCCAGCACCCTTCAAAATATGCTGATCCCACGATCAGTATGGAAAAAATCAAGCACCGAGTTGCACGGGGTAGTCCCAGGAGAAGAAGCCACATCCCTCGGAGTCATCGAACTCGAAGTCGTCTTTGGCAACCGGCGTAACTTCGCAAAGCACGTCCTCGAGTTCGAGGTACTCGACTGGCAATCGCAGTATCACGCCATACTGGGACGGCCAACATTCGTGCAATTCATGGCGGTCCCACACTACGCCTACCTCAAGCTCAAGATGCCAGGATCATCAGGAGTCCTCACGATCAGTGGAAGCTTCATCAAATCCGATCAATGCGATCGTGACTTCCACAGAATCTCTGACACATTCGAGGCCAAACAAGAACTCAGAGAAATATCCATGATGACGGACAAGAGTACCTTCCCACTGGTGAACCGAAGCGAATCCAGGGAGTACGGACGCGACTTCAGCATCGACAGCGACATAGTCACTCACCAAGTGCACCCGACGGACCCGGACAAAACAGTCCGCGTGTACGCCCACCTACCAGAGGAGCAGGCGGTGGCTCTCGTCGCTTTCCTTCGAGACGAGTGGGAATTATTCGCCTGGTGCCCAGCCGACATGCCTGGGATACCACGCGAATTCGTGGAACACGCCCTACGCATCAAGCCAAACACGAGGCCAGTGAAGCAAGCACTAAGACGATTCTCAGAGCCCAAGCGCAGAGCAATCGGAGAGGAAGTCAATCGGTTACTCGACGCTCAGTTCATCCGAGAAACGAAGAAAGCCACCTGGATAGCCAACCCAGTGCTGGTGCCCAAGAAATACACGACCATGCTGCGCATGTGTGTCGACTACGGACCAGTCAACAAACATTGCCCGAAGGATCACTTCCCCCTGCCTAGAATCGATCAAATAATCGAATCAACAGCAGGGTGTGATCTACTCTCCTTTCTTGACGCTTACTCAGGATACAACCAGATCTAGATGAAGGAAGAAGACGAAGAGCACACATCGTTCATCACTCCCTATGGAGTATTCTGCTACAGGACCATGCCCTTCGGGCTCAAAAACGCAGACGCCACTTACCAACGAATGATGCAGGCCTGCCTAAAGGAGCAAATAGGAAGAAACGTACAAGTCTACGTGGATGACATCGTCATCAAGACCTACAAAGTAGCCACATTACTCGACGACCTGCGCGAAACCTTCGCAACGCTCAACAAATACAGAATCAAACTCAACCCAAAGAAGTGCACATTCGGCGTACCGGCGGGAAAGCTGCTTGGCTATATGGTCTCTGCCCGCGGAATCGAGGCAAATCCCGAGAAAGTCCAAGCCATCACCCGCATGCAAGAACCAATCGACGTCAAAGGAGTACAACAGCTCACTAGAAAACTCGGAGCCCTAAGCCGCTCCATCAGCAGGCTAGGAGAACGCACGCTGCCTTTCTATCAACTGCCCAGGAAAGGAGAGAAATTCGAGTGGACGGAGGAAGCCCGCCAAGCATTCGCGGACCTGAAAAAGACACTCTCGACCCCACCAATCCTGGCGGTACCCAAGGAACGAGAGAAGCTATACCTCTACGTGGCAGCACGCAGCAGTGTAGTAAGAACAACGCTTGTCGTCGAACGCACAGAAGAAGGCAAGGTCCAGAGCATCCAGAGACCAATCTACTACCTCAGCATGCTCCTGACCAAATCCCAGCAGCGGTACCCGCACTATCAGAAGCTACTATTGGCCATCGTCATGACCTCAAGAAAGGTGTCCCAATACTTCGACGAGCACCCTGTCACAATCGTGAGCAGCGCACCACTCGCTGACATACTCAACAACCCTGGAGCAACCGGGCGAGTCGCCGAGTGGAACATCGAGCTCAGCCCACGATACCTGCAGTTCAAGCACCCAACAGCCATCAAAGCCCAAGTACTCCCAGATTTCCTGGTCGAGTGGTCGGAGGTTCAAACACCAGGCCCCCAGACCTATCAAGCTCATGGTCAATGTTCTTCGATGGATCCAAAAGACAACAAGGAGCTGGGGCAGGAGTTGTACTCATCTCCCCCAAAGGAACAAAGCTGAAATACGTCCTATAAATCAACTTCAGTCACGCCTCCAACAACGAAGCAGAATACGAGGCACTCCTCCATGGCATGCGCATGGCCAAAACATGCGGAGCCACTCGCCTCATAATCTACGGGGACTCCAATCTCGTCGTTCAGCAGACAATGAGAAACTGCAACACAATAGCCGACAACATGGCGGCCTACCAAAAGCTCTACAACAAACTCGCAGGAAACTTCGACGGTTGCGAGCTCAACTACATCACCAGGGACAACAACACAGAAGCTGACGAGCTCGCGAACATCGGTTCGACCAGGGCGCCTGTACCACCCGGCGTTTTTCTCGAAAGCATCAACCGGAGGTCCATCAAGGTGCAGGCAGCAACGCCTGAAGCAGTCGTGGACGGCGAAGACGCAACTGAAATAGCGCAGGTGGCAGCAGCAACCCTATCAGAAGGCACAAGCACCAGCACATCCGACAGCACAGCCCCGACAGAGTTCGAAGGACCTGTCTGGGAAAAACCGTTCCTCCGATTCCTAATCGAAGGCACGCTACCACAAGACGTGGGAGAAGCACGACCATCAGCCGACGATCCAAGGCATTCACGGTGATCAACAGACAACTATATAAGCGCAGCATCACCCAGATACTCCAAAGGTGCATTGACGAAGAGGACGGCAAAGCCCTATTGCTAGAAATCCACGAAGGCACTTGCGGGCACCACGCGAGCAGTCGAGTGGTCATGTCCAAAGCATTCCGAGCTGGGTTCTACTGGCCCACAGCCATGAAAAACGCAGAGGAAATCATGCGACGTTGCGTCGCCTGTCAAAAATTCGCCAACAGGCCACACGCTCCCGCATCAGAGCTCAGGACCATACCACTATCCTGGCCGTTCGCCACCTGGGGACTCGACATGGTGGGCCCACTAAAGAAATCATCAAAGGGTGGAAGGACACACCTGCTCGTCGCAGTCGACAAGTTCACCAAGTGGATCGAAGCAGCACCCATCACCAGCTCTACAGCTCTCACGGCTGTCAACTTCATCAAGTCGATCATCTTCAGATTCGGAGTGCCACACAACATCATCACGGACAACGGCACGAACTTCACGGCCACAGAATTTCAGAACTTCTGCGAAGAACTGGGCATCAAAATCAATTATGCATCAGTCGCGCACCCACAGTCCAATGGCCAGGTGGAAAAAGCAAACGGCCTTGTCTGTGGGGGAATCAAGAAACGTCTCCTCGCACCGCTCGAGAAAGCCGCCGGCAACTGGGTAGAAGAACTCCCCGCGGTCCTGTGGAGCTTACGAACCACACCAAACACTGCGACCCAATACACACCCTTCTTCATGGTGTACGGGGCAGAGGCAGTCCTACCACATGACCTCAAGTTCGGAGCACCCCGGGTCACCGGATACGAGGAGGAAGAAGCAGAGGAAGCACTACAATACGAGAAAGATACGGCTGACGAAGCAAGAGACACAGCCCTGACAAAATCAGAAGGGTACCAAGACAAACTACGTACCTACCAAAGCAGTCGACTGCGCACTAGAACCTTCAACAAAGGTGACCTAGTCCTACGACTAATACAAGAGAAGGTCCACAAACTTGCCCCCCAATGGGAAGGACCATTCATAATCTCAGAAGTCATCGGAGGCGGCGCCTACAGGCTGAAGAACCCAAAGACAGACGAGGACGTGGGCAACCCATGGAACGTAGCAAACTTGCGACTGTTCTATCCATAGCCCCTATCGGTCGGACATGACTGGCAACTCATGTAAATCGCTTGACCGCAATAAAATAAATGTTGCCCAAATACCGCCATCTCAAAGCACTCGGGGGCTGAAGAGGAAACTCCCCCCGAGCAACTCTATCGCCGACGCGATCTTAATCGAAGCACTCGGGGGCTTAAGAGCAACCCCCCCCCCCCCCCCCCGAGCAATTCTATCGCACACGCGATCTTAATCAAAGCACTCGGGGGCTTAAGAGCAAAACTCCCCCCGAGAAACTCTATCGCCTACGCGATCTTAATCGAAGCACTCGGGGGCTTAAGAGCAAACTCCCCCCGAGCAACCCTATCACCGACGCGATCTTAATCGAAGCACTTGGGGGCTTAAGAGAAAAACTCCCCCCGAGCAATTCTATCGCCTACGCGATCTTAATCAAAGCACTCGGGGGCTTAAGAGCAAACTCCCCCCGAGCAACTCTATCGCCGACACGATCTTAATCGAAGCACTCGGGGGCTTAAGAGCAAAACTCCCCCCGAGCAATTCTATCGCCTACGCGATATTAATCAAAGCACTCGGGGGCTTAAGAGCAAACTCCCCCCGAGCAACTCTATCGCCGACGCGATCTTAATCGAAGCACTCGGGGGCTTAAGAGCAAAACTCCCCCCGAGAAATTCTATCGCTTACGCGATCTTAATCAAAGCACTTGGGGGCTTAAGAATAAAATCCCCCCGAGCAACACTATCGCCTACGCGATCTTCTTCATGAAGCACTCGGGGTCTCGAGTACAAACCCCACTCGAGAGACGACCATCAACGCTCCCATGAAATCCAAGCACTTTTGAAGAGACTTTGGAGGAAACACAAGCTCATTTAGTCTTCACCTGATCGCCAACGATCACCCAAAGACTCGAGGGCTACTCCCATCGGGAGCGCTGCCGCGCACCAGATAAAAGACAACAAAGGAAACAAATTTTAAGCCTACGCCTGACCCTTCGACTCAAGCGTAGCCTCGGGGGCTACTCCCATCGTACGGATGGACCCGAAGACAGTTCTCAGCCGCAAAAGACTCGAACATAACTCTCAGTTCCAAAAGGATTCGAAGACAACTCCTGATGGTCAAGACACAGTTTTCGGTGGCATCAAGGCACAAATATAAATTCCATCACAAAGGATAAAACACAGTTTACATCATAGATATCATCTTCAGTACAAAAATGACTCAACTACATTTGGATAGAAGGCAGCTCCTGTTACAAGAGGAAATCACCCAAGTAATTATGACTTCTACATGTGTGCCCATGAGGGGTAATCGACTCTAGTACAAGAGCATCATCACAGACAAAGTAGGAGTGGAAGAAGCAGGCTCATGATGTCAGTGACATAACAAAAGGTGAAGCTCGACTTATTTGCGGAGCCATTGAGGACGCTGCTCCACCAGCTTCTTCTCCTGCTCCTCTAGCTTCTTCTCCAGCTCCGCCCAAGCTGCCGGCGAAGATGACGCCGTTGCCTCCAGTTCTACAAGGTCGCCTGCCGCGCTCGTTTAACCGGTGGCTTGACATCGAGGTCTTCTTCAGAGGTAGAGGAGGAAGCAGTTGAAGACGACTCACCACCACCACCAGAAGAGTCCCCGGAGGAAGAAGCAGTTAAAGACGCAGGCGAAGGACTCCTCGACTTTATGGAGCTGTCGCTGCTCAACTCCTACCCATGCGGATCCATGCTATTGCCACTCGGATCGAATGCGCGGACAGTGACAGTGCTTTCACCGTCAAAGCGACAACTGAGCATATCGTCATCTCGCAAATTCAACCGCCGAGCAAACAAACTCCAACCAGAGCCAAGAAAAATCAAGAGAGAGCTATCAACCTCCAAGTCAACATAAGAAGGAGACCGACAGCTCCCTTGAAGGTGCAGAAGCAAGCCATCCAAGCCACACTCAGAGACAATGGCAGAAAAAGCAGAGGGAAGAAGGATGCGATTGGCACTTTGGCCACGAACACGTAAAATAAAATCATAGTGCCAGAACCCCTCCTCCAAGGGAGAGGAGGAAGGCACTGGCGCCGCACCATGGCGACCACCACGGCATGAGCGTGGTGTGCGGCCACCACGGCCACGACGAACACGGCCACGGCCAACACCTCGCCTGGGAACCATGAGCGGAAGAAGAGATGAAGGAAGAGGTGAAGCTGCGAGTTGGATAGAGGCGTGGAAGAGAAAGGCCTATTTATAGAACAACTATCCTCAAAACACAAAGAAGCCAAGACGACAGAAGCAATTAATTCAAAATACCAATCGTCCCAGCCGTCTCGGACTCCAAGACGAAGATGCTTTCCCACGGGACGCACTGTACACAAGACGCGTCAATTCGCACGCGTTTCCAACGCGCGTATGGGAAACTCAACCGGCGTCTGCCGCACGCCACAGCGGCCATTATTATGACCGATCCTGAAGAAGTGACGGTTCATTGGCAGAGCATCCCTGACAGCCATCAAACAGAGGCATCGCCATCCCTGACAAGCGGCGATGAAAACCAAAAAGCCATCAAGGCCCCAAAATTCCATCTTTCAGATCTTTTCCCCAAGGAAGAAAAACATCTTACTCCCATCGGGAGCGTACATCATAACAGTCCCGGGTGCTCCCTCACCTAAAGGTCAGCCACGTGCTCGAGTGACCACTCGCACTTATGAGAGTCTCGGGTGCTCCCTCAACCCGACGTAAGACAAACAAACATTCGCCAAGACCATACGACGCTAAGAGTTTTGGGTGCTCCCTCACCTGAAGAGCCGAAACGGCATTCGAGTGATTACTCGCGAATAACCCCCCGACTGAGCACTCGAAACAAAGCTCCTCGGGTGAATGAGTGAACAACTCGCTTGATGTTTTGTTCCAAGCGGGTGCAATGCTATAAGGCTTCGCGCCTCAAAAACACACATTCCTGGAACACGATACACTGTGCCCAGATGCCACGCAAGATTAGCGTGTAGGTAAGACCCCGCTGCGAAGTACGGCCGGGCTGGGACTTGCCGAAGAGCGATTTCACTCCCAACCTTTCCCATGCGCAGAGCATGATAGAAAAGCCGGGCGGACGCGCCTTAGGCTACACACATTACTGGCGGCAAATGAACACCGTAAGACCTGAAGCGGCCGGACTTTTGCTCGACACCAGTGTTCCAAGCTCACGTCGAGGGACGTGGGTTTGATTGGGCTACTGTGGTATTTTCCCTAGTGCAATTCACCAAGGCTCGACCCGTCGACTCCTTGGGCCCTTTCAGCTTAGCATCCCTCGAAACATGTTTTTGTCATGGCCACCAGACTGCCAGCGACCCACGGATGAACCGTGCATATGAATGAACGACAAATAAATGTACTCGAGTCCCTGCGCGACTCTTTGAGCCCCCCAGGCACTCAGGGGCTACTAACGAGGGGGTGACCCCACGACTCCTATGGATGAGCCTACCTGGTGTCCATAAAGGCAGAAGGCCCATGAAGATACGGCCCCGGCCCACTAGTTGGCACCGACGTAGGAGTCCGCGACGCACAAGGAAGGTGCAAAGACCTGCCGTACGGAGCAAGCTAGGGTTAGGAAAGCTTACCTGTAAACGTAGAGGGACTCCCCGAGACCTAGCCCGGTATATAAGGGCTAGGAGGGGCGACGCCAAGGACATCCAATCTCACCTGTAACCCTAGCCTTGAGCGCTCCAGCCTTGGCCTCCACTGTAATCGCATCTCCCTAATCAATAATATCGAGCAGGAGCGAGCCTTCCTGTTTGCCGACGAGCTATCGTCCAACCTGTGCCTCTCATGACTAACCCAGGGTCCCTAACCATGAGATTTTCCGGGGTTGATCCCCGTCAGTTGTTGTGCCCCAACCCGTCCCTCTTCTTTATATAGGCGTCAAGGAAGGAGGCTTGTACCCTCCTTCAAGTCCACCTAGGGCCGGCGGCCAAGGGGGGAAGCTCCCCCCCAATCATGATCCCTATTTTCAAGGGATTTGAGGTTATCCCTAGCCCCATGCACATGGACCCTTAGGATGCAAGTGTGTTGGCCCATGTGGGCCTATGCACCACACCCTCGGCCTATGTAGAACGTTTGGGGAAAGTGGGACCCACTATGGCACCCTCAGCAACCTTTTAGAACTCCCGGTGCAATACCGAAAAATCCTGAACTTTCCCGGTTACCATAAAAATACTTTCATATATATGTTTTTCTCTATCTCCAGACCATTCTGAAGCACCTCGTGATTTTCGGATCCTATCCGAGACTTCAAATAAAAATTTGATATGACCTTCTTAGTATCTCATCAAACCCTAGCGAGATCTAATGTTAAGTGTGTGACCCTACGGGTCTGAGAACATGTGGACATGATCGAGACACCTCTCCGGTCAATAACAAATAGTGGGACCATGTATGCCCATAATGGTACCCACACATTTGTATGATGATAATGATTAAAAAAACGTAGACAATTCCTTTTTTTCTTGCAATATGTTACTTTCCCGAGAATAGATCATCGGTATCACCATACCAAGTTCAATCCCATTACCGTCAAGCTCTCTTTACTCGTTTTGTAATAAATTATCCCCATGACTAAACACATTAGTCACATGCTTGCAAGCTATTTGGTATGCTCTGTTACCGAGAAGGGCCAGAGATATCTCTCTGTCACATGGAGTGACAAAATCCTAGTCTTGATCCATGCAACCTAACAAGTACCTTCCGAGATACCTAAAGATCTCCTTTATAACCAACCAGATACAAAGTGACGGTTGATACCCACAAATTATTATTCCGGTACTAGGGAGTGGCATGATCTCATGGTCTAAGGAGTAGGTAGTTGATATTAAGAAAACTATAGCAATTTAAACTTAGTGACTCGATTAAATGCCATGCTTATATTTGGGTATGTCCATCACATCATTCTCCTAATGATATGAACTTGGTATTAAATAACAACACATGTCCACGGTCAGGAAACCTTAACCATCTTTTAACCAACATGCTAGTCCGGTAGAGGCTTACTAGGGACAACGTATTTTTTATGTATCCAACATGTATTTGAGTTTCCGGTTAATACAATTATAACATGGAGAATACATATTTTCAAGAACAAGGAAATATGATATTAACAACTTTATTATTGCCTATAGGGTATATTTCCAATAGTCTCCCACTTGCACTAGAGTCAATAATGTAGTTTACATTGTTACAAACCTAACACACATGGAGTCCTGGTGTTGATCATGATTAGCTCGTGGAAGAGGTTTAGCCAACGGATCTGCAATATTCAGATCTGTATGTACTTTGCAAATCTTTATGTCACCTTGACATACTCACGAATAGAGTAAAAAAGGTGTTTGATATGCTTGGAATTCTTGTGAGACCTTGGCATGGTCTATGGCACCATAGTTGTCACAGTAGATAGCCATGTGATCCAACACACTAGCTAGGAACTAAGCCTAGTTCGGATATGAACTTCTTCATCCAAACTCCTTCCCACGCAACAAATGAGTCACACAAGAAGATTAAAGGGGGAGTTTCGAGGAAAGAAATGGGGGGGGGGGGGAGAAGGAGAAGCTTGAAGGGGCAACGACCAAGATGACAAAAAGATTTCAGGATATCTTGGCTAAAAACACAAATCAGCGATTGTTCTTCGTCACCACTGTTAGGGTAAAAAATCGGTGCCGGTTGCGGTCGGGGAGGCTACAAGTAGCATCAGCGGCACACTATTTGTCGCACGACCGCAACCAGGCGACGTGTTCATCACTCTATCGAATCCATGGTGTCGGTGGCCACACGAGTACCGTGCGGTTTAGCCATCTGCGAGCTCGCAAGAAGGCGGGGAAGGTGCAGCAGAGGGCAAGGAAGGAGCGACGGAGGGTAGGGCGGCGGAGATTTGCGGCGGTGGCGTCAGCGAAAGAGGGTAGAAGGGGGTGTGATAAAATTTACGCCCCGCCAAAAAATGCGTGGATAGGGGGACGGGAAAAAAAATAAATCGAATCCCGTAGATAGCCCCACGGGGGAGGATGTTTTCGGTTCCCTTGATTTTTTTTCTGCGAATGGCGCTTTTGGAGGCTCTGTTCGAACTATTTTTTGAGCCACGTCCGCTATATCCATCGTCTTTTTCAATGTTTTACATAGCCGGCTATAGCTTCGCTATAGTTTTGGGGGAGCTCTCTTGGTAAGGCTATGCACTTTTTACGCTTAATTGATAATAGTGCTAATAACTCGCTATTTCCCGATATAGCACTAAATTTGGAGTCAGCCTAAGACGCTATATGAAACCATCCTTAAGCCTTATTCGATGTTTTTATTTTTGTTCTATATGATGCACTGATTCATATAGCTTTTCTATTGAATTAAAACACTTGAATGGGGTTCGACTTTGATGTTCAAACATGTGTACATATCAAGTATATGCGATACATCATATATGATGCCTGATTGTATACCTATTATTTTCAATTTTTCATGATAAAAAAACCCCGCTAGATGGGGCTCAATCTCACTATAGCTTTTTTCAATTTCGGGACGAACCGCCGCTAAATGGCATAACCTTGCAATTCAAAACATCAGTTTTTTACGGGATATGCGAGTTTGCGGGGTCTGCTTAGAGAGCTCTAAAATAATTGAAAATGGTCGCTCAAAAAGTTGCAGCTTTAGTGACCATAGATTCTGATTACACATAAACCATAGTCTTGCAACAACGTGTGATGAAGAAAAACAGTAGCACCAGCCACCAGCCGGGGATTGTTGGCATCCCATGCTTTTCCGATATAGAGAAACCCAATGGCCAATCGAACATGCATTCGAAAAGGAATTCCTCAGAACAATTGGAATATACGGAGTATATATGACATTCAGTACGTATGAGTGCAACTGAATCCGTTGTTTGACATTGCATGTCAAGGACATACATGGAATTAGGGCAAACCTATCTATGATACAAATCTACTGTCTACTTTCTCGTGGCTACAAATATCGCAAACAATTTCCCAAAGAACATGGCGTACGGAGTAAAATGCCATTCCAAAGGCCGATCCTGGAATCCCTAGGCCGAAAGCGATCCCCCAGAGCGAGATAGGCGGCGGATCCCTGGTTAGGACGACATAGATGCACATCAACCAGAGGATCACGCCCATCGGGCCAAACACGAGAACCACCAAGCCTGGGATTCTGAGCCGGGATAGGCGGATATTCGCCTCATCAGGCTCCGCCGTGGTGAGGAGGGAGTCGTGGATCGCGTTCTCGACGTCGGCCATTGTCTGCTTTCCTCGATCTCCTTTGCTTCTCTCTGCCTCTCTCTCTCTTTTACCTGTCGATGTATCAATCTGAATCGCTTCGCGGACTGCAGTTTGCCCCGGACTGAATCTGAGGATTTCGTCTGGGAAGATGAAGTTACAGCAGAAGCGGAAAAAGCTAGATGGTTAGCATGGCTAGGGTTCATACCATGAAGGGTTTTAGCCCTAGTTCCATGTATGCAGATATGCGAGCGGCATGGAATCCAGTGCAGGAGGTGAAGTGGCGAAGGGTAGAAGATAATCTCTTCAGAGTCCAATTCCAGTGCCTGGCGGATTGGAATAAGGCTATGAATCTTGGACCTTGGCCGTTTAGAAGCCAGGCTTTGCTTTTGGTGGAGTATGACGGGTACACAAACCCTAGAACCATGACCCTGGACAAGATGGATGTCTGGGCTAGAATTCTGAAACTACCGGACAACTTCTTGAAAGAACCAATAATTCGGGGCATGTGAAGATCGATGGGCAAGATCAAGGAGGTCCAGACCACGTTACCTGCAGGCTTTGCTGGCGAGTTTGTCAGGGTTAGGGCTGAACTGGATATAAATAAAAGACTGGTGAGATTTGTTTCCATTACAAAGAATGGCAAGGGAGAGTGGTATCAAGTCAAATACGAAAAACTGCCAATCTTTTGCGGGAACTGTGGACTCCTAGGCCATTGGTATGAGGAGTGTGGAGATGGTGTCTATGAATTAGACAAGCTAGAGTGGGGTAATTTCATTCTAGCTGACGGTGGTCGAGGTAGAGGACGAGGCAAAGGAGCGGGCAGGGGCTCACTACTAGGAAAAAGCTTATAGGTAGAGGCTTAACAGTAGCGCCCTCTAAAGAGGGGCGCTACTGATAATTAGCATAGCGCCTCCTCTGGAAGACCGCTGCTGCTATTCCTTTAGTAGTAGCGCCCCCGCCGCAGAACCGCTACTGGTAAAGGTGGTCCCCACCAAAGCCAGCTGACAAGTGATAGTAGTAGCGCCTCCCTGGAAAGCCCGCTACTACTATCACCTTATCAGTAGCACCCTGCCGTCTCGCCCGCTGCTGCTAAAGTGGACCCAACTTATCCCAGAGGCCCGCAAATAGCGGCAGCGCGTTTACGGAAGGGGCGCTACTACTAATACAATAGCAGTACACGGTACAGTTACAGGCGCTGCTGGTAAGGCGCAACAGCCACCTTTTCACCACCCCCTCCCCCCTCCTCTCTCTCCCTCTTCCTTCTTCCTCATTCCTTCTCCTACCTCTTGTCCATCTCCATTAATGCATTACACCATCTCCATTAATGCACCACACCATCTCCATTAATGAAATATCTCTCTATTTCCTTCTTTGCTCCTCCTCGATCCGGCCACCACCATGCATATGCACATCTCTCGATCTCATCCTCATCTCACTTGCTTCCCACCATAAATGCATCTGGCTATCTCTTTTTCTCACCTTTGTCTCCTTCCCCTCACTAGCTAGTGCAAGCTTCTCCCAAGTGTGATATTTTAACAAAAAGGTATATACTTTATCTCTCTCTTAATTAAATACTAGCTAGCTAGCTAGCTAGGTGAATGCATGAGATGTGAGTAAAAAATTATGCTTTGCATGAATGAAAATATTTATGTGTGTGTGTATGGGTGTGTGATATGAGAGTTTTCCTATGTTTTGCCGAAATGTCGATTTATTTCCGTCTCGGCGAATTTCGGGCAAACTCTATATGTCCTATTTTTAGGAAAGGTCATGCCGAATTTTTGTATGACTTTGATATGCATATGCATGTGTTGTTATAATCTTTTTTTATATAACTCGCAGGCGACCATGAAGGTATGTGGAAGGATGGTGAATAGATACTTGCGATCCGCGGTGGACGACATGAATGAAAAAAACGAAAAGGAGATTTTATGTCCGTGTAAAAATGCAAAGAAGGCATCTGGCTGGACCCCATTAAGGGTGGACGTTTGAAGGCGCACCTGCTTAGATATGGTTTCATGGATGGCTATACTCGATGGATAACTGAAGATGATGATGACGATATCGACGGTGCAACCAATAACCCCATGGCAGCGGATGAAGAGATGATTGATGGATCCGAAGACGAAGAGGGCACTGGAAATTATGACGGCGGAGAAGAGGCCACCCATGGTAATGGCGGAGAAGATCAAGCCGAACATGACGGAGAATATGCGGACATGACGGATCCTTCGTCTCTACTAAATTCAATCGTGCGGGACCCTCATGTTCGAGACCTGCTTCGCAAGAAGACGACTAGCGATAGAGCTGCTTCTAGAGAGGAGGCCAAGTTGGAGTAACTGGAGGTAGGCTCGAAGACTCCATTGTATGATGGTTGCGCTCCTAAGGTGACCCGCTTGAGTTTCACGCTCGAACTTCTAAAGACGAAGGCTAAAAACAAATGGAGCGACAAAAGCCTCGATGATCATATCAAGTATCTAAGCAAGATGGTTCTTCCCCCGGGGGACCTTTGTCCTACTAGTGTCGATGAGGCCAAGAAGATTGTGTGCCCTCTTGATCTGCCGCACATTAGATACCATGCACGCATCAACGATTGTATCATTTATCGGAACGAGAACGCAGAAAAAACTAGTTGTCTGGTGTGCAATGTTGATAGATACAAGAAGACCGGAAAGAAATCTCCTCAGAAAGTTGCATGGTACTTTCCGATCGCTCCTCATCTACAGTGTTATTTCGTAGATCCTAAGGAGCAGAGCTAATGCGGTGGCACGCGGTCAGGAAGGTGCCCGATGATGGAGATGATCCGAAGATGAGACACCCTGTGGATGGAAGCCAGTGGAGAGCATTGAACGCCGAATATGGATTTCATCTTGATCCAAGGAACGTCATGCTTGGCGTGAGTTCAGATGGCATGAATCCGTTTGGCAACCAGAACACCAACCACAGCACATGGCCCGTGTTTGTATGGATGTACAACATTCCCCCGTGGAAGTGCATGAAGAAAAAGTACATACACATGAGCATTCTGATTCAAGGGCCAAAACAGCCGGGAAATAATATTAATCTATATCTCGGGCTATTGAAAGAGGAGCTAGAAATGTTATGGAAATCACTAGTCAAGACATGGGACGCTTTCGGAAAAGAGTATTTCTATATGAAAGCCGCAGTGCTGACGACGGTGCACGACTATCTCGGTTACGAATATGTATCAGGCCAGGTGTGCCATGGATATTGCGGATGCACGAGGTGCATGGATGATACAACGTCTCAGCAGCTAACGAAAGATGGTGGGTCTGCGAAAATTGTGTACATGGGGCATCGAAGATGGCTCGAGAAGAATGACTCGTGGAGAAACCGTGGAGATCTATTCAATGGTGAGTCTGAGCATCGAGGACCTCCACGTAAGAGGAGCGGCGCCGAAATTGATGAGTTGTTGAAAAACTGGAAAGAGTGCCCTGCACCTGTAAAGATGAAAAAACCGGAGCCGCTGCTGAAGGTATGGAAAACAAGGTCTGTTTTCTGGGACTTGGAGTACTGGCCCAAACTCGATACGCCTCATTGTCTTGATCAAATGCATATCACGAAGAATGTTCTCGAGAGTTTGCTTGGCATACTGATGAACATGTCGGAGAAGACCAAGGATGGTCCGAAGGCAAGAAGAGACTCGAAAGATTTGGAAATAAGGTCAGATCTCCACATGCCCCATAAAACGGCCGAGACAGAGACGGAGACAGAGGCGGGGGACAGCAGGCGGGGCAAAAAAGTAAAGAAGAAGGAAGAGAAATATTGCCCCCTTCTTGCTTCACCTTAAATACGAAGGAGATCGATCAATTTTTCAAGTGTCTTACCGGAATAAAAGTTAGTTCCGGTTACTGTGGGAAGATAAGAAGATTTCTAGACATAGAAAAAAGGTTCAGCGGGATGAAGTCTCATGACTGTCACGTGATGATGACGCAGATACTCCCGGTTGCCCTTAGAGGGATAATGGACAAGGACGTCCGTGACACGCTTACTGGTTTCTGTAAATTTTTCGATGTTATCTCTCGAAAGTCTATCAGTTCGAAGCAACTCAGAAGGCTACAGGAAGAGATCGTTGTCATACTATGTGAGCTCGAGATGTACTTCCCGCCCGAGTTCTTTGACGTCATGGTGCATCTGTGTGTCCACATTGTGGACGACATCATCGACCTCGGCCCGTCATACCTGCACAACATGATGCCGTTCGAGATAATGAATGGGGTTATCAAAGGATTCGTTCGTAACATGTCCCGACTAGATGGAAGCATCGTACAAGGCTATCTGACACAAGAGTGCATCTCTTTCTGTGAGAATTATCTATGCAACGGAGATGACGACGTCCCTGTTATTGGTTTGCCCATTAACAAGCACCATGGGAGGCTCGAAGGAGAAGGTCACACCAACGGTCGGAGGGAACTGCATGTCGACCACTCGGATCGACGCAATGACTTTGACAGAGCAAACTTAGTAGTGCTACAACATCTTGACGTGGTAGACCCTTTCGTGACACTACACAAATAAACCATCGCCAAGAAGTACCATGACCAGGGCCTACGCAAGACGAACCTCGAAGTTACTAAAGAGCACAACTCCACTTTCTTGCGTTGGTTCAAAGAGCATGTTCTTGCTAATCCCCCGGAAGAGGGGTCTACAGACGCATTGCTCATATACGCCTTCGCACATGGCCCCGCTGTCAACTTCCTCACCTATCAGGCATACGATATAAATGGATACACATTCTATACGGAGGCCAGAGATATGAAAAGTGATTTCCAGAACTCGGGGGTGACGATAGAATGCATGACTGACGACAACAGCTCAACTGAAAGATTCTACGGAAGGGTCGAAGAGATCTGGGAGCTTAACTACTCTGGACTACACAATGCGACGATGTTCCGTGTCAGATGGGCTAAGAACGTCGAAAGAGAAAACAGGTATTTCACTACTATGTCCATACCCGACGCCAAGAGCGCTACCGTGAACGTCATCGCCAAAAAATGAGCCATGGGTACATGCTAAGCACGTGACACAATGTTTCTACATAACCGACCTGAGCAATCCCAGTCGTGTTGTCGTTAGGAGAGGCAAAAGAAACATCGTCGGAATGGATGGAGTCGCCAACATAGAAGACTACGACCAGTACGGCAACCCGGTGAGGAAAGATGACGATGACGATGAAGCATATGTCAAAAGAAGAATGAAGACTACATTACCTATGAAAGATCGTACTCCATGGAAAAGGAAAAGTCACAACGTGAGCCTAAATTATTCTGAAACGAACAAGAAAGGAAAGAAGCTAATCACTAAGAAACGTCCTCGACGCTGAGAAACTAAATGTGTGTTGTAATACACACACACACACACACACATATATATATATATATATATATCTATTTTGTGTACTCGCACCTTAACCGTTATCGATCAGTCAAATTAATATATATGTGTTGTAATACATGGAGTACATATGTATTGTCGCTGTTAAATATACATTATATAAATTATATAAAAAGGAAATTAAAAAGAGAAAGAAAAAAATGCCAGTAGCGCGCCCTACCAGTGAGCCCGCTACTGCTAAATAACAGTAGCGCGCCCTGCCAGTGGGACCGCTACTGCTAAATAACAATAGCGCGCCCTACCAGGGGCCCCGCTACTCCTACTGCTAGTTTTCACTTAAACCGCCGGGCACGCGGTTTCTTCTTCAGTCCCCGCTCTCTCTCTGCCACACTTCTCTCCGGCCCTCTCGAACTCGGCCTCCCCGCCGTCGTCGCCGCGCCTCCGCGGCCCCGCCTTCCTCGCCGCGCCTCCGCGGGCTTGCTCTCGTCGCCGCGCCTCCGCTGCCCTGCCTCTTCCTCCTCCTCTGCACCGCCTCGGCCGACACTGCCCCGCCCCTCCTCCCTCCCTCGCCACCGCCGCCGTCGAGCATCTAGGTAGTCCTCCCTCCCAGCTCTCCCTCCTCCTCTCCCCTCCACCCTCCCTCTCCCCTCCTCCCTACTTTTTCCCTCACCCCCTCCCGTAATTTTGCTTGCACGGTAGGTGTTTGTGAAAATGCCTATGCCATGTTTGTTGTGTAGGATTTTGTTGTTATTTAGGAGCATTGTTTAGGAGCTTAGCACAGTAGTTATTTGTTGTTTAGGAACATTGGAAATTGAAATGATATTGTGTAGGAGTTTGTATGAACTTCTGGAGTTGAAAATGCAAATGAAATGATATTGTGTACGAATTTTCTTCTATTTTCCATATGCAGGGTTCCGAGGGGCCCATGTTTTTCCGGAATGTTGATTTATTTCCGTTCCGGCAAATTTTAGGTTCCCGATATGTCCACTTTTTAGCAAAGGTCATGCCGAAATTTTCCGTGAATTTAGACATGACTTGTGCTAGAAAGTATGACATATCGAGTGCCCGGTATTTGATAGGACAGTATTTAGTCCTTTTTCTATAGTTTGAGAATTAAACTTGGAGACTAAATATATCGTAGGAGACATGTCGACCAACGACGAAGCCGGGGCAGATGAAGATTTTGAGTACCATCAGCATGGACACGCCTTCCTCGACCATATGTGTTCTCAGCTAGGAGAGGAAGGTCGAAATGCCGCTAATGCGACGGACGCCAAAATCGAGTCCGACAGCACTCATGATGGCACCAATGGCACTGACACCGGTGGAGCCGATGGCACTGACATCGGCGGCGCCGATGCCACTGACACCGGCGGCGCCGAAGCCGGTAATGAACAAGCAAAGAAGAATAAGATGTCAAGCTCGGCACCGAGAAACTGCTAGTGACAGATGTTCATCCTGGCAAATTCAAGCCAACAGCGCCGACGGAAGCTCGCAAGTGATACAACAACCAAGTCGGATGCATCCTACAGGAAACCGCGAGCATCAACGACTATGACTTGCGGAGTATACCAAATATGGAGCATCTCCTCCTTACGAAGCTGCACAACAGATTCAAGGTTCCCGGAACGGGATGACAGCAAACATCCGTGGAATGATGATGCCATGACTGAGATAAATGTCACCGCCATGGTCAAGTTCAGCAACGCATTGTCCGCGTGGAAAGTGAGGGTGAAATGATTTATTGAGAAGAAAAAACCTTTGTCCAAGATTTTTGCGAAGTATCCATCACTTACAGAAGTTGATTTCTTAAAATTCACGTGGAAAGTGAGGGTGAAATGATTTATTGAGAAGAAAAAACCTTTGTCCAAGATTTTTGCGAAGTATCCATCACTTACAGAAGTTGAGTTCTTAAAATTCAAGGACACTTGCGCTACCGACGAAGCCAAGCTTAGGTCCGCGAAATTCAAGGGGCTTCAGGAAAGGAACACGGGGAAACACCGCCTCGGAAGCCGTGGTTACATTGGCAAAAGGCCCATATGGGACAAGGAGAACGCGGAACGTGAAGCCGCGGGGATCCTAGACCCCTTGGCGGAGTTCACCGACCCGTAGGAGTATGACTTCATCAGGGCCCGGTACAAGTGGGACTCGAAGAAAAAGGTTTGGTCCACGGACGCGCCCACGAGGGAATTGATGAGATTACTGGTAATAATTATTTCTTCCACCTTATATTAGCTTCTCATCTAGCCAGAATACACATTGTAGTAACATTTGTAAATGGTTCACGTTTCTTTTGCAGAAAGAACAACACAAGCTTGATGCCGAAAGTGACTCATCGTCTCAGTTGACGATGAGGCCCAAGTGGGACACCCATCTCAACCGGACCTTGAACATACTGAAGGGCCTCCCTTTGGACACTCGGCCGCAGCATGGATGTGTGCACAACGTAGGAGACGGTGCCCAGTGGAAGCACTACTACCACGAGGACCCTGAGGCCAAAAGGTAGAGAAGGAAGTTTAGTCATGTGTGCATCGACGAGAAGGTGAAGCTTGCGGTCGAGAAAAAAGCAGCTGAGACCGAACAAGCGACCAAAGACGAGATGATCCACTCGGCAGTCAATGCAGCTTTAGCTGCCTGTAGAGAAGATTTCGCAGCTTCGGTTTCATCCTTGATCCCGGCTGTTATCGAGTGGACGAAGCGAAATCCAGACAAACGGCAGCGGATTTTCCCCGTCCTAGCTTCGTCGGGAGCAACTCGGTGAACATCGCACCAACGGCGCCTGCTCTCGCATCCGGACATGCCCCATCAGCCGCTCATAGCAGCCCGTCCTCTGTCTCTGGCGTGCTACGCGGGCCTTCGACTTTGGCTGAGCTCGACGCCCTCACGGTAATTACGCATCACACCAACATATCTATAATATATCCCTTTTCGTTGTCTTTTGAATGTCTGACACCGTAGACATGTATTCACAGGCCGAGAGAACCCCGTGCACCTTACTATACATGATCGATGGCCAGACGGTGGATGTGGGAAAGGCAACGATAATAAATCCCAAGCATCGGATGATCCACACCATGCAGATGCCCAGTAACACTTTCAAGGTTTCCGTGGCAAGTGTCAAACCGGTCCACGAGGATTTGGCTCCTCCGGTACGACTCGGGGGAGAGGAAGACGAGACCCCTAAGCGGCTTGCAGACTGCAAGGGCTTTTTCATCCTATGGCTGAAGGGTCTTCTTCATGTCGAGTCGGCCGCCGTGATCACCACACCAACAACAACACATCCCGAAGAAGGTATGAACACCACCACCCCGCCTCCGCAATTATTAGCGCCGCCTGTTATGCTGGGTGAGAGCGGCGAGCGACGCGAGGAAGGGGGTCCAAGCAGGGTGGATCATGATTTTGCCCCCGTGCTCCAGCAAGCAAAGGATGATGACATGGAGGAGGATGATGACCCTATGCGGTTCCTCAATACCGGCTACATTCCCGACGTAGAAATGATGAGTCATCCATAAGACTCGGCCAATAAGGAGCATGTGGACGAGGAGATGGATATTCTGCCGGAGCAGGAGCATCCTAGGTCTGAGTGAAAAAAGTCTCTCTTCGTGCAACCCTTGCAGGACACGCCTCCAGATGCCACCTCAAACCAGCATGAACAAGGCGATGGTTGATACGTGCAAAACGTATCTATAATTTCTGCTTGCTCCATGCATTTTTTGTGTGATATTGCTATGATCTAGATACACTTTCATACACTTTTGATCATATTTGGACTAACCTATTAACTCAGTGCACCCCAGTGCCAGTTCCTATTTTCTGCTGTTTTTCTATTTCAGTTTTCCCCCATATAAAAAGTGCCAGAACAATTCCGGGAAAAATACAGGAAAAATCAGCGTACAGGAAGCTTCGAGAAGAGCCCGGGAGGGGCCAGAGGGGATCCAGGGGGGCCCAGGCGGCCACCCGGCGCGGCCCCACCCCTGGCCGCGCCAGGGGGGCGCCTGGGCCCCCTGGTCCACCTCTGGCTGCCCCCCTTTGCCTATTTATTCTCCGTCATGGGAAAACTCCAGAAGAAGAACCCTATTCCGCGAACTCGCCTCTGTTCCGCCGCCGCCGCGCTTCCGAGATCGGGAGCACCAGAAGACCTCTTCCCAGCACCCTGCCGGAGGGAGGATTGACCTCCGGGAGTCTCCTCTCCACCATGGATGCTCCCCGGATGTCTCGTGAGTAGTTTTCCTTGGACCATGGGTCCGTGATCAGTAGCTATGTGATGTTCTCCTCCCCTCTTTGATCTTCATTGTTTAGACCTCGTGAGCTGCCCTACATGATCGAGGCACCTTTGTAATATTTCTGCTATTGCTATGTTGAGTTTGATAGGATCTGATGGATTATGAGATTATGTTCAGATTGTGATAGAGTAATATATTTGGTTCTTATCTCTTATATTTTTGTTCCTAAGTAATTCTTGCATGTTCTCCGTTGCTGTTTATTGCTTTGGCCAAGTAGTAGGTAGTGACTCCAAGAGGGAACGTTGTGCTAGATTGTGGGTTCATGCCCCCCGATGACACGCTTGAGTGACAGAAACATGAGTCTAGGGGATGTGCTGTTGCCACAAGGGGGAAAACAACGGTGCTTGTAACCGCGGTTACAAGGATTGTTTACTTTACGCAGAGTTCTTTTTAATGCAGTTGTCTGTTGCTTTGGGTTTACACTTTGGGTGGGGCTCGCAACTTAATACCAGCGAGATGTTCTAGATAGATATCTCAAGGTGGATGATTAGTAGTAGATGCAGATGGATTTCGGTCTACTTATTTTGGCGTACTGCCCGTGCTTTTGAACCTCGTCCTTTCTTTTGTGGCATAGTTAGCATTGCGGTGCGTTCATAATCCTGTCAATTGCCTTTCTGTAATTTGTTTACCTCGCATAGCAATTTTACCGTCTTTTGGGAGAGAGACATCACTAGCGAACATCACGTATCCCGGTCCATATCCTCATTACTGTTTCCATGCTTTATTTACTTTACTGCTTTTAGTTGCTATCATTATCCCTTGCATTTTATCCTTTGTGAACAACAAGACCGGAGAGATTGACAACCTCTTTGATCTTCGTTGGGAACAAAGTTATCTGTGTCTGTGTGCAGGTCCGCGTCAGTTGCGCCGCTGACACCTACTTATCATCTCTGGAGTCCTGCTGGACACAAACCTTGGTATCTTCAGCGAGGGAAAACTGCTGCTGCACTACATCTCAAACCTTCCACTTGGGGTAACCAACGAAGGGCGAGAAGCCATCAAGCAAGTTTTCTGGCGCCGTTGCCGGGGACTCCAAGTGCTAAGATAGGGGAGTTGCACACTACCCTTTACCTTTGTTTTTTAGTCTTGTTAGCTTATCTTTCAGTTTTTATCTTTGTGTCTTTTATCAAAAATTACAAAAAATATATTTATCTTGCTAGTTGTCATTATGTCTGGCCCTTCTGCCTTTGTTGAGACAGAGGTTCTCACCTTTAAACAAAAAGGTGGAGAAAGTTTAAAAGACGCTTGGTATAGAATTAATGATTCTCAAAAAAGAGCCACCAAGAAGCAATCCACTACTATCCTGCTTAGAAAATTTTATGTCGGGATTACTCCTTGGAATAGGTTCATATTAGATACTGCTATCAATGGGAATTTTCTAGAAGCCCCGACTTGGGAGTCTCTTAATGTTATTGAAAATCTTGTTGGAAATCTCCCTATTGCTAGCGTACAAGAAGATATAACTCTATCTCACATTATGAAGAAACTTGAAAAGATAGAGCTAGAAATACCAAGTATAACTAGGATAAATGAGTTGGATCGCAATATTCAAGGGAATTTGAATAGGCTTGATAGCTCCATGCTTAAAATTATTAAAACTTTGGAGGTCATCAAATCCCGTGATACGGATCTTTCTAGGATAGATAACATTGAGGAAATCATTAATACTCTAGGAACTACTTTCTCCTCAATCAAGCCAAAAAAGGTAGAGACTTCGGCAAGAAGGGAACCTAAGTTCAATTATGTCCCTAAGGTTCCCAGACCTAAAAATAAACCACCTATTGCCAAAGAAGTTGAAACCGTGAAAACCTTGGAAGAAATACCTCTCTTTGATAATTTTATAAATGAATCTTCCATTGATTTTCCGCCTTTTGGTTTTCTCCCTAGAAGTATATTCATTAGGCCTTTATTTAAAAGACCTCTTAAGACTAGTTGTACAATTGAAGAGCTTTTTGATGATCTTGATAATGATTCGGTTGATACAACTTGATCTTTTTGCATCATGCCTAGCTAATGGCTTTAAAGAAGCGCTTTCGGGAGGCAGCCCGCAACGAATTTAGGTGTTTCTTTTTTTTGCTTTTGTTGTGTTTTGACGATTGTTACTTCTGTAGCAACATCATTGTATCTTTATTTTTCAGCTTTGTGCCAAGTTATAGCCTCTTACGCAAGGGAAGTAAAAGTTGTGACATGCTGTCCAGAAAACAGATTCTGTCCCCGTGAACAGAAAAATCCCAGTTCATCTTTTTGACCTGAAATATTTACACAGTATGCTCTATACAATTAAGAAACTTCCGTATGTTCTGAGTTTTTTGATTTGAGTTGGAGAAGTGCCCCTAAAAAATTCTTTACTATCTGCTGTTCTGTTTTTCACAGATTCTGCCACGTTTTCTCTCTCCTAACTTTTGCAAACCTTAAGCTTGCTTTTTCTTTGCAAAAAACTTTTTGGCACTCTTGAGAAACAGTAGCTCTTCAAGAATATCTTTATATCCAATGGGAATTTATTTATTTATTAAGGGTACTAACCTCTCTAATCAGCTTATGATGAGTTATGTATGAAGGGAGTTTTCAAGTGTGCGATGGAAGATGATGAAAGAAGATCCAGGAGTGTCAAGCGCTCAATCTTGGGGATGCCCCCATGCATCCCCAATAAATATTCAAGGAGACTCAAGCGTCTAAGCTTGGGGATGCCCCCGTGCATCCCCTTCTCCATCAACAATCATCAGTTCGTCCTTCGTCTCACTATATTTTTATCACTTCATGCGTTATGTGCTATGCTTGGAGCGTCTCAATCTTAGGTTTTGTTTTTAGTTTTCTTTAGCTTTGATTGCTGTTCATAACAAGTTAGATCCCGTCTTACTTTGTGTGGGAGAGAAACACGCTCCACTTTTAAAATTTAGAACACATCATAGGATTTTTCCTGCCTATCTTTTTGCTGTTGTGTGTTCTTTATCTTTTCATAGCTACTGCCATGTTTAGTTTTAGTCTTAGTTTGTATTTAGCAAGAGCCTTGGCTTTTGTTTAGTTTGTTTCTGGAACTATTTTTAGTTTTCATGTTTATCTTGTTAAAGAGATTTGGTTGTTGCACTGAGTTGTGTCTTGTCTTGAAAGTAGGTAATTGAGGTTGCTATTTAATTCTAGTAGTAGCTTGCAATAGTTTTGAGGTATTGTTGTGAGTAATGTTTGAACTTTTGGTGTCAAGATCTCTAGCCTATTAGTGATAGGTGTCGTATTTTGGGCAATCCGTGTGTATTTGCGAAACCTACAAAACTAGTTGAGAACTCCAGCTACTAGATGGATCACTACTCTTCTGAGGGGTCGAATATCAAAGAACACTCACGTACCATGAGTCGAGGATGCGCAAGGATAACCAAACCCCCGTACACTCCTCCTCGGGGTACTTGTCTCTTTGCAAACCTCCTCATTAGATTGAGAGTTACCGATAATAAGTGCATGAGTTCTTCGGACTAATGTAAGTATTGAAAGTTGACACTTCCACCTTCCCATATTTTGTTAGCCTTTCCTGTGCCGTGCATTGCCTTCTTCTCACTCCGAGAGTTGGTGTCCACCTTCGCCGGTACATCCAAACCATTGGCATGATACGCTCTGTCATCATAAACCTCCTTATATCTTTCCTCAAAACAGCCACCATACCTACCTATCAAGGCATTTCCATAGCCTTTCCGAGTTATATTGCCATGCAACATCCACCTCTTCATGACTTGATCTTCATGTCATACATGTTCCTGCTACACTGGCAATGACATACATTGCATACATCATGATAGTTACATCTTCTTTATGTTTTGAGTACCTTGTAAAGTCTGAAAGATCTCCTTTACCTTCTTGTAAAATAGAGTGTTGCCCTTAAGTGAGGAAAAGATCCCAAAGTGGACACAATAAAAGATCCCAAAGAGGACAAATGAGAGTTAAATAGAAAGAGCCATTGAGGCCACAAAAAAATACAAAAAATAGAAAAAAGAGAAAAAGAAATAAAAAGAGAGAAAGGGGCAACACTACTATCCTTTTGAGAGATCCACACTAGTACTCCCTTTATATCCTTGTACTCCATAGAGATGATCATTATGCATATAGCTATGTGGGGACCTTCACACTATAGAACTTGGCTTGCATATTCCAAGGATGAGCCTCCTCAAACGAGCTCTAGGTCTTCATGAGCGAGCAAGTTAGATGCACCCCCACTAGTTCCATTGGAGAGCTTATTACCTCGTATGTGCATCCGTTGCATGGCAATCCCTACTCCTCACATCATATCTATCATTTGGCATCTCTTGCCTATGATTGTCCTCATTGATGTGAGACTTTCTCATCCTTTTTGTCTTCCTCCTTCGTACTTCTCTCTTTGCCATCCTAAGTGTCAACTCTCGTGCTTACGCTCATCCATTGCATGAGTGCTCAAAATATCGAAAAGGAGTGGATCAAATTGACTTGTACCTGGCTAGTGGTCTGGGGACGAGTCAAGATAAGATTCCAAAGAAGGCCAAGTGTGAAACTTTAGTAGATTGAGTTCTCAACACAAAAATACTTTTTTCTCGTATTCCCTATCCCCCTTCTTGCACGCAAACACCATTTGGAGACATTCGAGTCACGGACAGCGAGAGCTCTTGCACCTAATGTTCTTTTGTTACTTGCTTCAATGCTAATATAGACTCTTGCATGTTATGACTTGAATTGAATCTCTAACCTTGATTGCTTTACTTTTTAAAGTTCTTATATGGTTGCTAGCATGTCACCACAGAAATTATGCTGTTATCATTTACCTACTCGAGGACGAGCAGGAATTAAGCTTGGGGATGTTGATACGTCCAAAACGTATCTATAATTTCTACTTGCTCCATGCATTTTTTGTGTGATATTGCTATGATCTAGATACACTTTCATACACTTTTGATCATATTTGGACTAACCTATTAACTCAGTGCACCCCAGTGCCAGTTCCTGTTTTCTGCTGTTTTTCTATTTCAGTTTTCCCCCATATAAAAAGTGCCAGAAAAATTCCGGGAAAAATACAGGAAAAATCAGCGTACAGGAAGCTTCGAGAAGAGCCCGGGAGGGGCCAGAGGGGAGCCAGGGGGGCCCCAGGCGGCCACCCGGCGCGGCCCCACCCCTGGCCGCGCCAGGGGGTCGCCTGGGGCCCCTGGTCCACCTCTGGCTTCCCCCCTTCGCCTATTTATTCTCCGTCACGGGAAAACTCCAGAAGAAGAACCCTATTCCGTGAACTCGCCTCTGTTCCGCCGCCGCCGCGCTTCCGAGATCGGGAGCACCAGAAGACCTCTTGCCGGCACCCTGCCGGAGGGAGGATTGACCTCCGGGAGTCTCCTCTCCACCATGGATGCTCCCCGGATGTCTCGTGAGTAGTTTTTCTTGGACCATGGGTCTGTGACCAGTAGCTATGTGATGTTCTCCTCCCCTCTTTGATCTTCATTGTTTAGACCTCGTGAGCTGCCCTACATGATCGAGGAACCTTTGTAATATTTCTGCTATTGCTATGTTGAGTTTGATAGGATCTGATGGATTATGAGATTATGTTCAGATTGTGATAGAGTAATATATTTGGTTCTTATCTCTTATATTTTTGTTCCTAAGTAATTCTTGCATGTTCTCCGTTGCTGTTTATTGCTTTGGCCAAGTAGTAGGTAGTGACTCCAAGAGGGAACGTTGTGCTAGATTGTGGGTTCATGCCCCCCGATGACACGCTTGAGTGACAGAAACATGAGTCTAGGGGATGTGCTGTTGCCACAAGGGGGAAAACAACGGTGCTTGTAACCGTGGTTACAAGGATTGTTTACTTTACGCAGAGTTCTTTTTAATGAAGTTGTCTGTTGCTTTGGGTTTACACTTTGGGTGGGGCTCGCAACTTAATACCAGCGAGATGTTCTAGATAGATATCTCAAGGTGGATGATTAGTAGTAGATGCAGATGGATTTCGGTCTACTTATTTTGGCGTACTGCCCGTGCTTTTGAACCTCGTCCTTTCTTTTGTGGCATAGTTAGCATTGCGGTGCGTTCATAATCCTGTCAATTGCCTTTCTGTAATTTGTTTACCTCGCTTCGTTGGGAACAAAGTTATCTGTGTCTGTGTGCAGGTCCGCGTCATTTGCGCCGCTGACACCTACTTATCATCTCTGGAGTCCTGCTGGAGACAAACCTTGGTATCTTCACCGAGGGAAAACTGCTGCTGGACTACATCTCAAACCTTCCACTTGGGGTAACCAACGAAGGGCGAGAAGCCATCAATGGTCTACGTGACACTAGTAGGAAATAGCCTACTGCTGGCGTACAGAATTTACCTACCGCTGGCGGGCAGGCGTACGCCAGAGATGTGACGCCAGTGGTAACAGGTACCGCTAGCGTACAAATTGTACGCCAGCGCTACCTTCTGTTACCGCTGGCGTACAAACATGCTGCCCGCCAGAGATGTCCTCCAGTCCCTCTGGCGTCCCCACTTGCCCGCTAGTGGTCAATCTAATGTACGCCAGCAGTATTATTTCTGGATTAGGTACTGTCCGCCAGCAGAAACATTTATGTACGCCAGCAACATGTTTTCTGGAATTACTTTTCTGCTGAAACTTGTTATTCCAGCAACACAAATATTCAAATATTTTCACAGTTTATCAACACAATACAAATACACAGAATTCATAAGTTCAAATATACAAGAATGATCAAATATTGTTACATCACATTACTAACCAAAATAGAGAAGTTGTAGTGGCATCACACATAGATCACAAACAGAAAAATAGATAAGTTTGGAGTTACATCACTACATTGTATCATACACAAACTACATCTCGATGGAATTGGTAGTTTAGGTCGCAAGGTTCTTCGAAAGGATGTACTGTCATCTATATTACAATCGCATACAAGAGAATGGTAAAGACGATGAGCAAGAAGGGGATCACGATGAAGTTGGACTTCATCCGGTGGTTCTTCCTCTCTTGCCCTTGCCGATAGTTCAAGTACCGAGCTTCCGCCTCCGCTTTACTCTTGTAGCTCTTGTAGTTGTTTCCCTTGAACTTGTTGACTTGCTTGAAGCAATCTTCCCAGTGCTCATAGACTCTTGGAACGCTACCTTCGTACACCACATACCACTTCTTCATCTCTGAAGTATCAAAGAAATATAAAAATATTAACCAAGATAGTTAAAAAGGAATATGTGTGTACATTCATGCATTATAAGAGAAGACTTAGTTCAATGTAAAAGGATTTCACATGTCCGCAATATTTGATAGCAAATAGTTAAGTATGCACATGATTCTTATAACCCTAAATATAGAATATATGCATCATGTAGTACGTACACAAGTTCAACATGAGATAAAGTTTACAACACATGTTCATCGATTGTTCGAAAAAAACTAGCTACATGCATAGAGAACACACCCTCTCACTTCTTTCTCGGCTTCGGCTTCGACTTCGGCTTCGGCTTCAGCGGAGGGAACGGGAGATAACCTTGCAATGAGTTGAATGATCTGTCATCACCATGTTGATGTAAGCGGTCTTCTATGTCAGCGTTAGGTAGTGGACGATGACTGTAGAAGAACACCCCATCGCTATGTATGACATCCCTGGAGATTGTTCGCGCGATCATTTGTTGGATTCGGCCAAACTCTTTTCTTACTTCGGCATCGGAGGACCCCACCAAGGTTCCACACCATTTTGCGAGAGACGACAGATATTGTAGTCGTTGTTCATCCTTTACGTACTCGCGCATATGATAGATGGAGTACCAGGCCTCCCTCGTACTGCCTGGCGCCTTCTTGATGCAGGCGAAGTCTGTTTTATGGATGAATGTGTACTTTCTTCGCCTTTGATTTTTTCTTTTTATGATGCCCTCTCTATAAGAGTAGCCAGTGAGAGCATCATCCAGAACATCCTTGATTAGCTTGTTGTCTTTGTACTTCTGACGACTCCCCGAGTCGAGATATATGGCAAGCGAGTCTTTCGGGTCGAGAGCGATGAGGGTGCCGTATTGGTTGCTACACAAAACAGTTTGTAGTTCAAAGAGATCATCAGCCTCAGATCAGTTTAACGATAGCGAAAGCATGTTACGGCTGCAAGCGAGAATGACTTACTCAGGGAAGTAAGGCATGAGAAAGATGTTCTTGGAAGGCTGATCCACGAAGAAATCTTCGATGTACTTCGTTGCCGCTATCTTACCCTTAGGGTTGTTCAAGAACTGTTCTTGCATGTAGAAGGGGTCCATTATAGCGATGTTTGGGGTATTCTCTTTGATGAGCTGGTGAGCCAAGCTTAGCGCAGCCAAGCGGACCATGGATGGGTGGAGCGCATTCATGTGGAACATGTCAAAGATGTCATTAAATCTCAAGAAGAACAAGTCCCCTGGGTATTTATCCACAAATCCCAAGCCCTCCGGTACCTTTCCTATGTAAAGCGGGTATGTTGGATTGTCATCTTTGGCAAGATTTGTCTCCACATAAAGAATAGCATTATGGAGGTTCCTCATATCCGAAGTGACGATTTCTAAAAATTTTGGTGGCAACATCGGTTTACCCAACTCATGGATCTCATGCAAGTTTATGATGGGTACCTTGTCCTGGACCCAGATCGGCTTCCTACACCCCTCCACCGGCTGGCTGCTGGAGTAAAAGGCATGTTTCTTCGCTCTTTTCCGCCCCGTCGTCTTCTTGCTAGCAGGATGCACAAATGAATCTTGGAGCGCCTCTTGGAGTGTGTCTTGGCTGAGACCAGCTAGATCACGAGGGCTGAAGGGGGCTGCTTCTGGCGCTCCTTGAGAAGAGAATAAACGCCTCGTCGAGCGGGGATGACCCTGGCTGGGACCGGCGACTTGTGTATCATCAAGAGGACCCTGGCTGGCAGCAGGTAAGTCGTGGTCATCAACGAGGAAGTCTTCGACGTGAACATCATCGTCGTCGTGATGATCCGCAGGTTCAGCAAATGCCTCATTTTGCTCTGGGGTGATGAAAGAAGGGTCCAGACAAATCAGATCTTTAGGCCATAGCATTGGCCAAGACAAGCATTGTTCAAGGTTCAACTCGCTATCGGCTTCGGGGGGTTGAGTCGGAGGATCCAAATTTGCGCAACTCGGGAACACCCGGTCCAATGTAACCCTAAAGATGGTATCGGACATAGGCACTGTGTGGAACACACGGTTAAGTGGTGTCACGATACGTGCCTTTGCCACGTCCTTCAACTCATTGTTGACTTGTAATAGCAATGTGCATCCCACCTCGTCGGCCTGCGAAAACATGTAAGGCGTTAGAGAGGGCAAGCAAGCGCCAATTAAACTAGTCGAGACTTTTGCGGCGCTTATTTACCGTCAGGGCGTTGAGCTCGTCTAATGACGAAGGACCGTGGAAGGCCGCCGGCGTGTAAGAGATGGAAGGGCTGCTACGAGGCGCGGTGCCGACCGACGATTCATCCCTCACACCTTGTGGTGTGTTGTCGGCCGTCGTCGTATTGATCTCCACAATAGGCGGGTCATTATTCGAGTTGCTGGCACCTAAGGTGATTGTGGGGAGAGGCCCTTGTCGGCCTCTGTCGATCCAATCCGTGATCGACTTCATCATGGTAGGAAGGAGGTTGTTGACAGTCTGTGTCACTTGCGCATTGATTATCTTGGGCATGTCAGCTTTCACGGTCTCCAATTCTTCCCTCACATTCTTCTCCTCGTTCCTCTTCCTCTCCTTTCGTGCTTCCTTGGTCTTAGGGTAGTAAAATGAATGTTTGTGATTGAGTCCGGCGCCGACCACACGGCCACGATGCGGTGGCGCTGACACCGACAATTTCTTTACCTTCTTTAGCGCCCTTTCAAAAGAGGCCTCATACGGCAGCTGGGTTGAGGATCCTTGAGATTGAGCTAATTCTTCTTCCTCCCGAATTTTTTTCTCAAGCTCCCTGACCTTCTCGTTCGTGCATAGCTCCTTGGTTTTGGGATTTACCTTGTATCGGGCCCGCACAAATCGATTTCCGAGGGGGTTTTTAAACTTCGGGTAGGGGTCCGGCCCTTTCCTTTCCGCGTCCTCCTTATCCCAAACTGGCTGCTTTCCGGGGTAACCACGACTTCCGAGATTGTGGGGAGCTACATTCTTCTCGTGCATATCTTTCCCCCACTTCCTAAGCGCCTTTGTTGCAGGTAGGTTATAGTTGGCCTTGAAAACATTGAAGTCCTCTTCCGAAATTGACGGCCAGTGGCTTTGGATCTTATCAAAATCGGAACCCGCGTCAAGCTCTTTCCTCACATGCCCTTTCCAACTGGACAAGGCTTTGCTGAACCTGCCTAGGGCGAATGTGTTCACCAGATTTTTCTTGATATCAATGTTATCGTAGGGTTCCGGGAACTTGTATCGCGCGTGCAGCCTCTGAATGAGGAGGGTGGCCACATGTTCCTTGCTTTTTTCCCTAATGTCCTCTTCATTGATGTTGACGAGTTCTCAAAGGATGCATCCAATGCTGATGCCGTACCCTTTTGCAACATGAGTCGGCTGTGTAGGCAAACCGCTAGCGGGGTCCACCTCCGTAAATTCTTCTCGGATGGTGCGGAGCTTGTTTGGGCCCCTTTCCTTACGCTGCCGCTTGGCTTCGCTACCAGATGTCGCGTTGCCATCCCCGGCACCACTAGTAGTGGTCGCGTTGCCATCCCCGGCACCACTAGTAGTGGTCTCGTTGCCATCCCCGGCACCACTAGTAGTGTTATCGTTGCCTGCATCCCCGCCTTCATCATGTTGATCGTCAAGCTGTTGAGCCGCAAGCATTGAGAAATAAGGATGATCCTCGGGATCTACAGGTACCCGAGAACAACCGGCTTCCTCGTTTGACATCTATTATCACCATTTAAAAATACTACTAGTAAGTGGGATAGGTTAGTGCAAAATGAGTTATAAAAAAGTAGCATGTGTGTATGCATCATGTTTACTGCCTCTAGGATATGGATGCAATTGCAACCTCTAATCAAAAAAAAAATCACAGAGGATATATCCATCAAGTTCAAAGTTCAGAAAGTAAGGATTCATAGCAACTTCTCAGGTGGAGCTCGATGTGCTACTACCTATAAAAAACATGAAGTGCCGAATAAATTTCCATTTACCTATATATAGAACAATATATCACTAAGTTCCGTTCATATCTTATATTAGGTCATTTAAAAAGTAGCAAAATGAGTTAAAGTTCTCATTTTCAGTATTTTTAGCATAAGTCATGCCAAAATTCACGGAAAATTTTGGCATGACCTCTACTGAAAATAGGACATATGGAGTACCCGAATTTGCCGGAACAGAAGTTAATTAACATTCCGGCAATCTCAAGGCCTCATGGGTACCTGCAAACTGGACCAGAGCATATATAGCTACAAGACAGCAGCACAGCCAGCAACGCAAAACTCATATAGACCACAACAAGCACACACCCAACAACACACACCCAACAACACCAGAAAACCCATATAAACCATAACCAAGGCACACACACAAGTAGCAGCAGCCATGAAGAGTTCACCTCGAAGGTTGGAGCACACGGGGCTGTGGTAAGGCATCTGGCTGCGGTGTGGCGGCTCGTCTTGCTTTTCTACAATATAAGAACATATATTAGCACTATATAAAAAAGCACGTACAAGTTAGTGAACTGCGTCATGTTTGCAAGGTCGCTAGTTATTTTAATTATGAAAGAAGTCTATCCTTGAACTCTGAACTGTTGTGCTAGCTCTGTCTTCAACTCTATCCTATGAAAACCGTTTTGTATTAACTGTGGAACTTTTCAAAACAATAAAAAATGAACCAAAGCAAATATCCTAAGTGCTACTGCTACTGCTAATATCCTAAGTGCTACTGGTACCATTACTGCTAATGTATATTACAAAATAGAGGTACATATATTAAGAATGTCATTGAATATTATAGTTCATCGGTACAGCAAGTTTGTAGTCTCATACAAAAGAGAAATCAATACATAGTTTCTTCGCACACATTGCGCGTCTTTCTCAGCGTTTGGTAATTTTCTTGCCTTTTTTTGTCGCAGTTGCATAATTTAGCCCGACATCGTGACTACTTCTTTTGAACGGACGACCTGACCTAGGTAGCGTCGTTCTGCTCCTTCTTGTGGTGTATTTTGCCTTATCGTCGTCATCTTCATCATCTTCGATATTTGGGTCGCCGAACATGTCGAAGTCTTCTTCGTCGGCCATTCCTATGATGTTTCTTTCGCCTCTCCTCACGACCACGCGGCTAGGCCTACAGGGGTCTGTTATGAAGAAGCATTGGGACACGTGCTTAGCCAATACCCATGGCTCATTTTGCGCAGTGACGTTCACGCTTGATGAAGTGCTGCCGGCTTCGGGTATAACCATGGTGGTGAAGTATTTGTTTTCTTTCATGACGGTTGATCTCCTAGCCCATCTGACACGAAACATCGGTACCTTCTCTCCAGAGTAGTCAAGCTCCCATATCTCCTCAATCCTTCCGTAGTATCGTAATTTTTCATTACCGATTGAGGATACCATCGTTACTCCTGAGTTTTGATAAGCAGAACTTTTATCCTTTTCTTCCGTGTAGAATGTGAACCCATTTATATCATATGCGTGAAACGTCGCAAGGTTGGGTGAGGGACCATGTGACAAAGCATATAAGATTCTGCCTTCTGGAAAATCTATTGGTGGATTAGCGATAAGGTGTTCTTTGAACCAACGCAAGAAAGTGGAGTTGTGCTCTCTGATTACTTCCCCATCTGTCCTTTCCCTACCCTGGTCAGTGTACTTCTTCCTAATGATGTTTTCGTGCTCTTTGCACCAGGGATCGACCATTTCAAGGTGTTGTAGAGCTACCAAGTTTGCCTTGTTAAAGTCGACGCGTCATTTTTTAAAGTCTACATGCAATTCCCTCCGGCCATTCTTGTGGCCTACTCCGTCGAGCCTGCCAAGGTGTCTATTTCTGGGCAGGCCAACAGGGTCATCAACTTTGCCCAGGAGATTCGTGCAGAAAGAGATGCACTCTTCGGTAAGATAGCCCTGAACGTTGCTTCCTTCTGGACGGGCCCTGTTACGAACGAATCCTTTGATGAGTCCATTCATCCTTTCGAACGGCATCATGTTGTGCAGGAACGCCGGTCCGAGGTGGATGATATCTTCCACGATATGGACCAACAGATGCACACAAATGTCAAAGAATGAGGGTGGAAAGTAAATCTCAAGTTCGCATAATATCACAACGATCTCTTCCTGCAACCTTGAGAGTTGCTTCCGTGTAATCGACTTTTGAGAGATCACGTCGAAAAAGTTACAGAAATCGAAAAGGGTTTCACGTACGTGCTTGTCCATTATCCCTCGAATCGCAACCGGAAATATCTGCGTCATCATCACATGACAGTCATGAGACTTCATCCCGCTGAACCTTTATTTCTGCTGGTCTAGATATCTTCTTATCAGCCCACAGTAACCGAAAGGGGTTTTGACTCCTAGAAGGCACTTGATTAATTGTTGAAGCTCGTTCTCACTTAGAGTGAAACAGGATGGGGGTAGTGATAGTCATTTTTCTTAACCTTTTTTCCCTTGTGTCGGTTTGTCTCCTCATCTGATGACTCAATTCCCTCGTGAAGCTCTTCCCTGATACCTAGATGTATCAGGTCATTTCTTGCTTTCGGCCCATCTTTGGTTTTTTCCGGCATGTTGAGCAGAGTGGCAAACAAACTCTCGAACACATTCTTCGTGATATGCATTAGATCAAGGCAATGAGGCGTATCGAGAACAGACCAGTACTTCAAGTCCCAAAACACGGACCTCGTCTTCCATACATCCAGGAGCGGTTTTGGTGCCTTTTGCTTCTTTCCTGGCTTAGGGCACTGATCCCAATCATTCAACAACTCATATAATTCTTCACCGCACCTCTTACGTGGAGGTCCCCGGAGCTCATCTTCACCATTGAAAAGGTCTCCACGCCTTCTCCACGGGTCATCCTTGTGTAACCACCTTCGATGCCCCGTGTAGACAGTTTTTCAAGACCCGGGATCTTTATTAAGTTACATAAACGTTGGATCATCCATGCACCTCATACATCCCCAATGTCCGTGGAAAACCTGGCCTGCGACATATTCGTGGCCAAGATAGTCCTGCACCGCACAAAGCAAGGTGGCTCTCATAGGGAAATATTCTTCTGCGACGGCGTCCCATGTGTTCACCCCTTCCCATAACGTGTCTAGCTCATCTTTCAGTAGCTTTAGATACAGATTGATGTCGTTGCCAGGTTGTTTTGGCCCTTGAATTAGCATGCACATGTGTGTGTACTTACTCTTCATGCATAACCAGGGGGGGAGGTTGTATATCCATACGAACACGGGCCAAGTGCTATGTGTGCTGCTCTGGTTGCTGTATGGATTCACTCCATCGGTGCTCACACCCAACTTGAGGTTCCTCGGATCTGCCGCGAAACTTGCATCTACGCCGTCTAATGCTCTCCACTGGCTTGCGTCTGAAGGGTGTGTCAGAACTTCCTTTTCACACCGTTTTGGATCTTTCAATGCTACATATTTTCTGTCCGCGTGCCACCGCATGAGCTTGGCTTCCTTGTAGTCCACGAAATACCGCTGCAAACGGGGAATGAGCGGAAAATACCACACAACTTTCCGAGGTTCTTTCTTCCCTTTCTTGTATTGAGCTGCATTGCACACCGGACATGTGATCATGTTTGCGTCCTCTTTCCGTTAAATGTAGCAATCATTGATGCACACGTGGTATTTTTCATGCAGTAAATCAAAGGGGCACACGACTTTCTTGGCGTCATCAGAACTTGTAGGACACGAGTTTCCCTCCGGAAGCTTACTCTACCAGTATTGTAGGCTAGCGTCGACGCTTATGTCAGTCCATTTGTGTTTTGCCTTCATTTTGAGAACATCGAGCGCTACTTTCAAGCGAGAGTCTTCCGATCCGCAACCTGGATACAACAGAGTATTCAAGTCTACCTCCAGTTGTGCCATCTTAGCTTGCTCTATACTACAAGATCCGCAGTTAGTCGTCTTCTTTAGAAGCAGCTCTTTGAGATGAGGGTCCCGCACGGCTGAAGCTAGCAGTGTTTGCATGTCATCGTCTTCGGTTATGTTTTGTTCAGCATCTTCTAGATCTCCAACATCATGTGCGGGAGGATCATCAGGCGGTCTTCGTCTTCTTGCCCGTGATCGTTATTATTGTCATGCTGATCATGATCCACCGCACCATCATGGACTTCATCATCATCATCATCTTCATCAAGCCACTGAGTGTGCCCATCCATGAAACCATGTATGAGCAGATGCTCCAGCAACTCTCCCAAAAAGGGGTTCAGCAAGCCCACTTTTTTGCATTTGCGACACGGACATCTTATCTCCCTCCGATTATTTTGTATCATGTCGTCTGTAGCGTATCTCAAATATTTGTTCACGACACGTTCACTCATATGGCCTGGAGCCATATCGATCGCCTGCACGTGATAGAACCACAAGACAAGTAAAACAATCATTTTTCATTAAAAATTTCGGCACGACCTTCCTACAAATAGGACTAAGAGAGTGCCAAAATTTGACGAAACGGAAATGAATCAACATTCCGGCAAAATATTGACATCATTTCCTGCACAATAAGAATAACACATATATGCATCATCACATATCCGGCAAAATTTCATCATCTCATATATGCATGCATGCATCATCATCAAGAATATATAGCACATATATATGCATCATCACATATCCGACACAATACAAAAATAGCACATATATGTTGATCCCTCACCTTAAGAGAGACAATGTGGAAGAGAAGAGAGATGTAGATAGATCTAGCTAGACCTATAGAGATGATATATTTGGATCTCACCAAAAGGAGCTAAATTTGGTTCTTTTGTGGTCATTTATTTTGGTAGAAAGGACATTAGAAGGGTAATGGAGCTAGATCTATCACATAAACTAGTTTTAATTGGTTAAAAAGAGTGGTGGAGATGGGGGGAAGGGGAGGAACTTTGAGCTAGTGAGAAGAGCAATAATGGAGGTGCAATAATGGAGGGAATTGATGGCAGCCCGAGCACCAATAATTGCACAGAATACCTCTGGCGTACAATATACGTGTCCGCCATAGGTAACAAAGCTAGCGCTGGCGTATAGACCAACCGCCCGCCAGCACAAACATCTGCAATTTAATATATTTTGTGGCCAAACTTCCTCTGGCGTACGAGCTAAACTGTACGCCAACGGAACCAGAAATAGCGCTGGCGGGCAGAGCTTCTGTACGCCAGTGGAAGTTGGATCCGATGCCTAGCCCGGGGCAAGTCGTGCCTCTGGCGTTCACAAAACATTGTACGCTAGCGGTAACTTCTATTTCCCTGGCGCCCACTTCACTCTGTACGCCAGTGAAAGTAGCGGCGGCGTACCACTTTTGACGTCCGCCAGCAATGAGCTGGAGGCTATAGCCTATTTCCTACTAGTGTGAAAAGGTGCTCAGCCCGTCAACACTTAGGGTGGCGATCAAGGGCGCTATGAAAGGCTCATCACAACCTCTCCCCCAGAAGAAGCCGAGGAAGAGACCGAGTAGGAAAGACTTAGCTTCCAAAAAGGCTGCCAATGCTTCTAGCAGCAAGTCGGTTCCGCCAACCGGTTTTGCAGACCGTATACCGATGAAAGGTACGACGTTGATCCATGTCGCGGGCGAGCCGATCCTACCGCCGAAACCGCTGGAGAGCATATCATGGGATCTCAGCAGACTGCACGACCATGTACTGTCGACAGAGAAAAGCCTTCTTGCGTCGAAGGATCCAGGATATCCACTTTATGCGGTGCGTGTGCCTCCGGGCATGGGCTACATCGACACGGCGCCCGCGGAAGTGTTCTTCCTGCAGTTTGATCACATCTTTGAGATGTTCCTCACTAGGCGGCTCGATTTTACGATCGTCCTCCTTTTGGATTACACCAAAGTAATGAGTCTTCTGGATTCCGCTCTCCAGGGCTTCGGCATGCGGGGTGGCCACATCGAGAAAAAGTCACAAAGGAAGGGCGCACCGTGTTTCTCGCATAAAACCAACTTCTGCAGTATCCATCAACCGGAAGGAAGTAAAAACGATGGATACTATGTCATCCATCTCATGATGGAGTTCAGAAAGGATCAGCAACTTTTTCTCATGGCAAGCAAAGATGACAATCATATCATGATATGGGCAATAAACTTAGCCGAACCGGATTATAAATTAAGAGATGACTTCTTTCGCATCCTGAAGGATATTGCAACCATCATCATGAAAGAAGTCGTCGACAAGAAGGGGATGTTCTACCACGGCCCAATATCGTGAGCTGATGTTAAAACTCGCGTAGGAATGCAGCTTTTGGACATTACGTCGTTCAATAAGCTAGGGTGCGTCCTCCCAGATATGGATGGATGGAAGTTCTAGTGTATTGACTATGACGATGATGATGTCTCGGATGAATTTATACTTTAATTTGGAAGCGATATGAAACCTTTGTGATGTAATTTAACGGTCCTGTTGAACTACTTGCGTAAATCTTGCTAGCTAGTGAATTAGTTGGGGTCCGATGAACAACGTGTGTATATTATATTATGTATGTTACTTTATGTTGCATCTATTCACTAACTTTTTCTCTTCGTGTTGCTCAAGTATATTATGTTGTGTACTATTGTTGAATTCCTATGATGAATATGCATCTCTAACAGGTACATAGATCATCGATGGCGAAGAAGTGATATGTCGTGTACATAGGGAAGGTTCCAGGAGTGTACGATGAGTAGCCAGAGTGTCAGGCCCAAGTGCACCGGTTCCCAGGCGGCAGCCAAAGAGGGTTCAATACCAGAGAGGAAGCGGAAGCTAGTTACTTGAGATTTACGCTAGCGCAGGAGGAAGATCAGAGGCGGTGCTTCATGAGCTACTACATAATTCCACTCTTCCTCATAGTGATCGCTCCTCTAGTATATATCATAGTTTAGATGGATGATGAAACTTGCTTGTAGTTGCATGTATTTAAGATATTGTGACAACTTCTATCGCTATTTTAGAGATGAAATTATGAGAGACATCATTTGTGTTGGATATGAGAGATCATGATGATATATATATGGTCATCAGATTATTGTATGTGTATGATATGATGAGATTTGTACTCTGTAGAAAACCTGTGTATGTGTATGAGACTATATTGTATAATATATGTACAAATACAGAAAAAATACGATGGGAAAAATAAACAGAAAATGAAAAATAAATACAAGTAGCGCCTGTTACATGTAGCAGTAGCGCATGTATACCAGTAGCGCCTGGTACAGTACGCGTTGCCGATATTAGTAGTAGCGGGCTCTACGGGAGGTGCTACTGATAACCTTGTGTAGTAGTAGCGGGTGCGTACGCGCGCTACTTCTACAAGTTAGTTGTAGCGTGCTATCAGTAGCGGGTGGGGGCGCGCTACTGATGAGCCGAAAAGGGGCGCTACTACTAGCCTTTCTCCTAGTAGTGGCTATGGCCAAGGATACGGTGGAAAAGATGATGCGGGCTACGCAGATAATGATACCCTTGGGGTTCCTGGACGAGGAAGGGGAGGTTTTGGAAGGAATGATGGAATGGGAAGAGGGATTGGTCGTGGAAACCTTGACGATCGCATGTATGTTGACTGGAGGTGGAACATCACCTATAATCTGCAACAGCCTCTCCAAACCGAAGCTGCTGATAGAAATAGTAAACAGGTGGATGGGACACTGTTGGGGCACATTAATGATGTATTGATGGATGATCCAACAAATTTGGGAAAGAGACTGGCGAATGATTCTGTGGCTGAGGTGCCAGGGGGAACGATCTCACGCTGCCACCCCCAATGCAGTAGTTCCAATTGGGAACACCTCAAGTATGATAGAAAATTTTGATGGTGTGGCTGATGATGGTACTAAGACTTCACCAGAGACACCACAGAAAAGTTTAAACAAAAAGAAGTTGAAAGGTGTTGATGGGGAAGCAGTGAGTTCCAATGAGAACGAGATATTGGCGGCCACCAGTGAGGAGGACCGCCAAGTGCAATGAAACTCTTAAGTTGGAACTGTCGGGGTATCTTGGGAGCCCCGACAGTTCGATCGCTGCTGGACCTCCAGCAGCGGCATGAGCCAGATGCGTTTTTCCTGTCTGAGACGCATTTGGATGATGATAAGGAAGAAATTTTGAGAAATAAAATGAAGATGGATTGTATGATTGTCTCTCCTAGCCCGGACGGTAGGAGAGGTGGACTGTTGCTGCTCTGGAAGAAGGAGGTTAGAATCTACTCCCGGACAACTTCTTTGGATTTCATAAATGTGGTGGTAGAGGAGGACAATGATGTTCAATGGCTGCTCACTGGAATATATGGAGAGCCAAGCTGGGAAAATAAAGACAGGACATTTCAACTGCTCCGTGACCTTGATATGCAGTCTAATCTGCCCTGGACAGTCATTGGGGATTTTAATGAGATTCTTTTTACTCATGAAAAGGATGGTGGAGACCCTAGATCACAGCCCAGGATGCAAGCTTTTAGGGATGCCCTCTCTGATTGTGGTCTGGAGGATCTAGGGTATGTCGGAGATATTTTCACTTGGTTTCGAGGAGGTTTACGGGAAAGGCTTGACCGTGCAGTGGCTAATGCGGATTGGTCCACTATACACCCTCTAGCGGGTCTCTGTAATCTTGAAATGGGAAAGTCTGATCACAGGCCCTTGCTACTGGATACAGAATACCTTAGTGGAGTAGCGGAAGTAAGGCAGACCTACCCGCGAAAATTTGAAGCTAGGTGGCTATCTAAGGAAACTGTGGAGGAAGTGGTGAAAACGGCCTGGAGGAAGGTTGCTGATGGTACTCGCGGAACGCCTATGGCAGCAAAACTTTCTATGGTCCATAAAGACCTGCATAAATGGGATAGAACGGTCCTCGAAGAGCCGAGAGCTCGCCTACGGAACGCACAAAAAGAGCGAGAAGAAACTATGAGGGCAACTCCCATGATTGTTACGAGAATCAAGCAGAAGGAACTTGCCCTCCTGGTTGAAAATCTCCTGGATCAGGATGAGATATATTGGGCTCAAAGGGGGAAGGTCGGCTGGTTGAAAAAGGGTGACAGAATCACATCCTACTTTCACCAGCAAGCCTCGGATCGTAGAAGGAGAAACCTGATAAAAAAGCTCCAGAATGATGCGGGAGATTGGGTGGATGGAAATGAAAACCTAAAACCACTGATCTGTGACTACTTCAAGAATCTCTTTACATCGGATGTAGGTCCAGTTTCAGAGGAGATCCTACAGGCGGTTAAACCGGTGGTTTCTCAGGGGATGAATGCTTTCTTAACGGCGAGTTACTCAAGGGACGAGGTCCGTAAAGCTCTATTTCAAATGGCTGATCTGAAAGCCCCGGGTCCGGATGGCCTTCATGCTGTTTTCTTCAAGAGGTTTTGGCACATAATTTGTGAGGAGCTAACTGATGAAGTACTTGGTGCTATAAGGACGAGGAAGTTGCCGCAAGGGTGGAATAATACCAACATTGTGCTAATTCTTAAGGTTGACAATCCGGAGCTCATCACCCAATTTAGACCCATAAGCTTATGTAATGTGGTCTACAAAATAATCTCAAAGATGATTGCGAACAGATTGAAAAAAATATTGCCAGAGATATTTCTCCAACACAAAGTGCCTTTGTCCCCGGAAGATTAATAACGGATAATGTACTTATTGCCTATGAGTGCTTTCACTCGATTAAGAAGAAGACTCATGGAAAGGGAGGTCTGTGTGCGGTAAACTTGATATGAACAAGGCCTATGATCGAGTTGAGTGGGTTTTCCTTGAGAAAATGATGCGTAAAATGGGATTTTATGAGCAGTGGATTCAGATGATTATGGAGTGTGTTTCCTCGGTTTCATATACGGTGAGGTTCAATAATACTGAGTTTGATGAATTCACCCCCACAAGGGGTTTGCGGCAGGGGGACCCTCTATCCCCGTGTCTGTTTTTTACTTTGCTCAGAGGGCATGTCCAGTCTGCTAGCACAGGAACAGGAAACCGGGGGTCTGGATGGTGTGAAAGTCTGTAGGAATGCTCCGCCTATCTCGCACCTCCTGTTTGCTGATGACTCTCTGATCCTTATGGAAGAGGATGTTCATATTGCTAGTACCCTAAAAAGGATATTGGATCTTTATTGTGACAGCTCGGGCCAACTGGTTAGCGCTGCAAAATCTAGTGTTTTCTCCAGTCCTAATGCTAACGTTCTGGATCGCGAGAATGTGTGCAGAGAACTGAAAATTTTGACGGAGGCGCTCTCTGAGACTTATTTGGGGTTGCCGACCATGGTTGGTGTGGACAAAAGTGATTGTTTTCTGCATCTTGTTGAGAGGGTTTTCCAAAGGATAAAGGGATGGAAGGAAAAAAAACATTATCCATGCAAGGGAAGGAGATCATGGTTAATGCAGTGGCCCATGCGATACCTTCTTATGCTATGTCGGTGTTCAAATTACCGAAGAGCATATGCAAGGCCATCACGGGTGAGATCTCGGGGTTCTGGTGGGGTGACAATGAGAACAAGAAAATAATGCATTGGTTTGCTTGGTGGAAATTGTGTGTTCCGAAGAGAAGAGGGGGACTGTGTCGGGGGAATGACCCCCGGGTAGGGTCACCCAGGGGAAATAGCTCATCAAAACATAGATCACCGAGCTGGAGGTCACTGATCTATTCAAGGCCGAGCTAAACAAGAGAAACCAAGAAGTGGGCCGAACTGCTCCAAGTGAGGGCTGATTGCCCCGGAGAGGGCGCAATCGGCCTCATCTAGGAGCATCCGGCCGAAGTAAGAAGAGCAGCGTCCGATCAGAGGTCCAGATCGGACACCTGGTACAAGAGCATTCAATGCGCAATCCCTGAAGATCGGGACTGTCAGAGGCGTGCGGTATCCTCCAGCGCCGATCACGCGGACAGGCCAACATGCCTAAGTACCTAGCCTTACTGTTCATAGCCGAGGTCTACGGGATAGCGGCATGGCGAGCCGCAAGTCTACACCGGGTCATCCGGAGAAGCACGATGCTAGGTCCCTAGCCGATCTGAGACAGACGGCTGGGCCCTTCCTCTTGTGTATTTACCTTTGTACCCTGAGCTCGTCCTATAAGAGCCCCGGGTACCCCTCCTGCGTGAGGGACGATGACAGAGTAGTTATTGCAATCTCACCCACCAGAGAGAGCAAGGAGAGAGTAGAGACCTGAGGCCCTCTTCTTCTTCTTCCTCTCAAACAGCTCAAGGAACATTCATTGTAGCCAGAGTTATTGCATATAGCTAGCTCGGCAGGACTAGGGGTGTTATCTCTACGGAGAGCCCCGAACCTGGGTACATCGTGGTGTCTCACCGTGTGTTCCCATTCTCGTTTCTGGTACCAGCAATACTAACCTCGGTCTGTCCCCCTCTTTAGCCATCCCCATGGAATCTGCCGTTACTTATCGACGACAGTTGGCGCCCACCGTGGGGCAGGCCGAGGCGTCGACTGGAATTCTGATCCGGACGGGACCATCATCTGCATCGCGCGTGCGCTTCGCCTCCGGCCTGGTGATGAGGAGCGGAGCATGGGATTTCGTCATCGACAACGCCTCGCGGTTTGGGGTTGGAATGCCTCTACCGCGCGGCGTCATCATTCCTTTTGGCGGACATCGCGTCTTCGTCGCAGCACTCCCTGACGTGTTTCCCAGGGAGGTTCGGGTGTTTTCTGAGCTCATGGATCCGCTGCTAGGAGGGCCGGATGCCATGGGAGCAGAAGGCACGACTGCGCAGATCCGTGCGGAGGTCATGATGGCAGGGGTGTCAAGTCGCCACAGTTCCACTTCAGCTTCCAGAGCCGCGAGGGAAGCAACTGCAGCAGCGGGAGGCCCAAGCAACCCACCGGACGTGCTCAACACTCCCGTGGATCTTCATGCCGATCCAGCCGTGGCTCACGCCGAGATGGAGAAGGTGCGTCAAGCGTTGAAGGAGCAATCAGATCGGATCGACGCTGAAAAGCGCCGAATGGAGGCATCAGTTCGGGAGTACAACACAGCGCATGGAATTCGGCAGCGTGTTATCCCACCCCCAGTCATCGAGGAGCTTCGGGTAGCAGGCCGAGAGGTCGGCAGAGAGCTGGGAGGAGGCCAGCAGCCTGTAGCGTCCATCATTGTAGCACCACAGATTTCATACAGTTCTCCTGTGAAGAACATGAGAGCTTCCCAGCAGATCGCCACCGAGCTGGAGCATCTGGAAGGAGAAGAGCTTCGGGAGAGGAGGCGCCGAATGCACGACCTCATAACCACAGCAAACCAGGAGCAAAGGGCGGCCACCGAGAAGCAAGTACCAGCAGCATCAAAATCGCTTCGGGTAACTGCGGGTGCGAATCAGCCGAATGCGCTGCAGCGGCAGCAAAGGAAAGCATCTTCACCACATGGCAGTTTGCATCGCAGTCGGAAGAATCAAGGGGCTGCAGGAGGTAGTCGGAGGGACGAGCCAGTAGTTAACAGCAGGCGTAATGGGCAACCGTCGACATCAGTCCGGCCAGCGATCAGCCAGTGGTTAGGTCCCCGAGCAATCGCAGACAACGAGGCAAGACACCGAATCGAGCAGTGGCAGCAGGATAAGCAACCGGAAGATGATGCGCCGGCGGGTCTAGCATGTTTCGGCCCCCGCATTCGGCAAGAGCAGTTCCCCAAAGGTTTCACATTACCCAGGGACACCCCCAAGTACAATGGATCAGTCAAGCCAGAAGATTGGCTGGTCGATTATATGACAGCTGTTGGTATCGCAGGAGGTGGTCGGCATGTAGCCGTACGCTATGCTCCGCTCATGCTCCAAGGTTCAGCTCGGTCCTGGTTGAATAGCTTGCCCAGCAACAGTGTCAATTGCTGGAAGGATTTCGAGGACGCATTTTTCCGTAATTTCACGGGTACTTATGAGCGCCCAGGTTTGCCGCGGCACCTGGCTCTCTGTGTAAAAGGAAAGGACGAGCCCCTGCGCGATTACCTTCAGCGGTGGATCAAGCTCAGGATCACTTGCGAGGGAGTTCATGAAATCCAAGCCATCTAGTACTTCACTGACGGCTGCTTGGACGGGTCTTTGTTGAAGCACAAGCTCCTACGCAAGGAAATAACATCTTTGGCCGATCTGATGAGGATAGCCAATTCATTTGCTGCATCTGACTCTGCAATGCGCCCGATCACGTTAAGTCCCAGCGGTTTCATCCAAGGGCAGACATCCGGACAGCAGCAGCAATCGGCAGAAGCAAATGGTCCCAACCGGCGCGAGAGGCGCGAGATCCAGAGGAACAACAATTTCAACAACAACAACAACAACAATAACAACACCCCCAATTTCAACAACAACGACAACACTGGTTTGAACAAGAGGAAGGATGAGCAGCCGGATGCCCAATATGGCAATCGGCAGGTAGCAACAGTGCAACACCAAGAGGAAAAAGGGGCTGCGGGAGGCAGTCGGAAGATGAAGCCTGCAGAGAGACCGCCAGGTCAACCCAGGCCCCCGTACACGTTCGAGGATATGATGAACCAGCCGTGCAAGATGCACAATGGAGTAGGCAAGACCGCATCGCACACCACTCGGCAGTGCATTTGGGTCAAGCGTCTGGCAAAGGGAGGGGCAGGAAATCCACCCCCACCGCCACCACCACCCCCAGGCCCACCCCCAGCAAATGCTCGGCAGCAGTTCCCACGTCATGATGCAGCATATATGATCTTAACCAGCGAGTCAGATGACAAGGGCAGTCGAAGAGCCCGTGGGCAGGCAGTCAATGCCACCATGCCAGCAATTCCTCAGAGGCTGAACTGGTCGGACAGTGCCATAACATGGGGCCCAGAAGACCACCCGAGCGTAATGCCTAACCTGGGCAGTTATATGCTCGTGGTGGACGCAATCTTGGCGGCACCATTGTATTCATGCAAGTTCACCAGGACGCTTATTGATGGAGGCAGTTCCATCAACATTCTGTATAGAGACACAATGATCAAGCTCGACACCAGCGAGAGCGAGTTAGAGCCCAGCAGAACTACGTTCCATGGGATAGTGCCCGACCTATCATGTACCCCGTTAGGCCGCATTCGGCTCGAGGTAGTATTCGGGTCGGAAGATAATTTCCGCCGAGAGCCGATCTGGTTCGAGGTGGCCGATCTAAGCAGCCCATACCATGTTCTGCTCGGGTCGCCTGCAATGACCAAGTTCATGTTCAACATCATGCAACCATATTTGAAGATGAAGCTCCCAGGGCCGAATGGTCCAATCACTGTGTGTGGTGACTACAGGAAGTCACTGGAGTGTTCATCCGCTGGTTCCAAGCTAGCTGATGCTTTGGTCATAGATGCAGAACGACGCCAGCTGGATAAGGTAGTGGCAGCAGTCCAAGCCCAGATGAAGGACCCCATGCCGAGCACGAAGGACAAGAGGCCGGATGATGAGACCATATTTCAAGCGGCAAAGGACAGCAAGAAGATCGCCCTGGACCCATCCGACCCGAGCAAGTGCGTCATTGTTGGGGCCGGACTCAGCAGCAAATAGGAAGGCGAGCTCGTCGAGTTCCTCCGTGAGAACCGTGACATATTTTCATGGTCCCCACATGACATGCCTGGTGTACCGAGGGAACTTGCCGAGCACAAGCTTCATATCCGACCTGGATCCAAGCCGATCAAGCAGCCACTTCGGCGTTTTTCAGAAGAGAAGAGAGGAGCAATCGGCGACGAGATAGCCAAGTTGCTCGCAGAAGGATTTATCAAGGAAGTGTTCTACCCAGACTGGCTAGCTAATCCAGTTCTGGTTCCGAAGAAGAATGGAACTTGGCGCATGTGTATAGATTACACTTGCCTGAATAAGGCCTGCCCCAAGGATCCTTTTGCGTTGCCCCGTATTGATCAAGTGATTGATTCTACGGCTAGCTGTCAACTCCTGTGCTTTCTGGATGCCACGGCAGGCTATCACCAGATTAAGCTTGATGTAAACGATCAAATTAAAACAGCTTTTATTACCCCTTTCGGGGCTTATTGTTACATCACCATGCCATTCGGCCTGAAAAATGGCGGTGCGACTTATCAGCGTACTATGCAGCGGTGTGTTTGGCCTTAGTTAGGTCGGAACATACATGTATATGTAGATGACCTCGTGGTCAAATCAGTGTTGGGATCAACCCTGTTGGATGATCTTAAGGAAACATTCGCAAATTTACGAGCATACCAGATCAAGCTCAACCCAGAGAAGTGCGTGTTCGGCGTTCCAGCCGGCAAGTTGCTTGGTTTCCTGGTATCTGAAAGAGGGATAGAGTGCAACCCTGAGAAGATTGCAGCAATTGAGAGGATGGGCAAACCCAGGAACCTTAAAGATGTGCAGAAGTTCACCGGATGCTTGGCATCGCTTAGTCGATTTCTCAGTCGGCTGGGAGAGAAGGCAATCCCACTATACCAATTAATGAAAAAAACGGACAAGTTCAGCTGGACGCCGCAGGCGGACGAGGCATTCAAGCAACTCAAGCGTATGATGTCCACTGCTCCAGTGTTGGAAGCTCCGAAGGAAAAAGATCCAATGATGTTGTACATTGCAGCAACCAATCGGGTGGTTAGTATTGTCATGGTGGTCGAGCGTCCTGAAAAGGACAAGGCACAACCGGTCCAGAGGCCAGTGTATTATGTCAGTGAAGTGCTCTCCACCTCCAAGCAAAACTATCCCCACTATCAGAAGATGTGCTATGGTGTGTACATGGCAGCAAAAAAGTTGAAGCCTTATTTCCAGGCGCATCCGATCACGGTGGTCAGTTCGGCTCCATTGGCAGAAATCATTGGCAGTCGGGACGCATCCGGTCGGGTGGAAAAATGGGCCATAGAAATCGCAACACATGGGATCAAGTATGAGCCTCGGATGGCGGTCAAGTCTCAGGTTCTGGCGGATTTTTTGGTAGATTGGGCAGAAACTCAATATATACCCCCCTGTCCGGACTCTCAGTTCTGGCAAATGCACTTCGATGGCTCCAAGATGATGACCGGACTAGGGGTTGGTGTTGTTCTCACTTCCCCAAAGGGAGACAAGCTTGAATATGTACTGTAGATTCACTTTGCAGCGTCAAATAATGTGGCCGAATACGAAGCTTTGGTGCACGGCGTCCGAGTGGCCAAGGAGATCGGCATTCAGCGAATTCTATGTTATGGTGATTCCGATCTGGTGGTGCAGCAATGCACTGGCACTTGGGATACGAAGGATGAAAACTTGGCGCGGTACAGATTCCTTGTGCAGCAGCTATCTGGATTCTTTGAGGGGTGTGAATTCCATCACATTCCCAGAGCTGAAAATGAAGCAGCAGACGTACTGTCCAAGTTGGGATCCACCAGAAAGGAAGTTCCTCCAGGAATATCGCTAGAAAATATCCACAAGCCGTCCATCAAGCCTTCCCTAGAATCAGAGTCAATCTTTATTCCGGACGACCTGAAAATGGCAGAACTAGAGGCAAAAAAGCAAAAAGGAAAGGAGCATTCGGCAGCACCAGGGGCTGCCGACCGTGAACCAGGGGCTGCTGTCGTCAGTTCGGGGATTGGGGAAGCCATGCCAGGTGCATTCGGCTCTTCCTCCTCCGAGCTACCAGTAGCGGAAGACACACAACCAGAGCCAGAAACGGTTACTGTAATGGTGATTGTGGCGGCGCCGTCATGGGCAGAACCATTCAGAGATTTCTTGGTAGACGGCATACTCCCAAAAGATGAAGTAGAAGCTCGGCAAATCCAGTGCCGATCCAGAGCATACACCATCATCAACAATGAACTGGTGCACCGAAGTACAACAGGAGTTCTTCAGCGGTGTGTGGAAGAGGACAAGGGGCTGGAGCTGCTCCGAGACATCCACCAAGGTGAATGCGGTCATCATGCATCAGCAATAGCAATAGTCGCCAAGGCTTTTCTCCATGGTTTTTATTGGCCGACTGCGAAAGCAGCAGCAGAAGATCTGGTCAAGCATTGCAACGGGTGTCAAAGGTTTAAATCAAAGAGCCACCTACAGCCTCAGCACTGAAGACAATTCCGATCACATGGCCGTTTGCAGTCTGGGGTTTGGATATGGTAGGGCCGTTTAAAACAGCAAGAGGTGGTATGACACACCTACTGGTAGCAGTGGACAAATTTACCAAGTGGATAGAGGCAAGGCCGATCAAGAAACTGGACGGGCCGACTGCGGTCAGGTTCATAGCAGACATCATGGTCAGATATGGAGTGCCACATAGCATCATTACTGACAATGGAACAAACTTTGCAAAGGGGGCGCTAGCTCGGTTTGCCTCCCAGCAGGGCATCCGGCTGGACGTCGCATCTGTGGCTCACCCATAGTCAAATGGCCAAGCAGAGCGGGCAAATGGTCTCATTTTGTCCCGAATCAAGCCAAGATTGGTAGAGCCACTGGAAAGAGCACCTGGCGCATGGATTGATGAGCTACCAGCAGTACTATGGAGTTTGCGCACCACGCCCAACCGTTCAACTGGATTCACCCCTTTCTTCCTTGTATATGGCGTCGAAGCAATGCTCCCTTGCGACATTGAATTCGATTCACCTCGTCATGCCATGTACACAGAAGCAGAAGCCAAGGAAGCCCGTGAGGATGGCGTTGGTCTCAGAGAAGAAGCATGCCTCCTGGCTTTTTCCAGGTCGGCAATATACCATCAGAAGCTGCGTCACTACCACAACAAGAAGATCCGTCCCCTAGCTTTTCGTGAGGGTGACTTGGTGTTGCGCCGAATCCAGAAATCGGATGGCCAGCACAAGTTATCCTCTCCTTGGGAAGGTCCATTCGTCGTCAGTCGAGCACTCAAAAACAATGCATATTACCTCATTGATCTCAGGAAGCCGACCCGATACGTGGATACTTCGGGGCAAGAAACGGAGCGTCCTTGGAAAGCCGAGTTGTTATGTCCGTTTTACAGTTGAATGGTATTGTTGTATCCCCCCCTTTATGGAATTGTTATCAATGAGAATAGCCGTGCGTCCATGACATTGCATTCAGCAGGAGTATGAATTCATTTGTTTTAGCATGTTTTAGTCTTGGGGTCAGCAAAAGCAGACCCGGGGACTGGCTGGTTGCCCCGAAAAGGGTATACTTGGAGAAAAAGCGAAACGAGTGAAGAGTTTTGTGAAAGCCGTTCTGAACCGAATGCAGACCGTAGGTCGGCTGTAATGTCGGGGGGATGAGGCCGAACAGAATGATCAATCGAGAGTTTATACTCAAGGTATATCAAGTTCGGAGCAAGCCATTCACAATTCGCCGATTGCGACCAGGCTGGTTGGCCAAGCAATCGGCAGGTTGTAAGCGGCTCAGCCACGAAATTTTCACCTTTGCGAGAAAAAACCGGGAACCTAGAAGTATTTGTCAAAAATCCTATTAAGGCCTATTCTCCGATCCAACCACAGACTGCAGGTCGGCTGTAAGGTTGGTGAGAGTTTTTGACCAAGAGAGAACAAGTGCCATAGGGAGCGGTCGGGGCATCTGGAGGCTGTAAGGCATGCCAAGCTCAAGCAGCTGGGGCATCTGGAGCATCCGGGGCATCTGGCGCAGAGGGAGCGGTCGGAGTAGTACTGGCGGCACCTTCGGGAGCAGAAGAGGCGGTGGTCTTGGCTTGATCGCGAGGGGGCTCCTGGGCGGCACTCACCGAGCGCCCGTCGGAGGAACCCTCGCTCTCGTCCTCAGCATCATCATCGGCGTAATCTGAAGAATGGGAGTTCTCGCTGCCGACCTGACGAGCAGGTCGGGACTGAGGCGCCTTTTCCTTGCTTGTGGTATACAGAAGGTCGCTGAAGGAGGCAACTCCAGTCGGCTGGCCAACAAAATCAACATAGGGAGTGACCTCCAGGAGATCTATACCATTGGAAAGTTCCTGGGCAATATGGCAGATCTGAGTTCAGATCTCACCGATGGATTCTTCCGAGCCCTCCCGTAGGGCAGTCATCAGTTGCAGATCAAGTCCTGGGTCCCAGCTCTTCGCGATAGAGAGGGCAGCCTGCACCCCAGATCGGAAGGCAGAATCAAGCATATGGTCATCCTGGCGGCCTACAAATTTCAGACTCCGAGCAACATCTTCATGCTTGTCAAATGCAATGGTATTTTGCCTGCCCTTGAACAGCTTGTCATTCAACTTTTGGATGCAAGTCTTGTATGTGCACAGGGCACCTTTCACATAAGGAATCCGGCATCCAGGGCAACCACAAAGTCTTCGGCGTCCCAGCCGGCATCAGCAGCAACTACCACACCCTGCACTCGGCGGGCTGCGGCAACTGCTTCATCGGCAGTGGCGTTGGAATGAGGCCAGGCATCTGACAGAAGCAATCGGAGAAGGAAGTTAGTCTAGTCAGGGCAAAGTTAGATCGGAGTGGAAAAAGCAAGAACTACCTACAAGAGCAAGATCCACTCGGTGAAGGCAGGTGTGGGAAAGGTCAACACTAGCTTGGGCGCGCTGGATCTCGATGATTTGCTGGGCATCCATGTCTTCAGCACGTTTAACCGCGGCATCCCTTTCCTTCATGAGTTGACCCTCAACCTCAATTCGGGCATCGGAGAGCCTCTGGAGTTCATGTTCATGAGTGCGTCGGGCAGCGGCGAGATCATCAACACCTTGTTGAAGTTTGGCTTCAAGCTCAGTTTCGGCGGCGGCCAGGCACTGGTTGTTTTGTTCGGCAAGGCCGAGCTGGCTATTCTTCTCACTGAGCTGGATCTCCAGTTCGGCGATTCTCTTTTGAGTAGCCTCTAGCTCGGAGGAACGAGTGGCAGCAGCTGCAAGCGGGTGATGGAGTAAGGATACAATAGTGATCGGAGAAAGCAAGAAAGGGCAGGCACGAGGTACCTGTGAGTTCCTGAATCTTGGCAGCTTGGGCATCAGCATTCTTCTTGAGAGCGGCAATGGACTTCTGACCCGCTGAATAAGCGGCCAGAAGCTCCTCAAATATAGCTTTACGTCTGTCACAGATAGCCTGAAAAATGGGCCGATCAAAGTTAAAGCAAGAGCATAAAGTAACAAAGAGAAATGAAGATCCGAGCAGATGGCAAGAAATCGGCCCGAATCTCGGGGACTACACCCAGTGGGTGCGCTAGGCGCACTGACGGGGATCAACCCCGGCAAATCCCATGGTCAGGGACCCTGGGTTAGTCATGAGGGGCACAGGTTGGACGATAGCTCGTCGGCAAACAGGAAGGCTCGCTCCTGCTCGATATTATTGATTGGGGAGATGCGATTACAGTGGAGGCCAAGGCTGGAGCGCTCAAGGCTAGGGTTACAGGTGAGATTGGATATCTTTGGTGTCTCCCCTCCTAGCCCTTATATACCGGGCTAGGTCTCGGGGAGTTCCTCTACGTGTACAGGTAGACTTTCCTAACCCTAGCTTGCTCCGTACGGCAGGTCTTCGCACCTTCCTTGTGAGTCGAGGACTCCTACGTCGGTGCCAACTAGTGGGCCGAGGCCGTATTTTCATGGGCCTTCTTCCTTCATGCACACCAGGTAGGCTCATACGTAGGAGTCGTGGGGTCAACCCCTCGTCAGTAGCCCCCGAGTGCCTGGGGGACTCGAAGAGTCGCGCAGGGACTCGAGTACATTCATTTGTCGTTCATTGATATGCACGGTTCATGAAAAAACCGTGGGTAGCTGGCAGTCTGGTGGCCATGAAAAAACCTGTTTCGAGGGATGCTAAGATGAAAAGGGTCCAAGGAGTCGACGGGTCGAGCCTTGGTGAATTGCACTAGGGCAAATACCACAGTAGCCCAATCAAACCCACGTCCCTCGACGTGAGCTTGGAACACTGGTGTCGAGCAAAAGTCCGGACGCTTCAGGTCTTACGGTGTTCATTTGCTGCCAGTAATGTGTGTAGCCTAAGGCGCGTCCGCCCGGCTTTTCTATCATGCTCTGCGCATGGGAAAGGTTGGGAGTGAAATCGCTCTTCGGCAAGTCCCAGCCCGGCCGTACTTCGCAGCGGGGTCTTACCTACACGCTAATCTTGCGTGGCATCTGGGCACAGTGTATCGTGTTCCAGGAATGTGTGTTTTTGAGGCGCGGATCCTTATATCATTGTTCCCGCTTGGAACAAAACATCAAGCGAGTTGTTCACTCATTCACCCGAGGAGCTTTGTTTCGAGTGCTCAGTCGGGGGGTTATTCGCGAGTAATCACTCGAATGCCGTTTTGGCTCTTCAGGTGAGGGAGCACCCGAGACTCTTAGCGCCGTATGGTCTTGGCGAATGTTTGTTTGTCTTACGTCGGGTTGAGGGAGCACCCGAGACTCTCAGCGCCGTATGGTCTTGGCGAATGTTTGTTTGTCTTACGTCGGGTTGAGGGAGCACCCGAGACTCTCATAAGTGCGAGTGGTCACTCGAGCACGTGGCTGACTTTTAGGCGAGGGAGCACCCGGGACTCTTATGATGTACGCTCCGGATGGGAGTAAGATGTTTTTCTTCCTTGGGGAAAAGATCTGAAAGATGAAATTTTGGGGCCTTGATGTCTGTTTGGTTTTCTTTGCCGCTTGTCAGGGATGGCGATGCCTCTGTTTGATGGCTGTCAGGGATGCTCTGCCAATGAACCGTCACTTCTTCAGGACCGGTCATAATAATGGCCGCTGTGGCGTGCGGCAGGCGCCGGTTGAGTTTCCCATACGCGCGTTGGAAACGCGCGCGAATTGACGCGTCTTGCGTACAGTGCGTCCCGTGGAAAAGCATCTTCGTCTTGGAGTCCGAAACGGCTGGGACGATTGGTCTTTTGAATTAATTGCTTCTGTCGTCTTGGCTTCTCTGTGTTTTGAGGATAGTTGTTCTATAAATAGGCCTTTCTCTTCCACGCCTCTATCCAACTCGCTGCTTCACCTCTTCCTTCATCTCTTCTTCCGCTCATGGTTCCCAGGCGAGGTGTTGGACGTGGCCGTGTTCGTCGTGGCCGTGGTGGCCGCACACCACGTTCATGCCGTGGTGGTCGCCATGGTGCGGCGCCAGTGCCTTCCTCCTCTCCCTTGGAGGAGGGATTCTGGCGCTATGATTTTATTTTACGTGTTCGTGGCCAAAGTGCCAATCACATCCTTCTTCCCTCTGCTTTTTCTGCCATTGTCTCTGAGCGTGGCTTGGATGGCTTGCTTCTGCATCTTCAAGGGAGCTGTCGGTATCCTTCTTATGTTGAATTGGAGGTTGATAGCTCTCGCTTGATTTTTCTTGGCTCTGGTTTGAGTTTGTTTTCTCGGCGGTTGAATTTTCGAGATGGCGATATGCTCAGCTATCGCTTTGACGGTGAAAACACTGTCACTGTCCGCGCATTCGATCCGAGTGGCAATAGCATGGATCCGCATGGGCAGGAGTCGACCAGCGACAACTCCATAAAGTCGAGGAGTCCTTCGCCTGCGTCTTCAACTGCTTCTTCCTCCGGGGACTCTTCTGGTGGTGGTGGTGAGCCGTCTTCAACTGCTTCGTCCTCTGCCTCTTAAGAAGACCTCGATGTCAAGCCACCGGTTAAACGAGCGTGGCAGGCGACCTTGTAGAACTGGAGGCAACGACGTCATCTTCGCCGGCAGCTTGGGCGGAGCTGGAGAAGAAGCTAGAGGAGAAGAAGAAGCTGGTGGAGCAGCGTCCCCAATGGCTTCGCAAATAAGTCCAGCTTCACCTTTTGTTATGTCATTGACATCATGAGCCTGCTGCTTCTACTCCTACTTTGTCTGTGATGATGCTCTTGTACTAGAGTCGATTACCCCTCATGGGCACACATGTAGAAGTCATAATTCCTTGGGTGATTTCCTCTTGTAACAGGAGCTGCCTTATATCCAAATGTAGTTGAGTCCTTTTTGTACTGGAGATGATATCTATGATGTAAACTGTTCTTTATCCTTTGTAATGGAATTTATATTTGGGCCTTTATGCCACCGAAAACTGTGTCTTGACCATCCGGAGCTGTCTTCAAATCCTTTTGGAACTGAGAGTTATGTTCGAGTCTTTTGCGGCTGAGAACTGTCTTCGGGTCCATCCGATACTTGGTACGTGGGTTTTATCGGGTGCGCAACAGCGCTCCCTATGGGAGTAGCCCCCGAGGCTACGCTTGAGTCGAAGGGTCAGACGTAGGCTAAAATTTGTTTCCTTTGTTTTCTTTTATCGGGTGCACGGCAGCGCTCCCGATGGGAGTAGCCCCCGAGTCTTTAGGTGATCGTTGGCGATCAAGTGAAGACTAAATGAGCTTGTGCTTCCTCCAAAGTCTCTTCAAAAGTGCTTGGATGTCATGGGAACGTTGATGGTCGTCTCTCGGGTGGGGTTTATACTCGAGACCCCGAGTGCTTCATGAAGAAGATCGCGTAGGCGATAGTGTTGCTCGGGGGGATTTTATTCTTAAGCCCCCGAGTGCTTTGATTAAGATCGCGTAGGCGATAGAATTGCTCGGGGGGGGGGGAGTATTTCTCTTACGCCCCCGAGTGCTTCGATTAAGATCGCGTAGGCGATAGAGTTGCTTGGGGGGGGAGTTTTGTTCTTAAGCCCCCGAGTGCTTTGATTAAGATCGCGTAGGCGATAGAATTGCTGGGGGGGAGTTTTGCTCTTAAGCCCCCGAGTGCTTTGATTAAGATCGCGTACGCGATAGAATTGCTCGGGGGGGGGGGAGTTTTGCTCTTAAGCCCCCGAGTGCTTCGATTAAGATCGCGTAGGCGATAGAGTTGCTCGGGGGGGGGAGTTTTCCTCTTAAGCCCCTGAGTGCTTCGATTAAGATCGCATGGGCGATAGAGTTGCTCGGGGGAGGAGTTTCCTCTTAAACCCCCGAGTGCTTTGATTAAGATCACGTAGGCGATAGAGTTGCTCGGGGGAGGAGTTTCCTCTTAAGCCCCCGTGTGCTTTGAGATGGCAGCATTTGGGTAACATTTATTTTATTGCGGTCAAGCGATTTACATGAGTTGCTGATGGCTTCTCGCCCTTCGTTGGTTACCCCAAGTGGAAGGTTGAGATGTAGTACAGCAACAGTTTTCCCTCGGTGAAGATACCAAGGTTTGTCTCCAGCAGGACTCCAGAGATGATAAGTAGGTGTCAGCGGCGCAACTGACGCGGACCTGCACACAGACACAGATAACTTTGTTCCCAATGAAGTTCAGAGAGGTTGTCAATCTCTCCGGTCTTGTTGTTGACAAGGATAAAATGCAAGGGATAATGATAGCAAGTAAAAGCAGTAAAGTAAATAAAGCATGGAAACAGTAATGAGGATATGGACCGGGATCCATGATGTTCGCTAGTGATGTCTCTCTCCCAAAAGATGATAAAATTGCTATGCGAGGTAAACAAATTACAGAAAGGCAATTGACATGATTATGAACGCACCGCAGTGCTAACTATGCTACAAAAGAAAGGACGAGGTTCAAAAGCACGGGCAGTACGCCAAAATAAGTAGACCGAAATCCATCTGCATCTACTACTAATCATCCACCTTGAGATATCTATCCAGAACATCTCGCTGGTATTAAGTTGCGAGCCCCACCCAAAGTGTAAACTCAAAGCAACAGACAACTGCATTAAAAAGAACTCTGCGTAAAGTAAACAATCCTTGTAACCGCGGTCACAAGCACCGTTGTTTTCCCCCTTGTGGCAACAACACATCCCCTAGACTCATGTTTCTGTCACTCAAGCGTGTCATCGGGGGGCATGAACCCACAATCTAGCACAACTTTCCCTCTTGAAGCCACTACCTACTACTTGGCCAAAGCAATAAACAGCAACGGAGAACATGCAAGAATTACTTAGGAACAAAAATATAAGAGATAAAAACCAAATATATTACTCTATCACAATCTGAACATAATCTCATAATCCATCAGATCCTATCAAACTCAACATAGCAATAGCAGAAATATTACAAAGGTGCCTCGATCATGTAGGGCAGCTCACAAGGTCTAAACAATGAAGATCAAAGAGGGGAGTAGAACATCACATAGCTACTGATCACGGACCCATGGTCCAAGGAAAACTACTCACGAGACATCCGGGGAGCATCCATGGTGGAGAGGAGACTCCCGGAGGTCAATCCTCCCTCCGGCAGGGTGCCAGGAAGAGGTCTTCTGGTGCTCCTGATCTCCGAAGCGCGGCGGCGGTGAAACAGAGGCGATTTCGTGGAATAGGGTTCTTCTTCTGGAGTTTTCCCGTGACGGAGAATAAATAGGCGAAGGGGGCAGCCAGAGGTGGACCAGGGGCCCTAGGCGCCCCCCTGGCGCGGCCAGGGGTGGGGCCGCGCCGGGTGGCCGCCTGGGCCCCCCTGGCTCCCCTCTGGCCCCTCCCGGGCTCTTCGCGAAGCTTCCTCCACGCTGATTTTTATCTAAATTTCCCGAATTTTTCTGGCACTTTTTATATGGGGAAAAACTGAAATAGAAAAACAACAGAAAACAGGAACTGGCACTGGGGTGCACTGAGTTAATAAATTAGTCCAAATATGATCAAAAGTGTATGAAAGTGTATCTAGATCATAGCAATATCACACAAAACATGCATGGAGCAAGAAGAAATTATAGATACGTTTTGGACGTATCAACATCCCCAAGCTTAATTCCTGCTCGTCCTCGAGTAGGTAAATGATAACAACATAATTTCTATGGTGACATGCTAGCAACCATAAAAGAACTTTGAAAATTAAAGCAATCAAGGTTAGAGATTCAATTCAAGTCATAACATGCAAGAGTCTATATTAGCATTGAAACAAGTAACAAAAGAATATTAGGTGCAAGAGCTCTCGCTGTCCGTGACTTGAATGTCTCCAAATGGTGTTTGCGTGCAAGAAGGGGGATAGGGAATACGAGAAAAAAATATTTTTGTGTTGAGAACTCAATCTACTAAAGTTTCACACTTGGTCTTCTTTGGAATCTTATCTTGACTCGTCCCTAGACCACTAGCCAGGTACAAGTCAATTTGATCCACTCCTTTTCGATATTTTGCGCACTCATGCAATGGATGAGCGTAAGCACGAGAGTTGACACTTAGGATGGCAAAGAGAGTAAAATACGGAGGAGGAAGACAAAAAAGATGAGAAAGGCTCACATCAATGAGGACAATCATAGGAAAGAGATGCCAAATGATAGATATGATGTGAGGAGTAGGGATCGCCATGCAACGGATGCACATACGAGCTAGGAAGCTCTCCAATGGAACTATATGCATAAAGATCATCTCTATGGGGTACAAGGATATAAAGGGAGTACTAGTGTGGATCTCTCAAAACGATAGTAGTGTTGCCCCTTTCTCTCTTTTTATTTCTTTTTCTTTTTTTTTCTATTTTTTGTATTTTTTTGTGTCCTCAATGGCTCTTTCTATTTAACTCTCATTTGTCCTCTTCGAGATCTTTTATTGTGTCCACATTGGGATCTTTTCCTCTATTAAGGGCAACACTCTATTTTACAAGAAGGTAAAGGAGATCTTTCACACTTTGCAAGGTACTCAAAATCATAAAGAAGATGTAACTAACATGAAGTATGCAATGTATGCCTCTGCCAGTATAGCGGGAACATGTATGACATGAAGATCAAGTCATGAAGAGGTGGAGGTTGCATGGCAATGTAACTCGGAAAGGCTATGGAAATGACTTGATAGGTAGGTATGGTGGCTGTTTTGAGGAAAGATATAAGGAGGCTTATGATGACAGAGCATATCATGCCGAGGGTTTGGATGTACCGGCGAAGGTGGATACCAACTCTCGGAGTGAGAAGAAGGCAATGCACGGCACAGGAAAGACTAGCAAAATATGGGAAGGTGGAAGCGTCAACTTTCAATACTTACATTAGTCCGAAGAACTCATGCACTTATTATCGGTAACTCTCAATCTAATAAGGAGGTTCACAAAGAGACAAGTACCCCGATGAGGAGTGTATGGGGGTTTGGTTATCTTTGCGCATGCTCGACTCATGGTACGTGAGTGTTCTGATATCGACTCCTAAGAAGAGTAGTGATCCATCTAGTAGCTAGAGTTCTCAACTAGTTTTGTAGGTTTTGAAAATACACACAGATTGCCCAAAATAAGACACCTATCACTAATAGGCTAGAGCTCTTGACACCAAAAGTTCAAACATTACTCACAACAATACCTCAAAACTATTGCAAGCTACTACTAGAATTAAATAGCAACCTCAACTACCTACTTTCAAGACAAGACAAAACTCAGTGCAACAACCAACTCTCTTTAACAAGATAAACATGAAAACTAAAAAGATTTCCAGCAACAAACTAAACAAAAGCCAAGGCTCTTGCTAAAGACAAACTAAGACTAAAACTAAACAAGGCAGTAGCTATGAAAAGATAAAGAACACACAACAGCAAAAAGATAAGCAGGAAGAATCCTATGATGTGTTCTAAATTTTGAAAGTGGAGCGTGTTTCTCTCCCACACAAAGTAAGACGGGATCTAACTTGTTATGAACAGAAAGCAAAGCTAAAGAAAACTAAAAACAAAACCTAAGAGCGAGACGCTCCAAGCATAGCACATAACGCATGAAGTGATAAAAATATACTGAGACGAAGGACGAACTGATGATTGTTGATGGAGAAGGGGATGCACGGGGGCATCCCCAAGCTTAGACGCTTGAGTATCCTTGAATATTTATTGGGGATGCATGGGGGCATCCCCAAGCTTGAGCGCTTGACACTCCTGGATCTTCTTTCATCATCTTCCATCGCACACTTGAAAACTCCCTTCATACATAACTCATCATAAGCTGATTAGAGAGGTTAGTACCCTTAATAAATAATTTTTATCCACCGGATATAAATATATTCTTGAAGAGCTACTGTTTCTCAAGAGTTCCAAAAAGTTTTTGCAAAGAAAAAGCAAGCTTAAGGTTTGCAAAAGTAAGGAGAGACAAAACGTGGCAGAATCTGTGAAAAACAGAACAGCATATAGTAAAGAATTTTTTAGGGGAACTTCTGCAACTCAAATAAAAAAACTCAGAACATATGGAAGTTTCGTAATTGCATAGAGCATACTGTGTAAAAATTTCAGCTCAAAAATATGAACTGGGATTTTTCTGGAATTTTTCTGGTCACGAGGACAGAATCTGTTTTATGGACAGCATGTCGCAACTTTTACTTCCCTTGCCGTAAGAGGCTATAACTTGGCACAAAGCTGAAAAATAAAGATACAATAATGTTGCTACAGTAGTAACAATCATAAAGACACAAAAAAGCAAAAATAAAACATTTAAATTCGTTGCGGGCTGCCTCCCGAAAGCGCTTCTTTAGAGCCATTAGCTAGGCTGAAAGATTATAGAAGATGCTCTCACAAGAATAAGAATTTTGAAGCAAAAGAGAGCATCCAGAAGCAAATATGAAACACATTTAAGCCTAACCCACTTCCTATGCATAGGCATCTTATAATAAAATAAATCAAAGAAGCACAAAGTGACAAGCATAGGAAGGTGGAACAAGAGCAACTTTAAAATTTTCATCAAAAAGAGAGGTGTTTTTGTAACATGAAAGATTTTAGAACCAAGCTTTCCTCTCTCAAAGTAATTTTCAGTAGTATCATGAACAACATCAAGAATATAACTATCAAATAAATCATGTTGTTCATGACCTGCAAGCACACGTGTATAGTTTTCAACACGGTCTTTAGGATCATAAGATAAATGCAACCCGTCACATTGAAGTTTAATAAGGACAAAACTCTCCGGAATATTTGGAGATTTCAAAAGGATAATAGGAAAATCAAGTGTGGGTGCAATAGCAACAATTTCATGCTTAACATGAGGAACTATAGAAATTTCATCTCCGTAAGCATCATCCATAGTGGTATCATGGCCATAAGGATAGAAGGCATCAACTTCATCAAAAAGGGATATTTCAAAAGAATCCATAGGATCATAACACTCATATAAGGTAGGATTAAAAGACTTACTCTCATTAGAAGGTAGACATGGATGGATCCATTCTTCCTCCTTTTGTTCGTCACTCTCCTCCTCTTTTTCATCCAAGGAGCTTTCGGTTTCATCAATTTCTTCTTTCATAGAGTTCTGCAAAACATTAGTCTCTTCCATTGGGGGAGAGATTCTCTCAAGATGATCAGTAATATAATAATTTGCATAATAAATTTCCAAACAATAGTTAAGTATAGCAAGACTCTCATATTTGTAAGGGGCATCATTAATATTTCTAAGAAGAGAAGTAATTTCATAGGGACCCTTATAAGCAACAAATTCTTCTATTGGCTCTGCATCATAAAAATCATAGTTTCCCTTAGCATAAGAAGCTAAGGTTTCATCATCATTGTACTCACATTGGAAACAAAGGTGTTTGTGCCTCATAAAGCAACAAGATTCATCCCTACATAAAGATATATTATATATTGAGCACAAGTTTCTAGCATACTCTTACAACTGGTGTATTTGTTTCCATAAGTGTATCCCCTTTTGAGACAAGCGGTGTTCCTTGTACCACTTTCGTTGATCCTCGGTGAATCCTCCATGCCAATAAGATCTGGTTTCAAAGAAGTCAGACATTGATTGGCAAGTAAGGAACTAGACATACTATTTTTTTTATTTTTAATAAAGGACACTGAAGCAAAAACTGAAAGGTAAACTAACAAGACTAAAAAACAAAGGTAAAGGGTAGTGTGCAACTCCCCTATCTTAGCACTCGGAGTCCCCGGCAACGGCGCCAGAAAACTTGCTTGATGGCTTCTCGCCCTTCGTTGGTTACCCCAAGTGGAAGGTTGAGATGTAGTGCAGCAGAAGTTTTCCCTCGGTGAAGATACCAAGGTTTGTCTCCAGCAGGACTCCAGAGATGATAAGTAGGTGTCAGTGGCGCAACTGACGTGGACCTGCACACAGACACAGATAACTTTGTTCCCAAAGAAGTTCAGAGAGGTTGTCAATCTCTCTGGTCTTGTTGTTCACAAGGATAAAATGCAAGGGATAATGATAGCAAGTAAAAGCAGTAAAGTAAATAAAGCGTGGAAACAGTATAAGGATATGGACCGGGATACATGATGTTCGCTAGTGATGTCTCTCTCCCAAAAGACGATAAAATTTCTATGCGAGGTAAACAAATTATAGAAAGGCAATTGACAGGATTATGAACGCACCGCAGTGCTAACTATGCTACAAAAGAAAGGACGAGGTTCAAAAGCACGGGCTGTACACCAAAATAAGTAGACCGAAATCCATCGGCATCTACTACTAATCATCCACCTTGAGATATCTATCCAGAACATCTCGCTGGTATTAAGTTGCAAGCCCCACCCAAATTGTAAACTCAAAGCAACAGACAACTGCATTAAAAAGAACTCTGCGTAAAGTAAACAATCCTTGTAACCGCGGTCACAAGCACCATTGTTTTCCCCCTTGTGGCAACAGCACATCCCCTAGACTCATGTTTCTGTCACTCAAGCGTGTCATCGGGGGGCATGAACCCACAATCTAGCACAATGTTCCCTCTTGAAGTCACTACCTACTGCTTGGCCAAAGCAATAAACAGCAACGGAGAACATGCAAGAATTACTTAGGTATAAAAATATAAGAGATAAAAACCAAATATATTACTCTATCACAATCTGAACATAATCTCATAATCCATCAGATCCTATCAAACTCAACATAGCAATAGCAGAAATATTACAAAGGTGCCTCGATCATGTAGGGCAGCTCACGAGGTCTAAACAATGAAGAGCAAAGAGGGGAGGAGAACATCACATAGCTACTGATCACGGACCCATGGTCCAAGGAAAACTACTCACGAGACATCCGGGGAGCATCCATGGTGGAGAGGAGACTCCCGGAGGTCAATCCTCCCTCCGGCAGGGTGCCAGGAAGAGGTCTTCTGGTGCTCCTGATCTCCGAAGCGCGGCGGCGGTGAAACAGAGGCGATTTTGTGGAATAGGGTTCTTCTTCTGGAGTTTTCCCGTGAGGGAGAATAAATAGGCGAAGGGGGCAGACAGAGGTGGACCAGGGGCCCCAGGCGCCCCCCTAGCGCGACCAGGGGTGGGGCCGCGCCGGGTGGCCGCCTGGGCCCCCCTGGCTCCCCTCTGGCCCCTCCCGGGCTCTTCGCGAAGCTTCCTCCACGCTTATTTTTTATCTGAATTTTCCCGAATTTTTCTGGCACTTTTTATATGGGGGAAAACTGAAATAGAAAAACAGCAGAAAACAGGTACTGGCACTAGGGTGCACTGAGTTAATAGATTAGTCCAAATATGATCAAAAGTGTATGAAAGTGTATGTAGACCATAGCAATATCACCCAAAACATGCATGGAGAAATCAGAAATTATAGATACGTTTTGGACGTATCAGTTGCCAGTCATGTCCGACCGATAGGGGCTATGGATAGAACAGTCGCAAGTTTGCTACGTTCCATGGGTTGCCCACGTCCTCGTCTGTCTTTGGGTTCTTCAGCCTGTAGGCGCCGCCTCCGATGACTTCTGAGATTATGAATGGTCCTTCCCATTGGGGGGCAAGTTTGTGGACCTTCTCTTGTATTAGTCGTAGGACTAGGTCACCTTTGTTGAAGGTTCTAGTGCGCAGTCGACTGCTTTGTTAGGTACATAGTTTGTCTTGGTACCCTTCTGATTTTGTCAGGGCTGTGTCTCTTGCTTCGTCAGCCGTATCTTTCTCGTCTTGTAGTGCTTCTTCTGCTTCTTCTTCCTCGTATCCGGTGACCCGAGGTGCTCCGAACTTGAGGTCATGTGGTAGGACTGCCTCTGCCCCGTACACCATGAAGAAGGGTGTGTATTGGGTCGCAGTGTTTGGTGTGGTTCTTAAGCTCCACAGGACCGCGGGGAGTTCTTATACCCAGTTGCCGGCGGCTTGCTCGAGTGGTGCGAGGAGCCGTTTCTTGATTCCCCCACAGACAAGGCCGTTTGCTTTTTCCACCTGGCCGTTGGACTGTGGGTGCGCGACTGATGCATAATTGATATTGATGCCCAGTTATTCGCAGAAGTTCTGAAATTCTGCGGCCGTGAAGTACGTGCCGTTGTCTGTGATGATGTTGTGTGTCACTCCGAATCTGAAGATGATCGACTTGATGAAGTTGACAGCTGTGAGAGCTGTAGAGCTGGTGATGGGCACTGCTTCGATCCACTTGGTGAACTTGTCGACTGCGACGAGCAGGTGTGTCCTTCCACCCTTTGATGATTTCTTTAGTGGGCCCACCATGTCGAGTCCCCAGGTGGCGAACGGCCAGGATAGTGGTATGGTCTTGAGCTCTGATGCGGGAGCGTGTGGCCTGTTTGCGAATTTTTGACAGGCGACGCAACGTCGCACGATTTCCTCTGCGTTTTTCATGGCCGTGGGCCAGTAGAACCCAGCTCGGAATGCTTTAGACACGAGCACTCGACTGCTCGCGTGGTGCCCGCAGGTGCCTTCATGGATTTCTAGCAATAGGGCTTTTCCGTCCTCTTCGTCAATGCACCTTTGGAGTATCTGGGTGATGCTGCGCTTATATAGTTGTCTGTTGATCACCGTGAATGCCTTGGATCGTCGGCTGATGCGTCGTGCTTCGGCCACGTCTTGTGGTAGTGTGCCTTCGATTAGGAATCGGAGGAACGGTTTTGCCCAGACAGGTCCTTCGAACTCTGTTGGGGCTGTGTTGTCGGATGTGCTGGTGCTTGTGCCTTCTGATAGGGTTGCTGCTGCCACCTGCGCTATTTCTGTTGCGTCTTCGCCGTCCACGACTGCTTCAGGCGTTGCTGCCTGCACCTTAATGGACCTCCGGTTGATGCTTTCGAGAAAAACGCCGGGTGGTACAGGCGCCCTGGTCGAACCGATGTTCGCGAGCTCGTCAACTTCTGTGTTGTTGTCCCTGGTGATGTAGTTGAGCTCGCAACCGTCGAAGTTTACTTTGAGTTCGTTGTAGAGCTTTTGGTAGGCCGCCATGTTGTCGGCTATTGCGTTGAAGTTTCTCATTGTCTGCTGAACGACGAGATTGGAGTCCCCGTAAATTATGAGGCGAGTGGCTCCGCATGTTTTGGCCATGCGCATGCCATGGAGGAGTGCCTCGTATTCTGCTTCGGTTTTGGAGGCGTGACTGAAGTTGATCTGTAGGACGTATTTCAGCTTTGTTCCTTTGGGGGAGATGAGTACAACTCCTGCCCCAGCTCCTTGTTGTCTTTTGGATCCATCGAAGAACATTGACCATGAGCTTGATAGGTCTGGGGGGCCTGGTGTTTGAACCTCCGTCCACTCGACCAGGAAATCTGGGAGTACTTGGGCTTTGATGGATGTTGGGTGCTTGAACTGCAGGTCTCGTGGGCTGAGCTCGATGTTCCACTCGGCGACTCGCCCAGTTTCTCCAGGGTTGTTGAGTATGTCAGCGAGTGGTGCACTGCTCACGATTGTGATAGGGTGCTCGTCGAAGTATTGGGACACCTTTCTTGAGGTCATGACGATGGCCAATAGTAGCTTCTGATAGTGCGGGTACCGCTGCTGGGATTTGGTCAGGAGTATGCCGAGGTAGTAGATTGGTCTCTGGATGCTCTGGACCTTGCCTTCTTCTGTGCGTTCGACGACAAGCGTTGTGCTTACTACACTGATGCGTGCTGCCACTTAGAGGTATAGCTTCTCTCGTTCCTTGGGTACCGCCAGGATTGGTGGGGTCGAGAGTGTCTTTTTCAGGTCCGCGAATGCTTGGCGGGCTTCCTCCGTCCATTCGAATTTCTCTCCTTTCCTGAGCAGTTGATAGAAAGGCAGCGTGCGTTCTCCTAGCCTGCTGATGAAGCGGCTTAGGGCTGCGAGTTTTCTAGTGAGCTGCTGTACTCCTTTGACGTCGATTGGTTCTTGCATGCGGGTGATGGCTTGGACTTTCTCGGGATTTGCCTCGATTCCGCGGGCAGAGACCATATAGCCAAGCAGCTTTCCCGCCGGTACGCCGAGTGTGCACTTCTTTGGGTTGAGTTTGATTCTGTATTTGTTGAGCGCTGCGAAGGTTTAGCACAGGTCGTCGAGTAATGTGGCTGCTTTGTAGGTCTTGATGACGATGTCGTCCACGTAGACTTGTACGTTTCTTCCTATTTGCTCCTTTAGGCAGGCCTGCATCATTCCTTGGTAACTGGCGCCTGCGTTTTTGAGCCCGAAGGGCATGGTCCTGTAGCAGAATACTCCATAGGGAGTGATGAACGATGTGTGCTCTTCGTCTTCTTCCTTCATCCTGATCTGGTTGTATCCTGAGTAAGCATCAAGGAAGGAGAGTAGGTCGCACCCTGCTGTCGAGTCGATTATCTGATTGATTCTAGGCAGGGGGAAGTGATCCTTCGGGCAATGTTTGTTGACTGGTCCGTAGTCGACACACATGCGCAGCACGGTCGTGTCTTTCTTGGGCACCAGCACTGGGTTGGCTATCCAGGTGGCTTTCTTCGTTTCTAGGATGAACTGAGCGTCGAGTAACCTGTTGACTTCCTCTCCGATTGCTCTGCGCTTGGGCTCCGAGAATCGTCTCAGCGCTTGCTTCACTGGCCTCATGTTTGGCTTGATGCGTAGGGCGTGTTCCGCGAATTCGCATGGTTTCCCAGGCATGTCGGCTGGGCACCAGGAGAATATTTCCCACTCGTCTTGAAGGAAAGCGACGAGAGCCGCCGCCTGCTCCTCTGGTAGGTGGGCGTACACGCGGACTGTTTTGTCCGGGTCCGTCGGGTGCACTTGGTGAGTGACTGTGTCGCTGTCGATGCTGAAGTCGCGTCCGTAGTCCCTGGATTCGCTTCGGTTCACCAATGGGAAGGTACTCTTGTCCGTCATCATGGCTATTTCTCTGAGTTCTTGTTTGGCTCCGAATGTGTCAGAGATTCTTTGGAAGTCACGATCACATTGATCTGATTTGATGAAGCTTCCGTTGATCGTGAGGACTCCTGATGATCCTGGCATCTTGAGCTTGAGGTAGGCGTAGTGTGGGACCGCCATGAATTGCGCGAATGCTGGCCGTCCAAGTATGGCGTGATACTGCGATTGCCAGTCGAGTACCTCGAACTCGAGGACGTGCTTTGCGAAGTTGCGTCGTTTTCCAAAGACGACTTCGAGTTCGATGACTCCGAGGGATGTGGCTGCTTCTCCTAGGATTACCCCGTGCAACTCGGTGCTTGATTTTTTCCATACTGATCGTGGGACCAGCATCTTTTGCAGGGTGCTGGCGAAGATGATGTTCATGCTGCTGCCTCCGTCCATGAAGACCCGATCCATGTTGTATCCTCCGATTTGTGCATCGAGCACTAGGGGTGCATGCCCTGGTCTTGGGACTGCGGGTGGATGGTCGTCCTGTGAGAACGTGATGCTGGTCTCCGTGCCATGTAATTGGTAGACTTCGACTATGTTTATGCTCTCAGCTGCTCTGGCCTGCAGGGTTTGGGCGTCGCGTTGCGCTTGCGGTGCCCTTCCTTCTTGGATCATGAGCACCTGTGCTTGCGACGGGCTGTGACGTCCTTCCGGGTTTGAGGTCGGCGATTGCTCGGGTCGTTGGTTGCGTCTGTCTTCTTTCTGCTTCTCCTTCTTGAGGTCGTCGGCTAGCTCGTTGAACAGGCGGCAGTCTCTCAAAGTGTGACCTGACCTGACGCGTCCCCAGTCATCCTCAAAGATGTGGATCGTGGAGGGTCCTGCTAGCTGCTCTCTAGCCGTGAGTTTGCTAGACCCGGCGTGCCTCTTCCTTCTTGAGATTCTGAAGATCTGCTCGTGATCCTCCGGGCGTTCGTGGAAGCGAGGATCGGTTTCGATTCCTCGACTCATGTCTTGGTTCTTGATGAGGTTGGCGAATTCATCCGGCCTTTGATCTGGGTCGTAGTACTCGCCTACAGGTGTCTCGGAGTCGCTGTCTTGGTTGGCGGCAAATGCTCGTGCGACGGCGTGTCGTCGAGTGGTCGTCGGTTGCACGACTGCGTGATGTGGCTCGTTCATTGGGGCCCCGCCGTAGTTATCCCATGCGCGCCTTTTGGATCGTCAATTCCTTCTGCCTTGGCGGTGGTTCTGCTGATCGCTGGATTCGATCTCGTAGTCATCGTCTTGATACACGGCGGCTGCCCGGGCGGTGGTGGGTTGCGCTTGCGGTGCCCTTCCTTCTTGGATCATGAGCACCTGTGCTTGCGACGGGCTGTGACGTCCTTCCGGGTTTGAGGTCGGCGATTGCTCGGGTCGTTGGTTGCGTCTGTCTTCTTTCTGCTTCTCCTTCTTGAGGTCGTCGGCTAGCTCGTTGAACAGGCGGCAGTCTCTCAAAGTGTGACCTGACCTGACGCGTCCCCAGTCATCCTCGAAGATGTGGATCGTGGAGGGTCCTGCTAGCTGCTCTCTAGCCGTGAGTTTGCTAGACCCGCCGTGCCTCTTCCTTCTTGTGATTCTGAAGATCTTCTCGTGATCCTCCGGGCGTTCGTGGAAGCGAGGATCGGTTTCGATTCCTCGACTCATGTCTTGGTTCTTGATGAGGTTGGCGAATTCATCCGGCCTTTGATCTGGGTCGTAGTACTCGCCTACAGGTGTCTCGGAGTCGCTGTCTTGGTTGGCGGCAAATGCTCGTGCGACGGCGTGTCGTCGAGTGGTCGTCGGTTGCACGACTGCGTGATGTGGCTCGTTCATTGGGGCCCCGCCGTAGTTATCCCATGCGCGCCTTTTGGATCGTCAATTCCTTCTGCCTTGGCGGTGGTTCTGCTGATCGCTGGATTCGATCTCGTAGTCATCGTCTTGATACACGGCGGCTGCCCGGGCGGTGGTGGGTTGTCGGAAGATTTGCGAGTCCTCCGCTGCGCGCCGCAGTTCATCGAGTGGGATTCCTTCGTAGAGGCCCCTCGCCGTTCTTCTGGGTCGTCGACTCCTTCGGTGCTGGCGATGTACTTGGCCGTTACCGTAGTATCGGTCCTGGCATGAATGTAGCTCGAGTGGTCTTGATGGGGTGGCGGAGATGTCCGCTGTGATCTTGAATCCTTCGAGTGGGCTAGGTCTGGTTCTTGCCCTTGAGTTGTGGCTTGCTAAAGACGGGACCGCCGAGATCGTGATCCCAACCTGCGTAGTTCCCACAGACGGCGCAAATTGACGGGGATCAACCCCGGCAAATCCCATGGTCAGGGACCCTGGGTTAGTCATGAGAGGCACAGGTTGGACGATAGCTCGTCGGCAAAAAGGAAGGCTCGCTCCTGCTCGATATTATTGATTAGGGAGATGCGATTACAGTGGAGGCCAAGGCTGAAGCGCTCAAGGCTAGGGTTACAGGTGAGATTGGATGTCCTTGGCGTCGCCCCTCCTAGCCCTTATATACCGGGCTAGGTCTCGGGGAGTCCCTCTACGTTTACAGGTAAGCTTTCCTAACCCTAGCTTGCTCCGTACGGCAGGTCTTCGCACCTTCCTTGTGAATCGCGGACTCCTACGTCGGTGCCAACTAGTGGGCCGGGGCCTTATCTTCATGGGCCTTCTGCCTTTATGGACACCAGGTAGGCTCATCCGTAGGAGTCGTGGGGTCACCCCCTCGTCCACAACCCTGACCCCCTGCTGGCCACCGCCTCCATTTCTCTCTCCCATACACTCCTTCGCGCAGAGTTCTGCGAAACTCTGCCGGATTTCCATCATACTGCACTTTTGCCACCACGTTGTCATGATGTCGAGATCAATTTCATCTACATGTTCCCCTCGCTTGCTGATCAATGAGGAGATGGCATCAAGACGTATGTGTGTAGAACTTGGAGGTGTCATTCGTGTGGTACTACATAAAATTGACCCGACTACATCACCCACGATGTTTTAGATCATTACCGCACGTTTTCTACAAGGGTATCTAGATCTAATTCTACTTGTTGCTAGCATTTAGTAGATTGGATCTTGGGTTTATTCGTTCTCTCGTAGGAATTTTTTGTTTTCCATGCAACAAATCCTATCGGTTTTGTGTGGATCAAGGGTATCTGAGTCCTACGCGGCGGCGATCTGAACGTTCGCAAAGCCTCTACAACTTTGATTTCGATTTACACGATGTCAAACGCATCCGCGAAAAAATGCAGGGCCGCGTTGAATTGCAAACTGCGCCCGAACATCATGATTTGAACATTCGCGAGAATATTCAGAATCCACTTTGGAGATGACCTAAGTCCTTCTACATTCTCTTTCTTTACCAAGAAGAGATGAAAAGCTATGATGATAAACTTATTAGCGTGAAAAAAGGGACCCCGATATGTGCCTGACATTCGGGCGTAGCGAGCTCGGACCGAACGCTGCTGATGTCATCGCATGCGAAGAAGGAACAAAATAGATGACATCAGCAGAATCTTTTGGATTTCTAGTTTTTAAAATGTTTTATCTCTTAAATAAATAATCTAATTGAAAACCGTTTTCACTATTAAATCCGCCGGGACGAGATCTTCGAAACTAGATCCCATATCGATATGTTTCGATAACTTTTTTTCGTGTTAAAATTTGTCATGTCTATTGCACGTAAATTGCCATGTTGTTTCTACTAAAATTACCGTTATTTTCTTCAACTATGTTGACGTTTTCTTTGATGTTCTAAGTAAATTTGTCGTAAATCATAAAATAAAACTTTCAAAACTTGTCTTGGGTAAAACACATGTTTATTTTCCATGGCAAAAACACATATTAAATTGCCATGACGAAAGATATGTTAAATTTACCATGGACAAAAAAGGAAATAGTTTGTCATTTATAGATAGAAAAAACTTGGGACACTGATAACTACCAAATGTGTGACACGAGTACATGGCAATCCATGATGTTTTTATGGCAAGTTTAGTTATGTGAGGGTGGCAACTTGTGACGCCCCCAAAATCAAACCGTGTACAGTAATCATACACGCAAGGTACACGATCGAGATCAGGGACTCACGGTGAGATATCACAACATAACTCTACAAATAAAATAATACAAGTTGTTTATTACAAACCAGGGGCCACGAGGGCTCGAATACAACAGCTCGAGATCACAAATTTAGCGGAAGCAAAAGTATCTGAGTACAGACACAAGGATACAAGGTTTCCTTAAGAAGGCTAGCACAAAAATCAACACGATCGAAAAGGAGAGGCCTTCTGCTTGGGAACCTCCGAACTACTCCTGATCAAATGGGAACTCGACATCGTAGAAGGCATCGGGGATCTTCATGTTGCGGTGGTCGACATCAGGGATCTCCTGCTCCTGGGCTCCAACGTCGACTACAGCGGTCGATCAGGCAAAACAAAAAATGGGGAAAATAAAGCAAGGGTGAGTATCTAGCATACCCGCGAGTCTTACGTCCGCTACTAAGCATTTATGCATTTGTATCAAATGGAAGGGGAGGCTGTATATAGTGGACTGCAAGGTAGAAAGTCAGAATAAGGATAAGAAGCTAGGCCTATCGAAGACTAGCATCTTCCGACGATTCTTGAAGAACAAGAAGAGACTAGCCAACAGTTTATATAAAGCATAAAGTAAAAATGCGGCAGAAGTTGCTGCAGCATTGTATAATAGTAAGTTGTAATTATCAATAATTAACAATGCCTCAGATATCCCCTCCTCGACTTCCCTGCGAGGAAGAGAAACCGGAACCAATAGTTTAATAGTTATAGTTTGTAGTAGTAGGCTCTTGCTTCATCATAAAGCGTCCTGTTACCGTGGACACGGCTATTCGAATAGATCAAACTCCCTGCAGGGGTGCACTACTGTTCATCCTGCACACTTGGATTTCCAGGGTGGCGTACACCTTGTTAGGGAATGCCCACGGAGGCTATCCGACATGCCAAGGCCCATCCTATGGCTCATCAGAGAGGTCCCGTCGGTCTAAAGTCCTAAGGGCAAGGGGTCTTGGGCCTTCGCCCCTCGCTCTCCGAGTCAGTGTGAGGCGGGAGATCCGTACACCACAAGTGACGATCAGTCCCGGCCACAATGCTGAACTGGACATCTTTCAAAGCTTTGGAACGAGACCACAACACGGAGGGCCCACACCGTAATCCCAAGTGAAGGTAGTGCGTACAAGCCTTTGCGTCCTCTCAAGTCATCCACCTGAACCGTTAAGCATTTTATTATTATTTGTCGGGACAACCATTATCGTTTCCCCTTTCCGGATGAGTCGCGGACAACGACAGAAGCCAAGACCACCAGTACATCGGTGTCTGCCCTGCCGTCCCACCAACTCTTGCGTTTACCAACAAGGTAAACCGTCTCCCTACCTTATCTCGTGTGTGCTCTTGGAAGAGCTCGACTTTCGTACTGCAGGGTATCTCACGGCCAACGAGCAAGGACCAGGCCCACGATGGTATCCGCCTGTCTAGCCGTCCCGATACAATCCCTGCGCAGGCACCGTTGGGTCACCCGACTCCTTACCTTTAAGGACACCAGTTGATTCGAGTGCCTACCATCAAGTGAAACCAGGAGGAATCACCCTTGATGGTACACTTGAAGAGGTTTGACAGAGACATCAGCGGAATGAACTAAAGAGGTAAACCTCGTATATCCCCGGTGGTGCTACGCTACTGAGCCGACGTGAGTGAAATACGAGTCCATCCACTCGTAAGTCAAACTTGAAGCGACTCGGCAGAGTCTCGCCATTGTAGGTTCCCTAGGGTGCCTGCATTGATTCGTACCTGTTGCAGTTATAATATTTTGTAATCCGCGTTCACTCACCAGAGTGATCACGGCCCGCTATTCTAAACCTAGCTAACAATGCTCAGGGCTACCTGCTGAATATAATATATATATATATATATAAAAAAAAAATAGGATGCATAGGATAACGGAAGGTACAACAAGGGGCGACAAAAACAGGCTATGCAATTGAATAGGATTGTACCGTTGCATTAGCAGCAATGCCTAGTGCAAAAAATGTACGGAAAGATAAGCGATATCTGGGGAAGGAAAATGGCTCTGCTTGCCTGTAAGCTCGGCAATAGCGGTACGGTCGTCATCGAAGTAGTCGTACTCGGCAACGGTGTCGTCGGCGGCAGCAACGGGGTCTACCGGAGAATAAGGGGGGAAGAAACAGTAAATACACAACAATAATAGCAATACAAATATACAACATAGAAGATACAAAGCAACGAGGCTCTAACGCAGTGTTCGGTGATTCTTCCGGAGTAGGAATTTATCCGGGGATAACTAATCAGTACCGGTTGATTACCGGACAGATGATCCGGAGGGGAATGTTCCATGTCTGCAGTGTTAGAGAAATATGATAGACATGTGGATAGTGTATCCGTGCTCGTCGATCCATTCTGACAAACTTTCATGTTCAGAACAATTTCATCCCGACAGTTTTACCGGCTTCGGGTATTACCGGCCGGATTTACCGGAGGGGGGAATGTTTCATGTTCGGTATGTTAGAGGGGTGTGGTGGGGGTATGGGTAGCGTATCCGTAATCGTGTTATTTTTCTGATCAACTTTTATGTATAAAGTTTTTCCATTGGACTTACGGATTAAAATATATTGATTTTCTAAGTTTTACTCATTTTAAATCAATTTCTGGATTTTCTTTTATTAAATAAATCAACATTATCCAAAACCTTATCTAGAATAGTACCACTGAAAAGGGGGTCCCACATGTCATAGGCAGATACATTAATTCATTTTATTTAATTAAACAAAATCAGTGGGGTCCATCTGTCATACACTGTTTGTATTCAAATCAATTTTATTTAAGCTAAATAGAGTGTGGGCCCAGGTTGTCATTGGCACAATGTTTTAACAGGTTTATTTTATCTAACAATTAATTATCAGGGGGTGGGATCCACATGTCATACCTAGGGTGTTCCGGTTTAACTTATTTTCACAGATAATTAAAGGGCATCAGGCCCAGACGTCAAAGGGCCAAGGAGGTAGTTAACCCATGGCTAACCACGCGAGGCACACCGTCGCCGAGCCGAGCATGGCAGCGAACGGCAGCACGCGGCGGTGAGCCTTAGCGGTGTGGCCACGACGGCAGACTGAGGTGCGAATGGCGGAGACAAGGTTGGGGTGGGCTACGCGTGGCCGGAGCACGAAGCATAGCGGACACGGCGAGCATACGCGGCGGCCGGAGCGTGCGTCGACGTGGAGATGCTACGGGGCATGCGGCGCAATTTGGAGGGGGGAGGGGAGGCATGAGCTCACAGGGGGGCAGAGAAGAGTTCGCGGTGGCCGGGGAAGCGACGGGACGGCGATGACCGCGGCGGCCGTGGTGGAAGGGGGCGAAGGGGAGCGGCGCGATTCCTGCAACAGGGTGGTCTCCGGCGACGTAGAACAGGGCGGGGAGACGGGGTCGAGGCCGGGGAGGCGGCCGGACAGTCCGGCACAACCCTAGGTGGTCGTTGGCCACGGCCGTGCTCGGCGGCGCGGCCACGGCGAGATCCTGGTGGATCGGGAGTGGGAGAACGAGCAAGGAGGGGGAAGAGCTGGATCTCAATCCAGTTTTCACGGGGGCACGGGCATGCACTTATCTTCGACAGCACTGTAGCGGCGGGAGGCCGAACTGGGTGCGGCTGCGACAGCGGGCTCGGTTGGAGGCTCCATGGCGTCGGTCGGGTGAACAGAAAGAAGAAGGGAGAGGAGATGGTGGGGGTGGCTGAGCTGGGCCGGTTGGGCCTCGCCCTGTGCGAAGCTTAGCTCTTTTCCTTTTTTTGTTTGGCTTTCTTTTCTTTGATTATTTACTGTTTTATTTTGTTAGACATCATATGGTTTTTGTAAAAAGTGGGACTTGCTCCAATATTTGTGTTGCCCACAATTATAGGGCTTCAAAAAGTTTGGTGACTTAATAAAATGCTTTGGATTTTTATTTAAATAATACATTATTTAAAAGGATTATTTTAGCTACTATTTGATTTGTACAATATAGTTAAACTTGATAATAATATCCCAAAGCTATAGTTTCATGACCTACTGTCTTATAGGCATTTAATAAAATTGGTGGCACAATTTTTGGCTTCACTTTAATTTCAACTATGTGTATTGAAATTCCAAGGGAAATTCAATAATTCCAAAATATTGATTAAAATGCTATAAGTGCTTATGGGTTATTTACAAAGTCATGAACATTTGTGGTTAACCACTTTGAAAAGTTTTATCTTGACTTGCCCTTTTTAGAATGCATTGGAGGGGAATTATTGCCTAATGAAATTTTTAATGAGGATGGTTATGAGGACAAGATAATCTAGTTAGCTTAATGACAGTGACAAGATCTGGGGGTGTTACAAATCTCCCCCACTACTAAGAATTCTCGTCCCGAGAATTAAAAGGTAGTGTAAGGGGTAGAGTTTTGGTTTCGTATTCTAGCGATTCTTCTGGTTCTTGTTGTCCTTCTCGAAGAAGTTAATCCTTCATGTTGACGTCTTCATTCATCTGCTTCAGTGCACCTCAACGAGTTGTCATCCTTCATGCGGGGGCTTCATCGTACCTACGAATAGGGTAGGGGGACACTTAGGGGGTCGGATCGGTATTAGGTTAATCAACCGGGGTTGCCAGAGAGAATGGGGTACAAAAAATCTTCCAAGTTTAAACTCAGGGCAATACATCGAGAGAAACAACGAAAGATATGGGAAGTTTCAAGTGGATATGCATGCATTTGATGTCGATGACGGACGATGAAAAAGGGGTCCAGAGCATCAGGCATAAGCATAATATCGGGCCGAATATCGCAAGGTAGATGACAAGAGTCAGGTTTCGATCCTGTGGAACTGTGGGTTATGGGCCCACATTGAATAAGAAGGGTGGAGAAATTCCATGCGATCGCGATGCAAGGTTTGTCAGAGAACATATCGTCAGTTATCTCGGCAACAACGTCGGTAACAAGGGCACTGGACAAAGAGAACCACTTGGCAAAGCTCTCGTCCATCGGCGGTAACCAAAAAGGTTATCCACGATAGTAACAGGTTGTACCAGCAGAGTAGTACATCGAAGTGTTTACATAAGCATGGAATTATCACCGCTTAGGTGTTAATGTTCGCAAGAAAAGGTTAAACAGACCAATGGAAGGGAAAATGTGATGATACACAAGTATAAGGTGTATATCTTTCCCAAGGGAAAGCAGAGCAAGACATACATGACCATGTCTGCATTGGCAGGGAGTCAAAGGAGGTTGTCGATGATAACACAAATCATCGAGGGCAAGGATGGTATCTCACACGATGAATCCAATTGACTCATGGAAGAAGCCATGTAAGATTAGTCGGATAATAATCCACCAAAGGCCGGGTGGTTCGCAAAGAATCTGATGTGAGTATCGGCACTCAACCAGAAGGAGAAGGAATGCAAAGGCATCGAGTGATAGAAGCATCGGAATAATTCGCTGCTTAAGTACAAGGGAATTATGATTTCCAGATCGGGAGGTGGAGGTAATAATCCATACAGACTTATCGGTGGCGAGGGATTGCAAAGGCAATGAACATGTAGGTTCTAGGGAATTTATCGGAGTGTATCTTCGACATCTTCTGCTGAATCAACTGATCATCTGGAATGCATGGATCTCCGGAAGGAAGGAGGTGTGAGAACCTAAAGTCAGAGTTAGTAAAATTTCTCCAAAGGATAAGAGAGTAGAATCCTAGAGTAAAGGTACGAAGCAAAGGATCCTAATACCACCCAATTTGCGACGTGGGCCGATAAGCCACACAACACTGTTAGTAAAGTAGTTTTGCAAAGACTAGACTCAACTTCGACCAAGGAGTTGGAAGGAGTGTCCTACAGGCAGTCGGCTCTGATACCAACTTCAGACGCCCCCAAAATCAAACCGTGTACACTAATCATACACGCAAGGTACAGGATCGAGATCAAGGACTCGCGGTGAGATATCACAACACAACTCTACAAATAAAACAAATACAAGTTGTTTAATACAAGCCAGGGGCCACGAGGGATCGAATACAACAACTCGAGAGCACAAAGTTAGCGGAAGCAAAAGTATCTGAGTACAGACACAAGGATACAAGGTTGCCTTAAGAAGGCTAGCACAAAAATCAACACGGTCGAAAAGGCGAGGCCTCCTGCCTGGGAACCTCCGAACTACTCCTGGTCAAATGGGAACTTGACATCGTAGAAGGCATCGGGGATCTTCATGTTGCGGTGGTCGACATCGGGGATCTCATGCTCCTGGGCTCCAACGTCGACTGCAGGGGCCGATCAGGCAAAACAAAAAATGGGGAAAATAAAGCAAGGGTGAGTATCTAGCATACCCGCGAGTCTTACGTCCGCTACTAAGCATTTATGCATTTGTATCAAATGGAAGGGGAGGCTGTATATAGTGGACTGCAAGGTAGAAAGTCAGAATAAGGATAAGAACCTACGCCTATCGAAGATTACCATCTTCCGACGATTCTTGAAGCACAAGAAGAGAATAGCCAATAGTTTATATAAAGCATAAAATAAAAATGCAGCAGAAGTTGCTGCAGCATTGTATAATAGTGTAAGTGCATCAAGTGCCCTCCCCTTGAGGTTTTGGAGTTTGATGACAAAACGGTTAAGGGACTGATGTGTTTGTGATTATACACAGGAGAAAAGTCCCTGATGAGGTGTTTAACCACCAATGTCGACCCCCCCAAAATGTTGAGGAACATTGGAGAAATCGGTGTGTTTCCTGAAGAATGAAGTTGCGCAAAATCCTGAGGAACCAGGATCCTGAAGCGTTCGGTTGAAGCTGAAGCTGAGGACGATCCTGAGGAAGTTCGCGCTGAAGACGAAGTTGAAGCGTAGTCTTCGCTAAGACTTTTTATACTTCTTGAGTCATAGGAAAACACCGCACTGTTGGAGGGGTTGAAGAAAACGAGTTCCGAAGGTCTGAGGAAGTGCTCAATTAGAATTCCTGAAGAAAACCCAGAGAGAAATCTCCTGCAGTAGAAGTTCAGTTCCTCGGGTGTCTGAGACGTTGTTCTTCAGGACACTGAGGAATCTGTCTTCGGTTCAGGAGTCTGGAGACTGCGAGTGCAGTTCTCCTGAAGAGAGAGTTATCTCCTGCAGTAGAAGTTCAGTCCTCATGTGTCTGAGATGTTGTTCTTCAGGACACTGAGGTAACTAACTTCGGTTGAGGAGTCTGGAGAGAGAATACTTTGACCGTGCCACGTGTTGCGTGGTGAGAGGCTAGAACTTGTCTAGCAACGGTCATTTCCGAGGGCATGAGAGTAATTGCATGCATGGGCATTTATGTCCTTTCACCTCGGGTTGCTCCGCGGCTATAAATAGCCACCCCCAACCCCATTTGTGGGCTGGCTGCTCCGAGAGAAAAACTGACACTTGTCATTTGAGAGCAACCCACCTCTGAGGAAACTGAAGAACCCATGTGAGGAAAACCACCAGCCTGAGTAATTGAGCATTTCTGAGGAAGTCGGTTCGAGTGATCCGAAGCTTTTTACTCTTGAAGACTGTGATCTTCCAGCCGGTGTAGAAGTCTTCAGTCTGAGGAAGTCAAGATGCAATTGTGACTTCCCGGAGTGACTGAGTCTGTAAAGGTTTCGGGAGTCTACCTTGAAGACTCACCAGATTTATTGGACGGAGTCTGAGGACTTTAGTTCAAGGAGAACAAGGTGAAGACTATGTCTTCTGAGTTGAATCTCAGCCTCTCCAACCAGACGTAGAGTTGTCACAGCAACTTGAACTGGTCTACCAAACGATTGTCTTCAATCTCTGGTGATATCTCTTCAATCTCTTAAGCTTCAGTATTATGTCTTCAGTATCTATGTTGACTTCTTGTGCTTCAGCTCTCCCTCTGCTATTTGTCTTCATACTATGCATCTGAAGCACTTCCGCTTATCTGTATTGATGTATTTCTGCTGCATTATGATGAGCTTCCCTAATGATTACATTCTGTGAAGTTTTATTTCTTCATGATTTTGGTTACTTCTTCAACTTCATGATTGCTTCAGTCCTGAAGAAAATCAAAATCTGGTAGTAAAATTGAAAATCTCCCATTCACCCCCCTCTCTGGTCGATATACTGTACTTTCAATTGGTATCAGAGCACGGTACTCCCTTGTTCTGTGTGATTTGGTTTAACCACCTGGAGTTTTAGTTATGTCGACCTCAGGTACAATGAGCGTTGCCTCAAACTGCCCCATCTTTGACGGAACAGACTATCCATACTGGAAGAACAAGATGAGGTTGCATCTTGAAGCCATTGACAAGGATCTGTGGGACATTGTTGATCAAGGCATTCCTGAAGCAAATCTGATGACTGCTCCCGAAGTTGTCAAGAAGAACTGGCAGCTTGATGCAAAAGCTCGAAGCATCATTGGTGGTCATCTCAATAAGGCTCAGTTCAACCGTATCAGTGGTTTGGATACTGCAAAGAAGATATGGACAAGACTGTCTAAAGTCAATGAAGGGGTCTCAGCTCAACGAGACTCACGAGTTGATACACTCCGCAGTCTCTTCAATCGGTTCAAGAGGCTGGACAATGAGCACGTGCAACAAACCTTTGACAGACTCACTGACATATCCAATGAACTTCAAGCACTTGGTGCTGCTGATATCACAGATCATGAAGTTGTGAAGAAACTACTGAGGTCACTGGATGACTCATTTGAGTTCCTATCACTGATGATTCAAGAAAGGCCTGACTTCAAGACTCTGGATCCAGCAGACATTCTCGAGCGCCTCAATGCTCATGAACTGAAGCTCCCTGAAAAACGAGACTTATACAACCCCACGCCTAAGGTCCGCGCGCTAAAAGCTAGAGCACGAAGAGTGTCCTCTGACGAAGAGTCTGAGGCTGATACTGATAATCCTGAGACTCTCAGCCGTGAACTTGCTCTCCTTACCAGAAAGATTCAAAGGTTCACGAAGAAGAATCGCTTCGGAAATTCCTCAAGATCGTCCTCAAGAAAAAGCAAAGATGATGATTCTGTGAAGTTTTATTTCTTCATGATTTTGGTTACTTCTTCAACTTCATGATTGCTTCAGTCCTGAAGAAAATCAAAATCTGGTAGTAAAATTGAAAATCTCCCATTCACCCCCCCTCTGGTCGATATACTGTACTTTCAAATAGTAAGTTGTAATTATCAATAATTAACAATGCCTCCAAGATCCCCTCCTCGACTTCCCTGCGAGGAAGAGAAACCGGAACCAACTGTTTAATATTAATAGTTTGTAGTAGTAGGCTCTGGCTTCAGCATAAAGCGACCTGTTACCGTGGACATGGCTATTCGAATAGATCAAACTCCCTGCAGGGGTGCACTACCATTCAGCCTGCAAGCTCGGATCTCCAGGGTGGCGTATATCTTGTTAGGGAATGCCCCACCGAGGCTACCCGACACACCGAGGCCCATCCTACGGCTCATCAGAGAGGTCCCCATCGGTCTAAAGTCTTAAGGGCAAGGGAGTCTTGGGCCGTCGCCCCTCGCTCTCTGGGTCGGTGTGAGGCAGGAGATCCGTACACCACAGGTGACTATCAGTCCTGGCCATAATGCTGAACTAGACGTCTTTCAAAGATTTGGAACGAGACCACAACGCGGAGGGCCCACATCGTAATCCCACGTGAAGGTAGTGCATACAAGCCTTTGCGGCCTCTCAAGTCATCCACCTGAACCGTTAAGCATTTTATTATTATCTGTCAGGACCACCGTTATCGTTGCCCCTTTCTGGGTGATTCGCAGACAACGACAGCAGCTAGGACCACCAGTACATCGATGCCTGCCCTTCCGTCCCACCAACTCTTGCGGTTACCAACAAGGTGAACCGTCTCCTTACCTTATCTCGCGTGTGCTCTTGGAAGAGCTCGACTTTCGTACTACAGGGTATCTCACAGCCAACGAGCAATGACCAGACCCACGATGGTATCCGCCTGTCCAGCCGTCCCGATACAATCCCTGTGCGGGCACCGTTGGGTCACCCGACTCCTTACCTTTAAGGACACCAGTTGATTCGAGTGCCTACCATCAAGTGAAGCCAAGAGGAATCACCCTTCATGGTACACTTGAAGAGGTTTGGCAGATATATCAGCGGAATGAACTAAAGAGGTAAACCTTGTATCATCCCGGTGGTGCTACGCTACTGAGCCGACGAGAGTGAAATACGAGTCCATCCACTCGTAAGTCAAATTCGAAGCGACTCGGCAGAGTCTCGCCGTTGTAGGTTCCCTAGGGTGCCTGCATTGATTCATACCTGTTGCAGTTATAATATTTTGTAATCCGCGTTCACTCACCAGAGTGATCACGGCCCGCTATTCTAAACCTAGCTAACAATGCTCAGGGATAATTGCTGCATATAATATATATATATATATAATAGGAAGCATAGGATAACGGAAGGTACATCAAGGGGCGACAAAAATAGGCTATGCAATTGAGTAGGATTGTAACGTAGCAGTAGCAGCAATGCCTAGTGCAAGAAATGTACGGAAAGATAGGATATATTTGGGGAAGGAAAATGGCTCTGCTTGCCTGTAAGCTCAGTAGTAGAGGTACGATCTTCGACGAAGTAGTCGTACTCGACAACGGTGTCGGCGGTGGTAGAAACGGGGTCTACCGGAGAATAAGGGGGGAAGAAACAGTAAATACACAACAATAATAGCCATACAAATATACGACATAGAAGATACAAAGCAACGGGTCTCTAACGCAGTGTTCGGTGATTCTTCCGGAGTAGGAATTTATCCGGGGATAACTCATCAGTACCGGTTGATTACCGGACAGATGATCCGGAGGGGAAGGTTCCATGTCTGCAGTGTTAGAGACATCTGACAGATATGTGGATAGTGTATCCGTGCTCGTTGATCCATTCTGACCAACTTTCATGTTCAGAACAATTTCATCCGGACAGTTTTATCGGCTCCGGGTATTACCGGCCGGATTTACCGGAGGGGGGAATGTTTCGTGTTCGGTATGTTAGAAGGGTGTGGTGGGGGTATGGGTAGCGTATCCGTATTTGTGATATTTTTCTGATCAACTTTTATGTATAAAGTTTTTCCATTGGACTTACGGATTAAAAGATTTTGATTTTCTAAGTTTTACTCATTTTAAATTAATTTTTGGATTTTCTTTTATTAAATAAATCAGCATTATCGAAAACCTTATCTAGAATAGTGCCAATGACAAGGGGGTCCCACATGTCATAGGTAGAGACATTAATTCAATTTATTTAATTAAAGAAAATCAGTGGGGTCCATTTGTCATACACTGTTTGTATTTAAATCAATTTTATTTAAGCTAAATAGAGTGTGGGCCCAGGTTGTCATTGGCACAATGTTGTAATAGGTTTATTGTATCTAACAATTAATTATCAGGGGGTGGGCTCCACATGTCATACCTAGGGGGTTCTCTGGTTTAACTTATTTTCACAGATGATTAAAGGGCATCGGGCCCACACGTCAAAGGGCCAAGGGGGTGGTTAAATCACGGCTAACCACGCAAGGCACACCGGCGCCGAGCCGAGCACGGCGGCGCGCGGCGGCGAGCCTCAGCGGCGTGGCCACAGTGGCAGACTGAGGTGCGAATGGCGGAGGCAAGGTTGGGCTGGGCTACGCGTGGCCGGAGCATGAAGCACAGCGGCCACGACGAGTATATGCGGCGACCGGAGCGTACGTCGACGTGGAGATGCTACGGGGCATGCGACGCAATTTGGAGGGGAGGGGAGGCATGAGCTCACAGGGGGGGGGGGGAGAGGAGAGTTCGCGGTGGCCGGGGAAGCGGCGGGACGGCGAGGACCGCGACGGCCGTGGCGGAAGGGGCGAAGGGGAGTGATACGTCTCAAACGTATCTACTTTTCCAAACACTTTTGCTATTGTTTTGGCTTCATTCTTGCATGATTTGAACAAAACTAACCCGCACTGACGCTGTTTTCAGCAGAGCTACCAGTGTTGTTTTCTTTTGCGCAGGTTTCTAGATATTTAGGTATGCTGGAAAAATCCCACAAAAATATATAAAAAATCAGCATTCTAGAAGCTTCCGCGAGTCCAAAGGGGGGCCACAGGGCAGCCAGGGGGCAGCCAGGAGGGTTCCTGGCGCGGCCCAGCCCCTGGCCGCGCCACCTGCCCTCCTGGCTGAGTCCTACACCCCCTGGTGCCCTACTTTGGCCCTATTTATTCTCCCGACGCAGAAAACCCAGAAGAGAAGTCGCTTTTCCAATCTACGTCGCGGAGCCGCCGCAACCCTCTGTTCTTCTCCGGGAGAGCTATCTGGAGGCTGCTTTGGCCTCTGGTGAGGGGAAATCATCGACATCGTCATCATCATCGCCTCTCCATCACCCCTCCATGACTTCCTCTCTCATGTGTGAGTAATTCCATGCTGTAGGCAAAGGGGATGGTACGGATTGGATGAGTTGGATCATGTAATAGTTCAATCAGATTGTTGGGGGCATGTTTCCTATCATCTACTTGGTGTTTATCATCTCTGTTACAACTTGTTGCTCTTAATGCTTGTCACTTTGGGCCCGAGTGCCATGATTTCAGATCTGATCACCCTTTTGTTTCTTGAGTTTTGTGGTGTTCTTGATCCTATCTATGAGTTGTATGCACCTATTATAGTCCGGAACCGGCGATCCCAATGGTGACAGCTTGGGACACCAAAGGGGATGGACTATAATTTGAGGATTCCGTGTATCCATGAAGTGTTAATGCTTTGTTCCGGTGCTCTTTGACAGGAGTACCTTAATCTCCCTAAGTTCCTTTTGGCCCCGTTTGTAGTGGGAGGGTAGGACAAAAGATGTTGTGCAAAGTTCTTATTGCAAGCACGTACAACTACCCTGGGATACATGCCTGATGTTTGATATTTGCCTAGATGATCCTTTCTTTTATGTGAGCCTTGCCCGTGTTAGAATCTATTACATGTTCGTTCTCATCCAAGCAGCGCCCAACCATCCATCTCCCTAGCCTACAGGGTTTTCTTTCCTGCTAGTTACTAGTTGTTTACTTTTGTTGTTTTACTTTTGCTGTTTCACCACCACCATCACCACTACTACCACCGTATCACGGTTGCTACTAATAACTTTGTGCAAGCAAGTGTTTATTTCAGGTGCGGTTGAATTGACAACTCAATTTTCAAAGCCTGTACGTATTCTTTGTGTCCCCAAGTGTCAAATCAATAAATTGGGTTATCTTGCCCGCAAAGACTATCTCGATCCCCTACAGTTGAGGGTTATCATGGAGCAGCGCGATTCCCGCAACAGGATGGTCTCCGGCGACGTAGGACAGGGCGGGGAGACGGGTTTGAGGCCGGGGAGGCGGCCGGACAGGCCGGCACAGCCCTAGGTGGTCGTCGGCCACGACCGTGCTCGGCGGCGCGGCCACGGCGAGCTCCTGGTGGAGTGGGAGAGGGAGAACGAGCGGGGAGGGGGAAGAGCTGGATCTCGATCCAGTTTTCACAGGGGTACGGGCCTGCACTTATCTTCGACGGCACTGTAGCGGCGGGAGGCCGAACTGGGTGCGGCTGCGACGGCGGGCTCGGTTGGAGGCTCCATGGCGTCGGTCGGGTGAACAGAAAGAAGAAGGGAGAGGAGATGGTGGGGGGGTGGCTGAGTTGGGCCGGTTGGGCCTCGCCCTGTGCGAAGCTTAGCTCTTTTCCATTTTTTTGTTTGGCTTTCTTTGTTTCTTTACTGTTTTATTTTGTTAGACATCATATGGTTTTTGTAAAAAGTGGGACTTGCTCCAATATTTGTGTTTCCCACAATTATAGGGCTTCAAAAAGTTTGGTGACTTAATAAAATGCTTTGGGTTTTTATTTAAATAATACATTATTAAAAAGGTTTATTTTAGCTACTGTTTGATTTGTTCAATATAGTTAAACTTGATAATAATATCCCAAAGCTATAGTTTCATGAACTACTGTCTTATAGGCATTTAATAAAATTGGTGGCATAATTTTTGGCTTCACTTTAATTTCAACTATGTTTATTGAAATTCCAAGGGCAATTCAATAATTCCAAAATATTGATTAAAATGCTATAAGTGCTTATGGGTTATTTACAAAGTCATGAACCTTTGTGTTTAACCACTTTGAAAAGTTTTATCTTTACTTGCCCTTTTTAGAATGCATTGGAGGGGAATTATTGCCTAATGAAAACTTTAATGAGGATGGTTATGAGGACAAGATAATCTAGTTAGTATAATGACAGTGACAAGATCTGGGGGTGTTACACAACTTCAAGTTGTAGACGCTAGTAACTTTTGTTTCAGGTGTCAATTTTTCTTTTCTTTTTGATTTTTCTTTTTCAGATGGCGATTGTAGACGCTACAAATAAAACATGGCAAAATTGCCATTGGGTGAAAAACTATTGCACCATTATGAAGGGATGGCACCCGCAGGGTATGGGTAAGGGCGGAGCCACCCCATACCCTTACCCGCCCATCTAAATTTTGCCCATCACCCGTACCCATACCCTTGTGCGGGTACAACTTTTTCCTATACCCTTGACCCGACAGGGTAAAAGGGTACCGACGGGTAAAAATACCCGCGTTCGCAACACAACAGATTCAGTAGAAAATAATCATAAAGAACATCATATAATCATATAGCTTTAATCAGCAACACATTTAAAACCGCAGCACATACTTAAATAGTAGCACATTGCCAACAACAACACAATGTAAACAACAGCACATATACTTATAGACTGCAACACTTGCGCATACGCAACGCATGTAAATAACTGCACTTGTGCATAAACAGAAACACATTGGAATGATACACAACAACACATAGTCATAAAAATTAGTAGATACATTAGGTTATTATTGGGATAACCACTTATCACAGATTTAGAAGGGTACATGGGTCCGCGGGTATGGGTTATACAAACCCATACCCGTACCCTCTCTGCCCGATGGGTAAGAGATTTCCCCATTTACATACCTATGGGCATTTTTTCTTCCCAAACCCTTGCCCTAATAGGGTTTTTACCCGCAGGGTACGCGGGTAAAGGGTACCCATTGCCATCCCTAATTATGACCATGGTAAATTTGTCATTTCTACTAAAAAATAGCCGTGCCCAAAATTTTGAAATTCTTTTGCCATGTTCCACACACTATCATGTCCTACGAATGAAAATTATCATTTTCTACGAATAAAAATTATCATTTCCTACAATTAAGAATTGTTATGTCCTATGAATAAGAACTGCCATGTTCTATGAATAGGAATTGTCATGTCCTATGAATAAGAATTGCCATGTCCTATGAATAAAAATTTCCATATATAGGAGGCACTTCCGCCCACACATTTTTGAGATAACAATTTTAGGTGTACATATATGAATGTATTTAGCGAAGTTGCCATGTATTTAGCGAAGTTGTCATGTATTAGCAGAAGTTGTCATCTCACATGTGCTAAAGTTGCCACCAAAGTGTGTGCGTTTTTCATCTTTCTACCCACACGTGTGACATGTTTTTGTGGCAATTTTATCGTGCGCCGGTGCCAAGATTAGTCGCTAAGCATGACAACTTTCATGTTTCACGCCGTTTTTGCTATAAATAAAATTATCCGTTTTTTCTGAAAATTTTCATCCTCACATTTTTAAAGTTGTCATCTACACAAATATAAGGGCGAGGTGTCTCGGCCTTGATGCTAGGTCGTTATCATTTGAAAAAGGAAAGAGTTTTCCATATGTAAATAGAAGGAAATTGTCGTGATTTGTATAATAGATTTGCCATGGGCACATAAAAAAGAGTCGCCGCCAAAGCATCACCACACCGTCGATAAATACTCCCCCCGAATCATGTCCCCTCTCCCATCGTCACGCGTTTAGATGTGCCGGAGGATCTCCTCGAAGTATTCGTAACCTAAGAGATTGCCATGTTGCGCAACCCCCCTCCCCCCCCACCACGCCAGATATCTGTTCGGGGTCCACTGAGCATCAACGCAGCTATCCGGGGTCCTCACCGATGAGTCAAAAGGAGTTAAAATACAATCGTAGATTTATATGTAGAAGAAAAAAATAGATGAAGGAAATCATGGCAACTTTAGTGTAAACAGTATGACAACTTCAGTGTACACAACATGGCAACTTTTGAACTGAAAAAAAGTTCCCGAAACATATCAATATGAGATATAGTTTTGAAGATCACGTCGCGACGGATTTAATGATGAAAATAGAAATTCAATCATTTTTTATTTAAGAGATAAAACTTTTTTATGTTAAAAAAACCTAAAAAAATCTGTTGACATCATCACTTTTTTTTATGCATGCATGCGTAATAAACTCGTTCGGGCCAACTCTTACCAGCCGAAGTTCGACACATATCATTTGGGAAAACAAATGGACCCTGATATCCACAGAACGTGTGGGCAGGAGGGTGGCAATCCAAACAATTTTGATGGCAATTTTAGTTAGTGGTAGATGGCAATTTTTAACTGATAGATGAAATTTTTTGATAATACATGGCAATTTTTAATAATATATGACAATTTTTGCTCAAACATAAAAATTTTAGGTCATAATTGCCATCCACATGTAACTAAAATTGCCATAAAAATCGTTCGAATTGCCACCCTCCTGCCCACACGGTCGGTGGGTATCTTTACCCAAACAAATTCATCCTTAACGATGGACCTCTTTCAAGCTCTACCATCTCTGTAGTTGAGCAATATATCTTTAAAATCGACATCGAAGGAAAAACAAACACATTTCCCTTGTTTGATAGTGTTTGAATCAGATACTTACTCTATTCATAATTATATTATGTTCTAGCTTTTTATTAAATTAGATGTATATAGACACATTTTTATGTGTTTATTCATTCATTTTAATCTGTATGTAGTCTATATTAAGATATGCAACACATCTTATATTTATAAACAAAAGGAGTAGCGCCGGCCCTGAGCATGTTTTTTTAGACAAACCAGCTCAGCTTTATTGCATGACGTTCCCAACAATTACAGGGATAAAAGTTAGGGAACCGGGGTGACCTAACCAAACATGGCGGCCGAACCCCAACCTCATACTATGCCTCGCTAGATTGTGGGCCTCAAAATTATTCATCCTAGACTCATGAAAGTAAAGACATGAATTGAAATCTACAGAACTACGTTGTATCTCTCTGATAATGGGTCCGTACGACGCCGCCCCCTCCGTCTTGATTTCCTCGACTACCACTTTGCAATCAGAAGACAAATGCAATTTATGGCAATCGAGGTCTCTTGCGAGAGCCAAACCTTCCCGAACAGCAAGTGCTTCAAGTGTTGGTGGATCGGAGATCCCTCTGATGACTATAGATGAGGCCCCAAGGAAGGTTCCGAGGTAGTCGCGGGCCACAGCTCCAACTGCTCCATAGTTGAGGCTGCTAGAAACCCCGGCATCGACGTTAATCTTGACATGGTCCTCCCTTGGCTTGATCCAGCCACCGCTGCGAGGGACTTGTCTTGGAGTCTATCTTCCCTGTCTGACCGGAATCTGCAGGTCCGAGAGGAAGGTCTTGATGAAGTTGTGCGTTGACATAGGAGACTGGAAAATGTCTTCATGAATTGCCTTTCGTCTTTCATACCACAGCGCCCATAGGGTCACAATCATCACAATCATCTCAATGCCGGCCCTGAGCATGTGCAGCCGGTGCGGTTGCACAGGGCCCACACAGCTCAGGGCCCCCAGCCCACGGTGTTATTATACATCACTACTACTAATCCCCCTATACATGGACTGTATAATCAAGCATCCTGGTACTTACACCTACTATACAACAACGCTTGAAGTCCAAAGCTAATAAGTAGACAACGGGTCCTCTGAAGATAATTCAAGAAACAGGTAGCACTGGCCTACGTGTGGCGAGTGCCCGCCCAATTGTGGGATTTTTTTTATGATCCTTAGTAGTACATCGCAATAAGCGCTGACAAATCCGGTCCAGCTATAAGAGTGTCTTAGTTTTTCTTTTCTTTTGGGAGGTTTTGTGCATTACTATTTATGAATAAAAATGTCTAGAATGGAACAATGCAAAAGAAGAGAATTAACAGTTCCAATGTAAAGGATTTGATATATTTTTGGATCAACAGTTCCAATGTTTTATGCTTATTCATAAAAATAAAGGTGTTTCATGCTTGGATGTGATATTTATTAGTAATTTGTTTTTTGTGATGTATTCCTGAAAGTTTGAATTGTTTTTTTTGTTATCCCCTGGTATTGATCAACACATTTTTTCGAGAAACAATATTAATTAGTAAATGAAATAAAAAATGCAAGAGGCCTCTTTTTTTTATCTTGCACAGGGCCCCTAAAATGTTACGGCCGGCCCTGAAAAGGAGTATCAAATAATAACCTTTTTCTAGGATTAAAAGGTAGGCCACAATCTTTTATTTTGCTGTTAACTACAGTTAGTTTTTCCCATACTCTGAGCATTATAAATCTTTAGTTGGGTTCTTTAAAAATGCAGTTCAGAAGACATGCACTACTATTTTGTGACAAAACTCAATACTATTATGTACTCCCTCCGTATTTTTTTACTCCGCATATAAGGTTTGGTCAAAGTCTATCTTTATAAAGTTTGACCAAGTTTATATTAAAAAGTATCAATATTTACAATATCAAAGTTATATAATATATGAAAATTAATTTTATATTTATTTTATGATAAATATAATGATAATTGTTTCATATGGTGGATGTTGATATATTTTTGTATATAGTTGATCAAATTTTATAAAAATTAACTTCGATCAAACCTTATATGCGAAGTAAAAAGAAACGGAGTGAGTATCCTCTTCGTTCCAAATTCATCTAATTTAAAATGAAGGGAGTACCTACCAATATTTTTCAAAAGCATCAAATGTGTAGACTAGTACCTATTTGTAGCTTGATTTTTGTAGCCGCGGAATTCCGGTGGCCTTGTCGACGTGTGGCCCCCAAGTGCCCACTCCTCACCCATACCGTCACACGGTTCTCGTTCCTCCACTGACCACAGCCACAACAGAGCCGGATACTCCAAAGTCCAAACTCCTGGTCTCCATCTCGGCACGATGGCATTTATAATAAAATTCAAAAAAAAACAATAATCTCGGAATATTCTGACAACAGAGGAACCTCACTACCCCGAGCAAGAGTAAAAACATGGCCTCGTCCGCCTCCCTGCTCCTACCTTCCACGTTCGCTCCAGCCTCCTGGCCGCGCTTGCCGCGACGAGCGCCCGCACCGGCGCGGCTCATTCTCCGCTCCAGTCACCGCCGTCCCCGCGGCGTCTCGCTGACCGTCGCCGCCGCCGCCGCGTCGCCGGGCGTAGAGAAGGAGCCCTCCTCGCCCTCTCCTCCGCCGCAGGATGAATCCTCCGACCTATCGGTGAGCAGCGAGCATCGCCATGGCCTCGCAAACAGAGTCCCATCTTCTCCATCTCACTGACAACAACTGTCCCCAATTTGACTGGCATTTGAGATGGTTTCTTGGTTCTGGTTCAGCGCAGGCCGTGGCGGATAGCGTGAAGGTCCTCAAGCAGGCGGCCAAGACGAGGAAGGTGCCGGCCCCGGATGTGCTGGAGGCGCTGTCCAAGATCAAGAAGGCCAAGCTCGACACCTCCACCTTCTTCGAGACGCTCGGCGGGGCCGAGTCCCCCGGCAGGACGTGGAAGCTCATCTTCACCGCTCAGGTGACAAAACCCAGCCTGAATCCCAACAAAAATTCGGCCAGTCAGACTTGAGGTTTGCATTTGGTGGTTGATCAATCAATTGGTTTATCTGAATGTCGCGCAGGGTAAGCTCGAGAAAGGCAGCTACTTCCCGGTGACCGCCATCCAGCGATTCGACGCCGCGGTGAGTGAGCTCCTCGTGCCCCTCTCGCATTTCAGCCATGCCATCAGAATCTGGACGAACAGATGACTAACGATGACAGACTGTTTATTTCTGTAACTGAAACTGAAGAAACTTTTGGTCACCAGGGCCAGCGGATAGAGAACGGGGTGTACCTGGGCCGGGTGGGGAGCCTGAGCTTCGAGGGGCGGCTGTCGTGGAAGAAGAAGATCCTGGCCTTCGTCTTCGAGCGGGTCCGCGTCAAGCTCGGGCCGCTGCCACCCCTGGAGATCCCCCTCGGCGGCGGCGACGTCGGCAGGGAGCCGAGCACCAAGGACCCCTTCTTCCTGTGGTTCTACGTGGACGAGGAGATCGCCGTTGCGCAGGGCAAGGGCGGCGGCACGGCCTTCTGGTGCCGGTGCAAGCGCGTGGAAGGGCAAGGGCGGCGTCCCGCCTTCTGGTACTTCGGTTTCAACTTAGTTAGTTAGTTTAGATCAGCATCCATCTCTCTATGTAGTCTGTAGCAAAATGTTTTGGTGTTCATCAGCTTACTGTATATGATCATGTACACGGATGGGGTGTAAACTACACTTGTTTTTGTGATAACTGAATAATATCCCGCGCGTTGCTGCCGATACATTTATTTATATTTCTAGAGAATTGTAACATAAATACATGACCACATATCGAGTAATATAGAAAGAGCTAAAAAGATAATCTTTTGCTAAGTACGTAGTGCTTTGTGGTAGCGAACCACATTTTTTTTGAAAAGGAAGAAGACCCCCGGCTGTGCATCAGGTCGATGCATGCAGCCATTTTATTAATTGTTTAACAAAAACCTTACAAAGTAATACATTAGTGAGACTGAAGCCACCATCTTGACAATAAATGTCGCTACCCTTATCCTTATGATGGAGTGGAGATAGTCCGGGCCGCATACCTAGACCTCACACCCAAGTCCTACATCTAAAGTCGGATGCCCCAGCCAGGCCGCTGCCGGATCTGGGTTACATACCGGTCCGACACTCTCGTAGCGAGCACCTCATGCGCACGCTGCAAAGGCCGTCGCTGCTATCCTCCACCAGTCCATCTTCAGAGCAGAACTAATACATTAACCTTGCCAGGCTAGCCATCGACGCCACCATAGCTCCAGACGGCGCCACCTCCCTTGGCGCGCCCATTATCATGCACTGTCGCCAATATCTTGCTGCGCCATGCCGCCGAGTCTCCACGCCATCGATGCGTGAAATGAAACGCCGCTCCACCGCTGAAACCATCCGCTGGTCTCTTGAGCCAGTGCACACCTCCAAGACTGACGCCCCCAAGAGGAGAACGACACCAGAGCGCCGCCATCAGCTGATCAACTGATCTAGGGTTTCCCCCGGAGGTAGCGGATATAGATGTGTAGCTTCTCCACGACGATGCCTTCAAGAAGAAAGCGACGTAGAAGAACGCTGCCATCGCCGATCTTGGCATCTAGCCTAAGAATGGATTTTCATCCGGATCTGCTCGAAACCTCCATCCAGCTTTGCGTGCACTGAACCGCCACCAATCGCCGCGACACATCTAGCAGGGTGCGCCGGCCAGATCAGATCTGACTGGAAGCCAATCCCCACAAGCAGCCGGCCAGTCCACCAAGCCCTCCATGCCACCACCGCTGATCTGAAGGAGGCCAGCCGCCGCAGCCGAACTCAAACCTCGCCGGATCCAATGCCCACGTCCACGGAACCAGCGCCGTTGGGCCACCGGCGTGACGCCGACCTCCGTGGGACGCTGGCCGCCATGGGACGCCGGCTATCGTGTGAAGAACGCCGACCATGGGGTCCGCCATCCTTGGGCCGCCGCCATGGAGACACCGGTCACCGAGGCCCTGCATCGTTGGAGCCGCCGGCCGCCTTCGCACCAGATCGGGATCTCCGAAGCTAGATCGCGCCGCACCGATCTAAAGGCCTGGGGATGGCGGAGTGCCTCCGCCGCCGTCGTCGGACGCACAGGCTTTGCCCGGCGCCGACCACTGGCAGCGACGAAGGGGAGGGAGAGGTTGTGAGGACCGGCGGCGGCTAAGGTTGGGCCTCTCGGTCGCCCGTGCGGGGGGCGACGCGAGAGGTTTCTTTCTTTCCGCGACGTGTAGCGAATCACTTGTGAGAGATGAAGGGCCTATGGGATAGTGGATGGAAGATAGAGATGCCATGTTTTCGTCTTCATGTCAAAGATAGATATACATGAGCACATATCGAGTAATAGAGAAAGAGCGAAAAAGATAATCTCTTGCTAAGTATGTAGTGCTTTGTGGTAGCGAATCTCATGTGAAAGATGGAAGGCCTATGGGATAGTGGATGGAAGATGAAGATGTCATATTTTTGTCTTCCATGCCAATGATAAATAGTGGGGATGCAACGTCAGTATAGAGAGGAAGAAATCATAGTTTAATTGCATGCTTGCTGATATGGCATGATAGTTAAGTTGGCATGTGTGAATGACTTAATTGCATTGCTTAGTGGGACATTGAGGTGGACACCTTGCATGTTGAGAGAATTGAGAGCAACTTCTTAAGAATGTTAGATGTTAGATACGTGTATCATTCGTATAATAAAGTTTACAGTACAAGTCATGTATATATCAAACAGGCAAAGCTAAACAAAATAGCAAATCAATAGTCTTTGCACAAAGAACCATCAGCCAAAAATGAAAAAAAATACAGTTAAACCCGAAGAAACCTCTAAGCTTGACATCAACATCTGTCACCTATCTTTGACACCATCATACCAGCCATCAAATAAAAATAAAAATAAAGGATCACCTCTTCATTCGAACTCGACGTGACTCCATCGCTGATATATAGGCGTGTCTACCTTTAAGGTGGCTTACCAAAGGTGAAGCCATTATCGTTGAACAAATCAGACCAGGGCAACACCCAAATAAGCCATCGAACTTTAGATCTAGCATCTTCGCACAACAAAGATATCGTAGGAGTAAACCATACCTGCCAACCACCAATTCAAGACTTCATATATCTTGTTAGTGTCAAAATTACAATGTAAAGCAGAAAGAAGAAAGATATATGAAGCGCGAATAAAAAACATGGAAAATTTCGATGTGATAAACTAACAAAATCTAGCAATGAAATCACGGATAATAATCTAAAAAACTGGCGAGCAACTTGGAAGTATATATGCTTTTTTTTTGCGGGGAGTAAGTGTATATGCTTTAACAAAAGCCTCCTCGCTGATTTGATGATAGCTTTATTTATTCTCATGAAAATAATAAGACATAAGAACTCAATTTGGTTAATGTGTATTTGTTCGCACCTATCCAATAGTAATCTTACATTCTTAAGAAGTTGCTCCCCACCACTTCTAATTCTCTCAACATGCACACACTCCACCTCATCATGAATGCCACATCACACTCCACTAGCATATTTCTCTTAACATGCAAGCATGCCACCTCATCATTCAACATGCATGAGAAAGACTCACCTCAATATACCACTATGCATAATAAGAACCCACATGCAACATGCATGCATGGGAATTTTGATTTTATCATGATATTTATATTAAATCCATATATTATTGTAAAAGTTATTGTTTTAAATATACATGCTTCATTTAACCAAACATTTTTACTTAAATATTTTGCAAAAAGTTCCGCAACAACGTGCGGGGAATCATCTAGTTTACAGAAAAGACATGTCAACATATCCTTGCTCTATACAAAACTTACTTCCAACAATAGTCACATCACATTCTAGCCATTTTTTCAAGAATTTACCTCAGGTGAAGGATCAAACGTTCCTTTTCTCTTAGGTCAAAATTAGAATCATTTTCTTCCAATCAATCTGTATGCTACAAAAGTCTCAAACATAATCGTGCAAATACATGTACTGAAACTTATTTTACCTCTTCAGCAAGTGGATTCCTTAACCGCTAATGGACACTAATACATTCAAACTGTATGTTGCCGGTATTATCCACAACAAATTTACTAATTATTTCAATGTCTATGGTAACATAATAATATATTCATATATAAACATATAAGCTATTATGCAACCAGTTGACAACATTATTATGCAACCCTATGAATTTGTCATCGCAGCAGTATATGGACTCCACACTATCCATAGTTTGTATTTCCACACACATTGTTCATGTGGCTTGTGATATATTGTTGGAAATCTATGGACATGGAGATCACAATCCTTGTTGAATTTTTCCGCAAAATTCAACAGATTAAGAGAAAAATCAAAAACCACATTCTAAAGAAAACATTAATTCTATTTTTTACGCATTTTTCAAAAGGTGTACCGAATTGAGACAAATGAAATGCCGTTGGAATGATGGAGATGTGCTCATTTTTCATACAGTAAGTTTTTCAAAATTCCATAGGTCTCAAGAGTAATTTCATTACCAACCATCATTTTCGAGATAGTTGCATCAACGGGTCTATGCATTTGACATTTAGTCTTTGGATTGATTGGCTCTCATAATGATCTGACTGTGCTTTGAAGATCAATAGTGTTCAAAGACTCGTCGCCAGAGATGCGTCACCTTGGATGGAACAAAGTTGTCGATGGCCATCAATACACACAATGGGCTACTACCTTACATATGACATCTGTCCTCCATAGGTAATATTTGTGAAGACAATCCAACGTCCTCAAGGTAATTTGAGATCCCACTTTAAAACAAGTTAAGTCGGTAAGAAATGATCTTGAGAGAGCTTTCAATGTGCCTCAAAAGTGCTTTACGATTACTAAGCCACATGTATCCTCTAAAAAAACCATGATATGATACATCATCTTGCACAATAAGATCATCGAGGATGACACAGGCATGCCAGAGAACTTCATTACATCTCCAATAAGTATCTTGTCGAGCCGGAACATAGTACAAATAGGATCCATATATTCCTTGTAACAGATCGCACGAGAATAGAGAAGTCCATACTCAACTCTAAGATGATCTTGTTGAGCACGCGTTGGTGCTTCATTACACTTGATTATTGTGCTTCTATCATGTTTTTTATTTGAATTATTACTTCATTCAGACCATTTTATGTGTTGGATGATAACATTTATAAACATTGAATTTGTAATGTTATTGAATTGTGTGAACCTAAACTATTAAGTTTGGACTTAATATGTGTGCAAATATTTAGTCGAAATGAAGTAGGTGAATCAAAAGATAGAAGACTTGGCAAATATTTTCTAGAAGAATTACATTTTAGGAGTTCGGCTAGAAATTTAAAATTTGAGGAGGTTTTTGAGGAAATAAATTTTTGAAGTTCGATTAAAGATGCCCTTTGTACATATTTGTGTGGACGAAGAATGGATTTGGCCTGAATTATCTCCTCCCTAAGTCCTAAAATGACATTATTTGATTCATTTTTAAAGAGTTAACCACAGCCAGAAAACTCTTAAAAATAATTAAATCCTAAAAAACTTGGGGAAAAGCGTTGGCCCCTTTCAAAATTGAGAGAGCAAAAGAAAGTGTTAGCAAAAAATCTCTTAAACACATGCGACCACCTCTTTGTGTTGCTCGACCGCTTGCATGTCGGTGTCGGCTCGCCACATTCCTTGCCTCTAGAGACCACCCCGCATGACTTTTGACACCCCACGGTTTCACTGACATTTGGGTGCCAAATTTAGGCAAGCTTTTTCTTCAGTTTTTCATCTTTTTTATCATGCTCGACCACGACGACACTTATGTTCATCGTCCCTAGCTCGGTGGCGCTCCTCCTAATCGTCCATGGCCAAGAACAAAGATGCAACACACACAGAGGAACACCTAGATAGGAAAGTAAAAGTGGTTGCCCGTATCGCCATTGATGATTTTTATGAATCCACACCACTAGGAGAAGGATGTAAAAAGAACTCATTCAGATGAAGAAGCACCCAATTCACGGCCCATAGGGAACGAATTTCGCCTACTTTTTTTACCACTTCACACACATTGAACCTCTATCAAATTGCTTTTGCAGAACAAATATCCTAGATCCTAGCTCATGAACATATTTTAGTGACGACAAGTCATCATCGACCACGTGGAAGGAAGAATGAAGAGGAAGAGAGACCTTCGTGTGGGGTTTAGTTTATTTAAAAAGTTCAATTTAAGAGTTCGATTAGGTTGGTATTTTTTCTTAAACTCATATTTGATGATTAAATTTTGAAAAGTTAAATTTTAGATATTAACCGAGCCATATAAAAAGGATGTAATTAGCAAATTAAAAATAGATAGGAATAATAAAATAGCTGGCGAGGGGGTGACCCCATGATACGTCCAAAACGTATCTATAATTTCTGCTTGCTCCATGCCTCTTATGTGTGATATTGCTATGATATTAATGAACTTTCATACACTTTTGATCATATTTGGACTAACCTATTAACTCAGTGCACCCCAGTGCCAGTTCCTGTTTTTTGCTGTTTTTCTATTTCAGGTTTCCCCCATATTAAAAGTGCTCCAAAAATTCGGGAAAAATCCAATAAAAAATGAGCGTAGAAGAAGCTTCGGGAATCACCGAGGGGGGGGGGGGGGCAGAGGGGACCCACCAGGGCTCCAGGCGCCCTCCCGGCGCGCCCTAGGGTGGGGCCGCGTCAGGGGGCCGCCTGGACCCCTGGTGGCCCCCTGGCTGCCCCCCTTCGCCTATTTATTCCTCGTGACGAGAAACCCCCGTGAGGGGAACCCTTTGTTGCGATCTCTCCTCTGTTCCGCCGCCGCCGCGCTTCCAAGATCGGGAGCACCAGAAGACCTCTTCCCGGCACCCTGCCGGAGGGAGGAACCACCTCCGGGAGCTTCTCCACCACCATGGATGCTTCCCGGATGAACCGTGAGTAGTCCACCTTGGACCATGGGTCTATGATTAGTAGCTATGTGATGCTCTCCTTCCCTCTTTGTTCTTCATGGATTAGACCTCGTGAGCTGCCCTACATGATCGAGACACATATGTAATATTTCTGCTGTTGCTATGCTGAGTTTGCTGGGATCCGATGGATTATGAGATTATGTTCAGATTGTGTTTGAGTAATATATTTGATTCTCCTCTTTTATATTTATTTTCTAGAGTAATTCTTGTATGTTCTCCATTCTGTTTATTGCTTTGGCCAAGTAGTAGGTAGTGACTCCAAGAGGGAGCGTTATGCATGATTGTGGGTTCATGCCCCCTGATGACTAGCTTGAGTGACAGAAACATGAGTCTAGGGGATGTGATGTTGCCACAAGGGGGAAAACAACGGTGCTTGTACTTGCGGGTGCAAGGATTGTTTACTCTACGCAAAGTTCTTTAATGAAGTTGTCCGTTGCTTTGAGTTTACACTTTGGGTGGTATTCACAACTTAATACCAGCGAGATGTTCTGGATAGATATCTCAAGGTGGATGATTAGTAGGTAGATGCAGATGGATTTCGGTCTACTTGTCTTGGCGTACCGCCCATGCTTTTGAGCCTCTTCCTTTCTTTATAGCATAATTAGCATTGGTTTGCGCACATAATCCGGTCAATTGCCCAGCTGTAATTTGTTTACCTCGCATGGCTATTTTATCGTCTTTTGGGAGAGAGACATCACTAGTGAACATCATAGGACCCCGGTCCATATTTTCAACACTGTTTACACCCGCTATCAATTTACTTTCAGTATTTACTTTTCCGTTGCTATCACTATCATTATTATCCCGTGCGTTTTATCCTTTGTAAACAACAAGGCCGGAGGAATTGACAAATCCTCTGTACTCGTTGGGAAGCAAAGTTATTTGTTGTGTGTGCAGGTCCAGGTCAACGAAGCAACTTTTGTCTAAAATTATGCCATTGTTTCCTTGCCACCTACTTGTCGATCTTGGAGTCCTATTGGTCCGACACTCAACCTTAGCATCTTCGCTAAGGGAAACTTGCTGCTGTCTACATCTCAACCTTCCACTTTGGGTAACCAACGAGGGGGCGTTAATTCGTACCATCAAAAGAAATTTCTGGCGCCTTTGCCGGGGACTCCACTCTTCAAGATAGGGGAGTTGCACACTATCTTTTATCTTTGCTTTTTAGTCTTGTTAGTTTACCTTTCAGCTTTTTCTTTATTGTCTTTTATCAAAAATAAGAAAATATAGTTATCTTTCTTGCTGCTACTATGGGTTCCTCTGAGAACACCAAGTTGTGTGACTTCACTAGTCACAACAACAGTGACTTTATCAGCACTCCTATTGCTACACCTTCTACTTCAGCACCTTTTTGTGAGATTAAACCTGCTTTGCTGAACCTTGTTATGAAAGAAGGGATTATAAAATTCTAATTCCCTCTCAAAAAAGGGATGGAACACTTCCCTAGGAAAAAGATTTTTGAGTCCGTCACACGGGCTAGTTATTTTCTTGAAAAGACTTGATCTATTTGCATTAAGGCTAGCTAATGGCTTTAAAGAAGCGCTTTCTGGAGGCAGCCCGCAACGAATTTAGGATTTCCTTTTTGTCTTTCTTCTGTTTTTAGTGGTCTTGAGGATTTTTACTACTGTAGCAACATCATTGTATCTTTACTTTTCAAGCTTTGTGCCATTTATAGCCTCATATGACAAGGGAAGTGAAAGTTGTGACATGCTGTCCAGAAAACAGATTATGTCTTCGTGACTAGAAAAATCATGGAAAAATCCCATTTCATCTATTTGAGCTGAAATTTTTACACAGCGTGCTCTATACAATTAGGGAACTTTCGTATGTTCTGAGTTTTTTTATTTGAGTTGCACAAGTATCCCTAAAAAAATTCTTTACTACCTGCTGGTCTATTTTTCACAGATTCTGTCCTGTTTTGCCTTTTCTTCGTTTTGCAAACCTTAAGCTTGATTTTTCTTTGCAAAAACTTTTTGGAAATCTTTAGAAACAGTAGCTCTTCAAGAATATCTTTATTTACAGTAGAGAAAAATTATTTTATTATGGGTACTAACCTTGCTAATCAGATTATGATGAGTTATGTATGAAGGGAGTTTTCAAGTGTGTGAGGGAAGATGATGAAAGAAGATTCAGGAGTGTCAAGCGCTCAAGCTTGGGGATGCCCCCATGCATCCCCAATAAATATTCAAGGAGACTCAAGAGTCGAAGCTTGGGGATGCTCCCATGCATCCCCTTCTTCATCAAAAATTATCAGTTCGTCTCTCGCTTCACTATATTTTTATCACTTCATGCGTCATGTGCTATGCTTGGAGTGTCTCACTCTTAGGTTTTATTTTTAGTTTTCTATAGCTTTGCTTGCTGTTCATAACAGTTAGAACCCAGCTTTCTTTGTGTGGGAGAGAAACACGCTCCACTTTCAAAATCTAGAACACAACAAAGGATTTTTCATGCTTATCTTTGTTGTGTTTGTTCTTTATCTTTTTCATAGCTACTGTCATGTTTAGCTCTTAGTTTTCATGCTTATCTTTTCAAAGAGATTTTGTTTAGTTTGTTTCTAGAACTCTCTTGAGTTTTCATGTTAATCTTGTTTAGAGAGTTTGCCTGTTGCACTGAGTTTTTTGTCTTGACTTGAAGTAGGTAATTGAGGTTGCTATTCAGTTGTGGTAGTAACTTGCAATAGTTTTGAGGTATTGTTTTGAGTAATATTTGGACTTTTGGTGTCAAGAGCTTTAGCCTATTAGTGATAGATGTCGTATTTTGGGCAATCCGTGTTTATTTTCAAAACTTACAAAATTAGTTGAGAACTTTAGCTACTAGATGGATCACTACTCTTTTGAGGGGTCGAATATTAGAGTACACTCACGTACCATGAGTCGAGGATGCGCAAGGATAACCAAACCCCCATACACTCCTCCTCAGGGTACTTTTCTCTTTGTCAAACCTCCTTATTAGATTGAGAGTTACCGATAATAAGTGCATGAGTTCTTCGGACTAATGTGAGTATTCAAAAGTTGACACTTCCACCTTCCCATATTTTTCTAGCCTCTCCTGTGTCGTGCATTGCTTTCTTCTCACTCCGAGAGTTGGCGTCCACCTTCGCCGGTACATCCAAACCCTTGGCATGATACGCTCTGTCATCATAAACCTCCTTATATCTTTCCTCAAAACAGCCACCATACCTACCTACCAAGGCATTTCCATAGCCTTTCCGAGATATATTGCCATGCAACATCCACCTTCTCATGACTTGATCTTCATGTCATACATGCTACTTGCTTGATCGATGAGCCGCATGCTAGTTGGGCCTTGCCCTAATCATTGCTACATGGCGCGCTAGTATCATTGCATATCCTGCTACACTGGCAGAGGCATACATTTGCATACTTCAAGATAGTTACATTTTCTTTATGATTTGAGTACCTTGTAAAGTGTGAAAGATCTTCTATACTTCTTGTAATATATAGAGTGTTCCCCCTAAAGTGAGGAAAATATACCAAAGAGGACAAAATCAAAAGATCCCAAAGAGGACAAAATTAAAAGATCCCAAAGAGGACAAATGAGAGAAATAGAAAGAGCCATTGAGGCCACCAAAAAAATACGAAAAAAGAGAAAAAAGAGAAAAAGAAATAAAAAGAGAGAAGGGGGCGCACTACTATTCCTTTTGAGAGATCCACACTCGTACTTCCTCTTACATCTTGTACTCCATAGAGATTATCATTCATGCATATAGCACCCCACAGGACCTTCACACTATAGAACTTGGCTTGTATATTCCAATGATGAGCCTCCTCAAATGAGCTCTAGGTCTTCTTGAGCAAGCAAGTTGGATGCACCCCCACTAGTTCCATTGGAGAGCTTACCTTAGCTCATATGTGCATCTGTTGCATGGCAATCCCTAATCCTCACATCATATCTATCATTTGACTTTCTCTCGCCTATGATTGTCCTCATTGATGTGAGCCTTTCACACCTTTTTGTCTTCCTACTCCACCATATTCTCTCTTTGCCATCCTAAGTGTCAACTTTCTTGCTTACGCTCATCCATTGCATGAGTGCTCAAAATGTCGAAAAGGAGTGGATCATTTTGACTTGTACCTGGCTAGTGGTCTGGGGATGAGTCAAGATAAGATTCCAAAGAAGACCAAGTGTGAAACTTTAGTAGATTAAGTTCTCAACACAAAAAATACTTTTCTCTCGTATATCCCTATCCCCTTTCTTGCATGCAAACACCATTTGGATACATTCGTGTCACGGACAGCGAGAGCTCTTGCACCTTTATGTTCTTATGTTGCTTGTTTCAATGCTAAATATAGACTCTTGCCTGTTATGACTTGAATTGAATTACATGCCTTGATTGCTTTACTTAAAAGTTCTTATATGGTTGTTAGAATGTCACCACAGAAATTATGCTTTTATCATTTACCTACTCGAGGACGAGCAGGAATTAAGCTTGGGGATGTTGATACGTCCAAAACATATCTATAATTTCTGCTTGCTCCATGCCTCTTTTGTGTGATATTGCTATGATATTGATGAACTTCCATACACTTTTGATCATATTTGGACTAACCTATTAACTCAGTGCACCCCAGTGCTAGTTCCTGTTTTCTGCTGTTTTTCTATTTCAGGTTTCCCCCATATTAAAAGTGCTCCAAAAATTCGGGAAAAATCCAATAAAAAATCAGCGTAGAAGAAGCTTCGGGAAGCACCGGGGGGGTGGGGGGGGGGGGGGCAGAGGGGACCCACCAAGGCCCAGGCGCCCTCCCGGCGTGCCCTAGGGTGGGGCCACGCCAGGGGGCCTCCTGGACCCCTGCTAGCCCCCCTGGCTGCCCCCCTTTTCCTATATATTCCTCGTGACGAGAAACCCCCGTGAGGGGAACCCTTTTTCGTGATCTCTCCTCTGTTCCGCCGCCGGCGCTCTTCCAAGATTGGGAGCGCCAGAAGACCTCTTCCAGGCACCCTGCCGGAGGGAGGAACCACCTCCGGGAGCTTCTCCACCACCATGGATGCTTCCCGGATGAACCGTGAGTAGTCCACCTTGGACCATGGGTCTATGATCAGTAGCTATGTGATGTTATCCTCCCATCTTTGTTCTTCATGGATTAGACCTCGTGAGCTTCCCTACATGATCGAGGCACATATGTAATATTTCTGCTATTGCTATGCTGAGTTTGCTGGGATCCGATGGATTATGAGATTATGTTCAGATTGTGTTTGAGTAATATGTTTGATTCTCCTCTTTTATATTTATGTTCTAGAGTAATTCTTGCATGTTCTCCGTTGCTGTTTATTGCTTTGGCCAAGTAGTAGGTAGTGACTCCAAGAGGGAGCGTTATGCATGATTGTGGGTTCATGCCCCCCGATGACTAGCTTGAGTGACAGAAACATGAGTCTAGGGGATGTGTTGTTGCCACAAGGGGGAAACACAACGGTGCTTGTACTTGCGGGTGCAAGGATTATTTACTTTACGCAAAGTTCTTTAATGCAGTTGTCCGTTGCTTTGAGTTTAAACTTTGGATGGGATTCGCAACTTAATACCAGCGAGATGTTCTGGATAGATATCTCAAGGTGGATGATTATTAGGTAGATGCAGATGAATTTCGGTCTACTTGTCATGGCGTACCGCCCATGATTTTGAGCCTCTTCCTTTCTTTATAGCATAATTAGCATTGGTTTGCGCACATAATCCTGTCAATTGCCCAGCTGTAATTTGTTTACCTCGCATGGCTATTTTATCGTCTTTTGGGAGAGAGACATCACTAGTGAACATCATAGGACCCCGGTCCATATTTCCAACACTGTTTACACCCGCTATCAATTTACTTTCAGTATTTACTTTTCCGGTCCTATCACTATCATTATTATCCCGTGCGTTTTATCCTTTGTAAACAACAAGGCTGGAGGAATTGACAACTCTTATGTACTCGTTGGGAAGAAAAGTTATTTGTTGTGTGTGCAGGTCCAGGTCAAGGAAGCAACTTTTGTCTAAAACGGTGCCATTGTTTCCTTGCCACATACTTGTCGATCTTGGAGTCCTATTGGTCCGACACTCAACCTTAGCATCTTCGCTAAGGGAAACTTGCTGCTGTCTACATCTCAACCTTCCACTTTGGGTAACCAACGAGGGGGCGTTAATTCGTACCATCACCCCCACGACTCATGCTTGTGAGGATACCTGGTGCATATGAATACAAGAGGCCCACTGGAAGCTTCGACAGGCCCACAACTGTCCCACTCTGAGCACCGACGTAGGAGTTTGCGATCAATATGAAAGTCAATACTTGGCATTTAAGTCAGGGCTAGAATTAGGCAATCGTCCCTATAACCTGAGACGGACTCTCCGAGACCCAGCCTAGTATATAAAGGCTGGGAGGGGGGACGTCTCAAGACATCCAATCTACAATCTACACCCTTGTTCTTGTGCTAACTCGCCTAGACTCCCATTGTAATCGCCCCCTCGCATAATACAATCGAGCAGGAAGTGCTTCTCCTATTAGCCGACGAGTATCGCCAACCCGTTCCTTCTCTACGATCTAACCCAAGGTCCCTGACCATGGGATTTGCCGAGGCTGATCCTCGTCAATTGGCACCGTCTGTGGGAACTACACAGGTTGGAATCACGATCTCAGCTGATCTTCGAAGAAGATCCAACCTACTCAAGGAATTCAAGTTCATCGCAAACCTCTCCATCGCACCACCAAGATTGCTTGGCCCGCAGTTGGACCAAGTTCAATACTTTGGCGACTACCAAAGTCATCATCGACGGACAAGAACTCGACGACCCAGAAGGCGAGCACAAACCGCGACCGCTAAGCCGACCAGGACGCTGGAACAAGTACAAGAATTCTTCGCAGAAATCCCACTCGAGGAGTCGCAACGTGTGACAGAAGCCTTGCCAGCCACTCGAAAACCCACCGCCACCCGGACACCTCCGCGGGGCAAGACATCGAATCCAAAACTCAGACTGGCGAGTACTACGACCCAGATCGAAGACATGACAAATTCGCCAAATTTATCTGGAACCACTCGGTCAACGATGGAATAGAACTCGGCCCAAGGTTCCACTCCCGCTCAGAAGACCACTCGCAGTCGTTCCAGGTCACGCGAAGAAGAAGGCACGCCGGCTCAAGCAAGCTCTCAGCATAATAACAACTAGATGGACCCTGTACAATCCACTGTTTCGAAGCCACACCCTAAGAAATTGTCGTCTGTTCACTGAACTCTCCAACAGCCTCACGGAGGAGAAGCAGCGCGAAGCCAAACGGTCCCGAGGAACCGAGCAGTCGCCAGCACCAAATACGGAAGAGCAATACTCCACTTCCCACGGACGAGTCTGCATGATCCAAGAAGGACGACCCTCAAAAGAAAAACAGGACGCCCACACACTGCAGACCCAATCATCCGAGGGCCTCCAAATTGCAAAAACCTACCAACTGTATGGCGCGGAAACCAACATCACCTTTTCACAAAGAAATCACCCACCCGCAATTCTAAGACCAGGGCACGCATCACTGGTCCTTAACGCTCAGATCTGCGGCTACGACATGGACAGAATCTTCATGGACGGAGCCAACAGCTTAAACATAATCTTCACCAGCACCTTATGCAAGATGTTGATTCCACGATCAGTCTGGAAGAATTCAGGTGTCACAATCTACGGCGTAGTTCCAAGCGAAGCAGCCTCCCCCCCTCGGCGCAATCGAGCTCGATGTCATCTTCGGCAGCAAGGGCAACTTCGCAAGAAAAGTCCTCGAGTACGAAGTACTCGACTGGCAGTCCTAATACCACGCCATACTAGGACGACCCGCATTTGCACAATTTATGGCGGTCCCACACTATGTGTACCTCAAGCTCAAGATGCCAGTACCCTCAGGGGTAATCACAGTCAATGGAAGTTTTATCAAATCAGACCAGTGTGACAGTGATTTTCACGAAGTTTCTAACACTTTTGGAGCCTAGCAACAACTCGAAGAGATAGGAATGGTAACAGATAGGAGCATCTTTCCACTAGCAAGAAGAAGCGAGTCAAAAGAATTCAATCGCGACTTCAGCGTCGACAGCGACACAGTCACCCATCAAGTTCACCCAACAGACCCGGACAAGACGGTTCGAATCTACGCCCACCTCCCAGAAGAACAAGCAGCCGCCCTCATGATCTTCCTCCGCGAAGAGTGGATTTTTTTTGCCTGGTGCCCGGCCGACATGCCCGGAATACCACAAGAGTTTGCAGAACACGCGCTGCTGATACGTCCCAAACGTATCTATAATTTCTGCTTGCTCCATGCATGTTTTGTGTGACTTTGCCATGATTTGCTTGAACTTTCATACACTTTTGAGCATATTTGGATTAATTTATTAACCTAGTGCACCCAGCTGGCAGTTGTTGTTTTCTGCTGTTTTTGTATTTCAGGTTTTACGGCCATTAAAAGTGCTCCAAAAAATCCGGAAAAATCAGATAAAAAATCAGCTACCCGGACGCTTCCGGAATCACCAAGGCAGTGGAGGGGGGCCACCAGCAGGAGACCAGGAGGGTCCCTGGCGCAGCCCCACCCTAGGCCGCGCCAGGAGGCCTCCTGGCTGCCTGGTGGGTCCCCTCGACACCCCCTCCGCCTATATTTAGCCCTCAGGGTGGAAACCCCTAATATAGAAGTACTTTTTCCAGAAGCGATTCCGGTCTCCGCCGCCATCGCCAACAAGCTTCGGGGGACCAGAATTCCTGTGCCGGCACCCTGCCGGGACGGGGAAGTGCCCCGGATTCATCTCCATCGACGTTGCTTCCTTCCTCCATGAAGCGGGAGTAGTTCTCCCTCGGGCCTGAAGTTCAAAAGCACGGGCAGTACGCCAAAATAAGTAGACCGAAATCCATCTGCATCTACTACTAATCATCCACCTTGAGATATCTATCCAGAACATCTCGCTGGTATTAAGTTGCGAGCCCCACCCAAAGTGTAAACCCAAAGCAACAGACAACTGCAATAAAAGAACTTTGCGTAAAGTAAACAATCCTTGTGACCGCGGTCAGAAGCACCGTTGTTTTCCCCCTTGTGGCAACAACACACCCCCTAGACTCATGTTTCTGTCACTCAAGCGTGTCATCGGTGGGGCATGAACCCACAATCTAGCACAACACTCCCTCTTGGAGTCACTACCTACTACTTGGCCAAAGCAATAAGCAGCAACGGAGAACATGCAAGAATTACTTAGGAACAAAAATATAAAAGATAGAAACCAAATATATTACTCTATCACAATCTGAACATAATCTCATAATCCATCAGATCCGATCAAACTCAACATAGCAATTGCAGAAATCTTACAAAGGTGCCTCGATCATGTAGGGCAGCTCACCAGGTCTAAACAATGAAGATCAAAGAGGGGAGGAGAACATCACATAGCTACTGATCACGGACCCATGGTCCAAGGAAAACTACTCACGAGACATCCGGGGAGCATCCATGGTGGAGAGGAGACTCCCGGAGGTCAATCCTCCCTCCGGCAGGGTGCCGGGAAGAGGTCTTCTGGTGCTCCCGATCTTGGAAGAGCGGCGGCGGCGGAACAGAGGCGAGTTCGTGGAATAGGGTTCTTGTTTTGGAGTTTTCCCGTGACGGGGGATAAATAGGCGAATGGGGGCAGCCAGAGGTGGGCCAGGGGCCCCAGGCGCCCCCCTGGCGCGGCCAGGGGTGGGGCCGCGCCGGGTAGCCTCCTGGGCCCCCTGGCTCCCCTCTGGCCCCTCCCGGGCTCTTCTCGAAGCTTCCGTCACGATGATTTTTTATCTGAATTTTCCCGAATTTTTCTGGCACTTTTTATATGGGGGAAAATTGAAATAGAAAAACAGCAGAAAACAGGAACTGGCACTGGGGTGCACTGAGTTAATAGGTTAGTCCAAATATGATCAAAAGTGTATGAAGGTGTATCTAGATCATAGCAATATCACCCAAAACATGCATGGAGCAAGCAGAAATTATAGATACATTTTGGACATATCAACATCCCCAAGCTTAATTCCTGCTCGTCCTCGAGTAGGTAAATGATAACAAGCATAATTTCTGTGGTGACATGCTAGCAACCATAAAAGAACTTTGAAAATTAAAGAAATCAAGGTTAGAGATTCAATTCAAGTCATAACATGCAAGAGTCTATATTAGCATTGAAACAAGTAAAAAAAGAACAAAAGGTGCAAGAGCTCTCACTGTCCGTGACTCGAATGTCTCCAAATGGTGTTTGCGTGCAAGAAGGGGGATAGGGAATACGAGAAAAAGTATTTTTGTTGAGAACTCAATCTACTAAAGTTTCACACTTGGTCCTCTTTGGAATCTTATCTTGACTCGTCCCCAGACCACTAGTCAGGTACAAGTCAATTTGATCCACTCCTTTTCGATATTTTGAGCACTCATGCAATGGATGAGCGTAAGCACGAAAGTTGACACTTAGGATGACAAAGAGAGAAATATGATGGAGGAGGAATACAAAAAGGATGAGAAAGGCTCACATCAATGAGGACAATCATAGGCAAGAGATGCCAAATGATAGATATGATGTGAGGAGTAGGGATTTCCATGCAACGGGTGTACATACGAGCTAGGAAGCTCTCCAAACTATATGTATAAAGATCATATCTATGGAGTACAAGGATATAAAGGAAGTACTAGTGTGGATCTCTCAAAAGGATAGTAGTGTCGCCCCTTTCTCTCTTTTTATTTCCTTTTCTCTTTTTTCTATTTTTTGTATTTTTTTGGTGGCCTCAATGGCTCTTTCTATTTAACTCTCATTTGTCCTCTTTGGGATCTTTTGATGTGTCCACTTTGGGATCTTTTCCTCACTTAAGGGCAACACTCTATTTTACAAGAAGGTAAAGGATATCTTTCACACTTTACAAGGTACTCAAAACATAAAGAAGATGTAACTATCATAATGTATGCAATGTATGCTTCTGCCAGTGTAGCAGGAACATGTAAGACATGAAGATCAAGTCATGAAGAGGTGGAAGTTGCATGGCAATGTAACTCGGAAAGGCTATGGGGATGCCTTGATAGGTAGGTATGGTGGGTGTTTTGAGGAAGGATAAAGGGAGGCTGATGATGACAGAGCGTATCATGCCAAGGGTTTGGATGTACCGGCGAAGGTGGACACCAACTCTCGGAGTGAGAAGAAGGTAATGCACGGCACGGGAAAGGCTAGCAAAATATGGGAAGGTGGAAGTGTCAACTCTCAATAATTACATTAGTCCGAAGAACTCATGCACTTATTATCGGTAACTCTCAATCTAATGAGGAGGTTCACAAAGATACAAGTACCCCGAGGAGGAGTGTATGGGGGTTTGGTTATCCTTGCGCATCCTCGACTCATGGTACGTGAGTGTACTCTAATATTCGACCCCTCAGAAGAGTAGTGATCCATCTAGTAGCTAGAGTTCTCAACTAATTTTGTAGGTTTTAAAAATAAACACGGATTGCCCAAAATACGACACCTATCACTAATAGGCAAGAGCTCTTGACACCAAAAGTCCAAACATTACTCACAGCAATGCCTCAAAACTATTGCAAGCTACTACTAAAATTAAATAGCAACCTCAATTACCTACTTTCAAGACAAGACACAACTCAGTGCAACAACCAACTCTTTTAACAAGATAAACATGAAAACTAAAAAGAGTTCCAGCAACAAACTAAACAAAAGCCAAGGCTCTTGCTAAAGACAAACTAAGACTAAAATAAACATGGCAGTAGCTATGAAAAGATAAAGAACACACAACAGCAAAAAGATAGGCATGAAGAATCCTATGATGTGTTCTAGATTTTGAAAGTGGAGCGTGTTTCTCTCCCACACAAAGTAAGAAAGGATCTAACTTGTTATGAACAGAAAGAAAAGCTAAATAAAACTAAAAACAAAACCTAAGAGCGAGACGCTCCAAGCATAGCACATAACACATGAAGTGATAAAAATATAGTGAGACGAAGGACGAACTGATGATTTGTTGATGGAGAAGGGGATGCACGGGGGCATCCCCAAGCTTAGACGCTTGACTCTTCTTGAATATTTGTTGGGATGCATGGGGGCATCCCCAAGCTTGAGCGCTTGACACTCCTGGATCTTCTTCCATCTTCTTCCATTGCACACTTGAAAACTCCCTTCATACATAACTCATCATAAGCTGATTAGAGAGGTTAGTACCCTTAATAAATAATTTTTCTCCACTGGATATAAAGATATTCTTGAAGAGCTACTATTTCTCAAGAGTGCCAAAAAGTTTTTGCAAAGAAAAAGCAAGCTTAAGGTTTGCAAAAGTTAGGAGAGACAAAACGTGGCAGAATCTGTGAAAAACAGAACAACAGATAGTAAAGAATTTTTTAGGAGCACTTCTGCAACTCAAATCAAAAAACTCAGAACATACGGAAGTTTCGTAATTGTATAGAGCATACTGTGTAAAACATTCAGCTCAAAAAGATGAACTGGGATTTTTCTGGAATTTTTCTGGTCACGAGGACAGAATCTGTTTTCTGGACAGCATGTCACAACTTTTACTTCCCTTGCCGTAAGAGGCTATAACTTGGCACAAAGCTGAAAAAAAAGATACAATGATGTTGCTACAGAAGTAACAATCATCAAGACACAACAAAAGAAAAAAGAAAAACCTAAATTCGTTGCGGGCTGCCTCCCGAAAGCGCTTCTTTAAAGCCATTAGCTAGGCATAAAGATTATAAAAGATGCTCTCACAAGAATAAGAATTTTGAAGCAAAAGAGAGCATCAAGAAGAAAATATGAAACACATTTAAGCCTAACCCACTTCCTATGCATAGGCATCTTGTATGAAAATAAATCAAAGAAGCACAAAGTGACATGCATAGGAAGGTCGAAAAAAAACAACTTCAAAACTTTCAACATGAAGAGAGGTGTTTTAGTAATATGGAAGTTTCTACAACCAAACTTGCCTCTCTCGAAATAATTTTCAGTAGTATCATGAACAACATCAAGAATATAAATATCATATAAATCATATTGTTCATGACCTACAAGCACACGTGTATTGTTTTCAACACGGTTTTTAGGATCATAAGATAAATGCAACCCATCACATTGAGCTTTGATAAGAGGAAAATTCTCCGGAGTTGGAGATTTTGAAAGGATAATAGGACACTCAAGTGTGGGTGCGATAGCAAAAATTTCATGCTTAACATGAGGAACTATAGCAAGTTCATCTCCGTAAGCATCATCCATAGTGGCATCACGGCCATAAGCATAGAAGGCATCAACTTCATCAAAAAGGGATATTTCAAAAGAATCCATAGGATCATAATACTCATATAAGGTAAGAGTCAAAGAGTTCATCCAAAGAGCTTTCAGGTTCAGTAATTTCTTCTTCTATAGAGTCCTGCAAAGCATTAATCTCTTCCTATGGGGGAGAGATTCTCTCAAGATGATCAGTAATATAATAATTTACATCATAATTTTCCAAGCAATAGTTAAGTATAGCAACACTCTTAGATTTGTAAGGGGCGTCTTCAATATTTTCAAGAAAAGAAGTAATTTCATAGGCACCCTTAAAAGCAAGAAATTCTTCTATTTGTTCTGCATCATAAAATTCATAATTTCCCTTAGCATAAGAAGCTAAGGTTTCATCCTCATTGCACTCACATTGGAAAGCAAGGTGTTTGTGCCTCATAAAGCAACAAGATTCATCCCTGCAGAAAGATATATTATATATTGAGCACAAGTTTTTAGCATACTCATACGATTGATGTATGAGTCTCCATAAGTGTATCCCTTTTTTGAGACAAGCGGTATTCCTTGTAATATTCTTGTTGATCCTCGGTGAATCCTCAATGCCAATAAGATCTAGTTTCAAAGAATTTAGACATTCATTGGCAAGTAAGGAAGTAGACATACTATATATATATATTTTTTGATTTTTGATAAAGGACACAAAGATAAAAACTGGAAGGTAAACTAACAAGACTAAAAAACAAAGGTAAAGGGTAGTGTGAAACTCCCCTATCTTAGCTCGGAGTCCCCGGCAACGGCGCCAGAAATTCTCTTGCTTAGCGGCATCCCGCCCTTCGTTGGTGAGCCCCAAGTGGAAGGCGTGATGTAGTGCAGCAGCGAGTTTCCCTCGGTGAAGATACCAAGGTTTGTCTCCCGTAGGACTCCGGATATGATAAGTAGGTGTCAGCGACGCGACTGACGTGGACCTGCACACAAACACAGATAACTTTGTTCCCAACGAAGTTCAGAGAGGTTGTCAATCTCTCTGGTCTTGTTGTTCAAAAAGGGTAAAACACAAGTGATAATGACAACAAGTAAAAGAAGAAAAGTAAAGATAGCTTGGAAACAGTAATGAGGATATGGACCGGGATACGTGATGTTCGCTAGTGATGTCTCTCTCCCAAAAGACGATAAAACTGCTATGCGAGGTAAAAAAATTACAGAAGGGCAATTGACAGGATTATGAACGCACCGCAATGCTAACTATGCTACAAAAGAAAGGAAGAAGTTCAAAAGCACGGGCAGTACGCCAAAATAAGTAGACCGAAATCAATCTGCATCTACTACTAATCATCCACCTTGAGATATCTATCCAGAACATCTCGCTGGTATTAAGTTGCGAGCCCCACCCAAAGTGTAAACCCAAAGCAACAGACAACTGCATTAAAAAGAACTCTGCGTAAAGTAAACAATCCTTGTAACCGCGGTCACAAGCACCGTTGTTTTCCCCCTTGTGGCAACAACACATCCCCTAGACTCATGTTTCTGTCACTCAAGCGTGTCATCGGGGGGCATGAACCCACAATCTAGCACAACTTTCCCTCTTGAAGCCACTACCTACTACTTGGCCAAAGCAATAAACAGCAACGGAGAACATGCAAGAATTACTTAGGAACAAAAATATAAAAGATAGAAACCAAATATATTACTCTATCACAATCTGAACATAATCTCATAATCCATCAGATCCGATCAAACTCAACATAGCAATTGCAGAAATATTACAAAGGTTCCTCGATCATGTAGGGCAGCTCACGAGGTCTAAACAATGAAGATCAAAGAGGGGAGGAGAACATCGCATAGCTACTGATCACGGATCCATGGTCCAAGGAAAACTACTCACGAGACAACCGGGGAGCATCCATGGTGGAGAGGAGACTCCCGGAGGTCAATCCTCCCTCCGGCAGGGTGCCGGGAAGAGGTCTTCTGGTGCTCCCGATCTTGGAAGCGCGGCGGCGGCGGAACAGAGGCGAGTTCGCGGAATAGGGTTCTTGTTTTGGAGTTTTCCCGTGACGGGGGATAAATAGGCGAAGGGGGGCAGCCAGAGGTGGGCCAGGGGCCCCAAGCGCCCCCTGGCGCGGCCAGGGGTGGGGCCGCGCCGGGTGGCCGCCTGGGCCCCCCTGGCTCCCCTCTGGCCCCTCCCGGGCTTTTCTCGAAGCTTCCATCACGCTGATTTTTTATCTGAATTTTCCCGAATTTTTCTGGCCCTTTTTATATGTGGGAAAACTGAAATAGAAAAACAGCAGAAAACAGGAACTGGCACTGGGGTGCACTGAGTTAATAGGTTAGTACAAATATGATCAAAAGTGTATGAAAGTGTATCTAGATCATAGAAATATCACCCAAAACATGCATGGAGCAAGCAGAAATTATAGATACGTTTTGGACGTATCAATGTACTCAATTGATCTTATCTAGTGTAATCCCCGAGACCAAGGTGACAGCAGTCTATTGGACATGGGTTAGAAGAATATTATCATGAGTGATTTCCTCTTTTGTGTGTTGATTGAAGATTGAGAGTCTCTTGGTGCTTGTCTTTGACTATCCTTGAGATATGTTGTGGTGATTGTGGTACTCTCTTTGGATGGCCGCGGTGACATTGGGAAATCCATGGATTGAGAACTATGAACTTTTAGGTGTGCTTTTGTAGCCCTACATAATTCTCATCCTCTCTTGACCACAAAGGAATGACCTCCGAGTGCGTCTCCATTGCATGTTTTATTGGAAATATCATGTGATTAGACTATGTTAATGTTGTTGGGAGTTGCCACTAGTGAAAGTATGAAGCCTAGGACTTGTTTCCATCATTGTTACACCGTTTGTGCTCACTTTTGTCACATGTTTGCTTGCTGCACTTTTTATTACAGATTTATATTACCTTGCTTTGCTACACCTATCACTCGTATTTTACCATCTCTTCGCCGAACTAGTGCACCTATAAAACTCCTAGTTGTATTAGGTGTGTTGGGGACACAAGAGACTTCTTGTATCTTAATTGCAAGGTTGCTTGAGAGAGACCATCTTCAACCTCTACTTCCCTGAGTTCGATAAACCTTAGGTCATACACATGAGGGAAATTGCTGCTGTCCTACAAACCTCTGCGCTTGGAGGCCCAACATAGTCTACAAGAATAGAAGCGTGTGTAGACATAAGCTGCACATACATCCAAACACCAAACCAGTAAAGCAGGCGTTGCGCCGATTCTCAGAACCCAAGCGCCGAGCCATCGGAGAAGAGATCAACCGACTACTGGATGCGCAATTCATCCGGGAGACGAAGAAGGCCACCTGGAACGCAAACCCAATCTTGGTACCTAAAAAGGACACTGACGTACTTCGAATTTGCGTCGACTACGGGCCCGTCAACAAACATTGGCCGAAGGACCACTTTCCCTTGCCAAGGATAGACCAGATAATCGACTCTACCGGAGGATGCGACCTCCTATCCTTCCTCGACGCCTACTCAAGAGACAACCAAATCACGATGAAGGAAGAAGACGAAGAACACACCTCGTTCATCACCCCCTATGGCGTGTTCTGCTCCAGAACAATGTCGTTCGGACTAAAAAACGCCGGAGCCACGTACCAACGGATGATGCAATCATGCTAGAGAGACCAAATTGGCAGAAACGTCCAAGTCTACATCGACGACATCGTCATCAAAACTTACAGCGCAAGCACGCTACTCGACGACCTCCGCGAAACCTTCGCAGCTCTCAACAAATACAGAATCAAGCTCAACCCAAAAAGTGCGTGTTCGGCGTCCCAACCGGAAAACTGCTCGGGTACATGGTCTCCGCTCGAGGAGTCGAAGCAAACCCCGAAAAATTCCTAGCAATCGCCTATGTTGCTCGGGTACATGTCTACGCACGCTTCTATTCTTGTAGACTATGTTGGGCCTCCAAGCGCAGAGTTTTGTAGGACAACAGCAATTTCCCTCAAGTGGATGACCTATGGTTTATCGAACTCAGGGAAGTAGAGGTTGAAGATGGTATCTCTCAAGCAACACTGCAATTAAGATACAAGAACTCTCTTGTGTCCCCAACACACCTAATACAACTAAAAGTTGTATAGGTGCACTAGTTCGGCGAAGAGATGGTAAAATATGGGTGATAGGTTTGGCAAAACGAAGTAATATAAATATGTAATAAAAAGTGCAGCAAAGAAACAAGTGATAAAAGTGAGCACAAACTGTGTAACAATGGTGGAAACAAGGCCTAGGCTTCATACTTTCACTAGTGGAAACTCTCAACAACATTAACATAGTCTAATCACATGATATTTCCCATAAAACATGCAATGGAGACGCACTCGGAGGTCATTCCTTTGTGGTCAAGAGAGGATGAGAATTATGTAGGGCTACAAAAGCACACCTCAGAGTTCGTAGTTCTCATCTATGGATTTTCCAATGTCACCGCGGCCATCCAAAGAGAGTACCACAATCACCACAACATATCTAAAGGATAGTCAAAGACAAGCACCAAGAGACTTTCAATCTTCAATCCACACACAAAAGAGGAAATCACTCATGAAAATATTCTTCTAACCCATGTCCAATAGACCGCTGTCACCATGGTCTCGGGGATTATACTAGATAATATCAAGTGCGTACATCAATCTAATACATAGAAGAAGGGGAAACATCATGGGATCATCCTAGATTAACATAGCCTATGATCACAATCAAGATCACATCATGGGAGAGAGAGAGAAGACCACATAGCTACTGGTAGAAACCTCAGCCCTGAGGAGGAACTACTCCCGCATCATGGAAGGAGGAAGCAACGTCGATGGAGATGAATCCGGGGGCACTTCCCCGTCCCGGCAGGGTGCCGGCACAGGAATTCTGGCCCCCCCGAAGCTTGTTGGCGATGGCGGCAGAGATCGAAATTGCTTCTGGAGAAAAGGGGTTCGGAATCAGGGTTTTCGCATCGTGAGTAAAAATAAGGGCCAAGGGGGGCATCCAAGGGGGCCACCAGGAGTCTAGGCGGCCTCCCGGCGCGTCCACCCCTTAGGCCACGCCCACTGGCCGCCTAGGCACCAGGTGGGGCCCCTCTGGCCCCCCTTCGGGCGTAAGGAAGCTTCTGGAACGCTGATTTTTTATATATTTTTCCCGGAATTTTCTGAGCACTTTTAATAATGGGAAACCCTGAAATACAAAAACAGCAGAAAACATAAACTGGCACTGGGGTGCACTGAGTTAATAGGTTAGTCCAAATATGATCAAAAGTGTATGAAAGTGTATCAATATCATAGCAATATCACACAAAACATGCATGGAGCAAGAAGAAATTATAGATTCGTTTTGGACGTATCAACATCCCCAAGCTTAATTCCTGCTCGTCCTCAAGTAGGTAAATGATAACAAGCATAATTTCCATGGTGACATGCTACCAACCATATAAGAACTTTTAATTAAAGCAATCAAGGCATGTAATTCAATTCAAGTCATAACAGGCAAGATTCTATATTGGTATTGAAACAAGCAACATAAGAACATAAAGGTACAAGAGCTCTCGCTATCCGTGACTCGAATGTCTCCAAAGGGCGTTTGCGTGCAAGAAAGGGGATAGGGATTACGAGAAAAAGGTATTTTTGTGTTGAGAACTCAATCTACTAAAGTTTCGCACTTGGTCTTCTTTGGAATCTTATCTTGACTCATCCCAAGACCACTAGCCAGGTACAAGTCAAAATGATCCACTCCTTTTCGATATTTCGAGCACTCATGCAATGGATGAGCGTAAGCAAGAAAGTTGACACTTAGGATGGCAGAGAGAGAATATGGTGGAGGAGGAAGTCAAAAAGGTACTGTTGGCCTTTTATGCGGTACTGTTCGAGATCTAGGTGTTTCCACCCAGATCCGGGGACGAAGCACATATCGGTCCCATCGCGACATATGACAAAGCCATATGCCCCGGATTTCCAACATGATATCACAACATTACAGATACAAGGATAAAACATCTCATACAATCGGCATACAACTGCCTTAATACAATACAACATCGGAAGATATATGTCTCAGTACAGACTACAATCAAATGCCTAGTGGCAAAGAGAAAAACATCGATCCCATAACCACACGGGTCCAGGCCCTCCGCCGGGATCCGCCTAACTAGTCGTCGTCGAGTCTCCACGTGAAACGTCGATCACCATACCTGTTGTCGATCAAGAACCCTGAAAAGAGTTTGGGGGTAGTATCATGAGTACAGAAGTACTCAGCATCCAACTGTAGTGGTCAACTGAACCCAACAAGGACTTCATCACTCGTCATTCTAGGACAACTAGTAGTTTACGGTAAGGAAGGGGTAAGTGGTGAGGTTGCTGCCGCACTAGCATTTATGAAGTGGCTGACGATCTAGAGAGTAAGATAAGAAGACAAGCATTCAATGAGGAATCGCCTCCAACAAGTCTTGCTATCAACTACTTACGCAATCATAACACCTATCCTATCCTTGTCCTCCTCTTCGCATCCCAACGAAGAAGAAGCAGTCAAGGCACACACACGCGTTGATCAAGTTATATTAAGACACGGCTTCTCGAAAAGATTTAACCCTGTAGGGGTGTACCAACTGCCCGTTACAAGGCTCCGCACGCATGCCCATCACTCTCAGTTGCTACCCATCACAGGCAACCATTTTATTATTTAGTTCCAAGAGATCCGAAACGACAAGTCCCTCTAGCTAACAACGAACAAATCCGGGTGGCCCCCGGTGAGTCGACACCCAACTCAAAAGCCGTCCGCGCTCTTGAATCGGCCTCTACCGTCTGGATGAGGTCGGGTTAGTTGCCCAAACAGATGTGGACAATCCCCTAGCTCCCTGAGGTGGACCAACAAGAGAAACCATGTCTCCGCTGGCTCGGGTTGTTTGAAAACTACTGGCGGACGACCAGCACACACACGGTTTCAAATGGTAAATCAGCTTGGGCCACCACTAGAAATGTTTGAAGCTAGGTAGGTAAGAAAAGGGGACCCCATAAAATCCCACACGCGGTTAGGCACGCTCAGTCTTAAAACCAATACCCGGAACTCGGGTCCTAGGTGACTCGAATGGAACAAAGCGTCGGGGCGGGATAGCCTAGACCTTCCATCCTTCGTCGAGTATAGTCAACATTTATAATAATCATATCATCAACAACAATAATAATAATGTGATATCCCAAACCCAGGAGTAACAGGGGGTAACATCGTAGCATCCTAAGCATGCATACTAAGCAGAGGCTGAGCAACGAGCAATAGTAACATAGCAGTACAAGGTTTGCTGGGAGGGGACATGGCTGTATCGGTTTAAAAGAGGCTATAAACATGTGGTAGGATCAAACATCGAACCTATCCTATACTAGCATGCAAACCGCTTGTTGAAATAGAATGGATCATAAGTAATGTATAGTCCTTGCCTGTTGATAAGTCGGGTTCCGAAGGTGTAGTCGACCGCAAGCTCGCATCGTCTCCGAAGGGTACCCACGGAAGCACACAAGACGGTAAACACTGGAAAGCAATCAACGAGCAAGCACTCTATTACTACGAAGCAAACACGAGCAAGCATCAACAAGAAGGCAACACGAGGCATCGCACATACCGTCGAGAGCGGTTACTAACAGGTTAAGTGGAGTACTCGTCACACACGACGATACCGCACATTTACGGTGGTTCAAGTTGTTTAGCTACAGGTGATCAAAAAATGTTGTTAACATGGCATATCACTCAAGCATGGCAAGAGGTGAAGCATAAATAAACTATCTAATCTAGTCACTTTAAGTGGGGGGTAAAACCTATACATGGCAACTATTACGGACCCCACGATATTTATTTCATTTGGTACCGTTCTGCCCCTAAACAATATTTTATTATTTTATTAGCAAGCAAGAACAGCATAAACATAATCTACATGCAATTCTAGTCAAGTTACATATAAAGAATATTTTAATCAGAGCAACGGTTAAAAAGTTATTGCAATTAGAGTTTACAGTGGCAGACAGTGTAATTAGCAGTCAAACAGCATGTAAACAAGGTCAAACATGCCAACAAAGCACAATTTATTAAACTACACGAAAAACTAAGCAAGTTTCATGTTTTATGCGTCGCGATCGGAGCTACTGGTGAAAAGATATAGCACTCGCAAAATTATAACAACAATCTGCAAAAACTGGAAAAAGAAAAAAAGAACAGAAAAAAGGAGGGCAGGCCTCACCTTAGTGGGCCGCGGCCCAACAGTGGCGGCAGGAAGGAGGCCGGCTCGGCCTGGGCTGCTAGAGCTCGCGAAGTGGGCTGCTGGACCGCCTGGGCCAGCTGGAGGCGCGGCTGGGCCACGGGGGCAGCTAGCAGGCCGGGGCCGGCCACGCTGAATCGGGCGGCGACCTCGCCCTCGTCCAGGACGAGCGAGGCAGCGGCGGTGGTTGCGCCCTACGCCAGCGAGGAGGAGGCGAGGGGTGGCGCGAGGCCGGTCGGGGGCGAGCGGATCGGGCGCGGGGTGGCCTGGTGGTGCCGGATCCGGGCTGGAGGTGGCCGACGGTGAGGTCTAGAGGCGGCGGCTCCGAGGCCGTGGCTCCATGGCTCGGCTTGGACCTCCACGGGGAGCCATGGAGGGTGCACGGCGCGGCTCCACCGGCGGCTGCACTGCGGGAGAGAGAGGAGAAGTTGAGGGAGGAGAGGAAGAAGGGGAGAGGGAGGCGCGAGGGGCGACCTGGCGGCGGCCGGCGGCTACCGGAGACGGGCGACGCAGAGACGGCCTCCACGGGCGCGGGCAGTTGGTGGAGAAGGTTGGAGAAGAAAGAAAAAAAAGGTGACGTGGCGCAACGAGGACCCTCCGTTTCCCAGATCTGACGGCCAGAAACGGATTTGGCTAGGTTGGACGAAAAAAATGGGGCTATGGGCAGAATTTTGGGGAAATTTCAGGGCGGTGGCTGCAATCATGGACTAGGGAAACCCTAGAAGGAGGTGGGAGTGGGGTGGTATTTATATAGCCCAGGTGGCTGGCAGTTTTCAAAACATCCCCGGTTTTTCTCTCGCGCGCGCGGTGTTTACGTTTCTGACCGCCGCGGGTCCGCAGTACCTCCGATTCGGGTAAAACTTCGAACTGCGCGATCACCGCGTCGAGCCGGCGGCGTTCACCTTGCGCTGGAACCATTCCGAGAACATTTTCCGGCGCGCTATAAAAATATCCCGTTTACTTATTAAACGGGGTTTTCGTTCCGTTGGTTGCGGCTGGTCTTGTACGGTTTTCGCGACGGTGATCGGGCGAAACCCGGTGTTGCAAAGGTCGAGTGTCAGGGTGGCAAGGGTCGGTCTCCGTCCGATACGAGCTAAGAGGGGGAAAAATAATCGCCGATCGATAAATCGGGGATGCAAACACCGCAAACAAATCAGACAATCAAACAATTTACACCGAAAACAAAATTTTTAATTTTTATGAAAACTGGGCTGTTACAATACAACACCACGAACAATGGATCTCGTCCCTAGATCTAGGACGATCCGGGGGAGAGGTGAAGGGGGAGAGAAAAGAGAGTCGACGATCTTCAAGACCACCAACAAGGGACTCTGCTCCATGTCGACGTCGAACTTCGGTCGAGATAAACTTCCGCAGAGAGACGACATCGTCGAAAATACGAAACCATCGGTGTCAAGAGGAGGAACGACAGTTGAAAGCGAAGATCAAGGGAAGCATTCTCACACCAATCGCCAGGATACCGGACAAGAGGACTGAAGTCAACAGACAACCAAGATGTACACCAGAGTTGGAAGTCTAAAGGTACTACTGGAGTTCCCAACCTGAGATCGAAATCGAGACAATGCTTCCCAAGCAAAGCATTGTAACAATTTCGATACTCCACACACTCGATATCCTAGAGTTTTGAAGGGGATAAGGCGAGAATAAAACACTTACAACACTTGTCCTGACCAGAGCAAGGATAAGAAGTAAAAAGAATCCTACTCTCCGATAACTAACTTAGTAACTACAAAATAGTTTTTGTCTAGACTCGACTTCGGCCAGAAAAGGGATCCTACGGCCGGTAAGGCTTTGATACCAAGTTGTAAGGCCCGATATGCAGTACTGTTCCAGATCTAGGTATTGTTCCAGATCTAGGTGTTTCCACCCAGATCCGGGGACGAAGCACATATCGGTCCCACCGCGACATATGACAAAGCCATATGCCTCGAATTTCCAACATGATATCACAACATTACAGATACAAGGTTACAACATCTCATACAATCGGCATACAACTGCCTTAATACGATACAACAGCGGAAGATATATGTCTGAGTACAGACTAAAATCAAATGCCTAGTGGAAAACAGAAAAACATCGATCCCATAACCACACAGGTCCAGGCCCTCCGCCGGGATCCGCCTAACTAGTCGTCGTCGAGTCTCCACGTGAAACGTCGATCACCATACCTGTTGTCGATCAAGAACCCTGAAAAGAGTTTGGGGGTAGTATCATGAGTACAGAAGTACTCAACATCCAACTGTAGTGGTAAACTGACCCAGAAAGGACTTCATCACTCGTCATTCTAGGACAACTAGTAGTTTACGGTAAGGAAGGGGTAAGTGGTGAGGTTGCTCCCGCACTAGCATTTATGAAGTGGCTAACGATCTAGAGAGTAAGATAAGAAGCCAAGCATTCGATAAGGAATCGCCTCCAACAAGTCTTGCTATCAACTACTTACGCAATCATAACACCTATCCTATCCTTGTCCTCCTCTTCGCATCCCGACGAAGAAGAAGCAGTCAAGGCACACACACGCGTTGATCAAGTTATATTAAGATTATCTCAGTTGTTGTTGTCAATGAACAAGGAGTAGCTCTCAAGTCGTCCATAACCGTGGACACGGCTTCTCGAAAAGATTTAACCCTGCAGGGGTGTACCAACTGCCCGTTACAAGGCTCCGCACGCACGCCCATCACTCTCAGTTGCTACCCATCACAGGCAACCATTTTATTATTTAGTTCCAAGAGATCCGAAACGACAAGTCCCTCTAGCTAACAACGAACAAATCCGGGTGGCCCCCGGTGAGTCGACACCCAACTCAAAAGCCGGCTGCGCTCTCGAATCGGCCTCTAGCGTCTGGATGAGATCGGGTTAGTTGCCCAAACAGATGTGGACAACCCCCTAGCTCCCTGGGGTGGACCAACAAGAGAAACCATGTCTCCGCTAGCCCGGGTTGTTTGAAAACTACTGGCGGCCGACCAGCACACACATGGTTTCAAATGGTAAATCAGCTTGGGCCACCACTAGAAATGTTTGAAGCTAGGTAGGTAAGAAAAGGGGACCCCATAAAATCCCACACGCGGTTAGGCACGCTCAGTCTTAAAACCAATACCCGGAACTCGGGTCCTAGGTGACTCGAATGGAACAAAGCGTCGGGGCGGGATAACCTAGACCTTCCATCCTTCGTCGAGTATAGTCAACATTTATAATAATCATATCATCAACAACAATAATAATAATGTGATATCCCAAACCTAGGAGTAACAGGGGGTAACATCGTAGCATCCTAAGCATGCATACTAAGCAGGGGCTGAGCAACGAGCAATAGTAACATAGCAGTACAAGGTTTGCTGGGAGGGGACATGGCTGTATCGGTTTAAAAGAGGCTATAAACATGTGGTAGGATCAAACATCGAACCTATCCTATACTAGCATGCAAACCGCTGGTTGAAATAGAATGGATCATAAGTAATGTATAGTCCTTGCCTGTTGATAAGTCGGGTTCCGAAGGTGTAATTGATCGCAAGCTCGCATCGTCTTCGAAGGATACCCACGGAAGCACACAAGACGGTAAACACTGGAAAGCAATCAACGAGCAAGCACTCTATTACTACGAAGCAAACACGAGCAAGCATCAACAAGAAGGCAACACGAGGCATCGCACCTACCGTCGAGAGCGGTTACTAACAGGTTAAGTGGAGTACTCGTCACACACGACGATACCGCACATTTACGGTGGTTCAAGTTGTTTAGCTACAGATGATCAACAAATGTTGTTAACATGGCATATCACTCAAGCATGGTAAGAGGTGAAGCATAAATAAACTATCTAATCTAGTCACTTTAAGTGGGGGGTAAAACCTATACATGGAAACTATTATGGACCCCACGATATTTATTGCATTTGGTACAGTTCTGTCCCTAAACAATATTTTATTATTTTATTAGCAAGCAAGAACAACATAAACACAATCTACATGCAATTCTAGTCAAGTTACATATAAAGAACATTTTAATCAGAGCAACGGTTAAAAAGTTATTGCAATTACAGTTTACAGTGGCAGACAGTGTAATTTGCAGTCAAACAGCATGTAAACAAGGTCATCAAAGCACAATTTATTAAACTACACGAAAAACTAAGCAAGTTTCATGTTTTATGCGTCACGATCGGAGCTACCGGTGAAAAGATATAGCACTCGCAAAATTATAACAACAATCTGCAAAAATTGGAAAAAGAAAAAAAGAACAGAAAAAAGGAGGGCAGGCCTCACCTTAGTGGGCCGCGGCCCAAAATTGGCGGCTGGAGGAGGCCGGCTCGGCCTGGGCTGTTACAGCTCGCGGAGTGGGCTGCTGGACTGCCTGGGCCAGCTGGAGGCGCGGCTGGGCCACGGGGGCAGCTGGCAGGCCGGCCCACAGGCGACCACGCTGGATTGGGAGGCGACCTCGCCCTCGTCCAGGACGAGCGAGGCAGCGGCGGTGGTTGCACCCTACACCGGCGAGGAGGAGGCGAGGGGTGGCGCGAGGCCGGTCGGGGGCGAGCGGATCGGGCGCGGGGAGGCCTGGGGTGCCGAATCCGGGCTGGAGGTGGCTGGCGGTGAGGTCTAGAGGCGGCGGCTCCGAGGCCATGGCTCCATGGCTCGGCTTGGACCTCCACGGGGAGCCATGGCGGGCGTACGACGCGGCTCCACCGGCGGCTGCACTGCGGGAGAGAGAGGAGAAGTTGAGGGAGGAGAGGAAGAAGGGGAGAGGGAGGCGCGAGGGGCGACCTGGCGGCGGCCGGCGGCTACTGGAGACGGGCGGTGCAACGACGGCCTCCACAGGCGCGGGAAGTTGGTGTAGAAGGTTGGAGAAGAAAGAAAAAAAAGGTGATGTGGCGCAACGAGGACCCTCCGTTTCCCAGATCTGACGGCCAGAAACGGATCTGGCTAGGTTGGACCAAAAAAATGGGGCTATGGGCAGAATTTTGGGGCAATTTCAGGGGGGTGGCTGCAATTTTGGACTAGGGAAACCCTAGAAGGAGGTGGGAGTGGGGTAGTCTTTATATAGCCCAGGTGGCTGGCAGTATGCAAAAACATCCCCCGTTTTTCTCTCGCGCGCGCGGTGTTTACGTTTCTGACCGCCGGGGGTCCGCAGTACCTTCGATTCGGGTAAAAGTTCGAGCTGCGCGATCAGCGCGTCAAGCCGGTGGCGTTCACCTCGCGCTGGAACCGTTCCGAGAACATTTTCCGGCGCGCTATAAAAATATCCCGTTTACTTATTAAACGGGGTTTTCGTTCCATTGGTTGCGGCTGGTCTCGTGCGGTTTTCGCGACGGTGATCGGGCGAAACTCGGTGTCGCAAAGGTCGAGTGTCAGGGTGGAATGGGTCGGTCTCCGTCCGATACGAGATAAGAGGGGGGAAAATAATCGCCGATCGATAAATCGGGGATGCAAACACCGCAAAAAAATCAGACAATCAAACAATTTACACCGAAAACAAATTTTTTAATTTTTATGAAAACTGGGCTATTACATCCTGTCTGCATCCCACTCTGCTCTGGCTGAATGCTGGCGGATAGCCTGACCCACGAACTGTGAGAACAGCGTGGGGCTGCACTGAGTGAGCGCGTACTTGATCTCTGTGCTGAGACCCCCACGGAACCTGGCAATCTTCTTGGCCTCTGTGCTGACCTCCTCTGGAGCGTACCTGGCGAGCCTGACGAAGGCTAGGTTGTACTTCTGAACTGAGCTGTCACCCTATCTCAGAGCCAAGAACTCCTCCCGCTTCCTGTCCATCAAGCCACTCGGAATATGTGCTGCTCTGAAGTCTGCGACGAAATCTGCCCACGTGATGATAGCATCGCCCTTGTTGGCCTTGTAGGTATCGTACCAGGTGGCTGCTGCACCCTGAAGCTGGAAGGAGGCGAAGGTGACATACTCGACTGGTCTGACGGTGTTTGCATTGAAGTGCTTCTTGATCTCTGTGATCCAATTATCCGCTTCCAGAGGGTCTCGAGCCTCGGAGAACCTGGGGGGTTGATAGCAAGGAACTGCTGCAGAGTGGTGTACTGTGGTCGATCATTCCTCTGGGCAGTCTGGTTCTGCAGCATCTGTAGGATCGCAGCTGTGCCGTGAGCCACTGCGGTCACAGCCTCCCCAAGGAGAGGGTTCTCTGGCGGTGGGATGTTCGCTCTTGGCATCCTGTATACAGGAACACTTATGAGAACATGGTTGAAACATTTAGGTAACCAGAAGATAAATCAACATTGACAACAAAACTTCCTCACGAGGTATGAGAAAGCCGAAGGCTGAAATTCCACCAAGGTTAACCCGGAAGTCGAAAGCTAGGTGCTACTGGAATCCCCAAACCGAGATCATCCGAATCCAAGATAATAATCTGCTAGCGAGCACACAACAATATATACGAGTGGTTGAAGACCTGAACATTGAGACATCTGCCCTGAGCGGCCCGCCGAAGCGGTCTCCTATAGGGGGAGGAACCACATCCAGAGGATGCCAACCATCCCTGTATAGGAGTTTCACCTGAGGTACGCCGTAAGCAAGGTGGAGCTGTCAACCCCAAGTGGCGGCTCAGTGTTCTCAACGTAGGCCAACCCTTCTCGTCGCTAGCAAAAGATTATAGAGGAATCGGAGCCTCATGTAAATGAGAACCTAGATTTTTTTGAAAGGGGATAAGTTGCAGAGAGAAAACAACGTTTCACTTCCTCACGGAAAATGGGGTGGGAGGGTGGGGTAAGAAGAAAAAGAAAGAGTTCCTACTCTCCGATTTTTCCTTAATAACTACAAAATAGTTTCTAGACTCAACTTCGGCCAGTAAGGGGTCCTAAAGTCAGTCCTGCTCTGATACCAAGTTGTAAGGCCCCCGATGCGGTACTAACTCGAGTTAGTTGCTTTCGCGTCCCGCTCAAGTTAGTAGCGCATAAAAGGCCACCGACTCATGACACTCGCACTCGTGTCGCCGCCGCATTCTCGACAACATATATAAGAACAATGAACTTAAAACTAAGACATAAATATATAGAGTCCAGGGAATACATCGCCACTGGTATTTATTACAACATATCAGAGGTCTGTGGACCTAACAGTATATCATGCAAAAAGCGGAATACAATCACGACCGAGTACGGTCAAGATCCAAATTTCCCTAGAGAGGGCTGCACATAAATAGTCCACCCACGGATCGTCGGAACCCAACTATAGGATCTACTGAACGAGGTCATCCTCATCGTCGTCCTCCGGGGGCACCTCCACGAAGTATCGTCCAGTGCTCGGGTCGAGGTAGTAGTCAACTGCAGCGGCCGATCAGGAAAAACAGTAAAAGAACAAAAGGAAAACAGGAGTGAGATTATATCATTACAGGATAACTAACTTCCTACGGTAAGACAAGATAAAGGTAAAGGTTGCAGCCGCACTAGCATATATGGTGGCTATCGTTCTAATAGAGTAGAGGTAAGATCCACGAAGAAAAGCAACCAAAGTACTCACACCGGAGGCAAGTTTTAATTAAGATTCAAATTGATGTTATTCTATGAACAAGGAGTAGGTCTCAAGTTGTCAATAACCGCGGACACGGCTTTTCGAAAAGATTTAACCTTGCAGGGGTGTACCAACTGCCCATCATAGGCTTCGCATGTACGCCCAGTTTCCAATGGCTAGGTAAGCGCCTGAAACTCCGGAACGTCAGAGTCCCTCTAACTAACAACGCACAATTCCGGGTGGCACCCGGTGAGTCGACACCCAACTCAAAAGCCGGCCGTGCTCTCGAATCAGTCTCTACCGTATGACTCCAGTTTTGGATTGCCGGTTAAATCTCATATGAGACCGGGTCCTCAGCCGGCCAAGGTGGGCCAGTCAAGAAACAAGTCCTCCTGGCCCAAGGTGGTTTGTAAACAACCGGGGTACCACCAGCACACACACGTTGCAAATAGTAAATCAGCTCGGGCCACCACTATAACTGTTTGGAGCTAGGTAGGTAAGACAAGGGGACCCCATAGAATCCCACACACTATTAGGCACGCTCGTCAAGAAACACAATACCCGGAACTCGGGACCTAGGTGACTCAAATGGAACAAAACACCTGGCGGGAACAACCCGGTCTCCCATCATTCGTCAAGTATAATTAACATCATAATAATAATAAATATCAACCAACTTCTTTAATAACATGATACCCCAAACCATAGCATAGGGTAAGCAGCAAGTTTTCCTACTCATACTAAGCAATGGCTGAGCAGCGGTAACTTAGCAATACAATGTTTTGATGGGATGTGGGGATCATGGCTGTTTGGTTTTTGAATGTGGCATCAGCAAGTGGATAGGATCAAACAAACGTTCTAGAATACAGCTAGGCAGGTAGGCAGAAAGGTATCAAGTAATGGTATAAATCTTCCCCTTGCCTGGGTAATCGGTCGTCGAAGCAGACGTAGCAGGCTCCTCGGGCTCGGTGTCGAAAATCTCTACGTAAGTCTCCTCGGCGGTCTCAGGTGCTAACGTAAAGTACCGGCAAGGAAAAGGCACACAAGTAAGCAATGGGTGCAATGCACAGGTAAGGATGGTATGATCAAGTTTAATCGACATGATGTGACCCTACCTAGTCAGATTTAAATGAAGGTGGTGACGACACGTCAACAACTTCATATGCAATTTATTTACGTAAAATGCTTTGGTCTTAGCCTTAATTTGGTGTAAGTAACATGGCAACATGACATTATCAACAATGCAATTAACAGAAATAATTACAACGTGAAAAGTAAAACATCGATTCCGGAGACGGAGAGATGTCGATGAACTTGACATCGGAAAAGGTGCAACAAAAGAAAGGAACCCAGCCACATTACATATGACAATATGCTAGGGGCTGGTTTGATGAAGCAAAGATTTGAAGATGACATGAAGAGAGACTTGGAATGAAAAGATGATCAAGATTCAACATGCACTGAAGTTGAAAGAATATAAGGCAAGGAAACAGGTTGATATGGCTAGGTGTTTCACACCACGTCCACTTGAGTTGCACAAAACATCACATGGACATCACCATTGGAATCCCTGCATTTTTCTACCCCAAAACCATATAAGGTATGGCTCCATTTGAATTTGCAAAGCACAGTTGCAAATTCAAATGAACTCAGGGGCCTGAGTGCAAAGTTGCTTGCATTTCAGAAAAAAAAATCAAATGGAAAATTCACTGTCACCATGTTCATCCTTGGGAAAAACTACCCAAAAGTCATATATGGGGCCACGTTTGAGTTTTTGGGAAGTGGTTGCAAAAACAAAAGAAAAGAGGGGCCTATTTGCATAATTGCCACCATCACAAAATTTGAAGGGGCCAAGTATAAAATGGTCATCACCACTGTGTTTAGTGGTTCAAACTACCCCAAAAACATATATGGGGTGCTCAAACTTGAGTTGAAGTTTAAAAACAGATTTGAATTTGGAAACAAAATCAAATTTGAATTTAAACAAAAAAGAAAAGAAACAAAAAAAGAAAAGAAAAAGGCACAGGCCACATGGGCTCTCTCGGGCGCCAGGGCCCATCTCTGTTCTCCAACTCGGCCAGGCTGCAGGCCCACTGGGTAAAGGCCCATGCCAAAGCAAAATGGCAGAAAAACACAAAAAAGGGGTGCCTCGGTTGGGATTCGAACCCAGGCCGACTCCTTCTTCCACTGCACCCCAACCACTGTGCCACTCGACGAATTCTGAACCAAAACACGGTGGAGATAGGATAAGCTAACGCTGCAGGTTAACTGAACCTGAAACTACACTGACAGCTATCTCTGCAGCCCAAACACGGTGAGCACCCCGTCGTGCCACGGCCATGCTCCGACGAGCCCCGACATGGAAACCCGAGAGGGGACATCGGGCTACACCTGCGCACACACCAAGCACTCCATCTCCTCCTCTCCTCGCCGGAATCTTCACGGGAACAGAGCAACGGCGAACTCTTCTGAAGATGCAGAACAACCCGGCGGCACGGCCAACTTCAGGTGTTCCGTGCGTCGAGCACACGGCGCCTGCGGCCACGACAACACCTGCAACATCGAGAGGGCAGCACCACGATCACGCGGGTGCCCTGGCCCTGACGTAGACCTCACCGGAGGGGATGGCAGGCTCGCCTGAATCCCACGGCGGCCTGACTGTCAGACACGCGCAGCTTCAGACACGGGCGACTCAGTGACCAAAACATGCGCAAGTTTCCTCCTTTGAGGTCATATGCGCAGTCAGAGCACGCCTATAGCACATACGAGCTCACCCGTGGACACGCCATGGACAGGGCGGCCACGGTGACTCGACGGCGACGAGCTGCGCGGCAGAAACCTACGGCTAACGTGGCTCGGAGGAAACGCAACGCTACGGGAAGAACAGAAAGGCTCGGCTCACCTTGCGGGTCACGTCGAGTGTCCCAGCCTTGCCGAAGAGGAAGGAGGCGAGCTTGGCGACGATGAGGCGCTGCGAGCTCCCCGGCGACGTCCACGTCTCCACGCCGAATCCGTGCCTCCTTCTGGTTCCTGCGACCAGGAACGGGTCAAGCACACGCAGGGGAGTGTGCACACAAAAGCACGGTCAAGGATTGCGAAAGACGGCGAGGAATTTGATGGAATCGGCCGGCGGCCATGGCGGAACAGGGGAGGACCTTGGAGTCGAACTAGGCGGCGGCAGAGGAATCTGGAGGGAGGAAGGGGGCCCTAGGGTTCTCAGAACCCGCTCGGGGGGAGGCCCCCAGCCACGCTGGCCGTCATCAACGTCGACGCCGCGCCGCCTGTGAGAGAGGAGGTCGGAGGGGACCTCAGCCAAGGTGGAAAGGCGAGGAAGGGGGGGCGCTCGGATCTGGATCCAACGGCTGGCGTGCCACTCGCGTACCTCTTCGCTGGACAGGCTAGCTGGGCTGCGGGGAAAGAGGCCCAGGTGGGCTGGGCTGGAAGGGAAAAGGAGAGAAAAGACAGGGAAAAAGAGAACCCCGACTATTTTCCATTCAACAAAACAGAAAGCACATGGGGAGTTTTCCAGGAATACCCACAAGGAAATAACTCACACAAAAATATGCAAAATGATCCTTCATATATTCTCCAATTTCTAAAATTGGTTTTGTCATTTTTGGAGAAACTAAAATGTGGGGCCATATTTGGAAATTCAAATCACATTGAACTGTGGCCCACATTTTTGAAGTTGGCAAAAATGTTGCAAGGCTTTTAAAAATCTTGGGAAGGGCAAGGAATTGGCTATGCAAGGTTTGGGGTCAAGGAGAGCATGCATGCAACAATGAAATATCTTCACACACGCTTCTTGAACCATTTTGGATGCAAACTCAAACAAACCAAATGGGCTCCAATCCCAATGCAAATTTAAATCACCACATGAAATGTAAAACTCTAGCATCATGCCAAGTTACAAAGTCATCAGACAAGGTACAATATCATGTTGATTTCTTATTATTGCAAATGGGCTGTTACAATCTCTCAAAAGGAATAGTAGTGTGCCCCCTTCTCTCTTTTTATTTCTTTTTCTCTTTTTCTATTTTTTGTATTTTTTTGGTGGCCTCAATGGCTCTTTCTATTTCTCTCATTTTTCCTCTTTGGGATCTTTTGATTTTGTCCTCTTTGGGATATTTTGATTTTGTCCTCTTTGGAATCTTTTCCTCACTTTAGGGGCAACACTCTATATATTACAAGAAGTATAGAAGATCTTTCACACTTTACGAAAGTACTCAAATCATAAAGAAGATGTAACTATCATGAAGTATGCAAATGTATGACTCTGCCAGTATAGCAGGATATGCAATGATACTAGCGCGTCATGTAGGAATGATTAGGTCAAGGCCCAACTATCATGCGGCTCATCGATCAAGCAAGTAGCATGTAGGACATGAAGATCAAGTCATGAGAAGGTGGATGTTGCATGGCAATGTATCTCGGAAAGGCTATGGAAATTCCTTGATAGGTAGGTATGGTGGCTGTTTTGAGGAAGGATATAAGGGGGTTTATGATGACAGAGCGTATCATGCCAAGGGTTTGGATGTACCGGCGAAGGTGGACGCCAACTCTCGGAGTGAGAAGAAAGAAAGGCACGACACAGGAGAGGCTAGAAAAATATGGGAAGGTGGAAGTGTCAACTTTCGAATACTCACATTAGTCCAAAGAACTCATGCACTTATTATCGGTAACTCTCAATCTAATAGGAGGTTCTCAAAGAGACAAGTACCCCGAGGAGGAGTGTATGGGGGTTTGGTTATCCTTGCGCATCCTCGACTCATGGTACGTGAGTGTACTCTAATATCCGATCCCTCCAAAGAGTAGTGATCCATCTAGTAGCTAAAGTTCTCAACTAATTTGTAAGTTTTTAAAATAAACACGGATTGCCCAAAATATGACATCTATCACTAATAGGCTAAATCTCTTGACACCAAAAGTTCAAACATTACTCAAGACAATACCTCAAAACTATTGCAAGTTACTACTTCAAAAGAATAGCAACCTCAATTACCTACTTCAAGTCAAGACACACAACTCAGTGCAACAGGAAAACTCTCTAAACAAGATAAACATGAAAACTCAAGAGAGTTCCGGCAACAAACTAAACAAAAGCTCTTAAAAAGATAAGCATGAAAACTAAGAGCTAAACATGGCAGTAGCTATGAAAAAGATAAAGAACACACACAACAAATATAAGCATGAAGAATCCTATGATGTGTTCTAGGTTTTGAAAGTGGAGCGTGGTTCTCTCCCACACAAAGAAATCTGGGTTCTAACTTGTTATGAACAGCAAGCAAAGCTAAAGAAAACTAAAAGGGAAATAAAAAGCAAGACGCTCCAAGCATAGCACATGACGCATGAAGTGATAAAAATATAGTGGAACGAAAGACGAACTGATAATTGTTGATGGAGAAGGGGATGCTTGGGGGCATCCCCAAGCTTATACACTTGATTCTCCTTGAGTATTTATTGGGGATGCATGGGGGCATCCCCAATCTTGAGCGTTTGACCCTCCTGAATCTTCTTTCATCATCTTCCCTCGCACACTTGAAAACTCCCTTCATACATAACTCATCATAATCTGATTAGCGAGGTTAGTACCCATAATAAAATAATTTTTCTCTACTGGAAATAAGGATATTCTTGAATAACTACTGTTTCTAAAGATTTCCAAAAAAAATTGCAAAGAAAAAGCAAGCTTAAGGTTTGCAAAACGAAGAAAAGGCAAAACAAGACAGAATCTGTGAAAAACAGACCAGCAGGTAGTAAAGAATTTTTTAGGGATACTTATGCAACTCAAATCAAAAAACTCAGAACATACGAAAGTTCCTTAATTGTATATAGAACGCTGTGTAAAAATTTCAGCTCAAAAAGATGAACTGGGATTTTTCTGTGATTTTTCTAGTCACGAGGACAGAATCTGTTTTCTGGACAGCATGTCACAACTTTCACTTCCCTTGTCATATGAGGCTATAAATGGCACAAAGCTTGAAAAGTAAAGATACAATGATGTTTCTACAGTAGTAACAATCATCAAGACCACTAAAAACAGAAGAAAAATAAAAAGGAAAGCCTAAATTCGTTGCAGGCTGCCTCCCGGAAGCGCTTCTTTAAAGCCATTAGCTAGGCTTAAGATTTTAATGATGCTCTCGCGGGAATAAGAGTTGAAGAACAAAAGAGAGCACCAAGAAGAAAATACAAAACACATTTAAGCCTAACACACTTCCTATGCATAGGAATCTTGTAAGAAAATACATAAAAGAAGCACAGAGTGACATGCATAGGAAGGTAAAACAAGTGCAACTTCAAAACCTTCAACATAAAGAGAGGGAACTTGATATTATTGAAATATCTATAAGCATGTGTTCCCTTCTCATAATAATTTACAGTGGGATCATGAATAAACTCAACAATATAAGTATCACATAAAGCATTGTTGCCATGATCCACATGCAAAAAGGTACTCTTACTCTCCACATAAGCATAATCTTTCTCATTGGTAATAGTGGGAGTAGGACTATCATAAAAAACTTGAACACTATAGATTAATTGTGTATTAGGAAGATGGTGTTCAGCAAGGGAGTAATCCCCTCCATTATTATGAAAAGTTTCAGATAATTTCTCCTTATGTCATAGGTACCTTTACAATCACTATAGATAGGAGTTATAACATCATCATAGTAGAGAAGAGCATTATCATTGCTAGAAACTATATGTGTAAACATGTTGTATTTATTCTTACTAGCAATAGAATTATCAATTACCACATCACTAATGGGTAAAGGACTTGCAATCCTATCATCCCCAAGCTTAGAGTTTTCCATATCATCATTTTCAGAGTTGGCACCAAAAAGATTTTCAAGATCATAAGTAGCATTATCATCATCTTCCCAATCACAATAAGTAACATGCATATCATAATCAAAATTATCTTCAATAGTGCCTAAGGACTTAACATCAGGATAATAACGAATGCAATCAAGCTCACCATCCTCCATAAATTTATGTCCGTTAGGATAAAAAATTGATGCGAGGAATATGCTCAGGCCAGGTTGATACCCATTCTTCTTCCTTCTTGCTCCTCTTCCTCCTCCTCTTCTTTTTCTTCTTCTTCACCTTAGGAGGGAGTGCTTGGAGATGAAGTTTCTCCATATATCCTGGTTTATCATTAGAAGCAATAGGGGAAACTTGGGAGAAACTCTCCTTTTTTATTAGTAGAAATATAAGAGACATTTTTATACTTTGGTAAAGTTCCCTCCTTTCTAATCTTACTTATGTAATAATTTTCATGGCAATTAACAACACAATAGAGATGGAAATTTTGCAAAGTGTTGTTTATTCCTAAGGCATTAACATCTAGCCAAGAAGTCTTTTCTGATAAATCTTCACACATCAAAAATAACATAAGTTCATCATAAAGATCAGGGGTGATCATGTTATCACACAATTGGTTCACAGTTATGTTTTGAAAGTTCATGCATTGAAAATTAAAGTGACCCTCTATACCACAAAGTTCACAAGTAAAAGGATAAAGGTCACACAATTATCTAGCAATTTCATTTAAATCTTTGACCCAAGTGATTGTTCTTTCATGCTTATGTTGCTTACAATACTTCTCTTCCTCAATCATAGGCCTTTCACAAGGTCTATCCACTCCACAAAAATTAACATGCTTATATAAAACTTCATTTTCAGGAAGTGGATCATGCATGTTGCAATCATCATGAACAATTTTATTTTCTTTGCAAATCTCTTTAAAAGGTTCATGATGCTTGATCCAATCCTCCTTGGGCATATTAAGATGTGAAACAAAAGATTTGAGGAAATCAACAAGGAGTTGAGAATCAAGCCCAAACTTAGCACTAAACTTATTAAAACTTGCAGTTTCAACAAAGGACTTAACGCAATCATACTCATAAATTATACCTGACTCTTTACCTTTGTCGATCTCCCAATCTTCAGTGTTGCGTTGAATTCTTTCAAGCAGTTCCAATTTAGCATCAATCTTTCCGTTTGTGAAAGAACCCATAGAGGAAGCATCGAGCAAGTCTTTATCCTGTCGAGAGAGCCTTGGATAAAAATTAGTGATAATTATATCTTTGGGGAGCCCATGGTTAGGACATTTTAGCATAAAAAATTTCAGTCTCCCCCAAGCTTGACCTATGCTATCTCCGTCATGAGGATAGAAATTATAAACATAATTACTATTCTCATGAACTTCATGAAGAGGATAAAAATTGGAGTAAAAGAGAGACTGGATCTCTTCCCAATCCCATAGGTGAGAATCATCTAGTAGCCTATACCATTCCAATGCTTTTCCTTTCAGTGACAAGTGATATGTCCAAAACGTATCTATAATTTCTGCTTGCTCCATGCTTCTATTGTGTGATATTGCTATGGTATTGATACACTTTCATACACTTTTAATCATATTTGGACTAACTTATTAACTCAGTGCACCCCAGTGCCAGTTCCTGTTTTCTGCTGTTTTTGTATTTCGGGTTTTCCCATTATTAAAAGTGCTCAGAAAATTCCGGGAAAAATATATAAAAAATCAGCGTTCCAGAAGCTTCCTTACGCCCGAAGGGGGCCCAGAGGGGCCCCACCTGGTCCCTAGGAGGCCAGTGGGCGCGGCCTAGAGGGTGGCCGCGCTGGGAGGCCGCCTAGGCTCCTGGTTGCCCCCTGGCTGCCCCCCTTGGCCCTTATTTTTACTCGCGTCGCGAAAACCCTGATTCCAGACCCCTTTTCTCCAGAAGCAATTCCGATCTCCGCCTCCATCGCCGACAAGCTTCGGGGACCAGAATTCCTGTGCCGGCACCCTGCCGGGACGGGGAAGTGCCTCCGAATTCATCCCCATCGACGTTGCTTCCTCCCTCCATGATGCGGGAGTAGTTCCTCCCTAGGGCTGAGGTTTCTACCAGTAGCTATGTGGTCTTCTCTCTCTCCCATGATGTGATCTTGATTGTGATCATAGGCTATGTTAATCTAGGATGATCCCATGATGTTTTCCCTTCTTCTATGTATTGGATTGATGTACTCACTTGATCTTATCTAGTATAATCCCAGAGACCATGGTGACAGCGGTTTATTGGACATGAGTTAGAAGAATAATTTCATGAGTGATTTCCTCTTTTGTGTGTGGATTGAAGATTGAGAGTCTCTTGGTGCTTGTCTTTGGCTATCCTTTAGATATGTTGTGGTGATTTTGGTACTCTCTTTGGATGGTCGCGGTGACATTGGGAAATCCATAGATGAGAACTACGAAGTCTGAGGTGTGCTTTTGTAGCCCTACACAATTCTCGTCCTCTCTTGACCACAAAGGAATGACCTCCGAGTACGTCTCCATTGCATGTTTTATGGGGAAAATCATGTGATTAGACTATGTTAATGTTGTTGGGAGTTGCCACTAGTGAAAGTATGAAGTCTAGGCCTTGTTTCCACCATTGCAATACCGTTTGCGCTCACGTTTACTACTTGTTTGCTTGCTGCACTTTTTATTACAGATTTATATTATTTCGTTTTGCCGCACCTAGCACCCATATTTTACCATCTCTTCGACGAACTAGTGCACCTATACAACTCCTAGTTGTATTAGGTGTGTTGGGAACACAAGAGACTTTTTGTATCTTAATTGCAGGGTTGCTTGAGAGAGACCATCTTCAACCTCTACTTCCCTGAGTTCGATAAACCTTAGGTCATCCACTTGAGGGAAATTGCTGCTGACCTACAAACCTCTGCGCTTGGAGGCCCAACATAGTCTACAAGTATAGAAGCGTGCGTATACATCAAGCTATTTCTGGCGCCGTTGCCGGGGAGGTAAGCGTTGAAGGTATATCTTTAGATCTTGCAATTAAATCTTTTCGTTTCTTGTTTTTATTTTCACTAGTTAGGCTTATGGAAAACAACAAAAATATTATGAGAGAGCTTTGTGAGCTCTATCTTGAGTTAGGACATGAAGTGTTTGAGGAGGAGATCAAAAAGCCTATGGAGCTTTATTATTTGCACAACACTCATGATAGTAGTAATGTTATTTGCATGTCTTCTTTGAATACTTTTGATGCTAATGATATGCAAAGCTATAAGCTTGGGGATGCTACGTTTGATGAAGATGATCTTTTTAGCCCCCCAAATTTTGATGAGAAAATTTATTTTGATGATACTTTGCCTCCTATCTATGATGATTATTGTGATGACACTTATTCTGTAAATATTAAATGTTTGCAAGTGTATCATGATAAGAATGATTCATGTGATAGTTATTTTCTTGAGTTTTCTCCCACTATTACTAATGAGAAGGATTATGCTTATGTGGAGAGTAAGAGTACCTTTTTGCAGGTGGATCATGGTAACAATGCTTTATGTGATACTTAAATTGTTGAGTTTATTCATGATACCACTGAAAATTGTTATGAGAAGGGAACACATGCTTATAGATATTTCAATAATATCAAGTTCCCTCTCTTTATGTTGAAGGTTTTGAAGCTGCACTTGTTTTGCCTTCCTATGCTTATTGCTTTGTGCTTCAATGAATTATTCTATTGCAATATTCCTATGCATAGGAAGCATGTTAGGCTTAAATGTGTTTCGTATTTGCTTCTCGATGCTCTCTTTTGTTCTTCAACTCTTATTCCTGTGAGAGCATCATTAAAATCTTAAGCCTAGCTAATGGCTTTAAAGAAGCGCTTTCGGGAGGCAGACCGCAACGAATTTAGGATTTCCTTTTTGTTTTTCTTCTGTTTTTAGTGGTCTTGATGATTGTTACTACTGTAGCAACATCATTGTATCTTTACTTTTCAAGCTTTGTGCCATTTATAGCCTCATATGACAAGGGAAGTGAAAGTTGTGACATGCTGTCCAGAAAACAGATTCTGTCCTTGTGACTAGAAAAATCACAGAAAAATACCAGTTCATCTTTTTGAGCTGAATTTTTTTACACAGCGTGCTCTATATAATTACGGAACTTTCGTATGTTCTGAGTTTTTTGATTTGAGTTGCAGAAGTTCCCTAAACAATTCTTTACTACCTGCTGGTCTGTTTTTCACAGATTCTGTCCTGTTTTGCCTTTTCTTCATTTTGCAAACCTTAAGCTTGCTTTTTCTTTGCAAAAACTTTTTGGAACTCTTGAGAAACAGTATCTCTTCAATAATATCCTTATTTCCAGTAGAGAAAAAATTATTTTATTATGGGTACTAACCTCGCTAATCAGATTATGATGAGTTATGTATGAAGGGAGTTTTCAAGTGTGCGAGGGAAGATGATGAAAGAAGATTCAGGAGTGTCAAACGCTCAGGATTGGGGATGACCCTATGCACCCCCAAGACATATTCAAGGAGATTCAAGCGTCTAAGATTGGGGATGCCCCCGTGCATTCTCTTCTCCATCAAAAATTATCAATTCGTCTTTCGCTTCACTATATTTTTATCACTTCATGCATTATGTGCTATGCTTGGAGTGTCTCGCTCTTAGGTTTTATTTTTAGTTTTCTTTAGCTTTGCTTGCTGTTCATAACAAGTTAGAACCCAGCTACTTTTGTGTGGGATAGAAACACGCTCCACTTACAAAATCTAGAACACAACATAGAACTTTTCATGCTTATCTTTTTAAAGAGCTTTTGCTTAGTTTGTTGCTAGAACTCTCTTGAGTTTTCATGTTTATCTTGTTTAGAGAGTTTGCCTGTTGCACTGAGTTTTGTGTCTTGAATTGAAGTAGGTAATTGAGGTTGCTATTATTTTGTAGTAGAAACTTGCAATAGTTTTGAGGTATTGTTTTGAGTAATGTTTGGACTTTTGGTGTCAAGAGCTTTAGCCTATTAGTGATAGATGTCGTATTTTGGGAAATCCGTGTTTATTTTCAAAACTTACAAAACTAGTTGAGAACTTTAGCTACTAGATGGATCACTACTCTTTGGAGGGATCGAATATTAGAGTACACTCACGTACCATGATTCGAGGATGCGCAAGGATAACCAAACCCCCATACACTCCTCCTCGGGGTAATCGTCTCTTTGTGAAACTCCTTATTAGATTGAGAGTTACAGATAATAAGTGCATGAGTTCTTCGGACTAATGGGAGTATTCGAAAATTGACACTTCCACCTTCCCATATTTTTCTAGCCTCTCCTGTGTCGTGCATTGCTTTCTTCTCACTCCGAGAGTTGGTGTCCACCTTCGCCGGTACATCCAAACCCTTGGCATGATACGCTCAGTCATCATAAACCCCCTTATATCCTTCCTCAAAACAGCCACCATACCTACCTATCAAGGCATTTCCATAGCCTTTCCGAGATACATTGCCATGCAACATCCACCTTCTCATGACTTGATCTTCATGTCATACATGCTACTTACTTGATCGATGAGCCGCATGCTAGTTGGGCCTTGCCCTAATCATTGCTACATGACGCTCTAGTATCATTACATATCCTGCTACACTGGCAGAGGCATACATTTGCATCATGATAGTTACATTTTCTTTATGATTTGAGTACTTTTGTCAAGTGTGAAAGATCTTCTATACTTCTTGTAATATATAGAGTGTTGCCCCTAAAGTGAGGAAAAGATCGCAAAGAGGACAAAATCAAAAGATCCCAAGAGGACAAATGAGAGAAATAGAAAGAGCCATTGAGGCCACGAAAAAATAGAAAACAAATAGAAAAAAGAGAAAAATAAATAAAAAGAGAGAAGGGGGCATACTACTATTCCTTTTGAGAGATCCACACTCGTACTCCATCTTATATGTTGTACTCCATAGAGATTATCATTCATGCATATAGCTACGTGGGGACCTTCACACTATAGAACTTGGCATGTATATTCCAATGATGAGCCTCCTTAAATGAGTTCTAGGTATTCTTGAGAAAGCAAGTTGGATGCACCCCCACTAGTTCCATTGGAGAGCTTACCTTAGCTCACATGTGCATCCGTTGCATGGCAATCTCTACTCCTCACATCATATCTATCATTTCGCTTTCTCTCGCCTATGATTGTCCGCATTGATGTGAGCCTTTCACACCATTTTTGCCTTCCTCCTCCACCATATTCTCTCTTTGCCATCCTAAGTGTCAACTTTCTTGCTTACGCTCATCCATTGCATGAGTGCTCAAAATATCGAAAAGGAGTGGATCATTTTGACTTGTACATGTCTAGTGGTTTGGGGATGAGTCAAGATAAGATTCCAAAGAAGACCAAGTGTGAAACTTCAGTAGATTGAGTTCTCAACACAAAAATACCTTTTTCTCGTATATCCCTATCCCCTTTCTTGCACGCAAACACCATTTGGAGACATTCGAGTCACGAACAGCGAGAGCTCTTGCACCTTTATGTTCTTATTTTGCTTGTTTCAATGCTAAATATTGACTCTTGCTTGTTATTACTTGAATTGGATTACATGCCTTGATTGCTTTACTTAAAAGTTCTTATGTGGTTGGTAGCATGTCACCACAGAAATTATGTTTGTTATCATTTACCTACTCGAGGACGAGAAGGAATTAAGCTTGGGGATGTTGATACGTCCAAAACGTAACTATAATTTCTGCCTGCTCCATGCTTCTTTTGTGTGATATTTCTATGGTATTGATACACTTTCATACACTTTTGATCATATTTGGACTAACTTATTAACTCAGTGCACCCCAGTGCCAGTTCCTGTTTTATGTTGTTTTTGTATTTCAGGTTTTCCTATTATTAAAAGTGCTCAGAAAATTCTGGGAAAAATATATAAAAAATCGGCGTTCCAGAAGCTTCCTTACGCCCGAAGGGGGGGGGACAGAGGGGCCCCATCTGGTGCCTAGGCGGCCAGTGGGCGCGGCCTAGAGGGTGGCCGCGCCGGGAGGCCGCCTAGGCTGCTGGTGGCCCCCCTGGCTGCCCCCCTTGGCCCTTATTTTTACTCGCGTCTCGAAACCCCTGATTCCAGACCCCTTTTCTCCGGAAGCAATTCCGATCTCCTCCGCCATCGCCGACAAGCTTCGGGGGACCAGAATTCCTCTGCTGGCACCCTGCCGGGACGGGGAAGTGCCCCCGGATTCATCTCCATCGAGGTTGCTTCCTCCCTCCATGATGCGGGAGTAGTTCCTCCCCGGGGCTGAGGTTTCTACCAGTAGCTATGTGGTCTTCTCTCTCTCCCATGATGTGATCTTGATTGTGATCATAGGCTATGTTAATCTAGGATGATCCCATGATGTTTCCCCTTCTTCTATGTATTGGATATATGTACTCACTTGATCTTATCTAGTATAATCCCCGAGACCATGGTGACAGCGGTCTATTGGACATGGGTTAGGAGAATATTTTCATGAGTGATTTCCTCTTTTATGTGTGGATTGAAGATTGAGAGTCTCTTGGTGCTTGTCTTTGACTATCCTTTAGATATGTTGTGGTGATTGTGGTACTCTCTTTGGATGGCCGCGGTGACATTGGGAAATCCATAGATGAGAACTACGAACTCTGAGGTGTGCTTTTGTAGCCCTACACAATTCTCGTCCTCTCTTGACCACAAAGGAATGACCTCCGAGTACGTCTCCATTGCATGTTTTATGGGGAATATCATGTGATTATACTATGTTAATGTTGTTGGGAGTTGCCACTAGTGAAAGTATGAAGTCTAGGCCTTGTTTCCACCATTGCAATACCGTTTGCGCTCACGTTTACTACTTGTTTGCTTGCTGCACTTTTTATTACAGATTTATATTACTTCGTTTTGCCGCACCTATCACCCATATTTTACCATCTCTTCGCTGAACTAGTGCACCTATACAACTCCTAGTTGTATTAGGTGTGTTGGGGACACAAGAGACTTTTTGTATCTTAATTGCAGGGTTGCTTGAGAGAGACTATCTTCAACCTCTACTTCCCTGAGTTCGATAAACCTTAGGTCATCCACTTGAGAGAAATTGCTACTGTCCTACAAACCTCTGCGCTTGGAGGCCCAACATAGTCTACAAGTATAGAAGCGTGCGTAGACATCAACAAGGCAAATAATTTCTTCATGACTTCACCTCTTGTCAAACCTGAAATCTTAAACAACTCACAAAGTTCTGTAAGTTTCAACAAATGAATACTAGGATTGACTGTTCCATCATAACAATCATTCCTAATTATTTCAATTATCCCAAGTGGTATTTGGAACGGGATACATTCATTAGGTGGAGGAGACTTCTCTACCACGGGTGTGGTAAAGCGTCCTTCCCCAAGAAACAAACTAAGAGTGCGGTTTTCCATAAACATAACTAGTGAAAATAAAAACAAGAAACAAAAATATTTAATCGCAAGATCTAAAGATATACCTTCAAACACTTACTTCCCTGGAAACGGCGCCAGAAATAGCTTGATGTCTACGCACACTTCTATTCTTGTAGACTATGTTGGGCCTCCAAGTGCAGAGGTTTGTAGGACAGCAAAAATTTCCCTCAAGTGGATGACCTAAGGTTTATCGAACTCAGGGAAGTAGAGGTTGAAGATGGTCTCTCTCAAGCAACCCTGCAATTAAGATACAAGAAGTCTCTTGTGTCCCCAACACACCTAATACAATGGAAAATTGTATAGGTGCACTAGTTCGGCGAAGAGATGGTAAAATATGGGTGATAGGTGCGGCAAAACGAAGTAATATAAATCTGTAATAAAAAGTGCAGCAAGCAAACAAATAATAAAGGTGAGAGCAAACAGTATTGCGATGGTGGAAACAAGGCCTAGGCTTCATACTTTCACTAGTGCCAACTCCCAACAACATTACCACAGTCTAATCACATGATATTCCCCATAAAACATGCAATGGAGACGTACTCGGAGGTCATTCCTTTGTGGTCAAGAGAGGACGAGAATTGTGTAGGGCTACAAAAGCACACCTCACGGTTCGTAGTTCTCATCTATGGATTTCCCAATGTCACCGCGGCCATCCAAAGAGAGTACCACAATCACCATAACATATCTAAAGGATAGTCAAAGACAAGCACCAAGAGACCCTCAATCTTCAATCCACACACAAAATAGGAAATCACTCATGAAAATATTCTTCTAACCCATGTCCAATAGACCGCTGTCACCATGGTCTCGGGGATTATACTAGATAAGATCAAGTGAGTACATCAATATAATACATAGAAGAAGGGGAAACATCATGGGATCATCCTAGATTAACATAGCCTATGATCACAATCAAGATCACATCATGGGAGAGAGAGAAGACCACATAGCTACTGGTAGAAACCTCAGCCCCGAGGAGGAACTACTCCCGCATCATGGAAGGAGGAAGCAACGTCGATGGAGATGAATCCGGGGGCACTTCCCCGTCCCGGCAGGGTGCCGGCACAGGAATTCTGGTCCCTCGAAGCTTGTTGGCGATGGTGGCGGAGATCGGAATTGCTTCTGGAGAAAAGGGGTCCGGAATCAGGGTTTTCGCGTCGCGAGTAAAAATAAGGGCCAAGGGGGGCAGCCAGGGGGCCCACCAGGAGTCTAGGCAGCCTCTCGGCGCGGCCACCCCTAGGCCGTGCCCACTGGCCGCCTAGGCACCAGGTGGGGCCCCTCTAGCCCCCCTTCGGGCGTAAGGAAGCTTCTGGAACGCTGATTTTTTATATATTTTTCCTGGAATTTTCTGAGCACTTTTAATAATGAGAAAACCTGAAATACAAAAACAGCAGAAAACAGAAACTAGCACTGGGGTGCACTGAGTTAATAGGTTAGTCCAAATATGATCAAAAGTGTATGAAAGTGTATCAATATAATAGCAATATCACACCAAACATGCATGGAGCAAGCAGAAATTATAGATACGTTTTGGATGTATCACATGATGGCTTACGAGAAGCTCTACAACACTCTGGAAGGAGGATTCGACGACTGTGAACTAAATTACATCCCCAGAGCAAATAACACAGAAGCAGACGAGCTCGCAAACATTGGATCAACCCGGGGACCAATCCCTCCAGGCGTCTTCGTCGAAAGCATCAGCTAGATGTCAATCAAAACCAATCCACTCGCACCTGAGGCAGCCGTAGAGGATGACGAAATAAGCGAACCAGCACAAGTGGCAGCTGCAAACCCAACAGATGACGCAGGCAACAAAGCACTTGAAGATGCAGAACCAGCCGCACCCGAAGGTCCAGCTTGGACAAAGCCGTTCCTTCGATTACTAATTGAAGGCACCTTACCAAAAAAAGTTGCAGAAGACCGACACGTCAGTCGACGATCTAAAGCATTCACAGTAATCAACAGACAGCTCTACAAGCGCAGCATCTCCCAGGTCCTCCAAAAGTGCATCGAGGAAGAAGACGGCAAAGCCCTATTCTCGAGATCCATGAAGGGACTTGCCGACATCACGCAAGCAGTCGCGCACTCGTGGCCAAAGCTTTTCGAGCAGGGTTCTACTGGCCAACAGCAATGAGAAACACAGAAGACATCGTACGACGCTGCATCGCCTGCCAAAAATTCGCAAGCAGGCTGCACGCCCCAGCATCAGAACTCAAAACCATACCGTTATCATGGTCGTTCGCCACCTGGGGACTCGACATGGTAGGTCCACTCAAGAAATCTTCAAAAGGAGGTCGAACACATCTATTGGTAGCAGTGGACAAGTTCACAAAGTGGACCGAGGCAGTACCAATCACCAGCTCAACAGCCCTCATGGCAGTCAACTTCATCAAGTCCATCATCTTCAGATTCGGCGTACCACATAACATCATCACAGACAATGGTACAAACTTCACAGCCGCAGAATTTCAGAACTTCTGCCAAGATTTGGGCATCAAAATAACATACGCGTCAGTTGTGCACCCATAATCCAACGACCAGGTGGAGAAAGGAAAATGGCTTAGTGTGCGGAGGAATAAAAGGAGGCTCCTCGCACCACTCGAACAAGCTGCAGGCAACTGGTTAGAAGAACTCCCTATAGTACTATGGAGCTTGCGCACCATCCCAAACGCATCAACCCAGTACACACCTTTTTTCATGGTGTATGGGGCAGAGGCGGTGCTGCCGCACGACCTAAAGTTTGGATCTCCCCGAATCTCGGGATACAAAGAAGAGGAGGCAGAAGAAGCACTACAGGATGATAACGACACCGCAGACGAAGCAAGGGACACAACCATAGCAAGGTCAGAAGGATACCAGGACAAACTACGCATGTACCAAAGCAGTCGCCTGCGGACCAGAACTTTCCGCAAAGGAGATCTCGTCCTGTGGATAATACAAGAAAAAGTGCACAAACTCGCCCCGCAGTGGGAAGGACCCTTCATAATCTCGGAGGTCATAGGAGGAGGCGCATACATGATGAAGAACCGGAAGAATGACGAATACGTGGGAAACCCGTGGAACGTCGCGAACTTATGCCTGTTCTATCCATAGTTTACCCATAGGCACTATCGGCAGTATCGGTAGCAGCACCGATCGGCATCCCATGTAAAACTTGCAGCAATAAAAAGATGTTTCCCAAATAATACCACTTAAAGCACTTCGGGGCTCGAGCACAAACTCCCCCCGAGAGACGCTATCTTCACTTACGCGACACTACTTAAATCACTCGGGGGCTCGAGCACAAACTCCCCCCGACAGACGCTATCTTCGCTTATGCGACACTACTCAAAGCACTCGGGGGCTCGAGCAGAAACTCCCCCCGAGAGACGCTATCTTCGCTTACGCGACACTACTTAAAGCACTCGAGGGCTTGAGCACAAACTCCCACAAGATACGCTATCTTCGCTTACGCGACACTACTTAAAGCACTCGGGGGCTCGAGCACAACCCCCCCCCCCGAGAGACACTATCTTCGCTCACGCGATGCTACCTAAAAGCACTCGGGGGATCGAGCACAAACTCCCACCGAGAGACGCTATCTTCGCTTACGCGACGCTACTCAAAACACTCAGGGGCTCAATGTAACAGCCCAGTTTTCACAAAAAACTAAAAAAATTGTTTTCGGTGTGAATTGTTTGATTGTCTGATTTGTTTGCGGTGTTTGCATCCCCGATTTATCGATCGGCGATTATTTCCCCCCCTCTTATCTCGTACAGGACGGAGACCGACCCGGCCACCCTGACACTCGACCTTTGCGACACCGGGTTTCGCCCGATCACCGTGGCGAAAACCGCACAAGACCAGCCGCAGCCAACGGAACGAAAAACCCCGTTTAATAATTAAACGGGATATTTTTATAGCGCGCCGGAAAGTGTTTTCGGAACGGTTCCAGTGCGAGGTGAATGCCTCCAGCTCGACGCGCTGATCGCGCAGTTCGAAGTTTTACCCGAATAGGAGGTACTGCGGACCCCCGGCGGTCAGAAACATGAGCACCGCGCGCGCGAGAGAGAAACCGGAGATGTTTTTGCAAACTGCCAGCCACCGGGGCTATATAAAGACCACCACACTCCCAGCCATTTCTAGGGTTTCCCTAGCCACATTTTGCAGCCACCCCCTTCATAAAAGCCCCAATTTTCGCAGCAGTTTCAGCCCAGCAGATCTGGACCGTCAGATCGCCCGATCTGACGGCCGAGATCGCCCTCTACCTACCTCTCTCTTCTCCCACCTCCCTTTCTCTCCAGCCCGAGGAGGAGCACCCGAGCGCTGCCGCTTGCGCCGCCGGCCCGATGCAGCAGCCGCCGGAGCCAGCCCAGCGCCCCTCTCCTCTGTCGCGGCCACCCCATCTCCTCCTTTCTCTCCTCCCTTCCCTCGCCTCCTCACCCGTTCGCCCGTCCCCTGCAGGAGCAGCCACGACGGCCCCGCCATGGACGCCCGGAGCACACCGCGCCGCCCTCAAGCCCGCACCGCCGCCCAGCCATGGGATCCGGCGACCGGCTGCTGGATCCGGCCGCCCCCGCCGCTCCTCGACCCCGCCTGCACCTCGCCGCTCGCCGTTGCTGGCGCTGGAGCCGCCGCCGTCGGGCTCCCACCCGGTCGGGACGCAGCAGCCAGATGGGCCCCGCGCCTCCACTGGCCCACGGACCCGTAGGCCCCAGCAGCCCAGGCCGCCCCCTCCAGTGGGCCACGGCCCAGTAGGTGAGGCGCCCCAGCCCCTTTTTTTTTAGTTCTGTTTTTTTTTCTGTTGGGCCCAGTAGTTTCGGCCCAGTTAGTTTTTTTTTCTGCTAGTTTGTTTTTATTTATTTTGGCAGATTGTATTAGGATTTTGCAGTGCCCGTATCTTTTTGCTCGTAGCTCGGATCGCGACGCGTAAAATATGAAACTTGCTTAGTTTTGTGTCGAGTTTAATAATTTGAACTTTGTTGCCATGTTTGAGCTTGTTTACTTGTTGTTTATCTGCTAATTACAACTGCCTGCCACTGTAACTGTAACTGCTATAACTTTTTATCCGTTGCTCGGATTAAAATGTTCTTTATATGTAACTTTACTAGAATTGCATGTAGATTGTGTTTGTACTGCTCTGGCTTGCTAATAAAAATATAAAAATATTGTTTAGGGCAAAACAGTACCAAATGCAATATTTATCGTGGGGTCCGTAATAGTTGGCATGTCTAGGATTTCACCCCACTTAAATTGACTAGCTTAGGTAGTTTATTTATGCTTCACCTCTCGTAATGTTTGTGTGCTATGCCATGCTTGCTTGAGTTGACATGTTAATAACCGTTGATTGATCACCTGTAGCTAAGTAACTTGAACCACCGTAAATGTGCGGTATCGTCGTGTGTGACCGATACCCCACTTAAACTGTTAGTAACCGCTCTCGACGGTAGGTGTGATGTCTCGTGTTGTCTTCTTGTTGATGCTTGCTCGTGTTTGCCTCGTAGTAATAGATGCTTGCTCGTTGATTGCTTTCCAGTGTTTATCGTCTTGTGTGCTTCCGCGGGTACCTTCGGAGACGATGCGAGCGTGCGATCGACTACACCTTCGGAACCCGACTTATCAACAGGCAAGGACTATACATTACTTATGATCCATTCTATTTCAACCAGCGGTTTGCATGCTAGTCTAGGTTAGGTTCGATGTTTGATCTTACCACATGTTTACAGCCTCTTTCAAACCGATACAGCCATGTCCCTTCCCAGCAAACCTTTTACTGCTGTGTTACTATTGCTCGTTGCTCAGCCCCTGCTTAGTATGCATGCTTAGGATGCTACGATGTTACCCTGTTACTCCTTGGTTTGGGATATCACATTATTATTTTTGTTGTTGATGATATTGATTATTATTATAATGTTGACTATATTCGACAACGGATGGAAGGTCTAGGCTATCCCGCCCCGACGCTTTGTTCCATTCGAGTCACTTAGGATCCGAGTTCCGGGTATTGGTTTTAAGACTGAGCGTGCCTAACCGCGTGTGGGATTTTATGGGGTCCCCTTTTCTTACCTACCTAGATTCAAACATTTCTAGTGGTGGCCCAAGCTGATTTACCATTTGAAACCGTGTGTGTGCTGGTCAGCTGCCAGTTGTTTACAAACCAACCCGGAACAGTGAGGACATAGTTCCCTTGCTGGCCCACTTTGTCCGGCTGAGGACCCGGTTTCCCATGTGTGATTAACCGGCTATCCAAACCTGCGACAGACGGTTGAGACCATATCGAGAGCGCGGCCGGCTCTTGAGATGGATGTCGACTCACCGGGGGCACCCGGATTTGTTCGTTGTTAGTTAGAGGGACCTGTCGTTTCGGATCTCTTGGAACTAAATCATAAAATGGTTGCCTGTGATGGGTAGCAACTGAGAGTGATGGAAGTGGGTGCGGAGCCTCGTAATGGGCAGTTGGTACACCCCTGCAGGGTTAAATCTTTTCGAGAAGCCGTGTCCACGGTTATGGACGACTTGGAACCTACGTGTTGTTCATAGATAACATCAACTGAATCATAACTATAACTTGATCAACGTGTGAGTGTGCCTTGATTGCTTCTTCTTCGTCGGGATGCGAAGAGGAGGACAAGGATAGGATAGGTGTTATGTTTGCGTAAGTAGTTCATAGCAAGACTTGTTGGAGGCGATTCCTCATCGAATGCTTGGCTTCTTATCTTACTCTCCAGATCGTTAGGCACTTCATAAATGCTAGTGCGGCAGCAACCTCACCACTTACCCCTTCCTTACCGTAAACTACTAGTTGTCCTAGAATGACGAGTGATGAAGTCCTTGCTGGGTCAGATGACCACTACAGTTGGATGCTGAGTACCTCTGTACTCATGATACTACCCCCAAACTCTTTTCAGGGTTCTGATCGACAACAGGTATGGTGATCAACGTTTCACGTGGAGACTCGACGACACCTAGTTAGGCGGATCCCGGCGGAGGGCCTGGACCCGTGTGGTTATGGGGATCAATGTTTTTCTCTTTGCCACTAGGCATTTGATTGTAGTCTGTACTCAGACATGTATCTTCCGCTATTGTATTGTATTAAGGCAGTTGTATGCCGATTGTATGAGATGTTGTATCTTGTATCTGTAATGTTGTGATATCATGTTGGAAATCCGGGGCATATGGCTACGTCATATGTCGCGGTGGGACCGATATGTGCTTCGTCCCCGGATCTGGATGGAAACATCCAGATTTGGAACAGTACCGCATATCGGGCCTTACAACTTTGTATCACAGCCTTACCGACCGTAGGATCCCCTCTCTGGCCGAAGTCGAGTCTAGACAAAAACTATTTTGTAGTTACTAAGTTAGCTATCGGAGAGTAGGAATCTTTTTACTCCTTACCCTTGCTCTGGTCAGGTAAAGTGTCGTAAGTGTTTTAATTCTCGTCTTATCCCCTTCAAACTCTAGGATCTCGAGTGTGTGGAGTATCAGAACCGTTACAATTCTTTTCTTGGGAAGTATTGTCTCGATTCCGAGCTCAGGTGGGAATTCCTGTAGTACCTTTAGCTTCTCCGATTTTGGGTATCATCTGGGTCATCCGTTGACATCCATCCTTTTGCCGGTGTTTTCACGACTTGCGTCGAAAATCACTAGCCCTTGATCTGGTTTTCACGATCGTTCTTCCTCTTGTCACTGACGTTTTCGTTATTCCGACGATGTCGTCTCTCTGCGGAAAAATTTATCTCGACCGAAGTTCGACGTCGACATGGAGCAGAGTCCCTTGTTGGTGGTGTTGAAGATCGTCGACTCTCTTTTCACTTCCCCCTCTCCCCCGGATCGTCCTGGATCTCGGGACGAGATCCCTTGTTGGTGTTGTTGTATTGTAACAGCCCAGTTTTCACAAAAAATTAAAAAAATTGTTTTCGGTGTGAATTGTTTGCTTGTCTGATTTGTTTGCGGTGTTTGCATCCCCGATTTATCGATCGGCGATTATTTTCCCCCCTCTTATCTCGTACCGGACGGAGACCGACCCGGCCACCCTGACACTCGACCTTTGCGACACCGGGTTTCGCCCGATCACCGTGGCGAAAACCGCACAAGACCAGCCGCAGCCAACGGAACGAAAAACCCCGTTTAATAATTAAACGGGATATTTTTATAGCGCGTCGGAAAGTGTTTTCGGAACGGTTCCAGCGCGAGGTGAATGCCTCCGGCTCGACGCGCTGATCGCGCAGTTCGAAGTTTTACCCAAATCGGAGGTACTGCGGACCCCCGGCGGTCAGAAACGTGAGCACCGCGCGCGCGAGAGAGAAACCGGAGATGTTATTGCAAACTGTCAGCCACCGGGGCTATATAAAGACCACCACACTCCCACCCATTTCTAGGGTTTCCCTAGCCACATTTTGCAGCCACCCCCTTCACAAAAGCCCCAATTTTCGCAGTAGTTTCGGGCCAGCAGATCTGGACCGTCAGATCGCCCGATCTGACGGCCGAGATCGCCCTCCACCTACCTCTCTCTTCTCCCACCTCCCTCTCTCTCCAGCCCGAGGAGGAGCACCCGAGCGCCGCCGCCTGCGCCGCTGGCCCGATGCAGCAGCCGCCGGAGCCAGCCCGGCGCCCCTCTCCTCTGCCGCGGCCACCCCATCTCCTCCTTTCTCTCCTCCCTTCCCTCTCCTCCTCACCCGTTCGCCCGTCCCCTGCAGGAGCATCCACGACGGCCCCGCCATGGACGCCCGGAGCACACCGCGCCGCCCTCAAGCCCGCACCGCCGCCCAGCCACGGGATCCGGCGACCGGCTGGTGGATCCGGCCGCCCCCGCCGCTCCTCGACCCCGCCTGCACCTCGCGGCTCGCCGTTGCTGGCGCTGGAGCCGCCGCCGTCGGGCTCCCACCCGGTCGGGACGCAGCAGCCAGATGGGCCCCGCGCCTCCACTGGCCCACGGACCCGCAGGCCCCAGCAGCCCAGGCCGCCCCCTCCAGTGGGCCACGGCCTAGTAGGTGAGGTGCCCCAGCCCCTTTTGTTTTAGTTCTGTTTTTTTTCTGTTGGGCCCAGTAGTTTCGGCCCAGTTAGTTTTTTTTTCTGCTAGTTTGTTTTTATTTATTTTGGCAGATTGTATTAGGATTTTGAAGTGTCCGTATCTTTTTGCTCGTAGCTCGGATCGCGACGTGTAAAATATGAAACTTGCTTAGTTTTGTGTCTAGTTTAATAATTTGTGCTTTGTTGCCATGTTTGAGCTTGTTTACTTGTTGTTTATCTGCTAATTACAATTGCCTGCCACTGTAACTGTAACTGCTATAACTTTTTATCCGTTTGTCGGATTAAAATGTTCTTTATATGTAACTTTACTAGAATTGCATGTAGATTGTGTTTGTACTGCTCTGGCTTGCTAATAAAAATAATAAAATATTGTTTAGGGCAAAACAGTACCAAATGCAATATTTATCGTGGGGTCCGTAATAGTTGGCATGTCTAGGATTTCACCCCACTTAAATTGACTAGCTTAGGTAGTTTATTTATGCTTCACCTCTCGTAATGTTTATGTGCTATGCCATGCTTGCTTGAGTTGCCATGTTAATAACCGTTGATTGATCACATGTAGCTAAGCAACTTGAACCACCGTAAATATGCGGTATCGTCGTGTGTGACCGATACCCCACTTAAACTGTTAGTAACCGCTCTCGACGGTAGGTGCGATGTCTCGTGTTGCCTTCTTGTTGATGCTTGCTCGTGTTTGCCTCGTAGTAATAGATGCTTGCTCGTTGATTGCTTTCCAGTGTTTATCGTCTTGTGTGCTTCCGCGGGTACCTTCGGAGACGATGCGAGCGTGCGATCGACTACACCTTCGGAACCCGACTTATCAACAGGCAAGGACTATACATTACTTATGATCCATTCTATTTCAACTAGCGGTTTGCATGCTAGTCTAGGTTAGGTTCGATGTTTGATCCTACCACATGTTTACAACCTTTTTCAAACCGATACAGCCATGTCCCTTCCCAGCAAACCTTGTACTGCTGTGTTACTATTGCTCGTTGCTCAGCCCCTGCTTAGTATGCATGCTTAGGATGCTACGATGTTACCCTGTTACTCCTTGGTTTGGGATATCACATTATTATTGTTGTTGTTGATGATATTGATTATTATTATAATGTTGACTATATTCGACAAAGGATGGAAGGTCTAGGCTATCCCGCCCCGACGCTTTGTTCCATTCGAGTCACTTAGGATCCGAGTTCCGGGTATTGGTTTTAAGACTGAGCGTGCCTAACCGCGTGTGGGATTTTATGGGTCCCCTTTTCTAACCTACCTAGCTTCAAACATTTCTAGTGGTGGCCCAAGCTGATTTACCATTTGAAACCGTGTGTGTGCTGGTCAGCTGCCAGTTGTTTACAAACCAACCCGGACCAGTGAGGACATAGTTCCCTTGCTGGCCCACTTTGTCCGGCTGAGGACCCGGTTGCCCATGTGTGATTAACCGGCTATCCAAACCTGCGACAGACGGTTGAGACCAGATCGAGAGCGCGGCCGGCTCCTGAGATGGATGTCGACTCACCGGGGGCCACCCGGATTTGTTCGTTGTTAGTTAGAGGGACCTGTCGTTTCGGATCTCTTGGAACTAAATCATAAAATGGTTGCCTGTGATGGGTAGCAACTGAGAGTGATGGACGTGCGTGCGGAGCCTCGTAATGGGCAGTTGGTACACCCCTGCAGGGTTAAATCTTTTCGAGAAGCCGTGCCCACGGTTATGGACGACTTGGAACCTACATCTTGTTCATAGATAACATCAACTGAATCATAACTATAACTTGATCAACGTGTGAGTGTGCCTTGATTGCTTCTTCTTTGTCGGGATGCGAAGAGGAGGACAAGGATAGGATAGGTGTTATGTTTGCGTAAGTAGTTCATAGCAAGACTTGTTGGAGGCGATTCCTCATCGAATGCTTGGCTTCTTATCTTACTCTCCAGATCGTTAGGCACTTCATAAATGCTAGTGCGGCAGCAACCTCACCACTTACCCCTTCCTTACCGTAAACTACTAGTTGTCCTAGAATGACGAGTGATGATGTCCTTGCTGGGTCAGATGACCACTACAGTTGGATGCTGAGTACCTCTGTACTCATGATACTACCCCCAAACTCTTTTCAGGGTTCTGATCGACAACAGGTATGGTGATCGACGTTTCACGTGGAGACTCGACGACGACTAGTTAGGCGGATCCCGGCGGAGGGCCTGGACCCGTGTGGTTATGGGGATTGATGTTTTTCTCTTTGCCACTAGGCATTTGATTGTAGTCTGTACTCAGACATGTATCTTCCGCTGTTGTATTGTATTAAGGCAGTTGTATGCCGATTGTATGAGATGTTGTATCCTGTATCTGTAATGTTGTGATATCATGTTGGAAATCCGGGGCATATGGCTACGTCATATGTCGCGGTGGGACCGATATGTGTTTCGTCCCCGGATCTGGATGGAAACATCCAGATTTGGAACAGTACCGCATACCGGGCCTTACAACTTGGTATCAGAGCCTTACCGACCGTAGGATCCCCTCTTTGGCCGAAGTTGAGTCTAGACAAAAACTATTTTGTAGTTACTAAGTTAGCTATCGGAGAGTAGGAATCTTTTTACTCCTTACCCTTGCTCTGGTCAGGTAAAGTGTCGTAAGTGTTTTAATTCTCGTCTTATCCCCTTCAAACTCTAGGATCTCGAGTGTGTGGAGTATCGGAACCGTTACAATGCTTTTCTTGGGAAGTATTGTCTCGATTCCGAGCTCAGGTGGGAATTCCTGTAGTACCTTTAGCTTCTCCGATTTTGGGTATCATCTGGGTCATTCGTTGACATCCATCCTTTTGCCGGTGTTTTCACGACTTGCGTCGAAAATCACTAGCCCTTGATCCGGTTTTCACGATCGTTCTTCCTCTTGTCACTGACGTTTTCGTTATTCCGACGATGTCGTCTCTCTGCGGAATTTTTTTATCTCGACCGAAGTTCGACGTCGACATGGAGCAGAGTCCCTTGTTGGTGGTGTTGAAGATCGTCGACTCTCTTTTCTCTTCCCCCTCTCCCCCGGATCGTCCTGGATCTCGGGACGAGATCCCTTGTTGGTGGTGCTGTATTGTATCAGCCCAGTTTTCACAAAAAATTAAAAAAATTGTTTTCGGTGTGAATTGTTTGATTGTCTTATTTGTTTGCGGTGTTTGCATCCCCGATTTATCGATCGGCGATTATTCCCCCCCCCCTCTTATCTCGTACCGGACGGAGACCGACCCGGCCACCCTGACACTCGACCTTTGCGACACCGGGTTTCGCCCGATCACCGTGGCGAAAACCGCACAAGACCAGCCGCAGCCAACGGAACGAAAAACCCCGTTTAATAATTAAACGGGATATTTTTATAGTGCGCCGAAAAGTGTTTTCGGAACGGTTCCAGCGCGAGGTGAATGCCTCCGGCTCGACGCGCTGATCGCGCAGTTCGAAGTTTTACCCGAATCGGAGGTACTGCAGACCCCCGGCGGTCAGAACCGTGAGCACCGCGCGCGCGAGAGAGAAACCGGAGATGTTTTTGCAAACAGCCAGCCACCGGGGCTATATAAAGACCACCACACTCCCACCCATTTCTAGGGTTTCCCTAGCCACATTTTGCAGCCACCCCCTTCACAAAAGCCCCAATTTTCGCAGCAGTTTCAGCCCAGCAGATCTGGACCGTCAGATCGCCCGATCTGACGGCCGAGATCGCCCTCTACCTACCTCTCTCTTCTCCCACCTCCCTTTCTCTCCAGCCCGAGGAGGAGCACCCGAGCGCTGCCGCTTGCGCCGCCGGCCCGATGCAGCAGCCGCCGGAGCCAGCCCGGCGCCCCTCTCCTCTGCCGCGGCCACCCCATCTCCTCCTTTCTCTCCTCCCTTCCCTCTCCTCCTCACCCGTTCGCCCGTCCCTTGCAGGAGCAGCCACGACGGCCCCGCCATGGACGCCCGGAGCACACCGCGCCGCCCTCAAGCCCGCACCGCCGCCCAGCCATGGGATCCGGCGACCGGCTGCTGGATCCGGCCGCCCCCGCCGCTCCTCGACCCCGCCTGCACCTCGCCGCTCGCCGTTGCTGGCGCTGGAGCCGCCGCCGTCGGGCTCCCACCCGGTCGGGACGCAGCAGCCAGATGGGCCCCGCGCCTCCACTGGCCCACGGACCCGCAGGCCCCAGCAGCCCAGGCCGCCCCCTCCAGTGGGCCACGGCCCAGTAGGTGAGGTGCCCCAGCCCCTTTTGTTTTAGTTCTGTTTTTTTTCTGTTGGGCCCAGTAGTTTCGGCCCAGTTAGTTTTTTTTCTGCTAGTTTGTTTTTATTTATTTTGGCAGATTATATTAGGATTTTGAAGTGTCCGTATCTTTTTGCTCGTAGCTCGGATCGCGACGCGTAAAATATGAAACTTGCTTAGTTTTGTGTCTTGTTTAATAATTTGTGCTTTGTTGCCATGTTTGAGCTTGTTTACTTGTTGTTTATCTGCTAATTACAACTGCCTTCCACTGTAACTGTAACTGCTATAACTTTTTATCCGTTGCTCGGATTAAAATGTTCTTTATATGTAACTTTACTAGAATTGCATGTAGATTGTGTTTGTACGGCTCTGGCTTGCTAATAAAAATAATAAAATATTGTTTAGGGCAAAACAGTACCAAATGCAATATTTATCGTGGGGTCCGTAATAGTTGGCATGTCTAGGATTTCACCCCACTTAAATTGACTAGCTTAGGTAGTTTATTTATGCTTCACCTCTCGTAATGTTTGTGTGCTATGCCATGCTTGCTTGAGTTGCCATGTTAATAACCGTTGATTGATCACCTGTAGCTAAGCAACTTGAACCACCGTAAATGTGCGGTATCGTCGTGTGTGACCGATACCCCACTTAAACTGTTAGTAACCGCTCTCGACGGTAGGTGCGATGTCTCGTGTTGCCTTCTTGTTGATGCTTGCTCGTGTTTGCCTCGTTGTAATAGATGCTTGCTCGTTGATTGCTTTCCAGTGTTTATCGTCTTGTGTGCTTCCGCGGGTACCTTCGGAGACGATGCGAGCGTGCGATCGACTACACCTTCGGAACCCGACTTATCAACAGGCAAGGACTATACATTACTTATGATCCATTCTATTTCAACCAGCGGTTTGCATGCTAGTCTAGGTTAGGTTCGATGTTTGATCCTACCACATGTTTACAGCCTCTTTCAAACCGATACAACCATGTCCCTTCCCAGCAAACCTTGTACTGTTGTGTTACTATTGCTCGTTGCTCAGCCCCTGCTTAGTATGCATGCTTAGGATGCTACGATGTTACCCTGTTACTCCTTGGTTTGGGATATCACATTATTATTGTTGTTGTTGATGATATTGATTATTATTATGATGTTGACTATATTCGACAAAGGATGGAAGGTCTAAGCTATCCCGCCCTGACGCTTTGTTCCATTCGAGTCACTTAGGATCCGAGTTCCGGGTATTGGTTTTAAGACTGAGCGTGCCTAACCGCGTGTGGGATTTGATCGGGTCCCCTTTTCTTACCTACCTAGCTGCAAGCATTTCTAGTGGTGGCCCAAGCTGATTTACCATTTGAAACCGTGTGTGTGCTGGTCAGCTGCCAGTTGTTTACAAACCAACCCGGACCAGTGAGGACATAGTTCCCTTGCTGGCCCACTTTGTCCGGCTGAGGACCCGGTTTCCCATGTGTGATTAACCGGCTATCCAAACCTGCGACAAACGGTTGAGACCAAATCGAGAGCGCGGCCGGCTCCTGAGATGGATGTCGACTCACCGGGGGCCACCCGGATTTGTTTGTTGTTAGTTAGAGGGACCTGTCGTTTCGGATCTCTTGGAACTAAATCATAAAATGGTTGCATGTGATGGGTAGCAACTAAGAGTGATGGACGTGCGTGCGGAGCCTCGTAATGGGCAGTTGGTACACCCCTGCAGGGTTAAATCTTTTCGAGAAGCCGTGTCCACGGTTATGGACGACTTGGAACCTACGTCTTGTTCATAGATAACATCAACTGAATCATAACTATAACTTGATCAACGTGTGTGTGTGCCTTGATTGCTTCTTCTTCGTCGGGATGCGAAGAGGAGGACAAGGATAGGACAGGTGTTATGTTTGCGTAAGTAGTTCATAGCAAGACTTGTTGGAGGCGATTCCTCATCGAATGCTTGGCTTCTTAGCTTACTCTCTAGATCGTTAGCCACTTCATAATGGCTAGTGCGGCAGCAACCTCACCACTTACCCCTTCCTTACCGTAAACTACTAGTTGTCCTAGAATGACGAGTGATGAAGTCCTTGCTGGGTCAGATGACCACTATAGTTGGATGCTGAGTACCTCTGTACTCATGATACTACCCCCAAACTCTTTTCAGGGTTCTGATCGACAACAGGTATGGTGATCGACGTTTCACGTGGAGACTCGACGACGACTAGTTAGGCGGATCCCGGCGGAGGGCCTGGACCCGTGTGGTTATGGGGATCGATGTTTTTCTCTTTGCCACTAGGCATTTGATTGTAGTCTGTACTCATACATGTATCTTCCGCTGTTGTATTGTATTAAGGCAGTTGTATGCCGATTGTATGAGATGTTGTATCCTGTATCTGTAATGTTGTGATATCATGTTGGAAATCCGGGGCATATGGCTACGTCATATGTCGCGGTGGGACCGATATGTGCTTCGTCCCCGGATCTGGATGGAAACATCCAGATTTGGAACAGTACCGCATATCGGGCCTTACACTCAAGCAAAAAAAATCGAGACGCTATTTTACACGACGCCACCCAAAAACTCGGGGGCCCGAACGCAGACTCCCCCCGAGGAAGTGTTATTTTTACTTACCACAGACAAAAAGCCTCGGGGGCTCAAGCATCGCCTCACCCACACAAGCCTCACTCAAAGTGTCTTCACAGAAGCATAATTTACTCCCCAAAGATAAAGGACAACAAAAATTCTTCAGTCTCTACCTGATCACAAGTGATCACCTAAAGACTAGGGGGCTACTCCTAGCGGAAGCGCTGCCGCGCATCTGATATAAATTTGGAGCAATCAAGGAGCTGCAAGAGACGACATCATGGTTGAATAAAGCTCACAGGCTGCGCCCGATTCTACAAATCGAACGCATCCTCGGGGACAATTTTCATTACAAAGGACTCGAAGAAAGTTCTCATTACAAAGGTCTCGAGGACAATTCTCACTACAAAGGACTCGAGGACAATTCTCATTACAAAGGACTCGAGGACAATTCTCATTACAAAGAACTCGAAGACAACCCTAGTTACAAAGGACATGAGTACAAGCCTCATCACAAAGGATTCGAAGACAGTTCTCATTACAAAAGACTCGAAGACCTTCAAGTTTCATATATCGACACAAAGGCTTCCACTACACACCAAAGATTACAAAGGGACTCGAGCGGCCGCCAAAAAGATTCCAGTGCCAATCATCTCAGGAACTATGACTTCTACATGTGTGCTCATGTTGAGATAATTGGCACTTTCAGCCCACAACTTAATGAGCATCATCACAGACAAAGTAAAAACTAAGCCCGCAAAGAAGCAAGTCACCGCCCTCCAGTTCTACAAGGTGCCTTGCCTACTGACGCGCCCGCTTGACGGGTGGCTTAACGTCAAGCTCCTCCTTAGAACTAGAAGAGCAAGCACCAATAGCCGAGGAGTCAGCCGAAGATGAATTCACTAGAGAAGCAGAAGAAGGATTCCTCGACCCACCAGAGCCGTCGCTGCTCGTTTCCTCCCAGTACGGATCCAGACGATTTCAACCGGCATCAAACGCACGAATAGTGAGAGTATCTTCGTCATCAAAACGACAACAAAGGCTATCCCCGTCACGCAGGTTCAGCCGACGAGAAAATGCCCTCCAGCCATATCCAAGAAAAATCAGGAATAAGTTATCAAACTCCAGCTCCACCCAAGAAGAAGATCGAGCACACCCTTGAAGATGGAGCCATAGACCCCTCAAATTAAAGTCAGAAATCATGGAGGCAAACGAGAATGGAAGAGGGACCCGAGTAGCGGTGCGGCTAAGAACACGCAGAAGGAAGTCGTAGCGCCAAACACCTTCTTCCGGGTAAGAAGAAGAGGTCATCGTCATAGCCCCACGGCGACCACCACGTGAAGAACGAAGTGTACGGCCACCACGACCACGCCGGCCACGAGCCCGACCAGCCGCATCACCATGTGACGCCCCCAAAATCCAATCATGTACAGTAATCATACATGCAAGGTACATAATCGAGATCAGGGACTCACGGTAAGATATCACAACACAACTCTACAAATAAAATAATACAAGCTATTTAATACAAGCCAGGGGCCACGAGGGCTCGAATACAATAGCTCGAGAGCACAAAGTTAGCGGAAGCAAAAGTATCTGAGTACAGACACAAGAATACAAGGTTACCTTAAGAAGGCTAGCACAAATATCAACAGATCGAAAACGCGAGGCCTCCTTCCTGGGAACCTCCAAACTACTCCTGGTCAACGGGAACTCGACGTCCTAGAAGGCATCGGGGATCTTCATGTTGCGGTGGTCGACATCGGGGATCTCCTGCTCCTGGACTCCAAGGCTCCAACGTCGACTGCAACGGTCGATCAGGCAAAACAAAAAGGGGGAAATAAAGCAAGGGTGAGTATCTATCATACCCGCGAGTCTTACGTCCTCTACTAAGCATTTATGCACTTGTATCAAATGGAAAGGGGAGGCTGTATATAGTGGACTGCCAGATAGAAATCAGAATAAGGGTAAGAAGCTAGGCCTATCAAAGACTAGCATCTTCCGACGATGTCTTGCAGCACAAGATGAGAACAGCCAACAATTCATATAAAGCATAAAGTAACAATGAAGCAGAAGTTGCTGCAACATTGTATAATAGTAAGTTGTAATGATTAATAATAATAATAATAATGCATCTAAGTTCCCCTCCTCGACTTCCCTGCGAGGAAGAAAACCCGGAACCATACAGTTTAATAGTAGTAGTTTGTAGTGGTAAGATCCGGCTTCAGCATAAAGCGCCCTATTACCGTGGACACGGCTATTCGAATAGATTAAACTCCCTGCAGGGGTGCACTACTGTTCAGCCTGCACGCTCGGATCTCCAAGGTGGTGGGAACCTTGTTAGGGAACGCTCCTCCAAAGCTATCTGACACGACGCAGCCCATCCTAGGCTCACCAGAGAGCCCATCCGCCGGACTATATCCTATGCGCTCAGGGGTCTAGGTCCCTCACCCTTCCGCGCTCCTGAACGGTACGAGACTGGCCGGTGAAGCAAAAGCAAATCCAAACACACCTGCTGCAGCAAAGAAGACAAGACCGCTTCCCGGCAATCAGCCCGTGATATTGCTGACGTCTGAAGAGTTTTCGGACAAACTACGACGCAGGGGAGCCCATAACTCCTTATCCCACGTGAAGGTAGTGCGTACAGACCAACGGGCCTCTCAAGTCATCTGCCGAACCATTTAGCATTTTAATTAACCTGTGTGACAACCATTATCTTTGCCTCGACTTAACTGACCCGCGGACAACGACAGCAGTCAGGACCACCAGTACATCGGTGCCTGCCCTGTCGTCCCACCAAGTCTCTGCGGTTACCAACAAGGTGAACCAACTCCTTACCTTATCTCGCGTGTGCTCTTGGTAGAGCACGACTTTCGTGGTTTGGTAACTCTCGCGAGATACGAACAGGGGCCAAGCACGCCAATAACATCGATCGTACCCTCCCTGTCGTTCCCGACGCAATACCACTCGCGGGCACCGTTGGGTCTCCCGACTTCTTACCTTAAGGACAACTGGGGCTCGGGACCCTAGGGCGGCTATACGGAGTCAGTAACGAGTGGAGTACGAGGATTACTCCTCGGTAGCTCCACTTGATGTGGCTCGGCAGAGCCGAGCTAGGGGACTTAGGCGGTGTCTGCATTGTACCGTACATGTGCAGTTTATAATAAGTAGTACCCGCGTTCACTCCCCTGAGTGGTCATGGAACGCTATCTAATCCTAGCTAACAATGCGCAGGGCTCACTGCTGAATAATGCATAATTATAATAGGAAGAAAAGGATAAAGTAAGGTACATCAAGGGGCGACAAAGACAGGCTATGCAATTGAATAGGATTGTAACGTAGCAGCAGCAATAACAATGCCTAGTGCAAGAAATGTACGGAAAGATAGGCGATATATGGGGAAGATAATGGCTTTGCTTGCCTGGAACCTCGACGGTCGGGGTACGGTCGTCGACGAAGTAGTCGTACCCAGCTGCGGTGTAGTCGGCAGTAGCAGCAGGGTCTACCGGAGAATAAAGGGGGAGACAGTAAATATAAAGCAATCATAGCAAACCGATGAATGGCATGACGTATGCAATGTTAACAGTGTTCTAACGCAGTGCAATGTGTTATGCTCGGAGCGGGAATTCATCCGAGGATGAAATGCCAGCTCCGGGGTAATTACCGGACAGGGTGTCCGAAGGGGGAAGGTACCATGCCGGAGGTGTCATGGACATCTGGCAAGCATATGGATGGTGTATCCGTGTTAGTTGATCCATTCCGAACAACTTTCATGTTCAGAATAAATTCATCCGGATAGTTATACGGTATCGGGCAATCATCGGACAGACGGTCCGGAGGGGGGTGTCGATGATCTTTGTGTTAAAGGGGTGTGGTGGGTATACGGATAGATTATTCTTAGTCTTTATATTTTTCTGATAAATTTTCATGTATAAAGTTTTTCCATCTGATATACGGATTAAAAGATATTGATTTTCCAAGTTTTATTCAATTTAAAAGTATTTTCTGGATTTTATTTATTATTAAAAACAACATTATCCACAACAGTGGGGGGTTCACTGAGTCAACACTGACATATGGGGCCCAGTCAACAGTCTCTATTGATCTGGTCAATCTGACCAGTGGGTCCCACATGTCAGCCTCAAATTTAATTAAATCATTATATTTATCCTAAAAACATCTAGACCCACATGTCAGCCACACATATTTAATAAAACATCTCCATTTAATTAACTAGTCAGTGGGACCTATCTTTCATGGACACATATTGTTAATTATCATTTTATTATACAATGAATTACTTAATGGCCTAGGGCCCAACAGTCAGTGACCTAATAACTTAGCAGAGAGGGTTATTTTTGCTTAACCTTGATTAGGGGCTAATTAGGCTGGGTGGGTCCCACTGGCCAGTGGCTAGCCACGGCACGTGGGAACGCCGCTGGTCAGGGCCAGAGGCCACGATGGCCATTACCGGTAGGGGAGGGGGCGGTGGCGCGGCCACCCGTTGATACGTCCAAAGCGTATCTATAATTTCTGCTGGATCCATGCATGTTTTGTGTGATATTGCTATGATCTAGATACACTTTCATACACTTTTGATCATATTTGGACTAACCTATTAACTCAGTGCACCCCAGTGCCAGTTCCTGTTTTCTGCTGTTTTTCTATTTCAGTTTCCCCCCATATAAAAAGTGCCAGAAAAATTCGGGAAAATTCAGATAAAAAATCAGCGTGAAGGAAGCTTCGCGAAGGGCCCGAGAGGGGCCAGATGGGAGCCAGGGGGGCCCAGGCGGCCACCCGGCGCGGCCCCACCCTTGGCCGCGCCAGGGGGCGCCTGGGGCCCCTGGTCCACCTCTGGCTGCCCCCCTTCGCCTATTTATTCTCCGTCACGGGGAAACTCCAGAAGAAGAACCCTATTTCGCAAACTCGCCTCTGTTCCGCCGTCGCCGCGCTTCCGAGATCGGGAGCACCAGAAGACCTCTTCCCGGCACCCTGCCGGAGGGAGGATTGACCTCCGGGAGTCTCCTCTCCACCATGGATGCTCCCCGGATGTCTCGTGAGTAGTTTTCCTTGGACCATGGGTCCGTGATCAGTAGCTATGTGATGTTCTCCTCCCCTCTTTGATCTTCATTGTTTAGACCTCGTGAGCTTCCCTACATGATCGAGGCACTTTTGTAATATTTCTGCTATTGCTATGCTGAGTTTGATGGGATCTGATGGATTATGAGATTATGTTCAGATCATGATAGAGTAATATATTTGGTTTTTATCTCTTATATTTTTGTTCCTAAGTAATACTTGCATGTTCTCCCTTTCTGTTTATTGCTTTGGCCAAGTAGTAGGTAGTGACTCCAAGAGGGAACGTTGTGCTAGATTGTGGGTTCATTCCCCCCGATGACATGCTGGAGTGACAGAAACATGAGTCTAGGGGATGTGCTGTTGCCACAAGGGGGAAAACAACGGTGCTTGTAACCGCGGTTACAAGGATTGTTTACTTTATGAAGAGTTCTTTTTAATGCAGTTGTCTGTTGCTTTGGGTTTACACTTTAGGTGGGGCTCGCAACTTAATACCAGCGAGATGTTCTGGATAGATATCTCAAGGTGGATGATTAGTAGTAGATGCAGTTGGATTACGGTCTACTTATTTTGGCGTACTGCCCGTTCTTTTGAACCTCTTCCTTTCTTTTGTAGCATAGTTAGCATTGCGGTGCGTTTATAATCCTGTCAATTGCCCTTCTGTAATTTGTTTACCTCGCATAGCAGTTTTATCGTCTTTGGGAGAGAGACATCACTAGTGAACATCACGTATCCCGGTCCATATCCTTATTACTGTTTCCACGCTATATTTACTTTACTGCTTTTACTTGCTATCATTATCCTTGCGTTTTATCCTTTGTGAACAACAAGACCGGAGAGATTGACAACCTCTCTGAACTTCGTTGGGAACAAAGTTATATGTGTCTGTGTGCAGGTCCACGTCAGTTGCGCCGCTGACACCTACTTATCATCTCTGGAGTCCTACTGGAGACAAACCTTGGTATCTTCACCGAGGGAAACTTGATGCTGCGCTACATCTCCACCTTCCACTTGGGGTAACCAACGAAGGGCGAGAAGCCATCACCCGTGCCAAGGCACGGCGCGGAGGGGGCGTGGCTCGAACGCGGGCGGCGCTGCGCCTCTATTTTTGGTGCTGGAAGGAACAGTGGAGGCCGGAGGCGACCGGTACAACATCGACGGGCGGCGACCGGAGCGTGGCTCGTCGGGGACGGAGATATGGGTTTAGGGGAAAGGACGAGACAAGATGGCGGTGGCCAAGGTGCTCACCGCGAGCGTGCAGGAGGAGGCACTGGGCTCGAGCACGTTCGATGTGGCCGGAATCAGAAACGCACGCCGGAGGCCCCGAGGTTGAAGATGGCTTCGATCCCGCGCACACAGGGCGTCCCAGCTCGAGCCAGAGGGCGGAGGTGAAGGGGAGGATGACGGCGGAGCCTCCAGACATGGTGGCTCGTCCTCCGGTGGCCGTTGGCCGCGCGGATGCGGCGCGACGACGACCACGGGCTCGGCCTGGCTCGGACCCGACGCAGAGGGAGGGCAGGTTGGGGCTGACGGCCAGGCGAGGGGGAGGATGCGTGGCCTCCAGGGGGACGACGAGGGCGCGGGAGGTGGCCGGGGCCGTGGCGGTAACCACGGCGGCGCCGAGCGCCGATGAGCCATGGCGGCACGGCCACGATCGAGATGGGGAGGAGAGTGAGAAGCGGCTCCAGGGGAGGGGAGAAAATATTTGAGCTCGCCCAGGGGAGTGCGGTGGCATCCTTATCGTCCACGCGGGGCGAGCACTGTTGCGACGCAGCGGTGAGCGGGTGGGGTGGCTACGGCGTCGGAGCAAGAGTGGACATGGCGACCGAGGCAGGCACAGTGTGAAGGAGAAAGGGGAGGGGTGGAGTTGGGCTGGGCCGGCATGTGGTTGCCATAGGCATTAAATAAGCTTTTCGCAATTTCCAGTTACTGCAATTAGTGCTGCTGTTCTGTTTGATTTAATCAAACAAGCAAAAGAGTTTTGTAAAATAAGTTGCTTTTTGCATAATTAGTGTAACACCATATTGAGAAGCCACAAAAATTTTGGTAGCAAAAGAAAATTATTTATTATTTCTTTTTAATATTCAACTGAGAATTGTTGTTGTTCAGCCACTGGTTTGAATTGTTTGAATTTTTCAGTGGCATGATAAATACCCAAAGTTGGTTTATAATGGTCCAATGAATATTGTGCATTTAACAAAAGTAGTCTTATAATTTTAGGGAAAAGTTTAATTGTCACAAGACTTTTGATGTTAACCAAAAGAATTTTGAATGTGATCAAAAGCAAAGATGATCATGGCATGATCAGTAGCACTGATTAGAAACAGTGATTGATAACCCACAACTGCAGGGGATCGAGATAGTCTTCGCGGGTAATAATAACCCAATTTATAGATTCGACTCAAGGGGACCCAAAGAATATCCACAAGCTTTGACAGTGGAGTTTTCAATTCCACCGCACCTGAGATACACTTACTTGCAACAAGATATTAGTAGTAACTGCGATATGGATGTGATGATAGCAATGGTAATAGTAGTGGTGAAACAACGACAGTAAAACAGCGAAAGTAACCAACTAGTAACCAGCAGAATTAAAAACACTGTTGGCTAGGGAGATGGATGGTTCGGCTGCATGGATAAGACGCATCATGTATTTAACTTGGGGCAAGACACACAGAAAAGCAATGATCATCTAGGCATAAATCAAACATCAGGCATGTATCCCATAGGTAGTTGTACGTGCTTGCAATAAGAACTTGAAGAACATCTTTTGTCCTACCATCCCGCTACGAACGGGGACAAAAGGAACTTATGGAGATTAAGGTGCTCCTGTCAAAGAGCACCGGAACAAAGCATTAACAATCAATGGATACATCGAATCCTCAAATAATAGTCCATCCCCTTTGGTGTCCCAACCTGTCACCTTTGGGATCGCCGGTTCCGGACTATAACAGGTGCATACAACTCATAGATACGATCAAGAACACAAATATATTCATGCAAACACATAGGGTTCAGATCTGAAATCATGGCACTCGGGCCCAAAGTGACAAGCATTAAGAGGAACAAGTTGAAGCAAAGATGACAAACAACAATTTAGATGATAGGCAACATGCCCCCAACAATCTGATAAACTATTACATGATCTAACTCATCCAATCCCTACCATCCCCTTTGCCTACAACAGGGAATTACTCACACATGGATGGAGAAGTCATGGAGGGAGGATGGAGTGGCGATGATGATGACGATGGCGATGATCTCCCCTCTCCGGAGGCCAAAACAACCTCCAGATTAGCCCTCCCGGAGAAGAACAGAGGGTGGCGGCGGCTCCGCGACGCAAATTGGGAAAACGACTTCTTTTTCGGGGTTTCTTCATCATGGGAATAAATAGGAGTGTCGGTAGGGCACCAGAGGAGGGGGGAGGCCCCTAGGCGGCCAGAGGGCGCGGCCCCACCCCTGGCTGCGGCAGGGGGGCGCCTGGGGCCCCCTTGGCTGCCCTCTGGTCCCACTTCTGGCTCCTTCGGGTGCGTGGATTTTCTGGTATTTTTCTGGGAATTTCTGAGACGTCCAAAAATCCATTTTCCTGCGCACAATAAAACCATACAAGCAGCTCTGCTGAAAACATCGTTAGTCCGGGTTAGTTTCATCCAAATCATGCAAGAATGAGGGCAAAACAATAGCAAAAGTGTTTGGAAAAGTAGATACGTTTGAGACTTATCAACTCCCCCCAGCTTAGCATATTGCTTGTCCTCAAGCATTCAGTACAACGAACTGAACGCGACAAAGAAAACTTTGACAAACTATTTTGCTTCAATAGATGTATATAAGCATGTACTATGAAAAGAATTTAGCAAGTATCAAAACAATGCTATGAGGACAATGCACGGAGCAATCCTTCTTTCAAGTGACCAATCACAAACAACTAAAAGTAAATAATATACTACTGAAAATCAAGACAAGATTACCATGCACAAAGCTTGAACATACTAGAGTGGTATTTCACTAGCCTCCATGAGTGAAGCAAAACATAAATGCAGAAACTCCTCCGGAGTTTTTAAGGAGACTAGAACTAAGAACTTCAGAATAAGTAAGACCACAATCATGCAAAAGACAATGTAGTACTTTGGGAAAATGCACATTACACTCAGAATGACAATTATGCTCTCCTAGTTGGTGCTTTTAAGAAAGAAGGCGGAGACTCTCGAACCGTGGAGTTTGATGGAAAGGTTGAAAACCCGTGGTTGGAAGCAAAGACTAAACTTGTACCAGAGCTCTTGGTTTTGAAAACAAAGATAAAAACTGTTGTGGGAGGTGCATGCTTCGTCAACGAATGCTAGTAGACAACTCAATCACCTCTTACGCTAGACATGTTTCGAGGAACGGCTCCCAAGATGGAGACGATCACATCCCCTTAATCTCCTTTGTTTATCACTGCCAAAGTTTTCTGATTTCTCATAGACAAAGCGTGAAGGAGGGTTTGTTGGTTGTGATTATCTTTTGTGAGCTGGGCGCACTCATGCCAGTCCCTCCTCGTATTAAGGGTTTGCAGATTAGACATGCAGTCCCGGAATAAAACATGTCTAACATAAGACGGTCATGAATTACCTACTACTTCCTCATGAGCTAAAACAGAGGCACAACACATGAGTGTTTTTGAATAATTATGAGATGGTACAAGAAAGTCTCCGTTAGGATGGCCAGTAAATACCACATAGGAAGGTATGGTGGACTCATATGGAAAAAACTGGTTTCAAGGATTTTGGATGCCCAAGCAGAAATCCGCTTAGTGCGAGTGAAGGCTAGCAAAAGACTGGGAAGCGACCAATTTGAGAGCAACAACAGTCATAATCATGTAGAGCGACAAAGTAACATTGAACTGGGCATGAAAATGATATAACTATTCTGAAATTCAAAGATCATCAAGGCATAGTAGACTTTCCAGTCATAAACATGTGTAAGCATGTGCCAAGTCAATCCAAAAATTCCCCAAAGGGAAATATGATACGTCTCAAACGTATCTACTTTTCCAAACACTTTTGCTATTGTTTTTCCCTCATTCTTGCATGATTTGGACGAAACTAACCCGAACTAATGCTGTTTTCAGCAGAGCTGCCTGTATGGTTTTATTGTGTGCAGGAAAATGGATTTTTAGGTATCTCAGAAAATTCCGTGAAAATTCACAGAAAATCCACACACCAGAAGCTTCCACCAGCCAGAAGTGGGGCCAGAGGGGGGCCACAGGGGCCCCAGGCACCTGGCTGGCGCGGCCCCACCCCTGGCCGCGCCGGGGGGGCGCCTGGGAGGCTCCCTCCTCCTCTCGTGCCCTACCTCGACTCCTATTTATTCTCGTGACGGGAAAACCCCAGAACAGAAGTCGTTTTTCCAGTTTACGTCGCGGAGCCGCCGCCACCCTCTGTTCTTCTTCGGGAGGGCTAATCTGGAGGCTGATTTGGCCTCCGGAGAGGGGAGATCGTCGCCATTGTCATCACCATCACCAGCCCATCCCTCCTCCATGACTTCTCTTCACATGTGTGAGTAATTCCCTGCTGTAGGCAAAGGGGATGGTAGGGATTGGATGACTTAGATCATGTAATAGTTCGTCAGATTGTTGGGGGCATGTTGCCTATCATCTACTTTGGTGTTTATCATCTTTTCTACAACTTGTTGCTCTTAATGCTTGTCACTTTGGGCCCGAGTACCATGTTTTCAGATCTGAACCCTATGTGTTTTCATGAATATATTTGTGTTCTTGATCCTATCTATGAGTTGTATGCACCTATTATGGTCCGGAACCGGCGATCCCAAAGGTGACAGCTTGGGACACCAAAGGGGACGGTCCATAATTTGATGATTCCATGTATCCATTGAGTTTATTGCTTTGTTCCGGTGCTTTTTGACAGGAGCACCTTAATCTCCATAAGTTCCCTTTGGCCCCGTTCTTAGCGGGATGGTAGGACAAAAGATGTTGTGCAAGTTCTTATTGCAAGCACGCACAACTGCATACGGGATACATGCCTAATGTTTGATATTTGCCTAGATGATCATTGCTTTTCTATGTGCCTTGCCCCGTGTTAGAATCTATTACATGTTCACTCTCATCCATGCAGCGCCCAACCATCCATCTCCCTAGCCTACAATGTTTTCAATCCTGATGGTCATTAGTTGTTACTTTTGTTGTTTACTTTTGCTGTTGCCACCATCACTATCATATTACCATTACCACTTATCTTTTGTTGCAAGCAAGTATATTTCAGGTGCGGTTGAATTGACAACTCAGCTGTCAAAGCTTATAAATACTCTTTGGCTCCCCGTGTGTCGAATCAATAAATTGGGTTAACTTACCCGCGAAGACTCTCTCGATCCCTTACGGTTGTGGGGCATCAAGCAACGTTTTCTGGCGCCGTTGCCGGGGAGCATAGCAATATTTACAAAGTCTACTTGAAGTATCCTTCCTGCTGCACATCATCCGCTATGGGTAAGAAAGGAGACCCCAAGGTTCCGATCTTACCATCCCGTACAAGAAAAGGTACTGTTTTGAACACTAGTGTTACACTTGATTCACCTTCTGTTATGAGTAAGTTTAGTTCACCACCACCACATGATGCTTCTACTGAGTCTGTCACTATGTCCGATGCTTTTGATGATGCTTCCACTACTCTTGATGATACTACTTTTCTTGGCTACTATATTGAAACTCAGACTGCTAAGACTGCAGCAGAATCCAAGACCGAGACCCCTGCTACCTATATTCCCACATGCAAAACCTTTGGTTACCCGTGCCTAGATGAACTCAAGGAGAGAATCCTTGATGATGATTATATTACTCTTGATGATGATTTTTGCAGGGAACTCAGAGAGTGTGTCGACTCTGACCCTGGTGCTGTTAAGGAGTTTCTCAAAAAGCACTCCATGAAGAACAAAGTTATTCCTGATCCTAAATTTTCCACACCCCCTATATGCATCATTGATCCTGATTACGATTTCTCTGTTGATCTTTCACTTATATCTAAAGTCGAGGCTGACCCCTTTTATGGCAGAGAAGATGATCATGCTATAGCACACTTGACCAAACTCGCTGAGCTAGGTAACCTATTCACTACTGATGAGAAGATACGAAACTTCTATGTGGCCAAGCTTTTCCTTTTTCTTTGAAGGAAGACGCTAAATCATGGTACGATGCACTACCCTATGGTTCCATTAAGAGTCCTCAGGACTTAGTCCAATTCTTTGTTGATAAATATTTCCCAGCTCATATGCAACATGCTGCTTTGCAAAGAATCTATAACTTTAAACAATTGCAGGATGAGCACCTCCCTAAAGCTTGGGGGAGGTTTTTTGATTTACTTAAGGTTATGACGGGACATGGAGTCCCCAAGAATGAACTGCTTGATATATTTTACGTTGGTTTAACCGATGAATGCAGATCCTACCTGGATAGTTGTGCTAGTTGTGTTTTCAGGGAAAGAACACCGGACGATGCAAAAGAATTAATGTGCAAAATTGCCAAGAACTATGAAGATTGGTCCGTTCCTGAACCACTTCTACCACCTAAAAAGAGGGGCATGCTTGTTCTGAGCCCCGAAGATATGCAAGAAGCAAAGAAGTCTATAAAGGAGAAAGGTATTAAAGCCGAAGACGTGAAGAATATACCGCCTATTGAGAAGTTGTGTGAGCCTACTACTCGCCCTCCCTTGGTAGAGGTACACTCTCTATTAGACTTTACTGAAAGTGACATCCCTAAAGGTAAGCCTCCCAACCAATGCTTAGATGAGCTTGATAATTTTATTATTAAGAAAGACCATTTTAATAGGAGGATACAAAGTCATTTGCATAATAACTCTCTTGCTATCAAAAGTTTATGTGGTGTTCTAGAAAGAACAGTTAATGATGTTAAATGTCTTGTTAAGAATTTCCATATGGTTCAAACTCAGCTTGAACAAATTTCTAATGTGCAAAAAGATTTGCTTGCTAATAATGCCAAACAGGACATACAAGCTTATGGCATCAAAACTAGGGGTGGAACACACACCCAGGACCCGCTCTATCCTGAGGGGCTTCCGAAGGCGATCGAGCAAGATTCTCAAGTACAAGAAGAAGAAGAGATTGTTAGCTCTCCGAAGAAAAAGAAGAAGAAGAAACATAAGGAGTCTGACAATCCCGATGATCCTATCACAAGTGAAAAGCGAGCTGTTGATCCTAACAGCATATCTACCACCGATGCTGAAACAGAAGACGGTGCCGAGCCTGAAGAAAAGGACACGGAGAAGGATGATTCTCCTGAGGTAAGAGAAGAAGAAACACCCGATAAACGCAAGAAGTACTCTAGAGAAGACATCATCGCAAGAAGACATGGAAAGGAAAGAGAACCATGGATACAGAAACCCATGCCCTTTCCAGGTAAGTCCCTCAAATCTAAAGAAGAAGAGCACTATAATAAATTTTGTGAATGGATGAAACCTCTTTTTCTTCAAATCCCTTTGACTGATGCTATTAAGTTACCTCCCTATTCGAAATATATGAAAGATATTGTCACAAATAAAAGAAAAGTTCCTAATGAGGCAATATCTACTATGCTTGCTAACTACTCTTTCAATGGCAAGATTCCTGAGAAGCTTGGTGATCCAGGTATACCCACCATTCCTTGCTCCATAAAGAATAATTACGTCAGAACTGCTTTATGTGATCTTGGTGCAGGAGTGAGTGTTATGCCTTTCTCTCTTTACAAGAGGCTTTGTTTGGAGAAACTAATCCCTATAGATATCTCTCTTCAGATGGCTGACAAGTCAACAGCTGTCCCCATTGGTATTTGTGAGGATGTTCCCGTTGAAGTTGCTAACTGTTTGATCCTTACAGATTTTGTTGTACTTGACATGCCCGAGGATGGGAGCATGTCCATTATTCTTGGTAGACCTTTTCTTAACACCGCAGGTGCTATTATTGATTGCAATAAAGGAAAGGTCACTTTCAACGTTGATGATAAAGAACACACGGTGTATTTTCCAAAGAAGATCGACAAGAGGCATGGCCTTAACTCTATAGAGAATGTTGAGACCGTGAAGATTGGAGAATGGGACTGGCCACTACATGTGCACCACAAATACAAAACCATTATGGTGGGGACAATCCCCATTAAAGTAAAGGTGCAATGATCACTCCATAAGAGGTGAGACTTCTTGTTCTATATATCGCCGGTTTGTTGGTAAGACTTGATCAACCTTACTAGTGAGCTTGTTTTATATAGGTAAAAAGTTAAGCTTGTTATGTTTTCATTTGCTTTAGCTTTTATTCTCTTTGCTGTACCAAGTTTTTGTGTTTTTGAAGCTTCACAATACTAATCACCGCTTTAAGTTTTCAGAAAGTTTTGCAGCTTTTTGAACTCCGAGAAATTTTGAACAGTGAAGTTTTCAGTAAAATTCTAGAAAAATAAAAATAAAAATTTCCATGCCGGGAGTGACCCAGAGGTACCTGGGGCTGACCAGGGGGGGCACCAGTGGCCCAGGCGGCCAGCTGGCGCGGCCTGCCCCCTGGCCGCGCCCACAGGGCGCCTGGGGTCCACAGGTCCCACCTCCAGGTGAGTCTTCCTCCTCTCTCTCTCTTTCTTCCCAAAAACACGAGTTCTGGCCCTGGAACTTGCGTTCTTGCTGTTCTTGGAGGTGATTTTCGATCTCTCTCCACAACCCATTGAGATGAGACTTTGAGCAAACACTCCCTGGTATGTAACTCCTCCACTCCTCCAAATAGATTTTTGGTTAGTGGCTTTATTTGTGAGTATTTAGTAGTTCTTGGTGTTGTTTAGATGAGCTTTCTTGCATGTGTAGAAGTTTATTTTCCAAGTTTTGATGCAAGTTTTTGCCTTAGATAAGTGGGTTGAGTAGTTTGCCTTAACTCACTTTGTTTAAATCCTTGTTTTTGTAATTTGTCAAAAATTTCAGAAATGAGTTTGCTAGGAAGAGCAAAGGGGTGGCTTGGGAAGAAAAGGCCCGAGCGCTCCGATCGAGTTACAAGAGCTGCAGCTTCACCCTCAACTGCTAGGGTGAGGTACAACGAAGATCATGTGCCCTTAGAGTTGTTGGAGGACACAAGTCCAGCACGTGCAATGACTTTCCCGTGCAATGAATTACTTGAAGCTGCAGGAATTAAGGAGGAATTCTATAATCTTTGTGCTAATGCAGGTCTGACGCGGCTCGCAACGTGCCGTGTTGCTCAGTATCAAAAACTCACCTCCTGTCTCATTAATAGTTTTAGATATAACCTTGATAATGGTTCTGTTGAGTTTAAAATTTACAATAATCTTTTGACCATGCCTTTGGAAAAGTTCTGTGAAATAATAGGTGTGCTGAACTATGGACTGACGGCGAAGATGAACTCTCAGCCCTCCGAGCTGAGAACCGTCTTCAACTCTCTCTCTGTAGCATGGATACCAAGGATATTCATCGATCAAAAATCTCCAGCATCTTATTCCCACACCTCAGGTATTTTGCGTACTATATTGCTAGAGGGGTGTTAGCTCGTGACAACACGAGCAACATATCTGCCCCGGATATTGCTATCCTGGCAACCGCCCTCTCAGGGCGGTTTGATTATAATGTGGGTGCCTTAATTGCTCGACGCCTTGCTATGAACGGTAACAAGGGAGATTTATTTGGTGACGTTTACGCCACACTTATCCTAGAGTCTCTTAATGGAACCCCACACCCCGATGATAAGCCTTTTACTTACTTAAGTTTTGATCTTGCTGCTATGAAAAGGCATAAGTTTGTTACCATGACTTCCGAGTTTGGTAACCTTGATTATATCTTGCGTTTCGGAGCCACCACGGAACGCAAGATCCGTCTACATGCACCTCTTTTGTTCGATTTTTCTCACAGGAATGGATGGTCCTTTGAGGTTATCCAGTTCGATGAGTTCGTGGTCCAGCATCAGTTTCATAACCCCATGGAGGGGGTTGTGCCCGACGAGGAGGAGCATGGTGAGTTACCACCTTTCCAGGGGGCGACCGTCACCCATTTTGGTGAAGGGTCTTCCTCTGCTTGGAGCGTGGATCCTTCTTCGTGGGAGGATCCGAGGACTTCGGTGTACGCACCGGAAACCTCATACGACCCTTGGACTCACCAATACCACCCTGGAGCAGGAGGCTCCTGGGGACATTAGCTACTACCAACTTAGGCCAAAATCCTAAGCTTGGGGGAGTACGTTCCCTTCTCACTTTTCCATTGTATTATCCGTTTTATTTTTGTTCTCTTTGATCTTTTCGAAGCTTTTGCCCGTTCTTCTTTCTTTCTTTCTTTGCAAAAACAACAAAAAGATTTTCTCTTTTCTTTTGCTCTCGTTTAACCTTTAAAAAAAACCAAAAATATTTCCTTTCTCTCTTTAGTTTGCTTTGTTTTCAGAGTTCAGCTCGAGTCCGTGATGGCGTTTGATAATATTTCCCATGTTCGATCGTGCAAGTGACAAGGCAGTAATGACGAAGATCGACGGAAGGGAAGCGACAAGGAAAACCGGTATGAACTCTTCTTGTTTCTACTTTTGTACATATGCCTGTACTTATGATCTAGAGACCAGCTTGTAGCGACATAGTGCTATGTTTACAATGCTTTCCCAGTGTTCATGCTTTCCTTGTGGCTAGTCTCAAATAGCTAGAGTACATAATGTGTTGTTGAAATGATTTACATGCATTGCATTGTTCATGGTTTGGCATACTAAAGTGGTATTTCCCTTCGGACACTTTTTTGATTGACTTGGCACGTGTTCACACATGTTTATGACTAAAAAGTCTATTATGCCTTGATGATCTTTTTGTTTCAGAATAGTTATATCACTTTCATGCCCGATTCAATGTTGCTTTGTCGCTCTACATGATTATGACAGTTATTGCTCTCTAGTTGGTCGCTTCCCAGTCTTTTGCTAGCCTTCGCTCGCACTAAGCGGAATTCTGCTTGTGCATCCAAAATCCTTGAAACCTGTTATTCCATTTGAGACCACCATACCTACCTATATGTGGTATTTACCGGCCACTCCTAACTTAGACTTTCATGTGCCATCTCGAAAATTTATTCAAAAGCTTCTCTTTTGTAACCGTACAAGCTCATGCTGCGGTAAGGGAAAATCAGTATCTGTCATGCCAAAAATATTTTGACGGAAGTTTTAACTAGTCAAGAAAGAAAAAAATATGAGAGTTACACCTCCCCCATACTTGATGATGGAGTGAAATGGACCAAATGCTGCTTATGATAGATGGAACGATACCCTCCTTCCATCCTTGAGGCAAAATAAAAGGTTCCGTAGACCATCAAAGGATTTACGGATAAGGGAATATGTGTAAGAAAAATTCATTAATATGGTTGGCATGGGAGATATTGAGAGACCTTTACCGTTCACCGTTGACTGGAAAGTTGCACTTCTCAAAAATGTTTTATCTCTGTTTTCAAAACCAAGAGCTCTGGCACATGTTTAGTCTTTGCTTCCTTTCACGGGTTTTCAACCTTGCCACCAAAAGCCACGGTTCGAGAGTCTCCCCTTCCTTCTTCAAAGCACCAACTATGAGAGCATAATTGTCATTCTTAGTGTAACATGCATTATCCAAAAGTATTACATTTTCTTCTACATGCTTGAGTTATTGCTAGCCTGAAATCCTGAGTTCTAGTCACCTTTAAAACTCCGGAGGAGTTTCTGCATTTATGTTTTGCTTCACTCATGGAGGCTAGCGAAATGCCATTCAAGTATGTTCAAGCTATGTGCATTGTGATCCTGTCTTGATTTTCAGTAGCATATTATTTACTTTTAGTTGTTTGTGATTGATCACATGAAAGAAGAATTGCTTCGTGCATTTTCCTTATAGCATTGTTTCAATACTTGCTAAACTCTTTTCGTAGTACATGCTTATATACATCTAATGAAGCAAAAGAGTTTGTCAAAGTTTTCTTTGTCGCGTCCAGTTCGTTGAACTGAATTGCTTAAGGACAAGAAATATGCTAAGCTTTTCCAAACACTTTTGCTATTGTTTAAGGACAAGTTTTCTTTGTCGCGTCCAGTTCGTCTCAAACGTATCTACTTTTCCAAACACTTTTGCTATTGTTTTGCCCTCATTCTTGCATGATTTGGACGAAACTAACCCGGACTAACGCTGTTTTCAGCAGAGCTGCCTGTATGGTTTTATTGTGTGCAGGAAAATGGATTTTCAGGTATCTCAGAAAATTCCGGGAAAATTCACAGAAAATCCATGCACCAGAAGCTTCCACCAGCCAGAAGTGGGGCCAGAGGGGGGCCACAGGGGCCCCAGGCGCCTAGCTGGCGCGGCCCCACCCCTGGCCGCGCCGGGGGGCTGCCTGGGAGGCTCCCACCTCCTCTCGTGCCCTACCTCGACTCCTATTTATTTTCGTGACGGGAAAACCCCAGAACAGAAGTCGCTATTCCAGTTTCCGTCGCGGAGCTGCCGCCACCCTCTGTTCTTCTTCGGGAGGGCTAATCTGGAGGCTGATTTGGCCTCCGGAGAGGAGAGATCGTCGCCATCGTCATCACCATCACCATCCCATCCCTCCTCCATGACTTCTCTTCACATGTGTGAGTAATTCCCTGCTGTAGGCAAAGGGGGTGGTAGGGATTGGATGAGTTAGATCATGTAATAGTTCGTCAGATTGTTGGGGGCATGTTGCCTATCATCTACTTTGGTGTTTATCATCTTTGCTACAACTTGTTGCTCTTAATGCTTGTCACTTTGGGCCCGAGTGCCATGTTTTCAGATCTGAACCCTATGTGTTTTCATGAATATATTTGTGTTCTTGATCCTATCTATGAGTTGTATGCACCAATTATGGTCCGGAACCGGCGATCCCAAAGGTGATAGCTTGGGACACCAAACGGGACGATCCATAATTTGAGGATTCCATGTATCCATTGAGTTTATTGCTTTTTTCCGGTACTCTTTGACAGGAGCACCTTAATCTCCATAAGTTCCCTTTGGCCCCGTTCGTAGCGGGATGGTAGGACAAAAGATGTTGTGCAAGTTCTTATTGCAAGCCCGCACAACTACCTACGGGATACATGCCTAATGTTTGATATTTTCCTAGATGATCATTGCTTTTCTGTGTGCCTTACCCCGTGTTCACTCTCATCCATGCAGCGCCCAACCATCCATCTCCCTAGCCTACAGTGTTTTCAATCCTGCAGGTTATTAGTTGTTACTTTTGCTGTTTACTTTTGCTGTTGCCACCATCACTATCATATTACCATTACAACTTATCTTTTGTTGCAAGCAAGTATATTTCAGGTGCAGTTGAATTTACAACTCAACTGTCAAAGCTTATAAATACTCTTTGGCTCCCCGTGTGTCGAATCAATAAATTGGGTTAACTTACCCGCGAAGACTATCTCGATCCCTTACGGTTGTGGGGCATCAAAATACCACTTCAGTATGCTAAACTATGAACAATGCAATGCATGTAAATCATTTCAACAACACATTATGTACTCTAGCTATTTGGGATTAGCCACAAGGAAAGCTAGAACACTACGAAAGCATTGTAAACGTAGCACTATGTCGCAACATGCTGGTCTGTAAATGATACGTACAAGCATATGTACAAAAGTAGAAACAAAAAGAGTTCATACCGGTTTTCCTTGTTGCATCCCTTTCGTCGATCTTCGTCATTACTGCCTTGTCACTTGCACCATCAAACGTAGGAAAATATAATCAAGTGCAAATGCCATCACGGACTCGAGCTAAATTCTGCAACAAAGCAAACTAAAGAGAGAAAAGAAAATATTTTTGGATTTTCCAAAGACTTAGCGAAAGGAAAAGAAAAGAGAAATCTTTTGTTGTTTTTGCAAAATAAAAGAACAAAGAAGAATGGGCAAAAACTTCGAAAAGATCAAAGAGAACAAAAATAAAAACGGATAATATAATGGAAAGGTGAGAAGGGAAAGTACTCCCCCAAGCTTAGGCTTTTGGCCTAAGTTGGTAGCAGCTACTGCCCCCAGGAGCCTCCTGCTCCAGGGTAAGGGTAAGTCCAGGAGTCGTATGAGCCCTCCGGTGCGTGCACCGAAGTCCTCGGATCCTCCCATGAGGAAGGCCCTGCGCTCCAAGCGGAAGAAGATCCCTCGCCATGATCGGTGAAGGTCTCTCCCTGGAAAGGTGGGAACTCACCATGCTCCTCCTCATCGGGCACAACCCCCTCCATGGGGTTATGCGGCTGGTAATCAGCCATGAACTCATCGAATTGAATTTCGTTGAAGGACCATCCGTTCCTGCGAGTGTTATCAAACAAAATTGGTGCATGTAGACGGATCTCACGAGTAATGGTCCTTCCAAACCTCAAAATATAATCAAGGTTACCAAACTGGGAAGTCATGGTAACAAACTTATGCCTCTTCATAGCCGCAAGATCGAGACTCGCGTATGAAAAGGGAACATCATCAGGATCGGGGTGCACTCAAGAGACTCAAGGATAAGTGTGGCGTAAACGCCACCATATAAATCGCCCTTGTTACTATTTGTAACAAGGCGCCGAGCAATCAAGGCACCCACATTATACTCGTTCTTACCAGAGAGGGCGTTCGCATAAATAGCAAAGTCTGGTGCAGAACCATTGCTCATGTTGTCACCAGCTAACACCCCTCTAGCAACAAAATACGCAAAATACCTGAGGATTGGAAACTGAATACTTGAAATCTTTGTACGCCGAATGTCTGTCTCCTCCTGGCAGCAAAGGGAGTTGAAGAGGGTCCTCAACCCGGAAGGCTGCATGGTCATCTTAGCTGTCTGACTAACGTTCGGCACACCTATTATATCACAAAACTGTGCCTAAGACATGGTTATGAGATCATTATAAAGTTTGAACTCGACGGCTCCAGCATCATGATTATAACAAAAACTGTTAACAAAGCAGGAGGTAAGCTTTTTGTATTGTACCACACGGCATAAAGCTAGCCGTGTCAAACCTGCATTGGCACAAAGGCCATAAAATTCCTCCTTAATTCCGGCAGCTGTAAAAAAATCATCGCACGGATACATCATTGTGCATGCTGGATTTGTTTCTTCCAACAACTCAAGGGGCACATGATCTTCATTGTAGCTCACCCTAACTGCTGAGGGTGAAGCTGCAGCTCTAGTGACTCGATCAGAGCGCTCGGGCTTCTTCTTCCCAAGACACCCCTTTGCTTTTCCAAAGAAACTCATTTCAGAGATTATTTGCTCAAAATCTCAGCTCAAACGGTGTGCTGTAGAGAGAGATCGAAAATCGCCTCCAAGAACAGAAAGAACGCAAGAACTGGAGTAGAACTCGTGTTTTTGGAGAGAGAGGAAGGAAGAGGAAGAAAACATACCTGGAGGTGGGGCCTGTGGGCCCCAGGCGCCCTGTGGGTGCGACCAGAGGCCAGGCCGCGCCAGCTGGCCGCCTGGGCCACTGGTGGCCCCCCTGTCAGCAACAGGTGCTTCTGGGTCACTCCCGACATGGAAACTTTTAATATAATTTTTTCGGAATTTTTCTGAAAACTTCACTGTTGAAAAAAATTTGAAGTTCAAAAAGCTGCGAAACTTTCTGAAAACTTGAAGCAGTGATTTAGAGTTGTGAATTTTCAAAAACATATAAACTTGGTACAGCAAGGAGAAATAAAGCTAAGGCAAATGACAACATAACAAGCTCCATTTTCTATCTATATAAAACATGCTTACTAGTAAGGTTGATGAAGTCTTACCAACAAACTAGCGATATATAGAGCAAAAAGTCAAACCTCTTATGAATTGGTCATTGCACCTTTACTTTAATGGACATTGTCCCCACCATTATGGTTTTGTATTTGTGGTGCACATGTAGAGGACAATCCCATTCTCCAATCTTCACGGTCTCGATATTCTCTATTGAGTTAAGGCCATGCCTTTTGTCAATCTTCTTCGGAAAATACACCGTGTGTTCTTTGTCATTCACATTGAAAGTAACCTTTCCTTTATTGCAATCAATAATAGCACCTGCGGTGTTAAGAAAAATTCTACCAAGAATAATAGACATGTTCCCATCCTCGGGCATGTCAAGCACAACAAAATCAGTAAGGATTAAACAATTAGCAACTTCAACGGGAACATACTCACAAATACCTATGGGAACGGTTGTTGACTTGTCAGCCATCTGAAGGGAGATATCTGTAGGGATTAGTTTTTTCTAAACATAATCTCTTGTAAAGATAAAAAGGCATAACACTCACTCCTGCTCCAAGATCACATAAAGCAGTCCTGACATAATTATTCTTTATGGAGCAAGGAATGGTGGGTATACCTGGATCACCAAGCTTCTTAGGAATCTTGCCACTAAAAGATTAGTTAGCAAGCATAGTAGATATTGCTACATTCGGAACTTTTATTTTATTAGTAACAATATCTTTCATATATCTCGAATAGGGAGGTAACTTAATAGCATCAGTCAAAGAAATTTGAAGAAAAAGAGGTTTCATCCACTCACAAAACTTATTGTAATGCTCTTCTTCTTTAGTTTTGAGAGACTTACCTGGAAAGGACATGGGTTTCTGTACCCATGGTTCTCTTTCCTTCCCATGTCTTCTTGCGATAAAATCTTCTCTAGTGTATTTCTTGCGTTTGTCGGGTGATTCTTCTTCTCGAACTTCGGGTGGATCATTCTTTTCAATATCCTTTTCAGACTCAACACCGTCTTCAGTCTCAGCATCGGAGGTAGATATACTATTTGGATCATTGGAATTGTGAGCTTCTTTGTGCTTCTTCTTCTTCTTCGGAGAGCTAACAATTTCTTCTTCATGTATTTGAGAATCTTGCTCGATCCTCTTCGGATGACCTTCCGGATAGAGAGGATCTTGAGTGCTAATTCCTCCTCGGGTTTTAATCCCGAAGGCATGTGATGTGCGAGATGATGATAGTGATTTCTCGCCCTTCTTTGGTGAGCCCCAAGTGGAAGGCTTGATGTAGCACAGCAGCAAATTTCCCTCGGTGAAGATACCAAGGTTTGTCTCCAGTAGGACTCCGGAGATGGTAAGTAGGTGTCAGCGGCGCAACTGACGCGGACCTGCACACAGACACGATAACTTTGTTCCCAACGAAGTTCAGAGAGGTTGTCAATCTCTCCGGTCTTGTTGTTCACAAAGGATAAAACGCAAGGGATAATGATAGCAAGTAAAAGTAAAAGCAGAAAAGTAAATGAGCGTGTAAACAGTGATGAGGATATGGACCGGGATACGTGATGTTCGCTAGTGATGTCTCTCTCCCAAAAGACGATAAAAATGCTATGCGAGGTAAACAAATTACAGAAAGGCAATTGACAGGATTATGAACGCACCGCAATGCTAACTATGCTACAAAAGAAAGGACGAGGTTCAAAAGCATGGGCAGTACGCCAAAATAAGTAGACCGAAATCCAACTACATCTACTACTAATCATCCACCTTGAGATATCTATCCAGAACATCTCGTTGGTATTAAGTTGCGAGCCCCACCCAAAGTGTAAACCCAAAGCAACAGACAACTGCATTAAAAGAACTTTGCGTAAAGTAAACAATCCTTGTAACCGCGGTTACAAGCACCGTTGTTTTCCCCCTTGTGGCAATAGCACATCCCCTAGACTCATGTTTCTGTCACTCAAGCGTGTCATCGGGGGGCATGAACCCACAATCGAGAAAAACGTTCCCTCTTGGAGTCACTACCTACTACTTGGCCAAAGAAATAAACAGCAACGGAGAACATGCAAAAATATAAGAGATAAAAACCAAATATATTACTCAATCACAATCTGAACATAATCTCATAATCCATCAGATCCTATCAAACTCAACATAGCAATAGCAGAAATATTACAAAAGTGCCTCGCTCATGTAGGGCAGCTCACGAGGTCTAAACAATGAAGATCAAAGAGGGGAGGAGAACATCACATAGCTACTGATCACGGACCCATGGTCCAAGGAACTACTCACGAGACATCCGGGGAGCATCCATGGTGGAGAGGAGACTCCCAGAGGTCAATCCTCCCTCCGACAGGGTGCCGGGAAGAGGTCTTCTGGTGCTCCCGATCTCGGAAGCGCGGCGGCGGCGGAACAGAGGAGAATTTGCGAAATAGGGTTCTCGTTTCGGGGTTTCCCCGTGACGGAGAATAAATAGGAGAAGGGGGGCAGCTAGAGGGGGACCAGGGGCCCCAGGCGCCCCCTCGCGTGGCCAGGGGTGGGGCCGCGCCGGGTGGCCGCCTGGGCCCCCCCTGGCTCCCCTCTGGCCCCTCCCGGGCTCTTTTCGAAGCTTCCTGTACGCTGATTTTTTCTGTATTTTTCCCAGAATTTTTCTGGCACTTTTTATATGGGGGAAAACTGAAATAGAAAAACAGAAGAAAACAGGAACTGGCACTGGGGTGCACTGAGTTAATAGGTTAGTCCAATTATGATCAAAAGTGTATGAAAGTGTATCTAGATCATAGCAATATCACACAAAACATGCATGGAGCAAGCAGAAATTATAGATACGTTTTGGACGTAGCAACATCCCCAAGCTTAATTCCTGCTCGTCCTCGAGTAGGTAAATGATAACAGCATAATTTCTGGGGTGACATGCTAGCAACCATAAAAGAACTTTGAAAAGTAAAGCAATCAAGGTTAGAGATTCAATTCAAGTCATAACATGCAAGAGTCTATATTAGCATTGAAACAAGTAACAAAAGAACATTACGTGCAAGAGCTCTCGCTGTCCGTGACTCGAATGTCTCCAAATGGTGTTTGCGTGCATGAAAGGGGATAGGGAATACGAGAAAAAGTATTTCTGTTGAGAACTCAATCTATTAAAGTTTCGCACTTGGTATTCTTTGGAATCTTATCTTGACTCGTCCCCAGACCACTAGCCAGGTACAAGTCAATTTGATCCACTCCTTTTCGATATTTTGAGCACTCATGCAATGGATGAGCGTAAGCACAAGAGTTGACACTTAGGATGGCAAAGAGAGAAATATGGTGGAGGAGGAAAACAAAAAGGATGAGAAAGGCTCACATCAATGAGGACAATCATAGGCAAGAGATGCCAAATGATATATACGATGTGAGGAGTAGGGATTGCCATGCAATGGATGCACATACGAGCTAAGAAGCTCTCCAATGGAACTAGTGGGGGTGCATCTAACTTGCTCGCTCATGAAGACCTAGAGCTCGTTTGAGGAGGCTCGTCCTTGGAATATGCAAGCCAACTTCTAAAGTGTGAAGGTCCCCACATAGCTATATGCATGATGATCATCTCTATGGAGTACAAAGATATAAAGGGAATACTAGTGTGGATCTCTCAAAAGGATAGTAGTGTTGCCCCTTTCTCTCTTTTTATTTCTTTTTCTCTTTTTTCTATTTTTATGTATTTTTTTGCGGCCTCAATGGCTCTTTCTATTTAACTCTCATTTGTCCTCTTTGGGATCTTTTATTGTGTCCACTTTGGGATCTTTTCCTCACTTAAGAGCAACACTCTATTTTACAAGAAGGTAAAGGAGATCTTTCACACTTTACAAGGTACTCAAAATCATAAAGAAGATGTAACTAACATGATGTATGCAATGTATGTCGCTGCCAGTGTAGCAGGAACATGTATGACATGAAGATCAAGTCATGAAGAGGTGGAAGTTGCATGGCAATGTAACTCGGAAAGGCTATGGAAATGCATTGATAGGTAGGTATGGTGGCTGTTTTGAGGAAAGATATAAGGAGGCTTATGATGACAGAGCGTATCATGCCAAGGTATTGGATGTACCGGCGAAGGTGGACACCAACTCTCGGAATGAGAAGAAGGCAATGCACGGCACAGGAGAGGCTAGCAAAATATGGGAAGGTGGAAGTGTCAACTTTCAATACTTACATTAGTCCGAAGAATTCATGCACTTATTATCGGTAACTCTCAATCTAATAAGGAGGTTCTCAAAGAGACAAGTACCCCGAGGAGGAGTGTATGGGTGTTTGGTTATCCTTGTGCATCCTCGACTCATGGTACGTGAGTGTTCTCTGATATCCAACTCCTCAGAAGAGTAGTGATCCATCTAGTAGCTAGAGTTCTCAACTAGCTTTGTAGATTTTGAAAATAAACACGGATTGCCCAAAATACGACACATATCACTAATAGGCTAGAGCTCTTGACACCAAAAGTTCAAACATTACTCACATCAATACTTCAAAAATATTGCAAGTTAATACTAGAATTAAATAGCAACCTCAACTACCTACTTTCAAGACAAGACACAACTCAGTGCAACAACCAACTCTATTTAACAAGATAAACATGAAAACTAAAAAGAGTTGCAGCAACAAACTAAACAAAAGCCAAGGCTCTTGCTAAAGACAAACTAAAACTACAACTAAACATGGCAGTAGCTATGAAAAGATAAAGAACACACAAGAGCAAAAAGATAAGCAGGAAAAATCCTATGATGTGTTTAGATTTTGAAAGTGGAGCGTGTTTCTCTCCCACACAAAGTAAGACGGGATCTAACTTGTTATGAACAGAAAGCAAAGCTAAAGAAAACTTTAAAACAAAACCTAAGAGAGAGACGCTCCAAGCATAGCACATAATGCATGAAGTGATAAAAATATAGTGAGACAAAGGACGAACTGATGATTGTTGATGGAGAAGGGGATGCACGGGGGCATCCCCAAGCTTAGAAGCTTGAGTCTCCTTGAATATTTATTGGGGATGCATGGGGGCATCCCCAAGCTTGAGCGCTTGACACTCCTGGATCTTCTTTCATCATCTTCCATCGCACACTTGAAAACTCCCTTCATACATAACTCATCATAAGCTGATTAGATAGGATAGTACCCTTAATAAATAATTTTTCTCCACTGGATATAAAGATATTCTTGAAGAGCTACTGTTTCTCAAGAGTGTCAAAAAAATTTGCAAAGAAAAAGCAAGCTTAAGGTTTGCAAAAGTTAGGAGAGACAAAACGTGGCAGAATCTGTGAAAAACAGAACAGCAGATAGTAAAGAATTTTTTTAGGGGCACTTCTGCAACTCAAATCAAAAAACTCAGAACATACGGAAGTTTCGTAATTGTATAGAGAATACTGTGTAAAAATTTCAGCTCAAAAAGATGAACTGGTATTTTTCTGGAATTTTTCTGGTCACGAGGACAGAATCTGTTTTCTGGACAGCATGTCACAACTTTTACTTCCCTTGCCGTAAGAGGCTATAACTTGGCACAAAGTTGAAAAATAAAGATACAATGATGTTGCTACAGAAGTAAAAATCATCAAGACACAACAAAAGTAAAAATAAAAACCTAAATTCGTCGCGGGCTTCCTCCCGAAAGCGCTTCTTTAAAGCCATTAGCTAGGCATAATGCAAACAGAAGAATCAAGTTTTATCAAGAGAAAGAGAATAACTAGCCCGTGTAACGGACTCAAAAGGTAACTTGATTTTCTTTCTAGGGAAGTGTTCCATCCCCTTTTTTAATGGGAATTGGAATTTTACATTCCCCTCTTTCATGTCAATAACCGCACCAACGAAGAAAAGGACGTCCCAAAATAATTGGACATAAAGGTTCACACTCTATATCCATAACAATAAAATCAACGGGAACATAGTTGTCATTGACAATGATAAGAACATCGTCGATCTTCCACAAAGGTTTATTTATGGAAGAATCGACAAGACGAACATCAAAAGAACAAGGAATAAAAGGCTTCAATTCAAACATATCAAATATTCTTTTGGGCACAACGGAGGTACTAGCTCCAACATCACATAAAGCATAGCAAGAGAAGTTATTTAATTTAATTTTGATCATAGGGTCCCAACCATCATCTAGCTTCCTAGGTATGGAGGCTTCTACTCTAAGCTTCTCCTCCCTAGCTTTGATCAGAGCATTTGTGATATGCTCCGTGAAGGCAAGATTAAGTGTGCTAGTGTGGGGGTCTCTAGACATTTTGTGTAGCAAGCTAATAACTTCTGAGAGGGTACAACTATCAAAATCAATATCACTACTATCAAAGGTGGTAGTAGTGTCATCTAGGCTCACTTGTTTGAAACCCTCTATGTTCATAGGAGTTTCTTTATCTACGGTTGAGGTATTAGCATCACCATTAATAGGTCCAACGGGACTAGGAGTGCATTGGGTGCTAATAGTTTGAGTGTCCTCAACAATTTGGATAGTGGCAACTGTGTGCTGTGTAGGAAGGCTCTTAATTCTATCCTCTTCCTCTTTTTCTCTAGCCCATCTTTCTTTAAGTTTAGCCATCATCCTAATGTTTTCATTGATTTTTAATTGGATAGCATTAATAGGAGTGGCCTTATTCTCCTCAAGGGGAGAGGTTCTAATTTTAAGCATATCAATATCAAGGGCTAAGCTTTCTACCTTCAAAGAGAGATTATCTATTTTAGCTAATTTCTCCTCTAAATTTTTGTTGAAGGCTTTTTTGGTAGTGATAAAGTCTCTAAGCATGCTTTCTAATTCAGAAGAGGGGTTCTTGTTGCTAGGGTAGGTATTGTTGTTCCCATAGTTGGATGGAAACGGTCTAGGATTGCTAGCAAAATTTCCCCTATAAGCATTGTTGTTGAAGTTGTTTCTAGCAATAAAGTTCACATCTACTTGTTCTTGGGCAACCAATGAATTTAAAGGAACATCATGAGAATCAATAGAGGGTTTCTTGGTAAGTAGAGACATAATCAAGTCAACTTTTTCATTGAGGGAGGTAATTTCCTCGACAGAATTTACCTTCCTACTTGTTGGAGCGCGTTCGGTGTGCCATTGGGAATAATTGGTCATCATCTCATCGAGAAGCTTTGTGGCAGCACCAAGTGTAGTTGACATAAAGGTTCCTCCCGCGGCCGAATCTAACAGGTTCCGTGAGGTAAAGTTCAAGCCTGCATAAAAAGTCTGGATAACCATCCAAGTAGTCAAACCATGTGTAGGGCATTTCTTAACAAGAGATTTCATTCGTTCCCAAGCTTGGGCAACGTGTTCATTATCCAATTGCTTAAAATTCATAATATTACTTCTCAATTGGATAATCTTAGCAGGAGGGTAGTACTTCCCTATAAAAGCATCTTTGCACTTATCCCAAGAATCTATGCTATTCCTAGGCAAAGATTGAAACCAGATTTTAGCATCTCCCCTTAAAGAGAAGGGAAAGAGCTTGAGCTTAACAACATCACCTTCTACTTCTTTATACTTTTGCATATCACATAATTCAGCAAAATTATTCAATTGTAAAGCAGCATCATCGCCAGCACCAGAGAATTGATCTCTCATAACAAGGTTTAGCAAAGCAGGTTTAATTTCATAAGAGGTAGCTAAAGTGGCGGGTGTGGCAATGGGAGTGCAGATAAAGTGTTGGTTGTTGTGACTAGTGAAGTCACACAACTTGGTGTTTTCAGTGGAACCCATAGTAGCAGGAAGTGTGGCAGATTTTTTTTAGTTTTTGATAAAAGACACAAAGATAAAAACAAAGGTAAAGGGTAGTGTGCAACTCCCATATCTTAGCACTCGGAGTCCCTGGCAACGGCGCCAGAAATTTGGCTTGATGTGCGAGATGATGATAGTGATTTCTCGCCCTTCGTTGGTGAGCCCCAAGTGGAAGGTGTGATGTAGCACAGCAGCAAATTTCCCTTGGTGAAGATACCAAGGTTTGTCTCCAGTAGGAATCCGGAGATGATAAGTAGGTGTCAGCGGCGCAACTGACGCGGACCTACACACAGACACGATAACTTTGTTCCCAACGAAGTTCAGAGAGGTTGTCAATCACTCCGGTCTTGTTGTTCACAAAGGATAAAACGCAAGGGATAATGATAGCAAGTAAAAGTAAAAGCAGAAAAGTAAACGGATATACATGTGCAAAAATATTTGCTTGATCCTTTGTGAACAAAAGTGGTGCAGGTAGACGGATCTTGCGTTCCGTGGTGGCTCCGAAACGCAAGATATAATCAAGGTTACCAAACTCGGAAGTCATGGTAACAAACTTATGCCTTTTCATAGCAGCAAGATCAAAACTTAAGTAAGTAAAAGGCTTATCATCGGGGTGTGGGGTGCCATTAAGAGACTCTAGGATAAGTGTGGCGTAAATGCCACCAAATAAATCTCCCTTGTTACCGTTCATAGCAAGGCGTCGAGAAATTAAGGCACCCACATTATAATCAAACCTCCCTGAGAGGGCGGTTGCCAGGATAGCAATATCCGACGCAGATATGTTGCTCGTGTTGTCACGAGCTAACACCCCTCTAGCAATATAATACGCAAAATACCTGAGGTGTGGGAATAAGATGCTGGAGATTTTTGACCGATGAATATCCCTCGTATCCATGCTACAGAGAGAGTTGAAGACGGTTCACAGCTCGGAGGGCTGAGTGTTCATCTTTGCCGTCAGTCCAACGTTCGGCACACCTATTATTTCACAAAACTTTTCCAAAGGCATGGTCAAAAGATTAATGTAAATTTTAAACTCAACAGAACCATTATCAATGTTACATCTCAAACTGTTAATGAAACAGGAGGTGAGTTTTTGATACTGAGCAACACGGCACGTTGCGAGCCGCGTCAGACCTGCATTAGCACAAAGATTATAGAATTCCTCCTTAATTCATGCAGCTTCAAGGAATTCATTGCACGGGAAAGTCATTGCACATGCTGGATTTGTGTCCTCCAACAACTCTAAGGGCACATGATCTTCGTTGTAGCTCACCCTAGAAGTCGAGGGTGAAGCTGCAGCTCTTGTAACTCGATCGGAGCGCTCGGGCCTTTTCTTCCCAAGCCACCCCTTTGCTCTTCCTAGCAAACTCATTTCTGAAATTTTTGACAAATTACAAAAACAAGGATTTAAACAAAGTGATCTAAGGCAAACTACTCAACCCACTTATCTAAGGAAAAAACTTGCATCAAAACTTGGAAAATAAACTTCTACACATGCAAGCAAACTCATCTAAACAACACCAAGAACTACTAAATACTCACAAATGAAGCCACTAACCAAAAATCTATTTGGAGGAGTGGAGGAGTTACATACCAGGGAGTATTTTCTCAAAATCTCAGCTCAAATGAGGGGTTGTGGAGAGAGATCGAAAATTACCTCCAAGAACAGCAAGAACGCAAGTTCCAGGGCCAGAACTCATGTTTTTGGAGAGAAAGAGAAAGAGAGGAAATAGACTCACCTGGAGGTGGGACTTGTGGGCCCCAGGCGCCCTGTGGGCGCGGCCATGGGGCAGGCCGCGCCAGCTGGCCGCCTGGGCCACTGGTGGACCCCCCTGGTCAGCCCCAGGTACCTCTGGGTCAGTCCCGGCATGGAAATTTTATTTTTATTTTTCTGGAATTTTACTGAAAACTTCACTGTTGAAAATTTCTCGGAGTTCAAAAAGCTGCAAAACTTTCTGAAAACTTAAAGCGGTGATTAGTATTGTGAAGCTTCAAAAACACAAAAACTTGGTACAACAAAGAGAATAAAAGCTAAAGCAAATGAGAACATAACAAGCTTAACTTTTTACCTATATAAAACAAGCTCACTAGTAAGGTTGATCAAGTCTTACCAACAAACCGGCGATATATAGAACAAGAAGTCTCACCTCTTATGAAGTGATCATTGCACCTTTACTTTAATGGACATTGTCCCCACCATAATGGTTTTGTATTTGTGGTGTACATGTAGTGGACAATCCCATTCTCCAATCTTCACGGTCTCAACATTCTCTATAGCGTTAAGGCCATGCCTCTTGTCGATCTTCTTTGGAAAATACACCGTGTGTTCTTTATCATCAACGTTGAGAGTGACCTTTCCTTTATTACAATCAATAATAGCACCTACAGTGTTAAGAAAAGGTCTACCAAGAATAATGGACATGCTCCCATCCTCGGGCATGTCAAGCACAACAAAATTTGTAAGGATCAAACAGTTAGCAACTTCAATGGGAACATCCTCACAAATACCAATGGGGACAGTTGTTGACTTGTCAGCCATCTGAAGAGAGGTATCTGTAGGGATTAGTTTCTCTAAACAAAGCCTCTTGTAAAGAGAGAAAGGCATAACACTCACTCCTGCACCAAGATCACATAAAGCAGTTCTGACGTAATTATTCTTTATGGAGCAAGGAATGGTGGGTATACCTGGATCACCAAGCTTCTCAGGAATCTTGCCATTGAAAGAGTAGTTAGCAAACATAGTAGATATTGCCTCATTAGGAACTTTTCTTTTATTTGTGACAATATCTTTCATATATTTCGAATAGGGAGGTAACTTAATAGCATCAGTCAAAGGGATTTGAAGAAAAAGAGGTTTCATCCATTCACAAAATTTATTATAGTGCTCTTCTTCTTTAGATTTGAGAGACTTACCTGGAAAGGGCATGGGTTTCTGTATCCATGGTTCTCTTTCCTTCCCATGTCTTCTTCCGATGAAGTCTTCTCTAGAGTACTTCTTGCGTTTATCGGGCGTTTCTTCTTCTCTTACCTCGGGAGAATCATCCTTCTCCGTGTCCTTTTCTTCAGGCTCGGCACCGTCTTCTGTTTTAGCATCGGAGGTAGATATGATGTTAGGATCAACAGCTGGCTTTTCACTTGTGATAGGATCATCGGGATTGTCAGCCTCCTTGTGTTTCTTCTTCTTCTTTTTCTTCGGAGAGCTAACAGTCTCGTCTTCTTCTTGTAGTTGAGAATCTTGCTCGATCCTCTTTGGATGCCCCTCGGGATAGAGCGGGTCCTGGGTGTGTGTTCCACCCCTAGTTTTGATGCCATAAGCTTGTATGTCCTGTTTGACATTATTAGCAAGCAAATATTTTTGCACATTAGAAATTTGTTCATTCTTAGTTTGAACCATATGAAAATGCTTAACAAGACATTTAACATCATTAACTGTTCTTTCTAGAACACCACACAAATTTTTGATAGCAAGAGAGTTATCATGCAACTGACTTTGTATCCTCCTATTAAAATGGTCTTGCTTAATAATAAAATTATCAAGCTCATCTAAGCATTGGTCGGGAGGCTTACCTTTAGGGATGTCACTTTCAGTAAAGTCTAATAGAGAGTGTACCTCTACCAAGGGAGGGCGAGTAGTAGTCTCACACAACTTCTCAATAGGCGGTAAATTCTTCACGTCTTCGGCTTTAATACATTTCTCCTTTATAGACTTCTTTGCTTCTTGCATATCTTCGGGGCTCAGAACAAGCATGCCCCTCTTTTTAGGTGGTAGAAGTGATTCAGGAACGGACCAATCTTCATAGTTCTAGGATATTTTGCACATTAATTCTTCTGCATCGTCCGGTGTTCTTTCCCTGAAAACACAACTAGCACAACTATCCAGGTAGGATCTGGATTCATCGATTAAACCAGCGTAAAATATATCAAGCCGTTCATTCTTGGGGACTCCATGTCCCGGCATAACCTTAAGTAAATCACAAAACCTCCCCCAAGCTTTAGGGAGGTGCTCATCCTGCAATTGTTTAAAGTTATAGATTCTTTGCAAAGCAGCATATTGCATATGAGCTGGGAAATATTTATCAACAAAGAATTGGACTAAGTCCTCAGGACTCTTAATGGAACCATAGGGTAGTGCATCGTACCATGATTTAGCGTCTTCCTTCAAAGAAAAAGGAAAAAAGCTTGGCCACGTAGAAGTTTCGTATCTTCTCATCAGTAGTGAATAGGTTACCTAGCTCAGCGAGTTTGGTCAAGTGTGCTATAGCATCATCATCATCTCTGCCATACAAGGGGTCAACCTCGACTGTAGATATAAGTGAAAGATCAACAAAGAAATCATAATCAGGATCAATGATGCATATAGGGGATGTGGCAAATTTAGGATCAGGAATAACTTTGTTCTTCATGGAGTGCTTTTTGAGCAACTCCTTAACAGCACGAGGGTCAGAGTCGACGCACTCTCTGAGTTCCCTGCAAAAATCATCATCAAGAGTAACATAATCATCATCAAGGATTCTCTCCTTGAGTTCATCTAGGCACGGGTAACCAAAGGTTTTGCAAGTGGAAATATAGGTAGCAGGGGTCTCGGTCTTGGATTCTGATGCAGTCTTAGCAGTCTGAGTTTCAATATAGTAGCCAAGAAAAGTAGTATCATCAAGAGTAGTGGAAGCATCATCAAAAGCATCGGACATAGTGGCAGACTCAGTAGAAGCATCATGTGGTGGTGGTGAAGTAAACTTACTCATAACAGAAGGTGAATCAAGTGTAGCACTAGTGTTCAGAACAGTACCTTTTCTTGTACGGGATGGCAAGATCGGAACCTTGGGGTCTCCTTTCTTACCCATAGCGGATGATGTGCAGCAGGCAGGATACTTCAAGTAGACTTGTAAATATTGCTATGCTCCCCTGCAACGGCGCCAGAAAACGTTGCTTGATGCCCCACAACTGTAAGGGATCGAGATAGTCTTCGCGGGTAAGTTAACCCAATTTATTGATTCGACACACGGGGAGCCAAAGAGTATTTATAAGCTTTGACAGTTGAGTTGTCAATTCAACCGCACCTGAAATATACTTGCTTGCAACAAAAGATAAGTGGTAATGGTAATATGATAGTGATGGTGGCAACAGAAAAAGTAAACAGCAAAAGTAACAACTAATGACTAGAAGGATTGAAAACACTGTAGGCTAAGGAGATGGATGGTTGGGCGATGCATGGATGAGAGTGAACATGTAATAGATTCTAACACGGGGCAAGGCACACAGAAAAGCAATGATCATCTAGGCAAATATCAAACATTAGGCATGTATCCCGTAGGTAGTTGTGCGTGCTTGCAATAAGAACTTGCACAAGATCTTTTGTCCTACCATCCCGCTACGAACGGGGCCAAAGGGAACTTATGGAGATTAAGGTGCTCCTACCAAAGAGCACCGGAACAAAGCAATAAACTCAATGGATACATGGAATCCTCAAATTATAGACCGTCCCCTTTGGTGTCCGAAGCTGTCACCTTTGGGATCGCCGGTTCCGGACCATAATAGGTGCATACAACTCATAGATAGGATCAAGAACACAAATATATTCATGAAAACACATATGGTTCAGATCTGAAAACATGGCACTCGGGCCCAAAGTGACAAGCATTCAGAGCAACAAGTTGTAGCAAAGATGATAAACACCAAAGTAGATGATAGGCAACATGCCCCCAACAATCTGACGAACTATTACATGATATAACTCATCCAATCCCTACCATCCCCTTTGCCTACAGAAGGGAATTACTCACACATGTGAAGAGAAGTCATGGAGGAGGGTTGGATTGGTGATGGTGATGACGATGGAGACGATCTCCCCTCTCCGGAGGCCAAATCAGCCTCCAGATTAGCCTTCCCGAAGAAGAACAGAGGGTGGCGGCGGCTCCGCGACGGAAACTGGAAAAACGACTTATGTTCTGGGGTTTTCCCGTCATGAGAATAAATAGGAGTCAAGGTCGGGCACGAGAGGAGGTGGGAGCCTCCCAGGCGGCCCCCCGGCACGGCCAGGGGTGGGGCCGCGCCAGCCAGGCGCCTGGGGCCCCTCTGGCCCCCCTCTGGCCCCACTTCTGGCTGGTGGAGGCTTCTGGTGCGTGGATTTTCTGTGAATTTTCCTGGAATTTTCGGAGATACCTAAAAATCCATTTTCCTGCACACAATAAAACCATACACGCAGCTCTGCTAAAAACAGCATTAGTTCGGGTTAGTTTCGTCCAAATCATGCAAGAATGAGGGCAAAACAATAGAAAAAGTGTTTGGAAAAGTAGATACGTTTGAGACTTATCAGTGATAGGCTAACACAACTTCTCAATGGGGGGTAGATTCTTCACATCTTTAGTTTTAATATCCTTCTCTTTAATAGACTTCTTAGCTTCCTGCATATCTCCGGGGCTTAGGTCAAGCATGCCCCTCTTCTTTGGTGGTCGAGGTGGTTCAGGGACGGACCAATCTTCGTGGTTCTTGGCAATCTTGCCCATTAATTCTTCTGCATCGTTCGGTGTTCTTTTCCTGAAAACACAACCAGCACAACTCTCCAAATAGGATCTAGATTCATCAGTTAGACCAACATAAAATATATCAGTTAATTCATTCTTAGGGACTCCGTGTCCCAGTCTATCCTGGATCAGACTGCAATACCTCCCCCAAGCTTTAGGGAGGTTCTCATCCTGCAACTGTTTAAAGTTATAAATTCTTCGTAAAGCAGCATGTTGCATATGAGCAGGAAAATACTTATCAACAAAAGAGTGAGCTAAGTCTTGAGGACTCCTAATGGAACCACATGGTAGTGCATCGTACCACGCTTTAGCGCCTTCCTTTAAAGAGAAAGGAAAAAATCTTAGTAACATAGAAATTTCGTATCTTCTCATCTGTAGTAAACAAGCCACCTAACTCAGTGAGTTTGGTCAGGTGTGCAATAGCATCATCATTTTCTCTGCCATAAAAGGGGTCAGATTCAACCATAGATATAAGTGAAAGATCAACAGAGAAATTATAATCAGGATCATTGATGCATGTAGGAGACGTATCAAACTTAGGATCCGGAATGGTCTTGTTCTTCAGGGAATGTTTTTCGAGAAGCTTCTTAATAGCATCAGGGTTAGAGTCGTCAAAATCTGTTAGCTCCCTGCATAAATCATCACCAAGTATAATATAATCATCATCAAGGAGTCTCTCCTTGAGTTTACTCAAATCGGGATAAGTGTAAGTTCCATCAAAAGGATAGCAAGTATCAGGAATTTCAATTCCAGATTTTTTGCAGCAGCAGCGATCTATTTCTCAAGAGTGTGACTAAGTGAACCAATATCATCAAGAGTAGTAGAAGCATCATCAAAAGTATCAGACATAGTAATAGATTCAGTAGAGGCATCATGTGGGGGAGGTGAAGCAAACTTACTCATAACTGAAGGTGAATCAAGTGTAGCACTAGTGTTCAGAACAGTACCTTTTCTTGTACGGGATGGTAAGATCGGGACCTTGGGGTCTTCTTTCTTACCCATAGTGGATAAATTGCAGCAGGTAAAATACTTCAAGTAGACTTGTGAATAAAGCTATGCTCCCCGGCAACGGCGCTAGAAAACAGGCTTGATAACCCACAACTGCAAGGGATCGAGATAGTCTTCGCGGGTAAGAATAACCCAACTTATAGATTCGACTCAAGGGGAGCCAAAGAATATCCACAAGCTATGACAATGGAGTTGTCAATTCCACCGCACCTGAGATACACTTACTTGCAACAAGATATTAGTAGTAACTGCGATATGTATGTGATGATAGCAATGGTAATAGTAGTGGTGAAACAGCGACAGTAAAACAGCGAAAGTAAACAACTAGTAACCAGCAGAATTAAAAACACTATAGGCTAGGGAGATGGATGTTTGGGCGCTGCATGGATAAGACACATCATGTATTTAACTTGGGGCAAGGCACACAGAAAAGCAATGATCAGCTAGGCATAAATCAAACATCAGGCATGTATCCCATAGGTAGTTGTACGTGCTTGCAATAAGAACTTGCACAACATCTTTTGTCCTACCATCCCGCTACGAACGGGGCCAAAAGGAACTTATGGAGATTAAGGTTCTCCTATCAAAGAGCACCGGAACAAAGCATTAACAATCAATGGATACATGGAATCCTCAAATTATAGTCCATCCCCTTTTGTGTCCCAAGCTGTCACCTTTGGGATCGCCGGTTCCGGAGTATAACAGGTGCATACAACTCATAGATAAGATCAAGAACATAAATATATTCATGCAAACACATAGGGTTCAGATCTGAAATCATGGCACTCGAGCCCAAAGTGACAAGCATTAAGAGCAACAAGTTGAATCAAAGATGATAAACAACAATCTAGATGATAGGCAACATGCCCCCAACAATCTGATAAACTATTACATGATCTAACTCATCCAATCCCTACCATTCCCTTTGCCTACAGTAGGGAATTACTCACACATGGATGGAGAATTCATGGAGGGAGGATGGAGTGGCGATGATAATGACGATGGCGATGACCTCCCCTCTCCGGAGGCCAAAACAGCCTCCAGATTATCCCTCCTGGAGAAGAACAGAGGGTGGCGGCGGTGGCTCCGCGACGCAAATTGGGAAACGACTTCTTTTTCGGGGTTTATCCGTCACGGGAATAAATAGGAGCGTCGGTAGGGAACTAGAGGAGGGGGGAGGCCCCCAGGCGGCCAAAGGGCGCGGCCCCACCCCTGGCCGCGCCAGGGGGGCGTCTGGGGCCCCCTTGGCTGCCCTCTGGTCCCACTTCTGGCTTCTGGCTCCTTCGGGTGCATGGATTTTCTGGTATTTTTCTGGCAATTTTCTGACAAGTCCAAAAATCCGCTTTCCTGCGCACAATAAAACAATACAGGCAGCTCTGCTGAAAACAACGTTATTCGGGGTTAGTTTCATCCAAATCATGCAAGAATGAGGGCAAAACAATAGCAAAAGTGTTTGGAAAAGTAGATATGTTTGAGACGTATCAGTGATTAGTCAACAGTAGAAGTGATTACTGTTACAGACACTGAGGGTGTTACAAATCTCCACCACTACAAAGAATTCTCGTCCCAAGAATTAAAAGGTAGTGGAAGGGGTAACGCTTTGGTTTCGTATTCTAACGAATCTTCTGGGGCTTGTTGTCCTTCTCGAAGAAGTTTATCCTTCTCGTTGACGTCTTCATTTCTTTGCATCATTGCATCTCGACGAGTTCTAATCCATCCTTCGGGGCTTTATCGTACCTACGAATAGGCTAGGAGGAAAATTTAAGGGGGTCGGATTGGTACCCAGTTGATCAACCGAGGTTGTCCGAGGGAATGGATTACAAAGTATCCCACGAGTTAAACTCAGGGAGATACATCGAGAGAAACAATAGAAGGCATGAGAAGTTTTTTGACGATGATAATGAAGGACAAAAAGGGGTCCAGAGCATCAGACGTAAGCATGGAATCTGGTATCGAACCAAATATCACAAGGTAGAGGAATCGTGAGTTGCCTACGAGGTCAAGCAAGAGGAATAACCTCGAGAATAGAAAGGTACAAGAGAGTCAGGTTTTGATCCTGTGGAACTGTGGGTTATGGGCCCACATTGAACAAGAAGGGTGGTGACAAACAATGCGATCAAGGTGCAAGGTAAGTCATAGAACAACTTGTCAACTATGTTGGCAAAAACATCAGTGCCAAGGGCGGGGGACGAAGAGAACCATTTTCCTGCTCATTAAGACGAGGCAGACCAATTGGCAAAGCTCTCATCCATCGGTGGTCACCGAAAAGTCATCAACAATTGTAACATGCTATACGGACAAAGTAGTACACCGAAGTGTTTACATAAGCAGGGAATTATCACTTCTCAGACGAGTTACCTCAGAAGAAAGATTAAACAGACCAATGGAAAGGAAAATGTGATGATACACAAGTATCAGGTGTATATCTTTCCCGAGGGAAAACATGGAAAGATATACATGACCAAGTTTGTATTGGCATGCCGGGAGTCAAGGGAGGTTGTCGATGATAACACAACTCAACGTGGGGCAAGGATGGTATTTCTCATCATGAATTCAATAGACACATGGGAGAATTCAAAACGTTGATGATGACCACGACACATTATGTCGAGGGGTTTCAAGAAAATGCAATCGAATATCCACATCACCAAGCAAAAGGGGTGGTGGAGCTAAAGGTAAGCGGTGTGCTCGGTTGAAGACAACCCAGAACCATGAAATGGCTATGACAGGGATAGGCATTGTTTCATCACAATTCATAATATGTAGTGCAAAGGCATGATATCGTTGAGATACCAGGGGTAATACTCGAAGGTAGAATGGTGGATCATAGGTGTAGAAGAATTTATACCAAGGGTATAATTATCTTTACGAGAAGATTTCATGATAAGTTCTACATAGTATCCATGGGCATGAACACAAGGTTCAGGGTCGACTCCCACTTCTCCAATGCATAACATTTCAATCACTTCTCGCTTTCGATGAAGTTGTAGAGTAGGAAATTTATCTGGCGTAACACCAGTAGAGTATGACCCGTAGAAGTTTCAGGGGTTCACACAGATGGTTGAAACATAGATACAACCCATAGGGACATTTTACGAATCTATACGACAAACAATAGGAACAAGAGATACAAGTTTGAAAGCAGAAGGCCAACGACACCGAGTAGATGATATCATTCGCCAGAGGCATCTGATATCTGGGAAAATTCATGAATGACTTAGGGCACAAGGGGACGGTAGGTAGTAATCCACCAAAAGGTCAGGTGGGGGTACAGAGAGTCTGGTGTGAGTATTGATACTCAACCATACGAAGAAAGAATGTCAAAGCATTGGAGATAGAGGCATCGGAATAATTCGATGCTTAAGTACAAAGGAATATGACTTCCATATCGGTGTATCAGATCCAGATACATCGATCAAACATGAATAAGTTGAATAGAAGCTTGACGGTTAATCAATTAAGGTTTGATTTACCGAGAACTAGCTCATGTCTGGAACGATGTCTGAGCCAGAACAATGGATTCATAGGGATCAACTGATGATTGTGTGCACTAGCACCCACGATGATTCAACAGATTAGAATGGCAATGTCAAGGGAGGCCATCAAAGATTACAAGACAAACGGGATTAATCATAGTGCAAGCAGGTAAGAAGAATCTCCAAAGCAGTAGGCTGCCGAGGATTGTCGCGAGATCGAATAGTATTTCAAAGTATTTTCTAGAATCACATGAACAACTTAGGATGAACGGATCCTCGATAAATGTGAGGAGTTATTCGCAGGGTGAAAAGAAGTTGCAAGGCAGTAGGTGATGGCTTCTCGCCCTTCGTTGGTTACCCCAAGTGGAAGGTTAAGATGTAGCGCAGCAGCAAGTTTCCCTCGGTGAAGATACCAAGGTTTGTCTCCAATAGGACTCTAGATATGATAATAGGTGTCAGCGGCGCAACTGACGTGGACCTGCACACAGACACAGATAACTTTGTTCCCAACGAAGTTCAGAGAGGTTGTCAATCTCTCCGATCTTGTTGTTCACAAAGGGTAAAACGCAAGGGATAATGATAGCAATTGAAAGTAAAAGGCAGGAAAGTAAATATAGCGTGGAAACAGTAATAAGGATATGGACCGGGATACGTGAATTTCGCTAGTGATGTCTCTCTCCCAAAAGACGATAAAACTGCTATGCGAGTTAACAAATTACAGAAGGGAAATTGACAGGATTATGAACGCACCGCAATGCTAACTATGCTACAAAAGAAAGGAAGAGGCTCAAAAGCACGGGCAGTACGCCAAAATAAGTAGACCGTAATCCAACTGCATCTACTACTAATCATCCACCTTCAGATATCTATCCAGAACATCTCGCTGGTATTAAGTTGCGAGCCCCACCCAAAGTGTAAACCCAAAGCAACAGACAACTGCATTAAAAAGAACTTTGCGTAAAGTAAACAATCCTTGTAACCGCGGTTACAAGCACCGTTGTTTTCCCCCTTGTGGCAAAAACACATCCCCTAGACTCATGTTTCTGTCACTCAAGCGTGTCATCGGGGGGCATGAACCCACAATCGAGCACAACGTTCCCTCTTGGAGTCACTACCTACTACTTGGCCAAAGCAATAAACAGCAACGGGGAACATGCAAGAATCACTTAGAAACAAAAATATAAGAGATAAAAACCAAATATATTACTCTATCACAATCTGAACATAATCTCATAATCCATCAGATCCCATCAAACTCAGCATAGCAACAGCAGAAATATTACAAAAGTGCCTCCATCATGTAGGGCATCTCACAAGGTCTAAACCATGAAGAACAAAGAGGGGAGGAGAACATCACATAACTACTGATCACGGACCCATGGTCCAAGGAAAACTACTCACGAGACATCCGGGGAGCATCCATGGTGGAGAGGAGACTCCCGGAGGTCAATCCTCCCTCCGGCAGGGTGCCGGGAAGAGGTCTTCTGGTGCTCCCGATCTTGGAAGCGCGGCGGCGCCGGAACAGAGGCGAGTTTGCGAAATAGGGTTCCTCTTCTGGAGTTTCCCCGTGACGGAGAATAAATAGGCGAAGGGGGCAGCCAGAGGTGGACCAGGGGCCCCAGGCGCCCCCCTGGCGCGGCCAGGGGTGGGACCGCGCCGGGTGGCCGCCTGGGCCCCCCTGGCTCCCCTCTGGCCCCACCAGGGCTCTTCGCGAAGCTTCCCGTACGCTGATTTTTCCTGTATTTTTCCCGGAATTGTTCTCGCACTTTTTATATGGGGGAAAACTGAAATAGAAAAACAGCAGAAAACAGGAACTGGCACTGGGGTGCACTGAGTTAATAGGTTAGTCCAAATATGATCAAAAGTGTATGAAAGTGTATCTAGATCATAGCAATATCACACAAAACATGCATGGAGCAAGCAGAAATTATAGATACGTTTTGGACGTAGCAACATCCCCAAGCTTAATTCCTGCTCGTCCTCGAGTAGGTAAATGATAACAGCATAATTTCTGTGGTGACGTGCTAGCAACCATAAAAGAACTTTGAAAAGTAAAGCAATCAAGGTTAGAGATTCAATTCAAGTCATAACATGCAAGAGTCTATATTAGCATTGAAACAAGCAACAAAGGAACATTAGGCGCAAGAGCTCTCTCTGTCCGTGACTCGAATGTCTCCAAATGGTGTTCGCGTGCAAGAAGGGGGATAGGGAATACGAGAAAAAAGTATTTTTGTGTTGAGAACTAAATCTACTAAAGTTTCACACTTGGTACTCTTTGGAATCTTATCTTGACTCGTCCCCAGACCACTAGCCAGGTACAAGTCAATTTGATCCACTCCTTTTCAATAATTTGAGCACTCATGCAATGGATGAGCGTAAGCACGAGAGTAGACACTTAGGATGGCAAAGAGAGAGATATGGTGGAGGAGTACAAAAAGGATGAGAAAGTCTCACATCAATGAGGACAATCATAGGCGAGAGATGCCAAATGATAGATATGAGGTGAGGAGTAGGGATTGCCATGCAACGGATGCACATACGAGCTAGGAAGCTCTCCAATGGAACTAGTGGGGGTGCATCTAACTTGCTCGCTCATGAAGACCTAGAGCTCATTTGAGGAGGCTCATCCTTTGAATATGCAAGCCAAGTTCTATAATGTGAAGGTCCCCACATAGCTATATGCATAATGATCATCTCTATGGAGCACAAGGATATAAAGGGAGTACTAGTGTGGATCTCTCAAAAGGATAGTAGTGTTTCCCCTTTCTCTCTTTTTATTTCTTTTTTCTCCTTTTCTATTTTTTTGTATTTTTTGTGGCCTCAATGGCTCTTTCTATTTAACTCTCATTTGTCCTCTTTGGGATCTTTTATTGTGTCCACTTTGGGATCTTTTCCTCACTTAAGGGCAACACTCTATTTTAAAAGAAGGTAAAGGAGATCTTTCACACTTTACAAGGTACTCAAAATCATAAAAAAGATGTAACTAACATGATGTATGCAATGTATGTCGCTGCCAATGTAGCAGGAACATGTATGACATGAAGATCAAGTCATGAAGAGGTTAAGTTGCATGGCAATATATCTCGGAAAGGCTATGGAAAAGCCTTGATAGGTAGGTATGGTGGCTGTTTTGAGAAAGATATAAGGAGGCTTATGATGACAGAGCGTATCATGCCAAGGGTTTACATGTACCGGCGAAGGTGGACACCAACTCTCGGAGTGAGAAGAAGGCAATGCACGGCACGGGAGAGGCTAGCAAAATATGGGAAGTTGGAAGTGTCAACTTTCAATACTTACATTAGTCCGAAGAACTCATGCACTTATTATCGGTAACTCTCAATCTAACAAGGAGGTTCACAAAGAGACAAGTACCCCGAGGAGGAGTGTATGGGGGTTTGGTTATTCTTGCGCATCCTCGACTCATGGTACGTGAGTGTTCTCTGATATTCGACCCCTCAGAAGAGTAGTGGTCCATCTAGTAGCTAGAGTTCTCAACTAGTTTTGTAGGTTTTGAAAATAAACACGGATTGCCCAAATTACGACACCTATCACTAATAGGCTAGAGCTCTTGACACCAAAAGTTCAAACATTACTCACATCAATACCTCAAAACCATTGCAAGTTACTACTAGAATTAAATAGCAACCTCAATCACCTACTTTCAAGACAAGACACAACTCAGTGCAACAACCAACTCTCTTTATCAAGATAAACATGAAAACTAAAAAGAGTTCCAGCAACAAACTAAACAAAAGCCAAGGCTCTTGCTAAGGACAAACTAAGACTAAAACTAAACATGGCAGTAGCTATGAAAAGGTAAAGAACACACAACAGCAGAAAGATAAGCAGGAAAAATCCTATGATGTGTTCTAAATTTTGAAAGTGGAGCGTGTTTCTCTCCCACACAAAGTAAGACGGGATCTAATTTGTTATTGTCAGATCCCTCTGTTAGGTATGTGCTAGGGTTAGCTAGTGCCTTTGCATCATGTCAAAATTTCAAAAAGAAATCTTGGAAATCAAATTCAAAATCAAAATGGGAGAAGGAACACCCCCAGTTGAATTAATTCAAAAGGCCAGATAAAAATCTTTTCCAAAAATTCATGTTAGAGTTTTGAAAAGTCTTATAAATGAGTATGATCACATATCAAGTGATGTGGGACCCACCCCATGCTCATAGATTTTTCAAATATTCAAACAGTACCTTGGAATTAAAGAAATCCCCCTATTTGATTTAAAATTCAAATCATTTGAATTTTAAAAATGTTGAAAGTTTATGAGTGGCTTGTCCATATTATTATGAGGCCATGTAAAAGTTTTCAGCATTTAATAAAATGGTTTGGTATTTTTATCAGAGCCAAAACAAATTACGGAAAAAGAAAGGAAAGATTAAACAGAGGAAAAAGGAAAAAACTTACCTCCCGCCAGGGGCGAGGCCCACCTCTCCAGCCGGCCCAGCCCACCAGGGGAACTCCCCTGTCGTCTTCCACCCCGCGCTGCCAAGCAGCTCGGTGGCGCGGCGTCGACGCCGTGGACGCCACCTCGACGCCCAGGACCTTCCAGGCCGCCCCAAGCCTCCAAAGTGTGCCACGGAGACGCCCTCGGCTCCCTCTCTCACTTTCCCCCATCGCCGCTTCGTCTCGCGCCTCCTCCTCGCTTTCCCCTTTTCCCCCGAGAGCAGCCGCCGTTCGTCGATGCAAGAACCCGTAGCCAACGCCGGAGATAGGCGAGGAGAACCTGTCCATCGTGCGCAGCGTCGCCGTTTACCCCGATCTGGAGAAGATGGCGTCCTAATCGAGCCCGAGGACGACGCACGCTTCACCGAGAGCTCGCCGGACCCGCAAGCCGCCGTCGTCGATTACTCCGGCCACAGAGCTCCTCCGACCACACCACCGCCTCCACTGCAACCGTGGTGAGCTTCTGCTTCACCCCATCTACTACACGGCCACCCTCTTGTCCCGTACCGTGTTTTTCCATTAAGGCCGGAGCTCCTCGCCGCCGAGATCCATGGAGACGACCCCCTGTTGCGCAATCGAGCCCGCCTCCTTGTCTGACGTCTTCGCAGTGCTCCAAAGCTTCGATTGCGACCATGTCTGCTTCTGGTGGTGCACCGCAGCGACTTCCACCCCGGACCCGTGCCACAGCCGCCGCCCGAGCACGTCATCGACGAGCTTCCGGCGACTCCCGAGCCTCCCCGTGTCTGTGGGATGAACTGCGCGTGCATGGGCTCCATTTTAGTGGCCTTGGCTTGCCAAATGGTGGCCTGTGCCGCCGTCTTGCGCAACGCCGCCGCGTCGGTTGGTCGCCGGCGATTAGCCGCCGGCAAGCCTGACGTGGCCGGGGTGGTTAACCACTAAACCAACCCCCCTGGGTCACTTACAGGTGGGCCTAGCCCCCTCTAATCCTCTTTGTTAGATTAATCTAACAGGGAAATTAGATGAGAGGCTGACAGCCCTGGCCCACTGGTCAGTTTGACCGGGGTCAAAACCCCCTGACGTCATGCTGACGCAGTGTTGGCGCAATAAAGGTTTTTCTATTTTAAAAGAATTCCAGAAATTCCAGAAATACCCCAAACTTTGGAAATTCATAGAAAATTCATATTAACTCCAATTTGGACAAATAATATATGAAAAATGATCAGGAGAAAATTATATTTCCAAATATGCAACTTTCAACTCTGTTTGAGTTGAATTTAAAATGTGATCAGTAGCATTTGCTATTTGATTTAAATGGAATTAAATCAAATTTAATTCAAATATTTTGGCAACTTGAACCATGGCAACATGCTACATTTCACTTACACATCAGAGGCATATCATACACATTTGAAGATATTTCAAAATGATCAAACTATATCACATATAACTTGGTTAATGTTGAATTCAAATGTGGAATTTGAATTTGCATTTTAAATGCAATATATTCCACTTAAATGGAATTGCCTCACACATCAAAACTTATACTTCAAGCTTTAACATTCAATCATGTGCTTGAGCATTGCATTCATATTGATTGCTACTTCGTGCTTTGTTTGTCGAGTAGAGGTGGAACCGGAGCAAGAGGTCACCCCCTTCGCTGAAGATCCAGAACCCGAACCTCGTCAGCAAGGCAAGCAAAACCCCATTGATCATGTCGATAAAATCCCACTTCCCTCTCATGTCTCGCTTATGCATTGTTTAGGATGATCACCATGCTTCGTTTCTACCGCATAGATGAACCAATTCCTTTGCATGACCTATCATTTTGTCACAGTAGTAAGCAAACCACAATCCTAGCAACTGTAGGAGTTGTTTGATATCATGTGGCCCCTGCAAATGTTATCGCTTATTGCATGCTTAGTATGATACCATGTTGTTACTGTGATGTGAGTCGGGATGGTAATGATCATGTGGATGATGGTAGAAAAGTGTTGGTGAATCGACCTAATACAAGGTGAACGATGAGAGGTTGTGTAGGAGTACATGGTGGGTTGTCTCGTTGAACACCGCCCTAAGTCCGAGTTCTTGTGTGGTGATCCAAGATGAAGAGTACAACCACACATTGGGCTCACTGACCCCTCTCAACTTATTAACTCGTCCCTTTCGATGTCAAGATGTCGCAGTAGTTCGGAGTTCTGGTAGGCTTGTGGCCTGGATGCTAAGTGAGAGAACGGCTCAACCGAGACCGGCTTATGCACCACGCACACATCGCTTGGGTCCACTTCGGTAAACCGGCTGGGTTCACGATTGTGGTAGCCAACCCAAGTAGGCGGCTTTCTTGGACTAGATAGGCTATGAGGTAACAGTTGTGGTGAGCATCCTCGCTGGCACCCCTTGAATGGTGTCGAGATCAAAGGCGGTAAATGATGGTCATGTGTGTGTAGCGGTACACCTTTGCAAGGTTATCAAAACTATTCGAATAGCCGCGTCCGCGGTTATGGACTACTTGGAAAGCTTAGCTTGATTATTAGATAACTTGAACCGGATACTTCTAAAACACACCAAGATAAGTGTGAGTGCTATGGCGTGCTTTCTCGTGGGGAAGTCGAGGAAGGCAACATAGTGGTGTAATTGGTTGGTGAAAGTAGTGGACTCGTGTACGCTTCTTACCTCAAGTCTGGTACTCGTAGTTCAGGATTAGCCAAGTCAAAGCTGGCATTTCTGCAAGTGAACCCCACCTCCCTTTACCTTGATACATGTGCATGAGTAGTATAGCTCCTATGTAAGTCTTGCTGAGTACGCCTTTGTACTCACGTTTGCTTAATCTATGTTTTAGATGACGCCACTGACCCCGAAGGTGGCTTCTTCATCGAGCTGGACGACTGAAGTTAAGCTAGTCTAGTCCCAGTCAGCAGACTGGTTCCCTCGTGGAGGGCTTTATGTTTGAATAAGGCTTCTTAAGCCAATTTTTTAAACTTGTCTGTACTCAGACATAATTTGCTTCCGCTTTATGTTGTAATGTTGGATCACATGTTTGTGATCTCTGTGTGTACTCTATAAGAGTTATGAATAAAATGTACACTTTGTAGAGAATTGCAATGGTACCTACTGTTCATACAAGGCATGTGTGCTGCGTGTATGGTTATAACATGCATGTCTTTGTATGGGTTTTCGAGACCTTAGTTGTGTTCTGGCTGGCGGTCTTTCATACACCAAGTGGCCCTTCGATGTGCGCAGCTTGGGGCATCGCGATGCGATTGCTCGAGACTCCGTCTCGTGCACACTTTGTGGTATGATCGAGCCCGCCCTAGACCCTGACTAAGTGATCGGGCTGGAGTAAGTCTATGTAAGAGTTTTGAGATAGTCGGTAGTATGGTTGAGGCGACTTGTCTTTGAATATGGGAGTTCACCACCCATATCATTTGACTTGTGTGCGAACGATGAGGACCCATCTCAGTTGATCATCCGGCCTAGATGGGATGCCCCTCACGTACGATGCTTTCCGAGAATGTTCAGTGCTTGGCCTTGTCTGCTTAGACAGGTGGGTGCGGTTCTCGGCTCTCCATATGACTATGTCTTAACTAGACTTGCATACGCTAACCCCGGGTCCCGACAGACTTGGTATCAGAGCAGGACTGACTGTAGGACTAGTAGCCTTGGCCGAAGTTGAGTCTAGCTTGCTATAGTTATATAGTTACTCTGGGTATATATGGGAACAACGTAAGGCTTCATTTTTCTCCTTACCCCCTTCGTTCTGAGTTCTGAGTCACCTCATCTTGTTCTACGGGAAGATAGGACTAGGCTCTCCTCTGTCTGATTAGAACATCTCGTTGATTGCTTCCTTATAGCCGTAGGAAAGTTGTGTCAGGTTTTCCTAGCATTGTTATAATGCTGATTTCTTACATCGTATTATGTAAGTGCTGTTTCTCATGATTGAAAGAAATTGTCATTTCTGACAATTACAGCCGTTATGCTGTCCGAGTCATTCCAGGTTTATCTCATAATCTGATGCATTTGCAAACTCCTTTCTGTTTCAGATGGCAGATCTTCCCCCTCGGCAGATTGTTCGTTTGACCAGGTGCCTCGGTGTACGTGGCCATCCCGCCACGTTGATCGAGATGATGTCCTATGTGGGATATCGATGGTACCCTGAGTACACCATCGAGGAGCAGTTCCACGACTTCAACCAGACGCAGTTCCACTGCATTGTCCGGATCTACCCGCACCACGTTGGAGTCACCCAGCCTATCCACTTTGGACATGGCATCGGCGTTACCGAGAACATGGCTGTGCAGGATGCTGCATATTCATGTATTACCCTGCTGAGAGAGGAGCACACCATGCTGATAGAGACCTCATTCCGCTATATCCCTACTGCACTTCCAGGAGAAGAGGGATATTACACCGGACTCTACTCAGATCACTCTGCAGAGGATCCAGCACTTCAGTTGACTGCTAGGTTTTCTAGTGACAGAGACCGTGATGCACGCGCTCTCCGTTTTGAGCTCCACGCTACTCGAGTTCGTTTGTACCGAGCACTGACGCTCTTGGCACCTTTTGTGAGCGTGGGATCAGTGGAGTACGATGCGATCTATCCAGTGAGGACCCAGATGCCTTCTCAAGTTGCTTGGCCCGAGATTGGAGGAATTTTTCCACCTCGTGGTCCTTTGCTTCCACCCTACACTGGACCTAGGCCCCATCCTTGCCCAAATGGATATCAGGGTCCACAAGCCTCCGTGTTTTCCGATGGTCACCTCCAGCTACCGGGATACGCGGGCAACTTTTATGAGGACTACTATGGAGATGGAGATGAGTGAGACCGCCTGTGGTCTTACTTAGTGAGGATGTTGTAGTATCCTAGTATATTGTAATCAAGGTGTCTAAGTTCCAGAGGCTTAGATAAATAATGTATAGGGAGTCAGAGTGCCTCTGAAGGATGTATCATCTTCCTCACGTTTGTATTAGCTTAGTGCTTGTACTAAAACGATGTATGGTTTGTATGACAGCTTGTGAATATATGGCTTGTATGCTTTTATCACCATGTTGTCAAGATGATTACTTCCTTTGCTCTGTAATCCTTCCAGTACTTCAATACCTTGATTAGACTTTTGAAATCAACTCTGTTTGACTTTGGATTTTTCACCTTCAGGATGTCTCAAGGTACACGTGGCCAGATTGGTCGTAACCAAGGTCGTGGGAACGACCAGGAGGAAGGCAACCTTCCACCCCCACCCACGATGGCCCAAGTTCTGATGGAGGTCGAGAGGAACCGCCGTGACTCTCATCACCTGCTGGAAGTCATCGCACGCAACACCACTCAGCAGCGCAATGAGCTGGTGTCTCTGAACGACTTCATCCGGCTTCATCCCCCGGTTTTCAGTTACTCCACCGAGCCCCTTGACGCCGATGACTGGCTTCGCAGCATCGAGAGGAAGCTCCAAGCCGGCCATGTTGCAGATGGCGACAAGGTCAATTATGCCACCTATCACCTTGAAGGTGCAGCAAGCTCTTGGTGGGCGAATTTTCTGAATATGCGTCCCGTTGGACCACCAGCATCTTGGGAGGAATTCTGCACTTCTTTCCGCGAGCACCACATCCCCAAGGGTCTCATGGACCGCAAGCGTGAGGAATTCTATAACCTCACTCAAGGCAGAAGAACCGTGGACGAGTTTAGTCGTGAGTTCAACCGACTTGCTCGTTATGCCACTGAAGAAGTCTCCACCGACTCCAAGAAACAAGAGAGGTTCCGTCGTGGCCTCAACTCCGTACTCCGTCGCGAGCTCAACCTTCATGACTTTGCCACATTCCAGGTCCTTGTCAACAAGGCCATCAAGGCAGAGGACATGAACACCCCCAACGACTTTCGCAAACACCACAGAGATGATAGTTCATCCAGTTCTGGCTCCCAGAAGCGCAAGATCTGGATTCCAAATAGCATGTTCTGCCAGAACAACCCACCGAGGCCATCCTATGTGGCGCCTCGTCCACCCACCCAGTTCCACCCAGCTCCACCAAACCACCCAGCTCCACGCACTGTTTTCGGAGCTTGCTACAAGTGTGGTCAGGCAGGCCACTACTCTCGCGAGTGCCCCCAGAACCAGGTCCAGAACCAAAATGCTCCACCACGTGCCGGAGGCAACAACAACAACAACAATGGTCGTGGCAAGCCACCCCAGAAGGTCTACACCGCCAAACCCGCTCCTCCCGCCACTCGTGGACGTCTGAACCAGGTTGCCGCTGAAGAGACTGACGACACCACTGACGTCATTCTTGGTACGCTCCCAGTCAATTTTGTTCCTACTTCCGTTCTTTTCGACCCAGGAGCATCTCATTCATTCATGTCGGAAAGTTATGCACTTCGTCATGAGTTACCCTTTGTTGAATTGTCCACCCCGATGGTTATTCAAACTCCAGGGTCAAGATGGCAAACTAATAGAGTGAGCCATGGTAATCAAATTGCAATTGAGGGTTTAGTATTCCTTGCTTCACTCATAGCCCTCAAGTCTTCAGACATTGATGTCATCCTTGGCATGGATTGGCTATCAAGACAAAATGCCTATCTGGATTGCAAAGGCAAATCCGTGAAACTCACCCACCCTTCAGGCAAAACCGTCAGCTATACCTCACCCAGAACAAGAAACCAAGTGCATTCTTTGAATGTACTTCCCCTTCCCGAACTTGAAGATATTCCAGTGGTTCGTGACTTCCCGGATGTCTTTCCTGAAGAACTGCCGGGCATGCCACCCGACAGATGTGTAGAATTTATAGTGGATCTTGTTCCAGGAACCGCACCAATTTCCAAACGCCCTTATAAAATGGCCCCACATGAGTTAGCTGAGCTCAAAACCCAACTTGATGCTTCGTTGGCAAAAGGCTTCATCCGCCCTAGCTCATCGCCATGGGGTTGCCCCGTTCTGTTCGTAAAGAAGAAAGATGGAACAGAAAGGATGTGCGTAGACTATTGCCGGCTAAATTTAGCGACGATAAAGAACAAATACCCACTTCCCAGGATCAATGATCTTTATGATCAACTTGCAGGATCCTCCGTCTTCTCCAAGATGGATTTGAGATTAGGTTATCATCAGATCAGAATCCGAAACGAGGACATTCCCAAAACGGCTTTTACTACTCGTTATGGTCTTTACGAGTACACCGTCATGTCCTTTGGTTTAACCAATGCCCCCGCCACATTCTCACGCTTGATGAATTCAATCTTCATGGAGTACCTAGATAAATTTGTTGTGGTTTATCTTGATGATATTCTCATCTACTCGAAGAACGAAGAAGATCATGCCGAACACTTAAGGCTGGTATTGGTGAAGCTTAGAGAGCATCGCCTGTACGCTAAATTCTCCAAGTGTGAATTCTGGCTACCAGAAGTGACCAACTTAGGCCACGTGATTTCTGCAAAAGGCATTGCTGTGAATCCCGAGAGAGTTCAGGTCGTCCTTGACTGGACTCCACCTGAATCGGTTAAGCAAGTTAGGAGTTTTCTTGGCCTAGCCAGCTATTGTCGTCGCTTCGTCGAGAACTTTTCTAAAGTTGCAAAGCCTCTAACTGAACTCCTCAAGAAAGATAAGAAATTCCAATGGACTCCCAAGTGCGAAGAAAGCTTTCAAGAGCTAAAAAGAAGATTGACTTCTGCACCCGTACTTGCACCTCCAGACACAAAAAGGGATTTCGAGATCTATTGTGACGCATCACGGCAAGGGTTAGGATGCATACTTCTGCAAGATCGACATGTGGTAGCTTATGATTCACGCCAGTTGCGGCCACATGAAGAGAACTATCCTACCCATGACCTTGAACTCGCTGCCGTAGTTCATGCCCTAACAACTTGGCGACATTACCTCCTTGGTAATCGTTGTGAGATTTATTCCGACCACCAAAGCCTCAAATATATTTTCACCCAGCCAGATCTTAATCTCAGGCAAAGACGCTGGATTTAGTTGATAAAAGATTACGACGTAGGAATTTCTTACACCCCAGGCAAAGCCAATGTCATGGCTGATGCACTAAGTCGTAAGTTGTACTGTAACAACCTCATGTTGCAGCAGTATCAACCACTTCTTCATGAGGACTTTCGCAAGCTCAATCTTGAAATTGTTCCTCATGGCTATCTTTCTACCTTGGTGGCGAAACCAACTCTTGAGGATCAAATCATAGGTGCCCAAAGGCGTGCACGAGGTGTTCGCCGGATCAAGGAGAACATTGCTGGCGGAGTTGCTAAATGTTTCTCCACAGATAGCAAAGGAACGGTATTCTTTGAAAATCGTTTAGTAGTACCTAAGAATAGGGAACTAAGGCAACTCATCCTCAAGGAAGCCCATGACACACCCCTCTCAATTCATCCCGGTAGCACGAAAATGTACCGAGATCTACGCCAGAGATTTTGGTGGACTAGGATGAAGAGAGACATTGCTCAATTTGTTGCCGAATGTGATGTTTGTCGTCGCATTAAGGCAGAACATCAAAGACCTGCTGGTACACTTCAACCCTTGTCCATTCCTGAGTGGAAATGGGACAAAGTCGGTATGGACTTCATCACCGGCTTTCCAAGAACCCAGAAAGGAAACAATGCCATCTTCGTTGTCATAGATAGGCTTTCCAAAGTTGCTCACTTCCTTCCGGTTCGCGAGTCTATAACTGCTAGCCAGTTAGCAGACTTGTACATCTCCAGAATTGTATCCCTTCATGGTGTTCCTTTGGAAATCAATTCTGATCGCGGTAGCCTTTTCACCTCTAGATTTTGGGGAAGCTTCCAACGTGCTATGGGAACTCATCTCTCTTTTAGTACAGCTTTTCATCCTCAGTCTAGCGGTCAAGTCGAAAGGGTTAACCAAATTCTTGAAGACATGCTCAGAGATTGTGTTATCTCATTCGGAAAGAATTGGGAGAATTCTCTTCCATTTGCCGAATTTGCTTATAACAATAGTTTTCAATCTAGTCTGAACATGGCTCCTTTTGAACTCCTTTATGGACGACGATGTCGAACACCACTAAACTGGTCTGAAACCGGTGAACGACAATTCTTTGGACCGGATATGATCAAGGAAGCAGAAGAGCAAGTTCGTATTGTTCGTGATCAATTGAAAGCAGCCCAGTCTCGTCAGAAAAGCTACTATGATCGTCATCATAGGCAAGAGAGCTACAATCTGGATGAGAAGGCTTACCTTCGGGTTACTCCTCTGAAGGGAACCCAACGTTTCGGTATCAAAGGCAAGTTGGCCCCACGTTACATCGGACCTTTCCGCATTATTGCTAAACGTGGAGAAGTTGCCTACCAACTTGAACTACCCCCGCACCTTTCCCGAGTACACGATGTATTCCATGTGTCCCAACTCAGGCGTTGCTTCAAGGACCCCATCCGCGAAGTCAACCATGAAACGCTTGATCTCCAAGATGACCTTTCTTATCGAGAATACCCCGTTCGTATTCTTGATTCCGTAGAACGTGTCACTCGTCGTCAGAAGATTAGGTTTCTGAAAGTGCAATGGTCACACCACTCTGAAAGAGAAGCCACGTGGGAGAGAGAAGACCGTCTCAGTACCGAGTACCCCTCCTTCCTCCCGCAGACTTCTGAATCTCGGGACGAGATTCTTTTGAGTGGGGGCGAGTTGTCAGATCCCTCTGTTAGGTATGTGCTAGGGTTAGCTAGTGCCTTTGCATCATGTCAAAATTTCAAAAAGAAATCTTGGAAATCAAATTCAAAATCAAAATGGGAGAAGGAACACCCCCAGTTGAATTAATTCAAAAGGCCAGATAAAAATCTTTTCCAAAAATTCATGTTAGAGTTTTGAAAAGTCTTATAAATGAGTATGATCACATATCAAGTGATGTGGGACCCACCCCATGCTCATAGATTTTTCAAATATTCAAACAGTACCTTGGAATTAAAGAAATCCCCCTATTTGATTTAAAATTCAAATCATTTGAATTTTAAAAATGTTGAAAGTTTATGAGTGGCTTGTCCATATTATTATGAGGCCATGTAAAAGTTTTCAGCATTTAACAAAATGGTTTGGTATTTTTATCAGAGCCAAAACAAATTACAGAAAAAGAAAGGAAAGATTAAACAGAGGAAAAAGGAAAAAACTTACCTCCCGCCAGGGGCGAGGCCCACCTCTCCAGCCGGCCCAGCCCACCAGGGGAACTCCCCTGTCGTCTTCCACCCCGCGCTGCCAAGCAGCTCGGTGGCGCGGCGTCGACGCCGTGGACGCCACCTCGACGCCCAGGACCTTCCAGGCCGCCCCAAGCCTCCAAAGTGCGCCACGGAGACGCCCTCGGCTCCTTCTCTCACTTTCCCCCATCGCCGCTTCGTCTCGCGCCTCCTCCTCACTTTCCCCTTTTCCCCCGAGAGCAGCCGCCGTTCGTCGACGCAAGAACCCGTAGCCAACGCCGGAGATAGGCGAGGAGAACCTGTCCATCGTGCGCAGCGTCGCCGTTTACCCCGATCTGGAGAAGATGGCGTCCTAATCGAGCCCGAGGACGACGCACGCTTCACCGAGAGCTCGCCGGACCCGCAAGCCGCCGTCGTCGATTACTCCGGCCACAGAGCTCCTCCGACCACACCACCGCCTCCACTGCAACCGTGGTGAGCTTCTGCTTCACCCCATCTACTACACGGCCACCCTCTTGTCCCGTACCGTGTTTTTCCATTAAGGCCGGAGCTCCTCGCCGCCGAGATCCATGGAGACGACCCCCTGTTGCGCAATCGAGCCCGCCTCCTTGTCTGACGTCTTCGCAGTGCTCCAAAGCTTCGATTGCGACCATGTCTGCTTCTGTTGGTGCACCGCAGCGACTTCCACCCCGGACCCGTGCCACAGCCGCCGCCCGAGCACGTCGTCGACGAGCTTCCGGCGACTCCCGAGCCTCCCCGTGTGTGCGGGATGAACTGCGCGTGCATGGGCTCCATTTTGGTGGCCTTGGCTTGCCAAATGGTGGCCTGTGCCGCCGTCTTGCGCAACGCCGCCGCGTCGGTTGGTCGCCGGAGACTAGCCGCCGGCAAGCCTGACGTGGCCGGGGTGGTTAACCACTAAACCAACCCCCCTGGGTCACTTACAGGTGGGCCCAGCCCCCTCTATTCCTCTCTGTTAGATCAATCTAACAGGGAAATTAGATGAGAGGCTGACATCCCTGGCCCATTGGTCAGTTTGACCGGGGTCAAAACCCCCTGACGTCATGCTGACGCGGTGCTGGCGCAATAAAGGTTTTTCTATTTTAAAAGAATTCCAGAAATTCCAGAAATACCCCAAACTTTGGAAATTCATAGAAAATTCATATTAACTCCAATTTGGACAAATAATATATGAAAAATGATCAGGAGAAAATTATCTTTCCAAATATGCAACTTTCAACTCTGTTTGAGTTGAATTTAAAATGTGATCAGTAGCATTTGCTATTTGATTTAAATGGAATTAAATCAAATTTAATTCAAATATTTTGGCAACTTGAACCATGGCAACATGCTACATTTCACTTACACATCAGAGGCATATCATACACATTTGAAGATATTTCAAAATGATCAAACTATATCACATATAACTTGGTTAATGTTGAATTCAAATGTGGAATTTGAATTTGCATTTTAAATGCAATATATTCCACTTAAATGGAATTGCCTCACACATCAAAACTTATACTTCAAGCTTTAACATTCAATCATGTGCTTGAGCATTGCATTCATATTGATTGCTACTTCGTGCTTTGTTTGTCGAGTAGAGGTGGAACCGGAGCAAGAGGTCACCCCCTTCGCTGAAGATCCAGAACCCGAACCTCGTCAGCAAGGCAAGCAAAACCCCGTTGATCATGTCGATAAAATCCCACTTCCCTCTCATGTCTCGCTTATGCATTGTTTAGGATGATCACCATGCTTCGTTTCTACCGCATAGATGAACCCATTCCTTTGCATGACCTATTATTTTGTCACAGTAGTAAGAAAACCACAATCCTAGCAACTGTAGGAGTTGTTTGATATCATGTGGCCCCTGCAAATGTTATCGCTTATTGCATGCTTAGTATGATACCATGTTGTTACTGTGATGTGAGTCGGGATGGTAATGATCATGTGGATGATGGTAGAAAAGTGCTGGTGAATCGACCTAATACAAGGTGAACGATGAGAGGCTGTGTAGGAGTACACGGTGGGTTGTCTCGTTGAACACCGCCCTAAGTCCGAGTTCTTGTGTGGTGATCCAAGATGAAGAGTACAACCACACATTGGGCTCACTGACCCCTCTCAACTTATTAACTCATCCCTTTCGATGTCCAGATGTCGCAGTAGTTCGGAGTTCTGGTAGGCTTGTGGCCTGGATGCTAAGTGAGAGAACGGCTCAACCGAGACCGGCTTATGCACCACGCACACATCGCTTGGGTCCACTTCGGTAAACCGGCCGGGTTCACGATTGTGGTAGCCAACCCAAGTAGGCGGCTTTCTTGGACTAGATAGGCTATGAGGTAACAGTTGTGGTGAGCATCCTCGCTGGCACCCCTTGAATGGTGTCGAGATCAAAGGCGGTAAATGATGGTCATGTGTGTGTAGCGGTACACCCTTGCAAGGTTATCAAAACTATTCGAATAGCCGCGTCCGCGGTTATGGACTACATGGAAAGCTTAGCTTGATTATTAGATAACTTGAACCGGATACTTCTAAAACACACCAAGATAAGTGTGAGTGCTATGGCGTGCTTTCTCGTGGGGAAGTCGAGGAAGGCACCATAGTGGTGTAATTGGTTGGTGAAAGTAGTGGGCTCGTGTACGCTTCTTACCTCAAGTCTGGTACTCGTAGTTCAGGATTAGCCAAGTCAAAGCTGGCATTTCTGCAAGTGAACCCCACCTCCCTTTACCTTGATACATGTGCATGAGTAGTATAGCTCCTATGTAAGTCTTGCTGAGTACGCCTTTGTACTCACGTTTGCTTAATCTATGTTTTAGATGACGCCACTGACCCCGAAGGTGGCTTCTTCATCGAGATGGACGACTGAAGTTAAGCTAGTCTAGTCCCAGTCAGTAGACTGGTTCCCTCGTGGAGGGCTTTATGTTTGAATAAGGCTTCTTAAGCCAATTTGTTAAACTTGTCTGTACTCAGACATAATTTGCTTCCGCTTTATGTTGTAATGTTGGATCACATGTTTGTGATCTCTGTGTGTACTCTATAAGAGTTATGAATAAAATGTACACTTTGTAGAGAATTGCAATGGTACCTACTGTTCATACAAGGCATGTGTGCTGCGTGTATGGTTATAACATGCATGTCTTTGTATGGGTTTTCGAGACCTTAGTTGTGTTCTGGCTGGCGGTCTTTCATACACCAAGTGTCCCTTAGATGTGCGCAGCTTGGGGCATCGCGATGCGATTGCTCGAGACTCCGTCTCGTGCACACTTTGTGGTATGATCGAGCCCGCCCTAGACCCCGACTAAGTGATCGGGCTGGAGTAAGTCTATGTAAGAGTTTTGAGATAGTCGGTAGGATGGTTGAGGCGACTTGTCTTTGAATATGGGAGTTCACCACCCATATCATTTGATTTGTGTGCGGAAGATGAGGACCCATCTCAGTTGATCATCCGGCCTGGATGGGATGCCCCTCACGTACGATGCTTTCCGAGAATGTTCAGTGCTTGGCCTTGTCTGCTTAGACAAGTGGGTGCGGTTCTCGGCTCTCCATATGACTATGTCTTAACTGGACTTGCATACGCTAACCCCGGGTCCCGACAGTTATTAACAGCAAGCAAAGCTAAATAAAACTAAAAATAAAACCTAAGAGCGAGACGCTCCAAGCATAGCACATAACGCATGAAGTGATAAAAATATAGTGAGACGAAGGACGAACTGATGATTGTTGATGGAGAAGGGGATGCACGGGGGCATCCCCAAGCTTAGACGCTTGAGTCTCCTTGAATATTTGTTGGGGATGCATGGGGGCATCCCCAAGCTTGAGCGCTTGACACTCCTGGATCTTCTTTCATCATCTTCCATCGCACACTTGAAAACTCCCTTCATACATAACTCATCATAAGCTGATTAGAGAGGTTAGTACCCTTAATAAATAAATTTTCCCCACTGGATAAAAATATATTCTTTCAGAGCTACTGTTTCTAAAGAGTGCAAAAAAGTTTTTGCAAAGAAAAAGCAAGCTTAAGGTTTGCAAAAGTAAGGAGAGACAGAACGTGGCAGAATCTGTGAAAAACAGAACAGCAGGTAGTAAAGAATTTTTTAGGGGCACTTATGCAACTCAAATAAAAAAACTCAGAACATACGGAAGTTTCTTAATTGTATAGAGCATACTGTGTAAAAAATTCAGCTCAAAAAGATGATCTGGGATTCTTCTGGAATTTTTCTGGTCACGAGGACAGAATCTGTTTTCTGGACAGCATGTCACAACTTTTACTTCCCTTGCCGTAAGAGGCTATAACTTGGCACAAAGCTGAAAAAGAAAGATACAATGATGTTGCTACAGCAGTAAAAAACATCAACACACAACAAAAGAAAAATTAAACACCTAAATTCGTTGCGGGCTGCCTCCCGAAAGCGCTTTCTTTTATGCCTTTAAGCTAGGCATGAAGCAAAAGATCAAGTTGTATCAATCGAATCATTATCAAGATCATCAAAAAGTTCTTCAATTGTACAACTAGTCTTAAGAGGTCTTTCAAATAAAGGCCTAATGAAGATACTTCTAGGGAAAAAACCAAAAGGCGGAAAATTAATGGAAGATTCATTTATAAAATTATCAAAGAGAGGTATTTCTTCAAAAGTTTTCACGGTTTCAACTTCTTTGGCAATAGGTGGTTTATTTTTAGGTCGGGGAACCTTAGGGACATAATTGAACTTAGGTTCCCTTCTTGCCGAAGTCTCTACCTTTTTTGGTTTGATTGAGGAAAAAGTAGTTCCTAGAGTATTAATGATTTCCTCAATCTTATCAATCCTAGAAAGATCTGTATCACGGGATTTGATGACCTCCAAAGTTTTAATAATTTTAAGAATGGAGCTATCAAGCCTATTCAAATTCCCTTGAATCTTGCGATCCAACTCATTTATCCTAGTTATACTTGGTATTTCGAACTCTATCTTTTCAAGTTTCTTCATAATGTGAGCTAGAGTTATATCTTCTTGTATGCTAGCAATAGGGAGATTTCCAACAAGATTTTCAATAACATTAAGAGACTCCCAAGTCGGGGCTTCTAGAAAATTCCCATTGATAGCAGTATCTAATATGAACCTATTCCAAGGAGTAATCCCGACATAAAAATTCTAAGCAGGATAGTAGTGGATTGCTTCTTGGTGGCTCTTTTTTGAGAATCATTAATTCTATACCAAGCATCTTTTAAACTTTCTCCACCTTTTTGTTTAAAGGTGAGAACCTCTGTTTCAACAAAGGCAAAAGGGCCAGACATAATGACAACTAGCAAGATAAATAATTTTTTAAATTTTTTTGATAAAAGACACAAAGATAAAAACTGAAAGGTAAACTAGTAAGACTAAAAAACAAAGGTAAAGGGTAGTGTGCAACTCCCCTATCTTAGCACTCGGAGTCCCCGGCAACGGCGCCAGAAATTCGCTTGATGGCTTCTCGCCCTTCGTTGATTACCCCAAGTGGAAGGTTAAGATGCAGCGCAGCAGGAATTTTCCCTCGGTGAAGATACCAAGGTTTGTCTCCGGTAGGACTCCAGATATGATAAGTAGGTGTCAGCGGCGCAACTAACGTGGACCTGCACACATACACAGATAACTTTGTTCCCAACGAAGTTCAGAGAGGTTGTCAATCTCTCCGGTCTTGTTGTTCACAATGGGTAAAACGCAAGGGATAATGATAGAAATTGAAAGTAAAAGCAGGAAAGTAAATATAGCGTGGAAACAGTAATAAGTATATGGACCGGGATACGTGAAGTTCGCTAGAGATGTGTCTCTCCCAAAAGACGATAAAACTGCTATGCGAGGTAAACAAATTACAGAAGGGCAATTGACAGGATTATGAACGCACCGCAATGTTATATGCTACAAAAGAAAGGAAGAGGCTCAAAAGCACGGGCAGTAAGCCAAAATAAGTAGACCGTAATCCAACTGCATCTACTACTAATCATCCACCTTGAGATATCTATCCAGAACATCTCGCTGGTATTAAGTTGCGAGCCCCACCCAAAGTGTAAACCCAAAGCAACAGACAACTGCATTAAAAAGAACTTTGTGTAAAGTAAACAATCCTTGTAACCGCGGTTAGAAGCACCGTTGTTTTCCCCCTTGTGGCAACAGCACATCCCCTAGACTCATGTTTCTGTCACTCAAGCGTGTCATCGGGGGGCATGAACCCACAATCGAGCACAACGTTCCCTCTTGGAGTCACTACCTACTACTTGGCCAAAGCAATAAACTGCAACGGGGAACATGCAAGAATTACTTAGGAACAAAATATAAGAGATAAAAAACAAATATATTACTCTATCACAATCTGAACATAATCTCATAATCCATCAGATCCCATCAAACTCAGCATAGCAACAGCAGAAATATTACAAAAGTGCCTCGATCATGTAGGGCAGCTCACGAGTTCTAAACCATGAAGAACAAAGAGGGGAGGAGAACATCACATAGCTACTGATCACGGACCCATGGTCCAAGGAAAACTACTCACGAGACATCCGGAGAGCATCCATGGTGGATAGGAGACTCTCGGAGGTCAATCCTCCCTCCGGCAGGGTGCCGAGAAGAGGTCATCTGGTGCCCGATCTTGGAAGCGCGGCGGCGGCAGAACAGAGGCGAGTTTGCGAAATAGGGTTCCTCTTCTGGAGTTTCCCCGTGACGGAGAATAAATAGGCGAAGGGGGGCAGCCAGAGGTGGACCAGGGGCCCCAGGCGCCCCCTGGCGCGGCCAGGGGTGGGGCCGCGCCGGGTGGCCGCCTGGCCCCCCTGGCTCCCCTCTGGCCCCACCAGGGCTCTTCGCGAAGCTTCCCTTACGCTGATTTTTCCTGTATTTTTCCGGAATTTTTCTGGGACTTTTTATATGGGGGAAAACTGAAATAGAAAAACAGAAGAAAACAGGAACTGGCACTGGGGTGCACTGAGTTAATAGGTTAGTCCAAATATGATCAAAAGTGTATGAAAGTGTATCTAGATCATAGCAATATCACACAAAACATGCATGGAGCAAGAAGAAATTATAGATACGTTTTGGACGTATCAGTAGGCTCAAAGGAGTCCCGAAAGAACGGAAAGTATTTCGAGGCATCTTGTGAACACAAGAGCAACTGGGATTGAATGTATGAACAAAAGGTGTATGTGGTTATACATAAGGACTTATCGGTGGCATGGAATTGTAAAGTTGATCGGCACATATGGTCTCAGGAATTTTATCGGAGAGTAATCTTCAGAATCTTCTCGTGAGCGATCATATGTAATGAGGGGCTCTCCGAGAGGAAGTAGTCACGAGAACCTTATGTCAGAGTTAGAAAAATCTTTAACCCGAAAGGATGAGAGAGTAGAGTCCCAGAGTAAAGGCGCGGAGAAAAAGGATCCTAATACCACCATGTTTTTGCTACGTGGGCCGATAAGCCACACAACACTGTTAGTAAAGTAATTTTGCAACGACTAGACTCGACTTCGACCAAGGAGTTGGAAGGGGCGTCCTACAGGCAGTCGGCTCTGATACCAACTTGTGATGCCCCCAAAATCAGATCATGTACAGTAATCATACACGCAAGGTACACGATCGAGATAAGGGACTCACGGTAAGATATCACAACACAACTCTACAAATAAAATAATACAAACTGTTTAATACAAGCCAGGGGCCACGAGGGCTCGAATACAACAGCTCGAGAGCACAAAGTTAGCGGAAGCAATAGTATCTGAGTACAGACACAAGAATACAAGGTTGCCTTAAGAAGGCTAGCACAAATATCAACAGATCGAAAAGGCGAGGCCTCCTGCCTAGGAACCTCCAAACTACTCCTGGTCAACGGGAACTCGACGTTGTAGAAGGCATCGGGGATCTTCATGTTGCGGTGGTCGACATCGGGTATCTCCTGCTCCTGGACTCCAAGGCTCCAACGTCCACTACAGCGGCCGATCTGGCAAAACAAAAAGGGGGAAATAAAGCAAGGGTGAGTATCTAGCATACCCGCGAGTCTTACGTCCGCTACTAAGCATTTATGCACTTGTATCAAATGGAAAGGGGAGGCTGTATATAGTGGACTGCCAGATAGAAATCAGAATAAGGGTAAGAAGCTAGTCCTATCGAAGACTAGCATCTTCCGACGATGTCTTGCAGCACAAGATGAGAACAGTGAACAGTTCATATAAAGCATAAAGTAACAAGGAAGCGGAAGTTGCTGCAACATTGTATAATAGTAGGTTGTAATGATTAATAATAATAATGCCTCTGAGTTCCCCTCCTCGACTTCCCTGCGAGGAAGAAAACCCGAAACCATACAGTTTAATAATAGTAGTTTGTAGTGGTAAGATCTGGCTTCAGCGTAAAGCGTCCTGTTACTGTGGACACGGCTATTCGAATAGTTTAAACTCCCTGCAGGGCTGCACTACTGTTCATCCTCCACGCTCGGATCTCCAGGGTGGCGGGAACCTTGTTAGGGAACACTCCACCAAAGCTATCCGAAACGGCGTAGCCCATCCTAGGCTTAGCAGAGAGGCCATCCGCCGGACTATATCCTATGCGCTCAGGGGTCTAGGTCCCTCACCCTTCCGCGCTCCTGAACGGTACGAGACTGGCCGGTGAAGCAAAAGCAAATCCAAACACACCTGATGCAGCAAAGAAGACAAGACCGCTTCCCGGCAATCAACCCATGGTACTGCTGACATCTGAAGAGCTTTCGGACATACTACGACGTAGGGGAGCCCATAACTCCTTATCCCACGTGAAGGTAGTGCGTACAGACCAACGGGCCTCTCAAGTCATCCGCCGAACCATTTAGCATTTTAATTAACCTGCGTGACAACCGTTATCGTTGCCTCGACTTAACTGACCCGCGGACAACGACAGCAGTCAGGACCAACAGTACATCGGTGCCTGCCCTGTCGTCCCACCAAGTCTCTGCGGTTACCAACAAGGTGAACCGACTCCTTACCTTATCTCGCGTGTGCTCTTGGTAGAGCTCGACTTTCGTGGGTTGGTAACTCCCGCGAGATACGAACAGGGGCCAAGCACGCCAGTAACGTCGGTCGTACCCTCCCTGTCGTTCCTGACGCAATACCGCTCGCGGGCACCGTTGGGTCGCCCGAATTCTTACCTTAAGGACAACCGGGGCTCGGGACCCTAGGGAGGCTATACGGAGTCAGTAACGAGTGGAGTACGAGGATTACTCCTCGGTAGCTCCACTTGATGTGGCTCGGCAGAGCCGAGCTAGGGGCCTTAGGCGGTGTCTGCATTGTACCGTACATGTGTAGTTTATAATAAGTAGTACCCGCATTCACTCCCCTGAGTGATCACGGCACGCTATCTAATCCTCGCTAACAATGCGCAGGGCTCACTGCTGAATAATGCATGATTATAATAGGAAGCATAGGATAAAGGAAGGTACATCAAGGGGCGACAAAGATAGGCTATGCAAGTGAATAGGATTGTAACGTATCAGCAATAGTAACAATGCCTAGTGCAAGAAATGTACGGAAAGATAGGAGATATCTGGGGAAGAGAATGGCTCTGCTTGCCTGGAAGCTCGACGGTCGGAGTACAGTCGTCGACGAAGTAGTCGTACCCAGCAGCGGTGTAGTCGGCGGTAGCAGCGGGGTCTACCGAAGAATAAAGTGGGGAAGAAACAGTAAATATAAAGCAATCATAGCAAACAGATGAATGGCATGACATATGCAATGTTAACGATGTTCTAACGCAGTGCAATGTGTTATGCTCGGAGCGGGAATTCATCCGAGGATGAAATGCCAGCTCCGGGGTAATTACCGGACAGGGTGTCCGGAGGGGGAAGGTACCATGCCAGAGGTGTCGTGGACATCTGACAAGCATATGGATGGTGTATCCGTGTTAGTTGATCCATTCCGAACAACTTTCATATTCAGAATAAATTCATCCCGATAGTTATACGGTATCGGGCAATCATCGGACAGACGGTCTAGAGGCTGGGTGTCGATGATCGTTGTGTTAAGAGGGGTGTGGTGCGTATACGGATAGCGTATTCTTAGTCGTTATATTTTTCATGTATAAAGTTTTTTCATCTGATATACGAATTAAAAGATATTGATTTTCCAAGATTTATTCAATTTAAAAGTATTTTTTGGATTTTATTTATTATTAAAAACAACATTGTCCACAACAGTGGAGGTTGACTGAGTCAACACTGACATATGGGGCCCAGTCAACAGTCTCTGTTGACCTGGTCAATCTGACCAGTGGGTCCCACATGTCAGCCTCAAATTTAATTAAATCATTATATTTATCCTAAAAACATCTGGACCCACATGTCAGCCACACATATTTAATAAAACATCTCCATTTAATTAACTAGTTAGTGGGACCTATCTGTCATGGACACATATTGTTAATTATCATTTTATTATACAATGAATTACTTAATGGCCTAGGGCCCAGAAGTCAGTGACCTAATAACTTAACAGAGAGGGTTATTTTTGCTTCACCTTGATTAGGGGCTAATTAGGCTGGGCAGGTCCCACTGTCCAGTGGCTAGCCACAGCACGGGGGAACGCCGGTGGTCAGGGCCAGAGGCCACGATGGCCATCGCCGGCAAGGGAGGGGCGGTGGCGCGGCCACCCGTGGCAAGGCACGGCGCGGCGGGGGCGTGGCTCGAACGCGGGCGGCGCTGCGCCTCTACCTGTGGTGCTGGAAGGAACAGGGGAGGCCGGAGGCGACCGGTACAGCATCGACGGGCAGCGACCGGAGCGTGGCTCGTCGGGGACGGGGACATGGGTTTAGGAGAAAGGAAGAGACAAGATGGAGGTGGCCAAGGTGCTCACCGCGAGCGTGCAGGAGGAGGCAGTGGGCTCGAGGACGTTCTGTGTGGCCGGAATCAGAGACGCACGCCGACGTCCACGAGGTTGAAGATGGCTTGGATCCCGCGCACACAGGGCGTCCCAGCTTGAGTCGGAGGGCGGAGGTGAAGGGGAGGATGACGGCGGAGCCTCCGGACATGGTGGCTCGTCCTCCGGTGGCCGTTGGCCGCACGGACGCGGCGCGACAGCGACCGCAGGTTCGGCCTGGCTCGGACCCAACGCAGAGGGAGGGGCGGTTGGGGCTGAGGGCCAGGCGAGGGGGAGGATGTGTGGCCTCCAGGGCGACGACGAGGACGCGGGAGGTGGCCGGGGCCGTGGCGGTCACCACGGCGGCGTCGAGCGCCGACGAGCCATGGCGGCACGGCCACAGGCGAGATGGGCACGAGAGTGAGAAGAGGATCCAGGGAGGGGAGAAAATATCTGGGCTGGCATCCTTATCGTCCACGCGGGGCGAGCACTGTTGCGACGCAACGGTGAGCGGGTGGGGTGGCGACGGCGTCGGAGCAACAATGGACATGGCGACCGAGGCAGGCACAGTGTGAAGGACCAAGGGGAGGGGTGGAGTTGGGCTGGGCCGGCGTGTGGCTGCCATAGGCGTTAAATAAGCTTTTCGCAATTTCCAGTTACTGCAATTAGTGTTGCTGTTGTGTTTGATTTAATCAAACAAGCAAAAGAGTTTTGTAAAAATAAGTTGCTTGTTGCATAATTAGTGTAACACCATCTTTAGAAGCCACAAAAAGTTTGGTGGAAAAAGAAAAAAAAATTAATATTCAACTGAGAATTGTTGTTGTTCAGCCACTGGTTTGAATTGTTTGAATTTTTCAGTGGCATGATAAATACCCAAAGTTGGTTTATAATGGTTCAATGAATATTGTGCATTTAACAAAAGTGGTCTTATAATTTTAGGGCAAAGTTTAATTTTCACAAGACCTTTGATGTTAACCAAAAGACATTTTGGATGTGATAAAAAGCAAATATGATCTGACGCCCCCAAAATCGAGTCGTGTACAGTAATCATACACGCAAGGTACACGATCGAGATCAGGGACTCACGGTAAGATATCACAACACAACTCTACAAATAAAATAACACAAGCTGTATAATACAAGCCAGAGGCCACGAGGGCTCGAATACAACAGCTCGAGAGCACAAGTCAGCGAAAGCAATAGTATCTGAGTACAGACACAAGGATACAAGGTTGCCTTAAGAAGGCTAGCACAAAATCAACACCCGATCGAAAAGGCAAGGCCTCCTGCCTGAGAACCTCCAAACTACTCCTGGTCGAGAGGGAAACCCCACGATGAAGCAAGCACCGGGGATATTCTTCTCCTGGACTCCAAGGCTCCAACGTCGACTGCAGCGACCGATCAGGAAAAACAAAAAGGGGGAAATAAAGCAAGGGTGAGTATCTAGCATACCCACGAGTCTTACGTCCGCTACTAAGCAATTATGCATTTGTATCAAATGGAAAGGGGAGGCTGTATATAGTGGACTGCAAGGTAGAAATTTAGAATAAGGATAAGAAGCTAGGCCTATCGAAGACTAGCATCTTCCGACGAGTCTTGCAGCATGAGGTAAGAATCAGCCAACAGTTAACATAACAGTAATGAAAGTAACAATGCAGCAGAAGTTGTTGCAGCATTGTATAATAATAAGTTGTAATCATTAATAATCATAAATGCCTCTGAGTTCCCTTCCTCGACTTCCCTGCGAGGAAAAGAAACTGGAACCAATAGTTTAATAGTAGTAGTTTGTAGTAGTAGGGTCTGGCGTCAGCATAAAGCGTCCTGTTACCGTGGACACGACTATCCGAATAGATTATCTTCCCTGCAGCGGTTGCACTAGTGTTACCCTACACGCTCGGATCTCCAGGGTGGCGTACACCTTGTTAGGGAATACCCCACCGAGGATATACGACACAGCGCAATCCATCCTACGACTCATCAGAGAGGTCCCCGCCGGTCTACATCCCTAAGGGGAAGGGGGGTCATGGGCCTATCACCCCTCGCTCTCCGGGTCGTTGCGAGGACGGTGAATTCCAGCGCCATCGGTGCGATCCGACCGTGCCGCAATGCTGAACTGGACGTCTTTCAGAGCTTTCGAACGAGGCTACGTCGCGGAGGAGCCCATACTCGTAATTCCCATGTATAGGTAGTGCATACAAGCCAAAAGGCTACTCAAGTCATCCGCCGAACCCGTTAAGCATTTTGTTAATTTTTCGTCGAGACAACCGTTATCGTTGCCCCTTATTGAATGACTCGCGGACAACGACAGCAGTCAGGACCACCAGTAACATCGGTGCCTGCCCTGACGTCCCACCAACTCGTGTGGTTACCAACAAGGTGAACCGTCTCCTTACCTTGTCTCGTGTTTGCTCCGAAGAGCTCGACTTTCATACAACAGGATATCTGTCGTCCACGAACAATACCAGGCCCACCGCACACCGGTGGAATACAACTGACCTGTCGTTCCGCTAAGATACCCTGCGCGGGCAACGTTGGGTCACCCGACTCCTTACCTGTAAGGACAATCGTGGTTCAGTACCCTAAGACGGATATACAGAGTCGACAACGAGTGGAGTACGGGGATTTCTCCTCGATCGCTCACACTTGAGGTGGCTCGGCAGATCCGAGGTAGGGGGCTGAGTCGGTGTCTGCTTTGAACCGTACCTGTTGCAGTTAATATTATATAGTATCCGTGATCACTCCCCGAGTGGTCACGACCCGCTATCTAATCCTAGTTGTCTAATAAGGCGCAGGGCTAACTGCTGAATAATATATATGAATATAGGAAGCATAGGATAAAGGAAGGTACAACAAGGGACGACAATGACAGGCTATGCAATTGAATAGGATTGTAACGTAGCAGCAGCAGTGCCGAGTGCAAGAAATGTACAGAAAAGGTAGGCGATATCTGGGGAAGAGAATGACTCTGCTTGCCTGGAAGCTCGACGGTAGAGGTACGGTCGTCGACGACGTAGTCGTACCCGGTAGCGGTGTAGTCGGCGGCAGCAATGGGGTCTATCGGAGATAAGGCAGGAGAAAACAGTAAATACAAAGCAATCATTGCAAACAGATGCAAGGCATGACATATGAAATGTTCACGATGCTCTAACATTGTACGGTACACGTTGCACGGAGCGGGAATTCATCCGTGGATGAACTGTCAGCTCCGGGTGATTACCGGACAGGGTGTCCGGAGGGGGAAGGTATCATGCCGGAGGTGTCGTGGACATCCGAAAAACGTATGGGTGGTGTATCCGAGTTAGTTGATTTATTCTGAACAACTTTCGTGTTCAGAATAAATTCATCGGGATGGTTTATCGGTATCGGGCAATCATCGGACAGGCGGTCCGGAGGGGGACGGTTTGATGTTCGGTACGTTAGAGGGGTGTGGTGGGTGTACGGGTAGCGTATCCGTATTCTTTATATTTTTCTGATCAATTTTGATGTATAAAGTTTTTTAATCTGAGTTACGGTTTAAAAGATATTAATTTTTAAAGTTTAAATCATTTTAAAAGAATTTCTAGATTTTATTTATTATTAAACTGCAACATTATCACTGGTCAGCCTCAGAGTGTTAATAAACCATTTAATTAAATCAAAACAAACACTGGGCCCACATGTCATGCACAGAAACTTTACTAAATTCATTCAATTAATCTAATTAACAGGTGGGTCCCATATGTCATACGCTCAGTACTAATTAAATAGCTCTTTTAAACTTAACAGTTAATTGAGGGGGGGCTGGCCCCACATGTAATAGACTAGGGGGGTTATTTTCCTTTTCTTATCTTTTTGTTAGCAGATTAATTAGGGGCTAATCAGGCTAGGGGGGCCACTGGTCAGTGGGGTATTAGCCAAACCACACAGGTACACGCACACCACGCCGGCCATGGCCGTGGCCGGCGGCCGCAGCCGGTAGGGCACGGGAGGGGTGGCGGCAAGGGCGGCCAGGAGCGGCGGCAGGCGGCGCGGGCGCGGCCCAGGCGCAGGGCCCGCGCGGGACGCAGTCAGGGGGACGGCAGGGCGCGACGAGCACGTGGTCCGGCCATGGCGGCCGTCCACACGGCTCGACGGGGGAGGCGGCAAACGGGTGCGAAACAAAGGGGAAAAGGAGGGGAAACTGAGGAGAAGCTCACCGCGGAGCAAATGGTGAGCTCGGGCAGGGGCAGGGACGACCGGTGGTGGCGAATCGATGTGATGGCCGCGGTGGCTGGAGGTCGAAGACGACCCCGTAGGCGCGCGTACAGGGCGTCCCGGCCGGATTCGGTGAGTCAGCCGACGAAGTTGAACGACGCGGTCCTTCCAGACGCCTTGGAGCGGCGAATGACAGTCGTTGGCCACGCTGACGACGGAGCCGCGGCCACGGGCGCGCTCGAGCTCGGGCAGACAAAAAAAATGGCGAGCGAGGGGGGATGGTGGCGGGCGTGTCCAGGGGGGTGCACCAGGGGCGGCCTTATCCGCCAGCGCCGACGGGAGGGAGAGGGGAGGCGGGTCCATGCTGGCAGCGGTGTGCCCGCGCTCTGCCGCCGTACGGGGTAGGTGAGAGCATGTGGGAGGAAGAAGACAAGCGGGGAAGTGGGCTTGGGCCAAGGTGGGCTGTCGCCCTAGGCGAGATTTAAATATTTTCCATTTTTCTGTTTTTATTTCTCTCTGTTATTTCTCTTTTGTATTTGTTTTTATTGTCTTTCATTTTTATAAAATATGTTAGGGTTCCTAAATCAAAGTTATACCCCATGTAGGTGATACAACAACTTTGGTTCATTTTAAAATTCAATGAATATTTTAATTAGATTTAGAATTGCTAAAATGGACTTTATTAGCTACTGTTTTAATTATTCACAATTTTCCATGGGTCAATAAATTACCAAAGTTACCCCAACATGGTTCTATTGATTTTTGGCAATTTACAAAATTGGTTTCATAATTTTTTATCAAGGTTTAATTTGCCACAATTTTCCTAACCTCATTTGAATAGGATTTTGACTTTGGGTTTGACTTCAAGTGATCATGCACATAGGGCATGGGTTGTTGATCACCTACATCAAGGTTTTGATTAAGCTCAACACAAAGTTTGAGTAATGACAGGGGAGCAACAGTGATTAATCAACAGTGTCAGTGATTACTGTTACAGATGGTGAGGGTGTTACAGATGATCATGGCATGATCAGTAGCAGTGATTAGCAACAGTGATTAGTCAACAGTACAAGTGATTACTGTTACAGACACTAAGGGTGTTACACACCACCACGTTTTGGAGCCATAGGAAGAAGAAGAAGAAGAAGGGAAAGATGGGAGAAGAATGGATGTCGAGCCCAGGCAAACAACAACGGCAGCCACGGGCGTGTTTCCCATACACGCCTCCCCTCTGGGTGCAGCCCAGGGGCAAACCAGGAAAACACACATAATCCCAGGCAGCGCTATCATTAATTCAAAGACTAACACGCTGGGCGTTACGAATTCCAAGACAATATGTCTTCCCACGGTCAGCACTATTTAAAGACACATCAAATCTTGCGTGTTTCCCATACACGCCTCGGAAATCCAACGGGCAGCAGCAGCGCGGCGTCCAAGTTGTCATTATGATCAGCCAAGAGATGCGACGGATCAAAGACCAAGCGTCGTCACATCTTCGGTCACCAACGAGCATTATTACGATGTTTATCCCCGCAACATCACAAGAAGAAAGAATCAAGATAAAAGCAATTGAAAAATAAAGACGGGCAAAAACTACCTGTCTCATGGCGCCAAATATTCTGATTTTCGATCAAAAAAAATTACTCCCATCGGGAGCGCCTCGCCTTTACTAAAAATAGAGCAAAGCCCAAAACCCCGAAGAGTTCGGGTGCTCCCTCACCCAGAAGTCAAAAAACGTGCTCGAGTGGCTACTCGCACCAAAAGTAACCACGACATCTACAGAGTTTCGGGTGCTCCCTCACCCAGAAGGCGAATATGTACTCGAGTGACCACACGCACTGCCAAAACGGTGCATCTCCAGAGTTTCGGGTGCTCCCTCACCCAGAAGACAACGAAGCATTCGAGTGACTACTCACAAGACTCAATCCGACGAGAAAATCTGCCCGCGCACTCGACGACTTTTCGAGTGGATGTTTTCTTATCGATTCCTCGCCCGAGCTCGCAAAAGTTACGCGAGTGACTACTAAATAGTTCACTTGATTGTTTATTCCAAGTAGGTGTATCTCTAATTAGGCTCCGTGCCTCTATAAAAAATAATGCATGGGCTGCGACTTGCTGTACCGAGATGCCACACAAGCTTAGCGTGTAGGTAGGACCCCGTTGCGCAGTCGGCCGGGCCAAGACTTTCCACAGCGCGACTTCACTCCCGACGTTTTCCATGCGCTCGCATGATAGAAAGATGAGCCGATAACGGGCGCGTTAAGGCTATTTGCTGGGGCCGGCGGCATTGATCCTATAAGACCTGCAGCGGCATGGACTTTGCTAGACACCGGTCGTTTCCAAGTTCGTGTCAAGGGACACAGGCTTGATTGGGCTACTGAGGTATTTGTCACTAGTACAATTCACCAAGGCTCGACCAGTCGATTACCTTGGGTCCTGTCATCTTAGCATCCCTCGAAATAACATTGTCATGGGTGAACTTCCAACGACTCGCGACCGCGCTGCGCACATGAAGGCAAACGACGATTCGAGTCCCTACGCGACTCTTCGAGTCCCCCAGGCACTCAGGGGCTACTGACGAGGGGGTGACCCCACGACTCCTGCGTGTGAGGATACCTGATGCATATGAAGACAAGAGGTCCGCTGGAAGCTTCGACTGGCCCACTCTGAGCACCGACGTATGAGTTCGCGATCAATATGAAAGTCAAGAATTGGCGTTTAAGGCAAGTCTAGAATTAGGCAATCGTCCCTGTAACCTGAGAATGACTCTCTGAGACTCTGCCTAGTATATAAAGGCTGGGAGGGGGGCGTCTCAGGACATCCAATCTACAATCTACACCCTTGGTCTTGTGCGAACTCGCCTAGACTCCCACTGTAATCGTCCCCTCGCATAATACAATCGAGAAGAAAGTGCTTCTCCTGTTAGCCGATGAGTATCGCCAACCTATTCCTTCTCTACGATCTAATCCAGGGTCCCTGACCATGGGATTTGCCGAGGCTGATCCTCGTCAATAGCGATAAGAAATCCTTTTCTATACAAGTTTTCGTACAATTTTTTTGAATAGAACTTCGATAGGCGAAAGGTGTATGTACCATGAAATGTGAAATAATCTCGTACTAAATTGACCTCTGAACTATTCCTAGGTAAGTAAAATCTCGCCAATCTTCCTTGACCAATAGGATAAATGAAAAATCAGCAGTAGTAGCAGTTACAATAGGGCTAGTTGAGTGGATTAAAGTGGCGGTCTGACGGATTGCTAATCCGTTGTACTTTCTTCGTTTTAATTAGATGATTTTTATTTATACATATGTTCGAAGGAAGTATAATTTTTTTTGTGACTATTGAGTGGCAGCGCACACCAGAATTGCCGTACTTGCGGCGGCGGCGCCCGTCAAACCCGCTTGTTTCGCATGCATCCAGATTTCCAGATTTTTGAGACACGAAGAACATGTATCCGATAGACATTCCTTGGAATAATCCTGTAATTTTCTTGAATCTATATCTATACCTAATAATAAAGGGAGGTGCGTTTCTCCCCTTTTTTCGTCCGTCAGGAATCTTTTACAAAAAAATCCCTGTATTTTTGCGAATTAACCCGCAATTCAATAATAAGGCAAAAAAAACGGTCTGTGGCACCAATTGGGCCTTCAGGCACTGCACATTGAAAAATTATAGCCCATTTGAGGTCCCGCCCCACTGAAACAGGATAATAAAAAACGCTTTCGTTGCCACATTTGGGCCTTGGGCTTTTCCCTAACTACTAGACAAGTGTTGTTACCAAAAATAAATATTTAATAAAAAATCACACTATAAAAAGTTTATGTATAATTCTTTTAACATATTTAAGTACATAATTTGTTTACCAATTTTAAACTATGAACTATTAAATAAATACGTTCATAATTTTTATACATTTTTATATATGAACATTATTTTAAATCTTATAATTAGTGCAAACATCTTACAAAAATAAAAAGAAATGTTTTTTATATATGAACATATTTAAAATATTATTTTTTACTGCAAACATCCATATAAAATATATTCAAAATGAAAATAAAAAATAAAAATATTCCAACGAGAGCAAATAAATTTAAGTGCGTAATTTTTTTAACACATTTTAAACTGCAAAATATTAAACAAATACGTTCATTATTATTATACATTTTTATATATGAACATTTTTGTAAATCTTATTATTACTGAAAACATCTGACAAAAATAAAAATAAATGTTTTTTATATATGAACATATTTAAAATAATATTTTTTACTGCAAACATCCATATAAAAGATATTCAAAATGACAATAAAAAAATAAAAAAATTCCAAGGAGAGCAAATATTTTTCGGTGCAACCATTTTTATAAATTTTAGAAAATTTAAGTGCGAATAGTTTTTAAATTATCTGACTATGAACTTTTTTAAAAAAGTTAATGTATAAAACGTTTATTTTTTATGCAAAAACAATTAAATAAAAATGAAATAAAACAAAACAGAACATGAAAGGATAAAAAAAATATAGTTCACAATTTGAAAAATATTTTGCACTCAGAAAAAAAATTATTTAGTAAAAATCCAGACTATAAAACATTTATGTGTGAAGATTTTAACATATTTAAGTGTGACAATATTTTAATTGATTTTTAAAGTGTGAACTATTTAATAAATGATTCCATGATTTTTTTAATCTTTTATATATGAATATTTTTTCAAGTATTCTTTTTAGTGCAAACATCTTATAAAAAGAATTCAAAAGAAAAAATAAAGAAATGAAAATGTTCTAAGGAGAGAAAATATTTTGAAGTGCGAGCATTTTTTCAAATTTTATAAAATTGGAGTTCGAATAGTTTTGAATTTTTTTGACTACAAACTTTTAATAAAGGTTAACGTACAAAAAGTTTATTGTTCATGCGAAAAAATGAAAGAAAGAAAAAGGAATGAAAACAAAACTAAACTAAAAAATAAAAATAAAAATAGATTAGAGTTCGCGCGAATTACTGCGCTAATGGATCGGTTCGATGTGTTCTGAAATCCACCCAACCATCCCGATACGTATTCAATTTAGACCAGAATTCATCATTTTTGGATGCAAGTGATAGGGATTTTGATTTCCGAATTAAATCGCCGAACCACGTTTAGGATCAAAAAATAAGCTTTACATTTTAAATAAATTCTCCCGTTGCTAAAGGAGATTGCGTTTCTCCGGAATTTTTCGTCCGTCTATGATATCAACACTTTACAACACTGACGTCACCCCGCCACAATTCGTCCAGCATGAAAAAATTAGCCACCCCACCTACTTCGCCTTTTTGTAAACTTATAGTGTCCGAACGTACATAGAGTGAACCATCCGTAGTTTTGTTTCCCCTACATGGGCTGCCTGGGCTAAGTTTTTTGTTTTTCCCCCCACATGGGCCGCATCATTCTCAGTTTTTTTATTTTTTGTTTCCCCCACATGGGCTGCATCTGCACCCCCATCTCTCTCAGTTTTTAATTTTGTGTGTACCCCTATGTATAAATGTGCGACAAACAAGGACTTACTAATAAAATTGTCCCACCTCTAATTTTGGTACCCAATTCCTCCAATTTATATAGATCTATGAGTTATCTGAGAATCATCAAGCCAACTTAAGAATTATAAAATAAAAGAAGAAGTAGGAGTCAAATCTATTTCAAAGGAAGGATTTGTGCGCTGTCTCTGATTTGACTGAAATTAAATGGGTGAAAGAAAAGGACACACATCATGGCTAAATGAAATTGCTTGTTGGTATGGCTAAAATTAAGCGGGATTGTATGTGGTTGCTTCTAATTAAGCAAGATTTGGTTGTTTGAAATTAGAGGAGTGAAAGAAAGGGACATGCATGATATGGCTATATGTTAAATGAAATTGTGTGCTTGCATGGCTCTCATGTTCTGGATCATCACACATGGTTTGACCATGTTGATCCTCATGCTCGACCTTCATGGCAATTGTGTTTTCTGTCCATAGTGAAGCACTAATTTAAACCATTTTTGTGGGTTGTGTAAAAAAAAATCCCGTTGCAACGCACGGGCACGTTTGCTAGTAAACTAATAAAGTACAGATTGCTTTTCATATTCAGTATCCATCCGGGTCTTAACAAAACAATTTCCAGCATCTAGTGATCCCGCGGTCTTAAGGTCTGGGCTCAGCCTCCGAGTCCGAGGGAACGAGAGCACCATTCCGTGGCGCCTCAACCGGAGTCTCTTGGCGTTGGCGGAACACGGCGCTCCGCGCGAGGAGGAACCCGATCGCGTGCCCGGCGACGGCGGCGAGGAGGACGCCGACGTTGAACGACATCACCGCCAGCATCACCAGGTACGCCAGCCCCATCTTCGCCGCGTGGAGCACCGAGAGCGCCAGCACCGCGGCCGGCCGGCGGCTGGAGACCCCCCTCGACGCCGCGGACAGGGCCTCCACGAGCGCGGCGAGCGTGAACACGACGAGGAGGCAGAGCACGTACATGCCGACGCCGGCGCGGTCTCCGGGCCAGTCGCGGAAGAGCACCTGCGCGCGGTGCCCCCAGTAGAAGGCCGCGTGCATCGCCGGCATCGCCCCCATCCCAGCCATGCCGTCTGCCGGCGGCGGCCCCATCGGCCACATCGGCGGCATCGGCCCCATCGGGGGCATCGGCGCCATGGGAGCCATGGGAGGCATCGGCCCCATGGGAGGCATGGACATTTCCGGTGAGCTGAGCAGAAATATCGGGTCGAGGAGTTAACGACGACTGTAGGTAGTGGGCAGTGGTTAAGAAGAACCTGTGCAGCAGCAGAGTCGTGGAAAGCGAGGAGTTCTACGGGACGGGAGGATGGAAAGAGATAATAAAGGCATATCTAACCAGACAGAAAATAAGAACAAGAACAAGGAAAAGATGATTGCGAAAGGGGGCATTAGATACCGTGAGCTTTGGGATAACAGACGGAGGATGGATATGTGTGTAGCTGTCTCTTCCAGCAAAGGCTGCTGCTCCGATTCTTCTTAATTATAACCGGCCTTTATTGACCTGTGGATTGTGAGTAGTATTATCGATTGATGGCATGTATTTTAAGAGTTTCAGCTAAAAAAAAAGAATTGTTAGGTTGGATCCAAGTTTGAGTGCTAAATTTTAATTGCACTAAATCTACTTTTCAAAGAAACAAGGTATGATCATCATTATTACTTCAAGTATCAATTATGCAGTAGCTTCAAATATCAATCAGCTAAATTCAATTAGACATGTTGTTCCCTACTTGATGCCACATTGCAAGAGTATTCCTTTTGTCGTGGTTTTAAATTTGGTAATAGAAAAGCATGCAAATAATGACGGGCTCCGTGATTGACGGGCCCCTTGACTGGGAGACTGGAAGGCGATTGTCTGTAGGCTTCGATCTCCGAGAGGATGAAGGGAAAAGGAATGATCGTTGGGCAAGAAATCAGGATGAGAGAGTACACCAACAGAGGCCGGATGACAAGGATTTGCTGGATCCGCTAGGCCTGAGGAATTCGTGGTTGAAGGCGAGGAGTACGTTGTTGAAACTCTCGTCGGGAGCAAATCCAGTTGGGAGGGATATGGAGAACCAGGGGAGAAAGAAAGTGTTGATGGCAAAGATTCGCACTAGAATTGTGAAGGCAAGGAAGGATCTCGATCTGCGAGTACCTACGAAAATTGGTGGGGTTGGAAAGTTTCAGGGGGAAGCACATCCCTACACAAGACAAGGGATCCTCCATGGGGGGAATGTTTGGATCATGTTGGGGGCGATCACGATCCGAGCGTAATCCTAGACGCTAAGGAAGGAGGAGATCTCACGGGCAAGAGGAGGACTATAAATCCCATTAGCCTCGGGGTGGTGATTAGCAACCCAAACCAGTTATGCTGCCTCATCCACCAGTACCCCCAAACCATGGTTGAGTACGAGGGTCTGAAGAACAAGGCGATCGAGCAGGAGACCGAGGGGGTGGCCTCCAATGAGGTGACGATGGAGTGGAAGGAAGATGTACAGAGGCGACTCATCCAAGGGAAACCAGGAGGGCTTCTACACCAACCTGAGCCACGCCACCCTGTGGCCGAGCCAAGGCCAAGATACGGGCCGACAGGGGGAGGATCTCCCCCGCCTTCCCCATTGATAACCCTCAACTGTAGGGGATTGAGATAGTCTTCGCGGGCAAGATAACCCAATTTATTGATTCGACACTTGGGGACACAAAGAATACGTACAAACTTTGACAATTGAGTTGTCAATTCAACCGCACCTGAAATAAACACTTGCTTGCACAAAGGTATTAGTAGCAACTGTGAAATGGTGGTGGTAGTAGTGATGATAATAGTGGTGATAGTGGTAGTGGAACAGCAAAGGTAAAACGGCAAAAGTAAACAACTAGTAACCAGCAGAAGGAAAACACTGTAGGCTAGGGAGATAGATGGTTGGGCGCTGCTTGGATGAGAACGAACATGTAATAGATTCTAACACGGGCAAGGCTCACAGAAAAGAAAGGATCATCTAGGCAAATATCAAACATCAGGCATGTATCCCAAGGTAGTTGTACGTGCTTGCAATAAGAACTTTGCACAACTTCTTTTGTCCTACCCTCCCGCTACAAACGGGGCCAAAAGGAACTTAGGGAGATTAAGGTACTCCTGTCAAAGAGAACCGGAACAAAGCATTAAAACTTCATGGATACACGGAATCCTCAAATTATAGTCCATCCCCTTTGGTGTCCCAAGCTGTCACCATTGGGATCATCGGTTCCGGACTATAATAGGTGCATACAACTCATAGATAGGATCAAGAACACCACAAACTCAAGAAACAAAAGGGTGATCAGATCTGAAATCATGGCACTCGGGCCCAAAGTGCAAGCATTAAGAGAAACAAGTTGTAACAAAGATGATAAACACCAAGTAGATGATAGGCAACATGCCCCCAACAATCTGATTGAACTATTACATGATCTAACTCATCCAATCCCTACCATCCCCTTTGCCTACAGTAGGGAATTACTCACACATGAGAGAGGAAGTCATGGAGGGGTGATGGAGAGGCGATGATGATGACGATGGCGATGATTTCCCCCTCACCGGAGGCCAATTCAGCCTCCAGATTAGCTCTCCGAGGAAGAACAGAGGGTTGCGGCGGCTCCGCGATGTAGATGGGAAAAGCGACTCCTTCTTCGAGGTTTCTGCGTCGGGAGAATAAATAGGGGCCAAGGTAGGTCACCAGGGGGTGTGGGACCTAGCCAGGAGGGCAAGTGGCGCGGCCAGGGGCTGGGCCGCGCCAGGCACCCTCCTGGCTGCCCCCTGGCTGCCCTGTGGACCCCCTTTGGATCTTCGGAAGCTTCCGGAACGCTGATTTTTTATATAAATTTTTGGGATTTTTCTAGCGTACCTAAATATCCAAAAACCTGCACAAAAGAAAACAGCACTGGTAGCTCTGCTGAAAACAGCGTCAGTCCGGGTTAGTTTCATTCAAATCATGCAAGAATGAAGTCAAAACAATAGCAAAAGTGTTTGGAAAAGTAGATACGTTTGAGACGTATCAACTCCCCCAAGCTTAGCTATTGCTTGTCCTCAAGAAATTCAGTTCAACGAACTGGACGCCACAAAGAAAACTTTGACAAACTCTTTTGCTTCACTAGAGTAAATAAGCATGTACTACGAAAGAGTTTAGCAAGTTTTGGCACCATGCTACAAGGACAATGCACGAAGCAATCCTTCTTTCATGTAAATAGTCACAAACAAACAAAAAGTAAATAATATGCTGTTGAAAATCTATTCAAGATCACAATGCACATAGCATGAATATATCAGAGTGGTATCTCACTAGCCTCCATGAGTGAAGAAAAACATAAATGCAGAAACTCCTCCGGAGTTTTAAAGGAGACTAGAACTCAGAATTCAAAGTAAGAAACATCACAAGCATGCAAAAGACAATGTGATACTTTGGGACAATGCACGTTACACTAAGAATGCCAATTATGCTCTCGTAGTTTGTGCTTTGGAGAAAGGAAGGTGGAGACTCTCGAACCGTGGCTTTTGATGGCAAGGTTGAAAACCCGTGAAAGGAAGCAAAGACTAAACATGTGCTAGAGCTCTTGGTTTTGAAAACAGAGATAAAACTCTTTTGAGAGGTGCAACTTTCCAGTCAACGGTGAACGGTAAAGGTCTCTCAATATCTCCTATGCCAACCATATTAATGCATTTTTCTTACACATATTCCCTTATCTATAAATCCTTTGATGGTCTACGGAACCTTTTATTTTGCCTCAAGGATGGAAGGAGGATATCGTTCCATCTATCATAAGCAGCATTTGGTCCATTTCACTCCATCATCAAGTATGGGGGCGGTGTAACTCTCATATTTTTTTTCGTGACTAGTTAAAACTTCCGTCAAAATATTTTTTGCATGAAAGATACTGATTTCCCCTCACCGCACCATGAGATTGTATGGTTACAAAGGAGAAGCTTTTGAATAAATTTCGAGATGGCACAAGAAAGTCTAAGTTAGTAGTGGCCGGTAAATACCACATATAGGTAGGTATGGTGGACTCAAATGGAACAACTGGGTTTGAAAAGGAGTTTGGAAGCACAAGCAGAATTCCGCTTGGTGCGAGTGAAGGCTAGCAAAAGATGGGGAAGCGACCAACTAGAGAGCATAACAGTCATAATCATGCAGAGCGACAAAGCAACATTGAATCGGGCATGAAAGTGATATAACTCACCCTGAAGTAAAAAGATCATCAAGGCAAAACAGACTTTTTAGTCTTAACATGCGTGAACATGTGCCAAGTCAATCCAAGAATCCCCCGGAGGGAAATACCACTTCAATGTGCCACACCATGAACAATGCGATGCATGTCAATCATTTCAAGCAACACATTATAAACTCTAGCTATTTGATACTAACCACAAAGAAAGCATGAACCACTGGGAAAGCATTGTAAACATAGCACTATGTCGCTACAGGCTGGTCTCTAATCATAAGTACAGGCATATGTACAACAGTAGAAACAAAAAGAGTTCATACCGGCTTTCTTTGTTGCCTCCCTTCCGTCGATCTTCGTCATTACTGCCTTGTCACTTGCACGATCGAACGTTGGAAATTATAATCAAATGCCATCACGGACTTGAGATGAACTCTGAAAAAAAAGCAAACTAAAGAGCAAAGGAAACATATTTTTGGGGTTTTTTAAGGTTTAACGAAAGCAAAAGAAAGGAGAAATCTTTTTGGGTTTTTGCAAACGAAAAGAACAAAGAAGAACAGGCAAAAACTTGCAAAAAGATAAAAGCGAACCAACGGTAGATACAATGGAAAGGGGAAGAGAGCACGTACTCCCCCAAGCTTAGGCTTTTAGCCTAAGTTGGGCTCGTCTACTACGGTCCCGCGGAGCCTCCAGCTTCGGGGTAATGGTAATCCCAAGGGTTGTATGAGCCCTCCGATGCGTACACTGAAGTCCTCGAATCCTCCCACGTGGAAGAGGAAGGTCCCGGCCCCCATCCAGAGGAAGACCCTTCACACCAGGGGGTGACGGTCTCCTCCTGAACTGGTGGATATACCACGTGCTCCTCCTCGTCCGGCTCGACCCCCTCCGTGGGGTAGTGAAACTGGTATCTCCCCGTGATTTCTTCAAACTCGGTAACTGAAAAGCGAAATCCGTTCCTGCGAGAAAAATCAAACACAAGTGGTGCAGGTAGACGGACAGTGCGTTCCACACCGTCTCTAAAACGCAAAATATAATCAAGTGCGTAGCGGTCAGAGGTCTTAGTAAAAAAGAAATGCCTCTTCATGGCAGCTAAGTCAAGGCTAACAAAAGGAAAGACTGTATCATCTGGGCGCGGTTCTCCTTGGAGAAACTGCAAAAGAAGTGTGGCATAGACGCCACCAAAGAGGTCCCCCTTGTTACTATTAGTAGCAAGGCGTTTCGCAATAAGCGAACCCACATGATACTCGTGCTTCCTTGAGAGAGCATTCGCCATGATAGCAGTATCAGGCGTGGAAGTGCTGCTCGTGTTGTCTCGAGCCAACACTTCTCTAGCAATATAATAGGCGAAATACCTGAGGTGAGGGAACATAATGTTGGAAATCTTCTGACGGTTGGATGCCCTCACTTCAGTGTTACAGAACGAGTCGAGGAGGGTGTTGAGTGCAACAGTTTGGACATTTTTCCTCTTCCTCTTCTCGACCAAGCCTGGCAAACCTAAAGCTTCACAAAATGTACTCATAGGCATGGTCAGCAATTTTTCATAAAGTCGAAACACCACAGTATCATTATCAGGATAAAACCTGAAACTGTTAACAAAAATAGCGGTGAGTGTCTCGTACTGTGGTACACGGCTTGTAACAAGCCGTGTCAAACCTGCATTGGCACATAGAGCATAGAACTCCTCTTGTATGCCGGCATCCTCCATGAAATCTTCGCATGGAAATGCCATAGCTCTTGCGGGTGACGCGTCCAACATCTCGATGGGTACGATATCTTCATTATAGCTCACCCTTGTGGTTGAAGGTGAAGATGTGGAACGCGTAACACGGCTAGAGTGCTCGGGCTTCTTCTTCCCAAGCCACTTTCCTAGCCTCTCCATTTCTGAAATTTTTAACAATTCACAAAAACGAAGATTTAAGCAAAACTAGTTTGGGCAAAACATTCTACTTACTTAACCAAGGCTCAACCTAGCAACAAAACTTGAAAAATAATTTTCTACACAAACTTTTAAGCTCAACTAAACAGCACCAAGAACCACTAAATACTCACTAATGAAGCCACCAACTAGAAAACTAATTGGAGGGGTGAGAGAGTCACATACCAGAGAGTATTTGTTCCAAATTTCAGCTCAAATGAGTGGTCGTAGAAGGAGATCGAAGTTCCGTGCTCAAGAACAACAAGAACACGAAACCAGAGCAAGAACACGAGTTTTCGGGGTGAGAGAGAGAGAGTGGAAGACGAAATGCCAGCAGGGGGTACTTGTGGGCCCCAAGAGGGTGGGTGGCGCGGCCAGGAGCTGGGCTGCGCCACCTGGCCTCCTGGGCCAGGGGTGGACCCCCCTGGTCAGCCACAGGTACTCCCCGATGGCTTTTTACCTGGAAACTTTTAATATAAATTTTTTTGAATTTTCTGGGCAACTTCACTGTAGAGAAATTTTCAAAGTTCAAAAAGCTGCAAAAACTTTCGTGAACTTGAGGCAAAAGTTAGAATAGTTGAAGCTTTAAACACAAAAACTTTGGTACAACAAGGAGAATAAAAGCTAAAGGAAATGAAAACACAACAAGCTCAACTTTTTACATATATAAAACTTGCTAGTTAGCAAGGTTGATCAAGTCTTACCAACATACCGGTGATATATAGCGTAGAAAGTCTCGCCTCTTATGGAGTGATCATTGCACTCTCACTTTAATGGACATTGTCCCCACCATAATTGTTTTGTATTTGTGGTACACATGTAGCGGAAAATCCCATTCTCCAATCTTCACGGTCTCGATATTCTCAATGGAGTTAAGGCCATGCCTTTTGTCGATTTTCTTCGGAAAATACACCGTGTGTTCTTTGTCATTTACGTTGAAGGTAACCTTCCCTTTATTGCAATCAATAACGGCACCTGCGGTGTTAAGAAAAGGTCTACCAAGGATAATGGACATGCTCCCATCCTCGGGCATGTCAAGCACAACAAAATCAGTAAGTATTAAGCAATTGGCAACTTCAACAGGAACATCCTCACAAATACCGATCGGGACGGCCGTGGACTTGTCGGCCATCTGAAGAGAGATATCTGTAGGAATTAGTTTCTCTAAACAAAGCCTTTTGTAGAGAGAGAAGGGCATAACGCTCACTCCTGCACCAAGATCACATAGGGCAGTTCTAACATAATTATTCTTTATGGAGCAAGGAATGGTGGGTATACCTGAATCACCGAGCTTCTCAGGAATCTTTCCACTGAAAGAGTAGTTAGCAAGCATAGTAGATATTGCCTCATTAGGGACTTTTCTTTTATTAGTAACAATATCTTTCATATATTTTGAGAAAGGAGGTAATTTAATAGCATCAGTCAAAGGAATTTGAAGAAAAAGAGGTTTCATCCACTCACAAAACTTATTGTAGTGCTCTTCTTCTTTGGATTTGATGGACTTGCTTGGGAAAGGCATGGGTTTCTGTACCCATGGTTCTCGTTCCTTCCCGTGTCTCCTTGCAAGGAAGTCTTATCTAGTATACTTCTTGCGCTTATCGGGTGCTTCTTCTTCACGAACCTCAGGTGGATCATTCTTTTCAGTATCTTTTTCAGGTTCAGCACCGTCTTCAGTCTCAGCATCGGATGTAGATATGATGTTTGGATCCACAGCTTGTTCTTCTTCTTCTATAGGATCATTGGAATTGTCAGCTTCCTTGTGTTTCCTTTTCTTCTTCTTCTTCTTTGGGGAGCTAACAATTTCTTCTTCCTGCACTTGAGAATCTTGCTCGATCCTCTTTGGGTGCCCCTCTGGATAGAGAGGGTCCTGGGTGTGTGTGCCTCCCCGGGTCTTTATACCGTAAGCTTGTAAATTGTCCTGCTTGGCATTATTAGCAAGCAAATCTTTTTGCACATTAGAAATTTGTTCAAACTGAGTTTGAACCATATGAAAATGCTTCACAAGACATTTAACATCATTAACTGTTCTACCTAGAACATCAAGCAAACTTTTGATAGCAAAAGTATTATCATGCAACTGACCTTGTACCTTCTCATTTAAGTGATTCTGCTTCATAATAAAATTATCAAGCTCATCTAAACATTGGTCAAGAGGTTACCTTTAGGGATGTCACTTGCATTGAAATCTAAAAGAGAGTGTACCTCTACCATAGGTGGGTGAGTGGTAAGCTCACACAGCTTCTCAATTGGAGGTAGATTCTTCACGTTGTTAGCTTTAATACCTTTCTCTCTTATGGACTTCTTTGCTTCTTGCATATCTTCCGGGCTTAGGAATAGCATGCCCCTCTTCTTTGGTGGTGGAGGTGGTTCGGGCACGGACCAATCTTCATGGTTTTTGGCAATTTTTCCCATCAATTCTTCCGCATCGTCCGGTGTCCTTTGCCTGAAAACACAACCAGCACAACTATCTAGGTAGGATTTAGACTCATCGGTTAGACCAGCATAAATATATCAAGTAATTCATTCTTAGGGATTGATACATCCAAAACGTATCTATAATTTCTGCTTGCTCCATGCATGTTTTGTGTGATATTGCTATGATCTAGATACACTTTCATACACTTTTGATCATAATTGGACTAACCTATTAACTCAGTGCACCCCAGTGCCAGTTCCTGTTTTCTGCTGTTTTTCTATTTCAGTTTTCCCCCATATAAAAAGCGCCAGAAAAATTCCGGGAAAAATACAAGAAAAATCAGCGTACAAGAAGCTTCGAGAAGAGCCCGGGAGGGGCCAGAGGGGAGCCAGGGGGGCCCAGGCGGCCACCCGGCGCGGCCCCACCCCTGGGCGCGCCAGGGGGGCGCCTGGGGCCCCTGGTCCACCTGGGCTCAAAGTTATCGTGTCTCTCTGAACACCTATTTATCATCTCCGGAGTCATACTGGAGACAAACCTTGGTATCTTCACCGAGGGAAATTTGCTGTTGTGCTACATCACGCCTTCCACTTTGGGCTCACCAACGAAGGGCGAGAAATCACTATCATCATCTCGCACATCAAGCCAAATTTCTGGCGCCGTTGTCGAGGACTCCGTGTGCTAAGATAGGGGAGTTGCACACTACCATTTACCTTTGTTTCTTAGTCTTGTTAGTTTATCTTTCAGTTTTTATCTTTGTGTCTTTTATCAAAAACTACAAAAAATCTGCCACACTTGCTGCTACTATGGGTTCCACTGAAAACACCAAGTTGTGTGACTTCACTAGTTACAACAACCAAGACTTTATCTGCACTCCCATTGCCACACCTGCCACTTCAGCTACCTCTTATGAAATTAAACCTGCTTTGCGAAACCTTGTTATGAGAGATCAATTCTCTGGTGCTGGAGATGATGTTGCTTTACACTTGAATAATTTTGTTGAATTATGTGATATGCAAAAGTATAAAGAAGTAGAAGGTGATGTTGTTAAGCTCAAGCTCTTTCCTTTCTCTTTAAGGGGAGATGCTAAAATCTGGTTTCAATCTTTGCCTAGGAATAGCATAGATTCTTGGGATAAGTGCAAAGATGCTTTTATAGGGAAGTACTACCCTCCTGCTAAGATTATCCAATTGAGAAGTAATATTATGAATTTTAAGCAATTTGATAATTAACATGTTGCCCAAGCTTGGGAACGAATGAAATATCTTGTTAAGAAATGCCCTACACATGGTTTGACTACTTGGATGGTTATCCAGACTTTTTATGCAGGCTTGAACTTTACCTCGCGGAACCTGTTAGATTCGGCCGCGGGAGGAACCTTTATGTCAACTACACTTGGTGCTGCCACAAAGCTTCTCGATGAGATGATGACCAATTATTCCCAATGGCACACCGAACACGCTCCAACAGGTAGGAAGGTAAATTCTGTCGAGGAAATTACCTCCCTCAATGAAAAAGTTGACTTGATTATATCTCTACTTACCAAGAAAACCTCTATTGATCCTCATGATGTTCCTTTAAATTCTTTGGTTGCCCAAGAACAAGTAGATGTGAACTTTATTGCTAGAAACAACTTCAACAACAATGCTTATAGGGGAAATTTTGCTAGCAATCCTAGACTTTTTCCATCCAACTATGGGAACAACAATACCTATCCTAGCAACAAGAACCCCTCTTCTGAATTAGAAAGCATGCTTAGAGACTTTATTACTACCCAAAAAGCCTTCAACAAAAATGTAGAAGAGAAATTAGCTAAAATAGATAATCTCTCTTTGAAGGTAGAAAGCTTAGCCCTTGATATTGAGATGCTTAAAATTAGAACCTCTCCCCTTGAGGAGAATAAGGCCACTCCTATTAATGCTATCCAATTAGAAATCAATGAAAACATTAGGATGATGGATAAACTTAAAGAAAGATGGGCTAGAGAAAAATAGGAAGAGGATAGAATTAAGAGCCTTCCTACACACCACACAGTTGCCACTATCCAAATTGTTGAGGACACTCAAACTATTAGCACCCAATGCACTCCTAGTCCCGTTGGACCTATTAATGGTGATGCTAATACCTCAACCGTAGATAAAGAAACTCCTATGAACATAGAGGGTTTCAAACAAGTGAGCCTAGATGACACTACTACCACCTTTGATAGTAGTGATATTGATTTTGATAGTTGTACCCTCTCAGAAGTTATTAGCTTGCTACACAAAATGTCTAGAGACCCCCACACTAGCACACTTAATCTTGCCTTCAGGGAGCATATCACAAATGCTCTCATCAAAGCTAGGGAGGAGAAGCTTAGAGTAGAAGCCTCCATACCTAGGAAGCTAGATGATGGTTGGGACCCTATGATCAAAATTAAATTAAATAACTTCTCTTGCTATGCTTTATGTGATGTTGGAGCTAGTACCTCCGTTGTGCCCAAAAGAATATTTGATATGTTTGAATTGAAGCCTTTTGATCCTTGTTCTTTTGGTGTTCGTCTTGTCGATTCTTCCATAAATAAACCTTTGTGGAAGATCGACGATGTTCTTATCATTGTCAATGACAACTATGTTCCCGTTGATTTTATTGTTATGGATATAGAGTGTGAACCTTTATGTCCAATTATTTTGGGACGTCCTTTTCTTCGTTGGTGCGGTTATTGACATGAAAGAGGGGAATGTAAAATTCCAATTCCCATTAAAAAAGGGGATGGAACACTTCCCTAGAAAGAAAATCAAGTTACCTTTTGAGTCCGTTACACGGGCTAGTTATTCTCTTTCTCTTGATAAAACTTGATTCTTCTGTTTGCATTATGCCTAGCTAATGGCTTTAAAGAAGCGCTTTCGGGAGGAAGCCCGCAACGAATTTAGGTTTTTCTTTTTACTTTTGTTGTGTCTTGATGATTTTTACTTCTGTAGCAACATCATTGTATCTTTATTTTTCAACTTTGTGCCAAGTTATAGCCTCTTACGGCAAGGGAAGTAAAAGTTGTGACATGCTGTCCAGAAAACAGATTATGTCCTCGTGACCAGAAAAATTCCAGAAAAATACCAGTTCATCTTTTTGAACTGAAATTTTTACACAGTATGCTCTATACAATTACGAAACTTCCGTATGTTCTGAGTTTTTTGATTTGAGTTGCAGAAGTGCCCCTAAAAAAATTCTTTACTATCTGCTGTTCTGTTTTTCACAGATTCTGCCACGTTTTGTCTCTCCTAACTTTTGCAAACCTTAAGCTTGCTTTTTCTTTGCAAAATTTTTTTGGCACTCTTGAGAAACAGTAGCTCTTCAAGAATATCTTTATATCCAGTGGAGAAAAATTATTTATTAAGGGTACTAACCTCTCTAATCAGCTTATGATGAGTTATGTATGAAGGGAGTTTTCAAGTGTGCGATGGAAGATGATGAAAGAAGATCCAGGAGTGTCAAGCGCTCAAGCTTGGGGATGCCCCCATGCATCCCCAATAAATATTCAAGGAGACTCAAGCTTCTAAGCTTGGGGATGCCCCCATGCATCCCCTTCTCCATCAACAATCATCAGTTCGTCCTTTGTCTCACTATATTTTTATCACTTCATGCGTTATGTGCTATGCTTGGAGCGTCTCTCTCTTAGGTTTTATTTTTAAGTTTTCTTTAGCTTTGCTTGCTGTTAATAACAAGTTAGATCCTGTCTTCCTTTGTGTGGGAGAGAAACACGCTCCACTTTCAAAATCTAAACACAGCATAGGATTTTTCCTGCTTATCTTTTTGCTCTTGTGTGTTCTTTATCTTTTCATAGCTACTGCCATGTTTAGTTGTAGTTTTAGTTTGTCTTTAGCAAGAGCCTTGGCTTTTGTTTAGTTTGTTGCTGCAACTCTTTTTAGTTTTCATGTTTATCTTGTTAAAGAGAGTTGGTTGTTGCACTGAGTTGTGTCTTGTCTTGAAAGTAGGTAGTTGAGGTTGCTATTTAATTCTAGTATTAACTTGCAATATTTTTGAAGTATTGATGTGAGTAATGTTTGAACTTTTGGTGTCAAGAGCTCTAGCCTATTAGTGATATGTGTCGTATTTTGGGCAATCCGTGTTTATTTTCAAAACCTACAAAACTAGTTGAGAACTCTAGCTACTAGATGGATCACTACTCTTCTGAGGAGTTGGATATCAGAGAACACTCACGTACCATGAGTCGAGGATGCACAAGGATAACCAAACACCCATACACTCCTCCTCGGGGTACTTGTCTCTTTGAGAACCTCCTTATTAGATTGAGAGTTACCGATAATAAGTGCATGAGTTCTTCGGACTAATGTAAGTATTGAAAGTTGACACTTCCACCTTCCCATATTTTGCTAGCCTCTCCTGTGCCGTGCATTGCCTTCTTCTCATTCCGAGAGTTGGTGTCCACCTTCGCCGGTACATCCAAACCCTCGGCATGATACGCTCTGTCATCATAAGCCTCCTTATATCTTTCCTCAAAACAGCCACCATACCTACCTATCAAGGCATTTCCATAGCCTTTCCGAGTTACATTGCCATGCAACTTCCACCTCTTCATGACTTGATCTTCATGTCATACATGTTCCTGCTACACTGGCAGCGACATACATTGCATACATCATGTTAGTTACATCTTCTTTATGATTTGAGTACCTTGTAAAGTGTGAAAGATCTCCTTTACCTTCTTGTAAAATAGAGTGTTGCCCTTAAGTGAGGAAAATATCCCAAAGTGGACACAATAAAAGATCCCAAAGAGGACAAATGAGAGTTAAATAGAAAGAGCCATTGAGGCCGCAAAAAAATACAAAAAAATAGAAAAAAGAGAAAAAGAAATAAAAAGAGAGAAAGGGGCAACACTACTATTCTTTTGAGAGATCCACACTAGTATTCCCTTTATATCTTTGTACTCCATAGAGATGATCATCATGCATATAGCTATGTGGGGACCTTCACACTTTAGAACTTGGCTTGCATATTCCAAGGACGAGCCTCCTCAAACGAGCTCTAGGTCTTCATGAGCGAGCAAGTTAGATGCACCCCCACTAGTTCCATTGGAGAGCTTCTTAGCTCGTATGTGCATCCGTTGCATGGCAATCCCTACTCCTCACATCATATCTATCATTTGGCATCTCTTGCCTATGATTGTCCTCATTGATGTGAGCCTTTCTCATCCTTTTTGTTTTCCTCCTCCACCATATTTCTCTCTTTGCCATCCTAAGTGTCAACTCTCGTGCTTACGCTCATCCATTGCATGAGTTCTCAAAATATCGAAAAGGAGTGGATCAAATTGACTTGTACCTGGCTAGTGGTCTGGGCACGAGTCAAGATAAGATTCCAAAGAAGACCAAGTGTGAAACTTTAATAGATTGAGTTCTCAACAGAAATACTTTTTCTCGTATTCCCTATCCCCTTTCTTGCACGCAAACACCATTTGGAGACATTCGAGTCACAGACAGCGAGAGCTCTTGCACGTAATGTTCTTTTGTTACTTGTTTCAATGCTAATATAGACTCTTGCATGTTATGACTTGAATTGAATCTCTAACCTTGATTGCTTTACTTTTCAAAGTTCTTTTATGGTTGCTAGCATGTCACCACAGAAATTATGTTGTTATCATTTACCTACTCGAGGACGAGCAGGAATTAAGCTTGGGGATGTTGCTACGTCCAAAACGTATCTATAATTTCTGCTTGCTCCATGCATGTTTTGTGTGATATTGCTATGATCTAGATACACTTTCATACACTTTTGATCATAATTGGACTAACCTATTAACTCAGTGCACCCCAGTGCCAGTTCCTGTTTTCTGCTGTTTTTCTATTTCAGTTTTCCCCCATATAAAAAGTGCCAGAAAAATTCCGGGAAAAATACAGAAAAAATCAGCGTACATGAAGCTTCGAAAAGAGCCCGGGAGGGGCCAGAGGGGAGCCAGGGGGCCCAGGCGGCCACCCGGCGCGACCCCACCCCTGGCCACGCGAGGGGGCGCCTGGGGCCCCTGGTCCCCCTCTGGCTGCCCCCCTTCTCCTATTTATTCTCCATCACGGGGAAACCCCGAAACGAGAACCCTATTTCGCAAATTCTCCTCTGTTCCGCCGCCGCTACGCTTCCGAGATCGGGAGCACCAGAAGACCTCTTCCCGGCACCTTGCCGGAGGGAGGATTGACCTCTGGGAGTCTCCTCTCCACCATGGATGCTCCCCGGATGTCTCGTGAGTAGTTTTCCTTGGACCATGGGTCCGTGATCAGTAGCTATGTGATGTTCTCCTCCCCTCTTTGATCTTCATTGTTTAGACCTCGTGAGCTGCCCTACATGAGCGAGGCACTTTTGTAATATTTCTGCTATTGCTATGTTGAGTTTGATAGGATCTGATGGATTATGAGATTATGTTCAGATTGTGATTGAGTAATATATTTGGTTTTTATCTCTTATATTTTTGCATGTTCTCCGTTGCTGTTTATTGCTTTGGCCAAGTTGTAGGTAGTGACTCCAAGAGGGAACGTTTTGCTCGATTGTGGGTTCATGCCCCCCGATGACACGCTTGAGTGACAGAAACATGAGTCTAGGGGATGTGCTATTGCCAAAAGGGGGAAAACAACGGTGCTTGTAACCGCGGTTACAAGGATTGTTTACTTTACGCAAAGTTCTTTTAATGCAGTTGTCTGTTGCTTTGGGTTTACACTTTGGGTGGGGCTCGCAACTTAATACCAACGAGATGTTCTGGATAGATATCTCAAGGTGGATGATTAGTAGTAGATGCAGTTGGATTTCAGTCTACTTATTTTGGCATACTGCCCATGCTTTTGAACCTCATCCTTTCTTTTGTAGCATAGTTAGCATTGCGGTGCGTTCATAATCCTGTCAATTGCCTTTCTGTAATTTGTTTACCTCGCATAGCATTTTTATCGTCTTTTGGGAGAGAGACATCACTAGCGAACATCACGTATCCCGGTCCATATCCTCATCACTGTTTACACGCTCATTTACTTTTCTGCTTTTACTTTTACTTGCTATCATTATCCCTTGCGTTTTATCCTTTGTGAACAACAAGACCGGAGAGATTGACAACCTCTCTGAACTTCGTTGGGAACAAAGTTATCGTGTCTGTGTGCAGGTCCGCGTCAGTTGCGCCGCTGACACCAACTTACCATCTCCGGAGTCCTACTGGAGACAAACCTTGGTATCTTCACCGAGGGAAATTTGCTGTTGTGCTACATCACGCCTTCCACTTGGGGCTCACCAAAGAAGGGCGAGAAATCACTATCATCATCTCGCACATCACATGCCTTCGGGATTAAAACCCGAGGAGGAACTAGCACTCAAGATCCTCTCTATCCGGAAGGTCATCCGAAGAGGATCGAGCAAGATTCTCAAATACATGAAGAAGAAATTGTTAGCTCTCCGAAGAAGAAGAAGAAGCACAAAGAAGCTCACAATTCCAATGATCCAAATAGTATATCTACCTCCGATGCTGAGACTGAAGACGGTGTTGAGCCTAAAAAGGATATTGAAAAGAATGATCCACCCGAAGTTCGAGATGAAGAATCACCCGACAAACGCAAGAAATACACTAGAGAAGATTTTATCGCAAGAAGACATGGGAAGGAAAGAGAACCATCGGTACAGAAACCCATGTCCTTTCCAGGTAAGTCTCTCAAAACTAAAGAAGAAGAGCATTACAATAAGTTTTGTGAGTGGATGAAACCTCTTTTCTTCAAATTTCTTTGACTGATGCTATTAAGTTACCTCCCTATTCGAGATATATGAAAGATATTGTTACTAATAAAATAAAAGTTCCGAATGAAGCAATATCTACTATGCTTGCTAACTAATCTTTTAGTGGCAAGATTCCTAAGAAGCTTGGTGATCCAGGTATACCCACCATTCCTTGCTCCATAAAGAATAATTATGTCAGGACTGCTTTATGTGATCTTGGAGCAGGAGTGAGTGTTATGCCTTTTTATCTTTACAAGAGATTATGTTTAGAAAAACTAATCCCTACAGATATCTCCCTTCAGATGGCTGACAAGTCAACAACCGTTCCCATAGGTATTTGTGAGTATGTTCCCGTTGAAGTTGCTAATTGTTTAATCCTTACTGATTTTGTTGTGCTTGACATGCCCGAGGATGGGAACATGTCTATTATTCTTGGTAGAATTTTTCTTAACACCGCAGGTGCTATTATTGATTGCAATAAAGGAAAGCTTACTTTCAATGTGAATGACAAAGAACACACGGTGTATTTTCCGAAGAAGATTGACAAAAGTCATGGCCTTAACTCAATAGAGAATATTGAGACCGTGAAGATTGGAGAATGGGATTGTCCTCTACATGTGCACCACAAATACAAAACCATAATGGTGGGGACAATTTCCATTAAAGTAAAGGTGCAATGACCAATTCATAAGAGGTTTGACTTTTTGCTCTATATATCGCTAGTTTGTTGGTAAGACTTCATCAACCTTACTAGTAAGCATGTTTTATATAGATAGAAAATGGAGCTTGTTATGTTGTCATTTGCCTTAGCTTTATTTCTCCTTGCTGTACCAAGTTTATATGTTTTTGAAAATTCACAACTCAAAATCACTGCTTCAAGTTTTCAGAAAGTTTCGCAGCTTTTTGAACTTCAAAAAAATTTCAACAGTGAAGTTGTCAGAAAAATTCTGGAAAAATTATATTAAAAGTTTCCATGTCGGGAGTGACCCAGAAGCACCTGTTGCTGACAGGGGGGCCACCAGTGGCCCAGGCGGCCAGCTGGCGCGGCCTGGCCTCTGGTCGCGCCCACAGGGCGCCTGGGGCCCACAGGCCCCACCTCCAGGTATGTCTTCTTCCTCTTCCTTCCTCTCTCTCCAAAAACACGAGTTCTACTCCAGTTCTTGCGTTCTTGCTGTTCTTGGAGGCGATTTTCGATCTCTCTCTACAGCACACCGTTTGAGCTGAGATTTTGAGCAAATAATCTCTGAAATGAGTTTCTTTGGAAAAGCAAAGGGGTGTCTTGGGAAGAAGAAGCCCGAGCGCTCCGATCGAGTCACTAGAGCTGCAGCTTCACCCTCAGCAGTTAGGGTGAGCTACAATGAAGATCATGTGCCCCTTGAGTTGTTGGAAGAAACAAATCCAGCATGCACAATGATGTATCCGTGCGATGATTTTTTTACAGCTGCCGGAATTAAGGAGGAATTTTATGGCCTTTGTGCCAATGCAGGTTTGACACGGCTAGCTTTATGCCGTGTGGTACAATACAAAAAGCTTACCTCCTGCTTTGTTAACAGTTTTTGTTATAATCATGATGCTGGAGCCGTCGAGTTCAAACTTTATAATGATCTCATAACCATGTCTTAGGCACAGTTTTGTGATATAATAGGTGTGCCGAATGTTAGTCAGACAACTAAGATGACCATGCAGCCTTCCGGGTTGAGGACCCTCTTCAACTCCCTTTGCTGCCAGGAGGAGACCGACATTCGGCGTACAAAGATTTCAAGTATTCAGTTTCCAATCCTCAGGTATTTTGCGTATTTTTTTGCTAGAGGGGTGTTAGCTGGTGACAACATGAGCAATGGTTCTGCACCAGACTTTGCTATTTATGCGAACGCCCTCTCTGGTAAGAACGAGTATAATGTGGGTGCCTTGATTGCTCGGCGCCTTGTTACGAATAGTAACAAGGGCGATTTATATGGTGGCGTTTACGCCACACTTATCCTTGAGTCTCTTGAGTGCACCCCGCATCCTGATGATGTTCCCTTTTCATACGCGAGTCTCGATCTTGCGGCTATGAAGAGGCATAAGTTTGTTACCATGACTTCCCAGTTTGGTAACCTTGATTATATTTTGAGGTTTGGAAGGACCATTACTCGTGAGATCCGTCTACCTGCACCAATTTTGTTTGATAACACTCGCAGGAACGGATGGTCCTTCAACGAAATTCAATTCGATGAGTTCATGGCTGATTACCAGCCGCATAACCCCATGGAGGGGGTTGTGCCCGATGAGGAGGAGCATGGTGAGTTCCCACCTTTCCAGGGAGAGACCTTCACCGATCATGGCGAGGGATCTTCTTCCGCTTGGAGCGCAGGGCCTTCCTCATGGGAGGATCCTAGGACTTCGGTGCACGCACCGGAGGGCTCATACGACTCCTGGACTTACCCTTACCCTGGAGCAGGAGGCTCCTGGGGGCAGTAGCTGCTACCAACTTAGGCCAAAAGCCTAAGCTTGGGGGAGTACGTTCCCTTCTCACCTTTCCATTATATTATCCGTTTTTATTTTTGTTCTCTTTGATCTTTTCGAAGTTTTTGCCCATTCTTCTTTGTTCTTTTATTTTGCAAAAACAACAAAAAGATTTCTCTTTTCTTTTCCTTTCGCTAAGTCTTTGGAAAATCCAAAAATATTTTCTTTTCTCTCTTTAGTTTGCTTTGTTGCAGAATTTAGCTCGAGTCCGTGATGGCATTTGCACTTGATTATATTTTCCTACGTTTGATGGTGCAAGTGACAAGGCAGTAATGACGAAGATCGACGAAAGGGATGCAACAAGGAAAACCGGTATGAACTCTTTTTGTTTCTACTTTTGTACATATGCTTGTACTTATGATTTAGAGACCAGCATGTTGCGACACTACTACCACCTTTGATAGTAGTGATATTGATTTTGATAGTTTTACCCTCTCAGAAGTTATTAGCTTGCTACACAAAATGTCTAGAGACCCCCACACTAGCACACTTAATCTTGCCTTCACGGAGCATATCAAAAATGCTCTCATCAAAGATAGGGAGGAGAAGCTTAGAGTAGAAGCCTCCATACCTAGGAAGCTAGATGATGGTTGGGACCCTATGATCAAAATTAAATTAAATAACTTCTCTTGCTATGCTTTATGTGATGTTGGAGCTAGTACCTCCGTTATGCCCAAAAGAATATTTGATATGTTTGAATTGAAGCCTTTTGAGCCTTGTTCTTTTGGTGTTCGTCTTGTCGATTCTTCCATAAAGAAACCTTTGGGGAAGATCGACGATGTTCTTATCATTGTCAATGACAACTATGTTCCCGTTGATTTTATTGTTATGGATATAGAGTGTGAACCTTTATGTCCAATTATTTTGGGACGTCATTTTCTTCGCACCGTTGGTGCGGTTATTGACATGAAAGAGGGGAATGTAAAATTCCAATTACCATTCAAAAAGGGGATGGAACACTTCCCTAGAAAGAAAATCAAGTTACCTTTTGAGTCCGTTACACGGGCTAGTTATTCTCTTTCTCTTGATAAAACTTGATTCTTCTATTTGCATTATACCTAGCTAATGGCTTTAAAGATGCGCTTTCGGGAGGCAGCCCGCAACAAATTTAGGTTTTTATTTTTGCTTTAGTTGTGTCTTGATGATTGTTACTTCTGTAGCAACATCATTGTATCTTTATTTTTCAACTTTGTGCCAAGTTATAGCCTCTTACGGCAAGGGAAGTAAAAGTTGTGACATGCTTTCCAGAAAACAGATTCTGTCCTCGTGACCAGAAATATTCCAGAAAAATCCCAGTTCATCTTTTTGAGCTGAACTTTTTACACAGTATGATCTATACAATTAAGAAACTTCCGTATGTTCTGAGTTTTTTTATTTGATTTGTAGAAGTGCCCCTAAAAAATTCTTTACTATCTGCTGTTCTGTTTTTCACAGATTCTGCCACGTTTTGTCTCTCCTCACTTTTTCAAACCTTAAGCTTGCTTTTTCTTTGCAAAAACTTTTTGGCACTCTTGATAAACAGTAGCTCTTCAAGAATATCTTTATATCCAGTGGAGAAAAATTATTTATTAAGGGTACTAACCTCTCTAATCAGCTTATGATGAGTTATGTATGAAGGGAGTTTTCAAGTGTGCGATGGAAGATGATGAAAGAAGAACCAGGAGTGCCAAGCGCTCAAGCTTGGTGATGCCCCCATTCATCCCCAATAAATATTCAAGGAGACTCAAGCGTCTAAGCTTGGGGATGCCCCCGTGCATCCCCTTCTCCATCAACAATCATCAGTTCGTCCTTTGTCTCACTATATTTTTATCACTTCATGCGTTATGTGCTATGCTTGGAGCGTCTCGCTCTTAGGTTTTGTTTTTAGTTTTCTTTAGCTTTGCTTGCTGTTCATAACAATTTAGATCCCGTCTTACTTTGTGTGGGAGAGAAACACGCTCCACTTTCAAAATCTAGAACACATCATAGGATTTTTCCTGCTGCTTATCTTTTTGCTGTTGTGTGTTCTTTATCTTTTCATAGCTACTGCCATGTTTAGTTTTAGTATTAGTTTGTCTTTAGCAAGAGCCTTGGATTTTTTTTAGTTTGTTGCTCCAACTCTTTTTAGTTTTCATGTTTATCTTGTTAAAGAGAGTTGGTTGTTGCACTGAGTTGTGTCTTGTCTTGAAAGTAGGTAATTGAGGTTGCTATTTAATTCTAGTAGTAGCTTGCAATAGTTTTGAAGTATTGATGTGAGTAATGTTTGAACTTTTGGTGTCAAGAGCTCTAGCCGATTGGTGATAGGTGTCGTATTTTGGGCAATCCATGTTTATTTTCAAAACCTACAAAACTAGTTGAGAACTCTAGCTACTAGATGGATCACTACTCTTCTGAGGAGTGAGATATCAGAGAACACTCACGTACCATGAGTCGAGGATGCGCAAGCATAACCAAACCCCCATACACTCCTCCTCGGGGTACTTGTCTCTTTGTGAACCTCCTTATTAGATTGAGATTTACCGATAATACGTGCATGAGTTCTTCGGACTAATGTAAGTATTGAAAGTTGACACTTCCACCTTCCCATATTTTGCTAGCCTCTCCTGTCCCTTGCATTACCTTCTTCTCATTCCGAGAGTTGGTGTCCACCTTCGCCGGTACATCCAAACCCTTGGCATGATACGCTCTGTCATCATAAACCTCCTTATATCTTTCCTCAAAACAGCCACCATACCTACCTATCAAGGCATTTCCATAGCCTTTCCGAGTTACATTGCCATGCAACTTCCACCTCTTCATGACTTGATCTTCATGTCATACATGTTCCTGCTACACTGGCAGCCACATACATTGCATACATCATGTTAGTTACATCTTCTTTATGATTTTGAGTACATTGTAAAGTGTGAAAGATCTCCTTTACCTTCTTGTAAAATAGAGTGTTGCCCTTAAGTGTGGAAAAGATCCCAAAGTGGACACAATAAAAGATCCCAAAGAGGACAAATGAGAGTTAAATATAAAGAGCCATTGAGGCCACAAAAAATACAAAAAAATAGAAAAAAGAGAAAAAGAAATAAAAATAGAGAAAGGGGAAACACTACTATCCTTTTCAGAGATCCACACTAGTATTCCCTTTATATCTTTGTACTCCATAGAGATGATCATCATGCATATAGCTATGTTGGGACCTTCACACTTTAGAACTTGGCTTGCTTATTCCAAGGATGAGCCTCCTCAAACAAGCTCTAGGTCTTCATGAGCGAGCAAGTTAGATGCACCCCCACTAGTTCCATTGGAGAGCTTCTTAGCTCGTATGTGCATCCGTTGCATGGCAATCCCTACTCCTCACATCATATCTATCATTTGGCATTTGTCCTCATTGATGTGAGCCTTTCTCATCCTTTTTTTTCCTCCTCCACCATATTTCTCTCTTTGCAATCGTAAGTGTCAACTCTCGTGCTTACGCTCATCCATTGCATGAGTGCTCAAAATATCGAAAAGGAGTGGATCAAATTGACTTGTACCTGGCTAGTGGTCTGGGGACGAGTCAAGATAAGATTCCAAAGAAGACCAAGTGTGAAACTTTAGTAGATTGAGTTCTCAGCACAAAATACTTTTTCTCGTATTCCCTATCCCCTTTCTTGCACGCAAACACCATTTGGAGACATTCGAGTCACGGACAGCGAGAGCTCTTGCACCTAATGTTCTTTTGTTACTTGTTTCAATGCTAATATAGGCTCTTGCATGTTATGACTTGAATTGAATCTCTAACCTTGATTGCTTTACTTTTCAAAGTTCGTTTATGGTTGCTAGCATGTCACCACAGAAATTATGATGTTATCATTTACCTACTCGAGGACGAGCAGGAATTAAGCTTGGGGATGTTGATACGTCCAAAACGTATCTATAATTTCTGCTTGCTCCATGCATGTTTTGTGTGATATTTCTATGATCTAGATACACTTTCATACACTTTTGATCATAATTGGACTAACCTATTAACTCAGTGCACCCCAGTGCCAGTTCCTGTTTTCTGCTGTTTTTCTATTTTAGTTTTCCCCCATATAAAAAGTGCCAGAAAAATTCCGGGAAAAATACAGGAAAAATCAGCGTACAGGAAGCTTCGGGAAGAGCCCGGGAGGGGCCAGAGGGGAGCCAGGGTGGGCCCAGGCGGCCACCCGGCGCCGCCCCACCCCTGGTCGCGCAAGGGGGGCGCCTGGGGCCCCTGGTCCACCTCTGGCTGCCCCCCTTCTCCTATTTATTCTCCGTCATGGGGAAACCCCGAAATGAGAACCCTATTTCGCAAATTCTCCTCTGTTCCGCCGCCGCCGCGCTTCCGAGATCGGGAGCACCAGAAGACCTCTTCCCGGCACCCTGCCGGAGGGAGGATTGACCTCCGGGAGTCTCCTCTCCACCATGGATGTTCCCCGGATGTCTCGTGAGTAGTTTTCCTTGAACCATGGGTCTGTGATCAGTAGCTATGTGATGTTCTCCTCCCCTCTTTGTTCTTCATGGTTTAGTCCTCGTGAGCTTCCCTACATGATCGAGGCACTTTTGTAATATTTCTGCTATTGCTATGTTGAGTTTGATAGGATCTGATGGATTATGAGATTATGTTCAGATTGTGATTGAGTAATATATTTGGTTTGTATCTCTTATATTTTTGTTCCTAAGTAATTCTTGCATGTTCTCCGTTGTTGTTTATTGCTTTGGACAAGTAGTAGGTAGTGACTCCAAGAGGGAACGTTTTGCTCGATTGTGGGTTCATGCCCCCCGATGACACGCTTGAGTTACAGAAACATGAGTGTAGGGGATGTGCTGTTGCCACAAGGGGAAAACAACGGTGCTTGTAACCGCGGTTACAAGGATTGTTTACTTTACGCAAAGTTCTTTTAATGCAGTTGTCTGTTGCTTTGGGTTTACACTTTGGGTGGGGCTCGCAACTTAATACCAGCGAGATGTTCTGGATAGATATCTCAAGGTGGATGATTAGTAGTAGATGCAGTTGGATTTCGGTCTACTTATTTTGGCGTACTGCCCATGCTTTTGAACCTCGTCCTTTCTTTTGTAGTATAGTTAGCATTGCGGTGCGTTCATAATCCTGTCAATTGCCTTTCTGTAATTTGTTTACCTTGCATAGCAATTTTATCGTCTTTTGGGAGAGAGACATCACTAGCGAACATCACGTATCCCGGTCCATATCCTCATCACTGTTTACACGCTCATTTACTTTTCTTCTTTTACTTTTACTTGCTATCATTATCCCTTGCGTTTTATCCTTTGTGAACACTAAGACCGGAGAGATTGACAACCTCTCTGAACTTCGTTGGGAACAAAGTTATCGTGTCTGTGTGCAGGTCCGCGTCAGTTGCGCCACTGACACCTACTTATCATCTCCGGAGTCCTACTGGAGACAAACCTTGGTATCTTCACCGAGGGAAATTTGTTGCTGTGCTACATCACGCCTTCCACTTGGGGCTCACCAACGAAGGGCGAGAAATCACTATCATCATCTCGCACATCAAGGATCTCATGTCCCGGTCTAGGCTTCAGCAAACTGCAAAATCTCCCCCAAGCTTTAGGGAGATGTTCATCCTGCAACTGTTTAAAGTTATAATGTCGGGACCCGGAATATGCGTATGTAATTCCAGTCACAACTCAATCACATGAAGAGTCGAGAGTCGTACCCACTTGTCTAAGCAGACAAGGCCAAGCACAGAACACTCTCGGAAAGCATCGTACGTGAGGGGCATCCCATCCAGGCCGGATGATCAACTGAGATGGGTCCTCATCGCCCGCTCACAAGTCTAAATGATTATGGGTGGTGAAATCCCATACTCATAGACGAGTCGCCTCAACCATGTTATCGATTGAATCATAACCCTTACATAAACAAACTCCAGCCCGATCACTTAGTCGGGGTCTAGGGCGGGCTCGATCATACAACAAAGTGTGCACGTGACAGAGTCACGAGCATTCGCATCGCGATGCCCCAAGCTGCGCACATCTAAGGGCCACTTGGTGTATAAAATACCGCCAGCCAGATCACAACTAAGGTCTCGAAAACCCATACTAAGACATGCATGTTATAGACATACACGCAGCACACATGCCTAGTATGAATAGCAGGTATCATCACATAACTCTACAAAGTGTATCTTTATTGACTTACACATAGAGCATACAAAGATCACATGTTTGTGATCAACATTACATCTTACAACGGAAGCAAATTAGTCTGAGTACAGACAAGTTTAACAAAGGGCTTAGAGAAGCCTTGTAAACATACATGCCCTTTCACGAGGGACCAGACTGCTGTCTGGAACTATACTAGCTTAGTCAACGTCGAGCTTCAGGAAGGTGACTCCATCGGGGTCTGGGTTTCCATCTAAAACATAGAATAAGCAAACGTGAGTACAAAGTCGTACTCAGCAAGACTTACATCAGAACTATACTACTCATGCTCAAGTATCAAGGTAAAGGGAGGTGGGGTTTCATCATGCAGAAGTGACAGCTTTGACTTGGCTAGTCCTGAACTACGAGTACCAGACTTGAGGTAAGAAGCGTACACGAGTCCACTACCAAGTCTCCCACCAATACACCACTATGGATACTTCCTCGACTTCCCCACGAGGAAGTACACCATAGCACTCACGCTTATCTTGAGAGTTTTAGAAGTATCCATTCAAGTTGTCTAATAATCAGGCACAGCTTTCCAAGTAGTCCATGACCGCGGACGCGGCTATTCGAATAGTTTTTTTAACCCTGCAGGGGTGTACCGCTACACACACATGACCATCAGTTACCGCCAGGTCTCGGCACCATTCAAGGGGTGTCGGCGAGGATGTTCACCACAACACTTCGCCCACAGCTCCGTTCTAGTCCAAGGAGTCAACTGTCTGAGTTCCAAACCCAACTAGAGTTCCGGCCGAGCTTCCAGCCAGGACTCAAACCATGTAGGCACAACTGAAAAGCCCACCTCGAAGGATGGTTCTCCGCTTGACAATCCATGTTCTACAAGCCCTACCATGAATGCCACATTTCATTTCCTTTATCTTTCTATGCATATTCCGAATGGAAACCCTGAACTAGGTGTGACTCCTGGACTTGGATCGGGGTGAGTTACTAGGTCGAGAGGGGTCAGTGAGCCCAATGTGTGGTTGTACTCTTTGTCTCGGATTACCATACAAGAACTCGGGCTTAAGGCGGTGTTCAACAAGAAAACCCACTGTGTACTCCTACACAGCCTCCCATCGTCCACCTTGTATTAGGGTAGATTCACCAACACAGTTTCACTTTCATCAACACCATGTCCACTATCATCCCGACTCATATCGTAAGCATCCTCATTGTAAACTCTAAGCATGCAATAAGCAGTAACAGTTGCAGGGGCCACATGATATCAATCAACTCATATGTCAGTTAGGATTGTGGTTCGCTTACTACTGTGACAAGATGATAGGTCATGGATCGGATATGGGTTCAACTATGCGGTAGAATCGATAACAAGGTGATCTCCTAATCATGCATAAGCAAGACTGAGAGGGAAGTGGGATTTTATAGACATGATCAATGGGGTTTGCTTGCCTTGCTGACGATACACGGGTCTTAACGGTGGTCTTCTTCTTCGGGGGTGATCACCGTCTCGGAAGAACTGTTACCGGCACAATCATCAACAAAGGGGGCAGCATTGAAATAGAATGCACATACACATGATATAGTTGTCCATGATGTGATTGCTTCTGTTTGGTGGCAATTCAATTTAAATGAAGTGTATTGCATTTGGAATGCAAATTCAAACTCCACATGTTGCTCAAATTAGCCAAGTTGCAAATGATTTTGTTTGATCATTGTAAACCATGTGATCATGTGTGTGATATGCCTCTGATGTACAAGTGATCATGTTTGCATTGCAATGGTTCAAATTGGAATAGCATTTGAATTTAATTTGAATTAATTCCAATTAATCCAAATAGAAAAAGCTACTGGTCCCATTTTAAAATCAACTCAAACAAAATTGAAAGTTGTATATTTGGATAGAGAATTTTCTGCTGATCATTTTTCATATATTATTTGTCAAATTTGGAGTTAATATGAATTTTCTATGATTTTTCAAAGTTTAAATGATTTTCTGTCTTTTCTGGATTTTCTCCAATTTTATTTTAATTGGACAGAGGCTTTATTGCATCAGCATGTGGTCATGCTGACGTGAGGGCCTCTTTCCAGTGGGGTCTGCCTGTCGGTGGCTGTGGGTTAACTCCCGAGTTAATTAAGCTAACAGAGGGGGATTAGGGGGCCCGGGCCCACGTGTCATAGACCCAGCGTGTGGTTGGGGGGTTGATTTAACCACGGCCACGTCACCCGCCGGCGGCTCAACGCCGGTTTCCACTGGACACGGCAGAGTCCTCTCGGGACGGCGGCGCAGTGTGCCAGAAGACGAGCCGAGGCCATCTACATGCTCAGGGGGTTCATGCGCATCACGTGGAGCAAACGGGAGAGCCAAGGGAGTCCTGAGACTACGGCGGCGACGAGGTCCGCGGCTGCCGGAGGTCGGGCACAGCGGGGCGGCGGCTACGGGGCACCATTTCACGCGTTGGGAGAGGGGAAAGATGGCGGAGCTCACCCTGATTCTAGGGGAGGAAACGGCGAGGTCGGAGATGGCTTCACGGCGACGCAATCGACGTCGAGCTCCAAGGCGGCCAGCGGCGAGATGCCGATGCGGGCGTCGCCTCTGGTGGGTCTTGGCGCGAATTGACGAGGGGAATCGATGAAGACGACGGCCCCGGTCCTTCTGGGCACAGTGGTGCAGCGGGGGGAAGCCGGTGGCCACGGTTGCCCACGGTGCGGCGCTCCGGTGAGCTTCGGGGGGCGCGAGATTTCGTCCAAGGAGAGCGGGAGAGAGAGCAGAGAGAGGAGGGATAGGCTTGCGGGGCTCTGGGCGTCTTCGTGGCGCAAGGAGAAGCCTCGGGGTGGTCTAGGCGAGCCTCGGTGGCGTCCACGGTGCTCGGCTCGCCACCGAGCTGCTTGGAGGCGAGGGGAGGAAGAAGACAACGCGGTCGGGTGGGCTGGGCCGGCCAGAGGAAGTGGGCCTTCGCCCTGGGCGATAGGTAAGGGTCTCTTCTCTGTTTTTCTTTTTATTATTTCTGTTTATTTGTTTGCCCATTTAAAATAATAGCTAGGGCAGTTATAAAAACTCCCAATTATTTTTATAAAACCTAGGGGACTTAGTATTAGTCAACCCCAAGTTTTGGGAATTTTTAGAATTCAAATTATTTGAATTCCAATTCAAATAGGCATTTGATTTAATTTCCAAGCTACTGTTTGGATTTTTGAAAAATCTATGAGCATGGGATTAATCCCAAATCACTTTTAAATGATCACGCTCATTTTTAGGAATTTTCAACATATCCAAAAGAATTTTGGAAAAAGATTTATTTCTGGCCTTTTAATTTAATTCATTTAGGGCTTTTCTTTTCCCCATTTCTGATTTTCTTTTTGAATTTTTCACATGATGCAAAGGGGCACTTGATCCGTAGCACATACCTAAACTTGGGTTGTGACATATAAATTCTTTGTAAAGCAGCATGTTGCATATGAGCAGGAAAATACTTATCAACGAAAGATATAGCCATATCTTGAGGACTCTGAATGTAACCACATGGTAGTGCATCGTACCACGCTCTAGCATCTCCTTTCAAGGAAAAAGGAAGAAGCTTGGTCACATCCCTTGGGAAAGATTTACACATGATACTTGGGTATCATCACATTTTCCTTTCCATTGGTCTGTTTAACCTTTCTTAGAATATAAATTATCCGAGCAGTGATAATTCCCTGCTGATGTAAACACTTCTGTGTACTACTTTGTCCGTCCAACCAGTTACGATTGTTGATGACTTTTCGGTGACCACCGATGGACGAGAACTTTGCAAAATGATATTCATGATTCACTTGTCATGTTAATGGAACAAGACATTCCTACGAACTACAAAGAAGCGATGGTGGACCTAAGTACGAGATATGACTATGAGTCATAAAATCCTATGTTGAGTTACATTTAAGATTGCTTGAATCTTATCAAGTAAGGAGGTTACTTGATATTCACAATAACTTCAGAGTTATGAGGAATAAATGTGAACATCAAAGGGACGTCAAGATTGGTTTGTCACAAAGATTGTTTCTGACAAATTCAATGGGTTGACTACAATGTGTAGCAATGCTTGAGTCAAAGGGATATTCACTACGATTGATCCAGGATTGTTATCAATATCGTGACTTCCTCAAATTCTGTATTTGAAGAATGTTGTAATTGGTACAACCAGAAGGTTTTGGAAAAACATATGGATACTAGTGTCTCGTAAACTGAATTCTCGATTTGATGAATGATCAAAGGATTTTGGACTTAGCCAAAATATCGAGGAAACATGCATTTGCATGAAACTGAGTGGGAGCTGAATAGTTTCCTGAAACTTGATATATGTAGACGACATATTTTGAGTGGGAGCTATGGGAGTATTATCCTAGCCTTATATGTAAATGACATATTTGAGTAGGAGCCATGTGGATAGTATCCTGAACTTAATATGTGTCTGACATATCTAAGTGGGAGCCATGTGGATGTTATCCTTGTCTTATATGTGGCTGACATATTTGAGTGGGAGCAATATGAGTGTTATCCTATAACTTAATATGTGCATGACATATTTGAGTGGGAGCATGATAACATTCTCATATATGGATAACATATTATGAATGGTGCAGTTTGTGTTAATGATTATTTGAATCGTTCATAAATGAAGATGAATAAAGTATTAAGCATTGAAGATCTATTAAGATAGATATGTGTTTAATAACATTGAGTCGTAATACTTTCCTGGATAAGATTCTGAAGGAGTTCAGAATGGGACAAGTCAAGAAGTGGTCCTTACTTGTATATCCAAGAGAAGTGTTGAGTTAATCTCAGTACAAGAACAATGGTTAATGGTTAATGAAAGAAATGGATGTGTTGGATCCTCTATGCCTTTGTCATAGGTTCTTTCATATAAAACCAGAGTTTTGTACTCGACGTAATGTGACCCAAGTTCTTAGAAGTAAGAACATGTTGTGATATGATTTATGAGTAAATCATTGAACAAAGAGTTAAGTTTATCCTTCAGTGTCTGAAGAGAACTGAGGATACATCTCAAATTTGTAAAGGATAGTGGACTTGACCATAAATGTTATGTTGGTTCAAGTTTTGACACTAACCTAGAAAATTGAGATATCATACTAATGAATGCCTAAGTTGAAAGAAACTTGGTTAGACATCAAAGTTGCATACAATGCACTAAGGATTGAATCTACATTGATGTGGCTGCTTTAGAAGTAGCAGGAGTTATATTATGGCTTAAGAAGTTAGACTTCTGATTGAGTGAGTTTCAAGTGTGCATGACTATGGGAAAGTCCGCGTGACCCACCGGATGTCATTGCTATGACACAGCAAACGAAGTCTCACTTCACCGCCAAAATATATACCTCATCATTATAGTGGATAATGAAGGAATGTCAAATTAGGTGACATTATGATTTGCAAAAGGACATACGGTTCTGAATGGTACCCAGACCGTTGATACAACCTCTTCCACGGGCAAGCATGATCAATAAGGAGTTATGATCCAGAGAAAATGCAACTAGATTATTTGTACTCTAGTGCAAGTGGGAGACTATTGGGAATGTGCCCTAGAGGCAAATAAAATATGTTTTATCGAGCATATTCCATTAGTTCATAATACGTTTGCTACTATGCTAGAACTGTATTAAGCGGAAACATTAATACAGGTGTGGTATACAAACAACCAGGTCCCTAGTTAACCCTAGTATACTAGTCCATTGGGCGATTGATGATCAAGGTTTCCTGATCATGAGACAATGGCGTCTGTTGACAATGGAGTCGTATCATTGGATAATGATATGATGGACATACACCCACCAGAAGTGTTGCGATGTGATCAAGTCACATAGTTCGACATTGCGATAACTATAACGTAGTGACCAGATCCTTTGACCGTAATGATCATACGTAATTGTCATCTATGAGGAGACTTTGATTTGTATCCCACCGCCTGACTGAAATATGCTGGCTATAACGGTGCACTTTGGGTATTCCGAAATAGATGGTTGATGAGTATGCAAATAGATCAAAGCGGGATTTGTCCATCCGTGTGACGGATAGGTACTCTGGGCCCACTCGGTGATGTTACATCATAAAGTTTGCAAACGTGTGACTAGGTCACGGAGTTGTAATATCACGGGAACGAGTAAACTTGTTTGTTGAGAACGAGGACGAACTAGGTATAGTGGATACCGATGATCAAACCTCGGACAAGCAAAGTACCACGGGACAAAGGGAACAGGCACACGGTTAACGGATCCAACAGCGATTGAAGTTCATTCGATGGAAGCGCAGGGGCTATCAAGGATTGTAACCAGGTCCAATTGATTAGTCATTGATCAATGAGAGTTGTCTCGATCATGTCTGCTGTTTCCCGGACCGTAGGGTGTTACACTTAAGGGTACTCGACGCAGTAAGGATTGATTCGGGATCACCGGAGAAATTGGAGAGAACACCGGAATTGTTCCGGTGATGGCCGGAATTGTTCCGATGAAGGCCGGAAGTTGTTCTGGGTATTTTGAAAGGTTCAAAATATATTTAATAATGTTTAATATATGTTTTATTATTTAATTATCTGAATTAAATATTAAAATGTATTTAAATATAATTAAAAATGAATTAAAAGGCATATGGGCCACATAGGGCCCATTAGGGGGAGAGGGAGTCTTCCCCCATGGGCCATGGCGCCATGAGGGGGCCCACCCCCCTTATTGGTGCGCCATAACCCCCCCCCCCCTTGGGATTAGTCCCACCCCGGAAGGGGAAGGGGGGTGTCACCCCTCCTTGGCCTATATAAGGAGGGGTAGGGGTGCCACTTTAATCATGAATTTTTTGAGAAAAGTTTCTCATCTCTCTCCCTCCTTTCTCCTTCCTTTGAGCGGACTCCCCTTGTTTGGAGGCTTCTCTGGGTTGGGGATTTCTCCACTATACGCACGCCGTCGTGCTGCTGGAATCGGGATCCGAATCCATCTTCTTTCCGCTGCTCTACTGGTTCGGAGCCCGGAGGGACGTCGGGTATACTGTATGTGTATAATCCCGCGAGGCACTACACTTGTGGTGCTACTTCATCGTCGTGGTCGTATCGCGAGGTCTTCATCAGCAACGTTCCGACGGGGACGTAATCCCGTCATCGGTCCGCAAGGATCGGGTGGCTACAGGAGTCATCGTGGATCTGCGCGGCATCGGGGATTGCCGGTACGACTACACCAACCACGTTCATGCGGGAACGTTTCCTGCTTAACGGACTACATACTGGTATGTGATCTATTTCTATCCGTTACTTGCATCAGCATAGCATAGGTCTTGGGATTGGGTATCGTAGGTCAAGGAAAAATTTGTGTTTTCTGCCCCGAACCCCAACAGTTTCCCCCTAACCTATTCGTAGGTACGATGCAACCCTGAATGAAGGACGACAACCCATCGATATGCACTGATGCAGAGAAATGAAGACGTCAACGTGAATGATTAACTTCGTCGAGAAGGACAACAAGCACCAGAAGAATCGTTAGAATACGAAACCAAAGCTTTACCCCTTTCACTACCTTTAATTCTCGGGACGAGAATTCTTTGTAGTGGTGGAGATTTGTAACACCCCGGGTGTCACGCTACAGTAATCACCTACAGTAATCACAATTACTGTTGCTAATCTTGCCTTGATCATTTTTTAATCAACACAAACTCAAAATGCCTTTTCATGAATATTAAAAATATGTGATAAATAAAACTTTGTCCTAAAATTATAAAACCACTTTTGTTAAATGCACAATATTCATTGGACCATTTTAAACCAACTTTGAGTATTTATCATGCCACTGAAAAATTCAAACAATCCAAACCAATGGTTGAACAACAACAATTCTCAGTTGAATATTAAAAAGAAATAATAAATAATTTTCTTTTGCCACCAAATTTTTTGTGGCACCTCAGTATGCTGTTACACTATTAATGCAGCAAGCCCCGCATTTTTCAAAACTCTTTTGCTGGCTAAATAAAAGCAATCAGAGCAGCAGCTAAATGGCAGTGACTAGAAAATAAGAAAAGGTCTATTAAACGCCTAGGGCGATACCCCACGACCCAGTCCACCCCGGCTCAAATCCACTTACCGTCTTCTTCCCCGCGCACTGCTCACACGATGTGTAGACGCCGTGCCCGCGACCTGCTCGACGCCGTGCCCTGGCCCCCCTGCCTCTCCCCGTCGACTGCGCGGCGCCCTCGCGGATAAGAGCTACCCCATGGACACGCTGGATGCCTCCCAGATCTTTTCTTTCCCCCTGGATCCACTGCTCCCCTCCTCCCAGTTCTGTACGCTCGAGCCCGTCATCGCCGCCGTTGTGAACCTGCGCGGCCACCGAGCCCCTCTCTCCTGTCCAAGATGTCCACCACGTTCGTCGTCGACTGCTTCGTCGTCCCACAGCGCGAGCCGCGCCCGGGAGCCACCTCATGCTGCGGATCGATGCCGTCTTCTTCCTCGGGCCGCCGGATGCGCCGAGAAATTCCGCCGCCTACACGTCGTCCCCGACCCCGTAGCCACCCTCCGCCTCCTCACGGTGAGCCATTGGTCCTTCGCCGACTGGTCACGCTCGTCCGCTAAGCCCCTGTCGCTGTTCCCCTTTGACTTGCGCCGACTGCCGCCATGGCCGTCCAAGCGCACGCTCTCGTGCCGCTCAGCACGCGCCAGAGGCACTGACCTGCTCTGGGTCATCTGTAGAACGCGCCCGGCGAGCTCCCACATTCGTTTGCACACTTGAGCCACCATCCCGTGCTCCCTGAAAATTCCGCCGCCACGGGCTCGATTCCGGCGAGCACCGCCCACCCCCGCCCTCGCCGTTTGCACCAATGGGCGCGCCTCCTTGCGCCAGTTCTGTAGGGAAAAACCACGGTCGATTTGGTCAACCGTGGAGTGATTCCGACGAGTTCCCGCGCCGGCGTTGTACTGTAGCTCGCCTGCGACGATTAACGTGCTGACGCAGCCTCCCCTGTGTCGATGACACATGGGTCCCGCATGTCAGCCGATTAGGTAGGCACTAATATCCCGATCTTAACCCCTCTTAGATTAAAATGAGTCTTTGACATGTGGGTCCGCCCCTTTAAATAAACCTTTAGTTTAAATTAAACTGATAAATATAACTCTGAGTCTATGACAGGTAGGCCCCACTGTCAGGTTAATATTTAAAAGAATTTAGATTAATTCGAGTGTATGACATGTGGGCCCAGTGGCTATTTAAATTAATTAAAATGTTTTTATTATACTGTGAGACTGACAGGTGGGTCCCCTCTGTCAGGTGACCAGTCAACCCACTGTTCTGGATAATGTTATAATTTAATAATAAAAGAAATTCCAGAAATTCTTTTAAATTGAATAAAACTTTGAAATTCAATATCTTTTAAACCGTTGCTCTGATAGAAAACTTTATACATCAAAGTTTCTCGGAAAGATGCAACCATTCCGAATACGCTACCCGCATACCCATCGCACCCCTCTAACATACCGAACCCGAGACATTCCCCCTCCGATCGCATTGTCCGGTAATCACCCGATATCGATAAACTATCCAGATGAATTTATTCTGAACACGAAAGTTGTTCAGAATGGATCAGCTAACTCAGATACACCTTTCACATGTTTGTTGGATGTCCACGACACCTCCGGCATGGTACCTTCCCCCTCCGAACACCCTTTCCGATAATCACCCGGAGCTGGCAGTTCATCCCCTAATGAATTCCCGCTCCGAGCAATACACCTTGCACTACGTTAGAACCCCGTTAACATTGTGTTTGCCATGTATTGTATTTGTATTGCTATTATTGTCGTGTATTTATTGTTTCTCCCCCCTCTTATTGTTCGATAGACCCGACGACCGCTGTCGATGCCCCTGTGATCGACTACGTCGTCGACGACCGTACCCCTACCGTCGAGCTTCCAGGCAAGCAGAGCCATTCTCTTCCCCAGATATCGCCTACCTTTTCCGTACATTTCTTGCACTAGGCATTGTTACTGCTGCTGCTACGATTACAATCCTATTCAATTGCATAGCTTGTTTTTGTCGCCCCTTGGTGTACCTTCCTTTATCCTATGCTGCCTATGATATTTATGCATTATATTCAGCAGTGAGCCCTGCGCATTGTTAGCTAGGATTAGATAGCGGGCCGTGACCACTCAGGGGAGTGAACACGGATACGAACGTATATACAACTGCACAGGTACGGTACAATGCAGACACCGCCTGAGGACTCCTAGCTCGGCTCTGCCGAGCCACCATCAAGTGTGAGCTGTCGAGGATTAATCCTCGTACCTCCACTCGTTGCTGACTCTATATAGCCGCTCTAGGTACCTGAGCACGGTTGTCCTTGAGATAAGAAGTCGGGCGACCCAACGGTGCCCGCGAGCGGTATATTGTCGGGAGCGACAGGGAGGGTACGACCGACGTTACTGGCGTGCTTGGCCCCTGCTCGTATCTCGCGAGTTACCAAACCACGAAAGTCGAGCTCTACCAAGAACACACGCGAGACAAGGTAAGGAGACGGTTCACCTTGTTGGTAACCGCAGTGACTTGGTGGGACGATAAGGCAGGCACCGATGTACTGGTGTTCCCGACTGCTGTCGTTGTCCGCGGGTCAGTTAAGTCGAGACAACGATAACGGTTGTCACGCGGGTTAATTAAAATGCTAAATGGTTCGGTGGATGTCTTGAGTAGCCGTTTGGCTTGTACGCACTACCTACACGTGGGACGAGGAGTGTGGGCTCCCCTGCATCGTAGTCTCGTTCGAGGGTCTTCAGACGTCAGCAGTATTGTGGGCTGATTGCCGGGAAGTGGTGTTTTCTTCTCTTGCTCGAGCGGTGTATTTGTATTTTCTTTGATTTTGCTTCACCGGCCAGTCACGCACCGTGCAGGAGTACGTTCGGGTTAGGGTCCAAAGCCCGGCGTACATAGGATATAGTCCGGCGGATGACCTCTCTGTTGATTGCCGAAGGATGGGCTACTTTGTGTCGGATAGCTTCGGTGGGGTGTTCCCTAACAAGGTGTACGCCACCTTGGAGATCCGAGCGTCGTAGAGTCACGCCAGTGCACCCCTGCAGGGAAGATTAATCTATTCGAATAGCCGTGTCCACGGTAACAGGACGCTTTATGCTGAAGCTGGATCTTATCACTACAAACTACTACTATTAAACTGTATGGTTTCGGGTCTTCTTCCTTGCAGGGAGTCGAGGAAGGGAACTCGGAGGCATTATTATTATTAATCATTACAACTTATATTATTCAATGTTGCAGCAACTTCTGCTTCATTGTTACTTTATTGCTTTATATAAACTGTTGGCTGATTCTCTTCTTGTGCTGCAAGACATCGTCGGAAGATGCTAGTCTCCGATAGGCCTAGCTTCTTACCCTTATTCTGATTTCTACCTTGCAGTCCACTGTATACAGCCTCCCCTGCATGCTAGATACTCACCTTTGCTTTATTTCCCCCTTTTTGTTTTGCCTGATCGGCCGCTGCAGTCGACGTTGGAGCCTTGGAGTCCAGGAGCAGGAGATCCCCGATGTCGACCACCGCAACATGAAGATCCCCGATGCCTTCTACGACGTTGAGTTCCCCGTTGACCAGGAGTAGTTTGGAGGTTCCCAGGCAGGAGGCCTCGCCTTTTTGATCTGTTGTTGTTTGTGCTAGCCTTCTTAAGGCAACCATGTATTCTTGTGTCTGTACTCAGATACTATTGCTTCCACTAACTTTCAGCTCTTGAGCTGTTGTATTCGAGCCCTCGTGGCCCCTGGCATGTATTAAACAGCTTGTATTATTTTATTTGTAGAGTTGTGTTGTGATATCTTACCGTGAGTCCCTGATCTTGATCGTGTACATTGCGTGTATGATTACTGTACATGGTCTGATTTTGGGGGCTTCACAGTGCCAAGGAGGGCTCCCACCAGGAGCCATGACAATCCTGAGCTGGAACTGCCAAGGGCTAGTATTGGAAATATGCCCTAGAGGCAATAATAAAATGTTATTATATATATATTTCCATGTTCGTAATTAATGTTTATATTTTTGTGCTATAATTGCAATGACCCTGACTGTGAGATTCAGAAGAAAACTCATTTGCATGTGTGGAAATGTAAACACCAAGAGTTCCTGGTTTAGCCTCTAAGACCAGCTCATGTGCTAACTAATGATTACGTTTTCTTAATCATGGACATTGTTCTTGTAACAAGGATGTCAGTAGCAATGGGAACATATTGTTAGCAGAACAATGATGTTGCACCGACCCGAGTATTGAATGATATACTTAGAGATCACATCGTAACAACGTTATAAGTCATATCCTGAAATGTTATCATATACGTAATTCCTTAGACCATGAGAGTACCAAGTTGCTTCACACAGGAAGATGTTCTTTGGTTCTTAGATGAATCTTCCCGTTACTGGGAAGTAGTAAAATAAGTTCTGGGTACATTGGATAGTGTGTCTAGTAACTGTGATAGTTCAAGATTGGGATTTGCTCCTTCACGATGAAGAAGATATTCACTTCGGGGCCACTCGGTATGACGGTATCCATTATAGTCTGGCCAGACGCATTGTGATTCAGTCACGGGGATACCGGAATACGATAACGAGAAAAGGGACAAACGAGCAAAGAGGATAACGAGTGGCTTGTGTTCAAGAAGTTGTTACACATGGGTGCCAAACTCTCTCCTCTAACTTTGTCATATATCGTGAAGCAAAGGGAATGGTACATGACTAAACATAATGGTTCACTCGAAGTTTCTTCGTGTATGTGCGGGAGTCAACATGGGTGTCCATGGCTCCGCTGTTGATTATTGGCTATTGACAAAAGGTTGTTGACCTATGTCCGGAGGATGTTCTGAGTCATGTCCGCATTATACCAAACCTATTGGGTCACACACTTAACGAGCAGTAGTCTGTTAGAATACTGGAATGGTAGACGGTTTAGTGGAAGCAAAACGGAATAGTTCATACGGGCACCGGAAGTAGTTCTGGGTATTTATGGAATTGTTCATAAGGGCACCAGAAGAAGTTCTGGGTATTTAAAGATATGTCCGGATCACTCTGGAATAGTCCCAGGTGGTTCTGGAACATATGAGAATGGTACCGGGGAAGTCCTGGATCAACCGGAATAGTTTCCGGTTAATCGGTGGACGTCCCGAAAACGACCGACGAACCGACGCAGGGCATTGGGCAGGCTAGACCGTAACCCGGGTCGTCCCGAAACCTATCCAGATAGTTCCGGGATGTTCGAAAACGGTCCCGAAAGGTCTTGGAACTGTTCCAGAAGGTTCCAGAATGTCCCGAAACCATCCCGGAAGGTCCCGGAATGGCCGAGAATGGTCCTGACGGGTCCTGGAAGGTCATGGAAGGTTCTGGAAGCTTTCGGAAGGTTCCACAAGGTTCCGGACAGTACCATATGCGCCCCACCACCCTTAGCCTTGGGGGGAAAGGCGCCCCAAGGGGGCTGGCCGAAATTTGGGTGGTGGGGGCGCCACATGTGGGAGGAGTCCTCCTTGGACTCAGACTCCCCGGTGGGAAGGTCTCCCTTTGGGAGGAGGAGTCCCAGGGGGACTCCACCACCCCTATTGTGCCCCAAGGGGCCTCCTGGCCACCTATATAATGAGGGGAGGGGGTGGGGGGCGCAGCACAACTTGTCCCCAAGGCCTATGCGCCACCCTCCCTCCCTCTAAACCTCGTTGCTCCACAATTAGACCCCGGTTTAGACGTTGTTCTAGATCGGAATCCGTTAGGGTTTTCTCCCTCTAGTTTTCTCGGTGGCGTTCTTCTCTGGATGGCGGAGCGCTGCTGGATTGCTGCTATGGGATGTGTGGATACCGGTAGAGGGATCATAACTTTGATCCTTCTTCGAGGAACTTCTTCTTCTTCTTCCTCGGAGATCTGTTCGAGGGAATTGCTCGAGGGATTCGTTCATGGGATAGATCGTGGGACGGATCGTGAGACGTCACGAGATCTACTTCCACTCGCTTCATCAACTCTTCTTCCGCTGCAACTGTTGGTGAGCAATGGCCTAAACCTTGTATGCTATCTTTCTTGGATGATCTTGGGATCTTGATTCGTAGGCACGATTTTTTTTGTTTTCTACTACGTTTCCCAACAGTGGTATCAGAGCGATCCTTGATTAGATGCATGTTTAGGCCTAGATCATATGTGTGATATGAGGCATTGATTTTCTTGTTGCTTCCCTGTCATGTGATTTTTTCTATGCTTGATGGCAAGTTGAGGTTTTGCTACAAGGATTGAGTTTTCCATCGATCCCTCTATGCTGCTTTCAGTATGCTGATTGCCTTGATCATGGTCTACATAAAACTCCTTGGATCTCATCTTAATCTCGCAATAGAAGATTTAACATGGAGGGGCTTGTGGATTTTATGAACTCAAATCCACACGGGGGTCACGCGTTGAACGAAGTTTGGCTTGTGGCATTAGTTGCTCCACGCACCCCGGACGTTAAACTAGCAACATTGAAGTATCGTGTTTGGTTTGTTTAGGGAACAACGTTTGCATGTAACCTGCTAATCAACCACGGTAAAATTTGCAACAACACGTGTAGATAGCGATCTAACTTGTTTTTGCAGAGTATGCATTTGATGTGGTATAGCCTTCAAGATTTGCAATGTGTTTGTATGAGATGATATATGATGTAATATTTATTCGCGACCTGCGTGTCGTGGTACGGCATGATGATTGGAGTCATATGATTGTCACTTAATTATGGCCTGCGTGCCAGAACTGTTTATTAGCTCAAGGCAAAGCAATAGATAGATGCAAGGTGATGATCTACAATGCGAAGGTGGACCCCGACGCATATGACGGAAGCCGTGGTGATGTTCCCGACGCCAAGGACAAAGTTGGTGGACACGGTGACTTCAACCACGACGACGTGAAGACAATGAAGACTTCACGAACCAAAGGGCTATACTATATCACATAACTTTATGAACTGCCTGTGATGTTTATCCCTTTTATGCACCCTTGTTTGATGCGTGGTAGTCGTATTTTATTAGGGTGATCTCTCGCAAAACAATATCAAGTTGATAGTGTTCTTCCAACTGTAGCACCGTCTATACTATGTTTCACACCGGAGCAGGTCATGTCACATGGGTGCACACGGTGTGACGCATAAAAGGCGGGTGTGTTAAGAACACACTGCAATTACACTTGGTTGTCTTGACGGTTTGGATAAAAGTTTGCTACCGGAACACGCCAATCGAAAGATGAACAAGAATCACCTTTGGCGTGATTGGCAAGTTGGCCTACCGGTCCAGTCTAAGTCATCAGTGATGTCACATCAATGACGGACGATTGGGTTGGATCTTGAATCACTCCAGCATCAATTACGAGAGATATTGATCTGAGCGGGAGCGCACTTAGTAATTAAATTGATTAATCACAAGTGCAACTTAATTATGAACAAAGTATTAGTATTTGCATTATCATTGTAGAATAATGGCTCGCGTTACCACCTTCCCAATTGATTTTGATTAACTGTATTATCTGGTAAAAACTTTACGATTGGTACCGTATTGTGAGGACTATCCTCAATAGTGTCGAGAAAGAGCTTGTCCCATCGCAAAATTTTTATGCTCTCCAGCTGATGCTATGGATGATGTGACTTACGTCCATAATCCAAAATGCTAGAATTCCACCACAGCTAAGTGCATTGTCTTCACCACCATGAAACCCGAACTTCAAAACGTTTGGGATTGTTACTTGACATTCATGGAACTGAAAAATTGTTTTCAGAGTAAGACAATTGATATAGGATATAAGATATCTAGTACAATGTATGATTGTAAGCATTATTGAAAATGTTCATTGTGCTCAAACAAAACTGATAAGTGTGGGATCCAGAAGAACACCGATCATATGATGATGGGAATTAAGGGAAAGGAAGTTCCAAAGGGTGTTAGTAAGACTTACACGCCGGAAAGTCCACGGCCCGCGCCATCCTTAATCATGTGTGAGCTTTTGTGAGTAGGAGTGACATTGGAAATAGAACTATGATACGTTAAAGGCAAAACGAAAGAAGACTGGAATAACCAACTCAGAAATGAAAGTCATACGGAGTTATAGATGAATTCATTGCTGGTCAAGAGATGTTATTCTTGGGAATCATGATTAAGCAGTTAATTTTGGATTCTGTATATTGTGATTAAACTGTTGATTACCGGAATATCACATCGATTGCATATTGTTGCAACTCGATGCAAGAAATACTATGGCCTTTATGACTAGCTAATGATGAGTTTTGACACGCTTGGGAACACGGTAAAAGGTTTACTATACCGTGTGTTGACTCTATGATTATCTTCATAATTCATTTTAGAGTTGAGTAAATTGTTACTACACTTTAGCCTTGTTGCAAAACATCATTTTGAATCATGTTTGTTGCAAGAGAGTTGTTCAAAGCTATGAATAACGTAAAGGCCATACTTCCATTATGAATAGGTTGTATGTTATGAATCTTGATAATAATACTAAACATCCATAACACTGAAGCTAAACGTCGCAAGACTGACAGAAATACCACATAGATGTGGCACTGCCTTTTATCCCAAGTGACATAACATCCATGAAGAATTTCCATAAGTGATGGACTTTCGAGTCATATGATTATGAATCACTTGACGCTTGCGATCTTTGTCTCTAAGTAATGTGACTAAAACACCGTTGATACGCCATACATGAACGGGCAACTAAACCATTGGTAATCATACATGATGATGTGTGTAGTCCAATAAGTGTAGTTGTGTGCAGTGGATTCCCTATCTTCACTCATGAGTTGAAGTAGATATGTGGATATTTGTTCAATAGAGACTTACGCCTGAAATCTTTGAAATGTTCAAGGAATTTTAGAGTGAAATAGAAATTCATTGTAACAAGAAAATAAAGCTTCTGCAAATTAGATTTTTGAAATATTTGAGTTACAAGTTTAGCAAACGTCTGATGAGTTGTGAAGAATTGTCATAACTTGCGTCTCCCGGAACACCACTATGAGTAAAGTGTTCGAGAGATGTAATCAAGCCATGTATGACACGGTAAGATCAAATATGACGTTTATCAATTTTCCATTATACTTATTAAAGTTATGCGTTAGTGACTACGGATTTTACACTAAAAAGAGCATCATCAAATCTGTTAAAATGACACAATATTAGATGTGGTATGGACTATTAAAACCATGTTGTCTTTTCTTAAAATTTGGGTATATGAGGCATATGTCTGACATACTCAAAACCCCAAATCAGATAAGTGCTATTTTGTTAAGGTTATGCCAAAAGTTTTGGTATTCCTCTATCACTACACAAAAGCAAAACTGTTTGTTGTTAAGAACGGTGTGTTTTGAAGAAAAATAGTTTCTTACAAAAGAGTGAGTGGGAGGAAAGTGCAACTTGTCAAAGATTGTTGAATCTTCAGAGAAGTGTGAAGCTGAACCACATAGGTTAGACAAAACTCGTAGAAACATTTTTATGTAAACGAGATATTGTTGTTCGACAACGATAAACCTGTGATATACAAAGAAGCGTTGATGGGCCTTGACTCCAGGATTTGGCTAAATGCCAAATAATTCGAGATAGTATCCATGGAAGTAAGTCAAGTTTTGAACTTGGTAGACCCTCCGAAAGACTAAAAGTCTGAAGAATATATATATGGATCTATAATTGATTCGGATGAAATTGTTTTATCCATAAAGCTCAACTCGTTGGAAAATTGTTTTCTAGCAAGCTCAAAGGTTGACTACGGCGAAATAGTTTCGACCGTAGAGATGCTTTAGTCAGTTCGGGTTATATTAGCAATTACTACATATTTCATTTATAGGATATGGTAGAATGAACGTCAAAACAAAGTTCCTACACGGAAATATAACAAAGGACGTATATGTGATACGACCGGAATGTTTTGTCGATTCAAAGGATGCTAAAATAGATGCAAGCCTTGGATATCCAGTGATGGACTGAAGCTAGCACAATGGAGTTGGAATTTTCGTTATGATGAAATTGCCAAAAGAGTTTGTTTTCATCGGGAATAAACGAAGATGCTTGAATGTTCCAGAAAGTAAGTGGGAGCTAAATGATATTTCTAAAACCTTATGTAGATGACATATTGTTGATTGGAAATGATATAAATTTCTTGACACGAATAAGGACTTCATTGGAAATAGTTTTCAGTTGAAGAACTTGGGCTAATATAGCATTAGTATTGAGCACAATGATCTATGAAGATAGTAAGTGCCTGATCATGCTAAAGCCAATACTACATATTGACATGATACTAAAGTAGTTTAGTATGAAACGCCAAGAAACATGTTCTTGTCGAGGTCATGGTGAAAAGTTGTTTGCAAAAATCGGTGTTTATGAACACAGATAAGCAAAACACGTGAATTGAATTCCACTCACCTGTGTGTTTGGATTAATCTTGTACACCATAATATGTAAAACAACCAGATATGTCCAGTGCTCCAAAAGGTTGTGAGCAAGATACCAAAGTGATCAAGATGTTGATCATTGGACAAACAGTGAGAAGCTAAACTTATGAAAGATAAGATATGTCTCTTGGAAAAATGGAGAGAATGAAGAGCTCGTTGTAATCAGTTACACCAGCTGAATTTTTGATGTAAATAGTTACACCAATTCAGTCTTCATACTTACTCCGACCGATTTTCAATATTAAATGGGATTATGTGTTTCACACGTAAGGGTGGCACGGTATGAAGGAGCTGTGTTAAGTTAGATACTGTGATGAATTCTATAACAGATGCTAAGTATATTGTTGCTTAAAGAAGTAACAAGGGAGGGTATTTTGAATCATAAGTTCATTTATGAACGTGGTATGGTTTCCTAGATGTTTGAAGCTCATGGAACATTGATGAATGATTTCATGACTTATTCTAAGGAACCAAGGTCCTACCAAATGATCCAAAACATATACAAAGCTAAACTGATAAAATTAGTGAATTTTATGATAGCGTGAAAAACGTGAAGATATGCAAGATACAAACAGGCCTGAAACGTCAAATCCGTAGATGAAGTCTATACCACAATTGAAGCATGCATTACACCGGTATGCCATAGGTGTAAAGTGCTCAAGCACTAACAATATTATTGACTCTAGTGCAAGTGGGAGACTATTGGAAATATGTCCTAGAGGCAATAATAAAATGTTATTATATATATATTTCCACGTTCGTAATTAAAGTTTATATTTTTGTGCTATAATTGCAATGACCCTGACTGTGAGATTCAGAAGAAAACTCATTTGCATGTGTGGAAATGTAAACACCAAGAGTTCCTGGTTTAGCCTCTAAGACCAACTCATGTGCTAACTGATGATTACGTTTTCTTAATCATGGACATTGTTCTTGTAACAAGGATGTCAGTAGCAATGGGAACATATTGTTAGCAGAACAATGATGTTGAACCGACCCCAGTATTGAATGATATACTTAGAGATCACATCGTAACAACGTTGTAAGTCATATCATGAAATGTTATCATATACGTAATTCCTTAGACCATGAGAGTATCAAGTTGCTTCACACAGGAAGATGTTCTTTGGTTCTTAGATGAATCTTCCCGTTACTGGGAAGTAGTAAAATAAGTTCTGGGTACATTGGATAGTGTGTCTAGTAACTGTGATAGTTCAAGATTGGGATTTTCTCCTTCACGATGAAGAAGATATTCACTTTGGGCCCACTTGGTATGATGGTATCCATTATAGTCTGGCCAGACGCATTGCGATTCAGTCACGGGGATACCGGAATACGATAACGAGAAAAGGGACAAACGAGCAAAGAGGATAACGAGTGGCTTGTGTTCAAGAAGTTGTTACACATGGGTGCCAAACTTCTCTCCTCTAACTTTGTCATATATTGCGAAGCAAAGGGAATGTTACATGACTAAACATAATGGTTCACTCGAAGTTTCTTCGTGTATGTGCGGGAGTCAACATGGGTGTCCATGGCTCCGCTGTTGATTATTGGCTATTGACAAAAGGCTGTTGACCTATGTCCGGAAGATGTTCTGAGTCATGTACGCATTATACCGAACCTATTGGGTCACACACTTAACAAGCAGTAGTCTTTTAGAATACTGGAATGGTAGAAGGTTTAGTGGAAGCAAAACGGAATAGTTCATACGGGCACCGGAAGTAGTTCCAGGTATTTATGGAATTGTTCATAAGGGCACCAGAAGAAGTTCTGGGTATTTAAAGATATGTCCGGATCACTCTGGAATAGTCCCAGGTGGTTCTGGAACATTTGAGAATGGTACCGGGGAAGTCCTGGATCAACCGGAATAGCTTCCGGTTAATCGGTGGACGTCCCGAAAACGACCGACGAACCGACGCAGGGCATCGGGCAGGCTAGACCGTAACCCGCATCGTCCCGAAACCTATCCAGATAGTTTCGGGACGTTCGAAAACAGTCCCGGAAGGTCTTGGAAGTGTTCCAGAAGGTTCCGGAATGTCCCGAAACCATCCCGGAAGGTCCCGGAATGGCCGAGAATGGTCCCGTCGGGTCCTGGAAGGTCATGGAAGGTTCTGGAAGGTTTCGGAAGGTTCCACAAGGTTCCGGACAGTACCATATGCGCCCCACCACCCTTAGCCTTGGGGGGCAAGGCACCCCAAGGGGGCTGGCCGAAATTTGGGTGGTGGGGGCGCCACATGTGGGAGGAGTCCTCCTTGGACTCAGACTCCCCGGTGGGAAGGTCTCCCTTTGGGAGGAGGAGTCCCAGGGGGACTCCACCACCCCTATTGCGCCCCAAGGGGTCTCCTGGCCACCTATATAATGAGGGGAGGGGGTGGGGGCGCAGCACAACTTGTCCCCAAGGCCTATGCGCCACCCTCCCTCCCTCTAAACCCCGTTGCTCCACAATTAGACCCCGGTTTGGACGCTGTTCTAGATCGGAATCCGTTAGGGTTTTCTCCCTCTAGTTTTCTCGGTGGCGTTCTTCTCTGGACGGCGGAGCGCTGCTGGATTGCTGCTACGGGATGTGTGGATACCGGTAAAGGGATCATAACTTTGATCCTTCTTCGAGGAACTTCTTCTTCTTCTTCCTCGGAGATCTGTTCGAGGGAATTGCTCGAGGGATTCGTTCGTGGGATAGATCGTGGGACGGATCGTGAGACGCATCACGAGATCTACTTCCACTCGCTTCATCAACTCTTCTTCCGCTGCAACCGTTGGTGAGAAATGGCCTAAACCTTGTATGCCATCTTTCTTGGATGATCTTGGGATCTTGATTCGTAGGCACGAAATTTTTTGTTTTCTACTACGTTTCCCAACAGCTAGGGCAACCTCAGACATTTCAAGAACTTGTATGCCTAGTGCATAGATACAAGCCCAAGATCGTCTTCCTCTCTGCAACTCGGCAAAATAATACGTATGTAAGTGGACTGAAATGGAGGCTTGGCCTCAAGCACTGTATCACGCAACCTGGTGTGGGAAAAGGTGTGGGTATAGCGCTCTTCTATGATCAAAGTGTCGAAATAAAAAAGTTGTCAGTTGGGCCGAGGTACATCGATGTTCTTGCCCGTTTGAGTGCCAATGGAACACAGTGGCGAGGCACTTTTGTGTACGGTGAATCCAAAACGCAAGAAAGACACCAGATGTGGAACTTGCTAAGGAGAATCAAAGACCATGCTAGCGTGCCATGGCTAATGTTGGGCGATTTCAATGAGACAATGTGGCAAAGTGAGCACATGTCGCGGACTAAAAGATCGGAAAGGAAGATGGAAATTTTTTGAATGACTCTAGCAGACTGCAATGTGTTTGATCTCGGATACAAGGCCCCCTGTACCTATGACAATAAAAGGGAAGGAAGGGACAAGGTCCGAGCTAGGCTGGACCGTGGTGTTGCCTCTCCCAAGATCGTCTTCCTCTCTCCTAATGTTTAGGGATGCTGCTGTAGAACACATATGCTCCACTCGGTCGGATCACCTGCCCTTATTCCTAAAACTGAGCAACTAGATGGAGTGGAGGCCGGTGTCAAACAATAAACCGAGAGGGTTCCGCTATGATGTAATGTGGGAGAGGGTGGACTCGTTAAAACAAGCTATTGAGAAGTCGTGGAATACAAATGGCAGGGCGACATCCTTGGAAAGCTTTGGTATGAAACTCCAGCACATGCAGGCCGATTTGAATACTTGGGCTAGTAAAGACTTCAGGTCAGTGCTGAAGGATACCGCAGCGATCCGTAGAAGACTGAAATACCTGTGGAGCCAACCAATTTCGGTTGAACAACAACAACAAATCATCTCAGCGGCGAAGGAGTTGGACGAGTTGCTCCTTCAACAGGAAATTATGTGGAGACAAAGATCACGGGCGACATACCTGAAGGAAGGAGACCGAAACACGAAATGGTTTCAGCGCAAAGCTACATGGAGGAAGCGGAAAAAATTCATCACTCGGTTGAAAAAAGACAACGGTGAATGGGTTGAGAACAGAGAGGAGATACATAAAATAACGACCGCTTTCTTCAAGAATCTATTCGAGAAGGATGATATGGTCGACCCTCATGAAATCTTGAGGCTACTGGACAAGAGGATAACTGAAGAGATGAATGCAGCGCTCACTAAAGGTTTCACAGTAGAGGAAATCGGTGATGCGCTTTTCCAAATTGGCCCCCTCAAGGCACCCGGTGCTGATGGCTTTCCCGCGAGATTATTTTAGAAGAATTGGGAGACGGTAAAGAAGGATGTCGTAGCGGCGGTACAATCCTTTTTCGTCAATGGTGTTCTGCCGGAGGGTTTCAACGACACGGTCATTGTTCTCATCCCCAAGGGGAAAGACCCCAACACTATCAAAGACTACCGACCCATAAGTCTCTGCAATGTAATTTATAAGGTGATATCCAAATGCATGGTCAACAGGATGAGGCCCCTGCTGGACGAAGTGATTTCTGAAACCCAGAGCTCCTTCATTCCGGGAAGACTGGTCACTGATAATGACATCATCGCCTTCGAGTGTTTTCACAAGATCCAGCATGATAAAAAGGGAAGGGGGGGTCCTACTGTGCTTACAAGTTGGATCTGGCCAAAGCCTACGATATAGTGGACTGGAATTTCTTGGAGGAATCTCTCAAGAAGATAGGATTCTATGAAAATTGGGTTGCTTGGATCATGCAATGTGTGCGATCGGTTCGGTATGCCGTGAAGTTTAATGGTGAACTGCTCGAAACCTTTGTGCCAACTAGAGTTTTACGGCAAGGCGACCCTCTCAGCCCGTATTTGTTTCTTTTTTTGCCGATGGCCTAGTCCACTTACTCCAAGAATAGATCGGGACGGGAGCCTTATCCGCTCTTAAAATTGTGAGAAACAGCCCTGGAGTATCTAACCTACTGTTCGCGGATGATGGCATTATCTTCTTTAAGGCTGACCCGGATCAAGCAAAGACGGTCAGCGAGATCTTGGGAAAATTCCAGCAAGGTACGGGACAACTTTTGAGCAACAACAAATGTTATTTATTGTTCAATGAACACTGCCCCCCGGAAATGTGCGAGAGTATCAAAAACATCCTGGGTGTGGAATCATCCTCTTTTGAGAGCAAGTACCTTGGCTTCCCTACCCCAGAGGGAAGAATGAAAGACGACCATTTCCAGCCGATCATGGATAGATTTGGGAAGAGGTGCAGTGATTGGTCGGAAAGGTACATGGCATTTTCTTCCAAGGAGGTCCATGTAAAATCGGTGGTGCAAGCTTTACCCATATACACTATGGGGGTGTTCCAACTCTCTAAGGGATTCCCCGAGAAATACGAGAGGATGATCCGGGACTTTTGGTGGGGGGATGAGTGTTGGGATACGGGGCAGAAAACACAAATTTTTCATACCTACGATACCCGAACCCAAGATCTATGCTATGGTGATGTAAAGTAACGGAGGGAATCGGTGTTCATACCTTTGAAGACCGAAAGAGGGAAACGTTCTTGCGAACGTGGTTGGCGTAGACTCAGAACTACGTCCTCTCTGTCGTGTAGAAGACCACCACCGGAGAGGATGACTCCCGGTAAACCTCCAGCGACGAAGTAGCACCACAGGTGTAGTGCCTCGAAGAGATTATACACGTACGGTACAATCGATGTTCCTCCCGGGCCTCGAACCAGGCGAGCAGCGGAAGAAAGACGGCTACGGATCCTGACTCCAGCAGAGTGACGGCCTGCCTTATGGTGGAGAACTCCAATCCTGGTGCAGACTCCAAACAAGGGGAGTCCACTTCCGGGAAGGAGAAGGAGGAAGAAGGAGATTTGGTGTCTTGGGAAAAGGGGGTCTACCCCTCCTTATATAGGCCAAGGGGGGGTGATCCTCCTCCCCTCCCCCATGTGGGACTAAACCCCCAAGGGGGGGAGGTGCGCAGGCCATAGGGGGGGATGGGCCCCACCCTTGGCGCCAAGCCCAAGGGGGGAAACCCCCCCCCTCCCCTAATGGGCCCCATGGGCCCATATAGCCTTTTCCCCATTTTTTAATTTTTTTAATATGTTTTAAATATTTAATTCAGATAATTAAATAATAAAAACATTATTAAAACAATTAAACTTTATTTTGAACTATTCAAAATGTCCGGAAACCATTCCGTCCTCCTCCGGAACTATTCCGGTGATTTCTCCTATTTCACCGATTGATCCCGTAACTGTCCTATGCATCGATTGCCCTTAAGTGTAACACCCTAACGGTCCGGGAAACAGCAGACATGGTCGAGACTCTTCTCATTGACCAATGACTAGTCAGTTGGACCTGGTTACAATCCTTGACAGCCCTTGCGCTTCCATCGAATGAACTTCGATCGCTTTTGGAAACCGTTAACGATACGACGTAATCCCTTTGTGCTTCGGTACTTTGTTTGTCCGAGGTTTGATCGTCGGTATCCTACATACCGTGTTCACATCTCGTTCACAACAAACAAGTTTACTCGTCCATGATCATTGCATCTCTTGTGACCTAGTCACTTGCTTGCAAGCTATTGATGCAATATCACCGAGTGGGCCCAAAGTACCTGTCCTGTCACAAGGACTGACAAATCCCGCTCTGATCTATTAACATACTCATCAACCATCTATTTAGGAATACCCAAAGTGCACCGTTATAGCCAGCATATTTCAGTCAGGCGGTGGGATACAAATCAAAGTCTCCTCATAGATGACAATTACGTATGATCATTACGGTCTAAGGACTAAGTCATATGTTACAAAGTCATAGCAACGCTGAACTATGTGACTCGATCACATTGCAATACTTTAGGTGGGTGTACGTCCATCACATCATTCCCCTTAATGATATGACCTCATTGTCAGTGGACTTAAGTGTCGCCATGATCAGGAAAGCTTGATCAATCAATTGCCCAATGAGATAGTTTACCCGAGTTAAACTACGGACCATGTTTTATACTACATCTGTATTAGTATTTCCAAGTAATACAGTTATAGCACAGTATAAAACGTATTATGAACAAAACGGATATGTGACAAATATCTTTATTAATTTGTCTCTAGGGCACATATCCAACAATGAGGATGGCAAAATAAAGGTCCACTGGATGTCCTGGGACAGCATGACCAAACCGAAAAAAGCAGGTGGCATAGGCTTCAGGGATATGCACTTTTTCAATCAAGCTCTGTTGGCAAGACAGGGGTGGAGACTTCTCAAAAGGCCAGAATCCCTCAGTGCCCGGGTCCTTAAGTCCAAATACTACCGCCATGGACACTTGTTGGACACATTTTTTGCTACAGATGTTTCCCCGACCTGGAAAGCGATTGAGTTCGGCCTACAACTGCTAAAAAGGGCCTGATATGGAGAGTTGGTGACGGCAGGAAAATAGAAATCACGAGGGATCTATGGATCCCTAGGAGAGAGGGCTCAAAACCGGCAGCCTTCATCCGCAGATCAAGACTTAGATGGGTAAACCAGTTAATCCACAAGGACCGGAAAGTATGGAATGAGGAGCTCATTAGGCAAATATTTTACCCTTTCAATGTCGATCATATCTGCAATATTCCCCTTCCCACATGTGATATGGATCACAAAATCTCTTGGCAAGGCAAGCGCAATGGAGTCTTCTCAGTCAGGAGTGCGTACCATCTCGCTGCATCTTGTAGCTCGCCCCAGCTCTTGGAGGCCTCAAGTTCGCACAAAGATGCTGGCGACAGGAGGATCTTGGATCTCATCTAGAAAGCAGAAGTGCTGAGGAAGGTGAATATTTTCGGGTGGAGAGTGGCCACCAATTCTTTGGCTACAAAGAAGAACAAATTCAGAAGAACGATCACTCATGACAGTGTCTGCCCCATTTGTGGAAATGAGGATGAAGACGAGTTCCACGCCCTGGTGCGCTGCACTAAGAGTGTCGCCCTGAGGCACGCTATGCGGGGGAGTGGATCATCCCGCCGGAGAGAAATTTCAGACACACCGGTCAAGATTGGCTTCAGCATCTTCTAAGGTACGGAGACGAGCGCAAGCCGTTCCAAAATCTTGCTCCTCTTATGGAGATATTGGCATCTCCGCGACAATTGCATCTTCGGAGATGGTAAGGCAATGATCAAAGGATCGGTTAACTTTCTGCTGAGGTACAGCGAGGAACTGGTGCTAGCTAGTACCAAGTCAGCCACTGGAGAACGATGAGAACTCTGCAATGACAGCGGGTTTGAGGCCATGCACCACCCGCAGATCGATAGCTCGATGGATGGCTCCACCACAGGAGTTTGTGAAGTTAAACACGGATGCCTCATTTCTCGCCGACACGGGTAGGAGCACCGCTGGAGCGATCGCTAGAAACAGCGAGGGTTTAAACTTCATTTCCATCAGTAAAACCTTGGGAAGAACAAACTCGGCGGAGGAAGCTGAAGCCAGGGCGGCTCTGGTCGGAGTGCGCGAGCTTGCTAAGTTTTATAACGGCCCGCTGATTCTGGAGTTGGACTGCAGCAACCTGGTTCATGATCTTCAACCAAACAGTGACCCAAGCTCCGTGATCTTCGCCATCGTCTAGACATTAAAGAAGCTCTGGAAACTTTTAAAGTCTCGCATGTCATCCAGGATGGAAGGAGAGGCAACGAGGTAGCTCACCATCTCGCTGCTATGGCGCGGAACTCTGGAGACATGGTTCTGGTTGGGAGGGCTCCTGATGACGTCCAGGCCTTTCTCCTGAAATATCGTAGTCCCTAGACAGGGTAGTTTTTGTGTTTCTTTCTTGTTCTTATCTCAAAAAAAATTGGTAATAAGATGAAAAAAATGGAGATTGGTCAGTCTGTCGAGACACATGTGGGTGACACAAACAAGTACACAGATTGAAGTCCCTCTGCGGTGGAGGTAATAGCTTTAATTTGGTCTCACAAAATGATGTTCTTGCTTGCGTGTATAATATTACTAAGATTCTACCCTTTAGCTACGTTCTTCGAACATGCTTATATAGAGTTTGCCTCCTGGGGGGAGGTGTTGCTAGATGAATCGCGTAAGGTTTTTACATGTTTCAAACTTTCAATAAGCCACTCACTATTGTAACGGACGACTTGAACAACCATGATGAATTAGGAAAATGTTATTTTCTACGTAGTGGCACCATTCTTAGTAACGTAAGCATTGATGACTTTGACTGTTGCTTGTCCAACTATCACCAAGTGATGATTCTGTAACCACTAAGTGTGATTGACTGTCGCTCTTTAGCCGATTGATATTTGAAGCTGACTGCATACAGTTTTTCACATGGCCCTTATACGGCTAGAGATACACGCACACCCATCTTGACCTTCTGGATTATTCATGTGAACTCACCTAGGCCTATGCTAGATACTATGTCTTCATGGACCTAACCGATGAGAAATAACCTCATCGCCATTGTTTTGTCAAATTTTGATGCCTACCCCAACTGTTGTGATGCAAGAGATTCTTGCTCGGTATGTGGAAGAAGGTCTCTTGACGAAGAGCAATGTAGCAGCAGCAGCATGAGTGTACGCCCAAGGCAGGCCTTGCAACTACGGTAGCTACAGTGTGAAACAATGGCTCATGTTGCTACAATCTTCGAAGAGCTCCTCGACCACACCCCAGGCAGCATCCCGGGCTACTTGGGGCCTAGCGCCACCACTGGAAGAGAGGATGATGAACCCCACATGCATGTGAGATTCAAAACTATCCACAACTTGGCAAACGCGTACTCCATACAACCCATTTAGATCGCGTTTTTTCTCTGTCCCTGCATCCCTTCCTTCAGGATTTTGTGAATTTTCACGGGACTCAACTACATCATCTTCCTTCAAATGTCTTTGTCCATCTTTCTTGCTTTGTCTCCTACTATGAGAACTTCATAGGTATTGAACCACATTTGGTGTTATGGAAGCCGGTTTTCACCTCAAAAGCCCAGATGATAAGGAAAGACAATCCAGTTGATCCATCCTGGCAGATTATTCAGCTTTGTGGGGGGGCGGGGTCGGGTTGCAGCTGAAGAAAAACTTCAACTATTTTTATATGAAGTGGCCAAATACGATGAAGATGTGGCAACAACATTGATTCTATTGTACCTTGTGAAGCATTCCGGGTGGAATCCAAGACTTTCTAAGACCGAGTAAGTGGAAGTGAGTGTATTGATGAGAATACTAAGTGCTCTCAAACAACCCAGATTAATCGGAAACAGTTTGGCTACTGCTTGGGCCAGTCAGAGGATTCAGCCTCTCCAATACCGCGAGCACCCCTTGTTCACATATCAAGGGATAAAAGTTTTCACCCGAGTGAGTTTTGTCAAGCTTTTTCAAGATAAGTTTGAGGATAAGATCAAACATCTGACCATGGTGCAACACAACCTGAGTATGAAGGGTGTGGTGCCTCTATTCCAACTCAGTGACCCAATTCTGCAGGTAATATAATTGAGTTTATTTTCTACTCCCTCCGATCCATAATAAGTGTCGTTCAGCTAGTACAAAATTTATACTAGCTTAGTACAAAATGAGCGACACTTATTATGGATCGGAGGGAGTACATTTTTCGACTAGAGGATTGCTATATCTATTTGCCTCATTAGCTCTGTACAAACCAACTGATGACAATGATATGATAGGTATTTCAGGATATGTATTCTTCCGTATCTGCTCTTGGTGGTGGTTGAGTTAAGGGTATGAGGATGAGTCCTTCGAGAGTTTTACTGGTCGTAAACTTCGCAAACCCACGAGGAAGATGAGATTAACTCATATCCTTCTAAAGTCCATTCATCTCCCTCTACTTCAGCGAACATCAATCCAAAAAGGCATCATAAATCAATGAACGATCCTACTACGAGTGATAGAACCGGGTTAGTTGCAAAGAAAGCCTCGAGTGGAGATGACCCCTTCAAAGGCACAACCTAAAAAGCTTGTGGGCAAGCTCAAGAAAATTCTTCGCTTTCATGGTTGAAGAAACAGCTGGTTGTCGCGAAAGAGTAAGGAGGTAATGATGACGACAAAGACGCGATCTCCCTTCTCCCCCCCCCCCCCCCACTCATACCCCGTACGGATGGGATGTGAGGGGTCATTTGGGGACAATATTAATCAATAAGTCAAGGTATGCCCTATCCAAGATTAACCAAAGGGTATTACACCGTCACTCGTGGCCCTAACCTCAGTAAATTACCTTGTGCCTTGTTGCTTGATTCGAGTGTTTGAACCCATGGTTGAACACTCTGAAATCTTTCATCGAGTAGTTTCGATCTCGAAAATCAGTCGTTGACTTGACACCTTGTAAATGTCACATAGCGTTCTCATTTGCATGTCATGCCATGTACGGGCCAAATCATAAACATTCGATATTTGTTAAGGTTAGATGAAGAGTTGTTTTTTCCTTTTTCTTCTAACTATAATAAATAATGAATATTTTCCTGAACTAGATATTTTAAAAATTCAAGAACTTTTTGAAATTCATGCATGTTTTCTATAATTCATAAAAAAAATCTTAAAGGATTTACAAATTAGTGGGTTATTTTCCAAATTAAAAAAATGTTTATTGTTGTTGAATATTTTATAGAACTCACAAATATTTTGATAAATTCACCATTATTTTTGGAAATTCATGAAAAAATAGAATTCTTGGATAAGTTTTCAAAAATTTAAATCATTCATTTTTGAAGAATCACATTTTTGTGATTCGATGAACATTTTAAAATATTTTGGTTTTTTACTTATGAAAAATCAACCAAAGTAAGGAAAATGACATTAATATGTGAAAACTCGCTAAAACCTACCATAGATGAAAAACATGTGAAAACCATATTGTTCCTCCCGAATCGAACGAAATATAGTGGCTCCTCCACACTGTGCGTGAACTAGTTCGGGGAAAGGGAAAGAAAATTCTATGAACCTTTTCTCTTAACGTTAAGTTTAAATCTAACGAGATAATATTCTATTACTAACAACTCATTTATTTTGCAACCGGTCAATTTACTATCTACGATTTTATATACTAGTCCTTTATATTTCAATGTGTCAATCGTCAAATCCTTTGAAAATTTACCTGGGTCTGATGAAGCAATATAATTTGAACCAGACCTTTTGATCTTTTGTTGTCTTTAGTAGTAATAATATCTCACGATTTGCAACAACAAAAATGGTATATTGGCTATACAATCATTAACTAAAATATGTCTATGGTTGACTAATTGGCGGATAGAAGTCATACCCAATTGAAAAGGGATATTATCCAAACGCATTTCAAGTAGTTCTAGTAAAATCTAGCATGCTGACCTTTTCGCTTTTCCAGCGATATATACATATCTGAGTAATTATCGTTACCCTTGTTCAATATTAACTATTGGTAAACTAAACGAATTAAATGTATTTTAATATTAAATATATCTATCGTTGCGTTAATATGAAACACAGGAAATACTAACTTGCAGTGGAAGCAATTATTCCACAAGGGTGATGCTACGTAACGCCATAGCTATACGTTGTTTACAGGAGTTTCATTAGTAGCTCGGCCTAGTTGCATGGTTTTGTTTCCATTTCTTTTATTTTTTTTATTTTTTCGGTTCATTAGGTTTTCTCGATTTTTCTGCGTTTTATAGGTTTGATTGGATTTTTACTATTTTATCAATAAATATTTATTAATTTTAATACACATTGTATATATTTAATATCCATTTTCCTAATATGCGTTGAATATTTTTTTAATATATGATATGCAAATTTCTAAATACATGTTTGATTTTCCTGAATAAATATTATACATTTTTCAAGTATATGGTTAACATTCTTTTAATGGCTTGAACCTTTTTTACAACTACGTAAACATTTTTCACATGGTATAAATTTTTTCGTAAATATCATAAACATATTTTTAAATGTGTGTACATTTTTAAGTACATAAATTTTAATTTTAAATTGTATAAACATTTTTTCAAATATGTAACACACATCTTTTAAAAACACATGAATATTGTTTAATTGGCAGGTATGTTTTTTTAATCCTACCATCATTTTTCAAAAATTGTGCAAACATTTTTGCACACTTTATTAAAAATATTAATGTTTCATAAATTTTAGTTAAATTAAATTTATTAATATATAATACTCTTATATTTTAAAATATGTTTAATATAAAAGTAAATAAATAAAAGTAATAAAACGGAGGAACCTACCACTACATGGGCCAGCCGACCATATAATTGTATCTTCCCTCTCTCTCGCTTCACGAACAGATAGTGTTTTGCTCTAAGCCCATCATCAGTAGATTTTTTTTTTGGATAATAATTAATTATAGAAAGGTTATGGTCCAAAATATTCCTCCAACAAATACTTTTTTTTCTAGATAGGGCACCAATAAATATTAAAACTATTCATACAGGGGAATTTCATCTTTACCTATAATTCATAAGGACTTGGCAGGAACCAACAATCGAGTTTTCACGGCCCATAACTTACCGTCAACCGTCCATGCACCTCGTTGGTCGCCGGCTGCGCCTTGCCAGCCATTGTCGCACCTCACCTCCAACCTTCATCATCCGTCGTGGTCATCGTCGCCATCATGCAGCCACACGCTGTCGCCACTAGTCGACGTTGCGCTACACCACACGCCAACGGTCGTCGTTGCAACGCCACCGGCAGCCGTTGCACCAAACCACCACCATCGCGTCACAAGCAATCACCGCGACCCCACCGGAGCTCAAGCATAAATAGGTGTGGTTCATTTTTCAAGTTGCAGAGTTTTATAGATAATCTATGAAAACAACACACCATTGAATATATATAAATTTATTGGTAAAGCACATATACGTAACTTTTAGAAAATGATTAAAAATAATCTATTGGAGTTGCTCATAAGCAAAATAAATAATGTGTCGCCTATAGTACGCTTTATTTTGCGGGGACCTACATATCTCTTAATGAACCTGGCCTATCCAACAAGAGGCGAGCCACTCCTCCAAGCGTGACCCAGTCACGCATGGCGCAATTTTGTTTCATTTTTCCCATATTTAATTATTTTCTCTATTTTCATAAATGTTGTAAAAATATTAAACATTTCTAGTTTTGTAAAATATTGTCAAACTAAAAATATATTCATGAAATGTAAGGATATTCATGAGTTCATAAAAACACAAATTTATTCGTGAGTTTGTAAATGTTCACGAATTCAAAAATACTATTTCCGGATATAAAATACTTTTACGAATTTGAAAATATAAAAATTTAAAAGACAGTTTGCAAATTGAAAAATGTTCATATATTTTTTAAATGTTTAATAAATAAAGAAATGATCGTAAATTTTTATAAATTTAAAAAGGAAAGGAACTAAATAAAACAATACCACAAAAATGACTAGAACAAAAAAATATAATGGGAAAACCTACTTAGATTTGGTGATTAACCAAACAAAAAATAAAAATGGGAAGACCTACTTAGCTAGCCCAAAACGAGACGAAAGTTTCTCGATATTGTGATTAATGGGCCCACACATGTTAAGTTTTTTTTTTATAAAATCGCATTATGTAAATGCAAAAGGAAACTTCTCATCCTTCTGATTTCTAAGTCGTGGCTTGGACAAGTTGCCTGTAGGTGAGTGTTTTTTAGGAACTAGACTTTATTCATCATATTGGAGGCAAATTATTTACAAAGTATGATTGAATATACTAGGATTATTGCCTTCTCAAATTCCAGAGCATCTATTTCTAAATGAATGTTTAGCTAACGAGTCTGTTACTCAATTTTCTAAGAGAACTTTAACTGCATAAAATCTTGCATCAACTCTTTACGTTCTCTTATTGTGACATGCTCTGTCCCGAAATAGTGTTCCAGTTTGATCATATTGTTGATGACAACGGCATTGTCAGATTCCACCATGAGACTATTTTTTTGAGGATTTTATACTACTTTATTGCTCAAAATCTAAAACGGGTAAGATACAAGATGGGTCATGAGGGTTAGAGAGCCACACATGGCGCCCCATCGACAAACTACAAGCAAACTTAGAAATGTTATGAGCATCAACATTCGATGCTAGACCTTCAAAGATAAAATTGCAAACTAGAAAGTTTTGACGCCTAAAACTAATCTCCTTTAGAACGGATTCAAACTTCCCTCCATTCTTCTTCCCAATTGCTTCAACCACCAGCTTCGCATCACATGAAATGGCGATCTTAGCGAGGAGTAGATCGTCTGCCAGAGCGAGCGCCTCCCTTCAAGCAATCGCCTCAAGAACTGAAGGATCTGAGAGAACAGAAATCACCAAAGCTGAGGAGCCCAGATAGTTGCCTTGTTCATCCCTGCAGATGGCAGCAGCGGCACACCTTCCGCCATCTGGACTGAAGCCGCCATCAACCATAATCTTGGCACAGCCAGTAGGAGGCTTCCTGCCAGATTTTCCCAGAACTCGGTCCACATGCGATAATAACCTCGTAGTTGCAGTTGCACCAATCGAGTTCTTGGCCAGGGAATGTATTGATTCCAACTCATTTATAAACTTTTCAACGAACTGATTAGTGCCCAAGGGACTCTGGAAGATACTCTCATGGATGGCTTTACGACGCGTCGTCCAGATTGCCCAAAGGATAACCGTTATGCGAGTGAAATCAGCATGTGATAACGACTCCATAAGGGTGAAGAGCCACAATTTTGCATTAGGAACCAATCCTTCCATCATATTGTCCACCAGAGCTTCATCTTGGAGAGCCCAAACACATTTTGCCATGGTACAATCCAGCAAAGAATGTCTCCAGGAATCCTCCTCACCACAGAGTTGGCAGGTGTCCTCAGTACTCATGTTTCGATGTTGACGCACATCAGTCCTAGGGAGTGAGTGTTTTGCTAGTCTCCAGAGGAAGTTTCTAACCTTAGCAGGTACCTTCACTTTCCACAACGATTTCCACCATGAGACTATTGCAACCAAGGTTTGCTGTAGGTGACTTCTTTTTTCGCGAAGGTGTTTTGCGTGAATCCTATGCCTGAGGGGCCCAAAATAATGAGCTTGTGCTGAAGCGCCCCAGTGAGCGGTGCTAGGCATCCGACCCATGTTAAGTTTTATATTTTTCTATTCTTTTTTGTTTTCACTTCTTCTTTTTTTCTTGATTTGTTTTTTTCCTGTTTCATTTTGTCCTTTCCTTTTTTATAAACAATTGTTTTTATTTTATAAGATGAATAATTTTTAAAATGTTGATTTTTAAATGCATACTAAACTTTTTTTATTATATATATTGAATACCTTTTAATAAATAATTTACTTTTTTAATACACACTGAATTTTGTGTTTTATACGATGAATATTTTTTATTATGTGCTGAAAAAATAGAATTTAAATAATATACAATGAAATTTTTTATTACACACTGAGAAAAATTTCATACACAGATTGATAAAACGTGAAAACCAGGAAATAAACCAGAAATAAAATAATGAAAATAAGGAAAAAATTGCTGGTTGTAAATGGCCCGACCAAATCGAGCTATTCATTCCCTTCAGTGAAGAAGGCTCCTCCTACGCTCGCACAAGTGTCCGATAGAAGGTCTCGGCGTTTGGAGGTGTTAGTTTCTTTTATTGTTGGTTCATTGTAATTTTCAATCTCTCGTGGATGGCATACACTCAAAAGTAAAAAAAACCTGATATATTTTGTAATGTAATTTTATTTAATAATATCTATGTCAAATAATTTTTATTTTCTAGTTTATATTGGTTTCCTTGATAAACATCCAATATTACCATATAAGATATGCGTCTGTTTATGTTCAAGTATGGGGCACGCTGGTCACCCAACAAACAACGACGACGAGCAAGCTAGCGCATGCTATTGGGCCAGCCCACTTATCAAGTTTGTTGTTGTTTTTCGATCATGGCATGGAGCGAGCTACTACAATGTTAGCCATATTTTAAATATTTGTGATACAAAATTTTCATCAATTAAAAAATAATAATGTATTTTATAAAATATTTGGGAATTCAAATTAATGCATGAATTGAAAAAACTCAAGAGCTTCAAAATTATTCAGGAATTTTAAATATGCTCATAAAATTTGAAAATGTTCACAAAATAAAATTGCAATTATATAAATACAGTAAATTTCAGAAAATATAAAAAATGATGTATACAGGTGATAATCTCTTGACCTTGACACCATGATCTAGCGGAAACTGCTTTAGGTAGAGTAGCGAGTTGATATAGCCGTCAAGGAAACGGCAGGAGGCGTTCGTCAGGGGAGGGTTCTTCCCATGCGTGATCTCGTTTCTGACATGCCAAGAGCGCCACATAACCATGAGCACCACCATTCGCGTCGTGACATCCAAGGGGTCCAGGAGGGTAAAGAGCCACTCGCGCCCATTGTTACAGATCTTATGGAGACTTGGCCTCTTCCACTTTTTCTCCATAGCGCACCAGAGCTGAGTAGCAAGGGGGCATCTGCAGAACGCGTGGAATTTTTCCTCACGTTCAAGGCCACATAGGGACAGATGTCAAAAGTTTCAAGGTGCCGGGAAAATTTATTATCCCAAGTGGCCAGCGATCCAGTGATCAGTCTCAATGCAAAGACGCGTACCTTAGGGGGAGCAGGGCACCCCCATATGATCTTCCAGATGGCACGATAACCATCTGGTGCCCTGATCAAATCTGTAGCCCATGGACGCTCGCGCTCGTCCATGGCCAAGCGATAAGAAAGACAATGTTTTATCGGAAATGCTACTCGTGTCGTGTAATGTTCTTCATGTTCATTTTGTTATTTAAAGATTTAAAGAATCATAGTGCAGCTTTTAACATGAGGTTGCGTATGTTTTTTTGTTTTTGTTTTGAAACCATGTTTTTCTTCTTCTTGAGTGTACACAACTGGTAGAGTTATGTGGAACTGCTAGTGCTACGATTGCATGACCTCGTGAATTAATCAACCACTACGCCAGTATTCCATGATCGAATATGAAAGTAGCGTCCCCGCATTTTCTTATTATCAAAGTAGTGGGCAGAAATACACGTACCAGAGTACTGTTTGGATCCATGAGTTAAAGTTAGAGTTGGTTAGATTGGACCGAACTAACCCCAAAATATCCAAACATGAGGGTTAGATTTGATTAAATGCGTCTAACCCATCCAAAAAAATTTAACCCATCCAAAAGGTGCTTATTTGGGTTAAAGTTAGATGGGGCAAAACAAAAATACTTTTCCCTCTATCTCCTTCACACCAAATCCTAGTTAAAATAGTCAAATAATTAGAAAAAATACATTTATTGACAATCTAATCTAGCCATCCAAACACCTTTTTGATTAGAATTAGTCCAAAATTAAAATTTAATTCTAACCTCTAACCGAGTAAAAGTATGCAAACAAAACAGGGCCCATAGTTAGCGAATCGTCGACTGACGGCCTCGATTAGCATCCCACGCAAAAAAAAAACTCGATTAGCATCACTTCCCTCAGTCAACTAGTAAGCGTGCACGTGTAACACACGTATTATCGTGTGAAAAATTCTTCATCATTTCTCCTAGAAAGAAATGTCAATAAAATAAATAAAAATATAGAAAGAAATGTCAATAAAATGAATAAAAATATAATAGTATACTAATATAAGACACACAATAGATATTTTAATATTGTTGTACTACAAAAGATGTCGGGCCAACTATAAAATAATTTTACAATCATATAACGTCAGACATCAAATGATAAACGAAGTTTAATATCTTGGGTTTTGTCATTCAGTATCATTTGAGTGGGATATAAAGCATTATTAGCATTCTATGCACTAAATAAGCTTGCACGTGCGACGCACGTCTTAATTAATGCAAATATATGCACTAACTAAGTCATTCTTTTTTTATATACTAAATTTATATGTATGCTAATATTATCTCTAGAATTTTTTTAATATGTTTTTCAAACTGATAGCAATAAAAATATTCTAATCCATTACAAAGATAAATCTCACATAATGAAATATCATCAACCAGAAGAAGAATTTTGAATCGACAGTTGTCATCAAGCAGAAGCACGACAATTGTGTGGTACACAAATAGCAAATAATAGCACTGAAATCATATATCCTTCTTACTGATTTAGTATGATGAATTAGCTTCAATTTTACAAAAATAAGTCAGCATCATCCGGCAATATCATTCACTGATCATTCATACATGTTAAGATCTTGAAATTCATATGAAAAAAAATCTCCTTTATCGTAATTGTTTTTTCTAAGATAACCTGGTATGTTTATATAATATTTATTATACACCCTCTGTTCCAAAACTCTTGTCTTAGATTTCTCTAAATATGGATGTATATAGTCATGCATATATAGAGAAATCTAAGGCAAGAATTTTGGGACAGAGGTAATATTAGAGAACGAAGAGTAACATCAGTCATTCTTTTTTACAAAAATCCAAGATAATGTTTTAGCATGAAAGAAAAATCTAATTATTGCTGTCATCCGGAGAATAAATACTCTCCACCTCTTAGGAGGTTACATTACTAAGTGGCAGCAGCATACTGGATGACAATATATCATGCCTAGTAAGAATAAATTTTACAAACCTACTTATGACTCATGACATATAATGAAATTTCTAATAATCCAAAACAAAATGAGATGATAATTTATTTGTCTGCAGACAACATGTAGCTCTCTGCATCTGCTGTATCCATCCTTCTTCAAGGACTTCCTGTCAAGAAATAATGTATGATGGTTGTTGCATGATTAGGAATCTGTTCCTTATGCTCCCCAATTGTTCTTAGCCTTCTTGGCATATTGCCATTGTTCCAGTAGCCCACATAGAACCATCTTCTACAAGGAGGAGACAATGTCATTAAATTAGAGAAAAATAGAAATTTTGTAATGCATCAACTTCATTGCGATATGAACACAATTTTTTTAGGCACAACGGAAATCAAACACAGATCTGATGTTGAAGAAACATACCATGCATAACTTGATAAATCACAATAACCGAACCATTTAAAAACTCATTTAAGATAGGATGGCATGAGCAGTGCCAACATAACCGCTATTATCTTTCTCTAATGAATTAACTATTAAGGAAAGCTAACATGTTCATATACTCAGGGACATTATCATGCAAAATAGTAAGATTTACCATGGCATTTTGTGGTACAGAAGTAACAGTACAAAGCAGAGTTCTTGGTAGGTATCTTCATGGGGGGACTTATAAGCAACGCTCTAAATAGTGATTGAGCTGTTCCAGATGTTTTAAAGATGACTATTCATGATAATCAACTATAACTACTACCGGAACAATGTGCGATATATGCTCAATGTCCAGTGTAATGGCAGAGAGATCGGAATTAAATAGAAAAATATATATTAAGAGCCGAGATAAGGCCCGGAGCATCAAGGGAATAATGAAAAGGAATGAGAACGTACTTAAAAAATAAATCACCAGTTGACGGTATAGCTGACAGACCTGAAATTGCAATTTGATGAAAATCTAATGAAAAATATAATCCTCAAACTGTACAAAGAAGTTGGAATTTGATCCCTTATGATGCCCTACTGGAAGATGTCACTATAACTTGACAAATTTGCGACATCCATTTCAGAACAGAGGGAGTAATATAATTTAAGCAAAACCAAGCCAATGCACTGATGACACTTAATGACAAAGCTGCAAAATGACAACATAAAATTCAGAAATCTTTTGGATTATTGGTGGAAAATATAAATATAGACAACACAAAATTAAATTCTCTATCCACCTACAAGCAATTTATCAATGATCTATAACACACAATTTGAATGTTATCAAAATGTACAAAAGGGGAAAAGGAAAAAAAGAATAAACATACACTTACATATTGAGTCCCGACAGGAATAGTGTCATCAATTCATCATTCAAGTCCAGCACTGATTTTTCCATCGCTGTGAACGGATCTAGTACACTTACATATTGATTAAATGATTATACTATTGTTCTGGGTTTCTTGCGGACATGCTCCTCGACAAAATTCCAGTTACAACCGAACCTGAAAACCACAAAGATTAACACAGTGGCTTAGCACTATAAATTAACATGATTCGTACTTGTTCAGAGGCAAGCACAGGAGAGGAATAAATAGGTCTCAGCACATATTCTTTTTCTGGTATTAAATTTGCTAGTTACCTTCAATGTCAACTGTACTTCTGATTCTATGTCCAGTTTAGGATAATGATAAGATCGGGCAAAACCGTTATAAATGAAAAAAAAGCAAATAATTCTGAAAATAAATCTGCAAGTTGTTTTTAATGGTTGAGATAACACACTGTTACAACATAACTTACCATAATACCCAAAGTATACTGATAAGAATAAAACTATGAATCATGAAAACACTTAAGTTTATTCTTTTGACTTGTTTCTGTAGAAGTGACCAAAACTAAGGATATCATCAAAGAGTTGGATTCGTCCCACCTATCTAGGTACACTGCCCATCAACCAGAAGTTATAAGTACATGGCACAATGGTTTCATATAAATGCTTGCAAAGTATAATAAAATATCTATAATCAAATTGTGCAATCTACGCATGAAATCGTTGTTTGCCATCTACCGATAAGCCACCTAAATCACAATTTTTCCCAACAGTAAACCATCCATCAGCTAATCAAGGAACCTCTATAAAAACTAAGAAAGCAGCACTGCACCGGCAATCGGTTTATGGTATCTCAGTGTGTGCGCTATACCTGATGTTCAGTCTCTTTTGTAGCATTTAGAGCATAGCTCTTTCATTTTTAAATATCTATCATTTGACAGATCTCTCTATCTTTTCCCACAAGTGATAATGGTTCATCTTCGAAACTAAATTGACAATATAATATCTCGTTTTATCTGATATTTGGATGAAAGAAATTACTTCAAGCCAGGGACAAATGCACAACAAACAAAAATGCAGAGAAAATAAAGGGCAGCAAGTTGCCAACAGCTGGAAAATCTCACCAATGAGAGAGAGCGGTGTGTCCACCTGGGACATATTGGGGTGATGCGGCACCGTGTCAGGGAGGGGCATCAAGGAGGGCCGCTCCCGCATGTCGCCCAAGGTGTCACGATGCCCTCGTTGCCCCAGTACCTCCCAAGTCTCCACCAGTAAAGTGAGTTGCTGCCTACTATACCAAAGCAGATGAAACAGATACTTAATGTAGGAAAATAAGTGATAAGATTATGATGTACTGTACCCAAGAAAATGAACCAATATGAATTATGAAGTTAGACGCATGTAAGCACATTCTGTATCGGGCAACCTAAGGACATAGAAGATAGTTCCCTGGTGAGCCAATCAGTAAAGAAAAGAAGAATAAGTTAGATACGATTTTGCATATAAAGGCTCCGCTAATTCCTGGAGTATCTAAACAACCAAAATTCAGAACAACATCAATCAGCAAGGGAAAAACATAAGCTACAGATGGCGGAAGGGGCAGGGCTGGCGGCACGGTGTTGGGAGGCATGGGTGACGGCAGCATCGGTGCCGGAAGGATTGCGCTTCGGTCGTGGCTCTAGGCTCCATCTTCGTGGCGCTTCGGTCGGTCGTGGTGCGCGGCCGGGGCCGGGGAGCGGGGCAGGCGCAGCGCGCAGCGGCGGCGCTCTCTGGCTGGCTCCGGGCGCGCTGTGTCCGTGGCGGCAGCGGCACCGGGCCCGGGGCCTAGAGGCGCGGCGGCGGCGGATCGGCCGGTGGAGGGGGGTTAGAGGGGTGGGGAAGGTGGGGGAAGGGAGGACATGACGGGGTGACCTGCGAGGAACGGTGGAGGGGGCGCCGGGCGGCGGGAGCGGCGGGAGAGCGGGAGCGGGCCGAGGGGTTGGGGCGCGCGGGGGGGGGGGGGGGCGGCGGAACGGCGGAGGTGGGGAGAGTTGGGCCGGGGCGGCGGGGAGAAGAGCTTGGGCGGGGGCGGGTGCGGTACGGGGCCGAGGGAGAGCTTGGGGGTGGGGGCGGTTGGGCGGAGGTCGTCGGGGTGGGGGGAAGGGGGACGTGGGAGGTGGGAGAGGTGGGGAGGGAGGGGGACGGGCGACGGGCGACAGGTGTAAAAACGAAAAGTAGCGAAAACGAAAAGTTGTGTTAAACATGATTAGACTAATCACAATCATCAGATCCTAATCTAAGGGTTAAAAAGTAGGTTTTGGATCTGCCACTACTGTGGATCTTTTATATTGGTAGTGATAAGAAAACGACTCGATGAGCTTCAGTCTCACCCGGTTCAACCTGTGAGTCTGGGTAAATCCAGATGGTCGGTTAATTAGCCTAACCGAACCCGCTCCCAAATCTATCCATCTTGACCAGCACTTGCGTAAACGCCTTCGACCTGAAGTCTTAACAGCCGATGCGTGGCACCCCGAAAGCACGACAGCGCCTTCGTTTCATTGGGATTAAAGAAGCAAATAACTAACCCGGCTTTTACCCTAACGTAAACATCTTGTCCCGGGGCACGCGAGCCCTAACGTAACCATCAGCAGCAGATCAAGACAAAGGCGCAAGATACTGCGAAGATACACGGTCTCCGCCAATTCACCCACTGTGCCACAACGTGAGCGCCTTGTCTTCTCGGCAACGATTGATTTTTCTGTATCCTCCAACCTGACGTCCCATAGAGGAATAGAACACTTTGTTTTGTTTTTCACGGTGACTGACGCAACATAAGTTGTCATCCATCCATCAGCCATTCAATCTGCTCGTGATCTTATCCCCCTAAACCCGCGTTGATGCGAGCGTCTCTACGTCCTGTAATTTAACGAGAGCAAAGCGCAAACGGCCAGGCGCGACGCGACGGTCGAAAGCGGCCGGCCACAAGAGAGAGTTCACGTCGAGGTAACAATTCTTTCACCTTACGTTCAAAAAAAAAAACAATTCTTTCAGCTGTCACCGGCGCGGGCCCTGACGCTCGCGAGCATGAGATTCTAGCTAGCTGGGGAGGGGATCGCTTTCGATTGGAGGGTTGTTGCGAGGCCGGTGCATGCACCGTGTGGTGTGGGAGAATGAAGAAGCTTCGTGCCGGAAAAGGCCGCGGGAACGGCGCCGTCCGGGATAATAGGTTTCGGGCGCCCGGTCGCCGAGCAGCAGCTATCATCGGGCGGGTCGCCTTTTTTTTTTTGGGTTCGTCCTCGCCGTGTTGTTTTCTTGCTCGCTTTTGGTGATCCGTTCTTCGCTTCTCTCTCTTTATGCTCTCCATCTCCATGCGGCTCCTGTCGGGTACATACATACATACATACAAACATAGGCATTGTCTTTATCATGGGATTCGGGGGAGCATCTACAGGGCCTACCACGTCTATCGTATCACGTTGTAGGGCTAAGTAAGTTGTCGCCATACGTAGTACAATACGTTTCCCACAAGTGTATGTATGTACCTCACCTCACACTAGTGCAAGAATGGTGATGGGGTCAGCAAAAAAAAATGGTCATGTGGTGAAAGGAAAATTTTGGTGTGTGTTGAGCTGGCAATTGAATCGGTTTTATTTGTATATAAAGCAGTGGAGTGTCCCGCAAAAAATAGAACCAGTGTAGTGGGGTTTTGACTTCTGATCCAGCAGCACCAATGTTCCATCTTATTCTTAAAAAAACAAGGTGCTCTATCCAGGGATATATAGATTTCGCGCGCGTCCAATGGGAACGACGCAAATGACGAAAGTGCACACATCACGGCGCCTACATACGTAAACATCCAAATACGTCCACTAGCCGGTTCTTGCGCAACGCAAGCTCAAACGTGTCAATATTCACGCCGCACTGACTTACGCACAAATGCTAACTAGTACCCGAAAGAACAACCCCGCTAGGGTTCCCTTCCGGCGCCATCCCCACGAGGCGATGGAGAGGGCATCGCCGACTCCTCCTCTTTCAGCCCCCGCCTCCTCCATTCCTATCTCTCATCGTTGCCCCCCGCGCGGGGGAGGGGGGGGGGGGTCAAGCCCGGTTGTGTGGGTCAGTGTTGAATGGTCGAAGCGGTGCACATGCGATGGGCGCGGCGACACCCCCATTGTTGGTCGGCGTCCGTGTTGGGCGGAGCAGGAAGGACAGCGCGGTGGTGGCGGTGGCGGCGAGCCAGATCCGCTTCGATGGTGCGAGTCGCGGTCGGACGGTGTCGCAAGCGGCCTTCCTCGCAGGGGCTCGATGGCGGGGGCGGCACAACAGCAGGTGGTTATGGTTAGCCTCTGTCCGGTCAGGCCCTTGTGGCTGGATGGCGCCGTTGGGCGTGGTTGGACTCCTCGGAGAGCAACCTTTGTGGTGGGCGGTGGTCTTCGGGGTCCCCTGGCCGGTGGTCGGGCCTACGTTGGGATCTTGCGCGGAGATGCTTCGACCGCCGCGGTGGGGCTGTGGGGAGCTTCGTGGGAGGGATGAGTGGCATCGACTCTAGGGATGCCCATCGCCAGCACGGGGTGTGCTGGTCGTGGATGCATCTGTCCCCCCTCCTCGCCACTCCCTATTCGTTTGCATGCGGCGACACTTCGACGATGATCAAGGCGAGATGTGGTTTCGTCGATCGTGGTCGTCCCCTCGCACCAAAGCAGGTCACTTTGGCTGCTCCTGGGGATGTCTGTATATCGAGTGACGTCTCGGGCGACGAGAGGCGTGTCTTTCGTGGGTGGAGCATGCGTTTCAGGTGTGGGCGAGCAAACATGGCCATACGGGTGGCTTGGTTGCGGACAGATGACGAAGTTTGAGTTCAACGGAGAGGGATGTGGGCGCCGGAGTATATCACCTGTCCAGCCTTGGTCCGACGTGGGCGACATCCGCGGATATCGTATCCTTCTTCAAGGCTTCGTCGTTGTGGCTCCCCTCCTTTCGTCTTGCTTCAGGTGAAAACTCAATCTGCGGTATCAGGCAATGGCAACAATATGTGGTCGTTTCCTTCTAGGAGGCACCGTCTTGGAGACCTAGCATCATTGTGGGGTGTCCAATACTTTGTATCATGCCTTGTGTGTGTGTTATGTGTGGTGGTGGCGTGTGTTTGTATGTGTGTCGCGTTTGTTATATCATGATGGCTTTATCTATAAAGCGGAGGAAACCATTTTTTGGTTAACTAGTACCCGTAAAAGCATATGCAATCACATTGAACAAATTTGCTTCCATATCCGTTTGTGGATGTTGGATAGCGCTTCGATACGGAACGGTGATCATCCAATTCGCCTTTGTCCTCGCCTATAAACTATGTCCGCAAATGTTCGTTCCTAAATTCATAATAGTCATATACGTACATTAATGCTGCATTCATCACATAAAACACACAAAACATAGATATATTACGCAAACATGGATTAATTTTCATAGATTCAAACCCAAAATGCAGTTCAAAGAAGCACAGTTCATCTAAAACACAAAATTACCTAAAAAAGATAGATAGAGGCGGCAGAAATCACCATTTATTCATGATTTTTCCCCTTACGATCACCTGAGCGGCGATAGTAGGATTTTTTCATGTGGCCGTCTGTGGCCGGTGGCATGTCATCATCGTTGTCGTTCCTCAACGAGAAGGAGGAGCAGCGCCCGAAGAGTTGACGGAGGAGCCGCACTTGCGCCTTCGCGTGACACACCGCCTTCGCCTTCTCGCAGTGGTGGTGCTAGAACTCCTTGAGGCCAAGCCGGGGCACCTTCACGTTCTTCTGACGGATCCGCCTCCTTGAACTTAAATAGCAATAAAAAACAAAAGGTTATCCCCACCCCCTTGCCATGGCAAAATATTTGAACAAATTACCATGGGAAAAAGTTGTCGTGCTAAAAAGTTGCATATTTTCCATAAGCTAACTTGAGTATTTTGACATGAAGTAACAAAAATTGCCATGTTAGTATAGGTGTATTTTTGATGGCCTAAAGCTAAATTTTCCATGGCAAAAAAACTTCTACCTCTGACCGCATTTAGTTGTCGCGGAACAACAACTAGTATAATACAACCTAGTGTACAACGCGCGATGACTAATTCAGACCGGAGGTAGTAACATATTTTCCATGAGCTAACTTGAGTGTTTGCCATGGAAAAAAATTATAGATTTGCAATGGCATAATATTTGAACAAATTTCCATGGGCAAAAAGTTATCATGCTAAAAAGTTGCAAATTTACCTTAGGCTAACTTGAGTATTTAAAATGAACTAACTAAAATTTCCATGTCAATACAGGTGAATTTGCCATGTTCTAAAGGTAAATTTGCCATGGAAAAAATTAACATATTTGCCATGATCTAAGTTGAGTGTTTTCCATGGGAAAATACTATAGATTTGCAATGGCATAAAATTTAAACCGCCATGGGCAAAAAGTTGTCATGCTAAAAAGTTTCAGATTTACCATAAGCTAACTTGAGTGTTTGACATGAACTAACTAAAATTGGCATGTCGGTATAGGTGAATTTTCCATGGTGCTAAAGGTAAATTTTCCATGACAAAAACAAATAAAATATTTCCCATGAGCTAACTTGAGAATTTTCCATGGCATAAATTTTGAACAAATTTCCATGGGCAAAAAGTTGTCATGCTAAAAAGTTGCATATTTTCCCTAAGCTAACTTGACTATTTAACATGAACTAACTAAAATTTCCATGTAAATGCAGGTGAATTTTCCATGGCACTTAAGGTAAATTTTCCATGACAAAAAAGTTGGCATATTTGCCATAAAAAAGGAACAAAATGTTACCCCTCAGCCTCCATGAGAGATTTGCAATGGCATAAAATTCATGGGAAAAAAGTTGTCATGCTAAAAAGTTGCATATTTCCACAAGCTAACTTGAGTATTTAACATGAACTAACAAAATTTGCCATGTCAGTGTAGGTGAATTTGCCATGGCACTAGAGGTAAATTTGCATGGCAAAAAAATAACATATTTTCCATGAGCTAACTTGAGTGTTCGCCATGGAAAAAAATACAAATTTTTGCCATAGCAAAAAATTTGAACAAATTTCCATGGGCAAAAAGTTTTAATGATAAAAATTTGCATATTTTCCATTAGCTAACTTGAGTATTTAACATGAACTAACAAAAATTTCGATGTCAGTATAGGTAAATTTTCCATGGCACTAAAGGTAAATTTGCCATGGCAAAAAAACAACATATTTTCCATGAGCTAACTTGAGTGTTTGCCATTGGAAAAAATTATATATTTGCAATGGCATAAAATTTGAACAGGCTGCCATGGGCAAAAAGTTGTAATGCTAAAAAGTTGCAAATTTACCGTAAGCTAACTTGAGTATTTAACATGAACTAACTAAAATTGCCATGTCAATACAATACATGTGAATTTTCCATGGCACTAAAGGTAAATTTGCCATGGAAAAAAATTAACATATTTGCCTTGATCTAATTTGAGTGTTTGCCATGGGAGAAAATTACAACTTAGAACACACATCTAAGTATCATGGCTTAATTTATGACGAAGGGCATACTTCAGATTGCAGAAATTAAAATGGATGTGTATGACAAACATATGGAGGCTTCTTTCAGCCTTAGAAGGGTGTTCTGAATCTGAATTGCCATGTATTACTAAAAATTGTCATGCGTTCTGAATCTGCCTAGTGGGCTCATTTTCGTTTGTATGAACTAAAAGGGTGTCAATGTAGAAACATGGAACAAATTAATATGGAGCAAAATGAGTAAAATGGCATACTAACCATGAGAAGAGATGGAGCCATCGAAGGATCCATAGAATTGTATAGATCAAGCTTAGGGGAACACACTACTCAAGATCTGCTTCTGGGATCTTTTCAGTACAAGGTAGTGCATGAGAGAGCGACTTAAAAACCAACAGATCCAAGCTCAGCACACTCTAAATCAATCCAATCAAAGCAACATAAGAACCTGATCGCATGTCGTCGCAAGCTCGTGGATGCTCCGACCAGATGCGAGTACGAGACGGGTGCAGTGGAACAAAGGATACATCGTGAGACTGGAATCATAGTGTATAGAGCGTAGAAATGAGGGGCACATCGGTGTAGGAGACTAACCTTCTTCTTCCTGCTGCGCTGGGGAGGGCCTTGACGGGGTTGAACGCCTTGGCGGTTGAAGTGGTGTCGGCACGTGCCTCACAAGAGGCCCATCGCTGCTCAAAGACGGTTGCAGCAACGACGCCCCGGCGGTCGAGGCGTCCGATAGATCCGAGATGATGAGATCAACCAGAGTCGTCCTAGACGGGTCATGCACAGAATCCATAGCTGCGACGTGATGGGCTCGCGACCGTGCTAGCGAGATCTTCGATGAGCAGCGCGGTCAGGGTGGGAAGTAATTGGAACGGTGGAAAGTTGCATTGAGGGCGCTAAGAAGAAATGGTGAAGCTCGTGGACGGGTAGAACTTGGCGGCGCTCATCGGTCTTCGGAGGTGCGGGAGTGGCGGCGGTGGAGCGTTCGGGCGACTTCATCCTCGGTTTGAACGAATCGCTTGGGGTGACATGGCGAGGGACGTGCGTCAAGATGCGTACTATCGAAATAAACGGTATTTAGGACGTTGGGGGCGAAGGAGTGCGGCATTTATTATTTTCCTTATTTTTAAATGAAGGAAGTAGATGAAAAGTTCAGATAGCGGAAAAAAAACGTACCTGAAAACTTCATGGATATACTCTATAGGCCTGATTTTATAAATAAAGCCATACAAGTAGAGCATATTGAACGACTTACAATTGTTTTTGCCGAGACTGGTACTTAACATTATTCTTGTTTTCCCGGGATCATTATTCAAAGGCTCTACTTTACACTGACGACCCTATCAACCAAATAAACTAACGCGAATAAATAAATAAAAATCATAACCGCAAACAATATCTCCCGATGAGTAGTGTTCATTATCAGCCGTACGGGCCAACCACGGCGGGGCAAGTGGCAGGTAGCAACAACAGCCTCAGACCCGCCGCGAAAGTGATCGGCGCATGCATCAAAGCCCCGTTTCTTTTTCTACCCCCGTTCCTGTCTTGTCCTAACAAGAACATGAGCAATGCTAGAGCTACTGACGTTTTTTACAGGAACACATGCTACAGGCTGACGCGGAGCCTGTTTATTGGAGAGGCGGGAGGGAGGGGGGCCATCGGTGGAATTCAAGGGGGGCGAAAGAATTAGCTAGAAAGGGATCGGTAACCAATCCGTACGTCTAGTATTTTTGCAAGAACATTAATCAAAAAACGAAAGAGCTAAGCATCGTTTATTAAATCTAAAAAGATCCAGAACAAAGGATCGATGAAGATTTCTCCGGCGGTTGGTACGTGGAGACTTGTGATGAGAGTACGCATGCAGCAACCAACTAGCCGGCGACCGGTCCCGGCTGAGCCATCGGTGAGGCCCGCCGTCACGTCGCGCCATGAATGGCCATACGGGATACGGCCGGCAAGCCATGGCATCTCCAGCGGCAGCGACGCTGCTTGCGTGCATTCGTGCGTGCACGGTAGCGATGGGGGGTAGAGCTCGTTTTCCGGCGTCGTCGGGTGCTCGATGGCGCGGGCACCGCCGGGTCCCGCCGGTCACGGCCGCTGTCGGTCACGGCGGAGCGCGCCCACGTGTTTGGGGTCCGGCGGCCTGCCCCGGCCGACAACCGCGTCTGCCCTTGCCATGGCTCCCCATGACGTGGTGGGGACCTCTGACTTTGATTTAGCATGCACTGGGCCAGGGTTTATCAAGTAATGGTACGGTTAGGGTTTGACCTTGACCCTCTCTCACCCGCAGCAATGATCATCTACGCATCACAATCCATTGTGAAGATGCTCATAAGGTAGAATGTGCGTGTGTGCGTTCATAGGGGTGAGCGTATACTCGTGTTTATAAGCGTCTACGTTGTACTGTGTTTTCTAAAAGAAAAGAATTACTCTGTTCCATAATATAAAATATTTCCGCACTTCAATTTACACTGTAAAAAAAATTATAATATAAAACGGAGGGAATACATGTTTTTAAATATTCGAAGTTTCCGTCCCCAAAGACAAAAGCTTGCTGACGATCGCTGCAGATACGGCGTTTTTCTTTTCGCTTGTTTGTTTCCTTTGATTTGATGTATGAATGTATCCAGCACTGGGGCCTGTAGATTTTTGTACAATTAGTTCAAGTGAGATGGATTTCAGATGTGGCGTTCCACGGGAATCTTTTGACCCGACCTCTCCGGATCCTTCTCAATCTTCTCATGACGTCTTATCATGAGACGTTCATTCCCAAAAAAAATTCTTTGTGGTGTGAGACGTTCATTCCTTACCACTAAAGCCTCCTGATTCTTCTATGTTGGTGCTTCGACCGTGTCAAAGATAAAAGCAAATTCGACATTCGTAACAGGCTGTAAAGCACTCGTAAAGTGAATTTTTGCTCATGGCTTTTGCTAGTTCGACTGGTACGTGCATGTCATGGCGCGGTGCTGTGTTATCGGGTCCCATCAGAATTGGTTTCCCGCGCTTCGACCAGCCACCACGATGCTCCGTGCCAAGCATAGATAAAAAAAAAGCTCTTCAACCTCTTCAAATTGCTTTGTTGATTGTGAAATTCTAGTTTAACAGGAATAATTGAATACTCATATATTAGCAAGTTCAGGGTAATTTAAGGATGTACGATAGATTGTGAAATTATACAAGATACGTACAAGTGAGAAGAAAGTGTACATGAAAGATTAATGTTGCTCTGAGGGGATAAGTTTAGATCCCAGAGAAGTTACGGTCAAGAACCGATGGCTGTAGCCGGAGGGTTATAAATGGTATCAGATCAACCCTCGCGGTATCTCGCGGCAAGCGTGCTTAGCATCATATAACCAAAATTATAGGATATCTATTGATACTGAATGCCCAAATATGTATCAAGAGGGAACTTTTTTTTTGAGTAGGATGTATGGACATCCTAACTTAATAAGAACGATAGATTACTTATATAAAAAAGTGCACATTTTTTTCCGAAAACCCATCTTAAAAAAAATTATGTGTGTTTGGTTCGAAGCAATTTAACGATAGGTGACCAACTAAGAAATTGATATAGGTGAACACAAGTGAGGACAAAGTACGCAGAAAAAACTAGTGTTTATTTGTGAAAGGAGTCTAGATCCCAGCAGGCGTAACGACCAAGAACCGATGGCTTTGGTCGAAATGGTACATCGATGACCAAGAATATCATGGGAACAAACAGGACAAAGTCAACCAAGAATCATGAAAGTTGCGGTCGAATCCATAGTGATAGAACGGTTGCCGTACCGTGTATTGAATTCCCTTCTGAAATTTATGCCTCATTTTTTATCTTTTAGACATCATGTTTTCTCTTTTATTTATCATCATCTCATATGAAGTCCGATATGAGCATGCGTTCTAAAACACAACGCTAATTAAATCATTAATACTAATACACAATGAATGAATTAAGTTACAGTTTGAAAAGGCGCCACATAATCCAGAGGCGCTGATATGCTAAACAGAACTCATACAATAGGCTCATATTGAACCATGGAAAGTTTAGGGGGGTAGGGATCTTCCTTCGCGGATGTGTCTTCAGTCTCTTTCAATACCTTTGTCGATGACCAAGGATTGAAACAAACAAAGATGAAATCCATAAAGAGTCATGAAAATTATAATCGGATCCGTAGTCAGGACCGGGCAATGGTTGTACTGTGCATCATCTTCTCTTCTAAAATTTGCACATGGTATGTTATTTTTTGTCATTATTTTCTCATATGAACTATGATATGATTGTTTTAGGATTGTTGGATTCTTATGGACGAGACCGACAACCTCAAGTCATGGAATACTCAATTTGGTCTTCTTGGAAAACATCATTTAGTTGAATTCTCCTAAGGGCTTGGATCTGGTGCTTGTAAAAAAATCGTATTGGCCCCTACTTGGTTCCTATCATCATGTTAAATCCATGAAAGCTCGAACACACCAAGAAAGATAACAAACCAAGGTAAAACAAATGAAAACTAATTAAAAACTAAGGTTATGCAAAGACCTTAATAAAATGCATGAAAAACAAAAAAATATGCAAAATGGACATGAAAATGGATAGATGGATGTGATATGACAGGTTGTGATGCGAAAATGTGTATGAAATGAGTTCCAAACATGACACGAATTAAATGCCAAATATTAATGCAAAAAATTAACATATTATATTGTAGTTTGGAAAAGCTCCACATAATGTTGTATCGTAAACTCAACCCAAGGTCTACTGATGTTTGCACTCTACATTCACAGCAAACAAACCTGCATTGAACCATGAAAGACTGGGGGATGGAGCTCCTTCGTAGATGTGTATTTAACCTTTTCCAATATTTTTTTTAATGGGAATGATCTTTTGGAAACAAACAGACACAAAGTTAATGAAAATCGTGAAAGTTACAATCAGATCCATAGTAGGGATCGAGCGGTGATTGTACCGTGCACTATCTTCTCTTTTGAAATCCGCATGTGGTGTTTAGTATTTTGGTCGTCATTTCCTTATATGAACTCTGGTATGAATGTTCTTAGGCTCATTGGATTCGTATGGACAAGACTGGAAACCTCAAGGTACCGAATATTCAATTTTGTCTTCTTGAAGAATATCATTTTAGTTAAATTCTCCAAAGGATGTCGATCTAGTGCTTGTAATTATTTTGGGTTGGTCCCTACTCGTCATGTTAAGTCCATGAGAGATTACAATAAAGAAAGAGAACAAAAAACGGTAAAACTCGTAAAAACTAATTAAAAATGAAGGTTACACAAAGACCTTCATAAAATGCATGAAAAATGGAAATCTTGCAAAATGAAACATGAACATGGCTAGATATATGTGATATGCAAGATTTTGGTACGAAACTGTGCAACAAATAAGTTCTAAAACATGACACAATCAAGAGCCAAGGAGGCCTTAGTTTCCCTCACCTTCGATCTTCACCATGGAGGTGAACAGAAAGAGGAAGAAGGCCTCTAGCAATGTCGCTCGCACATGCTAAAGTCCCACCTAGTTCCAGACATGGGTCGACAAAGAACAAAACCCACTACCCCTTTATTTCCACCACCACCACGACGAAGAAATGAGTGAGGGGGGCAAGTGTTTCTCTAGATCCGATACCCAACGACATTAATTGTGTGGTGCTTGCAGGATGCGCTTCCATCCACACTATCTGCCCTCGACATCAGGAGGAAGGAGCTTCAAGGAGGCCACCAGTGTTACTCAGTGACACCCGCACCCATCTTCAAGACAACATGGCACCAGTTGACACCTACATGAATATGCAGCCACCATTTCGTGTGCGGAGAGAGTTTCTTTTCGAAGGGATTTTGTTGGGCCATGGGTGTCGGGTGAGAACATGGGTGTGATCCGGAGCAAAGCCTTCCGATTTACATCTAATTTATGGGAAAATGAATATGCATATTGGTCCATGAGCGAACATATGACCTCGTTGAATATAAAATGCGTCTATATCTCACGACCCATACAGTTGCGGAAGGTTTTAAAAATCAACGTTGAAGATACCTTTATAGCCTTACTGAACACATCCGGGCCGGATACAATGGTCCACCTTGGTGAGAGAGAAGGATCGAGATTATTATTTTGGGTCAATTGCATTTGTGCCCCCAACTCGAACCCACTACTCATATTTATCCTTAAATTTTTGTTATGATCAAATTTTTCTAAAAGGCATTTTTAGGTCGCTCATTACTTTGAAATTTCATAACAAGTTTGTATTATTCTGAGTTCATATAAATTTATTATAGATTTTGAAAGTATCGTTCAAACAACTTTAACCACACAGAAGGGCATTCAGGCGACCTAAAATGCATGTTTAGGAGCAAATTTGAGCATAGTAAAAAATCAGGGATAAATATGAATAATGAATTTGAGTTAGGAGCATAAATGTATATTTCATTTTTTGTGAGAGGCAAGGACCCAGCTTGTCTGCGCCAACCAATAGAAATAAAACCTGTAATTGTGGGGCCACTTAATGCAGGTACCAGGTGTGGCCCACGCGACGTTGCCGCTGATTTGCTACCACGTCTTTGTTTGCTGTTTGCATTTGCATGCAGGAAAAATGAAATCCCACCGCTTGACATCGAAATTTGTTAGCGCGACCGACCACGTTTTATCAGGGTGACCACGTCTTATCCCATGATAATACGCCAAGCGAATGTCTCTATATGATTAGCAGCGAGAGTTGGTGCCTGGTCTAATCCTAAACATCATATGATCTCCTTTAATTAGCATACTAACACGTACGTACGCGCGGTTTACAAAGAGTTTTACTTCTCTCTTTGTGCGGCAGGTAAACACGTACTCCTTCCGTTTCAAATTCCTAATTTAAAACGAAGGGAGTAGTAGTCAGCTAGTAACAAAAATGCTAAACAACTTAGTACTTACTTGGTTCTTAAACAAGGAGTAGGATACGTGTGTTACCAATACTTTCACATGTCTCCCTCAAAAGAAAAAATTACTTTCACATGTCGCCTTCAAGGTAATAACATGACCACACAAACGCTCAAAGAAGGAAAAAAAAAACTTGACCACACAAAGATGGCAACTCATTTTTATTTTTTTGAAAATAGATGACAATAAATCTTACCCATTCGGTGAATGAAAGAGATAAGATAGTGGGTCAGAAAGTTTACACAAAAAATCCCAAAATAATACGAAGCATAAAATAAATCTTACCAAAGTCGGGCCTGGGCTTCTGCTCGAGATTTCGGGTCCTTTGTTTTCCTTGCGTCAAAGCTTATTTCAACGAGGTTAATTCAATAGAAATCATACTCTTTTCTAAGTTACTTTCTGTAGAAGAAGATAAAGCATTAAAAATAAAAGGATTTTTTTTTACCCTTACAACAGCCAACCCTTGCCCATTATGAGGCCCTGGGCCTACTAGAATAACCAATTCTATCCATTTAACATAAAAACATATGTTCTCGATCCTTACATCGTGTGTTTTGTGTACGATCTGAGTCCCGGGGTCTATTGTATATCACGACACTCTTGCAATGGAAAAAGAACTAAGTGCATCCACAAATACTTGGCTAGTGGATTCTAAAAGTCTAGAAAACAACCATGACCGTCATACAAATCAAGGCGAGAATTAAAATACTTTACCTCCATATCTGAGGAGACCACCTCCAGTAGCTCAAGTATGCAATTGTTCATGACGTTGGCCTGCTCCCTGACCAATCGAAGGAAAGTCTTCTGAGTGATGGTGGTAGTGATGCTTGTAGGAGGGCTTCCACTATTGATGACGCACCAGTGGACCGATTTCAGAAGTAGTAGCGGGTAGCAATTCACGGGGCGCTGGAACCCAGAAAGAAGCAAGGGACAGATCATGAGTTTCTTGAATCACATAGGATTGTGAATGAACTTACCTAGTCCTCGGAGCGGTTAAGACTCCATGAGGGTGAACCTTGGGAGCCTGATGAGTCATTTCCTCCCTCGTAGCTGACGACGAGGGAGAGAAGTAGTGGGCCTTGTTGTCGTCAGAGGCTTGACAACTGGTTGGTCTAGAACTTTGGTAATTCCCTTCTTCATCTGGTCTACGGAGATGTTAGTGAATTCGACGCGGGTTGAGCTTGGGATATGAATGTGATCTTCGTTGCCTCCTCGCCAGAGGGAGGAGGCGCAAGGGTCATGTTGTCATCCTCAACATCGAAATTTCGCACAATGATATCAAAATGATATAATGGGAGAATCAATAAATATACCCCAAAGGACAGCATGTATGTTAAGAAGAATTACTTGCATAGAACCAACAGGCTTTTTGTCGAGTCTCCCTAGCAGGAAGCAGGTCAGTGACGGCGACAATTGGAGAAGACGAATCCTTTTCAAGGCCCGATGGATGCATGGTTGTAGAAGGATCTTCGGAGGTTTTCTGGTGCTCCTCACGCCAGGCATCCTTAAGGGTTTCCGATGAGGGAGCTCCTCGGGAAGACATTGCTTCGTTAGAGCGGTGAGGGACTAATTGAAAAATTTCTTTTCCTACCTATCGATCCTCGTTTTTGGATCATCATCTTCCTCCTCATATGTAGCTTCACTTCTAGACATCCTCGGGCGCTTTGAGTGAGCTGGAGCCGGGGCTTTATCTTTGGAACGCTGGAAGGCCATTGTGGATTCTTCCTCGTCGTCTAGTTGAGGAGCAAAAAGACTTAAGAGTCTCGGTGAAGCGGCACCATTTCTAAAAAGACATCACCAAATCGTCAAAACATGGATATTACGACGATTAAAGAAAAAAATGCAAATGATGACTATCGCTTCACACGCTTTATCGAACTGAAGTCGACGTCTTCTGAAGAGCGAGGGAAAATATCAAGCTTTACCTTAGAGAAAAGAGGCAATGCTGTCTGCATCATCTTATTTGCGTGAAGGTTGATCTTGATTGACCTAGTGGAATCGTCCATGCCCTTATCCTCAAATATGGGGTGGAGCCGGCTTGCAGCGTCTGAATTCCTCGGTTGAGGGCCACATGCATGACTTGTGGGATTGATAGTCCTTTGGAGATCAGGCCAGCCAAAAAATTGGCTAGATCAATAGTGTTGCAAGTCTCATCTTTGGATTTATCTCAGGTCCTCCACGAGATAAGCTTGGTGGGAAGAGCAAGGGAGAAAAGGACAACCAATCGGCCTTGTTGGAGTCCGGGAGAGGCACGCTGGTGACATAGAACCATTCTTCATCCCAATTCTTGTTGCTTCGTTGAGGTATGTGATGCCTAGAGCTTTGCCTATGATGACACCGCCTACTTTGGTGATTTCCCCACATGGGTGAGCTGGATGACCTGAAAGAACTTACACCATATACCAATATCTAGTTCGCAGCATAGAAACGCCGCATAACAGCTATGAAGAACATGGTGTGCAAAATAGAGTTGGGGAAAGATCGTGAAGTTGGAGGCCATAAAATTGAAGAAAACGCTCAAAGAAGGGGTGGATGGGGAAAGCTAGGACCCGTAGAATAAAAGGAACAAAGAAGAACATTTCGCCTGCCTCAAGGATGAGATTAGGAACGATACCTGAGCTTGCGAAGGGGGCACGGGAGTGTGCTACATATTGAGGTGGCAGATATCCATCCTCGATGAGTTGGGTGATCTTGTCATCTGTGACTGTGGAGGCCTTCCTTTTTTTGCCCTATGATGCCTCGTTTGCCCCAACTCTAGATACTTGGATCTCGATGGCCATTGGTATGGAGGAAAAGAGTAAAAAATAAAGAGCTTTGATTGGACTCAAGAGTGCAAAGTGATCCCTGATGGCGGAGAAGTTAATAGGTTTAGTTGGGATTGCCTCCCCCGTTAACCGCACCAATAAACGATTCTTGATAACCCACAAGTCTAGGGGATCAATTGTAGCTTTTCGATAAATAAGGATGTCGATCCCACGAGGAGCAGAAGGTGTTGATAAGTGACACTGGATAAGGAAAGGCTGCACACACTCAAAGGTAAATATTTAGGGGTTTTTGGTTGAAGCAACAGAAAAGTAAAAGACAAGCAAAGTAAACAGGTTAACTGAGAAATAGCAAGTGGCCCAATCCTTTCACAAGGATAAGCCTAGGAACTAAACTTATAAAAGCTAAAACGTTCTTGAGAACACACGGGAGAGATAGCCAAGTTACTTTCACCATACTCCGCCAAGTAATATGTATTGTGTTGATAAGTGTTGGTGGGTGCATCAATGCTAGTACACCTTATAGACTAAGATAAGTGTACTCTTATGATTACACACCTTGCAAGCACCGCAAATACAAGGTAGTAATTAAGGAATAAGGCTAACCACAGCATTACGATCAAGGATCCATAACTCCCTTGTGCAAAAGTGTGCGAACTAGGCTTCAGGTTTCTGTCACTCCGGCAACCCACCATAGGCATCCTTTGTGCACAATGTACTCCTCTAGGCCCATGAAAGGTAAAGTGTTAAGTGTTCGACTCACATAACACCACTAGAGAAATAACAACACAACTTAAGTATCAAACAACACATAACACTTCAACATCATATGACTACTAACAACTAGACTTCTCCCATGTTCTCAAGAACTAAATTAACTACTCACAAGACATAAAAGAGATCATGATCAGAGGTGATAGATGGGTGGAAAACAATCTGGACACAATGATATTTCTCCAACAAAACTCAATAGCATTCACCACAAAGTAGTAATCAACACCAACAGAGTAGAGAGGATAGATAGTACGGATTACAACACAAGTTGCAATTGTGAGATGAGATGGGATGGAGATGGAGATGGTGCTGATGTTGGGGATGATGTTGAGGATGATCTCGATGATGAATGTGACGATGATGATGATGATGATGATGGCGACGATCTCCCCTTCCGGGAGGTGATCTCCCCGGCAGAATCTGCCCACCGGAGATGGCTTTCCTTCTCTGTAGGTTTCCGCCCCGTGACGGCGGCGAAAAACGGAAACTCTTCTCTCCTTAGGGTTTTCACCCCAGGGAGGTCTTATAGGCGAGAGGGGACACCGAGGGGGCCCACCAGGCATCCAGGAGGGTGCCTGGCGCGACCAGGAGGGGGCCGTGCCAGGCACCCTTCTGGCTGCCTGGTGGGTCCCCTCACCTCCATCCTCGGTGATCCCCAGTCAATTCCCATAAAAAATGATCCCCGTAAATTTTTATCGCATTTGGACTTGATCTGATTCAGCAACTTGGTGTCCACTTTTCACCGCCGAACCCTGGTTCTGCTGCTTCGGAATCGGAAAGTTGTAAACTGTGTAAAACAAGACAAAACAACATAAGAACAATACTTTAAAGTGGAATATATCAATGAATAGGATGAAATTACGATATAAAATAGTTGTTTGGGCGTATCAACTCCCCCAAGCTTAGACCTCGCTTGTCCCCAAGCGATTACTGAGCTCGGTAAACCTGTCCACAATTTTAAAGAGTGAAGTGCCGATAAAAGAATACGGACAAGAAGCATCAAGATTTCTCACCAAACCGAAGCATCCTCAACAGCAACCTCAACTCATAAGGTCCTTATGGGAAAGTAATAACAATTATAACAAAGTAGGACCTGGAAAACTCATCAAATCATGGAAAACACAGCCTTGGTCAAGGAACAACTAATAACTTTTACTTTTGCTCTTTCACTATAATGGAACCAGTTGAAGCTTTGGAAAGAACATGTTATCAGTCAAGAAGTGCACATGTTAACACAAAGGAAGATGTTTACTAAGCATAAGATTTTGCAAACAACTCACTTATCAAAAGATAATGTCAACAAAGATGTAACATGCTAACTTTCAATGCAGCTTTGTATGAAAGAATCTTTATTAACATCAAGTTTATGTTCTCTCTCAAGAAGGAAGGAAGTAGGAAGGACTGACTCAGCACAAAATAAAGGATAAACCCCGTGCAAAAGGGTAAGCAGGGAAAACTCATGTGCCATCTCTAGATCAAACAGAATAAAAATAGTCTTTTTGGGAGGTGCATGATCCGTCAACGACTGCTGATAGATAACTCACTCACTTCATGATTTGGACAAGTTTCGAGGAACGGCTCCCATGTGGGGACGATCACATCCCCTTAAATTCCTTTGTTTATCACTCATAAATGGGCGAAGGAACTTGTGCGTTAGTATTTATCTTTTACGAGCTGGGCACTCATGCCAGTCCCTTCTCGTATTAGGGGTTTGCAGATTAGGCATGCAATCCCAAGATAAAACTTGTCCAAATTAAGAAGATCATGGGTTACCCACCACTTCCTCATGAGCTGAATCAGTGGCACAAAACAGAAGATTTTGAACATCTAGAGATAACACACAAATTATATACTGTAGGAGTGGTAGTGGAATACCACAAATAGGAAGGTATGGTGGACTCAAGTGGAAGATGTTGGTTTCAGGATATGGAAGTACAAGCAGAATTCCGCTTAGTACAGAGTTTTGGCTAGCAAGGCTTTGAGAGACCAGACAAATGATGACAACTTAGATGCAAGCAATACAAATCATAAACATTAAAACTAGCATGAAACATCAAGTTGTCTTCCTTGTCAACATAACACTTCAAGCATAATAACACAAAGGTTTTGGCTATGTCGCTACTTGAGAAAAACATGCTTGTTGTTATGACCAAAGCTATACTTGCCAAGATTTAAATAAAGTTTTCGAAGCCATACCTGATATAAGGTCAATACTCCCCATAAGAATCGGCTCATAATGTCGATTGCGTGAAGAGAATACCAAGTGCAGCGAAGAAACCAAAAGACTTCTCATTAATATTCCTTCATAGACGACCCCACACTCACGGATACAAATCTCTCCACAAAAGGAGTGATAGACCTCAAAGCAACACCTATTTCATAAAGTAACTTCCCTAGACATGATACGACTCTACTTGACTCCTAAAGACAAAGATAAAGATAAGTATACCCGGCACTCCCCCAAGCTTGGAACAAGCTAAGGGGATGCCATTACGCGAGGAGATTTACTCCTCATTCTTGTTCTTATCAGTCACGTACTCCTTGGCGAAGCGCTTCCATGGCAGTTGTTCTCCAGTCTCGAAGGACATTCCCATCTCCAAGATCCTGCACTCAGCACCTAAACCCATGCGCAGAAACTTTAGTTCATACTCACAGTTCTGGTTCTGCAGATCATAGATCTGTGCTTGTACCCCATAAACTTTTTCTTCTAGTGCGGACAGACTTGACCACATCTCCTTCATCTCTTTCTTGTGGGAAGCCTCGATCTCGTTCATGATGTCAAAGTTAGCTTCAACACCACGCTCCACCATCTTCTTAAACTTGAAGACCTCATGTTCCATCTCCTTCAGCCGCTCCCCGGTGCTCCCTTCCTTGACTGGTCCCTTCAGATCTTCCTTGTGGAGAACACCGTCCTCCACACGAAGGACCTGGGGGTGCTTCCTCACCTCAGCGAGGTAAGGGTTGATGACGTTGACGACGAACTTTTCCTTGGGGGACTTGGGGAAGCCATGGCACCTAGGTCTGCTGAAAGTTTTCCTGGCAGAAACAGACCGAGAAAGAAAACACGCGAAATCGAGAGATACGGTGCCGGGACTATCCGGGCAAATATATAGCAAAATTTCCGATCATTGTACTGAACATTTGATACGTCCCAAATGTATCTATAAATTCTCCTTGCTCCATGCATGTTTTATGTGATATTGCTATGATCTAGATACACTTTCATACGCTTTTGATCATATTTGGACTAACTTATTAACTCAGTGCACCACAGTGCCAGTTCCTGTTTTATGCTATTTTTCTATTTCAGGTTTCCCCCATATTAAAAGTGCTCCAAAAATTTGGGAAAATCAGATAAAAAATCAGCGCATAAGAACATTCCGGAATCACCTGGGTGGGGCCAGAGGGCCACCACCAGGGTCCTAGGCGCCCTGGTGGCGCCCTAGGGGCTGGCCGCGCCAGGGGGGCGCCTAGACCCCTAGTGCCCCCTGGCTTCCCCCATTCACCTATTATCTCCGTGACGGGATTATTCCGAAGAAAGAACCTTTTTTCGCGATCTTGCCTCTGTTCCACCGTCGCCGCGCTTCCAACATCGGGAGCGCCAGCGGACCTATTCCCGGCACTCTGTCGGAGGGAGGAATGACCTTCAGGAGCCTCTCCTCCACCATGGACGCCTCCCGGATGATCCGTGAGTAGTCTACCTTGGACCATGGGTCCGTGGTCAGTAGCTATGTGATGTTCTCCTCCCCTCTTTGTTCTTCATGGATTAGACCTTGTGAGCTGCCCTACATGATCAAGGCACATATGTAATTTTCTGCTGTTGCTATGCTGAGTTTGCTGGGATCTGATGGATTATGAGACTATGTTCAGTTTGTGATTGAGTAATATATTTGGTTCTTATCTTTTATATTTATGTTCTTGAGTAATTCTTGCATGTTATCTGTTGTTGTTTACTGCTTTGGCCAAGTAGTAGGTAGTGACTCCAAGAGGGAACACTATGCTTGATTGTGGTTTCATGCCCCGTGATGACTAGCTTGAGTGACAAAAACATGAGTCTAGGGGATGTGTTGTTGCCACAAGGGGGAAAACAACGGTGCTTGTAACCGCGGTTGCAATGATTGTTTAGTTTACACAAAGTTCGTTTAATGCAGTTGTCTGTTGCTTTGGGTTTACACTTTGGGTGGGGCTCGCAACTTAATACCAGCGAGATGTTGTGGATAGATATCTCAAGGTGGATGATTAGTAGTAGATGCAGTTGGATTTCGGTCTACTTATTTTGGCGTACCGCCCAAGATTTTGAGCCTCGTCCTTTCTTTGTAGCATAGTTAGCATTGCGGTGCGTTTTTAATCCTGTCAATTGCCCAGCTGTGATTTCTTTACCTCGCATTGCAATTTTATCGTGTTTTGGGAGAGAGACATCACTAGTGAACATCACGGGACCCCGGTCCATACTCTCATCACTATTTACATGCTCAACTTCTTTCCTGCTTTTACTTTCTAGTTGCTATCACAATTATCATTATCCGTTGCGTTTGATCTTTTGTAAACAACAAGGCCAGAGAGATTTACAACTTCTCTGAACTTCGTTGGGAGAAAAGTTATTTGTGTCATGTGCAGGTCCAGGTTAAGAGAGAAATATATCAAACGGCGTGTTGCTCGCTTTGCCACCTACTTATCACTATCGGAGTCCTACTGGTTTGATACTCAACCTCGTTATCTTCACTGAGGAAAATTTGCTGCTATCCTACATCTCACCTTCCACTTGGGGTAACCAACGAAGGGCGAGAAGCCATTATCACTTCCACGCCATCAAGCAAATTTCTGGCGTCGTTTGATACGTCCCAAACGTATCTATAATTTATGCTTGATCCATGCATGTTTTGTGTGACTTTGCCATGGTTTGCTTGAACTTTCATACACTTTTGAGCATATTTGGACTAATCTATTAACCCAGTGCACCCAGCTGTCAGTTGTTGTTTTCTGCTGTTTTTGTATTTCAGGTTTTCCGGCCATTAAAAGTGCTCCAAAAATCCGGAAAAATCAGATAAAAAATCAGCGACACGGAAGCTTCCGGAAACACCAAAGGAGGGAAGGGGGGCCACCACAGGGACTCCGGAAGGGTCCCTGGCGCGGCCCCACCCTAGGCCGCGCCAGGGAGCCTCCTGGCTGCCCAGTGGCCCCTCTCCGTGCCCCCTTCTCCTATATTTACCCCCCGTGATGGAAACCCCTAAGACGAATCTATTTTCCGCGATCTGGCCTCTGTACCGCCACCGCCGCCGTTTCTATATCGGGGCTGCCTCGAGAAGCTGATCCGGCACCCTGCCGGGAGAAGCTACCCCCTCCGGGAGACCATCCATAGCCATGGACGCCTCCCGTATGTACCGTGAGTAGTCCACCTTGGACCATGGGTCCGTGACCAGTAGCTATGTGATCTATGTTGGATATATTCTCTAGAGGCAAATAATATATGATTATTCCAATATATCTAAGCAAGTTCATAACCAGTTTCATACCATGCTAGAACTGTGTCAGTGAAACAATGATGCAGGTGTGGTATAGAAACCCCCAGAGTTCCTAGTTAGCCTCTACATCGATAACTAGTTCATGGTCAACATGATGGTCGTGGTTTCGCGATCATGGAAAATTAAGTCTCTTGACTATGAGGTCACCTCACTAGTTAAGTGACGTGATGAACATTACCCAAAGTAAGCATTACAGCATGATCAAATCTTATGAAGGTTCAGTGTTGTAATTACAGAACGTGGTAGACCGTTCCTTTGACCGTGAGTACGTGCATAATTACTATCTTCCCGGATGTTTTGACTTACATCCCACCACCTGACTGAAATATGCGGGTCATAATGGTTGTATCTTAGGTATTTCGTGGAGATATGTTGAGGAGTATTGTTACAAGAGCGGGATTTGTCAATCCATATAATGGATAGATACTCGGGGCCCACTCGGTGAGATTCCATCCATAAAGCTGCAGCGTGTGACTAGGTCACGGGGATGAATATCACGGGAACGAGTGAATGAGGATTAGTTCGGAACGAGGTTGAACCAGACATAGGATGTCATTGATCGAATCTCGGAACAATCCAGTATCGCTGACAAAGGGAATGCTATACGGCGTAAGGTCCAATCGGTGTTTGATATCCGGAATGCACAGGGGTCATTATGGGCATCCAGGTCCCGCTGATGATCATTGACCGTAGCCTCGTCTCGATCATGACTGCAGTGTTCTCGGACCGTAGGGTAACACACTTAAGGGCTCGATGAAATCAGAGACCTTTTCGGAACCATCGGAGTAACCAGAGAATAAAGGAAACAATATCAGAGAAGTACCGTGTTGAACCGAAACAAGTTCGGAGTGAACCGGAAGGTGTTCTGGAGCACCGGGAGATGGAATATTATGTTTTAGTTATTAATTAATTGAATTAATAATTAAAATCATTTTATTTCTAATTAATATGTGCAATGGGCCTTAGTGGAGAAAAAGGCCCATTAGGGGAAATAAAAGGGAAAAAGAAAAAGAAAAGAGGGGGGAGGCGCCATGGGCCCTAGGGACCATGAGGGGTGCGCCCCCTCCCCCCCCCCCTTGGCCGGCCACCTCCCCTTAGCAAAGGGACTTTAGTCCCACATTGCTAAGGGAGAGGGGTTGACTCCCTCCCCTCTGCCTATATATAGATGGGCAGGGTGCACATATTTAATACACAGAAATTCGTGAGAAAATAAATATTACTCCGAATTGAGATCGATTTTCTCCGGTCTTCTCCCCTCCCTTGTCTCTTTCACAGTGGGCTCCCTAGTGTGAGCCTATAGTGGAATTGAGGCTTCTCTGCTAGAATCGGAGGCCGTCGTGCTGCCGAAGTTCCGTCCGGAGGTCTGCTTCCGCCACCTTCGCTGGATCGGAGAACAGAGGTCGTCATCGAGTCTCGTACGTGTGCGAGTACTACGAGGTGCTGCACGTGTGGCACTACACCCATCCGGGTGCTCAACACAGCCAGGGGGCTGTGAAACTTGATCGGCTACATCAACCACGTTTGCGGGAACGTTGCCCGCGCAACGGACTACACCCCGAGGTATGTTATTTCCGCACTACTTTCCGTTACGGTAATACGGCTAGCTAGATCTTGGGTTATGGGAACGCTAGTTAGAAAAATTTGTGTTTTGTGCTGCGAACCCCAACAGTGGTATCATGAGCTAGGTCTATGCTTAGTATTACTGTACGGATAGAACACGTCGGGGATGTGGGCGTTGATTGTATGATTGTTACTCTCCCATGTGTACTTGTTCACATCTGCGGCATTGTTTGATGAAGCGGCCCCCGACCGACCTTACGCGTACGCTTACGCGAGACTGGTTCCACGCTTGACATACGGCTTGTACCGTATAAAGTGGCTAGGGGGTGTCTGTCTCTCTACTTTAGCGGATGTGGCATTTGCAACGGAGGGCCCCGTGCGGGGTGTAATAGAGACAGTCGTATGGTTGACGTTGTGGTTGACTCGTAGGTTAAAACATGTTTAACTATGAAAGCCCTAGCATCCACGTAAAACTTGCAATATACAACTAGACCGTCTAAACCTTGTATTGCTAAGTGGGGGCTATCGTTCGTTTGTTTTGTGGTGTAGCGATAACATTACTATGTGTTACTAGTAAGTAGTAATCGTCATCATAAAACAAACTAAAATGGAGACACTGTAGACTTAGTGTTGCCATAGCTCAGACATCTTAAAACTTGCTAGTATAGGATACACGACGGTAGCATGTGATAAGATGATCCCTTAAAAAAGCCAAACACAAGTATTCTACCGAAGTGTGCACCGCCTGGAAGGTTCTCCCATATGGCTTGATGCTCCGTACATACCGGAGTTGTCCTACATATTAAATGGAGTTCGCATGAGGTTGGGTTCGGCAAGCCTGGCATATGCAGATATGGCCTTGCTGAGCAGCATATAACATGGAGGTTAATTTGGCGAGCCTAGCATATGCAGATATAGCCTCGGAATACTAGAGATCGAAAGATCGAGCATGAGTCACAGTACATATAAGATAATGTGATCGCACAAGTTGTTGTCTACCTTTGAAACTGACCCGTCGGCCGTGTGATATTCGAGGTCGGGCAGTGAATCTGGATCATGTAATCACTAAAACTTCCTAGGGATGAATTGTTTTAGTGCGAGATCATTTATAATATGATTATATGAACTCATTGTTGTGACCTAGTCTTGATTGTGTTCTTTGCAATTATGTTTGTAGAAAATGAATGCACTAGAGCAACGTGAACTATCTTTCTTCATGGAAGGTGAAAGACTTAGAGAAAATGGGTCAAACTTTGCTGATTGGTACTCACGCCTTAGGACGTCGCTCAAGAGAGCAGACATCTTGTTTACAATAGAAATGCATGTGGAAGAACATCCGGACGATCATGTTGGCGATCAAGAGATACTTGATCATTATGCTCGCCGACAGAAATGCGTCGTAGTCAGGAATGTCGTGATCTTCAGCATGTCAGAGGTTTTGGGCATACAGTTTCAGGACACTGGCTCATATGACATGATGGACACGCTAAAGACAATGTTCGTACGTGAGTTCAGAATTGCCATATTTGAGTTAGAAAGCATGTTTCTATCTACAAAGATGGAAGAACGCACAAGCCTTGGTGATCACTTGGACAGGATGCATGAGATGTACCTGACCCTGGTGGAGGACTATGAATATTGGACGATGAACGAAAGCACCACAGAAGAGTTTGCAATAAACACGTTATTGCACTCACTCCCTCCGAGTTATGGTGATTATGTTCATAGCTATGTCGGAAGAGGAGCTGATATGAGTCTCCAGAACTTCATGACTGATCTCTTGGCCGCGGACATTGCTCCTATCGAGGATGCAGAAGTCGTGGATGGAGAAGTTATATACTTGATATACTTTATAAATGTTCATTCCCTTATATAACTTTTGCAGTAAATGAGTATCTGATACTTATTCTGTTTTATGAAAACAGGACCTGCCATTGCATGGACGGGAAGAGGTGAAATCGAGGATTGATGGATATCAAGTCAGTTGATGGCCAGCATGGATTCCGCCGAGACATCTATCATAGGAGATACTTAGAGTATTAGATAAATCTTATGTAATCATTATAGTATGAACACTTAGTTGTGTGTCTTGCATCTTGCGAGACAAAGTTATTCATGTAATGAGACAAGTCGGTTGTTCCATCTTTATGAATAAAAGTGTGCTTATACTTTGATTACGTCTTGATTTAGGATATGATAGAAAGCATTTATAATACTACTATTATTGTCAAGAAATATTCAATGTTTAATGATAAAGTTGTCTTGATTATAACAAGTCAAAGATTTGATTACATGAGGTGACTTCATAACTGATGAATTCATTAAATGTATGATCTATTAACTTGTGAGTTCATTATTGAATGAAAATCATAACTTGATTGCATCAGATGGATTAGATACACGATCTATGAACCTCTGCAATAAATATAACCATGACATGGTTCTAGCAAGTAGAACTTGTGCCAATCATTATACATAAATGATGTACTAAATAGGCACGTGAGTTATCATTAAAGACTTCATATGATTAATTGAAAGTTGTATTCAATTGAGATCATAAAACTGAGATTCAGGAATCACAGTGAGAAGTGAGAATACAAGGATACATATCACTACGTTACGATCCGAAGTGATAAGTATTGATATTGACATAATGGGAGACTTGTGGAAGTTGTACCACAAACTACGATGGAAGTTGAAAGTGCTAGACTACTTAAACCATTCGTAGTCATACTAAATCGTAGTGTGGTCTAAACGTTCTTTCCCCTAGCACTATAGTTATTGTCGAATAAGCTTGTTTAATTCATTAAGTTAAATCACCCACTTCATGAATAGGAAACCATCCTGAATCTAACGAGACATGATAGCTCCATAACTGATGGTGTTATAAGGTTTCTTAAAAGAAAGAATTTCTTTGTAATAAAACTACAAGCAATTGAAATTACATATTCTCCCGAATAGCAAAATTGTGTGTTGCTTGATTGGTAATGCGAGAAAAGTCTCTCGACATGGATCCAATGGGAGATAATGGAAACTTTGACCGGGGTATTGGACCTTGCCTTCAGAATATCAGAGTATTGCAATGGAAGCGTGTTCCGCTGTAATGACGCTGTATAAGGAAGGATATGCCAAAGATGATTGATCTTGGTATATGAGTTGAAGCCATTGTTGAATTTAAAAGGTTATCATGAATACGTTCTGTACAGAACAATAATCATGAGTCTTCTTAATAAAACAATAAAGAATAACATTGCTTGAAGACACAAAGTAATGATGGTAGCCTAGAACACGAGGAGAAATGAAATAATTTTGAGTTACATATAGGATGGCTCACGTCCCGTGAAATAAATCGGTTATTTCATATTCTCGACAAACTGGAGAGTTATTGAGAATAATGTAATGGGCATAAGGCATTATTTGGTTATGACCAAAGTTCAATGGTGATTGACTACGGAAACGTAGGAATGCTTTAATCAATAAAATATTTCATTGACACTACGATGGACCATAGCCTGAAATTTCATCTCAGTCAAATTTGGGATTTGAAAGAGAATTGCAATGGGCATGACGAAGGTTATTTCGTTAAAAGGATGGACTATAGTACCTCAAGACAGGAACCCTCAAACTTGATTTGATCAAGTGATTTTGTGATGACCAAAATATTGAGTGGGCCTGCAGTTTCATGAAACTGAGTGGGAGCTTTGAAAACTTCCCGGAAACTTGGAATGCAGAGGGCATTTTCTGAGTGGGAGCTTTGGAAGCTTTGTCATTATGTGAGACATAGTGAAACAATAAAATGACTTGATGAAAGCTGAAATATATGAGTATATGATGGATATATTTGAGTGGGAGCATGATCATTGTCTCAAACATATATGCATTGATATGTGTGAAGAATGATCTCATATGCATATATATATGGATATGCATTGAATGTGTATATGGAGAATCGTCTTATATACATATGAGCATTATGATATATATAGAGCATAAGGCAAATAAAATACAAGATTGCAAGAATCTTCTTTTATGTGAAATACCAACACATTACACGTTGAAATCTATATGAGTAGATTAAGATACGGATAATGAAACGAAGTGAAGGTTGGAATAATCTTCTAGACAAGAAACATGTTCTTGTGGTTAGAAATTATATAATGGATGAAATCCAAATATCACAAGCAATGTCTTGATGGAAGAATAGAGATGCACCATGTATTTGACATGTGATCTTATATGTTCTTGACATATGATTCTACCATATAACATGCATTGTGAATCCAACAACAGAATGACTCAAAAAAGTTCTTGGAAGAAGATCAGATTCCGATGTGCTTTAGGAGTAAAACACAGAATCTGAATAAAAGTCCATGCATTCAGTATATGAGGAAAACTGAGGACTATTCTCTGAAATATAGAAAGGATAATAGACTTGAATGTAATGCAAGATTACAATTGCAAGCCATATTATGGGTCTATATGGAATTAGAGATATCAGCAAAGACATGAAAGAAATGTGAGCAAAATTCACGGCACTACAAACAAAATACTACTTAAGAAAGTAGACGTATGGATAAAAGTTTAGCGTTAGAAGTATTGGACTTCTGGCTGAGTGTATTTCCCAGTATATATGACTAAGGATGAGTCTTCTAAAGACTGAACCAAGAGATCATTGGAGGATACTGTGAAATAATAGTCTCACTCTCCCGCGAAACTTATATCCAACCATTATATGATAATGAGTGGTATGTCAAAAGAGCTTTTGACCTATACCATTTGCAAAGAAAACATACGAATCTGAATTGGTGCAGTTCGTTGACGAACCCTCTTCCATGAGCATGCATGATCAATGAACACTTATGTGATAAAATGATTATGATCGGAAAAATGCGGCTAGATTATTAGCACTCTAGTGCAAGTGGGAGACTGTTGGATATATGCTCTAGAGGCAAATAATATATGATTATTCCAATATATCTAAGCAAGTTCATAACCAGTTTCATACCATGCTAGAACTGTGTCAGTGAAACAATGATGCAGGTGTGGTATAGAAACCCCCAGAGTTCCTAGTTAGCCTCTACATCGGTAACTAGTTCATGGTCAACATGATGGTCGTGGTTTCGCGATCATGGACAATTAAGTCTCTTGACTATGAGGTCACCTCACTGGTTAAGTGACGTGATGAACATTACCCAAAGTAAGCATTACAGCGTGATCAAATCTTATGAAGGTTCAGTGTTGTAATTACAGAACGTGGTAGACCGTTCCTTTGACCGTGAGTACGTGCATAATTACTATCTTCCCGGATGCTTTGACTTACATCCCACCACCTGACTGAAATATGCGGGTCATAACGGTTGTATCTTAGGTATTCCGTGGAGATATGTTGAGGAGTATTGTTACAAGAGCGGGATTTGTCAATCCATATAATGGATAGATACTCGGGGCCCACTCGGTGAGATTCCATCCATAAAGCTGCAGCGTGTGACTAGGTCACGGGGATGAATATCACGGGAACGAGTGAATGAGGATTAGTTCGGAACGAGGTTGAACCAGACATAGGATGTCATTGATCGAATCTCGTAACAATCCAGTATCGCTGACAAAGGGAATTCTATACGGCGTAAGGTCCAATCGGTGTTTGATATCCGGAATGCACAGGGGTCATTATGGGCATCCAGGTCCCGCTGATGATCATTGACCGTAGCCTCGTCTCGGTCATGACTGGAGTGTTCTCGGACCGTAGGGTAACACACTTAAGGGCTTGATGAAATCGGAGACCTTTTCAGAACCATCGGAGTAACCAGAGAATAAAGGAAACAATATCGGAGAAGTACCGTGTTGAACCGAAACAAGTTCGGAGTGAACCGGAAGGTGTTCCGGAGCACCGGGAGATGGAATATTATGTTTTAGTTATTAATTAATTGAATTAATAATTAAAATCATTTTATTTCTAATTAATATGTGCAATGGGCCTTAATGGAGAAAAAGGCCCATTAGGGGAAATAAAAGGGAAAAAGAAAAAGAAAAGAGGGGGGAGGCGCCATGGGCCCTAGGGCCCATGAGGGGTGCGCCCCCTCCCCCCCCTAGGCCGGCCACCTCCCCTTAGCAAAGGGACTTTATTCCCACATTGCTAAGGGAGAGGGGTTGACTCCCTCCCCTCTGCCTATATATAGATGGGCAGGGTGCACATATTTAATACACAGAAATTCGTGAGAAAATAAATATTACTCCGAATTGAGATCGGTTTTCTCCGGTCTTCTCCCCTCCCTTGTCTCTTTCACGGTGGTGTGAGCCTATAGTGGAATTGAGGCTTCTCTGCTAGAATCGGAGGCCGTCGTGCTGCCGAAGCTCCGTCCGGAGGTCTGCTTCCGCCACCTTCGCTGGATCGGAGAACGAAGGTCGTCATCGAGTCTCGTACGTGTGCGAGTACTACGAGGTGCTGCACGTGTGGCACTACACCCATCCGGGTGCTCAACACAGCCAGGGGGCTGTGAAACTTGATCGGCTACATCAACCACGTTTGCGGGAACGTTTCCCGCGCAACGGACTACACCCCGAGGTATGTTATTTCCGCACTACTTTACATTACGGTAATACGGCTAGCTAGATCTTGAGTTATGGGAACGCTAGTTAGAAAAATTTGTGTTTTCTGCTGCGAACCCCAACAATCTATCTCTCCTCTCTTTATGCTTCCACTTTCGAGACCTCGTGAGCTGCCTCACATGATCGAGGCACTTTTGTAATTTTCTGCCGTTGCTATGCTGAGTTTGTTGGGATCTGATGGATTATGAGACTATGTTCAGATTGTGATGAGTAATATATTTGGTTCTTCTCTTCTATATTTTGTTCTTGAGTAAATTATTGCATGTTCTCCGTTGCCGTATTTTACTTTGGCCAAGTGATTTGTTGCAACTCCAAGAGGGAGCGTTATGCTTGATTGTGGGTTCAGCCCCTTGATGTCTAGCTTGAGTGACAGAAACATGAGACTAGGGGATGTGTTGTTTCCACCAGGGATAAAACAACGGTGCTTGTATCCGCGGATGCAAGGATTGTTTACTTTACACAAAGTTATTTTAATGCCGTTGTCTATTGCTTTGGGTTTACACTTTGGGTGGGATTCGCAACTTAATACCAGCGAGATGTTCTGGATAGATATCTCAAGGTGGATGATTCGTAGTAGATGCAGATGGATTTCGGTCTACTTACCTTGGCGTACTGCCCATTTCTTTTGAGCCCTTCCTTTCTTTCCAGCATAGTTAGCATTGCGGTGCCTTCATAATCCTGTCAATTGCCCAACTGTGATTTGTTTACCTCACTAGCACTTTTATCGTCTTTTGGGAGAGATACATCACTAGTGAAAATCACGTGACCTCGGTCCATCTTCATATCATTGTTTACACCTTTAATTTACTTTCAGTTGCCACTATCATTATCTCTTGCGTTAATCCTTTGTAAACAGCAAGGCCGGAGGAATTGACAACTCCTCTGTACTCGTTGGGAGCAAAGTTATTTGTATCTGTGTGCAGGTCCAGGTGAAGTTGGCAACCCTCGGTTGTGAACAGCGCCATTGTTCACTTTACCACCTTCTTGTATCTCTGCGAGTCCTACGGGAGACAAACCCTATCCTCTTCATAGGGGAAATTTGCTGTTACGCTACATCTCACCTTCCACTTGGGGTAACCAACGAGGAGTGAGAACTATCCTCACCGTATCAACGTTGTTGGGGACTCCGAGTGCCAAGATAGGGGAGTTGCACACTATATTTTACATTTGCTTTTTAGTCTTGTTAGTTTACCTTTCAGTTTTTATCTTAGTATCCTTTATCAAAAATCACAAAAAAATTATCTGTCACACTTTCTGCTACTATGGGTTCCACTGAAAACACCAAGTTTTGTGACTTCACTAGTCACAACAACAATGATTTTATCTGCACTCCTATTGCTACACCTTCCACTTCAGCTACCTCTTATGAAATTAAACCTGCTTTGCTAAACCTTGTTATGAGAGATCGATTCTCTGGTGCTGGAGATGATGCTGCTTTACACTTAAATAATTTTGTTGAGGTATGTGATATGCAAAAGTATAAAGAAGTAGAAGGCGATGTTGTTAAGCTTAAGCTTTTTCCTTTCTCTTTGAGGGAAGGAGCTAAAATCTGGTTTCAATCTTTGCCTAGGAATATCATAGATTCTTGGGATAAGTGCAAAGATGCTTTTATTGGGAAGTACTACCCACCTGCTAAAATTATCCAATTGAGGAGCAACATTATGAATTTTAAGCAATTGGATAATGAACACGTTGCCCAAGCTTGGGAACGAATGAAATCTCTTGTTAAGAAATGCCCTACACATGGTTTGACTACTTGGATGGTTATCCAGATTTTTTATGCAGGCTTGAACTTTACCTCGCGGAACCTGTTAGATTCAACCGCGGGAGGAACCTTTATGTCAACAACACTTGGTGCTGCCACAAAACTTCTCGATGAGATGATGACCAACTATTCCCAATGGCACACCGAACGCGCTCCAACAGGTAGGAAGGTAAACTCTATCGAGGAGATTACCTCCCTAAATGAAAAAGTTGACTTGATTATGTCTCTACTTACCAAGCAATCTCCTATTGATCCTCATGATGTTCCTTTAAATTCTTTGGTTGCTCAGGAACAAGTAGATGTAAACTTTATCTCTAGAAACAACTTCAGTAATAATGCTTATAGGGGTAATTTTGCTAGCAATCCTAGACCGTTTCCATCCAACTATGGGAACAACAACACTTATCTTAGCAACAAGAACCCCACCTCTGAAGTAGAAAGCATGCTTAAAGAATTTATCAATACTCAGAAAGCCTTCAATAAGAGTGTAGAGGAAAGATTAGACAAATTAGATAATCTCTCTTAGAAGGTAGATAGCTTAGCCCTTGATACTGAGATGCTTAAAATTAGAACTTCTCCTCTCTAGGAGAGGAAGGCCACTCCTATTAATGCTATCCAGTTACAAACTAATGAAAACATTAGGATGATGGCTAAACTTAAACAAATATGGGCTAGAGAAAAATAGGAAGAGGATAGAATTAAGAGCCTTCCTACACACCACATTGTTGCTACTATCCAAATTGTTGAGGACACCAAAACTATTAGCACCCAACACACTCCTAGTCCCATTGGACCTATTAATGGTGATGCTAATACCTCAACCCTAGAATAAGAAACTCCTATGAACATAGAGGTTTTCAAACAAGTAAGCCTAGATGACACCAATAGCACTTTTGATAGTAGTGACATTGATTCTGATAGTTGCACCCTCTCAGAAGTTATTAGCTTGCTACACAAAATGTCTAGAGACCCCCACACTAGCACACTAAATATTTCCTTCACAGAGCATATCACTAATGCTCTCATCAAAGCTAGGGAGGATAAGCTTAGAGTACAAGCCTCCATACCTAGGAAGATAGAAGATGGTTGGGATCCTATGATAAAAACTAAATTGTATCTCCGAGCAATCTGCCGAAGGGAGGATTGACCTCCGGGAGCCTCTCCTCCACCGTGGACGCCTCCCGGATGATCCTTGATCCGTGAGTAGTCTACCTTGGACCATGGGTCCGTGATCAGTAGCTATGTGATGTTATCCTTCCCTCTTTGTTCTTCATGGATTAGACCTTGTGAGCTGCCCTACATGATCAAGGCACATATGTAATTTTCTGTTGTTGCTATGCTGAGTTTGCTAGGATCTGATGGATTATGAGACTATGTTCAGTTTGTGATTGAGTAATATATGTGGTTCTTATCTTTTATATTTATGTTCATGAGTAATTCTTGCATGTTCTCCGTTGTTGTTTATTGCTTTGACCAAGTAGTAGGTAGTGACTCCAAGAGGGAACGTTATGGTCGATTGTGGGTTCATGCCCCCTGATGACTAGCTTGAGTGACAGAAACATGAGTCTAGGGGATGTGCTGTTTCCACAAGGGGGAAAACAACGGTGCTTGTAACCGCGGTTGCAAGGATTGTTTACTTTACGCAAAGTTCTTTTAATACAGTTGTCTGTTGCTTTGGGTTTACAGTTTGGGTGGGGCTCGCAACTTAATGCCAGCGAGATGTTCTGGATAGATATCTCAAGGTGGATGATTAGTATTAGATCCAATTGGATTTCGGTTTACTTATTTTGGCGTACCTCCCATGCTTTTGAGCCTCGTCCTTTCTTTGTAGCATAGTTAGCATTGCGGTGCGTTTTTAATCCTGTCAATTGACAGCTGTGATTTGTTTACCTCGCATAGCAGTTTTATCGTCTTTTGGGAGAGAGTCATCACTAGTGAACATCACGGGACCCCGGTCCATACTCTATTATTGTATACACGCTCAATTTATTTCCTGCTTTTACTTTCTAGTTCCTATCACAATTATCATTATCCCTTGCATTTGATCCTTTGTAAACAACAAGGCCGGGGAGATTGACAACCTCTCTGAACTTAGTTGGGAGCAAATTTATTTGTGTCATGTGCAGGTCCAGGTTAAGAGAGCAATATCTCAAACGGCGCGTTGCTCACTTTTCCACCTACTTATCACTATCGGAGTCCTACTGGTTCGATACTCAACATCGGTATCTTCACTGAGGGAAATTTGCTGCTATCCTACATCTCACCTTCCACTTGGGGTAACCAACGAAGGGCGAGAATCCATTATTACTTCCACGCCATCAACATTACACCTCATCATAATCAAGAACAAGAAAGAGTGTGGTTTTATCTCTTAGGAGAGTCTGAACCCGGGTAATTCTCGTATCCTATCACCATCGACATCGACCCATAGCGTAGGTCACCCTACCAAGGGATTCGCTGGAACATCTCCGACATCATGGATGACAATGGTGTGGTGCACTCTCATATTCTGCCCATGAAAATTTTGATCAGTGAGTACTTCCAGAACATTTTATGGCTGATAGTTTAATTGATCATGCCTCTATTTTAGCTCTATTCGAGAGTAAGGTCTCTAAGAATGATAATATCTGTCTTAATGTTGAATTTTCTGACAAATAAATCATTGATGTTATGTCCCTCTTAAAGCCTTGGCACAAATTGATCTTGTCTTGATTTTCAGCAGCTTATTATTTACTTTTGGTTGTTTGTGATTGATCACTTGAAAGAAGGATTGCTTCGTGCATTGTCCTCATAGCATTGTTTCAATACTTGCTAAACTCTTTTCGTAGTACATGTTTATTTACATCTTATGAAGAAAAAGAGTTTGTCAAAGTTTTCTTTGTTGCGTCCAGTTCGTTGAACTGGATTGCGTGAGGACAAGCAATATGCTAAGCTTGGGGGAGTTGATACATCTCAAACGTATCTACTTTTCCAAACACTCTTGCTATTGTTTTGGCCTCATTCTTGCATGATTTGGACTAAACTAACCCGAAGTGACGTTGTTTTCAGCAGAGCTACCTATATGGTTTTCTTATGTGCAGGAAAATGGATTTTTAGGTGCCTCAGAAAATTCTGGGAAAATTCACAGAAAATCCATGCACCAGAAGCTTCCATGAGCCAGAAGTGGGGCCAGAGGGCCCCCAGACGCCCTGCTGGTGCGGCCTCCCCCTGGCCACGCCGCCTCTGCTGCCCTACCTGGCCTCCTATTTCTTCCCGTGACGCGAAAACCCCAGAACATAAGTCGTTTTCCCAGTTTCCGTCGCGGAGCCGCCGCCACCCTCTGTTCTTCTTCGGGAGGGCTAATCTGGAGGTTGTTTTGGCCTCCGGTGAGGGGAGATCATCGTCGTCGTCATCATCATCACCACTCTATCCTCCCTCCATGACTTCTCCTCTCATGTGTGAGTAATTCCCTGATGTAGGCAAAGAGGATGGTAGGGATTGGATGAGTTAGATCATGTAATAGTTCTTCATATTGTTGGGGGCATGTTGCCTATCATCTACTTTGGTGTTTATCATCTTTGCTCCAACTTGTTGCTCTTAATGCTTGTCACTTTGAGCCCGAGTGCGATGTTTTCAGATATGAACCACTTGTGTTTTCATGAGTATATTTATATTCTTGATCCTATCTATGAGTTGTATGCACCTATTATGGTCCGGAACCGGCACTCCCAAAGTTGACAGCTTGGTACACCAAAGGGGATGAACTATAATTTGAGGATTTCATGTATCCATTGATGGTTAATGCTTTGTTCCGGTGCTCTTTGACAGGAGCACCTTAATCTCCATAAGTTCCTTTTGGCCCCGTTAATAGCGGGATGGTAGGACAAAAGATGGTGTGCAAGTTCTTATTGCAAGCATGCACAACTACGTACGGGATACATGCCTAATGTTTGATGTTTGCCTAGATGATCCTTGCTTTCCTGTGTGCCTTGCCCCGTGTTAAAATCTATGACATGTTCACTCTCATCCAAGCAGCGCCCAACCATCCATCTCCCTATCCTACAGTGTTTTAATCCTTCTGGTTACAACTAGTTTACTTTTGTCGTTTTACTTTCTTTGTTGCCACTATCGCTATCATATCACCGTTGCTATTAATATTTTGTTGCAAGCAAGTATATTTCAGATGCGGTCGAATTGACAACTCAACTGTTGAAGCTTCTAAATATTCTTTGGCTCCCCTTGTGTCGAATCAATAAATTGGGTTATCTTGCTCGCGAAGACTATCTCGATCCCCTACAGTTGAGGGTCATCAAGTACTGTTTTCTGGCGTCGTTGTCGGGGAGCATAGATCTATTTACAAGTCTACTTGAAGTATTTTGCCTCCTGCACTTTACCCACTATGGTTAACAAAGGAGACCCGAAGGTTCCGATCTTACCATCCACTACAAGAAAAGGTATTGTTCTGAGCACAAGTGATACACTTGATTCACCTTCCGTTATAAGTAAGTTTGCTTCACCACCACCACATGCTACTTCTACTGAGTCTGTTACTATGTTCGATACTTTTGATGATGCTTCCACTACTCTTGAGGAAATTGGTTTTCTTGGTCGCTATCCTGAAACTAAAATTGTTGAGGTTGCAGCACAGTCTGAGACTGATACTCCTGCTACCTATTTTCGCACTTGCAAAGCCTTTGGTTACCCTGATTTAGATAAACTCAAGGAGAGACTCCTTGAGGATGATTATGTTATTCTTGATGATGATTTATGCAGGGAACCTACAGAGTGTGTCGACTCTGACCCTGGTGCTGTTAGGAAGCTGCTTGAAAAGCACTCCATGAAGAACAAGATTACTCCTGATCCTGAATTTGCCACATCTCCTATATGCATCACTGATCCTGACTATGATTTCTCTGTTGATCTTTCACTTATATCTACAACCGAAGCTGACCCCTTTTATGGCAGAGAAAATGATGATGCTATAGACACCTGACCAAACTCACCGAGTTGGGTGGCTTATTTACTACTGATGAGAGAATACGAAACTTTTATGTGGCTAAGATTTTTCCTTTCTCTTTGAAGGAAGATTCTAAAGCATGGTATGATGCACTACCCTATCGTTCCATTAAGAGTCATCGGGACTTAGCTCAATCTTTTGTTGCCTGCTCATATGACACATGCGGCTTTACAAAGAATTTATAACTTTAAACAGTTGCAGGATGAGCACCTCCCTAAAGCTTGGGGAGGTATTGCAGTTTAATTAAGGCTAGACCGGGACATGAAGTCCCTAAGAATGAATTACTTGATATATTTTATGTTGGTCTAACCGATGAATCTAGATCCTATTTGGATAGTTGTGCCGGTTGTGTTTTCAGGGAAAGAACGCCGGATGATGTTGAAGAATTAATGGGCAAGATTTCCAAGAACCACGAAGATTGGTCCGTCCCTGAACCACCTCCACCACCAAAAAAGAGGGGCATGCTTGTCCTAAGCCCCGAAGATATGCAATAGGCAAAGAAGTCTATAAAGGAGAAGGGCATTAAAGCTGAAGATGTGAAAATCTACCTCCTATTGAGAAGTTGTGTGGGCCTACTACTCACCCTCCCTTGGTAGAGGTACACTCTCTTTTAGATTTCAATGAAAGTGACATCCCTAAAGGTAAGCCTCCTGATCAATGTTTAGATGAGCTTGATAATTTTATTATGAAACAAAACCACTTCAATATGAGGATGCAAAGTCAATTGCATGATAATACTCTTGCTATTAAAAGTTTACTTGATGTTCTAGGTAGAACAGTTAATGATGTTAAATGTATTTTTAATCATTTTCATATGGTTCAAACTCAGCTTGAACAAATTTCTAATGTGCAAAAAGATTTGCTTGCTAATAATGCCAAACAGGATATACATGCTTATGGTATAAAGACTAGGGGTGGAACACACACCCAGGACCCTCTCTATCCCGAGGGGCATCCGAAGAGGATTGAGCAAGATTCTCAAGTGCAGGTAGAAGACGAGATTGTTAGCTCTCCAAGGAAGAAAAAGAAGAAGAAGAAACACAAGGAAGCTGACAACTCCAATGATCCTATTACAAGTGAAGGACCTGCTGTTGATCCTAATAGTATATCTACCTCCGATTCCAAAACTGAAGACGATGCTGAGCCCGAAAAGGATAAGGAGAAGAGTGATCCTCCCGAAGTGCGAGAGGAAGAAGCACCCGGTAAACGCAAGAAGTATACCAAAGAAGAATTCATCGCAAGAAGACACGGGAAGGAAAGAGAACCATGGATACAGAAACCCATGCCCTTTCCAGGTAAGTCTCTCAAAACCAAAGAAGAAGAGCACTATAATAAATTTTGTGAATGGATGAAACCTCTTTTTCTTCAGATTCCCTTGACTGATGCTATTAAGTTACCTCCTTATTCAAAATATATGAAATATATTGTTACTAATAAAAGAAAAGTTCCTAATGAGGCAATATCTACTATGCTTGCTAACTACTCTTTCAGTGACAAGATTCCCGAGAAGCTTGGTGATCCAGGTATACCCACCATTCCTTGCTCCATAAAGAATAATTATGTCAAAACCTCTTTATGTGATCTTGGAGCAGGAGTGAGTGTTATGTTTTTTTCTCTTTATAAGAGGCTATTTTTAGATAAACTAATCCTTACATATATCTCTCTTCAGATGGCTGATAAGTCAACAACCGTCCCGATTGGTATTTGTGAGGATGTTCCTGTTGAAGTTGCTAATTGCTTAGTCCTTGCGGATTTTGTTGTGCTTGACATGCCCGAGGATGGGAGCATGTCCATTATTCTTGGTAGACCTTTTCTTAACATTGCAAGTGCTATTATTGATTGCAATAAAGGAAAGGTCACCTTCAACGTAGATGATAAAGAACACACGGTGTATTTTTCGAAGAAGATCGACAAAAGGCATGGCCTTAACTCTATAGAGAATATCGAGACCGTGAAGATTGGATAATGGGATTGTCCTCTACATGTGCACCACAAATACAAAACCATTATGGTGGGGACAATGTCCATTAAAGTAAAGGTGCAATGATCACTTGATGAGAGGTGAGACTTTTTGCTCTATATATCGCCGGTTTGTTGGTAAGACTTGATCAACCTTGCTAGCTAGCATGTTTTATATAGGTAAAAAGTGGAGCTTATTATGCTTTAATTTGCTTTAGATTTTATTCTCCTTGATGTACCAAGTTTTATGTTTTTGAAGCTTCACATTTCTAATCACTGTTTCAAGTTTTCAGAAAGTTTCGCAGCTTTTTGAACCTCGAATTTTTTTCAATAGTGAATTTTTCAGAAAAAATCCAGAAAAATAAAAATCAAAATTTCCACGTCAAAAGTGACCCAGGGGCACCTGGGGCTGACCAGGGGGGCCACCAGTGGCCTAGGCGGCCAACTGGCGCGTCCTGCCCCCTGGCCGTTCCCACATGGCCCATCTCCAGGTATGTCTTCTTCCCTTCTCTTCCTCTCTCTCCAAAAACACGAGTTCTGCACTTGTTCTTGCGTTCTTGCTGTTCTTGGAGGCGATTTTCGATCTCTCTACAAACCATCATTTGAGCTGAGATTTTAAGCAAATACTCCCTGGTATGTGACTCCTCCACCCCTCTAATTATATTTTTGATTGGTGGCTTCATTTGTGAGTATTTAGTAGTTCTTGGTGTTGTTCATATGATCTTGCATGCATGTGTAGAAATTTATTTTCCAAGTTTTGATGCAAGTTTATGCCTTAGGTAAGTGAGTAGAGTAGTTTTCCTCAACTCACTTTGCTTAAATCCTTGTTTTTGTAAATTGTCAAAAAAATTAGAAATGAGTTTGCTAGGAAAATCAAAGTGGTGGCTTGGAAAGAAGAAGCTCGAGCGCTCCGATCGAGTTACTAGAGCTGCAGCTTCATCCTCGGCTGCTAGGGTGAGCTACAACGAAGATTATGTGCCCCTAGAGTTGTTGGAAGAAACGAGTCCGGCACGCGCAATGACATATCCGTGCGATGCTTTCCTCGAAGCTGCAGGAATTAAGGAGGAATTCTACAGCCTTTGTGTCAATGCAGGTTTGACGCAGCTAGCAACATGTTGTGTTTCTCAGTATGAAAAACTCACCTCCTGTTTTATTAATAGTTTCGGATATAATCATGATGCTGGAATTATTGAGTTTAGAATTTACAATGATCTTATGACCATGTCTTTGGCAAGATTTTGTGATATAATAGGTCTGCCGAACGCTGGACATACAGCAAGGATGAACTCTCAGCCCTCCGAGTTGAGGACTCTCTTCAACTCTCTTTGCAGCCAAGAAACAAGGGATCTTCAGTATTCGAAGATTTCCAGCATCCTATACCCCCACCTCAGGTATTTTTCATATTTTATTGCTAAAGGGGTGTTAGCTACTGACAACACGGGCAACAATTCTGCTCCGGATATTGCTATCCTGGCGAACGCCCTCTCAGGGAAAAGTGAGTATAATGTGGGTGCCTTAATTGCTCGTCGCCTTGCTATCAATGGTAACAAGGGATATTTATTTGGTGGCATTTATTCCACACTTATCCTTGAGTCTCTTAACGACACCCCACACCCTAATGATAAGCCTTTTACTTATTTAAGCTTTGATCTTGCTGCTATGAAGAGGCATGAGTATGTTACCAGGACTTCCGAGTTTGGTAACCTTGTTTATATCTTGCGTTTCGGATCAACCACAAAACGCGAGATCCGTCTACCTGCATGATTATTTTTTTTGATTATACTGGTAGGAGCGTATGGTCCTTCACCGACACCCAGTGGGACGGGTACTGGGTCTAGTAGCATTTTCACAACCCCGCGAAGGTGGTTGTGCCCGATGAGGAGGAGCACGATGAGTTTCCACCCGTCTAGGAGGAGCCCGTCACCTAGTTGGGTGAAGGATCTTCTTCTGCTTAGAGCGCGGATCCTTCTTCATGGGAGGATTCGAGGACTTCGGTGTACGCACAGGAAGCCTCGTACGACCCGTGGACTCACCCGTACCACCCAGGAGCAGGAGGCTCCTGGGGACCGCAGTAGCTGTTACCAACTTAGGCCAAAAGCCTAAGCTTGGGGGAGTACGTGCCCTTCTCCTTTTTTCATTGTATTATCCTTTTATTTTGTTCGCTTTGATCTTTTCGAAGTTTTTGTTGTTGTTCTTTGTTCTCTTTTAAATTGCAAAAACAACAAAAGATTTCTCTTTTCTTTTTCTTTTGTTTAACTTTTGAAAAACCCAAAAAGATTTATTTTTTCTTTTCTCTCTTTAGTTTGCTTTGTTTTAGAGATCAGCTCTAGTCCGTGATGGCATTTGATTATATTTCCCACGTTCGATCGTGCAAGTGACAAGGCAGTAATGACGAAGATCGGCGGAAGGGAAGCAACAAGGAAAACCGGTATGAACTCTTTTTGTTTCTACTTTTGTACATATGCCTATACTTATGATTTAGAGACCATCTTGTAGCGACATAGTGCTATGTTTACAATGCTTTTCTAGTGTTCATGCTTTCTTTGTGGCTGATCTTAAATAGCTAGAGTGCATAATGTGTTGTTGAAATGATTTACATGTATTGCATTGTTCATGGTTTGGCATATTGAAGTGGTATTTCCCTTCGGAGAATTCTTGGATTGACTTGGCACATGTTCACACATGTTTATGACTAAAAAGTCTATCTTGCCTTGATGATCTTTTTATTTCAGAATAGTTATATCACTTTCATGCCCGATTCAATGTTGTTTTGTCGCTCTGCATGATTATGACTTTTATTGCTCTCTAGTTGGCCGCTTCCCATTATTTTGCTAGCCTTCGCTCGGACTAAGAGGAATTCTGCTTGTGTATCCAAACTCCTTTTCAAACCAGTTATTCCACTTGAGTCCACCATACCTTCCTATATATGGTATTTACCGGCCATCCCTAACTTAGACTTTCTTGTGTCATCTAGAAATTTATTCAAAAGCTTCCCTTTTGTAAACGTACAAGCTCATGGTGCGGTGAGGGAAAATCAGTATTTTCCATGCCAAAAATATTTTGACGGAAGTTTTAAATATTCAAATAAATAAATAAAAGGAGTTACACCTTCCCCATACTTGATAACGGAATGAAATGGACCAAATGCTGCTAAAGATAGATGGAACGAGAAACTTCCTTCCATACTTGAGGCAAAATAAAAAGGCACCATAGAGTGTCAAATGATGTGTGGGTAAGGGAACAAAAGTGTAAGCAAAAAGCATTGATATAGTTGGCATGGGAGATACTGAGAGACATTTACCGTTCACCATTGACTGGAAAGTTGCACTTCTCAAAATAATTTTATCTTTGTTTTCAAAACCAAGAGCTCTGGTACTTGTTTAGTCTTTTCTTCCAACCACGGGTTTTTAACCTTGCCATGAAAAAGCCATGGTTCGAGAGTCTCCCCTTCTTTCTTTAAAGCACCAACTTTTGAGAGCATAATTGTCATTCTTAGTGTAACATGCATTGTCCCAAAGTACCACATTGTCTTCTGCATGATTGTGATATTGCTTGTTCTAAAATTCTTAGCTCTAGTCTCCTTTAAAACTCCGGAGGAGTTTCTGCATTTATGTTTTGCTTCACTCATGGAGGCTAGCGAGATACCACTCTAGTATGTTGATACGTCCCAAATGTATCTATAATTTCTGCTTGCTCCATGCATGTTTTGTGTGATATTGCTATGTTTTATATACATTTTCATACACTTTTTATCATATTTGGACTAACCTATTAACTCAGTGCACCCCAGTGCCAGTTCCTGTTTTCTGCTGTTTTTCTATTTCAGGTTTCCCCCATATTAAAAGTGCTCTAAAAATTCCAGAAAAATACAATAAAAAATCAGCGCAACAAAAGCTTTCGGAATCACCAAAGTGGGGCCAGAGGGCCACCACCAGGGGCCCAGGCGCCCTGGAGGCGCGCCCTAGGGGGTGGCCGTGCCAGGTGGTCGCCTGGACCCCTGGTGCCCCCCTGGCTGCCCCTTTCTCCTACATATTCTCCGTCACGGGAAACCTTCGGAGATGGAACCCTTTTTCGCGATATCTCTTCTGTTTCTCCGCTGCCTCGCTTCCAAGATCGGACGGCACACTGTCGGAGGTAGGATTAACCTCCGGGAGCTTCTCCACCACCATGGACGCTTCCCAGATGATCCATGAGTAGTCCACCTTGGACCATGGGTCCATGATCAGTAGCTATGTGATGTTCTCCTCCCTTGTTTGTTCTTCATGGATTAGACCTTGTGAGATTCCCTACATGATCAAGGCACATATGTAATTCTTTCTGCTGTTGCTATGTTGAGTTTGTTGGGATCTGATGGATTATGAGACTATGTTCAGATTGTGATTGAGTAATATATTTGGTTCGTATCTTTTATATTTTTGTTCTTGAGTAATTCTTGCATGTTCTCCGTTGTTGTTTACTGCTTTGGCCAAGTAGTAGGTAGTGACTCCAAGAGGGAGCGTTATGCTTGATTGTGGGTTCATGCCCCCTGATGACTAGCTTGAGTGACAGAAACATGAGTCTAGAGGATGTGTTGTTGCCACAAGGGGAAAAACAACGATGCTTGTAACCGCAATTGCAAGGATTGTTTAATTTACACAAAGTTATTTTAATGCCGTTGTCTATTGCTTTGGGTTTACACTTCAGGTGGGGCTCGCAACTTAATACCAGCGAGATGTTCTGGATAGATATCTCAAGGTGGATGATTAGTAGTAGTTGCAGTTGGATTTCGATTTACTTATTTTGGCGTATCGCCCATGCTTTTGAGTCTCTTCCTTTCTTTGTACTCCCTCCGATCCAAAATAAGTGTCGCGCATCTAGTACAAAGTTTGTACTAGCTTAGTACAAAATGAGCGACACTTATTATGGATCGGAGGGAGTAGCATAGTTAGCATTGGTTTTCGCCTGTAATCCTGTCAATTGTCCAGTTGTGATTTGTTGACCTCGCATAGCAGTTTTATCGTCTTTTGGGAGAGACATCACTAGTGAACATCATGGGACCCCGGTCCATATTCTCATCATTGTTTACACGCTCAATTTATTTTCTTGCTTTTACTTTCCTGTTGCAATTACCACCACTGTCATCTGTTACGTTGATCCTTTGTAAACAACAAGGCCGGAGAGATTCACAACCTCTCTGAACTTCGTTGGGAGAAAAGTTACATGTGTGTGTGCAGGTCCAGGTTAAGGGAGCAATATCTCAAACGGCGCGTTGCTCGCTTCACCACCTACTTGTCGACCTTGGAGTCCTACTGGTCGATACTCAACCTTGGTATCTTTACCAAGGGAAACTTGCCGTTATGCTACATCTCACCTTCCACTTGGGGTAACCAACGAAGGGCCAGAAGCCATTATCATATGTTCAAGCTATGTGCATTGTGATCTTGTCTTGATTTTTAGCAGCTTATTATTTACTTTTGGTTGTTTGTGATTGATCACTTGAAAGAAGGATTGCTTCGTGCATTGTCCTCATAGCATTGTTTCAATACTTGCTAAACTCTTTTCGTAGTACATGCTTATTAACATCTTATGAAGAAAAAGAATTTGTCAAAGTTTTCTTTGTCGCGTCCAGTTCGTTGAACTGAATTGCTTGAGGACAAGCAATATGGTAAGCTTGGGGGAGTTGATACGTCTCAAGCGTATCTACTTTTCCAAACAATTTTGCTATTGTTTTGGCCTCATTCTTGCATGATTTGGACTAAACTAACCCGGACTGACGCTGTTTTCAGCAGAGCTGCTTGTATGGTTTTCTTATGTGCAGGAAAATGGATTTTTAGGTGCCTCAGAAAATTCCGGGAAAATTCACAGAAAATCCACGCACCAGAAGCTTCCATGAGCCAGAAGTGGGGCCATAGGGGGGCCAGAGGGGCCCCAGGTGCCCTACTGGCGCGTCCTCCTCCTGGTCGCGATGGGAGGCCGCCTGGGGGGTCCCACCTCCTCTGGTGCCCTACCTGGCCTCCTATTTATTCCCATGACGCGAAAACCCCATAACAGAAATTGTTTTCCCAGTTTCCGTCGCGGAGCCGCCGCCACCCTCTGTTCTTCTTCGGGAGGGCTAATCTGGAGGTTGTTTTGGCCTCCGGTGAGGGGAGATCATCGTCATCATCATCACCACTCCATCCTCCCTCCATGACTTCTCCTCTCATGTGTGAGTAATTTCCTTCTGTAGGTAAGGGGGATGGTAGGGATTGGATGAGTTAGATCATGTAATAGTTCGACAGATTGTTGGGGGCATGTTGCCTATCATCTACTTTGGTGTTTATCATCTTTTCTACAACTTGTTTCTCTTAATGCTTGTCACTTTGGGCCCGAGTGCCATGTTTTCAGATCTGAACCACTTGTGTTTTCATGAGTTTATTTATGTTCTTGATCCTATCTATGAGTTGTATGCACCTATTATGGTCCGGAACCGGCGATCCCAAAGTTGACAGCTTGGGACACCAAAGGGGATCGACTATAATTTGAGGATTTCATGTATCCATTGAGTGTTAATGCTTTGTTCCGGTGCTCTTTGACAGGAGAACCTTAATCTCCATAAGTTCCTTTTGGCCCCGTTCATAGCGGGATGGTAGGACAAAAGATGTTGTGCAAGTTCTTATTGCAAGCACGCACAACTACCTACGGGATACATGCCTAATGTTTGTTATTTGCCTAGATGATCCTTGATTTTTTTGTGCCTTGCCCCGTGTTAAAATCTATTACATGTTCACTCTCATCCAAGCAGCGGCCAACCGTCCATTTCCCTAGCTTATAGTATTTTAATCCTGCTGGTTACTACTAGTTTACTTTTGTCGTTTTACTTTCGTTGTTGCCACTATCGCTATCATATCACCGTTGCTATTAATATTTTGTTGCAAGCAAGTATATTTCAGGTGCGGTTGAATTGACAACTCAACTGTTAAAGCTTATAAATATTCTTTGGCTCCCCTTGTGTCGAATCAATAAATTGGGTTATCTTGCCTGCGAAGACTATCTCGATCCCCTATAGTTCAGGGTCATCAAATATCCACATGGTATTCTCCGTCTTTATTGATGACATGGTCAAGAAATAATCCTGCCAATTCCTCTTGAATTGATTTTCTGCGATCTTGTAGTAGGAGTTCATTCCGCAACTCCCAAAGCTAATTTGAAGAAGGGGGTCAATACATATATATGAATGAAACTCAAAACAAATGATGGTAATAAAATAAAATAGTGAATATTATTGCTCACGCACTTCAAAATCTTTTTTACAGTAGCGCCGCTTAAAGGACGTCGTGTTGTAGATGTACTCGAAAACGCAGTATCCACACAAATTAGTCCCTTCTTCCTGCCACAACCACTTTACGAGAAATAGAGGTCAATCAAACTGACAATCAAGCATTATAAATGGTATTGATGAAACTAGCTAGAATAAATGGGAGATGCGCGGAACTTGCTAGTAGTACTTACTTTCGGGCGTTTAAATTCCAGCTTCCCCGACGGTCCCGGAGCTTTTGCGGTGAACGGTTTCCAAACCCTGCCAGACAAAGAAAATAATTATTACCTGATATCAGGAAATGAATAAAGTTGTCAATATGGTGCGATAATGATCGATGAACTTACTTTTGGAGCATTTAAATCATGTTCGCATACTCCTTGGGATCTTTCCGTCTTGAGTCTAAGACGGTTACTAGTCCCTGCTCAAGCTTTATCTCTAGGAGAATAAAGTTGAATTTGCGCACGCATGCATAACTCATCAATTATATTACTATAACCTCGAGTAATAAGAGAAACGGAATATGCACAAGAAAGTAACACTCACTCGAAGTTGTAAGGAAAGATTATTTTATCTTTGTTTTAAGCAACGATTTTAGCAAGTTGGCCTCGGTTTCTTTGGCATTATGTTTAACCGTCAATTCATCTATGAGATTTAGGTTAATGAACTCAATATCATAGATTTGTATTTCCTTGCATTCGACGATCTTTAATCTGGATAATATAGTGAGGATAATTATATATGCATGCCATGAAAGAGCTGAGCTATATATAGAGACTTAATTACAGAAGTAGTGCTTACAGACAGTAGCAAGTGAAGATTACTTTATCGATGGCCTTTTGATTGAAAAACTGGAAGAACTCCTCAAATGGAACAAACAATAGATCAATTCCAACGAGGTCGTGCTCCTCTTTAACTCTCAGCGTCAAAGTATCCATCCCAGACTTGCCGGTGTCCATGTACCACTGATGGAATCTTCGCACTAGCTATATAATAACAAGCAATAATAAAAGTAAGAAAATTAGACAAGTATCTATCTAATCATACAAGTAAGATTCTTTCTTTTAGAAAGAAGATAAGAATAAGAGGCTCACCACGGTGGCGCCGGCGACGAGATCGGCGCGGGCGATCGACGGCGGTGAAGACGTGGACGGGATGTGACAGGCCGCTAAACCTAGACAAATCTTGAGGAAAATGGAGCTTGAAGGTCGAGTTTGGAGAGGAGAAATCTTAAGTAGTGTGGTTCAGGCATTTCATCGAACACTTCATGTGCATAGGAGGTAAGCTAGAGCACCACAAAGCCCTCCCCTCGTCGTCCAGAAAAAAACCGAGCACTGGAGTGCTCTACTCGTGGGCGGGGGTATATATAGCCAAATCACTGGGACCGGTTTGTAACTGGAACCGGGACTAAAGGCCATCCGTTAGTCCCGGTGGGAACAATGGATGTGTGCCAGGAGCGAGGCCCATTGGTCCCAATTCATGTCTGGAACCGGGACAAAAGGGTCCAGACAAACCGGGACCAATGCCCCACGAGGCCCGGCCGGCCCCCTGGGCGCACGAACCGGGACGTATGCCCCCATGGGTCCCGGTTCGTGACTGAACCGGGACTAATGGGCTGGCCAGGCCTCAACCAAAGCCCTGTTTTCTACTAGTGGTAATGGTTGAATATAAGGGTATGGAAAGACAACTAGATTCCCCGAAAATATTCATACAAGCCAATGTCTCTTCAAGGAAGATGCAGAATCAGGTTTGTCTCAGGATTACTTAATGATAATGTTCTCTGGAACAAACACATTTTATGGAAAATCTTTCTACCTTGTGATTTCTCTGAGATCCTAAAAATATGAGCATCCTTGAGGTTGGAGCACGACACGATAGCGTGGGGTCCAGGTTACCAGAGTCAGTTCTCAGTTAAAAGCCCCTACTCCTTTGATGTCTAATACAAGTACTCAGTCCTCGAGATCTAGCCCTGATGGTTGTCGGCTAGTTTGGAACAAGCTCTGGCACAACAAATGTGGCACCTACGGTTCACGCTAGCCACATGACATAACAAACATAGGAGGGCTTGAGACCAGTGTGATTTTCCCCATTTGCGGAAAGGGTATCGAGAATAACTTCCACACCTTTCTAATTTATCCTAAGTTTGTCGAGCTTTGGGAAGCAATAGTCGACGTCTGTCAGCTACCCGATTTCAAACAGATACAACATGTTGGTGATGATTAGCTACTTCAAGTACTTCATAAATCGAATGAACACAACCATGCTTCTATCTTGATAGTTCTGTGGAGATTGTGGTTCATCCACAATGAAATTGTGCATTATAAGGTGCCTCTGCCAACTGAGATATCTCGCAAATTCCTATGCAGCTACATGGATTCCTTGACATGTATCAAAAGTGAACCTTCCTCATATCCTTGTAAAGGAAAAACCCCGATTTGGCTATACTCTTCCATCACATAAAATCATAGACCCAGTTCAGCGTCAGACCTCCCCCTGGCTGGGTTAAACTCAATTGTGACGGATCATGTTCCCCTGATGTGAATGCATTTTCTTCTCATGTAGACAACTCTTCTCTTGTCGTGAAGCTAAACTGAATTGGGGGCATGCATGGAAGGACTTTCACTTGCTTTGGTGAGGTCGGAATTGCCAGTGATTATTGAAGCAGACTCCTCTTGGTAGTACTCAAGATGAACCGGCCTGGCGACACGGATAGATCTATCTTTTTTCATTAGTGCAGGAAATTGTGCCTCTTATGAACCTCCGTAGAACCGTTATTACTCATATTTCTACAAACCAAAATAAGGTTAGTAGTTCTCTAACTAATTTTGCTAGTATGGAGGTAGAACCATGAGTTGACTTTGTTCTCGAACTCATGAAGCCATTAACTTGAACAATCTTGATTGTAATCCTGTTTTGGGGTGAGCAATAAAGTTTGCCCGAAAAAATAAAAAGGGAAACCTGTTTTATTTCTAAAGCTTTTGTAAGATCCATTAGAAATTTAGAATGTCATAAGAGAGAGCATGCATGCCGGTAGCCGGTAGGGAAGTATGATAGTGTGAGTCAGCGCACTTTGCCCACGCGACCCTTACGCTTCCATAAAACAAAAACGATCTCCCTAAGAAGAAAGCGCGACGAAGCAACCCCAAATGAGCAGGCAGCAATTAGAAACAGAAATATTAGGGAAAATATCCCATAATCTTTTCCCAAGTGCGGCTCCTCTCAGTCTCTAACCAACCCTCGCCCTCCTCCATTGGTGGGCGCCCCCACTGCCACACCCTCACCTCCATTTCTATTTAACAAGGCTCCTTGCATCCTACTCACCACCACACCGCGCAGCTCGATCGCACCTGAACTCAAACTAATCGCAGATGGTTTCTTGTGCGCCGGTAGTGGCCTAGCGCGCATTAGCGGCGGAGGTTGGCACGATCAGGTAGGCCGGAGGCGCGGTGCCACATGTTGAGTGGACGAACGGCGGCCAGTGGTAGCAGCAGCAGCCGCGTCGTCGTCGAGCAGGGGAGCGGGAGCGGGGAGCAGCAGCAGCAGCAGCAGTGGGCAATCGAGGCGATCGAGGAGGAGCCAGAGTTCAGGGACATCCACGCGCTGAGCCCGCCCCGCGCTCTGAGCCTGTACCATCGCCGGAGCCGGCCGGGCAGCAGGGACTCGTGGGGGTCCGCGGCGGGGGCGGCGGGGAGCAGGCACACGTCCATCCGCTCCATCGGGAGCGACACCGCCCCCAGCGAGCTCTTCCATACTATGACCAGGGAGTTCTCGGCCATGGTCGCCGCAGCAGCCAGCGTCTCCGCCTCCTCCTCCGCCGCCGCAGCGGCTCACGGGGAGAGCGTGGGGAACGGAGCAGGGGGAGAGGAGGCCGCGCTGGGGAGGATCGGCGAGGAGGAGATGGAGGAGACGAACCCGCTGGCCATCGTGGCGGACAGCAACCCCATCCCGTCGCCGCGGCGGGGGACGTCGACGCCTTCGCCGCGCCCGGTGGCCGGGTTCGAGCTGGCGGTGGCGGGTGGGCAGGGGCAGGGCGAGGAGGTGTCGGTGGGGCAGGTGAAGAAGGACGAGGTGGAGTGCAAGATCGCGGCGTGGCAGATCGCGGAGGTGGCCAAGGTGAACAACCGGTTCAAGCGCGAGGAGGTGGTGATCAACGGCTGGGAGGGCGACCAGGTGGAGAAGGCCAGCGCATGGCTCAACAAGTACGAGGTATACAAAGCTCCAATCTTCTCCATCAATTCAAATATTCAATCCACACGAATGAACGAATGAATTCTGATGGTGTGAGTGAAACTGGGCAGAGGAAACTGGAGGAGAAGCGGGCCAAGGCCATGGAGAAGGCGCAGAACGAGGTGGCGAGGGCGCGGCGGAAGGCGGAGGACAGGCGCGCGTCGGCGGAGGCCAAGAGGGGCACCAAGGTGGCGCGCGTGCTGGAGCTCGCCAGCTTCATGAGGGCCGTCGGCAGGGCGCCCACCAAGCGCTCCTTCTTCTGAACATGCTCTGCTCCTCCTTGATCAATCTTGCTCGCCGTCGTTGTCGCCATCGTCGGATCGTTCACCGCTTCGCTTCACCGGACCACCACTCCCGTGACCGCTGCTTGCTGTGTGGAACTCTTGTTTTAGTGCTGTATCCACATGTATGTATGTATGGTGTATCATCATTCATCCATCCCCTCTTTCGTTCTTTCTTCTTCATTTCTCGTGCTTGATACCATAAGAATGGAATGGTGTGCTCTGCCTGCCTGCTGAGTCCAAGTGCAAGAGCTGCCTGTATTTTGTTATTTTCTTTCCCATTGAGGATATTGTGTGTGTGTCAAATATGAACAAGATATGCAGCAAATTACTGTTCTGTGTACATGTGCAATCTTTCTGAATCATCAGTCTCTTGATTTCTACTAGTACAAGTATTCATCCCTGTCATTTATTTCATCTAAATAGTTCTTTCTCTGTCCCCCAACGCATTGTCCTGCCTCTTTTTATGGCTTCATGAATGCTCAACAAACAAAACTTTGACATAATAAGTGTCGGAGGCCCAGTGTACTGAAGAAGGGTACTCCTTTTGTTCTGACTTCTGTGAAGATCCACTGAAGATTAGTCAAGCAATCAGTAATTTGGAACTCAAGTACTTACCAAACCCTGTGAATTTTCTGCCTTGATGCAAGCATGTAACCTACCGGCTTCACTCTGAACAACATAACTGTGCTGGTGGGTGAGATTGCAATTGGTCGGTTCAGACATAACGACAGCATAACGGCTTCACTTTGAACGATAAACCCTGAAGACTGAAGTGAAACTAGTTGTGCTCACTCAGTTGTCACATTAACGAGGTGAGACAGTCTGAGGATCATGGAGCACATAACGTATCTGAGCGTATCCGTCATTGGTCTCTATACATAGTTGATTTTCTAAATTAGCTCAAGCTTAACTGAGAGTGACCTGTGGTCTTCATATTGATGCGGGAGTGGGGTGTTCTTGTGTACTGCATTCAGATGTATCTGAGTTTGGCAGCTTTGGATTCTGAGTATGGGGTACAGAGTGAGTAATGGACAGTCGCCTTTCTATATTTTATAAGAATTTCACCGAAATTTCAGTTCCGTAAGAAATAATAGAATCTCCGCGAATCAGAGAGTTGCTAAGATTTCTGTTGACTTTGACTGGACATACAACATGTGTTCGCTTTTTTAAGGGTTTTTTGTTAGTTCCATTGCATACCATTATCATGGGCAACAAAACGACCAGGCTTCAATGTTTTTTAGATGACCAAGCTTGAATGTTGGATCAGACAATATCTTGATATTTTTTTTGAAATTTAAACTAGCTTTATTAATCATCAAACATGCTTACATCGTTTGCTAATAACAAGGAAAGATAATCAAGCGGAGTGTCCACCCACAAACTTGGGGGATCAGCTCGGCCTCTCTTAGCTAGCTCGTGAGCAACAAGATTATTTTCTCTAAAGCAATGTATAAGAGATAATTTCCCGAAGTCACGAAGAAGTAGACGACAATCTTGAGTATAGGGGCTGCCACCATTGAATAGCCCGTGTCTTGCTGAATAGTTTCCACAACAATCAGGTTGTCAGACTGAACATGCAGGTTTTGACATCCCATAGAATGTGCAAGTTTCAGACCTTCACGCAGCGCTCCCGCCTCAGCCGACACCACATCCGCCACATATTCGAATTTGCATGTACTTGCCGCCACAAAGAACCCCTTCGAATCACGCAAGACCATTCCAAACGACCCTGAATGCAAGCCATCATCAAAGGATGCGTCACAATTCAGCGCCAGGGAACCCGAGAGTGGTCTTTTCCAACCATCAATTCTACCATTGGTGGTCTTTGGATTCGCTGCCCGAACAAAGTTCAATGTTGTCGCATAGATAGATGTCGCCGATCTTGTGGTGTTCTGGACCTCCTCCTGGCGCACGATCAAACGGCGTTGCCACCAGATAAACCAACATCCGGTTAGGATAAGTTCGCTAGTTTTGACCAAATCCATGGCCAGCGCTTCAAACTTCTTTTCACATAAAATTTGTTCCAGAATATCTCTACCAGAGCAATCAGGCCTGAGAAGCGGTCTTATCATTTCATGCAGCCCTAAAGCCTTCCATATCGCATGTGCGCGTTTGCACCGAAACATCATATGGGTAAGGTCCTCCACGAAAGAAGCACACAGAGGACATTGTCAGGACTGTGCAATGTGTCTATTTGCCAGGGTACAGAGACACGGGATAGCATCATGTAGACCACGTCATACAAAGATTTTAACCTTACTTGGGAGTCTTGATGACCATAGTTTCTTCCAAACCGGGTGAGTGTTAAAGCTGCCTATTCCAGCTTGCGGAGAATAAAGATCCTCCCATTGGCGGTAGTACGCTGATCTCACCGTAAACCGACCAGAAGGGTTTAGATGCCAAGCAACAAAGTCCTCTTGTTCATGATGATTGATTGGAATTTGCAGGATATTGTCTGCATCAATCGGCCAAAAATTATCACGTACAAGCTCCTCATCCCATTCACGTGAAGCTGGGTCGATTAGATCACTGACTTTGGAGAGGACCGAGTGGCCTCTAATAGTTATGATTTTATGTGAAGAACTGTTTGGGATCCAGCTATCCCTTCAAATATCAATCTTTTCGCCCATGCAGACTCTCCAAATAGAACCTTTCTTGAATGTTTGCACACCTGCCCATATACTCCGCCACGTGAACGAGCTGCCTTTTTTCAGTGTACAGTTTAGTAGATCACCATCCGGATAGTATTTGGATCTTAACACTTGCACATAATGAGTCGTGGTTCTCGGTCAGCCTCCAAGCTTGCTTGGCCAGCATAGCCAAGTTGAAACGGTGAATATCTCTAAAACCCATACCACCAAACTCCTTAGGGATACACATTTTTCACCAAGCGAACCAATGCATTTTGCGTTGATCTTCACCATCTCTTCACCAATAATGTGATATTGCGTCAGTGATCCAATTGCAGATTTTCTTTGAGAATTTAAACACATTCATCGCATATGTAGATGTCATGATTCGAAGGGAGAGAGGATACGAATCCCATGCACTTGGGACACAGCATGACCAGAGAGTGGGCCTCGTCTTGTAATTAAATGCGCAACGGCCCATGACCAGGACTAGCCCATGTGCATGCATGCGGGCACACACGGACACGGTACATCATCGTCCTCTCTCTCAGCTCTCAAGAGGAAAACATGGTGGGGGTATCAAATCAAGCAAAAGCAAGCTCACATGCCTACACAACGTGAGCCTGTTCTTGTGTTTGCTCACGTCGCATGCCGTGTTCCCAATAATCATCGGTGGTCACATTATCAGCACCAAGTCCAAGTGTGACCCTGCAAGCGCCGGAAATGCAGGGACCGGTCCACTAGTGTATTACTGACTATGTTACTACATCCAATTCATAATAAATGTCGCAGTTTTGAATTAACCTCAGTTTAAAACTGTGACACTTAATTTGGATCGAAGGCAATAGCTTACAAAATGATACCGATCACTACATTATTGGCGAAGGGAGTACCATAAATCACACCATTCATACACGACTAAAAAAAGATAAAATATAAGCAACATCACAGAATATAAAAGAGAACTAGTAGTACCATAAAATAACAGAGCTTCTTCTTCACGCATATTTCGGGATTTGATTAGGAGATGGTTCAGCCATGTGGCAATACGCAGATGAAACGATTTTCATGTCTGGAACATCTTCAGACTGCTCCTATCATGAAGTTTACTCTTTGCAATTCCAAACACTTGACTGGTTTAAAGGTCAATTTTCATGAGACTAAACTTCGTTATTTTCGTCATGCATACACACGGCAGAAAAGCAAAGTGAGCCAAAGCTACCTTTGTCTAGACATTATACTGTTTGGAAACATATATGTACAAAAAAACTGCATGGACGTGGAAGAAAACTCGATGATCACTGTACATGCCACACCAGGTAAGAAAGAACTAACAAGTGGCGCAGCTGAGGATACCTTCCTCTTATCTCGGATGAGTAGAGCCAGTACGCATTGAACTAGATAAGGCTATCAGGATGTTCTCCGCTGCTCCCTCCAGCAAATGTCTCTGAAGTTCTTGGCAGATCATCTACACTGGCAAAAAGATCGTCCGCCGCAGAAGCATACAAGCTTGAAGGCTCTTGCAGATCAACCACATCAGCGAAAGGCTTGTTCACTGAAGGAGTATATGTCTCTGAAGGGTTTGTCAGATGAACCACATCAAACAAGGGTTCGTTGGCGGCGGAAGCATTGGCCTCTGATGGTGCCGGTGCATCAGCTACATCAAGTAAAGACCCATTCATGGCAAAAGCATCATCCTCTGAAGATGAGAACGTAGTGAATAAATGATCCGAACCAAGGCCAGCAGCATCACTGTCAACATCCTCCACACCAGAAATTTGCTCTTCAGAATCAGATGATTCGGCAAGCAAGACTTCGAGAGAAGGGCTGCTTGTACTTGTTCTCTTTGCTATGAAAGCCATGCCCAATATGTCATTCTCCTGTGACCCCACACTTGGGGTTACATCAGAATCAGCTCCAATGCCCGGAAAAAGAACTTTCACATGATTTCCAGTCGCGTTATTCCCTGAACTGGTGGCTTCTCTGAAAGAATCTCCACCAGATGGTTCCAAACTACTCAAATCTGACCAGGAGTGTTCTACCTCTGGTTTTCTGAAGCTTTCGCCGGGGTCTGAGTGCAAGCTGCCGCAGAATACAGAGTCCATCCAACCAGAGAGCCTAGTGCTGCTCTTTGTATTCTCCAGAAGTCCATCCTCATCTGACAAGGTTTCCAGTGCATTGGTACTGTGCCTGTTAGCACCATTTCCAGGAGCTGCATAGCTTGATGGTTCAAAGGTTGTCTCAATGGATATGTCATCACAAAAATTTCCGTCTCCCTCATCAACCTCTAAAGCTTTCTTCAATAGCGAAAGTTGGAAGATTGGGTCCTTCTGACTCGCTTTGCTGTCACCACCTTCCAAGTTCTTATGCGCTCCTGCTAATGTTCTCTGGAAGGACGGAATTGCACCGCCATCATTACCAAGGCACACATCAGAAGTACCATTCCTAAAAGCATTCCGTGCTGCCAGAAACTCTGCCAATGGTAAGGAAGATCTGCTTTCATTTACTTGAGTTGTGTGATCAACAGATTCAAATATCGTAGGAGGTTTTGCCCGAGTTTCACCATCAACAGACCCGAAATGTGTAGGAAGCTGAGAGGGATCATCCACAGGTTCAGTGCTTGTGACAAGCGGAATCATGTCCGAACTAGGACCATTGTTCTGTCCATTTAGCTGAGTGCAATCATCTATAGATCCTGTATGAGACTCTGAAGGAACACCCAACAGTTCAGTGCTAGCAAATGTCTTCTTGTCCGGAATCATATCACTACTCTGTCCATTTACCTCAACATTGCTAACCAAGTTTGCCTCAGATACAGAAATGAGTGGAGCCGCATCAACCTCCTGAAAAGATATGGAGGTACTAATCTTATTCGTGTCACCAAAGATGCCATGAAATTGTCCAACTGAATCATCTTTAGTGGATATGTCATAAAGATGTCCATGAGAAGGAAAGGAACTAGAGGAATCAGCAGTATTTCCACCGCTTACATTACTGGCAGTGCAAGGAACAGACTTCGAAGGTGATGTTCCTTTGGTGGAAGTGAGAAATGCCTCCAAGGCAGAAGCTAATGCACCATCAACAGATACAGGATATTTTCCTTTGAAGCTGTCGTCAGTGCTTTTGCTCAGAGTATCATTAGAATTTGTACGACCATCATCAACATCGTCAGCTTCCGCTTGTTTATCGTCCTCCACTTCATCCTCTTCATCATTTAGGAATTCAGGAACCTTGATAGATAGACCTGGGGAAGTCTTGCGTTCCCTCTCAAAAGGTAAAGGCCCATCATGAAGCTTCTCACATGTAAACTCGGGTAGAGAGATGAAATCAGGAGCCTTAAGGATCCTTGGCACAGCATTAGGTCCATGTAAATTAACTGTATTCTCATCAACCACATCACAATTAGAGTAATCTTCTGAAGAAAATTCTGGCGCCCTCATAACCAAGCCTGGCTGCCTGTTCGTCACAGAGGCAGGAGTTACAAAATTCCCATCATTATGTTCCTTTTGCTGCGAGTTAATTGTATCAGACGAAACATTTGGGGCTGACATTCTTGCAGAAGAACCTTGGAGAGACTGAATCTCCACAGAGAATGAATCAAACTGCTGTTCCAGTCGCTGAAGCCTTGCCTCAATGCTACCGAGGGGCCCCATCATTTTGTCCTCAAACCTAGAGCAACATAATTCCACCTTCTCCACCTTAGAGATCAGAGTATCCAGCATTCTCTCAATACGATTGTGCAGGGTAACATTTTCATTCATAACAGGACTAGCCTCCCGATGCGGATTTGATACTGTCTTATCCTTCGCCAATGTCAATTGTATATTTTCTATTGTTTTTAAAGGCAATGGAAGAGGTTTGGGATCATTTAACGGGAACTCATGTTGGTTGCCAGTATCATCACATATCATACCACTCTGCGCAGGTGGTATTCTGCTCTGAAGCCCTGCTGGCCTAAAATTGGAATTATTTGTACCATACAGCCCTGCTTCTTTCACTATGTTTCCACATGGGATGCTATCTTTCAACGTGCAACCTTCAGGAAGTTGGGTTTTCAAGCCCTCGGGAAAATATTTGTCATCTATTTTGCATTCCCTAGATTTGGAAATTTGCATAAGGCCAGGAACAAGCATAGCCAACAAAGAACTACCTCCCATGTTTCCAGGACCTGCAACTGAATCATCACTGCTAGACTCAACAGGATCAGCAAATATGTAGATCTCTTCAATATGCACTGATGTCTTTGACTGAAGTGAAAGAAGACGGACAGTAAGAGATACACATGGGTTTGCATCAGTTATCTCAGCAGTTGCTTCATAGTGATCCTACAATGCATAAAATGAAACAAAATTATAGTATATGTAATAAGCTAGAAAAAATCTTCAACAGTGAGTACGGGACATTGATTGTTGACAAAAATGGGAAATACCAGAGTGTTTTTCTGGAAGGTTCCTATCGCATTCCTTTCTTCTTGAGATTCCGGTGTGTATTTTCCAAGAGGAGACTCAGGAATTTTGACTTCAACCCAACTATCTTCATCACTACTACTTGCAACACTCTTGGCCTCTTGTTCATGCTTTTCAACGGTTGCAGCATTGCTACTCCCCTGAGATAGACATTCTTCACCAGGAGGCTGTGGTTCTGGAGCAGCAATTCCACAGCGTACAGTGCATAGATAATCTTTACTTGTATCCTTCTGGTTAGTTGAATAGTATACTTCATAAATTCGAGCTGTGCTTCGCACATACACCCTATGAATCTCGTACTTCCTCGTGAAACTAACTGAAGAAAAGAAATGGGTTAGATATACTAATAATGAAATGGAAAATGGTTTGATATTCAGCAGTAAAATACTGAATAGTATTTCTAGAAAAAAGATGGAGACTGACAAGAAATTGGGCCCTGAAAGGCACTGAGACTGACAGGAAACCGGGCCATGAAAGGCACTGTGGTGTGCACAGAATGAGATAAACCTGACTCCACATTTGCAATGCTTAAAGGATGGATATGCAACAAGAAATAAAAGTATTTCTTCCATCGTTTGTGTTCTAACATAAGTTAGCCGTCAGAATTCTGCAATTTATTGCAATTAAAGGAAGGAAATAGATCATTGGAATTTCAACATGGTCTACATTGGGTGGACTATTCATACAGAACAACATACTTTGATTTCAGGCTTCTCAAAGACATGGAAGCTAAAGCTGTAAGAAGATGAATATATATTCCAAAGTGGTACACGAAATACCAATTACTGTAATCATGCGCAGAATAAGAAACACTGGATTATTATATACTGGAGAGTTGCTTCGAAGATTAAATGCTCATACATCACCAGAAGTTCTATTTAATTGCTTCGGAGATTAGATGCCTGTATCATTGAAGTCCTTAACTTTGTGCAAATAAAAAACACCTCAAAATTTACATAAATGAAATCAACTAATTAAAAGAGTGTGATACAGCTGTCTGCTACATTGCAGAAATCAATTTCTTGGCAACTTAAAAGGTAATCTCTGAGGGTGAATGGCCACTACCAACTGAGATCTTTATAAGAGTAAATATAAGAAAGAGATGCAGAAACCATATCATACAGTTTGGGGGTATCCACTTCTAATATGAGCTTGTGAGCAAGAACTGGGGCATCTACAATGATATGATAGTCCAATTTCAACAGACTCCGCACTGGAACCCAACACAGCGATGACCAGTTTGGGGTTGGCTTGTACTAGACCACTATGGTTCATCCACCCCTACACTGACTACCGCGACAGAGAAATTCCCAACAGCGCGTGCATCTGCATCCAATCAGCGACAGGAACAATCGCAGCAAAGCAATTCGCGAACAAGCGCGCTAAAACTTTCCAAGAGAAAAAAAAAACGACTTACTAGTAACTTCGCAGGGAGTTGGATCCTCGCTGCCGTCGGACGGCGGGTGGGAGAGGACAACGGCCGAGGGGGAAGTCTCGGCGTCGTCTGCGGTGGTCTCGAACGACACGGCGTCCTCGACCGCCGCGCCTCGGGCTGGGGACCAGATGCTCGTCGCCGTCCATGGCCGCCCTGGCTCGCCTCCCGATCCCGAGCTCGGTGTCTCCATCGCTCGTAGTCGCCCCCTTCCGCCGGTGGGTATCGGCGGTGGGTGTTCGCCGGTGGTGGCCTCGCTCGCTTCCGGATTCCGCGAGTGCTCGCTCAGTACACGAATCCGGTGGGGGGGTCCGATCTTACGGGCCCTCGAAGCAAGATAGATTTGGGTTGGCCGCCTCTCCCCCCTGGCCTACCGTCTGGGCCTGTAAAATGGTGCCGAGTGGCGGCCTTTCATGTTTGGGGCTTTGGCCCATTTTCAAATCGTTATCCACACCGCGAATGCTCTGCCACCGCAGGTGCAGACGATGCTTCCCGAGCGCGGGCGGCAAGCAAGAGGATGCAGCTCCGCTCCCTCCCGTTGGCTGCGAGCGCCGTGGCCGGAAGGAGCTTCCTCTCCGCTGTTCCTCGGCCGGTGACGGAGAGAAGCATGCGCCTACGTTGCAACGCAGACAAGTCATCCTCGTCGTCGTCGGATAAGGAGGGCGAACCTAGTCCGGCAGCAGAGGCGCTGCGGCGGCTGGCGGAGCTCGACGCCCAGATGGAGGGCCTGAAGGAGCCCAAGATGAGGCCGCCGACGCCGCCTCCTCCACCCGGTAATCACCGCCTATTTCCCACCCCGTTCCCTCCTCCTCGTGCCAAGTTGCCTCTCAGGTTTTCCATTGTCCTCCATACACACTCCCCTGTCCTCCCAGTCAATCAGTCCTCTAGAGTTCAAGATCTTAGTCCATGCCAATATGCAATTGTTGCCTGCTTGATCATTTCTCTGCTGAATTCTCTATGTATGGACACTGATTCTTGATCATTTCTCTGCTGAATTCTCTTTGTATGGACACTGATGTTCAATTTTGTTAGTGCAGATCCTTTTATGGACCGCGAGATGATAATTCAGCGGGGGCGACCAAGCGACGAGCTCCCAGAGATGACCCCGGCCTACGTGACGTTCTCGACTCTGGCGATTTTCATCATCACCATCTTCACCAACGTGGTGTTCAACCTGTACATCAAACCTTCCGTGGACGGCGCCGATGAGCCGGTGAGAATCCAGAGAGTGCCTCTGGCTGATCCGGTCTTCCAGCAGCCCGGCAAATCTAGTGATTCGTAGACATGCATGCGTGACACAGTGATACAGCCTGATAAATACAGTAGAAAGGAAGGGCTTTGCTTTGCAAGCTAGCTCAAGTCATGTGCCTCATATTTGCAGCATTATGTATTTAAGACCCACATGCTCTAAACATGCTATGTTTTGCTGGCCTTGACCTTGAGGGTTCTATTATGGTATAAGGTGCGGCACATGTGTCCGTGGGGAACTTCAGATGTATGTATATCTTTTTTTTTCGATTAGCAGCTTTCAAGAATTGTATTTTCCCTTGAAACCTAGGAACCCCTCTGGCAGCGGCTAGGGTTTGACATTAAACCTTGACGGCGCCTGGGATCTCATTGGTGGTGTGTCTCGGGTACGTCGGGAGGGTTGATGGGGATGTCGTCCTTCTCCAGCGGCGCCCAAAAGGAGTCTGTGTCCAAGTCCCCGATATCGTCTAGGGCTCAGCTAGAAAAAGTGCTTGGAAAACCCAGCATCTCTAAAGAGGAAGCCACTCCCCTCGTGATTGATGATCATGTTGATGAAGTGGCTGCTGGCTAGGTAAAAATATTACGACAATCAGCTCCGTGTTCAAATCATACCAAGCACTCTTCAACCGACATGGGATAACATGAGGGGACTTATGTTTAATTCGTTTGAACCTAATATGTTTGTTGCTGGAATTGAGAATTAGACATAGATCGGGTGTGTGATGGTTGAGGCGTTACAATTGGTATCAAAACCGGCCCTAGCGGTTACACGAGGCGTGTGTGAATCAATGAGGCTTACATATGATAAATTAGATGCAAGCATTGGTGCACAAAGACATGTGCTGGAAAAAAAACGTTCCTGTTGAGTCGACCGAGGATGTCGGTTCTTTTGAGTGGGGGTGTATGTGACATCCTAAGCTTAATAAAAACAATGGACTAATCATATCATCAAGGTATGCATTTTTTCCTGGAACTCATTAGAAAAGAACCTTAAAGTTAAGCGTGCATACTTAGAATGGTTTTAGAATGAATGTTCGGCTGCAAAATTGATCTCAGATACGCATAAGTAAGAATGAAATAAGAAGAAAAATTAGTATTAATATGTGAGGACTGTCTAAATCTCAAGCACAACAACGAAAAATTGTCGAGGTACCGGTGTGGTGGTCACACTCGAACAAGTTATGATTGAACAGATGTTAGATGGATTTTTTTTTCTTAAATTCTAAAAACATTCATTGTCTTAAAATAGGATAGTTATTAAAGATGCTCCTAATCAACCATTGGCATCCTGTATAAAAAATCAACCAATGACGATGCAAATAGTTTTCAGCAATATGCTAACACCAAATTCCAAAAATGCCGACATGAATGAGCTGTGGACAATGGTCGTTTGGCACGCGACAGAAACGAAGCAGCAGGGTACGTACGCTCGTGTAGCGGTCCCGGGCTCTACGGCTCTACGATCTTCTACTGTGTTGCTACTGGTTTTCTCGTTGCGGCTGTTTATACAATTTTCTTTGTTTCTCTTACGTAGCTTAATTTTTCTATCTGTATTTGCATTATTTCGTCCGCAGATTATACATTGGCTTTGCTCTAGCTTGTCGGCAATTCTTGGGTTCCCCATAAAGATCACAAAGCTATTCCGTTGGCTTTCGCTTTCCCTGTACAAGATTCTAGGTTGATTTCCTTATCGTAGACACAGTACATCTTTTTTTTTTTGCGACTAACAGTACATCTTGGTTTGTCTCCTGTATTTCATTACGGCTCGAATCATTTATATTTTGTCTTCCCTTTTTTTAGTTTTATTTGAAATACTAGTAGGACTAGTTTTTTAAGGAGAATGTATCCAGTGGAAACTTGTCTCCGAAGCAATACTCAAACATGTGTTCTACAAAAGAACCCAGGTTTTTTTACACACAAATTACCAAAAAATTCGCATAAAGTTGAACAAAATTCATTCGAATTCAGATCTAATTTACATAAATCAGATATATTCATGTAAATCAGATGATGTTAATAAAAATGAACTTTAACTTAATCTAAAACTATGCCGGCGTCCCTTCATGGTGGTCGTGAGCTCCATGATTTGTAGGGCCTTTCGGCCTTTCCAGGTCGTTGGCATAGAAACTCTCGAAACATGGTGATCGGGCGGCGAAGAAGCTCAGTGCAGCTCTAGGATAGCCGGCACAAAAGGTGTGACTGTCTGGTCTTTTGTATCAAGATGCCTCATTTTCGGGGTTGCCGATGGTGAAGATACAGGGTGCCCCCAAGGATAAGGCATCCCGGCAGGCAAACACACATCCATGGCTAATATGTTGTGGGCAAACCGCTTCCACCGTGGGGCAGGAGCATGAAGGGCATGCCCAAGTAGGTGCTCCGCGTGAACTTTTTATTGGAGCACAGCTGTTGCACGTCGTATATAGTTAGCCGACACGCAACTTCAGTGGGGTGAGTTGTTCCATGTAATCGCCGCATACGTCGCCAGCGCTCGACTTGCTGAGGAGAGCCGTTGTCCGCAATCATCGTTGCTCGATTGGCAAACCGGGCTATATTCCGTAAGAGCCTAGACCTTGCTGTCATGGTCAAGGTGGAGGAATAAGAAAGAGGAGTGGTGCGTGGTGTGCTTCATGGTTCTGCGAGGATCCGTATAAATAACGAGTACCGGCTAGCGGAGGGAAGCAATCGGTTTGAATGTGGAACGCCTGAATGGGTATCTCGGTTGCCGCGTCTGTTTAATGCTGATAGGTGATGGAGGGATAACCATCTCATCGCGTCTCTCTGGCATTTAAATCGGGGCTCTCGCCCGACGTGCCATCCTTCGTTGAAGTGATCGTTTGCCGGCTTTGGCTGGGCATCATGTCGACCGTAGTGGCTAGTCGTGCATGCGCTCGACCGGCATCCTACTTCATAAATGTGCGGGGATCGCTTCTCATATGGAGAGATTTTTGGATGAGACCTGGGTGTCAGCTGAGGAAATTTCGATGGGCTGGACTCCTGCAAAGGCGACCTCCACCCCTTGTTTGCGTTAGATTTACTAGAGAGAAAAAATGAACATGCAAACCGAACCGCGAAGATACAAATCAGTGTTAAATGATAAAAATGATTTAAACAATATAATTTCAACGAATGTGACAGGTTTAAAGATGGGCTTTGAAGATGCCCAAAGGCAATAACTAGCCATGTGGATGCTTGTATGCAGAAATAGGGAACTTGCTCTACAGCCCACATTCTAGATCCGACGGTTCACGTTTGGATTTTCAAGTTTTCAGTGAGTGCAGGTTTCCACCGGACACATTTTGGTTTGTTGTTGTTGTTGTGGCGACACAACAGATCGAACTTTGACCCTAGTTTGAACCTCGCATGTAGGCCTTCTATGCTGTCCCTAATTTAATTGTTTATTCGTTTTCTTCTTATCTTGTTCTTACCCGTCCTCGAACAAATACCTGGGCGTGTTTGTTTAGAGGAATCTGGTAACATGGACACCATAGTTTATCTCTGCCACAAAAGAGAACATACACACATTGACACATACTTCAACCCTCCCTCCATGGATCGAGTCCCCGAGTTCCAGTCCAGCTACCAACATCTCACGTGCCTCCACCCAAACACTCGTGTTTTTCCTTTTTTTTCAAGGAGAGTAGTACAAAGCGGTGTTGCGATTTAAACTAGCGGGCATGGAAATCAGTTTACTGTTGCGCATTTGACTTTAGTTGGCAAATAAGTGAGGACGAGATCTGAGAAGCGAAGTGAGGTCCAGCATGAGGCGGGCGTGCCACACACATCCTTTTCGCCCACGAACTCAACTGCATGCATCGCCCGCCCCCATTTCGTGTCGCGTGTCCGCATCCATGGATCGTGTATCATGCATGTGCATGTGCTGTGCGTCCCCAGATCCGGTTCATCTTATCAGGAGCAACCGGACAAGGGCGCTCGGGACTGGGCTGCGCCACCGGACACCGCTCGGACACGTCGCCGCGCGCCCCGTCGGCAGGTCGTCGAACCCGGCCGGCCACTCCGTGCACGCGCGTGACCCGCTGAGTTGATGAGCAGCGGTGTCGAGCCCTCGGCGACCGGGGGATCATCCGCGCCGATGTCGACGGGCGGCCACCGCACCGGCGGTGGGCCGGGGAGCGCGCAACGCAACGCGATGCATGCCTTTCTTTCACCTCACCGCAGAGAGAGAGAGAGCACGCTGGCTTGTCCGGGATGGATGATTCGTGAAGGAGCCCGGAGAATCGACCGGTAATAATTGCGGGTGACGGAACGAATCGACCTGTCTGGGCTGTGGCGGTTTGGCTGGGCATGTGAAGAAGAGCCCCGCCCGGGGCGGTGGCCCGGCAGAAAGCACAGGTCTGTGGACGCGCCCAATTACTTATCCCTGCGTTGCGTGTGAATTCACTCCCTTCCTGCAGCGCCAGAGACAGCTACACTGGTGATTCCTTCACTTTTTTCACGGCGCACGTGATGACCCGCCAGCCAGTTGCTAGTTGTCACTCACTCGCCAGTAGGCTTTCCTTCCTTGCACCGATCCGTGGCGCACGCTTGAGCAAGCAGTACAGTACGAATCTTACCACAGCTACTAGTAGAAAGATCTTTCTCTCGTCTATCTATGATATGATGACTATTTCTATTGCGGCATCGGCTCGTTTTACACACGATCTAATTCACCGACCCCACCCGGCCCTCCTCCATCCGTGCTGCCGCAGCTGCTAAAAGAAGGCGTAAAGACGACGATCTATCCATGGATGAGCGCAACGTGCACGCCCGCCCAACTCTTTGATGGGCGACCATCTCCATGGCCATGTGGTGCGCAGCTGGAGGCTGGCCGGAGTTGTACCAAAGCTCGCTCGTCGGCCCGGGAAAGCCGAAAGAATCCTTTTGCTTTGGCCCTCCCTCCTCCCTCGCTGCCTCCTTCCTTCCCTTCCCCGCGAGAGCGAGCGCGAGTTCTTTCTTGGTTGCTTCCACATGCGGTCTCGTGTGCGGCCTGAACCCTGTCGGACACGTCCATGCCGCATTATTTAGCAACCTCACATGGGACGGGCGCTGAAACAAACGGTGAGGGTCTCGAGATGGAGTACGTGATATGACGCCGGGCTGGCCACTGCCTTGTACGAGGAAATATCTAGTGCTCCCACTAGTTTAGATGCTACCAATACTACCATTCAAAGAAACATTTTTTAAAGTTTTAAAAAATTCAGCAAAAAAGTGTGGTACTTCACAAGACATGCTTGAGCATGTTCTAAAATTTTCAGTTCCAAATTCGAAATGTGCATTCAGAAATAAAAAAAAGACAAATCTGAGATGGATAGTGGCATTTTCTTGCTTTTGTCTTTTTGTGACACTAGTGACACTATTCATCCTAGATTTGTCTTTTTTATTTCTGAATACACATTTCGAATTTGAAACTGAAATTTTTTGAACATGCTCAAGCATGTCTTGTGAAGTACCACACTTTTTCGCTGAATTTTTTGAAACTTTTAAAAATGTTTTTTTTAATGGTAGCATTGGTAGCACCTAAACTAGTGGGAGCACTAGATATTCTCTCTGCCTTGTACGTTTTCGGGTCAGAGGGGTCAGTGTTTGCCATGCCATGCCATGCGTGCGCTTTCGTTGTGACTTACGTGGCACGCCAAGAGTATTTTATATACATGTTTTCCGATAAAATGTGTTTTAATGGTTTAAAATGGAGTATGAAGAAAATACAAACCCTATGAACATACACTCAATCTTTATATAGCTAGGATGCATACAATTAACATCAACACACATACAAAATGTTGATAACTGGTAAAATCACATAAAACCAAAGTAATGTGTAGACGAGGTCAAATTTTTTTCCAATGCAATAAGTTTCACGATCGGTAAACTGTAGTGATAACCATATTCGTATCAACTATCACATGCTCCAAACAACGATGAAGTTTTTTGACGGTAACTGTTGAGTATAATTGTAATATTAGGAAATATGAGATAGAGTAGGATTCTATTCTACCTTGACTTATACTCCAAGTAGATCAATTGTACTCCTATATACATGCCTCCAAGGCTCAAGCAATAAACATCGATTCCATCAAACCCCTCTCTATCCTTCTACATGGTATCAGCCTAACCAGTCCTAAACCCTAGCCGCCGCCGTCGCTTCCGCCCACGCCGCCCCCGGCGCCGATCCCTGATCGCCGGCGCTGGGGGCCGCGCCGCCCGTAACTAGGGTTCGTCCGCCGATCCCGTGGATCGGCTGCCCTAGAGTCTTTTCTACCGATCCCTTGATCGGGGCTTTTTCTCTCCGCCGGTCGTCTTGATCGGCGTCTTTTTTGGTTTTCCGATATAAGATCGGTTTGCGTCGCCCACCGTCGTCGTCGACACACGCCTCTACTCCGACATTAGGCGTCACCGCCCTGTCCCCGAGTTCAGCGTGCCACTCCACCGATCGAGAAACGGGCTGCCGCTGCGTCGCCTCATCGGGCCGCAGCGCTGCTGCCCTGTGGTTCTCCCCGTGGCTGCACCAACCCGCGCGCTGCCGTTGCGTCGCCCCTTCGGGCCGTAGTGCCGCGGCCCGCGGTCAACCGCCGCCCCGAGGCCATCCGCTTCAGGCCGTCCCCGAGGCTGCACCGACCCTCGCGCTGCCGCTGCGTCGCCCCTTCGGACCGTAATGCCGCGGCCCGCGGTCAACCGCCGCCCCGAGGCCATCCGCTTCAGGCCGTCCCCGAGGCTGCACCGACCCTCGCGCTGCCGCTGCGTCGCCCTTTCGGGCCGTAGCGAGCGTGGCGCGCGGTACCTGCAACCACCCCGAGGTCTTCAACGCCATCGCCGCTACCCGCACGAAAGTACGTGGATGTCGTCTAGAGGGGGGGTGAATAGGCGCTTAAAATAATTACGGTTTCGGCTTGAACAAATGCGGAATAAAACTTAACGTTTAATTTGCCAAGCAAGAAACCTAAATAAGCTAGGCTCAACTATGTGCACCAACAACTTATACTAAGCAAGATAAACAACTATGTGATAGCAAGATATATAACAAGAGCACTAGGGCTATCACAAAGTAGGTGCACAAGTAAATAGGTTGACTAGAAGAACAACCTATGGGACAAGCAAAGTACAATAATATGAGCAAGCACAAGATAAACAATGTAATAAGCTTTCTCAAAGTAAAGGTAGAGATAACCGCAAGTGGAGCCGATGGAGACAAGGATTTGTTACCGAAGTTCCTTCTCTTGCGAGAAGTACGTCTCCGTTTGGAGAGGGTGAGGAGCACAATGCTCACACGAAGCCAACGAGGGCCACCCTATTTCTCCTCACGCTCTTACCAATGCAAGATGTCGTGATTCCACTATTAGGACACTTGAGGACGGTCACCGAACCCGTACAAATGGCAACCCTTGGGGGCGGTCACCGAACCCGTACAAATGCTCGGGGCAATCTCCACAACCGAATTGGAGGCTCCCGTAGCGTCCCGAAGCTTTCCACCACAATGATTGAGCTCCGCAACAACAAGCCTCTAGGGCCAACGCACCCAAGAGGAACAAGCTCTAGAGTGCCAATGTACTCAAGAGAACAAGCTCTAGAGTGCCAATGCACTCACGAGTAACTATCTTCTCAACTTCACTTACTACAACGAATCCTCAGAGAGAACTCAAACCGATGCACCAAATGCAATGGCAAGAGCACACGAAGTGCTCAAGTCCCCAACTCTCAAATCTCACCAAAGCAACAAAAGCTATGGAGGAATATGAGAGGAAGAACAAGGAGAACACCAAGAACTCCAAGATCTAGATCCACAAGGTTCCCCTCACTTAGAGGAGAGATGGCTTGGTGGAGAATGTGGATCTAGACCTCCTCTATCTTTTCCCTCAAAAAGGAGCAAGAATCATGGGAGGGAAAGGGAGTAAGAAAGCTCAAAGAGGTCAACAATGGGGGGAAGAACTTGCACAAAGCCGGTGGAGACAAAGGAGGAAGAAGACCCCCTTTTATAGTCTCCCACGAATCCAGCCGTTGGAGTCCGTTGGCAGTCCACTACCGCTCGGAGAGCGGTACTACCGTGGCGCGGTACTACCGCCCCACGGTACTACCGAAGCCCAGTGCCGTGCCCACTACCGCAAAGTCCAGTGGACTTACGGTAGTGAGTGCGGTACTTGCCCGCGGTACTACCGTGGCACGGTACTACCGCACTGGGAGCGGTACTACCGCTCCACGGTACTACCGGGGGCCAGTACCGTGTCCACTAACGCAAAGTCCAGTGGACTTACGGTAGTGAGTGCGGTACTCGCCCACGGTACTACCGTGGCGCGGTACTACCGCTCCAAGAGCGGTACTACCGCTGTAACACCCTCAGTTGTCTGTAACAGTAATCACTTTTACTGTGGACTAATCACTGTTGCTAATCATTATGCAAACCTTGCCATGATCCACTTTGCTTTTGATCATATCCAAAATGCCTTTTGTTGATATAAAAAACAATAATGTTGCAAGTAAAACTTGTCCAAAAATTATACAACCACTTTTATTAAATCACAAATAATCATTGGGTCATGCCCATGTGGTTATGATATTTTATCAAACAACTGAAAAATCCACACAAATCAAACAGTAGCAAAAACAGAGGCATTTGATACCTTTTAAATAAAACAACAATACTAGAGAATTTATATATGCCCCAAACTTTTTGTCTTGTGCCACTAGGTGAGCACCCCGCTCGTTCCCCCTTGGTTTGGTCTCGATTGGCTACCCGTAGCCGTCGCCCCCCTATACCCGAGCTCTGGCCGCCGCCGTGTTGGTCGTAGCCGTGGCCGCCGTGCCGTTCTTGCCGCGCCGCGTGCACAAGCCTGCTCCCCGTGAGCTGTTAGTTCGGTTCATGCCGTTTGCGCGTTCGAATTTGACCCGTAACGCCTTCCGCCATTGAAGGCTGTAAGCAGTCGCCGCCGCCGTTGACCGTGGCCTCGCCTCCGCCCACCTCCGTCTGCGGGACAACCACCATCCAACGCGTCTTGAGGCCCCCGTTCGAACAAGCCCAGCGGCACCCCCTCTCGTAGCCTACGGCGTGTGTGCGCTCGTCGCCGGCATGCACTGCTGTCGGCGGCGAGGCCATGTGCCACTGCACGGTGGGTCCGGCGCGTCAGGTGGGTTAATTAGGTGTTAATCACCCCCCTGACAGCAGGCCCATCCCCTAATGAACTGTTAATTGAAAATACCCCCCCCCCCCCACAGCCAATGACACATGGGTCCTACCCCTATTAAATTAAATCAGTTATCTGTATAATTAAACATGTGTCACTGACTGGTGGCCCCCACTGTCAGATTAATAATTAAAATGAATTTACATAAATTGAGTCACTGACATGTGGGTCGAGTGCCTATTTTGATTTATTAAAATGTTTTATAAATAAACAGAGGCTGACATGTGGGTCCCACATGTCAGGCACTTGTGGATAATGTTTTGGATAATATTGGAATTTAATAATAATATAAATTCAGAAAATTGTTTAAAAATGATTTAAAACTTTGAAATTCAATAACTTTTAAACCGTAACTCAGATTCAAAAACTTTATACATGAAAATTGATCAGAAAAATATAACGAATACGAATACGCTATCCGTATGTCTATCACACCCCTCTAACACAACGAACATCGAACCGTCCCCCTTCGGACCGTTTGTCCGATAAACTGTCCGGTACTGTTAGAGTGCCCGGATGAATTTATTCCGAACACGAATGTTGTTCGGAATAGATCAACTAACCCGGATACACCGCCCACACATGTGTCGGATGTCCACGACACCTGCAACATGATATCTCCCCCCCTCCGAACACTCTGTCCGGTAATCACCCGGAGCCGGTAGTTCATCCCCAGATGAATTTCTGTTCCGAGCAACGTGCATTGCACTGCGTTAGAACACTGTTAACATTTCATCTGTCATGTCATGCATCTGTTTGTATATGCTTGCTGTGTATTTACTGTTTTCTTTCCCCCCTTAATCTCCGGTAGACCCCGCTGCTGCCGTCGACTACACCGCTGCTGAGTACGACTACTTCGTCGACGACCCTACTTCTACCGTCGAGCTTCCAGGCAAGCAGAGCCATTCTCTTCCCCAGATATCGCCTATCTTTCCGTACATTTCTTGCACTAGGCATTGTTACTGCTGCTGCTACGTTACAATCCTATTCAATTGCATAGCCTGTTTTTGTCGCCCCTTGATGTACCTCTTTTATCCTATGCTGCCTATTATTATTATGCATTATTCAGCGGTGAGCTCTGCGCATTGTTAGCTAGGATTAGATAGAGGGCCATGATCACTCAGGGGAGTGAACGCGGGAACAAATATTATAACTTCACAGGTACGGTACAATGCAGACACCGCCTCAGGCCCCCTAGCTCGGCTCTGCCGAGTCACCATCAAGTGTGAGCTATCAAGGAGTAATCCTTGTATTCCACTCGTTGCTGACTCTGTATAGCCGCTCTAGGTACCTGAGCAACAGTTGTCCTTCAGGTAAGAAGTCGGGCGACCCAACGGTGCCCGCGAGAGGTATTGCGACGGGACGACAGGGAGGGTACGACCAGTGTACCGGTGTGCTTGGCCCCTGATCGTTGGCTGCCAGAGTTACCAAACCACGAAAGTCGAGCTCCTCCAGGAGCACACGCGAGACAAGGTAAGGAGACGGTTCACCTTGTTGGTAACCGCAGTGACTTGGTGGGACGACAGGGCAGGCACCGATGTACTGGTGGGCCTGGCTGCTGTCGTTGTCCGCGGGTCGGTTAAGTCGAGGCAACGATAACGGTTGTCACGCAGGTTAATTAAAATGCTAAATGGTTCAGTGAATGTCTTGAGTTGGCTATATGCCATGTACGCACTACCTACCCATGGGAATTACGAGTTATGGGATCCTCTGCTTCGTAGTGTCGTCTGAGGACTCTTCAGACGTCAGCAGTACCGCGGGCTGATTGCCGGGAAGTGGTGTTGTCTTATTTGCTCGCGCGGTGGTGTCTTATTTGGATTTTCTTCAACTTCACCGGCCAGCCACGCACCGTGCAGGAGTACGTTCGGGTTGGGGTCCAAGGCCCGGCGTACTTAGGATTTAGACCGGCGGATGGCCTCTCTGTTGAGTTTTAAAGATGGGCTACGGAGTGTCGGATAGCCTCGGTGGAGCATTCCCTAACAAGGTTCCCGCCACCCTGGAGATCCGTGCGTGTAGCATAACACAAGTGTACCCCTGCAGGGAAGATTAATCTATTCGAATAGCCGTGTCCACGGTAACAAGACGCTTTATGCTGAAGCTGGATCTTACCACTAGAAACTATTATTAATAAACTATATGGTTCCGGGTTTTCTTCCTCGCGGGGATGTCGAGGAGGTGAACTCGGAGGCATTGTTAATTATTACAACTTATTATTATACAATGCTGCAGCAACTTTTGCTGCATTGTTACTTTATGCTTTATATAAACTGTTGGTTGATTCTTACCTCATGCTGCAAGACATCGTCGAAAGATGCTAGTCTTCGTTAGGCCTAGCTTCTTACCCTTGCTCTGGGTTTCTGTCTTTCAGTCCACGATATACAACCTCTTATTTCCGTTGATACAATGCATAATGCTTAGTAGCGGACGTAAGACTCGCGGGTATGCTAGATACTCACCTTCGCTTTATTTCCCCTTTTTCGCTTTGCCTGATCGACCGCTGCAGCCGACGTTGGAGCCCAGGAGCAGGAGTACCCCAGAGGCGACTACTACGACGTCGAGTTCCCCGTTGACCAGGAGTAGTTCGGTGGCTCTCAAGCAGGAGGCCTCGCCTTTTCGATCTGTATCTCTGATGTGATTTGTGCTAGCCTTCTTAAGGAAAAACTTGACTAACTATGTCTGTACTCAGATATTATGGCTTGTATGACTTATGTATTCGGATCCTCGTGATCCCTGGTATTGTAATATATTTGTTTATCCTTTTGTGTTTAGTGTTGTGCTGTGATATTCTCACCGTGGCACCCTAATCTCAGCCGTGTACCCTGCATGTATGATTACTGCACACGGATTGATTTTGGGGGCGTCACAAGTTGGTATCAGAGCCGACTGCCTGTAGGAAGCCACCCCACCACTACTTGGTCGAAGTTGAGTCTAGACTTTGCAAAACTATTTTGCTAACTTTATATTTGGCTTACGGGCCCACATCGATGTCACTACGTGTGATATCTGTGGTATTAGGATCCTTTTCTCCTTACCTATGCTCTGGGAATCTGCTCTCTTATCCTTGCTGGTAAGTTTTACAAAATCTGACAGTAGGATCACGTTCTCTTGATTCCACCCGGCGTTTTTGGTGCTTCCCCATTGATTGAGTCGTGTCGCAGGAGTTCTACCCCAGGTCCCGGACCGCGGATCCCATTCTCATTCTGGGCAGGCCGCGCGTCCTCTGGCATTAACTCCTGTGGCCAACAGTTTTCTTGCGGCGTGATTGACATAGTGGAATCTATGTCGCGTCGTGTAATCCTAACCGCGGTCTGCGCGCCGCCTAGTGAGTCCTTTTTCCTTAATTTCTACAACGTTACGCTGCCCGATTTTCGATTGACTCTGTGTGTGAATGTGTATGTCTTATATGACTACTCCTATATATATCCACGCCTCCTTTTCGTTGTCGTTTTACTTCAGGATTGATTCCGTTATCTCGTTAAATTCTCATCGCTGAAATACCCTTGTTAAATTCTAGCAGGATGGCTGGTCGTGGTGGTCGTGGTCGTGGTGCCAACGACCCACCTCCGCCGCAGGATTACATGGCCGCGATGATGCAGCAGTTCGAGATGAACCATCAGTTCATGCAGAATATCATGGCTCAGTTCCCCCAGCCGAATCAGAATGGGCACCACCATCAGCATGCCACCGTGACTCTGCACGACTTCACCCGCCTCAACCCCACTATGTTCCGCAACACTGTTCAGCCGTTGGATGCTGATGAATGGCTTCGCGACATCACTCTCGAGCTGGAGTCTGCTAATGTCGATCCAGCCGACTATGTGAACTTTGCGTCTTATCACCTGAAAGGCGCCGCTGCTCAGTGGTGGAGCACCCACAAGCGTTCACTGCCAGTTGGAGAAGTCATCACTTGGGATGAATTTCAGTCTGCCTTCCGCGCCCGCTACATTCCTCAGGGGGTCATGGATCGTAAGGCGGAAGAATTCCGCAACCTCACTCAGGGCGACATGACTGTTGAAGCCTATCAGCGCGAGTTCCTCAACCTCTCTCGCTATGCGGAAGAGGAGATCACCACTGATGCTCGCAGGCAGCAGAAGTTCCGTCGTGGCCTCAACCCAGACCTCAGGCTCGCTCTTGCCGTTCATGATTTCGCCAACTTCACCACCATGGTGAACAAGCCTATCACCGTCGAGACTTCCCAGATGGAGCACAAGAACTCTCTGAAGCGTTATCGTGACGTTGGCTCATCTTCGGGCGCAACGCAGAAGCGTCGTATCTGGCTCCCTACCAGTGTGACCCATTCACCTGTCCCTGCTCCAAGGCCGTCTTATGCTGCACCCCGTCTGCCTCCGCCACCGCAGATGCCAAGAGCTCTGCCTGCACCACCCAATGCTACACCCATTCGTCCTCAGGATGGATTATGCTTCACGTGCCGCCAACCTGGGCATTTTTCCAGAGAGTGCCCCCAGAAACAGAAGCAACTGGTAGTTCACCCCGCTGGCCGTGGAAATGGTCGTGGCAACAACAGGACCCCCAACTATAATACTGGGTCTGCCGCTTATGCTCGTGGACATGCTAACAACATCAATGTTGAAGAAGCTCAGCAACAACCCGCTACCGTGATGGGTACCCTTCTCGTTAATTCCGTACCTGCTACTATTTTATTTGATACAGGAGCATCGCATTCATTCTTGTCGGAAGCATTTGCATTGTCGCATAACTTCACGCTAGAGAAAATGAACCCACCGATGGTTGTCCGCACCCCGATAGGCCAATGTCAAACCACCAAGATAGTGCCCGGAACCATTGTTGAAATTGAAGGGATTGAATTCCTTGCTCCCCCCATCGTTCTGAAGTCTTCCACCATAGACCTCATTCTGGGAATGGATTGGTTGAAATTTCACGATGCCGCACTCTATTGTGGCACCAAGTCTGTCCAACTTTTTCACCCCTCCGGCGAGATTGTTAACCACACCACCCGAGTTACCCGTAATGCTGAAACACAGATATTTATGATGAATGCTTTGAATGCCGCCCCCCTCGAAGGCATCGAGAACGTTCCGGTTGTTCGCGATTTTCCCGACGTCTTCCCAGAAGAACTGCCGGGAATACCCCCGATCAGAGAAGTCGAATTTGTCATCGACTTGAAGCCCGACACCACCCCTATTGCCAAGCGTCCTTAAAAGATGCCGCCACATGAACTCCTTGAACTTAAGGAGGAAATCGATAAGGCACTTCAGAAAGGATTCATTCGCCCCAGTTCCTCAGCTTGGGGAGCACCATCGCTCTTTGTCAAGAAGAGCGATGGGACAAACCGATTGGTCCAAGATTATCGGCCCATTAACCAAGCCACCATCCAGAACAAATACCCACTTCCCCGGATCAACGATATGTATGATCAACTTGCCGGATCCAAGGTGTTTTCTAAACTCGACTTGAGGTTGGGTTATCACCAAATCCGAGTCCGTGATGAGGACATTCCGAAGACTGCCTTCATTACTCGCTATGGTTCATACGAGTACACTGTCATGTCCTTTGGCTTAACCAATGCTCCAGCCACCTTCTCCAGATTGATGAACTATATTTTCATGGAGTACCTCGACCAGTTCATCGTGGTTTATCTGGATGATATATTGATATATTCCAAGAATGAAGAAGAACATGCTGAACATCTTCGTCTTATACTGGAGAAGCTTCGAGAACACAAACTCTACGCTAAGTATTCTAAGTGTGAATTCTGGCTTCCCGAAGTAACCTACCTTGGACATGTGATTTCCAAGGATGGCATTGCCGTCACCCCAGAACGTATCCAGGCTATTCTTGACTGGACTCCTCCCAAGACCGTCAAGCAAGTCCGCAGTTTCCTCGGGCTCGCTAGCTATTGTCGCCGTTTCATCGAGAATTTTTCCAAGGTTGCCAGGCCTCTGACTAATCTGCTTCACAAAGGCGTCAAGTTTGAGTGGACTGATAAATGTCAAGATAGTTTCCAAGCGCTCAAGGACAAGCTAACTTCTCCCCCGGTGCTCGCTCCCCCTGATACTCAGAAGGACTTCGTGATATATTGCGACGCGTCTCGTGAAGGATTAGGCTTTGTCCTAATGCAAGAGCGCAAAGTGATTGTTTATGGCTCTCGTCAGTTGCGTGCTCACGAAGACAAATATCCAACACATGATCTCGAATTGGCAGCAGTAATTTATGCATTGAAGCTGTGGCGACATTACCTCGTCGGTAATCGTTGCGAGGTCTACACCGACCACCAAAGTCTGAAGTACCTGTTTACTCAGCCAGACCTGAATCTTCGTCAACAACGATGGCTCGAGACAATAGCCGACTTCAACATGGATATTTCGTATACCCCGGGCAAGGCTAACGTGATGGACGATGCCTTGAGCCGCAAAGCTTACTGTTCTGAACTTGAGGTTCAGGTGCAGCAACCACTTCTGTATGAAGAGTTTCGCAAGTTGAACCTCGAGATTGTTCCTCAAGGTTACGTCAATAACCTGGTTCTCGAGTCAAAACTCGACGCCCTCATCAAGAGTAGACAATCTCTGGCCCCTGACATTGTGAAGATCAAGCAGGACATCGCAGAAAGAAAGCCCTCCTCTTTTACCATTGATGCCAATGATGGTGATACTTTGTACTTCAAGGGCCGCTTAGTAGTTCCTGTGAGCCCGACCATCATTAACTGTGGTCCGGATATCATGGAAGAAGCCCACAATTCTCCCTTGTCAATCCACCCTGGCAGTACCAAGATGTATAAAGACCTTCGTCAACGGTACTGGTGGCCTTACATGAAGCAAGACACCGCCCGCTATGTTTCTCAATGTGACGTTTGCAGTCGCGTCAAAGCCGGACATCAGAAACCTGCTGGTTGGTTGCAACCACTCCCTCCTCCTGATTGGAAGTGGGACAAAGTCGAGATGGACTTCGTCACCGGTTTTCCTAAGTCACAGAAAGGTAACAATGCCATCTTTGTCGTCATCGACCGATTCTCGAAGATTGCTCACTTCCTGCCGGTCAAGGAGACGATCACTGCTAGTCAGTTAGCACACTTGTATATCTCCCGGATTGTGTCACTCCACGGTATTCCGCTGGAGATCAGTTCAGACCGTGGCAGCCTTTTCACCTCACGATACTGGAATAGTTTCATGGAAGCCCTCGAGACCCGTCTGTCTCTCAGCACCGCTTATCACCCCAAGTCGCAAGGCCAAGTTGAACGAGTCAATCAAGTGCTGGAAGACATGCTTCGCGCTTGTGTCCTTTCATTCGGCATGAAATGGGAGGAATCTCTCCCGTACGTGGAATTCTCGTACAACAATAGCTATCAGGCTAGCTTGAAGATAGCCCCCTTCGAAGTTCTATACGGACGTAAATGTCGAACCCCCCTGAATTGGTCAGGAGCTGGGGAACGACCCTACTTCGGACCGGATCTTGTCCAAGAAGCTGAAGATCAGGTTCGCATTGTGCAAAAAAATCTCAAGGCCGCCCAGTCTCGTCAGAACAGCAACTATGACCGCAAACACCGGGAAATGGAGTATCAACCTGGTGAATACACTTACCTCCGTGTCACTCCCATGAGGGGCACTCATCGCTTCGGTATCAAGGGCAAGTTGGCTCCTCGCTACATTGGCCCGTTCCGTATCCTTTCCAGGAGTGGACCCGTGGCATACCGGTTGGAATTGCCGCCGAACCTCTCCCAAGTCCACGATGTATTCCACGTGTCGCAACTTCATCGCTGCTTCAAGGACCCTATCCGCAAAGTGGAGCATGATATGATCGAGCTGCAACAAGAATTGACTTATCGAGAACATCCGAGCCGCATTCTTGATTAGTCGGAACGCAAAACCCGCAACAAGACCGTCAAGTTCCTCAAAGTCCAGTGGTCAAATCATTCTGAAGATGAAGCCACCTGGGAACGCGAAGATCGCCTTCGCGATGAATACCCCGATCTTTTCCTCGCTACCACTTAAATTCTCGGGACGAGAATTCTTGTAGTGGGGGAGATTTGTAACACCCTCAGTTGTCTGTAACAGTAATCACTTTTACTGTGGACTAATCACTGTTGCTAATCATTATGCAAACCTTGCCATGATCCACTTTGCTTTTGATCATATCCAAAATGCCTTTTGTTGATATAAAAAAACAATAATGTTGCAAGTAAAACTTGTCCAAAAATTATACAACCACTTTTATTAAATCACAAATAATCATTGGGTCATGCCCATGTGGTTATGATATTTTATCAAACCACTGAAAAATCCACACAAATCAAACAATAGCAAAAAGAGAGGCATTTGATACCTTTTAAATAAAACAACAATACTAGAGAATTTATATATGCCCCAAACTTTTTGTAACACTGATGTGGGGTATAACAATAATTATGGAGCCTAGTAAATATTTTACAAAAATGCTAGGGTTAATAAATCAATTAAAGAAAAGAAATAGAACAAACAGCAAAACAAAACAAAACAAAAAAAGGCTATCCCTCGCCCCAGGCGAGGCCCACCCCGGCCCAACCCCCCAGCCCGTGTACCACCCCCCACCTGCCCCCATCACGTCGGCCACCTGCTCGACGCCGTGGCACAGCCGTGGCCATGGGCGCCGCTGGAGCCCCCTCCCTCACGTGCTCCCCCTGTAGCACCAGTCGACAATAAGGCCCCCCCCTGTGCCCCCTGGACACCGCCTCACCATTTTACCCTTCCTCCCCATCTCGCCATCGTCGTCGTTTTCGGGTCCGGTGACAACCATCGCCGTCGTCTCGCCCGGGCGTGTCCAACGCCTCCCTCGGGCCAAGACAGGATGTCCACGCTGGTCGTCGCCATCGACTACACTACCCCTCGCGTGGAATCGGACCGAGGCACTACGTGGACGTTGTCCACTTCTTCCCCTTCGACGACGGCCGCCTCGTCTCGCCGGCCGATTCGCACGCCCTGTCGCTCCTAAGCTTCCGCCGGCCAGTCTTGTGCCACTAGGTGAGCACCCCGCTCGTTCCCCCTTGGTTTGGTCTCGATTGGCTACCCGTAGCCGTCGCCCCCCTATACCGTGCTCCGGCCGCCGCTGTGTTGGTCGTAGCCGTGGTCGCGTGCCGTTCTTGCCGCGCCGCGTGCACAAGCGTGCTCCCCGTGAGCTGTTAGTTCGGTTCATGCCGTTTGCGCGTTCGAATTTGACCCGTAACGCCTTCCGCCATTGAAGGCCATAAGCAGTCGCCGCCGCCGTTGACCGTGGCCTCGCCTCCGGCCACCTCCGGCTGCGGGACAACCACCATCCAACGCGTCTTGAGGCCCCCGTTCGAACAAGCCCATCGGCACCCCCTCTCGTAGCCTACGGTGTGTGTGCGCTCGTCGCCGGCATGCACTGCTGTCGCCGGCGAGGCCATGTGCCACTGCACGATGGGTCCGGCGCGTCAGGTGGGTTAATTAGGTGTTAATCACCCCCCTGACAGCAGGCCCATCCCCTAATGAACTGTTAATTGAAAATACCCCCCCCCCACAGCCAATGACACATGGGTCCTACCCCTGTTAAATTAAATCAGTTATCTGTATAATTAAACATGTGTCACTGACTGGTGGCCCCCACTGTCAGATTAATAATTAAAATGAATTTAGATAAATTGAGTCACTGACATGTGGGCCCAGTGCCTATTTTGATTTATTAAAATGTTTTATAAATAAACTGAGGCTGACATATGGATCCCACATGTCAGGCACTTGTGGATAATGTTTTGGATAATGTTGGAATTTAATAATAATATAAATTCAGAAAATTGTTTAAAATTGATTTAAAACTTTGGAATTCAATAACTTTTAAACCGTAACTCAGATTCAAAAAATTTATACATGAAAATTGATCAGAAAAATATAACGAATAAGAATACGCTATCCGTATGTCTATCACACCCCTCTAACACAACGAACATCGAACCGTCCCCCTTCGGACCGTTTGTCCGATAAACTGTCAGGTACTGTTAGAGTGCCCGGATGAATTTATTCCGAACACGAATGTTGTTCGGAATAGATCAACTAACCCGGATACACCACCCACACATGTGTCGGATGTCCACGACACCTCCAACATGATATCTCCCCCCCCCTCCGGACACCCTGTCCGGTAATCACCCGGAGCCGGTAGTTCATCCCCAGATGAATTTCTGTTCCGAGCAACGTGCATTGCACTACGTTAGAACACCGTTAACATTTCATCTGTCATGTCATGCATCTGTTTGTATATGCTTGATGTGTATTTACTGTTTTCTTCCCCCCTTAATCTCCGGTAGACCCCGCTGCTGCCGTCGACTACACCGCTGCTGAGTACGACTACTTCGTCGACGACCCTACTTCTACCGTCGAGATTCCAGGCAAGCAGAGTCATTCTCTTCCCCAGATATCGCTTATCTTTCCGTACATTTCTTGCACTAGGCATTGTTACTGCTGCTGCTACGTTACAATCCTATTCAATTGCATAGCCTGTTTTTGTCGCCCCTTGATGTACCTCTTTTATCCTATGCTGCCTATTATTATTATGCATTATTCAGCGGTGAGCCCTGCGCATTGTTAGCTAGGATTAGATAGAGGGCCGTGATCACTCAGAGGAGTGAACGCGGGAACAAATATTATAATTGCATAGGTACTGTACAATGCAGACACCGCCTCAGGCCCCCTAGCTCGGCTCTGCCGAGTCACCATCAAGTGTGAGCTATCAAGGAGTAATCCTTGTACTCCACTCGTTGCTGACTCTGTATAGACGCTCTAGGTACCTGAGCAACAGTTGTCCTTCAGGTAAGAAGTCGGGCGACCCAACGGTGCCCGCGAGAGGTATTGCGACGGGACGACAGGGAGGGTACGACCAGTGTACCGGTGTGCTTGGCCCCTGATCGTTGGCCGCCAGAGTTACCAAACCACGAAAGTCGAGCTCCTCCAGGAGCACACGCGAGACAAGGTAAGGAGACGGTTCACCTTGTTGGTAACCGCAGTGACTTGGTGGGACGACAGGGCAGGCACCGATGTACTGGTGGGCCTGGCTGTTGTCGTTGTCCGCGGGTCGGTTAAGTCGAGGCAACGATAACGGTTGTCACGCAGGTTAATTAAAATGCTAAATGGTTCAGTGAATGTCTTGAGTTGTCTATATGCCATGTACGCACTACCTACCCGTGGGAATTACGAGTTATGGGCTCCTCTGCTTCGTAGTGTCGTCCGAGGACTCTTCAGACGTCAGCAGTACCGCGGGCTGATTGCCGGGAAGTGGTGTTGTCTTATTTGCTCGCGCGGTGGTGCCTTATTTGGATTTGCTTCAACTTCACTGGCCAGCCACGCACCGTGCAGGAGTACGTTCGGGTTGGGGTCCAAGGCCCGGCGTACTTAGGATTCAGACCGGCGGATGGCCTCTCTGTTGAGTTTGAAAGATGGGCTACGGAGTGTCGGATAGCCTCAGTGGAGCGTTCCCTAACAACGTTCCCGGCACCCTGGAGATCCGTGCGTGTAGCGTAACACAAGTGCACCTCTGCAGGGAAGATTAATCTATTCGAATAGCCGTGTCCACGGTAACAGGACGCTTTATGCTGAAGCTGGATCTTACCACTAGAAACTATTATTAATAAACTGTATGGTTCCAGGTTTTCTTCCTCGTGGGGATGTCGAGGAGGTGAACTCGGAGGCATTGTTAATTATTACAACTTATTATTATACAATGCTGCAGCAACTTCTGCTGCATTGTTACTTTATGCTTTATATAAACTGTTGGCTGATTCTTACCTCATGCTGCAAGACATCGTCGGAAGATGCTAGTCTTCGTTAGGCCTAGCTTCTTATCCTTGCTCTGGGTTTCTGTCTTTCAGTCCACTATATACAGCCTCTTATTTCCGTTGATACAATGCATAATGCTTAGTAGCGTACGTAAGACTCGCGGGTATGCTAGATACTCACCTTTGCTTTATTTACCCTTTTTCGCTTTGCCTGATCGGCCGCTGCAGCCGACGTTGGAGCCCAGGAGCAGGAGTACCCCGGAGGCGACTACTACAACGTCGAGTTCCCCGTTGACCAGGAGTAGTTCGGTGGATCCCAGGCAGGAGGCCTCGCCTTTTCGATCTGTATCTCTTATGTGATTTGTGCTAGCCTTCTTAAGGCAAAACTTGACTAACTATGTCTGTACTCAGATATTATGGCTTGTATGACTTATGTATTCGGATCCTCGTGATCCCTGGTATTGTAATATATTTTTTTATCCTTTTGTGTTTAGTGTTGTGCTGTGATATTCTCACCGTGGCACCCTAATCTCAGTCGTGTACCCTGCGTGTATGATTACTGTACACGGATTGATTTTGGGGGCGTCACAACCGCCCTGGCAGAACCAGTGAGCCCAGGCCACACAACAGATGAACTCCAAATAAAACAGGCAAATCCTGAACTGCCACAACTTCTGCAAATGAACTCCGATTAAGGAAAACTCAAGCTTGATGGAAAGCTAACGAACAGAGCTGCCTAATATTTCAAAGTGGCAAGGGAGAAATGCCAAACACATAGAGGTGTGAAACCTCTAACCAAGAATAACCGGCAAATCTCCCGCATCGAAAATCATAAGAGAAGATGCATATGAAATCCGTTTTCGATGAACACGAGCTTGTCATGAAGAAGACCACAAGCTCCAAAACTCACAAAGAGAAAAGCCACACAAGAATGGCAAGGGAGAAATGCCAAACACATAGAGGTGTGAAACCTCTAACCAAGAATGACCGTCAAATCTCCCGCATCGAAAATCATAAGAGAGGATGCATATGAAATCCATTTTCGATGAACAAGAGCTTGTCATGAAGAAGACCACAAGCTCCAAAACTCACACGGAGAAAAGCCAAACAAGAACCAATAAAGATGATGCCAAGGATGCAAAAGGTTTGAGCTCTCCACGAACGACTCAGCCTAGCCTCTAACACGGTCTCCTAACTACTACTAAGAGACCGGTAAACTAGACACCTATCTAGTCAAACCTTTGTCTTGCGCATAATCCACTTGAGCTTGATGATGACGATCATGCCCGCCTCAAGTTGGAACATCTTCCTTGATTCCTCCGGCTCGATGAAGACTTGTAGATAGCTCCCCCATACACCATTATGGGTGAGCCTCTTTTAGGCACATCTTCACACGACCATTATCACCAAATGATCGGCAAGCTCCAAGTATACGATATCTTCGTGATGCTCCTCTTGACCTTGCACACATCTACTTGACCAATATTTGGATAGCTCCATGAAGAACACCTTGGTCAACACGTAATCTTCATCTTACAACCTTGAAGCCACCATATGATCTTCAAGCGTTGCCTATGGACAAACCTTAAAGTATAACTCAAGGAAACCATTAGTCCATAAAGATTGTCATCAATTACCAAAACCAAACATAAGGGCGCATGCCCTTTCACCGCGCGTTGCCGCTGCGTCGCCCCTTCGGGTCGTAGCCTCGCGGCGCACGGGACACTACGTCCTCCCCGCGCGTCGACTTCTATGTGGTATGTTGTAAGGCCCGATATGCGGTACTGTTCCAGATCTAGGTGTTTCCACCCAGATCCGGGGACGAAGCACATATCGGTCCCACCGCGACATATGACAAAGCCATATGCCCCGGATTTCCAACATGATATCACAACATTACAGATACAGGATACAACATCTCATACAATTGGCATACAACTGCCACAAATACAATACAACAACGGAAGATACATGTCTGAGTACAGACTACAAGCAAATGCCTAGTGGCAAAGAGAAAAACAACGATCCCCATAACCACACGGGTCCAGGCCCTCCTCCGGGATCCGCCTAACTAGTCGTCGTCGAGTCTCCACGTGAAACGTCGATCACCATACCTTTTGTCGATCAAGAACCCTGAAAAGAGTTTGGGGGTAGTATCATGAGTATAGAGGTACTCAGCGTCCAACTGTAGTGGTCATCTGACCCAGCAAGGACTTCATCACTCGTCATTCTAGGACAACTAGTAGTTTACGGTAAGGAACGGGTAAGTGGTGAGGTTGCTGCCGCACTAGCATTTATGAAGTGGCTAACGATCTAGAGAATAAGGTAAGAAGACAAGCAGTCGATGAGGAATCGCCTCCAACAAGTCTTGCTATCAACTACTACGCAAACATGACACCTATCCTATCCTTGTCCTCCTCTTCGCATCCCGACGAAGAAGAAGCAGTCAAGGCACACACACACGTTGATCAAATTATATTAAGATTATCTCAGCAGTTGTTGTCTATGAACAAGGAGTAGGTCTCAAGTCGTCCATAACCGTGGACACGGCTTCTCGAAAAGATTTAACCCTGCAGGGGTGTACCAACTGCCCATTACGAGGCTCCGCACACACGTCTATCACTCTCAGTTGCTACCCATCACAGGCAACCATTTTATGATTTAGTTCCAAGAGATCCGAAACGACAGGTCCCTCTAGCTAGCAACAAACAAATCCGGGTGGCCCCCGGGGAGTCGACACCCAATCCAAAAGCTGGCCACGCTCTCGGATCGGACTCTTCCGTCTCAACAGGGTTTGGGTTACCGAGACGCCTCACGTGAGGCCTCGGTCCCTCACCGGTCAAAGGTGGACCAACAGGGAAACCATGTCTCCGCTGGTTCGGGTTGGTTTAAAAAACTACTGGCAGCTGACTAGCACACACACGGTTTCAAATGGTAAATCAGCTTGGGCCACCACTAGAAATGCTTGAAGCTAGGTAGGTAAGAAAAGGGGACCCCATAAAATCCCACACGCGGTTAGGCACGCTCAGTCTTAAAACCAATACCCGGAACTCGGGTCCTAGGTGACTCGAATGGAACAAAGCGTTGGGGCGGGATAGCCTAGACCTTCCATCCTTCGTCGAATATAGTCAACATTATAATAATCATATCATCAACAACAATATAATAAGGTGATATCCCAAACCAAGGAGTAAGAGGTATAATCGTAGCATCCTAAGCATGCATACTAAGCAGGGGCTGAGCAACGAGCAATAGTAACATAGCAGTACAAGGTTTGCTGGGAGGGGACATGGCTGTATCGGTTTGAAAGAGGTTGTAAACATGTGGTAGGATCAAACATCGAACCTAACCTAGACTAGCATGCAAACCGCTGGTTGAAATAGAATGGATCATAAGTAATGCATAGTCCTTGCCTTTTGATAAGTCGGGTTCCGAAGCTGTAGTTGATCGCAAGCTCGCATCGTCTCCGAAAGGTACCCGCGGGAGCACACAAGACGATAAACACTGGAAAGCAATCAACGAGCAAGCATCTATTTCTACGGGCAGGGGGCACGGTTGGAGAGAGAGAGGAGAGAGAGAAAGGTGGTGACGTGGCGCAACCGGGCGCGTCCGATCACGCGATCCAACGGCCCGAAAATTCTGGGATCTGGGAGACAAACTGGGCAAAGTGGAGGGGGGTGGCTGTTGGAAATATGCCCTAGAGGCAATAATAAAATGTTATTATATATATTTCCACGTTTGTAATTAATGTTTATATTTCTGTGCTATAATTGCAATGACCCTGACTATGAGATTCAGAAGAAAACTCACTTGCATGTGTGGAAATGTAAACACCAAGAGTTCCTGGTTTAGCCTCTAAGACCAGCTCATGTGCTAACTGATGATTACGTTTTCTTAATCATGGACATTGTTCTTGTAACAAGGATGTCAGTAGCAATGGGAACATATTGTTAGCAGAACAATGATGTTGAACCGACCCCAGTATTGAATGATATACTTAGAGATCACATCGTAACAACGTTATAAGTCATATCATGAAATGTTATCATATACGTAATTCCTTAGACCATGAGAGTATCGAGTTGCTTCACACAGGAAGACATGCTTTGGTTCTTAGATGAATCCTCCCGTAAATGGGAAGTAGTAAAATAAGTTCTGGGTATGTCAGATGGTGTGGCTAGTGACTTTGATAGTTCAAGAATGGGATTTGCTCCTTCACGATGAAGAAGATATTCACTTCGGGCCCACTCGGTATGAAGGTATCCATTATAGTCTGGCCAGACGCATTGTGATTCAGTCACAGGGATACCGGAATACGATAACGAGAAAAGGGACAAACGAGCAAAGAGGATAACGAGTGGCTTGTGTTCAAGAAGTTGTTACACATGGGTGCCAAACATCTCTCCTCTAACTTTGTCATATATCACGAAGCAAAGGGAATGGTACATGAATAAACATAATGGTTCACTCGAAGTTTCTTCGTGTATGTGCGGGAGTCAACATGGGTGTCCATGGCTCCGCTGTTGATTACTGGCTATTGACGAAAGGCTGTTGGCCTATGTCCGGAAGATGTTCTGAGTCATGTCCGCATTATACCGAACCTATTGGGTCACACACTTAACGAGCAGTAGTCTGTTAGAATACTAGAATGGTAGAAGGTTTAGTGGAAGCAAAGCAGAATAGTTCATACGGGTACCGGAAGTAGTTCCGGGGATTTATGAAATAGTTCATAAGGGCACCAAAAGTAGTTTTGGGTATTTAAGGATATGTCTGGATCACTCTGGAGTAGTCCCAGGTGGTTCCGGAACATATGAAAATGGTAATGGGAAAGTTTACGAGCAACCGGAATAGTTTCGGTGATCGGTGGACAGTTTAAACAATATGTTGTGTTCACCGGACATAATAACCTTTGCCCGGATGGCTCCTAAACCCATTTAGATGGCTCCGGAACATTCGTTAGAGGTTCCGAAAGGTATTGGAAGTGCTCCAAAAGTGTCCGGAATGTCCCGAAACAGTCCCGGTAGGTCCCGGAAGGTCCTGGAAGCTTCTAGAAGGTTCCGGAAGGTTCCGGGCAGTACCACCCACTGCCCTGCGCCCCTGGCCTTGGGGAGCAAGCCACCTAGGCTTCCCTGGCCGGCCAGGTGGTGGGGGCGCACCAAAAAGGGGTGGGAGATCCTCCAGGTGGGATTTCCAAATACCATTATGGAAGGTTTCCGGTGGGAAGGTATGTGTAGGTTTGGAAGGCTTGGGAGTCCAAGTTGGACTCCCAAACCTCCTTGAGCTGCGCCCTAGGCCCCTTGGCCACCTATATATGGTGAGCCAAGGGTGGGGGAAGAGACACACAATCAATCCCCAAGGCCTATGCGCCACCCTCCCTCCTCTAAACCCCGTTGCTCCACTTTTAGACCCCGGTTTAGACGTTGTTCTAGATCGGAATCCGTTAGGGTTTTCTCCCTCTAGTTTTCTCGGTGGCGTTCATCTCTGGACGGCGGAGCGCTGCTGGATTGCTGCTACGGGATGTGTGGATACTAATGGAGGGGTCGTACCTTCAACCCTTCTTCGAGGAGCTTGTTCATGGGACTTGTCCGTGGGATTAGATCACGGGACTTGTTCATGGGATTGATCGAGGGACTGTTCGTGGGAGAACTTGCGAGATCTACTTCCACTACGTCCACGAGCTTCACCAACTCTACTTCCGCTACATCGGTTGGTGAGCCATGACCTAAAACCTTGTATGCAATCTTCTTGGATGATCTTGGGTTCTTGATTCGTAGGCCGAATTTTTTTGTTTTCTACTACGTTTCCCAACAGTGGCTGCAAATTTTGGCTAGGGAAACCCTAAGTGGGGTGGTGGTCTTTACATAGCCCCGGTGGCTTGCAGTTTGCAAAAACATCTCCGGTTTTTCTCTCTCGCGTGCGGTGCTCACGTTTCTGACCGCCGGGGGTCCGCAGTACCTCCGATTCGGGTAAAACTTCGAACTGCGCGATCAGCGCATCGAGCCGGAGGCGTTCACCTCGCGCTGGAACTGTTCCGAAAACACTTTCCGGCGCGCTATAAAAATATCCCGTTTAATTATTAAACGGGGTTTTCATTCCGTTGGCTGCGGCTGGTCTCGTGCGGTTTTCGCGACGGTGATCGGGCGAAACCCGGTGTCGCAAAGGTCAAGTGTCAGGGTGGCAAGGGTCGGTCTCCGTCCGATACGAGATAAGAGGGGGAAAAATAATCGCCGATCGATAAATCGGGGATGCAAACACCGCAAACAAATCAGACAATCAAACAATTCATGCGCTGCGCCGTCTCTCTAAGCGCGGGAACGCCACAGTCCGCGTCGGTCTTCGTCACGCTATCAGGTTCTTCCTCGCCTACTTCGAGCACCGTCGCCGCGCTTCTGACCTAGCCGCCGCCGCCTCCTCCTCAGGCCGCCGCCGCTCTTCTTCCCGGTCCACGGCGACTACCTCGACACCGGCCATCCCGACTCGACATCGACCACGACGTCCATCGCACGGCTACCTCGACCACGGCTACAGCATCCTACGCTCTCGGCTACCTCGACATCGACACAAAGGGCTACCGCCTGCTTGGGAACCTCGTTGGCTTCCACTCCAGTCACAAACTCCGTGACGCGTCGACCGTTACGACTGTGGTGGGGATGTCCGTCGGCTCCGCCTTCGGATTCTTCTCCAATCTCACCGTCTGTGTCGCTACGTTGTGACTGCGGGGGGATGTTGAGTATAATTGTAATATTAGGAAATATGAGATAGAGTAGGATTCTATTCTACCTTGACTTATACTCCAAGTAGATCAATTGTACTCCTATATATATGCCTCCAAGGCTCAAGCAATAAACATCGATTCCATCAAACCCCTCTCTATCCTTCTACAGTAACGTCTTCAGGAAGGGAGCAATGCTTGCGCAGTTGGCGTTACCGGTTCAAACCAACAAGACCAAGGTTTTCATCCTGCAAAAATAGTTTGAGCATATCTAAACAATGCCTTCAAGAAGGTAACTACGCAAAAAATACCAGCATTGTTAGGTATAACCAAGTTAGATTAGGCCTACGCTTTTACCTCAAGCTCGAGACTGAGTGCAAGTAGCACCATCATCGAGGTCGCTCGTGTGTAATCACCACCACTTTCAGCGGTCCCTGCAGATGCACTTGTGTCGCTACACAACCATCCATTTTCGTCAAGACTTCAACCATAGTTTGCACCTCACCACTAAAGTTAACGATCGGATTTGAAGAGATCACCTCTTTTCGAAGACTTTTAGTGACCATGGTCCTCGTGAAGCCGTACGAGGTTGATGTAGCGGTGTCTGCTGCCACCACCGTTTGGGCAACCGGATTTGAATCACCATCACCATCCGAGACCGATGTATCCACGCGAAGAGACTACCATAAAGACCCGCAACAGTCCAACTGAAAATTCCAGATTTGATCAAGAACGTCCTGATCTAGTCATCTGGTTAGCCACTAAGATCCGCCGCGGAGAGGAGAGAAGGCCCCTCCTCCGCCATCCTTGTGGGCTTTGCCCAGCTACATCCTCCGGCGGCGACGAGGAGGGGCGATGGACTGAGAGAAGGGCCACCGGTGGCAGCGAACTAATGTACACGCCTGTCGCCTCTAGAAGGAATGATGCGGGGACAGCGGGGAGCCCCAAAAGTATATACATTTACCTTCTTGCCTTCTTGCTCCGCCGATTAATCTCATGAAAACGAATGTAGTGCCCAACAACCACTTGATCGATTTTTTAGTCAATCGATCTAATTTTGATCATCCCACTCAAAATGAAGGATGGGATGGTCTTTTTTAACCTCCAACCATTCAATTGGATCTTGTTTTTTTAAAACCATCGACAACACTCAACCGTGCGACACTTTTATGATAACCTTGCTTTTCCCTTGACCTCCCCTCATCGCCGTGCTAGTCATCACATTCGGTCATTCGGTCATTCCTCTAAGCTTCATCAACCTCGAGCTTCAGCGGCACCAATCCCTGCACCTCTCACACCCGTAAGATTTGTGTTGGCGTATTCCTAAGATAAACATCGAGGCACTCTTTCCCAAATCAACGCCCTCCTCGTGCTTCCTTCGTTGAGAATCGCCTAACCCTAAAAATAACAATGAGGCGATTGACCTATGGTTAATGTGGGAAAAATATGCATGAGATGAAGAACAAAGAAGGGTTTGGCATACATAGGACCAGTAGATAATTCCACCCCGCAGGATAATTGTTTGTTGGATTAAAGAAGCTCAAATTGTTCTCCTGTTGATTGACTAAACAACCAAAGAGTGGCACTGGCTAGGCGACGCCGGTCTTGGTTCCGGGAGATCGGCAAGCACATGTACGTGCATTAACCCTAGTACGTGACGAGCCTGGGTGGCATCCCAATTATGCGGAGACCGAAAAACGGAGCCGCGAAAGCCTAGGTCACTGGGTCTCAGAGTGAGAGTTCCCACATGCTAATGCTAGTATTGCTAATCTAATCATGCACGCCCCAATGGACGCGAGTCGAGCCGAACCCACTCGGATGCTTCCCGGTTACCGCCTCCCCTTGTCCGGTTGCACTCTGGGATTCACCGCCATGCCATGCCATGCTGCTGCTGTCTCGCACCCCCACCCACACACACACACACACGCCGCTCGCCATCTCGGCATTTGAGCACGTCCCGGTTCCATGGTGGTAAAAAGACCTAAACATAAAAAAATAAAAAAATAATGAAATCTGGGAACATTTATCCCCCCCACGCCCTTTTAATACCGCCCACCTCCAGACCCAGACCTCATCACTCCCGCACTCAACACTTCCGCCACCTTCGCCTCCACTCCTCCACAGCTATCCAAGCCAAACCAGCAGGCACCCGGCCACAATGGCGTCGGCCGCCTCCTTGCTCCCGCTCCTGGCGCTCCTGCTCGTGGGGCTCGCGCATTGCTCGCCGGTGCCGCAGCGGTGCCTGCAGGCGGACCGGCAGGCGCTGCTCCGGGTGAAGCAGGCGCTGGGCAGCCCGGCGACGCTCAAGACGTGGTCGCCGGCGTCGGCGGACTGCTGCTCCTGGGACCACCTCCGGTGCGACGAGTCCGGGCGCGTCAACAACGTCTTCATCGACGGCGCCGACGACGTGCACGGCCAGATCCCGTCGGCGCTGGCGGGGCTGACGGCGCTCATGTCGCTCTCCCTCTTCCGCCTCCCGGGCCTCCAGGGCGCCATCCCGGCCTGCCTCACCTCGCTCTCCAAGCTCGAGTTCCTCACCATCTCCCACACCAACGTCTCCGGCTCCATCCCGGAGTCCCTGGCGCGCCTCCACAGCCTCGACTCCGTGGACCTCTCCAACAACAAGCTCACCGGCTCAATCCCCAACTCCTTCGCCGACCTCCCCAGCCTCCGCTCCCTGGACCTCCGCCGGAACATGCTCACCGGCCCCATCCCGGCCAGCCTCGTGCAGGGGCAGTTCATGTCGCTCGTCCTCTCCTACAACCAGCTCACCGGCCCCATCCCGCGCGACGACGCGCAGGACGAGATCAACACGGTGGATCTGTCGCACAACCAGCTGAGCGGCGACGCGTCCTTCCTCTTCTCGGAGGGGCGGCCCATCGGCAAGGTGGACCTGTCGTACAACAACCTCGACTTCGACCTCAGCAAGCTCAGGTTCCCCAAGGAGCTCACGTACCTGGACCTCAGCCACAACCGCATCAGGGGCACCGTGCCCAGGTCGCTGGAGGCGCTCTCCACGCTGCAGACGCTCGACCTCAGCTACAACAACCTCTGCGGCCCGCTCCCCAAGCTGCACGGCGTCATGCGCCACGGCTGCAAGCCCTACGAGCACAACCTCTGCCACCGCGGGGCGCCGCTCGAGAGCAGCTGCCACCAGCTCTGAGCTGACCGCCGGCGGCGGCTCGCCGGAGTACTTATATGGATGAATCTGAATGTATTGCCGTTTTTCGCGTGCGTACGCGGTTGCATCTTGCATGTGTACGAACTACGGAGGACGGTGGTTTGGGGTTTAGTGGCGACCTAGTAGTGGAGTACCGCGGTGGTGGTAATGCCTGACACGCGCGGTTTGAACCTTTGTGGACGATAGAGATGTGTGCTGTGTGTACGGTGTGGAGATGCGCCCGAGTGTGTGTGTTCCCGTGCTTGGGATGGGTCCCGATTACTACCTGATGTATCGAGTGTTGAATGGTAATTATGTTTGGCTTACTTTTACTAGTAGTAGTACTACTACATGCTTTGTTCAAAGGCGTAGTAGTACAAATGTTGGGTGGTTTGGACTCATGGGAAGAACTGGCTGGCATTTTGGGAACTAGCATGTACGTACAGTACAGTAGTGCTGCTCCTGCACTCCATGGTGCAGTACGTGCCGTCTTTACTTTTCGATTCGATGGTCGCAGGAGAGGGTGGGTGAGAAGTGAGAACTAAAAGTTCAGTTCATGCCCGTGGAAAAGAACGAACAAGAGATGTCGTCCCAACAAGGCAACAACGACTTCGAAATCTAAAGGCATCGAACTCAGCATGCATACACCATGCAAAACACGATGGTATGAAACGAGAGCAAAGTTTGAAGTGTAAGAGCAACTCCACCGTCAATTTTAAAAATGGACATTGTATTTATCCCGGGAATGATCCGTGCTAATGCGTGTAAAAGAGTTGGATTTTAAAATGCATAACAATATAAATTATTTAGCTTCCGATCATAACCAAAAAAAAACAGATGTTCATACTCGACCACAAAAGTGATCATAAAAATTTCAACCAAACCACTTCGGATAAAAAAAACCATTCCCTCTTTCATCGTTTGTTCGTATTCTTTGAGTTCATTCTTCCTCCTCTGCATTGGCCACACACGTTTTGGCCGCCTCCGCCTCATCCTTCGCCGAGCTCCCGACATGCAGATTCAACATCAACATGTAGGCAGCTCTCACATGGGGCACTTATCATCAAGATCTAACTCTTTCATCTTCAAGATGAGCATTTTGATCTCGATCTTTTGCTCTCTTCGATATTGATCTTCTTTTCGATCCCTGCCAGGAAGATACTAAACCTCTCCGCCTTATTTTGCTCCTTGACCTTGGTACGTTTAATGCATGTCTCCGCCTTCTTGGCCAAGATGTTTTTACACCTTTCTGTCGTCTTGGTCATCGCCCCTTCTCGCTTCTCTTTCTCTTCCTTTCATTTCTTTTCTCGAATTCCTCTTCTGTGACGGCACTTTTTTTGGATCGGTTGGATCACCCGCATCCTCGTTATTGCCGGCGGTTGGAAGGTATTGACATTGCTTAGTTTCCATTTGGCATGTTCGTTTAGCTTTAACCAATAATACATGATGATAAAGATCTTCTTCTCCACCTTCGAATACAAGTTGTAAGCACATGAGGACTAGTAAAAAAAGACATTCTTATCAACGATTATATTTGGCCAATTGACCAACATAAAGAGTATCCGGACAAGATTTGCATATCTGACAAATTGACCAACATAAAAAGTATGTGACCAATTCAACAAAATAATAAACAACTTACTTTCTCATTGATTTGTGCTCCACTTTGCCATCAATTCATGAGTTGTTGTCCGCAACACTTGCCTACATACTCTAGAATGTTGTATCATCGATGATTGAACGATTTTATTCCACAATATCAGATGAATTCGTTGACATAGGTCTCAAAATGCTTGTGCTCATGGAACCAAATATGATTTTAGAATAAAATATTTAGCCCCTTTGCTTCACTCCATTGTCGTCGAAGCTTGTCGCAACCTGTCCCCGCTGCATTCAAGGCTCTTCCCATCTTGTCTGTGGGTGGAAGACGGCATGTACTCCATTGTCCCGATAGGGTGAGGAGGTTTCCAGGATGATGTGAAGGGTTGCCGGAAAACGACAGCCACCCGCCCCTTCCGATTGCCGTCACATTCGTCATACTCATCATCTTCGTCTTGAATATAATCTACATGAGTTCCACCTCTTACGGTACCTGGTTCTTGCGTTATTGACAACTGAATGTGCACTTGATGGAGCAATTCGGAGACACCTCAAAGGCGAGAGAGGTAACCGGAATAATCCCCGTACGAGATATGCAGTTGTAATGCTCTTACTTGTATCATTGCATCGGCCGACAAATCATCCGATCGTCACCGCTGTCGTCTTCTCCTTTCATCTCCTCAAGCCGTCCTACAACACCGGCTAAACCCTACTAGGCTGCGGTAGCGTAGTCCGTCGTCCCTGTATCGAGTGCAGCCCTGGTTCAACAGTCTACATCATTTTTTTTGACGCGTAACAGTCAACATCTCATCTTCTTCTTCAGGGAATCAACTGGCGCCTAAATCGTTTTCAGGGCAATTATCAAATGACAACAGGCTAGTTAGATGACTACAACACGATCTCAGGTTCAGAAAATGTGGAGGCTCTTGAGAACCTGAAGGCTTGATGGTCGATCCCGTTAGTTCGTATTCGTCTCTTTTGTCCTTCAAGCAACAAATCTGCGTATGCACTAGCGTTGCCCGTCTACACGAATGAAATTCAAATCCGAAGAAACGAGGCACATACCTCACCCCAGGCCGTTGGAAGCAGCAATCCAACAGCTTTTCAAAATACTAGATGACCCGTTGCGCCAATGGCGCAAAGGGCAGAAGAGAACCAGGTTCTCGTTAATTGTTAATTTGCATTGAGATGGAACGTAATCAGAACACATATTTGAACCCCACGGAATTTATACTAATATACTGCATTATTCAATCCTGAAGCTATTGAAAGCGAGTGCGAGCATGGCGCAAAAGCATGCATATGAGATTGATTTAGAACCAACTTATTAGATACTTATATTCCATTACATTATAGCTTAAAAGAAAAGATTAAGACCACGTAAAAAAGCGTAAACGAGCCCAACATTAAACAATGCATATGAGATTAATTTACAACCAACGTAACTTAAAGGTACTTATATTCCATTACATGATAGCTTGATGCTTTAAAAGAAATATTCACATCACTTGATAATAGCATACATGGGCTTTATAAAGGCAAGCTATATTAGCAGAGATGTATTGTGTATACAGTGCTTGTCCATTAACAGTTGCCTGAGTTTTGTACCTACCGCCATCAGGCAGAAACGAATTAAGCAAAAAATGATGAAAGGATATGAGATAATAACAACAAATGATTAGAGAACAAAAGGTCCTACTCAATACCTAAGAAAATAATGTCTTAGTAGCATCCCAGAAGGAGGACAACAAACATATGCAACAAGTGATTTTTCTCCATGCCCTGTGGTCACGTGGCTTGCTGTAACCCCCATTGGCTTCATGATACCAATATTCTTTTCTATATCTGACATAGCAAGAATCTATACATATATAGAAAATAGTTGCACAAATTAGAAACCTGGAAACAAAAGTTAACTCTTCAACAAAAAGGAAGAGAGCCGCTGACCTTTCAGCTAGCTTACTCAAGTTTGTCACATACGAATTGCATTGCCGGGAGATAATCGTAAATAGAAACATGGCTCTTGTACCCACAAAAAAACATGGATATTGTGATCTACAACAAGGGTCTCATCTTCTAGTGAAGCATCTACGTTTGTAATCTCGATTCTTTTATGCGAGTTAATATTCAATTAGCTTGCATATTTTTCAGAGATATAATATTCCCTAAACCATCTTTCCTCAAAAATATTATATGAGAAGTTCAGTCCCAGGAAAAGAAGCATGCCATAGGGCTTTCACTGCTTCCTAATCAACAAAAGGTGTGATGAATGAGCTATCAAATGTATGTTCAGGTTTGCTGTAACAATATGTCAACCCCATGGTTCCTAATAAACAAAAGGTGAGATGAATGGATTATTTAATGGACCATCAAAACTGTATGTTCAGGTTTATTGTACCAATATATCAACAACCCCCCTCCCTCCTCCACACATACACGCGCGGCCGCGCAAAAGATATCACAACACACACACACACACACATTCCGTAGAGAAGACAATAATTATAATGTTAATCTAGTCACGCTATCACAAAAGCCACGAAAAACTTCAAAGGTAGAGCAGACCAGCCATATATATATGCAAAATCATCAAAGAGGGAAATAGGAAAGAACTCACCAGAAAAAATCCTACGAAACAACCAGTATACCATGCATATGTGCATCGCCAAGAGTCGTAGAACTGCTGCAATCCAAATGTAGTAATTGCAACTCAAATTGTAATACTTGCCACATTAAGCATCCAGAAGGGTGTGATAATTATTTCTTAAGCAAATCATATGTAGATTCAGTAGTACTCCCTCGCTACACATATTTATACTATAAGCTATGTATATATGTAGGTTCTATGCAACAGAGACGAGTTAAGAGAGGCTAGAAAATACTCCATGATAATTCTTAGAGTTAAAAAAATAAAAGGAACAAATACACAACCACCCAAGCTATTGATGTATTTGAAGGGTTCGTTGCATAGAAAACAAAAATTTTTCCTACGATTGCAACTGCCAAGATCACATCTAGGAGATAACTTGTAACGGTTTGGGAAGGACTCACCCTCGAAGACCAAAAGCTTTAACGAGAACTATTCTCGTGGGTGATGTAGTCGAACACTCGCCGACCTCAAGGTCGTGATGAAGACCTGACGCCACGAACGGGCAGCGTCTCTGTAGTCGGTCACACGTACAGATCAGTGACGACCTCCGCCCCTTGCTCCAATTGGGCAGCGGAAGTAGTGGATCCTCGTGAACTCTAGCAGCACTACAACATAGTGGTGGTGGTGGTGGAGAAGATCTTGAGCAGGGCTTCGCCTAAGCACCGTACTCGTGAAACTGGATCAGCTAGCAAGGGGAGGAAGATGCCAACCAAAGGGCATATGAGAGATGGAGGAATGAGTGAGTAGAGGGGTCTCCACCCATCTATATATAGGAGGGGGAGGCAGCCCCCAAGGGGTAGCACGCCCCAAGAGGTGCCCCCACCTCTCCCCTCATCATGTGGGTGGACTCTCCACTCACAAAAACAAAGGGTCACACATTATTCCCATAACTTCCATAATTCTCCACTCAAAATTCCAAGAGTTTATCACATTAAAACACTTTTAATTATCTTGTTTAATGTCACTCAAATTAATGAACACTTCATTCAATGAGTACTTCATTAATGAATACTTCATTCAATGAACACATTAACAATTATCCCCTTGCACTATTTTGATATACCGAAACTATTCCAGCAGTTTTATCAAAACAGTCCATGTGTTGTCCGGTATATTCTCTGGCGTTCCGTATCCACTCAAATGCGTCAACGAATCCTTAAGTGTGTCACCCTACGGTTCGTGAATAAAATGGACATGATAGAGACTCTTCTCTGATCAATAATCATCAGCGGGATCTGGAGATCCATGATGACTCCCACTTACTCAACGATGAACTAGTGATCGTGTGAACCAAAACTCCGTAACCAATTCCTCTTGTCTCGCGATATTTTACTTGTCCGAGATCCGATCATTTGGTATCATCCATACCTAGTTCGATCTCGTTACCGACAAGTACTCTTTACTCGTTCCGTGATATAACATCCTCGTGAGCCAGTCACGTGCTTGCAAGCGATGTCAATGTGATATCACCGAGAGGGCCCAGAGTATATCTCTCCGTCATCTGGATGGACAAATCCCACTCTTGATCCACGAGCCTCAACTAACACTTTCCAAGTACCCAACGACACCTTTATAATCACCCTGTTACGGTGTGACGTTTGATGGAATCAAAGTACTCTTCCGGTGTTAGTGATTGACGTGATCTCATGGTCTAAGGATTAGGGTTACTTCGTGAAAGTTTGATACAGCAATAGAAACTTTGATGACATGATCGTATTGCTATAACTACTGTGGGTGTATGTTCATCACATCATTCTCCAATGATATGACCTTGTTATTAACGACATCCAATGTCAATGATCAGGAAACCTTGATCATCCGTTAATCAACAAGCTAGTATAAAGAGAGACATTACTAGGAACCTTTTCTTTGTTTATTAAACACACATGTATTAACGTTTCCGGTTAACACAATTATAGCATGAAAATAAACATTTATCATAAACATGGAATAAGATAATAACCACTTTATTATTGCCTCTCGGGCATATTCCCTTCAGTATTAACTATCAGCAGCAGCCAACTAAGTATTTTAAAAGAAGAGCATTTACGTTCAGAGATGCATCTAACTAAATTCTGCAAGGGGGTAAGGAGGATAGCCCCCGGAAGTGTACTTTTAATAGCAAGCAAGTAAGAAAATTGATTGACGAACAATGAAATATTTTTCTCACGCAGAAGCAGAGCATGTACGTTGTCTGACAGCAGTAGCAGTAAACAAAATTCAGACATGCATGTACTAACCAATCTCTACAACTGAATTTGCAATCAAATAAATTCAGAGAAGACATCAAATCTATTTGTAGGACAACAGAGGTGATACCGTCGCCGTAGCTGAATGTGAGGTTGGACAACATACCCCGGGCAGGCGTCAAGGCCTAGCACCTGGTGCCCCCCTTGTCTTGGCATCAGGTGCATATCAATGGCCTAGAGCATGCATATATGCATACAAATGAGCATACACAATAAGAAGCACAGACCCTAGACAAAATTTGATCCCTAAGGAAATGGCACAAAAACCCGAACCCTGGCACTGGACAGAGCAAAGGAGAAGGAGAGCTCACCGTCGCGGGGTTGTAGCCAAGGCCGTGCTCAACAGCAGCACCCACCGGCGAGGAGCAGCGTCAGATGAGGAGGGCCACCGCATGGCGACGCACCAACCATCGATTTGGTCTGTAGATATGAAATCAAAAAATAAAGGATCTCCTGTTAGCATAATCCCCCTCCTTCGACACTTTGTTTACTTTATAAACAAAGCACCGACCATCGATTTGGTCTGTAGGCATGAAATAAATAGTAATAGTTAATTGCTGCATAACTTAGAGAGAAATAAAATGGCATGCATATGTCAAAGCTTGGTATTTTAAATTTTCCATACATAGCTCTGGCAGTGGAGGCCTGCTCCTCACGCTCCTCTTTGGTATGCCTCTTTGCCCCCTATCTCCTTCTCTCTTTTTTCCTCCCGCTCTAAGGTTAGGGTTAGCTTTCTTGGGGTGGGGTTGCAACGATGCGGCGGCTACCGCCGGTGCTCTGGTAGCATAAGAATAAAATTGGTAATCTCGTACACATTCCTTTCATGCAGAACATCAACAAAGTTTCTACCCGCAAAAAAAAACATCAACAAAGTTTCGGATCAATCGATGCGGCACTAAAGCATACATACGACCCATCTAGACATATTTATATAAACAAGCATTGGTACAGCAGTAAATAAACACGCAAATAGATCATACCAGCGGAGGGATGCACTTATCGGGGTGACGGCGCAGCACGGAGAAGCCGCCACGCGGTCAGCGTCTTGCAGAAGGAGGCATGGCGACAGCTGAAAAAACACACATGACGCCAAGAAATTAGCACCCTGGAACCGGCGAACAAAATCCCCAAACCATTTTCGGCGGGAGAAACCGAGGGGACGGCGTACTTCCGGCTCCGGCATGAGCATGACCTGTGCATAGACCTCATTCATTTCCGTCTGCGCCTGTCACAGGCTGTACCCACGGCATCCAAAGATCTATGGTGGTAGTCACCAGTTAGATCATCTCCAGGTGGTCAGAAGCCTGCTGCCTGATATAACCCCCTGGAACTAAGGGCAAGTAAAATTAAAAAAATGTAAAGGTAGCAAAAACCATGTCTCATTATCAATCTGTAGTCTAGGTTATGTTTGTGTATCTTTTGGTAGCTAATATATGAAACAGAACATTGCATTTACTTCCCATATTTTAGGTAAAATTGACCAGTCCTGATATAACGTAGGAAATGAAAATAAGCATCATAGGCAAAGCAAAAACCCAAGCATAATTAGCACTACCCCTCCAATACATAATCAGGAGCAAAGTCCAAGAATTAACAGCCCAACCTTCGAGCCATTAGCCATAGCTCTCCCTAAATAAATGAGCACGAGCGGCTATAAAAAAACACGAGCGGCTGAGACAACTAAGTAAATGTGATTGCAAGAGCATGTGCTCCACAACTTTACAGGCATTTGTAACTAAGAAGAACAAAACTCTGAAGCAAGCTACACATCATTGCTCCCAATTATCAACCAGTAGTAGTAAGTACAGGTTCATTATATCACACCCAACCTGTTCGTTAATCTTTCACCAGATCATACTACTCATCCGAGAGAAGAAATTAACAGACCCACACTAACCATCAAGAGACAAAAGCATGTCACATGGTGTCACTTAATCTACCAGCACACACATGAATATGAACCTTAAAAAGCAAATTCATAGCCTGGTAAGACAGTAAGTCCAAGACACTTGAATAAATTTAGTGGTATTACATCTTGGTATGGAAAAGAAGAGGAGTGGAAAGGAGGACCTCAATCCGGCAGCTTACTATGGTAGGGTTTGCCAACGCAGCCGCCGTCGTCGCCCCTTCCAGCGGTCCTAACCCCAACTCGAAGCAGGGCGGCGCAGAGGCGTCGGGCGGAGAATTTGCTATTTCTGCAGGCAACAAAATGGCTCGATTTATTTGTGAAAATAACGCATCATATACTGTGGGCGGCTTTTTCCTGGCTTGTTTTTCTGCTGAGAAAACTAAATATTGCACTGAAGCCCTCAGGAACATTATCAAAGGAAAATGGCCAGAAGAGCACGTACCTATGGCGTCGACCGCAGCGGCCCACGTCTCGCGTCGATCACCCGCTGCTTGACCTCCTCGACCACCCGCAGCTCCGCCGCCGCCCCGAGCACGCACATCTGCGTGCAAAGCCCAAAAACCAAACCAGCGAATAAAAATCACCACCCGGCAATCAGGCGCCAGAAACGCCATCCCACAGAAACGGAGCCCAACGCTCACCGGCGCGCGGCGCCGGAGCGGGACGCCGACGCTCCGTGGAGGCGGGAGAGGAGCAGGAAGGAGGTGGGCTACGCCGCCGCGGTAGCCGCCATGGGGGGCTAGGGTTCTCGCCGGCGCGCCGTGGCGGCGAGCGAGGAGGTGGGCGACGCCGCCGCGTTAGCCACCATGGGGGGCTAGGGTTCTGGGAAGTGGGGTGATGGGGAGAGCGAGCGAAGGCGGGCGGGCGCTTGTCGGAGTCGGGCCCTCGGGACGCCGAGGCGACCAGAGAGAGGGCGGCGGCGGCGTGTGAGAGGAGACCAGGGGGCGTGGGAAGGAGAGAGAGGCGGAGGGGGAAAGTGGGTGGAGGCAAGGGATTTGTGGTCCTCCCCGACATATAGCAGGCGCACCCATGCTGTAAACCTTTTTTCACCCAGGGACAACTGAATTACATGCAAACTACACGAAAGAGGTCCACCCGTCATTAGCAGTAATCACAAAATTACTGCGATAGGAATTATTGGACGGTGATTAAAACGCCAGCGGGATTACAAACACTGTTTAAGGCTTAATCGTGTGATCAGCAGCGGTTTGGGATCTCAAATCGCACGAAGAGCCGGGTTGGCTAGGAGGTTTTATAGGAGGAATTTTGCCCTGAACCGTCCGCAACGGAAGCCCTTTTCAAAATATTTTGCTCTTGCTTCCCGACCATTCTCACATTGTACATTCTGACATCGCACTGCGCGCCCCGGCATCTATGAGCTACCGGTTGCCAGTCCGAATTAACCACACGAGGCGAACCACGCATGCGGGCGTCAGACTACAGTGACCTGTGGTCCTGTGCTCCCACATCCAAGTTTTTTCCTCTTTTGCGGGCAACTCCCACATCCGCCCAAGGTGCTCCAATGCTATCACTATTTTTTTAAACGTATTTAAAATTGTGAATGTTGACAAGACATGTTCATACAATCTGTAAAAAATTCAAATACACATCAGAAACAAAAAAGATAAATGTGAATATTGTTGTTTTTGTTTTTATCTTTTGTGATACTATTCCTGTTGGATTTTTTATTTTTCTTCTTCTATATCAGTTATTTTAAATTTTGATTTAATTTCCTAAATATCCTAAACACATGCTTTGTGAAAATTCATACAAAAATTAGAAACAAAATTTACACTTTTTTTTTTAGAAAGTGATAGCGCATCAGCATCCTGTGTGATATTGTCAAAACCAAGACCGACCAGGCAACACAAATCTATAATACTATAATAGATCATCCTCACTATCTTATCTATCTCAACATGCAAGCATAACACATCATCAAAGGCCCACCATAATATGCATGAGAACAAGTTCTTCATTATTAGTTGATTTCATACACACATTCATTTAATGACACATGCAACCTCCCTCAACATTCATGAATTTTTTTCCTATTAGATTACATCACTTTTAACATGCATACATGTCACATCATCAAAGACTCACCACAATATGCATGAGAACAAGTTCTTCGTTATTAGTTGATCTCATGCATACATCAATATAATGACACATGCCAACTCACTCAACATGCATGGATTTTTTTCATTATATTATATTACTTATATTTAATAAATATTTTTAACTACACACTAGGTAATTGCCCATGCGTTGCTACGGGTGTAAAAATATACTTTTAAGAAAAACATGGGATTTAACATGTCAAGGCAAGGTGAACTTTAGGCAGAAATGACCTCGATGCCTGCGAAGATAGGATCATTAATGAAATTTTAGTTATGATCGCTTTATCTTTTCTCTTAAATATATTTTGGCTAGGGCACTGAATACATTGGCTTACATAGGTATATAATTTTCATTCGAATCATTGTAGTCAAACATCAGATTGGCTGTAACAAAAGTTTCATTGTAGTTCAATTTAGTGAATTTTTAATTTTAGTTTTTGATAAAAAAATCGTGTTCATCTAGTGAGAAAAAGGAAAAAATAAAAATATTTCAGATGAGCTACATGAATTACAGATAAGGAAAAGAAAAATGGAAATCAAACATGAAGAAAAAATCTCATAGAAATATGAAGAAATCATAGAAAAAAAATAAAATAAACAGAACATGTACTCAATTTGTTCCGTCACCAGCTCTAAGCACTTCGTTATACACATGTAAAATTTGTAGGTATGAAACACATGAATGGAAATTCGGTTGTGGCAGGTGCTCCAGAGCAATACGAAATTTGTGAATATCATCTACGAAGCGATATGAAAGACACAAGCACTGGTGTCCAAGCGAGGAGCTAGCGATGCTCAGTTGCTCACCAGAGCGACCACAAATGAAGGGAGACTAACATCGGCGTAGCTCTCATGCTTGCAGGCCACGGGCGCTTCGTGACGCGTGGTGATGACGACCCTTTCCTGCCGCCGGGGCCGTGGTATCTGCCGGTGATCTATAGCCCGCACAACCTCGTGCTCGCCGGGAAGCTTTCTAATCGAGTGATGCGCACGACGACCTGGTGAGCGCCACAGGCTGGTAGCGCGAGGTGCCGATGGTGGTATCCTCCCCGGAAAGGGCACGACATTGGCGACGCCGCGACAGCAGCACACTCCGTCGAGATGTGCGCTCTGCTGGCCACGCTCGTGGCGGAAACCACGCTGCACCATGGTGAACGGGCGGTACCGGGAATGCAACGCGTTCCTCCTTGAGCTCGACCACTCCATGCAGCTCACAGTCAGGTTCAACCCGGCTGACTTGTGGCTGGCTCAGCGGCGTCGTGCGCCACGCTGAGGATTTCCGTGACACCTAGGAACATCTTGAGAGGATGGGCGCCCGCGGAGGACATGCCGATGGACCTGCTCGACGTGCTTCTCATGATCTGAATGGCGCAGGCTCTAGTTTCCGCTAGACAAGGACACCATGAAATCTTTCATCCTCGTAAGAATTCTCGTATGATGGCTTCTGTAATTATATTTGCATCGGTAATCCATCTCTTACCACATCCTCCTCTACGTCATTGGAAAGAAGATCGAGGTGATGGCAGTGAATCGCTGATTGTGGGCAGCCAAATCAGGATGGGGTTCGGTCAGGTGGGATCTTTGCGGTTTTGAGGATTTTTGGGAAACCTGGCGTGATTGTAGGGCGGGGAACGCAAGAAAATCGATGATGGAAGCGCTAGACGAAGGTTGGACAAAGTGTCTCTGTACGCAGGAAAAGAACCTTACAAATATTTTAGGTAGTAGAGAATAATAAAATACAATGCATAAAATGTATTTTTATACTTTATTTATATACTATTAGTTCAACTAATCGTGTTTCATGCAATCAATCATTCAAAATATATTCAACTGATTCCCGCAGCAACGCGCGGGGTATCATTAGTTAATAAAAAGTCTCTGGCCAATCATATAGTGCGATGTTAACGGCCACTTTAGACTTCTCGGCCCAGCTAGCGAGCATAATTTGATTGTAGTCTTATGGAGTGTTAGTAAGGAAAGCTCGTATAAACATTTGATTGTAATGTGCTGGGAGGGGGTGATTAGGATGCTTACGGTTGTGGAATATTAGTGAAAAAAATTGTGTGCTCTGTTAAGTTGATAAGGGATGAAATTGTGTACTCTGTTAAGTTGTTAAGTTGACAAGGGTTGAAATTTATTTTGAGTTTATTGTTATTGGAATCTCACAGCCACTTCGAACTTATCGGCCCAGCTAGCGAGACACTAATTATGTTTGCAATCTTTAATACCCCCTGATTGTTTATGAATACCCATTGTATAATTTTCAAATTAGCCAACAATATCAATGTGTAGGTTTTTTCAGTAAACCTTGTAAAGTCTTCGAAAATGAACTCGCGGTCTCTAATGGTCGTTTAGAGGGATGATATGTTGTGAAGTGAACCTATAGCTTTGGACACTACCACTAGTTCTTGAGCTTTCACAATGCGGGTCGTGGGCGACGTGCTTGGTCCCCTGCCATGTTAACCCACCGGAGCACATCGATGGCGAGCCCTATACAGACAAAGACAATGAACTTAGGGCATATTCAATCAACCGGAGAGTACCCATCTGATTACCATGAGCCGCACAACTCTTGGCCACATCACATTTATTCTCTTGTTTATAGGTGGGTGTTGATCGTTTGCTTTTTTGCGGTATGGAGCTGAACCCTTGATGAAAATAGATGGAGTGTTAGTAGGGAAAGATCATACAAACATTTGTTTGTAGTGTGCGGGGAGGGGATGATGGGGATGCTTATGGTTGTGGGAATATTAGTGAAAAAAAATTGTGTATTCTGTTGAGCCGACAAAAGATGAAATTTATTTTGAGTTTATTGCTATTGGAATCTGCATTAGCTTAATTTAAATTCTCCTTAATTTTAGTCATGCCAACATGCATGCCAAAAACTTAAATAACAATTTGTCCATATTTTATTTTGGTAAATTTATGTGTTGTAATGTTAGAGAAAATTGTTAACATGCTAGCTTTAATTGTGTGTAGCTGAAGTTTCAAGCACATTCACCGTAATAACACATCACAGTGGGCAATTGGGTCAACGCACAATTCAAAATACCATTATATTTCGTTAGAAACATGAGACTAAAATGATGAAACTTTCTTTTGTTTAGACATTAACAGTTTGCTGAATTTTCTAGGGTACCCTAAGGAACAACACAATGTTTTATGGGCCCCACATGACAAAAAATTGTGGGAAGACACATTTCATGTGCAAATAGTGTTGGACATGTGCCCTAGAGGCAAATTAATATTGATATTTGTCACATATCTGTTTGTTCATAATACGTTATATATTATGCTAGAACTGTATTAAGCGGAAACATTAATACACGTGTGATATATAACAACCTGGTCCCTAGTTAAACTCAGGCATACTAGCTCATTGGGCAATTGATGATCAAGGTTTCCTGATCATGAGAGCATAATAGTCTATTGACAATGAGGTCATATCATTAGGAGAATGATGTGATGGACACACACCCACCTTAAGCATTGCAGTGTGATCAAGTCACATAAGTTCAGCATTGCGATGACTTAATAACATAGTGACTGAATCCTTAGACCGTGATGATCATACATAATTGCTATCTATTAGGATGCTTTGAGTGCATTAACCGTTACACTGAAACATGGTAACTGAAAAGTTGTATCTTGGGTATTCCGAAGTAGATATGTTGAGGAGTATGAAATAGTTCAGAGCGGGATTTGTCAATCCGAGTGACGGATAGGTACTCTGGGCCCACTCGGTGGTGTTGCATCAATAGCTTGCAAGCAAGTGACTAGGTCACAAGATATGTAATATTCACAGACGAGTAAACATGTTATGTCGGAGACGAGGAAGAACTAGGTATTGGATACCGACGATCATACCTCGGACAAACATAGTACCGAAGCACAAAGGGATCAAGTCATATTGTTAACGGTTCAACAACGATGAAGTTTATTCGATGGAAGCGTAGGGGCACATCAAGGATTGTAACCAGATCCCACATGATGGTCATTGGACAGAGAGTGTCTCGATCATGTCTACTGTTTCCCGGACCGTAGGGTGTCACACTTAAGGGAAATCGATGCATTAAGGATTGATTCGGGATCATCGGTGAAAAGAGAGAAAACACCGGAAATGTACCGGGAGGTGCCGGAAGCTGTTCCGGATATTTTGAAAGGTTCAAAATAATATATATTAACTTTTAAATATGTTTTATTATTTAATTGACAAAATTAAATATTAAAAATGATTTAAATAATTAATTAAAAAGGTGAAAAGGTATTTGGGCCTTAAAAGGCCCATGAGGGGAAGGGGGAGCCTCCCCCCTTGGGCTTAGCACCAAGGGAGGGCCCCATCCCCCCTCCTAGCCGCACCACTCCCCCCTTGGGGGTTTAGTCCCACATGGGGGAAGGGGAGGGGGTGGAGCCCCTCCTTGGCCTATATAAGGAGGGGTGGGGTGCCTTTTTCAACAAAAACATTGAGTTTCTCTCTCTCTCTTTCTCCGACCTAGAGCGGACTCCCCTGGTTTGGAGTTTGCACCTGGTTGGGGGTTTCACCATCATCCAGACGTCGTTGCGTTGCCGGAATCTGGATCCAGATCAATCTTCTTTCCGCTGCTCTTCTGGTTCGGAGCCCGGAGAGACGTCGGTTGCACCGTACGTGTGTAATCCCGCGAGGCACTACACATGTGGTGCTACTTCACTGTCGGAGGTTCTTCAACACGACAGGGAGGTCGTAGGATCAGAGTCTACGCCAACCACGTTCGAGGAACGTTTCCCTCTTTCGGTCTTCAAAGTTATGAACACCGATTCCTTCCGTTACATACATCAGCATAGCATAGATCTTGGGTTCGGGACTCGTAGGTAGGAATTTTTTTGATTTCTGCGCCGATCCCCAATAGTGGTATCATGAGCAAGGCTATGCATAGATGTATTGTACGAGTAGAACACATCTAGGATGTGGGCATCAATTCTTTAATTGTTACCCTCCCATGTGTACTCGTTAAGCGTTGCGGCAATGTCCTGATGAAGCGGCCCCGACCGACCTTACGCGTTTACGCAAGACTGGTTCCACGCTTGACATATGGCTTGTACCATATAAGTGGCTGGGGGGTGTCTGTCTCTCTAACATTAGCGACGCGAAGACGTTTGCAACGGAGGGCCCCGACAGGGGTGTAATAGAGACGATTGCAGGATTGGTGTTGTGGCTTGTTTTCGCAGGATAGAAAGCGTTTCTCTCTCGAAACCCCTTAGCAGCCACGTAAAACTTGCAAAAGATAAAGTAGAAGGCGTTTTAACTTTAATTTGCATGTAAGGGGGGATCATAGCTTGTATGATTTACAGTTTTACTTCCTGTCTTGCTAATATGCTAGATATGCGACGGTAACATGATAGGATAATCTCTCTCAATACCATGATTGTATTCTCCCTTAGTGGGCACCGCCTGGAAGGATCTCTTTATGATAGGCAGGCCGTGACGATCGGGTGTCATACATACATTAGCGATCGCATGAGGTTGGGTTTGGCAAGCCTAGCATATGAAGATATGGCCTTGCTGAACAGCCATACACTAAGGTTCGACTGGCAGGCTTGACATATGTAGATATGAGCTTGGGATACAGATGACCGAAAGGTTAAGCATGAGTCATATAACGGATATGATTGGCATGATGGCCTACCTAGGGAGATGTGTCGTCGGCCGTGTGATATTCGAGGACGATCATTCAAACTAGGATTATGTTAATCACTTAGTAAATTTGGAGATATGTTTAACTAAGTGGGAGTTTTAGAATTAATTAAAATTGAACTCCAATTATGAACAAAGTCCAAATATGTGTTTTGCAAATAACCATTGTAGATGGCTGCACCTCGCCCCTCATTCAACTTAGGGTCATTCCTAGACAAAGACAAACTGAAAACCGATGGGTCAAACTTCACCAACTGGTTCCGCACTCTGAGGATTCTCCTCGTTCCCCTCAAGATGGCATACGTACTAGAGGCCGCGTTAGGTGACGAACCACCGGCAGACGCTAGTTAGGATGAGAAGAATGTCTACCTCTCCAAGATGGATGATTACAACCTTGTCCAGAGTGGAATGCTTTACTCCATGGAGGCTGAGCTGCAGAAATGCTTTGAGAGGATGGGTGCATATGAGATAATCACCGACCTCAAGGCCGTCTTTGCACCCCAAGCCAGGGTTGAACGTTATGAGGCTTCTGAAGCTTTCTTCTCAACAAAGATGGATGAGAGAAGTGTTAGTGAGCACGTGGTCAAGATGTCTGGCTACGTTCAACGCTTGAATGCTCTGGAATGTCAGATTCCAGATGAACTTGCTGTTGATAGGGTGCTGCAGTCGCTGCCCCCTAGCTACAAAGGCTTTGTGTTGAACTACAACATGCAGGGGATGACTAAGACCCCTTCTGAGTGTTGGAAATATGCCCTAGAGGCAATAATAAAATGTTATTATATATATATTTCCACGTTCATAATTAATGTTTATATTTCTGTGCTATAATTGCAATGACCCTGACTGTGAGATTCAGAAGAAAACTCATTTGCATGTGTGGAAATGTAAACACCAAGAGTTCCTGGTTTAGCCTCTAAGACCAGCTCATGTGCTAACTGATGATTACGTTTTCTTAATCATGGACATTGTTCTTGTAACAAGGATGTCAGTATCAATGGGAACATATTGTTAGCAGAACAATGATGTTGAACCGACCCCAGTATTGAATGATATACTTAGAGATCACATCGTAACTACGTTATAAGTCATATCATGAAATGTTATCATATACGTAATTCCTTAGACCATGAGAGTATCCAGTTGCTTCACACAGGAAGACATGCTTTGGTTCTTAGATGAATCCTCCCGTAAATGGGAAGTAGTAAAATAAGTTCTGGGTATGTCAGATGGTGTGGCTAGTGACTGTGATAGTTCAAGAATGGGATTTTCTCCTTCACGATGAAGAAGATATTCACTTCGGGCCCACTCGGTATGACGGTATCCATTATAGTCTGGCCAGACGCATTGTGATTCAGTCACGGGGATACCGGAATACGATAACGAGAAAATGGACAAACGAGCAAAGAGGATAACGAGTGGCTTGTGATCAAGAAGTTGTTACACATGGGTGCCAAACATCTCTCCTCTAACTTTGTCATATATCACGAAGCAAAGGGAATGGTACATGAATAAACATAATGGTTCACTCGAAGTTTCTTCGTGTATGTGCGGGAGTCAACATGGGTGTCCATGGCTCCGCTGTTGATTATTGGCTATTGACAAAAGGCTGTTGACCTATGTCCGGAAGATGTTCTGAGTCATGTCCGCATTATACCGAACCTATTGGGTCACACACTTAACGAGCAGTAGTCTGTTAGAATACTAGTATGGTAGAAGGTTTAGTGGAAGCAAAGCAGAATAGTTCATACGGGTACCGGAAGTAGTTCCGGAGATTTATGGAATTGTTCATAAGGGCACCAGAAGTAGTTCTGGGTATTTAAGGATATGTCCGGATCACTCTGGAGTAGTCCCAGGTGGTTCCGAATCATATGAGAATGGTACTGGGGAAGTCCTGGATCAACCGGAATAGTTTCTGGATAATCGTTGGGCGTCCTGACAACCTTCGCGGTCATCGGGTGGCTTAAATCGTAACTCGAATGGTTTTGTAAACTATCCGGATGGCTCCGGAACGTCCGAGAACGGTCCCGCAAGGTCCTGGAAGTGCTCCAGAAGTGTCCGGAATGTCCCGAAACGGTCCCAATATGTCCCGGAAGGTCCTGGAAGCTTCTAGAAGGTCATGGAAGGTTCCGGAAGGTTACGGGCAGTACCACCCACTCCCCTGCGCCCCTAGCCTTGGGGGGCAAGCCACCTAGACTGCCCTGGCCGGCCAAGGGGTGGGGGGCGCACCAAGGGGAAGGAATCCCCCTCCAGGTGGGAATACCAAAACCCATTATGGCAGGTTTCCGGTGGGAAGGTGTGGGAAGGTTTGGAAGGCTTGGGAGTCCAAGTTGGACTCCCAATCCTCCTTGGGCTGCGCCCTAGACCTCCTGGCCACCTATATAAGGTGAGCCAGGGGGAGGGGGAGAAACACACAATCAATCCCCAAGGCCTATGCGCCACCCTCCCTCCTCTGAACCCCGTTGCTCCACTTTTAGACCCCGGTTTAGACGTTGTTCTAGATCGGAATCCGTTAGGGTTTTCTCCCTCTAGTTTTCTCGGTGGCGTTCATCTCTGGACGGCGGAGCGCTGCTGGATTGCTGCTACGGGATGTGTGGATACTAATGGAGGGGTCGTACCTTCGACCCTTCTTCGAGGAGCTTGTTCATGGAACTTGTCCGTGGGACTAGATCGCGGGACTTGTTCGTGGGATTGATCGAGGGACTGTTCGTGGGAGAACTTGCGAGATCTACTTCCACTACGTCCACGAGCTTCACCAACTCTACTTCCGCTACATCGGTTGGTGAGCCATGACCTAAAACCTTGTATGCAATCTTCTTGGATGATCTTGGGTTCTTGATTCGTAGGCCGAAATTTTTTGTTTTCTACTACGTTTCCCAACACTGAGTTGTTCGCCATGCTGAAAACTGCTGAGGTTGAGATCAAGAAGGAGCATGTTGTATTCATGGTCAACAAGACCGTTGAATTCAAGAAGTCTGGCAAGAAGGAGAAGGGAAAGAAGGGAAGCCCGAAGAAGGGTGACAAGCCAGGTGTCACTCCTCGTAAGGAACCCAAACCTGGACCCAAGCCCGGCGTTGAGTGCTTCTACTGCAAGGGTGATGGTCACTAGAAACGCAACTGCCCCAAGTACCTGGAGGATAAGAAGGCTGGCAAGATTGTCAGAAGAGACAAAGGTATATTTGATATACACGTTATTGATCTTTTCTTAACAAGCGCTGGGAACAAATCCTGGATATTTGATACAGGATCTGTTGCTCATAATTCTAACTCCTCTCAGGGGGCTACGGAATAGGCGACGCTTGATGAAAGATGAAGTGACGATGCGCGTGGGAAACGGCTGCCGGATTGAAGTGGTGGCGGTCGGCACGAAGCATCTTAGTCTCCCTTCGGGATTAGTTTTGATTTTGAATAAGTGCTACTATGTACCCGCATTGAGTGTGAACATCGTTAGTGGTTCTTGCTTGAAGTGAGACCGCTATTCTTTTAAGTCAGATACAATTGGTTGTGCGATTTATAAGGATGATGTGTTTTATGTTCACGCACCGGAGAAAAATGGCTTATTCATTCTTAATCTCGATTGTGATATACTTCATATTGATAACGTATAGGCCAAAAGATTAAAACCTAGTGGCGAAGAACACATGACGATGTGGCATTGTCGACTTGGTCACATTGGTGAAAAGCGCATGAAGAAGCTTCATGATGATGGACTTCTGGAGTCATTGGATTTTGGATCCCTTGACACATGTGAACCATGCCTTATGGGCAAGATGACAAGGACTCCATTCAATGGAACAATAGAGCGTGCGGAAGACTTGTTAGGGATCATACATTCAGATGTATGTGGACCTATGAACGTCCCCACACGCAATGGTCTTCGTTACTTCGTGACCTTCACAGATGACTTAAGCAGATATGGGTATATCTACTTAATGAAACATAAGTCTGAAACCTTTGAAAGGTTCAAGGAATTTCAGAGTGAGGCCGAGAATCAACTCGGGAAGAAAATCAAGGACCTTCGATCCGATCGAGGAGGCGAGTATTTAAGTCACGAGTTTGGCGATCATCTTAAGACTTGTGGCATCGTACCACAACTTACGCCGGCAGGAACACCTCAGTGTAACGGTGTTTCTGAGCGACGTAATCGAACTCTATTGGATAGCGTACGATCGATGATGTCTCATACCGACTTACCTGTGTCATTCTAGGGGTATGCATTAGAAACTGCCGCTTACATTCTTAATAGGGCACCGTCCAAATCCGTAAAGACAACACCATTTGAGGAATGGCATGGCAAGAAACCAAAGTTGTCTCACTTGAATATTTGGGGTTGTGAGGCTTATGTTAGGAAACTTCAGCCTGACAAACTCGAATCAAAAGCGGATAAGTGCATCTTTGTGGGATATCCAAGGGAAACCGTTGGATACACCTTCTACAACCAGTCTGAGGGCAAAACGTTTGTCGCCAAGACTGGATGCTTTCTTGAGAAAGAGTTTCTTTCGAAAGAATTGAGTGGGAGGAAAATAGACCTCAACGAGATGATTGACCAATCACTCCAAGTGGAAGAAATGGCAATGGAAGTTGTTCCGGAACCATCTTCCGTAGAGGGAGCTGAAGAGAACGGTCATCATGATATTCATAATGATCGTGACATACATGATGATCATGATCAAGATGAAGAGGATCCTATTGTACCCCACAGGTCATCAAGAGCCCGAGTAAAAACTCAGTTTTATGGGCAACTTGTCAATGCAGTCATGTTAAATGAACCTGACGAACCTGCGAACTACAAAGAAGCAATGGAGGGACCTGAGTCCGAGAAATGGCTGGAAGCCATGAAATCCGAGATAGACTCCATGTATGCCAACAAAGTATGGACTTTGGTGGATATTCCCGAGGACCGAAAGGCCGTCGAGAATAAGTGGATATTCAAGAAAAAGACTGACGCAGACGGAAACATATCTGTCTATAAAGCTCGACTTGTCGCAAAAGGTTTTCGACAAATTCAAGGAGTTGACTACGAAAAGATTTTCTCTCCCGTAGCGATGCTAAAGTCTATCCAGATATTGCTAGCAATTTCTGCCTATTACGATTATGAAATAAGGCAGATGGATGTGAAAACCGCGTTCCTAAATGGAAACATTGAGGAAGAGTTGTATATGGTACAACCGGAAGGTTTTATTGATCCTAAGGACGCTGGTAAGGTATGCAAACTTCAACGGTCCATTTATGGGTTGAAGCAAGCATCTCGGAGATGGAATCTTCGTTTTGATGAGGTGATCAAAGCTTTCGGATTTGTCCAAAATGAAGAAGAATTCAGTGTTTATAAGAAAGCGAGTGGGAGCTCTGTGGCATTCCTAGTACTATATGTGGATGACAGATTATTGATAGGGAATGATGTGAAATTTCTAGAGGGGGTAAAGGAATATTTGAATGGACAAATTTCCATGAAGGAACTAGGTGAAGCTGCATACATATTAGGCATTAAAATCTATAGAGATAGATCAAGACGCCTATTAGCACTGAGTCAGAGAACTTACCTTGAGAAGATATTGAAGAGGTTCAATATGGATAACGCCAAGAGAGGCCTCTTGCCCGTTATGAAAGGAAGTAAATTGAGTGTGACTCAATGCCCAACAACAGCAAAATAAAGGGAGGAAATGTCCTCAAAGCCCTATGCCTCAGCCATAGGTTCTATCATGTATGCTATGCTGTGTACTCGACCAGATGTGGCCCTGGCGGTTAGTCTGATTAATCGTTTCCAAAGTAATCCTGGAATGGATCATTGGATTGCAGTGAAGAACGTCCTTAAGTACTTACGAAGAACTAAGGATCTGGTTCTTGTCTATGGAGGATGTGAAGAAGAGCCCGCCGTAACAGGTTACGTCGATGCCAGTCTTGGTACTGATCCCGATGACTCAAAATCCCAGACGGGATACGTGTTTATGTTGAATGGTGGTGCGATTAGCTGGAGGAGCGGCTAGCAGTCAGTCGTCGCCCAATCTACGATGGAGTCGGAGTATATTGCCGCTTGCGAAGCGTCAAATGAAGCGCATTGGTTGAAGAAGTTCGTCATCGAGCTTAGCGTATTCCCTAGTTGCACTGACCCTGTTAGCATTTATTGCGACAATACGGGTGCCATTGCTAACGCAAGGGAGCCGAGGACTCACTCTACAGCCAAGCATATTCTCCGGCGTTTCCATGTGACGCGGGACTACGTCAAGGATGGTCATACTAGGATTTGCAAAATACATACGGATCTGAATCCGTCAGACCCAATGACTAAACCTCTTCCACAAGCCAAGTTTGAACAACACCGAGAGACTATTGGTGTTAGATACATACCTCATGTAAACTAGTGTAATTTGTACTCTAGTGCAAGTGGGAGACTGTTGGATATGTGCCCTACAGGCAAATTAATAAAGATATTTGTCACATATCTCTTTGTTCATAATACATTATATATTGTGCTAGAACTGTATTAAGCGGAAACATTAATACACGTGTGATATATAACAACCTGGTCCCTAGTTAAACTCAGGCATACTAGCTCATTGGGCAATTGATGATCAAGGTTTCCTGATCATGAGAACATAATAGTCTATTGACAATGAGGTCATATCATTAGGAGAATGATGTGATGGACACACACCCACCTTAAGCATTGCAGTGTGATCAAGTCACATAAGTTCAGCATTGCGATGACTTAATAACATAGTGACTGAATCCTTAGACCGTGATGATCATACATAATTGCTATCTATTAGGATGCTTTGAGTGCATTAACCGTTACACTGAAACATGGTAACTGAAAAGGTGTATCTTGGGTATTTCGAAGTAGATATGTTGAGGAGTATGAAATAGATCAGAGCGGGATTTGTCAATCCGAGTGACGGATAGGTACTCTGGGCCCACTATGTGGTGTTGCATCAATAGCTTGCAAGCAAGTGACTAGGTCACAAGAGATGTAATATTCACATACGAGTAAACATGTTATGTCGGAGACGAGGAAGAACTAGGTATTGGATACCGACGATCATACCTCGGACAAACATAGTACCGAAGCACAAAGGGATCAAGTCATATTGTTAACGGTTCAACAACGATGAAGTTTATTCGATGGAAGCGTAGGGGCACATCAAGGATTGTAACCAGATCCCACATGATGGTCATTGGTCAGAGAGTGTCTCGATCATGTCTACCGTTTCCCGGACCGTAGGGTGCCACACTTAAGGGCAATCGATGCATTAAGGATTGATTCGGGATCATCGGTGAAAAGAGAGAAAACACCGGAAATGTACCGGGAGGTGCCGGAAGCTGTTCCGGATATTTTGAAAGGTTCAAACTAATATATATTAATGTTTTAATATGTTTTATTATTTAACTCGTTGACTAAGAAAAAATCAGAAACAGTTGCAACTCGTTGATGCACTTTCAACTAAGAAAAAAAACAGACCCAGTTTCGACTCCTTGATGGACTTGCAATTGAGAGAGAAAAGTTGGACCCAGTTATGACTCGTTGGTGGACTTTTAACTGAGAAAAAAACGAACCCAGTTGCGACTCGTCGGTGGACATGCATCTGAGAAAAAAAAGCCGGACTCAGTTGTGCAACTGAGGAAAAAAAATCAAACAAAGTTGCGACTCGTCGGTGGACTTGCAACTGAGAAAAAAAAAAGTCAAACCCAGTTGCGACTCGTTGGTGGGCTTGCAACTAAGAGAAAAAAATCGAACCCGGTTGCGACTCATTGATGAACTTGCAATTGAGAAAATAAGCCGGACCTAGATGCGACTCGTTGGTGGACTTGAACTGAGAGAAAAATTCAAACCCAGTTGCGACTCGTTGGTGGGCTTGCAACTGAGAGAAAAAAATCAGACCCAGTTACGACTCATTGATGGACTTGCAACTGAGAAAAATAAGTCGGACCTAGATGCGACTCGTTGGTGGACTTGAACTGAGAGAAAAAATTGGAACCAGTTGCGACTCATTGGTGGACTTGCAACTGAGAACAAAAAGTCAGACCTAGTTTTTACTCGTTGGTGGACTTGCAACTGAGAAAAAAAAAGTCAGATCCAGTTGCGACTCGTTGGTGGACTTGCAACTAAAAAAACAACGAACCCAGTTGCTACTCTTTGATGGACTTGCAATTGAGGAAAAAAACCGGACCCAGTTGCGACTCGTTGGTGAGCTTGCAACTGAGAAAAAAAATCGAACCCAGTGTCGACTCGTTGGTGGAATTGCAACTGAGAAAAATTAGTCGGACCTAGTTGCGACTCGTTGGTGGACTTGAACTGAGAAAAAAACCGAAACCAGTTGCGACTTGTTGGTGGACTTTCAATTGAGAAAAAAATTCAGACTCAGTTTTGGCTCGTTAGTGGACTTGTAACTGAAAAAAAAATCGATGATTGACTGGCAACTAGGTTTTGCAAAATGAAACCAGTTACGATTCGATGAGGGACTTGCAACTGGGTTGGCGAAAACATCTATTTGCAACCCTAGATCCACTCTCGCACAGTTCTTAAAAACAGAAAATTACACGACAGTAGATTTATATGTAACTCTGATATTTAGCATGTACACGTGTTTTAGCAATTTATATTTAGAAACTTTATTATATGTTTAAAAAATATTTGTCATATAATATAAAAATTAATGAATATTAAAAATGTTCATTCTACATTAAATATTTTCTATTTATTTAAAAAATCAATATATATTTAAAAGTAGTTCAACATTATAAATTTATTTTTAAGTATTTAATAAGTATTCACCATATATGATGAAAAAATTATAAAAATTGCAAATAAAATAAAAAATGGATTAAAATCTGATTTTGGAAAAGAAAAAAAGAAAAAAAATCGATACAGAAAAAAGGATAGGAAAAAACATAAGAGAAAAATTATGTGGGCCGGCCCACCACTCTATGCTGCAAGCTTCGCTTCAGCAAAATCACGTACATGTTTCGAGAAAACCAGTGTAAATACATTTGGTTTCCACTTAAAGAAAACAAAAACAACTTGCAGGTGACTTAGCTAATTCTCATGTACATGAGAATTAGGAAAACTGTTTTCTGTTTAAAAAAAAGAAAACTGCCGATTTTCTTTTTGAAAAAAACCGATATTCTTTCTTGAGGTGAAGCTGTTTGGAGCGAACGAATCGTTGGCGGCCACGACCTCGAGATCTGACGATTGCTACATATTGCAGTCCACAGAATTGGAAACAATTGTTTTTCGAACTGGAAGCAAAGTTGAATAGCTTTACGAGCTTAATAAGGAAGCAAACTGTTACATGGTGTGTGATCTCATTTTGCTAGAAGTACACGGCCACGAAGCGGTATCGGAAAGGAAATATTCTGGGTTGTCTCCAACCGAAACAACTCTTCTCCAATTCCTAAAGAACAACTTAAGTAAACTATCCCCAAGAAAATGATTCTGTGCCTCCACCATGCTGTCTATTCCAACGTGCTCATTTGCTTGGCTGCGTTTGCAAGCTAGATTATACTGTATGATAATAGTAGCTGCAGCGCCGCTGCAATTTCCGTGGATCGTTTGACCGGGACTCGGCAAGCAGGCAGCGTCGACGACTATCAACTAGTCTTAAGCACCCGGAGCACTAGACCTTTTCTTTAAGGAATCTGACGATCCCGACGACTATCATTGCGCACGAATGGAAGGAAGCATCGCCAGCATTTTGATTTTGATTGAAGCGACCGCATGCGCGAGCATGACCGCCGCGCTCGGGCATCCTCCTGCCTGCCTGCCGGCTGACCGCGTCCACACTCTCCTCATCCACTTCAATCATGGAATGAACTTGTTTTCTCAAGCCGGGCAGACACCGGGTCGCACCAACAACAACAGCAACTTGACCAAATATTTCCCGTTACCCAGCTTTGCAGCACTACGTAAAAATATAGCCGGGCTCTAGAAGGATTTTCAAGAACGAGTACGCGTGTTGGATGGTTCATGACCAGAAAGATCGCAACGTCCGGTAGCGTAGCATTGCTCGTAGTCGCGTCGTGGCATATGAGCCACCGTGTGGCGTGGCAGGAGATGGAGAGTGTGAACGCCTCCACGTCGATCAGAACCCTTTCCTCCTCTGTTCTGGCACGCACACGCTCTTCTCGCTCGCACAATCCGCGCGAGGTAACCGCGGGGACAGAAATGGCTGCCCGGTTTCCGATGACAGGGACACGGAATCCCTGCATTTTTCAAGCCAGACCCAAAAGGAACTGTGTCACACCATTTGTGGTGCGGTACTCGGCGGTCTTCGAATACAAGGTTTTTTTTCTTTTAGTTTTCTCCCTGTATGACACATGATTTGGGCTTCCTTCAAGGTGATGTTTTTCACCATAAGTACTTTTCAACATTCTTCAGAAAAAGGCGAACCTTTGGATCACCGCGAGGGTCAAAAAGTTGGAGCCTATTATTCTGTGAGAATAGTTTCTCTTGTAATGTAGTGGGGGATGGTGGGAAGCAGCAATTCGGTGTCCGGGTGCATCCTCATCCTGAAGGACTAAAAATAATAATATGGAAAAAGCTTAGAAAATTTCAAAAAAAATTGTGGTCAAAGATGCTTACGTACGAGATGTTTATGCAAATTTTGAAGAAGTTCGGACATCTGCAAAGCGCGCGGCAAAAATGACAAATTTGCAGTTTTTAAAAAGACATTGTTCACGCACTATTTCGGGCTAAGTTTGACTTTTTTGCGGCGAGCTCCCTAGATGTTCAAAACAGCTTAAATTTTACACGAACATCTACCCCTAAACATCTTTCACCATAACAAAGTTTAGAATTTTTTAAGCTTTTTTTAACGTCTTTTCAAGAATCTTGTGTGCAGAATAGATGAGCCTTGGTTCATCTTTGAATATCCCGGGATGGTGTAACAAACTATCACTTCTTCTTATTGAATGGATGAGGTAAATCTTATGTCTTTATTTCGAAAAGAAGAAGAAAATTGTACTATCACTCAAGACCACCCAAGAGCACCGATACGTAAAACTACATAATCAATCGAGTAAATCTCTAATATATCTAAATAGAAAAGTAAGGTTTCCTGTACCTGATTCACCAGTCATAGAATCAACGCAAGCATCTCTACTATTAAAAGGGGGGGGGGGGTCAGAGGTTCGCCTCACCTCCTCCCCTGGTTTTTCTATCCCACCAATCTATTTAACAAGGTTTACCCAATCGATCTATTTAAGTCGGTTTTTATCTGGCAAATCAGATCAATCTTCGGTATATTTGGTAACATCATTATGTGAAAGAATCAATCATGATAAATATCTAATCTATGTTATTAAAACATGAAATCAAATCAATCTTCGATATATTTGGTAACGTTATTAAGGAAATAATCAATCATGATCAATCTCTAATCTCAACTATTTAAGCAATGATTTTTAGTATATTTGTCATTATGTGAAAAAATAATCATGATAAAATCCCTAATATCAATATTAAAACACAAAATTAGATCCATCTTTGATATATTTGGTAGCATTTTTATGGGAAAGAATCAATCATGATCAACCTCTAATCTCTACTATTAAAGCCCAAAATTAGATCAATCTTCTATATATTTAATAATGTCTTCATGGAAAAGAATCAATCACACTTCATGGAAAAGAATCAATCACACTCGATCCTATTTTCCAAGCAGGTAACAAAACACGCACAAGCAAAATCTGATTTACTGCTTGCATGTGACATGATTCTATTTTTTCTTTTCTTCTAGAGTTCTATTAGCATTGTCCAAGAATCAGAATAGCAATTCAGATGTGCCTTTCTAGTCCATATTTAACAATGATTCAAATTATATTCTTGTTGTTTCTGTTCAAAACAAAAAGTAGAGAACGATTGGACATTGTATATGATTGTTCATGCTTGTCTTCCATCGCCCATCCTACTGTAAAAATACCTTATTTCTATGTATCCAATTGCTTTATAGACTTAGTTTGGTTATGTCTAGAGTTCATATAGGGATTAGTAAGTAGATAACATTTTTTTATCAAATGGTTGTGTAGGTTCCAACACGTTCAAAGTAGGATGGGGAAGATGATCACTGATTATACTAATGATGGTTCATTTTTTTCTGTCCGGATCTGAGCAAGCTTATCCCTCACGTAAATAGTTCTTGATGGTGGTCAATATTTTGTGTGCTTATTTAGCTCAATATTTGGCTAACTTAATAACTTGTACTCCCTTTAATAAAACAAACATGCAATTTTTTATCTGAAAGAAGTATAACTCTTAATTACTAAAATGATCATACATCCCTTTATGTATTAAAGGTATGGCTAATTGATCTTACACCCTTAGTTGGGTCATACTCGAGTGGCTTACCCCTAGTTTTTGAAAACACTCGGTCTTACCCAACTCACTTTGGTTGTCTTATGTTTATGCCCTTTGACCGTCTGACCATAACTTTGAAAACATCAGAACATAATCCTATTAATTCGGAAAAATGCAAATAAGATATTGAAATATTCAAAAATATCACCTATATGTGCATGCCATTTTCATTCAGGACATAAGTGTTGGAGATTCCCCATCTCAGTTTGAGTTCATACGATCTTAGCATTAATATAAAATCTTAAAAAAAATATTAAGTATTTTTTTGTAAACATTGACAAATGTTTTGAGTTCTTGCAAAGTTTCATCATGGAATAACATTAATGAAAGTCGTGGGAAAACACAAAATCAACAATTGGAGATAAAGAATTTTGGAGTGTTGAATTTGTCTTTTTTACCACGATTTTCATGAATGTTATTCCATGATGAAATTTTACAAGAATTCAAAACGTTTGTCAATGTTTATAGAAAAAATAGTTAACATTTTTTTCCATTTTTAAAAGATTTTTGCTATTCATGCTAAGATCATATAAGATCAAACTGAGATGGAGACTTTCCAACACTTTTGTCATGAATGCAAATGACATGCACAAATAGGTGATGTTTTCCTGAATTATTTTGATATATTATTTGCATTTTTCTGAGTTATTATGAATTTTTTCTGAGGTTTTCAAGCTTACGGTCAAACGGTCAAAGGGCAAAAACATAAGACGACCAAAGTGAGTTGGGCAAGACTGAGTGTTTTCCAAAACTAGGGGTAAACATGTCAAGGTAGACACAACTAAGGGCGCATAAACAATTATCCCTTAAAGGTATACGTGTAATCTGGCCTACTTCTTAGAGCACTCCCAATGCTAGTATTTTAGCACGTAATCATAGGTATTTTATTGATGTGGCATGATATTTAATGAAGAAAGAGAGGGAGGTTGTATCTTAGCTAAGGCTGCTCCCAATGCTCCAAGGTGTACAGGTGCTAAGGATGCCACGTAGGCAAAAAACTGATCTGGCAAGGCAATTAAAGAGGAGAGAGAGCACTTTGGTGTCCACATGAGGAACCGGTGCTAAGCGCGTGCACCTATGCAAAATGTCTATCAACCAATGCATGAAGGAGTTTAGTGATTAAACAATTAACTAAAGCAAGCTTAGCTCCAATACTTAAGCACCTATGCATTGGGGATATTGGTTACTAAGCTTTTTAATACCCTTAGCACCTTATCTAAGCACCAATGCATTGGAGGAAGCCTAAGATACAACCCTTGCACGTGGCCATATGCAAAAAAGTATGATTAGACCAATCACATTTATGCATAAAACCAAAATCATTAAATAAGATACAACCTCTAAGAAACAATGCATTGTGGAGATTGTATCTTAATTTTTTATTGCTCCTATGATATTGTGCTAAGAAACAATGCATTGGGGAAGCCCTTATTTGTTATTATTCGCATTTTTTAATTTATTACTAATAAAAGACGAAGTTGGTGATGTTATATGTCATTTAAGACCAAATGGTCAACATTTGATGCAATTAAGGTAAATTATGATATTTTTTATAAAAAAACTTGCTAGTCTGTTGCAAAATGTATAAATAGAATGAAGTTTTTTCAAGTTTGTGAACATGTATTAGTTTTTAGATCCGTTACAACGCATCAGCATGGATGGCGGTCGCAAGAGACATACCGTCAAGACCGGCGAAATGTGGCATGGGAAGAAGGTGACCGCAGGGATTTTCACCCTGCTCGTCTGTGGCGATGCCAAGTTGGGCATCGCGTACAAGCAGTACAACCTCACCTTCAAGCGCAACGCCAACACGGGGTATATCATGCATGAGTACGGGATCACATCACCACCTCTCCCCGGCATGGTCTTCACATTCTCAAGAGAAGCCATAACACGAAGAAGAAAAAGGCACCAGGCACGACCACTGGCAATGTTGGCGAACATGTTGCGCTCTGAGACCCTTAGAAGCCGGGCACGAGCTACGACTATGATGGTGAGCAATGACGAGGAATTCAGTGACACGCAAGTTGGTGCTTTGTATGGCGGAAACGACGGTGACACGACATATGCTGATTGCTACTATATGCCTCATGACTTTATCCTTGCGAAGGGCGAGGGCAAGTACAATGACTAATGCCTCCCGTTCACTAATCATCCTGTCACGGTGATAAAGAGTGGCAACCAAGGACTCACTAGGGCTCAAGCTTATGCTTCCTTACAACTACTAAGGTTCACCATATTCTCTTTGAGATATAACCACAAAGGCGATAACCTTCATAAACTTTTTTGGGGAAAGTGGCTCATTGATTTCTCACCAAAGATGTCCTACCACCTAGGAGTCTCTAATATCCAAGAGTAAAAAAAATAAAGGGAAAATTCCCCAGACCTGGTCAAAATCATGAACTGCTTTGGTCAAAAGAGAGAGAGGAGGAATTGATCTATGCTTGGATAAAATTGTTGGAAATATGCCCTAGAGGCAATAATAAAATGTTATTATATATATTTCCACGTTCGTAATTAATGTTTATATTTCTGTGCTATAATTGCAATGACCCTGACTGTGAGATTCAGAAGAAAACTCATTTGCATGTGTGGAAATGTAAACACCAAGAGTTGCTGGTTTAGCCTCTAAGACCAGCTCATGTGCTAACTGATGATTACGTTTTCTTAATCATGGACATTGTTCTTGTAACAAGGATGTCAGTAGCAATGGGAACATATTGTTAGCAGAACAATGATGTTGAACCGACCCCAGTATTGAATGATATACTTAGAGATCACATCGTAACTACGTTATAAGTCATATCATGAAATGTTATCATATACGTAATTCCTTAGACCATGAGAGTATCGAGTTGCTTCACACAGGAAGACATGCTTTGGTTCTTAGATGAATCCTCCCGTAAATGGGAAGTAGTAAAATAAGTTCTGGGTATGTCAGATGGTGTGGCTAGTGACTGTGATAGTTCAAGAATGGGATTTGCTCCTTCACGATGAAGAAGATATTCACTTCGGGCCCACTCGGTATGACGGTATCCATTATAGTCTGGCCAGACGCATTGTGATTCAGTCACGGGGATACCGGAATACGATAACGAGAAAAAGGGACAAACGAGCAAAGAGGATAACGAGTGGCTTGTGTTCAAAAGTTGTTACACATGGGTGCCAATCTTCTCTCCTCTAACTTTGTCATATATCGCGAAGCAAAGGGAATGGTACATGAATAAACATAATGGTTCACTCGAAGTTTCTTCGTGTATGTGCGGGAGTCAACATGGGTGTCCATGGCTCCGCTGTTGATTATTGGCTATTGACAAAAGGCTGTTGACCTATGTCCGGAAGATGTTCCGAGTCATGTCCGCATTATACCGAACCTATTGGGTCACACACTTAACGAGCAGTAGTCTGTTAGAATACTAGTATGGTAGAAGGTTTAGTGGAAGCAAAGCAGAATAGTTCATACGGGTACCGGAAGTAGTTTCGGAGATTTATGGAATTGTTCATAAGGGCACCAGAAGTAGTTCTGGGTATTTAAGGTTATGTCCGTATCACTCTGGAGTAGTCCCAGGTGGTTCCGGAACATATGAGAATGGTACTGGGGAAGTCCTGGATCAACAGGAATAGTTTCCGGATAATCGCTGGGCGTCCCGACAACCTTCGCGGTCATCGGGTGGCTTAAACTGTAACTCGGATGGTCTTGGAAACTATCCGGATGGCTCCGGAACGTCCGAGAACGGTCTCGGAAGGTCCTGGAAGTGCTCCAGAAGTGTCCGGAATGTCCCGAAACGGTCCCGGTATGTCCCGGAAGGTCCTGGAAGCTTCTAGAAGGTCATGGAAGGTTCTGGAAGGTTCCGGGCAGTACCACCCACTCCCCTGCGCCCCTAGCCTTGGGGGGCAAGCCACCTAGGCTGCCCTGGCCGGCCAAGGGGTGGGGGGCGCACCAAGGGGAAGGAATCTCCCTCCAGGTGGAAAGTCCAACTCCACAAATATGGCAGGTTTCCGGTGGGAAGGTGTGGGAAGATTTGGGAGGTTTGGGAGTCCAAGTTGGACTCCCCACCCCGTTATTGCGCCCCAAGGGCCTCTTGGACACCTATATAAAGTGGGGGAGGGGTGGGGGGCGCAACACAACTTGTCCCCAAGGCCTATGCGCCACCCTCCCTCCTCTAAACCCCGTTGCTCCACTTTTAGACCCCGGTTTAGACGTTGTTCTAGATCGGAATCCGTTAGGGTTTTCCCCCTCTAGTTTTCTCGGTGGCGTTCATCTCTGGACGGCGGAGCGCTGCTGGATTGCTGCTACGGGATGTGTGGATACTAATGGAGGGGTCGTACCTTCGACCCTTCTTCGAGGAGCTTGTTCATGGGACTTGTCCGTGGGACTAGATCGCGGGACTTGTTCGTGGGATTGATCGAGGGACTATTCGTGGGAGAACTTGCGAGATCTACTTCCACTACGTCCACGAGCTTCACAAACTCTACTTCCGCTACATCGGTTGGTGAGCCATGACCTAAAACCTTGTATGCAATCTTCTTGGATGATCTCGGGTTCTTGATTCGTAGGCCGAATTTTTTTGTTTTCTACTACGTTTCCCAACAGTGGTATCAGAGCGATCCTTGATTAGATGCATGTTTAGGTCTAGATCATATGTGTGATATGAGGCATTGATTTTCTTGTTGCTTCCCTGTCATGTGATTTTTTCTATGCTTGATGGCAAGTTGAGGTTTTACTACAAGGATTGAGTTTTCCATCGATCCCTCTATGCTGCTTTCAGTATGCTGGTTGCCTTGATCATGGTCTATATCAAACTCCTTGGATCTCATCTTAATCTCGCAATAGAAGATTTAACATGGAGGGGCTTGTGGATTTTATGAACTCAAATCCACACGGGGGTCACGCGTTTAACGAAGTTTGGCTTGTGGCATTAGTTGCTGCACGCACCCCGTATGTTAAACTAGCAACAAAAGAAGTATCGTGTTTTGTTTTTCTAGGGTTTCTCGTTTGCCTTGTAAACCTGCTTAACAACCACGATAAAAGTTGCAACAACCCGTGTAGATGGCGATCTAACTCGTTTTTGCAGAGTATGCATGTGATGTGGTATAGCCTTCAAGATTTGCAATGTGTTTGTATGAGATGCTATATGTTATGTAATATTTATTCGCGACCTGCGTGTCGTGGTACGGCATGATGACTGGAGTCATATGATTGTCACTTAATTATGGCCTGCGTGCCAGAACTGTTTATTAGCTCGAGGCAAAGCAATAGATAGATGCAAGGTGATGATCTACGATGCGGAGGTGGACCCCGACGCACATGCCGGAAGCCGTGGTGATGTTCCCGGCGCCAAGGACAAAGTTGGTGGACACGGTGACTTCAACCACGACGACGTGAAGACAATGAAGACTTCACGAAGCAAAGGGCTATACTATATCACATAATTTTATGAACTGCCTGTGATGTTTATCCCTTTGTTGCACCCTTGTTTGATGCGCGGTAGTCGTATTTTATTAGGGTGATCTCTCGCAAAACAATATCAAGTTGATAGTGTTCTTCCAACTGTAGCACCGTCTATACTATGTTTCACACCGGAGCAGGTCATGTCACATGGGTGCACACGGTGTGACGCATAAAAGACGGGTGTGTTAAAAGAACACACAGCAATTACACTTGGTTGTCTTGACGGTTTGGATACAAGTTTGCTACCGGAACACGCCCATCGAAAGATGAACAAGAATCACCTTTGGCGTGATTGGCAAGTTGGCCTACCGGTCCAGTCTAAGTCATCAGTGATGTCACATCAATGGCGGACGATTGGGTTGGATCTTGAATCACTCCAGCATCAATTACGAGAGATATTGATCTGAGTGGGAGCGCACTTAGTAATTAAATTGATTAATCACAAGTGCAACTTAATTATGAACAAAGTCTTAGTATTTGCATTATCGTTGTAGAATAATGGCTCGCGTTACCACCTTCCCAATTGTTTTTGATTAACTGTATTATCTGGTAAAAACTTTACGATTGGTACCGTATTGTGAGGACTATCCTCAATAGTGCCGAGAAGGACCAGGTCCTATCGCTAATTTTCGATGCTCTCCCGCTAATGCAATGGATGATGTGACTTATGTACATAATCCAAAAGGCTAGAATTCCACCACAGCTAAGTGTATTGTCGTAATCACCATGAAACCCGAACTTTGAAACGTTTGGGATAGTTATGTTATATTCATGGAACTGAAAAATTGTTTTCAGTGATAAGACAATTGATGTAGGATATAAGATATCTAGTACAAAGTCTGATTGTAAGCGTTAGTGAAAATGTTCATTATGCTCAAACAAAACTGATAAGTGTGGGATCCAGAAGAACACCGATCATATGATGATGAGGATTAAGGGAAAGGAAGTTCCATATGGTGTTAGTAAGACTTACACGCCGGAAAGTCCATGGCCTGCGCCATCCTTGATCATATGTGAGCTTCTGTGAGTAGGAGTGACATTGGAAATAGAACTATGATACGTATAAAGGCAAAACAAAAGAAGACTGGAATAACCAGCTCAGAAATGATAGTCATACGGAGTTATAGATGAATTCATTGCTGGTCAAGAGATGTAATTCTTGGGAATCATGATTAAGCAATTAATTGTGGATTCTGAATATTGTGATTAAACTGTTGATCACCAGAATATCACATCGATTGCATATTGTTGCAACTCGATGCAAGAAATACTATGGCCTTTATGACTAGCTAATGATGAGTTTTGACACGCTCGGGAACACGATAAAAGGTTTACTATACCGTGTGTTGACTCTATGATTATCTTCATAATTCATTTTAGAGTTGAGTAAATTGTTACTACACTTTAGCCTTGTTGCAAAACATCATTTTTGAATCATGTTTATTGCAAGAGAGTTGTTCAAAGCTATGAATAACATAAAGGACATACTTCTATTGTGAATAGGTTGTATGTTATGAATCTTGATAATAATGCTAAACATCCATAACACTGACGCTAAACGTCGCAAGACTGACAGAAATACCACATAGATGTGGCACTGCCGTTTATCACAAGTGACATAAAATGCATGTAGAATTTCCATAAGTGATGGACTTTCGAGTCATATGATTATGAAATCACTTGACGCTTGCGATCTTTGTCTCGAAGTAATGTGACTAAAACACCGTTGATAGGTCATACATGAACGGGCAACTAAACCATTGATAATCATACATGATGATGTGTGTAGTCTAATAAGTGTAGTTGTGTGCAGTGGATTCCCTATCTTCACTCATGAGTTGAAGTAGATATGTGGATATCTGTTCAATAGAGACATACGTCTGAAATCTTTGAAATGTTCAAGGAATTTTAGAGTGAAATAGAAATTCATTGTAACGAGATAATAAAGCTTCTGCAAATTAGATTGTAGAAAGTAATATTTGAGTTACAAGTTTAGCGAACGTCTGATGAGTTGTGAAGAGTGTCATAACTTGCGTCTCCCGGAACATCACTATGAGTAAGATGTTCGAGAGATGTAATCAAGCCATGTATGACACGGTAAGATCAAACATGACGTTTATCAATTTGCCATTATACTTATTAAAGTTATGCGTTAGTGACTACGGCTTTTACACTGAAAAGAGCACCATCAAATCTGTTGAAATGACACCATATTAGATGTGGTATGGACTGTTAAAACCATGTTGTCTTTTCTTAAAATTTGGGTATATGAGGCATATGTTTGACATACTCAAAAACCCCAAATCAGATAAGTGCTACTTTGTTAAGGTTATGCCAAAAGTTTTGGTATTCCTCTATCACTACACAAAAGCAAAACTGTTTGCTGTTAAGAACAATGTGTTTTGAAGAAAATGGTTTCTTGCAAAAGAGTGAGTGGGAGGACAGTGCAACTTGTTAAAGATTGTTGAATCTTCAAATAAGTGCGCAGCTGAACCACACAGGTTAGACAAAACTAGTACAAACATTCATGATATGTAAGACGAGATATTATTGTTCGACAATGATAAACCTGTGATATACAAAGAAGCGTTGATGGGCCCTGACTCCGGGATTTGGCTAAATGCCAAATAATCCGAGATAGTATCCATGGAAGTAAGTCAAGTTTTGAACTTGGTAGACCCTCTGAAAGACTAAAAGTCTAGAGAATATATATATGGATCTATAATTGATTCGGATGAAATTGTTTTATCCATAAAGCTCAACTCGTTGGAAAAATTGTTTTCTAGCAAGTTCAAAGGTTGACTAAGGAGAAATAGTTTCGACCGTAGAGATGCTTTAGTCAGTTCGGGTTATATTAGCAATTACTACATATCTCATTTATAGGATATTGTAGAATGAACGTCAAAACAACGTTCCTACACGGAAAAATAACAAAGGACGTATATGTGATACGACCAGAATGTTTTGTCGATTCAAAGGATGCTAAAATAGATGCAAGCCTTGGATATCCAGTGATGGACTAGAGTTAGCATAATGGAGTTGGAATTTTCGTTGTGATGAAATTGCCAAAAGAGTTTGTTTTCATCAGGAATAACGAAGATGCTTGAATATTCAAGAAAGTAAGTGGGAGCTGAATAATATTTCTGAAACCTTATGTAGATGACATATTGTTGATTAGAAATGATATAAATTTCTTGACACGAATAAGGACTTCATTGGAAATAGTTTTCAGTTGAAGAACTTGGGCTGATATAGCATTAGTATTGAGCATAGTGATCTATGAAGATAGTAAGTGCCTGATCATGCTAAAGCCAACACTACATATTGACATGATACTAAAGTAGTTTAGTATGAAATGCCAAGAAACATGTTCTTGCCGAAGTCGTGGTGAAAAGTTGTTTGCAGAAATCGGTGTTGATGAACACAGATAAGCAAAAACACGTGAATTGAATTCCACTCACCCGTGTGTTTGGATTAATCATGTACACCATAATATGTAAAACGACCAGATATGTCCAGTGCTTCAAAAGGTTATGAGCAAGATACCAAAGTGATCAATATGTTGATCATTGGACAAACAGTGAAAAGTTAAACTTATGATAGATAAGATATGTTCTCGGAAAATGGAGATAATGAAGAGCTCGTTGTAACAAGTTACACCAGCTGAATTTTGATGTAAACAGTTACACCAATTCAGTCTTCATACTTACTCCGATCGATTTTCGATTTTAATTGGGATTATGTGTTTCACACATAAGGGTGGCACAGTATGAAGGAACTGTGTTAAAGTTAGATACTGTGGCGAATTCTATAACAGAGGCTAAGTATATTGTTGCTTAAAGAAGTAACAAGGGAGGGTATTTTGAATCATCAGTTCATTTATGAACATGGTATGGTTTCCTAGATGCTTGAAGCTCATGGAACATTGATGAATGATTTCATGACTTATTCTAAGGAACCAAGGTCCTACCAAATGATTCAAACATATACAAAGCTAAACTGATAAAATTAGTGAATTTTATGATAGCGTGAAAACGCGAAGATATGCAAGATACAAACGGGCCTGAAACGTCAGATCCGAAGATGAGGTCTATACCACAAATGAGGCATTTATTACACCGGTATGCCATAGGTGTAAAGTGCTCAAGCACTGACAATATTATTGACTCTAGTGCAAGTGGGAGACTGTTGGAAATATGCCCTAGAGGCAATAATAAAATGTTATTATATATATTTCCACGTTCGTAATTAATGTTTATATTTCTGTGCTATAATTGCAATGACCCTGACTGTGAGATTCAGAAGAAAACTCATTTGCATGTGTGGAAATGTAAACACCAAGAGTTCCTGGTTTAGCCTCTAAGACCAGCTCATGTGCTAACTGATGATTACGTTTTCTTAATCATGGACATTGTTCTTGTAACAAGGATGTCAGTAGCAATGGGAACATATTGTTAGCAGAACAATGATGTTGAACCGACCCCAGTATTGAATGATATACTTAGAGATCACATCGTAACTACGTTATAAGTCATATCATGAAATGTTATCATATACGTAATTCCTTAGACCATGAGAGTATCGAGTTGCTTCACACAGGAAGACATGCTTTGGTTCTTAGATGAATCCTCCCGTAAATGGGAAGTAGTAAAATAAGTTCTAGGTATGTCAGATGGTGTGGCTAGTGACTGTGATAGTTCAAGAATGGGATTTGCTCCTTCACGATGAAGAAGATATTCACTTCGGGCCCACTCGGTATGACGGTATCCATTATAGTCTGGCCAGACGCATTGTGATTCAGTCACGGGGATACCGGAATACGATAACGAGAAAAAGGGACAAACGAGCAAAGAGGATAACGAGTGGCTTGTGTTCAAAAGTTGTTACACATGGGTGCCAAACTTCTCTCCTCTAACTTTGTCATATATCGCGAAGCAAAGGGAATGGTACATGAATAAACATAATGGTTCACTCGAAGTTTCTTCGTGTATGTGCGGGAGTCAACATGGGTGTCCATGGCTCCGCTGTTGATTATTGGCTATTGACAAAAGGCTGTTGACCTATGTCCGGAAGATGTTCCGAGTCATGTCCGCATTATACCGAACCTATTGGGTCACACACTTAACGAGCAGTAGTCTGTTAGAATACTAGTATGGTAGAAGGTTTAGTGGAAGCAAATCAGAATAGTTCATACGGGTACCGGAAGTAGTTCCGGAGATTTATGGAATTGTTCATAAGGGCACCAGAAGTAGTTCTGGGTATTTAAGGTTATGTCCGGATCACTCTGGAGTAGTCCCAGGTGGTTCCGGAACATATGAGAATGGTACTGGGGAAGTCCTGGATCAACAGGAATAGTTTCCGGATAATCGCTGGGCGTCCCGACAACCTTCGCGGTCATCGGGTGGCTTAAAATGTAACTCAGATGGTCTTGGAAACTATCCGGATGGCTCCGGAACGTCCGAGAACGGTCTCAGAAGGTCCTGGAAGTGCTCCAGAAGTGTCCGGAATGTCCCGAAACGGTCCCGGTATGTCCCGGAAGGTCCTGGAAGCTTCTAGAAGGTCATGGAAGGTTCTGGAAGGTTCCGGGCAGTACCACCCACTCCCCTGCGCCCCTAGCCTTGGGGGGCAAGCCACCTAGGCTGCCCTGGCCGGCCAAGGGGTGGGGGGCGCACCAAGGGGAAGGAATCTCCCTCCAGGTGGAAAGTCCAACTCCACAAATATGGCAGGTTTCCGGTGGGAAGGTGTGGGAAGATTTGGGAGGTTTGGGAGTCCAAGTTGGACTCCCCACCCCGTTATTGCGCCCCAAGGGCCTCTTGGACACCTATATAAAGTGGGGGAGGGGTGGGGGGCGCAACACAACTTGTCCCCAAGGCCTATGCGCCACCCTCCCTCCTCTAAACCCCGTTGCTCCACTTTTAGACCCCGGTTTAGACGCTGTTCTAGATCGGAATCCGTTAGGGTTTTCCCCCTCTAGTTTTCTCGGTGGCGTTCATCTCTGGACGGCGGAGCGCTGCTGGATTGCTGCTACGGGATGTGTGGATACTAATGGAGGGGTCGTACCTTCGACCCTTCTTCGAGGAGCTTGTTCATGGGACTTGTCCGTGGGACTAGATCGCGGGACTTGTTCGTGGGATTGATCGAGGGACTATTCGTGGGAGAACTTGCGAGATCTACTTCCACTACGTCCACGAGCTTCACCAACTCTACTTCCGCTACATCGGTTGGTGAGCCATGACCTAAAACCTTGTATGCAATCTTCTTGGATGATCTTGGGTTCTTGATTCGTAGGCCGAATTTTTTTGTTTTCTACTACGTTTCCCAACAAAAATCTCTCTCAAGAACTCTCAAGAATTTGTTATGAGAGTATGAGAGGGGATCTTTCTCGAATCTAGGGTTAAGTTCTATGTGTTGGTAGACCTTTCCATGAAGTGGTGAAGGGGTATATATATAGAACAAAACTAAACTAGTCGATTCAATGCAGAAAATAGAGGGCCAGATTGCCTAGATAGTGATTCGGTTCAAGTCGGTACTGGATGCGAGGAAATTTCACAACCGCCTAAGAGTCCATCCAAGTTACCCGGATAATTAAACCATATCTCGGACATAAAACAACCCATGGAAATTTTTCCTATGCTTCAATAGTCTATTATTTATACTTTCTGTTGTCTGACACGACCTATCCGAACATTCTGAGAAGTTAAGCCCGAATAGTCTGGATAGAGCCCAACCAGAAACCACCAGTGTTTAATGTGTGGTCAAGGATTTAGCTTTTTATATTTGGAAGTAATTAGCTAGGTAGCATGGTAGAAATGCCTGAATAGTCCGACCAGCAGAAAAAAAAATCTTTCGTTTACCTTGTGAGGTTTGGCTAGGCTTTTCGACATTGGACTTTTTAGAGCGATGAAATGTTAGAGAATATTGTGAGTAGAAAAATTCCTTCACAAGCTCCTTTGATCCCTTCTTAATATTTGATCTCCTTTTAATAGTGTGGGATCCCTATAACTAAAGAATTAAAATGAAAAGTGATGCTTCTCATTGTTGTTGCACATGTCTTGAGTCATTAGCATTTTTGGGTATACGATCCACATACAAAATATGCATGAGAACTAAACATGTAGATTTACTTGACAACCATTATTAGTTTCCTATAAGTATATTATCATCAATATTAAAATATGACTAACAACATGATTGCACTTTCACCTATCCCAATAACTTTCTTTCTACTCAATCATATGACGTCATGACCAGTTCGATGAATAAAAAGGGGAGGATAACTATGTTCATCACCGATAAGGACGCAATTTGTGTCACATACCGATAGGCTACCACAAAACCCACGATGCAGCAACATCACCCACCCAACCCATGGTGCATATGGAGGTAGCACATCGAGCTAGACCAAAGTAGTTATGAACAACATCTCTAAGGATGACAAACCCTATGTCGCTAGGAAGATGGAACATAAGGGTGAAACCTATCGTTTTGATTGGATAAATTAGAGCACAATTACAAGTCTGCAGTCGGTGCTTAGTGGCCACATCCATATCAACACATAACATCATATCAGGTTCTCAAAAGGCCAAACCTAAGACAACACCCGCATAGAGGAAAAAGTAGGACGCCATAATGGCCAATGACAAAGAAAAACTCCATAATATACCATTGAATTAAATGTGTGGTGCACGTGCACAATTAGTAGTCAAAATAAATAGATTTTTCATAAATATTTTGAAACATCTTAAACCTTCTCATTTAGAACTACTACAACATGATCGACACCTTACACCCTTGTTTATCTCCTACTAATTATGCTTATTTAATTAATTTTAAATGGATCCCAACCTTGTTTTTTTGGAAAGATCCAACGAATCGCTGGCTTTGGTATCATTTGCAGGATGCAGCAAGAAAATACAAGAGTGGGGTAGATCCTAGGATCCAAAGGTTTACGTTAAAGAATAAAGGCAACCAACATAGAAGCTACTGAAAACAATTGAAGGGCTCTTGTGGAGCCAAAAGATAACCCATCATCTCTCAAGGGGGGGGGGTCCTGAAAGAGGATTAACAAGTTTGCGACACCTGGTAGTCACCAAAACTTGATACCTCCGATAACCGCCTTCACAAGATATCCAATTTGCGTAATTTCTCCTTTGAAAATACATCTATTCATCTTGTGCCACAACTCCCATGAAGCCAACATGGTCAACAATCTGATACCTTTAAGTTGAGCTGGCGATGTCCTACCAATGATGCCATGCACCAGTTTCATTGTGTTCTTCGTTATACAATCCTGGTGAGGGGACAAGGAGGAGCAACCTCTCCATTTCGCAAGCTTGACCACATATTCTTAGCCATTGGACAACCCCAAAACCGATGGTTTGAATTCTCAAGGTGTGTCATACATAACTGATAGAAATATGAGTTTGGCTATCCACGATGATACAACCGATCATTGCACCATAACCCAATGAAGCAGCCAAGCGAAGATCTTGATCCTGCTAAGAGCCCATTCCTCCCATAACAGGTTTTGGAAATTTGATCTTTCCATTCCTTAAAACTACAGATGGCAGGCGGAGCGGATAATGTACTCACCGTGCCGCTGAAGGTCGATGTTGGCATTCTGGATTCTTCTCCAAAGTCTCATGAAATCCAATACGATAGCAAAGACATCTTGTTGCCGTAGGCCTAGCTGTCATTACCGAGCGTCAGAGCCATCGTCCTTTTCTTGCTCGATAGCTCGAAGAGGGTTGGGACGACCGAGCATACCGTTCCCGATCCTAAACAAGACGATCGCTAGAAAGAGGTCGCCATGTTGCCCCCTAGCATGACCCTTGTAGCGGTAACATGTTGCCCCCTAACCAGTCATACATTTCTTGACCTCATCAGTTGCACATTCGACAACATAAGATATTTAAGATCATAATATTCTTGCAAATAAGTATACATCACTAATTTGCATCCATTTCATCCCCTCGCTATGTTGTGCAAAGGGTACACATGGTTTCGATTTCGATTTGAGGAGTGCCATGGAAATGTTGCGCTGGCTGCTATGATTAGACAGCACAAAAAATAGCACAGATGATGGGTTGATGACGATTTGAATCCACCCCACCAAACCTCCCTTTCCCTTTCCCTTTATTAATTACTTACTACACTATAGCAGCCCATTCATCACCCTCCCCAAAAGTAACTTCCCTCCAAAGTCATCTTGCCCATTAAATAAAACCGCGTAGTACAGAAAAAAGGGAAATAAACACTAATTAAACAAAACAAAAAACACAACAAACAAGCAGGAGAAAACGAGTGAAGTAGGCAACGCAAGGGGAAGGAAAGGAAGAGGCAAGAGGGAGAGAAGAGAAAAAAAAAGGAAGGGGAGAGGAGGGGGAGAAGGGAGAGAGATTTTGACCAGCTCCGGCGGTCTGTCTCGTCTCCATCTTCCTTCCTCCCCTCATCGGCCCCGTCGTTACCATACCAACACGGCCCGCCCGGACGCCGCCACCGCTGACCGCGTCCACACCAAATCCGCGCACCAATTTAACCACCCCACTCCCCCCCTCTCTATCCCCCTCTCCACACACCCCCACACCAAACGCGCACGCCGTCCCACCATTTTCTCGATTTGGCCTCTTCCCCCCTCTGCTCTGCCCGCAGATCTCCTCTTGTCGGCTCCACTCTTCTGTTCCCCCCCTCGATTCGCGCCCCGGGTGTTGGCGGCAGATGGGCAACTGCTGCGTCAGGCCGGCGGTGGCCGGCGACGGCGACGGCGGCGGCGCCAGGAAGCAGAAGAAGGGCAAGAAGCCCAACCCCTTCTCCATCGAGTACAACCGGTCGGCCCCGCCGGGGGCCTCCAGGCTGGTGGTGCTGCGGGAGCCCACGGGCCGGGACATCGCCGAGCGGTACGAGCTGGGCGGGGAGCTCGGACGCGGCGAGTTCGGGGTCACCTACCTCTGCACCGACCGCGAGACCAGGGAGGCCCTCGCCTGCAAGTCCATCTCCAAGAAGAAGCTCCGCACCGCGGTCGACATCGAGGACGTGCGCCGCGAGGTGGAGATCATGCGACACCTCCCCAAGCACCCCAACATCGTCACCCTCAGGGACACCTACGAGGACGACAATGCCGTGCACCTCGTAATGGAGCTCTGCGAGGGCGGCGAGCTCTTCGACCGCATCGTCGCCAGGGGACACTACACGGAGCGCGCCGCTGCCGTGGTCACCAAGACCATCGTTGAGGTCGTGCAGGTGAGAGTGATTCCATTGTTTGCTTGTTGCTTAAGGTTGCCCTCACACTCACAGTATGCTATGCTGGGATACGTTCATTCTGTGATTCATGTGGGAAATATTTGTTGCCTACCTGTCTGTCACATGATTTTGGAGTCTATATGTTCCATTGAATAGCTTATGATCTAAGCTGTGAACCAATTAATTACTGCATTTGTTCTTGTTCATTCGAGCTATTGGCTTGTCCAGGACCACATCCATAACTTGGTGCCAGTTAGATTGCCTCAACTTACCATTTTTTTTTGTCTGCCTAGTGAATAACGTGTGTACATTTGTTCTGTCCTGCGCAATTTCAGATGTGCCATAAGCATGGAGTGATGCACCGGGACCTCAAACCAGAGAATTTCTTGTTTGCAAACAAGAAAGAAACCGCCGCACTGAAAGCAATTGATTTCGGCCTCTCTGTTTTCTTCACTCCAGGTACAGTCGTGATATCCTCATATATCATACTCCCTCCGTCCGGAAGTAACTGTCGCTGAAATGGAAGCGCTGAAATAAGTTTAGATACATCCATTTCAGCGACACTTAATTCCGGGCGGAGGAAGTATATAGCTATCTTTGAAGTTTTCCGTTTTAGCCTATCCGTCACTTGTCAATGATATGGTCAGAGGACAGTGCTGATATAGTAGCTAGCCTGTCTTATGATGTATCCTTTTTACTTTGTATTGTTTGCCTAATGTGCTAATTGTTCATTATGTGCAGGGGAACGGTTCACTGAGATTGTTGGGAGCCCTTATTACATGGCTCCAGAGGTGTTAAAGAGAAACTATGGCCAAGAGGTTGATGTTTGGAGTGCAGGAGTGATTCTCTACATTCTTCTTTGTGGTGTCCCTCCATTCTGGGCAGGTCAGTTTTGTTCCTGAAAATGGCCCATTGTTTCGGTGCCATCTGTCAGCTACATTTAAACATTTAGGATACTAAAACTGGACTGTCTTCTGAGCAAAGGGACCATGTCTCACCTTCCACACTGAAGTTTTGTTTTCCTTATTTTGCCTTTGGGGTGATTGGCTCGTGGACTGTGGTTGAGAAAAATATATTTATCTTGTCCTATTGAATGCTCTTTCTGAATGGTATGTTTATTGCTTCCATTTCATAATGCAGAAACTGAACAAGGTGTTGCTCAAGCAATTATCCGGTCTGCCATTGACTTTAAAAGAGATCCATGGCCAAGGGTTTCAGATAATGCAAAAGACCTTGTCAGGGGAATGCTTAATCCAGATCCAAGGAGGCGTTTGACAGCTCAGCAAGTGCTTGGTAATAATCAAATTTCCGCACAAGTTAATGTACCGTGTTTGATTCCTTCTGTTCTTCTTAGACGGATACAGAAACTTTCCAACCTGAAAATTTGTTGGTTCTGAGTTGCAAAGATGTACAATGCATAGTCCAAGATTTCTGAAGATTTCCGCCCGAAGATCATTTACATTGCATTGCTTGTGTCTCATGTCTATAATTTGTATTTTCTTCCAGATCATCCCTGGTTGCAGAATATTAAGAAGGCTCCAAATGTCAATTTGGGTGAAACGGTTAAGGCTAGACTTCAACAATTCTCTGTGATGAACAAGTTCAAGAAGCATGCACTTAGGGTATATACCTCACTCTGACTTGAACCTCAAATAATCCTCTTTCACCTTAGACTTGCCTTCTTGGAACTTCCTCTCACATATATTTTTTCTACTGCAGGTCATAGCTGAGCATCTTTCAGTAGAAGAGGTGGCTGGCATAAAGGATATGTTTGAAAAGATGGACCTTAACAAAGATAGTATGATTAATTTTGATGAGCTGAAGGTTGGTCTACATAAACTTGGCCACCAAATGCCTGATGCCGATGTCCAAATACTAATGGATGCTGTGAGTACCCATTATTCTTCTTCATTCTGTTTTTTTTTGTGCAACGCTTTGTTATTATGCTGGAATGTTTTATTTATTTTAGGTAAAATCACCATCTCTGCAGTTTTATCAACTAGGTTTCATAAGTACCATATCAGAATTGAAAGATCATACCTGGTAAACTGGATGAAATGGAATTCTTAGCATACTAGCGACAGAGATTGTAGAAACACCCCTCTAAAATTTCAAGTGAGGAACTTGTAATGCAGTATATGAAATGTTCTCTTAACTTAATTCTTCCCTGAACTTGAAAAGGTCATTTAGCATTAGATGGGTACAATTAATACATATTACTATGTGTTGAAGGCAAGAGGTGTTATTATTGTATATTTACCGTCTGTGAATGTTATATCAGGCTGATGCTGATGGAAATGGGTGCTTAGACTATGGAGAATTTGTTACTCTGTCTGTTCACTTGAAAAAGATCGGCAATGACGAGCATCTGCATAAGGCATTTGGATACTTTGATCGGAACAAGAGTGGATATATTGAAATCGATGAGCTCCGTGAGTCACTAGCGGATGACCTGGGAACAAATCATGAAGAGGTTATCAATGCCATCATCCGTGATGTAGACACTGATAAGGTATGTGGTTGCTCTTCACCATCGTTCATCTGGTTGGCAAAGCATGCTAGTTTTGTTTCTCGTCTTTTTGACAGCTATCATTTGGCTCTTGACTGAAATGATGATGAACTATTGTGATTCATAAAATGCAGGATGGCAAGATAAGCTATGAAGAGTTTGTGGCGATGATGAAGGCTGGAACGGACTGGAGGAAAGCCTCTAGACAGTATTCGAGAGAACGGTTCACTAGCCTGAGCTTAAAGCTGCAGAAGGATGGATCGTTGCAGCTAACGGGCACCCAATAGCAGCAGATGATAACACAATAGACAAGTTGTGAATCCCAGATGAAAACCTTGTGTAGCTTCCTGGTTTTTCGTTGACAAAGTATTTCTTTTGTTCATCTGGCGCTCTAATTTTCGGTTGGTATCCTGATGAAGCATTAATTGGTTGTTGAAGATTTATTTTGTACGTAGATTGTGTGATCCAGACCGTCATGAAAAGTACTAGGCCTTTGATTTATGAAAGGGAATGTACAAGAGAAAGAGGAAAAAGTTTGTGGATGTATGCATTTCCTCTCCTTATGTTTTGTTCATTTGGTTGGTTGGTTGGAAGTAGAATATCCTGAAGCTGAAATTGCAAAAGTAAACTTGACAGCCAGTGTCTTGAATGCAAAGGTTGGGACCTGAAGTTGCTCCAGTGTGTTACCCAGAATCGGCATGTGGATGTGATGAGTAGAGCAGGAGGATTTGAACACCTAAAGTTGGACTTGTGAGCTGGTCAAGAATCTATGGCATTCTCACAGGCACGGAACAAAGGATGAGCCATTAAGCTTTTGTTGGATCTGGTCGGCACAAGTTGCAGGCTGGTTCGTTGGCACGGATATTTCATACTAGTATTTGCGACCGAAAGGGAGTTGCCGTCCTCTAGCCGACACCTCAACAGCAGTCAGCACAAGCAGGTTAGGCTCGTGAGCACTGCATGCTTGGACGAGTTATCAAGACTGTTTCTTCTCAAGTTGGCTTTGACCTGTCCGTGTGCTCTCGGTTGATGTTGCACGGTGCCTCTCGCCTGGTCTCTGTCTAGGCCGCATCCTCGTGTGATCTTCTTCTACCTGGTCACCATCCCTCGTGAGAAACCGGTGGACAACGACGATGTCGGCGGCCAATGGATGCTCGCCGGTCTAGCAGTTGCAAGCTGAAGCACTGTTGTTTCTTGATGACCAGATGCCGCCTTTCAAGCCAAGTTGCGTTACAAATCACCAGGACTTGCGACAGCTTACCTCTCAAACGCAGTAGCAGATGATTAAACCACCCAACAAGCAGAAGATGCACCTGAGAATCCATTGATAATTCGTGTTGAAAATCCGCTCAAGAATCTACACACGCAAGCTAAGCTAATGAACCAGTCCTTATGGCCTGTCAGTCAAGAAAAAACGTCCTTATGAGATGCTTCATGACGCGACCAATCCAAATAAGAAATGCAAGGACTTTTTCCACGTTTATTAAACGTGTGGAGTAATCAACAAACGAAAAAAAAAACATCTGACGCGTGATAAAGGGTGTACCCAACTAGCTAACTCAGTCACTAGTGGGTATTGTTTAGATTGAAGACAATTCAACTATTTTAGATTAAACATTTATGCTATTTGTTCGAGGTAATTTCGATAGAATTCTCTGTAGGGTGTTCTGAGCTAGGCAATCGGTAGTCGATGGTAACAAGAGACACAAAATTAGCCAGGTTCAGGTTCTTTAAAAATATAAAATCCTACTTCTTGCTTGTTTTCGATTATGTTGAAGTGTATGCAAAATACAATGTACTAAGAGATATGTTTGAGATATAATGTCTAAGATCTAAGATGTGTCCTATTGAATAGCCCATCCCCGGTTTATATAGAATACCAGGATCTCAGGATTACAAAAGTCCTAGTTGGTTATGTCGGTGGAGGGGAGTCCCCCACGGATGCGGAATCCTTTTCTTGAACGTTAAGGCTTTTAGAGTCTTCGTGTAACGCGTCATGGGCCATCCAATGTGGCTCAAGACAGAACTGACCTAGGGGTCCTCAGCCCGGTCCTAGGTAGGAAACCAACATGATGAGAGACCCCTTAGTCAGGACACCGTCAGTAGCCCCTGAACCGGTCTTCAAGCTAGAAGCACCTCGTTCCATCCGGACCGCTCATTGTCTTTGATTGCCGATCTTGAAACTGGTTCAACGAAAGCTTTCCAAGACAATGTCTTCGTGAAACCGTTCTCCATCAGATGAGATACTATCTGACGTGACACAACCACCACGGTCTTGAAAATGTTGAAAAAATGTAGCCGACTTGCACCTCAAAAATATTCTCGCGGCGCTAGCTACTTGGGTCGGAAGGATTCCTGTGCTGCATCTTGAAAGTAGTCTTATGCAACTCTGAAGAGCCAGAACGATCTAGACGGTCTCCGCGGGAAAAAAAATCCCACCAAGTCGAGTTATATAGCCAGTAGTTCTCAATGTGTGTGTCGACCACAAATACAAGATGCACCTCGAGTCTTGTATTAAAAATCAAAATATGCATTAGCCCCCGAGACTCTGGTCGAGCGGGAGTGGCCGACCTAAGGATCAAAATCGTTCTCAGTAGATTTTACTTTACATATTTAGTGAAAACCATTGATCCCGATTGAAAGGATCAATATGACCAACTAAGGGGGGGGGGGTGAATAGGCGACTAACGAATTTAAACTTAATTAGCAATTTTAGGTGAATCGGATAAATAAGATTCTTTAGTAATGCAACTAGATGGACATCCCTAAGTGGCAAGCAAGCTCAAACTCAAATGCTGAGCAAGAACTAAGATAGCAAGCCAACAAGCATAAGAAGCTAGTACAAGTAAATTTGCGAGGAAAAGAAGTAACCACAAGTGATAAGGGGGACACGATGATTTATCCCGAAGTTCACATTCCTTTGAGGAAGTGCTAATCTTTGTTGGAGCGGCGCACAAGATAAGGCTCAAGAATGCTACCAAGTAGCTCACCGTATTCTCCCTTATGAGTCACCCCAACAGATGAGCCTCAATTCACTCGGAGTTGGCCTTGAAGGAGACCATCACAATTTTACAAACTTCCCGGAGCACACCACACAAATGGAAGCTTCCGGATCCAGACACCTAGATGCCTAGGAGCCAAAGCTCCAAGAGTCAACGGTGAAGAAATCTTGCGGGGAACACAAATCGGTTTTGTGGAAGTGTAGATCGGGCCTTGCTCTCTCAATCCCCAAAGTATCAACAAGTTCGCGTGGAGGGAATAAGAGTATTGAGCAAAATGAAATTCACTCTATGCGTAATGTAAGCAACCCTTGTGACAACAGTCACAAGCGCCGCTGTTTTACCCCTAATGGAAACAACACATTTCCTAGTCCCATGTTTCTGTGAGTCAAGCCATACATCATGAGGCATGAGCCCACTACCTATCATAATGCTTCCTCTTGGAGTCACAATCTACTACTTGACAAAAGCAATAAATTACAACGGAGAACATGCCAGACCACTCAAGAACACAATATAAAAGAGATCAAAATATATTACTTCCATAATATGAACTTAATCTCATAATCCATCGGATTACAACAAACACATCATAACAACACAAAAACTATAACATATATGCCTTGATCATGATAGGCAACTCACAAGGACTAAACATTGAAGCACAAGATTGGAGAGAATACATCAACTAGCTTGCTACCATGAACCCTAATCCAAAGTGAAACTCCTCACGAAGCATCTTAGAGGCAATCATGGTCACCTGAGTCCATACTATCAGGTCAAGCGCGAGCGCCGATCTAAGGATCGAAATCACTGTGATCACATCACATTGTGTTTAACCAGGCGATAATGGATACCGTATACTAATCCGATTAGCATATTTGATTAGTATACGATTTGGGTGATCATTATGTTTCACAAATCATAGGTATTAAGACGCTAATCCGATAGTATGGACTTAGGTGAAACTGCAGGTGTTACACAACCTGCTGAACTCTCAGATTACATGGAGGTGTAACCATGATGGTGGTATTGTCTGACCGCAAAGATCAGGGGTGGATCCAGATTTGGAGGATGCTTTGGGCTGCGATTGTAAATTTGCGTTGTGACCTAAATCAACACCTTTTCTCTCTTATCTCTGTACATCTTTACTCATCCTATAAGCGATACTGCAGGATTACCATAATAAATGATTGTTGCAGAAACACGAATATAGGAATACATTTGTTTTTGGGAAAAGGTGAATTAATTAGGAGGAGACATGCTAGTAAGTACTATCTTATCTTAATACATAGTTATATTGCTTAAATTAGCCTCACTGTGCTATTTATTTACTTCATTCATCTATGTTATTCTCATACGAGTTATAGTGCTTGGAGAAATTTGGAGTTATCGTCTCTTTCTGGTACATATTTTACTACTTATTGTGGGGTTATCCTATATAATTTTTTATTATTGTTTTCTCCTGCCTTCTGTAATTATGTTTGCAGATGAATGAATCTTTGTGTTACTTTTCATCCCTGTCATGCCTCGCTTTCGTAGGAGATCCTGCGGCTTCCACTCATCAGAGATCTTAATGGAGTGCCTATGAACCAAAATATTCGGAGTAAATATAAAGCGTTTATTCTTCCATTTCAGTTTTTGTTGAATCAAGAACGCCAAGTACAACAACAACTTCTAATTGTTGCTTTGCTACAAATTAAAAGGATAAAATCATCAAGTAGGGAATTTCTAGACAAGGTACAACCTACAGGTATAAATTTCACCAAAGTTATCATACCAATATAAATAAATAAATTTTAGTTTTATTTCTGTAAGCAATTAAAGAGCTATATAAATGTATGGTATTGATGATGCCTCTTTGGATGTTTAAACATATTTCTTAGCTGGCTTCTCAGGTGCGCTTTACATTTGCAATCCGACATAACTACTTGGGAAATGAATCAGTGTATACGCTACTGATAATTCTCTTAATGTTTTTATAGTTCAACATTACAAATGTAAATATAAATATTCTGTTGGATCTCCAAAATCAACATCAAAATGTAAATGTATGGTTCAGAATTTCAAGACGTATTTACTGTTCATTCATACAATATTTTCTTTTCTTTGAATTTTCTTACAAAAAGCAGAAAGTACCGCAACAATTGACGGCACTGAAGTAGTGCTCCTCGTTGGCTACCCCAAGTGGAAGGTTGAGATGTAGCGCAACAGTAATTTCCCTTGGCAAAGATACCAAGGTACAAATAAAATAATACAAGCTGTTTAATACAAGCCAGGGGCCATGAGGGCTCGAATACAACAGCTCGAAAGCACAAAGTTAGCGGAAGCAAAAGTATCTGAGTACATACACAAGGTACACATGATCTGCCTTAAGAAGGCTAGCACATAAACAACAACGATCGAAAAGGAGAGGCCTCCTGCCTGGGAACCTCCAAACTACTCCTGGTCAACGGGAACTCGATGACGTAGAAGGCATCAGTGATCTTCACGTTGCGGTAGTCGGCATCGGGGATCTCCTGCTCCTGGACTCCAAGGCTTCAACGTCGACTGCAGCGGCCGATCAAGAAAAAAAGGGGGAAATAAAAAAAAGGGGGAAATAAAGCAAGGGTGAGTATCTAGCATACCCGCGAGTCTTACGTCCGCTAGTAAGCATTTATGCATTTGTATCAAATGGAAAGGGGAGGCTGTATATAGTGGACTGCAAGGTAGAAATCAGAATAAGGGTAAGAAGCTAGGCCTATCGAAGACTAGCATCTTATGACGAGTCTTGCAACACAAGATGAGAACAACCAACAGTTTATATAAAGCATAAAGTAACAATGAAGCAGAAGTTGCTGCAACATTGTATAATAGTAAGTTGTAATGATTAATAATAATAATGCCTCTGAGTTCCCAACAATGATGTTGCTACAGTAGTAAAAATCATCAAGACCACTAAAAACAGAAGGAAAAATATCTTGGGTTGCCTCCCAACAAGCGCTTTACACCTTTGAGCTAGGCATGAAGATTATAAAAGGTGCTCTCATAAGAATAAGAATTTGAAGCAAAAGAGAGCATCAAGAAGAAAATATGAAGAAATTTAAGCCTAACCCACTTCCTATGCCTAGGAACCTTGTAAAGAAATAAATCATGAAAGCACAAAGTAACAAGCATATGAAGGTAAAAGAAGAACAACTTCAAAACTTTCATCATAGAGAAAGGAGTTTTAGTAACATGGAAGTTTCTAAAACCAAACTTTCCACTCTCAAAATAATTTTCAGTAGCATCATGAAAAAAAATCAACAATAAAGACATCACATAAAACATGTTGTTCATGACCTACAAGCACATGTGTATTGTTTTCAATACAGTATTTAGGATCATAAGATAAATGCAACCCATAACTGTGACGCCCACAAAATCAGATCGTGTACAGTAATCATACACGCAAGGTACACGATCGAGATTAAGGACTCACGGTGAGATATCACAACACAACTCTACAAATGAAATAATACAAGCTGTTTAATACAAGCCAGGGGCCACAAGGGCTCGAATACAACAGATCGAAATCACAAAGTTAGCGGAAGAAATAGTTTCTGAGTACAGACACAAGAATACAAGGTTGCCTTAAGAAGTCTAGCACAAATAACAACAGATCGAAAAGGCGAGGCCTCCTGCGTGGGAACCTCCAAACTACTCCTGGTCAACGGGGGACTCGACGCCGTAGAAGGCATCAGGGATCTTCATGTTGCGGTGGTCAGCATCGAGGATCTCCTGCTCTTGGACTCCAAGAGTCCAACGTCGACTGCAGCGGCCGATCAGGCAAAACAAAAGGGGGAAAATAAAAGCAAGGGTGATCTAGCATACCCGCGAGTCTTACGTTCGCTACTAAGCATTTATGCATTTGTATCAAATGGAAAGGGGAGGCTATATATAGTTGACTGCAAGGTAGAAATCAGAATAAGGGTAAGAAGCTAGGCCTATCGAAGACTAGCATCTTCTGACGAGTGTTGCAGCATGAGGAGAGAATCGCCAACAGTTCATATAAAGCATAAAGTAACAAAGAAGCAGAAGTTGCTGCAACATTGTATAATAGTAAGTTGTAAATAATTAGCAATGCCTCCGAGTTCCCTTCCTCGACTTCCCTGCGAGGAAGAAGACCCGGAACCATACATTTTAATAGTAGTAGTTTGTAGTGGTAAGATCCATCTTCAGCATAAAGCGTCTTTTTACCGTGGACACGAATATTCGAATAGATTAAACTCCCTGCAGGGGTGCACTACTGAAAGGACGAGGATTTCGCCTAGAGGGGGGGGGTGAATAGGCGTTTAAAATAATTACGGTTTCGGCTTGAACAAATGCGGAATAAAACTTAATGTTTAATTTTCCAAGCAAGAAACCTAAATAAGCTAGGCCCAACTATGTGCACCAACAACTTATACTAAGCAAGATAAACAACTATGTGATAGCAAGATATATGACAAGAGCACTATGGCTATCACAAAGTAGGTGCACAAGTAAATAGGTTGACTAGAAGAACAACCTATGGGACAAGCAAAGTACAATAATATGAGCAAGCACAAGATAAACAATGTAATAAGCTTGCTCAAAGTAAAGGTAGAGATAACCGCAAGTGGAGCCGATGGAGACAAGGATTTGTTACCGAAGTTCCTTCTCTCGCGAGAAGTACGTCTCCGTTTGGAGAGGGTGAGGAGCACAATTCTCACACGAAGCCAACGAGGGCCACCCTATTTCTCCTCACGCTCTTACCAATGCAAGATGCCGTGATTCCACTATTAGGACACTTGAGAGCGGTCACCGAACCCGTACAAATGGCAACCCTTGGGGACGGTCACCGAACCCGTACAAATGCTCGGGGCAATCTCCACAACCGAATTGGAGGCTCCCGTAGCGTCCCGAAGCTTTCCACCACAATGATTGAGCTCCGTAACAACAAGCCTCTAGGTGCCAATGCACCCACGAGGAACAAGCTCTAGAGTGCCAAAGCACTCAAGAGTAGCTATCTTCACAACTTCACTCACTACAAAGAATCCTCCGAGAGAACTCAAACCGATGCACCAAATGCAATGGCAAGAGCACACGAAGTGCTCAAGTCCCCAACTCTCAAATCCCACCAAAGCAACAAAAGCTATGGAGGAATATGAGAGGAAGAACAAGGAGAACACCAAGAACTCCAAGATCTAGATCCACAAGGTTCCCCTCACTTAGAGGAGAGATGGCTTGGTGGAGAATGTGGATCTAGACCTCCTCTCTCTTTTCCCGCAAAAAGGAGCAAGAATCAGGGAGGGGAAGAGAGTAAGCAAGCTCAAAGAGGTCAACAATGGGGGGAAGAACTTGCACAAAACCAGTGGGGACAAAGGAAGAAGAAGACCCCCTTTTATAGTCCCCCACGAATCCAGCCGTTGGGAACCGTTGGCAGCCCACCAACCACGGTACTACCGCTCGGAGAGCGGTACTACCGTGGTGCGGTACTACCGCACCGAGAGCGGTACTACCGCCCCACGGTACTACCGAAGCCCAGTGCCGTGCCCACTACCGCAAAGTCCAGTGGACTTACGGTAGTGAGTGCGGTACTTCCCCGCGGTACTACCGTGGCACGGTACTACCGCACTGGGAGCGGTACTACCGCCCCATGGTACTACCGGGGGCCAGTACCGTGCCCACTACCGCAAAGTCCAGTGGACTTACGGTAGTGAGTGCGGTACTCGCCCACGGTACTACCGTGGCGCGGTACTACCGCTCCAAGAGCGGTACTACCGCCCTGGCAGAACCAGGGAGCCCAGGCCACACAACAGATGAACTCCAAATAAAACGGGCAAACCCTGAACTGCCACAACTTCTGCAAATGAACTCCGATTAAGGCAAACTCAAGCTTGATGGAAAGCTAAAGAACAGAGCCGCCTAATTACGACTGGAAATATTTCGAAGTGGCAGGGGAGAAATGTCAAACAAATAGAGGTGTGAAACCTCTCGCCGAGACGACCCGACAAATCTCCCACATCGAAAAACATATGAGAAGACGCATATGAAATCCGTTTCAATGAACAAGAGCTTGTCATGAAAAAGACCACAAGCTCCAAAACTCACACGGAGAAAAGCCAAACAAGAACCAATAAAGATGATGCCAAGGATGCAAAGGTTTGAGCTCTCCACGAACGACTCGGCCTAGCCTTTAACACGGTCTCCTAACTACCACCAAGAGACCGGTAAACTAGACACCTAACTAGTCAAACCTTTGTCTTGCGCATAATCCACTTGAGCTTGATGATGACGATCATGCCCGCCTCAAGTTGGAACATCTTCCTAGATTCCGCCGGCTCGATGAAGACTTGTAGATAGCTCCCCCATACTCCATTATGGGTGAGCCTCTTTTAGGAACATCTTCACAAGACCATTATCACCAAATGGTCTGCAAGCTCCAAGCATATGATATCTTCGTGATGCTCCTATTGAACTTGCACACATCAACTTGAACAATCTTTGGATGGCTCCATGACGAGCACCTTGGTCAACATGTAATCTTCATCTTACAACCTTGAAGCCACCATATGATCTTCAAGCGTTGCCTATGGACAAACCTTAAAGTATAACTCAAGGAAACCATTAGTCCATAAAGATTGTCATCAATTACCAAAACCAAACATAAGGGCGCATGCCCTTTCAACTACTATTCAGCCTGCACGCTCGGATCTCCAGGGTGGCGGGCACCTTGTTAGGGAACGCTCCACCAAAGCTATCCGACACGCCGCAGCCCATCCTAGGCTCAATAGAGAGGCCATCCGCCGGACTATATCCTATGCGATCAGGGGTCTAGTGTTGGGGATCGGCGTAGAAAACAAAAATGTTCCTACCTACGAGTCCCGAACCCAAGATCTATGATATGCTGATGTATGTAACGGAAGGAATCGGTGTTCATACCTTTGAAGACCGAAAGAGGGAAACGTTCCTCGAACGTGGTTGGCGTAGACTCTCATCCTACGACCTCCCAGTCGTGTTGAAGAACCTCCGACGATGAAGTAGCACCACACGTGTAGTGCCTCGCGGGACTACACACGTACGATGCAACCGACGTCCCTCCAGGCTCCGAACCAGAAGAGCAGCGGAAAGAAGATTGATCCGGATCCCGATTCCGGCAGCGCGACGACGTCCGGATGATAGTGAAACCCCCAACCAGGTGCAAACTCCAAACCAGGGGAGTCCGCTCTAGGTCAGATAAAGAGAGAGAGAGAAACTCCATGTTGTGTTGAAAAAGGCACCCCCACCCCTCCTTATATAGGCCAAGGAGGGGCTCCACCCCCTCCCCTTCCCCCATGTGGGACTAAACCCCCAAGGGGGGGGGGCGGGAGTGGTGCGGCTAGGAGGGGGGATGCGCCCCTCCCTTGGCGCCAAGCCCAAGGGGGGAGGCTCCCCCTTCCCCTCATGGGCCTTTTAAGGCCCAAATACCTTTTCACCTTTTTAATTATTTATTTAAATCATTTTTAATATTTAATTCTATCAATTAAATAATAAAACATATTTAAACATTAATATATATTATTTTGAACCTTTCAAAATATCCGGAACAGCTTACCAGTACATCGATGCCTGCCCTGTCATCCCACCAACTCTTGCGGTTACCAACAAGGTGAACCGTCTCCTTACCTTTTCTCGCGTGTGCTCTTGGAAGAGCTCGACTTTCGTACTACAGGGTATCTCACGGCCAATGAGCAAGGACCCGACCCACGATGGTATCCGCCTGTCCTGCCGTCCCGATACAATCCCTGCGCGGGCACCGTTGGGTCACCCGACTCCTTACCATTAAGGACACCAGTTGATTCGAGTGCCGACTGATATGTCCAAAACATATCTATAGTTTCTGCTTGCTCCATGCCTCTTTTGTGTGATATTTCTATGATATTGATGAACTTCCATACACTTTTGATCATATTTGGACTAACCTATTAACTCAGTGCAACCCAGTGCCAGTTCCTGTTTTCTGCTGTTTTTCTATTTCAGGTTTCCCCTTATTAAAAGTACCAGAAAAATTCCGAGAAAAATATAGGAAAAATCAGCGTACCGGAAGCTTTGCGAAGAGCCCAGGAGGGGCCAGAGGGGATCCAGGGGGGCCCAGGCGTCCAGAGGGAGCGACCAGGCCCCTGGAGCCCCTGGCCTACCTCTGGCTGCCCCTTTCGCCTATTTATTCCCCGTGACGAGAAACCCTCGGGAACGGAACCCTTTTTCAAGATCTCTCCTTTGTTCCGCCGCCGCCGCGCTTCCAAGATCGGGAGCACCAGAAGACCTCTTCCCGGCACCCTGCCGGAGGGAGAAATCACCTCCGGGAGCTTCTCCACCGCCATGGATGCTTCCCGGATTAACCGTGAGTAGTCTACCTTGGACCATGGGTCCATGATCAGTAGCTATGCGATGTTCTCCTCCCCTCTTTGTTCTTCATGGATTAGACCTCGTGAGCTGCCCTACATGATCGAGGCACATATGTAATCTTTCTGCTGTTGCTATGCTGAGTTTGCTGGGATCCGATGGATTATGAGATTATGTTCAGATTGTGAATGAGTTATATATTTGATTCTCTTCTTTTATATTTATGTTCTTGAGTAACTCTTGCATGTTCTCCGTTGTTGTTTATTGCTTTGGCCAAGTAGTAGGTAGTGACTCCTAGAGGGAGCATTATGCATGATTGTGGGTTCATGTCCCCCGATGACTAGCTTGAGTGACAGAAGCATGAGTCTAGGGGATGTGATGTTGCCACAAGGGGGAAAACAATGGTGCTTGTACTTGCGGGTGCAAGGATTGTTTACTTTACGCAAATTTCTTTAATGCAGTTGTCCGTTGCTTTGAGTTTACACTTTGGGTGGGATTCACAGCTTAATACCAGCGAGATGTTCTGGATAGATATCTCAAGGTGGATGATTAGTGGGTAGATGCAGATGGATTTCGGTCTACTTGTCTTGGCGTACCGCCCGTGCTTTTGAGCCTCTTCCTTTCTGTTTTGCATAATTAGCATTGGTTTGCGCACATAATCCTGTCAATTGCCCAGCTATAATTTGTTTACCTTGCATGGCTATTTTCTCGTCTTTTGGGAGAGAGACATCACTAGTGAACATCATGAGACCCAGGTCCATATTTCCACCACTGTTTACACTATCAATTTACCTTCAGTATTTACTTTTCCGTTGCTATCACTATCTATCATTATTATCCCGTGCGTTTTATCCTTTGTAAACAACAAGGCTGGAGGAATTGACAACTCCTCTGTACTCGTTGGGAAGCGAAGCTATCTATGTGTGTGCAGGTCCAGGAGAAGCAAGTGAACGGTGCCTCACTTGACGTACCACCTGCTTGTTGACCTTGGAGTCCTACGGGAGACAATCTTAAAACCTTGGTATCTTCACCGAGGGAAACTTTCCGTTACGCTACATCTCACCTTCCACTTGGGGTAACCAACGAGGGCGAGAAGTTATCTCGTGTATCACCGACCATCAAGTGGAACCAGGAGGAATCACTGTAACAACCAAGATTTCACAAAAAATAAAATTTTGTTTTCGGTGTGAATTGTTTGATTGCCTGATTTGTTGCGGTGTTTGCAGCCCCGATTTATCGATCGGCGATTATTCCCCCCTTCTTATATCATATTGGACGGAGACCGAACCTTTCCACCTTGACACTGGACCTTTGCGACACCGGGTTTCACCCGATCACCGTCGCGAAAACCGCACGAGACCAGTCGTAGCCAACGGAACAAAAAAACCCCGTTTAATAATTAAATGGGTTATTTTTATAGCGCTCCAGAAAATGTTCTCGGAACGGTTCCAGCGCAAGGTGAATGCTGCCGGCTCGACGCGCTGGTCGCGCAGTTCGAAGTTTTACCTGAATCAGAGGTCCTGCGGACCGCCGACGGTCAGAAACGTAAACGCCGCGCGCGCGAGAGAAAAACCGGGGATGTTTTTGCAAACTGCCAGCCACCTGGGCTATATAAATACCACCACCTCCCCTACCATTTCTAGGGTCCCCCCTAGTCCAATATTGCAGCCACCCCCCTCACAATAGCCCAATTTCCGGATTTTAGCCTATTTTTGCAGCAAACCCCAGCCTTCCTCGATCTGGACCGGCGGATCGGCGGATCCAACGACCAAGGGCCGTCCACGTCACCGGATCGGATTCCCCACACCCGAAGGCCTCCACGCCCGAGCCTCTCCTCCCGTGCCGCCGCGCGCCGCCGGGCCCGAGGCCGCAGCAGCCGCGGCCACCCCGTCCTTCCACTCCTTCCTCCTTCCCTCCATCTTCTGTCTCCTCCTTGCCTCCCTAACCGTCGCCCCTCCCTCTGCATAGGAGTCGCCGTTGACAGGAACGCGCCGCCGAGCTCCATGGACGCCGGCGAGCTCGAGATCGGCCCCGCGCCCCACGGCCGCCAGTGGAGTCCCTCCGTCCAGATCCGTATCCTCCGCCGCCGTGAGACCTTGTCGCCTCGACCTCCCGCCTCGCCGGTCCTCCTGCACCCCTCCTCGCTGGCACCGGACGCCGCCGGGAAGCCGAGCGGGACGAGCCCCTCCAGCCGCCGCCGTGGGCTGGGAACCCCTTCCAGCGCCTGCGTGGCCTAGCTCGGCCAGGGCCGAAGCCAGCGGCCCACTCGCCCACACGGCCCACCGAGCTGGCCTGCCTCGCCCGCCAGTCGCCAATTGGGCCGAGCCCATTAGGGTGAGGCCCGTTTTTTATGTGTTTTTTTTTCTTGTCTGTTATTTTTTCTAAGTCTGGAACTTTATTGCTGCTGATTCAATTTTGCGAGTAGATTTGCGAGTAAACCGTAGCTCGGATGACGTTGCGCCCAAAAGGAAAATTGTTTAGTTTTGTGTGTACTTCAGTTCATCTTTTGTGAGCATTTTGATTTGAGGCCATCTTGGTGTTGTTCATCACTGTTGAAGTGGGCATCAGACTGTTAACTGTTGTTACCTCCTGTTAAGTGCCGCTGTTGTTATTTTATTGCAAGTTTGCATGATGATTGTGACACATCCATGAGGCCTATTGCATTGATTCTTTTTGCATACTGTTAAGCATCATGTCTACTTCCATTATATGCATTGCATTGTCATGTTTACATTTCTGGTCATAGACATATTTGGCTCCAAAGTTGCTATGCTGCTGTTTTTGGACAGCTACCTTTGTTTTCACTAAGTCTGTAACTTTCCGATGCCATGTTGCATGCTTAATATCTTTTGATATGTTATGCCTATGACCTTGATTCTTGTTTGTACCTGATCACCATCATGTCTACTCCATGCTCATATATTGCTATGTCATGTTGCTGCACATTTGCATATAGTTTTGTTCCTGTTTGTACAGCATGATGATAACAGTTTCTGCCCTGTTTTCCTAATTTTCAGTAAGTCCTAGACGAGTAATGTTTTTTTTAGCTTTTTGTGTTGCTTGTAACTAGTTGTTCATGATGCCTATTTGCATGATTCCTTTTTCCATGTCTTCCCTGCCATGTCTAATTTATTTGCATAACATTTGTGAGCATGTTTGCATTCATTATCCTGTTTATGCATTGCTCTAAAGTGTGCTTCCGGATGTTTGGCAGATTGTGCCCGTAACTTGTTTTGCTTGTATCTTTTTAACCGTAACTCCGTTTGGAGTGTTCTTTACATGTATCTTGATTAGAATTTCATGTACTTTGTGTGCATGTTGTTTTTTCTGTTGTTAACCAACCTAAAATATGGTTTAGGTCAGAACAGTACCAAATCCTTTAATGATCGTGGAGCACTTAGTGTATGCCATGTTTAGTTTGTGCCTCACTTAAATTGACTAGCGTAGATAGTTTCCTTTATGCTTCACCTCTTGCAATGTTTGTGTGCTATGCCATGCTTCTGTGCTTTGCCACGTTAACAACTTTGTTGATCACCTGTAGCTAAAAAACTTGAACCACCGTAAATGTGTGGTATCGTCATGTGTGACGAGTACTCCACTTAACCTGTTAGTAACCGCTCTCGACGGTAGGTGCAATGTCTCGTGTTGCCTTTCTTGTTGTTGAGTGCTCGTGATTGCTTTGTAGTAATAGAGTGCTTGCTCGTTGATTGCTTTCCAGTGTTTACCCTCTTGTGTGCTTCCGCGGGTACCTCTCGGAGACGATGCGAGCTTGCGATCAACTACACCTTCGGAACCCGACTTGTCAACAGGCAAGGACTATACATTACTTATGATCCATTCTATTTCAACCAGCGGTTTGCATGCTAGTCTAGGTTAGGTTCGATGTTTGATCCTACCACATGTTTACAGCCTCTTTCAAACCGATACTGCCATGTCCCCTCCCAGCAAACCTTGTACTGCTATGTTACTATTGCTCGTTGCTCAGCCCCTGCTTAGTGTGCATGCTTAGGATGCTACGATGTTACCCTATTACTCCTTGGTTTGGGCTATCACATTATTATATTGTTGTTGATGATATGATTATTATAATGTTGACTATACTCGACGAAGGATGGAAGGTCTAGGCTATCCCGCCCCGACGCTTTGTTTCATTCGAGTCACCTAGGACCCGAGTTTCGTGTATTGGTTTTAAGACTGAGCGTGCCTAACCGCGTGTGGGATTTTATGGGGTCCCTTTTTCTTACCTATCTAGCTTCAAACATTTCTCGAGGTGGCCCAAGCTGATTTACCATTTGAAAACCATGCATATATGTCTGTCGGGTCGCTCCTAGCAGATATCCTTTAAAAAAACCCGGACCAGCGGAGACATGGTTTCCCTGTTAGTCCACCTTTGACTGGCGAGGGCCCGAGGCCTCACGTGAGGCGTCTCGGTAACCCAAACCCTGTTGAGACGGAAGAGGCTGATCCGAGGGCGTGACCGACATTTGGATTAGATGTCGACTCCCCGGGGGCCACCCGGATTTGTTCGTTGTTAGCTAGAGGGACCTGTCGTTTCGGATCTCTCAGAACTAAATCATAAAATGGTTGCCTATCATGGGTAGCAACTGAGAGAGATGGGCGTGCGTACGGAGCCTTGTAATGGGCAGTTGGTACACCCCTGCAGGGTTAAATCTTTTCGAGAAGCCGTGTCCACGGTTATGGACGACTTGATACCTACTCCTTGTTCATAGACAATAACAACTGATATAATCTTAATATAACTTGATCAACGTGTGTGTGCCTTGACTGCTTCTTCTTCGTCGGGATGCGAAGATGAGGACAAGGATAGGATAGGTGTTATGCTTGCGTAAGTAGGTGGATAGCAGACTTGTTGGAGGAGATTCCTCATCGAATGCTTGGCTTCTTATCTTACTCTCTAGATCGTTAGCCACTTCATAAATGCTAGTGCGGCAGCAACCTCACCACTTATCTCATCCTTACCGTAAACTACTAGTTGTCCTAGTATGACGAGTGATGAAGTCCTTGATGGTCAGATGACCACTACAGTTGGATGCTGAGTACTTCTGTACTCATGATACTACCCCCAAACTCTTTTCAGGGTTCTCAACCGACAACAGGTACGGTGATCGATGTTTCACGTGGAGACTCGACGACGACTAGTTAGGCGGATCCCGGGGGAGGGACTGGACCAGTGTGGTTACGGGATCGATGTCTTTTTCTCTTTGCCACTAGGCATTTGATTGTAGTCTGTACTCAGACATGTATCTTCCGCTGATGTATTGTATTAAGGCAGTTGTATGCCGATTGTATGAGATGTTGTATCCTTGTAGCTGTAATGTTGTGATATCATGTTGGAAATCCGGGGCATATGGCATTGTCATATGTCGCGGTGGGACCGATATGTGCTTCGTCCCCGGATATGGATGGAAACATCGAGATCTAGAACAATACCGCATATCGGGCCTTACATTCACCCTCGATGGTACACTTGGAGATATTCGACAGAGACATCAGCGGAATGAACTAAAGAGGTATATTCTTGTATCACCCCGGTGGTACCGAGACACCAGCGGAATGAACTAAAGAGGAATACCCTCGTATCATCCCAGTGATGCTACGCTACTGAGCCGACGAGAGTGAAATACGAGTCCATCCACTCGTAAGTCAAACTCGAAGCGACTCGGCAGAGTCTCGCCGTTGTAGGTTCCCAAGGGTGTCTGCATTGATCCGTACCTGTTGCAGTTATAATATTTTTTAATACCCGCGTTCACTCCCCTGAGTGATCACGGCCCGCTCTCTAATCCTAGCTAACAATGCGCAGGGCCCACTGCTGAATAATGCATAATTATAATAGGAAACATAGGATAAAGGAAGGTACATCAAGGGGCGACAAAGACAGGCTATGCAATTGAATAGGTAAGCAACGTAGTGGTACGTCCAAAATGCATCACTATTTTATATTGTAATTTAACCCTATTCATTGATATATTACACTTTAAACTATTTTTCTTATGTTGTTTTAGCTTGTTTTACACAGTTTGCAACTTTCCGATGCCGAAGCAGCAGAAGCAGAATTCAGGGGTGAAAAGTGGACATCAAGTTGCTTAATCAGATCAACTCCAAATTCGACAAAATTTGACGGAGATCATTTTTATGAAGATCAACTGGAGTTCACCGAAGAGGGACCAGAGGGTACCCACCAGGCAACCAGAAGGGTCCCTGGCGCGACCCCCCCTAGGGATGGTGGCCCACCTCGGTGCCCCCTCTGGCCTATATTACCCCCCTGGGGTAAAAACCCTAAAACAAATGGAGTTTCGGAGTTTCGCCGTCGCCCCGTGGCGGAAACCTACAGAGAAGAAAAAGCCATCTCCGACGGGCAGATTCCGCCGGGGAGATCACCTCCCGGAAGGGGAGATCGTCGCCATCGTCGTCATCATCGTCACGGGAATCATCGAGATCATCATCAACATCATCTCCTACATCAACACCATCTCCACCACCATCCAATCTCACCTCACAAGTTCATCTTGTGTTGTAATCCGTACTATCTATCCTCTCTACTCTACAGGTGTTGATTACTACCGTGTGATGAATGCTATTGAGTTTTGTTGGAGAATTATCATTGTGTCCAGATTGTTTATCATATATTTATCCCCTCTGATCATGATCTCTTTTATGTCTTGTGAGTAGTTAATTTGGTTCTTGAGGACATGGGAGAAGTCTAGTTGTTAGTAGTCATATGATGTTGAAGTATTATGTGTTGTTTGATATTTAAGTTGAGTTGTTATTTTCCTAGTGGTGTTGTGTGAGTCGAACACTCAACACTTTGCCTTATTAAGGACCTAGGGGAATACATTGTGTACAAAGGATGCTTATGGTGGGTTGCCAGAGTGACAGAAACCTGAACCCCAGTTCACACACTTTTGCACAAGGGAGTTATGGATCCTCGATCGTAATGCTGTGGTTTGGCTTATGCCTTAATTACTACCTTGTATTTGCGGATGCTTGCAAGGTGTGTAATCATAACAGTACACTTATCTTAGTCTAGAAGGTGTACTAGCATTGATCCACCCACCGACACTTATCAACACAATACATACTACTTGGCGGAATATGGTGAAAGTAACTTGACTATCTCTCCCGTGTGCCCTCGAGAACGCTTTAGCTTTTATAAGTTTAGTTCCTAGGCTTATCATTATGAAAGGATTGGGACACTTGCTACTCCTCAGTTACCCTGTTTACTTTGCTTGTCTTTTACCTTTCTGTTGCTTAAACCGAAAACCCCTAAATATTTACCTTTCAGTGTGTGCAACCTTTTCCTTATCTGAGCCACTTGTCAATACCTTCTTCTCCTCGTGGGATCGACACCCTTATTTATAGAAAAGCTACAATTGATCCCCTAGACTTGTGGGTCATCAAGAATCATTTATTGGCGCGGTTGACACGGGAGGCATCCCAACTAAACCTATCAACTTCACCGCCATCAACGAGCTTTTCTGGCGCCGTTGCCGGGGAGTGTAGCGCTATTGGTAAGTGAAGCCGGTAAGGAAACCTTTACTTTGTGTTGCTATTTTTATTTTTGCTGTTGCTACCCTCGGTCCTTATGGACCCCTCTACTGTTGGTTCGTTGCTGGTAAGGAGCCGCCCCACGACTGTGGTGGTCACTCCTACCCCTACTGAAATTGTGCCCTATAAAATACTAACTTGTATTATTGATTATGTCTTGGCTAATCTTTATACAGGAGAAGGAAATCCGGGAGAACACCTGCTATATTTGTCACGATTATGTGCTTTATTTAAGCTTGCAGGTGTAACGGTGGAGTTCGGCATGAAGAAATTATTATCTGTATCACTTAAAGATAAAGCTTCAGATTGGTATAAGCTACTCGATAACTCTGATTTGCTTGAATGGCAAGAGATTATGTCTCTCTTTTATGCAAAGTTTTATCCTCTTTGTGAAATTCACCAAGACAGAAACTACATCTACAACTTTTGGTCTCGCGACGGAGAGAGCATCGCTCAAGCTTGGGGGAGACTGAAGTCCCTGATGCTCAAATGTCCCAACCATGAGCTCCCCAAGGAAATTATACTTAAAAGGTTTTATGCCAGGCTTTCTCGTCAGAACAAGGAGATGTTGGATGCTTCCTCTAGCGGAGTATTCCAGACCAGAAGTATAGAAGAAAAATGGGATCTTATTGAAAGGATCCAGAAGAATATTGAAGATTGGGAAATTGATAAAGGTATTGAACCCGCTATAAACTATGAGCATGATACATTGAGAGTTATGTGAAGACTGATTACTTTAATACCTTTTGCTCTAAAAATGGTTTTGATTCCCAACTAATGATTGACTTTTGCAAGGACTTTGCTTCTCATGTTGATTCTTCTAAGAAGAAGGAGAGTCAACATCATAAACCTTTCAAGGAGTCACCTATTGAGATTAATGTTACTGATCCTGTTTTACCTGCAGTTGTGTATGAACAACCTCCTTATCCCTCAAGGATAAAGGATCACTCTTTTTTTACAGGTATTCTAAACAAAAATGGAAGAACCACTGATGAACCTGAGGACCTGATCAAGGTTAAGCCTCAAGTTGCAATTGTTAAGGATCTGGTAACCAGTGATATTAAAGAATCTACTATTAGTTTTGTGTTTTTTCCACTAACATTGTCACAACCAAGAACAAAGGCCCAATTTCAGGTACACCTGTTGTATCTGTCAAAATAGGACAACATAACTACTATGGGCTATGTGATTTGGGATCCAGTGTCAGCGCTATTCCTTTCACACTTTATCAAGAGATCATGCACAAGATTCAACCGTGTGAGATCGAAGACATAGATGTCACGATTCATCTTGCAAATAAACAGACAATCTCTCCAGGTTGGATTGTGAGAGACGTTAAGTACTCTGCGGGAAGGTAAAATATCCTACTGACTTTCTTGTACTTGGTTCAATGCAAGATAGTTTTTGCCCTATTATCTTTGGTAGGCCCTTCCTCAGCACTTGTGGAGCTATAATAGATTGCAAGAAAAGGTAAAGTTTCAGTTGAATTCAATGGTGAGCCGTATGAATTTAAATTTTCTAAGTTTTCTAAGCAACCTCGTGGTAATGATTTGCCTAGTAATGACAAAATTATTGAAGAAATTTCTTCTATTGCTATCCCTCCTGACGACACTTTGCAGCAATTTATGGAAGACCACGAAAATGGCATGCGTATGCAGGAGAGGAATGGGCTAGAAGACATATTTTTAAGACAAAATCCTATCTTGAAGCACAACCTCCTGGTTGAACCTTTAGGAATCCTCTCGCAACCAAAAGAAGACCCGGTGTTCGATCTCAAGCCACTTCCCGAAACGCTCAAGCATGCTTATTTAGATGAAAAGAAAGTATATCATGTTATTATCAATTCTAACCTTTCAGTGTATGAAGAAGATCGATTATTGGAGACACTCCGCAAACACCGAGGTGCTATTGGCTATACTCTTGATGATCTCAAGGGTATCAGTCCATCCATTTGCCAACATACTATCAATCTCGAGCCCGATGCTAAACCGGTTGTTGATCATCAACGACGGTTGAACCCAAAGATGAAGGACGTGGTTAGGACAAAGGTTCTCAAACTTCTAGCCGCAGGTACCATCTATCCTATAGCTGATAGTAAGTGGGTAAGTCCAGTTCATTGTGTTCCTAAGAAAGGAGGTATGTCTGTTGTTCCTAATGATAAAATGAACTAATACCTCAGGAGACTATTATTGGATATAGAATGTGTATTGATTTCAGGAATTTGAACAAGGCCACCCGGAAGAACCACTATCCTCTGCCCTTTATTGATCAGATGCTTGAGCGACTGTCTAAAAACACCCACTTTTGCTATCTTGATGGGTATTCTGGCTTCTCTCAGATTCATGTTAACACCGCGGATCAAGAGAAGACCACTTTCATGTGTCCTTACGGTACTTATACTTATAGGCATATGCCTTTTGGTTTGTGTAATGCACCTCCTACCTTTCAGAGGTGTATGTCTGCTATATTTCATGGTTTCTGTGAGGAGATTGTGGAGGTCTTCATGGACGACTTTTCCGTCTATGGAACCTCCTTTGACCACTGTCTCCACAATCTTAATAATTTTTTGCAGAGATGTGAAGAAAAATTTTTGGTGCTTAATTGGGAGAAGTGCCATTTCATGGTTAACGAAGGTATAGTTCTTGGTCACAAGATTTAAGAAAGGGGAATTGAGGTGGATAAGGCAAAGATTGAAGCTATTGAAAGGATGCGCTATCCAAGGGACATCAAAGGTATTCGTAGTTTTCTCGGTCATGCTGGTTTCTATGGAAGATTTATCAAGGACTTTTCTAAGACCTCGAGACCCCTCACCAATCTTCTCCAGAAGGACGTTCCTTTTGTATTTGATGAAGATTGTAAGGAAGCCTTCGAAGTTCTTAAGAAAGCTGTGATAACCGCTCCTATAGTACAACCACCTAACTGGAATTTTCCCTTTGAAATTATGTGTGGTGCTAGTGATTTTGCTGTTGGAGCTATTTTAGGACAAAGGGTTGATAAGAAGTTGAATGTTATACACTATGCTAGAAAAACCCTTGATAGTGCTCAAAATAATTATGCTACTACCGAGAAGGAATTCTTGGCAGTGGTGTTTGCTTGTGATAAGTTTAGGCAGTATATTGTTGTTTCTAAGGTTATTATTCATACTGACCACGCTGCCATTAGGTATCTTATGCATAAAAAGGATGCAAAACCAAGTCTCATAAGATGGGTACTCCTTCTTCAAGAATTTGATTTGCAGATTGTCGATAGAAAAGGAGAAGACAATCCGGTAGCGGACAACCTTTCAAGGATGGAAGATATTCCGCACGATCCTATTCCAGTTAACGACAGTTTTCCAGATGAACAGCTTGCTGTTGTAAAAATACAATCTCATTCCGACCCCTGGTTTGCAGATTATGCTAATTTTATCGTTGCAAAGTTTTTTCCTCCAGGTCTTACATTTCAGCAGAGGAAGAAATTCTTCACGGATTTGAGGCATTACTTTTGGGAAGACCCACATCTTTATAAAGATGGTGCAGACGGGATTGTAAGAAGGTATATACCTGTAACATCCCAAAATTCTCCGAATTTTGGAATGTTAATAAAATAAAATAGATAATGATTGTTTGCTTGATGTGTTTTATTTTCTCTGGGATTTAAAACTTTTGGTGTTGAAATGAATATTAAAATGAGAGGAAATAAAATGACTTTCCCTAATATTCACCGTTGGTGTTTTGGAATTTATTATTTAAAACAAAACCAACAAAACAAATGAGAGAAGGTAATATGACTCCTTCAATATGTTAAAAGGTTGGAAAATGTTTTAAATCATTATTGGAGTTCTTCTGAATATTCAAAACATTTTTCAACTCAAGGAAATTCATTGAGAGGATATAAAATGACTTATCCCCTTTCTAGTAAAGTTGGAAAATATTTAGAATGTCACTTCAAAGTTTTTAAAAGTTATTATGAGTATTATAAATAACTCTAAAATTATTTTAGGGATTTTATAATGCTAAGAGAGTTTTTATTTCATTGAAATGATTTATTAAATATTTTAAAAGAGTTCAAAAAGTATTCCAATGGGATATTTTTATTTTACCAAATTATTTATTGGTAACAATTTTAAAATTTATATTTTATTATTTAGAAATGGTTTGTCAATGCTTTTGACCAAATAGAAATATTATTAATAATTTATTTGATTTTATTTGATTTATGAAAAGTATTTTATATTTAAATAAAGTATTTAGAAAATGTTTTTATTTTTATTTTCCTTTTTGGAAAATGTATTCATTAAAAAAATTTCTTTGTATTATTTGATGAATTTAGAAATTTATTTCATATTTTTCTGATGAGTATTTATTTTTCTACAATTGTTTGAAGTTTCATTTTTAAAAGAAAAAAGAAAACTCGTACCGAGCCGGCCCAGTTGTTGCTTTCCGCTTACGAGCACAATTAAAGTCCAGGACGGATTCGTTTTTTTTCCAGTCAGGTTATAAATAGAAATTCAATATTTTCTTTTTCTTTTTTCTTCTTTTTGGAACCCTAGCGGACCCCACGCCCGAGCCTGCCGCCTCCACGTCACCGCCGCCGTCGCCGCCGGAGCCTCGCCGAAATCCGCCGCCGTTGCCCGTCACGGCCGCGCCCGGCCACCCCCGACGCCGCCGCCTGCACCTCGCCGCCGTGCGCACCTCCCGCGCCGCGCCGCCCTCCTGCGCCTCCCTCCCGCGCCGCCAGTAGCGCCGGCCGCCGCACCGCACCACCGGCGACCGCGCCCGTGCGCCGGAGCCGCGCCTAGCCGAGCCGGCCGGCCGAGCCCGCGCCACCCGCGGCCGAGCCACCGCCCCACGCCGCGCGATGCCGCCGGCGCCGGAGCCGCCCACCGCCGGCCCACACCTCGCCAGCAGCCTCCCCACCGCCGGAGTAAGTCGTCGGAACCGCAACCACCTCGCCAGAGTTCAGATCTGGGCGAGGGACCCGATTGCTTTTTCTGAGAAAAAGAAAATTGCAATAGGTCCTTTCTATAGAAAACCCCCTGACCTCGCAGCCGCGATATCTCCGCAACCGTAAGTCGGATTGAGGTGAAACTTTTTTCTACTCACTCATGTTGTTCTGTACTTCAGCATGGTGTAAATTTTTGCACACTTTGCACACTTTTGAATTTGAATTTATTTCAAATTCAAATTCAAATTCCGGAGGCCATATCTTGTAAACCGTTGATCCAAATCGAGTGATTCTTTTTGCGTTGGATCACTCGTTCCATGTACTTTCTGTATATATCATGTGTACACAAAAATTCACAAGTTTCTTGATCTGTTTAAATTTAAATTCAAATCAATTTTGCACTTGCTATGACCTGCGTTGTAGTATTCCGTTTCACGTGATTCTTTTGGCATATCGGATCATTTGAGACATGTTGTCGGTAAGATTCACACACTTGTCATGTGGGCATGATATTCACCTTGAATTCATAATGTTCACGATCACAATTCCTTATCGATGAATCTCTATTTGTTGACTCTCTCGAGGTCACTTCCACCGATCACCTTCGAGCACATCGACACCTTTGCACTTCAAAGCCCTTTTGTTTTGTTTCAAAAACCTTTGTGATTGTTTTGTTGATCTTTTGTTTTTTTCTTGTGATGTGATTGCTTATTCGAGTTCATTCGTTTGCGATTGATTTGCTCGGAGTGTGACGAGTAGAGTTGAATGGAACGTGAGAGCGAAGATCTTGATCGAATGTATAAGGCAAGTCATATCTTTGATCATACTCCCTATTACCTATGTTTTCAATGCATTAGTTCTTCTTCTTCTTAGATTGCATGATAGGTTATGCTATGCTTTTTACACCCAGTAGTTCATGGAGGTAGGTCTGATCCTTACATCATTTTCACCATCGTATGCTATGATATTGCTATGCTAAGTAGACGTGGATTGGGAAGTGAATCATTATGAGGTATGAGTGATGGTGTAGTAATCAGGACCAAGATAAAGTTAATGAACTACCTGGGTGGGATCGTTGCGAGTATCTTGGAGATGGCCAATGATGACTGCGGAAAGCCACCCAGGCTCAAAGGGACTAATTGTGTTGTCATACCTAGAAGCTTACGTGTGCAACCACAAACTATTATGGGCTCTAGCTTAGTTGAGTAGGTTGTGTGCCCCCTTTTCGGGATAACTAGCAGACGTATATTTTTATAGGTGTACCGGTTATCCAGCGGTTAAGGGGAAACACTTCTGAAAGACCATGTCTCGATCTTCCAGTTGTCATAAACCATGCAGTGTGACGAACTACAAAGGGGGCGATCGAGTCTTGTGGGGAAAAGTGCACAAACCTCTGCAGAGTGTAAAACTAATCGATTAGTCGTGTCCCCGGTTATGGACAATTTGAGCGACTAGAGGTGGTAATATTGATTTGTCTCATCATCTTTAAATAACTGATTGGTTTAATCACTTCGTGATTTGATTGAGTGGGGGTTCCCATCTCAATCGTATGCTAGTGTAGAACTTGGTTACTATTGTTCTATAGGGAAAATCTAGCTTTTTGCAAAAATAAATGTAGAAGCTCCACGAGCCAAATTGCATGTATTGTAGGACATTTTACTTCTTTTTGGGATATGATTTGCCGTACATTCAAATGTACTGACCCGTTGTCAGGCTGTAACCTTCGGTGTTGCAGGAATTTATACGATGAGTAAGTGATGCGTTGTAGGGTTACGATGTCTATACTCAACTTGCCGGTGGAGTTGATGGACGCCACGAAGCTTTTATTGTTTTCCGCTGTATTCTATTTGTAAGCTAGCCTCTAGCTATGCAGGTATGCTTTATTTTAATACTGGATCTTCGATGTAATATATATGACATGTGTTTTATTCTTGATATTACATCATGTACTGTGTGTGCTAGCTATTGATCCAGGGACTAGCACAGAATGCACAGAGACTCTAGTTTGTGATGGACCGGGTCGTTACAATACCGGAGCACGAGTAGAAGGACATTCCTCGACAATGTCACGATAGTCCCTATGGAGGACAACATGCCGGTGAGAGGACCGCACATAAGGTTCTCCAATCAGGTTTTTATTGGCCAACTCTCTTTAAGGATGCTAGAAATTATGTTTTATCTTGTGATAAGTGTCAAAGAGTTGGTAACATTAGTAGGAGAAATGAGATGCCTATGAATTACTCACTAGTAATCGAACCTTTCGATTGCTGGGGTTTTGATTTTATGGGTCCTTTTCCTCCTTCAAACAAGTACACACACATCTTAGTTGTTGTTGATTATGTAACCAAGTGGGTTGAAGCAATTGATACACGAGATAACTTCTCGCACCTCGTTGGTTAACCCAAGTGGAAGGTGAGATGTAGCGTAGCGGAAAATTTCCCTTAGCGAAGATGCTAAGGTTTAGATTGTCTCCAGTAGGATTCCAAGATCGACAAGTAGGTGGAAAGGAAAAAATGGCATCGTTTTAGACAAAAGTTGCTTCCTTGACCTGGACCTGCACACACAACAGATAGCTTTGCTCCCAACGAGTACAAAGGAGTTGTCAAATCCTCCGGTCTTGTTGTTTACAAAGGATAAAACGCACAGGATAATAGTGATAGTGATAGCAACGGAAAAGTAAATAAAGCATTAAATTGATAGCGAGTGTAAACAGTATTGGAAATATGGACCGGGGTCCTATGATGTTCACTAGTGATGTCTCTCTCCCAAAAGACGATAAAATATCCATGCGAGGTAAACAAATTATAGCTGGGCAATTGACAGAATTATGTGCGCAAACCAATGCTAATTATGCTATAAAGAAAGGAAGAGGCTCAAAAGCACGGGAGGTACGCCAAGACAAGTAGACCGAAATCCATCTGCATCTACCTACTAATCATCCACCTTGAGATATCTATCCAGAACATCTCGCTGGTATTAAGTTGCGAATCCCACCCAAAGTGTAAACTCAAAGCAACAGACAACTGCATTAAAGAACTTTGCGTAAAGTAAACAATCCTTGCACCCGCAAGTACAAGCACCGTTGTTTTCCCCCTTGTGGCAACGACACATCCCCTAGACTCATGTTTCTGTCACTCAAGCTAGTCATCGGGGGGCATGAACCCACAATCATGCATAACGCTCCCTCTTGGAGTCACTACCTACTACTTGGCCAAAGCAATAAACAGCAACGGAGAACATGCAAGAGTTACTCAAGAACATAAATATAAAAGAGGAGAATAAAATATATTACTCAAACATAATCTGAACATAATCTCATAATCCATCGGATCCCAGAAAACTCAGCATAGCAACAGCAGAAAGATTACATAAGTGCCTCGATCATGTAGGGCAGCTCACGAGGTTAATCCATGAAGAGCAAAGAGGGGAGGAGAACATCACATAGCTACTGATCATAGACCCATGGTCCAAGGTGGACTACTCACGGTTCATCCGGGAAGCGTCCATGGTGGTGGAGAAGCTCCCGGAGGTGGTTCCTCCCTCCGGCAGGGTGCCGGGAAGAGGTCTTCTGGTGCTCCCGATCTTGGAAGTGTGGCGGCGGCGGAATAGAGGAGAGATCGCAAAAAAGGGTTCCCGTCTCGTGGGTTTCACGTCAAGGGGAATACATAGGCGAAGGGGGGCAGCCAGAGGTGGGCCAGGGGTGGGGCCGCGCCCTCTGGTCACCTGGGCCCCCCTGGCGCCCCTCGGCCCCCACTTTGGCTCTTCTGGAAGGTTTCCGTACGCTGATTTTTCCTACATTTTTCCCGGAATTTTTCTGGTACTTTAAATAAGGGGGAAACCTGAAATAGAAAAACAACAGAAAACAGGAACTGGCACTGGGGTGCACTGAGTTAATAGGTTAGTCCAAATATGATCAAAAGTGTATGGAAGTTCATCAATATCACACAAAAGAGGCATGGAGCAAGCAGAAATTATAGATACGTTTTGGACGTATCAACATCCCCAAGCTTAATTCTTGCTCGTCCTCAAGTAGATAAATGATAAAAGCATAATTTCTGTGGTGACATGCTAACAACCATAAAATAACTTTTAAGTAAAGCAATCAAGGCATGTAATTCAATTCAAGTCATAACAGGCAAGAGTCTATATTTAGCATTGAAACAAGCAACATAAGAACATAAAGGTGCAAGAGCTCTCGCTGTCCATGACTCGAATGTCTCCAAATGGTGTTTGCGTGCAAGAAAGGGGATAGGGATATACGAGAAAAAGTATTTTTATGTTGAGAACTCAATTTACTAAAGCTTCACACTTGGTCTTCTTTGGAATCTTATCTTGACTCATCCCCAGACCACTAGCCAGGTACAAGTCAAAATGATCCACTCCTTTTCGACATTTTGATCACTCATGCAATGGATGAGCGTAAGCAAGAAAGTTGACACTTAGGATGGCAAAGAGAGAATATGGTGTAGGAGGAAGACAAAAAAGGGTGTGAAACACTCACATCAATGAGGACAATCATAGGCGAGAGAAAGCCAAATGATAGATATGATGTGAGGAGTAAGGATTGCCATGCAACGGATGCACATATGAGCTAAGGTAAGCTCTCCAAAGGAACTAGTGGGGGTGCATCCAACTTGCTTGCTCAAGAAGACCTAGAGCTCTTTTGAGGAGGCTCATCATTGGAATATACAAGCCAGGTTCTATAGTGTGAAGGTCCCCACATAGCTATATGCATGAATGACAATCTCTATGGAGTACAAGATATTAGAGGGAGTACGAGTGTGGATCTCTCAAAAGTAATAGTAGTGTGCCCCCTTCTCTCTTTTTATTTCTTTTTCTATTTTTTTCTTTATTTTTGTATTTTTTTGGTGGCCTCAATGGCTCTTTCTATTTCTCTCATTGGCCTCTTTGGGATCTTTTAATTTGTCCTCTTTGGGATCTTTTAATTTATCCTCCTTGTGATCTTTTCCTCACTTTAGGGGCAACACTCTATATATTACAAAAAGTATAGAAGATCTTTCACACTTTACAAAGTACTCAAATCATAAAGAAGATGTAACTATCATGAAGTATGCAAATGTATGCCTCTGCCAGTGTAGCAGGATATGCAATGATACTAGCGCGTTATGTAGCGATGATTAAGGAAAATCCCAACTAGCATGCGGATCATCGATCAAGCAAGTAGCATGTATGACATGAAGATCAAGTCATGAGAAGATGGATGTTGCATGGCAATATATCTCGAAAAGGCTATGGAAATTCCTTGGTAGGTAGGTATGGTGGATGTTTTGAGGAAGGATATAAGGAGGTTTATGATGACAGAGCGTATCGTTCCAAGGGTTTGGATGTACCGGCGAAGGTGGACGCTAACTCTCGGAGTGAGAAGAAAGCAATGCACGGCACAGGAGAGGCTAGAAAATTATGGGAAGGTGGAAGTGTCAACTTTCGAATACTCACATTAGTCCGAAGAACTCATGCACTTATTATCGGTAACTCTCAGTCTAATAAGGAGGTTCACAAAGAGACAAGTACCCTGAGGAGGAGTGTATGGGGGTTTGGTTATCCTTGCGCATCCTCGACTCATGGTACGTGAGTGTACTCTAATATTCGACCCCTCAGAAGAGTAGTGATCCATCTAGTAGCTAAAGTTCTCAACTAATTTTGTAAGTTATGAAAATAAACACGGATTGCCCAAAATACAACACCTATCACTAATAGGCTAAAGCTCTTGACACCAAAAGTCCAAACATTACTCAAAACAACACCTCAAAACTATTGCAAGTTACTACTACAAAAGAATAACAACCTCAATTACCTACTTCAAGTCAAGACACAAAACTCAGTGCAACAGGCAAACTCTCTAAACAAGATAAACATGAAAACTCAAGAGAGTTCCAGCAACAAACTAAACAAAAATTCTTTGAAAAGATAAGCATGAAAACTAAGAGAAAAACATGACAACAGCTATGAAAAGGATAAAGAACACACACAACAAGGATAAGCATGAAAAATCCTATGTTGTGCTCTAGATTTTGGAAGTGGAGTGTGTTTCTCTCCCACCCAAATAAAGCTGGGTTCTAACTTGTTATGAACAGCAAGCAAAGCTAAATAAAACTAAAAATAAAACATAAGAGCGAGACGCTCCAAGCATAGCACATAATGCATGAAGTGATAAAAATATAGTGAAACGAGAGACGAACTGATAATTGTTGATGAAGAAGGGGATGCACGGGGGCATCCCCAAGCTTAGACGCTTGAGTCTCCTTGAATATTTCTTGGGGATGGGGGCATCCACAATCTTGAGCGCTTGACACTCCTGAATCTTCTTTCATCATCTTCCCTCACACACTTGAAAACTCCCGTCATACATAACTCATCATAATCTGATTAGCGAGGTTAGAACCCATAATAAAATAAATTTTCCTCTACTAGAAATAAATATAATCTTGAATAGCTACTGTTTCTCAAGATTTCCAAAATGTTTTTGCAAAGAAAAAGCAAGCTTAAGGTTCGCAAAACGAAGAAGAGGCAAAACAGGACAGAATCTGTGAAAAACAGACCAGCAGGTAGTAAAGAATTTTTTAGGGATACTTCTGCAACTCAAATCAAAAACCTCAGAACATACGAAAGTTTTGTAATTGTATAGATCAGGCTGTGTAAAAAATTCAGCTGAAAAAGATGAACTGGGATTTTTCTGTGATTTTTCTAGTCACGAGGACAGAATCTGTTTTCTGGACAGCATGTCACAACTTTGACTTCCCTTGTCGTATGAGGCTATAAAAGGCACAAAGCTTGAAAAGTAAAGATACAATGATGTTGGTACAGTAGTAACAATCATCAAGACCACTAAAAACAGAAGGAAAACAAAAATGATATCCTAAATTCGTTGCGGGCTGCCTCCCGAAAGCGCTTCTTTAAAGCCATTAGCTAGGCTTAAAGATTATAGAAGATGCTCTCACAAGAATAAGAATTTTGAAGAAAAAGAGAGCATCAAGAAGAAAATATGAAACACATTTAAGCCTAACCCACTTCCTATGAATGGGAACCTTGTTAATAAATAAATCATGAAAGCACAAAGTAAAAAGCATAGGAAGGTGGAAGAAGAACAACTTAAACACTTTCATCATAAAGAGAGGTGTTTTTGTAACATGAAAGTTTCTACAACCAAACTTTCCTCTCTCAAAATAATTTTCAGTAGCATCATGAACAACATAAAGAATATAACTATCACATAAAGCATGTTGTTCATGATCTACAAGCACACGTATATTGTTTTCAACACGGTTTTGAGGATCATAAGATAGATGCAACCCATCACATTGGGCCTTAATAAGAGCACAATTATCTGGAATTTGAGTTGGAGATTTCAAAAGTATAATAGGACAATCAAGTGTGGGTGCAATAGCAACAATTTCATGCTTAACATAAGGAACTATAGCAAGTTCATCTTCGTAAGCATCATCCATATTGGCATCATGGCCATCAACAAAGAAAGTATCAAGATCTTCAGAAAGGGATATTTCAAGTGAGTCCTCGGAATCATGGGATTCCTCATCAAAGCAATCATTAGCCTCTTCTAGGGCAGCAAACATTTTATTTTTAAAATCCTCAATATAAAAATTGGAAGTATAATTCTCGAAGCAATAAGCAAGAACTGCAAAGTTTTCAGATTTGCAAATAGTATCGTGTCAGATCCCTCTGTTAGGTATGTGCTAGGGTTAGCTAGTGCCTTTGCATCATGTCAAAATTTCAAAAAGAAATCTTGGAAATCAAATTCAAAATCAAAATGGGAGAAGGAACACCCCCCAGATGAATTAATTCAAAAGGCCAGATAAAAATATTTTCCAAAAATTCATGTTAGAGTTTTGAAAAGTCTTATAAATGAGTGTGATCACATATCAAGTGATGTGGGACCCATCCCATGCTCATAGATTTTTCAAATATTCAAACAGTACCTTGGAATTAATGAAATACCCCTTTTTGATTTAAAATTCAAATCATTTGAATTTTAAAAATGTTGAAAGTTTATGAGTGGCTAGTTGATATTTTTATGAGGCCACATAAAAGTTTTCAGCATTTAATAAAATGTTTAGCTATTTATTTTATCTAAACAGAAAAAATTACAGAAAAACAGAAAGGAAAGATTAAACAGAAAGGGAAAAACCTTACCTGGCGCCCAGGCGAAATCGACCCACCCCAGCCCAGCCGGCCCAAAGGGGCACGGGGGTCTTCTTCCCCCTCCCGCGCCTCCAAGCTGCTCGGTGGAATGCCACCGAGCTAGCTGGTGGCGACACGTCGTCGTCGACGAGCTTCCACCCCTCCCCGTGGCCCTTCTCGCACCTGGACGCGCCCTGGAGAATGACGCGTCCATTCCCCCCCTCCAGAGCTTCCTCCTCCTCCTCCCGTGTTCGTTTCCATCGCCACCCGAGAGCGCCGCCGCTCGCCGTCGCAAGAACTCGTGGCCATCGACGTCAAGGAGTCAAGCCAAGGTGTCCAATCGCTTCGCCGTCGTCGTCCTCGTCGAACTGAAGCAAGAATCGAACTCGGAGTCGTCGAAGTCGCCGGATTCTTCCTCGAGCTTCCGCCGGCCGCCGTGGAAGACTTCGTAAATTCCGTCGCCGTTGAGCCACACCAGCCCTCGCCACCACCTCTGCTGGACTCAGGGTAAGCTTGCGAGTGAAACCCCTCTCTTCTTCCCCTGGTTTGCTCGCTCTAGCCGGATCTGCCATGGATGCCGAAGCTTGTCGCCGCCATGGATGAGCTCGAGATCGCCCCTGTGCCCCTTCGTCTCAGCCAGAGCGTGCGTTTGGCTCCTGAGCATGCTAGCTTTCGAACGTGAGCGAGTTCAGCCCGAACCGTGCACGGTAGCGTCGTCTACGACCTCGCCGTGGTTCTGCTTCCGCCGGAGTCGTCGCCGTCGTCGATTCCGAGCACCCCGCGAACCCCTGTTGCCTCCAGAAGACGCGGACGACCTCCAGGAGCAAGATGGTGTCCTCCCCGTGGCTTCCCGTGGCCCCTAGCTCATTCCGGCGAGTCGCCGCCGTGGCTCCAGTCGCCGGCGTCAAGCCGCCGGTGGGTTAGCCACTAATCACCCAGTTAGTGACCCCCTGGGTCACTGACCAGTGGGCCCAGTGGCTTAATTAAGCCACTGGATTAATTTAACCCACGGGTTAAGTTAACCCAGCCACTGACAGGGTGGCCCCACATGTTAGCCCCCCCGCCTGACGCCAGCCTGACGTCAGCCTGACGCAGTAAATCATTTAATTGAATTTCCAGAAAAGCAAAATGGTTTAAATAATTCCAGAAAATCCAGAAAATACCCCAAACTTTGGAAATTCATAGAAAATTCATATTAACTCCAAATTGGACAAATAATATATGAAAAATGATCAGGAGAAAATTATCTTTCCAAATATGCAACTTTCAACTCTGTTGGAGTTGAATTTAAAATGTGATCAGTAGCATTTGCTAATTGATTTAAATGGAATTAAATCAAATTCAAATCAAATATTTTTGCAACTTGAACCATGGCAACATGCTACATTTCAATCAGGCATCAGAGGCATATCATACACAATTGAAGATAATTCAAAATGATCGAACTATATCACATATAACTTGGTTAATGTTGAATTCAAATGTGGAGTTTGAATTTGCAATTCAAATTGCAATATACTCCATTTAAATGGAATGCTCAACACATCAGTACCATGAACATCACCCTTTCAATATTATTCATGTGATTGTGCATTGCACATTCTGTTGATCCTATGATTGTCATGTTGCTGTTAGACGTGGAGCCGGAGCCCGAGGTCACCCCCTTCGTTGAAGACCCCGAACCCGAACCTCGTCAGCAAGGCAAGCAAACCCCCATTGATCATGTCGATAAAATCCCATTTCCCTCTCATGTCTCGCTTATGCATTGTTTAGGATGATCACCATGATAACGTTTCTATCGCATAGTTGAACCCATGTCCTTTGCATGACCTATCATCTTGTCACAGTAGTAAGCAAACCACAATCCTAGCAGATGTAGGAGTTGGTTGATATCATGTGACCCCTGCAACTGTTACTGCTTATTGCATGCTTAGTGGTACAATGAGGTTGCTTATGATGTGAGTCGGGATGATGATAAACATGGTGTTGATGAAAGTGAAATGTGTTGGTGAATCTACCCTAATACAAGGTGAACGATGAGAGGCTGTGTAGGAGTACACGGTGGGTTGTCTCGTTGAACACCGCCCTAACACGAGTTCTTGTTTGGTGATCCAAGATGAAGAGTACAACCACACATTGGGCTCACTGACCCCTCTCGGCTTACTAACTCATCCCCTTTGATGTCCAGATGTCGCAATAGTTCGGATTTCTGTAGGTATTGTGGCCTGGTAGCCAAGTGAGAGAACGGCTCATCCGAGACCGGCTTTCGCACCACGCACACATCGTCTGGGTCGACTTCGGTAAACCGGCCGGGTTCACGATAGTGGCAGACAACCCAGATAGGCGGCTTTCATGGACTAGATCGACTATGAGGTAACGGTTGTGGTGGCATCCTCGCTGTCATCTCTTGAACGGTGACACGCAAAAGGCGGTAACTGATGGCACGTGTGTGTAGCGGTACACCCCTGCAGGGTTAACAAAACTATTCGAATAGCCGCGTCCGCGGTTATGGACTGCTTGGAAAGCTTAGCTTGATTATTAGATAACTTGAACCGGATACTTCTAAAATACACCAAGATAAGTGTGAGTGCTATGGCGTGCTTTCTCGTGGGGAAGTCGAGGAAGGAACCATAGTAGTGTAATTGGTTGGAGAAAGTAGTGGACTCGTGTACGCTTCTTACCTCAAGTCTGGTACTCGTAGTTCAGGATTAGCCAAGTCAAAGCTGGCATTTCTGCAAGTGAACCCCACCTCCTTTTACGTTGACACATGTGCATGAGTAGTATAGCTCCTATGTAAGTCTTGCTGAGTACGATTTTGTACTCACGTTTGCTTAATCTATGTTTTAGATGAACCCACCGACCCCGATGGTGGCTTCTATCCGAAGCTCGAAGAATGAAGACTCAGACCAAGACCAAGCTAGTGTAGTCCCAGTCAGACGACTGGTTTCCTCGTGGAGGGCTTGTTTTTAGATAAGGCTTCTCTAAGCCATTTGTTAAACTTGTCTGTACTCAGACCTACTTTGCTTCCGTATGCTTGTTGTAATGTTGGATCACATGCTTGTGATCTCTATGTGCACTCTGTAAGAGTTACTAATAAAGATATTTACTTTGTAGAGAATTGTAATGATACCTGCTGTTCATACAAGGCATGTGTGCTGCGTGTATGTTTATAACATGCATGTCTTTGTATGGGTTTTTCGAGACCTTAGTTGTGATCTGGCTGGCGGTCTTTTATACACCAAGTGGCCCTTAGATGTGCGCAGCTTGGGGCATCGCGATGCGATTGTTCGAGACTCTGTCTCGTGCACACTTTGATGTATGATCGAGCCCGCCCTAGACCCCGACTAAGTGATCGGGCTGGAGTAAGTCTATGTAAGGGTTATAATACAATCGATAGTATGGTTGAGGCGACTTGTCTATGAGTATGGGAATTTACCACCCATATCAGTTAGACTTGTGTGCCGACGATGAGGACCCATCTCAGTGGATCATCCGGCCTGAATGGGATGCCCCTCATGTTCGATGCTTTCCGAGAACGTTCTGTGCTTGGCCTTGTCTGCTTAGACAAGTGGGTACGGTTCTCGGCTCTCCATATGATTGTGTTGTAGCGAGGCTTATATACGCTAATTTCGGGTCCCGACAGACTTGGTATCAGAGCCGGACTGACTGTAGGATTATCAGCCTTGGCCGAAGTCGAGTCTAGCACTCTATAGTTATATAGTTACTCTGGGTATATAAGGGAACAACATAAGGCTTCTTTTTTCTCCTTACCCTCATCGATGTGAGTTCTGAGTCACCCTCATCTTATTCTACGGGAAGATAGGACTAGGCTCTCCTCTGTCTTACTAGAATATCTCGTTGATTGCCTCCTTATAGCCGTAGGAAAGTTGTGTCCGGTTTCCTAGCATTGTTGTAATGCTAATTTCTTACATCGTATTATGTAAGTGCTGTATCTACATTGGAAGAAAATTGTTTTCTTGCAATTACAGCCGTTATGCTGTCCGAGTCATTCCAGGTTTCTTCATAATCTGATGCAATTGCAAAGAATCCTTCTCCCCCTTTCGGTTGTCCTTTAGAAGATTTCTAGGTGGCATTCCCGACAGTTCTTTAGTGTTTGATGTAGGTTTTCTTCTAGAAACCTATAGTGATTCAATTGCAGCCCTTCCTCCCACTTTAGATGTCTTCTAGCCAGAAGAACCACACTAACCATCGTGTTGGGGTACTTTGCTACTCTGACATATCTGTTGTAGCCCCTACTAAACCTTGGTCATCCTCTAGGAAGCTATCCAGAGATCCAACCCCTTAAGCTTAGCCACCCGACAGATGTGTAGAATTTATAGTGGATCTTGTTCCAGGAACCGCACCAATTTCCAAACGCCCTTATAAAATGGCCCCACATGAGTTAGCTGAGCTAAAAACCCAACTTGATGCTTCGTTGGCAAAAGGCTTCATCCGCCCTAGCTCATCGCCATGGGGTTGCCCCGTTCTGTTCGTAAAGAAGAAAGATGGAACAGAAAGGATGTGCGTAGATTATCGCCCGCTAAATTTAGCGACGATAAAGAACAAATACCCACTGCCCAGGATCAATGATCTTTATGATCAACTTGCAGGATCCGCTGTTGTCGGGACCCGGGGTTAGCGTATGCAAGTACAGCTAAGACATAGTCATATGGAGAGCCGAGAACCGCACCCACTTGTCTAAGCAGACAAGGCCAAGCACTGAACATTCTCGCAAAGCATCGTACGTGAGGGGCATCCCATCCAGGCCGGATGATCAACTGAAATAGGTCCTCATCGTACGCACACAAGTCTACTGATATGGGTGGTGAACTCCCATATTCAAAGACAAGTCGCCTCAACCATACTATCGACTATCTCGAAACTCTTACATAGACTTACTCCAGCCCGATCACTTAGTCGGGGTCTAGGGCGGGCTCGATCATACCACAAAGTGTGCACGAGACAGAGTCTCGGACAATCGCATCGCGATGCCTCAAGCTGCGCACATCTAAGGGCCACTTGGTGTATGAAAGACCGCCAGCCAGAACACAACTAAGGTCTCGAAAACCCATACAAAGACATGCATGTTATAAACATACACGCAGCACACATGCCTTGTATGAACAGCAGGTACCATTGCAATTCTCTACAAAGTGTACATTTTATTTATAACTCTTATAGAGTACACACAGAGATCACTTACAAGTGATCCAACATTACATCACATAGCGGAAGCAAATTATGTCTGAGTACAGACAAGTTTAACAAATTGGCTTAAGAAGCCTTATTCAAACATAAAGCCCTCCACGAGGGAACCAGTCTGCTGACTGGGACTAGACTAGCTTAACTTCAGTCGTCCAGCTCGATGAAGAAGCCACCTTCGGGGTCAGTGGCGTCATCTAAAACATATATTAAGCAAACGTGAGTACAAAGTCGTACTCAGCAAGACTTACATAGGAGTTATACTACTCATGCACATGTATCAAGGTAAAGGGAGGTGGGGTTCACTTGCAGAAGTGCCAGCTTTGACTTGGCTAGTCCTGAACTACGAGTACCAGACTTGGGGTAAGAAGCGTACACGAGTCCACTACGTTCACCAACCAATTACACCACTATGGTGCCTTCCTCGACTTCCCCACGAGAAAGCACGCCATAGCACTCACACTTATCTTGGTGTGTTTTAGAAGTATCCGGTTCAAGTTATCTAATAATCAAGCTAAGCTTTCCAAGCAGTCCATAACCGCGGACGCGGCTATTCGAATAGTTTTGTTAACCTTGCAAGGGTGTACCGCTACACACACATGATCATCAGTTACCGCCTTTGATCTCGACACCATTCAAGGGGTGCCAGCGAGGATGCTCACCACAACTGTTACCTCATAGCCTATCTAGTCCAAGAAAGCCGCCTACTTGGGTTGGCTACCACAATCGTGAACCCGGCCGGTTTACCGAAGTGGACCCAAGCGATGTGTGCGTGGTGCATAAGCCGGTGTCGGTTGAGCCGTTCTCTCACTTAGCATCCAGGCCACAAGCCTACGAGAACTCCGAACTACTGCGACATCTGGACATCGAAAGGGATGAGTTAATAGGTTGAGAGGGGTCAGTGAGCCCACTGTGTGGTTGTACTCTTCATCTTGGATCACCACACAAGAACTCGGACTTAGGGCGGTGTTCAACGAGACAACCCACCGTGTACTCCTACACAGCCTCTCATCGTTCACCTTGTATTAGGGTCGATTCACCAACACTTTTCTACCATCATCAACATGATCACTACCATCCCGACTCACATCATAGTAACAACATGGTATCTTACTAAGCATGCAATAAGCGATAACATTTGCAGGGGCCACATGATATCAACCAACTCCTACATTTGCTAGGATTGTGGTTTGCTTACTACTGTGACAAAAGATAGGTCATGCAAAGGAATGGGTTCATCTATGCGGTAGAATCGTAACATGGTGATCATCCTATACAATGCATAAGCGAGACATGAGAGGGAAGTGGGATTTTATCGACATGATCAATGGGGTTTTGCTTGCCTTGCTGACGAGGTTCGGGCTCTGGATCTTCAGCGAAGGGGGTGATCTCTTGCTCCGGTTCCACCTCTACTCGACAAACAAAGCACGAAGTAGCAATCAATATGAATGCAATGCTCAAGTACATGATTGAAAGTTAAAGCTTGAAGTATAAGTTCTGATGTGTGAGGCAATTCCATTTAAGTGGAATATATTGCATTTAAAAATGCAAATTCAAACTCCACATTTGAATTTAACTTAGCCAAGTTGAAAGTGATATAGTTTGATCATTTTGAATTATCTTCAAATGTGTATGATATGCCTCTGATGTGTAAGTGAAATGTAGCATGTTGCCATGGTCCAAGTTGCAAAATTATTTGAATTGAATTTGATTTAATTCCATTTAAATCAAATAGCAAATGCTACTGATCACATTTTAAATTCAACTCAAACAGAGTTGAAAGTTTCATATTTGGAAATATAATTTTCTCCTGATCATTTTTCATATATTATTTGTCCAATTTGGAGTTAATATGAATTTTCTATGAATTCCAAAGTTTGGGGTATTTTCTGGAATTTCTGGATTTATTAAACTATTTTTCTTTTCTGGAAATTCATTTACTGCGTCACTGTGACATCAGCATGACGTCAGGGGGTTTGACCCGAGTCAAACTGACAAGGGGTCCCACTGGTCAGCCTCTGTAGGGTTAAACCCGTGGTTAAAATTTAATTAACAGAGGGATTAGGGGCTGGGGCCCAGTAGTCAGTGGGTTTAGGGTGTGATTAGGGGTGGGTTAGGGTTAACTCGCCGGCGGTTAGCCGCCGGTGGCACGGGCACGACGGCGTGGTCGCCGGAGTGAGCTAGAGGCCACGGGAGAGCACGGGGAGAAGTCCATTCGACTAAGCAACGTCTCGCGCATCGTCTGGAGGCAACGGGGGTCCTCGGGGTGGTCGAGAGTGACGACGGCGACGACTCCGGCGGCAGCAGAACGGCGGCGAGGTCGTAGCCGAGGCTAGGGAGCATGGCTTGGGGTGATTTTGGTTGCGTTTGAAAGCTGGCACACGCGGGAGTCAAACGCGTGCACTGGGGGTTCACGACAAGCACGGGAGCGAGTAGGACGACGACCATGGCGGCGAGCTTGCTCGGGATCCATGGCGGATTCAGTTGTGGGGCAAACGAGGCGCTACAAACTTAGGGGAAAGGTGAGGAAGCTCACCCTGAAGCTAATGGAGAAGACGGTGAGGCCGGGGACGCTGTGTAACCGGAGAATTTGACGACGGCGACTCACGGGTCCGGCGAGCTCTCGGTGAGGCTGGCGTCGTCCACGAGGACTCCTCGGTCCAATTGATCGGCCACGGTGATGAAGACGGCTATGGCGGACGTCATGGACAAGCTGGGGCGACGAGTGGAGGCCAGTGGCCGCGGTGGCGCACGGCGGCGAGCTACGGGGCGCTCGGGTCTTCGCTGGTTTCGCACGGGAGAGAGGAGGAAGAGGGTTCCAGGGGGGGGGTAAGAAGTGGATGAGCACGGGGGTTCTCCACGACGCTAGAAGGCGGCCGGGGAGGCAGGTGGAGGGCTGCGGGGCGTCGCGGTGGCGTCGGTGGCGTCGGTGGCTTTCCACCGAGCACCTTGGGGGCGCGGGGAGGAAGACGACAGGGGAGGGTCCAGGTGGGCTGGGCCGGCTGGAGAGGTGGGCCTCGCCCCTGGCGGGAGGTAAGTTTTTTTTTCCTTTTTCCTCTGTTTAATCTTTCCTTTCTTTTTCTGTAATTTGTTTTGGTCTGATAAAAATACCAAACCATTTTATTAAATGCTGAAAACTTTTATGTGGCCTAATAATAAAATAGACTAGCCACTCATAAACTTTCAACATTTTTAAAATTCAAATGATTTGAATTTTAAATCAAATAGGGGGATTTCTTTAATTCCAAGGTACTGTTTGAATATTTGAAAAATCTAAGAGCATGGGGTGGGTCCCACATCACTTGATATGTGATCACACTCATTTATAAGACTTTTCAAAACTCTAACATGAATTTTTGGAAAATATTTTTATCTGGCCTTTTGAATTAATTCATCTGGGGGGGTGTTCCTTCTCCCATTTTGATTTTGAATTTGATTTTCAAGATTTCTTTTTGAAACTTTTTGCATGATGCAAAGGCACTGGCTAACCCTAGCACATACCTAACAGAGGGCTCTGACAGCTGTCTTTTCTAAGATGGATTTGAGATTAGGTTATCATCAGATTAGAATCCGAAACGAGGACATTCCCAAAACGGTTTTTACTACTCGTTATGGTCTTTACGAGTACACCGTCATGTCCTTTGGTTTAACCAATTCCTCCGCCACCTTCTCACGCTTGATGAATTCGATCTTCGTGGAGTACCTAGATAAATTTGTTGTGGTTTATCTCGATGACATTCTCATCTACTCGAAGAACGAAGGAGATCATGCCGAACACTTAAGGCTGGTATTGATGAAACTTAGAGAGCATCGCCTGTACGCTAAATTCTCCAAGTGTGAATTATTGCTACCAGAAGTGACCTATTTAGGCCACGTGATTTCTGCAAAAGGCATTGCTGTGAATCCCGAGAGAGTTCAGGACGTCCTTGACTGGACTCCACCTGAATCGATTAAGCAAGTTAGGAGTTTTCTTGGCCTAGCCAGCTATTGCCGCCGCTTCGTCGAGAACTTTTCTAAAGTTGCAAAGCCTCTAACTGAACTCCTCAAGAAAGATAAGAAATTCTTATGGACTCCCAAGTGCGAGGAAAGCTTTCAAGAGCTAAAAAGAAGATTGACTTCTGCACCTGTACTTGCACCTCCAGACACCAAAAGAGATTTCGAGATCTATTGTGACGCATCACGGCAAGGGTTAGGATGCATACTTCTGCAAGATCGACATGTGGTAGCTTATGCTTCACGCCAGTTGCGGCCACATGAAGAGAACTATCCTACCCATGACCTTGAACTCGCTGCCGTAGTTCATGCTCTAACAACTTGGCGACATTACCTCCTTGATAATCGTTGTGAGATTTATTCGGACCACCAAAGCCTCAAATATATTTTCACCCAGCCAGATCTTAATCTCAGGCAAAGACGCTGGATTGAGTTGATAAAAGATTACGACGTAGTAATTTCTTACACCCCAGGCAAAGCCAATGTCATGGCTGATGCACTAAGTCGTAAGTCGTACTGTAACAACCTCATGTTGCAGCAGTATCAACCACTTCTTCACGAGGACTTTCGCAAGCTTAACCTTGAAATTGTTCCTCATGGCTATCTTTCTACCTTGGTGGCGAAACCAACTCTTGAGGATCAAATCATAGTTGCCCAAAGGCGTGCACGAGGTGTTCGCCGGATCAAGGAGAACATTGCTAGCGGAGTTGCTAAATGTTTCTCCATAGATAGCAAGGGAACGGTTTTATTTGGAAATCGATTGGTAGTACCTAAGAATAAGGAACTAAGGCAACTCATCCTCAAAGAAGCCCATGACACACCCCTCTCAATTCATCCCGGTAGCACAAAAATGTACCGAGATCTACGCCAGAGATTTTGGTGGACTAGGATGAAGAGAGACATTGCTCAATTTGTTGCCGAATGTGATGTTTGTCGTCGCATTAAGGCAGAACATCAAAGACCTGCTGGTACACTTCAACCTTTGTCTATTCCCGAGTGGAAATGGGACAAAGTCGGTATGTACTTCATCACCGGCTTTCCAAGAACCCAGAAAGGAAACAATGCCATCTTCGTTGTCATAGACAGGCTTTCCAAAGTTGCTCACTTTCTTCCGGTTCGCGAGTCTATAACTGCTAGCCAGTTAGCGGACTTGTACATCTCCAGAATTGTGTCTCTTCACGGTGTTCCTTTGGAAATCAATTCTGATCGCGGTAGCCTTTTCACCTCTAGATTTTGGGGAAGCTTCCAACGTGCTATGGGAACTCATCTCTCCTTTAGTACGGCTTTCCATCCTCAGTCTAGCGGTCAAGTCGAAAGGGGTAACCAAATTCTTGAAGACATGCTCAGAGCTTGTGTTATCTCATTCGGAAAGAATTGGGAGAATTCTCTTCCATATGCCGAATTTGCTTATAACAATAGTTTTCAATCTAGTCTGAACATGGCTCCTTTTGAACTCCTGTATGGACGACGATGTCGAACACCACTAAACTGGTCTGAAACCGGTGAAATACAATTCTTTGGACCGGACATGATCAAGGAAGCAGAAGAGCAAGTTCGCATTGTTCGTGATCAATTGAAAGCAGCCCAGTCTCGTCAGAAAAGCTACTATGATCGTCATCATAGACAGGAAAGCTACAATCTGGATGAGAAGGCTTACCTTCGGGTTACTCCTCTGAAGGGAACCCAACGTTTCGGTATCAAAGGAAAGTTGGCCCCACGTTACATCGGACCTTTCCGCATTATTGCTAAACGTGGAGAAGTTGCCTACCAACTTGAACTACCCCCGCACCTTTCCCGAGTACACGATGTATTCCATGTGTCCCAACTCAGGCGTTGCTTCAAGGACCCCATCCGCGAAGTCGACCATGAAACGCTTGATCTCCAAGATGACCTTTCTTATCGAGAATACGCCGTTCGTATTCTTGATTCCGCAGAGCGTGTCACTCGTCGTCAGAAGATTAGGTTTCTGAAAGTGCAATGGTCACACCACTCTGAAAGGAGAAGCCACGTGGGAAAGAGAAGACCGTCTCATTGCCGAGTACCCCTCCTTCCTCCCGCAGACTTCTGAATCTCGGGACGAGATTCTTTTGAGTGGGGGCGAGTTGTCAGATCCCTCTGTTAGGTATGTGCTAGGGTTAGCTAGTGCCTTTGCATCATGTCAAAATTTCAAAAAGAAATCTTGGAAATCAAATTCAAAATCAAAATGGGAGAAGGAACACCCCCCAGATGAATTAATTCAAAAGGCCAGATAAAAATATTTTCCAAAAATTCATGTTAGAGTTTTGAAAAGTCTTATAAATGAGTGTGATCACATATCAAGTGATGTGGGACCCATCCCATGCTCATAGATTTTTCAAATATTCAAACAGTACCTTGGAATTAATGAAATACCCCTTTTTGATTTAAAATTCAAATCATTTGAATTTTAAAAATGTTGAAAGTTTATGAGTGGCTAGTTGATATTTTTATGAGGCCACATAAAAGTTTTCAGCATTTAATAAAATGTTTAGCTATTTATTTTAGCTAAACAGAACAAATTACAGAAAAACAGAAAGGAAAGATTAAACAGAAAGGGAAAAACCTTACCTGGCGCCCAGGCGAAGTTGGCCCACCCCAGCCCAGCCGGCCCAAAGGGGCACGGGGGTCTTCTTCCCCCTCCCGCGCCTCCAAGCTGCTCGGTGGAATGCCACCGAGCTAGCTGGTGGCGACACGTCGTCGTCGACGAGCGTCCACCCCTCCCCGTGGCCCTTCTCGCACCTGGACGCGCCCTGGAGAACGACGCGTCCATTCCCCCCCTCCAGAGCTTCCTCCTCCTCCTCCCGTGTTCGTTTCCATCGCCACCCGAGAGCGCCGCCGCTCGCCGTCGCAAGAACTCGTGGCCATCGACGTCAAGGAGTCAAGCCAAGGTGTCCAATCGCTTCGCCGCCGTCGTCCTCGTCGAACTGAAGCAGGAATCGAACTCGGAGTCGTCGAAGTCGCCGGATTCTTCCTCGAGCTTCCGCCGGCCGCCGTGGAAGACTTCGTAAATTCCGTCGCCGTTGAGCCACCCCAGCCCTCGCCACCACCTCTGCTGGACTCAGGGTAAGCTTGCGAGTGAAACCCCTCTCTTATTCCCCTGGTTTGCTCGCTCTAGCCGGATCCGCCATGGATGCCGAAGCTTGTCGCCGCCATGGATGAGATCGAGGTCGCCCCTGTGCCCCTTCGTCTCAGCCAGAGCGTGCGTTTGGCTCCTGAGCATGCTAGCTTTCGAACGCGAGCGAGTTCAGCCCGAACCGTGCACGGTAGCGTCGTCTACGACCTCGCCGTGGTTCTGCTTCCGCCGGAGTCGTCGCCGTCGTCGATTCCGAGCACCCCGCGAACCCCTGTTGCCTCCAGAAGACGCGGACGACCTCTAGGAGCAAGATGGTGTCCTCCCCGTGGCTTCCCGTGGCCCCTAGCTCATTCCGGCGAGTCGCCGCCGTGGCTCCAGTCGCCGGCGTCAAGCCGCCGGTGGGTTAGCCACTAATCACCCAGTTAGTGACCCCCTGGGTCACTGACCAGTGGACCCAGTGGCTTAATTAAGCCACTGGATTAATTTAACCCACGGGTTAAGTTAACCCAGCCACTGACAGGGTGGCCCCACATGTCAGCCCCCCCGCCTGACGCCAGCCTGACGTCAGCCTGACGCAGTAAATCATTTAATTGAATTTCCAGAAAAGCAAAATGGTTTAAATAATTCCAGAAAATCCAGAAAATACCCCAAACTTTGGAAATTCATAGAAAATTCATATTAACTCCAAATTGGACAAATAATATATGAAAAATGATCAGGAGAAAATTATCTTTCCAAATATGCAACTTTCAACTCTGTTTGAGTTGAATTCAAAATGTGAACAGTAGCATTTGCTAATTGATTTAAATGGAATTAAATCAAATTCAAATCAAATATTTTTGCAACTTGAACCATGGCAACATGCTACATTTCAATCACGCATCAGAGGAATATCATACACAATTGAAGATAATTCAAAATGATCAAACTATATCACATATAACTTGGTTAATGTTGAATTCAAATGTGGAGTTTGAATTTGCAATTCAAATTGCAATATACTCCATTTAAATGGAATGCTCAACACATCAGTACCATGAACATCACCCTTTCAATATTATTCATGTGATTGTGCATTGCACATTTTGTTGATCCTATGATTGTCATGTTGCTGTTAGACGTGGAGCCGGAGCCCGAGGTCACCCCCTTCGTTGAAGACCCCGAACCCGAACCTCGTCAGCAAGGCAAGCAAACCCCCATTGATCATGTCGATAAAATCCCATTTCCCTCTCATGTCTCGCTTATGCATTGTTTAGGATGATCACCATGATAACGTTTCTATCGCATAGTTGAACCCATGTCCTTTGCATGACCTATCATCTTGTCACAGTAGTAAGCAAACCACAATCCTAGCAGGCAACCCTTAGTGAAGATGCTAAGGTTTAGATTGTCTCCAGTAGGACTCCAAGATCGACAAGTAGGTGGCAAGGAAACAATGGCACCGTTTTAGACAAAAGTTGCTTCCTTGACCTGGACCTGCACACACAACAAATAGCTTTTCTCCCAACGAGTACAGAGGAGTTGTCAATTCCTCCGGTCTTGTTGTTTACAAAGGATAAAACGCACGGGATAATAGTGATAGTGATAGCAACGGAAAATTAAATAAAGCAGTAAATTGATAGCGAGTGTAAACAATATTGGAAATATGGACGGGGGTCCTATGATGTTCACTAGTGATGTCTCTCTCCCAAAAGACTATAAAATAGCCATGCGAGGTAAACAAATTACAGCTCGGCAATTGACAGGATTATGTGTGCAAACCAATGCTAATTATGCTATAAAGAAAGGAAGAGGCTCAAAAGCACGGGCGGTATGCCAAGACAAGTAGACCGAAATCCATCTGCATCTACCTACTAATCATCCACCTTGAGATATCTATCCAGAATATCTCGCTGGTATTAAGTTGCGAATCCCACCCAAAGTGTAAACTCAAAGCAACGGGCAACTGCATTAAAGAACTTTGTGTAAATTAAACAATCCTTGCACCCGCAAGTACAAGAACTGTTGTTTTCCCCCTTGTTTAAACAACACATCCCCAAGACTCATGTTTTTTTCACTCAAGCTAGTCATCGGGGGGGCATGAACCCACAATCATGCATAACGCTCCCTCTTGGAGTCACTACCTACTACCTGTCCAAAGCAATAAACAGCAACGGAGAACATGCAAGAGTTACTCAAGAACATAAATATAAAATAGGAGAATCAAATATATTACTCAAACACAATCTGAACATAATCTCATAATCCATCGGATCCCAGCAAACTCAGCATAGCAACAACAGAAAGATTACATAAGTGCCTCGATCATGTAGGGCAGCTCACGAGGTCTAATCCATGAAGAAAAAAGAAGGGAGGAGAACATCACATAGCTACTGATCATAGACCCATGGTCCAAGGTGGACTACTCACGGTTCATCCGGGAAGCGTCCATGGTGGTGGAGAAGCTCCCGGAGGTGGTTCCTCCCTCCGGCTGGGTGCCGGGAAGAGGTCTTCTGGTGCTCCCGATCTTGGAAGCGCGGCGGCGACGGAACAGAGGAGAGATCGCGAAAAAGGGTTCCCATCTCGGGGGTTTCACGTCAAGGGGAATAAATAGGCGAAGGGGGCAGCCAGAGGTGGGCCAGGGGCTCCAGGCGCCCCCTGGCGCGGCTAGGGGTGGGGCCGCGCCCTCTGGCCACCTGGCCCCCCTGGCCCCCTCGGCCCCCACTTTGGCTCTTCTGGAAGGTTCACGTACGCTGATTTTTCCTATATTTTTACCGGAATTTTTGTGGTACTTTTAATAAGGGGGAAACCTGAAATGGAAAAACCGCAGAAAATAGGAACTGGCACTTGGGTGCACTGAGTTAATAGGTTAGTCCAAATATGATCAAAAGTGTATGGAAGTTCATCAATATCATAGCAATATGACACAAAAGAGGCATGGAGCAAGCATAAATTATAGATTCGTTTTGGACGTATTAGCAATCCCTACTGAGAGTGCTGATCATAAGACATCTTTGAAAATGCTCAAGGATGTAATTTTTCCCAGGTTAGGTGTACCAAGGTACCTCACGACAGATGGAGGGTCACACTTCACGCATGGAGCTTTTATTAAAGCTCTAGCCAAGTACGATGTCAATCATAGAATTTCATCACCGTACCACCCTCAAACTAGTGGGCAAGTTGAGCTCACCAATAGAGAGATCAAGTTGATCTTACAGAAAACAGTAAATAGTTCTAGAAAGGACTGGTCAAAGAAGTTAGGAGATGCTCTGTGGGCGTATAAAACTGCTTACAAAAACCCCATGGGCATGTCTCCGTATAAGATGGTCTATGGCAAAGCTCACCATTTGAAATTGGAATTAGAGTACAAACCTTTCTGGGCTGTCAGAGAGCTGAATGCTGACCCAAAGTTAGCTGGTGAAAAGCGTCTCATGAACTTGACTTCTCTAGATGAGTGGAGAAGTGAAGCTTACGAGAGCGCTAAAATGTTCAAAGAAAAGGTAAAGAAGTGGCACGATAAAAGGATTCTGAAACGTGAATTTAATGTTGGTGATAAAGTTTTGTTGTTTAGATCTCGTTTTAGGTTTTCTCCAGGTAAACTACTTTCCAGATGGGAAGGACCTTTTCATATCGAAGAAGTATATCGGTCCGGTGCAATCAAGATTAACAATTTTGAAGGCACCAAACCTCAAGTTGTGAATGGACAAAGACTCAAACATTACATGGCAGGTGATCCTATCAATGTGGATGTGAACATGATATATACAAGAACTCTCGAAGAACATGTTGCAGCCCAGTTCCAGACACCGGCAGAAGCAGAATAAGAAAAGGTATGTATTACGGTAAGGGAACATCACCAACATCTATAAAAGTTTACTTTTCAAAGTTTTTGCCAAATTAGGAAAATTCCAAGCCCAAGTGGAGCCGGAGAGGAGCTCTAGGGGGCCCAGGAGGCCTCCCGGCGCGCCCCCTCCTGGCGCGCCAGGCACCCTCCTGGGAGCCCCAGACTCCGACTCTGACTCCACCTTGGCTTGAAACCTTCCTTCTGTTGCGGAAATTTTTTCTATATATTTTCCCGGATCGTCCCGGCACTGTATCTCTCAATTTCGCGTGTTTTCTTCTCGAGCTCTTTCTCCCAGGACTAAAAGTTGATTAGTAGAGATGTCTTCTTGTGGCTCGAGCGGAGAGGACTTCTTGGGATGGCGTCTACGTCATGTCCAGAAGGATCTTAATCAAGGGAAGCACGTTGATTGGGCTACCGAAGAGGAAATTGCCGCAAGACAAGCGGAGATGGAGCGCTCCGTGAGAGAGGAAGTCAAGACTATCACTGCCCAACAACAAGGAGGTCCAAGCAATCCCATCATGGTGGGATCTTTCCAACCTGAATATGATCTTTCTCTTAACCTTTCAGGGCCCTCCACTTCACTTGAAGATCAACGCATGCTTTCCACCATCTCCGAGGCCTACCGCATCACCAACCAACTCTTTGAAGATTTTCGTGTACTAAAAATTCAAGTGGAAATCCCGGAGTTAGAGAACCGAAACCTTCGCCGTGTCATCAGGGATTTGAAGAAACAACCACAACAAGATGAGGAGTAAATCTCCCCGGGTAATGGCACCCCCTCAGCTTGTTCCAAGCTTGGGGGAGTGCCCGGTATCTTTATCTTTATCTTTGTCTTTAGGAGTCAAGTAGAGTCGTATCATGTCTAGGGAAGTTACTTTATGAAATAGGTGTTGCATTGAGGTCTATCACTCCTTTTGTGGAGAGTTTTGTATCCGTGAGTGTGGAGTCGTCTATGAAGGAATATTAATGAGAAGTCTATTGGTTTCTTCGCTACAATCGGTATTCTCTTCACGCAATCGGCAATATGAGCTGATTCTTATGGGGAGTATTGACCTTATATCAGGTATGGCTTTGAAAACTTTATTTAATCTTGGAAAGTATAGCTTTGGTCATAACAACAAGCATGTTTTTCTAAAAGTAGCGACATAGCCAAAACCTTTGTGTTATTATGCTTGAAGTGTTATGTTGACAAGGAAGACAACTTGATGTGCCAAGCTAGTTTTAATGTTTCTGCTTTATATTGCTTGCATCCAAGTCATCATCAATTGTCTGGTCTCTCAAAGACTTGCTAGCCAAAACTTTGTACTAAGCGGAATTCTGCTTGTACTTCCATACCCTGAAACCAACATCTTCCACTTGAGTCCACCATACCTTCCTATTCGTGGTATTCCACTACCACTCCTAAAGTATATAATTTATGTGCTATCTTTAGATGTTCAAAATCTTCCGTTTTGTGCCTCTGATTCAGCTCATGAGGAAGTGGTGGGTAACCCATGATCTTCTTAATTTGGACAAGTTTTATCTCGGGATTAAATGTCTAATCTGCAAACCCCTAATACGAGAAGGGACTGGCATGAGTGCCCAGCTCGTAAAAGATAAATACTAACACACAAGTTCCTTTGCCCATTTATGAGTGATAAACAAAGGAATTTAAGGGGATGTGATCGTCCCCACATGGGAGCCGTTCCTCGAAACTTGTCTAAATCATGAAGTGAATGAGTTATCTATCAACAGTCGTTGACAGATCATGCACCTCTCAAAGTCTGTTTTTATTCTATTTGATCTAGAGATGGCACATGAGTTTTCCCTGCCTACCCTTTTGCACAGGGTTTATCCTTTATTTTGTGCTGAGTCATTCCTTCCTACTTCCTTCCTTCCTGAGAGAGAACATACACTTGATCCGATAAAGATTCTTGCATATAAAGCTGCATTGAGAGTTAGCATGTTACATCTTTGTTGACATTATCTTTTGATAAGTAAGTTGTTTGCAAGGCTTATGCCAAGTAAACATCTTCCTTTGTGTTAACATGTGCACTTCTTGACTAATAACATGTTCAGCTTCAACTGGTTCCATTATAAGTGAAAGAGCAAAAGTAAAAGATATTAGTTGTTCCTTAACCAAGGCTATGTTTGCTATGATTTGATGAGTTTTCTTGGTCCTACTTTGTTATAATTGTTACTACTTTCTCATAAGGACCTTATGAGTTGAGGTTGCTGTTGAGGATGCTTCAGTTCGGTGAGAAATCTTGATGCTTCTTGTCCGTATTATTTTATCGGCACTTCACTCTCTAAACTTGTGAACAAGTTTGCCGAGCTCAGTAATCGCTTGGGGACAAGCGAGGTCTAAGCTTGGGGGAGTTGATACGTCCAAAATGCATCACTATTTTATATTGTAATTTAACCCTATTCATTGATATATTCCACTTTAAAGTATTGTTCTTATGTTGTTTTGGCTTGTTTTACACAGTTTGCAACTTTCCGGTGTCGAAGCAGCAGAAGCAGAATTCAGCGGTGAAAAGTGGACATCAAGTTGCTTAATCAGATCAACTCCAAATTCGACAAAATTAGACGGAGATTATTTTTATGAAGATTAACTGGAGTTCACCGAAGAGGGACCAGAGGGGACCCACCAGGCAACCAGAAGGGTCCCTGGCGCCCCCCCCTAGGGCGCGCCAGGCACCCTCCTGGATGCCTGGTGGCCCACCTCGGTGCCCCTTTGGCGCTATATTACCCCCTGGGGTAAAAACCCTAAAACAGGAGGAGTTCGGAGTTTCGCCGCCGCCCCGTGGCGGAAACCTACAGAGAAGAAAAAGCCATCTCCGGCGGGCAGATTTCGTCGGGGAGATCACCTCCCGGAAGGGGAGATCGTCGCCATCGTCATCATCATCGTCACGGGCATCATAGAGATCATCATCAACATCATCTCCAACATCAACACCATCTCCACCACCATCCAATCTCACCTCACAAGTTCATATTGTGTTGTAATCCGTACTATCTATCCTCTCTACTCTACCGGTGTTGATTACTGCCGTGTGATGAATGCTATTGAGTTTTGTTGGAGAATTATCATTGTGTCCAGATTGTTTATCATATATTTATCCCCTCTGATCATTATCTCTTTTATGTCTTGTGAGTAGTTACTTTAGTTCTTGAGGACATGGGAGAAGTCTAGTTGTTAGTAGTCATATGATGTTGAAGTATCATGTGTTGTTTGATATTTAATTTGAGTTGTTATTTTCCTAGTGGTGTTGTGTGAGTCGAACACTCAACACTTCGCCTTATTAAGGACCTAGGGGAATACATTGTGTACAAAGGATTCTTATGGTGGGTTGCCGAAGTGACAGAAACCTGAACCCCAGTTCGCACACTTTTGCACAAGGGAGTTATGGATCCTCGATCGTAATGCTGTAGTTAGGCTTATGCCTTAATTACTACCTTGTATTTGCAGATGCTTGCAAGGTGTGTAATCATAAGAGTACACGTATCTTAGTCTAGAAGGTGTACATTGATCCACCCACCGACACTTATCGACACAATACATACTACTTGGCGGAATATGGTGAAAGTAACTTGACTATCTCTTCCGTGTGCCCTCAAGAACGCTTTAGCTTTTATAAGTTTAGTTCCTAGGCTTATCCTTGTGAAAGGATTGGGCCACTTGATACTCCTCAGTTGCCCTGTTTACTTTGCTTGTCTTTTACCTTTCTGTTGCTTAAACCAAAAACCCCTAAATATTTACCTTTCAGTGTGTGCAGCCTTTTCCTTATCTGAGTCACTTGTCAATACCTTCTGCTCCTCGTGGGATTGCCATCCTTATTTATAGAAAAGCTACAATTGATCCCCTAGACTTGTGGGTCATCAAGAATCGTTTATTGGCGCAGTTGATAGGGGAGGCATCCCAACTAAGCCTATCAACTTCACCGCCATCACGTAGCAGCAGCAGTAACAATGCCTAGTGCAAGAAATGTACGGAAAGATAGGCGATATCTGGGGAAGAGAATGGCTCTGCTTGCCTGGAAGCTCGACGGTAGGGGTAGGGTCGTCGACGAAGTAGTCGTACCCTGCAGCGATGTAGTCGGCGGTAGCAGCGGGGTCTACCGGAGAATAAAAGGGGGGGGGGGGAGAAACAGTAAATATAAAGCAATCATAGGAAACAGATGAATGGCGTGACGTACACAATGTTAACGGTGTTCTAACGAGTGCAATGCACGTTGCTCAGTGCGGGAATTCATCCGGGGATGAAATACCGGCTCCGGGTGATTATCGACAGACGGCCTGGAGGGGGAATGTCGATGTTCGTTGTGTTAGAGGGGTGTGGTTGTTATACGGATAGCGTATTTTCATTCGTTATATTTTTCTGATCAACTTTCATGTATAGAGTTTTTGAATCTGACTTACGATTTAAAAGATATTTAAATTCAAAGTTTTAGACAATTTAAATCTTTTTCTGAATTACTTTTATTATTAAAATAACATTATCAAAAACAGTGCATTTGACCAGGTCAAACCTGACAGAGGGGACTGATGACAGCTTCTCGCCCTTCGTTGGTAGGCGTGGAAGGCGTGATGCGGTACAGCAGCGAGTTTTCCCTCAGTAAAGATACCAAGGTTTGTCTCCAGTAGGACTCCAGAGATGATAAGTAGGTGTCAGCGGCGCACCTGACGCGGACCTGCACAAAGACACAGATAACTTTGCTCCCAACGAAGTTCAGAGAGGTTGTCAATCTCTCCGGTCTTGTTGTTCACAAATGATAAAACGCAAGGGGATAATGATAGCAACTTGAAAGTAAATGCAGAAAAGTAAATACAGCTTGGAAACAATAATGAGGATATGGACCGGGATACGTGATGTTCGCTAGTGATGTCTCTCTCCCAAAAGACGATAAAAATGCTATGCGAGGTAAACAAATTACAGAAAGGCAATTGACAGGATTATGAACGCACCGCAATGCTAACTATGCTACAAAAGAAAGGAAGAGGTTCAAAAGCACGGGCAGTACGCCAAAGTAAGTAGACCGAAATCCATCTGCATCTACTACTAATCATCCACCTTGAGATATCTATCCAGAACATCTTGCTGGTATTAAGTTGCGAGCCCCACCCAAAGTTTAAACCCAAAGCAACAGACAACTGCATTAAAAAGAAATTTGCGTAAAGTAAACAATCCTTGTAACCACGGTTACAAGCACCGTTGTTTTCCCCCTTGTGGCAACAACACATCCCCAAGACTCATGTTTCTGTCACTCAAGCATGTCATCGGGGAGGCATGAACCCACAATCTAGCACAACGCTCCCTCTTGGAGTCACTACCTACTACTTGGCCAAAGCAATAAACAACAACGGAGAACATGCAAGAATTACTTAGGAACAAAAATACAAGAGATAAAAACCAAATATATTACTCTATCACAATCTGAACATAATCTCATAATCCATCAGATCCGATCAAACTCAACATAGCAATAGCAGAAATATTACAAAGGTGCCTCGATCATGTAGGGCAGCTCACGAGGTCTAAACAATGAAGATCAAAGAGGGGAGGAGAACATCACATAGCTACTGATCACGGACCCATGGTCCAAGGAAAACTACCCACGAGACATTCGGGGAGCATCCATGGTGGAGAGGAGACTCCCGGAGGTCAATCCTCCCTCCGGCAGGGTGCCGGGAAGAGGTCTTCTGGTGCTGCCGATCTTGGAAGCGCGGCGGCGGCGGCGGAACAGAGGCGAGTTCGCGGAATAGGGTTCTTGTTCTGGAGTTTTCCCGTGACGAGGGATAAATAGGCGAAGGGGGGCAGCCAGAGGTGGACCAGGGGCCCAAGGCGCCCCCCTGGCGCGGCCAGGGGTGGCCCCCTGGCCCCCCTCTGGCCCCTCCCGGGATTTTCTCGAAGCTTCCGTCACGCTGATTTTTTATCTAAATTTTCCCGAATTTTTCTGGCACTTCTTATATTGGGGAAAACTGAAATTGAAAAATAGCAGAAAACAGGAACTGACACTGGGGTGCACTGAGTTAGTGGGTTAGTCCAAATATGATAAAAAATGTATGAAAGTGTATATAGATCATAGCAATATCACACAAAACATGCATGGAGCAAGCCGAAATTATCGATACGTTTTGGACGTATCAACATCCCCAAGCTTAATTCCTGCTCGTTCTCGAGTAGGTAAATGATAACAAGCATAATTTCTGTGGTGACATGCTAGCAACCATAAAAGAACTTTGAAAAGTAAAGCAATCAAGGTTAGAGATTCAATTCAAGACATAACAGGAAAGAGTCTATATTAGCATTGAAACAAGTAACAAAAGAATAAAAGGTGCAAGGGCTCTTGCTGTCCGTGACTCGAATGTCTCCAAATGGTGTTTGCGTGCAAGAAAGGAGGATAGGGAATACGAGAAAAAAGTATTTTTGTTGAGAACTCAATCTACTAAAGTTTCACACTTGGTCTTCTTTGGAATCTTATCTTGACTCATCCCCAGACCACTAGCCAGGTACAAGTCAATTTGATCCACTCCTTTTCGATATTTTGAGCACTCATGCAATGGATGAGCATAAGCACGAGAGTTGACACTTAGGATGACAAGAGAGAAATATGGTGGAGAAGGAAGACAAAAAGGATAAGAAAGGCTCACATCAATGAGGACAATCATAGGCAAGAGATGCCAAATGATAGATATGATGTGAGGAGTAGGGATTGCCATGCAACGGATGCACATACGAGCTAGGAAGCTCTCCAAACTATATGCATAAAGATCATCTCTATGGAGTACAAGGATATAAAGGGAGTACTAGTGTGGATCTCTCAAAAGGATAGTAGTGTTGCCCCTTCTCTCTTTTTATTTCCTTTTTTCTTTTTTCTATTTTTTTTATTTTTTCGTGGCCTCAATGGCTCTTTCTATTTAACTCTCATTTGTCCTCTTTGGGATCTATTAATGTGTCCACTTTGGGATCTTTTCCTCACTTAAGGGCAACACTCTAAATTACAAGAAGGTAAAGGAGATCTTTCACACTTTACAAGGTACTCAAAATCATAAAGAAGATGTAACTATCATGATGTATGCAATGTATGCTTCTGCCAGTGTAGCAGGAACATGTATGACATGAAGATCAAGTCATGAAGAGGTGGATGTTGCATGGCAATGTAACTAGGAAAGGCTATGGAAATGCCTTGATAGGTAGGTATGGTGGCTGTTCTGAGGAAAGATAAAGGGAGGCTTATGATGACAGAGCGTATCATGCCAAGGGTTTGGATGTACCGGCGAAGGTGGTCACCAACTCTCGGAGTGAGAAGAAGGTAATGCACGGCACGGGAAAGTCTAGCAAAATATGGGAAGGTGGAAGTGTCAACTCTCAATACTTACATTAGTCCGAAGAACTCATGCACTTATTATCGGTAACTCTCAATCTAATGAGGAGGTTCACAAAGAGACAAGTACCCCGAGGAGGAGTGTATGGGGGTTTGGTTATCCTTGCGCATCCTTGACTCATGGTACGTGAGTGTACTCTAATATTCGACCCTTCAGAAGAGTAGTGATCCATCTAGTAGCTAGAGTTCTCAACTAGTTTTGTAGGTTTTGAAAATAAACACGGATTGCCCAAAATATGACACCTATCACTAATAGGCAAGAGCTCTTGACACCAAAAGTCCAAACATTACTCACAACAATGCCTCAAAACTATTGCAAGCTACTACTAAAATTAAATAGCAACCTCAATTACCTACTTTCAAGACAAAACACAACTCAGTGCAACAACCAACTCTCTTTAACAAGATAAACATGAAAACTAAAAAGAGTTCCAGAAACAAACTAAACAAAATCCAAGGCTCTTGCTAAAGACAAACTAAGACTAAAACTAAACATGGCAGTAGCTATGAAAAGATAAAGAACAGACAACAGCAAAAAGATAGGCATGAAGAATCCTATGATGTGTTCTAGATTTTGAAAGTGGAGCGTGTCTCTCTCCCACACAAAGTAAGAAAGGATCTAACTTGTTATGAACAGCAAGCAAAGCTAAAGAAAACTAAAAACAAAACCTAAGAGCGAGACGCTCCAAGCATAGCACATAACACATGAAGTGATAAAAATATAGTGAGACGAAGGACGAACTGATGATTTGTTGATGGAGAAGGGGGTGCACGGGGGCATCCCCAAGCTTAGACTCTTGGGTCTCCTTGAATATTTGTTGGGGATGCATGGGGGCATGCCCAAGCTTGAGCGCTTGACACTCCTGGATCTTCTTTCATCATCTTCCATCGCACACTTGAAAACTCCCTTCATACATAACTCATCATAAGCTGATTAGAGAGGTTAGTACCCTTAATAAATAAAAAAATTCTCCACTGGATATAAACATATTCTTGAAGAGCTACTGTTTCTCAAGAGTGCCAAAAAAAAATTGCAAATAAAAAGCAAGCTTAAGGTTTGAAAAAGTTAGGAGAGACAAAACGTGGCAGAATCTGTGAAAAACAGAACAGCAGATAGTAAAGGATTTTTTAGGGGCAATTCTGCAACTAAAATGAAAAAACTCAGAACATACAGAAGTTTTGTAATTGTATAGATCATACTGTGTCAAAAATTCAGCTCAAAATGATGAACTGGGATTTTTCTGGAATTTTTCTGGTCACGAGGACAGAATCTGTTTTCTGGACAGCATGTCACAAGTTATACTTCCCTTGCCGTAAGAGGCTATAACTTGGCACAAAGCTGAAAATTAAAGATACAATGATGTTGCTACATAAGTAACAATCATCAAGACACAACAAAAGAAAAAATAAAAACCTAAATTCGTTGCGGGCTGCCTCCCGAAAGCGCTTCTTTAAAGCCATTAGCTAGGCATAATGCAAAAAGAAGAATCAAGTTTTACCAAGAGAAAGAGAATAACTAGCCCGAGTAAGGAACTCAAAAGGTAACTTGATTTTCTTTCTAGGGAAGTGTTCCATCCCATTTTTGAATGGGAATTGGAACTTAATATTCCCCTCTTTCATGTCAATAACCGCACCAATGGTGCGAAGAAAAGGACGTCCCAAAATAATTGGACATAAAGTTTCACACTCTATATCCATAACAATAAAATCAACGGGAACATAGTTGTCATTGACAATGATAAGAACATCGTTGATCTTCGCCATTCTTTATGGAAGAATCAACAAGACGAACACCAAAAGAACAAGGCCTAAGAGGCTTCAATTCAAACATATCAAATATTCTTTTGGGCATAACAGAGGTACTAGCTCCAACATCACATAAAGCATAGCAAGAGAAGTTATTCAATTTAATTTTGATCAAAGGGTCCCAACCATCATCTAGCTTCCTAGGTATGGAGGCTTCTACTCTAAGCTTCTCCTCCCTAGCTTTGATAAGAGCATTTGTGATATGCTCCGTGAAGGCAAGATTAAGTGTGCTAGTGTGGGGGTCTCTAGACATTTTGTGTAACAAGCTAATAACTTCTGAGAGGGTGCAACTATCAAAATCAATATCACTACTATCAAAGGTGGTAGTAATGTCATCTAGGCTCACTTGTTTGAAACCCTCTATGTTCATAGGAGTTTCTTTTTCTACGGTTGAGGTATTAGCATCACCATTAATAGGTCCAACGTGACTAGGAGTGCATTGGGTGCTAATAGTTTGAGTGTCGTAAACGATTTGGATAGTGGCAACTGTGTGGTGTGTAGGAAGGCTCTTAATTCTATCCTCTTCCTCTTTTTCTCTAGCCCATCTTTCTTTAAGTTTAGCCATCATCCTAATATTTTCATTCATTTGTAACTGGATAGCATTAATAGGAGTGGCTTTATTCTCCTCAAGGGGGGAGGTTCTAATTATAAGCATCTCAATATCAAGGGCTAAGCTTTCTACCTTCAGAGGGAGATTATCTATTTTAGATAATTTCTCTTCTACATTTTTGTTGAAGGCTTTTTGGGTAGTGATAAAGTCTCTAAGCATGCTTTCTAATTCAGAAGAGGGGTTCTTGTTGCTAGGGTAAGTGTTGTTGTTCCCATAGTTAGATGGAAATGGTCTAGGATTGCTAGCAAAATTTCCCCTATAAGCATTGTTGTTGAAGTCGTTTCTAGCAATAAAGTTCACATCTACTTGTTCTTGAGCAACCAAAGAATTTAAAGGAACATCATGAGGATCAATAGAGGGTTGCTTGGTAAGTAGAGACATAATTAAGTCAACTTTTTCATTGAGGGAGATAATTTCCTCGACAGAATTTACCTTCCTACCTGTTGGAGCGCGTTCGGTGTGCCATTGGGAATTATTGGTCATCATCTCATCGAGAAGTTTTGTGACAGCACCAAGTGTAGTTGACATAAAGGTTCCTCCCGCGGCCGAATCTAACAGGTTCCGCGAGGTAAAGTTCAAGCCTGCATAAAAAGTCTGGATAACCATCCAAGTAGTCAAACCATGTGTAGGGCATTTCTTAACAAGAGATTTCATTCGTTCCCAAGCTTGGGCAACGTGTTCATTATTCAATTGCTTAAAATTCATAATATTACTCCTCAATTGGATAATCTTAGCAGGAGGGTAGTACTTCCCAATAAAAGCATCTTTGCACTTATCCCAAGAATCTATGCTATTTCTAGGCAAAGATTGAAACCAAATTTTAGCATCTCCCCTTAAAGAAAAAGGAAAGAGCTTAAGCTTAACAACATCACCTTCTACTTCTTTATACTTTTGCATATCACATAATTCAACAAAATTATTCAAGTGTAAAGCAGCATCATCTCCAGCACCAGAGAATTGATCTCTCATAACAAGATTTAGCAAAGCAGGTTTAATTTCATAAGAGGTAGATGAAGTGGCAGGTGTGGCAATGGGAGTGCAGATAAAGTCTTGGTTGTTGTGACTAGTGAAGTCACACAACTTGGTGTTTTCAGTGGAACCCATAGTAGCAGCAAGTGTGGCAGGTATTTTTGGTATTTTTGATAAAAGACACAAAGATAAAAACTGAAAGGTAAACTAACAAGACTGAAAAACAAAGGTAAAGGGTAGTGTGCAACTCCCCTATCTTAACACTTGGAGTCCCCGGCAACGGCGCCAGAAACTACCCTTGATGACAGCTTCTCGCCCTTCGTTGGTAGGCCCCAAGTGGAAGGCATGATGCGGTACAGCAGCGAGTTTTCCCTCAGTAAAGATACCAAGGTTTGTCTCCAGTAGGACTCCAGAGATGATAAGTAGGTGTCCGCGGCGCACCTGACGCGGACCTGCACACAGACACAGATAACTTTGCTCCCAACGAAGTTCAGAGAGGTTGTCAATCTCTCCGGTCTTGTTGTTCACAAATGATAAAACGCAAGGGGATATTGATAGCAACTTGAAAGTAAATGCAGAAAAGTAAATACAACTTGGAAACAATAATGAGGATATGGACCGGGATACGTGATGTTCGCTCGTGATGTCTCACTCCCAAAAGACGATAAAAATGCTATGCGAGGTAAACAAATTACAGAAAGGCAACTGACAGGATTATGAACGCACCGCAATGCTAACTATGCTACAAAAGAAAGGAAGAGGTTCAAAAGCACGGGCAGTACGCCAAAGTAAGTAGACCGAAATCCATCTGCATCTACTACTAATCATCCACCTTGAGATATCTATCCAGAACATCTCTCTGGTATTAAGTTGCAAGCCCCACCCAAAGTGTAAACCCAAAGGAACAGACAACTGCATTAAAAAGAACTTTGTGTAAAGTAAACAATCCTTGTAACCGCGGTTACAAGCACCGTTGTTTTCCCCCTTGTGGCAACAGCACATCTCCTAGACTCATGTTTCTGTCACTCAAGCATGTCATCGGGGAGGCATGAATCCACAATCTAGCTCAACGCTCCCTCTTGGAGTCACTACCTACTACTTGGCCAAAGCAATAAACATCAACGGAGAGCATGCAAGAATTACTTAGGAACAAAAATACAAGAGATAAAAACTAAATATATTACTCTATCACAATCTGAACATAATCTCATAATCCATCAGATCCGATCAAACTCAACATAGCAATAGCAGAAATATTACAAAGGTGCCTCGATCATGTAGGGCAGCTCACGAGGTCTAAACAATGAAGATCAAAGGGGGGAGGAGAACATCACATAGCTACTGATCACGGACCCATGGTCCAAGGAAAACTACTCACGAGACATCCGGGGAGCATCCATGGTGGAGAGGAGACTCCCGGAGGTCAATCCTCCCTCCGGAAGGGTGCCGGGAAGAGGTCTTCTGGTGTTCGCGATCTTGGAAGCGCGGCGGCGGCAGAACAGAGGAGAGATCGCGAAAAAGGGTTCCGTCCCCGAGGGTTTCTCGTCACGGGGAATAAATAGGCGAAAGGGGGCAGCCAGAGGTGGGCCAGGGGCTCCAGGCGCCCCCTGGCTCCCCTCTGGCCCCTCCTGGGCTCTTCGCGAAGCTTCCGGTACGCTGATTTTTCCTATATTTTTCCCGGAATTTTTCTGGTACTTTTAATAAGGGGGAAACCTGAAATAGAAAAACATCAGAAAACAGGAATTGACAGTAGGGTGCACTGAGTTAATAGGTTAGTCCAAATATGATCAAAAGTGTATGTAAGTTCATCAATATCATAGCAATATCACACAAAAGAGGCATGGAGCAAGGAGAAATTATAGATACGTTTTGGAAGTATCACCAACCCGACCGTGCCCACGCCGGCGAGGCGGTTCCGGCAAGGGGCCACGGCGAGGGATGCGGGTGAGGTGCGGGACGACCACTGCCAGGGGCGGCGGCGGCCACGCACGCACGCGGGCGGGAAGAACCGCGCAAGCTCGCATGGGAGCTTGATCTTCGGCGGCAATAGCGCCCGAGCACGGGCGGCCACTACGGCAACAAATGCGATGGGGAAAGAGGGGGAATGGACAGAGGTGCTCACTATGAGCTCGAGGATGTGCTCGGGGAGGCTGGAGAGGGTCCAACGGCGGCGAATCAAATGTTGAGGCGCGACGGCTGTGGCGGTGAAAAGAGCTTCGATTCCGGCGAGTCAGTGGACGCCGACGACGACGGGCTGCCCAGTGCGAGGGAGTCGATACCGGGGAGCACCCCAGACACGGCAGCACGACCTCTGGCCGCGGCCACGGCGTGGTGGCGGCGACGGGCAGTGCGCGCGACTTCGGGGTGAGGCACATGAGAGAGGAGAACGGGGGGGGGGGGATCTTCTCTTCCACGGGGGCAGAGGGGTCCTCCTTATCCATCGGGGCGGCGCTGTAGCGACGCAGGGCGAGGGGATGTGGTGGCCACGGTCGCCATGACAAAAACTGTTATTCATTTGCCTACAATTTTATTTTATTTTAGCTAGCTGTTGATTTTTGTAACAATTTAAACTAGTCCAAATATTAGTGTTACATGCTTTTACAGTGCCACAAAAATTTTGGTGGCATAACAAAATCATTTGGGTTTTTGTTTTATTTAAAAAGGATTAAAAGTGGCTGCTTTAGACACTGTTTGTTTTGTTGGAGATATTTAAACAATGTAATAAAATACAATTGCTATTTTATTGTGCCCTACTGATTTTTAGACATTTAATAGAAGTGGTTGCAATATTTTTGGATTAAGTTTTATTTCCACCTGTATTTGGAATTTTTATTTGGTTTGAATTTGAACAAGCTTTGATCAAGGTGATCATCACAAGTAAATCAAGGTGACTTGGCATTAGCACAAGGTGATTACTGTAGCCTGACACCCGGGGTGTTACAAATCTTCCCAACTACAAAGAATTCTCGTCCCGAGAATTAAAGGTAGCATAAGGGGTAAAGTTTCGGTTTCGTATTATAACGAATCTGCTGGTGGTTGTTGTCCTTCTCGAAGAAGTTAATCCTTCACGTTGATGTCCTCATTTCTCTGCATCAGTGCATATCGACGGGTTGTCATAATTCTTTCGGGGCCGCATCGTACCTACGAATAGGTTAGGGGGGAAAACTTAAGGGGGGGGGTCGGATCGGTACAAGGTTAATCAACCGAGGTGGTCCAAGGGAATGGGGACAAAGTATCTCACGAGTTAAACTCAGAGAGATACATCGAGAGTAACAAAAGAAGGCGTGAGAAGTTTTCAAGCGGATATGCAAGCATTCGACGATGATAACGTAGGATGAAAAGGGGTCCAGAGCATCAGGCATAAGCACTGAGTCTGATATCGAACTGAATATCACAAGGTAGAGGACTCGTGAGTTGCATACAAGGTCAAGCACGAGGAATAACCTCGAGAACAGAAAGGTACAAGAGAGTCAGGTTTCGATCCTGTGAACTGTGGGTTATGGGCCCACATTGAATAAGAAGGGTGGTGACAAACAATGCGATCAAGTTGCAAGGTAAGTCAGAGAACAGCTTGTCAACTATGTCGGCAACAACATCCGTGCCAAGGGCGAGGGACGAAGAGAACCATTTTCCTGCTCGTTAAGACGAGGCGGACCAATTGGCAAAGTTCTTGTCCATCGGTGGTCACCGAAAAGTCATCAACAATAGTAACAGGTTGTACGGACAAAGTAGTACACCGAAGTGTTTACATAAGCAGGGAATTATCACTACTCAGATAAGACACATTACAAGAAAGGTTAAACAGACCAACGAAAGGGAAGATGTGATTATCCGATTAATCGGACCAATGGAAGGGAAAATGTAATGATACACAAGTATTAGGGGTATACCCTTCCCAAGGGAAAGCAGAGCACGATATACATGACCAAGTTTGTATTGGCAGGGAGTCAAAGGAGGTTGTCGATGATAACACAAATTATCGAGGGGCAAGGATGGTATTTCACACGATGAATCCAATTAACACTTGGTAGAAGCCAAGATGTCGATGATGACCACGACACATCATGTCAAAAGGTTTCAAGAAAATACAATCGAACAACGGCAACATCAAGCAAACGGAATGGTGAAGCAATATTATTCGGTGTTCTCGGTTGACAACAACCCAGAACCCATGGAGTGGTTGGTTACGATAGGGAAAGGTATTGTTCCATCAAATTCATTATAAGTAGTGCAAAGGTATGATATCCTCGAGATATCAGGGGTAATACTCGAAGGTAGAATGGTGGATCATAGGGGTAGAAGAATTTACACCAACGGGGTTAGTTATCTTTACGAGAAGCTTTCATGATAAGTTCTACATCGTGTCCATGGGCACAAACACAAAGGTTCAGGGTCGACTCCCACTTCTTTAATGCACAACATTTTAATCACTTCTCGCTTTCGATGAAGTTGTAGAGTAGGAAATTTATTTGGCGTAACTCCAGTAGAGTATGACCCGCAGAAGTTTCCGGGTTCACACAGATGGCTGAAACATAGATACAACCTATAGGGACATTTTACGAATCTTTATAACCAACAACATGAGTACAGGATACAAGTTCGAAAGCAGAAGGCTAACGACCTGAAGTAGATGATACCATTAGTGGGAGGCATCTGATATCAGGGAAAATTCATGAATGACTTAGGGCACAGGGGACGGTAGGTAGTAATCCACCAAAAGGTCAGGTGGCGGTACTCAACCATAAGAAGAAAGAATACAAAGGCATCGAATCATAGGAACGTCTGAACAATTCGATGGTTGAATACAAAGGAATTATGATCCCCGGAAAGAAGGATCATAAGCAGACGCTCTGATCAAGGACAGACAAGTAGAACAGAACCATGTGGACAATCAATCACAGTTTGATTTATCGAGAACCAGCTCATGTCTGGAATGACGTCTGAGTCGGAAGAATGAATTCATAGGGTTAACCGATGACTGCGTGCATTCGCGCACACGATGATTTCCATAAGGTCAGTATGGCAAAGACGAGGGATGTTAATGAAGAATAGTAGACATATGGAATTAACCATAGGGTAAGCAGGTAAGAAGAATCTCCAAAGCAGTAGGCTGTAGAGGATTCTCGCGAGATCGAATAGAATTTCAAAGTATTTTGGGAATCACAGGAACCACTTAGGATGAACGGATCCTCGATAAATGTGAGGAATTATCCGCAGGGTGAAAAGAAGCTGCAAGGCAGTAGGCTCAAAGGATTCCCGAAACAACGGAAAGTATTTCGATGCATCTTGTGAACACAAGAGAAAATGGGATTGAATGGATGAACGAAAGGTGTAGGTAATTATTCACACGCACTTACGGTGGCACGGGATTGCAAGGGCGACGGGCACATAGGGTCTCGGCAATTCATGAGAGAGTATCTTCGACATCTTCTGGTAAATCAGGTCATCTTCTGTGATGAGGGCTCTCCGGGAGGAAGCAGTGACGAGAACATAATGTCAGAGTTAGAAAAATCTTTAACCCGAAAGAGAAGAGAGATCAGAGTCCCAGAGTAAAGGTACGGAGTAAAAATGTCCTAACACCACCCAGTTTGCGACGTGGGCCGATAAGCCACACGACACTGTTAGTAATGTAGTTTTGCAAAGACTAGACTCGACTTCAACCAAGGAGTTGGAAGGGGTTACCTACAGGAAGTCGGCTCAGATACCAACTTGTGATGCCCCCAAAATCAGACCGTGTACAGTAATCATACACGCAAGGTACTCGATCGAGATTAGGGACTCACAGTGAGATATCACAACACAACTCTACAAATGAAATAATACAAATTATTTAATACAAGCCAGGGGCCACGAGGGCTCGAATACAATAGCTCGAAAGCACAAAGTTAGCGGAAGCAATAGTATCTGAGTACAGACACAAGAATACAAGGTTGCCTTAAGAAGGCTAGCACAAATAACAAAAGATCGAAAAGGCGAGGCCTCCTGCCTGGGAACCTCCAAACTACTCCTGGTCAACGGGGGACTCGACGCCGTAGAAGGCATCGGGGATCTTCATGTTGCGGTGGTCAGCATCGGGATCTCCTTCTCCTGGACTCCAAGGATCCAACGTCGACTGCAGCGGCCGATCAGGCAAAACAAAAGGGGGGGGGGAATAAAGCAAGGGTGAGTATCTAGCATACCCGCGAGTCTTACGTCCGCTACTAAGCATTTATGCATTTGTATCAAATGGAAAGGGGAGGCTATATATAGTGATAGGTGATGGCGCTCTCCCACCCCCACGTCTCCACCCCTAAACCTTAGCCACCCCACCCAAGATCCTCTTTGATTGGGACTCTTCATCAACTTTTGGCTCCGATCATCGTCTCCGGCGTCTCCTCCTCTTTGCATTGGTAGACATCTCATGGCGGTCTATGCAGCCCTCCAGATGGGTTTGGATCTGGCTCCTGGAAAGGAGTTCTCTGAGGAGGTTCGACGCTGTTTTTTCTCTATGGTGCATCCCACCATGCATTCGGGCCATTTCACCATGGTGGTGGCGTTTGGCCGCACATCTTTTAAGCTGGATGAAGACTCCGCGACGGTTGCTCTTGAGTCCATCACGGGTGGCCGATGTGATGCACTCAAGGTTTCTTATTTACGTGATCGTGTTTTCACTTTCACGGTTGCTAACAAACATGTTGGTTTTCTGCTTACCAAGCGCAGGAAGTTTGTCTCTCCAAAGTTTATTTGTTATTTTTATCTTTGGAATTATGGAGGGCCTCAATGGATCTATGAGTTCAAGCTATGGCAGAAGCAATGCAAGGAGGAATGGACACTGGTAAGTCCATCCAAGAAACGTGCTCAGGCGGGGATGAACGCACTACGTGCGGATCCAAAGAAGTCGGCGATGAAAGTTGGGCCATCTAAGTCCAAAACCCTACGTTTTGCTACTATAATTGACTATGAGGCCTGCAAAAGATATAATATGCGCGTGCATCCAGAAGCTCGTAAAGTTTTGGTTCAAGCTGGTTACGATCTTCTCCCGGACGAATGTCCTCCGCCGTCGCCGCCACTGGTTGTTCACCGGACGGTGGCTACGCCGGTGATTAAATTTGGCACAGTTCCACTTTCCATGGTGGATCCCGGATCTTCCGCATATGATAAGGATTCTTTACCTGATAAGGTGCAACGGACTCTCCTGCCATCTTTAAACCATTGTGCCTCACCTATTGTGGGCAATCAGCATGTATCCATATCTGGAGTTGCCCTACAGGAGAAACAAAAATATTCGGTGCAGGCTTCCTCCTCCACCATGCAGGGCGAGACTTCTATGGATGCGTTTGAAGCTATGGTGGATGACATGGTGGCCCGGATCATGACCTGCTCTATCTGTAATATTTAGGGCCACTTGTCATCGTCTTGCCCGTCAAAACGCATGTGCATGGCATGCAACCACGTGGGCCATCTTAGACGGGACTGCGATGCGATTGCACGTAGAGAGGGATGCGTCTGGAGGCCGATTCACACGCAACATCCCATTGAGTACACACCAGACTCTTCCTCTAATATTGGGACTCGCGCCACCTCTCTTCCCTGCCCAAGCGTCTCCGAGGAGAAAACCCCACCTGCCGCTTGCGCTTCGCCGCCCCCAATCGATCTCGCCGCTCCTCCTTGCTCTCGCTGCACCCCAAGCTCGGCATCCATGGCGGTCTATGAGCTCGACCCCCATCGGTATCTTCCCGCTGGTCATCTTATCGTCGACGGTGGGCCCAATCGTCTGCCGCACACCTTTGTCACCGCGGGGGTGAGGCCTGAGAGGCGCCATGAGGTCTTCATGGTGGCAGAGATCATGCCGCCACCACCACCTGAAGCTTTGGGGCCAGCCCGTGAAGAGGTAGCGGATTTCCTTCAGGCCCGCGGCATTATGGTGCGCTCAGTGCAGCCATGGTTTCTGGGAGTGGGGCTTTTTGAAGTTCGGGATGCGGCTGTTAGGTACACTCTCACACAACATCCTCCTTTTGATCTTGGCGGTGATAGATTTGTGCGCTTCTACAACCACGACCAAGGTGCTGGTTTCCGTGGTGCGGATGATTTCCGTACGGGCTGGCTCATGCTGGTTGGAGTACCTCTTGACTACCGCAACACCAAGAACCTGTCAGAGGCCATTAATACTTTTGGTAAATTTCATTCTTGGAACTCTGATGATCCTTATTTGGTGCGCTCGATTATACATGCGTATTTCCCTTCCAATGAGCTGGTTCCAAGGGATGTGGTTTTTTGTGATTATGCGGAATGGGGAGGAAACAGAGTTAACTGGACGGCTGCCTGCTACATCTTGGGAGAGACTGGGCGAACCAAATACCGCAGGATGAGGACCCCATGCCGCTCAATGGAAACCCACATCCTCTACCTGGGGAGCTTGTTCCAGATAACATCCCATGGGTGCTTCCCCAATTCCCGGCGATTGGCTGGAACGAAGTCCCTGCTCCAGCTCCTGACAATGTTCCAGCCCCCAATGACCCCCCGGGCTGGGGAAATGCAGTCTGGGGTGACGCTGCAGACCATCAGCCAGAGCACCAGGACCAACAGGACGCCCCAGATCAAGACCAACAGTCCATGGTGCTAGACCATCCGGAACCCTCTGAATCGGTGGAACAACTGGTTTTGGAAGTTATCAACATTGCAGATGATGAGGATCTTGTGCTACAGCATCCAGCTGAGGAGGAGCCCATTTTGGCCCTGGTTCCCTATGTCCCACCCCCTATTCCCCCACAAAAAGTGTTCGTGGGGATGATCAACATTGTTGCTGGGACTGAATTGCCCCCTGAGATGCAGTGGAGCAGGGCTTTCTCCAGAGTGATGCCTGAACTCTGTTCTCAGCAGATCCCCAGAAGCCTGAACGTGTGTTCGGCTCTCCCTCTGGTCTGTTCCAAGAGATCTTGGAGCATGGCTTTCGATGAGAGTTCCATGGAGCTTTCGATTACTTTTATTGCGATGATGCAGGTCACATACTTCGGCTCTTTCAAGGCCTGCAGTGGAGCTCCCCAATGAGCTCACATTTTCTAGCCCACCATTAGCAAAGGTGTCAGCACCAAGATGCAAGAAGAGGGCAACCCCCGTTGTTGACACTTCTGTCAGGCGCTGCACCAGAAGCGCAATCAAGCGGGATGGCTTCAAGGCGGGAACTTTGGCAGAACTCTCTATGTCTCCAAAACGGAAGAAGCCCAAGGCCAAGCCCATCCACTTGGTGTCGGAGGAAGAGTCTGAAGGACAAGCCCAAGGCCCAGCTCAGCAGGAGGAACAGGTGGTGCCACCCACTCCTATCAGGGTCATTCAGACCATTGGCGTGGACTTGCAGATCGACCCATCTCTTCCGACGAAGGAGAAGCTTATGGCATCTCCATCATCTGCATCTCAGGAGGATGATGATGATGTTTAGCTACCACTTTGTTTTCTGGGTTTGGCAAGCCTTTAAATTAGCCATTTGTGATACTGTTCCTGGGCAACTTCATTTTGGCCCGTGGTGTTACTCATGCGACTGGTTGATAACTGTAATGTTTATAGTTATCCTGCTTTCCATTTCTACTACTCTCCATGAATTATACAACTACTAGAGATTGGAAAGTGCTTTGTTGGAATGTTCGTGGTCTAAATTCAACAACTCGACAAAGTGCAGTGCGGGAGAAAATTGAGCATAGTCAGTGTGCAGTTATCTGCCTCCAGGAAACGAAATGTGAGATTGTCGACCATATTTTTATTAAATCCTTTTGCCCCAGGAGATTTGATCAATTTGCTGTGGTTCCTTCGAGAGGAGCTTCTGGGGGAATTCTGACCATTTGGAATTCATCTATCTTTGATGGGAAGTTGGTTGATACCAAAGCTTTTGGGATGGTGATCCAGTTCACTTCTTCCCATAATGCAGAATCTTGGACTCTGGTGAATGTATATGGCCCTTGTGAGCAGCAGCAAAGAGACAATTTTTTGGATTGGCTTTATCACCTATCTATCCCCTTTGATGCTAATGGGCTTTTGCTGGGAGATTTTAATTTCATCAGGTCTTTGGATAATAGAAATTTTCCTGGTGGAGATGTCAATGACATGTTCATTTTCAATGAGATAATTGGTCATCTTGGGCTGCTGGAACTCCCTCTGAAAGGTAGAAGATTTACATGGTCTAACATGCAGGACAATCCTCTGTTGGAGCAGCTGGATTGGTTCTTCACCTCTGCTTATTGGATTTTATCTTACCCTGCAACTCAAGTGCTGCCCTTAGCTAAGAAGGCCTCTGACCATGTTCCTTGTGTAGTATCTATCAACACCTCCATCCCAAAAGCTAACATTTTCAGATTTGAGAACTTTTGGGTGGAGATGCCTGGTTTTCTGGATTGTGTAAAATCTTCTTGGGATGCTGGGTCCTCTAAAGTTCATCCTGTGGCTAGAATTGTGGACAAGTTCAAGAGACTTAGAAGGGCACTCAAACATTGGCAGAAAAACTTCTCTAACTTCAAAGTGCTTATCTCCAAGTGCAACAGGATCATTTTCTTACTTGACTGTTTAGAAGAGTTCAGGAAGCTGACTGTACCTGAATCTAATTTTAGGAGAATTGTCAAGATGCATCTGGAGAAAATCTTACATTGGCAGCATATGTACTGGAAGAAAAGATGTACTCAGAGATATGTCAAAGTGGGGGAGGAGAACTCCAAGTTTTTTCAAGCAATGGCCTCTGAGAGACATAGAAGGAATTCAATTGCCTCCCTTCAGCTAGCTGATGGAACTACTTGCTCCTCTCATGATTTACTTGCTAATGCCTTTTGGTCTGCTTTTAAAAATAGAATGGGGGTAGCCAAGGGCATTGTAATGACCTGCAACCTGAATGATCTGCTTGTTCCTGTGGATGGATTGGAAGCTCTGGTGGCACCTTTTGATATGAAAGAAATGGATGATACAATGAAGTTCATGCCACCAGATAAATCACCTGGACCTGATGGTTTTAATGGCAGATTCTTGAAATCTTGTTGGCCTATAATTTGCAATGATTTTTACAGGTTGGCTGAGGATTTTCATAGTGGTCATGCTGATTTAGAAGGTTTAAATGGCTCTTTCATCACTCTTATCCCCAAGAAACCTATTCCTGAGACAATGAATGATTTCAGACCTATCTCCCTCACCAGTGTGGGTATTAAGTTTATCACAAAGATGGCTGCTAATAAGCTTCAGAAGGACATCAAGAGATGCATTCACAAAAACCAATATGGATTCATCAAGGAGAGATCTATCCAAGACTGTATTGCATGGACTTTAGAATATCTACATCAGTGCCACCATTCCAAAAGACCCCTGATTCTGCTCAAGATTGATTTTGAGAAAGCTTTTGATTCTATAGAGCATGATGCCATCCTAGAAATTTTAAGGCACAAGGGTTTTCCATTAAAATGGAGAATCTGGGTGCAGCAACTGTTGGACATTGGGTCTCCATCCGTTCTGTTAAATGGCATCCCAGGTAGACAGTTTAAATGCAAAAGGGGGGTCAGACAGGGTGATCCTTTATCCCCTCTGATTTTTGTTCTGGCTACTGATCTTCTGCAATCTATTGTCAATGATCTGCTGAGGAAAGGGCATCTCAGCTTGCCCATCCCATGCCATGATACTGATTTTCCAATTGTTCAGTATGCTGATTATACAATTCTGGTTATGCCAGCTGAGCCCTCACAAGTCCTCAGACTCAAGGAAGCACTTCAAAATTTCACCCAATCCACTGGTCTGGATATCAATTACAACAAATCATCCATGATCCCCATCAATATTGATGAGGTCACTATAGATGAGTTGGCCAGTGTTTTTGGTTGTCAAGTTGGGAAACTTCCTTTCACATATTTGGGGCTGCCTGTTGGCACTACCAGGCCCAAAATTGTGGATCTTCTTCCCTTAGTGGACTGCATGGAGAGGAGACTTACTGCCAGTTCTTGGTTTTTAACCCAAGGGGGAAAACTGCAGCTTCTCAACTCTGTGATATCTTCCATGCCCATCTACTTCCTTTGCTCTTTACACATTCCTGCTGGTATCATCAAGCAATTGGAGAGGATCCAGAGACAATGTCTTTGGAGAAAGTATGGATAGGACTCTGGTAAGTCACTTGCTGCTTGGGAGCTAGTTTGCAGACCAAAGAACAAGGGTGGTTTGGGCATCCTCAATTTACAGCTGGAAAATCAAGCCCTTTTTATTAAACACCTGCATAAGTTTTACAACAAGGAGGATGTGCCTTGGGTCTCTCTTGTATGGGACTCTTATTACAATGAAAAAGTGCCTCATGCTACTGAGCTCTGTTGCTCATTCTGGTGGAAAGATGTGGCCAAGTTGATGGCTACCTTTGTGGCTGTGTCCCAGGTTAAAGTTGGTCTTGGTGACTCTGTTTTGCTGTGGAGTGACTTTTGGGTCTCCAACACTAATGCCACTTTAGCTCAGAAGTTCCAAAGATTGTTCTCCTTTGCTAAGGATCCTTTTCTATCTGTTAAAGAGGCCCTGGAGGTGGCTGACCTCACTGAGCATTTCAATCTGCCTCTATCTGCACAGGCCTTCCAGGAGCTCTCTGAGATGCAACTAATCCTTCCAAGTCAAAGTGGTGATGCAATACAGGACTGCTGGACATGGAGGTTGAATGACAAAGGGCAATACTCTGCTAAGAAGTTCTACAAGTTGGTGCATGATCCTATACATGCAAATCCTCTTTTAAATTGGATTTGGAAATCCTGTTGCATCTTAAAGACCAAAGTTTTTGCTTGGCTGGTTATCATGGATCGTCTCAATACAAAGGATATGCTTATCAGACGACACTGGAACATCCAGGATGGCCCTGAGTGTGTGCTTTGTCATACCCAACATCTGGAGACCAGAGATCATCTCTTTTTCCAGTGCAATTTCAGTGCTAGAGTATGGGCATACCTGCAAATTGATTGGAACCATGGTTCTGACATGATTCGGATTGCCAAGAGTGCCAAGGAGTCTTTCAATAAACCTTTCTTCGCTGAAGTGGTGTTTACTGCCTGGTGGAACATCTGGTTGATCAGGAATGCTATATGCTTCAAGCATGTCAGGCCTTCTTTTGCTAAGTGGAGGGTTGGATTCATTCATGATTTAACCTTGCTTAGTCATAGAATTAAGCCTAGATTTAAGGATCTTTTACTTAGATGGATTGAATTCCTTCCACCTTGAGAGGTGTTTTTTTTGAAGCTTTTACTGTACATTTGTAAATATTGTGTTCCTGGTAATAAAATGCTGGGGGGTGCTTTACCCTTCAGTTTGAAAGCTTCAAAAAAAAGGTAGAAATCAGAATAAGGGTAAGAAGCTAGGCCTATCGAAGACTAGCATCTTCTGACGAGTCTTCCAGCATTAGGAGAGAATATCCAACAGTTCATATAAAGCATAAAGTAACAATGAAGTAGAAGTTGCTGCAACATTGTATAATAGTAAGTTGTAAATAATTAGCAATGCCTCCGAGTTCCCTTCCTCGACTTCCCTGCGAGGAAGAAGACCCGGAACCATACAGTTTAATAGTAGTAGTTTGTAGTGGTAAGATCCAGCTTCAACATAAAGCGTCCTATTACCGTGGACACGGCTATTCGAATATATTTAACTCCCTGTAGGGGTGCAATACTATTCATCCTACACGCTCGGATCTCCAGGGTGGCGGGCACCTTGTTAGGGAACGCTCCACCAAAGCTATCCGACACACCGCAGCCCATCCTAGGCTCGACAGAGTGGCCATCCGTCGGACGATATCCTATGCGATCAGGGGTCTAGGACCCTCACCCTTCACGCTACTGCACGGTGCGAGGCTGGCCGGTGAAGCAAAACCAAATCCAAATACAACGCTCGTGAGAAGAAGACACACCACTTCCTGGCAATCAGACCGCGATACTACTGACGTCTGAAGAGCTTTCGAATGAACTACGACGCAGGGGAGCCCATACTCCTTATCCCACGTGAAGGTAGTGCGTACAGACCAACGGGCCTCTCAAGTCATCCACCGAACCATTTAAGCATTTTATTATTTTCTGTCGGGACAACCGTTATCGTTTCCCCTATCCAGGTGAGTCGCAGAAAACCAAATCCATTTAAGTACATCGGTGCCTGCCCTGTCGTCTCACCAACTCTTGCGGTTACCAACAAGGTGAACCGTCTCCTTGCCTTATCTCGCGTGTGCTCTTGGAAGAGCTCGACTTTCGTACTACAGGGTATCTCACGGCCAACGAGCAAGGACCTGACCCACGATGGTATCTGCCTGTCCTGCCGTCCCGACACAATCCCTGCGCGGGCACCGTTGGGTCACCCGACTCCTTACCTTTAAGGACACCAGTTGATTCGAGTGCCTACCATCAAGTGGAACCAGGAGGAATCACCCTCGATGGTACACTTGAAGAGGTTCGACAGAGACATCAGCGAAATGAACTAAAGAGGTATATTCTCGTATCACCCCGGTGGTACCGAGACACCAGCGGAATGAACTAAAGAGGAATACCCTCGTATCATCCCAGTGATGCTACGCTACTGAGCCTACGAGAGTGAAATACGAGTCCGTCCACTCATGAGTCAAACTCGAAGCGACTCGGCAGAGTCTCACCGTTGTAGGTTCCCTAGGGTGTCTGCATTGATCCGTACCTGTTGCAGTTATAATATTTTGTAATAACCCCGTTCACTCCCCCTGAGTGATCACGGCCCGCTATCTAATCCTAGCTAACAATGCGCAGGGCCCACTTCTGAATAATGCGTAATTATAATAGGCAGCATAAGATAAAGGAAGGTACATCAAGGGGCGACAAAGACAGGCTATGCAATTGAATAGGTAATCAACGTAGCAGCAGCACTAACAATTCCTAGTGCAAGAAATTTACGGAAATATAGGTGATATCTGGGGAAGAGAATGACTCTTCTTGCTTGGAAGCTCGACGGTAGGGGTAGGGTCGTCGACGAAGTAGTTGTACCCGGCAGCGGTGTAGTCGGCGGTAGCAGCGGGGTCTAGCGGAGAATAAAAGGGGGAGAGAAACAGTAAATATAAAGCAATCATAGCAAACAGATGAATGGCATGACGTACGCAATGTTAACGGTATTCTAACGCAGTGCAATGCATGTTGATCGGAGCGGGAATTCATCCGGGGAGGAAATACCGGCTCCGGGTGATTATCGACAGACGGCCTGGAGGGGGGAATGTCGATGTTCATTGTGTTAGAGGGGTGTGATTGGTATACTGATAGCGTATCCGTATTCGTTATATTTTTCTGATCAACTTTCATGTATAAAGTTTTGGAATCTGACTTACGGTTTAAAAGATATTTAAATTCAAAATTTTAAACAATTTAAATCATTTTCTGAATTACTTTTATTATTAAAATAACATTATCCAAAACAATGCATTTGACCAGGTCAAACCTGACAGAGGGGACCCATCTGTAAGGTTGACTGATCAACTGACCAGTGGGTCCCACATGTCAACCTCACATTAACTATAAAACATTTTATTTAATTTAAATAGCAGTGAGGGCCACATGTCATTGACTCACACATTTTATAAATCGATATTTTAATTACTGACAGCTGGGACCCAGGTGTCATAGACACATATGTTTAATTAACAGTCTAATTAATCCAGGGGCTAATCTAATTGCATGGACCCACGAGTCAGTGACACATGCTTAATTAAACGGTTTAATTAATCTTGTGGTTAATTTAAATGGTCAGGCCCAGATGTCATAGGCTTACACAATTTAACCATTTTATTAGCCTAGTTAAATTGGGTGTGGGCCCAGGGGTCAGTGGGGGGTTAGGGGTGGTTAGCCCACTGGTTAGGGAGGACGGGGCTAGCCACGACCAACCCGACCGTGCCCACGCCGGCGAGGCCGACGCCGACGAGGCGGTTTCGGCAAGGGGCCACGGCGAGGGATGCGGTTGAGCTGCGGGACGACCACTGCCAGGGGCGGCGGCGGCCACGCATGCACGCGGGCGTGAAGAACCGCGCAAGCTTGCACGAGAGCTTTAGCTCCGGCGGCAAGGGCGGCCGATCAGGGGCGGCCACTACGTCAACGAATTCGAAGGGGAAAGAGGGGGAATGTGTTGGAATTATGCCCTACAGGCAATAATGTGATGCCCTCGATTTACGATCATGTACAGTAATCATACACGCATGGTACATTATCGAGATCAAGGTGCCACGGTGAGAATATCACAGCACAACACTAAACACAAAAGGATAAACCAATATATTACAATGAAGGGGGGGTCACCCGGACCCGAATACATAAGTCATACAAACATAATATCTGAGTACAGACATAGTTAGTCAAGTTTTGCCTTAAAAAGGCTAGCACAAATAACATGAGAGTTACAGATCGAAAAGGCGAGGCCTCCTGCCTGGGATGCACCGAGCTACTCCTGGTCAATGGGAACTCGACGTCGTAGTAGGCTCCTCCTGGAATCTCTTGCTCCTGGGCTCCAACGTCGACTGCAGCGGCCGATCAGGCAAAGCGAAAAGGGGAAATAAAGCAAAGGTGAGTATCTAGCATACCCGCGAGTCTTACGTCCGCTACTAAGCATTTATGCATGTATCAAATGGAAAAGGGAGGCTGTATATAGTGGACTGCAAGGTAGAAATCAGAATAAGGATAAGAAGCTAGGCCTATCGAAGACTAGCATCTTCCGACGAGTCTTGCAGCATGAGGTAAGGATCAGCCAACAGTTCAATAGCATGAATGTAATAACAATGCAGCAGAAGTTGCTGCAGCATTGTATAATAGTAAGTTGTAATAATTAATAATAATACTGCCTCCGAGTTCCCTTCCTCGACTCCCTGCGAGGAAAAGAAATCGGAACCATACAGTTTAATAGTAGTAGTTTGTAGTAGTAGGCTCTGGCTTCAGCATAAAGCGTCCTGTTACCGTGGACACGGCTATTCGAATAGATCAAACTCCCTGCAGGGGTGCACTACTGTTCAGCCTGCACGCTCGGATCTCCAGGGTGGCATACACCTTGTTAGGGAATGCCCCACCGAGGCCATCCGACACTTGGAGGCCCATCCTACGGCTCATCAGAGAGGTCCCCGCCGGTCTACAGTCCTAAGCGCAAGGGGGTCTTGGACCGTCGCCCCTCACCCTCAGGGTCGTTGTGTGCCAGGTGATTCCACGCAACTCTTCCAGGATGCGGATCGACCTAACCACAATGATGAACTGGACTTCTTTCAGAGCTTTCGAACGAGACCACAACGCGGAGGGCCCACACCGTAACCCCACGTTAAGGTAGTGCGTACAGGCCTTTGCGGCCTCTCAAGTCATCCACCTGAACCGTTAAGTAATTTTTATTGTTATCTGTCGTGACAACCGTTATCTTTGCCCCTTTCTCGGTGAGTCGCGGACAACGACAGCCACCGGGACCACCAGTAACGTCGGTGCCTGCCCTGTCGTCCCACCAACTCGTGCGGTTACCAACAAGGTGAACCGTCTCCTTACCTTGTCTCGCGTTTGCTCTTGGTAGAGCTCGACTTTCGTACAACAGGAAATCCTTCGGCCACGAACAGTACCAGGCCCGCTGCACACCGGTGGAATACACCTGACCTGTCGTTCCGCTAAGATAACCTGCGCGGGCACCGTTGGGTCACCCGACTCCTTACCTGTAAGGACAACCGTAGTTCAGTACCCTAGGACGGCTAGACAGAGTCAGCAACGAGTGGAGTACAAGGATTACTCCTCGATAGCTCACACTTGATTTGGCTCGGCAGAACCGAGGTAGGGGCCTGAAGCGGTGTCTTCTCTGAACCGTACCCGTAGCAGTTGTAATGTATCGTATTGATACGTCCAAAACGTATCTATAATTTCTGGTTGCTCCATGCATGTTTTGGGTGATATTGCTATGATCTAGATACACTTTCATACATTTTTGATCATATTTGGACTAACCTATTAACTCAGTGCACCCCAGTGCCAGTTCCTATTTTATGCTGTTTTTCTATTTCAGTTTTCCCCCATATAAAAAGTGACAGAAAAATTCAGGAAAATTCAGATAAAAAATCAGCGTGACGGAAGCTTCGAGAAGAGCCCGGGAGGGGCCAGAGGGGAGCCAGGGGGGGCCAGGAGGCCACCCGGCGCGGCCCCACCCCTGGCTGCGCCAGGGGGGCGCCTGGGGCCCTTGGCCCACCTCTGGCTGCCTCCTTTCGCCTATTTATCCCCCGTCATGGGAAAACCCCAGAAGGAGAACCCTATTCCGCGAACTCGCCTCTGTTCCGCCGCCGCCGCGCTTTCGAAGATCGGGAGCACCAGAAGACCTCTTCCCGGCACCCTGCCGGAGGGAGGATTGACCTCTGGGAGTCTCCTCTCCACCATGGATGCTCCCCGGATGTCTTGTGAGTAGTTTTCCTTGGACCATTGGTCCGTGATCAGTAGCTATGTGTAACAACCCAGATTTCACAAAAATTAAAAAATTTGTTTTCGGTGTGAATTGTTTGATTGTCTGATTTGTTTGCGGTGTTTGCATCCCTGATTTATCGATCGGCGATTATTCTTCCCCTCTTATCTCGTATCGGACGGAGACCGACCGTTGCCACCCTGACACTCGACCTTTGCGACACCGGGTTTCACCCGATCACCGCCGCGAAAACCGCACGAGACAAGCCGCAACCAACGGAACGAAAAACCCCATTTAATAGTTAAACGGGTTATTTTTATAGCGCGCCGGAAAGTGTTCTCGGAACGGTTCCAGCGCGAGGTGAATGCCTCCGGCTCGACACGCTGATCGCGCAGTTCGAAGTTTTACCCGAATCGGAGGTACTGCGGACCCTCGGCGGTCAGAAACGTGAGCACCGCGCGCGAGAGAGAAAAACCGGGGATGTTTTTGCAAACTGCCAGCCACCGGGGCTATATAAAGACCACCACACTCCCACCAATTTCTAGGGTTTCCCTAGCCACAAATTGCATCCACACCCCCCAGATCTGCTCCAATTTTCGCACAAAACACCCCCCGATCTGAAACCCTAGCTCCAGTTGCTCCCGGCCATCCGATCGGGCGATCAGAGGGCTCCGGGCGTGCCACGTCAGCCCCAGCCCGTGCTCCTCTCTCCTCTCCACCTGCCTGACCGTGGAGACCAGGGCCGCGCGCCGCCGCCTCCGGCCAGCACGCCGGCCAGCCGGGCCGCCGGAGTCGCGGCCCTGCTCCTCCTCCCTTCCTTCATTTCCTCTCACCGCCTCACCTCCTCTCCCTGCCGCAGGTCACCGACGGGTGGCACAACCGCGCCGCCGCCATTAGCGCCCGCTGGAAGCTCGAGCCGGTGACCTTCCCCGCCGCGGGACGCCGCGCCGCCGCTGGATCCGGCGGGATCCCGGCCGTCACCCCCCGATCCGGCGCCTCCCGACCCTCCCTGCTCGCCTCGTCGCCGCCCCCTCGCCGGAAGACGGCCGGCGCCGCCGCCGCCTGCCTCGCCAGGGTCGGGCGCGACCCCGAGCCGGCTTGCCTCCCGTCCTCCCCCGCCTGGGCCGGCCTGCCCAGCAGCGCCAGCGGGCCCAGCTCCAAGCCCAGCAGCCAGGCCAGGCTCGGCCTGCACCCCCAGCGCAGCCCATGACCTCCCCAGGCCAGATGGGCCAGGCCCACTGGGTGAGGCCCCCCTTTTCCGTTTTTTTATTTTTATTTTTTCTGCTGCTGTTTTATTACCCCCAGTAAGTCTGGAATTACTGCTGCTGTTAGCTGTTTTTCAACGATAATTGCGAGTAATCCGTAGCTCCGATGAACGTGCCCCCAAAACGAAAGTTGCTCAGTTTTGTGTGCTCTAGCATTCGTATGTAGAAAGTTTTTCTGTTTGAGGCCAATTAGATAGTTTAATTCTGCGTTGAAGTGGGCATCAGGCCGTTAAACTGCTTTAATTCCTGTTAAGTGTTGTTGTTTATATTTTGTTGCAACTTTGCATGATGATTGTGACAAATCCATGAGGCCTATTGCATTGATTCTTTCTCCTATGTGTTAAGCATCATGTGTAATTAAATTCCATGCTTTAAATTGTCATGTTTGGGTGCTCTAGCTATATTAAATCTTGCTCCAAAGTGGTGATCCTGATGTTAATGTGCTGCTGTTGCTGAAACTGTTATTTTGTTGCAACTTCGGTCGACGAGTGTGTCGCGACCGTTTATCGGATTTGAGTGATTCCAATTGCATATTGTTAAGCATCATGTCTAATTTCATCCCATGTATTGTATTGACATGATATGCTTGTTGTTCATATAGTTATTTAGCTTCAAAGTTGCTATGCTGCTGTTTTTGACAGCCACCTCTTTTTTTCTCTAAGTCTGTAACGTCACGATGCCATGTTGTTTGCTTAATATCTTTTGATCTATGATGCCTTTTTGCATGATTATTTTTGCCATGCCTTCCCTGTCATGTCTACTTTAGTTCCATATCATTTGTGAGCATGTTTGCACTGATTAACCTGTTTATGCATTGCTCTAAAGTGTGCTTTGTGATGTTGGAAGTTTGTGCCCGTAACTTGTTTTGCTTGTATCTTTTTAACCGTAACTCCGTTTGGAGTGTGCCTTATATGTAACTTGAGTAGTTTTTCGTGTACTTTGTGTTTATGCTATTGTTTGCTGTTGTTAACCAACCTAAAATATGGTTTAGGACAGAACAGTACCAAATGTTTTAATCATCGTGCGACACTTAGTGTTATGCCATGTTTAGGTTGTGCCTCAGTTAAATTGACTAGCATAGATAGTTTACTTTGTGCTTCACCTTTTGACATGTTTGTGGGCTATGCCATGCTTGCTTGAGTTGTCATGTTAACAACCGTTGGTTGATCACTTGTAGCTAAACAACTTGAACCGATTCTAAATGTGCGGTATCGTCTTGTGTGACGCGTACTCCACTTAAATTGTTAGTAACCGCTCTCGACGGTAGGTGCGATGTCTCGTGTCTCCTTCTTGTTGATGCTTGCTCGTTTTTGCTTCGTAGTAATAGATTCTTGCTTGTTGATTGCTTTCCAGTGTTTACCGTCTTGTGTGCTTCCGCGGATACCTCTCGGAGACGATGCGAGCTTGCGATCGACTACACCTTCGGAACCCGACTATTCAACAGGCAAGGACTACACATTACTTATGATCCATTCTATTTGAACCAGCGGTTTGCATGCTAGTCTAGGTTAGGTTCGATGTTTGATCCTACCACATGTTTACAGCCTCTTTCAAACTGATACAGCCATGTCCCTTCCCAGCAAACCTTGTACTGCTATGTTACTATTGCTCGTTGCTCAGCCCCTGCTTAGTATGCATGCTTAGGATGCTATGATGTTACCCTGTTACTCCTTGGTTTGGGATATCACATTATTATTACCATTGTTGTTGATGATATGATTATTATAATGTTGACTATATTCGACGAAGGATGGAAGGTCTAGGATATCCCGCCCCGACGCTTTGTTCCATTCGAGATATCATGTTGGAAATCCGGGACATATGGCTTTGTCATATGTCGCGGTGGGACCGATATGTGCTTCGTCCCCAGATCTGGATGGAAACATCTAGATCTGGAACAGTACCGCATATCGGGCCTTACACTATGTGATGTTCTCCTCCCCTCTTTGATCTTCATTGTTTAGACCTCGTGAGATGCCCTACATGATCGAGGCACCTTTGTAATATTTCTGCTGTTGCTATGTTGAGTTTGATCGGATCTGATGGATTATGAGATTATGTTCAGATTGTGATAGAGTAATATATTTGGTTTCTATCTTTTATATTTTTGTTCCTAAGTAATTCTTGCATGTTCACCGTTGCTGTTTATTGCTTTGGCCAAGTAGTAGGTAGTGACTCCAAGAGGGAGCGTTGTGCTAGATTGTGGGTTCATGCCCCCCCCCCCCCCGATGACATGCTTGAGTGACAGAAACATGAGTATAGGGGGTGTGTTGTTTCCACAAGTGGGAAAACAACGGTGCTTGTGACCGCGGTCACAAGGATTGTTTACTTTACGCAAAGTTCTTTTATTGCAGTTGTCTGTTGCTTTGGGTTTACACTTTGGGTGGGGCTCGCAACTTAATACCAGCGAGATGTTCTGGATAGATATCTCAAGGTGGATGATTAGTAGTAGATGCAGATGGATTTCGGTCTACTTATTTTGGCGTACTGCCCGTGCTTTTGAACCTCTTCCTTTTTTTGTAGCATAGTTAGCATTGCGGTGCGTTCATAATCCTGTCAATTGCCCTTCTGTAATTTGTTTAGCTCGCATAGCAGTTTTATCGTCTTTTGGGAGAGATACATCACTAGCGAACATCACGTATCCCGGTCCATATCCTCATTACTGTTTCCAAGCTATCTTTACTTTTCTGCTTTTACTTGCTATCATTATCACTTGTGTTTTACCCCTTTGTGAACAACAAGACCGGAGAGATTGACAACCTCTCTGAACTTCGTTGGGAACAAAGTTATCTGTGTCTGTGTGCAGGTCCACGTCAGTCGCGCCACTAGCACCTACTCATCATATCCGGAGTCCTACGGGAGACAAACCTTGGTATCTTCACCGTGGGAAACTCGCTGCTACACTGCATCACGCCTTCCACTTGGGGCTCACCAACGAAGGGCGGGAAGCCGCTTAGCAAAGAGAATTTCTGGCGCAGTTGCCGAGGACTCCGAGTGCTAAGATAGGGGAGTTTCACACTACCCTTTACCTTTGTTTTTTTTGTCTTGTTAATTTATCTTTCAGTTTTTATCTTTGTGTCTTTTATCAAAAATACCAAAAATACCTGCCGCAGTTGCTGCTACTATGGGTTCCACTGAAAACACCAAGTTGTGTGACTTCACTAGTCACAACAACCAGGACTTTATCTGCACTCCCATTGCCACACCTGCCACTTCAACTACCTCTTATGAAATTAAACCTGCTTTGCTAAACCTTGTTATGAGAGATCAGTTCTCTGGTACTGGAGATGATGCTGCTTTACACTTGAATAATTTTGTTGAATTATGTGATATGCAAAAGTATAAAGAAGTAGAAGGTGATGTTGTTAAGCTTAAGCTCTTTCCTTGCTCTTTTAGGGGAGATGCTAAAATCTGGTTTCAATCTTTGCCTAGAAATAGCATAGATTCTTGGGATAAGTGCAAAGATGCTTTTATAGGGAAGTACTACCCTCCTGCTAAGATTATCCAATTGAGGAGTAATATTATGAATTTTAAGCAATTGGATAATGAACACGTTGCCCAAGCTTGGTAACGATTGAAATCTCTTGTTAAGAAATGCCCTACACATGGTTTGACTACTTGGATGGTTATCCAGACTTTTTATGCAGGCTTGAACTTTACCTCACGGAACCTGTTAGATTCAGCCGCGGGAGGAACCTTTATGTCAACTACACTTGGTGCTGTCACAAAACTTCTCGATGAGATGATGACCAATAATTCCCAATGGCACACCGAACGCGCTCCAACAGGTAGGAAGGTAAATTCTGTCGAGGAAATTATCTCCCTCAATGAAAAAGTTGACTTAATTATGTCTCTACTTACCAAGCAACCCTCTATTGATCCTCATGATGTTCCTTTAAATTCTTTGGTTGCTCAAGAACAAGTAGATGTGAACTTTATTGCTAGAAACGACTTCAACAACAATGCTTATAGGGGAAATTTTGCTAGCAATCCTAGACCATTTCCATCTAACTATGGGAACAACAACACTTACCCTAGCAACAAGAACCCCTCTTCTGAATTAGAAAGCATGCTTAGAGACTTTATCACTACCCAAAAAGCCTTCAACAAAAATGTAGAAGAGAAATTATCTAAAATAGATAATCTCCCTCTGAAGGTAGAAAGCTTAGCCCTTGATATTGAGATGCTTATAATTAGAACCTCCCCCCTTGAGGAGAATAAAGCCACTCCTATTAATGCTATCCAGTTACAAATGAATGAAAATATTAGGATGATGGCTAAACTTAAAGAAAGATGGGCTAGAGAAAAAGAGGAAGAGGATAGAATTAAGAGCCTTCCTACACACCACACAGTTGCCACTATCCAAATCGTTTACGACACTCAAACTATTAGCACCCAATGCACTCCTAGTCACGTTGGACCTATTAATGGTGATGCTAATACCTCAACCGTAGAAAAAGAAACTCCTATGAACATAGAGGGTTTCAAACAAGTGAGCCTAGATGACATTACTACCACCTTTGATAGTAGTGATATTGATTTTGATAGTTGCACCCTCTCAGAAGTTATTAGCTTGTTACACAAAATGTCTAGAGACCCCCACACTAGCACACTTAATCTTGCCTTCACGGAGCATATCACAAATGCTCTTATCAAAGCTAGGGAGGAGAAGCTTAGAGTAGAAGCCTCCATACCTAGGAAGCTAGATGATGGTTGGGACCCTTTGATCAAAATTAAATTGAATAACTTCTCTTGCTATGCTTTATGTGATGTTGGAGCTAGTACCTCTGTTATGCCCAAAAGAATATTTGATATGTTTGAATTGAAGCCTCTTAGGCCTTGTTCTTTTGGTGTTCGTCTTGTTGATTCTTCCATAAAGAATGGCGAAGATCAACGATGTTCTTATCATTGTCAATGACAACTATGTTCCCGTTGATTTTATTGTTATGGATATAGAGTGTGAAACTTTATGTCCAATTATTTTGGGACGTCCTTTTCTTCGCACCATTGGTGCGGTTATTGACATGAAAGAGGGGAATATTAAGTTCCAATTCCCATTCAAAAATGGGATGGAACACTTCCCTAGAAAGAAAATCAAGTTACCTTTTGAGTTCCTTACTCGGGCTAGTTATTCTCTTTCTCTTGGTAAAACTTGATTCTTCTTTTTGCATTATGCCTAGCTAATGGCTTTAAAGAAGCGCTTTCGGGAGGCAGCCCGCAACGAATTTAGGTTTTTATTTTTTCTTTTGTTGTGTCTTGATGATTGTTACTTATGTAGCAACATCATTGTATCTTTAATTTTCAGCTTTGTGCCAAGTTATAGCCTCTTACGGCAAGGGAAGTATAACTTGTGACATGCTGTCCAGAAAACAGATTCTGTCCTCGTGACCAGAAAAATTCCAGAAAAATCCCAGTTCATCATTTTGAGCTGAATTTTTGACACAGTATGATCTATACAATTACAAAACTTCTGTATGTTCTGAGTTTTTTCATTTTAGTTGCAGAATTGCCCCTAAAAAATCCTTTACTATCTGCTGTTCTGTTTTTCACAGATTCTGCCACGTTTTGTCTCTCCTAACTTTTTCAAACCTTAAGCTTGCTTTTTATTTGCAATTTTTTTTTGGCACTCTTGAGAAACAGTAGCTCTTCAAGAATATGTTTATATCCAGTGGAGAATTTTTTTATTTATTAAGGGTACTAACCTCTCTAATCAGCTTATGATGAGTTATGTATGAAGGGAGTTTTCAAGTGTGCGATGGAAGATGATGAAAGAAGATCCAGGAGTGTCAAGCGCTCAAGCTTGGGCATGCCCCCATGCATCCCCAACAAATATTCAAGGAGACCCAAGAGTCTAAGCTTGGGGATGCCCCCGTGCACCCCCTTCTCCATCAACAAATCATCAGTTCGTCCTTCGTCTCACTATATTTTTATCACTTCATGTGTTATGTGCTATGCTTGGAGCGTCTCGCTCTTAGGTTTTGTTTTTAGTTTTCTTTAGCTTTGCTTGCTGTTCATAACAAGTTAGATCCTTTCTTACTTTGTGTGGGAGAGAGACACGCTCCACTTTCAAAATCTAGAACACATCATAGGATTCTTCATGCCTATCTTTTTGCTGTTGTCTGTTCTTTATCTTTTCATAGCTACTGCCATGTTTAGTTTTAGTCTTAGTTTGTCTTTAGCAAGAGCCTTGGATTTTGTTTAGTTTGTTTCTGGAACTCTTTTTAGTTTTCATGTTTATCTTGTTAAAGAGAGTTGGTTGTTGCACTGAGTTGTGTTTTGTCTTGAAAGTAGGTAATTGAGGTTGCTATTTAATTTTAGTAGTAGCTTGCAATAGTTTTGAGGCATTGTTGTGAGTAATGTTTGGACTTTTGGTGTCAAGAGCTCTTGCCTATTAGTGATAGGTGTCATATTTTGGGCAATCCGTGTTTATTTTCAAAACCTACAAAACTAGTTGAGAACTCTAGCTACTAGATGGATCACTACTCTTCTGAAGGGTCGAATATTAGAGTACACTCACGTACCATGAGTCAAGGATGCGCAAGGATAACCAAACCCCCATACACTCCTCCTCGGGGTACTTGTCTCTTTGTGAACCTCCTCATTAGATTGAGAGTTACCGATAATAAGTGCATGAGTTCTTCGGACTAATGTAAGTATTGAGAGTTGACACTTCCACCTTCCCATATTTTGCTAGACTTTCCCGTGCCGTGCATTACCTTCTTCTCACTCCGAGAGTTGGTGACCACCTTCGCCGGTACATCCAAACCCTTGGCATGATACGCTCTGTCATCATAAGCCTCCCTTTATCTTTCCTCAGAACAGCCACCATACCTACCTATCAAGGCATTTCCATAGCCTTTCCTAGTTACATTGCCATGCAACATCCACCTCTTCATGACTTGATCTTCATGTCATACATGTTCCTGCTACACTGGCAGAAGCATACATTGCATACATCATGATAGTTACATCTTCTTTATGATTTTGAGTACCTTGTAAAGTGTGAAAGATCTCCTTTACCTTCTTGTAATTTAGAGTGTTGCCCTTAAGTGAGGAAAAGATCCCAAAGTGGACACACTAATAGATCCCAAAGAGGACAAATGAGAGTTAAATAGAAAGAGCCATTGAGGCCACGAAAAAATAAAAAAAATAGAAAAAAGAAAAAAGGAAATAAAAAGAGAGAAAGGGGCAACACTACTATCCTTTTGAGAGATCCACACTAGTACTCCCTTTATATCCTTGTACTCCATAGAGATGATCTTTATGCATATAGTTTGGAGAGCTTCCTAGCTCGTATGTGCATCCGTTGCATGGCAATCCCTACTCCTCACATCATATCTACCATTTGGCATCTCTTGCCTATGATTGTCCTCATTGATGTGATCCTTTCTCATCATTTTTGTCTTCCTCCTCCACCATATTTCTCTCTTTGCCATCCTAAGTGTCAACTCTCGTGCTTACGCTCATCCATTGCATGAGTGGTCAAAATATCGAAAAGGAGTGGATCAAATTGACTTGTACCTGGCTAGTGGTCTGGGGACGAGTCAAGATAAGATTCCAAAGACGACCAAGTGTGAAACTTTAGTAGATTGAGTTCTCAACAAAAATACTTTTTTCTCTCGTATTCCCTATCCCCTTTCTTGCACGCAAACACCATTTGGAGACATTCGAGTCACGGACAGCGCAAGCTCTTGCACCTTTTGTTCTTTTGTTACTTGTTTCAATGCTAATATAGACTCTTGCCTGTTATGACTTGAATTGAATCTCTAACCTTGATTGCTTTACTTTTCAAAGTTCTTTTATGGTTGCTAGCATGTCACCACAGAAATTATGTTGTTATCATTTACCTACTCGAGGACGAGCAGGAATTAAGCTTGGGGATGTTGATACGTCCAAAACGTATCTATAATTTCTGCTTGCTCCATGCATGTTTTGGGTGATATTGCTATGATCTAGATACACTTTCATACATTTTTGATCATATTTGGACTAACCTATTAACTCAGTGCACCTCAGTGCCAGTTCCTGTTTTCTGCTGTTTTTCTATTTCAGTTTTCCCCCATATAAAAAGTGCCAGAAAAATTCGGGAAAATTCAGATAAAAAATCAGCGTGACGGAAGCTTCGAGAAGAGCCCGGGAGGGGCCAGAGGGGAGCCAGAGAGGCCCAGGCGGCCACCCGGCGCGGCCCCACCCCTGGCCGCGCCAGGGGGGTGCCTGGGGCCCCTGGCCCACCTCTGGCTGCCCCCTTTCTCCTATTTATCCCCCGTCACGGGAAAACCCAAAAAGGAGAACCCTATTCCGCGAACTCGCCTCTGTTCCTCCGCCGCCGCGCTTCCGAAGATCGGGAGCACCAGAAGACCTCTTCCCGGCACCTTGCCGGAGGGAGGATTGACCTCCGGGAGTCTCCTCTCCACCATGGATGCTCCCCGGATGTCTTGTGAGTAGTTTTCCTTGGACCATGGGTCCGTGATCAGTAGCTATGTGATGTTCTCCTCCCCTCTTTGATCTTCATTGTTTAGACCTCGTGAGCTGCCCTACATGATCGAGGCACCTTTTTAATATTTCTGTTGTTGCTATGTTGAGTTTGATCGGATCTGATGGATTATGAGATTATGTTCTGATTGTGATAGAGTAATATATTTGGTTTCTATCTTTTATATTTTTGTTCCTAAGTAATTCTTGCATGTTCTCCGTTGTTGTTTATTGCTTTGGCTAAGTAGTAGGTAGTGACTCCAAGAGGGAGCGTTGTGCTAGATTGTGGGTTCATGCCCCCCCCCACCCCCAATGACATGCTTGAGTGACAAAAACATGAGTCTAGGGGGTGTGATGTTGCCACAAGGGGGGAAACAACGGTGCTTCTGACCGCGGGCACAAGGATTGTTTACTTTACGCAAAGTTCTTTTATTGCAGTTGTCTGTTGCTTTGGGTTTACACTTTGGGTGGGGCTCGCAACTTAATACCAGCGAGATGTTCTGGATAGATATCTCAAGGTGGATGATTAGTAGTAGATGCAGATGGATTTCGATCTACTTATTTTGGGGTACTGCCCGTGCTTCTGAACCTCTTCCTTTCTTTTGTAGCATAGTTAGCATTGCGGTGCGTTCATAATCCTGTCAATTGCCCTTTTGTAATTTGTTTACCTCGCATAGCAGTTTTATCGTCTTTTGGGAGAGAGACATCACTAGCGAACATCACGTATCCCGGTCCATATCCTCATTACTGTTTCCAAGCTATCTTTACTTTTCTGCTTTTACTTGCTATCATTATCACTTGTGTTTTACCCCTTTGTGAACAACAAGACCGGAGAGATTGACAACCTCTCTGAACTTCGTTGGGAACAAAGTTATCTGTGTCTGTGTGCAGGTCCACGTCAGTCGCACCGCTGGCACCTACTTATCATATTCGGAGTCCTATGTGAGACAAACCTTGGTATCTTCACTGAGGGAAACTCGCTGCTACACTGCATCACGCCTTCCACTTGGGGCTCACCAACGAAGGGCGGGAAGCCGCTTAGCACGTATCCGCATTCACTTCCTGTAAGGCCCGATATGCGGTACTGTTCCAGATCTAGATGTTGCCATCCAGATCCGGGGACGAAGCACATATCGGTCCCACCGTGACATATGACGAAGTCATATGCCCCAGATTTCCAACATGATATCACAACATTACAGATACAGGATACAACATCTCATACAATCGGCATACAACTGCCTCAAATACAATACAACAGCGGAAGATACATGTCTGGGTACAGACTACAAGCAAATGCCTAGTGGCAAAGAGAAAAAACATCGATACCATAACCACACGGGTCCACGCCCTCCGCCGGGATCCGACTAACTAGTCGTCGTCGAGTCTCCACGTGAAACGTCGATCACCATAACTGTTGTCGATCAGAACCCTGAAAAGAGTTTGGGGGTAGTATCATGAGTATAGAAGTACTCAGCATCCAACTGTACTGGTCATCTGACCCAGCAAGGACTTCATCACTCGTCATTCTAGGACAACTAGTAGTTTACGATAAGGAAGGGGTAAGTGGTGAGGTTTCTGCCGCACTAGCATTTATGAAGTGGCTAACGATCTAGAGAGTAAGATAAGAGGCCAAGCATTCGATGAGGAATCGCCTCCAACAAGTCTTGCTATCAACTACTTACGCAATCATAACACCTATCCTATCCTTGTCCCCCTCTTCGCATCCCGACGAAGAAGAAGCAGTCAAGGCACACACACACGTTGATCAAGTTATATTAAAATTATCTCAATTGTTGTTGTGTATGAACAAGGAGTAGGTCTCAAGTCGTCCATAACCGTGGACACGGCTTCTCGAAAAGATTTAACCCTGCAGGGGTGTACCAACTGCCCATTACAAGGCTCAGCACGCACGCCCATCTCTCTCAGTTGCTACCCATGATAGGCAACCATTTTATGATTTAGTCCGAAGAGATCCGGAACGACAGGTCCCTCTAACTAACAACGAACAAATCCGGGTGGCCCCCGATGAGTCGACATCCAACTCAAAAGCTGGCGCGCTCTCGAATCGGCCTCTACCGTCTGGACGAGGTCGGATAGGTTGCCCAAACAGATGTGGACAACCCCCTAGCTCCCTGGGGTGGACCAACAAGAGAAACCATGCCTCCGCTGGCCCAAGTTGTTTGAAATCTGCCGGCCGCGGACCAGTCACACACACGTTTCAAATGATATATCAGCTTGGGCCACCACTAGAAATATTTGAAGCTAGGTAGGTAAGAAGAGGGGACCCCATAAAATCCCACACGCGGTTAGGCATGCTCAGTCTTAAAACCAATACCCGGAACTTGGATCCTAGGTGACTCGAATGGAACAAAGCGTCGGGGCGGGATAGCCTAGACCTTCCATCCTTCGTCGAATATAGTCAACATTATAATAATCATATCATCCAAAACAATATAGTAATGTGATAGCCCAAAACCAAGGAGTAACAGGGTAACATCGTAGCATCCTAAGCATGCATACTAAGCAGGGGCTGAGCAACGAGCAATAGTAGGATCAAACATCGAACCTAACCTAGACTAGCATGCAAGCCGCTGGTTGAAATAGAATGGATCATAAGTAATGTATAGTCCTTGCCTGTTGATAAGTCGGGTTCTGAAGGTGTAGTTGATCGCGAGCTCGCATCGTCTCCGAGAGGTACCCGCGGAAGCACACAAGACGACAAACACTAGAAAGCAATCAACGAGCAAACATCTATTACTACAAAGCAAACACGAGACATCGCACCAACCGTCGAGAGCGGTTACTAACAGGTTAAGTGGAGTACTCGTCACACACGACGAATACCGCACGTTTACGGTGGTTCCAGTTGCTTAGCTGCAGGTGATCAACCAACGGTTATTAACATGGCAACTCAAGCAAGCATGGCATAGCACACAAACATGGAAAGAGGTGAAGCACAAAGTAAACTACCTATACTAGTCAAGTTAAGTGAGGCAACACCCTAAACATGGCATACCACTAAGTGCCGCACGACAATTAAATCATTTGGTACTGTTCTGTACTAAACCATATTTTAGGTTGGTTAACATCAGCAAACAACAGCATAAACACAAAGTACACGAAAAACTAATGAAATTACATATAAGGCACACTCCAAACGGAGTTACGGTTTAAAAGATATAAGCAAAACAAGCTATGCACACATGCTGTATAAACATGGGTAAATCTATATGCAAAAGTGCAGCAACATGACATAGCAATACATGGGAATGAATTAGACATGATGCTTAACAATATGCAATTGAAATCAATTAATTCCGATAAACGGTCGCGACACACTCGTCGACCGAAGTTGCAACAAAATATAAACAGCAGGACTCTAACATCAGGGTAGCTACTTTGGAGCAAGATACAATCATGATGCAGCAGGAAATTATGGCATGTGAATTCATGAAACTGAATTAGAAACAATGCTTAACGCAACGCAAAAGGAATCACTCCATTCCGACGCACGGTTGCGACGCAACCGTCGCCCAAAGGTTTAATAAAATAATAACAGCAGCACTTAACAGAAAAGAAAAAGAAATTAACGGCCTGATGCCCACTTCAACGCAGAATTAAACTATCTAGACGGCCTCAAACGGAAAAACATTCTACATGCGAATGCTAGAGCACGCAAAATTGAGCAACTTTCATTTTGGGGGCACGTTCATCCGGGCTACGGTTTAATCGCAGATCTAATCGCAAAACTGATACAGCACACTGTTTTTCTCAGACTTAGCAAAATTCGCAGAGGGAAAAGTAAAAAAAAAGTGAAGGCCTCACTTGGGCCGGCCCAGCTGGACGCAGAGGAGGCGGCCTGGCTGGGGGCGCTCGGGCTGGGCCAGGGAGGCGAGCTGGGCCGCTGGGCTGGGGTGCTGGCTGCCGGCCCACATGGGGAGCGGGCGAGCGAGAGGCTCGTCCCGAACGGGGGCGGTCTCGATCCCGTGGTGGACCAGGTCGCCGGCGGCGGCTCCGTGTTGCTCCGGCGAGCGAGGGACGGGGAGGAGGTCCGGGAAGGCGGGGGCGGAGCGCGGCAGGGCAGATCCGCCCGGATCTCGCCGGATCCGGTGCGGCGGCGACGAACGGCGGCTGTGGAGCTCGGCTCGGTTCCGGCCTCGCCATGTACATGGCGACCTGTAGCAGGGAGACGGAGGGGGTAAGGAGGAGAAGGGAGGCGGCCTCACCGGAGCTCGGGAGGAGAGGCTCGGGCGCGACTACGTCTTCTCGGGTCGAGATGGGCCCGCGTAGGCGGCTCCAGGCCCTGTGGGGCCCGAGCGGCTAGGAGGCTGGCTGTGGAGCTACGTGGCGCGCTGAGAGCCCTAGATCTCGCGATCTGACTGCCAAAAACGTTTGGGATTAGGGTTTCGGGATTTGGAGGGCTAGGGTCGTAATTTGGGGGCAATTTGAAGGGGGGTGGCTGCATATTTTACATGGGGGAAACCCTAGAAGGCCTAGGGGAGTGTGGTGGTCTATATATAGGGCAGGCTAGGTGGCCAGTTTACGCAAACGCCCTCGGTACCCCTCTCGCGCGTCCGGTGATCGCGTTCATGACCGCCGAGACTCCGTACGGACTCCGATTCCGACAAAATCTTGAACCACGCGCTCAGCGCGTCAAGCCCGTCGATCGTACCTCACTGCGGTGACATTCCGACAACATTTTTCGGCGCCCCATAAAATAATCCGTTTATTGAATAAACAGGGTTTTTCGTTCCGTTGGCTGCGGCTGGTCTCGTGCGGTTTCGCGACGGTGATCGGGTGAAACCCGGTGTCACAAAGGTCGAGTGTCAGGGTGGCAAGGGTCGGTCTCCGACCGATACGAGATAAGAGGGAAAAATAATAATCGCCGATCGATAAATCGGGGATGCAAACACCGCAAACAAATCAGGCAATCAAACAATTCACACCGAAAACATTTTTTTTTTATTTTTATGAAAACTAGGCTGTTACACTTCCAGAGTGAACACGACCCGCTATCTAATCCTAACTAACAATGCACAGGGTTTACTGCTGCATGTAATAAAAGTATAAGGCAGCATAGGATAAATGAATGTTCATCAAGGGGCGACAAAAACATGTTATGCAATTGAATAGGATTGTAACGTAGCAGCAGCAGCATATGCCTAGTGCAAGAAAAGTACGGAAAGATAGGCGATATCTGGGGAAGAAAATGGCTCTGCTTGCCTGTAAGCTCGACGGTAGAGGTACGGTCGTCGACGAAGTAGTCGATCACAGGGGCATCAGCAGCGGACGTCGAGACTACCGAACAATAAGAGAGGGGGAAGAAACGATAAATACACAGCAATAATAGCAATACAAATACAAGACATGACATATGAAATGCTAACGATGCTCAAAAGTTGTACGATACACATTGCTCGGAACGGAAATTCATCCGGGGATGAACTGTCAGCTCCGGGTGATTACCGGACAGGGTGTCCGGAGGGGGAAGGTATCATGCCGGAAGTGTCATGGACATCCGATAAACATGTGAAGGGTGTAACCGTGTTAGTTGATCCATTCTGAATAACTTTTGTGTTCAGAATAAATTCATCCGGAGAGTTTTACGGTACCGACTAATTATCGGACAGACGGTCCGGAGGGGGGATGTCGATGATCGGTGTGTTAGAGGGGAGTGGTGGGAATACGGGTAGCGTATACGGGTAGCGTATTCCTAACCGTTATATTTTTCTGATCAACTTTGATGTATAAAGTTTTTTCATCAGAATTACGGATTAAAAGATATTGAATTTCAAAGTTTTAATCAATTTAAAAAGAATTTTTGGAATTTATTTTAATATTTAAATCAACATTATCCATAAGGGGTTGACTGGTCAAACATACCAATGGGTCCCACTGGTCAGCCTCACAGTACAACAAATCATTTTGTAATTAGAATGGCATACAACCAGAAGCCCACAAAAGATTTGTAATTTTATAAAGTCCTTTGATATTTATTTGGAATTTGCAAATCGCAAATAGTTCTGTTTTAGCACTGGTATGAATTGTTTGCAATTTTCCATAGCTCAATAAATACTCACCACCACACTAGCAGGGTCTAGTGAATATTTGGGATTTTATAAAAGTGGTTTCATAATTTTTGGAGGAAGTTTAATTGCAACATTATTTTGATAGCCACCCAAAGGCATTTGAGTGTGACCAAAAGAAAAGTTGATCATGACAAGGATCAGCACAGTGATTAGCAACAGTGATTAGTCCACACTACAAGTGATTACTGTTACAGTCACTGGGGGTGTTACAACTCTCCCCCACTACAAGAATTATCGTCCCGAGAATTTAAGAGGTAGAGGGGAAAAGATCGGGGTATTCTTCTCGAAGACGATCTTCGCGTTCCCAAGTGGCTTCCTCTTCAAAGTGATTCGACCACTGAACCTTGAGGAACTTGACTGTCTTGTTGCGGGTTTGACGTTCAGACTGATCAAGAATGCGGCTCGGATGTTCTTGATAAGTCAAGTCCTGTTGCATCTCAATCATATCATGTTCCACTTCTCGGATAGGATCCTTGAAGCAGCGACGGAGTTGCGACACATGAAAGACATCATGAACTTGAGAGAGGTTTGACGGCAACTCCAACCGGTATGCCACCGGTCCACTTCTGGACAGGATACGGAACGGGCCAATGTAGCGAGGAGCTAACTTGCCTTTTATCCTGAATCGATGAGTGCCTCTCATGGGAGTGACACGAAGGTAAGCTTGTTCGCCGGGTTGATAGACCATTTCCTTGTGCTTGCGGTCATAGTTGCTCTTCTGGAGGGACTGAGCAGCTTTCAAGTGTTCACGGATAACGCGAACCTGATCTTCAGCATGCTGAATAATTTCCGGACCAATGAGAGTTCGTTCCCCAGTTTCTGACCAATTCAGAGGGGTTCGACACTTACGTCCATAGAGAACTTCAAAGGGTGCCATCTTCAGACTAGATTTGCAGCTATTGTTGTACGAGAATTCAGCAAATGGAAGGGATTCCTCCCATTTCTTATCGAATGAGATGACACAAGCCCGAAGCATATCTTCAAGCACTTGATTGACTCGTTCAACTTGGCCTTGCGACTGTGGGTGATAAGCGGTGCTGAAGTTTAGGTGAGTGCCCATAGCTTCTTGGAACTATCCCAGAATCTTGAGGTGAAAATACTGCCTCGGTCGGAACTGATCTCCAACGGAATACCGTGGAGGGACACAATTCTGGAAACATACAAGTCTGCTAACTGACTAGCAGAGATCGCCTCCTTGACTGGCAGGAAGTGAGCAACCTTGGAGAATCGGTCGATGACGACAAATATAGCATCATGACCCTTCTGAGATCGGGGAAATCCGGCGACGACGTCCATTTCAATCTTGTCCCATTTCCATTCAGGAATAGAGAGTGGTTGCAGAGTTCCAGCAGTTCTTTGATGTTCGGCTTTGAAGCGACGGCAAACGTCACACTCATCAACATATCGAGCGATGTCTTGCTTCATGTTAGACCACCAGTACCGCTGACGAATGTCTTGGTACATCTCGGTACTACCAGGGCGAACCGACAAAGGGGTATCATGAGCTTCTTTCATGACATCAGGGGCGTAGTTCAGGTTGGCCTTGGCTACCGGAACCACTAAACGACCCTTGAAGTACACTGCATTATCATCATTTGCATCAATAGTGAAGAATGAGGGCTCTCCTCTGGCGACACGACACTTAATCTTCCAAATGTCAGAGTCATAATGTTGTATCGTCTTGATGCGTTCAACGAGATCTGGTTTGACAACCAGGGAGTTCGCATATCCCTGCGGAACAATCTCGATGTTCAGCTTGCGAAGCTCTCCATACAGAGGTGGTTGTTGTATTTGAACTTCAAGTTCACTATAGTAGGCTTTGCGACTCAGGGCATCAGCCATCACATTAGCTTTGCCAGGGGTGTAATGAATATCCATGTTAAAATCGGCTATTGTCTCGAGCCATCTCTGTTGGCGGAGATTCAGGTCGGGCTGAGTAAACAAGTACTTCAGGCTTTGGTGATCGGTGTAGATCTCGCAACGATTACCAACGAGGTAATGTCGCCACAGCTTCAATGCATAAATTACTGCTGCCAATTCGAGATCATGCGTTGGATACTTATCTTCGTGAGAACGCAACTGACGAGAGCCATAAGCAGTCACTTTGCACTCTTGCATTAGGACACAGCCTAATCCTTGACGAGACGGATCGCAGTATATCACGAAGTCCTTCTTGGTATCAGGGGGAGCATGCACTTCGGGAGAAGTGAGCTTGTCCTTGAGAGCTTGAAAACTTTCCTGGCATTTGTCTGTCCACTCAAACTTAACGCCTTTGTGAAGCATATTAGTCAGGGGCTTGGCAATCTTGGAGAAGTTCTCGATGAAACGGCGACAATAGCTAGCGAGGCCGAGGAAACTTCTGACTTGCTTGACAGTCCTGGGAGGAGTCCAGTCAAGAATAGCCTGAATACGTTCTGGGTTTACGGCAACGCCATCCTTGGAAATCACATGACCAAGGTAAGTTACTTCGGGAAGCCAGAATTCACACTTAGAATACTGAGCATAGAGTTTGTGTTCTCGAAGCTTTTCCAGTATAAGACGAAGGTGTTCAACATGCTCCTGTTTATTCTTGGAGTATACCAAGATATCGAGATAAACCACGACGAACTTGTCGAGGTATTCCATGAATATATAGTTCATCAATCGGGAGAAGGTGGCCGGGGCATTGGTCAGGCCAAAAGACATGACAGAGTACTCGTATGAACCATAGCGAGTAATCAAAGCGGTCTTCGGAATGTCCTCTTCACGGACTCGGATCTGATGGTAACCCAACCTCAAGTCGAGTTTCGAGAACACCGTAGATCCAGCAAGTTGATCATATAGATCATTGATCCGAGGAAGCGGATACTTGTTCTGAATTGTTGCCTGGTTGATAGGTCGGTAATCTTGGACCAAACGGTTCGTTCCATCGCTTTTCTTGACAAAGAGCGAAGGTGCTCCCCAGGCAGAGGAACTGGGGCGAATGAATCCTTTCTGAAGTGCCTTGTCGATTTCCTCCTTAAGTTCAAGGAGTTCATGTGGCGGCATCTTGTAAGGACTCTTGGCAATAGGGACGGTGCCAGGCTTCAAGTCGATGACGAATTCGACATCTTTGATCGGTGGTATTCCCGGCAGTTCTTCTGGGAAGACGTCAAAAAAATCGCGAACGACTTGAATGTTTTCGATCCCTTCGAAAGGTGCAGCGTTCAGGGCATTCAGAGCATATATCTGGTTCTCGGCATGTTGAATCATCTGGGCTGAATAGTAGACTATCTGGCCAGAGGGGTGCGTGAGCCAGACTTCCTTAACATCACAATCGATGCGAGCCTTATGTCCTCTCAGCCAATCCATACCAAGAATGACGTCTATGGTAGTTACCTTGAGGACCATGAGCGACGCAGGGAACACTAATCCTCCAATTTCAATACGGTTTTTGTGGGCTATCATCGAGGTCTCCCACTTGGATCCTGGAGAACTGACCAACAGTGGAGAGTACATGCGTTCCAATGATAATTCTTTCTTGAGTGCAAATGCCTCATACACGAAAGAATGTGGTGCTCCTGAATCAAACATAACAGAAGCTGGTACTGAATTAACAAGGAGGGTTCCCATCACGATTGTCGGATCCTTTCTAGCCTTCTCAGCATCAACACGATTGGCATGGCCCTGTACAACAACGGACGGCTTGGTATGGGTGTTTTTTAAACGACGGATTCGACAACTCTTCATACGACCAACAGGGGGATGTGGCGCATCCTGAGACCGAACCGGGCGACAGTTGACAGAACGGTGACCTGGTTGCCCACACTTTTGGCATAAGCCATCATTAGGGGGAGGAGCCATAATATTGGGTTGTCCAGTCAGAATCGTTAGTTGTCTCGGCGGTGGAGGAAGGCGAGGTGCAACATAAGACGTCCTTGGCGTTGGTGCAGGCCGGTGAAAAACATTGTGCGGGAGACAGACTCTAAGTTTCTGAGCAGGCCGACCCGAAGATGGGCCAGCATCTCGAGCACGCTTGAGCGACTCATGGTGCTTAGTCAGAGCAGTTTCGACTTGGAAAGCCTTGCTGAGGAGGGTCGCAAAGTCCGCACAATCATGAAGGACAAGTGCGAGCTCTATTTCAGGATGCAGTCCTTCTCGGAATATCTCCTATTTGCGAGCGTCGGTGGCGACGTCTCTCTCAGCATAGCGGGACAACTCAAGGAATTTCCTATGATATTCATCAACAGTTGTCTGGCCCTGACGAAGTTTGCGGAACTCCTCCTTCTTCTGGTCCATCAGGCCTTGAGGAAGGTGCCATGCACGGAAGGCTATCTGTAATTCTTGCCAAGTGGTTACAGTTCCATCTGGCAGCGCAAGCCGGTGGCTTTCCCACCACTGAGCAGCTGGACCCCTCAGATGATATGTCGCAAAGATGAGGTAACTGGCAGGGGAAACAACAGCTGACTCCATCTGAAAAGCGATATCACGGAGCCAATCATCGGCATCCATAGGATTTGCGGAGCTGCGGAAGGTGGACGGACTGAGGCACACGAACTCTTGCAGTGTTATTGGGGAATTCTGGGTTGAAAGCTGGGTCATTACTCCAGCCATCAACTGACGGTTCAGATCAAACTGTTGCAGTACTGCGGCCATATAAGGTGGAGGTGGGGGATCGTCAGCCATCCCGCCTGAACAGCAGGGGTTAGTTCAGACAAAGCGTTTGCAAGGATAAGAAGTCATACATGATGTAGTATGAGCAAAGAACGAGAAGTGCAGTAGATACACAATAGTAGTCATATAGACATACAGATCTTTGCACACAGTCGGTCAAAATCGGATAGCGTAACGTCGTAGAAATTAAGGAAAAAGGACTCAGTAGGCGGCGCGCAGACCGTGGTAAGGATTACAGGACGCGACATATATTCCACTATGTCAATCACGCCGCAAGAAAACTGTTGGCCACAGGAGTTAATGCCAGAGGACGCGCGGCCTGCCCAGAATGAGAATGGGATCCGCGGTCCGGGACCTGGGGTAGAACTCCTGCGACACGACTCAATCAATGGGGTAGCACCAGAACGCCGGGTGGAATCAAGAGAACGTGATCCTAAGGTCAGAGTTTGTAAAACTTACCAGCAAGGATAAGAGAACCGATTCCCAGAGCATAGGTACGAAGAAAAGGATCCTAATACCATAGATATCACACGTAGTGACATCGATGTGGGTCCGTAAGCCAAATATTAAGTTAGCAAAATAGTTTTTCAAAGTCTAGACTCAACTTCGACCAGGCAGTGGTTGGGTGGCTTCCTACAGGCAGTCGGCTCTGATACCAACTTGTGACGCCCTCGATTTACGATCATGTACATTAGTCATACACGCAGGGTAACTGATCGAGATCAAGGTGCCACGGTGAGAATATCACAGAACAACACTAAACACAAAAGGATAAACCAATATATTACAATGAAGGGGGGGTCACCCGGACCCGAATACATAAGTCATACAAACATAATATCTGAGTACAGACATAGTTAGTCAAGTTTTGACTTAAAAAGGCTAGCACAAATAACATCAGAGTTACAGATCGAAAAGGCGAGGCCTCCTGCCTGGGATGCACCGAGCTACTCCTGGTCAATGGGAACTCGACGTCGTAGTAGGCTCCTCCTGGAATCTCTTGCTCCTGGGCTCCAACGTCGACTGCAGCGGCCGATCAGGCAAAGCGAAAAGGGTAAATAAAGCAAAGGTGAGTATCTAGCATACCCGCGAGTCTTACGTCCGCTACTAAGCATTTATGCATGTATCAAATGGAAAAGGGAGGCTGTATATAGTGGACTGCAAGGTAGAAATCAGAATAAGGATAAGAAGCTAGGCCTATCGAAGACTAGCATCTTCTGACGAGTCTTGCAACATGAGGTAAGGATCAACCAACAGTTCAATAGCATTAATGTAATAACAATGCAGCAGAAGTTGCTGCAGCATTGTATAATAGTAAGTTGTAATAATTAATAATAATACTGCCTCCGAGTTCCCTTCCTCGACTCCCTGCGAGGAAAAGAAATCGGAACCATACAGTTTAATAGTAGTAGTTTGTAGTAGTAGGCTCTGGCTTCAGCATAAAGCGTCCTGTTACCGTGGACACGGCTATTTGAATAGATCAAACTCCCTGCAGGGGTGCACTACTGTTCAGCCTGCACGCTCGGATCTCCAGGGTGGCGTACACCTTGTTAGGGAATGCCCCACTGAGGCTATCCGACATGTCGAGCCGCATCCTGCGGCTCATCAGAGAGGTCCCCGCCGGTCTACAGTCCTAAGCGCAAGGGGGTCTTGGACCGTCGCCCCTCACCCTCCGGGTCGTTGTGTGCCAGGTGATTCCACGCAACTCTTCCAGGATGCGGATCGACCTAACCACAATGATGAACTGGACGTCTTTCAGAGCTTTCGAACAAGACCACAACGCGGAGGGCCCACACCGTAACCCCACGTGAAGGTAGTGCGTACAGGCCTTTGCGGCCTCTCAAGTCATCCACCTGAACCGTTAAGTAATTTGTATTGTTATCTATCGGGACAACCGTTATCGTTGCCCCTTTGTCGGTGAGTCGCGGACAACGACATCATCCAGGACCACCAGTAACGTCGGTGCCTGCCCTGTCGTCCCACCAACTCGTGCGGTTACCAACAAGGTGAACCGTCTCCTTACCTTGTATCGCATTTTCTCTTGGTAGAGCTCGACTTTCGTACAACAGGGAATCCTTCGGCCACGAATAGTACCAGGCCCGCCGCACACCGGTGGAATACACCTGACCTGTCCTTCCGCTAAGATAACCTGCACGGGCACCGTTGGGTCACCCGACTCCTTACCTGTAAGGACAACCGTAGTTCAGTACCCTAGGACGGCTATACAGAGTCAGCAACACTTGATAGCTCCTCGATAGCTCACACTTGATGTGGCTCGGCAGAGCCGGGGTAGGGGCCTGAAGCGGTGTCTGCTCTGAACTGTACCTGTAGCAGTTGTAATGTATCGTATCCGCATTCACTTCCAGAGTGAACACGGCCCGCTATCTAATCCTAACTAACAATGCGCAGGGTTTACTGCTGAATGTAATAAAAGTATAAGGAAGCATAGGATAAATGAATGTTCATCAAGGGGCGACAAAAACAGGTTATGCAATTGAATAGGATTGTAACGTAGCAGTAGCAGCATATGCCTAGTGCAAAAAAGTACGGAAAGATAGGCGATATCTGGGGAAGAAAATGGCTCTGCTTTCCTGTAAGCTCGACGGTAGAGGTACGGTCGTCGACGAAGTAGTCGATCACAGGGGCATCAGCAGCGGACGTCGAGACTACCGGACAATAAGAGAGGGGGAAGAAACGATAAATACACAGCAATAATAGCAATACAAATACAAGACATGACATTTGAAATGCTAGCGATGCTCTAACGTTGTACGATACACATTGCTCGGAACGGAAATTCATCCGGGGATGAACTATCAGCTCCGGGTGATTACCGGACAGGGTGTCCGGAGGGGGAAGGTATCATGCCGAAGGTGTCATGGACATCCGAAAAACATGTGAAGCGTGTAACCGTGTTAGTTGATCCATTCTGAATAACTTTCGTGTTCAGAATAAATTCATCCGGAGAGTTTTACGGTACCGACTAATTATCGGACAGACGGTCTGGAGGGGGGATGTCGATGATCGGTGTGTTAGAGAGGGGTGGTGGGTATACGGGTAGCGTATTCCTAACCGTTATATTTTTCTGATCAACTTTGATGTATAAAGTTTTTTCATTAGAATTACGGATTAAAAGATATTGAATTTCAAAGTTTTAATCAATTTAAAAAGAATTTCTGGAATTTCTTTTAATATTTAAATCAACATTATCCATAAGGGGTTGACTGGTCAAACAGACCAATGGGTCCCACTGGTCATCCTCACAGTACAACAAATCATTTTATTAAATAAAAAATAGCCACTGGGCCCACATGTCATACTCATAGGGGTGTTTAATTTAGTTAGTATAATTTAACCATGGGCTGGGCCCCACTGTCATAGGCTAATAGCTAACAGATTAGTTCCTAATTAGAACTTAGGGGTTAATCTAATTTGATAGGCCCCACTGGTCAGTGGCATACATGGAGGGGGCTTATATCCACGAGCCAGAGGGCACGCCGGCCATGGCTGGTGCGGCCTGCCGCCGGCGAGGCTCGGCCAGGGCGCAGGAGCGGGCCAGGGGGCAGGGCGCGCGGCTGGTCCGCGGCCTGGACGTGGGCGCGCGGGGGGGGGGATGCAGTTCGGCGCGGCGAGCAGTGAAGAGCTCGGGGCGCGGCTCGTCGGTGCGGCGACCACAGAGCTGATTCGACAGCGGAAAAACAGGGGAACGGACGGGAGAGCTCACCTCAAGATCGTGGGCGTTGTCCGGTGGAGCAAGGCGGCCGGAGCACGGCGAATAGGACGCCGGGGTGCCGCGGTCGTGGCGGGGGAACTCGCCCGATTCGGCGAGCTCGAGGCGGTCCGGCGGCGATTGACGCGGTGGGGTGGTGTAGAGGAGGCAGGCGGAGCCTCAGGACATGTTCTCCCGCGCCGGGATGGTCACAGGCCACGCGGCTCGTCGGCGCGGCGACCACAGCATGCTCGGCCGTGAGGAGGAAGAAGACCAAGGAGAAAAGAGAAAAGGGGAAAAGATATGCGAGCCCTCGATCCACAAACTACGGGGGGGGGATATTTCTCGGCGCAAGAACACTGTCGTGACCGCAGGGCGAGTGGGTTGAGCGCGAGCAGCTCGGCCTGGTGTCCACGGCGCCATGACCACGAGTAGAACAGGGGACGGGTGGGAAATAAAAAGAAAAAATAAAAAAAAGGAAATGACCGAGGTGGGCCAGTGTGTGGGCTGAGGGGGTTTTGTGCCCTGGGCGTAAGATAGCCACATTGCTTTTATCTGATTCTTTTCTTCTGTGCTTTATGTTGGTACTTATTTTATTTGTCTAGACATTTTTGTATGACATGAAAGTTGCTCCATAATTAGAATGGCATACAACCAGAAGCCCACAAAAGATTTGTAATTTTATAAAGTCCTTTGATATTTATTTGGAATTTGCAAATGGCAAATAGTTCTGTTTTAGCACTGGTATGAATTGTTTGCAATTCTCCATAGCTCAATAAATACTCACCACCACACTAGCAGGGTCTAGTGAATATTTGGGATTTTATAAAAGTGGTTTCATAATTTTTGGAGGAAGTTTAATTGCAACATTATTTTGATAGCCACCCAAAGGCATTTGAGTGTGACCAAAAGCAAAGTTGATCATGACAAGGATCAGCACAGTGATTAGTCCACAGTACAAGTGATTACTGTTACTGTCACTGGGGGTGTCCATGGCTTGTGGTTCACTCGAATTTATATTCGTGTAGGTACGGGAACCGTTATGGGTGTCCATGGCTCCGCTATCGGTTATTGTTCTGCGGGAAAATAAGTTTCCGGTTCATGTCCGTATTCTACCGAACCTATGGGGTCACACACTTAAGGGTGGAAGATTTGTTGAGTAGTAAAGCGATAGGAGCACGAGTATAACACACCGGAAAAGTTTCGGAGTGATTGAGATTTAATCGGAGAGAAAACCGGACTCGTTTCGAGGCACCGGTAAAGTACCGAGAAGAGTTTTGAGAAAACCGGGTAAAACCGAAGGGCCGGAAAAGTTCCGGGATGGTCTAAATATGTTTAATATTTATTTATTGTGAATTCCCAAATTGTTTTGGAATTAATAAAATAGATTTAATACCAATGGGCCCTCTCTCACTTGGAAGGCCCAAGTGGGGGAGGGAGCACTTGGACCAAAGAGGCCCAAAGGGGGGCGCCCTAGGAGGAAGCTTCCTCCTAGGTGAGGAAGCTTCCTCCCCCCTTCCTTGGCCGGCCCTAAGGGGAGGGAAACCCTAGGGCGCCACCCCTAGGGCTTCCCCCTCCTCCAAGGTGGCCTCCCCTCCCCTCCCACTGTAAATAGAGGAGATGGGGGCACCCCTTCAAACACACAAGTCGTTCTATTTTGCCGAAGGGCTGCCCCTCTCTCTTTCTCTTGTAGATCCAATCTCCTCCATAGCCCCGAAGGGCTGCTCCTTGGTGGCAAGAGAGTGTTATACTCTTCAAGCCCTCGTTGATTACCCCAAGAGAGTGTTATACTCTTGTAGAGTAGCGGCAAGTATTCCCTTGGCAAAGATACCAAGGTTTGTCTCTCGTAGGAATCCGAAGGATAAAAGAAGGTGGTAAAGTGAACAGTGGCGCCGAGGTTGCTACTTCACCTGGACCTGCACACAGATACAAATAACTTTGCTCCCAACGAGTACAGAGGAGTTGTCAATTCCTCCGGCCTTGCCGTTTACAAAGGATCAACGCAAGAGATAATGATAATGGCAACTGAAAGTTAAGACGGAAAGTAAATTGAGGGTGTAAACAATGATATGAAGATGGACCGGGGTCCCGTGATTTTCACTAGTGACGTCTCTCTCCCAAAAGACGATAAAAGTGCAAGCGAGGTAAACAAATCACAGTTGGGCAATTGACAGGATAATGAAGGCACCGCAATGCTAACTATGCTGCAAAGAAAGGAAGGGTTCAAAATAAATGGGTAGTACGCCAAGGTAAGTAGACCGAAATCCATCTGCATCTACTACGAATCATCCACCTTGAGATATCTATCCAGAACATCTCGCTGGTATTAAGTTGCGAATCCCAACCAAAGTGTAAACTCAAAGCAACAGACAACTGCATTAAAAGAACTTTGCGTAAAGTAAACAATCCTTGCACCCGCAAGTACAAGCACTGTTGTTTTATCCCTGGTGGCAACAACACATCCCCTAGTCTCATGTTTCTGTCACTCAAGCTAGACATCAGGGGGCTGACCCACAATCAAGCATAACGCTCCCTCTTGGAGTTGCAAATAAAATACTTGGCCAAAGCAAATACCGCAACGGAGAACATGCAATAATTTACTAAAGAACAAAATATAAAAGAGAAGAACCAAATATATTACTCATCACAATCTGAACATAGTCTCATAATCCATCAGATCCCAACAAACTCAGCATAGCAACAACAGAAATTACATAGATGCCTCGATCATGTGAAGCAGCTCAGGAGTGTTGGAGTCCGCAGCAGAAAACACAAATTTTTCAAACTAGCGTTCCCATAACCCAAGATCTAGCTAGCCGTATTACCGTAACGGAAAGGATTGCGGAAATAGCATACCTCGGGGTGTAGTCCGTTGCGCAGGAAACGTTCCCGCAAACGTGGTTGATGTAGCCGATCAAGTTTCACAGCCCCCTGGCTGTGTTGAGCACCCGGATGGGTGTAGTGCCACACGTGCAGCACCTCTTAGTACTCGCACACGTATGAGACTCGATGATGACCTCCATTCTCCGATCCAGCGAAGGTGGCGGAAGCAAACCTCCGGACGGAGCTTCGGCAACACGACGGCCTCCGATTCTAGCAGAGAAGCCTCAATTCCACTATAGGCTCACACTAGGGAGCCCACCGTGAAAGAGACAAGGGAGGGGAGAAGACCAGAGAAAACCGATCTCAATTCGGAGTAATATTTAATTTCTCACGAATTTCTGTGTATTAAATATGTGCACCCTGCCCATCTATATATAGGCAGAGGGGAGGGAGTCAACCCCTCTCCCTTAGCTACGGAGGGGCGCACCCCTCATGGGCCCTAGGGCCCATGGCGCCTCCCCCCTCTTTTCTTTTTTCCTTTTTCCCTTTTATTTCCCCTAATGGGCCTTTTTCTCCACTAAGGCCCATTGCACATATTAATTAGAAATAAAATGATTTTAATTATTAATTAAATTAATTAATAACTAAAACATAATATTCCATATCCCGGTGCTCCGGAACAACTTCCGGTTCACTCCGAACTTGTTCGGTTCAACACGGTACTTCTCCGATGTCATTTCCTTTATTCTCTGGTTACTCCGATGGTTCCGAAAAAGTCTCCGATTTCATCGAGCCCTTAAGTGTGTTACCCTACGGTCCGAGAACACTCCAGTCATGACCGAGATGAGGCTACGGTCAATGATCATCAGCGGGACCTGGATGCCCATAATGACCCCTGTGCATTCCGGATATCAAACACCGATTGGACCTTACGCCGTATAGCATTCCCTTTGTCAGCGATACTGGATTGTTCCGAGATTCGATCAATGACATCCTATGTCTGGTTCAACCTCGTTCCGAACTAATCCTCATTCACTCGTTCCCGTGATATTCATCCCCATGACCTAGTCACACGCTGCAGCTTTATGGATGGAATCTCACCGAGTGGGCCCAGAGTATCTATCCATTATATGGATTGACAAATCCCGCTCTTGTAACAATACTCCTCAACATATCTCCACGGAATACCTAAGATACAACCGTTATGACCCGCATATTTCAGTCAGGTGGTGGGATGTAAGTCAAAGCATCCGGGAAGATAGTAATTAAGCACGTACTCACGGTCAAAGGAACGGTCTACCACGTTCTGTAATTACAACACTGAACCTTCATAAGATTTGATCATGTTGTAATGCTTACTTTGGGTAATGTTCATCACGTCACTTAAACAGTGAGGTGACCTCATAGTCAAGAGACTTAATTGTCCATGATCGCGAAACCACGACCATCATGTTGACCATGAACTAGTAATCGATGTAGAGGCTAACTAGGAACTCTGGGGGTTACTATACCACACCTGCATCATTGTTTCACTGACGCAGTTCTAGCATGGTATGAAACTGGTTATGAACTTGCTTAGATATATTGGAATAATCATATATTATTTGCCTCTAGAGCATATATCCAACAGTCTCCCACTTGCACTAGAGTGCTAATAATCTAGCCGCATTTTTCCCGATCATAATCATCTTATCACATAAGTGTTTCATTGATCATGCATGCCCATGGAAGAGGGTTCATCAACGAACTGCACCAATTCAGATTCGTATGTTTCCTTTGCAACTGGTATAGGTCAAAAACTCTTTTGACATACCACTCATTATCATATAATGGTTGGATATAAGTGTCGCGGGAGAGTGAGACTATTATTTCACAGTATCCTCCAATGATCTCTTGGTTCAGTCTTTAGAAGACTCATCCTTAGTCATATATACTGGGAAATACACTCAACCAGAAGTCCAATACTTCTAACGCTAAACTTTTATCCATACGTCTACTTTCTTAAGTAGTATTATGTTTGTAGTGCCGTGAATTTTGCTCACATTTCTTTCATGTCTTTGGTGATGTCTCTAATTCCATATAGACCCGTAATATGGCTTGCAATTGTAATCTTGCATTACATTCAAGTCTATTATATTTTCTATATTTTAGAGAATAGTCCTCAGTATTCCTCATATACTGAATGCATGGACTTTATTCAGATTCTGTGTTTTACTCCTAAAGCACATCGGAATCTGTTCTTCTTCCAAGAACTTTTGAGTCATTCTGTTGTTGGATTCACAATGCATGTTATATGCTAGAATCATATGTCAAGAACATATAAGATCACATGTCCAGTACATGGTGCATCTCTATTATTCCATCAAGACATTGCTTGTTATATTTGGATTTCATCCATTATATAATTTCTATCCACAAGAACCTGTTTCTTGTCTCAGAAGATTATTCCAACCTTCACTTCGTTTCATTATATGTATCTTAATCTACTCATATAGATTTCAACGTGTAATGTGTTGGTATTTCACATAAAAGAAGATTCTTGCAATCTTGTATTTTATTTGCCTTATGCTCTATACATATCATAATGCACATATGTATATAAGACGATTCTCTATATACACATTCAATGCATATCCATATATATATACATATGAGATTATTCTTCACACATACCAATGCATATATGTTTGAGACAATGATCATGCTCCCACTCAAATATATCCATCATATACTCATATATTTGTGGTTCAGCTTTCATCAAGTCATTTTATTATTCACTATGTCTCACATAATGACAAAGCTTCCAAACCTCCCACTCAAAAAATTCCCTCTGCATTCCAAGTTTCCGGGAAGTCTCCAAAGCTCCCACTCAGTTTCATGAAACTGCAGGCCCACTCAATATTTCGGTCATCACAAAATCACTTGATCAAATCAAGGTTGAGGGTTCCTGTCTTGAGGTACTATAGTCCATCCTTTTAACGAAGTAACCTTCGTCATGCCCATTGCAATTCTCTTTCAAATCCCAAATTTGACTGAGATGCAATTTCAGGCTATGGTCCATCGTAGTGTAAATGAAATATTTTATTGATTAAAGCATTCCTATGTTTCCGTAGTCAATCACCATTGAACTTTGGTCATAACCAAATAAAGCCTTATGCCCATTACATTATTCTCAATGACTCTCCAGTTTGTCGAGAATTTGAAATAACCGATTTATTTCACGAGACGTGAGCCATCCTATATGTAACTCAATATCATTTCATTTCTCCTCGTGTTCTAGGCTACCATCATTCCTTTGTGTTTCAAGCAATGTTATTCCCTATTGTTTTATTAAGAAGACTCATGATTATTTTTCTGTACAGAACGTATTCATGACAACCTTCTAAATTCAACAATGGCTTCAACTCATATACCAAGATCAATCATCTTTGGCATATCCTTCCTTATATAGCGTCATTATAGTGGAACACGCTTCCGTTGCAATACTCTGATATTCTGAAGGCAAGGTCCAATACCCCGGTCAAAGTTTCCATTATCTCCCATTGGATCCGTGTCAAGAGACTTCTTCCCGCATTACCAATCAAGCAACACACATTTTTCTATTCGGGGAGAATATGTAATTTCAATTTCTTGTAGTTTTATTACAAAGAAATTCTTTCTTTTAAGAAACCTTATAACACCATCAGTTATGGAGCTATCATGTCTCGTTAGATTCAGGATGGTTTCCTATTCATGAAGTGGGTGTTTTAAATTAATGAATTAAACAACCTTATTCGACAATAACTATAGTGCTAGGGGAAAGAACGTTTAGACCATACTACGGTTTAGTATGACTACGAATGGTTCAAGTAGTCTAGCACTTTCAACTTCCATCGTAGTTTGTGGTACAACTTCCACAAGTCTCCCATTATGTCAATATCAATACTTATCACTTCAGATCGTAGCGTAGTGATATGTATCCTTGTATTCTCACTTCTCACTGTGATTCCTGAATCTCAGTTTTATGATCTCAATTGAATACAACTTTCAATTAATCATATGAAGTTTTTAATGATAAATCACGTGCCCATTTAGTACATCATTTATGTATAATGATTGGCACAAGTTCTACTTGCTAGAACCTTGTCATGGTTATATTTATTGCAGAGGTTCATAGATCGTGTATCTAATCCATCTGATGCAATCAAGTTATGATTTCCATTCGATAATGAACTCACAAGTTAATAGATCATACATTTAATGAATTCATCAGTTATGAAGTCACCTCATGCAATCAAATCTTTGACTTGTTATAATCAAGACAACTTTATCATTAAACATTGAATATTTCTTGACAATAATAGCAGTATTATAAATGCTTTCTATCATATCATAAATCAAGACGTAATCAAAGTATAATCACTCTTTTATTCATAAAGATGGAACAACTGACTTGTCTCATTACATGAATAACTTTCTCTCGCGAGATGCAAGACACACAACTAAGTGTTCATACTATAATGATTACATAAGATTTATCTAATACTTTAAGTATCTCCTATGATAGATGTCTTGGCGGAATCCATGCTGGCCATCAACTGACTTGATATCCATCGATCCTCGATTTCACATCTTCCCGTCCATGCAACGGCAGGTCCTGTTTTCATAAAACAGAATAAGTATCAGATACTCATTTACTGCAAATGTTGTATAATGGAATAAACATTTATAAAGTATATCAAGTAACCTTCTCCATCCACGACTTCTGCATCCTCGATAGGAGCAATGTCCGCGGCCAAGAGATCAGTCATGAAGTTCTGGAGACTCATATCAGCTCCTCTTCCGACATAGCTATGAACATAATCACCATAACTCGGAGGGAGTGAGTGCAATAACGTATTTATTGCAAACTCTTCCGTGGTGCTTTCGTTCATTGTCCAATATTCATAGTCCTCCACCAGGGTCAGGTACATCTCATGCATTCTGTCCAAGTGATCACCAAGGCTTGTGTGTTCTTCCATATTTGTAGATAGAAACTTGCTTTCTAACTCAAATCTGGAAATTCTGAACTCACGCACGAACATTGTCTTTAGCGTGTCCATCATGTCATATGAGCCAGTGTCCTGAAACTGTATGCCCAAAACCTCTGACATGCTGAAGATCATGACATTCCTGACTACGGAGCATTTCTGTCGGCGAGCATAATGATCAAGTATCCCTTGATCGCCAACATGATCGTCCGGATGTTCTTCCACATGCACTTCTATTGTAAACAAGATGTCTGCTCTCTTGAGCGACGTCCTAAGGCATGAGTACCAATCAGCAAAGTTTGACCCATTTTCTCTAAGTCTTTCACCTTCCATGAAGAAAGATAGTTCACGTTGCTCTAGTGTATTCATTTTCTACAAACATAATTGCAAGGAACACAATTAAGAATAGTTCACAACAATGAGTTCATATAATCATATTATAAATGAGATCGCACTAAAACAATTCATCCCTAGGAAGTTTTATTGATTACATGATCCAGATTAACTGCCTGACCTCGAATATCACACGGCCGATGGGTCAATTTCAAAGGTAGACAACAACTTGTGCGATCACATTATCTTATATGTACTGTGACTCATGCTCGATCTTTCGATCTCTAGTATTCCGAGGCCATATCTGCATATGCTAGGCTCGTCAAATTAACCTCCATGTTATATGCTGCTCAGGAAGGCCATATCTGCATATGCCAGGCTTGCCGAACCCAACCTCATGCGAACTCCATTTAATATGTAGGACAACTCCGGTATGTACGGAGCATCAAGCCATATGGGAGAACCTTCCAGGCGGTGCACACTTCGGTAGAATACTTGTGTTTGGCTTTGTTAAGGGATCATCTTATCACATGCTACCGTCGTGTATCCTATAGTAGCAAGTTTTAAGATGTCTGAGCTATGGCAACACTAAGTCTACAGTGTCTCCATTTTAGTTTGTTTTATGATGACGATTACTACTTACTAGTAACACATAGCAAAGCTATCACTACATCACAAACAAAAAAAACGATAGCCCCCACTTAGCAATCCAAGGTTTAGACGGTCTAGTTGTATATTGCAAGTTTTACGTGTCTGCTAGGGCTTTCATAGTTAAACATGTTTTAACCTACGATTCAACCACAACATCAACCATATGATTGTCTCTATTACACCCCGCATGGGGCCCTCCGTTGCAAATGCCACATCCGATAAAGTAGAGAGACAGACACCCCCCCAGCCACTTTATACGGCACAAGCCGCATGTCAAGCGTGGAACCAGTCTCGCGTAAGCGTACGCGTAAGGTCGGTCGGGGCCGCTTCATCACACAATGCCGCAGATGTGAACAAGTACACGTGGGAGGATAACAATCATACAATCAACGCCCACATCCCCGATGTGTTCTATCCGTACAGTAATACTAAGCATAGACCTAGCTCATGATACCACTGTTGGAGTTCGCAGCAGAAAACACAAATTTTTCTAACTAGCGTTCCCATAACCCAAGATCTAGCTAGCCGTATTACCGTAACGGAAAGGATTGCGGAAATAACATACCTCGAGGTGTAGTCCGTTGCGCGGGAAACGTTCCCGCAAACGTGGTTGATGTAGCCGATCAAGTTTCACAGCCCCCTGGCTGTGTTGAGCACCCGGATGGGTGTAGTTCCACACGTGCCGCACCTCGTAGTACTCGCACACGTACGAGACTCGATGACGACCTCCGTTCTCCGATCCAGCGAAGGTGGCGGAAGCAGACCTCCGGACGGAGCTTCGGCAGCACGACGACCTCCGATTCTAGCAAAGAAGCCTCAATTCCACTATAGGCTCACACTAGGGAGCCCACCGTGAAAGAGACAAGGGAGGGGAGAAGTGTAGGGAAACGTAGTAGAAAAAAAATTGGCCTACGAAACAAGAACCCAAGATCATCCAAGAAGATTGCATACAAGGTTTTAGGTCATGGCTCACCAACCGATGTAGCGGAAGTAGAGTTGGTGAAGACCGTTGGTGCAGATCCCCGCAGCTAGGAATTTCAAAGACCTCCCAACCGCGAGGATATCGATCCCGCGTACCGTTCCACGATCCGTTGCGCGATCTATCCCGTGAACCGTCCCGCGATCCGTCCCGATCAAGTCCCACGAACAAGTCCCTCGAACATGATCTCCGATGAAGAAGAAGGACATCGAAGAAGGATCAAAGGTATGATCCCTCTACCGGTATCCACACATCCCGATGTAGCAATCCAGCAGCGCTCCGCCGTCCAGAGAAGAACGCCACCGAGAGAAACTAGAGGGAGAAGAGCCTAGCGGCGTCCGGACTAGAACGATCTAGCCCGAAGAGAATTAGAGGCGCGTGGGATTTAGCTGGGGCAGCCTTGGGGATTTTCTGGTGTGTCTTTGGGGCTACCCCTGCCCCCGAATATATAGGTGGAAGCCTGAGGTCTCAACTTGGGCGAGGTTCTCCCCAAAGTCGGTTTTGGCCACCAGGAGGAGTCCAACACGGATTCCTCACCGAAACGGCGCGGACCCCGACGTCCTGGTCCAAAACACCAGGGACCCTGGCGTCTGGGCCTTGGACTCAAGGAAAGTCCTTTTCCTTCCAAGTTACGACCTTGTGGACCTTCCTACTTGGTCTAACGTCGGTTTCCGCGGTTTGGAGAGTTCCTTAACCCTCCGGATACTTCCATAAGCTCCCGGGAACCTTCCGAAACCTCCCGGAACATTTCCGGAAGTCCCGGAACAATTTTCCCGATGTTCCGTAACCTTTCCACAACTATTACCGAATGTTGCAAAACCTTCCGAGACTATTACTGATGTCTTGTTACTACTTCAAGACTCTTCTTGAATGTTCCGGAATCATCCGAGACCGTTCACGAATATTCTGAAACCATTCGGCACAACCTAGAACACTTCTAGTGCTACCCGGAAACACTTCTGGTTCCACCCGAAACAATTCCGGTACCCTTTCTCTTTTCATCTCCTAGTTCTCTAACAGATTACTACTCGTTAAGTGTGTGACCCAATAGGTTCGGTATAATGCGGACATGACTCAGAACATCTTCCGGACATAGGTCAACAGCCTTTTGTCAATAGTCAATAATCAACAGCGGAGCCATGGACACCCATGTTGACTCCCGCACATACACGAATAAACTTCGAGTGAACCTTTATGTTTAGTCATGTACCATTCCCTTTGCTTCGTGATATATGACAAAGTTAGAGGAGAGATGTTTGGCACCCATGTGTAACAACTTCTTGAACACAAGCCACTCGTTATCCTCTTTGCTCGTTTGTCTCTATTTCTCGTTATTGTATTTCGGTATCCCCGTGATTAAATCACAATGCGTCTGGCCAGACTAGAATGGATACCATCATACCGAGTGGGCCCAAAGTCAATATCTCTTCATCGTGAAGGAGCAAATCCCATTCTTGAACTATCACAGTCACTACCCACACCATCTGACATACCTAGAACTTATTTTACTACTTCCCATTTACGGGAGGATTCATCTAAGAACCAAAGCATGTCTTCCTGTGTGAAGCAACTCGATACTCTCATGGTCTAAGGAATTACGTATATGATAACATTTCATGATATGACTTATAACGTAGTTACGATGTGATCTCTAAGTATATCATTCAATACTGGGGTCGGTTCAACATCCTTGTTCTGCTAACAATATGTTCCCATTGCTACTGACATCCTTGTTACAAGAACAATGTCCATGATTAAGAAAACGTAATCATCAGTAAGCACATGAGCTGGTCTTAGAGGCTAAACCAGGTACTCTTGGTGTTTACATTTCCACACATGCAAGTGAGTTTTCTTCTGAATTTCATAGTCAGGGTCATTGCAATTATAGCACAGAAATATAAACATTAATTACGAACGTGGAAATATATATAATAACATTTTATTATTGCCTCTAGGGCATATTTCCAACAGTCTCCCACTTGCACTAGAGTCAATAATATTATCAGTGCTTGAGCACCTTACACCTATGGCATACCGGTGTAATACATGCTTCATTTGTGGTATAGACTTCATCATCGGATCTGACGTTTCAGGCCCGTTTGTATCTTGCATATCTTCGCGTTTTTACGCTATCATAAAATTCACTAATTTTATCAGTTTAGCTTTGTATATGTTTGAATCATTTGGCAGGACCTTGGTTCCTTTAGAATAAGTCATGAAATCATTCATCAATGTTCCATGAGCTTCAAGCATCTTGGAAACCATACCATGTTCATAAATGAACTGATGATTCAAAATACCCTCCCTTGTTACTTCTTTAAGCAACAATATACTTAGCCTCTGTTATAGAATTCGCCACAGTATCTAACTTAACACAGTTCCTCCATACTGTGCCACCCTTATGTGTGAAACACATAATCCCAATTAAAATTGAAAATCGGTCGGAGTAAGTATGAAGACTGAATTGGTGTAACTGTTTACATCAAAAATTCAGCTGGTGTAACTCATTACAACGAGCTCTTCATTCTCTCCATTTTTCTGAGAAACATATATTATCTTTCATAAGTTTAAATTTTCACTGTTTTTCCAATGATCAACATCTTGATCACTTTAGTATCTTGCTCACAACCTTTTGGAGCACTGGACATATCTGGTTGTTTTACATATTATGGTGTACATGATTAATCCAAACACACAGGTGAGTGGAATTCAATTCACGTGTTTTTGCTTATCTGTGTTCATGAACACCGATTTCCGCAAACATCTTTTCACCGTGACCTCGGCAAGAACATCCTTCTTGGCGTATTCATACTAAACTACTTTAGTATCATGTCAACATGTAATGTTGGCTTTAGCATGATCAGGCACTTAGTACTTACATAGATCACTGTGCTCAATACTAATGCTATATTAGCCCAAGTTCTTCAACTGAAAACTATTTCCAATGAAGTCCTTATTCGTGTCAAGAAATTTACATCATTTCTAATCAACAATATGTCATCTACATAAGGTTTTAGAAATATCATTCAGCTCCCACTTACTTTCTTGAACATTCAAGCATCTTCCTTATTCCTGATGAAAACAAACTCTTTTGGCAATTTCATCACAACGAAAATTCCAACTCTATTATGCCAGCTTCAGTCCATCACTGGACATCCAAGGCTTGCATCTATTTTAGCATCCTTTGAATCGAAAAAACATTCTGGTCGTATCACATATACGTCCTTTGTTATATTTTCCGTGTAGGAACTTTGTTTTGACGTTCATTCTACCATATTCTATAAATGAGATATGTAGTAATTGCTAATATAACCCGAACTGACTAAAGCATCTCTACGGTCGAAACTATTTCGCCGTAGTCAACGTTTGAACTTGCTAGAAAACAATTTTCCAACGAGTTGAGCTTTATGGATAAAACAATTTCATCTGAATCAATTATAGATCCATATAAATATTCTTCAGACTTTTAGTCTTTCAGAGGGTCTACCAAGTTCAAAACTTGACTTACTTCCATGGATACTGTCTCGGATTATTTGGCATTTAGCCAAATCCCGGAGTCAGGGCCCATCAACGCTTCTTTGTATATCACAGGTTTATCATTGTCGAACAATAATATCTCGTCTTACATATCATGAATGTTTGTACGAGTTTTGTCTAACCTGTGTGGTTCAGCTGCACACTTATCTGAATATTCAACAATCTTTGACAAGTTGCACTGTCCTCCCACTCACTCTTTTGCAAGAAACTATTTTTCTTCAAACACATTGTTCTTAACAGCAAACAGTTTTGCTTTTGTGTAGTGATAGAGGAATACCAAACCTTTTGGAATAACCTTAACAAAGTAGCACTTATCTGATTTGGTGTTTTGAGCATGTCAAACACATGTCTCATATACCCAAATTTTAAGAAAATACAATATGGTTTTAACACTTCCATTCCACATCTAATATGGTGTCATTTCAACAGATTTGATGGTGCTCTTTTCAGTGTAAAAGCCGTAGTCTCTAACGCATAACTTTAATAAATATAATGGCAAATTGATAAACGTCATATTTGATCTTACCGTGTCATACATGGCTTGATTACATCTCTCGAACACTTTACTCATAGTGGTGTTCCGGGAGACGCAAGTTATGACACTTCTTCACAACTCATCAGACGTTCGCTAAACTTGTAACTCAAATATTACTTTCTACAATCTAATTTGCAGAAGCTTTATTTTTTTCTCGTTACAATGAATTTCTATTTCACTCTAAAATTCCTTGAACATTTCAAAGATTTCAGACGCATGTCTCTATTGAACAGATATCCACATATCTACTTCAACTCATGAGTGAAGATAGGGAATCCACTGCACACAACTACACTTATTGGACTACACACATCATCATGTATGATTACCAATGGTTTAGTTGCCCGTTCATGTATGGCCTATCAACGGTGTTTTAGTCACATTACTTCGAGACAAAAGATCACAAGCGTCAATTGATTCATAATCATATGACTCGAAAGTCCATCACTTATGGAAATTCTTCATGCATGTTATGTCACTTGTGATAAACGGCAGTGCCACATCTATGTGGTATTTCTGTCAGTCTTGCGACGTTTAGCATCAATGTTATGGATGTTTTAGTATTATTATCAAGTTTCATAACATACAACCTATTCATAATGGAAGTATGGCCTTTACGTTATTCATAGCTTTGAACAACTCTCTTGCAACAAACATGATTCAAAATTATGTTTTGCAACAAGGCTAAAGTGTAGTAACAATTTATTCAACTCTAAAATGAATTATGAAGATAATCATAGAGTCAACACACGGTATAGTAAACCTTTTACCGTGTTCCCGAGCGTGTCAAAACTCATCATTAGCTAGTCATAAAGGCCATAGTATTTCTTGTATCGAGTTGCAACAATATGCAATCGATGTGATATTCCGGTGATCAACAGTTTAATCACAATATACAGAATCCACAATTAACTTCTTAATCACGATTCCCAAGAATTACATCTCTTGACCAGCAATGAATTCATCTATAACTCCGTATGACTTTCATTTCTGAGCTGGTTATTCCAGTCTTCTTTCGTTTTGCCTTTATACGTATCATAGTTCTATTTCCAATGTCACTCCTACTCACAAAAGCTCACACATGATTAAGGATGGCACGGGCCATGGACTTTCCGGCGTGTAAGTCTTACTAACACCGTTTGGAACTTCCTTTCCCTTAATTCCCATCATCATATGATCGGTGTTCTTCTGGATCCCACACTTATCAGTTTTGTTTGAGCACAATGAACATTTTTCACTAATGCTTACAATCATACATTGTACTAGATATCTTATATCCTATATCAATTGTCTTGCTACTGAAAACAATTTTTCAGTTCCATGAATGTCAAGTAACTATCCCAAATGTTTCGAAGTTCGGGTTTCATGGTGGTGAAGACAATGCACTTAGCTGTGGTGGAATTCTAGCATTTTAAATTATGGACGTAAGTCACATCATCCATAGCATCAGCGGGAGAGCATCAAAAATTTGCGATAGGACAAGCTCCTTCTCGACACTATTGAGGATAGTCCTCACAATACGGTACCAATCGTAAAGTTTTTACCAGATAATACAGTTAATCAAAATCAATTGGGAAGGTGGTAACGCGAGCCATTATTCTACAACGATAATGCAAATACTAAGACTTTGTTCATAATTAATTTGCACTTGTGATTAATCAATTTAATTACTAAGTGCGCTCCCACTCAGATCAATATCTCCCGTAATTGATGTTGGAGTGATTCAAGATCCAACCCAATCGTCCGCCATTGATGTGACATCACTGATGACTTAGACTGGACCGGTAGGCCAACTTGCCAATCACAACACATGTGATTCTTGTTCATCTTTCGATGGGCGTGTTCCGGTAGCAAACTTTTATCCAAACCGTCAAGACAACCAAGTGTAATGTGCTGTGTGTTCTTTTAACACACCCGCCTTTTATGCGTCACACCGTGTGCACCCATGTGACATTACCTGCTCCGATGTGAAACATAGTATAGACGGTGCTAAAGTTGGAAGAACACTATCAACTTGATATTGTTTTGCGAGAGATCACCCTAATAAAATACGACTACCGCGCATCAAACAAGGGTGCATCAAAGGGATAAACATCACAGGCAGTTCATAAAATTATGTGATATAGTATAGCCCTTTGCTTCGTGAAGTCTTCATTGTCTTCACGTCGTCAAGGTTGAAGTCACCGTGTCCACCAACTTTGTCCTTGGTGCCGGGACCAACACCACGGCTTCCGGCATGTGCGTCGGGGTCCACCTCCGCATCGTAGATCATCACCTTGCATCTATCTATTGCTTTGCCTCGAGCTAATAAAAAGTTCTGGCACGCAGGCCATAATTAAGTGACAATCATATGACTCCAGTCATCATGCCGTACCACGACACGCAGGTCGAGAATAAATATTACATAACATATAGCATCTCATACAAACACATTGCAAATCTTGAAGGCTATACCACATCACATGCATACTCTGCAAAAACAAGTTAGATCGCTATCTACACGGATTTTTGCAAATTTTATCATGGTTGATTAGCAGGTTACATGCAAACGTTGTTCCCTAAACAAACCAAAGACGATACTTCAATGTCGCTAGTTTAACGTTCGGGGTGCGTGTAGCAACTAATGCCACAAGCCAAACTTTGTTCTACGCGTGACCCCCGTGTGGATTTGAGTTCATAAAATCCACAAGCCCCTCCATGTTAAATCTTCTATTGCGAGATTCAGATGAGATCCAAGGAGTTTGATGTAGACCATGATCAAGGCAACCAGCATACTGAAAGCAGCATAGAGGGATCGATGGAAAACTCAATCCTTGTAGCAAAACCTCAACTTGCCATGAAGCATAGAAAAAATCACATGACAGGGAAGCAACAAGAAAATCAATGCCTCATATCAAACATATGATCTAGACCTAAACATGCATCTAATCAAGGATTGCTCATGATACCACTGTAGGGAAACATAGTAGAAAAAAAATCGGCCTACGAAACAAGAACCCATGATCATCCAAGAAGATTGCATACAAGGTTTTAGGTCATGGCTCACCAACCGATGTAGCGGAAGTAGAGTTGGTGAAGACCGTTGGGGCAGATCCCCGCAGCTAGGAATTTCAAAGACCTCCCAACCGCAAGGATATTGATCCCGCGTACCGTTCCACTATCCGTTGCGCGATCTATCCCGTGAACCGTCCCGCGATCCGTCCCGATCAAGTCCCACGAACAAGTCCCTCGAACATGATCTCCGAGGAAGAAGAAGGACCTCGAAGAAGGATCAAAGGTATGATCCCTCTACCGGTATCCACACATCCCGATGTAGCAATCCAGCAGCGCTTCGCCGTCCATAGAAGAACGCCACCGAGAGAAACTAGAGGGAGAAGAGCCTAGCGGCGTCCGGACTAGAACGATCTAGCCCGAAGAGAATTAGAGGCGCGTGGGATTTAGCTGGGGCAGCCTTGGGGCTTTTCTGGTGTGTCTTTGGGGCTACCCCTGCCCCCGAATATATAGGTGGAAGCCTGGGGTCGCAACTTGGGCGAGGTTCTCCCCAAAGTCGGTTTTGGCCACCAGGAGGAGTCCAACACGGATTCCTCGCCGAAACGGCGCGGACCCCGGCGTCCTGGTCCAAAACGCCAGGGACCCTGGCGTCTGGGCCTTGGACTCAAGGAAAGTCCTTTTCCTTCCAAGTTACAACCTTGTGGACCTTCCTACTTGGTCTAACGTCGGTTTCCGCGGTTTGGAGAGTTCCTTAACCCTCCGGATACTTCCATAAGCTCCCGGGAACCTTCCGAAACCTCCCGGAACATTTCCGGAAGTCCCGGAACAATTTTCCCGATGTTCCGTAACCTTTCCACAACTATTACCGAATGTTGCAAAACCTTCCGAGACTATTACGGATGTCTTGTTACTACTTAAAGACTCTTCTTGAATGTTCCGGAATCATCCGAGACCGTTCACGAATATTCTGAAACCATTCGGCACAACCTAGAACACTTCTAGTGCTACCCGGAAACACTTCCGGTTCCACCCGAAACAATTCCGGTACCCTTTCTCTTTTCATCTCCTAGTTCTCTAACAGATTACTACTCGTTAAGTGTGTGACCCAATAGGTTCGGTATAATGCGGACATGACTCAGAAAATCTTCCGGACATAGGTTAACAGCCTTTTGTCAATAGCCAATAATCAACAGCGGAGCCATGGACACCCATGTTGACTCCCGCACATACACGAATAAACTTCGAGTGAACCTTTATGTTTAGTCATGTACCATTCCCTTTGCTTCGTGATATATGACAAAGTTAGAGGAGAGATGTTTGGCACCCATGTGTAACAACTTCTTGAACACAATCCACTCGTTATCCTCTTTGCTCGTTTGTCTCTATTTCTCGTTATTGTATTTCGGTATCCCCGTGATTAAATCACAATGCGTCTGGCCAGACTAGAATGGATACCATCATACAGAGTGGGCCCAAAGTCAATATCTCTTCATCGTGAAGGAGCAAATCCCAATCTTGAACTATCACAGTCACTAGCCACACCATCTGACATACCCAGAACTTATTTTACTACTTCCCATTTACGGGAGGATTCATCTAAGAACCAAAGCATGTCTTCCTGTGTGAAGCAACTCGATACTCTCATGGTCTAAGGAATTACGTATATGATAACATTTCATGATATGACTTATAACGTAGTTACGATGTGATCTCTAAGTATATCATTCAATACTGGGGTCGGTTCAACATCATTGTTCTGCTAACAATATGTTCCCATTGCTACTGACATCCTTGTTACAAGAACAATGTCCATGATTAAGAAAACATAATCATCAGTAAGCACATGAGCTGGTCTTAGAGGCTAAACCAGGAACTCTTGGTGTTTACATTTCCACACATGCAAGTGAGTTTTCTTCTGAATCTCATAGTCAGGGTCATTGCAATTATAGCACAGAAATATAAACATTAATTACGAACATGGAAATATATATAATAACATTTTATTATTGACTCTAGGGCATATTTCCAACAAGAAGACCGGAGAAAACCGATCTCAATTCGGAGTAATATTTAATTTCTCACGAATTTCTGTGTATTAAATATGTGCACCCTGCCCATCTATATATAGGCAGAGGGGAGGGAGTCAACCCCTCTCCCTTAGCAATGTGGGACTAAAGTCCCTTTGCTAAGGGGGGTGGCCGGCCAAGGGGGGGAGGGGCGCACCCCTCATGGGCCCTAGGGCCCATGGCGCCTCCCCCCTCTTTTGTTTTTTCTTTTTTTCCCTTTTATTTCCCCTAATGGGCCTTTTTCTCCAATAAGGCCCATTGCACATATTAATTAGAAATAAAATGATTTTAATTATTAATTCAATTAATTAATAACTAAAACATAATATTCCATCTCCCGGTGCTCCGGAACAACTTCCGGTTCACTCCGAACTTGTTCGGTTCAACACGGTACTTCTCCGATGTCGTTTCCTTTATTCTCTGGTTACTCCGATGGTTCCGAAAAAGTCTCCGATTTCATCGAGCCCTTAAGTGTGTTACCCTACGGTCCGAGAACACTCCAGTCATGACCGAGATGAGGCTACGGTCAATGATCATCAGCGGGACCTGGATGCCCATAATGACCCCTGTGCATTCCGGATATCAAACACCGATTGGACCTTACGCCGTATAGCATTCCCTTTGTCAGCGATACTGGATTGTTCCGAGATTCGATCAATGACATCCTATGTCTGGTTCAACCTCGTTCCGAACTAATCCTCATTCACTCGTTCCCGTGATATTCATCCCCATGACCTAGCCACACGCTGCAGCTTTATGGATGGAATCTCACCGAGTGGGCCCAGAGTATCTATCCATTATATGGATTGACAAATCCCGCTCTTGTAACAATACTCCTCAACATATCTCCACGGAATACCTAAGATACAACCGTTATGACCCGCATATTTCAGTCAGGTGGTGGGATGTAAGTCAAAGCATCCGGGAAGATAGTAATTAAGCACGTACTCACGGTCAAAGGAACGGTCTACCGCGTTCTGTAATTACAACACTGAACCTTCATAAGATTTGATCATGTTGTAATGCTTACTTTGGGTAATGTTCATCACGTCACTTAAACAGTGAGGTGACCTCATAGTCAAGAGACTTAATTGTCCATGATCGCGAAACCACGACCATCATGTTGACCATGAACTAGTAATCGATGTAGAGGCTAACTAGGAACTCTGGGGGTTTCTATACCACACCTGCATCATTGTTTCACTGACGCAGTTCTAGCACGGTATGAAACTGGTTATGAACTTGCTTAGATATATTGGAATAATCATATATTATTTGCCTCTAGAGCATATATCCAACAAGGAGGACTCGAAAGTGGAGGCACAAAGAAGGGAGAGATAGATCAGATAGCTACTGGTCACGGACCCATGGTCCAAGGAGACTACTCACGGTACATACGGAAGGCGTCCATGGTTATGGATGGTCTCCCGGAGGGGGTAGCTTCTTCCGGCAGGGTGCCGGAGCAGCTTCTCCAAGCAGCCCCGATCTTGAAACGGCGGCGGCGGAACAGAGGCGAGATCGCGAAAGAGGAGTCCGTCTTAGGGGTTTCCACCCCGAGGGGTAAATATAGGCAAAGGGGGGTGTCGAGGGGACCCACAGGGCAGCCAGGAGGCCCCCTGGCGCGGCCTAGGGTGGGGCCGCGCCAGGGACCCTTCTGGAGTCCCTGTGGTGGCCCCCCTCCGCTTCTTTGGTGTTTTCGGAAGCTTCCGCGACGCTGATTTTTTATCTGATTTTCCTGGAATTTTTGGAGCACTCTTAATGGCCGGACAACCTGAAATACAAAAACAGCAGAAAACAACAACTGGCAGCTGGGTGCACTGGGTTAATAGATTAGTCCAAATATGCTCAAAAGTGTATGAAAGTTCAAGCATAACATGGCAAAGTCACACAAAACATGCATGGAGCAAGAAGAAATTATAGATACGTTTGGGACGTATCAACATCCCCAAGCTTAATTCCTGCTCGTCCTAGAGTAGGTAAATGATAACAAGCATAATTTCTGTGGTGACATGCCACACAACCATAAAAGGACTTTTTAAGTAAAGAAATCAAAGCATGCAATTCAATTCAAGTCTTAACAAGCAAGAGTCTATATTAGCATTGACACAAGTAACAAAAGGTACAAGAGCTCTTGCTGTCCGTGACTCGAATGTCTCCAAATGGTGTTTGCGTGCAAGAAAGGGATAGGGAAATACGAGAGAAAAAAGTATTTTTGTTGAGAACAACTATCTACTAAAGTTTCACACTTAGTCTCCTTTGGATTCTTATCTTGACTCATCCCCAGACCACTAGCCAGGTACAAGTCAAAATGATCCACTCCCTTTCGATATTTTGAGCACTCATGCAATGGATGAGCGTGAGCAAGAAAGTTGACACCTAAAAGGCGAAACAGAAAGAAGGTGGAGGAGGAAGACAAAAAGGTGTGAAAGGCTCACATCAATGAGGACAATCATAGGCGAGAGAAAGCCAAATAATAGATATGATGTGAGAAGTAGGGATTGCCATGCAACATATGCACATGTGACCTAAAAGCTCTCCAAGGGAACTAGTGGGGGTGCATCTAACTTGCTTGCTCAAGAAGACCTAGAGCTCGTTTGAGGAGGCTCATCATTGGAATATACAAGCCAAGTTCTATAGTGTGAAGGGTCCCCACATAGCTATATGCATGATGATGATCTCTATGGAGTAAAAGGGATAGAAGATGAAGTACTAGTGTGGATCTCTCAAAAGGAATAGTAGTATGCCCCCTTCTCTCTTTTTATTTATGTTTTCTCTTTTTTCTATTTTTTTGTATTTTTTTGGTGGCCTCAATGGCTCTTTCTATTTAACTCTCATTTGTCCTCTTTGGGATCTTTTGATTTTGTCCACTTTGGGATCTTTTCCTCACTTTAGGGGCAATACTCTATATTTTACAAGAATATAGGAGATCTTTCACACTTTACAAAGGTACTCACATAAAGAAAATGTAATTATCATGATGCAAATGTATGCCTCTGCCAGGGTAGCAGGATATGCAATGATACTAGCTCATCATGTAGCAATGATTAGGGCAAGGCCCAACTAGCATGCGGCTCATCGATCAAGCAAGTGGCATGTATGACATGAAGATCAAGTCATGAGAAGGTGGATGTTGCATGGCAATGTATCTCGGAAAGGCTATGGAAATGCCTTGATAGGTAGGTATGGTGGCTGTTTTGAGGAAAGATATAAGGAGGTTTATGATGGCAGAGCATATCATGCCAAGGGTTTGGATGTACCGGCAAAGGTGGACGCCAACTCTCGGAGTGAGAAGAAAGCAATGCCAGGCACAGGAGAGGCTAGAAAAAGTATAGGTGGGTGGAAGTGTCAACTTTCAAATATTCACATTAGTCTGAAGAACTCATGCACTTATTATCGGTAACTCTCAATATAATAAGGAGGTTCACAAAGAGACAAGTACCCCGAGGAGGAGTGTATGGGGGTTTGGTTATCCTTGCACATCCTCGACTCATGGTACGTGAGTGTACTCTAATATTCGAACCCTCTAGAGGTTAGTGATCCATCTAGTAGCTAGAGTTCTCAACTAGTTTTGTAGTTTTTGAAAATAAACACGGATTGCCCAAAATACGACATCTATCACTTAATAGGCAAGAGCTCTTGACACCATAAGTTCAAACATTACTCACATCAATACCTCAAAACTATTGCAAGTTACTACTACAAAGAGAATAGCAACTTTAACTACCTACTTTTAGTCAAGACACAGAACTCAGTGCAACAGGCAAACTCTCTAACAAGATAAACATGCAACCAATAGAAAGTTCAACCTAAGACAAAAGAAAAGCTCTAGAAAAACTAAAGCACTAAAACTAAACAGAACAGCAGCTAAGAAAAGAAAAAGAACAGCTCACAGCTAAAAGAATAAGCATGCAAATCCTATGAGGAGTTCTAATTCAAGCGGAGCGTGTATCTCTCCCACACAAAAAAGAGTAAGTAAGCTGGGATCTAACTTGTTACTACAACAAATAAAGCAAAACAAACCTAGAAAATTAAAGAGCGAGACGCTCCAAGCAAAGCACATAACGCATGAAGTGATAAAAATATAGTGCAACGAGAGACGAACTGATAATTGTTGATGAAGAAGGGGATGCACGGGGGCATCCCCAAGCTTAAATGGTTGAGTCTCCTTGAATATTTATTGGGGATGCATGGGGCCATCCCCAAGCTTGAGCGCTTGACACTCTTGAATCTTCTTTCATCATCCTCCATCGCGCACTTGAAAACTCCCTTCATACATAACTCATTGTAGGCTGATTAGAGAGGTTAGTACCCTAATAAAATAATTTTTCCCTTACTGAAAATAAAGATAAACTTGAAGAGCTAATGTTTCCCAAGATTTCCAAAAGGTTTTTGCAAAAAAAAGCAAGCTTAAGGTTTGCAAAAGTTAGGAGAGACAAAACGTGGCAGAATCTGTGAAAAACAGAACAGCAGGTAGTAAAGAATTTTTTAGGGATACTTCTGAAAATCAAATCAAAAAACTCAGAACATACGGAAGTTTCGTAATTGTATAGAGCACGCTGTGTAAAAATTTCAGCTCAAAAAGATGAACTGGGATTTTTGTGGGATTTTTCTAGTCACGAGAACAGAATCTGTTTTCTGGACAGCATGTCACAACTTTTACTTCCCTTGCCGTATGAGGCTAAACTTGGCACAAAGCTTGAAAAATAAAGATACAATGATGTTGCTACAGTAGTAAAAATCATCAAGACCACTAAGAACAGAACAAAAGCAAAAATAAAAACCTAAATACGTTGCGGGCTGCCTCCCGAAAGCGCTTCTTTAGAGCCATTAGCTAGGCTTAAAGCAGAAGATCAAGTCCTTTCAAGAGAATAACTAGCCCGTGTGACGGACTCAAAAGGTAACTTAATATTTTTCCTAGGGAAATGTTCCATCCCTTTCTTGAGAGGGAATTCTAATTTGATAGTTCCCTCTTTCATGTCAATGATAGCACCAACTGTGCGAAGAAAAGGACGTCCCAAAATAATTGGACAAGAGGGCTCACACTCAATGTCCATAATAGTAAAATCAACGGGAACATAATTGTCATTGACAATGATAAGAACATCGTCGATCTTCCCCAAAGGTTTCTTTACGGAAGAATCAATAAGACGAACACAAAAAGAACAAGAATCAAAAGGTTTCAATTCAAGCATATCATACATTCTTTTGGGCATAACAGAGGTACTTGCTCCAACATCACAAAGAGCATAACAAGAGAAGTTATTCAATTTAATTTTTATCATGGGATCCCAACCATCTTATAGCTTCCTAGGTATGGAAGCTTCTAGTCTAAGTTTCTCCTCCCTAACTTTGATTAGAGCATTGGTGATATGCTCTGTGAAGGCAAGATTGAGTGTGCTAGTGTGGGGGTCTCTAGACATCTTGTGTAGGAAACAAATAACTTCAGGTAAAGTGCAGTTGTCAAAGTCTAGGTCACTACTATCTATCAAGGAGGTAGTGATATCATTTAGGTTCACTTGTTTGAAAGCCTCTATGTTCATAGAGGTTTCCTCTTCTAAGGTTGAGGTGGTAGCATCACCATTGATAGGTCCAGTAGGACTAGGGGTGTGATGGGTGCTAATAGTTTGGACATCCTCAAATACTTGGATAGTGGCTACGGTGTGGTAGGTAGGAAGGCTCTTAATTCTATCCTCTTCCTCTTTTTCTCTAGCCCATCTCTCTTTGAGTTTAGCCATCATCCTAATATTTTCATTGATTTGTAACTGGACAACATTAATAGGAGTGACCTTACTCTCCTCAAGGGGAGAGGTTCTGATTTTTAACATCTCAACATCAACGGCTAAGTTGTCTACCTTCAAACAAAGATTATCTAATTTAGCTAGTTTTTCTTCCACATTTTTGTTGAAGGCCTTTTGGGTAGTGATAAAGTCTCTAAGCATACTCTCTAGTTCTGAAGTGGAGTTTCTGGTGGTAGGATAAGTGTTGTTCCCATAGTTGTTGGATGGGAAAGGCCTAGGATTGTTGCTACCAAAGTTACTCCTATAAGCATTATTATTGAAGTTGTTTCTAGAGACAAAATTGACATCTACTTGCTCCTGAGCAACCAAGGAATTTAAAGGAACATCTTGAGGATCAATAGAGGGTTGCTTGGTAAGTAGAGACATGATAAGGTCAACCTTTTCATTTAAAGAGGAGATCTCCTCGACAGAATTTACCTTCTTACCAGTTGGAGATCTTTCGGTGTGCCATTGCAAGTAGTTCAACATCATCTCATCAAGTAGTTTTGTGGCAGCACCAAGCGTGGTTGACATAAAAGTTCCTCCCGCGGCCGAATCTAACAGGTTCCGCGAGGTGAAGTTCAAGCCTGCATAAAAAGTCTGGATAACCATCCACGTAGTCAGTCCATGTGTGGGGCAGATCTTGACAAGCGTCTTCATACGTTCCTAAGCCTGGGAAACGTGTTCATTATCCAATTGCCTGAAATTCATAATGTTACTCCGTAATTGAATAATTTTAGCAGGGGGATAGTACTTCCCTATAAAAGCATCTTTGCATTTACTCCAAGAATCGATACTGTTCTTGGGCGAAGATTGTAGCCACTCCTTGGCTCTTCCTCTCAAAGAGAAAGGAAAAAGCTTCAGCTTGACGATGTCTCCATCCACTTCCTTGTACTTCTGCATGTCGCAGAGCTCGATAAAGTTGTTTAGGTGCAAGGCAGTATCTTCTCCTGCTCCTGAGAATTGATCTTTCATGACAAGATTAAGCAGAGCAGGTTTAATCTCATAAGAAGGTGCTGAAGTGGCAGGTGGAGCAATAGGAGTGCATATAAAGTCACTGTTGTTGTGACTACTGAAGTCACACAACTTAGTGTTTTCATTGGAACCCATAGTAGCAGCAGGTATTTTTGGTATTTTTGATTAAGGACACAAAAGTAAAAACTGAAAGGTAAACTAACAAGACTAAAAATCAAAGGTAAAAGATAGTGTGCAACTCTCCTATCTTGTAGGCTGGAGTCCCCGGCAACGGCGCCAGAAAACTTGCTGGTGGCAAGAGAGTGTTATACTCTTCAAGCCCTCGTTGATTACCCCAAGTGCAGGGTTGGATATAGTAGAGTAGCGGCAAGTTTTCGCTTGGCAAAGATACCAAGGTTTGTCTCCCGTAGGACTCCGAAGGATACAAGAAGGTGGTAAAGTGAACAGTGGCGCCGAGGTTGCTACTTCATGTAACGCCCTGGTCACACCCACCGGTTCCCGGCGTACGCCTGGCGGGATCTAGACTGTCCCCACAGACCAACACTAGTCATTCCTGCGCACTTTATCCTCACTCGTGCGCACCCGGGAACAACTTCCCGGTCGGTCACCCATCCTCAAATCGCTCCAAGCCAAGCACGCTTAACTTTGGAGTTCTTTGGATCCGGGCTCCCGGAAAAGAAGGTGCACCTTGTTGATATGAGTAGTCTATCATTCCTATTAAGCCAGGATGTCACATACACCCCCACTCAAAGGAACCGATGTCCTCATCGGCCCGCAGGAACGTTCCCTCTTGGCACACGTCTGTGCGTCCAGTGCCGACACATGGCCCACATGTTCGCGCAACTGACCCACACACGCCCGTGTAACCGCGAGGGTCGGCTCTGATACCATTTGTAACGCCCCGGCCACACCCACCGGTTCCCGGCGTACGCCTGGCGGGGTCTAGACTGTCCCCACAGACCAACACTAGTCTTTCTTGCGCACTTTGTCCTCACTCGTGCGCACCCGGGAACAACTTCCCGGTCGGTCACCCATCCTCAAATCGCTCCAAGCCAATCACGCTTAACTTTGGAGTTCTTTGGATCCGGGCTCCCGGAAAAGAAGGTGCACCTTGTTGATATGAGTAGTCTATCATTCCTGTTAAGCCAGGATGTCACACTTCACCTGGACCTGCACACAGATACAAATAACTTTGCTCCCAACGAGTACAGAGGAGTTGTCAATTCCTCCGGCCTTGCCGTTTACAAAGGATCAACGCAAGAGATAATGATAATGGCAACTGAAAATAAAGACGAAAAGTAAATTGAGGGTGTAAACAATGATATGAAGATGGACCGGCGTCCCGTGATTTTCACTAGTGATGTCTCTCTCCCAAAAGACGATAAAAGTGCTAGCGAGGTAAACAAATCACAGTTGGGCAATTGACAGGATTATGAAGGCATCGCAATGCTAATTATGCTGCAAAGAAAGGAAGGGTTCAAAAGCAATGGGAAGTACGCCAAGGTAAGTAGAACGAAATCCATCTGCATCTACTACGAATCATCCACCTTGAGATATATATCCAGAACACCTCGCTGGTATTAAGTTGCGAATCCCACCCAAAGTGTAAACTCAACTGCATTAAAAGAACTTTGCGTAAAGTAAACAATCCTTGCACCCGCAAGTACAAGCACCGTTGTTTTATCCCTGGTGGCAACAGCACATCCCCTAGTCTCATGTTTCTGTCACTCAAGCTAGACATCACGGGGCTGAACCCACAATCAAGCATAACGCTCCCTCTTATAGTTGCAAATAAAATACTTGGCCAAAGCAAATACCGCAACGGAGAACATGCAAGAATTTACTAAAGAACAAAATATAAAAGAGAAGAACCAAATATATTACTCATCACAATCTGAACATAGTCTCATAATCCATCAGATCCCAACAAACTCAGCATAGCAATAGCAGAAATTACATAGATGCCTCGATCATGTGAAGCAGCTCACGAGGACTCGAAAGTGGAGGCACAAAGAAGGGAGAGATAGATCACATAGCTACTGGTCACGGACCCATGGTCCAAGGAGAACTACTCACGGTACATATGGGAGGCGTCCATGGCTATGGATGGTCTCCCGGAGGGGGTAGCTTCTTCCGGCAGGGTGCCGGAGCAGCTTCTCCAGGCAGCCCCGATCTTGAAACGGCGGCGGCGGCGGAACAGAGGAGAGATCGCGAAAGAGGAGTCCGTCTTAGGGGTTTCCACCCTGAGGGGTAAATATAGGCGAAGGGGGGTGTCGAGGGGACCCATAGGGCAGCCAGGAGGCCCCCTGGCGCGGCCTAGGGTGAGGCCGCGCCAGGGACCCTTCTGGAGTCCCTGTGGTGGGCCCCCTCCGCTTCTTTGGTGTTTCCGGAAGCTTCCGCGACGCTGATTTTTTATCTGATTTTCCTAGAATTTTAGGAGCACTTTTAATGGCCGAAAAACCTAAAATACAAAAACAGCAGAAAACAGCAACTGGCAGCTGGGTGCACTGGGTTAATAGATTAGTCCAAATATGCTCAAAAGTGTATGAAAGTTCAAGCAAAACATGGCAAAGTCACACAAAACATGCATGGAGCAAGCAGAAATTATAGATACGTTTGGGACGTATCACTCCTCCCTCCTCTCTACTCCGGAGGCGCCGAGCTCTGGACGGCGGAGCCCTGCCGGACCTTCCACACCGTACATGTGGATCAACCGTAGAGAGATTGTACGTTCGATCTTCGTTCGAGGGACTCCAAGGTGATTAGATCTGTTCATGGGAGTGTTCATCTTCACGCTTCTCCGACTCTCCATCAACATCTTCCGCTGCGAGAGAAGTGCATCCGTTGAACGGTTGCAAGAAGGTAACAAGATCGATAACCTTGTCTGCATCTTCCTAGATCCGTTCTTGGGTTTGGTTTTCGTAGTGCCGGAATTTTTTTTGTTTTCTACTCTGAATCCTAACAGCAGTATCAGAGCTAGTCTAGTGCTAGATGCAGGTTTGATATAGAGTTCATAAGTGATGAATGTGCATTGCACAAAATTTTCATTGTGCGCGGTTTTTGATAATAGATCTAAAGTGAATCTTCTAGTTGCTTCCCCTCTAATTGCACAAGTTGATCCCTCCTGCATTGCTTGATTTTGTTACAAACATCTTTCCCCTCGGGGTCCTTCTATGCTGCTCCTGAGTATGCTAGTCGCGCGAAGATGATTTGGGTCTTGCTTTTGGTGTGGAGAAATTGTGTAACAAAAGGGGCGTGTTAGATTGTTGATCTAGCACGGGGATCACGCGTATTGACGATTGTTCAGTATTGGTCATGAGATTAAATTGTAGTCTCATGGTTGATACGCCCCGAGTGTTAATCTAGCAACTTAAAGATTGTGCTTTATGTGGTTACGTAGCTAGCAAAACGTTTTTCCTTGCAAACCCTAGCAGCCACGTAAAAGATGCAAAGAACGAGTAGAAGAACGTCTAACTTGTTTTTGCAGGAACATGTGATGTGGTATAGTCTTCGTCATGATAAAATTTGTATGAGATGATTATACTTTGTACATGTTAAATTTGCATGACTTGCATGTCATGGTACGGCATGATGGCTAGAGCCATATGATTGTCATTTATTCGGCCTGCGTGCCAAACTTCATGTAATTTTCTTTTAGTAGAATAGATGCTAGCAATAGTTGTAGTATCTACATGAAGATGATGATCATACGTCATGGTGCTTGACGACATGTCATGTGTGGAGGTGATGCTCTCCGCGAAAAGAAGATGAAGAAAGAAAAGCATGGTGCTTGGAGCTTCTTGAAGAAAAGAGCTATACCATATCACATACATTAAACTGCCTGTGATGTTAATCCTTTTCATTGCCTGTTTTGATTGCGCACTAGTCATAATTTTAATAGGATGATCTCTATTAAAATATCAAGAAGTTCGTGCTCTCCCAACCGTGCAATCGTCTGTAATAAACGCCACCCGAGGTGCGTCGTGTAACACGAGTACCAACGGAAAGGTAACAAAGAGGCGGGTGGATTGAGTTGTCTCCACAGCAATAGCACTTGGTTGTCTTGACGTTCTAGCTTATCCGATCTGAGCTCGGAGCACAAGTGTCGAAAGACTAATACAAGAGTCATAAGTCGGTTATGATTGGTTTAGTTAGACCTACCGGGTTGATCATCTCCATGGCTGAGTGTTACACCGGTGGCAGGTGTATTGATCCGGATCTTGATTACCCTAATATCAATTTTGAGAGATATTGGTTTTAGTGGGAGCATTAGATTAAACTTGTTAAGATTAATGCAATTAATTTTGAACCATGTCTAAATCAATACGATTATATCGTTGTAGAGAGATGGCCCGCAACAACAATGCTTTTAGCCTAGGACTGATGCTTGAAAAAGAGAAGCTTGCTGCAAATGGGGGAAACTATGTGGACTGGTTCCGTAATCTTGGGTTTGTCCTCAAAGTTGCTAAGAAGGACTATGTTCTCAAAGAAGCTCTCCCAGCCGCTCCCACTGAGGATGCATCGCAGGACGATAAGAACGTCTATGCGACTAAAGTGGATGACCACACCGCAGTACAATGCTTGATGCTTACGTGCATGGATACAGAGCTCCAGAAACTTTTTGAGAACTTCTCCGTTGTGGACATGGTGACACAACTGAATGCTCTGTATCGGAAGCAGGCCAGAACTGAACGTTACGAGATAACAAAGCAGTTGTGGGAATGCAAGATGGCAGAAGGTAGCTCCCTAAGAGAGCACGTGATCAAACTTGTTGGTTACGCACAGAGGCTGAATGCTCTGGGATTTGCGATCCCTACGACACTCGGCACTGACATTCTCCTTGCGTCACTCCCTCCGTCTTACAACGGCTTTATCATGATTTACAACATGAATGGGCTTGACAAGACCACAGACGAATTGTTCGCTATGCTTAAGACTGCGGAAGTATCTATGCAGAAGGATCCAAGCCACGTGTTGGCTGTGATGAACAGTACCAGTTTCAAGCAGAAGGGCAAAGGAAGAAATGCCAAGAGCGGTGGTAAGACCAAAGCTCAGGTAAAGACCAAGACTGGCCCAACTAAAGATTCTGAGTGTCACTACTGCAAGAACAAGGGGCACTGGAAGAGGAATTGCAAGAAGTATCTGGGAGATCTGAAAAGTGGTTTGATCACCAAAGGTATAAATAAGTTATACTAAGTTAATAGACAATTTCATTATTTCATCTTCATAGGTATAATTGATACCATATCGATTGCTAATGGTTCGCAAATCGGTACAGGGAATTCTCAGAATCCAAAGGAGAAGAACGAATGAAGTGCAAGTCCGCGTCAGAAGTGGTGCCCAAGTCACCCAAGGCCTTCGGCGTTCGTCTATCAAGATTTATCTTAGAGTTTGAATAAAAGTTATTTAGTTCAGAGGTCGTGTAAAACATTAATATCGTATTATGTCGTCTGCACGGTGGATGTGTTATCCACGTTTTGAATAATGGTTGTTCGAAAATTATTACTCTCTGAATGTCACCCTTCGTGGTGAATTATTTAAGTTAAAATCTTGATGTTATGTCTATTTTCTTGATTGCTAAATAAATTAAGTTATGTGATGATAATGCCATTATTGTAACAGCATAAATGACTTAGTCGCATTAGAACAAAGCGCATGCGGAAGCTTCATATCGATGAAGTCATTCAATCTCTTGACTTTGAGTCATTTGACACATGCAATGTTTTTCTAATAGACAAAATCATTGATTAAATGAATTGTTCAAGTGTTTAGTAAACTATTGGTAATAACACATATCGATGTGTGAAGAACCAATAAACAGTACTTTACATAAAACTTTGTGATAATGACTTGTATAGATATACCGATATTTAGACAAAACATAATATCTGAAAGTTTGAATAAGTTCAAAACTGTTTCAACACAAAGAGAATCATCATCACACATAGATCAAATATTTGACGATCTGATCGTAAAATAAATGAGTTAAAGAATTTAGCAAACATCATCAAGTGTATGAAGTCAGTTCATAAACTAGCGTCTCCTGAGACCCCATATAGCTACGGAGTATCTTGACGCATAACCAAGCCCTATATGGCATATTGGAATTAAAATTGTTTTCTACCTTGAATTCCAGCATGAGATGGTAAGTTCGGTGATGTACTTAAACCACACTCCCATTTACTATACTACTTAAGGATTTTGACAAACCACTTACAAACTAAATAGAGCGTCGTGATATGATTGTTGAAACAATGCCCTATAAGAATATGGCATGGACAAGACTCCAATTGTTGTTTCATAATTTCGGAGATGTATTTAGAATATACTCGATCCCGAATATAAGTATTGTAGAAACATCATGTTACGAACAACACTTCCACTACCATTCCCGTGAAAAATGTTTATCATGGGACATGGGATTTTTTCCTGAGAAAATTTCTCTCTTGAAACAATTAAGTGGGAGTACTAATAGCTTGATAATGATTACATTGAATCATTTGGTTCTACGGAATGAAACTCACAAACTCGCTCTAGAGATAAATTCTGTGACCAAACTAGAAATTCCTACATTTTATGAAAAGGAAGGATAAAACTCTGAAATGTGTTCAAGAGATGAAATGATCAAGTCTTATGATGTATCACACAGCTTTGTAAATTCACATTGGACCAAGGTGGTTCCATAGTGTGATAAACCTGTGAACTACAAGAAACCATGACGAGCACTAACTCCACTTTATGGCTTAAAAACCATAAAAACTATATTAAAGTTGTCCAAATCAAGTTGAGAACTTGGTAAAACCCTCCTAAGGATACCTGATCATTAGAGTGGATTTGACTTTCATAGATATGAACATAGACGATAGCTTAATCGTTGATATTGTTCAACTTATCGTAAAATAAGTTTTTCGATAGAGTTCAAAAGGTTGACTAACAATATGTGTAGTGATGCAAATGTTCATATGGAAAATTACTGATAATCACGACATACTTCCGAAGTATGACATATGGATTTTTCTTCTGAGAAAATTAAACAAAGGGTGTATGCATGATACAACCTGAAAGGATTTAATGATCTATACGATATTAGTAAAAGTGAGAATGCTTCAAAGATCAGTCTATAGTTGAAGCAAATATCACAGAGCTGGAGTAATAGTTTTTGATGAAGTTATAAACGTTATTATTTCATCAGTAATCATATAAGATATGGAATTAAGTGGGAGCACGATTCTAATCATATATGTGAATAACATATGAGTGATTGAGAATAAATATTTTAGCAAAATAAAACACTAAGGTATTGGATGTCCTGAAAGTGCAACAAGCACCAAAGTAATCTAAATAGTAGATTAGTTCTCCTGAAGTACCTCAGATGAAGAAAAGTTCTATGAGGAAGACTAAAGAGTTCATTACAAATAGATGAAAGAAAGTTTCATAATGATTTGTAATATTTTAATCGGTCTGTAGCTAAGTAGAAAAGTAGGATGTTGAAAATTGTTTTTCAAGCTAAGGCACATAGCGGGATTTCTACAACGTAGACGTGAAACATGGCAACTATAGTTGCATAGGAGGGTATTTGGATCAGGAACCCCATCATAGTGATTGTCATAGTTCCGAACGCTTGATCTACATAAACCATATTTTGATATAGCATCATGATCAAAGCAAAGTAAGCTAAGATCTCACTGTAGTCCAAACATGTTGAACGATAGTGCCCTATCTTTAAATACTTCATAAAGTATGAAGGGGTACATTAAGATAAGAAGGATTGAGACGAGCCTAAAAGCATTAAGCTCTGTGACGAAGTCTATACCACGAGCAAGCATGAAGACCAAAGTGCCATTGGTCTGAGTAAACCATGCAACTAGATTATTGTCTCTAGTGCAAGTGGGAGACTGTTGGAATTATGCCCTAGAGGCAATAATAAATTGTATTATTATAATTCCAGGTTCATTATTAATGTTTATATGTCTGTGCTATAACTGCAATGGCTTATGCGGAGGTTTTCCAAGTAGCATGTTAACTACCTCCGGAGGAAAACCCATATGCAGGTGTGGAGTATAAACACCAAGTGATCTTAGTCTGCCTCTAGGACTAACCCGTGTGTTATGGATGACATGTTTTCCTGTTCATAGGCCATTGGAAATGCCGGTAACACATGGGAGCACATTGTTGCCAGAACAAGGGTGCTGAACCAACCCAATTGTATGATTTACTTTGAGATCACATCGTTTCCATGTTATAAGTAAAATCATCTAAAGTTAATATGCATGTGTCCTTCATGACCATAAGAATGTTTCGTAACTTCATACCGGAGGGTGGGTTTTGACACTGTCCCAACACCGCCCGTAACAGGCGTGGCAATAACGGCTTTGATCACTCACACTCGAAAGTGTGTCAAGGGACTTAACGATTCGAGTTGGGAATTTTCTCCTCTAACGATGGAGAGATACTTCTGTGGGCCCTCTCGAAATTACGGCATCCAACATCGTCTGGCCAGACACTGTGAATTGATCACAAGAGATACCGGAATACTAAACGAGAAAAATGGAACAAAACGAGAAGGAGGATGACTTGGTATAATGATTAATGGTTAATCATGCAGATACCTAATAGATCTCACCTCAGGTTTTGTATAGTATCGTGAAGCAAATAGGACTGGCATGTTAAGCTTGTGGTTCACTCGAATTTATATTCGTGTAGGTACTGGAACCGTTATGGGTGTCCATGGCTCCGCTATCGGTTATTGTTCCGCGGGAAAATAAGTTTCCGGTTCATGTCCGTATCCTACCGAACCTATGGGGTCACACACTTAAGGGTGGAAGATTTGTTGAGTAGTAAAGCGATAGGAGCACGAGTATAACACACCGGAAAAGTTTCGGAGTGATTGAGATTTAATCGGAGAGAAAACCGGAATCGTTTCGAGGCAACGGTAAAGTACCGGGAAGAGTTTTGAGAAAACCGGGTAAAACCGAAGGGCCGGAAAAGTTTCGGGATGGTCTAAATATGTTTAATATTTATTTATTGTGAATTCCCAAATTGTTTTGGAATTAATAAAATAGATTTAATACCAATGGGCCCTCTCTCACTTGGAAGGCCCAAGTGGGGGAGGGAGCACTTGGACCAAAGAGGCCCAAAGGGGGGCGCCCTAGGAGGAAGCTTCCTCCTAGGTGAGGAAGCTTCCTCCCCCCTTCCTTGGCCGGCCCTAAGGGGAGGGTAACCCTAGGGCGCCACCCCTAGGGCTGCCCCCTCCAAGCTGGCCTCCCCTCCCCTCCCCTCCCACTATAAATAGAGGAGATGGGGGCACCCCTTCAAACACACAAGTTGTTCTATTTTGCCGAAGGGCTGCCCCCTCTCTCTTTCTCTTGTAGATCCAATCTCCTCCATAGCCCCTAAGGGCTGCTCCTCCCTCCTCTCTACTCCGGAGGCGCCGAGCTCTGGACAGCGGAGCCCTGCCGGATCTTCCACACCGTACGTGTGGATCAACCGTAGAGAGATCGTACGTTCGAGGGACTCCAAGGTGATTAGATCTGTTCGTGGGAGTGTTCATCTTCACGCTTCTCCGACTCTCCATCAACATCTTCCGCTGCGAGAGAAGTGCATCCATTGAAAGGTTGCAAGAAGGTAACAAGATCGATAACCTTGTCTACATCTTCCTAGATCCGTTCTTGGGTTTGGTTTTCGTAGTGCCGGATTTTTTTTTCTACTCCGAATCCTAACAGAATGGACAGAGGAGCTCACTGTGAGCTCGAGGATGTGCTCGGGGAGGCCGGAGAGGGTCCAACGGCGGTGAATCGAACGTTGAGGTGCGGCGGCTGTGGCGGGGAAAAGAGCTTCGATTCCGGCGAGTCAGTGGACACCGACGACGACGGGCTGCCCAGGGCGAGGCAGTCGACACCGGGGAGCACCCCGGACACGGCAGCGCGGCCTTCAGCGGCCGTTGGCCACGGCCACGGCGTGGTGGCGGAGACGGGCTGTGCGCGCGACTTCGGGGTGAGGCACATGAGAGAGGAGAACGGGGGGGGGGGGGGGGGGGGGTCTTCTCTTCCACGGGGGAAGAGGGGTCATCCTTATCCATCGGGGCGGCGCTGTAGCGACGCAGGGCGAGTGGGTGTGGTGGCCACAGTCGCCATGACGACGCGGTCGGAGGAACAGTGGGGAAGAAGAGTTGGTTGGGGTGGGATGGGCTCTGGGTGGGCTGGGGTTGCCCTAGGCGAGGAATATCTTATTTGCGATTTTTTTGGTTATTCATTTGCCTACAATTTTATTTTATTTTAGCTAGCTGTTGATTTTTGTAACAATTTAAACTAGTTCAAATATTAGTGTTACATGCTTTTATATTGCCACAGAAAGTTTGGTGGCATAAAAAAATCATTTGGGTTTTTTTTATTTAAAAATGATTAAAAGTGGCTGCTTTAGACACTGTTTGTTTTGTTGTAAATATTTAAACAATGTAATAAAATACCATTGCTATTTTATTATGACCTACTGATTTTTAGACATTTAATAAAAGTGGTTGCAATATTTATGGATTAATTTTTATTTCCACTTGTATCTGGAATTTTTATCTAGTTTGAATTTGAACAAGCTTTGATCAAGGTGATCATCACAAGTAAATCAAGGTGACTTGGCATTAGCACAAGGTGATTACTGTAGCATGACACCCGGGGTGTTACAATCACTATCAGCCTTAGTGAGAGAAAAATTCTCCGGAATAGGAGTTGGAGATTTCAAAAGGATAATAGGGCAATCAAGTGTGGGTGCAATAGCAACAATTTCATGATTAACATAAGGAACTATAGCAAGTTCATCTTTGCAAGCATAATCCATATTGGCATCATGCCCATCAACAAAGCAAGTATCAAGTTCTTCAGAAAGGTATATTTCAAGTGAGTCCTTGGAATCATAGGATTCCTCATCATATCAATTATTGGCCTCTTCTAGGGCAGCAAATATTTTGTTTTTAAAATCCTCAATATAATCATTGCAAATATAATTCTCAAAGCAATAAGCAAGAACTGCAAGGTTTTCGGATTTATGAATAGTATCGTAATACTTTTCAATCAAAGAAGCAATCTCATAAGCACCCTTAAAAGAAACAAACTCTTCAATCTTTTCAACATCAAAGTAATCATAAACACCTTTAGCATAAGAAGATAGGATCTCATTTTCATTAAACTCACATTGGAAAGGAAGGTGTTTATGGTCTATATTAGAACAACAAGTAAAATCATAAATGTGGCATAAACACTCAGCAAAGCAATAAGAAACTTGTATTTGATCCCATAAGTGTTTCCCTTTCTGAGATAAGCGGTGTCGCATATAATGAGCGTGCTCATACAATGATTTTCCCTCAACCAAGTCGGTTGGGTTTTTAGCGCGAGCACAAATTGATCCAAGACGATCCAAGTGAAACATGTTCATCCTACCATATTTGGGTGGTTCCACACCCATGGTAATGATAGCATCAGTAGGTAGACAAAGACAAAGACAAAAGCTAGCAACTATTTTTTTGGTTTTTCATAAAGACACACAAGAAAAAGAAAAAACTAGAAAGTAAACTAACAAGACTAAAAATCAAAGATAAAAGATAGCGTGCAACTCCCCTATCTTGAAGAGTGGAGTCCCCGACAACGGCGCCAGAAATTAGCTTGATGGCACTGAAGTAGTGCTCCTCGTTGGCTACCCCAAATGGAAGGTTGAGATGTAGCGCAGCAGTAATTTAACCTCGGCAAAGATACCAAGGTTTGTCTCCCTGTAGGACTCCAACTACGACAAGTAGGTGACAACGGCGCTAGAAGTTACTAGCACGAGAGTTGACGTGGACCTGCACACAGATAGAAATAACTTTGCTCCCAACTAGTACAGAGAGGTTGTCAATCTCTCCGGCCTTGCTGTTTACAAAGGGTCAAACGCAAGAGATAAAAGGCAATGATAATTGCAACTAGAAAGTAAAACAGGAAGTAAATTGAGGGTGTAAACAGTGGTGGAAATATGGACCGGGGTCCCATGAAGTTCACTAGTGATGTCTCTCTCCCAAAAGACGATAAAAACCTATGCAAGGTGAACAAATTAAAACTGGGCAATTGACAGGATTAAAAACGCACAGCAATGCTAACTATGCTACAAAAGAAAGGAAGAGGCTTAAAAGCATGGGTAGTACGCCAAGATAAGTCGAACTAAATCAATCTGCATCTACTACTAATCATCCACCTTGAGATATCTATCCAGAACATCTTGCTGGTATTAAGTTGTGAGCCCCACCCAAAGTGTAAACCCAAAGTAACAGACAACTGCATTAAAAGAACTCTGCATAAAGTAAACAATCCTTGCAACCGCGGTTACAAGCACCGTTGTTTTCTCCCTTGTGGCAACAGTACATCCCCTAGACTCATGTTTCTGTCACTCAAGCTAGTCATCAGGGGGCATGAACCCACAATCATGCATAACGCTCCCTCTTGGAGTTACTACCTACTACTTGGCCAAAGCAATAAACAACAACAGAGAACATGCAAGAATTACTCAAGAACAAAAATATAAAAGGAGAAGAACCAAATATATTACTCATCACAATCTGAACATAATCTCATAATCCATCAGATCCCAGCAAACTCAACATAGCAACAACAGAAAGAATTACATATGTGCCTTGATCATGCACGGAAGCTCACAAGGTCTAATCCATGAAGAACAAAGAGGGGGAGAGGACATCACATAGCTACTGATCATGGACCCATGGTCCAAGGTGGACTACTCACGGCTCATCCGGGAAGCGTCCATGGTGGTGGAGAAGCTCCCGGAGGTCAATCCTCCCTCCAGCAGGGTGCAGCGAAGAGGTCTTCTGGTGCTCTCGATCTTGGAAGCTTGGCGGCGGAGGAATAGATGTGAGATCACGAAAAAGGGGTCCTGTCCTCGAGAATTTCGGGACAAGAGAGATATATAGGCTAAGGGGGCAGCCAGGGGGGCACCAGGAATCTAGACGGCCTCCCGGCGCGCCCCCACCCTAGGCCGCTCCCCCTGGCCACCTGGGCACCAGGTGGGGCCCCTCTAGGCCCCCTTCGTGCGTCTGGAAGCTTCCGGTACGCTGATTTATTATATATTTTTCCGGAATTTTTCTGGCACTTTAACTAATGGGAAAACCTGAAATAAAAAGACAGCAGAAGATAGAAACTGGCATTGGGGTGCACTGAGTAAATAAGTTAGTCCAAATATGATCAAAAGTGTATGAAAGTGTATCAAAAGCATATCAATATCACCCAAAACATGCATGGAGCAAGCATAAATTATAGATACGTTTGGGACGTATCAGCAACGCGCGGAGTATTATCTAGTATATCCAACATTCCGCCTGTGTGATTAGTGAGTCGTGCACATTTCAGAAGGGCACATGGAGGTGCCCCTTGGTTACCCTATATCCGAACACATCAGGGATTGAGTGGGGAGTGACTGGTGTATGTGATTTTAGGCATGTTCCCACACATGATCACTCATGTTGACCCTTCTTGATAGTACGGTTACCCTATGACTCAAAGTAAACCGAAAATAAGTCTACATGTCACCGAAGAAACACACATTTTAACTTTTTGTAGTGGGGCCAATCATCCTCCAAAAATAAATAACCCCCGAGAGACCAATGACCTAAGTGAGATACAATCTATTAACACCCATCATTAGTCCTACTAACCACATTGTCATCATACCGAAACACCATTTAGGGAGAAATGCATTTTCACCGGCATCCTCCAACAGTCAAGTCATTTTGCCAAGAGGGCTTGAAGATCGAATCCATGCTTAGGTAGCATACTTGGGAACAACATGGTGTGCAGTAGCCCCCGAGACTCAGGTCGAGCGTGAGCATCGATCTGAGGATCGAAATCACTGTGATCACATCACATTGTGTTTAACCAGACGATAATTGATACTGTATTGGCAAGTAGGCCCGAAGTGTTGGGGAGCGGGGCAGAAAACAATAATTTGTCATGACCTACGCGTCCCGAACCCAAGACCTATGCTATGGCGATGCAAGTAACGGAGGGAATTGGTCACATACCAGTATGTAGTCCGTTAAGCGGGAAACGTTCCCGCGTGAACGTGGTTGATGTAGTCGTACCGGAAATCCCCGATGCCGCGCAGATCCACGATGACTACTAAGGCCACCCGGTCCTTGAAGACCGATGAAGGGATTACGTCCCCATCGGAACGTTGTCGGTGAAGACGTCGCGACACGGCCTCAACGATGAAGGAGCACCACAAGTGTAGCGCCTCGCGGGATTACACGCATACGGTGTACCCGACGTTCCCTCCGGGCTCCGAACCAGAAGAGCAGCGGAAAGAAGATGGATTCGGATCCCGATTCCAGCAGCACGACGACGTGCGTATGGTGGAGAAACCCCAACCAAGTGTACACTTGATACGTCCAAAACGTATCTATAATTTCTGCTCGTTCCATGCATGTTTTGTGTGATATTGCTATGATCTAGATACACTTTCATACATTTTTGATCATATTTGGACTAACCTATTAACTCAGTGCACCCCAGTGCCAGTTCCTGTTTTCTGCTGTTTTTCTATTTCAGTTTTCCCCCATATAAAAAGTGCCAGAAAAATTCAGAAAATTCAGATAAAAAAATCAGTGTGACGGAAGCTTCGAGAAAAGCCAGGGAGGGGCCAGAGGGGGCCAAGGGGGGGCCAGGCGGCCACCTGGCGCGGCCCAACCCCTGGCCGCGCCAGAGGGGCGCCTGGGGCCCCTGGCCCACCTCTGGCTGCCCCCTTTCGCCTATATATCCCCCGTCACGGGAAAACTCCAGAAGAAGAACCCTATTCCGCGAACTCGCCTCTGTTCCTCCGCCGCCGCCGCGCTTCCGAGATCGGGAGCACCAGAAGACCTCTTCCCGGCACCCTGCCGGAGGGAGGATTGACCTCCGGGAGTCTCCTCTCCACCATGGATGCTCCCCGGATGTCCCGTGAGTAGTTCTTCTTGGACCATGGGTCCGTGATCAGTAGCTATGTGATGTTCTCCTCCCCTCTTTGATCTTCATTGTTTAGACCTCGTGAGCTGCCCTACATGATCGAGGCACCTTTGTAATATTTCTGCAATTGCTATGTTGAGTTTGATCGGATCTGATGGATCATGAGATTATGTTCAGATTGTGATAGAGTAATATATTTGGTTTTGATATTTTATATTTTTTTCCTAAGTAATTCTTGCATGTTCTCCGTTGCTGTTTATTGCTTTGGCCAAGTAGTAGGTAGTGACTCCAAGAGGGAGCGTTGTGCTAGATTGTGGGTTCATGCCTCCCTGATGACACGCTTGAGTGACAGAAACATGACTCTAGGGGATGTGTTGTTGCCACAAGGGGGAAAACAACAGTGCTTGTGACCGCGGTCACAAGGATTGTTTACTTTACGCAAAGTTCTTTTATTGCAGTTGTCTGTTGCTTTGGGTTTACACTTTGGGTGGGGCTCGCAACTTAATACCAGCGAGATGTTCTGGATAGATATCTCAAGGTGGATGATTAGTAGTAGATGCAGATGGATTTCGGTCTACTTATTTTGGCGTACTGCCCGTGCTTTTGAACCTCTTCCTTTCTTTTGTAGCATAGTTAGCATTGCGGTGCGTTCATAATCCTGTCAATTGCCTTTCTGTAATTTGTTTACCTCGCATAGAAGTTTTATCGTCTTTTGGGAGAGAGACATCACTAGCGAACATCACGTATCCCGGCCCATATCCTTATTATTGTTACCAAGCTATCTTTACTTTCCTGCTTTTACCTTCTATCATTATCACTTGTGTTTTACCCTTTGTGAACAACAAGACCGAAGAGATTGACAACCTCTCTGAACTTCGTTGGGAACAAAGTTATATGTGTCTGTGTGCAGGTCCACGTCAGTCGCGCCGCTGACACCTACTTATCATATCTGGAGTCCTACGGGAGACAAACCTTGGTATCCTCACCGAGGAAAACTCACTGCTAAACTGCATCACGCCTTCCACTTGGGGCTCACCAACGAAGGGCGGGAAGCCGCTAAGCAAGAGAATTTCTGGCGCCGTTGCCGGGGACTCCGAGTGCTAAGATAGGGGAGTTTCACACTACCCTTTACCTTTGTTTTTTAGTCTTGTTAGTTTAACTTTCAGTTTTTATCTTTGTGTCTTTTATCAAAAATACCAAAAATACCTGCCACACTTGCTGCTACTATGGGTTCCACTGAAAACACCAAGTTGTGTGACTTCACCAGTCACAACAACCAAGACTTTATCTGCACTCCCATTGCCACACCTGCCACTTCAGCTACCTCTTATGAAATTAAACCTGCTTTGCTAAACCTTGTTATGAGAGATCAATTCTCTGGTGCTGGAGATGATGCTGCTTTACACTTGAATAATTTTGTTGAATTATGTGATATGCAAAAGTATAAATAAGTAGAAGGTGATGTTGTTAATCTCAAGCTCTTTCCTTTCTCTTTAAGGGGAGATGCTAAAATCTGGTTTCAATCTTTGCCTAGAAATAGCATAGATTCTTGGGATAAGTGCAAAGATGCTTTTATAGGGAAGTACTACCCTCGTGCTAAGATTATCCAATTTTGGAGTAATATTATGAATTTTAAGCAAGTGGATAATGAACACGTTGCCCAAGCTTGGGAACGAATGAAATCTCTTGTTAAGAAATGTCCTACACATGGTTTGACTACTTGGATGGTTATCCAGACTTTTTATGCAGGCTTGAACTTTACCTCGCGGAACCTGTTAGATTCGGCCGCGGGAGGAACCTTTATGTCAACTACACTTGGTGCTGCCACAAAGCTTCTCGATGAGATGATGACCAATTATTCCCAATGGCACATCGAGCGCGCTCCAACAGGTAGGAAGGTAAATTCTGTCGAGGAAATTACCTCCCTCAATGAAAAAGTTGACTTAATTATGTCTCTACTTACCAAGCAACCCTCTATTGATCCTCATGATGTTCCTTTAAATTCTTTGGTTGCTCAAGAACAAGTAGATGTGAACTTTATTGCTAGAAACAACTTCAACAACAGTGCTTATAGGGGAAATTTTGCTAGCAATCCTAGACCGTTCCCATCTAACTATGGGAACAACAACACTTACCCTAGCAACAAGAACCCCTCTTCTGAATTAGAAAGCATGCTTAGAGACTTTATCACTACCCAAAAAGCCTTCAACAAAAATGTAGAAGAGAAATTATCTAAAATAGATAATCTCTCTTTGAAGGTAGAAAGCTTAGCCCTTGATATTGAGATGCTTAAAATTAGAACCTCTCCCCTTGAGGAGAATAAAGCCACTCCTATTAATGCTATCCAGTTGCAACTCAATGAAAATATTAGGATGATGGCTAAACTCAAAGAAAGATGGGCTAGAGAAAAATAGGAAGAGGATAGAATTAAGAGCCTTCCTACACACCACACAGTTGCCACTATCCAAATTGTTGAGGACACTCAAACTATTAGCACCCAATGCACTCCTAGTCCGTTGGACCTATTAATGGTGATGCTAATACCTCAACTGTAGACAAAGAAACTCCTATGAACATAGAGGGTTTCAAACAAGTGAGCCTAGATGACACTACTACCAAATTTGATAGTAGTGATATTGATTTTGATAGTTGTACCCTCTCAGAAGTTATCAGTTTGCTACACAAAATGTCTAGAGACCCCCACACTAGCACACTTAATCTTGCCTTCACGGAGCATATCACAAATGCTCTCATCAAAGCTAGGGAGGAGAAGCTTAGAGTAGAAGCCTCCATACCTAGGAAGCTAGATGATGGTTGGGACCCTATGATCAAAATTAAATTGAATAACTTCTCTTGCTATGCTTTATGTGATGTTGGAGCTAGTACCTCTGTTATGCCCAAAAGAATATTTGATATGTTTGAATTGAAACCTTTTGAGCCTTGTTATTTTGGTGTTTGTCTTGTTGATTCTTCCATAAAGAAACCTTTGGGGAAGATTGACGATGTTCTTATCATTGTCAATGAAAACTATGTTCCCGTTGATTTTATTGTTATGGATATAGAGTGTGAACCTTTATGTCCAATTATTTTGGGCCGTCCTTTTCTTCGCACCGTTGGCGCGGTTATTGACATGAAAGAGGGGAATAAAAAATTCCAATTCCCATTCAAAAAGGGGATGGAACACTTCCCTAGAAAGAAAATCAAATTACCTTTTGATTCCGTTACTCGGGCTAGTTATTCTCTTTCTCTTGATAAAACTTGATTCTTCTTTTTGCATTATGCCTAGCTAATGGCTTTAAAGAAGCGCTTTCGGGAGGCAGCCCGCAACGAATTTTGGTTTTTATTTTTGCTTTTGTTGTGTCTTGATGATTGTTACTTCTGTAGCAACATCGTTGTATCTTTATTTTTCAACTTTGTGCCAAGTTATAGCCTCTTACGGCAAGGGAAGTAAAAGTCGTGACATGTTGTCCAGAAAACAGATTCTGTCCTCGTGACCAGAAAAATTCCAGAAAAAACCCAGTTCATCTTTTTGAGCTGAAATTTTTACACAGTCTATACAATTACGAAACTTCCGTATGTTCTGAGTTTTTTTATTTGAGTTGCAGAAGTGCCCCTAAAAAAATCTTTACTATCTGATGTTCTGTTTTTCACAGATTCTGCCACGTTTTGTCTCTCCTAACTTTTGCAAACCTTAAGCTTGCTTTTTCTTTGCAAAAAACTTTTTGGCACTCTTGAGAAATAGTATCTCTTCAATAATATCTTTATATCCAGTGGACAAAAAATTATTTATTAAGGGTACTAACCTCTCTAATCAGCTTATGATGAGTTATGTATGAAGGGAGTTTTCAAGTGTGCGATGGAAGATGAAAGAAGATCCAGGAGTGTCAAGCGCTCAAGCTTGGGGATGCCCCCATGCATCCCCAACAAATATTCAAGGAGACTCAAGCGTCTAAGCTTGGGTATGCCCCCGTGCATCCCCTTCTCCATCAACAATCATCGGTTCGTCCTTCGTCTCACTATATTTTTATCACTTCATGTATTATGTGCTATGCTTGTAGCGTCTCGCTCTTAGGTTTTGTTTTTAGTTTCTTTAGCTTTGCTTGCTGTTCATAACAAGTTAGATCCTTTCTTACTTTTTGTGGGAGAGAAACACGCTCCGCTTTCAAAATCTAGAACACATCATAGGATTCTTCATGCCTATCTTTTTGATGTTGTGTGTTCTTTACCTTTCCATAGCTACTGCCATGTTTAGTTTTAGTCTTAGTTTGTCTTTAGCAAGAGCCTTGGCTTTTGTTTAGTTTGTTGCTGGAACTCTTTTTAGTTTTCATGTTTATCTTGTTAAAGAGAGTTGGTTGTTGCACTGAGTTGTGTCTTGTTTTGAGAAGTAGGTATTTAAGGTTGCTATTTAATTTTAGTAGTAGCTTGCAATAGTTTTGAGGTATTGTTATGAGTAATGTTTGGACTTTTGGTGTCAAGAGCTCTTGCCTATTAGTGATAGGTGTCGTATTTTGGGCAATCCGTGTTTATTTTCAAAACCCAAAACTAGTTGAGAACTCTAGCTACTAGATGGTTTGCTCATCTTCTGAGGAGTCGAATATCAGAGAAAACTCACGTACCATGAGTCGAAGATGCGCAAGGATAACCAAACCCCCATACACTCCTCCTCGGGGTACTTGTCTCTTTGAGAACCTCCTCATTAGATTGAGAGTTACCGATAATAAGTGCATGAGTTCTTCGGACTAATGTAAGTATTGAGAGTTGACACTTCTACCTTCCCATATTTTGCTAGCCTTTCCCGTGCCGTGCATTGCCTTCTTCTCACTCCGAGATTTGGTGTCCACCTTCGCCGGTACATCCAAACCCTTGGCATGATACGCTCTGTCATCATAAGCCTCCTTATATCTTTCCTCAAAACAGCCACCATACCTACCTATCAAGGCATTTCCATAGCCTTTCCGAGTTACATTGCCATGCAACATCCACCTCTTCATAAATTGATCTTCATGGCATACATGTTCCTGCTACACTGGCAGCGGCATACATTGCATACATGATAGTTACTTCTTCTATATAATTTTGAGTACCTTGTAAAGTGTGAAAGATTTCCTCTACCTTCTTGTAAAATAGAGTGTTGCCCTTAAAGTGAGGAAAAGATCCCAAAGAGGACACATTAAAAGATCCCAAAGAGGACAAATGAGAGTTCAATAGAAAGAGCCATTGAGCCCATAAAAAAATACAAAAAAATAGAAAAAAGAGAAAAAGAAATAAAAAGAGAGAAAGGGGCAACACTACTATCCTTTTGAAAGATCCACACTAGTACTCCCCTTTATATCCTTGTACTCCATAGAGATGATCTTTTTACATATAGTTTGGAGAGCTTCCTAGCTCGTATGTACACCCGTTGCATGGCGATCCCTACTCCTCACATCATATCTATCATTTGGCATCTCTTGCCTATGATTGTCCTCATTGATGTGAGCCTTTCTCATCCTTTTTGTCTTCCTCCTCCACCATATTTCTCTCTTTGCCATCCTAAGTGTCAACTTTCGTGCTTACGCTCTTCCATTGCATGAGTGCTCAAAATATCGAAAAGGAGTGGATCAAATTGACTTGTACCTGGCTAGTGGTCTAGGGACGAGTCAAGATAAGATTCCAAAGAAGACCAAGTGTGACACTTTAGTATATTGAGTTCTCAACAAAAATACATTTTTTTCGTATTCCCTATCCCCTTTCTTGCACGCAAACACCATTTGGAGACATTCGAGTCACGGACAGCGAGAGCTCTTGCACCTTTTGTTCTTTTGTTACTTGTTTCAATGCTAATATAGACTCTTTCCTGTTATGACTTGAATTGAATCTCTAACCTTGATTACTTTACTTTTCAAAGTTCTTTTATGGTTGCTAGCATGTCACCACAGAAATTATGCTTGTTATCATTTACCTACTCGAGGACGAGCAGGAATTAAGCTTGGGGATTTTGATACGTCCAAAACATATCTATAATTTCTGCTCGTTCCATGCATGTTTTGTGTGATATTGCTATGATCTAGATACACTTTCATACATTTTTTATCATATTTGGACTAACCTATTAACTCAGTGCACCCAAGTGCCAGTTCCTGTTTTCTGTTGTTTTTCTATTTCAATTTTCCCCCATATAAAAAGTGCCAGAAAATTCGGGAAAATTCAGATAAAAAATCAGCGTGACGGAAGCTTCGAGAAAAGCCCGGGAGGGGCCAGAGGGGGGCCAAGGGGGAGCCAGGCGGCCACCTGGCGCGGCCCCACCCCTGGCCGCGCTAGGGGGCGCCTGGGGCCCCTGGCCCACCTCTGGCTGCCCCCTTTCGCCTATATATCCCCAGTCACGGGAAAACTCCAGAAGAAGAACCCTATTCCGCGAACTCGCCTCTGTTCCGCCGCCGCCGCGCTTCCGAGATCGGGAGCACCAGAAGACCTCTTCCCAGCACCCTGCCGGAGGGAGGATTGACCTCCGGGAGTCTCCTCTCCACCATGGATGCTCCCCGGATGTCCCGTGAGTAGTTCTTCTTGGACCATGGGTCCGTGATCAGTAGCTATGTGATGTTCTCCTCCCCTCTTTGATCTTCATTGTTTAGACCTCGTGAGCTGCCCTACATGATCGAGGCACCTTTGTAATATTTCTGCAATTGCTATGTTGAGTTTGATCGGATCTGATGGATCATGAGATTATGTTCAGATTGTGATAGAGTAATATATTTGGTTTTGATCTTTTATATTTTTGTTCCTAAGTAATTCTTGCATGTTCTCCGTTGCTGTTTATTGCTTTGGCCAAGTAGTAGGTAGTGACTCCAAGAGGGAGCGTTGTGCTAGATTGTGGGTTCATGCCTCCCTGATGACACGCTTGAGTGACAGAAACATGAGTCTAGGGGATGTGTTGTTGCCACAAGGGGGAAAACAACGGTGCTTGTGACCGCGGTCACAAGGATTGTTTACTTTACACAAAGTTCTTTTATTGCAGTTGTCTGTTGCTTTGGGTTTACACTTTGGGTGGGGCTCGCAACTTAATACCAGCGAGATGTTCTGGATAGATATCTCAAGGTGGATGATTAGTAGTAGATGCAGATGGATTTCGGTCTACTTATTTTGGCGTACTGCCCGTGCTTTTGAACCTCTTCCTTTCTTTTGTAGCATAGTTAGCATTGCGGTGCATTCATAATCCTGTCAATTGCCTTTCTGTAATTTGTTTACCTCGCCTAGCAATTTGATCGTCTTTTGGGAGAGAGACATCACTAGCGAACATCACGTATCCCAGTCCATATCCTTATTATTGTTACCAAGCTATCTTTACTTTCCTGCTTTTACCTTCTATCATTATCACTTGTGTTTTACCCTTTGTGAACAACAAGACCGGAGAGATTGAAAACCTCTCTGAACTTCGTTGGGAACAAAGTTATCGGTGTCTGTGTGTAGGTCCACGTCAGTCGCGCCGCTGACACCTACTTATCATATCCGGAGTCCTACGGGAGACAAACCTTGGTATCCTCACCGAGGGAAACTCACTGCTAAACTGCATCACGCCTTTCACTTGGGGCTCACCAACGAAGGGCGGGAAGCCGCTAAGCAACACTCCAAACAAGGGGAGTCCACTCGAGGAGGGAGAAAGAGAGAGAAGAGAGATCTGAGAAACTTGTCTCAAATCAAATTGTGTGAAGAAAAAAGGCACCCCCACCCCTCCTTATATAGGCCAAGGAGGGGTGCCACCCTCCCTCCCCTTCCCATGTGGGACTAAACCCTAGGTAGGGGGGTTTGGTGCGGCTAGGGGAGGTGGGCTCCCTCCCTTGGCGCCTTGGCCCAAGGGGGAGCTCCCTCCTTCCCCTAATGGGCTTCTTTAGGCCCATATGCCTTTTAATTCATTTTTAATTATATTTAATCATATTTTAATATTTAATTCTGTTAATTAAATAATAAAACATATTTAAACATTATTTTGAACCTTTCAAAATATCCAGAACAACTTCCGGCACCTCCCGGAACAATTCCGGTGTTCTCTCTTATTTCACCGATGATCCCGAATCAATCCTTATTGCGTCGAAAACCCTTAAGCGTGACACCCTACGGTTCGGGAAACAACAGACATGATCAGACACTGTCTGACCAATGACCATCATGTGGGATCTGGTTACAATCCTTGATGAGCCCCTGCGCTTCCATCGAATTAACTTCATCGTTTGAACCGTTAACGTTGAGTCTTGATCCCTTTGTCATACGGTACTTTTTTTGTCCGAGGTTTGACCGTCGGTATCCAATATACCTAGTTCATTCTAGTTACCGACAAACATGTTTACTCGTTCCCGTGATATTACAACCCCGTGACCTAGTCCCATGATTGCGCAATCATTATGATGTAATGTCACCGAGTGGGCCCAGAGTACCTATCCGTCACTCGGATGGACAAATCATGTTTTGATCTATTTGCATACTCATCAACATATCTACTTCGGAATACCCAAGATACACCTTTATGGTTACCATGTTTCAGTGTAACGGTTAATGCACTCAAAGCATCCTGGTAGATAGCAGTTATGTATGATCATCACGGTCTTAAGGATCAGGTCACTACGTTTATAGTTATCGCAATGTTGAACTATGTGACTGGATCGCATTGCAACACTTCTGGTGGGTGTGTGTCCATCATGTCATTCTCCCAATGACATGACCCATTGTCAATAGACTGTTCACATCTCATGATCAGGAAACCTTGATCATCAATTGCCCAATGGACTAGTTTACTTGAGTTAACTAGGGACCTGGTTGTTTGTATACCACACGTGTATTAATGTTTCCGCTTAATACAGTTATAGCATAGTATGAAACTTATTATGAACTAATGGAATACACCAATAAACATATTTTATTTGCCTCTAGGGCACATTCCCAACAGTCTCCCACTTGCACTAGAGTAAAAATAATCTAGTTGCATTTTTATGTGGATCATAACTCCATACCATGTATATGATTATAGATCATGCTTGCTTGTGGAAAAGGTTGTATCGACGGTCTGGGTACCATTCAGATCCGTATGTCTTTTGCAAATCATTAATGTCACCTAGTTTGACATTACTTCATTATCCATTATAATGATGAGGTATATATATATATTCGGCGGTAGAGTGAGACTTCGTTTGTTTGTGTTTCAGCAATGACATCCGGTGGGTCACGCGGACTTTCCAATAGTCATGCACATTGAAACTCACTCAGTCAGAAGTCGAACTTCTTAAGCCAGAATATAACTCTTGCCACTTCTAAAGTAGCCATATCATTGTAGATTTAATCCTTAGTGCATTGTATGCAACTTTGATGTCTAACCATGTTTCTTTCAACTTAGGCATTTATTAGTATGATATCTCAATTTTCCAGGTTAGTGTCAGAACTTGAACCAGCATAACATTTATGGTCAAGTCCACTATCCTTTACAAATTAGAGATGTATCCTCAGTTCTCCCCAGATACTGAAGGATAAACTTAACTCTTTGTTCAATGATTTACTCATAAATCATATCACAACATGTTCTTCTTACTAAGAACTTGGGTCACATTACGTCGAGTACAAAACTTTGGTTTTTATATGAAAGAACCTGACAGAGGCATAGAGGATGTAGCACATCCATTTCTTTCATTTAACCATTGTTCTTGTACTGAGACTAACTCGATACTTCTCTTGGATATACAAGTAAGAACTACCTTCTTGACTTGTCCCATTCTGAACTTCTTCAGAATCCTATCCAGGAAAGTATTCCGACTCAATGATATTAAACGCATTAATCTATCTTAATAGATTTTCAATGCTTAACTTCATTCATGAAAGATTTTCAATAATCATTAATACCAACTACATCATTCACCATATGTTATATATGAGAATGTTGTCACGCTCCCACTCAAATATGTCAGCCACATATAAGACTAGGATAACATCCACATAGCTCCCACTCAAATATGTCACACACATATTAAGTTCAGGATAATACTCCCATATCTCCCACTCAAAATATGCCGTCCACATATTAGGTTTAGGATACTATTCAACTCCCACTCAGTTTCATGCAAATGCATGTTTCCTCGATATTTTGTCTAAGTCCAAAATCCTTTGATCATCCATCAAATCGAGAATTCCGGTTACGAGACACTAGCATCCATATGTTTTCCAAAACCTTCTCGTTGTACCAATTACAACCCTTCTTCAAATGCAGGATTTGAGGAAATCATGGTATTGATAACAATTTGGATCAATCGTAGTGATAATCCTATTGACTCAAGCATCGCTACTATTGTAGTCAACCTTTTGAATTTGTCAGAAACATCCTTCATGACAAATCGATCTTGATGTCTTCCTTTGATGTTCACATTTATTCCTTATAACCTTGAAGTTATTGAGAATATCAAGTAACCTCTTTACTCGATAAGATTCATGTAATCTTAAATGTAACTCAATATAGGATTCCATGACTCATAGTCATTTCTCGTACTTAGGTCCACCATCGCTTCTTCGTAGTTCGTAGGTATGTCTTGTTCCATTAACTTGACAAGTGAATCATGAATATTACTTTGCACAAGGGCAAATATGTATTCTTGAATCCTACTTTGTTCAGTAAAAGTTTCGATCGAAACACCATGATCATTATCATCATTTTCTCCTCTAATTGTAGAGCTTTGGTTTCGGAACACATTCCGTTGCGCTACTCTGACATCTGGAGGCAAGGTCAATTACCTTGTTTGAACTTTCACTTTCTTCCATTAACACATTCATCAAGAACACTTCTTGACAAACACCAAACTTAGGAACACAAGTTTTGCTCCTTGGTCCTAGTTGCAGAAGATGCATCCATAGTTGACTAAGGATACACTACAAAGATAATTTACCACATAAATTATTTTCCTAGAAACCATGACACACCATAACTTATATAGTGTTGGTTTCCACGAACTCATATGGTTCCCTATACTGAAGTGAGTGGTTGCTTATTAAATTAATAACTCTAAACAATAATAACGTAACTCGGTAAGAGATAACTTATACCATACACTATCCAATAGAGTATGATTATAATGTTCAGGCACATCAACAATATGGAAGTGTTCCAAGCATGGTAATTTGTGGAACAACTTTCACACAAGTCCGTATGCCGAAGGCTAACTCAAAACATTTGTCTCTTTGATCAAATCGTAGAGACTTGTTTTTCTCGTTAATTTAGTACCCGTCTTCATTCTGAAATCCCTTTGATCACATCAAACTATCCGAGACTCATGTTTCATTAGTGAATACACATATTACTCTAAGTCCACATCTGAAGTTTACGAAATAATGAAATTCACTACATGCTGAAATATGATACATCACTATGTATGATATGCAACAGTCATCGCAAACTCTGTTTTACCAGAATACGAGGTTTTAGTCATCTCACCTAAAGAGGCATGGTTTGCATGTGTCAAGAGATCAAGTATCTCAAGACTTCATCAAACCAATCATGACTTAAACGGTAGTGTCATTACTAAGTTTGGATAATTCTTGGCATTACAATATTTCTTATAAATGATCAAACTACTACCATCAATATAAGAATAACTCATTCACAACTGTAATGTGACCATAAAAGATATCATTCATAAAAGGAGAACAACTGACTTGTTTCTCACTAATATGAATAATTGTCTTCGCAATATGCAAGACACACTAATAAGGTTCACACTCAAACGATCATAAATTTATTCATATACTAATCAAATGATAGATGTAGAGGGAGAGTGTTGTCGACCATCAACTATCTTGATTACCGTCAGCACACATTGTCACCTCATCCCTTCCAAGCCACTCTTTAAGCAGTGAGTTCAAGTATCGAATACTTAATCAACCACAATCAGTGTTTTGTGAGGAAAGAAATTTATAACCCGTGTATCAAATATACTTTCTCCGTCAATGACTATTCCTGCATTGGTTCTACCTTTAAAGTTCACAAATTTAACCATGACATCATGACCGGTGAACGATTCTCCTTCATGACATGTCTAGACGCGGTCTTTGTAGCTGGGAGGAAGCAAATGCAACTCCCCAGTTATCGCAAAGTAACCAGTCATTCTGTAGTCCAAGTTGTACACAAGGTGTTCATGTATCTTATACATTTTCCAAGTGACTTTCTCAGCAGGTTGTTCCTTCCACCATGGTTGAAAGAAACCCCGTCCATATACTCATATTCCATTACTCTGATTTGTGACATGGTGCTTTTAAGATCACCTAGCACGTCATACGTGTTGGTGTCTTAATCATGCATTCACAATTCAGATTCCATAGAATGAAGTATGGTGTATCGGACAGTCGTTGAATAAGAGACGATGAATATGATACTCATCATCATCTTCCTCAATTACGGAGTTATCCGGTGTATCTCCTAGCAGTTCTCGTATTATGTTTTAACAAGTCATTAGTAATGAGTATGTCTCTAACGGTGTTGGTACACATCAATGAAGTAAGACCCATTTTCCTTAAGTTCTACATCACACTAAAGAGCCATGGTTATAAACATTTGTTATGACATTATCTACAATGATATTTGCTAAGACATGAAGATTAAGTTCATAATAGGAGTTCATGTTTTAAACAATTCTAGAACTCCCACTCATACAAACATCCCTGATAGTTTATTCTAAGTGATTACACAATCCTTGAGAACTATACCTCCCCCGTGTGACACAACCATCAGTATATTCTCAAGGTAGGCCATCATGCCAATCACATCATCCATGTGACTCATGCTCGATCTTTCGATCACTATGTCCCGAGGCCATATCTGCATATGTCAGGCTCGCCACAATAACCTTAGTGATTATATGCCGCGTATGCAAGGTCATGTTTTTGGACATGCTAGGCTTGCTCCACCCATCTCATTTGAACGCTAATATGTTTGACACCCGTGTGACACGTGATGCCTCCATAAGGAAGGGCACTTTGTTGGATTAGTGAGGGATCATCCTATAATGCTACCGTCGTATATCTAATACAAGCAAAACAGGATGCTATAGTATAAATCATACTAACTATGATGCCCCCTGCAAATTAAAGTTTAGACGCCTCTACTTTATCTTTTGCAAGTTTTACGTGGCTGATAGGGCTTTCGAGATAGAACCTTTTCTATGCCTACGAACATACAACCACAACACCAATCCCGCAATTGTCTCTATTACACCCATGTCGGGGCCCTCCGTTGCAAACGTCTTCGCATCGCTAATGTTAGAGAGACAGACACCCCCCCCAGCCACTTATATGGTACAAGCCATATGTCAAGCGTGGAACCAGTCTCGCGTAAACGCTTAAGGTCGGTCAGGGCCGCTTCATCAGGACATTGCCACAATGCTAAACGAGTACACGTCAGAGGGTAACAATTGGAGAATTGATGCCCACAAACTAGATGTGTTCTATCCGTACAATACATCTACGCATAGCCTTGCTCTGATACCACTGTTGGGGAACGGGGCAGAAAACAATATTTTTTCATGACCTACGCGTCCCGAACCCAAGACCTATGCTATGGCGATGCAAGTAACGGAGGGAATTGGTCACATACCAGTATGTAGTCCGTTAAGCGGGAAATGTTCCCGCGTGAACGTGGTTGATGTAGTCATACCTGCAATCCCCGATGCCGCGCAGATCCACGATGACTCCTAAGGCCACCCGGTCCTTGAAGACCGATGACGGGATTACGTCCCCGTCGGAACGTTGTCGGTGAAGACGTCGCGACACGGCCTCAACGATGAAGGAGCACCACAAGTGTAGCGCCTCGCGGGATTACACGCATACGGTGTACCTGACGTTCCCTCCGAGCTCCGAACCAGAAGAGCAGCGGAGAGAAGATGGATTCGGATCCCGATTCCAGCAGCACGACGGCGTGCGTATGGTGGAGAAACCCCAACCAAGTGTAGACTCCAAACAAGGGGAGTCCACTCGAGGAGGGAGAAAGAGAGAGAAGAGAGATCTAACAAACTTGTCTCAAATCAAATTGTGTGAAGAAAAAAGGCACCCCCACCCCTCCTTATATAGGCCAAGGAGGGGTGCCACCCTCCCTCCTCTTCCCATGTGGGACTAAACCCTAGGTAGGGGGGTTTGGTGCGGATAGGGGAGGTGGGCTCCCTCCCTTGGCGCCTTGGCCCAAGGGGGAGCTCCCTTCTTCCCCTAATGGGCCTCTTTAGGCCCATATGCCTTTTATTTCATTTTTAATTATATTTAATCATATTTTAATATTTAATTCTGTTAATTAAATAATAAAACATATTTAAACATTATTTTGAACCTTTCAAAATGTCCAGAACAACTTCCGGCACCTCCCGGAACAATTTCGGTGTTCTCTCTTATTTCACCGATGATCCCGAATCAATCCTTATTGCGTCAAATACCCTTAAGAGTGACACCCTACGGTTCGGGAAACAGCAGACATGATCAGACACTCTCTGACCAATGACCATCATGTGGGATCTGGTTACAATCCTTGATGAGCCCCTGCGCTTCCATCGAATTAACTTCATCGTTTGAACCGTTAACGTTGAGTCCTGATCCCTTTGTCATACAGTACTTTGTTTGTCCGAGGTTTGATCGTCGGTATCCAATATACCTAGTTCATTCTCGTTACCGAGAAACATGTTTACTCGTTCCCGTGATATTACAACCGTGACCTAGTCACATGATTGCGCAATCTTTATGATGTAATATCATCGAGTGGGCCAAGAGTACCTATCCGTCACTCGGATGGACAAATCCCGTTTTGATATATTTGCATACTCATCAACATATCTACTTCGGAATACCCAAGATACACCTTTATGGTTACCATGTTTCAGTATAACGGTTAATGCACTCAAAGCATCCTGGTAGATAGCAATTATGTATGATCATCACGGTCTTAAGGATCGGGTCACTACGTTTATAGTTATCGCAATGTTGAACTATGTGACTGGATCACATTGCAACACTTCTGGTGGGTGTGTGTCCATCATGTCATTCTCCCAATGACATGACCCCATTGTCAATAGACTGTTCACATCTCATGATCAGAAAACCTTGATCATCAATTGCCCAATGGACTAGTTTACTAGAGTTAACTAGGGACCTGGTTGTTTGTATACCACACGTGTATTAATGTTTCCGCTTAATACAGTTATAACACAGTATAAAACTTATTATGAACTAATGGAATACGCCAATAAACATATTTTATTTGCCTCTAGGGCACATTCTCAACACGAAGAATACCGCTCCATCGAAAGAGGACCAAATCTCAGTCTTGAGCTATCAAGTTCCCTAACTATTTCAAAGAACTGCATCTTTTCAGATATAGAATTAGGAAAAAAAATATGTTGAGCCTTTCAAAGATTGGCAGAATAATGTAATTTAGTTTTCTTTGTGTTGTTATATTTGCTTTGTTTTGGGATTACCTCAAGCCGTGTAATGTAACACTTTTGTTTTCTGCTTAATAATTTATAAAAGTCTCAGTGGGGCTTTGTTCTACTATTTTCCCCTCAAAACAATCAAGTTACCTAACATACTTTTTGATGCACCCATAAGCTGTTGTTGTGATCATCTAGTTACGTGTAACGTTTGACAAACCTCAAAGTGCACCGTCCGACATAAGGTGACCCACTCTTATGATTTAGGAAATCTTGTATATCGTGTTTTTATTTGAAACGAGGCAAAAGTTTGCCTTTCATTGATATAGAAGATAAGAGCTGACCCGTTTATGAGGAAAACTGGTCGAAAAAACGTTACAACACAACACCACACGTCAGCCCCGAGGCTGCGCTCCAAACGGGTCGACAACCAACCAGGTCGACACCACACCTCAATGCAACAGGCAGAGTAAAAAGATAAATGGAGACACTGCTCCAACTACCACGCCGGCCCCAGGGCCGCGCCCCGCCTACACGAAGACAAACACGCCTCCGCCAAACTACCAAAACACTCCACAGGTCCCTCTGTCCGATGGACGTCCAAAGCGAGGCCCCAAGAGGCACAACGACACAAGTGCGCCGCCCTCGCCCGATCCCGCGAGGGATTAAGGGTTTCCCCCGGAGAACCCGGGCGAAGGATCAAGAACACCGCTTCGATGACGACTTCAAGAAGGATGCGTCGCCCACAGACGTCACCGTCGTCGGACCCGGCCAGCCGCCAGGACAAGGCTTTCGCCCAACAATGAGTCTCGAACCTCACGCCATTATGGTCAACATGCATCTTCCTCGTCGAGGCACAACCCACAGCCGCCGTCACACAACCCTCCCGGTCTAGGACCACGGCCAGCACCGCGCCGACCACTTCCAACTCAGGTCGTCGCGCCGCACAACACACCTTTGACCGGCGCCAGATCCGCGCCGCCAGGCACCCTGTGCACGCCCACAGCACCAGATCCGTGCCGCCGACATCCCAATGCACGCCCGCAGCAACCCCCCCCCCCCCCCCCGCGCTAGATCCGTCGAGGCCGCGCCCATCGATGCCCGCTTGCTGCGTCCGCGAGAGCCAACGCCCGCACACCGCGCCATCCGCCCCGCCTGCGCGCTCTGCGCCCTCCTACGCGTGCACCTCGTTCGTCGCGCTCGCTCGCTGTCCCCGCATCGCCTCGCGACCGTGCTCCCGTCGAGGAGGCCAGCACGCGCCGCCGCACCCCAGCCGGGAGGAAGAGGAGGCCCCGTCGCCGCCGAGCCGCACGGGATTTGCCCGGCGACGCCGACTGGCAGCGGCGAGGGGAGGCGGACGGACGGGGCAGACTCTGGCGGCGGCTAGGGTTCGCTCCCAGCCGCTCGCGGGAGCGACGAGGAGCGAGTTTGTTTTTCAAAATTTCGTATATCTTAATGTGTGCATGAATATACTTATAACAACGATATGATGTGGTCTCGAAGCATATCATTAAGTTGGGTCTATTCAGCACCAATGTGCTCCCATTGCTGTCGACATCTTTGCTACCAGAACAATGCCCTATGATTTGGAACAGACGATCATTATGTTGGAGATATGCCCTAAAAGCAATCAATGATGTATTTTTTTAAGTATTCATGAGTTATGTTTTAACCTTAAACATCATCAATGACTAGAAGAATACCCCGCGCGTTGCAGCGGAAATTTTTATAAGAAATCTACAATGTCAATTGGAAGGGTATAAAATTCATGTAAATGAAAGTGAATGACATGGATAAATTATTGAATACAATAATGAGTGTTGTGGATAGCTTGCATGTTGAGATAGATACCACAAATGCATGTTAGTTGAATTTGTTAGTGGATTCCATGGTTAAATGATTGGATACAATAGTGGGTGATGTGGATAGCTTGCATGTTGAGATAGATATCCCCAAATGCATGTTAGTTGAGTTTTGTTAGTGGATGACATGGACAAATGATTGAATACAATAATGGGTGATGTGGATAGCTTGCATGTTGAGATAGACACCTTAAATGCATTTTAGTGGGGTTTTGTCTTATAAGAGATATAGATATGTTTCAATAAATACGTAACTTGTTTGTAAGACTATATATTATATAATGGCTGTTCTAACGGTTTCTAATCGATAAGGTTAGGTTATGCAGACACATATTATTTGACTAGTATACGATTCAGTTGTTAATTATGTTTCATAAATCATGGGTAAGATATGACAACCCGATAGTATAGACTCAGGTGTTGCATCTCTCACGAACACAATAAAAATCCTTTAGTGGGAAACGGTATTTATTCCCAGTTTTTTTTTCTGTAAAATTGAAGGAAGAGACGGATGAGTGCCACGTTGCGTGAGAGAGAGAACAAGCAAACTAGCTCGCCTCTCGGCCCTCTCCGGCCTTTCTTATCCTCTTCCTCTCGCGACGGCGGTGGCGCGCGCCGAGGGCACCCAGGCCTCATTCCACCATTAGCACGCAGGTTCGTAAGATCGCTGCCATCCTCCGCCTCCTCCCATCCTGTCCTCTCCGTCGGTGACGAACCCTTAACCTGCCTGGATTGTTCCACGAGTTCTGTTATTCGTCTTTCCTTCTGCCGTGAGCAACTTAATCCAGATATCTCCGGGATCATACTCCCGTCGATCCAATTCGTTGCGGAATTGCTTGTCGCGTGGTGGAATGCTGGCATCCGTTCATTTAATCAAAGAGAAATGTGGGTGTCGACGTATCTGTATCCACATTCCCCGCGTCATGGCCACCCCTGCATTAGGGAGGAAATTGTCAGCGTTTATATATTGTAATTACCCCTACTTAGATGGGATTAGCTCTGCCCCTCTGTATGGTGCCCATTTTTTTCCTTTTTTAGAAAACGAATTAATAGTTTTTTAGAGAACGAACGAGTTACTTAGGAGATTTATAGCTCCGTAGGTGTGTTGAGTTCAGTGCTAGCATATTGCTAACTCCATTTACCTGCTTATTATCCAGGTAGCTGTGCTTTGTGGAAGGCTGGGTTTATACAAAAATGGTTCTCTGTCAAGGCTTATCTGCTGGGCATGCCCAGCTGCTTGCTTTTCCTGCTGCTAAGCCTCCTCTCTTAAGAAGATCTTGCATTCGCATTCCAGCAGGATCACCCAGTCTAAAGAGTGTTCGGCTTTCATCCGAGAGGAAGAAATTTTCGGCACATGCTGTACGAGGTATGCATGCAACGATATAATTTTCTGAGCCTATATGGTAGATCATCCTTAACCCTTATCCCCCCGAAGCAAAGTTATACTGTTGGTTTGTTTGATCAAAAGTGGAGGATTATGGGTTTCTGCAAACTTCTTTGCTGTTTTTGTGTGTGTGTGTGTGTGTGGCTGTGTGTTGTATGCTGTCATTGTCTAACCTTCTTATATGAATATGAGGATTAATTCTAATCATCAAGTAGGGCGCCGACATTGGGTTGTCTGCAAATGAATAAGAACACAAATAAGAATCAAGTTGGTAATATAAGTGTTTGTAGAGTTACATCTTAAAATTATGTGGTCATCCTTTTCTTTAATCTGTGCATGCCCAAGTGTTAATCTAAAGCCTACTAGTATGCCTTCTAAACGTCTCTGTGTGCTGATAATTAGTACATCTTAAACCATGTGGTCTCTGCAAAAGGAGTGTTAGAAGTTACCTTGCATTTTTACAATGACTAACACTAAAGTTACTGAATTACCCTTTCTTTTCTGTCGCCGGCATGCTGGCATATTCATTTCATACTGTTGCTGTCTGTGATTTTTGGAAACATCTTGTGTGTTCTGACCAGTTATAGTGGATAATAGAAGATCTGGTGATGCTATTCTTGAGCTGTTGTCAGTCCAGATATTGTATGTTTGTCCGAAGCCTTTTGCAGTTTCAAAACTTCTGCCTCCTTGATTAGTTATGAGGACCAATGTGTTGTTGGCAGTTATATGAATCTGAAGTCTTGATGTTATGTTTATCAGTGCTCCATGACGGACTTCCTTAGAACATTCACGAATTTCTTTAAGTAGATGAAAGACTTCTGCTCCAGGACTGGCATATGCTAATTTAGAAGCACATGGTCATGTTTTCCATATCCAATCTAATCCGATAACTGTACATAATGTAATGTTGGGGCATGAAATAATACTAAACCTACACAAAATCACAAAAAAATGTTGATATTTGAGTATATATAACCTGCAAGTATTATGCTGAAATTGACATTGTCCATGAATTCTCAATTATTACCTTTTGTATAGGTAAGAGTCTTTTTTGTACTGATTACTGTGAAGCATGAGCTCCACAGTCCTTTATATGTAAGGGTCTTCACCAAGGATCCCCTACAAAAAAATGTTTTGACAGCCAGCCTACAAAGACATACGAAGCATAGAATATACTTCAAGTAATATAAATGTCAATGTTATTACTTCATCCTTCCAGCGATAGAAATTCGATTGGTGACTAATACCAGCAAGTAGATGGCTATTCAGTTCACATTAGCATCATTAGGTTCAGCTTCTTGGGCTGGCCTGCTTGATAGGTCAAGGGCCTGCTTACCTCTTTTCCATATTGATTGCTGCTGGCCCAAGCTGTTAGCTCTTTTTATTTTATATTAAATCTCGGTAGTAAATAAATAAAATAAAAATAGTATATATATCCTAAGAATATAAAGTAATTTTGCGCTCCTAATTTATAGCTTAATTTTTTGTATAAAATTAGAATTAATCTTTGAAGAATTAAAAAAATGACCATATGATAATTCATTGTAAATTATTTCTGCCTAGATTAATTTTAATTAATTCTTTGATAATATATAATTGAATTAGATTAAATTTATTATTGATGATACTGTTATGTAGGTAATTATAGTGTTAATAAAAATTTAAATAAATAAATAAAACGGAATTTTTTTGGATCAATTAGAATTACTGTTTAAAAAAATATATAAATGGTCATATCATTATTAGTTATAAATTATTTCTGCCTAGACTAATTTTAGTTAATTCTTTAATTATTTTATTGAATTAGATTAAAAATTTTATTAATGTTACTTTTTTGTACCTAATTGTACCATTGATAGATAATTAAAATAAAATAAATAAAAGAGCGCTAAAAATACTTAATCTTTGTTTCCAGTAAAGCATACGGTCATGACTTTTTTAGAACGGTCGTGTGTTTGTTTGTAGTACATAAACTTCTTATTAATTTTAGTACACTGTAAAAAAAATCGTCACAATGCACGGGCATGCCACAATTAGTTTCAACTATGAGCATATGTCCGCGAAGGAAACACAGTAATCTATCGACATCAGTTTGTTTCAGCTAATCGATGTGCGCTATAAAAAGGATAAAAAGTGATACAAATGATATATTGTCTTTATTTACTCAACTTTTTACTTATAGAAACTAAGATTCCATTTTTCACCCACTTCCACATATGAAGCAGCCACCTTAATTTACTTATCTCCTGAACAAATTTTACTTCAATTTACTTATAAAACTTTTAACCAAACATAAAATAAATCACTTGCATCATTTAATAAATATTTATGTGTAAATAAGTTACAAGCTAATAAAGGGCAGCCCGGTGCATGTAGCTCCCGCTTGCGCAGGGTCCGGGGAAGGGTCCGACCGCTTTGGGTCTATTGTACGCAGCCTTACCCTACATTCCTGCAAAAGGCTGTTTCCAGGACTTGAACCCGTGACCTCATGGTCACAAGGCAGCAGCTTTACCACTGCGCCAAGGTTCCCCTTCAAGTTACAAGCTAATATATTATAATATTTATAGACCGACGTTATGTGTCATCTGTTCACAGCGTTTAAATTATCCACTGATAGCATAGTCATTCTATGGTTATAGGTAAAGCCGTTCGATTGCTTGCACCCGCAAGATAGCCATCCTTTACAACATACGCTTTGTTACGGTCCGATCATTGCAATAGGAGTTATGCTGCAAAGCCTTCAATCATTTGTTTATTACACCAAATTAATGTCTTTTATCTCTCTGACCATCCGCAAGGCAGTGTTGTGTTGCCTTACAATAAGAATCAACAAAGGATCCTTTGCAACAAAGGATCTATTGCGAAATGTGTCATTTTGTTTGAGTTGAGAGTGGTTCACAATCACCGTTTGATCACGAGACCATCTGATAAACATGAGACGATGGACGCATGCATGCATATTAGTTCGATGAAAGGATCTCTTTTCGTATTTATATCCCGTTGCAACGCACGGGCATTGTCCTAGTATACTTCAAGTAATATAAATGTCAATGTTATTACTTCATCCTTCCAGCGATAGAAATTCGATTGGTGACTAATACCAGCAAGTAGATGGCTATTCAGTTCACATTAGCAAACATGGGGCATAGCTAGAATCAGTCTGGTTTTGAGGATGATATATCAAGGAATTGATACTTTAATATCAGGATGTTAAGAGTGGTTGATTACTATAGCTAAAAATATTAATTGGCTTTTGCTGATGCTTCCACCGGCCTCGCCACACGTTGCCGGCCACTGGATTCCTCCTTGCAAACTGTGATCGGCTTCTTCACTGCATGAACCATCATGGGAATTGATTGGACTAAATGGAGAAGCTACATTGTACCGTGGTCAAAATTGGAAAGCTGCGGAGATTGAAAGGTTGCAAAGGGCGAGATACTGGATTGATCGTGGCTGTCTTTTAGATCGATTTGCAAAATCGATGGAGGCTTGAAGTTGAGGATGCTCCGCTGGATAATGAAGAAGCTCTTTTCCGCAGCCTGCATGAGAGTTTGGGTGTTCAGGTGGCAACCACGTCGTAACTTGTATGGTACTAGTTACATCCGACGGCTAAGGATAGCTGACAGGCAGATCTGATGTTCAATTAGTTAGTTTTTCTAGGATGAACGTTGAGGTTCAAAAGGAGCTTCCATTTAGTAAATACTATATGATTAAGTTTATGGTTTTGATTTTTCTGTCCCCTGGATTACTTGTGAGGCCATGTTTTCAGGCAGTTCACTGTCATTGCATAAAATATGGTCTAAATGGAAAATTCCTGGCTTAGCCAATTGTGTGAAGTAAACATGAAAGATGATTGTTTACTGATGTCATGATGTGTATTTGATATTTCCAGAGTGCCTGGTAAATCAGTCTAGTAAATACCGTAATGAACAATCCGTTGAAGCCAGCTTATATTGGTTACAATAAATATTGGAATTGAGGCAGTTTGTACACATATAGTACTGTCATTTGTGTCTTGGTGTTAGTTATTTTCTTTACATTTCATTTTATCACCTTGGATTCTGACATTTAATCCATTCTATGATTCTGATACTTAATTCTTGGGATGAATTTCACTGTATATCTTGCAGCCGACACTGGTTTTCTTCAGCATGACATGCTCACATCATTTCCGAGGGAGGGTTCGATCAAGGGCATTCCATCATTATTCACCCGGCAGAATCAGAGTCGAAGATCTGAAGTTGGTTGCCGCGCTTCGTCCCTAGCATCATTCAGCTACCCTGAGTTGACTTCCAAGCCAAGATGGTGGTGGAGAACTCTAGCATGTGTGCCGTATTTGCTGCCACTCCACAACATGTGGTCGTATGCCGATGTTATCTACCAGCTGCACACATACTTGCAGGGGTTTTCATTGGTTTACACTTTCATCGATACCATGACACTGCTTCCAGGATGGCTCTTGCTGGTGATATTTATGACAGTGTACTTCTTCGTGGTGAGACGCAAGTGGTCACCCCACTTCATGAGGTTCCATGTGATCCTGGCCATCCTCCTGGACACCGGCTCCCAAGCAGTGGCGACAATGTGCACCTGGATGCCCAGCTTCGTGTACCAGGGAAAGCCCATGCAGTATTTCTGGATGTCCATTGCTTTCATACAGATCTTCACGGTGCTCGAGTGCATGCGGTGTGCTCTTTGTGGGATGTATCCAAACGTTCCTTTCATATCCCACACGGCGTTTATCCATTCTGATCTGAATCTCTTCAGGTAGCCAACTGCTCAGCGCATCAGGTTTTTGATATCAGAATTCAGAAGGATGGCAAGGGAGGTGCAAATAGGTAGTGTTTTTTGCAATAGCTACTTACAGTTCTATAGACTGTTTTGTTTATACTGAAATTTTGAAGTCTCATGTGTAATTGCCAGCATGGTGACCTTTTGTATTATGAAAAAAAACTGAACAGTGATATAATCGAACATTGCATCCGACCAGTGACTATTGATCATTGCATCTGTTGAATTGCTTCAGTGTTTTCAGTTATCGGCATCTTTTGTGCCTAGAAATGTGTGAAACTTTGAATACATGTTTCCTTGTGTGTTCTAGGCACACAATGAATTGTAGATGAACATGTGATTAGTGTGTATGAGATGGTGAAATTATAGATGTTTCTAGTTTACATAAATTGAAAGTGAAAATGAGCAATTATTTGAGAAATTACATAAATGGAATGTAATAAGTGTTTGGATGTTCATGCTCATGTTTGTGAAAAAGAAAACATACAAATGTCTCACATAATTTTAGTCGGGAGATACTTTAGACAATTAGTCAACACACAATTTCAATCTGGGGCACTTTAGACTTTCATTCGATCAATTAGACAATGAGCCTAGACGATAGAAGTTGGTGCTTCTTTGGCGACCATGAAGTCACCAGATGAATTGCCAAATATATAAATAGTTGCGGCACAACTGCAACGCCAACCAACAGGAGTAGTTACGTATAGTATGCCCCCCCCTTGCCCGCAATTCCCGACATGCTATGACACCCAAGGTGGGTAGGAGCTTGCGGAGTCTGAATAACTGCGGCACAACTACGACATTTGAATCTAATCTAGACTCGACAGGCTTCTACCCATCATGGGTGCTATAGCATGTCAGGAATCATGGAGGAGGGGGGGGGGGGGGTACTATATGTAACTACTCCTATCGGTTGACGTTGCATTGTGCCACAATTATTCATACTCGACAATCTCGTGCCCATCCTGGGCGTCATAGCATGTCGGGAATCAAGGTTTACTATACGTAAACTACTTCTGTCGGTTGGGAGCTCTGCCGCTTTGCCTTTCGATCGATACCAGTTGAGGAGGCGAATGTGAGAGGTCCATGATGCTTGGTTACAATTCCAAACCCGCTAAACCGTCGCATAGGAAAAAGTATTATATAAACTATCAGTTCTTATTTTGATCATTAAAGTAGTTTATTTAAGTCGTACTTGTATCATTATTGTAGTTTATTAGTAAAGGAAACAAATAAATTATGCATCTTTATTGTTCAAAGACATGATGTTAACATTGAGAATGATAAATATTGTGGTTTCTCAATGGCTTTTCTCCACCGATGTTTCTACGGGCATGTAAGTTCCAACTGTTTACAAAGAAGGCTCAACCGAAAAGTACCACAACAGTCATTTGTAGTAGATGAATACTACTACATGGATAGCTCCTTAAAATGTACTATATTTCCTTTTTATTGATTTGCTTTTCTTGGGGAAGTCCAACATAGTTGTCTTGGCCATATATGATGTTTTTATCACAGACAACCCTTGCTAATTTAAGCACATATCTAAAGTACCAAAATTTAATAAGATCTTTTTATGGGAATTCATATAGAAATAATCTGGAAGATCAAAAATCTTGCATTGTGATCATGGTTTAACATAGCAAATTGTATTTAAAGGTTAAGATTTGTCGACTTAAAACATTTTGTGGTAAAAGTATCATAACTAGTATCAACTAAGCATTTTTTTATGAGGCGACATAGAATTAAATGAAAATAAAAGGTTTAGCATCATATCATAATGAATGTTATGCTACTATATGTCATGCATGACAATAAATAAAGCCATATAGGATGTTGTCTCCTGCAGAGTTAGAAGACTGACACCGCCTTGTTGTTGTCTTCCCGTCGCTCTCGGACCCTTTCTCCCTCCGGGGGATTCTCGGTGAAGTCCCTTTATAACAAATTGGTCGCGGGTGCGCCCTTGTCCCGCTTTAGGTGGATCTAGCTTGCTAGAGTGCACCCCAAGGTTAAAATCTTTATCTAGCAAGCCTGTCATGGAAAGCTCCCTGCCTCTGATCAGATTCGAAAGCGTGGCAGTCCCGCCAATGAGCATTGCGCTCCGTGTGGCTTCCGTGTGGTGAATAGGTACAATTCCAAATTTTATCACTACTTAGCAATTCTGGGCAATGTTGAGGAAGATAAATGTGTGCCTACCAATTGCAAGGATGTTCAAGCTAGGTAAGGAAATCAACAAGTACAATATAAAGTAGCAAGTGAGGAGGTAAACAACAATGTAATGCCAGTAAGGGGAAAAGGTAAGGGATAACCGAATGAAGCGAATACGACGATGTATACCGATGTTCATTTCCTTGGAGGGAGGCTACTCACCGTTTGGAGGGGTGGATGTTACCACGAAGGCACACCACGCCACGAAGGCTCACCCTAATCCCTTGAGATATCACCACGAAGGCGATTCCCAACCACTAGCGATTGACCTTAAAGGTGGTCATCAAACCTTCACAAACTCAACGGGGGTAATCACAACGGTCAACTCCTCTCCGAAGAACTCCTACCCGCCTAGGAGTCTCCAACCTCCAAGAGTAACAAGATCAATGGGTAAAAGCTCAATCCTTTCTCAAATCACGATTTTCTTTGGTATGAAGATGGGGAAGGGACGAATCTATCACGGGGTAAAATATACGACTAAAACTCTCTCAAATCTCTCCGGAATCTTGGATTGAGTGTAGGAGATGAGGGAGATGGAGCACTTGGTATCCTTGAGTGTTTTGAGTGAATTGGTCAACCCTCACCCGAAGTGGGTGGGGTTATTTATAATAATCAAGATAACTAGTTGTTTGGTGCATTTCTGTCGAAGCCCGGACGGTCCGAGACAAGCCTGGATGGTCCGACATGGATTCCGTACGTCCGACGGGGTCAACGATAAGGAGACCAGTGAAGGACATGGGCGACGACCTGGTCGAACGGTTCGGGATAATAAACCCACTAGACTCAAGTGAGTTATCCCGGACGGTCCGAGTTGGATCCCGGACGGTCCAACATGGCTGATAATTCTTTCTGTAACCTCGAGACTTAGTTCAGACGGTCCGAGATGTCGAACGGTCCAACATTTACTGTGAATATTCATTTTGAAGTGCATTTTATTTCCTACACATCTACATGGATTTTCATGAGTTGTAGAGAAGTGTATTTTACATGTTTTAGTTATTATGACTTGAGAAAGTCTCAAAGTTAACCTTATGATCCCCTCTTAATAGTGCGGGGATCCCTATGACTCAAGATGTAACTATAAAGAGGACTTAGTGTCATCTTCAGTTGAGTATGTTGAAGTCTAGCACATGATCCCTACACGATGATGTCAAGAGGACTAACAATTCCTGTGTAACACTTAGCAAACATAGTTAGTCTTCTATATGTATATTGTCATCAACAACAAAATATGCTTAAGGTCATGATTGCACTTTCATACGGGAAGATAATAATCACATTTTGTTCGGTTGTGTCTTCGCACGTTTTATGTGGAGCTGCTTCTGAGAGTGGATGTTCGTTTCCTGGGACCCTCGTTCCTTTACTGATATCGTTGGCTTGGCAAGAAGCTTGTCGGGCTCTCGCAATTGTATCTTATGGTCTTGGGTTTTGGATTATTGGTGGGTGCATTAGACTACCCACAACAAATTTACGATCGAGCATGCTTTTCCTAATAACAACCCGACTGACTATTTGTACAAATTTTTATCTCTGTTATAGATGCGAAAATCATTGACTAAGGCGGAAGACGCCGAAGGCCTGGAGCTCCTCGTCGTTCTCATCCATGCCATGGATGTCGCATGTCTTCTGCTGATCCTCCCAACTCAGTTGATGTTGCTTAGGGTGTTTCTTATAGGTGTTGGTTTGCCTTTTGGTCGTCGGTTGTTGGCATGCGCACCTTTATCTTGCCTTGGGTAGGGTTGTAACCTTTGTTTTAAAACGCGTTGTCTGTGTTGAATCTTCTGTGCTCGTTCGTAAGCTCGATGCCAGTTGGCTTACCTATAAAATTGGGCTATACCTTTCGTTTAAAAAAACTGCTTTTTTTAAAACACAGTACAACGCAGACACACATACACAAACATACACTCGCCCCTATGAATGCATGCGCACACACACACTCTACCCCTATGTGCATCTTCGCGATATTGAGTCGACACAGCATCTTGAGATTGATGAAGTCACCACAGGCGCCTCGTAGCCGACAGGAACGCCTACTCCCACTGAAAAGCACACCGCCGAAAGCGTAAAATAAAATCAGAACAATGGACCTACCACTGTCAAGTCTGGGACTTGAACTCTGGTGGGATGGGTATACAACTAGGGCGCGCTTGGTTGGTTGCATACATCCCAACCTGGTGATACGTCCAAAACGTATCTATAATTTCTGCTTGCTCCATGCCTCTTTTGTGTGATATTGCTATGATATTGATGAACTTCCATACACTTTTGATCATATTTGGACTAACCTATTAACTCAGTGCACCCCAGTGCCAGTTCCTGTTTTCTGCTATTTTTCTATTTCAGGTTTCCCCCTTATTAAAAGTACCAGAAAATTCCGGGAAAAATATAGGAAAAATCAGCGTACTGGAAGCTTCGCGAAGAGCCCGAGAGGGTCCAAAGGGGAGCCAGGGGGCCCAGGCGGCCAGAGGGCGCGGCCAGGCCCCTGGCCGCGCCAGGGGGCGCCTGGAGCCCCTGGCCCACCTCTGGCTGCTCCCTTTCGCCTATTTATTCCCCGTGAAGAGAAACCCTCGGAAACGGAACCCTTTTTCGCGATCTCTCCTCTGTTCCGCTGTCGCCGCGCTTCCAAGATCGGGAGCACCAGAAGACCTCTTCCCGGCACCCTGCCGGAGGGAGGAACCACCTCCGGGAGCTTCTCCACCACCATGGATGCTTCCCGGATGAACAGTTAGTAGTCCACCTTGGACCATGGGTCCATGATCAGTAGCTATGTGATGTTCTCCTCCCATCTTTGTTCTTCATGGATTAGACCTCATGAGCTGCGCTACATGATCGAGGCACATATGTAATCTTTCTGTTGTTGCTATGTTGAGTTTGCTGGGATCCGATGGATTATGAGATTATGTTCACATTGTGATTGAGTTATATATTTGATTCTCTTCTTTTATATTTATGTTCTTGAGTAACTCTTGCATGTTCTCCGTTGATGTTTATTGCTTTGGCCAAGTAGTAGGTAGTGACTCCAAGAGGGAGCGTTATGCATGATTGTGGGTTCATGCCCCCCGATGACTAGCTTGAGTGACAGAAACATGAGTCTAGGGGATGTGTTGTTGCCACAAGGGGGAAAACAACGGTGCTTGTACTTGCGGGTGCAAGGATTGTTTACTTTACGCAAAGTTCTTTAATGCAGTTGTCTGTTGCTTTGAGTTTACACTTTGGGTGGGATTCGCAACTTAATACCAGCGAGATGTTCTGGATAGATATCTCAAGGCGGATGATTAGTGGGTAGATGCAGATGGATTTCGGTCTACTTGTCTTGGCGTACCGCCCGTGCTTTTGAGCCTCTTCCTTTCTGTTTCGCATAATTAGCATTCGTTTGCGCACATAATCCTGTCAATTGTCCAGTTGTGATTTGTTTACCTCGCATGGCTATTTTATCGTCTTTTGGGAGAGAGACATCACTAGTGAACATCATAAGACCTAGGTCCATATTTACCATACTGTTTACACCTTCAATTTACTTTCAGTGTTTACTTTTCCGTTGCTATCACTATCATTATTATCCCGTGCGTTTTATCCTTTGTAAACAACAAGGCCGGAGGAATTGACAACTCCTCTGTACTCGTTGGGAGCAAAGCTATCTGTGTGTGTGCAGGTCCAGGAGAAGCAAGTGAATATCAACGACGCATCACTTGCCGATCCACCTACTTGTTGACCCATGAGTCCTACGGGTTCGATAGTTCAGACCTTAGCATCTTCGTTAAGGGAAACTTGCTGCTACGCTTCATCTCACCTTCCACTTGGGGTAACCAACGAGGAGCGAGAAGTTATCTCGTGTATCAAGAAAATTTCTGGGGCCGTTGCCGGGGTCTCCACTCTTCAAGATAGGGGAGTTGCACACTATCTTTTATCTTTGCTTTTTAGCCTTGTCAGTTTACCTTTCAGTTTTTGCTTTAGTGTCTCATATGAAAAACCACAAAAATAGTTGCTACCTTTTGCCTTTGTCTTGCTTTGCCTAGTGATGCTATCCTCACCATGGGTGCTGAACCACCCAAATATGGAAGGATGGACATGTTTCACTTGGATCGTCTTCGATCAATTTATGCTCGCGCTAAAAACCCAACCGACTTGGTTGAGGGAAAATCATTGGATGATCATGCTCATTATACGCGGCACCGACTATCTCAGAAAGGGAAACACTTATGGGACCAAATACAAACTTCTTATTGCTATGCTGAGTGTTTATGCCAAATTTATGATTTTACTTGCTGCTCTAATATAGATCGTAAACACCTTCCTTTCCAATGTCAGTTTAATGACAATGAGATCCTATCTTCTTATGCTAAAGGTGTTTATGATTACTTTGATGTTGAAAAAATTGAAGAATTTGTTGCTTTTAAGGGTGCTTATGAGATTGCTTCTTTGATTGAAAAGTGTCACGATACTATTTACAAGTGTGAAAACTTTGCAATTCTTGTTTATTGCTTCGAGAATTATACTTCCAATTCTTATATTGAGGATTTTAAAAATAAATTTTTTGCTGCCCTAGAAGAGGCTAATGATTGCTTTGATGAGGAATCCCATGATTCCGAGGACTCACTTGATACTTCCCTTTCTGATGAACTTAATATTTGCTTTGTTGATGGCCATGATGCCAATATGGATTATGCTTACGGAGATGAACTTGATATAGTTCCTCATGTTAAGCATGAAATTGTTGCTATTGCACCCACACTTGATTGTCCTATTATTATTTTTAAATCTCCAACTCATATTCCGGAGAACTGTGCTCTTATTGAGGCTCATTGTGATGGGTTGCATTTATCTTATGTTCCTAAAGACCATGTTGAAAAATATACACGTGTGCTTGTAGGTCATGAACAATATGATTTATGTGATAGTTATATTCTTGATGTTGTTCATGATGCTACTGAAAATTACTTTGAGAGAGGAAATCTTGGTTGTAGAAACTTTCATATTACAAAAACACCTCTCTTCATGATGAAAGTTTTGAAGTTGTTCTTTTTCGACCTTCCTATGCATGTCACTTTGTGCTTCTTTGATTTATTTTCTTACAAGATGCCTATGCATAGGAAGTGGGTTAGGCTTAAATGTGTTTCATATTTGCTTCTTGATACTCTCTTTTGCTTCAAAATTCTTATTCTTGTGAGAGCATCTTCTATAATCTTTATGCCTATCTAATGGCTTTAAAGAAGCGCTTTCGGGAGGCATCCCGCAACTAATTTAGGATTTCCTTTTTGTTTTTCTTCTGTTTTTAGTGGTCTTGATGATTGTTACTACTGTAGCAACATCATTGTATCTTTACTTTCCAAGTTTTGTGCCTTTTATAGGCTCATACGACAAGGGAAGTGAAAGTTGTGACATGCTGTCCAGAAAACAGATTCTGTCCGCGTGACTAGAAAAATCCCAGTTCATCTTTTTGAGCTGAATTTTTTACACAACGTTCTCTATACAATTACGAAACTTTCGTATGTTCTGAGTTTTTTTTATTTAAGTTGCAGAAGTATCCCTAAAAAATTCTTTACTACCTGCTGGTCTGTTTTTCACAGATTCTGTCCTGTTTTGCCTTTTCTTCGTTTTGCAAACCTTAAGCTTGCTTTTTCTTTGCAAAAACATTTTGGAAATCTTGAGAAACAGTAGCTCTTCAAGATTATCTTTATTTCCAGTAGAGAAAAATTATTTTATTATGGGTACTAACCTCGCTAATCAGATTATGATGAGTTATGTATGAAGGGAGTTTTCAAGTGTGCGAGGGAAGATGATCAAAGAAGATTAAGAAGTGTCAAGCGTTCAAGCTTGGGGATGCCCCCATCCCCAAGAAATATTCAAGGGGACTCAAGCGTCTAAGCTTGGGGATGCCCCCGTGCATCCCCTTCTCCATCGACAATTATCAGTTCGTCTCTCGTTTCACTATATTTTTATCACTTCATGCGTTATGTGCTATTCTTGGAGCGTCTCGCTCTTAGGTTTTGTTTTTAGTTTTCTTTAGCTTTGCTTGATGTTCATAACAAGTTAGAACCCAACTTTATTTGTGTGGGAGAGAAACACGCTCCACTTCCAAAATTTAGAACACAACATAGGATTTTTCCTGCTTATCTTTGTTGTGTGTGTTCTTTATCTTTTCATAGCTGATGTCATGTTTTGCTCTTAGCTTTCATGCTTATCTTTTTAAAGAGCTTTTATTTAGTTTGTTGCTGGAACTCTCTTGAGTTTTCATGTTTATCTTGTTTAGAGAGTTTTCCTGTTGCACTGAGTTTTGTGTCTTGACTTGAAGTAGGTAATTGAGGTTGCTATTCTTTTGTAGTAGTAACTGCAATAGTTTTGGGGTATTGTTTTGAGTAATGTTTGGACTTTTGGTGTCAAGAGATTTAGCCTATTAGTGATAGATGTCGTATTTTGGGCAATCCGTGTTTATTTTCAAAACCTACAAATTAGTTGAGAACTCTAGCTACTAGATGGATCACTACTCTTTGGAGGGATCGAATATTAGAGTACACTCACGTACCATGAGTCGAGGATGCGCAAGGATAACCAAACCCCCACACACTCCTCCTCGGGGTACTTGTCTCTTTGTGAAACTCCTTATTAGATTGAGAGTTACCGATAATAAGTGCATGAGTTCTTCGGACTAATGTGAGTATTCGAAAGTTGACACTTCCACCTTCCATATTTTGCTAGCCTTTCCTGTGCCGTGCATTGCTTTCTTCTCACTCCGAGAGTTAGCGTCCACCTTCGCCGGTACATCCAAACCCTTGGCACGATACGAACTGTCATCATAAGCCTCCTTATATCCTTCCTCAAAACAACCACCATACCTACCTATCAAGGCATTTCCATAGCCTTTCCGAGATACATTGCCATGCAACATCCATCTTCTCATGACTTGATCTTCATGTCATACATGCTACTTTATTGATCGATGAGCCGCATGCTAGTTGAGCCTTGCCCTAATCATTGCTACATGACGCATGATACACGAGATAACTTCTCGCCCTCGTTGGTTACCCCAAGTGGAAGGTCAGATGTAGCGTAACGGCAAGTTTCCCTCATTGAAGATACCGAGGTTTTAAGATTGTCTCCTGTAGGACTCCAAGGTCAACAAGTAGGTGGTTCGGCAAGTGAGGCGTCGTTCACTTGCTTCTCCTGGCCCTGCACACACACAGATAGCTTCACTTCCCAACGAGTACAGAGGAGTTGTCAATTCCTCTGGCCTTGTTGTTTACAAAGGATAAAACGCACGGGATAATAATTATAGATAGTGATAGCAACGGAAAATTAAATACTGAAGGTAAATTGATAGTGTAAACAGTGGTGGAAATATGGACCTGCGTCTCATGATGTTCACTAGTGATGTCTCTCTCCCAAAAAATGATAAAATAGCCATGCGAGGTAAGCAAATTACAGCTGGGCAATTGACAGGATTATGTGCGCAAACCAATGCTAATTATGCAAAACAGAAAGGAAGAGGCTCAAAAGCACGGGAGGTACGCCAAGACAAGTAGACCGAAATCCATCTGCATCTACCCACTAACCATCCACCTTGAGATATCTATCCAGAACATCTCGCTGGTATTAAGTTGCGAATCCTACCCAAAGTGTAAACTCAAAGCAACGGACAACTGCATTAAAGAACTTTGCGTAAAGTAAACAATCCTTGCACCCGCAAGTACAAGCATCGTTGTTTTCCCCCTTGTGGCAACAACACATCCCCTAGACTCATGTTTTTGTCACTCAAGCTAGTCATCGGGGGGCATGAACCCACAATCATGCATAATGCTCCCTCTTGGAGTCACTACCTACTACTTGGCCAAAGCAATAAACAACAATGGAGAAAATGCAAGAGTTACTCAAGAAAATAAATATAAAAGAAGAGAATCAAATATATAATTCAATCACAATCTGAACATAATCTCATAATCCATCGGATCCCAGCAAACTCAGCATAGCAACAGCAGAAAGATTACATATGTGCCTCGATCAGGTAGGGCAGCTCACGAGGTCTAATCCATGAAGAACAAAGAGGGGAGGAGAACATCACATAGCTACTGATCATGGACCCATGGTCCAAGGTGGACTACTCACGGTTCATCCGGGAAGCATCCATGGTGGCGGAGAAGCTCCCGGAGGTGATTCCTCCCTCCGGCAGGGTGCCGGGAAGAGGTCTTCTGGTGCTCCGATCTTGGAAGCGCGGTGGCGGCGGAACAGAGGAGAGATTGCGAAAAAAGGGTTCCGTGTAAGGCCCGATATGCGGTACTGTTCCAGATCTAGATGTTTCCATCCAGATCTGGGGACGAAGCACATATCGGTCCCACCGCGACATATAGCAAGGCCATATGCCCCGGATTTCCAACATGATATCACAACATTACAGATACAAGGATACAACATCTCATACAATCGGCATACAACTGCCTTAATACAATACAACAGCGGAAGATATATGTCTGGGTACAAACTACAATCAAATGCCTACTGGAAAAAAGAAAAACATCGATCCCCATAACCACACGGGTCCAGGCCCTCCGCCGGGATCCGCCTAACTAGTCGTCGTCGAGTCTCCACGTGAAACGTCGATCACCATACCTGTTGTCGATCAAGAACCCTGAAAAGAGTTTGGGGGTAGTATCATGAGTACAGAAGTACTCAGCATCCAACTGTAGTGGTCAACTGACCCAGCAAGGACTTCATCACTCGTCATACTAGGACAACTAGTAGTTTACGGTAAGGAAGGGGTAAGTGGTGAGGTTGCTGCTGTACTAGCATTATGAAGTGGCTAACGATCTAGAGAGTAAGATAAGAAGCCAAGCATTCGATGAGGAATCGCCTCCAACAAGTCTTGCTATCAACTACTTACGCAAACATAACACCTATCCTATCCTTTTCCTCCTCTTCACATCCCGAAGAAGAAGAAGCAGTCAAGGCACACACACACGTTGATCAAGTTATATTAAGATTATCTCAGTTGTTGTTGTCTATGAACAAGGAGTAGGTCTCAATTCGTCCATAACCGTGGACACGGCTTCTCGAAAAGATTTAACCCTGCAGGGGTGTACCAACTTCCCATTACAAGGCTCTGCATGCACGCCCATCTCTCTCAGTTGCTACCCATCACAGACAACCATTTTATGATTTAGTTCCGAGAGATCCGAAACGACAGGTCCCTCTAGCTAACAACGAACAAATCCGGGTGGCCCGGGGAGTCGACACCCAATCCAAAAGCCAGCCACGCTCTCGAATCAGACTCTTCCGTATGAAGCAGGTTGGATAGCCGGTTAATCACACATGGGAAACCGGGTCCTAGCTGATCGGGTGGACCAACAAAGAAACCATGTCTCCACTGGCCCAAGTTGTTTTAAAACAGCTGGGGGCCCAACCAAGCACACACACGGTTTTCAAATGGTAAATCAGCTTGGGCCACCACTAGAAATGTTTGAAGCTAGGTAGGTAAGAAGAGGGGACCCCATAAAATCCCACACGCGGTTAGGCACGCTCAGTCTTAAAACCAATACCCGGAACTCGGATCCTAAGTGACTCGAATGGAAAAAAGCGTCGGGGCGGGATAGCCTAGACCTTCCATCCTTCGTCGAATATAGTCAACATTATAATAATCATATTATCAACAACAATATAATAATGTGATAGCCCAAACCAAGGAGTAACAGGGTAACATCGTAGCATCCTAAGCATGCATACTAAGCAGGGGCTGAGCAACGAGCAATAGTAACATAGCAGTACATGGTTTGCTGGGAGGGGACATGGCTGTATTGGTTTGAAAGAGGCTGTAAACATGTGGTAGGATCAAACATCGAACCTAACCTAGACTAGCATGCAAACCGCTGGTTGAAATAGAATGGATCATAAGTAATGTATAGTCCTTGCCTGTTGATAAGTCGGGTTCCGAAGGTGTAGTTGATCGCAAGCTCGCATCGTCTCCGAAGGTAAACCCGGAAGCACTCAAGACGGTAAACACCGGAGAGCAATCAACGAGCAAGCATCTATTCCTATGAAGCTAACACGAGCAAGCATCAACAAGAAGGCAACACGAGACATCGCACCTACCCTCGAGAGAGGTTACTAACAGGTTAAGTGGAGTACTCGTCACACACGACGATACCGCACATTTACAAGGGTTCAAGCTGTTTAGCTACAGGTGATCAACAAAGGTTGTTAACATGACATATCACTCAAGCATGGCATAGCACACAAGCATGTCAGGAGGTGAATCATAAGATAAACTATCTATGCTAGTCAATTTAAGTGAGGCACAACATAAACATGGCATAACACTAAGTACCCCACGACAATTAAAACATTTGGTACTGTTCTTCCCTAAACCATATTTTAGGTTGATTAACAGCAGCAAACAATAGCATAAACACAAAGTACACGAAAAACTAATCAAGATACATATATTGAACACTCCAAACGGAGTTACGGTTAAAAAGATACAAGCAAAACAAGTTTGGAACACAATCTGCCAACATCACGAAGCACACTTTAGAGCAATGCATAAACAGGATAATCAATGCAAACATGCTCACAAATGATATGCAACTAAAGTAGACATGGCAGGGAACGCATGGCAAAAAGAATCATGCAAAAAGGCATCATGAACAACTAATTATAGCTCATGCAAAATGCAATAAAACATTACTGGTCAAGGACTTAGTGAAAATCAAAGAAACATGGCAGAAACTGTTATTTTTATGCTGTATAAACAGGAGAAAAACTATATGCAAAAGTGTAGCAACATGACATAGCAATACATGGGCATGAAGTAGACATGATGATGATCAGGTACAAACTTGAATCAAGGTCATAGGCATAACAGATCAAAAGATATTAAGCATGCAACATGGCATCGCAAAGTTACAGACTTAGAGAAAAACAGAGGTGGTTGTCAAAAACAGCGGGATAGCAACTTTGGAGCTCAATAACTATATGACCAGCAGGCATATCATGACAATGCAATACATATAATGGAAGTAGACATGATGCTTAACAGTATGCAAAAATAATCAATGCAATAGGCCTCATGGATGTGTCACAATCATCAATCAAACTTGCAATAAAATAATAACAGCAGCACTAAACAGAAAATAATAGCAATTAACAGCCTGATGCCCACTTCAACAAAGATTAACAACATCAAGATGGCCTCAAATCAAAATGCTCACAAAATATGAACTGAAGTACACACAATTCTAAGCAATTTTCCTTTTGGGCGCAACGTCATCCGAGCTACGGTTTGAACGCAAACTTCATCGCAAAACGGAATCAGAAGCACAATCATTCCAGACTTAGGAAAAAAAATAACAGAAGGGTAAAAGAAAAAAACAGGGAGGGGTAGGCCGGCTCGGGCCTCACCTAGTGGGACGAGGCCCAAGGCGGCAGTGGAGAGGCCAACTGGCTGGAGGGCTTGTTGGGCCAGGAGGTGGGCCTCCGGCGCTGGCGCGGCCCAGCTGGCTGCGGACCGTCCCGATCCAATCGGGACCGGCGGCGGTTGCGGCTCGCGGCGGCACTCCGGCCAGCACGCGGCGGTGCTGATGGGAAGCCGACGAGGGGCGCGGGGTGCCGGGGAGTGGCGAGGTGGCCGATACGTCCTAAACGTATCTACTTTTCCAAAAACTTTTGTTATTGTTTTGCCCTCATTCTTGCATGATTTGAACGAAACTAACCCGGACTGACGCTGTTTTCAGCAGAGCTACCAGTGCTGTTTTCTTTTGTGCAGGTTTCTGGATATTTAGGTACGCTGGAAAAATCCCAAAAAAATATATAAAAAATCAGTGTTCCGGAAGCTTCCACCAGGCCAAAGGGGGGCCACAGGGCAGCCAGGAGGGTGCCTGGCGCGGCCCAGCCCCTGGCCGCGCCACCTGCCCTCCTGGCTGGGTCCCACACCCCCTGGTGACCTACCTTGGCCCCTATTTATTCTCCCGACGCAGAAACCCCGAAACAGAAGTCGCTTTTCCAATCTACGTCGCGGAGCCGCCGCAACCCTCTGTTCTTCCTCGGAGAGCTAATCTGGAGGCTGAATTGGCCTCCGGTGAGGGGGAAATCATCGACATCGTCATCATCATTGCCTCTCCATCACCCCTCCATGACTTCTCCTCTCATGTGTGAGTAATTCCCTGCTGTAGGCAAAGAGGATGGTAGGGATTGGATGAGTTAGATCATGTAATAATTCAATCAGATTGTTGGGGGCATGTTGCCTATCATCTACTTGGTGTTTATCATCTCTGTTACAACTTGTTGCTCTTAATGCTTGCCACTTTGGGCCCGAGTGCCATGATTTCAGATCTGGTCACCCTTTTGTTTCTTGAGTTTGTGGTGTTCTTGATCCTATCTATGAGTTGTATGCACCTATTATAGTCCGGAACCGGCGATCCCAATGGTGACAGTTTGGGACACCAAAGGGGATGGACTATAATTTGAGGATTCCGTGTATCCATGAATTGTTAATGCTTTATTTCGGTGCTCTTTGACAGGAGTACCTTAATCTCCCTAAGTTCTTTTTGGCCCCGTTTGTAGCGGGAGGGTAGGACAAAAGATGTTGTGCAAAGTTCTTATTGCAAGCACGTACAACTACTTTGGGATACATGCCTGATGTTTGATATTTGCCTAGATGATCCTTTCTTTTCTGTGAGCCTTGCACGTGTTAGAATCTGTTACATGTTCGTTCTCATCCAAGCAACGCCCAACCATCCATCTCCCTAGCCTACAGTGTTTTCCTTCTGCTGGTTACTAGTTGTTTACCTTTGTTGTTCCACTATCACTATCACCACTATTATCATTACCACCACTACCATATCACAGTTGCTACTAATACCTTTGTGCAAGCAAGTGTTTATTTCAGGTGCGGTTGAATTGAAAACTCAATTGTCAAAGCCTGTACGTATTCTTTGTGTCCCCAAGTGTCGAATCAATAAATTGGGTTATCTTGCCTGCGAAGACTATCTCGATCCCCTACAGTTGAGGGTTATCAGTGGCCGGACGAGGGCTGGGCCGGCGTGGACGGCCGGTTCCAGTGGGCGGCGAGGGGGCGCGCGGCTCGGCTTCCGGCGGGCTCGGGCTCGGCCAACTCATGGTGGCGACGGCGTGACCTGGGAGACCAGAGAGAGAGGGATGGTGAGAGGAGGGAGGAGGAAGGAGAAGGGCGCGGGGGCGCGGGGAGACCTGAGGTGGCGCGGCGTCGGGGTTGCTCGCCGGCGAGCGCGACGGCCGGCCGATTGCCGGAGCAGTTGGAGGCGGCGGCGCGGGCGTGAGGAGAGAGAGGAGAGAGGTGGGTGGAGGCTGGGCGCATCTGGGTTGTTGGATCGGCCGATCCGACGGTCCAGATCGCCTGGGATTGGTTTTTTGGATCTGGCTAGGGTTTGGTGCAAAATGGGGTAATTTTTTGGGCAAAGTGGAGGGGGTGCTGTAATATTGGACTAGGGGAAACCCTAGAAAGGGGGTGGGATTGTGGTGGTATTTATATAGCCCAGGTGGCTGGCAGTTTGCAAAAAAATCCCCGGTATTTCTCTCGCGCTCGCAGTGTTTACGTTTCTGACCGCCGGGGGTCCGCAGGACCTCCGATTCGGGTAAAACTTTGAACTGCGCGATCAGCGCGTCGAGCCGGTGGCGTTCACCTCGCGTTGTAACCATTCCGAGAACACTTTCCGGTGCGCTATAAAAATATCTCGTTTAATTATAAAACGGGGTTTTTTCGTTCCGTTGGCTGCGGCTGTTCTCGTGCGGTTTTCGCGACGGTGATCGGGTGAAACCCGGTGTCGCAACGGTCGAGTGTCAAGGTGCCAAGGGTCGGTCTCCGTCCGGTACGAGATAAGAGGTGGGAAAATAATCGTCGATCGATAAATCGGGGATGCAAACACCGCAAACAAATCAGACAATCAAACAATTCACACCGAAAACAATTTTTTTAATTTTTGTGAAATCTGGGCTGTTACATTCCGTTCCCGAGGGTTTCTCGTCACGGGGAATAAATAGGCGAAAGGCGGCAGCCAGATGTGGGCCAGGGGCTCCAGGCGCCCCCTGGCGCGGCCAAGGGCCTGGCCGCGCCTTCTGGCCGCCTGGGCCCCCTGGCTCCCCTCTGGCCCCTCCTGGGCTCTTCGTGAAGCTTCCGGTACGCTGATTTTTCCTATATTTTTCCCGGAATTTTTCTGGTACTTTTAATAAGGGGGAAACCTGAAATAGAAAAATAGCAGAAAACTGGAACTGGCACTGGGGTGCACTGAGTTAATAGGTTAGTCCAAATATGATCAAAAGTGTATGGAAGTTCATCAATATCATAGCAATATCACACAAAAGAGGCATGGAGCAAGCAGAAATTATAGATACGTTTTGGACGTATCAACGCGCTAGTATCATTGCATATCCTGCTACACTGGCAGAGGCATACATTTGCATACATCATGACAGTTACATTTTCTTTATGATTTGAGTAGTTTGTAAAGTGTGAAAGATCTTCTATACTTTTTGTAATATATAGAGTGTTGCCCCTAAAGTGAGGAAAAGATCCCAAATTTGAGGTTATGTTTCCGGCGGTTTCTCGTCACGGGGAATAAATAGGCGAAAGGGGGCAGCCAGAGGTGGGCCAGGGGCGGGGCCTGGCCGCCTGGGGCCCCCTGGCTCCCCTCTGGCCCCTCTCGGGCTCTTCGCGAAGCTTCCGGTACGCAGATTTTTCCTATATTCTTCCCGGAATTTTTCTGGTACTTTTTGTACGGGGGAAACCTGAAATAGAAAAACATCAGAAAACAGGAACTGGCACTGGGGTGCACTGAGTTAATAGGTTAGTCCAAATATGATCAAAAGTGTATGGAAGTTCATCAATATCATAGCAATATCACACAAAAGAGGCATGGAGCAAGCAGAAATTATAGATACGTTTTGGACGTATCAACATCCCCAAGCTTAATTCCTGCTCGTCCTCGAGTAGGTAAATGATAACACGCATAATTTCTGTGGTGACATGCTAACAACCATATAAGAACTTTGTAAGTAAAGTAATCAAAGCATGCAATTCAATTCAAGCCATAACAGGCAAGAGTCTATATCTAGCATTGAAATAAGCAACATAAGAACATAAAGGTGCAAGAGCTCTCGCTGTCCGTGACTCGAATGTCTCCAAATGGTGTTTGCGTGCAAGAAAGGGGATAGGGATATACAAGAAAAAGTATTTTTATTGTTGAGAACTCAATCTACTAAAGTGTCACACTTGGTCTTCTTTGGAATCTTATCTTGACTCATCCCCAGACCACTAGCCAGGTACAAGTCAAAATGATCCACTCCTTTTCGATATTTTAAGCACTCATGCAATGGATGAGCGTAAGCAAGAAAGTTTACACTTAGGATGGCAAAGAGAGAATAAGGTGGAGGAGGAAGACAAAAAATGTGTGAAAGGCTCACATCAATGAGGACAATCATAGGCGAGAGAAAGCAAAATGATAGATATGGTGTGAGGAGTAGGGATTACCATGCAACGGATACACATATGAGCTAAGGTAAGCTCTCTAATGGAACTAGTGGGGGTGCATCCAACTTGCTTGCTCAAGAAGACCTAGAGCTCATTTGAGGAGGCTCATCATTGGAATATACAATCCAAGTTCTATAGTGTGAAGGTCCCCACATAGTTATATGCATGAATGATAATCTCTATGGAGTACAAGATACAAGATGGAGTACGAGTGTGGATCTTCTCAAAAAGAATAGTAGTGTGCCCCCTTCTCTCTTTTTATTTCTTCCTCTTTTTTTCTTTTTTTCTTTTTTTTTCTTTTTTTTGTATTTTTTTGGTGGCCTCAATGGCTCTTTCTATTTAACTCTCATTTGTCCTCTTTGGGATCTTTTAATTTGTCCACTTTGGGATCTTTTAATTTTGTCCACTTTGGGATCTTTTCCTCACTTTAGGGGCAATACTCTATATATTACAAAAAGTATATGACAGGGATCAACCCCGGCAAATCCCATGATCAGGGACCTTGGGTTAGTCATGAGAGGCACAGGTTGGACGATAGCTCTTCGGCAAACAGGGAGGCACGCTCCTTCTCGATATTATTGATAGGGATGATGCGATTACAGTGGATGCCAAGGCTGGAGCGCTCAAGGCTAGGGTTACAGATGATATTGGTTGTCTTTGGTGTCGCCCCTCCTAGCCCTTATATACTGGGCTAGGTCTCGGGGAGTCCCTCTACATTTACAGGTAAGCTTTCCTAACCCTAGCTTACTCCGTACGGCAGGTCTTCGCACCTTCCTTGTGAGTCGTAGACTCCTACGTCGGTGTCAATTAGCGGGCCGAGGTTGTATCTTCATGGGCCTTCTGCCTTCATAGACACCAGGTAGGCTCATATGTTGGAGTCGTGGGGTCACCCCCTCGTCAGTAGCCCCCGAGTGCCTGGGGGACTCGAAGAGTCGCGCAGGGACTAGAGTACATTCATTTGTCGGTTATTGGTATGCGCGGTTTATCCGCGGGTCGCTGGCAGTCTTGTGGCCATGAAAAAACCTGTTTCCAGGGATGCTAAGCTGAAAGGGCCCAAGGGGTCGTCTGGTCGAGCCTTGGTGAATTGTGTTGGGAATGTGCCCTAGAGGCAAATAAAATATGTTTTATCGAGCATATTCCATTAGTTCATAATACGTTTGATACTATGCTATAACTGTATTAAGCGGAAACATTAATACAGGTGTGGTATACAAACAACCAGGTCCCTAGTCAACCCTAGTATACTAGTCCATTGGGCGATTGATGATCAAGGTTTCCTGATCATGAGACAATGGCGTCTGTTGACAATGGAGTCGTATCATTGGATAATGATATGATGGACATACACCCACAATAAGTGCTGCGATGTGATCAAGTCACATAGTTCGACATTGCGATAACTATAACGTAGTGACCAGATCCTTTGACCGTAATGATCATACGTAATTGTCATCTATGAGGAGACTTTGATTTGTATCCCACCGCCTGACTGAAATATGCTGGCCATAACGGTGCACTTTGGGTATTCCGAAATAGATGGTTGATGAGTATGCAAATAGATCAAAGCGGGATTTATCCATCCGTGTGAAGGATAGGTACTCTGGGCCCACTCGGTGATATTGCATCATAAAGTTTGCAAACGTGTGACTAGGTCACGGAGTTGTAATATCACGGGAACGAGTAAACTTGTTTGTTGAGAACGAGGAAGAACTAGGTATATTGGATACCGATGATCAAACCTCGGACAAGCAAAGTACCATAGGACAAAGGGAACATGCACACGGTTAACGGATCCAACAGCGATTGAGGTTCATTCGATGGAAGCGCAGGGGCTATCAAGGATTGTAACCAGGTCCAATTGATTAGTCATTGATCAATGAGAATTATCTCGATCATGTCTGCTGTTTCCCGGACCGTAGGGTGTTACACTTAAGGGTACTCGACGCAGTAAGGATTGATTCGGGATCACCGGAGAAATTGGAGAGAACACCGGAATTGTTCCAGTGATGGCCGGAATTGTTCCGATGAAGGCCGGAAGTTGTTCCGGGAATTTTGAAAGGTTCAAAATATATTTAATAATGTTTAATATATGTTTTATTATTTAATTATCTGAAATAAATATTAAAATGTATTTAAATATAATTAAAAATGGAAGAAAAGGCACATGGGCCTCATAGGGCCCATTAGGGGGAGAGGGAGTCCTCCCCCATGGTCCATGGCGCCATGAAGGGGGCCCACCCCCCTAGGGCTGCGCCATTTGCCCTCCCCTTGGGATTAGTCCCACCCCGGAAGTGGAGGGGAGGGTGGCACCCCTCCTTGGCCTATATAAGGAGGGGTAGGGTGCCTTTTTTTCTTCATACAAATTGATTTGAGACAAGTTTCTCTCATCTCTCTCTCCCTCCTTTCTCCTTCCTCGAGTGGACTCCCCTTGTTTGGAGTCTACACTTGGTTGGGGATTTCTCCACTATACGCACGCCGTCGTGCTGCTGGAATCGGGATCCGAATCCATCTTATTTCCGCTGCTCTACTGGTTCGGAGCCGGAGGGACGTCGGGTATACTGTATGTGTATAATCCCGCGAGGCACTACACTTGTGGTGCTACTTCGTCGTCGTGGTCGTATAGCGAGGTCTTCATCAACAACGTTCTGACGGGGACGTAATCCCGTCATCGGACTACAAGGATCGGGTGGCTACAGGAGTCATCGTGGATCTGCGCGGCATCGGGGATTGACGGTACGACTACACCAACCACGTTCATACGGGAACGTTTCCCGCTTAACGGACTACATACTGGTATGTGATCTATTTCTGTCCGTTACTTGCATCGCCATAGCATAGGTCTTGGGTATGGGTCTCGTAGGTTATGAAAATTTTGTGTTTTCTGCCCCGAACCCCAACAGTGGTATCAGAGCAAGGCTATGCGTAGATGTATTGTACGGATAGAGCACATCTAGTATGTGGGCCTCAATTCTCCAATTGTTACCCACTCACGTGTTCTCATTTAGCGTTGCGGCAATGTTTGATGAAGCGGCCCCCGACCGACCTTACGCGTTTACGCGAGACTGGTTCCACGCTTGACATATGGCTTGTACCATATAAAGTGGCTGGGGGGGTGTCTGTCTCTCTGCATTAGCGATGCGAAGATGTTTGCAACGGAGGGCCCCGACAGGGGTGTAATAGAGACAATTGCGGGATTGGTGTTGTGGCTTGTTTTCGCAGGATAGAAAGCGGTTCTTTTCTCGAAACCCCTAGCAGCCACGTAAAACTTGCAAAAGATAAAGTAGAAAGGCGTTTTCAACTTTAATTTGCATGTCGGGGGGAATCATAGCATGTATGATTTATACTGTTGCATCCTGTTTTGCTAATATGTTAGATATACGACGGTAGCATAATAGGATGATCCCTCACTAATCCAACAAAGTGTCCTTCCTTAGTGAAGCACCATCTGGAAAGTTCTTCATTATGGAGGCATCACGTGTCACACGGGTGTCAAACATTTTTACGTTCACAAGATATGGGTGGAGCAAGCCTAGCATGTCCAGAAACATGGCCTTGCATACGCGGCATATACTCACTAAGGTTATTGTGGCGAGCCTGGCATGTGCAGACATGGCCTCGGGACACAAGAGAACGAAAGGTCGAGCATGAGTCACATGGATGATGTGATTGGCATGATGGCCTACCTTGAACAACATACTGATGGTCGTGTCACACGGGGGAGGTATGTTCTTCAAGGATCGTGTAATCACTTAGAACAAACTATGAGGGATGTTTGTCTGAGTGGGAGTTCCAGAATTGTTTTTGAAACATGAACTCCATATTATGAACTTAATCTTCATGTCTTAGCAAATATCATTGTAGATAACGTCATACCAATGTTTAGAACTATGGCTCTTTTAGTATGATAGAACTTATGGTAAGTGGGTCTTACTTCATTGATGTGTACCAACACCATTAGAGACATACTCATTAGTAATGACTTGCTAAACATAATACAAAGAACTGCTAGGAGATACACCTGACAACTCCGTAATCAAGGAAGATGTTGATGAGTATCGTACTCACCGTCACTTATGAATGACTGTCCAATACACCATAATTCATTCTATGGAATCTGAATTGTGAATGCATGTTAACCAACACGTATGACGTGCTAGGTGAACTTGAAAGCACTTGGTCACAAATCAGAGTAATGGAATATGAGTATATGGACGGGGTTTCTTTCAACTATGGTGGAAGGAACAACCTGCTGAGAAAGTCACTTGGAAAATATATAAGATACATGGAACACCTTGTGTATAACTTGGACTACTGAATGACTGGTTACTTTGCGATAACTGGGGAGTTGCATCCGCTTCCTCCCAGTTACAAAGACCATGTCTGGACTATGTCATGAAGGAGAATCGTTCACGTGTCATGAGGTCATGGTTAAATTTAAGAACTTTAAGAGTAGAACCAATGCAGGAATGGTCATTGACGGAGAAGGTATATTTGATATACGAGTTATAAATGTCTTTCCCACGAAACACTAATTGCGGTTGATTAAGTATTCGATGCTTGAACTTACTGCTTGAGAGTGACTTGGAAGGGATGAGGTGACAATGTGTGCTGACGGCAATCAAGATAGTTGATGGTCGACAACACTCTCCCTCTACATCTATCAATTGATTAATATATGAATAAATTTTATGATCGTTTGAATGAGGACTTTATTAGTGTGTCTTGCATCTCGCAAAGACAATTATTCATATTAGTGAGAAACAAATCAGTTGTTCTCCTTTTATGAATGATATCTCTTATGGTCACATTACGATTATGACTGAGTTATTCGTATATTGATGATAGTTGTTTGATCATTTATAAGAAATATTGTAATGCCAAGAAATATCCAGGCTTAATAATGACACTACAGTTTAAGTCATGAATGGTATGATGATGTCTTAATATACTTGATCTCTTGACACATACAAACCATGCCTTTTAGGTGAGATGACTAAAACCTCGCATTCTGGTAAACGGAATGTGTACTGATTGTTGAGTATCATACATTGTGATGTATCGTATGTCAGCATGTGGTGAATTTCATTATTTCGTGAACTTCGCATGTGGAATTAGATGAATATTTGTATTCACTAATGAAACACGACTCTGAAATAGTTTGATATGATCAAAAGGGATTTCAGAGTAAAGATGGATATTAAATTAACAAGAAAGATAAGTCTCTACGATTTGATCAAAGTGACAAATGTTTTGAGTTAGTCTTGGGCATAAAGACTTGTGTGAAAGTTGTTCCACAAATTGCAATGTCTTGAGACACTTCAATATGATTGACGTGCCTAAACATTGTGAACATATTCTATCGAAAAGTGTATGGTCTAAGTTATCTCTTACCAAGTTACGTTATTATTGTTTAGAGTTATTAATTTAATATGCAAACACTCACTTCAGCATAGGGAACCATCTGAGTTCGTGGAAACCAACACTATATATGTCATGGTGTGTTGTGGTTTCTAGGAAGCTTGATTTTTGTAAGATAAATTATCTTTGTAGTGTATCCTTAGACAACTATGGATGCATCTTCCACAACTAGAACCAAAAGGAGCAAAACTTGTATTGTTATGTTTGGTGTTTGTCAAGAATTGTTCTTGATAAATGTGGTAATGGAAGAAAAGTGAAAGTTCAACCAAGGTAATTGACCTTGCCTCCAAATGTTAGAGTAATGCAATGGAATATGTTCTGGAAGCAAAGCTCTACAATAAGAGGAGAAACTAATGATAATGATCATGATCTTCTGATGGGAGCTTTTACTGAGAAAGGTAGGATTCAATAATATATATTTGCCACTGGTGCAAAATGATATTCATGATTCACTTGTCATGTTAATGGAACAAGACATTCCTACGAACTACAAAGAAGCGATGGTGGACCTAAGTACGAGATATGACTACGAGTCATGAAATCCTATTTTGAGTTACATTTAAGATTGCTTGAATCTTATCAAGTAAGGAGGTTACTTGATATTCACAATAACTTCAGAGTTATGAGGAATAAATGTGAACATCAAAGGGACGTCAAGATTGGTTTGTCACAAAGATTGTTTCTGACAAATTCAATGGGTTGACTACAATGTGTAGCAATGCTTGAGTCAAAGGGATATTCACTATGATTGATCCAGGATTGTTATCAATACCGTGACTTCCTCAAATCCTATATTTGAAGAAGTGATGTAATTGGTACAACAAGAAGGTTTTGGAAAAACATATGGATACTAGTGTCTCGTAAAATGAATTCTCATTTCGATGGATGATCAAAAGATTTTGGACTTAACCAAAATATCGAGGAAACATGCATTTGCATGAAACTGAGTGGGAGCTGAATAGTTTCCTGAAACTTAATATGTAGACGACATATTTTGAGTGGGAGCTATGGGAGTATTATCCTAGACTTATATGTAAATGACATATTTGAGTAGGAGCCATGTGGCTAGTATCCTGAACTTAATATGTGTCTGACATATCTAAGTGGGAGTCATTTTGATGTTATCCTTGTCTTATATGTGGCCGACATATTTGAGTTGGAGCAATATGAGTGTTATCCTATAACTTAATATGTGCATGACATATTTGAGTGGGAACATGATAACATTCTCATATATGGATAACATATTATGAATGGTGCAGTTGGTGTTAATGATTATTTGAATCTTTCATAAATGAAGATGAATAAGTATTAAGCATTGAAGATCTATTAAGATAGATATGTGTTTAATAACATTGAGTCGTAATACTTTCCTGGATAAGATTCTGAAGGAGTTCAGAATAGGACAAGTCAAGAAGTGGTCCTTACTTGTATATCCAAGAGAAGTGTTGAGTTAATCTCAGTACAAGAACAATGGTTAATGGTTAATGAATGAAATGGATGTGTTGGATCCTCTATGCCTTTGTCATAGGTTCTTTCATATAAAACCAAAGTTATGTACTCGACGTAATGTGACCCAAGTTCTTAGTAGTAAGAACATGTTGTGATATGATTTATGAGTAAATCATTGAACAAAGAGTTAAGTTTATCCTTCAGTGTCTGAAGAGAACTGAGGATACATCTCAAATTTTTAAAGGATAGTGGACTTGACCATAAATGTTATGCTGGTTCAAGTTTTGACACTAACCTCGAAAATTGAGATATCATACTAATGAATGCCTAAGTTAAAAGAAACATGGTTAGACATCAAAGTTTCATACAATGCACTAAGGATTGAATCTACATTGATGTGGCTGCTTTAGAAGTAGCAGGAGTTATATTATGGCTTAAGAAGTTCGACTTCTGATTGAGTGAGTTTCAAGTGTGCATGACTATGGGAAAGTCCGCGTGACCCACCGGATGTCATTGCTATGACACAGCAAACGAAGTCTCACTTCACCGCAAAATATATATACCTCATCATTATAGTGGATAATGAAGGAATGTCAAATTAGGTGACATTATGATTTGCAAAAGGACATACGGTTCTGAATGGTACCCAGACCGTTGATACAACCTCTTCTACGGGCAAGCATGATCAATAAGGAGTTATGATCGAGAGAAAATGCAACTAGATTATTTGTACTCTAGTGCAAGTGGGAGACTGTTGGGAATGTGCCCTAGAGGCAAATAAAATATGTTTTATCGAGCATATTCCATTAGTTCATAATACGTTTGATACTATGCTATAACTGTATTAAGCGGAAACATTAATACAGGTGTGGTATACAAACAACCAGGTCCCTAGTCAACCCTAGTATACTAGTCCATTGGGCGATTGATGATCAAGGTTTCCTGATCATGAGACAATGGCGTCTGTTGACAATGGAGTCGTATCATTGGATAATGATATGATGGACATACACCCACAATAAGTGTTGCGATGTGATCAAGTCACATAGTTCGACATTGCGATAACTATAACGTAGTGACCAGATCCTTTGACCGTAATGATCATACGTAATTGTCATCTATGAGGAGACTTTGATTTGTATCCCACCGCCTGACTGAAATATGCTGGCCATAACGGTGCACTTTGGGTATTCCGAAATAGATGGTTGATGAGTATGCAAATAGATCAAAGCGGGATTTATCCATCCGTGTGACGGATAGGTACTCTGGGCCCACTCGGTGATATTGCATCATAAAGTTTGCAAACGTGTGACTAGGTCACGGAGTTGTAATATCACGGGAACGAGTAAACTTGTTTGTTGAGAACGAGGAAGAACTAGGTATATTGGATACCGATGATCAAACCTCGGACAAGCAAAGTACCATAGGACAAAGGGAACATGCACACGGTTAACGGATCCAACAGCGATTGAGGTTCATTCGATGGAAGCGCAGGGGCTATCAAGGATTGTAACCAGGTCCAATTGATTAGTCATTGATCAATGAGAATTGTCTCGATCATGTCTGTTGTTTCCCGGACCGTAGGGTGTTACACTTAAGGGTACTCGACGCAGTAAGGATTGATTCGGGATCACCGGAGAAATTGGAGAGAACACCGGAATTGTTCCAGTGATGGCCGAAATTGTTCCGATGAAGGCCGGAAGTTGTTCCGGGTATTTTGAAAGGTTCAAAATATATTTAATAATGTTTAATATATGTTTTATTATTTAATTATCTGAATTAAATATTAAAATGTATTTAAATATAATTAAAAATGGAAGAAAAGGCACATGGGCCTCATAGGGCCCATTAGGGGGAGAGGGAGTCCTCCCCCATGGTCCATGGCGCCATGAAGGGGGCCCACCCCCTAGGGCTGCGCCATTTGCCCTCCCCTTGGGATTAGTCCCACCCCGGAAGTGGAGGGGAGGGTGGCACCCCTCCTTGGCCTATATAAGGAGGGGTAGGGTGCCCTTTTTTCTTCATACAAATTGATTTGAGACAAGTTTCTCTCATCTCTCTCTCCCTCCTTTCTCCTTCCTCGAGTGGACTCCCCTTGTTTGGAGTCTACACTTGGTTGGGGATTTCTCCACTATACGCACGCCGTCGTGCTGCTGGAATCGGGATCCGAATCCATCTTCTTTCCGCTGCTCTACTGGTTCGGAGCCCGGAGGGACGTCGGGTATACTGTATGTGTATAATCCCGCGAGGCACTACACTTGTGGTGCTACTTCGTCGTCGTGGCCGTATCGCGAGGTCTTCATCGACAACGTTCTGACGGGGACGTAATCCCGTCATCGGACTACAAGAATCGGGTGGCTACAGGAGTCATCGTGGATCTGCGCGGCATCGGGGATTGTCGGTACGACTACACCAACCACGTTCATGCGGGAACGTTTCCTGCTTAACGGACTACATACTGGTATGTGATCTATTTCTGTCCGTTACTTGCATCGCCATAGCATAGGTCTTGGGTATGGGTCTCGTAGGTTATGAAAATTTTGTGTTTTCTGCCCCGAACCCCAACAAATTGCACTAGGGCAAATACCACAGTAGCCCAATCAAACCCACGTCCCTCGACGTGAGCTTGGAACACTGGTGTCGAACAAAAGTCCGGCCGCTTAAGGTCTTACGGTGTTCATTTGCCGCCAGTAATTGCATAGCCTAAGGCGCGTCCGCCCGGCTTTTTCTATCATGCGCAGCGCATGGAAAAGGTTGGGAGTGAAATCACTCTTCGGCAAGTCCCAGCCCGGCCGAACTTCGCAGGGGGGTCTTACCTACACGCTAATCCTGCGTGTCATCTGGGCAAAGTGTGTCGTGTTCCAGGAATGTGTATTTTTGAGGCCCGGAGCCTTATAGCATTGCACCCGTTTGGAACAAAATATCAAGCGAGTTGTTCACTCATTCACCCGAAGAGCTTTGTTTCGAGTGCTCAGGCGGGGGTTTTTCGCGAGTAATTACTCGAATGCCATTTCGGCTCTTGAGGTGAGGGAGCACCTGAGACCCTTAACGCCATATGATCTTGGCGAATGCATGTTTGTCTTGCGTCGGGTTGAGGGAGCACCCGAGACTCTCGTGAGTGCGAGTGGTCACTCGAGCACATTGCTGACTTTCAGGAGAGGGAGCACCCGAGACTCTTTATGATGTACTCTCCCGATGGGAGTAAGATGTTTTTCTTCATCGGGAAAAGATCTGAAAGATGGAATCTCTGAGCCTTGATGTCCGTTGGTTTTCTTCGCTGCTTGTCAGGATAACGATGCCTCTGCTTAATGGCTGTCAGTGATGCCTCGCCAGTGAACCATCACGTCTTCATGACCGGTCATAATGATGACCGCTGCTTATTGGCTTCTTGCCCTTCGTTGGTTACCCCAAGTGAAGGTTTGAGATGCAGTGCAGCAGCAGTTTTCCCTCGGTGAAGATACCTAGGTTTGTCTCCTGGAGGACTCCACAGATGATAAGTAGGTGTCAGCGGCGCAACTGACGCGGACCTGCACACAGACACAGATAACTTCGTTCCCAACGAAGTTCAGAGAGGTTGTCAATCTCTCCGGTCTTGTTGTTCACAAATGATAAAACGCAAGGGATAATGATAGCAACTTGAAAGTAAATGCAAAAAAGTAAATATAGCTTGGAAACAGTAATGAGGATATGGACCGGGATACGTGATGTTCACTAGTGATGTCTCTCTCCCAAAAGACGATAAAACTGCTATGCGAGGTAAACAAATTACAGAAGGGAAATTGACAGGATTATGAACGCACCGCAATGCTAACTATGCTACAAAAGAAAGCAAGAGGTTCAAAAGCACGGGCAGTACGCCAAAATAAGTAGACCGAAATCCATATGCATCTACTACTAATCATCCACCTTGAGATATCTATCCAGAACATCTCGCTGGCATTAAGTTGCGAGCCCCATCCAAAGTGTAAACCCAAAGCAACAGACAACTGCATTAAAAAGAACTTTGAGTAAAGTAAACAATCCTTGTAACCGCGGTTACAAGCACCGTTGTTTTCCCCCTTGTGGCAACAACACATCCCCTAGACTCATGTTTCTGTCACTCAAGTGTGTCATCGGGGGGGCATGAACCCACAATCTAGCACAACGCTCCCTCTTGGAGTCACTACCTACTACTTGGCCAAAGCAATAAACAGCAACGAAGAACATGCAAGAATTACTTAGGAACAAAAATATAAGAGATAAAAAACCAAATATATTACTCTATCACAATCTGAACATAATCTCATAATCCATCAGATCCCATCAAACTCAGCATAGCAACAACAGAAATATTACAAAGGTGCCTCGATCATGTAGGGCAGCTCACGAGGTCTAAACAATGAAGATCAAAGAGGGGAGGACAACATCACATAGCTACTGATCACGGACCCATGGTCAAAGGAAAACTACTCACGAGACATCCAGGGAGCATCCATGGTGGAGAGGAGACTCCCGGAGGTCAATACTCCCTCCGGCAGGGTGCCGGGAAGAGGTCTTCTGCTGCTCCCGATCTTGGAAGCGCGGCGACGGCGGAACAGAGGCGAGTTCGCGGAATAGGGTTCTTCTTCTGGAGTTTTCCCGTGACGGAGATTAAATAGGCGAAGGGGGCAGCCAGAGGTGGACCAGGGGCCCCAGGCGCCCCCCTGGCGCGGCCAGGGGTGGGGCCGCGCCGGGTGGCCGCCTGGGCCCCCCCTGGCTCCCCTCTAGCCCCTCCCATGCTCTTCTCGAAGCTTCCGTCACGCTGATTTTTTATCTAAGTTTTCCCGAATTTTTCTGGCACTTTTGAAATGGGGGAAAACTGAAATAGAAAAACAGCAGAAAATGGGAACAGGCACTGGGGGTGCACTGAGTTAATAGGTTAGTCAAAATATGATCAAAAGTGTATGAAAGTGTATCTAGATCATAGCAATATCACACAAAACATGCATGGAGCAAGCAGAAATTATAGATACGTTTTGGACGTATCAACATCCTCAAGCTTAATTCCTGCTCATCCTCGAGTAGATAAATGATAACAAGAATAATTTCTGTGGTGACATGCTAGCAACCATAAAAGAACTTTGAAAAGTAAAGCAATCAAGGTTAGAGATTCAATTCAAGTCATAACATGCAAGAGTCTATATTAGCATTGAAACAAGTAACAAAAGAACAAAATGTGCAAGAGCTCTCGTTGTCCGTGACTCGAATGTCTCCAAATGGTGTTTGCGTGCAAGAAAGGGGATAGGGAATACGAGAGAAAAAGGTATTTTTGTTGAGAACTCAATCTACTAAAGTTTCACACTTAGTCTTATTTGGAATCTTATCTTGACTCTGAAGGGAATATGCCCGAGAGGCAATAATAAAGTGTTTATTATATTATTCCTTGTTTATGATAAACGTTTATTTCTCATGCTAGAATTGTATTAACCGGAAACGTTGATACATGTGTGTTTAATAAACAAACAATGGTTCCTAGTAAAGCCTCTCTTTTAACTAGCTCGTTGATTAACAGATGATCAAGGTTTCCTGATCATGAACATTGGATGTTGTTAATAACGGGATCATATCATTAGGAGAATGATGTGATGAACATAGACCCAAACTAAGTATAACAATACGATCAAGTCATTTAGTTTATATTGTTATTTCTTGCATTAGAAGTAATCTTGTTCCTTAGACCATGAGATCATGTCAATCACTAATACCGAAAGAATACTTTAATGACATCAAACGTCACACCGTAACAGGGTGACTATAAAGGTGGTGTTAGGTATTCGGAAAGTATTAGTTGAGGCTCATGGATCAAGAATGGGATTTTTCCATCCAAAATGACGGAGAGATATACTCTGGGCCCTCTCGGTGATATCACATTGACACCGCTTGCAAGCACGTGACTAGGTCACAAGAATGTCATATCACAGAACGATTAAAAGAGTACTTGTCGGAAACGAGATCGAACAAGGTATGGTTGATACCGATGATCGGATCTCGGACAAGTAAAATATCGCGAGACAAAGGGAATTAGTTACGACGTTGATGGTTCACACGATCACAAGATTCATCGTTGAATATACAGGAGTCATCACGGATCTCCAGATCCCGCTGTTGATTATTGATCGGAGAGGTGTCTCGATCATGTCTGTATTATTCGCGAACCGTAGGGTGACACACTTAAGGTTTGATGACGCATTTTGAGAGGATATGGAATATCGAAGAATGTTTTGGACAGCACCGAAATTGTTTCGGGTAAAATTGAAATAGTTCAAAGGGTTTTTTGTCGAATGGTTGTTAATGGAATTAACAAATGATTCGAGGTGCAATGTGCAAATGTTTGTTAACAGGATTAAAAAATATTAAATAAATAAATATAAATGTTTTATTTATTTATTAAAGAAAACCTTTGGATTTTCCAAGTGGACAATTAAGGGAGCATGGGTGGGTGTGAGTGTGGCTTCCACTCACATCAAGAGGAGAAGAGGTGGGGGCACCATGAGTGGGGCGCCCCACCCCTTTGGGCTGCCTACTCCTCCCCTATAAAAGGAGGGTGAGGGCTCCCCCTCTACACACACTTGTCTCACCTCCCTTCCTCTCCACCCGCTGCTCCATTCCATGGTCTTCCGCTTGGCGAAGCCCTGACCGTGGGATTCTTCACAGCACCACGTCGTTGTGCTGCTGGATTTCCGGGGATCCTCTACTTCCGCTGCCCCGCTGGATCGAGGGAACGGAGGTCGTCATCAAGCTGTACGTGTGACCGAGCACGGAGACGCTCAGCGTACATCATCACGATCTTGAGATCGGCAAGTGAACCACTACATCATCCACGAGATTTGATCTCGTAACGTTTTAAGTCTTCGAGGGTGAGTTCTTCTATGACATCCTACTCGTTGCTTACATCTCCTAGATTAGATCTTGGCTTGTTGGTTGTTTATGCGTAGGAATTTTTTTTGTTTTCCTTGCTACGAACCCATCAGACTCGTCCCCAGACCACTAGCCAGGTACAAGTCAATTTGATCCACTCCTTTTCGATATTTCGAGCACTCATGCAATGGATGAGCGTAAGCACGAGAGTTGACACTTAGGATGGCAAAGAGAGAAATATGGTGGAGGAAGACAAAAAGGATGAGAAAGGCTCACATCAATGAGGACAATCATAGGCAAGAGATGCCAAATGATAGATATGATGTGAGGAGTAGGGATTGCCATGCAACGGATGCACATACGAGCTAAGAAGCTCTCCAATGGAACTAGTGGGGTGCATCTAACTTGCTCGCTCATGAAGACCTAGAGCTTGTTTGAGGAGGCTCATCCTTGGAATATGCAAGCCAAGTTCTATAGTGTGAAGGTCCCCACATAGCTATATGCATAAAGATCATCTCTATGGAGTACAAGGATATAAAGGGAGTACTAGTGTGGATCTCTCAAAAGGATAGTAGTGTTGCCCCTTTCTCTCTTTTTATCTCTTTTTCTCTTTTTTCTATTTTTTGGATTTTTTTGTGGCCTCAATGGCTCTTTCTATTGAACTCTCATTTGTCCTCTTTGGGATCTTTTATTGTGTCCACTTTGGGATATTTTCCTCACTTAAGGGCAACACTCTATTTTACAAGAAGGTAAAGAAGATCTTTCGCACTTTAAAAGGTACTCAAAACATAAAGAAGATGTAACTATCATGATGTATGCAAGGTATGTCGCTGCCAGTGTAGCAGGAACATGTATGACATGAAGATCAAGTCATGAAGAGGTGGATGTTGCATGGTAATATAACTCGGAAAGGCTATGGAAATGCCTTGATAGGTAGGTATGGTGGCTGTTTTGAGGAAAGATAAAGGGAGGCTTATGATGACAGAGCGTATCATGACAAGGGTTTGGATGTACCGGCGAAGGTGTACACCAACTCTCGGAGTGAGAAGAAGGCAATGCACGGCACGGGAAAGGCTAGCAAAATATGGGAAGGTGGAAGTGTCAACTCTCAATACTTACATTAGTCCGAAGAACTCATGCACTTATTATCGGTAACTCTCAATATAATAAGGAGGTTCACAAAGAGACAAGTACCCCGAGGAGTAGTGTATAGGGATTTGGTTATCCTTGCGCATCCTCGACTCATGGTACGTGAGTGTACTCTAATATTCGACTCCTCAGAAGAGTAGTGATCTATCTAGTAGCTAGAGTTCTCAACTAATTTTGTAGGTTTTGAAAATAAACACGGATTGCCCAAAATACGACATCTATCACTAATAGGCAAGAGCTCTTGACACCAAAAGTCCAAACATTACTCACAACAATACCTCAAAACTATTGCAAGCTACTACTAAAATTAAATAGCAACCTCAATTACCTACTTTCAAGACAAGACACAACTCAGTGCAACAACCAACTCTCTTTAACAAGATAAACATGAAAACTAAAAAGAGTTCCAGCAACAAACTAAACAAAATCCAAGGCTCTTGCTAAAGACAAACTAAGACTAAAACTAAACATGGCAGCAGCTATGAAAAGATAAAGAACACACAACAGCAAAAAGATAGGCAGGAAAAATCCTATGATGTGTTCTAAATTTAGAAAGTGGAGCGTGTTTCTCTCCCACACAAAGTAAGATGGGATCTAACTTGTTATGAACAGCAAGCAAAGATAAAGAAAACTAAAAATAAAACCTAAGAGCGAGACGCTCCAAGCATAGCACATAACGCATGAAGTGATAAAAATATAGTGACATGAAGGACGAACTGATGATTGTTGATGGAGAAGGGGATGCACGGGGGCATCCCCAAGCTTAGACGCTTGAGTCTCCTTGAATATTTATTGGGGATGGATGGGGGCATCCCCAAGCTTGAGCGCTTGACACTCCTGGATCTTCTTTCATCATCTTCCATCGCACACTTGAAAACTCCCTTCATACATAACTCATCATAAGCTGATTAGAGAGGTTAGTACCCTTAATAAAATAATTTTTCCCCACTGGATATAAAGATATTCTTGAAGAGCTACTGTTTCTCAAGAGTGCCAAAAAAAATTTGCAAAGAAAAAGCAAGCTTAAGGTTTGCAAAAGTGAAGAGAGGCAAAACGTGGCAGAATCTGTGAAAAACAGAACAGCATGTAGTAGAGAATTTTTTCGGGGCACTTCTGCAACTCAAATCAAAAAACTCAGAACATACGAAAGTTTCAAAATAATTGCATCATGTTTAAATTCTTTGGTTTAATAATTGGGGATTTAGAAAAGCCTCAAAAAGATTTTAAATAAAAGGCCAGATAAAAAGTTTTTCCAAAATTCCTCCAAACAATTTTGAAAAGTCCTATAAATGAGTATGATCATTTTAAAAATGATTTGGAGTCAAGCCCATGCTCATGGATTTTTCAAATATTCAAACAGAGGCTTGGAAATTAAATTTAAATGCTATTTGAATTGAAATTCAAATGTTTTGAATTTCAAAAATCTTCAAAACTTGGGAGTGGCTAGTACTATGTCACATATGTCCAAGATAAATATTTGGGGATTTTTAAAAATGCTTTGGTATTTTTTTTCAGAGCAAAACAAATAAAACAGAAAGCAATAAAAAGAAAAAAAACAGAAAGAAAAGGGGCAAAGCCCTACTCACCTGGCCCAAGTGGGCAGAAGAGGCCCAGCCCAAAGGGGCAGGGCCGTCTTCTACCTCGGCAGGCAGGCAGGGAGCTGCGTGCCGCGCATGCCCTTGCCGGCACCACCTCCTGCTTGCCGCTTCGGCTATCCCTGAGCGCCACGAGGACGCCCAGAAGCCGCTGTCGTCTTCCCCTTCTTCTTCTATCTCTTTCTCGTCCGCTCCCGCTCGTTTTCGCCACCGACCAGAAGAACACCGTCGCCGCCGACGTGCGCCAGCGCGGCCACCGTGCCCCCCTAGCCGAGCCAAGTTGTCCAGGAGCTCCGCCTCCGCCGTCTTCATCACCCTGCGCAATCAATTGGAGCCGAGGACCCCCAAGGACGACGCCGCGACCTCCGTGTCCTCCACGGCCGCCGGCACGCCGTCGTATAATTCACGGCCACCGCAGCTCCTCCGGCTCCCTCGTCCTCTCCACTGCAACCCCGGTGAGCCCGCGGCCCGTTTCCCCCATCCCGCACCCGTCCTCGTGCCCCCGGTGCCGTTTTCCCCCACCAGCCGAGCCACGCCGCCGCGGGAGCTCGTCCCCGCCATGGCCTCTGGCCTCCTCTGGCCGGCTCGTGTGCCACAATGGATGCGCGGCATCGAGGGCTCCGTTTTGGTGCCCTTGGAGCGCCTCCCCGTGGCCGGAGCCGCTGTCCAGAGCGGGCGCCGCCGCCTCCAGTGGTCGCCGGCGGCTAAACGCCGGCCACTGGGTCATTAGGGGCTAACCCCCCCTCCTAATCCCTCTCTCTCTCATAGACAAGTGGGGCCAGTCCCCTTAATCCTCTAATTAAAATTTAAACTAAACAGAAATTAACCCAGAGACAATGACAGATGGGCCCCGCATGTCAGGTTGATTGGTCAGCGCCCCCATGACGACATCCTGATGTCATGCTGACGCATTAATTCTTTTATCTAATTAACAAAATTGCAGAAAACTATTAAATCTTTGAAATTCAATAACTTTTAAACCATAACTCCAAATCAAAAGTGTAATATATGAAAAATCATCAGAAAAATGCAAGGATTCCAAATATCATACTTTCATAGATGAAAAACACATCTATGATGGGGAACCAGTAGCATTTAGCTATTTGGGGTTATTTGGAATAATTCAAAATAAATGTTTAAATCATTTCAAATTAAATCTTTCCAATGCCAACCTTATCACATGAACATCAGAGGCATATCATACACATTTCAACATAGTTTACAAAGACCAAACATTAGCAAATGCAACTTTGGCTAATTTGAACAACATTTGGAGTTTGAATTTGAATTCCTTTTTCAAATCAACTTCAATTAACATGTGACAAATTGAACCTAGGTCACATCAGTACCATGCCATGATTCATTCTTGAATGTGCATTGCAATGTGATGTTTACATTGTTGTTGTTGTCTCGGTGTTTGCTTCTTCTCGATAGATCCATCGCCGGACGTAGTCCCTGTTTTCTCCGAAGAGTGGCACCCCCTGAGTCTCGACAATAAGGCAAGCAAACCCCCTTTGATCATATCTATAAAAACCCAGTTTCCCTCTTGTTCTCTTATGCATGATTAGGTGATTCACATGTTACCGTTCTACCGCTAGTTGAACCCATCCTTTGCATGACCTATCATTGCTGCCACAGTATTAAGCAAACCTCAACCTAGCAGATACAAGTTTGTTTGTGTTCATTATGTGGCCCTTCATCCATGTTATGCTATGCCATGCTAGAGTTGTTTGCAATAAAGTTGATCCATCTGGTGATGTATCGGGATGGTAGTGGACACATGCAACAAGGTGGTAACGTGTTGATGAAGTCACCCTAAAATAAGTGAACAATGAGAGGCTGTGTAGGAGTACACAGTGGGTTGTCTCATTTACACTGCCCTAGGCCCCGAGTTCTTGTGTTGTGATCCAAGACACAGATTACTACCACATGTTGGGCTCATTGACCCCTCTCGACCTATTAACTCACCCCGACTATGGTCCAGGATTCGCATGGGTTAATTGTTATTCTATTTGCTTTCATAACGTAGCACGGTTTTAGGCAAGCGCAGCACCATCCGTCGAGGTGGGCTTGTCGGACCGTCCATACATCGTCTGGGTCCTGAACGGAAACCCCGGCCAGATTCTCGATTGGGGTACATACTCAGATAGGAGATCCCCTGGACTAGAGTTGGAGCCGTGAGATAAGTGTCGTGGTACTATCCTCGCTGACAACGCTTGAAGGTGACGAGTTCTAGGCGGTAAGTGGTAGCTACGTATGTGAAGAAGTACACCCCTGCAGGGTTAATGAACTATTCGAATAGTCGTGTCCGCGGTTATGGACTACTTGGAGATCTTTACTTGATTATTAGACAACTCAAATGGATACTCTAAAAATCGCAAGATAAGTGTGAGTGCTTTGGGTTGCTTCCTCGTGGGGAAGTCGAGGAAGGATCCATGGTGGTGTATTGATGTGGTGATCAAGATTAGATGGACTCGTGTGCGCCTCTCATCTCAACTCTATCTAGTCGTAGTACAGGATAGCCAAGTGAAAGCTTTCTGCATTACAACCCCACTTGCCTTTACCTTGATACCTGAGCATGAATAGTATAGTTCTGACGTAAGTCTTGCTGAGTACGACTTTGTACTCACGTTTTCTTATTCTATGTTTTAGAGACGAGACCACTGACCCTGATGGTGGCCTCTCCTCAAGCTCGACGTCGACGAAGTAATGTAGTCCCAGACAGCAGCCTGGTCCCTCTGGAGGGTCATTGTGTTTTCTTAAAGGCTTCTTAAGCCATTTGTTAACCTTGTCTTTACTAAGACATAATTTGCTTCCGTTGTTGTATGATGTAATGTTGGGTCACAGTTATGTGATCTCTGCTTGTAACACTACTATATCTGCTCTGTTTAGCAGATGCAATAAAGCTATGAGTTTGTAGAGTTCATGTTGTGTTACCTGCTGTTTACACTAGACATGTATGTTGCGTGTATGTTTATAACATGCATGTCTTAGTGTGGGATTCGATAGCTTAGTTGAGTTCTTGCCGGCGGTCTTTTATACACCAAGTGGCCCTTAGATGTGCGCAGCTTGGGGCATCGCGATGCGATTGCTCGTGACTCTGTCATGTGGCACACTTTGTTGTATGATTGAGCCCGCCCGAGATCCCCACTAGGTGATCGGGCCGGAATCTGTTTATGTAAGTGTTATGATTCAATCGATAATATGGTTGAGGCGACTTGTCTATGAGTATGGGATTTCACCACCCATAATCACCTAGACTTGTGAGCGGACGATGAGGACCCATCACAGTTGATCATCCGGGCCTGGATGGGATGCCCCTCACGTTCGAGCTTTCCGAGAGTGTCTTGTACTTGGCCTTGTCTGCTTAGACAAGTGGCTATGGCTCTCGGCTCTCCATATGATTGAGTTGTGGCTGGAATTACATACGCAAACCCCGGGTCCCGACAGATATTTCAAGTGAGTCCTCGGAATCATGGGATTCCTCCTCAAGGCAATCATTGGCCTCTTCTTGGGCAGCAAATTTTTTATTTTTAAAATCCTCAATATAAGAATTAGAAGTATAATTCTCGAAGCAATAAGCAAGAACTGCAAAGTTTTCAGACTCAAAAATAGTATCGTGATACTTTTCAATCAAAGAAGCAATCTCATAGGCACCTTTAAAAGCAACAAACTCTTCAATCTTTTCAACATCAAAGTAATCATAAACACCTTTAGCATAAGAAGACAAGATCTCATTTTCATTAAAATCACATTGGAAAGGGAGGTGTTTATGATCTATATTAGAACAGCAAGTAAAATCATAAATGTGGCACAAAAGTTTAGCATGGCAATAAGAAACATGTATTTGATCCCATAAGTGTTTCCCTTTTTGAGATAGGCGGTGCCGCGTATAATGAGCATGCTCATCCAATGATTTTCCGTCAACCAAGTCGGTTGGGTTTTTAGCGCGAGCACAAATTGATCGAAGACGATCCAAGTGAAACATGTCCATCCTATCATATTTGGGTGGTTCATCACCCATGGTGAGGATAGCATAAATAGGCAAAGCAAGACAAAGGCAAAAGGTAGCAACTATTTTTGTGGTTTTTCATAAAGGACACTGAGATAAAAACTGAAAGGTAAACTAACAAGACTAAAAAACAAAGGTAAAGGTGCAACTCCCCTATCTTAGCACTCGGAGTCCCCGGCAACGGCGCCAGAAATATTCTTGCTTATTGGCTTCTCGCCCTTCGTTGGTTACCCCAAGTGAAGGTTTGAGATGCAGTGCAGCAGCAGTTTTCCCTCGGTGAAGATACCAAGGTTTGTCTCCAGTAGGACTCCAGAGATAATAAGTAGGTGTCAGCGGCGCAACTGACGCAGACCTGCACACAGACACAGATAACTTTGTTCCCAACGAAGTTCAGAGAGGTTGTCAATCTCTCCGGTCTTGTTGTTCACAAATGATAAAACGCAAGGGATAATGATAGCAACTTGAAAGTAAATGCAGAAAAGTAAATATAGCTTGGAAATAGTAATGAGGATATGGACCGGGATACGTGATGTTCACTAGTTATGTCTCTCTCCCAAAATACGATAAAACTGCTATGCGAGATAAACAAATTACAGAAGGGCAATTGACAGGATTATGAACGCACCGCAATGCTAACTATGCTACAAAAGAAAGGAAGAGGTTCAAAATCACGGGCAGTACGCCAAAATAAGTAGACTGAAATCCATCTGCATCTACTACTAATCATCCACCTTGAGATATCTATCCAGAACATCTCGCTGGTATTAAGTTGCGAGCCCCACCCAAAGTGTAAACCCAAAGCAACATACAACTGCATTAAAAAGAACTTTGGGTAAAGTAAACAATCCTTGTAACCGCGGTTACAAGCACCGTTGTTTTCCCCCTTGTGGCAACAGCACATCCCCTAGACTCATGTTTCTGTCACTCAAGCGTGTCATTGGGGGGGGGCATGAACCCACAATCTAGCCCAACGCTCCCTCTTGGAGTCACTACCTACTACTTGGCCAAAGCAATAAACAGCAACGGAGAACATGCAAGAATTACTTAGGAACAAAAATATAAGAGATAAAAACCAAATATATTACTCTATCACAATCTGAACATAATCTCATAATCCATCAGATCCCATCAAACTCAGCATAGCAACAGCAGAAATATTACAAAGGTGCCTCGATCATGTAGGGCAGCTCACGAGGTCTAAACAATGAAGATCAAAGAGGGGAGGAGAACATCACATAGCTACTAATCACGGACCCATGGTCCAAGGAAAACTACTCACGAGACATCCGGGGAGCATCCATGGTGGAGAGGAGACTCCCGGAGGTCAATCCTCCCTCCGGTAGGGTGCCGGGAAGAGGTCTTCTGGTGCTCCCGATCTTGTAAGCGCGGCGGCGGCGGAACAGAGGCGAGTTCGCGGAATAGGGTTCTTCTTCTGGAGTTTTCCCGTGACGGAGATTAAATAGGCGAAGGGGGCAGCCAGAGGTGGACCAGGGGCCCCAGGCGCCCCCCTGGCGCGGCCAGGGGTGTGGCCGCGCCGGGTGGCCGCCTGGGCCCCCCCTTGCTCCCCTCTGGCCCCTCCCGGGCTCTTCTCGAAGCTTCCATCATGCTGATTTTTTATCTGAATTTTCCCGAATTTTTCTGGCACTTTTTATATGGGGGAAAACTGAAATAGAAAAACAGCAGAAAACAGGAACTGGCACTCGGGTGCACTGAGTTAATAGGTTAGTCCAAATATGATCAAAAGTGTATGAAAGTGTATCTAGATCATAGCAATATCACACAAAACATGCATGGAGCAAGCAAAAATTATAGATACGTTTTGGACGTATCAACCGCTGTGGCGTGCGGCAGGCGCTGGTTGGGTTTCCGATACGCGCGTTGGAAACGCGCGTGAATTGACGTGTCTCATGCACAGTGCGTCCCGTAGGAAAGCATCTTGGTCTTGGAATTTGAGACGTTTGCGACGTTTGGTCTTTGAATTAATTGTTGCTGTCGTCTCCGCTTCTCCGTGCTCGGAGGTTTTGTGTTCTATAAATAAGGCTTTCTCTTCCATTGTGTTTCACCTCCATCCAGCTTGCTCCTTTGCTTCCTCCTTCTTCCCTTGTTCCTCTCATGGCTCCCAAACGGGGTGTTGGCCATGGCCGTGTTCGTCGTGGACGTGGCGGCCGTACACCACGCTCGTGCCGTGGTGGTCACCATGGTACATCGCCAGTGCCTTCTTCTTCTCCCCTGGAGGAGGGATTCTGGCGCTATGACTTTCTTTTACGTGTTCGTGGCCAGAGCGCCACTCACGTCCTTCTTCCCTCTGCTTTTTCCACCATTGTCTCTGAACGTGGCTTGGATGGCCTGCTTCTGCATCTTCAAGGGAGCTGTCGATCTCCTTCTTTCATTGACTTGGAAGTTGATAGCTCCCGCTTGATTTTTCTTGGCTCTGGTTGGAGTTTGTTTGCTCGACGGTTGAATCTGCGAGATGGCGATATGCTCAGTTGTCGTTTTGACGGCGAAAGCACTGTCATTGTCTGCGCGTTCGACCCGAGCGGCAACAACATGGATCCGCATGAGCAGGATTCGAGCAGCGACAACTCCATCAAGTCGAGAAGTCCTTCGCGTGCGTCTTCGACTGCTTCTTCCTCCAGGGACTCTTCTGGTGCTGGTGGTGAGCCGTCTTCAACTGCTTCCTCCTCTGGCTCTGAAGAGGACCTCGATGTCAAGCCGTTGATCAAGCGGGCGCGCCAAGCGACCTTGTAGAACTGGAGGCGGCCTCGTCTTCGCTGGCAACCCGGATAAGAAGGCGTGCAGCTTCAACTGGAGAAGAAGCTGGTGGAGCAGGAGAAGAAGCTGGTAGAGCGTCGACAAATAAGTCGAGCTTCACCCTTTTTTTATGTTATTGACATCCTCTGCTAGCTTCCTTTTTTCCTTTGTCTGTGGAGATGCCTTTGTACTGGAGTCGATTACCCCTCATGAGCACACATGTAGAAGTCTTAGTTCCTTGGGTGATTCCCTCTTGTAACAGGAGTTGCCTTCTATCCAAATGTAGTTGAGTCCTTTTTGTACTGAAAAGTGATCCTTATGATGTAAGCTGTGCTTGATCCTTTGCAATGGAATTTATATTTGGGCTTTATGCAACCGGAAAATGTGTTCAAGTCCTTGGCGGTCGGGAGTTGTCTTCGATTTCTTTGTAATCGAGAGCTGTGTTCGAGTCCTTTGCCATCGAGAGTTGTCTTCGAGTCTGTCCAAACTTTGTACTGTGGGATCTATCGGGTGCGCGACAGCGCTCCCGATGGGAGTAGCCCCCGAGGCTACGCTTGAGTCGAAGGGTCGAGCGTAGGCTAAAATTTGTTTCCCTTGTCGTTTAGTTTCTGTCTTTTATCGGGTGCGCGGCAACGCTCCCGACGGTAGTAGCCCCCGAGTCTTTAGGTGATCGTTTGCGATCGGGTGAAGACTAAATGAGTCTGTGTCCTGTGCTTCCTCCAAAGTTTCTTTGGAGTACTTGGTGCTCCATCTGATTGTGGTCATGTCTTTCAAGCCCTTCTCTCGGCAGGTGGGGCTGGCCGGGTATTTAATCTTCAGGCTGCGCGAGCGGACTTCGGGGGGAGATGGTGCTCGAGTCCCCGAGTACTTGGATGTAGAGGTCGTGTGAGCGACGATAGAGTCTTTCGGGGGGAGTTTTTGTGCTTGAGCCCCCGAGTGTTTGTGTTTAAGATCGCTTGAGTAGCGATAGCGTCTCTCAAGGCGATTTTATTCTTAAGCCCCCGAGTGCTTTTGGTTGAGATCGCTTGAGTGGCGATAGCGTCTCTCGGGGGGATTTTATTCTTAAGCCCCCGAGTGCTTTTTGTTTAAGATCGCGTAGGCGATAGCGTCTCTCGGGGGGATTTATTCTTAAGCCCCCGAGTGCTTTTTGGTTAAGATCGCGTAGGCGATAGCATCTCTCGGGGGGATTTTATTCTTAAGCCCCCGAGTGCTTTTTGGTTATGATCGCGTAGGCGATAGCGTCTCTTGGGGGATTTTATTCTTAAGCCCCCGAGTGCTTTTTGGTTAAGATCGCGTAGGCGATAGCGTCTCTCGGGGAGATTTTATTCTTAAGCCCCCGAGTGCTTTTTGGTTAATATCGCGTAGGCGATAGCATCCCTCGGGGGGATTTTATTCTTAAGCCCCCGAGTGCTTTTTGGTTAAGATCGCGTAGGCGATAGCATCTCTCGGGGGGATTTTATTCTTAAGCCCCCGAGTTCTTTTTGGTTCAGATCGCGTAGGTGATAGAGTCTCTCGGGGGGATTTTATTCTTGAGCCCCCGAGTGCTTTGAGATGGCAGTATTTGGGCAATATTTTCTTTATTGCGGTCGAGCAGCTACATGAGTTGCCAGTTATGTCTTGACCGATGGGTACTATGGATAGAACAGTCGCATGTTTGCTACGTTCCATGGGTTGCCCATGTCCTCGTCTGTCTTCGGTTTCTTCAGCCTGTAGGCGCCACCTCCGATGACTTCTAAGACTATGAATGGTCCTTCCCATTGGGGGGCAAGTTTATGGACCTTCTCTTGAATCAGCCGTAGGACTAGGTCACCTTTGTTGAAGGTTCTAGTGCGCAAGCGACTGCTTTGGTAGGTGCGTAGCTTGTCCTGGTACCCCTCTGATTTTGCCAGGGCTGTATCTCTTGCTTCGTCTGCCGTATCTTTGTCGGCTTGCAGTGCTTCTTCTGCTTCTTCTTCTTCGTACCCGGTGAGCCGAGGTGCTCCGAATTTGAGTTCATGTGGTAGGACTGCCTCTGCCCCGTACACCATGAAGAAGGGTGTGTACTGTGTCGCGGTGTTTGGTGTGGTTCGTAGGCTCCATAGGACCGCGGCGAGTTCTTCTACCCAGTTGTCGGCGGCTTGCTCGAGTGGTGCGGGGAGCCGTTTCTTGATTCCCCCGCACACAAGGCCGTTTGCTTTTTCCACCTGGCCGTTGGACTGCGGGTGCGCGACTGATGCATAGTTGATTTTGATGCCTAGTTCTTCGCAGAAGTTCTGGAATTCTGCGGCTGTGAAGTTCGTGCCGTTGTCCATGATGATGTTGTGTGGCACTCCGAACCTGAAGATGATCGATTTGATGAAGTTGACAGCCGTGAGGGCTGTGAAGCTGGTGATGGGCACTGCTTCGATCCATTTAGTGAACTTGTCGACTGCGACGAGCAGGTGTGTCCTTCCGCCCTTTGATGATTTCTTGAGTGGGTGATGTGCGAGGTGATGATAGTGATTTCTCGCCCTTCGTTGGTAAACCCCAAGTGGAAGGTGTGATGTAGCACAGAAGCAAATTTCCCTTAGTAAAGATACCAAGGTTTGTCTCCAGTAGGACTCCGGAGATGATAAGTAGGTGTCAGCGGCGCAACTGACGCGGACTTGCACACAGACACAAATAACTTTGTTCCCAACGAAGTTCAGAGAGGTTGTCAATCTCGTCGGTCTTGTTGTTCACAAAGGATCAAACACAAGGGGTAATGATAGCAACTGAAAGTAAAAGCAGAAAAGTAAATGAGCGTGGAAACAGTAATGAGGATATGGACCGGGATACGTGATGTTCACTAGTGATGTCTCTCTCCCAAAAGACGATAAAACTGCTATGCGAGGTGAACAAATTACAGAAGGGCAATTGACAGGATTATGAACGCACCGCAATGCTAAATATGCTACAAAAGAAAGGAAGAGGCTCAAAAGCATTGGCAGAACGCCAAAATAAGTAGACCGAAATCCAACTGCATCTACTACTAATCATCCACCTTGAGATATCTATCCAGAACATCTCGCTGGTATTAAGTTGCGAACCCCACCCAAAGTGTAAACCCAAAGCAACAGACAACTGCATTAAAAAGCACTTTGCGTAAAGTAAACAATCCTTGCAACCGCGGTTACAAGCACCGTTGTTTTCCCCCTTGTGGCAACAGCACATCCCCTAGACTCATGTTTCTGTCCTCAAGCGTGTCATCGGGGGGCATGAACCCACAATCGAGCATAACGTTCCCTCTTGGGGTTACTACCTACTACTTGGCCAAAGCAATAAACAGCAACGGAGAACATGCAAGAATTACTTAAGAACAAAAATATAAGAGATAAGAACCAAATATATTACTCAATCATAATCTGAACATAATCTCATAATCCATCAGATCCCATCAAACTCAGCATAGCAACAGCAGAAAGATTACAAAAGTGCCTCGATCATGTAGGGAAGCTCACGAGGTCTAATCCATGAAGAACAAAGAGGGGAGGAGAACATCACATAGATACTGATCACGGACCCATGGTCCAAAGGAAACTACTCACGAGACATCCGGGAAGCATCCATGGTGGAGAGGAGACTCTCGGAGGTCGGCCCTCCCTCCGGCAGGGTGCCGGGAAGAGGTCTGCTGGTGCTCCCGATCTCGGAAGCGTGGCGGCGGCGGAACAGAGGCGAGATCGCAAAAAAGGGTTCTGTCCTCGAGGGTTTCTCGTCACGGAGAATATATATAGGCGAAGGGGGGCAGCCAGAGGGGCCACCAGGGGTCCAGGCGCCCCCTGGCGCGGCCAACCCCTGGGGCGCCTGGGCCCCTGGTGGTGGCCCTCTGGCCCCACTCAGGTTCTTCCGGAAGGTTCTTCTGCGCTGATTTTTTATCTGATTTTTCCCGAATTTTTGGAGCACTTTTTATATGGGGGAAAACTGAAATAGAAAAACAGTAGAAAACAGGAACTGGCACTGTGGTGCACTGAGTTAGTAGGTTAGTCCAAATATGATCAAAAGTGTATGAAAGTGTATCTAGATCATAGCAATATCACACAAAACATTCATGGAGCAAGCAGAAATTATAGATATGTTTTGGACGTATCAACATCCCCAAGCTTAATTCCTGCTCGTACTCGAGTAGGTAAATGATAACGGCATAATTTCTGTGGTGACATGCTAGCAACCATATAAGTACTTTGAAAAGTAAAGTAATCAAGGTTAGAAATTCAATTCAAGTCATAACATGCAAGAGTCTATATTAGCATTGAAACAAGTAACAAAAGAACATTAGGTGCAAGAGCTCTCGCTGTCCGTGACTCGAATGTCTCCAAATGGTGTTTGCGTGCAAGAAGGGGGATAGGGAATACGAGAAAAACATTTATTTGTTGAGAACTCAATCTACTAAAGTTTCACACTTGGTCCTTTTCTGGAATCTTATCTTGACTCGTCCCCAGACCACTAGCCAGGTACAAGTAAATTTGATCCACTCCTTTTTCAATATTTTGAGCACTCATGCAATGGATGAGCGTAAGCACGAGAGTTGACACTTAGGATGGCAAAGAGAGGAGTACGGAGGAGGAAGACAAAAAGGATGAGAAAGGCTCACATCAATGAGGACAATCATAGGCAAGAGATGCCAAATGATAGATATGATGTGAGGAGTAGGGATTGCCATGCAACGGATGCACATACGAGCTAAGAAGCTCTCCAATGGAACTAGTGGGGGTGCATCTAACTTGCTCGCTCATGAAGACCTAGAGCTCGTTTGAGGAGGCTCATCCTTGGAATATGCAAGCCAAGTTCTATAGTGTGAAGGTCCCCACATAGCTATATGCATAATGATCATCTCTATGGAGTACAAGGATATAAAGTAGTACTAGTGTGGATCTCTCAAAAGGATAGTAGTGTTGCCCCTTTCTCTATTTTTATTTCTTTTTTCTCTTTTTTCTATTTTTTGTATTTTTTTGTGGCCTCAATGGCTCTTTCTATTTAACTCTCATTTGTCCTCTTTGGGATCTTTTATTGTGTCCACTTTGGGATCTTTTCCTCACTTAAGGGCAACACTCTATTTTACAAGAAGGTAAAGGAGATCTTTCACACTTTACAAGGTACTCAAAATCATAAAGAAGATATAACTATCATGATGTATGTAATGTATGTCGCTGCCAGTGTAGCAGGAACATGTATGACATGAAGATCAAGTCATGAAGAGGTGGATGTTGCATGGCAATATATCTCGGAAAGGCTATGGAAATGCCTTGATAGGTAGGTATGGTGGCTGTTTTGAGGAAGGATATAAGGAGGTTTATGATGACAGAGCGTATCAGGGCTATCCGAGAGAGTGGTTCAGGTGACTACCGGAGTCATTGATTAATCAGGTCAGATGGGCTTAGTAGGGCTCGAACCTACAATATCACCGTTATGAGCGGTACGTTTCAACCAATTAAACTATAAGCCCAATCGGATCTCTACATGCCGAGAAGAGCGGACAGAAAGAGGAGACCTTTGCTCTATCTCCTTCTTCCTCTTCCCGGGGCCCCGGAGGGGTTCTTTGGCAAGCCCTATTAAAGAAGCTAAGTGACTTTCGTCACTCAAGTAGTGAGTTTGAGAGTGACCGTTAGGGCGACCACTTGTACTTCTAGGCCTTGGCGACCTATATGTTACGCAACACAGCTTCACTCGATTCAGTATTCATTCCATTCAGGCAGGTGAGGAAGGGTGGCGTCGGCTTGACCCTGTCTTCTCTCTTGGTCGGGTCGGAGGCTAAGTTTCTCATTCAGTGGTGAGGTGTTCATAGAAAGCAAGGCCTCGCCCAACGAGTGGCGGATTTGGTTTGGATGGGGTCTCGCTTGGACGCTGGGGAGATCCATAGATCTGGATAGAGTCTTTCTCGCTCAGTAAAGAAGAGTACGCGCGCTACGGCTTACGCAGTGGATCTTCGGGCAACCAACCCGGCACATCCAATTCCGATCAACAACTTGGAGGTATGGCTGAGTGGCTTAAGGCATTGGTTTGCTAAATCGACATACAAGAAGATTGTATCATGGGTTCGAATCCCATTTCCTCCGGCACGGAAGTAGAACGGGCGGGCGAAATTACGTGAGAGAAAGAACCTAAGATTGATGGAGTCCGCCGTCGGACAGAATAGCACTGCTTAGTGACTAGGAGCGGAGCGCCCCTTTCTTGTTCTTGGTGGCGTCTATAGCGAAGAAGACCTTCCCGAACGAGAGCCGGCCAGGGACATCTATCGTGAGATGGCATCAATCCGGCAAGAAACCTCAGAAACTGGCCTCTCAGACCGTTTTGTATGCCGACCACAACCCCGGTCTACGACCTCCGACAACTGAGCCCCCTTGCTCAGAAATGCTTGGCTGAAACCGTTCTAGCTGGCAAACCAACAACTGCCTTGGTGCTCCCCGAGAGCACCAAGTCCGTGGTTGGCCCTACTTCCAATTCCGGACAGGAACAAATCTAGCTCAACAGTCGAACTGGTTAACAATAGAAAACTGGCCGACCCTAGTTTCCGAACACCGAATGGCAAACCGGCCAATGCCACATTCCCTTGTTTTCATGACACAAGTTTACTCTGCTCAAAATAGGGAAAAGGCCTCAGAGGTCAACTTCACGCGCTCTATGAAGGGCTCCGATTTTAGATCCCGTCTATCGAGGGCATACTCGAACCTCAGAAATAGGCACTACTCAGAAAGCCTATTTTCTTTAGTTAATCCTTCCTAAAACCGAGGCTAAAAAAACACAACCAATAGCCTATCGAGGCACATGAAACTTTATCCCTTGCATGAAGGAACTGCCTGGATCCGTTTTAGTTAGCAAGATTTTCAGGGCTCGCCCTCCGGGGGCCGGACACTAATATTTTACAGCCCGATTCCCCCTGTTCTGCCCTGCGGGGCCCGAGCTCTCCCTCCGGGGGCCGGACATCTTACCGACCTCGAGTCTGATCTCGGTCGGCGCTATGGCAAGTCCCTATTTAAAAAACTGGTTCCGGAAATCCGAAATCCAGATCCGGATTTTGCGTATCACCATCAATGGCGAAGGGCGCTGATTGGCTCGAGCCAGAAACTCGGGCCGCCGAAAGGCATGCCGAAGGACGCTCGGCTCCATACTGGAATCTTGAGAATTGTTCGAAAAGTGGATATGCAACAACACGCTTGAAATCAATCAAGCGCATTGTTCAGCAAGTCCTCTCTTTCTTGCTTTTCTCAAGCTCCATGTGGTGAGAGTGGGAGCAGAGGACCCCTGTCTTCGCGCGTGCACGAATAGATAAGCTCTCTGGCAGAGAGCTTATCTATTTTCCTGCGCATATGCACGTACGCACATGTACGCATGCACATGCACGCATAGATGTATGCCTCTGGCAGAGGCATACATCCGCCCGGGCACGCATACGCATGTACGCGCGTGCGCTAATAGCACACGCCCACACACACGCCCACCTACGCGTGCGGGTATAGACCGCACGCATCACCCGCGCATACACCCGCGCATACACACGTGCATGTTACGCGCAATGGCAACACGTCCTATATCTCACGTAAATTGTACTCAACGTACGATCTCTATTCAATGTGTTTTCAATACCCTAACCTCCAAGGGATGAGATGCCCACAATACCCAATAGTGCCAGCCAAACCAAGCTAGTACACCATCCAGCCAGAATAAAACAAAGGAAAAGAAATAGAACGTACCTCCAGCTTTCTTTAAATAAATATCTCACCTATCAAACTCAAGCAAGAGTCGAACCGCTAGCTTTTTGTGGCCATGGGAACCGGCTGGGACACCCTCAAACCCCCTTTTATTCTAAAAAAAGGGATCGGCACTTCTCGTATAAATGGAATGGAATTTCTCGAATTTCACACAGGAGATCATCCTCAACAAGGCCTTGTGGTAGGCATGAAAAAATCTATGATGTGTTCTAGATTTTGAAAGTGGAGTGTGTTTCTCTCCCACACAAAGTAAGACGGGATCTAACTTGTTATGAACAGCAAGCAAAGCTAAAGAAAACTAAAAATAAAACCTAAGAGCGAGACGCTCCAAGCATAGCACATAACGCATGAAGTGATAAAAATATAGTGAGACGAAGGAGGAACTGATGATTGTTGATGGAGAAGGGGATGCACGGGGGCATCCCCAAGCTTAGACGCTTGAGTCTCCTTGAATATTTATTGGGGATGCATGGGGTCATCCCCAAGCTTGAGCGCTTGACACTCCTGGATCTTCTTTCATCATCTTCCATCGCACACTTGAAAACTCCCTTCATACATAACTCATCATAAGCTGATTAGAGAGGTTAGTAACCTTAATAAAATAATTTTTCCCCACTGGATATAAAGATATTCTTGAAGAGCTATTGTTTCTCAAGAGTGCCAAAAAGTTTTTGCAAAGAAAAAGCAAGCTTAAGGTTTGCAAAAGTGAAGAGAGGCAAAACGTGGCAGAATCTGTGAAAAACAGAACAGCAGGTAGTAGAGAAAATTTTCGGGGCACTTCTGCAACTCAAATCAAAAAACTCAGAATATACGAAAGTTTCACAATTGTATAGATCACGTTGTCAAAAAAATTCAGATCAAAAAGATGATCTGGTGATTTTATTCAAATTTTTCTGTCAAGGGACAGTATCTGTTTTCTGGACAGCATGTCACAACTTTTGCTTCCCTTATCATAAGAGGCTATAACTTGGCACAAAGCTGAAAAATAAAGATACAATGATGTTGCTACAGTAGTAACAAACATCATGACACCACAAAAGCAAAAAGGAACCTAATTCGTTGTGGGCTGCCTCCCAAAAGCGCTTTCTTTTATGCCTTTAAGCTAGGCATGATGCAAAAGAAGAATCAAGGGTCTCCAAGATCAGAATCATAAAAACCTTCAAATTGATTTTCAATAAGCTCATTCTTCTTCTTCCTAGGAAAGAGGTACTTACCTTTCGCCATACCGCGTAAGCGTATGTGCCCGTTACCAATATCAATGAAGCCTTTCATAGCACGGAGGAAGTCTCTTCCGAGCACAATGTTACTTTGGTTTGGCTCCATGATGAAGAAATCCATTGGTGCAGTCCTATGAAGGAATGCAACTTGGACTTATTTTACCTTTCCTTTAATCTCTGAAATATATCCATTAGAATGTTCATGATAAGATGATAATTTATCCATATCTAGCTTCAAAGAATCATAAACTATTTTTGGCATAGTAGAAACTGTGGATCCAATATCACAAAGAGCAACAAAGCCTTGGTTAGAGATGCTAATCCTAACAAAGGGCTCCCAATCATCATCTATCTCCAACATTTGTTTCTTGTTGGACTTAAGTTCCACTACTTTCCTCAAGTCTAGAGCATCCAATCTTTTTTCAATAGTGGCAAGTCTATCTATGACATTATCAATACTACGATCATAAACAAAATAACTAGATAGACTATGCAAAATATCAAGAGCCCTAACTTCATCACACTCTAGAAAATCTCCTTCAGCTATAATATCAAGAGAGTGTTGACACCACTTAAAAATACCATGGTAAAAATTTCTAAGCACAATTTTTATAGGTATCCAAGGCATAATTCTTTTATGTGCTTCAGAGATTCTGTCCCATGACTTCTTCATATTTTCTCCATCTCTTTGACGGAAATCGAGAACTTCCGATTCCCGCAAAGCACCTAGCCCTAACATGTTCATCTAAACAAGGAGGACTACTAACAGCAAGATAAACAATTTTTTGTGATTTTTGATATAAGACTCAAAGATAAAAACTGAAAGGTAAACTAACAAGACTAAAAAACAAAGGTAAAGGGTAGTGTGCAACTCCCCTATCTTAGCACTCGGAGTCCCCGGCAACGGCGCCAGAAATTTGGCTTGATGTGCGAGGTGATGATAGTGATTTCTCGCCCTTCGGTGGTAAACCCCAAGTGGAAGGTGTGATGTAGCACAGAAGCAAATTTCCCTCAGTAAAGATACCAAGGTTTGTCTCCAGTAGGACTCCGGAGATGATAAGTAGGTGTCAGCGGCGCAACTGACGCGGACCTACACACAGACACAAATAACTTTGTTCCCAACGAAGTTTAGAGAGGTTGTCAATCTCTCCGGTCTTGTTGTTCACAAAGGATCAAACACAAGGGATAATGATAGCAACTGAAAGTAAAAGCAGAAAAGTAAATGAGCGTGGAAACAGTAATGAGGATATGGACCGGGATACGTGATGTTCACTAGTGATGTCTCTCTCCCAAAAGACGATAAAACCGCTATACGAGGTGAACAAATTACAGAAGGGCAATTGACAGGATTATGAACGAGCCGCAATGCTAACTATGCTACAAAAGAAAGGAACAGGCTCAAAAGCATGGGCAGAACGCCAAAATAAGTAGACCGAAATCCAACTGCATCTACTACTAATCATCCACCTTGATATATCTATGCAGAACATCTCGCTGGTATTAAGTTGCGAGCCCCACCCAAAGTGTAAACCCAAAGCAACAGACAACTGCATTAAAAAGCACTTTGCGTAAAGTAAACAAGCCTTGCAACCGCGGTTACATGCACCGTTGTTTTCCCCCTTGTGGAAACAACACATCCCCTAGACTCATGTTTCTGTCACTCAAGCGTGTCATCGGGGGGCATGAACCCACAATCGAGCATAATGTTCCCTCTTGGGGTTACTACCTACTACTTGGCCAAAGCAATAAACAGCAACGGAGAACATGCAAGAATTACTTAAGAACAAAAATATAAGAGATAAGAACCAAATATATTACTCAATCACAATCTGAACATAATCTCATAATCCATCAGATCCCATCAAACTCAGCATAGCAACAACAGAAAGATTACAAAAGTGCCTCGATCATGTAGGGCAGCTAACGAGGTCTAATCCATGAAGAACAAAGAGGGGAGGAGAACATCACATAGCTAATGATCACGGACCCATGGTCCAAAGGAAACTACTCACGAGACATCCGGGAAGCATCCATGGTGGAGAGGAGACTCCCGGAGGTCGGTCCTCCCTCCAGCAGGGTGCCGGGAAGAGGTCTGCTGGTGCTCCCGATCTCGGAAGCGCGGCGGCGGCGGAACAGAGGTGAGATCGCGAAAAAGGGTTTTGTCCTCGAGGGTTTCTCGTCATAGAGAATATATAGGCGAAGGGGGGCAGCCAGGGGGGCCACCAGGGGTCCAGGCGCCCCCCTGGCGCGGCCAGCCCCTGGGGCGCGCCACCAGGGCGTCTGGACCCTTGGTGGTGGCCCTCTGGCCCCACTCAGGTTCTTCCGGAAGGTTCTTCTGCGCTGATTTTTTATCTGATTTTTCCCAAATTTTTGGAGCACTTTTTATATGGGGGAAAACTGAAATAGAAAAACAGCAGAAAACAGGAACTGGCAATGTGGTGCACTGAGTTAATAGGTTAGACCAAATATGATCAAAAGTGTATGAAAGTGTATCTAGATCATAACAATATCACACAAAACATGCATGGAGCAAGCAGAAATTATAGATACGTTTTGGACGTATCAGTGGGCCCACCATGTCGAGTCCCCAGGTGGCGAACGGCCAGGATAGCGGTATGGGCTTGAGTTCTGAGGCGGGAGCGTGTGGCCTGTTGGCGAATTTCTGGCATGCGACACATCGCCGCAGGATTTCCTCTGCGTTTTTCATGGTCGTGGGCCAATAGAACCCGGCTCGGAATGCTTTGGACACGAGTACTCTACTGCTCGCATGGTGTCTGCAGGTGCCTTCGTGGATTTCGAGCAGTAAGGCTTTGCCGTCCTCTTCGTCGATGCACATTTGGAGTATCTGCGTGATGCTGCGCTTGTATAGTTGTTTGTTGATCACCGTGAATGCCTTGGATCGTCGGCTGATGCGTCGTGCTTCAGCCACGTCTTGCGGTAGGGTACCTTCGATTAGAAATCGGAGGAACGGTTTTGCCCAGACAGATCCTTCGAGCTCTGTCGGGGCTGTGTTGTCTTGTGTGCTGGTGCTTGTGCCTTCTGATGGGGTTGCTGCTGCCACCTGCGCCAGGTCTGTTGCGTCCTCTCCGTCCATGACTGCTTCAGGTGCTGCTGCCTGTACCTTGATGTATCTTCGGCTGATGCTTTCGAGAAAAACGTCGGGTGGTATTGGTCCTCGGGTCGAACCGATGTTCGCGAGTTCGTCAGCTTCTGTGTTGTTGTCCCTGGTGATGTAGTGGAGCTCGCACCCGTCGAAATTTCCTTCGAGTGCGTTGTAGAGCTCCTGGTAGGCCGCCATGTTGTCGGCTATTGCGTTGCAGTTTCTCATCGTCTGCTGTACGACGAGATTGGAGTCCCCGTAAATTATGAGGCGAGTGGCTCCGCATGTTCTGGCCATGCGCATGCCATGGAGGAGTGCCTCGTATTCTGCTTCATTGTTGGAGGCGTGACTGAAGTTGATCTAGAGGACATATTTCAGCTTTGTTCCTTTAGGGGAGATGAGCACAACTCCTGCCCAAGCTCCTTGTTGTCTCTTGGACACATCGAAGAACATTGACCATGAACTTGATAGGTCTGGGGGGCCTGGTGTCTGAACCTCCGTCCACTCGACCAGGAAATCTGGGAGTACTTGGGCTTTGATGGCTGTTGGGTGCTTGAACTGCAGGTCCCGTGGGCTGAGCTCAATGTTCCACTCGGCGACTCGTCCAGTCGCTCCAGGGTTGTTGAGTATGTCAGCGAGTGGTGCGCTGCTCACGATTGTGATAGGGTGCTCGTCGAAGTAGTGGGACACCTTTCTCGAGGTCATGACGATGGCCAGTAGTAGCTTCTGATAGTGCGGGTACCGCTGCTGGGATTTGGTCAGGAGCATGCTGAGGTAGTTGATTGGTCTCTGGATGCTCTGGACCTTGCCTTCTTCTGCGCGTTCGACAACGAGCGCTGTGCTTACTACACTATTACGTGCTGCCACATAGAGGTATAGCTTCTCTCGTTCCTTTGGTACCGCTAGGATTGGTGGGGTCAAAAGTGTCTTTTTCAGGTCCGCGAATGCTTGGCGGGCTTCCTCCGTCCACTCGAATTTCTCTCCTTTCCTGAGCAACTGGTAGAAAGACAGCGTGCGTTCTCCCAGCCTGCTGATGAAGCGGCTTAGGGCTGCGAGTTTTCCAGTGAGCTGATGTACTCCTTTGACGTCGGTTGGTTCTTGCATTCGGGCGATGGCTTGGACTTTCTCAGGGTTTGCCTCGATTCCTCGGGCAGAGACCATGTAGCCAACAAGCTTCCCCGCCGGTACGCCGAATGCGCACTTCTTTGGGTTGAGTTTGATTCTGTACTTGTTGAGCGCCGCGAAGGTTTCGCGCAGGTCGTCGAGTAGTGTGGTTGCTTCGTAGGTCTTGATGACGATGTCGTCCACATAGACTTGCACGTTTCTTCTGATTTGCTCCTTCAGGCAGGCCTGCATCATTCGCTGGTAAGTGGCGCCTGCATTTTTTAGTCCGAAGGGCATGGTCCTGTAGCAGAATACGCCGTAGGGGGTGATGAACGATGTGTGCTCGTCGTCTTCTTCCTTCATCCTGATCTGGTTGTATCCTGAGTAAGCGTCAAGAAAGGAAAGTAGATCGCACCCTGCTGTCGAGTCAATTATTTGATCGATTCTAGGCAGGGGGAAGTGGTCCTTCAGGCAATGCTTGTTGACTGGTCCGTAGTCGACACACATGCGCAGCACGGTCGTGTCTTTCTTGGGCACCAGCACTGGGTTGGCTATCCAGGTGGCTTTCTTCGTTTCTCGGATGAACTGGGCGTCGAGTAACCGGTTGACTTCCTCTACGATTGCTCTGCGCTTGGGCTCCGAGAATCGTCTCAGTGCTTGCTTCACCGGCTTCGTGTTTTGCTTGATGCGTAGGGCGTGTTCCACGAATTTGCGTGGTATCCCAGGCATGTCGGCTGGGCACCAGGCGAATATTTCCCACTCGTCACGAAGGAAAGCGACGAGAGTCGTCGCCTGCTCCTCTGGTAGGTGGGCGTACACGCGGACTGTTTTGTCCGGGTCCGTCGGGTGTACTTGGTGAGTGACTGTGTCGCTGTCGATGCTAAAGTCGCGTCCGTACTCCTTGGATTCGCTTCGGTTTACCAATGGGAAGGTGCTCTTGTTCGTCACCATGGCTATTTCTCTGAGTTCTTATTCAGCTCCGAACGTGTCGGAGATTCTGTGGAAGTCATGATCACATTGATCTGACTTGATGAAGCTTCCGTTGATCGTGAGGACTCCTGATGATCCTGGCATCTTGAGCTTGAGGTAGGCGTAGTGTGGGACCGCCATGAACTGCGCGAATGCTGGCCGTCCCAATATGGCGTGGTACTGCGATTGCCAGTCGAGTACCTCGAACTCGAGGATGTGCTTTGCGAAGTTGCATCGGTTGCCGAAGACGACTTCGAGTTCGATGACTCCGAGGGATGTGGCTGCTTCTCCTGGGACTACCCCGGGTAACTCGGTGCTCGATTTTCTCCATACTGATCGTGGGATCAGCATCTTTTGCAGGGTGCTGGCGAATATGATGTTCATGTTGCTGCCTCCGTCCATGAAGACCCTATCCATGTTGTACCCTCCGGTTTGTGCATCGAGCACCAGGGGCGCGTGCCCTGGTCTTGGGACTGCGGGTGGATGGTCGTCCTGTGAGAACGTAATGCTGGTCTCCGTATCATGTAGCTGGTAGACTTCGACTATGTTTATGCTCTCGGCTGCTCTAGCTTGCAGGATGTAAGCATCGCTTCATGTTTGCGGTACCCTTCCTTATTGGATCATGAGCACCTGTTCTTGCAGCGGGCTGTGACGTTCTTCCGGGCTTGAGGGCGACGGTTGCTCGGGTCGTCAATTGCGCCTGTCTTCTTTCTGCTTCTCCTTCTTGAGGTCGTCGGCTAGCTCGTTGAACAGGCGGCAGTCTCTCAACGTGTGACCTGATCTGACGTGTCCCCAGTCGTCCTCGAAACTGTGGGTCGTGCAGGGTCCTGCCAGCTGCTCTCTAGCCGTGAGTTTGCTAGATCCGGCATGCCTCTTCTGTCTTGAGATTCTGAAGATTTGCTCGTGATCCTCCTGGTGTTCGTGGAAGCGGTGGTCGTTTTCGATTCCTTGACTCATGTCTTGGTTCTTCATGAGGTTGGCGAATTCATCCGGCCTTCGATCTGGGTCATAGTACTCGCCCACCGGTGTCTCCGAGTCGCTGTCCTGACTGGCGGCAGGTGCTCGTGTGACGGCGTGTCGTCGAGCGGTCGTCGATTGCGCGGCTGCGTGTCGTGGCTCGTTCATTGGAGCCTCGCCGTTGATCTCCCATACGTGTTTTTTGGGTCGTCGATTCATTCTTTCTTGGCGATGGTTCTGCTGATCGCTGGTTTCGATCTCGTAGGCATCGTCTTGATGTGCGGCGGGTGCCCGGGCGGTGGTGGGTTGTCGAAAGATTTGTGAGTCCTCCGCTGCGCGTCGCGGTTCGTCGAGTGGAATGCCTTCGTAGGGGCCCCTCACCGTTCTTCTGGGTCGTCGATTCCTTCGGCGCTGACGCTGCACTTGGTCGTTGGCGTAGTATCGGTCCTGGCACAACTGCAGCTCGAGTGGTCTTGATGGGGTGGCAGAGATGTCCGCCGTAATCTTGAATCCTTCGAGTGGGCTAGATCTGGCTCTTGCCCTTGAGTTGTAGTTTGCTGAAGACGGGACCGCCGAGATCGTGATCCCAACCTGTGTAGTTCCCACAGACGGCGCCAATTGACGGGGATCAACCCCGGCAAATCCCATGGTCAGGGACCCTGGGTTAGTCATGAGAGGCACAGGTTGGACGATAGCTCATCGGCAAACAGGGAGGCACGCTCCTGCTCGATATTATTGATAGGGATGATGCGATTACAGTGGATGCCAAGGCTGGAGCGCTCAAGGCTAGGGTTACAGATGATATTGGTTGTCTTTGGTGTCGCCCCTCCTAGCCCTTATATATTGTGCTAGGTCTCGAGGAGTCCCTCTACGTTTACAGGTAAGCTTTCCTAACCCTAGCTTGCTCCGTACGGCAGGTCTTCTCACTTTCCTTGTGAGTCGTAGACTCCTACGTCGGTGTCAATTAGCGGGCCGAGGCTGTATCTTCATGGGCCTTCTGCCTTCATGGACACCAGGTAGGCTCATATGTAGGAGTGATACGTCCAAAACGTATCGATAATTTCTGCTTGCTCCATGCATGTTTTGTGTGATATTGCTATGATCTAGATACACTTTCATACATTTTTTATCATATTTGTACTAACCCACTAACTCAGTGCACCCCAGTGCCAGTTCTTGTTTTCTGCTGTTTTTCTATTTCAGTTTTCCCCCATATAAAAAGTGCCAGAAAAATTCGGGAAAATTCAAATAAAAAATCAGCGTGATGGAAGCTTCGAGAAAAGCCCGGGAGGGGCCAGAGGGGGCCAGGGGGGCCCAGGCGGCCACCCGGCGCGGCCCCACCTCTGGCTGCCCCCCCTTCGCCTATTTATCCCCCGTCACGGGAAAACTCCAGAACGAGAACCCTATTCCGCGAACTCGCCTCTGTTCCGCCGCCGCCGCGCTTCCAAGATCGGGAGCACCAGAAGACCTCTTCCCGGCACCCTGCCGGAGGGAGGATTGACCTCCGGGAGTCTCCTCTCCACCATGGATGCTCCCCGGATGTCTCGTGAGTAGTTTTCCTTGGACCATGGGTCCGTGATCAGTAGCTATGTGATGTTCTCCTCCCCTCTTTGATCTTCATTGTTTAGACCTCGTGAGCTGCCCTACATGATCGAGGCACCTTTTTAATATTTCTGCTATTGCTATGTTGAGTTTGATCGGATCTGATGAATTATGAGATTATGTTCAGATTGTGATAGAGTAATATATTTGGTTTTTATCTCTTGTATTTTTGTTCCTAAGTAATTCTTGCATGCTCTCCGTTGCTGTTTATTGCTTTGGCCAAGTAGTAGGTAGTGACTCCAAGAGGGAGCGTTGTGCTAGATTGTGGGTTCATGCCTCCCCGATGACATGCTTGAGTGACAGAAACATGATCGAGGCACATATGTGATCTTTCTGTTGTTGCTATGTTGAGTTTGCTGGGATCCGATGGATTATGAGATTATGTTCAGATTGTGATTGAGTTATATATTTGATTCTCTTCTTTTATATTTATGTTCTTGAGTAACTCTTGCATGTTCTCCGTTGATGTTTATTTCTTTGGCCAAGTAGTAGGTAGTGACTCCAAGAGGGAGCGTTATGCATGATTGTGGGTTCGTGCCCCCCGATGACTAGCTTGAGTGACAGAAACATGAGTCTAGGGGATGTGTTGTTGCCACAAGGGGGAAAACAACGGTGCTTGTACTTGCGGGTGCAAGGATTGTTTACTTTACGCAAAGTTCTTTAATGCAGTTGTCTGTTGCTTTGAGTTTACACTTTGGGTGGGATTTGCAACTTAATACCAGCGAGATGTTCTGGATAGATATCTCAAGGTGGATGATTAGTAGTAGATGAAGATGGATTTCGGTCTACTTACTTTGGCGTACTGCCCGTGCTTTTGAACCTCTTCCTTTGTTTTGTAGCATAGTTAGCATTGCGGTGCGTTCATAATCCTGTCAATTGCCTTTCTGTAATTTGTTTACCTCGCATAGCATTTTTATCGTCTTTTGGGAGAGAGACATCACTAGCGAACATCACGTATCCCGGTCCATATCCTCATTATTGTTTCCAAGCTGTATTTACTTTTCTGCATTTACTTTCAAGTTGCTATCATTATCCCCTTGCATTTTATCATTTGTGAACAACAAGACCGGAGAGATTGACAACCTCTCTGAACTTCGTTGGGAGCAAAGTTATCTGTGTCTGTGTGCAGGTCCGCGTCAGGTGCGCCGCTGACACCTACTTATCATCTCTGGAGTCCTACTTGAGACAAACCTTGGTATCTTTACTGAGGGAAAACTCTCTGCTGTACCGCATCATGCCTTCCACTTGGGGCCTACCAACGAAGGGCGAGAAGCTGTCATCAAGGGTAATTTCTGGCGCCGTTGCCGGGGACTCCGAGTGCTAAGATAGGGGAGTTGCACACTACCCTTTACCTTTGTTTTTTAGTCTTGTTAGTTTACCTTTCAGTTTTTGCTTTAGTGTCCTTTATCAAAAATCCAAAAAAAATAGTATGTCTAGTTCCTTACTTGCCAATCAATGTCTGACTTCTTTGAAACTAGATCTTATTGGCATGGAGGACTCACCGAGGATCAACAAAAGTTGTACAAGGAACACCGCTTGTCTCAAAAGGGGATACACTTATGGAAACAAATACATCAGTTGTATGAGTATGCTAGAAACTTGTGCTCAATATATAATATATCTTTCTGCAGGGATGAATCTTGTTGCTTTATGAGGCACAAACACCTTGCTTTCCAATGTGAGTACAATGATGATGAAACCTTAGCTTCTTATGCTAAGAGGAACTATGATTTTTATGATGCAGAGCCAATAGAAGAATTTGTTGCTTATAAGGGTGCCTATGAAATTACTTCTCTTCTTAGAAATATTAATGATGCCCCTTACAAATCTGAGAGTCTTACTATACTTAACTATTGTTTGGAAAATTATGATGCAAATTATTATATTACTGATCATCTTGAGAGAATCTCTCCCCCAAAGGAAGAGACTAATGTTTTGCAGGACTCTATGAAAGAAGAAATTGATGAAACCAAAAGCTCCTTGGATAAAAAAGAGGAGGAGAGTGAAGAACAAAAGGAGGAAGAATGGAGCCATCCATGTCTACCTTCTAATGAGAGTAACTTTTTGAATCTTACCTTATATGAGTGTTATGATCCTATGGATTCTTTTGAAATATCCCTTTTTGATGAAGTTGATGCCTTCTATGCTTATGGCCGCGATGCCACTATGGATGATGCTTACGGAAATGAACTTTCTATAGTTCCTCATGTTAAGCATGAAATTTTTGCTATTGCACCCACACTTGATTGTCCTATTATCCTTTTGAAATCTCCAACTCATATTCCGGAGAATTGTGCTCTTATCAAGGCTCAATGTGATGGGTTGCATTTATCTTATAATCCTAAAGACCGTATTGAAAACTATACACGTGTGCTTCTAGGTCATGAAAAACATGATTATGTGATATTTATATTCTTGATGTTGTTCATGATACTACTGAAAATTATTTTGAGAGAGGGAAGTTTGGTTGTAGAAACTTCCATATTACTAAAACTCCTCTCTTTATGTTGAAAGTTTTGAAGTTGTTCTTGTTCTACCTTCCTTTGCATGTCACTTTGTGCTTCTTTGATTTCTTTTCTTACAATATGCATATGCATAGGAAGTGGGTTAGGCTTAAATGTGTTTCACATTTGCTTCTTGATGCTCTCTTTTGCTTCAACTCTTATTCTCTTGTGAGCATCTTTCATAATCTTTAAGCCTAGCTAATGGCTCTAAAGAAGCGCTTTCGGGAGGCAGCCCGCAACGAATTTATGTTTTTATTTTTGCTTTTGTTGTGTCTTGATGTTTGTTACTACTGTAGCAACATCATTGTATCTTTATTTTTCAGCTTTGTGCCAAGTTATAGCCTCATACGGCAAGGGAAGTAAAAGTTGTGACATGCTGTCCAGAAAACAGATTCTGTCCTCGTGACTAGAAAATTTTCATAAAAATCCCAGTTCATCTTTTTGAGCTGAAATTTTTACACAGCGTGCTCTATACAATTATGAAACTTCCGTATGTTCTGAGTTTTTTTATTTGAGTTGTAGAAGTGCCCCTAAAAAAATCTTTACTATCTGTTGTTCTGTTTTTCACAGATTCTACCATGTTTTGTCTCTCCTTACTTTTGCAAACCTTAAGCTTGCTTTTTCTTTGCAAAAACTTCTTGGCACTCTTGAGAAACAGTATCTCTTCAAGATTATCTTTATATCCAGTGGAATTTTTTTATTTATTAAGGGTACTAACCTCTCTAATCAGCTTATGATGAGTTATGTATGAAGGGAGTTTTCAAGTGTGCGTTGGAAGATGATGAAAGAAGATCCAGGAGTGTCAAGCGCTCAAGCTTGGGGATGCCCCCATGCATCCCCAATAAATATTCAAGGAGACTCAAGTGCCTAAGCTTGGGGATGTCCCCATGCATCCCCTTCTCCATCAACAATCATCAGTTCGTCCTTCGTCTCACTATATTTTTATCACTTCATGTGTTATGTGCTATGCTTGGAGCGTCTCGCTCTTAGGTTTTGTTTTTAGTTTTCTTTAGCTTTGCTTGCTGTTCATAACAAGTTAGATCCTTTCTTACTTTGTGTGGGAGAGAAACACGCTCCACTTTCAAAATCTAGAACACATCATAGGACTTTTCCTGCCTATCTTTTTGTTGTTGTGTGTTCTTTATCTTTTCATAGCTACTGCCATGTTTAGTTTTAGTCTTAGTTTGTCTTTAGCAAGAGCCTTGGCTTTTGTTTAGTTTGTTGCTGCAACTCTTTTTAGTTTTCATGTTTATCTTGTTAAGAGAGTTGGTTGTTGCACTGAGTTGTGTCTTGTCTTGAAAGTAGGTAGTTGAGGTTGCTATTTAATTTTAGTAGTAGCTTGCAATAGTTTTGAGGCATTGTTGTGAGTAATGTTTGGACTTTTGGTGTCAAGAGCTCTCGCCTATTAGTGATAGGTGTCGTATTTTGGGCAATCCGTGTTTATTTTCAAAACCTACAAAACTAGTTGAGAACTCTAGCTACTAGATGGATCACTACTCTTCTGAGGGGTCGAATATTAGAGTACACTCACATACCATGATTCGAGGATGCGCAAGGATAACCAAACCCCCATACACTCCTCCTCGGGGTACTTGTCTCTTTGTGAACCTCCTCATTAGATTGAGAGTTACCGATAATAAGTGCATGAGTTCTTCGGACTAATGTAAGTACTGAGAGTTGACACTTCCACCTTCCCATATTTTGCTAGCCTTTCCCATGCCGTGCATTGCCTTCTTCTCACTCCGAGAGTTGGTGTCCACCTTCGCCCGTACATCCAAACCCTTGGCATGATACGCTCTGTCATCATAAGCCTCCCTTTATCCTTCCTCAAAACAGCCACCATACCTACCTATCAAGGCATTTACATAGCCTTTCCGAGTTACATTGCCATGCAACTTCCACCTCTTCATGACTTGATCTTCATGTCATACATGTTCCTGCTACACTGGCAGCGACATACATTGCATACATCATGATAGTTACATCTTCTTTATGATTTTGAGTACCTTGTAAAGTGTGAAAGATCTCCTTTACCTTCATGTAAAATAGAGTGTTGCCCTTAAGTGAGGAAAAGATCCCAAAGTGGACACATTAAAAGATCCCAAAGAGGACAAATGAGAGTTAAATAGAAAGAGCCATTGAGGCCACAAAAAAAATACAAAAAAAAGAAAAAAAAGAAAAAAGAAATAAAAAGAGAGAAAGGGGCAACACTACTATCCTTTTGAGAGATCCACACTAGTACTACTTTATATCCTTGTACTCCATAGAGATGATCTTCATGCATATAGTTTGGAGAGCTTCCTAGCTCGTATGCGCACCCGTTGCATGGCAATCCCTACTCCTCACATCATATCTATCATTTGGCATCTCTTGCCTATGATTGTCCTCATTGATGTGAGCCTTTCTTATCCTTTTTGTCTTGCTCCTCCACCATATTTCTCTCTTTGCCATCCTAAGTGTCAACTCTCGTGCTTACGCTCATCCATTGCATGAGTGCTCAAAATATCGAAAAGGAGTGGATCAAATTGACTTGTACCTGGCTAGTGGTCTGGGGACGAGTCAAGATAAGATTCCAAAGAGGACCAAGTGTGAAACTTTAGTAGATTGAGTTCTCAGCAAAAACACTTTTTTCTCGTATTCCCTATCCTCCTTTCTTGCACGCAAACACCATTTGGAGACATTCGAGTCAAGGACAGCAAGAGCCATTGCACCTTCTGTTCTTTTGTTACTTGTTTCAATGCTAATATAGACTCCTGCCTGTTATGACTTGAATTGAATATCTAACCTTGATTGCTTTACTTTTCAAAGTTCTTTTATGGTTGCTAGCATGTCACCACAGAAATTATGCTTGTTATCATTTACCTAATCGAGGACGAGCAGGAATTAAGCTTGGGGATGTTGATACGTCCAAAACGTATCGATAATTTCTGCTTGCTCCATGCATGTTTTGTGTGATATTGCTATGATCTAGATACACTTTCATACATTTTTATCATATTTGGACTAGCCCACTAACTCAGTGCACCCTAGTGCCAGTTCCTGTTTTCTGCTATTTTTTTATTTCAGTTTTCCCCCATATAAAAAGTGCCAGAAAAATACGGGAAAATTCAGATAAAAAATCAGCGTGACGGAAGCTTCGAGAAAATCCCGGGAGGGGCCAGAGGGGGGCCAGGGGGGCCCAAGCGACCACCCGGCGCGGCCCCACCCCTGGCCGCGCCAGGGGGGCGCCTGGGGCCCCTGGTCCACCTCTGGCTGCCCCCCTTCGCCTATTTATCCCCCGTCACGGGAAAACTCCAGAACGAGAACCCTATTCCGCGAACTCGCCTCTGTTCCTCCGCCGCCGCGCTTCCAAGATCGGGAGCACCAGAAGACCTCTTCCCGGCACCCTGCCGGAGGGAGGATTGACCTCCGGGAGTCTCCTCTCCACCATGGATGCTCCCCGGATGTCTCGTGAGTAGTTTTCCTTGGACCATGGGTCCGTGATCAGTAGCTATGTGATGTTCTCCTCCCCTCTTTGATCTTTATTGTTTAGACCTCGTGAGCTGCCCTACATGATCGAGGCACCTTTGTAATATTTCTGCTATTGCTATGTTGAGTTTGATCGGATCTGATGAATTATGAGATTATGTTCAGATTGTGATAGAGTAATATATTTGGTTTTTATCTCTTGTATTTTTGTTCCTAAGTAATTCTTGCATGCTCTCCGTTGCTGTTTATTGCTTTGGCCAAGTAGTAGGTAGTGACTCCAAGAGGGAGCGTTGTGCTAGATTGTGGGTTCATGCCTCCCCGATGACATGCTTGAGTGACAGAAACATGAGTCTAGGGGATGTGTTTTTTCCACAAGGGGGAAAACAACGGTGCTTGTAACCGCGGTTACAAGGATTGTTTACTTTACGCAAAGTTCTTTTTAATGCAGTTGTCTGTTGCTTTGGGTTTACACTTTGGGTGGGGCTCGCAACTTAATACCAGCGAAATGTTCTGGATAGATATCTCAAGGTGGATGATTAGTAGTAGATGCAGATGGATTTCTGTCTACTTACTTTGGCATACTGCCCGTGCTTTTGAACCTCTTCCTTTCTTTTGTAGGATAGTTAGCATTGTGGTGTGTTCATAATCCTGTCAATTGCCTTTCTGTAATTTGTTTACCTCGCATAGAATTTTTATCTTCTTTTGGGAGAGAGACATCACTAGCGAACATCACATATCCCGGTCCATATCCTCATTATTGTTTCCAAGCTGTATTTCTTTTCTGCATTTACTTTCAAGTTGCTATCATTATCCCCTTGCGTTTTATCATTTGTGAACAACAAGACCGGAGAGATTGACAACTTCTCTGAACTTCGATGGGAGCAAAGTTATCTGTGTCTGTGTGCAGGTCCGCGTCAGGTGCGCCGCTGACACCTACTTATCATCTCTGGAGTCCTACTGGAGACAAACCTTGGTATCTTTACTGAGGGAAAACTCGCTGTTGTACCGCATCACGCCTTCCACTTGGGGCCTACCAACGATGGGCGAGAAGATTTCATCAAGGAGTCGTGGGGTCACCCCCTCGTCAGTATAGAAGATCTTTCACACTTTACAAAGTACTCAAATCATAAAGAAAATGTAACTATCATGATGTATGCAAACGTATGCCTCTGCCAGTGTAGCAGTATATGCAATGATACTAGCGCGTCATGTAACAATGATTAGGGCAAGGCCCAACTAGCATGCGGCTCATCGATCAAGCAAGTAGCATGTATGACATGAAGATCAAGTCATGAGAAGATGGATGTTGCATGGCAATGTATCTCGGAAAGGCTATGGAAATGCCTTGATAGGTAGGTATGGTGGCTGTTTTGAGGAAGGATATAAGGAGGCTTATGATGACAGAGCGTATCGTGCCAAGGGTTTGGATGTACCGGCAAAAGTGGACGCTAACTCTCGGAGTGAGAAGAAAGCAATGCACGGCACAAGGAAGGCTAGCAAAATATGGGAAGGTGGAAGTGTCAACTTTCGAATACTCACATTAGTCTGAAGAACTCATGCACTTATTATCGGTAACTCTCAATCTAATAAGGAGGTTCACAAAGAGACAAGTACCCCGAGGAGGAGTGTATGGGGGTTTCGTTATCCTTGCGCATCCTCGACTCATGGTACGTGAGTGTACTCTAATATTCGACCCCTCAGAAGAGTATTGATCCAACTAGTAGCTAAAGTTCTCAACTAATTTGTAGGTTTTTGAAAATAAACACGGAATGCCCAAAATACGACATCTATCACTAATAGGCTAAAGCTCTTGACACCAAAATTCCAAACATTACTCAAGACAACACCTCAAAACTTTTGCAAGTTACTACTACAAAAAGAATAGCAACCTCAATTACCTACTTCAAGTCAAGACACAAAACTCAGTGCAACAGGCAAACTCTCTAAACAAGATAAACATGAAAACTCAAGAGAGTTCCAGCAACAAACTAAACAAAATCTCTTTTAAAAGATAAACATGAAAGCTAAGAGCAAAGCATGACAGCAGCTACGGAAAGATAAAGAACAAACACAGCAAAGATAAGCAGGAAAAAGTCCTATGTTGTGTTCTAAATTTTGGAAGTGGAGCGTGTTTCTCTCCCACACAAAGAAAGCTGGATTCTAACTTGTTATGAACAGCAATCAAAGCTAAGGAAAACTAAAAACAAAACCTAAGAGCGAGACGCTCCAAGAATAGCACATAACGCATGAAGTGATAAAAATATAGTGAAACGAGAGACGAACTCATAATTGTCGATGGAGAAGGATGCACGGGGGCACCCCCAAGCTTAGACGCTTGAGTCTCCTTGAATATTTATTGGGGATGCATGGGGGCATCCCCAAGCTTGAACGCTTGACACTTCTGAATCTTCTTTCATCATCTTCCTTCGCGCACTTTAAAACTCCCTTCATACATAACTCATCATAATCTGATTAGCGAGGTTAGTACCCATAATAAAATAATTTTTCTCTACTGGAAATAAGGATAATCTTGAAGAGCTACTGTTTCTGAAGAATGCCAAAAAGTTTTTGCACAGAAAAAGCAAGCTTAAGGTTTGCAAAATGAAGAAGAGGCAAAACAGGACAGAATCTGTGAAAAACAGACCAACAGGTAGTAAAGAATTTTTTTAGGGATACTTCTGCAACTCAACTCAAAAAACTCAGAACATAATAAAGTTTCGTAATTGTATAGAGCACGCTGTGTAAAACATTCAGCTCAAAAACATGAACTGGGATTTTTCTCTGATTTTTCTAGTCACGAGGACAAAATCTGTTTTCTGGACAGCATGTCACAACTTTCACTTCCCTTGTCGTATGAGGCTATAAAAGGCACAAAGCTTGAAAAGTAAAGATACAATGATGTTGCTACAGTAGTAACACTCATCAAGACCACTAAAAATAGAAGAAAAACAAAAAGTAAATCCTAAATTCGTTGCGGGCTGCCTCCCGAAAGCGCTTCTTTAAAGCCATTAGCTAGGCTTAAAGATTATAAAAGGTGCTCTCATAAGAATAAGAATTTGAAGAAAAAGAGAGCATCAAGAAGCAAATTTGAAACACATTTAAGCCTAACCTAATTATTATGCATAGGCATCTTATAAGAAAATATATCAAAGAAGCAAAAAGAAACCAGCATAGGAAGGTGGAACAACAACATCTTCAAAACTTTCAACATAAAGAGAGGAGTTTTAGTAATATGGAAGTTCCTGCAACAAAACTTCCCTCTCTCAAAATAATTTTCAGTAGTATCATGAACAACATCAAGAATATAACTATCACATAAATCATGTTGTTCATGACCTACAAGCACACGTGTATAGTTTTCAACGCGGTTTTTAGGATGATAAGATAGATGCAACCCCTCACATTGAGCCTTGATAAGAGCAAAATTCTCCGGAGTTGGAGATTTCAAAAGGATAATAAGGCAATCAAGTGTGGGTGCAACAGCAACAATTTCATGCTTAACATAAGGAACTATAGCAAGTTCGTCTTTGTAAGCATCATCCATAGTGGCATCATGGCCATCAACAAAGCAAGCATCAAAATCATCAGAAAGGGATGTATCAAGTGAGTCCTCAGAATCATGGGATTCCTCATCAATGCAATCATTAGCCTCTTCTAGGGCAGCAAACATTTTATTTTTTTTAAATCCTCAATATAAGAATTGGAAGTATAATTCTCGAAGCAATAAGCAAGAACTGCAAAGTTTTCAGATTTGTAAATAGTATCGTGATACTTTTCAATCAAAGAAGCAATCTCATAAGCACCTTTAAAAGCAACAAACTCTTCAATATTTTCAACATCAAAGTAATCATAAACACCTTTAGCATAAGAAGATAGGATCTCATTCTCATTAAACTCACATTGGAAAGGTAAGTGTCTACGATCTATATTAGAGCAGCAAGTAAAATCATAAATGTGGCATAAACACTCGGCATAGAAATAAGAAGTTTGTATTTGGTCCCATAAGTGTTTCCATTTCTGAGATAGTCGGTGCCGCGTATAATGAGCATGCTCATCCAATGATTTTCCCTCAACCAAGTCAGTTGGGTTTTTAGCGCGAGCACAAATTGATCGAAGACGATCCAAGTGAAACATGTCCATCCTTCCATATTTGGGTGGTTCCACACCCATGGTGAAGATAGCATCAGTAGGCAGAGAAAGACAAAGAAGAAAGGTAGCAACTATTTTTTTTGTTTTTTCATAAAAGACACAAAAGCAAAAACTAAAAGGTAAACAAACAAGACTAAAAAGCAAAGATAAAAGATAGTGTGAACTCCCCTATCTTGAAGAGTGGAGTCCCCGGCAACGGCGCCAGAAATTTGCTTGATACACGAGATAACTTCTCGCCCTCGTTGGTTACCCCAAGTGGAAGGTGAGATGTAGCGTAACGACAAGTTTCCCTCGGTGAAGATACCGAGGTTTTAAGATTGTCTCCCATAGGAATCCAAGGTCAACAAGTAGGTGGTTCGGCAAGTGAGGCGCCGTTCACTTGCTTCTCCTGGCCCTGCACACACACATATAGCTTCGCTTCCCAACGAGTATAGAGGAGTTTTCAATTCCTCCGTCCTTGTTGTTTACAAAGGATAAAATGCATGGGATAATAATGATAGATAGTGATAGCAACGGAAAAGTAAATACTGAAGGTAAATTGATAGTGTAAACAGTGGTAGAAATATGGACCTGGGTCTCATGATGTTCACTAGTGATGTCTCTCTCCCAAAAGATGATAAAATAGCCCTGCGAGGTAAAAAAATTACAGCTGGGCAATTGACAGGATTATGTGCGCAAACCAATGCTAATTATGCAAAACAGAAAGGAAGAGGCTCAAAAGCACGGGCGGTACGCCAAGACAAGTAGATCGAAATCCATCTGCATCTACCCACTAATCATCCACCTTGAGAAATTATCCAGAACATCTCGCTGTTATTAAGTTGCGAATCCCAACCAAAGAGTAAACTCAAAGCAACGGACAACTGCATTAAAGAACTTTGCGTAAAGTAAAAAATCCTTGCACCCACAAGTACAAGCATCGTTGTTTTCCCCCTTGTGGCAACAACACATCCCCTAGACTCATGTTTCTGTCACTCAAGCTAGTCATCGGGGGCATGAACCCACAATCATGCATAACGCTCCCTCTTGGAGTCACTACCTACTACTTGGCCAAAGCAATAAACAGCAACGGAGAACATGCAAGAGTTACTCAAGAACATAAATATAAAAGAAGAGAATCAAATATATAACTCAATCACAATCTGAACATAATCTTATAATCCATCGAATCCCAGCAAACTCAGCATAGCAACAGCAGAAAGATTACATATGTGCCTCGATCATGTAGGGCAGCTCACGAGGTCTAATCCATGAAGAACAAAGAGGGGAGGAGAACATCACATAGCTACTGATCATGGACCGATGGTCCAAGGTGGACTACTCACGGTTCATCCGGGAAGCATCCATGGTGGTGGAGAAGCTCCCGGAGGTGATTCCTCCCTCCGGCAGGGTGCCGGGAAGAGGTCTTCTGGTGCTCCCGATCTTGAAAGCGCGGCGTCGACGGAACAGAGGAGAGATTGCGAAAAAGGGTTCCGTTCCCGAGGGTTTCTCGTCACGGGGAATAAATAGGCGAAAGGGGGCAGCCAGAGGTGGGACAGGGGCTTCAGGCCCCCCCCTGGCCGCCTGGCCCCCTGGCTCCCCTCTGGCCCCTCCTGGGCTCTTCGCAAAGCTTCCGGTACGCTGATTTTTCCTATATTTTTCCCAGAATTTTTCTGGTACTTTGAATAAGGGGGAAACCTGAAATAGAAAAACAGCAGAAAACAGGAACTGGCACTGGGGTGCACTGAGTTAATAGGTTAGTCCAAATATGATCAAAAGTGTATGGAAGTTCATCAATATCATAGCAATATCACACAAAAGAGGCATGGAGCAAGCAGAAATTATAGATACGTTTTGGACGTATCAACGCGCTAGTATCGTTGCATATCCTGCTACACTGGCAGAGGCATACATTTGCATACATCATGACAGTTACATTTTCTTTATGATTTGAGTAGTTTGTAAAGTGTGAAAGATCTTCTATACTTTTTGTAATATATAGAGTGTTGCCCCTAAAGTGAGGAAAAGATCCCAAAGTGGACAAATTAAAAGATCCCAAAGTGGACAAATTAAAAGATCCCAAAGAGGACAAATTAAAAGATCCCAAAGAGGACAAATGAGAGTTAAATAGAAAGAGCCATTGAGACCACCAAAAAATATAAAAAAAAGAAAAAAAAAAGAAAAAAAGAGAGAAGGGGGCACACTACTATTCCTCTTGAGAGATCCACACTTGTACTCCTTCTTATATCTTGTACTCCATAGAGATTATCATTCATGCATATAGCTATGTGAGAACCTTCACACTATAGAACTTGGCTTGTATATTCCAATGATGAGCCTCCTCAAATGAGCTCTAGGTCTTCTTGAGAAAGCAAGTTGGATGCACCCCCACTAGTTCCATTGGAGAGTTTTTAACTCATATGTGCATCCCTTGCATGGCAATCCCTACTCCTCACATCATATCTATCATTTGGCTTTCTCTCGCCTATGATTGTCCTCATTGATGTGAGACTTTCACACCTTTTTGTCTTCCTCCTCCACCTTATTATCTCTTTTCCATCCTAAGTGTCAACTTTCTTGTTTACGCTCATCCATTGCATGAGTGCTCAAAATGTCGAAAAGGAGTGGATCATTTTGACTTGTACCTGGCTATTGGTCTGGGGATGAGTCAAGATAAGATTCCAAAGAAGACCAAGTGTGACATTTTAGTAGATTGAGTTCTCAACAATAAAAATACTTTGTTCTCATATATCCCTATCCTCTTTCTTGCACGCAAACACCATTTGGAGACATTCGAGTCACGGAAAGCGAGAGCTCTTGCACCTTTATGTTCTTATGTTGCTTGTTTCAATACTAGATATAGACTCTTGCCTGTTATGACTTGAATTGAATTGCATGCTTTGATTGCTTTACTTACAAAGTTCTTATATGGTTGTTAGCATGTCACCACAGAAATTATGCTTGTTATCATTTACCTACTCGAGGACGAGCAGGAATTAAGCTTGGGGATGTTGATACGTCCAAAACGTATCTATAATTTCTGCTTGCTCCATGCCTCTTTTGTGTGATATTGCTATGATATTGATGAACTTCCATACACTTTTGATCATATTTGGACTAACCTATTAACTCAGTGCACCCCAGTGCCAGTTCCTGTTTTCTGATGTTTTTCTATTTCAGGTTTCCCCCGTAAAAAAAGTACCAGAAAAATTCCGGGAAGAATATAGGAAAAATCTGCGTACCGGAAGCTTCGCGAAGAGCCCGAGAGGGGCCAGAGGGGAGCCAGGGGGCCCCAGGCGGCCAGGCCCCGCCCCTGGCCCACCTCTGGCTGCCCCCTTTCGCCTATTTATTCCCCGTGATGAGAAACCGCCGGAAACATAACCCTTTTTCGCGATCTCTCCTCTGTTCCGCCGCTGCCGCGCTTCCAAGATCGGGAGCACCCGAAGACCTCTTCCCGGCACCCTGCCGGAGGGAGGAACCACCTCCAGGAGCTTCTCCGCCATCATGGATGCTTCCTGGATGAAGTTTAAGTAGTCCACCTTGGACCACGGGTCCATGATCAGTAGCTATGTGATGTTCTCCTCCCCTCTTTGTTCTTCATGGATTAGACCTCGTGAGCTACCCTACATGATCGAGGCACATATGTAATCTTTCTGCTGTTGCTATGTTGAGTTTGCTGGGATCCGATGGATTATGAGCTTATGTTCAGATTGTGATTGAGTTATATATTTGATTCTCTTCTTTTATATTTATGTTCTTGAGTAACTCTTGCATGTTCTCCGTTGCTGTTTTTTGCTTTGGCCAAGTAGTAGGTAGTGACTCCATGAGGGAGCGTTATGCATGATTATGGGTTCATGCCCCCCGATGACTAGCTTGAGTGACAGAAACATGAGTCTAGGGGATGTGTTGTTGCCACAAGGGGGAAAACAACGGTGCTTGTACTTGCGGGTGCAAGGATTGTTTACTTTACGCAAAGTTCTTTAATGCAGTTGTATGTTGCTTTGAGTTTACACTTTGGGTGGGATTCACAACTTAATACCAGCGAGATGTTCTGGATAGATATCTCAAGGTGGATGATTAGTGGGTAGATGCAGATGGATTTCGGTCTACTTGTCTTGGCGTACCGCCCGTGCTTTTGAGCCTCTTCCTTTCTGTTTCGCATAATTAGCATTCGTTTGCGCACATAATCCTGTCAATTGCCCAGCTGTGATTTGTTTACATCGCATGGCTATTTTATCGTCTTTTGGGAGAGAGACATCACTAGTGAACATCATAAGACCCAGGTCCATATTTACCATACTTTTTACACCTTCAATTTACTTTCAGTATTTAATTTTCCGTTGCTATCACTATCATTATTATCCCGTGCGTTTTATCCTTTGTAAACAACAAGGCCGGAGGAATTGACAACTCCTCTGTACTCGTTGGGAGCAAAGCTATCTGTGTGTGTGCAGGTCCAGGAGAAGCAAGTGATTATCAACGGTGCATCACTTGCCGATCCACCTACTTGTTGACCTAGGAGTCCTACGGGTTCGATACTTAAAACCTTAGCATCTTCGCTAAGGGAAACTTGCTGCTATGCTACATCTCACCTTCCACTTGGGGTAACCAACGAGGAGCGAGAAGTTATGTCGTGTATCACCTGGCCCGCGCGGGAAGAATATGAGATGTTTGGTTACCTGTATTCCATGTTTGGCCCGCATCGCACGAATCTCAAAGAAGCTCCCAGCCAAGCCCACTGTGAACGTGGTGATCGACAGTTTCCAGCGAGCCAGGCTGAGTCAAGCCACGCTGGCGGGGCCCCGTTGCACGCGAGGAGCCACGCTGGCGGGGCCCCGTTGCACGCGAGGAGCCACGCTCAGGAAGTGACATTGTTTCCTGAAGCCGCCCCGTAACTTCCCCTCACCGCTCCCTCTCCTCTCTTCCCCACTCACACCAGCGGTGACGAGCACCACAACGACTGCACGAAGATCCAAGATGATGGCGAGCAGTAGACTCATGAGCACATCGACAACGGCGATAAGACCTTACTCTGGATCTTGATTTACTGCTTTTGAGTCACGGTAGATTAGATTTGCGCCTTTGATTAGAGCCTATTAGGAGGAGATTGAACACATCGGGGGTGGGGGAATGACAAATTGGGGGAATGAGGGAATGATTACCGATGAACCCTAGAATCCATTGGTTCTGCACCGATGGATTCTAGGGTTCTAACAGAGATTTTTTTATTACATCGGGGGGGGGGGGGAGGGGGATTACAAGGAATCTTATGCGCGGAGCCGGATCGAGTGGCCGAACGCCAGAGTCGAGCGTCGGGGGGCCTAGCCATCATGTTTTCCTCCTTCATGTCTTCATCTTATTCGTCAAGATGGATGATGTTGCGTACCTTCTCCGACGTGACCATCATCTGCATCATGGTGTGATCGTCCTTCGGCGTGGAGACCACACCCTGCTTCATGTCGTGGTCGTGCTCCGACGGGGTGACCACACCCTGCATCACGTTGCGGTCGTCCCCCGTCTTAGCCTAGGACTCTACGGCACGGTGGTCATTAGGAGCCATGTACGCCCTGTACTTGGCACATCTTGCCCTCTGCGCAGGGTCGTCGGAGCCTGCCTAATCCATGGCCCAACGCAGTATGTCTATTGACTAAGCACCCTTCACTAGGTCGGGGATCATTGTCTTATGCTCCCCCGACGTAGATCTCATGACCACATCGATGCCTTCCTAGCGCATCTCTTGGATGCTGGTGAAGTTCGAGCACACTTCTATGATGTTTTTGAACCTGGTGAAGTCACCTTGTGAGGCCCCAAGGGGGAAAGACTTCCATCCAATGCCCCATGGGAAGGGGTTGAGGTTGGAGGTCATGGCGGTGGTGGGTGGTGTGGGTAGATGCATAAGGAGAGGGAGGGAGAGAGAGAGGTGGAAGATGGATAACTGAGTCTGGTGGTGGCTAGTGAGCATCAGAGTGGTTATTTATAGGGTTTGTGGGTAGTGAGTATCGAGGGTGGTTATTTATAAGCGGTGTGAATTATTGCCGATCAACCTTTGGCATTAGTGTTGTTCATGCAGATCGACAAGGGCAAGGAGGTGGTGTCGCCCATGGAGAAGGGCAAGAAAGAGGTGTCACATGATGAGGTGGTGGAGGTCTTGGGCGACGATATCCCGGAGGCCACACGAGCTAAGCGCCAGAACTACGACCACTACACTCGTGAGGTTGGGCCTAGCACGTTCTGCAAGGTCATCAATGCGACGAAGTTGGACTCCCTGTCAATGCCCTTGAAGTTCAGGAAGCACTTCCCGGTCGTGCTGATGGAGTTCAGGCTGAAGACCAATACCGGCTACGCATGGGGGTGACCGTCCGCCTGGTGGACCATACGATCACCCTCGATTAGGATTGGGCAGCCTTCGTCGTTGTCCACAAGATCAAATCGGCTACATGGTGACGGTCAAGTTGCTTACTCCCGACAGCCTCAAGGTCATCGTGTTCAACCACAATGACATTGAGGTGGTGAACAAGTGCAGGAAGCACGACGACGCATATACCGTGAATGTCTAGGCGCAACGGGGAGGTTTATTTAAGTGCTTTATTTAAGTAGTTTCATTGGATGGGAACTTGTGCTACTATGTTATGTGCTATTTTGTGATACATGCCTTGTTAGTGTGCTCGTAATCTCACCACCTGGATGAGGAGGTTACAAGACTACATGCGACACATGTAATCAAACACGTTGCATTGCGTTTTCGGCTGGCTAAGTGGGCAACCAAACAGTCTACCCCCCCCCCCCTCTCCTCTTGTTTCCCCAGCCTGGCTGGAGTGTATGCAGACAACCAAACAAAAAGACATATGTTGGTTTTTAGCTTGTATTTGCTCGGCCAGGCTGAATTGGGCAATATATGCAATGCAACCTCTTTCGCAGATGACAACCAAAGGCACCCCTATCCTCCTAACCTTCTCCCCAAAGGTTGATTAAAAAAACTACTTTATAAAACTAGCATTATATGCATGCTACTAAATTATAATATTATCATTTTGAAATGTCTAAATGTAGGCAAGATGACAATCAAATTAACACAAGTAGAACTCGGAGTAATATGCCAATCTGAAAATTGTTTGTGAAGAGATACTCGGAGTACAAAGATATTACTAACAGAAATACCAGGGACTCTCGTATAAATCTCGGAGAAGACGATGCCTAAATAAAAAAAACCGTTTCCTACTTTTTTGCTCCCGGCTTTCTCATTGGGGAAAATTGGTTATTTACCCAACACTTGACCAGCCTTGGATTATGTACCCAAAGTTGGTGGTTCATTGGTAAAATACCCAAAACGTATTTGAAAGAAAAATAAAAATTCAACAGGGACCTGGAAGAAATTATATGACTGCCCATAACGATGGGATATTACGATCGACTCGTACGTGTGACTGACTACTCATAATCGATCGGATTTCTAAGTCTCTCCCGTTCATGCACGCCGCCCCGGCTCAATTCCCACGCCCGCAGTGAGCAGCAGGTCGACTAACAAGTGGCACCGTCTACTATCGGCGTCTGCCGGCCGGCGCCGCCCGCCTATACGTACGTATTCAATCTTCAATCTGTTCTTGGGCTGAATTTTTGGAAAAGGTTCTTGGGCTGCATACTGCAGCAGATATATATGGCACTGATTTTCTTGACATCCTGTAGTACTAGCAGCATGCAACCATTAGACTTACTCGCACCTGGAAAGAACCACTAGTGATGTAAGCCTATGAGCATGAATTGATCAGTACTGCTTGACACATTTGAAGAGTAAAATACGTTTCCTGAACAATATTCTAGAACCACTACATGTTACTTCTTTCTTATACGCGTGAACGACCCATGGTTTGCAATCATATTGATCGCTATTTTCTTTTTTGTTGTTGTTGGATGGATCGGTCCATAGTGACCTAATGGTAATCAGATTAATCATTTTTTTATGGATGGATCGGTCCATACTCAGCTAATAATTTCGTTTACCAATATTGACAAAAAATTTCGTGTTTTGCTTACAAGTCTCTGTTGGGTATTTTACCAATGAACCACCAACTTTGGATACATAATCCAAGGCTGGTCAAGTATTGGGTAAATAACCAATTTTTGTGTGCGTGCCCTCCCTCCCCTTCTCACGCCCGGAGCTCAGATCGCCGCGGATTCCTTGCCCTCCACGCAGCGGCCTCCCCCCCTGGTTTGGGTCCGCGCGCCGTCTAGGGATCCCGGGTCCTCCTCCGCGGCGACCGATGGCTGCTATTCTGGCGCCAGCCATCTCCGGCGAGGTACGCGCCCCCGTCCCAACCCTGCCTCGTACGGAAACCCTAGATCACACGTGCCGCGCGAGAAATTCTCGCTCCGTTCTGTTCGTAAGAGGCCGTGGGGTGTTGCCGTTGGCGCGGTTGCACCTTGTTCGTGGTAGAATTTTCGCCCGCTTAGGGGAGACGATTGGGTGATGGGCTCGCGCCGAATCATGCATTGATTGTGCACTAGGAGGGCGTATTGTCTAGTTTTGCTCGATGATCATAGCGTTCCTCTACCACCGAACTGCCCTAGGCTAAGGTTGCCATTGCCAATCCTATTCCAAGTCGTTGGATGCTAAATGAACATCGTCATATCTCCATTGAACAGTGAGCTATAAGGTTAGGCGAGAAGTGCGTCGCCACAGGCATTGTAATTACCCTGCTGTTTGCAATATGGTCAAATTTGATGGATTTTCTAGATTATGACTGGATTCAGCTTGAAATAACCGTTTTGTTCTGCTGCATAGTTACTATTGACCAAATCAAAGTATGTCGGCGTACCAGGGTGCAGTCTCGTTTGGTTTATTTGGGTGTTCTGCTGGTTCGTTTTTCACAATTCAAGTGGTTGAACTGCAACATACAGTGGTAGTGTTTGCAATGGCTCTTGAGTGTTGCATTCAGATTTTTCGAGTTTCAGATGGTTATGCTGATACACTGATTTCTTTCTGAGCCATTGATTGTAATTGTATATTGTGTTACTGTGTGATAATAAATTTCTTATAACTCATACGCATTTTGGATGGATTCTCACTTCTCCGGGGCGTTCTTTGATACAATCTTGACTTGTAAGTGAAAGTTATGCTTTGTGCTGAAATCCTGATACTTCATTTCATCTCATAGGTTGGTTTACGGCTTTTACTGGCACCACTAAGCTCAACTATTGTCGTCCGCACAGCTAGGTATACTTGAAATGTTGTAAATTAATTAGCATATTTTTCATTTGGTTGTTTATTCTCATATCCTGCTTCTTGTAAGTTGATTGTTTATTTGGCAAGTTTGATTTTTTAAGTCGTTTGCTTATTGTTCTTTTTAGGCGCATTGAGCATGTTAATAAAATAATTGTCATTAACATTTGTTTTATATCTCGATACATGCTGTCAAACTGTTGTCATCATCAATAAGTATATTGTTCATATTAGCAACAGCTAATTATTTTGTCTATGCTGAAAGCAAGTGTCATATCTCATATGCATATGCTCATCCATATTTTAGCCACATGAGACAAGCATAATCTGTATTATCAAGGTGACAAGATGCTAATGTGTTGTTAGATGATCATTTAGCACGATGCAACTTATACTTACTGTAGCAATCCTGTTAATAGATGAGCTATTATTTTGTTGTGGAAGAAATTCATCCTATGAACCTCTCTCTTGGCTGCTGCAGTTGTGCAGTGGGCATTGGTCTGCCTGTATACTGCACTTACAGGGCTATAGAAAAGAAAGATCAAGATGAGAAAGAACGGTTGCTCCTTTATTGGGCAGGTATAGTTATACTACTATGACATTTGTATGTACGTTTTCAAACCAATAGGAAACAAACGAGAAAGTTCGCTTTAGATGGACACAAATGGACAATTCCAAAAGCACATGTTTTCAACTATTTTTGTTTATTTTCATGCCCAAGATTCTCTAGATTTGTTGTTGCTTGTAACATTTATATCTCACTGTTTTGCAGCATATGGATCTTTTAGCATTGTTGAATCCTTTGCTGATAAGCTTGTTTCAAGGTATGAACAGTATTTTACATTGTTGAAGATTACTTTCTCATTATTTGTAGCATTAATATGAATAGGAATGACACTGCAATCTGGCATCTGTGTATCCCTTTGTAGCAGCCCCTTGCATTTTGGTATCAGATTCCATGTAGGTATCTTTAAAAGCTAATATGCATACTGAATACTGACTATGTCCTATATATAGAAGTAGTACATCCTTATAGGACGCAATTGATACGTAACCAAATGATTTCAAATTGTACAAACTACTCCCTCCGTTCCATAATTCTTGTTGAACTAAAACTACGACAAGAATTATGGAACGGAGGGAGTATTATAATATCTGAAGTCAAACTCTTCAAAGTTTGACCAAGTTTATACGAAGAAATATGAACATTCACAGCAAAACCCCAATATCATCAGATTCATCATAAAATATATTTTCATATTAGTTTTATTTGGTATCGTAGATGTTGATATTTTCTAAAATAAATTTGGTCAAAGTTTGTGAACTTTGAATTTAAAAAAATCTAATACACGGAGTAAAAAGAAACGGAGGGAGTACCACACAATATATTTGTGAATTGCGCACAACAACTACCACATAATGCTTTTATTCACCTACAAAAATTATTGAAGTAGCATCAATTAGTTGAAGGTATCCTGTATTTGTGAATCGTGGTTATTTCTGGCCCTCATCCTTTTATTACTGATAAGCTACAGTAAAAATGTAAATAGTGGTCTCATAGTGTGCTGTCCAGTGATGATTTATTCAATTTGTGTATGTTATACTTATATTTCAACTGGAACCTCTGCACCACAGCCCTTGCTGATTGCTCTCAGTAAGTTACTAGTAGCATACTGGCATGGACAGTAGTGCCTGTCTTATTTCCGTGAGTAATAAAGTTCCAAGTACCAAAGGGGACAGGTGTGCCCGGGTTCCTGTTTCTCTATATGTTACTTACTAAAGCGTAACTCGTCACTTCCCTGAATCAGATCTTGAAAATTTTAAAATTCAAAACTAGTTTGTCAAACCAGACTTGTTTGCGGGCCATAAATTGTCTAGTTTACATTGGACATAAAAATTATATTGGAAACTTGCAACTGGTGGGCAAATGCTAGAAACGGTTTTGGACTGAAAAAAACTAGGAAGCACTGAGAATAATTTGAGTAAAAAGCATGCAATGGAATGCTTCATTTTGATACTCCCTCCGATCCAAAATAAGTGTCGCTCATTTTGTAGTAAGCTAGTACAAATTTTATACTAGAGGAGCGACACTTATTATGAATCGGAGGGAGTATTATTCTATTTAGTCAACATGTGTAATGGTCACATCTCTTATTTCTTCTCTAGGGAATGTCTTGTTTACGAGTATCTAATTATATTATAGCCATTGTAAGCGAGTTACTGTATTTTCAGTTCTACTACCTCTCATGGAAACTATTTAATCAGTTTGTACTCTGTTACTGTTCTGCAGTGTTCCTCTCTATTACCATGTGAAATTTGCTATCCTTATATGGCTCCAGTTTCCTTCAAATGGTGTAAGTCATAAACTGACTATTTGTTCAAAAATGATAATATGTCTTTTTTTATATTCCTATATCTATATGCACAACAAAATCTGCACGCTGTAATAGTTTTTGTTATTGTTTAAATGACCCATAGAGAAGTAAATTAAAGAAAGCATATTTTGTACATGATGTTTGTTGTTAACTTAACATGTAACGAACTAGTTTTTGAAAAGGATAGATGTTTTATATGAATATATCAACGTTGGACAGTGGTGTGTCAAACTTTGACAGTTCATGCGGTTTATATTTCTCATAGGATGATGTACCTGGAAGCAGTTGATTCTTTGGCTGTACAACCTGAAACCAAGCAGAATCCGATATATGTCACTCCGAATTTTGCTGGTTTCAGAGATGCCAGTGAAAAATCCCTCTTCCAAAGTACTACCACTCAGAATTTCACCAAGTCCAAAATATATCACTTCTATTAGTGGACTGTTAAACAAGATTCAAATCCTTGTCAATTTTTTGTGCATTGACCAAAATACTCGTAGTAAGTTTTCTTTGGTATGTGTACAGAAGCCTGTGATTTGAAATGTTGTATAGAGCTTTAAACATCACCTTTGTGCCTTTGTTGCAAGTTTTCTTCTGCTTTCAGCCAGATGACATTGTTGACTAGATGTTCAATATAAATGATATAGTATAATTCTTGTCCTTCGTCATTACTAATAGAGGTGTCTTAATTGGTCCTTTCAGGGATCAAAGCATGTGTACAGAAGATACCTGCGCCCATTTTTCCGGAAGCATCAAGGAAAAATTGATAGAATCCTGAATATTCTGTCCAAGGAACTTGTAAGTGTGTTTTGGTTTGTATGCTCATATACATGTTTTAATGAATATATTACTAACAGACATCAAATTCTTAACAAAACCAGTCGAAGTTTGTGAGCAACCATGAAGATGAAATTCGTTTTGTAGAGAACATGGCTATCAGGGGTGCTACAACAGGTACAGAACGATAATTAGACCCTCTATGAACGACAAAAAACACCATGCCTTTTGTGTGCTTCATATTTTTTTACAGTAAACACTTCATGGCTCAAGGTAAAGTAATCCATGTTGCTTGTTTCTGGTACAGCAAGTTACATAGTAAATGGGCTTGACCAACCTGGACAATCGGAAGATGTTAGCATGACTGAAGACCCAAATTCAACTCCAACAGAAGAGGCAGACACACCTAGAGCTGAAACTTGAGCTTGGTTGCCGCACTTGCCAGTCTCCCGGCTGAATGTGGTGCAGCGAGTACCATAACGCTGCAGAAATGATCCTTTAGGAATGTGAATATGTGTTTCCAAACAACTTGGATTACGTTTCAAGCCATAGAAGTCGATAGAGACTTCTCTGTGTTATGGTGCTACAAAAAATCGCAGCACAACTTTGTGGGTGACTGTTTGAAATCGACTGGAGTATGGAAATGTGCTTAAGTTTCGTACGCTGTTGGATTGTCAACTTTCTCTTCATGCTTCGTCTGCAAGTAGAAGCCATGAGTTGACCGATAGCTTCTTTTACTACAAGCTATCGTGTAGTTATAAGCCAGATCTAACTTGTCCATGTTACCTCGAATATTACACCATAGAAGAAACTTATCAAACTACTCCCTCCGCTCACTATTAGAAGATGTTTTAACTTTTTTTTAATTGTTTTTTTTTTCTGAATTGGATGTATAGAGGCATTTTAGCGTATTAGTTCACTCGTTTCAGGTCATAGATAATTAAAATATCAAAAACATCTTATGAGTGGTATTTATGTGTAAACAAATATAAATGGAGGGCACTCCACAGATCCCAGGTGCGGCGCCTGTGCCACGTCCGCCAGAGCCCCACCTCCCTGCCAGCTAGTCACCAACCCACCCACCCCCCCCCACCTAGCCAACCCTCCAGCTAGCCACCAACCCAATCGTCAGCTAGGTGGCCCAGCCCAGGTGTTCAGCCCACCAACCAGCGCCGAGCTTGCCCTAACCAACCCCCTCTCCCTGCCTATATAAGGAGCACACACCTGCCTCTTCATCACCTGCCGCCGGCGGGCTTCTCTCCTCTCCCTTCTTCTAAATTTTTTGCAAAGAGACTTCCTCTTACCCAGGATTTGGCTACACCCCCCAGAAAAAAGAAGCAAACTCTTTGATCTGACAATCAACAAAAGAAAATAAAAAAGAGGTAACTACCAAGGGTGATAATCCAGATCTGTTCCTCCCCATGCATGCATCTCACAAGAACTGCTGGTTATATCCTTCTAGTAGAAACTGACTAAGAATCCATAAAACTGCTAGTTACATACTTGCATAACCTAAAACAAAGTCAACAACTACTGCTTCATAAAACCCTACAAGTACTTGCTTGCACAAACAACTTCATGCTGCTGGAATCTACTTGCTGCAATTTGCTTGCTAATTGCTAGCTCATTCCACAAAAGTTCTGCCACCTCTCCCATCCCCTTTGTTCTTCTCATCTAAAAAAATAACAGAGAAAATTAAACCTTGGCTATGAAAATTTCAGGTTTTTTTGTGAGGGTGTGATTGAGTGGTGCGATAAAAAGTAACTGCAAGCGGAAAAAAGACCATGGAGTCACACAATTCAGCAGCTTCTGCCCTTCATGGTAAGGGGAATTTTTTCAGTCTACTTGCCCACGATTATCGATCAGCATTGGTTGCCAGAAAACTGTTTGAGCACTTGCCACATAATTAACACTTGGTTTACAGAAAAACAATGTGAGCAGTTGCCACAGATTTTAACTTGGTTCCCAGAAAAAAACTACAAAAAAAACTTGTTTTCCCAAGTTAAAAATGTAACTACTTGCCAGAAAAATTTAACACTAGATTGCCAGAAAAAAATGTTGAGACAATAGATATGACAGCTAGTGCACGAAAAAGTTGGAGTAAGACTTGGTTTCCACAAAATAAATCAGAGTACTTGCCACACAAAAAGAAAAGCTTGGTTCCCCAAAAACTTTGTGAGTACTTGCCGCAAAATTAACATTTGTTTCCCAGAAAAAATCTGTGTGAGTACTAGCTGGACAATTAGAGCTTGCTTCCTGGAAAAATCTGTGTGTATAGTTGCCACAAATATTTAAGACTTGGTTCCCACAAAATTAGTATGCGAGCTAGTTGTTTTGCTTGTTAAACCACCATCTCATGTGTTTTGTTGTCCACCCCCCCATGTTGTTTTGTTCTAAATGAAAAAAAAACAGGTGGAATGTCGGCCCCGTCTCAAGGCTCTGCTTTTGAGAGCCAGCAACAACAACATCAAGCAGTCACAGAGACAACGCTGCCGGCCTCAAGTTATCACATCCCTGACGGGAATGGTGGAGAAGACAAAGCTGATGAAGGCGTGCAGGAGGTGATGTCCACGCCGCAGCAACCGGTAGCTGGGTTGATGTTTGACAGCCTAGTAGCTGCTCAGAAACACTATCTGGCGTATGCAAGACGCAAAGGTTTTGGTGTCAGATTCAACTTCCGGAAAAAATCTGAAAAAACTGGAGAGCTCATTAGGGCGAAGCTGGTGTGCCAAAAAGCAGGTCACAATCTGAAGAAGAGTGAAGACCCAGAAAACCCAGATCCGGTTGTCCCAGAGAGATGGAGAAATACTACAGAACAGACAGATTGCCCTGCTTGCATGTTTGTCAAACGTCGAGGAGACAGTTGGGTTGTTACTGAGATCAACGATGAGCACAACCATCCCCTTGTGAAGAAATGGTCACTCACAGGCTTCATGCGGTCGCACAGGCACATACCAGAAGAAGAAAAAAATTTCATAAAGATATTGTATGATTGCAACTTGGAGCCTTCCCGGCAGATGCAGCTGATGTCAATCTTGCACGGGACGCGTGCGGACATTGGATACACCGACAAGGACTTGGCCAACTTGTTGGCAAAAATGCGGGGTGAGCACAAGTATACTGACATGCAAGACACTATAGAATGCTTCAAGAGCATGAAGGAGGCTGACAAAGACTTCTACTACAAGTACAAGCTTGATGAGTTTGACATGGTTCAATGCATCTATTGGGTTGAGGGTTCAGCTAGGAGAGCTTACAGGCACTTCAATGATTGTGTTTCCTTTGACACGACATACCTGACAAACATTTACAAGATGCCATTTGCTCCTTTCATTGGGATTAACAACCATGGACAGTCCATCCATTTTGGGTGTGCATTTGTAAGAAATGAGTTGACATCGAGTTTTGTTTGGCTCTTTCAAACGTTCCTGCATGCCATGGGCGGTGTGCCTCCAACCAACATAATAACTGATCAGGACTTTGCCATGCGGTCTGCCATCAATGATGTCTTCCCTAACACGGTGCATCGAAACTGCCGTTGGCACATTGTGCAAAAATTGACTGAGAGACTCGGACCTTTTCTATCAAAGAGAGATGTCTTGCGTAAGGAGTTCAACGATTGTATCAACGAGAGCTATTCCATTGAAGAATTTGAGATGAGATGGAACAAGATGGTCATTGAGCATGGAGTTGCTGAGCATGAGGAGTTCATCAACCTGTATGAGAACAGGGAATGTTGGGTGCCTGCGTACTTTGTTCACAACTTCTACCCTTTCCTACAGACTACTCAAAGGAGTGAGGGGTTCAACGCTGTACTTGAAAAAATATGTGAACCCACAGAATTCCCTCATTGACTTTATCCCTCAGTATGCAGCGATACAGGAGAAGATAATGTGTGGTGAGGACAAACAAGATGCCGACACGGTGATAAAGGAGGCTAGGAAATGGAGCTATCACCCGATTGAGATACAGATGTCCAAGGTGTACACCCGCAACATTTTTCTCAGGTTCCAGGGAGAGATGCAGGTTGTGATGTCCTACAACTGCAAGCAAACAAGTCCACTCACTTATGTGGTCAATTGTATTTCGAGGTTTGTGCCGGGATATGACACAAGTCCTTCAAGGTGAAAGCGGACACTGAGGCTGGGGTGTATGCATGTGAGTGCTGCAAGTATGAACGGGACGGTATAATCTGTTGCCACATACTGAAGGTAACAAAAATGCTAATTACCACTAGAAAAAATTAATAAATTTTTCCACTTTTCTTATAACCTACCTACCACAAAAGTTATATACTGTTGTCAGAAAAGCTAGATAGTTTTACAACTTTTAAATATAGAAGCTAGTTTCTTACAAACTAGTTGCCGGAAAAGCTATATAATGTTGCCATTTTTTCTTAGAAATTACTTCCGCCCAGAAAAAACATATATAGTGTTGCCAGTTTACTTATAAGCTGGTTGCTACAAATTTCAACATGCTTGCAACCTAGATATTGTTGCAAAGTATCAACTGGATAAAGCTGGTTTGCCAGAAAAACCTAAAATTGTGCTCAGCCAGGCAAGAACATTGTTTGAAATCCTAATCATTTTTTAAATTTTGATAGCTATTTTAAATCTATGAACATTTTGAAACTACGTTAAAACCGACATAAATAAAAATATATTAAAGTATAAACGAAATCTAAAAATTGTTGAAGAAAATAAACGACAACAACAACAACATCGAAATCTTATTAGGAAATTGTTTCCAGTTTCCTAATAAGATTATTGCCACAAAAAAGGTGTTTCCTAATATATATTTTTAAATAATGATGCAGGTGATGATACAGCTTGGTGTCACGTTCGTGCCCGCTGCTTATATACTCAGGAGGTGCACATGGCTTGCAGAGGAGATGCTTGTTGATATAGCAGATCAAGTTCCTGGACAAGTGCACGAGATGCGTGAGGAGTCAATGTACCTTATGAGGACCGCGACAATGAACGCGGACTACTCGTCCCTCATTAAGATTGGTTGCCGCACTAGTGATGGCAGGAAGATATTAGGAACGCACTTGAAGGAGATGAAAGGGGAGCTGATTGAGCTACAAAAAGAGCAGCAAAAAAGAGCGTCGAAAGCTAATCTGGCAACGTCTACTTCAGTTAACATTCAAAGTGCGTCTGCTTGAACAGCGCCTGCTCCCCCGAATGTTACTTCTGTGCAGATTGGTGCATCGAGTGTCCCGTGTGAGAATTCAAACACTGCTGCTTCGGAACCAAACATTCGAGACCCACCAAAGTCGAACACGAAAGGGCGTAAGAGGCAGAGGACATACAAGCACCCGTTGAATGTTGGCAACAAAGAAACAAGAACATGCAGAAAGTGTGGCTCGAAGGAGCATGATGCTCGAACATGTGATGATCGGCATAAGATGTGAGCTTTGCTCTAGGATGAAAAAAAACTATAGCATTTGTGTACCCCTTATTGTAACTTTTTTTTACCAAATGTTCCTGCTATCTCCTTCTAAAATACACTATGTGAAGACTATTGCTTTGTGTGCGTTAAAAAGAATTGGGCGGTGCTATGTTGAATGACAAAAATAATAATGTGGTCAGATTGTGTGGAAATTTGTGGCACAAAAATAGTAGCTTGCTAGATGAAACACACTTCTAGTTATTCGAAAAAAGAAAAGAAGGAAGAAAAATGTGTACTAACTTACATATTTATCTGTCGCTGTTGAGGTGGAACTTCCAACTTGGTGCCTTGTTGAATGGAGCACTCAACCATCTGTACACGGCGATCTTTCTCAGTTTCGGGATGTCTTCTTTGCGGATCTAAACAATGTTCTCTCCGTCCCATCTTTCGATGTACTCCAGCGCTGTAAACCCGCTGTCAACCCTGGTTTGAGCAAAAATTAAGAAGAATAAACACAAGTGCTATGGTGCTTAAAAAAACAAAAACAAGTCTGAAAAAAGTGTGAAACAATTGAAAAATCTTGGTTACTCACTGAAGTCCTATGTTTTGCACACCAATGATCTCCAACTTGTAGTCTTCAATCTGAACCCTTGACTTGTAGTAGTATATCTTCCAAGCTTCTTTAATTTTTTTCATCAAAGTTGTTGCGTTCGCCACGTAAATGGGGTTGGACTTCTGTCGTATTGAGTCCAGAGCTTCGAACCTTTGTGCTTTCAAATTGATACACATGGTGTACCAATGAATACCTTCATCAGGTCCTGATCCAAGCAGTTCGTAGACCGGCAGCACAATCTGCGTGGTTTTTTGCAAAAACAGTAATAAAAATTTACTGGGTTTGATGTTCTGTGGCAGGCATAAGTAAGAAAAGTTGTAACCTAATAATATTGAGTCGTGCATAAGTTGCAACTAGTTTTGTGCATAAAAAAAGATATGTGGGGACTACTGTTAATTTTTGTGGCAGCCATAGGTAAGTAATTGTTGCAAAAAGAAGAGCTAAGTTATATTATGTGTAAGACGCCAAAAAACATTAACAAGAAAGAACTTAAATGAAGAGTGAGAAAAAACTTACTTGGTCCTGACAACTCAAAGCAAAATCCTTCCTCCTCTGGAAAAGCTGAGTGACCATCGTCTTGTTGTGTTCTCCTCGCATCAAGAACTTTGCTATCTGCGGTGGGAGTATTGTTTTCCCCTTAACATTGTTTATAGTGCTCAGATACTCTATGGCTACTCTGCCGCATCCTTCTGACAACAATCCTTTTGGGCGGATTAAATCTGCCAAATCTCGGATGGCTACGAATCCATCCTTGTACTTGATGATGATGACGCTGAGGGGGGAAAACAAAAGACATAGTTATGGTATGTACACAAAGTATCAGGTCGATGTGTTTAAAAAAATTGTGGTTGGTTGATTTGGGGTATTGACATGGAGTTCTGAGCATTTACCACAAAAAAGTTGAAAATGTGTTGCCAGAAAAAAGATACAAACTGTCACTGGTTATTTTGATATGCTAGTTACCACTAAAAGTTTCTACTTGCCACAAAAGATTAAACTGTGTTGCCAGAAAAAATACATACTGTTGCCAGTTATTTAATATGCTACTTGGCACTAATATTTTCTACTTCCCACAAAAAGTATATTGTCTTGCCATGAAAAAGAGGTGGATAACATAACTTACTTTTTCACTGATGAATTTGGGAGTTGACATGGAGTTAAGATACAAACTGTCACTGGTTATTTTGATATGCTAGTTACCACTAAAAGTTTCTACTTGCCACAAAAGATTAAACTGTGTTGCCAGAAAAAATACATACTGTTGCCAGGTATTTAATATGCTACTTCCCACAAAAAGTATGTTGTCTTGCCATGAAAAAGAGGTTGATAACATAACTTACTTTTTCACTGATGAATTTGGAAGTTGACCGTGGAACATCAGCTTCTTGTACACGTCTTCCGCTTCTTCACAAACCTTCATTTCTTTGTCGTATGGTGATAACTTGAAACGGGATACCGTTTTGATCCTTCCAACGTGCGGATTCTTCTTGGGGGTTATACTCACAGCAGCGCCGCTCCTTGCTGAGCCTCCAGTAGAGCTCGGTATTTTTATTTTGCTCGCTCGGTTCTTCTCTACAAGCTGCTTGCAGTGCTTTTCGTACCTATCGAGCTCATCACTAGTCTGTTGGTCAATTTCCAATGAGTTGCCACCGAGAAAGTCTTCTAGTTGTTTTGACATGGGGAAATTGATATTATGGAGAGTCCCCATGACATCTATTAATTTAAAAATCACAGCAATGTCAGCGAAAAAAAGAGTTTGAATGTGAAAATTGGAAAACCATGCCATGAGTGTTAAAAAAATGGAAAAAGTTGTGGATTTGGCTCAAAAAATGATTACCAAGAAAGGTTAATCTTTTTTACCTCTAGGTATGGCCCATGAAATCGGTTCCGCTTCGATGGCTGTGTGATCATCGATGAATTCAGCTTCTGGGAGATCAGGTGTGGAATCATCATTCAAATCAGCTTCTGGAGTTGGCTGAGAAAACCCAAGATCAAAAGATGGTGGTGTGAAACACCCAGGACGGTCATCTCTTGCCAGGCTTGGAGGAGTATGGGAGCGTTCAATTAGAGTAGGCGATTTGCCCTTGTGTTCTTGGAAAATGCCTATCTTCTTGGCTGATAGAGACAACCCTGTTACCAGCTCCATTATGTGCTTCGGCACAATGACTGGACTCCTTGGTACCTGGCCAACAAAGAAGTCTGCTATATTGTATTGTGGTGTGGTTGCTGTTTGGGACAAGGCAATTGGTTCCTGAGCAAAAGATCCGAGTTCACCGTGGGTGTGCCTCTCAATGACAGGTGACAAAATAATGGCTGTGCTACTACTTCATCCTTGATCTGTGTCTGTTGCACGACCATCCGGTGAGACTGGCGTTGGGGACAAAACTATTGCCCTACAGCTGCTCGAACCATCAACACTTGTGATCCCCTTCTTGCTTCCGCTCATACGTCCTCCGCTGCAATCACCTGTGCCCCTCCTTTCTTCTTGGAGGGCAATTTTGCTGCTGCTTTACTGGGTGACAAAACTTCTGCTGCTCTGCCGTCATTAGTAGTCAGGTTTCCTGCAGCAATCCGTGGTGATCTCCTTGTTGCTTGCCTTTTGCCGCTAGCTTCCTTCAAATCTGCGATGCTTTTCCTGGTAAAAAAAATTAACAAACAAAGGAATCATGTTTACTATCGGGGGTGTAATATACTAGATGTTGTTGCAACATATAGCATTGTTGCAACAAAAAAATATAGTGAGTTATTTAACAAGCTGCTTGCCACAAAAAATAGTTACTGCTTGCCACATTAAAAAAAATTGCCACAAAAACCTACATACTATTGTTGTTTAAATATAGTACTTGCCACAAAGTAAAATTGCTAATTGCGGCAAAAAATATAAACTCAAATGTCCACATGCTAATAAAAAAATAAACTTAAACATGTGTTGCCTCATGATAATAAGAAACCCAGACACTGTGTTGCCGCGAGAAAAAGAAGTGCTTACTTGCAAAAAGAAAATTTCTAACTAAGTTACTGAATTTTGATTCTCACCTTTTGCGTCTTGCTTCCAGTTTCCGTTCTTCTTCTTTCTTGTCACCAATATACTGCTTTAGCCTTTCTGTATGAAGTGTTAGCTTAGACTTGATAATAGTGGCCCTACATGAAAAACAAAATAAAAATTGATTAGAAAAAATAAAAAGAGTTTATGAATAAGAAAAAAGATGTTAGTGCTCTCATGTGACAAAGTGTGATGTGTGAGGAACAAAGGATTAATGAAAAAATTAGCATAGATGCTAAACTCTAGACAACCCAACCTAGTTGAATATTTTTTGCGTTCCTTGTTAAGGTTAAAAAACAAACACAATTTACCTCCTAGCTGGCTGCTTTGTCCTCTTAGATGGATCCCGATTTCCTTTGAAAGATGGGGGTAGGCTGCAAGAATCCTTTAGCAGCCCTAGCTCTTTGGCAACATAACGCTTTATTTCATCATGGGTGTTGCCGATGATACCGTCCCCCTCATTAGTCGTAATGACAAGCCCCGTTGATGTAGAACTAATGTGTTCAACTTGTTTTGGAGGCTCATCTATGTTGGGCCCAGAGATCTTGAGATTGCTAATAGTGGTAGCAAGAACCTCTTGATCAACCTTCGATTGTGTTTTTGCGAACCTCAGAGAACTCCTCCTTGCTATTGCTCCCTGTTGTCGACACCCAGATGCCTCCATCTTTGCAATCTTGAACTACTGCAACCTGCTAGCGAGCCCTGCGGCGCTGCCCCTAATCTGTTGCTCTATGAACTGGCTACTATCCTCTTCCGACAATAGAGAATTGTCTGTATCTGGTGGTGTGTTGTTATCTGACTCGATAAACTCAGCCACTGGTGGTAACGTGATTTGTGTTCCTCCAAATGAATCAGCAAACTTATCTTCGATAGCGTTGCTGATCCACTCTCCGTTGTCCTCACCAACAATTTGTTCCCTTCCAAACGTGACAAAAACACGCAGTGAGAAGACAGGGGTGCCTTATTTTTCTAAAAACCTTAGTATCTTGGTTGCACGATTTCTGGATCGTTGGCTTCTGTATTGTTGAGGATGGTTGTCAGAATTTCATACCCCCTCCCTCGTACTTGCCGAAATAAAATTATTTTAGAAAAGCACATTTAGTTGCGTTGTTTTTATGTGGGCTTTACTTTGCAAAACTCTATATTTTGCTAGAATTTTAACCAAAACACCACTATTTTTCCTTTGCTGCAGGTTTAATTTGTGAGTCGTGTTTGTGGTGGCAAGATTGCAAGAATTTGAGAAAAAAATTACTTGTAAAAGGTGAAGAAATTTGCACATGAAAAAGAAGGCAATAGAAAAATGGGAGTTGCAGACTACTAACTTGTTGATGATTCTTTGTAGTTCCCTATTCTTGATTGTCTCTTCTGCGTTGACGCCAACAGTTGAAGTTGGAATAATTACCGATGGCTTGGTGACATTTCGCTCCAAGTCATCTCTTTCTAATCCAATTCCATCTAAGCCCTCACCACCATCAGGTTCGCGTGCCATGCCATCGTTTGCTGATTCCTCAACAACATTCTCATCCAAGACAACCCTTCCTTCTTCTTTCTCTCCTAAATTTCCAATGTCAACTTGGTTGTACGCCTCAATCCTCTCATCTGTGTCAGTCCTTGCGCCTAGAATTTAAGATTTATCTTGGCTGTTCATCTCTATCCTCTCGTCCGTGTCCGACCTTGCCCCTAGATTTTCCATGTCGGCTTGAATACCAATCTCAACCCTCTCCTCCCTGTCAGTACTTCCGCCTAAAATTTGAGAGTCTCCTTGCCTGTTCATCTCAAGTGTCTCCTCCGTGATAGTCCTTGCACCTGGATTTCCCTCGCCAGCTTGGCTGCCCATCTCGGCCATCTCATCCGTGTCAGTCCTTGCACCTAGAAATTCAGAGTCGCCTTGGCTGTTCATCTCAAACATGTCCTCAGTGTCAGTCCTTGCGCCTGCATTTTCGGCGTTAGCTTGGATACCCATCTCAATCATGTCGTTTTCATTATCTCCGATGTCCATATTGTACAATCCGTCTGCCTCGGACGAGTTTTCATTGCTCCTCTTTTCTCTACAAAAATGAAACACTATGTTTATTATATATCTGATCACTTATAGTTTTTCATTTTATTTCACAGGGGAAATATAAAAAAATGAATCAGCATTGCTACACTCACCTTACGAATTGTTTCTTTGCTTCTTCTTCATCATAATCATCATCGTCATCTGCTTCTTCCTCTTCTTCGTCCGATTCTGATGATGAATCATGATCGCTCTGCGGATCTTCATCTCGTTCAGGTTCTTTTCACTTAGTTCTCCTTGCTTTCCGTGGGCTGGTGGGAGGTAATGATGTTGATGTCAACCCCATGACAAGTTCGGCGAGGAGACTGCCAAGCTGAGATGCAAACATGTTCACAACTGTTGTAGCTTTTATTTTGTCCTGCAGATAATTAGAACAAAATCAAGTTCGGTCTTTCTTGCCACATATACTGATTGGCCTTTCTATCTAAAGAAATTTGATTATTGGACACAATTGTAAAAATGCCTTGCAACATATTTGACTGCTTGAACACATGAAAACTAGAAAAATTATGTGATTACTTGCCACAAAATTAAAGGCTTGGTTCCCAGAAAACATTGTGTGAAAAAATAGTTGCCACAAAATTAAGACTTAGTTACATTTTAAAAATGTGTGAATAGTTGCCACAAAATAAAGGATTGGTTCTCAGAAAAAACTGTGTGAATGGTTGACACAAAATTAAGACTTAAATCCAGGAACTATTTAACTATTTGCCACTAAAAGTAAAGCTAGGTTTCCAGAAAATCTAGTTAACAGAAAAATGTGATAACATGTCTAGTTCTCACACAAGAAACGTGGAAAACTAGTTTTCCTATAAAACTTCAAACAAAAAGACTTAGAGCCTTGTAGTGGTAAAAAGAAACTTACATTTTCTGAACAATTTGGATGTATGTTTTCCTTGATCCAATTGTTCAGGCTTTCCGTGCCCCCAAAGAGACAATGTGTGCTCCTGTCGGGATTGTTTGCCTTTACTCCCTCGTTCTCATTCCTGAATTCTTCCTTAAGCTGAAAACAAAGAAAAAACAAATGAGGTCATCCAAAAAATTGAATCAAGGGACCTTGAACCAACAATTGAATCAAGAAAACAAAAATATGTTAGAAAAGTCTCTAACCTTGAAACGACCAAAGCTCAAAGCATCTTCTTCTAAACTGTCCATTTCAGCAATAATATCAACAACAGACTTCGACCATGCATTCACTCTAAAAGGTGTATCTGGCAACTCCAGGTCCATTTCACCGCAGTCAAGTGCATCGAGGTACCGCAACTGTTGGTGAAGAAAAAAGAGATACAAAAAATTAATCAACTCGTGGTGCATCAAGGTACCGCAAATCAAAAGTGTGCCAGGTTTTTTCATTCTCACCATACAGTAGAGCAGGCATCCGCTTGTGTACTTTTGCTTGGATAGGTTCTCATGTAACTGATCCACCATGAGTTTGCACAGGTTCAGTTTGTGTGCCTCTCCGATGTGCTCCTGTTTGGCCAAAAATGAAAACATGATATTAAGAAAATCTATAGTGCAAAAAAACCACTGAACATGATATGAAAATTTTGAATCTACTTGCCCCACATTTATCGATTAGCATTGGTTGCCAGAAAACTATTTAAGCACTTGCAACATAACTAACATTTGGTTCTCTGAAAAAACAATGGTTGCGCTAATTGAAAGAGAGGTAAAAGGATTTCTGAACACAGTATCGAGACTTACCAACATTGGGTAGCACTTGTTGCTGATTCGTGTAGCAGTTGCAGGGGCAGCACGGTTGACACAATGTATATGAGCCACAACTTCTTGAACTTGTCGTCAGCATCGTTATGATCCTTGATTGAGGTGGCGACCGTTGTGATCTTTGGTCTAGTGCCTTCTCCTGGAAATAAACTTTCTGCTACTTCGTCCTCCGTCTCGTAATCCACCTCAAACTTTACCTCGATACTGCCGTTAGGAATACCTAACATCTCGTGGACGGAGAGCTCAGTCAGTGGTATGAACCCGCGTCCAGGGATGACAAAACCTCTCCTCTCTGGGCTGTACAATCTAGTGAACCAAGCTACAACAGTGTTGTGCAAGTATTCGCACTTAATGTCAAGGAAAGGCCCAGTGCCCATCTCCCTAATGGCAATCTTCTGATCGTCATTTATGTCGTTGTATAGCTTGCAAATTGCTTTCGCGGATGCACGATTGCGCTCGCTTCCATCGGGTGGCAACTGTCATTTAATAAAAAAATTGCAACAACAAGATAGTGATGATTTATCTTTTGTGCAGTAATGACAAAAAATATACGAAAACCAATAAGAAGGGGAGAAAGAAAATTTTGATAAAAAGTACAAAAAACCTTCCTGGTTGGGCACTTCAACCGTGCGGCAATGTTCTGCCGCGCCACCTTATTCCTCCTTGGCATCTTCCCTGCGGCAAGCCAATTGAAGTTGTGTTATGAAACATGATACATGATTAAACTTATAAGTGCATTCAATTATTATTTTTGCAACACTGCATGAAAAATATGATAACTAGAAGTGATTAAACCAACCACAACACACCGTCTTCCCGAATAACTACGCCCTTTCCTCTTTCACACCGCATAAAAAAAGGAAACATGGATATTAATGTGTCAAAAAGCATGTGGTACCTAAGAACCAAAAACACGATATAATCTAGGAGATGAAAACTAGCAAAAATTATGGAGGATACATATGTCAATAAAGCCCTTCCCACTCTAACACCACAAGAAACTTAGGGGACTTGGTTTTAATGTCGCAGCCAGCGTATTATAAAATCTGGCAACCAAACAAGAATAAAATGGCAACCTGCTATGTAAATATCTTACAACCCAGCATAGATGGATTTGACAACGAATTAACGGTAACCACAACACATAAAATCTAAGCAATACCAACTACAACACCACAACAAAATTAGGGGGGTTAGCTGTGAATTTTCAAAGTGGCAACAAGGTATGATAAAATGTGGCAACCAAACAAGAATAAAAAAGGCAACCTACACCGATGAATTCGCCACTGCAACTTCTTCCTCTACATCTACACCTCCCAACCTTCCCCATCTTCACCCCTCGTCTGTCCATCACCTCCCTCCCCTCCACATCGAACCTGGCCATTCCCCCACCATGAAATCGCCGCCCCCCACCCCCTCATGTAACACCAGCCCCTACGCGGAAAACTGTCCCAATCTTCAAACTCGCCATCTGCCGTCGTCTTTCTCAAATCCACGTCGCACCTGGTCGCTATCTCTCACGCAAAAAACAAGGTGTCGCCGGTAGACCTGGTAATAGTTTCACATCCAAAATAAAAACAGTAAAAAACAGCCCTCCCTTGGCAGAATTAGTCGCCGGCGAGCACCCTCTCCGTCCCATCTTCCATCACCGGTTCCCCCCTCTTGTGCCACCTCGCATCTGGTCGTTCTCTTCTCGCCGAATCAAGCAGTCGCCGGCGAGCCCCCTCCGCCACACCGCCCCCTCTTCCGCCACCGGATCCGCATCGGGAACGATGACTCCGATGCGTCACCACTTCCGCGTCGACCGAAACGGGCCGGCGAGCCCCCTCCGCCACCCCGCCCCCTCCGCCACACCACCTCCTCTTCGGCCACCGAATCCACATCGGGAGCGACGACTCCGATGCGCCACCACTTCCGCGTCGACCAAAACGGCTCCTGCTTGCAGTTCCACCTCGTCGCCGCTCAGGCCTCGTCCACCGCATCTCCAAACTAGCGCGGATCTCGTCGCTCCCTAATCGAAATCCCGCGAGAACTACTAAAGGGGGAAGAGCACAAAACTCACCGCGTCGTCGATGCGCTTCTTCTCCGGCCTCGCAGGCGAACGCCGCACCGCCGCCGAGTACCGCGCGCGCCTTGCTTCAGTTGTCTCCCCGCTCCCCCTCAACGGTGCCGAATGAATTGCCGCCCTCGCCGCTTCCCCTCTGTTTTCGCGCTGCAGGGGGGAATGTTCTCGAGGGATAAATGCCAGGGTGTGTGCGGTTCGAAAAATCGAACCGTTCCATGCGAAGCGAGAAACGTGGGACGTGGGCTGCTGCGACTGTTGTGCACGCACGAATCGTGATGCGCCGCATGATAGGAGCCCAGGTGCGGCGGTGCAACCTAGCATTTCCCAATATAAATTGCTTGCTGCCGATGATTGTTTACCTCAAAGCATGCACTACCTGTTGTGATAACTGTTTGCTTCGAATATGCACTGCCAGATGCAGTTCAAAGTCTAAATTTGCTGAAGGATGGATGCCATGTCAATATGTCATGGTAGTTGAGACGAGCTTTGGACCGAGGCTGTTCGTTCAACGCCTATGACCCAACCGCCCACGCATTTTCTTGTTGGGAGGCGGCTACTTTATTCGTCATCTCTGACCAGTATGGTGGTTGAACACGAGGAAACACATTTGGAGCAACCATGGTACGATGCTTATTATAAAATGCCGCCCAGTGAATATTCAACTTTGAACCAACCTTCTTTATTCAGTCTCTGAGTTAACATCAACAGCTGAAGGAGTTGGAGTGCATCTCCAACCGAACCCCTCACTTCCTTTTTTTTTAATTAAAAACTGATTCTCCCTTTCATCCTATATACTGTTCTTTGATATAAGGTGCTTAAGATTTTGAAAAATATATATTCAAAATACATGGTATATTGGTATTATACCATCCGATTAGGCAAATATGCCTACAAAAAGATAGAACGGAGGGTCTTTTTTCTATTATTGGTTGTTTTGAACTGTTTTCTCCTAATTTTTCTATGGTCAGATCAGTCCAATTATAGCATTACACTACGTGTTAATATTCGTACAAAAAGCTTAGACACCTTATATCAAGGAACGGAGGGAGTAATATGAGTACCCAAAAATGCCATCCAATGTTGGATCGGCTCGCGTTGTTCAATTTTGACCCTGCAAAACCTCAATCGAAAGCAACCCTAGCTCACTCTCTTGACCGCTCAACTACCTTCCTCTCTTCACCCGCTCCCCTCCCCTATTCTTTTCGTCTACTTCCCTCCTCATTTGTCGGCACCATGTTGGGCTTCGACACCAGCTTCTTCAAAGTCGATCATGATGATTGGGACACCCTTGCGGCAGAGTCGAATGAGGAGCTCGTCATTTGCTAGTCGCAAATGGATAGGGTTGGAAGCTGAAGCCTCGTGCCCTCTCAGCTGCCCCGGCAAGACAACTCCAGCTCCGCGCCCTAACACGCGATCTCATCATGGTTCACACACTCTAGACTGTCATCCCCGACCCTGCTCCTCCCGGTTATTACTGGGTGGCACAGGAAGCTTGCCGCACAAGTCGAATCCAACCGCTTCAGATGCGGCTCTTGCATATCTGCATCGCCTCCTGCCCTCGAATTCGATGATGAGGGAATGTCTAACAGATCCGTCGACCCGCTACCGGTCCGTATATATACATGTTTTTTGGTGGACAAACGTTTTTTCGGGCCAGACCAGGACCGTCAAATCTCTCCCGGCCCGTTAATTTTTTGCGGGCGGCCCGTTAATTTTTTGCGGGCGGCCCGAAAAATCCCCCCTTCCGTCGCTTCATAGTTTGGTCGCACTCTAGAAGCGGCCCATGCACGGTGGCCTACCGGGATGCCCTTCTCCTTGGTTGGCATCCCGCATCTTCACCTTCGGTGACCCCAGAAATGAAGCAACTTACGATGCGCCTTCTGTGTCATCTACCCCGAGCTTCTTTGCTGCCCGGCCGCGTATATTTCGACGACCTCAAATGGCCGGAATCGTCTAGTTTGCATTAAGGTGACGGCAGCCGCTGTCTATGACGATAACCTAGAACAGGAGGACACCTGTGACGCCCCCAAAATCAGACCGTGTACAGTAATCATACACGCAAGGTACACGATCGAGATTAGGGACTCACGGTGAGATATCACAACACAACTCTACAAATAAAATAATACAAGCTGTTTAATACAAGCCAGAGGGCTCGAATACAACAGCTCGAGAGCACAAGTCAGCGGAAGCAATAGTATCTGAGTACAGACACAAGGATACAAGGTTGCCTTAAGAAGGCTAGCACAAAATCAACACTAGATTGAAAAGGCGAGGCCTCCTGCCTGGGAACCTCCAAACTACTCCTGGTCAAAGGGGAACTCGACGTCGTAGAAGGCAGCGGGGATCTTCACGTTGCGGTGGTCGGCATCGGGGTCCTCCTGCTCCTGGGCTTCAACGTCGGCTGCAGCGGCCGATCAGGCAAAACTGTAAAGGAAATAAAGCAGGTGAGTATCTAGCATACCCGCGAGTCTTACGTCCGCTACTAAGCATTATGCATTGTATCAACGGAAAGAAGAGGCTGTATATAGTGGACTGAAAGACAGAAAATCCAGAGCAAGGGTAAGAAGCTAGGCCTAACGAAGACTAGCATCTTCCAACGATGTCATGCAGCATGAGGTAAGAATCAGCCAACAGTTTATATAAAGCATAAAGTAACAGTGCAGCAGAAGTTGCTGCAGCATTGTATAATAATAAGTTGTAATACTTAACAATGCCTCCGAGTTCACCTCCTCGACATCCCCGCGAGGAAGAAAACCCGGAACCATACAGTTTAATAATAATAGTTTGTAGTGGTAAGATCCAGCTTCAGCATAAAGCGTCCTGTTACCGTGGACACGGCTATTCGAATAGATTAATCTTCCCTGCAGGGGTGCACTTGTGTTACGCTACACGCACGGATCTCCAGGGTGGCGGGAACCTTGTTAGGGAACGCTCCACCGAGGCTATAAGACACTTCATAGCCCATCTTTCAAACTCAACAGAGAGGCCATCCGCCGGTCTAAATCCTAAGTACTCAGGGCCTTGGACCCCAACCCTGACGTACTCCTGCACGGTGCGTGGGTGGCCGGGAAGCCGTAACAAAAACAACACAGCTCGAGCCAAGAAGAAAGCGCACTTCCTGGCAATCAGCCCGCGGTACTGCTGACGTCTGAAGAGTCCTCGGACGACACTACGAAGCAGAGGAGCCCATAACTCGTAATTCCCACGGGTAGGTAGTGCGTACATGGCATATAGCCAACTCAAGACATTCACTGAACCATTTAGCATTTTAATTAACCTGCGTGACAACCGTTATCGTTGTCTCGACTTAACTGACCCGCGGACAACGACAGCAGCCAGGACCACCAATACATCGGTGCCTGCCCCGTCGTCCCACCAAGTCACTGTGGTTACCAACAAGGTGAACCGTCTCCTTACCTTGTCTCGCATGTGCTCTTGGAGGAGCTCGACTTTCGTGGTTTGGTAACTCTCGCGGCCAACGACCAGGGGCCAAGCACACCGGTACACTGGTCGTACCCTCCCTGTCGTCCCGTCGCAATACCTCTCGCGGGTACCGTTGGGTTGCCCGACATCTTACCTTTAAGGACACCAGTTGGTTCGAGTTCCTACTGAAGGGTTCGTTGCATAGAAAACAAAAAATTTCCTACGGTTGTAACAGCCAAGATCACATCTAGAAGATCACTTGTAACGGTTTGAGAAGGACTCACCCTCGAAGACCAAAAGCTTTAACGAGAACTATTCTCGTGGGTGATGTAGTCGAACACTCGCCGACCTCAAGGTCGTGATGAAGACTTGACGCCACGAACGGGCAGCGTCTCCGTAGTCGGTCACACGTACAGATCAGCGACGACCTCCGCCCCTTGCTCAAGTTGGGCAGCGGAAGTAGTGGATCCTCGGGAACTTCAGCAGCACTACAACATAGTGGTGGTGGTGGTAGAGAAGATCTTGAGCAGGGCTTCGCCTAAGCACCGTACTCGTGAAACTGGATCAGCTAGCAAGGGGAGGAAGATGCCAACCAAAGGGCATATGAGAAAGCGATGGAATGAGTTGTGTGAGGACCTCCACCCATCTATATATAGGAGGGGGAGGCAGCCCCCAAGGGGTAAAACGCCCCAAGAGGTGCCCCCACCTCTCCCTTCATCATGTGGGTGGACTCTCCACTCACAAAAACAAAGGGTCACACATTATTCCCATAACTTCCATAATTCTCCACTCAAAATTCCAAGAGTTTATCACATTAAAACACTTTTAATTATCTTTTTTAATGTCACTCAAATTAATGAACACTTCATTCAATGAGTACTTCATTGATGAACACTTCATTCAATGAACACATTAACAATTATCCCCTTGCACTATTTTGATATACCGAAACTATTCCAGCAGTTTTATCAAAACAGTCCATGTGCTGTCTAGTATATTCTCCGGCGTTCCGTATCCACTCAAACGCGTCAACGAATCCTTAAGTGTGTCACCCTACGGTTCGTGAATAAAATGGACATGACAGAGACTCTTCTCTGATCAATAATCATCAGCGGGATCTGGAGATCCATGATGACTCCCACTTACTCAACGATGAACTAGTGATCGTGTGAACCAAAAACTCTGTAACCAATTCCTTTTGTCTCGCGATATTTTACTTGTCCGAGATCCGATCATTTGGTATCATCCATACCTAGTTCGATCTCGTTACCGACAAGTACTCTTTACTCGTTCCGTGATATAACATCCTCGTGAGCCAGTCACGTGCTTGCAAGCGATGTCAATGTGATATCACCGAGAGGGCCCAGAGTATATCTCTCCGTCATCTGGATGGACAAATCCCACTCTTGATCCACGAGCCTCAACTAACACTTTCCAAGTACCCAACGACACCTTTATGATCACCCTGTTACGGTGTGACGTTTGATGGAATCAAAGTACTCTTCCGGTGTCAGTGATTGACGTGATCTCATGGTCTAAGGATTAGGGTTACTTCGTGAAAGTTTGATACAGCAATAGAAACTTTGATGACATGATCGTATTGCTATAACTACTGTGGGTGTATGTTCATCACATCATTCTCCAATGATATGACCTTGTTATTAACGACATCCAATGTCAATGATCAGGAAACCTTGATCATCCGTTAATCAACAAGCTAGTATAAAGAGAGACATTACTAGGAACCTTTTCTTTGTTTATTAAACACACATGTATTAACGTTTCCGGTTAACACAATTATAGCATGAAAATAAACATTTATCATAAACATGGAATAAGATAATAACCACTTTATTATTGCCTCTCGGGCATATTCCCTTCACCTACCATTAAGTGAAACCAGGAGGTATCACCCTCGATGGCACACTTAAAGAGGTTTGACAGAGACATCAGCGGAATGAACTAAAGAGGTAAACCTCGTATCATCCCGGTGATGCTACGCTACTGAGCCGACGAGAGTGAAATACGAGTCCATTCCACTCGTAAGTCAAACTCGAAGCGACTCGGCAGAGTCTCGCCGTTGTAGGTTCCCTAGGGTGTCTGCATTGATCCGTACCTGTTTCAGTTGTAATATATCGTTCCCGCGATCACTCCCAGAGTGATCACGACCCTCTATTCTAAACCTAGCTAACAATGCGCAGGGTTTACTGCTGAATAATGCATAAGTAATAATAGGCAGCATAGGATTAAAGGAAGGTACATCAAGGGGCGACAAAAACAGGCTATGCAATTGAATAGGATTGTAATCGTAGCAGCAGCAGTAACAATGCCTAGTGCAAGAAATGTACGGAAAGATAGGCGATATCTGGGGAAGAGAATGGCTCTGCTTTCCTGCAAGCTCGACGGTAGGGGTAGGGTCGTCGACGAAGTAGTCGTACTCAGCAGCGGTGTAGTCGACGGCAGCAGCGGGGTCTACCGAAGATTAAGGGGGGAAGAAACAGTAAATACACAGCAAGCATATACAAACAGATGCATGTCATGACAAATGAAATGTTAACGGTGTTCTAACGCAGTGCAATGCAATATGCTCGGAGCGGGAATTCATCTGAGGATGAACTACCGGCTCCGGGTGATTACCGGACAGTGTGTCCGGAGGGGGAGATATCATGCCGGAGGTATCGTGGACATCCGACACGTGTGTGGGTGGTGTATCCGGGTTAGTTGATCTATTCGGAACAACATTCGTGTTCGGAATAAATTCATCCGGAGGGTTTATCGGTGTCGGGCAATTATCGGACTAACGGTACCGGAGGGGGACGGTTCGATGTTCGGCATGTTAGAGGGGTGTGGTGGGGGTATGGGTATCATATCCGAACTCGAGGATCCGTTCTGAGCAACTTTCGTATACAAAAGTTTTACATCCGGGCAACGTATATCGGTACCGGGAATTATCGACAAACGGCCCGAAGGGGGAATGTCGATGTTCGCTATGTTATAGGGGGGCGGTAGACATACGGATAGCTTATCCGTATTCGTTATATTTTTTTGATCAATTTTCATGTATAAAGTTTTTGAATCTGACTTACGGTTTAAAAGATATTGAATTTTAAAGTTTTAAATGATTTTATAACATTTTCTGAATTCTTTAATCATTTAATATAACATTATCCAGAATAGTAGTTTGACTGGTCAAACCTGACATCTGGGACCCACATGTCATAGACAGTGGTATTTATATAATTTATTTAATTTAATAAAAACAGATAGGGCCCACATGTCATACTCTAGACATCTATAATATTCATTTTATTAAATCAAATAACAGTGGGTCCCATCTGTCATAGACACAGCACTAACAAATTTATTTTATTTATTCAGATAAGAAAGGGGGACCCACATGTCATTGACTTAGAGTTAGTATAATTTAAATCAATTAATTTAACCAGGGCAGGGGCCCACTTGTCATTGACACACATGGGGGGTTATATTTTTTTTAATCTCCAGGTTAATGGTTAATCACCCAGGGGGGCCACTGGTCAGTGGGCAAGCCCCCTGGCTTAACCCAGGACATGCCGACGCCGGCGGCCACTACAGGGGCACGACGACGAGGTACTGCTCGCCTCCGGCGAGCAAACTGGCCGCGGGTGGGAGGAAACGGCTGGGGCGCCCACCGCGCGCCGAGTGGGGGAAGAGGCAGGGGTTGGGGTGGCGAGGACGACGGCGGTGACCAATCACGGCGGCGGACGGAGGGGGCGCAACGACCATGGCAACTACGGCGGCAGAAACTAGCGGGAGAGGAGGGGGAAGAGTTCGTAGGGTCACAGGGGGAGGGAAGACGAGCTCGGGGAGGCCGGGAAGGTCGAGGTGGCGCGAATCAAGGCGGAGGTCGCCGGTGGCCGTGACGGAGGAGGAAGAAGGGGGCGGCGCCGTTGGTGCGGCTCCAGTCGAATTAGCGCAAGGGGGTGACCGAGCAGTCGAAGCAGGACCTCCAGGACGTGCTCCCCGCCGACTACGTGGCCGGTGGCCGCTTGGGCGCTGAGGCAGCGACGACGGGAAACCAGGGAGCGACTCGGGTGTGGCGAACAGAGGTAGCAGGAGGGAGGGAAGAAGAAGGGGGGGACTCGATCCAGGGCTAGGAGGGGCCATGGTGGAGCTCTTATCCACGAGGCGTGGGGGGGCAGGTGGGGTGGGGGGCCGCGGCGAGCAGTGCTCCTCCATGGCACTGTCGTCATGGTGGGGGAGGGGAGGGGAACAGGGGAGGGTGTCGGTGGGAGGGAGAAAAAGGGGAGAGGGGTGGGCCTGGGGTGGGCCTTTTGCCCAGGGCGGGATATAGGTCCCCTTTTATTTTCTTTGTTTTTGTTTCTTTTAATTTTTCTTTTCTGTTTGTATTTAGTTTAGCTAGGTTTTGATTTTTGTAAAATGTTATAATTGCACCTATATTAGTGTTACACTTTAACATGATGCCACAAAAAGTTTAGCCCACAATAAAATTCATCTAGATTTTATTCAATGCACAAAATATTAAATGGAGCTAATTTTGCTGCTGTTTGTATTTTTCTGCATTATTTAAATAAGTTAATAAAATGTCATTTATCTTTTTATATGACCTACTGATTATTAAGTATTTAATAAAAATGGTTTCACAATTTTTAGTGCATTTAAAATTCCTACTTGTTTATTAAATTTACCATGGCCATTTAATAATTCCCAAAGTTACTAATTTTATTTCATAATATTTACAAAACACTTTAGAGAATATCCATTGTTATTTTTTAACATGGCCCAACATTATTTGCTATTAAATAATGAAAGTGCTTGCAACACCTAGGGTTTACTTCAATCTTCCACATTGCTTTAATATTAATATTCAAGGGGCAATTTAGTAACTCAACACTCACTGTTTCATATCCATCATTGACTTGTGATTATTCAAATGACTAATAATGGTTTGGTTTAGCCATGATCAAATTGATTGACTGGCATCCACAATCCTTGGAGCAAAGTTTTATAATTTACCCAATTTGAAAATTTTATCAGGGTGAGAAACTGACAGAGCTATGATCAAGGTGATCATGGCTTGATCATCAACAGTAATGAGCCTTAAACAGTGGAATCACTGTAGTGATTACTGTACTGGATCTGAGGGTGTTACAACACCCCTCCAAATCATGTAGCTCGTTACGGTCGCCGTGGATGAATGTCGTTGTAGTTTTAAACTAGGTTATGGATGTCGTTGTAGTTTTAGACTAGGTTAAGTTTTTTTATGAAAATCATTCGGTTTACACGAAATACGTCCGACTTGTGTAAATTATATCTAAATATGAATAAATTTCGTCCAAGTTTGTACAAATTTGGCGTATTTTGATTAAACCACTAGCGGACAGATGCGATGGACGATTTGCTCCCGTATCAATATCCGCAAACTGATACACGAATATTTTAGGAATCAATGTTAGAGATGCCTTTATGTATTTATTTATTTGCTTATATTGTACTATGGCACATGGAATTATATGAATTTGGGGTTTAGATATAAAGGAGGACGACTTAGCTATGAATACTCGGTCCATGTGAAAATGGGATTACATTCTCCAATACAAAGCCAATGGATACAATTTTTACCTAAGGCGTGTCCTGATTCCCACACGGGAGGAATGGCTAAAGCAAAATATTCATCCAAACTCGGACGTGTGTTATGTTTCATTTCTATTCATATAAAGGACGTCACAAATGATATACGCTAGTTCGAGAATCGACAGGCATGATACCAAAACAGAATATCTCAATTCCATGACTTCAACGAAATGCATTGTTTATAGATCAGACATAAACATTCACTTGAACCAGTACAAAGTAACGATAATGTTTTCATGTTCATTTTGCATGTAGAGAACCTCGGCGTCGGTTGCAGAGCACCCAAACGCAAGAAGATCATACACAATACCATAGGATTTGCAGCAGAAAGTAGAAACAGAGCAAAAAAAAAAAGACGGCAATAAACAAATGTTATCACAAAATAATATTCGTTTTGATGAAGAATTGACATTTCTAGTCTCTTTGAAGGAATCTTGTAATCTTCAAGATCCGTCTGAACTAACAAAAAGAATACTAGTTAGGACACTGATGAAGTAAGGAGGTTGTTTACTGAATATCCTGAACTGCTTTCAGCTACCAATTCTCTGGGACCGGATGCTTTGTTTGAACACCACCATCTCTGACTTTGCCACCAAAAATTCAAGAATAAAAAAGAATAATTATTATTTACTAGCACCAGCAACTATTCTTTGGGTAAATAAATAACCTTTGCAAAATGATGGTTTCATCAATCAATTGCAGACTTCACCGCCTCCTTGAGTCACTTCTGATCTGTCTGCAGCTGCTCAAGCCAAGCACCAATGGACATCTGATCCAGTAAATCAGCCTGATTGTTCCAGTCAGGCCTGTTTGCCGATCCAGAAGCCATACCTCCAGACATGTCTCCCCTCTTGCTATTATTCAGTGAACGCCCCCATGACGCATCTGGCTCCTTCTCTGCAAACCCAGGTTGGTCAGGGCATCTCAATCGATCCAGCTCCTCGCCATCGACACCCCAGTCCACCTTGCCCATTGGGGAACCCACATTGCCCCATGAAGCAGCATTAGAATTGCGCGGTGAGCCCACTGATGGCAGCTGATGCTTGTTCAGGGAAGAAAACTGCTCATACATCTCACGCTGTGTTACGGCGGCTCCAAAGCGGGCACCACTCATGGGCGATGTTGGCTCCATGACACGAGGGGATCGAGGAGACATGCCACCAATTGGGGAATGGACCAGCGCTGCCGGATCAAGAGCCCTTGGCGAGTACATTCTGTTGTTGGTGTTAACAGGTGAGAGGAGACCCTTCTGCTGATGAAGCTTGTTAAGGATGGCTGATTTGTGGGCTGGTGAGTAGGCCATTGGTGACATTGCCATCTCTGAAGCATACATATCTTCAAGACTGGAGGGGGCAATTGCTGTAGGCCTGATGCTAAGGCCAGTGGAAAGCCGGGGTTGAGGACGGCTGCTGGGTGGGAGGCAGAGTGCCCCAAGGTACTGTGATTCCCAGTCGAGGAGCAAGCCAAGGTCATCAGCTGTGGCATCTCTTGCATTGAAAGAAGAACGCAGCCTGCTACCTTGAAGCCAATGCGCAGAAGTAGCTCCGCCAATGTTCCCAGCAGACGGTGAACCTGGAGGTGGCGCAAAGTGCCTAGGAGATCCAGGAAGAAGCCCAAGTGCAGCAGCGGCAGTCATGTCAATGGATGAAGTTGCACGGGGAGATAGCAGACCAGTACCAGTGTTGTGAGGAACATGGCGGAGCTCGTCTTCATCGTGTGCGAAGAAGCAGATGCGGCGGGCGCAGGCAGCTCCTTCCTTGCAGAGCCTGGTGCGGTACTGCGTCGGGTGGAGCCAGCTCTCAAACACGCCATGGGAGAACTCACAGTTGTCGCCACTGGGACAGCCACCCGGGCGCCGGAAGTTGGGGCAAGGCACCGCGGTGTAGGGATGCTTGCGCGGGTCACGGCGGCGCGCGTTCTCGCCAGGGTGCACGAAGGGGCACTCGGTCCAGTCATGCGAGTATGCACGGGAGCACGGACGCACCTTGAAAGAAAACATGCGGAACTCGTCCGTGGCGTAGACGCTGCTCTTGATGTCCGGCAGCGTCGGATCCACGGGGTACTCCTTCTTGGCGCGATCCACGGTGATGGGGGACAGCGACGACGAGCGCGACGACGGCGACCTGTTGCCCTCGTCGTCTGGCGAGCACGAGAGCGGCGGGGACGACGCTCCAGAAGCTGCCGAGGTGGCGACGGCGAGGGCCCGGCGGCGGCCGAGAAGTGTCTCGAGATCACCCAGGGCGTCTGGCGAAGCCGGAGGAGCGCGGACGACGTCAGCCGGGACGCGGCCGGTGGAGTCAGGAGCAGCTGGGTCGGCACCGGCGTCCAGAAGCAGCTTGACGACTTGGACAGCGTTGCAGGAGCCGCCGGACGCGGCGCAGTGAAGCGGGGTGAAGCCGTCGCCGCCAGGCCGACGAGCTACGTCGACCCATCCTCTGCGGGCGAGCAGCAGCGAGACGACCCTCGCGCTGCCGTACGTGGCCGCGACCATGAGCGGCGTGCGCGGCTCGTACGACTTGCTGCGGCCATACCAGAGCCCGACGTCATCGGCCAGCTCGGCCGCCTCCTCCCCAGCTCCCTCAAGCGCCTCCTTCATCCCGTCAACATCGTCCGCCGCCGCGAGCTCGAGCAGCGCGGCCAGCCTGTCCCGCCGCCCCGCGCCGGCGACCAGAGCACGGTCGAGATCGGGAAGGTCGCCCATTGGTTCTACTACTAGTCAATGAATCAAGAGGACAAGCTCAACGCATCTGCAAAAGAGGCAATAGCAGGAGGGGTTATATAGATTCAGCTGCAGACGGAGGAGGTAGCCGCGGAAATCGGGATCAGAAATCTTGGAATAATAGGAAGGCGAGAAAAAGGAAAGGTGCGGGGGAGAGAGAGAGAAGCTCGAGGAATCGGAGCTATGGCTGGTATGGTATGGTAGGGAAGAAATCGGCGATCCGAAGAGCGGAATCGACGGGAGGGAGGGGAGGGATTATTTGGAAAGCAATAAATGAGCAGTATCAATTTACCTCCCGGCCCGGCGCTGGATGGGATGAGCCAATCCTTATCCTATCCAATCCGGTGCAGCCGAGCTGGATCCGACGCGGCGTTCCTCCTCCCGTCCGGCGGTCGCCGGCGGCTGCTGGGGCGCGGCGGAGGCGGGGGGAACCGGAACCGCCTTGGGGAGCGGAGCAGAGGCTAGTGGAGAGAGAGAGAGAGAGGGACAGCGAGCGAGGAGAGAGGAGGAGGACTCGCAGTTTACTGGTGGTGGTGCCGAGAGGAGTTAAATTGTCTCATTCCTCGGGCACCGCGGCCCGCGACCCCCCGGAGATCCAGCTGAAGGTCACTGACGTGTGGCCCCGGTGGCGTCCTGGGCCAGGATGTCGGGGAGTGGGTGGGAAGGCGTGGAGCGGGATTTACGAATGGGGGATTCACTGCGTGGTGGGCCCCGCGGGGATTCAAACAGGCGGGTGCCGGTGCGAGGCGCTGCTGACCGCTCGCGTCGCGGTGGGGTCGGGGCGGCTGGGGGAGGGGGCCGGATCCGGCCGTCGGTGGGCGGGACGGACGGTGGGGATGGGGCGGGGCAGGTGGCGGACGTGGGATTCGGCGCCGAAAGCCTCGGTTGTATCTCCGTCGCCCTGTACGGAAGGTCGGTTTCGGAGCGGGGGGAAGGAGGAAAGGTCGTCGGTGGCCCGCTCCCACGTGCTCCCGGTGCATACACCGCCCACGGGTGTGGCAAACGTGGGATGTGGTCTGCGCTGTGGGCTGGGTCCAGCGTGGTGCGCGCGGCGGGCGGGCGGGCGGGCGGACGCGCCGAGGGGACCGCGGAGGTGGATTGGAGTTGGAGGGATGGGGTGGTGGTGGAGTCCGCGGGGAGCGGGCGGCTGTCAAAGTTCGTGGGCGAAGGCGTGGGGCACACCCGTCAGTGGAATGACGGCGGTTCTCCTCCGCCGTCACGTAGGCGCGGCATGCCAGTAACGGAATCTCCGTTTACTCCTTCTGGATAGAAATATACTAGTATGTCACACGCAAAATATTTAGATAGTCAGTTTAAGTACTACTACCTCCATCTCAGTTTACAAGGCTTACGCGTATCCCTATGTCGTCGATTTAACCAACATAAAACAAGATTTATATTATAAAAAATATATCATCATAAACTTTAGATGTTATATTTTCAAATGATATAATTTTTATAATATATATATTATGTTATCTTGGTCAAATTGACAACCTAGGGATATGCGCGCGCCCTGTAAACTGCGAAGGAGGTAGTAGTAAAATTTATATTATATGGCATAAAAGTATATAGTTATAAACTTCATTGTTATATTATATGGCATAAAAGTATATAGGTATAACTTCATTGGACAATGAATTTCCAAGTATAAGTTTTATGACACACAACACTATTTTTAGGAACAATTACATTAGTGCATTTAGTTGGGTCACACCCGGTTTTGATTTGCCCCTAAATTCAAAAAAATCTCGAAAAATATAATTTAGGAGTGTTGAATTTGTTTTTTTTTCATGGTTTTCATGAATGTTATTCCATGATAAAAATTTGCAAGGACTCAAAACATTTTTCAATGTATAGAACAGAATAATTAAGAATTTTTTGAATTAGTTTTCAAATTTTTAAGATTTAACTATTCTTCATCCTCCAAGTTTTTTTTCATTCCCCACCACCACGTCCATTGGTTTATTTTTACCTCAACTCCCACCATACCCTCCCATTGATTTTTCTCCCTTCCATTAAAAAACCCAAATCTCATTAAAAGGGAATCTTGTTTCGTGCTTGTTTTGGTAGGTGCCGATTCAATTCAATCACGTAACTAGTAGGAATTAAGAATCCATAAATTACACCATATATGCGAGATCATCTTTCTAAAAGACAAATGTATGATTTTTCTGGATAACCTTCCAAAAAAATCATATACTAGGTGGATTGACGCGCTTCGTTGCGCCCCGGTGAATCACCAAGTAGGAGAGAAGTAGGGGAACTCATCGTAGATGGGCTCACAAAGCCATACGTAATTCCATGACACTGTGTATTGTGTAATCTATGATTCGAACTGTGTATGTAGTTTGTCGTTTAGGAACTCACCCAATAGTTGTTGGCATGGATGTTGGTGTGGGATCCGATCGGGAGTCGTGCAAACATCAAAAGCGGCCTTACATGGACTGGTCGGGGGCACTACCTGACGAGGGGGTGACCCCACGACTCTTACAGATGAGGGTACCTGGTGCGTATCAACCTAGAGGGCCCATTGAAATCCTCGACTGGCCCACACATGGCCCACTCGAGGCAACCGCCATAAGGAGTCCTCGACAATCATGGAAACCTGCAACTTGGCGTCCAAGGCTGAAGATAGATTAGAAAACCCTCATTGTAAACCTAGAGAGATCCCTTGCGGCCCAACCTAGTATATAAAGGCTGGGAGAGGGGACGTCTAGGGCATCGAATCTCATAGCTACACCTCCGGTCCTGAGGGATCTCGCCTGGACCTCCACTGTAATCGCCTCCATTATAATACAATCGAGCAGGAAGTGCTTTCTCCTGTTAGCCGACGAGTATCGCCAACCTGCACATCTCCTCTACGATCTAACCCAGGGTTTCCAACCATGGGATTTTTCGAGGTCAATCCTCGTCAATTAGCGCCGACCGTGGGGACTATGCAGGTTGGAGCAACGATCTCGGCGGCCCCGTCACCAGCAATCAACGGCCCGGCGACCACCTCGGCACTCGACACCTTCATGACTCGATCAGAATCAGATCTGTTCGGGTCCCTCGGCTTCATCGCTCACCTTCCCATCACGCGACCGGCTTTCATTGACCTCTGCGCACGCACGGATCTAACCTTTGGAGCGCTCAAGATCCACACCAACCATTGGGGCACTCTCCGCCTCACAGACGATACTCGAGGAATGAAGCATCTACATCACCCAAGGCAACCTCGACTAAGAAGGCAACACCACCCCACCCGACGACTCTGCGGGTCCTTCGGGAAACCCACCCTACGACTCCGCGAGTCCTTCAGGCAACCCACCTCTGCCCCGTTCACGGTGCACCTCGCGACTGCACGAGCACAACGCTCGCGTGGCGGAAGCAGATGAGAAACAAGACAAAGCTGACGACCCGGATGCCGTCCCAAGTGTTCATGGCAGATACACACAAGCCAACTTCAGATGAAAAGAACAAAGAAGATGACCCCAACAGTCAAAGTGAAACACGAGCAAATAACAAAAGCAGCGACCCCGAAAACGTCGGTCAGATCACAGTCACGCTCGGCGAACCAGGAACCATACCAATAAAAGAATTCAAAAGGCAGGATGACCTACCCGAGAGCAGAAGGCACCAAGACGCGGAAGCCGCGAGACAGGAAAACCCTACAGAAAAAAATCTATCTGACAAAATAAGCAATCGCCAGAGTGAAAGACGCAGTAAGATGTGGTAAGCTCCTCCCAGACAACGCAACTCGCAACGAGCTCAGGGCTTACAACAAGTTCGTGAGTGATGTCACCAAGAGGATGAGGCGATTACGGCTTGAATTGGAAAATCCAAGAAAAACCGGGAACGACTCAAGAACCACCCGCAAAGATTCACCCGAGCACTCGAGCGATCTCTCTTATCATAGCTCGCTGACTCGGCGCAAATCCAGATTCAGCAACCTACGACGCAGGGACAAGAAGAAAGTCGCTCGAAAATTAGATGACGATTTCCGGCTTGAAGACGACGACGAAGAAGCAAAGAATCTCACGCCAGCCGAAGCCCTAATCACAACCCAAGCATACCTACATCGCGCCAGAAGCGGCAAAAAAGAAAGCGCAGATCGCAATACTGAGAGAGCACTCAAGGTAATGGGCGACGCCATCGCAGCCTCGACACTCAAAAAGTCGAACACAAGACGAGCAACCCGCGAGAAGACTCCCGACATGGATCCAAACTCACCAGACGATGATGATAATAGCAGCGACGACCGACGCAGGCGCCACGACAAGAACAGAGACTGAGACAGGGACGACCGCGGAAATCGCCGCAGCGGCGATGAACGACGGGACGCACGCGATGACATCACGCAGAACAGAATCGTCAGAGAAAGATGCAGATGTGCGACTCGCAGAGAGCACTCAGACGAGCAAGCATCTGACGAAGACCTCGAACCCTGCGGAGCCCTATGTTTTTCCCGAGACATACGCGAAATACCCATGCCCAAATGTTTCAAATTAAACTCCACAACCCACAAGTACGATGGGCTGGAAGAACCAGAGGCATGGCTTGATGACTATCTCACAGCCGTAAAATTCCAGCGAGGACCCAAGACCACAACAATGCAGTACGTACAACTCGTGCTCGAAGGCTCAACACGACACTGGCTAAAAAAACCTACAACGAGGTTTGATATCTCTCCTCGTTGGTTACCCCAAGTGGAAGGTGAGATGCAGTGTAGCGGCAAATTTCCCTCGGTGAAGATACCAAGGTTTGTCTCCAGTAGGACTCCGGAGATGATAAGTAGGTGTCAGCGGCGCAACTGACGTGAACCTGCACACAACACAAATAACTTTGCTTCCCAACGAGTACAGAGAGGTTGTCAATCTCTCCGGCCTTGTTGTTCACAAAGGATCAAACGCAAGGATAATGATAATGATAGCAGCTAGAAAGTAAAACCAGGAAAATAAATAGCGTGTAAACAATAATGAGAATATGGACCGGGGTCCCGTGATGTTCACTAGTAATGTCTCTCTCCCAAAAGATGATAAAATTGCTATGCGAGGTAAACAAATTACAGCTGGGCAATTGACAGGATTAAAAACACACCGCAATGCTAACTATGCTACAAAGAAAGGACGAGGCTCAAAAGCATGGGCGGTACGCCAAAATAAGTAGACCGAAATCCAAGTGCATCTACTACTAATCACCCACCTTGAGATATCTATCCAGAACATCTTGCTGGTATTAAGTTGCGATCCCCACCCAAAGTGTAAACCCAAAGCAATAGACAACTGCATTAAAAACACTTTGCGTAAAATAAACAATCCTTGCAACCGCGGTTACAAGCACCGTTGTTTTCCCCCTTGTGGCAACAACACATCCCCTAGACTCATGTTTCTGTCAATCAAACGTGTCATCGGGGGGCATGAACCCACAATCGAGCATAATGTTCCCTCTTGGAGTCACTGCCTACTACTTGGCCAAAGCAATAAACAGCAACGGAGAACATGCAAGAATTACTTAGGAACAAAAATATAAAAGATAAGAACCAAATATATTACTCAATCACAATCTGAACATAATCTCATAATCCATCAGATCCCAGCAAACTCGGCATAGCAACAACAGAAAATTGTTGGATATGTGCCCTAGAGACAAATTAATAAAGATATTTGTCACATATCCGTTTTGTTCATAATACGTTTTATACTGTGCTATAACTGTATTACTTTGAAATACTAATACAGGTTTAGTATAAAACATGGTCCGTAGTTTAACTCGGGTAAACTATCTCATTGGGCAATTGATTGATCAAGCTTTCCTGATCATGGCGACACTTAAGTCCATTGACAATGAGGTCATATCATTAAGGGGAATGATGTGATGGACGTACACCCACCTAAAGTATTGCAATGTGATCGAGTCACATAGTTCAGCGTTGCTATGACTTTGTAACGTATGGCTTAGTCCTTAGACCGTAATGATCATATGTAATTACCATCTATGAGGAGACTTTGATTTGTATCCCACCGCCTGACTGAAATATGCTGGCTATAACGGTGCACTTTGGGTATTCCGAAATAGATGGTTGATGAGTATGTTAATAGATCAGAGCGGGATTTGTCGGTCCTTGTGACAGGACAGGTACTCTGGGCCCACTCGGTGATATTGCATCAACACCTTGCAAGGACGTGACTAGGTCACAAGAGATGCAATGATCATGGACGAGAGAAGTTGTTTGTTGTGAACAAGATGTGAACACGGTATGTAGGATACCGACGATCAAACCTCGGACAAACAAAGTACCGCAGCACAAAGGGATTACGCCGTATCGTTAACGGTTTCCAAAAGCGATCGAAGTTCATTCGATGGAAGCGCAGGGGCTGTCAAGGATTGTAACCAGGTCCAACTGACTAGTCATTGGTCAATGAGAAGAGTCTCGACCATGTCTGCTGTTTCCCGGACCGTTAGGGTGTTACACTTAAGGGCAATCGATGCATATGACAGTTACGGGATCAATCGGTGAAATAGGAGAAATCACCGGAATAGTTCCGGAGGAGGACGGAATGGTTTCCGGACATTTTGAATAGTTCAAAATAAAGTTTAATTGTTTTAATAATGTTTTTATTATTTAATTATCTGAATTAAATATTTAAAACATATTAAATAAAATAAAAAATGGGAAAAAGGCTATATGGGCCCATGGGGCCCATTAGGGGAGGAAGGGGTTTCCCCCCTTGGGCTTGGAGCCAAGGGTGGGGCCCAACCCCCCTATGGCCGGCGCACTCCCCCCCCTTGGGAGTTTAGTCCCACATGGGGGAGGGGAGGAGGATCACAACCCCCTTGGCCTATATAAGGAGGGGTAGACCCCCCTTTTTCCAACACACCAATATCTCCTTCTTCTTCCTTCTCCTTCCCGGAATTGGACTCCCCTTGTTTGGAGTCTGCACCAGGATTGGAGTTCTCCACCATAAGGCAGGCCGTCGCTCTGCTGGAGTCGGGATCCGTAGCCGTCTTTCTTCCGTTGCTCGCCTGGTTCGGGGCCCGGGAGGAACATCGATTGTACCGTACGTGTATAATCTCTTCGAGGCACTACACCTGTGGTGCTACTTCGTTGATGGAGGTTTACCGGGAGTCATCCTCGCCGGTGGTGGTCTTCTACACGACAGGGAGGTCGTAGATCAGAGTCTACGCCAACCACGTTCGCAAGAACGTTTCCCTCTTTCGGTCTTCAAAGGTATGAACACCGATTCCCTCCGTTACTTTACATCGCCATAGCATAGATCTTGGGTTCGGGTACCGTAGGTATGAAAAATTTGTGTTTTCTGCCCCGTATCCCAACAAAAATTACATATGGGCCTCGATCATGTAGGGCAGCTCACGAGGTATAAACCATGAAGAACAAAGAGGGGGAGGAGAACATCACATAGCTACTGATCACGGACCCATGGTCCAAGGGAAATTATTCACGACACATTCGAGAAGCGTCCATGGTGGAGGGGAAGCTCCCAGAGGTCGATCCTCCCTTCGGCAGGGTGCCGGGAAGAAGTTTGCTGGCGCTCCCGATCTTGGAAGCGCGGCGGTTGCGGAACAAAGGCGAGATCGCGAAAAAGGGTTTTGTCTTCGGAAGAATCCCGTCACGGAGAATATATAGGAGAAGGGGGGAAGCCAGGGGGCCACCAGGGGTCTAGGCGCCCCCCGGCGCGTCCAGACGCTTGGCCGCGCCAGGTGGCCGCCTGGGTCCCTGGTGGTGGCCCTCTGGCCCCACTTTGGTGATTCTGGCAGGTTCCATAGCGCTGATTTTTTATCTGATGTTCCTAAAATTTTTGGAGCATTTTTAATATGGGGGAAACCTGAAATAGAAGAACGGCAGAAAACAGGAACTGACACTGTGGTGCATTGAGTTAATAAGTTAGTCCAAATATGATCAAAAGTGTACGAAAGTGTATCTAGATCATAGCAATATCACACAAAACATGCATGGAGCAAGCAGAAATTATAGATACGTTTGGGACGTATCAGGGCTCCATCAACTCCTAGAAGCAGTTCCGCAGCGCTTTCATCGAGAACTTCAAGTCAACCTACAAGCGGCCGACCTCACTCGAGGAGCTGAGAGCATGCAGGCAAGGAACTAGAGAATCTTTAAGGGTGTACATCCAGCGATGGACCATACTCAAAAACTTAGCCGAAGACATATCAGACGAGAGCGCAATTGACGCATTCAGAAGAGGCTTACAACGCTTAAACTTCAAAGAGCAACTCGGGCAGCTCAAAGTCCGAACACTCGCGCAGTTGCTAGAGCACGCCAACAACTGGGCCGACGGAGAAGACTCCATGCGCAATTGATATGGTGAGGAAGATAGTTCTCTCACTTCTCGTTGGTTACTGATAACCCTCAACTGTAGGGGATCGAGATAGTCTTCGCGGGCAAGATAACCCAATTTATTGATTCGACACTTGGGGAGTCAAAGAATATCAATTGAGTTGTCAATTCAACCGCACCTGAAATAAACACTTGCTTGCACAAAGGTATTAGTAGCAACGGTAGTATGGAAGTGTGTAGTGGTGATGATAATGGTGGTGATGAAACAACAAAAGTAAAACAGCAAAAGTAAACAACTAGTAACCAGTAGGATTGAAACACTGTAGGCTAGGGAGATGGATGGTTGGGCGCTGCTTGGATGAGATCAAACATGTAATAGATTCTAACACGGGCAAGGCTCACAGAAAAGAAAGGATCATCTAGGCAAATATCAAACATCAGGCATGTATCCCAAGGTAGTTGTACGTGCTTGCAATAAGAACTTTGCACAACATCTTTTGTCCTACCCTCCCGCTACGAACGGGGCCAAAAGGAACTTAGGGATATTAAGGTACTCCTGTCAAAGATCACCGGAACAAAGCATTAACACTTCATGGATACACGGAATCCTCAAATTATAGTCCATCCCCTTTGGTGTCCCAAGCTGTCACCATTGGGATCGCCGGTTCCGGGCTATAATAGGTGCATACAACTCATAGATAGGATCAAGAACACCAACAAACTCAAGAAAACAAAGGGTGATCATATCTGAAACCATGGCACTCGGGCCCAAAGTGACAAGCATTAAGAGCAACAAGTTGTAACAGAGATGATAAACACCAAGTAGATGATAGGCAACATGCCCCCAACAATCTAATAAACTATTACATGATCTAACTCATCCAATCCCTACCATCCCCTTTACCTACAGCAGGGAATTACTCACACATGAGAGGAGAAGTCATGGAGGGGTGATGGAGAGGCGATGATGATGACAATGGCGATGATTTTCCCTCACCGGAGGCCAAAGCAGCCTCCAGATTAGCTCTCCTGGAGAAGAACAGAGGGCGGCGGCGGCTCCGCGACGTAGATCGGGAAAGCGACTTCTCTTTTGGAGTTTCCTCGCCGAGGGAATAAATAGGGCCAAGGTAGGGCACCAGGGGGTGTGGGACCCACCAAGGAGGGCAGGTGGCGCGGCTAGGGGCTGGGTCGCGCCACACACCCTTCTGGGTGCCCCCTGGCTGCCCTATGGCCCCGCTTTGGCATCGTCGAAGCTTCGGGAACGCTGATTTTTTATTTGATTTTTGTGGATTTTTCCAGCGTACCTAAATATCCAGAAACCTGCACAATATAAAACAGCACTGGCAGCTCTGCTGAAAACAGCGTCAGTCCGGGTTAGTTTCGTCCAAATCATGCAAGAATGGAGCCAAAACAATAGAAAAAGTGTTTGGAAAAGTAGATACGTTTGAGACATATCAGTTACCCAAAGTGGAAGGTGAGATGTAGCGTAGTAGCAAATTTCCCTTAGCGAAGATGCTAAGGTTGAGTATCGAACCAGTAGGACTCCTAGAGATACAAGAAGGTGGTAAAGTGAACAATGGCGCCGTTCACAACCCAAGGATTGCTTACTTCACCTGGACCTGCACACACAGCAAATAACTTTGCTCCCAACGAGTACAGAGGAGTTGTCAATTCCTCCGGCCTTGCCGTTTACAAAGGATCAACGCAAGAGATAATAATAGTGGCAATCGAAAGTAAAGACTGAAAGTAAATTGAAGGTGTAAACAATGGTGGAAATATGAACCGGAGTCCCATGACGTTCACTAGTGATGTCTCTCTCCCAAAAGACGATAAAAGTGCTAGCGAGGTAAACAAATCACAGCTGGGCAATTGACAGGATTATAAACGCACCGCAATGCTAACTATGCTACAAAACAAAGGAATATGCTCAAAAGCAATGGGAAGTACACCAAGGTAAGTAGACCGAAATCCATCTGCATCTACTACGAATCATCCACCTTGAGATATCTATCCAGAACATCTCGCTGGTATTAAGTTGTGAATCCCACCCAAAGTGTAATCTCAAAGCAATAAACAACTGCATTAAAAGAACTTTGAGTAAAGTAAACAATCCTTGCACCCGCAGGTACAAGCACCGTTGTTTTATCCCTGGTGGCAACATCACATCCCCTAGTCTCATGTTTCTGTCAGTCAAGCTAGACATCAAGGGGCTGAACCCACAATCAAGCATAACACTCCCTCTTGGAGTTGCAACAAATCACTTGGCAAAAGTAAAATAAGGCAACGAAGAACATGCAAGAATTAACTAAAGAACACAAATATAAAAGAGAACCAAATATATTACTCATCACAATCTGAACATAGTCTCATAATTCATCAGATCCCAGCAAACTCAGCATAGCAACACATAAATTACAAAGGTGCCTCGATCATGTGAGGCAGCTCATGAGGTCTCAAAAGTGGAAGCACAAAGAGGGGAGGAGAACATCACATATCTACTGGTCATGGACCCATGGTCCAAGGGGGACTACTCACAGCACATCCGGGAGGCGTCCATGGTGATGGATGGTCTCTCGGAGGGGGTTTCTCCTTCCGGCAGGGTGCCGGGGCAGCTTCTCCTGGCAGCCCCGATCTGTAAACGGCGGCGGCGGTACAGAGAGAAGATCGGGAATAGCAGATCGATATTAGGGGTTTCCTCCGCGTGCACTAAATATAGGCCAAGGGGGCACCGAGAGGGGCCACAGGGCAGACAGGAGGGTGCCCGACGCGCCCTAGGGTGGGGCCGCGCCAGGGACCCTCTTGGGGCCCTGGTGGGTCCACTCCCTTCCATCTTTAGCTCTTCGGGAAGCTTCTGGGACGCTGATTTTTTATATAATTTTTCCGGAATTTATTTGGCACTTTTAATGGCAGGAAAATCTGAAATATAAAAACAGCAGAAAACAGGAACTGGCAACTGGGTGCACTGAGTTAATAGGTTAGTCCAAATATGATCAAAGTGTATGAAGGTTCAAGAAAAACATGGCAAAGTCACACAAATCATGCATGGAGCAAGCAGAAATTATAGATACGTTTGGGACGTATCAACATCCCCAAGCTTAATTCCTGCTCGTCCTCGAGTAGGGAAATGATAACAAGCATAATTTCTGTGGCGACATGCCACACAACCATATAAGGACTTTTAAGTAAAGCAATCAAACCATGCAATTCAATTCAAGTCTTAACAAGCAAGAGTCTATATAAGCATTGACACAAGCAACAAAAGAACAAAGGGTGCAAGAGCTCTCGCTGTCCGTGACTCGAATGTCTCCAGATGGTGTTTGCATGCAAGCAGGGGACTGGGAAAAAGAGGGAAAAAGGTTGTTGATAACTACTATCTACTAAAGTTTCACACTTAGTCGCCTTTGGATTCTTATCTTGACTCGTCCCCAGACCACTAGTCAGGTACAAGTCAAACTGATTCTCTCCCTTTCTGTAAGAGCAAGTTTTGCCCCCGAAGGTTTTGGACATTGTTAGACAAAGCAGAAGTGGAACTAATATTGTTTTCGAGCATAAACAGATACTTAGGTTCCGAACGAATGGAGTTTGCATGTAGAAGGTCGAAGGACAACTCACTGCAGTGAATCTGCAGTCATCTACCGAAGCCTTTGAAGGAAGACGACCCCTAAAAATGTTGTCGAAGAAGATGTTTCTCTCGAGCAAAAGCGCAACGAGGAGAAAGCTGAAGCTGATCGAAGACTTAGTCTTTTTGCTAGTTTCTCTTTATTTCTTGAGTCGTAGGAAAAACCGTACTATTAAGAGGGGTTTGCTAGTTGAGATCTTTGTCGAAGTGAATCTGCTCTGCTCAACCAAAACCCACAAAAGCCTACCGAGAGAAATCTCACCGAGTCGAGCGAATAGCTCGAAGGCAAAGTCATTGCACTTCGTGCCTTCGAGAGAGAACTCGTTCGGTGAGTCAGCTTACTTGTTCCTCAAGTAAAGTTGCGCAGTGATTGGAATCCGACCGTTGTGGACACGCGTCAAGCGGTTGCATCGGGTCACTTCAGTCATTTTACCCATCGGGATCGCCAACTATAAATACCCCGCACCCACCCGCCAGTTCGGGTTGGCTGCTCCACTGAAGATTCTAAGACAGAAGTCTGAGTGCATCCCGAAGAGATTCATCGAGAGAAAACCTACACCCAAGTCTGAACTGAGTTGAGCAATTCATGGAGACTTAGGTTGATATTAGCCGATCTTTTTATCTTGGAGAACTGCAAGTCTCCTAGACGGTTAGGCGTCGCCTGTCAAGCAGTCGAAGAGAAATTGTCACTGCTGAAGGAGTTTGTAAAGGTCTCGGAGATGTCCTGAATCATCTACCACGAGTGAAAACTGGACAAGCTCGAGGAGTTTGTTGCAGTGGAGAATAGGACGGAGAGAGTTTTGCTCCAGGTGTTCAATCACCAGTCCCTCCAACCAGACGTAGCACTTTGCAGAGTGTGAACTGGTTTACCAAACATCGCTGTGTCAGGCTCGTTTTCCTTCTAGCATTTACTTCTAGTATTTACTCGTAGCCTGTTTGTCTTCGATGTTTTCCTTCGCTCCAAATCCTTTCGAGCCTTGCATTACTTTCGATACTGTATTTCCTTCGAGATGTCTCTAGTCCTACGATGTTTGCATGATTTCCTTCTAAGTTCCTTAGAATTTTTAGAAGTGATCATTCACCCCCTCCCCCTCTGATCATTCTTGAGCTTTCAATTGGTATCAGAGCTAGGCACTCCCTACGCTCTGCGTATTTTGGTCTAACAACCTGGAGTGTTGTCAAGAATGTCGTTTGCAGCTGTTCGCTCGGGGGAACCGATCCCTATATTCAATGGGAAGGACTATCCCTATTGGAAGGACAAAATGAAGAGGAATATCATGGCTATCAACTCTGCCGCTTGGGAAGTTGTCAAGAATGGTGTAACTGTCGAGGACACTGATGCCATCACTCCTGAAGAGGCTAAGAAGTTGTCCCTCGATGCTGAAGTCTGGGTATTCATCACAAATCATCTGATTCCTGAAAAATATCATGAGGTCAAGAATATTCCTTCGGCCAAAGGTGTTTGGGATTATCTCGAGAAGATTGGTGAAGGTGTCTCTACTCAGAAAGATGCTCGAATTGACACCCTTCGAAGCAAGTTCTATCGGTTCAAGAGGCACGAGGGAGAAAAAGTTTGTTCCATATACAGCAGACTCACTGCGCTGTCAAATGAACTGATTTCCCTCGGTGCAGATGATATTACCAATCGGATTATTGTCAAAACCTTGCTCCGTTCTCTTGATGATTCCTTCGATCACATTGTGCTGATGATTAAGGAAAGAACTGATTTCAAGGATATGGTTGCCGCTGATATTCTTGAAAGGCTTAATACTTTCGAGATGGAAGAAGATGAGAAGCGTGATGTCAATGGGAGTCGAAGAAAATCTCATGCACTGAAAGCCAGAGCTTCACATCACTCCTCTCCTGAAGCCAGTTCTGAATCTGCTGGTGCCTCTGATGACCCCGAGAACATTGGGAAAGATCTGGCACTGATAATGAGAAGATTCAATCGCTTTCAGCGAAGGAACTCCTCTTCACCGAAGAAAAACTATTCTTCAAGACGTTCAAGTAATTCATCTCAACGTCGATCATCATCCAGAAACTCTTCAGCGAAAGATAACTGTTGTTACAAGTGCAAGAAGCCAGGTCACTTCATCGCTGATTGTCCTCTCTGGGAAATTGAACATAAATCAAAGCACTCTCACAGCAGCTCTTCGAGCAAGTCTTACAGATCGAGCAAAGACAAGAAAGATGGTTCTGATGATGACAAGAAGAAGAAGTATCACAAGCATCGAGAGGGTTCTTCATCAAAATCTCATTCCTCTCGTCGAAAGAATTCACACCGAGCCAAAGCCTATCTGGGTAAAGAGATGAACTCTGAAGAAGAAGCATCCGGTTCTGAAGCAGGATCAAAGTCAAGATCTGGTTCTGGTTCTGAATCTGATGGTGTTGCTGGGATAGCATTCGCCTCGAACAAGAATTCAAGTTCATTCTTCTCCAACCAGAACAGTGAAGATGAATCTCCCGCTTACTGCTTCATGGCCAAGGCTAAGGTATCCTCATCTAAGAAATCCTACGATACTTCTGATGGATCTGCTTATGAAAGTGACTCTAGGATAAGCTATGCTAAACTTGCTAAAATTGCTTCTATCCAACAAGATGAGCTAGATTCTCTAAGTGAAACTATTCAAAAATCTGAGACTCTGTTGATCAATGAGATTGAGAAGGGTCAAACTTTGACTAACGAGCATATTGCTCTGAAAGAAAAGTATGATGAGCTTTCCTCTCGGCATGAACTTCTCTCAGTGGACTACGAGAAGCTAACCTACGAATTCCTTCAAAGGAAAATGGCTCTCGAGAAACTGAGAGAGGCTAAGGAAGAGTTGGAAAGTGTAAATCTCACTCTCATGGCTCAACAGGGCTCAGAAGATAAAAATGAATCTGTTTCACCTTGCTTGACTTGTTTGGAACGAAGTAAAATTGAGTCTATTTCTGAGAGATCGAAAGGAAAGCAACCTATTGTTATTGATGATGCTAACCCCTCGGACGAGGAAACCATTACCGAGGAACTCCTCAGGTTGAGAAATTTATTTGAAACAGGCATGTTCAAAAGTGTGCAGGGACACCATTATCTGTGTGATATCCTTCGAAAGGCTCTTCTTCACAGGAATCCTCGAAACGAAGGAGTTGGCTTCGAAAGGAAAATCAATCCTGATGGAACCTACTGGAAACCCGAACAGTATCCTAAAACTGTCTGGGTTCTTGCGAAAGAAAAGCCTATTGATATTGCTAACCTTTCAGGTTTCAGTTGCAAAATTGACAAAGCTATTGTTGATGAATCACTTGATTCTGACTACAAGCTTGTCAAAGATCAGGAAGGAAAGGTGTCGGCTGAGTTCGTTGGTACTCCTCCAAAGAATGGTTTTTATAAACGATAGATTTGGGTTCGCAAATCTCTCGTAGAAAAACTGCCCTCTAACCATTCAATGCAGGGAAAACCCACAGTACCACCGAATCACTACTATTCTCTCGAGGATAGAAATGAACCCTTGGTGCCTGCTTCAAATGTTCCCCAGAAGGATTACTATCGAATAGATAGAAATGTTTATCGCCATCGTGACAATAGCACCAAAATTGCCATTACCCATCGTTACTCTAACCCCTCGTCGAGGAATTATATTTATGGTGTGCTTGATGGTCCTGGTCGACAATGCAATCCTGTTTGATATAATATTGCTGATCCATCTAGCTCTACCATGCCTTCTAAGTCACCTGCTCGATTGTGGGTGGTTAAGAAGAACTAATTCTTCTGCAGGGCTATGTCTCCGGTGGATCCGAATGGGTCATGGATAGTGGATGTACAAATCATATGACCGGAGACAAAGATTTGTTCACCGAAGAAAAACTGTCTGAATCTTCACAGAAATATATTACCTTCGGTGACAACAACAAAGGGAAAGTACTTGGTTTGGGTAAAGTTGCTATATCGAAAGACAAGCACATTGATAAGGTTTTGCTTGTACAATCTCTAGGATATAATCTTATGTCTATATCAAAACTTTGTGATATGGGTATGCTTGTACTGTTTTCTGCGTCTCGTTGTGTTGTCTTTTCACAGGATGATTATTCCTTCGTGTTCGAAGGTTATCGCAAGGGTGATCTTTACGTTGTTGATTTTTCTTCGGGACCTGCTGTGTCCACATGTTTAATGGCCAAAGCCACTTCTGGCTGGTTATGGCACCGAAGACTTGGTCATGCAGGGATGAAAAATCTTCAAACTCTTATCTCGAAGAAGAACATCGTTGGAATTGATAATGTAAAATTCGATAAAGATCGTCTATGCAGTGCCTGTGAAGCAGGAAAGATTGCCAAGAAACATCACTCTGCAAAAACCGTCATGACTACTACTCGTCCTCTTGAATTACTTCATATGGATTTATTCGGTCCTCAAAATTATGCTAGTCTTGGAGGAAACAAGTATGGTCTGGTTATTGTTGATGATTTCTCTCGATATACTTGGGTTTTCTTTCTAGATGACAAGAGCAAGGTTGTTGAAATTTTCAAAACTTTCGCAAAGAGAGCTCAAACTGAATATGAATTATCTCTCAAGCATATCAGAAGTGATAATGGTACTGAATTCAAAAATACTCATATCGAAGTTTTTCTTGATGAATATGGCTTTACTCATGAATTCTCGGCTGCTTATACACCGCAACAAAATGGTGTGGTCGAGAGAAAGAATCGAACACTTATTGAAATGGCCAGAACAATGCTTGCTGAATACAAGACCCCTATCAGGTTCTGGGCCGAAGCTATCAACACTGCATGTCATATCATCAACAAGGTTTATCTGCATAAGTTTCTGAAGAAAACTTCACAAGAACTCATCACTGGTAAAAAGCCAAATGTGTCTTATCTCAGGGTCTTTGGTGCTCCATGTTATATCAGAGACATGAATCACAGCTCCAAGTTTGCCCCAAAGGCTCACGAAGGTTTTCTCCTAGGTTATGGTTCAAATTCTCACACTTACAGAGTTTACAACTCACATCTTGGAAAAGTTGTAGAAACTGTAAATGTTCGATTTGATGAAACTAACGGCTCTCAAAAGGAGCAATTACCTCTTAACCTGGATGAACCTCCTTTGGATGAAGTTATCAGGTTCATGGCTATTGGAGATATTCGACCTGTCGAAGGAAATGCTCAACAAGTAAACGGGGATGATGATGGTCCAATGTTCCCACACATAGCCCGGGGCGCTGGAGATCAACATCCTGAAGAAAATGATGCACAGGTCGAAGGAGAGCGCATAAACGAAGAATATGTTGATCCCGAAGGACAAGCTGAACCCGAAGGAAATGATCCCGAAGGACAAGCTGATCCCGAAGATCAACCTGATCCACAAGATGAAGAAAATTTTCCTCGTGTTCGAAGAAGAGTGGATGTCGACTCAATTCTCGAAGAGATTCGTTTACCAGGTCGTCCCACCACTCGTTCTCGTACTCGATTAGCTAACTTCTGTGGAAATTTCTCGTTTGTATCCATGCTAGAACCTTCAAAATTCGATGAAGCCATGAAGGACTCAGACTGGATGACTGCCATGCTCGAAGAACTTAACCAGTTCGAGAGAAATAAAGTCTGGTCCCTTGTCGATAGACCTGATTCCACGAAGCATAATATCATTGGTACGAAGTGGATTTTTCGCAACAAGCAAGATGAAGATGGCATAGTGGTAAGGAATAAAGCTCGACTGGTTGCACAAGGCTACACTCAAATCGAAGGTATTGATTTTGGTGAGACTTATGCCCCAGTTGCTCGACTTGAATCCATTCGTGTCATGCTTGCTTTTGCCAATTACAATGGTATATTGCTATATCAAATGGATGTCAAAAGTGCATTTCTTAACGGTGAGATCGAAGAAGAAGTGTATGTTATGCAGCCACCAGGTTTTGAAGACCCGAAGAATCCTGACAAGGTGTACAGATTACACAAGGCCCTATATGGGTTAAAGCAAGCACCTCGTGCTTGGTATGAAACGCTGAAGGATTTTCTTCTTAAGAAGGGCTTCAAACCAGGAACAACTGATCCGACTCTTTTTACTCGTGCATACAAATATGATCTCTTTGTGTGTCAAATTTATGTCGATGATATTATTTTTGGCTGCACTAACCCTGATATTAGCGAAGAATTTGCTCGTATGATGTCGAAGAAATATGAAATGTCTATGATGGGTGAATTGAAGTTCTTTCTCGGGCTTCAAATCCGTCAACAGAAGAATGGTATTTTCATTTCACAAGAGAAGTATCTCAGAGATTGCCTGAAGAAGTCTGATCTTGTCAGTTGCAAAACTATCAAGACTCCAATGCCTACTAATGTTCATCTAGATGCAGATGAGAAGGGCAAACCTTTCGATCAGAAGAAATATCGCTCGATGATCGGTTCGCTTCTTTACCTTTGTGCATCTAGACCTGACATTATGCTATCAGTTTGTATGTGTGCTCGTTTTCAGGCAAACCCGAAGGAATCTCATCATATTGCTGTCAAGCGAATCCTTCGATATCTGGCACACACACCAACCTTGGGTCTTTGGTATCCCAAGGGTGCCCAGTTTGATCTCGTTGGTTATTCAGATTCTGACTAGGCTGGTGATCGAGTCGACAGGAAATCTACCTCTGGCACATGTCATTTTCTCGGTAGATCTCTTGTCTGTTGGGCCTCGAAGAAACAGAATTGTGTATCTATTTCTACGGCTGAAGCCGAGTATATTGCTGCCGGTTCATGCTGTACTCAGATTCTGTGGCTCAAGCAAACGCTGAAAGATTATGGTATTCTTGTGAAGAAAATTCCATTGCTTTGTGATAACGAGAGTGCAATCAAAATTGCTCATAATCCAGTGCAACACTCTCGAACGAAGCATATTGATATTCGTCATCATTTTCTTCGAGATCATGTTCAGCGAGAAGATATTGTTATCAGTCATGTTCGCACCGAAGATCAATTGGCTGATATCTTTACGAAACCCTTGGATGAAAAGAGGTTCTGTACACTGAGGTGTGAGTTGAACATCTTGGACTCACGCAATGTGCAGTAAGATCATAACTATCGGTACTATGTATAATACCTTAGTATTATAGTTTACTTTCGTTAATTTTCTGTCGTATTTCTTTTTCGTTTATTTTGTTCGTTTGGTGTTGTCCTATACACTTATCACTCTGAGTTTTTATAGCTGTTTTATCTCGGATTGACTAAGTATCGGACCCTGTTTTCCCTCTATTCTATCCCTACCCTATTCTGTGCTTCTCTCTCGTGAACATGTACATATTGTACTCGATCAAGATTCCCTTCGAATGTCATTGATTTAGAAGGAAAATCGATCGAAGTTTTATCTACTTTTATACTCGATGTTCGATGAGTTTGGTCTCGGACGTGGAGCAACTTTCTTTCGGTTCGTTGGGATTTCCCACGATTACCGCCACATAATCCGTCCGTTGAATGCGGAGAGACGCGAAATCTGCGCCGTTGGATCAGATCTGACAGCTCGGTCAGAACCTCCCTTATAAATACTGATCCACTCCACCGGCTTAGACATCGCTATTCCTTCGACTTCGTCTCTTCGTCTCCAGAAGCTCTCTCTCTCTCGCGCGCCGCCGTGCTGTCTCGTCGCCGTCGACTCCCTCGCCGCTTAACTGCCGGAAGGAAGCCGCCGGAGGCATTCCCGTCGACGAAGATCATCATCCACGTCGCCGTAGTCGCCTCACATCACCAAGTTAGGGTATGTGTGGCTCTGGAGTCGATTCATCTCGTTATGTTCTTCGTTTCCAGCTTTTGTGCTCATTTTTTTTCTGATTTCTCTTAGGTCTGTTTGATCCATTTGGATCTTTGAAACTTGGGAAATCTGTTTCTAGCTTTTCTGTCGATTCCCCATCTGTCCTTGGTAAGAAATCCCTCGGATTCTCTCACTTAGGCAAATCCTACAGTATCGTTTCGATAGATTTAATCTTGTGCGATTTATTCATACAAGTTCTTCGTTAGATTTCCACCCGATGAAAATCTAGCCTAGCACTTTCATGAAAATTTGCGATAAGACAAATCTCTCGATAAGATTGCTGCATTCAAAATGTTTTTCCTCGAAATTGTTGGTACTTGTTCACAACTTTCCTATATTCCCTCGTATCCTTTTTTTTCGCAGGAAAATGTCTGGTATCGAAGGAAATATTAGAGTTCCCAAGCGTGTGGGAGGCCGAACAAGAATCACCAATAACTCTGAAGGTTTGTCTGAGGAAGTAATCATTGAGAAGAATTTGAGAACGCCGCCAGGATCTGAGGATGATCGTACAAGAGAGAATCGTTTGCAAGAGATTCGGAGACTTCAAGCTCTTCGTTGGTATGAATACAAGTCTCTTATTCCTCATTGGGAGAGGCTGTTTGCTATGAAGAATCCTTGGGTTGATGTCAAAGCTCTAAGGCCAAAGTGGACGAAATTTAATCGACCACCTCCTCCTGCTGATGCTCACCCTTCTGCCCTCAAAACTCCTGATGATTTTAAAGAGCTCGTTGAAGCACGTGAACTTCGAGCACAAAAGAGAAGAGAAGCTAAAGCTCGAAAAGAAGCAGCTGCTAAAGCTGCCGAAGAAGTTGGCCCTAGCGCCAAACCGAAGGGTGGCAAGAAGTCTGCCAAGAGACAGAAAAAGGTTGTAATAGTTTCACCTCCTGATGCAAGCTCCGAAGGAGAAGCTAATTCAGATGATCAAGACCCTGGTACAGAGGCTGATGTCGAGGACTTACCTCTGAAGAAAAAGCCGAGCAGTAGAGGCATAAGGATCTAGGAGCCATCTCCGCAGGCTCCTCGAGGAAATATTGACTTGACCAACTTGGTCACAGATCCACCTATTTCATCTGCTCCACCTGTTCCTACTCGCCAACCAAAACCTTCGGCTCCATCGAAGGGAAAGCAAGCTCAAGTTGGTGAAGATGATGAAACGCTTATTCAGCGAAAGGAAAGACTGGCCAAGCAAAAGGAACAAGAAGAGAAAGACTTGATTAATTCTAAGCTCCTGAACTTTCACAGTCAGCCTGAGCATAAAAAGGCTCTGGTTGCTCAACAACTGGGCATTCTTCACTTGGTCAGTGAAAAATATCGACGACAGATTTCTGCAGGCACTATCCCTCGTGACCCGAAAGAAAAGGTCACCGAGAAAGTTGTGACTCCCACAGTCACGAAAGAAAAGGTAATAGCCCCTAGTGCTTCGAAGAAGAATGCTGAGGCCCCTAGTGCCTCGAAGGAGAAAGCAGTGGTCTCAAAACCCATTGCTGCTGCCAAAGCCACCAAGGAAGCAGAAAAGAAAGCCAACGAGGCAAGACAGAAGGCTCAAGCTGCTCCAATTCCTCGAGCTGCACCAGCTCCTGCCCCTGTTGCACCTGCTGTTTCCGGCCCTCGTGCCGATGAAGAAAGTTCCAATGAAGGAGAATCTAATGCAAATGATCCTTGGGAGGCTGCACACATTTCTCACATTCTCTGGAAGATGGCTACTACACCGAGCAAAGTCACTGCCGAGGATGATGTTCCTGCTGAAATCCAAGAGCATGTTGCTCGATACATGATCCGCTGGGAAAGCTACATCACCCAGGATCGAAAGGATAAAGAGCAAGTCAGGTTTTACACCAGGAAACTCCAAGAGGAAACCGAGGACATTGAGTCCCGAAATTTTTTCAAGTCCAAGATTGCATCTGCTGAAGCTTCCAGGAGGACTCAGAAGGAAAATTTAACTGCTGTGTTTGACAAGGTAAAACAAGTTGTGTCTGCCGTTTGCAAAGAGCATAATGATGCTCTGTTCCAAAGACAATCTCGAAAGAGAAAGTCTGCTGCCCCAACTTCTGAGCGTGGGACGCCAGAGATCGAGAAGAATGCAAAGAAGGCCAAGTCCACCGAGGTCGTTGCTACCACAGAACGACAAGAAACTGAACCAAACCCCACCAAGCAACCCACTCCTCCCCGTAAGAAAACTCCACCACCTCGCCAAACAAATTCACCGCCTCGACAAACAACTCCACCCCCTCGTCAAGCTACACCCCCACCCCGACAACAAACACCTACACCTCCACCCCGACAACAAACACCTCCACCTCCACCTCCACCTCCATCTCCACCCCGTCAACCCTCACCACCAAAAGCCTCGCCACCACCTCCAAACCCACCATCTCCACCTCATGTCATTCCATCGACCATCCCCGCCACTGCAATCCAAGCTCATGCAGAGACCGAGCAAGTTGCTCGTGTCGAGCAAGAAACTCCAGTCCAGAAAGATTACTCTTCTGCCCGGACTATGCCTGAAGGAGAAGATGTTGATGTTGACATCACGACTGTTTCCTCTCGACGAGATTCTGTCGTAAGCAATAGTTCTGGAGATGACAGTTCAAGTAATAATTCTTCATCCTCCTCATCCAGTTCTTCGAACGAATAAATGGTTGATGCGTTTGTTCAATTTAATGAAGACTTGGAGGCCATGGAAATTGAAGAGGCCGCACAAAATGCTCAAACCGACGAAGGAGATGCCGTGGTAGCTCAGGCCGAGGAGAATGCTCCTGCAGTCATTCCGGCTCAGGATATCGTAAACATTCCATCATCTATCTCTCGACCTGCTGAACCAGAGTTCCAGATGCCAGATAATGCTGCTGAGGTTTTTCCCATTGATGAGCTGCTTCACTCTGCTCATCCGAGAGAAATGCTGCCTTTGTTCCGCTCAGATGTTCCTCGAGGAGGTCCCATCTTCAAAAGGCGCGAACACAAGCCATTTTTCTTCGGTACCAATCCCTACGAGAAGCCCAGAAGTGCATATTCTCTTCGGTTTTGGACCCAAGAGCAAGCTATCTATTATACTCGTGTGTTGTACAACAAGGCAAGAGTTTTCCAGCATCAATATCTTGATATGCCTTCGGTGTACTCCACTACTTGTTTCGAGAACATTGCCGAGACAATTGATAGCCTGCATGCTCACAAGATGTTTGCTCTCGATTGTGGTTACAATCCCGAGCTTATCAAACAGTTTTATGCAACACTTTATGTCTCTGGAGATCCTGAGAACTCGAAGACATGGAAATTTGACTATATGATTCAAGGCCAAGTTTTTCATATGACTGTCGATCAATTTTTGGCCGTAATCAATTTACCTCGGTTCGAAGGATTACCTCACAAACTTCATGACTTACCCGCTGCAACTCCTGCTGAATTCTCTACGCTGATGGATCCAGAAATCGTAGGAGATCACTACCCCACTGAGCCGAAGCCAAGACACTTGGTATTTGAAGCAAAGGCATGGTTTTATATTCTCTCGAAGACTTTGATGCCAATGCTTGATGTGCACGATAATTTTCCAATTCCAAATGATGTGCAACTTGCTCTGTTGAAGTTAGTCCACGGTCATCCCTTCGATATTGAAGACTACTTCCTCAGAACTTTGGTGTCTTGTGCTGATGACCACAATTCCCACAAGCCATATGCACCATGGCTGATGGCTATCTGCAATTACTCTCGGGACGTGCCATTCCCCGTGTCAATTTTCCCGAAGATTTTCACTCCTCCAGTTCGTGAAGTATTGCAGGTTGTTGCTCGACCCAACGACCCTTTTGCTGAGCACACTGGCATCCGCGCCCACTTAACTGAGCGCAATATTCGCTCGAAGTTTATCAAGCCAGTGCATCATATGGAAGTTTCTATTCGGTCCCAGCAAATGCTTCAACATCACATTGATCAAGATTTTATTCAGAAGCAAGCTCTGATGGATGAGATCAATCACTTGCGTAACATTACCATGAACAACAATCAGATGCTGCGTGAATGCCTTCGCCGTGATTGGAAAGGTCTTCGGAAGTTCAATTCCCTCGGTCAACTTCAACGTTGCGGGTTCGAAGAATATCCTCCCCATCTGAACAGGAATTGGACCAATGATGATCGAGTAGATCGACCGGATCCCAATATCCCTCGTCTACCGAAGAACAGAGATGTGCTAAGTGTCGATGATTATTATCATATCACTTTGGACAATTTATCCTCTGACTCCGAGCATGAAGAAGAAGCCCCTCCTCAACGTCACCCCAGAGTTCCCTCGCCACTTCCTCGAAGCCCCAGGACCCCGCCGGAATCGCAGCTGGAATCTTCAGGAGATCAACATTTTATCTGATTCTGGCAGGTTCCATAGCGCTGATTTTTTATCTGATGTTCCTAAAATTTTTGGAGCATTTTTAATATGGGGGAAACCTGAAATAGAAGAACGGCAGAAAACAGGAACTGACACTGTGGTGCATTGAGTTAATAAGTTAGTCCAAATATGATCAAAAGTGTACGAAAGTGTATCTAGATCATAGCAATATCACACAAAACATGCATGGAGCAAGCAGAAATTATAGATACGTTTGGGACGTATCAGGGCTCCATCAACTCCTAGAAGCAGTTCCGCAGCGCTTTCATCGAGAACTTCAAGTCAACCTACAAGCGGCCGACCTCACTCGAGGAGCTGAGAGCATGCAGGCAAGGAACTAGAGAATCTTTAAGGGTGTACATCCAGCGATGGACCATACTCAAAAACTTAGCCGAAGACATATCAGACGAGAGCGCAATTGACGCATTCAGAAGAGGCTTACAACGCTTAAACTTCAAAGAGCAACTCGGGCAGCTCAAAGTCCGAACACTCGCGCAGTTGCTAGAGCACGCCAACAACTGGGCCGACGGAGAAGACTCCATGCGCAATTGATATGGTGAGGAAGATAGTTCTCTCACTTCTCGTTGGTTACTGATAACCCTCAACTGTAGGGGATCGAGATAGTCTTCGCGGGCAAGATAACCCAATTTATTGATTCGACACTTGGGGAGTCAAAGAATATCAATTGAGTTGTCAATTCAACCGCACCTGAAATAAACACTTGCTTGCACAAAGGTATTAGTAGCAACGGTAGTATGGAAGTGTGTAGTGGTGATGATAATGGTGGTGATGAAACAACAAAAGTAAAACAGCAAAAGTAAACAACTAGTAACCAGTAGGATTGAAACACTGTAGGCTAGGGAGATGGATGGTTGGGCGCTGCTTGGATGAGATCAAACATGTAATAGATTCTAACACGGGCAAGGCTCACAGAAAAGAAAGGATCATCTAGGCAAATATCAAACATCAGGCATGTATCCCAAGGTAGTTGTACGTGCTTGCAATAAGAACTTTGCACAACATCTTTTGTCCTACCCTCCCGCTACGAACGGGGCCAAAAGGAACTTAGGGATATTAAGGTACTCCTGTCAAAGATCACCGGAACAAAGCATTAACACTTCATGGATACACGGAATCCTCAAATTATAGTCCATCCCCTTTGGTGTCCCAAGCTGTCACCATTGGGATCGCCGGTTCCGGGCTATAATAGGTGCATACAACTCATAGATAGGATCAAGAACACCAACAAACTCAAGAAAACAAAGGGTGATCATATCTGAAACCATGGCACTCGGGCCCAAAGTGACAAGCATTAAGAGCAACAAGTTGTAACAGAGATGATAAACACCAAGTAGATGATAGGCAACATGCCCCCAACAATCTAATAAACTATTACATGATCTAACTCATCCAATCCCTACCATCCCCTTTACCTACAGCAGGGAATTACTCACACATGAGAGGAGAAGTCATGGAGGGGTGATGGAGAGGCGATGATGATGACAATGGCGATGATTTTCCCTCACCGGAGGCCAAAGCAGCCTCCAGATTAGCTCTCCTGGAGAAGAACAGAGGGCGGCGGCGGCTCCGCGACGTAGATCGGGAAAGCGACTTCTCTTTTGGAGTTTCCTCGCCGAGGGAATAAATAGGGCCAAGGTAGGGCACCAGGGGGTGTGGGACCCACCAAGGAGGGCAGGTGGCGCGGCTAGGGGCTGGGTCGCGCCACACACCCTTCTGGGTGCCCCCTGGCTGCCCTATGGCCCCGCTTTGGCATCGTCGAAGCTTCGGGAACGCTGATTTTTTATTTGATTTTTGTGGATTTTTCCAGCGTACCTAAATATCCAGAAACCTGCACAATATAAAACAGCACTGGCAGCTCTGCTGAAAACAGCGTCAGTCCGGGTTAGTTTCGTCCAAATCATGCAAGAATGGAGCCAAAACAATAGAAAAAGTGTTTGGAAAAGTAGATACGTTTGAGACATATCAGTTACCCAAAGTGGAAGGTGAGATGTAGCGTAGTAGCAAATTTCCCTTAGCGAAGATGCTAAGGTTGAGTATCGAACCAGTAGGACTCCTAGAGATACAAGAAGGTGGTAAAGTGAACAATGGCGCCGTTCACAACCCAAGGATTGCTTACTTCACCTGGACCTGCACACACAGCAAATAACTTTGCTCCCAACGAGTACAGAGGAGTTGTCAATTCCTCCGGCCTTGCCGTTTACAAAGGATCAACGCAAGAGATAATAATAGTGGCAATCGAAAGTAAAGACTGAAAGTAAATTGAAGGTGTAAACAATGGTGGAAATATGAACCGGAGTCCCATGACGTTCACTAGTGATGTCTCTCTCCCAAAAGACGATAAAAGTGCTAGCGAGGTAAACAAATCACAGCTGGGCAATTGACAGGATTATAAACGCACCGCAATGCTAACTATGCTACAAAACAAAGGAATATGCTCAAAAGCAATGGGAAGTACACCAAGGTAAGTAGACCGAAATCCATCTGCATCTACTACGAATCATCCACCTTGAGATATCTATCCAGAACATCTCGCTGGTATTAAGTTGTGAATCCCACCCAAAGTGTAATCTCAAAGCAATAAACAACTGCATTAAAAGAACTTTGAGTAAAGTAAACAATCCTTGCACCCGCAGGTACAAGCACCGTTGTTTTATCCCTGGTGGCAACATCACATCCCCTAGTCTCATGTTTCTATCAGTCAAGCTAGACATCAAGGGGCTGAACCCACAATCAAGCATAACACTCCCTCTTGGAGTTGCAACAAATCACTTGGCAAAAGTAAAATAAGGCAACGAAGAACATGCAAGAATTAACTAAAGAACACAAATATAAAAGAGAACCAAATATATTACTCATCACAATCTGAACATAGTCTCATAATTCATCAGATCCCAGCAAACTCAGCATAGCAACACATAAATTACAAAGGTGCCTCGATCATGTGAGGCAGCTCATGAGGTCTCAAAAGTGGAAGCACAAAGAGGGGAGGAGAACATCACATATCTACTGGTCATGGACCCATGGTCCAAGGGGGACTACTCACAGCACATCCGGGAGGCGTCCATGGTGATGGATGGTCTCTCGGAGGGGGTTTCTCCTTCCGGCAGGGTGCCGGGGCAGCTTCTCCTGGCAGCCCCGATCTGTAAACGGCGGCGGCGGTACAGAGAGAAGATCGGGAATAGCAGATCGATATTAGGGGTTTCCTCCGCGTGCACTAAATATAGGCCAAGGGGGCACCGAGAGGGGCCACAGGGCAGACAGGAGGGTGCCCGACGCGCCCTAGGGTGGGGCCGCGCCAGGGACCCTCTTGGGGCCCTGGTGGGTCCACTCCCTTCCATCTTTAGCTCTTCGGGAAGCTTCTGGGACGCTGATTTTTTATATAATTTTTCCGGAATTTATTTGGCACTTTTAATGGCAGGAAAATCTGAAATATAAAAACAGCAGAAAACAGGAACTGGCAACTGGGTGCACTGAGTTAATAGGTTAGTCCAAATATGATCAAAGTGTATGAAGGTTCAAGAAAAACATGGCAAAGTCACACAAATCATGCATGGAGCAAGCAGAAATTATAGATACGTTTGGGACGTATCAACATCCCCAAGCTTAATTCCTGCTCGTCCTCGAGTAGGGAAATGATAACAAGCATAATTTCTGTGGCGACATGCCACACAACCATATAAGGACTTTTAAGTAAAGCAATCAAACCATGCAATTCAATTCAAGTCTTAACAAGCAAGAGTCTATATAAGCATTGACACAAGCAACAAAAGAACAAAGGGTGCAAGAGCTCTCGCTGTCCGTGACTCGAATGTCTCCAGATGGTGTTTGCATGCAAGCAGGGGACTGGGAAAAAGAGGGAAAAAGGTTGTTGATAACTACTATCTACTAAAGTTTCACACTTAGTCGCCTTTGGATTCTTATCTTGACTCGTCCCCAGACCACTAGTCAGGTACAAGTCAAACTGATTCTCTCCCTTTCTGTAAGAGCAAGTTTTGCCCCCGAAGGTTTTGGACATTGTTAGACAAAGCAGAAGTGGAACTAATATTGTTTTCGAGCATAAACAGATACTTAGGTTCCGAACGAATGGAGTTTGCATGTAGAAGGTCGAAGGACAACTCACTGCAGTGAATCTGCAGTCATCTACCGAAGCCTTTGAAGGAAGACGACCCCTAAAAATGTTGTCGAAGAAGATGTTTCTCTCGAGCAAAAGCGCAACGAGGAGAAAGCTGAAGCTGATCGAAGACTTAGTCTTTTTGCTAGTTTCTCTTTATTTCTTGAGTCGTAGGAAAAACCGTACTATTAAGAGGGGTTTGCTAGTTGAGATCTTTGTCGAAGTGAATCTGCTCTGCTCAACCAAAACCCACAAAAGCCTACCGAGAGAAATCTCACCGAGTCGAGCGAATAGCTCGAAGGCAAAGTCATTGCACTTCGTGCCTTCGAGAGAGAACTCGTTCGGTGAGTCAGCTTACTTGTTCCTCAAGTAAAGTTGCGCAGTGATTGGAATCCGACCGTTGTGGACACGCGTCAAGCGGTTGCATCGGGTCACTTCAGTCATTTTACCCATCGGGATCGCCAACTATAAATACCCCGCACCCACCCGCCAGTTCGGGTTGGCTGCTCCACTGAAGATTCTAAGACAGAAGTCTGAGTGCATCCCGAAGAGATTCATCGAGAGAAAACCTACACCCAAGTCTGAACTGAGTTGAGCAATTCATGGAGACTTAGGTTGATATTAGCCGATCTTTTTATCTTGGAGAACTGCAAGTCTCCTAGACGGTTAGGCGTCGCCTGTCAAGCAGTCGAAGAGAAATTGTCACTGCTGAAGGAGTTTGTAAAGGTCTCGGAGATGTCCTGAATCATCTACCACGAGTGAAAACTGGACAAGCTCGAGGAGTTTGTTGCAGTGGAGAATAGGACGGAGAGAGTTTTGCTCCAGGTGTTCAATCACCAGTCCCTCCAACCAGACGTAGCACTTTGCAGAGTGTGAACTGGTTTACCAAACATCGCTGTGTCAGGCTCGTTTTCCTTCTAGCATTTACTTCTAGTATTTACTCGTAGCCTGTTTGTCTTCGATGTTTTCCTTCGCTCCAAATCCTTTCGAGCCTTGCATTACTTTCGATACTGTATTTCCTTCGAGATGTCTCTAGTCCTACGATGTTTGCATGATTTCCTTCTAAGTTCCTTAGAATTTTTAGAAGTGATCATTCACCCCCTCCCCCTCTGATCATTCTTGAGCTTTCACTGTCAATATTTTGAACACTCATGCAATGGATGAGCTTGAGCAAGAAAGTTGACACCTAAAAGGCGAAACAGAAAGAAGGTGGAGGAGGAAGACAAAAAAGGTGTGAAAGGCTCACATCAATGAGGACAATCATTGGCGAGAGAAGGCCATATGATAGATATGATGTGAGGAGTAGGGATTGCCATGCAACGGATGCACATGTGAGCTAAAATCTCTCCAAGGGAACTAGTGGGGGTGCATCAAACTTGCTTGCTCAAGAATACCTAGAGCTCTTTTGAGGAGGCTCGCCATTGGAATATACAAGCCAAGTTCTATAGTGTGAAGGGTCCCCACATATCTATATGCATGTATGATGATCTCTATGGAGTACAAGGGATAGAGGATGAAGTACTAGTGTGGATCTCTCAAAAGGAATAGTAGTGTGCCCCCTTCTCTCTTTTTATTCTTTTTTCTTTTTTTCTTTTTGTCTCTTTTTTGTATTTTTTTGGTGGCCTCAATGGCTCTTTCTATTTCTCTCATTTGTCCTCTTTGGGAACTTTTGATTTTGTCCTCTTTGGAATCTTTTCCTCACTTTAGGGGCACCACTCTATATTTTACAAGAATATAGGAGATCTTTCACACTTTACAAGGGTACTCACATAAAGAAGATGTAACTATCATGATGCAAATGTATGCCTCTGCCAGGATAGCAGGATATGCAATGATACTAGCGCGTCATGTAGCAATGATTAGGGCAAGGCCCAACTAGCATGCGGCTCATCGATCAAGCAAGTGGCATGTATGACATGAAGATCAAGTCATGAGAAGGTGGATGTTTCATGGCAATGTATCTCGGAAAGGCTATGGAAATGCCTTGATAGGTATGTATGGTGGCTATTTTGAGGAAAGATATAAGGAGGTTTATGATGACAGAGCGTATCATGCGAAGGGTTTGGATGTACTGGCGAAGGTGGACGCCAACTCTCGGAGTGGTAAGGAGGCAATGCACGGCACATGAGAGGCTAGCAAAATATGGGAGGTGGAAGTGTCAACTTTCGAATACTCACATTGGTCCGAAGAACTCATGCACTTATTATCGGTAACTCTCAATCAAATCAGGAGGTTCTCAAAGAGACAAGTACCCCTAGGAGGAGTGTATGGGGGTTTGGTTATCCTTGCGCATCCTCGACTCATGGTATGTGAGTGTACTCTAATATTCGAACCCTCCAGAGGTTAGTGATCCATCTAGTAGCTAGAGTTCTCAAGATGGGTTTTGGTTTTCGAAAATCACACAGATTGCCCAAAATAGGACATCTATCACTAATAGGCTAAAGCTCTTGACACCATAAGTTCAAACATTACTCTAGTCAATACCTCAAAACTATTGCAAGTTACTACTACAAAGAGAATAGCAACTTCAACTACCTACTTTCTAGTCAAGAAACAAAACTCAGTGCAACAAGCAAACTCTCTAAACAATATAAACATGCAACCTATAGAAATTTCAACCTAGGACAAAAGAAAAGCTCTAGAAGAAAACTAAAGCACTACAACTAAACAGGGAAACAACTAAGAAAAGAAAAAGAACAACTCACAGCTAAGGAAATAAGCATGCAAATCCTATGAGGAGTTCTAGTTCAAACGGAACGTGTTTCTCTCCCACCCAAAAGAAAGCTGGGGTCTAACTTGTTACTACAAAAAACAAAGCAAAAACAAACCTAAGAAAAGTAAAGAGCGAGACGCTCCAAGCATAGCACATAACGCATGAAGTGATAAAAATATAGTGCAACGAGGGACGAACTGATAATTGTTGATGAAGAAGGGGATGCACAGGGGCATCCCCAAGCTTAGACGCTTGAGTCTCCTTGAATATTTGTTGGGGATGCATGGGGGCATCCCCAAGCTTGAGCGTTTGACACTCCAGGATCTTCTTTCATCATCTTCCATCGCACACTTGAAAACTCCCTTCATACATAACTCATTGTAAACTGATTAGAGAGGTTAATACCCTTAATAAATAATTTTCCCTACTGGATATAAAGATATTATTGAAGAGCTACTGTTCCTCAAGATTGCCAAAAGGTTTTTGCAAAGAAAAAGCAAGCTTAAGGTTTGCAAAAGTTAAGAGAGACAAAACGTGGCAGAATCTGGGAAAAACAGAATAACATGTAGTAAAGAATATTTTAGGGGTACTTCTGCAACTCAAATCAAAAAACTCAGAACATGCGAAAGTTCGTGATTGTATAGAGCACGCTTTGTAAAAAATTCAGCTCAAAAAGATGAACTGGTGATTTTCTATGATTTTTCCCGTCACGAGGACAGAATCTGTTTTCTGGACAGCATGTCACAACTTTCACTTCCCTTGTCATATGAGGCTATATTTGGCACAAAGCTTGAAAAATAAAGATACAATGATGTTGCTACAATAGTAAAAATCATCAAGACCACTAAAAACAAAAGTAAAAACATCTTGGGTTGCCTCCCAACAAGCGCTTTCTTTTACGACTTTAAGCTAGGAAAAAAGCAAAAGATCAAGTTTTATTAAGAAAATAACTAGCCCGTGTGACGGACTCAAAATGCAACTTAATATTTTTCCTAGGGAAGTGTTCCATCCCTTTCTTGAGAGGGAATTGGAATTTGATATTCCCCTCTTTCATGTTGATGGCGGAGAAGTTAATAGGTTTAGTTGGGTTGCCTTCCCTGTTAACCGCGCCAATAAACGATTCTTGATAACCCACAAGTCTAGGGGATCAATTGTAGCTTTTCGATAAATAAGGATGTCGATCCCACGAGGAGCAGAAGGTGTTGATAAGTGACACTGGATAAGGAAAGGCTGCACACACTCAAAGGTAAATATTTAGGGATTTTTTGTTTAAGCAACAGAAAAGTAAAAGACAAGCAAAGTGAACAGGGTAACTGAGGAGTTGCAAGTGGCCCAATCCTTTCACAAGGATAAGCCTAGGAACTGAACTTATAAAATCTAAAGCGTTCTTGAGAACACACGGGAGAGATAGCCAAGTTACTTTCACCATACTCCGCCAAGTAATATGTATTATGTTGATAAGTGTTGGTGGGTGGATCAATGCTAGTACACCTTCTAGACTAAGATAAGTGTACTCTTATGATTACACACCTTGCAAGCATCTGCAAATACAAGGTAGTAATTAAGGCATAAGCCTAACCACAGCATTACGATCAAGGATCCATAACTCCCTTGTGCAAAAGTGTGCGAACTAGGGTTCAGGTTTCTGTCACTCCGGCAACCCACCATAAGCATCCTTTCTGCACAATGTATTCCTCTAGGCCCATTAAAGGTGAAGTGTTAAGTGTTCGACTCACATAACACCACTAGAGAAATAACAACTCAACTTAAGTATCAAACAACACATAATACTTCAACATCATATGACTACTAACAACTAGACTTCTCCCATGTTCTCAAGAACTAAAGTAACTACTCACAAGACATAAAAGAGATCATGATTAGAGGTGATAGATGGGTGGAAAAAAATCTGGAAACAATGATATTTCTCCAACAAAACTCAATAGCATTCACCACAAAGTAGTAATCAACACCAACAGAGTAGAGAGGATAGATAGTATGGATTACAACACAAGTTGCAATTGTGGGATGAGATGGGATGGAGATGGAGATGGTGTTGATGTTGGGGATGATGTTGATGATGATCTCGATGATGCCCGTGGCGATGAGGATGATGGCGACGATCTCCCCTTCCAGGAGGTGATCACCCCGGTAGAATCTGCCCGCCGGAGATGGCTTTTCTCCTCTGTAGGTTTCCGCCCCGTGGCGGCGGCGAAACACGGAAACTCTTCTGTACTTAGGGTTTTCACCCCACGGGGGTCTTATAGGCGAGAGGGGGCACCGAAGGGAGCCACCAGGCATCCAGGAGGGTGCCTGGAGCGGCCAGGAGGGGGGCCGCGCCAGGCACCCTTCTGGCTGCCTGGTGGGTCCGCTCACCTCCATCCTCGGTGATCCCCAGTCAATCTTCGTAAAAACGATCCCCGTAAATTTTCATCGAATATGGACTTGATCTGATTCGGCAACTTGGTGTCCACTTTTCACCGTTGAATCCTGGTTCTGCTGCTTCAGCATCGGAAAGTTGTAAACTGTGTAAAACAAGACAAAACGACATAAGAACAGTACTTTAAAGTTGAATATATCAATGAATAGGATGAAATTACGATATAAAATAGTGATGCTTATTGGACATATCAATTCCCCCAAGCTTAGACCTCGCTTGTCCCCAAGCGATTACTGAGCTCGGTAAACCTGTCCACAAGTTTAGAGAGTGAAGCGTCGATAAAAGAATACAGACAAGAAGCATCAAGATTTCTCACCAAACTGAAGCATCCTCAACAGCAACCTCAACTCATAAGGTCCTTATGGGAAAGTAGTAATCAACTATAACAAAGTAGGACCTGGAAAACTCATCAAATCATGGCAAACATAGCCTTGGTCAAGGAACAACTAATAACTTTTACTTTTGCTCTTTCACTTATAATGGAACCAGTTGGAGCTTTGGAAAGAACATGTTACCAGTCAAGAAGTGCACATGTTAACACAAAGGGAGATGTTTACTAAGCATAAGCTTTTGCAAACAACTCACTTGTCAAAAGATAATGTCAACAAAGATGTAACATGCTAACTTTCAATGCAGCTTTGTATGCAAGAATCTTTATTAACATCAAGTGTCTGTTCTCTCTCAAGAAGGAAGGAAGTAGGAAGGACTGACTCAGCACAAAATAAAGGATAAACCCCGTGCAAAAGGGTAAGCAGGGAAAACTCATGTGCCATCTCTAGATCAAACAGAATAAAAACAGGCTTTTGGGAGGTGCATGATCCGTCAACGACTGCTGATAGATAACTCACTCAATTCATGATTTGGACAAGTTTCGAGGAACGGCTCCCATGTGGGGACGATCACATCCCCTTAAATTACTTTGTTTATCACTCATAAATGGGCGAAGGAACTTGTGTGTTAGTATTTATCTTTTACGAGCTAGGCACTCATGCCAGTCCCTTCTCGTATTAGGGGTTTGCAGATTAGGCATGCAATCCCAAGATAAAACTTGTCCAAATTAAGAAGATCATGGGTTACCCACCACTTCCTCATGAGCTGAATCAGTGGCACAAAACAGAAGATTTTGAACATCTAGAGATAACACACAAATTATATACTGTAGGAGTGGTAGTGGAATACCACAAATAGGAAGGTATGGTGGACTCAAGTGGAAGATGTTGGTTTCAGGATATGGAAGTACAAGCAGAATTCCGCTTAGTACAGAGTTTTGGCTAGCAAGGCTTTGAGAGACCAGAAAAATGATGACAACTTAGATGCAAGCAATACAAATCATAAACATTAAAACTAGCATGAAACATCAAGTTGTCTTCCTTGTCAACATAACACTTCAAGCATAATAACACAAAGGTTTTGGCTATGTCGCTACTTGAGAAAAACATGCTTGTTGTTATGACCAAAGCTATACTTGCCAAGATTTAAATAAAGTTTTCGAAGCCATACCTGATATAAGGTCAATACTCCCCATAAGAATCAGCTCATAATGTCGATTGCGTGAAGAGAATACTAAGTGCAGCGAAGAAACCAAAAGACTTCTCATTAATATTCCTTCATAGACGACCCCACACTCACGGATACAAAGCTCTCCACAAAAGGAGTGATAGACCTCAAAGCAACACCTATTTCATAAAGTAACTTCCCTAGACATGATACGACTCTACTTGACTCCTAAAGAAAAAGATAAAAGATAAAGATACCCGGCACTCCCCCAAGCTTGGAACAAGCTAAGGGGATGCCATTACCCTAGGAGATTTACTCCTCATTCTTGTTCTTCTCAGTCACGTACTCCTTGGCGAAGCGCTTCCATGGCAGTTGTTCTCCAGTCTCGAAGGACATTCCCGTCTCCAAGATCCTGCACTCAGCACCTAAACCCACGTGCAGAAACTTTAGTTCATACTCACAGTTCTGGTTCTGCAGATCATAGATCTGTGCTTGGAGTTCATAAACTTTTTCTTCTAATGCGGCCAAAATTGACCACATCTCTTTCATCTCCTTCTTGTGGGAAGCCTCGATCTCATTCATGATGTCAAAGTTAGCTTCAACACCGCGCTCCACCATCTTCTTGAACTTGAAGACCTCATGTTCCATCTCCTTCAGCCGCTCCTCGGTGCTCCCTTCCTTGACAGGTCCCTTCAGATATTCCTTGTGGAGAACACCGTCCTCCGCACGAAGGACCTGGGGGTGCTTCCTCACCTCAGCGAGGTAAGGGTTGATGACGTTGACGACGAACTTGTCCTTGGGGGAACTTGGGGAAGCCATGGCACCTAGATCTGCTGAAAGTTTTCCTGGAAGAAACAGACCGAGAAAGAAAACATGCGAAATCTAGAGATACGATGCCGGGACGATCCGGTCAAATATATAGGAAAAATTTCCACATCAGAAGGAAGGTTTCAAGCCTAGGTGGAGTCGGAGTCGGAGTCCAGGGCACCCAGGAGGGTGCCTGGCGCGGCCAGGAGGGGGGGCGCGCCAGGAGGCCTCCTGGGCCCCCTGGAGTTCCTCTCCGGCTCCACTCGGGCTTGGAATTTTCCTAATTTTGCAAAAACTTTGAAAAGTAAACTTTTATTGATGTTTGCGATGTTTCCTTACCGTAATACATACCTTTTCTTATTCTGCTCCTGCCGGAGTCTGAAACTGGGTTGCAACCTTCTCTTCATGAGTTCTTGTATATATCATGTTCACATCCACATTGATAGGATCACCTGCCATGTAATGTTTGAGTCTTTGTCCATTCACAACTTGAGGTTTGGTGCCTTCGAAATTATTGATCTTGATTGCACCATACCGATATACTTCTTCGATAAGAAAAGGCCCTTCCCATCTGGAAAGTAGTTTACCTGGAGAAAACCTGAAACGAGATCTAAACAACAAAACTTTATCACCAACATTAAATTCACGTTTCAGAATTCTTTTATCGTGCCACTTCTTTACCTTTTCCTTGAACATTTTAGCGCTCTCGTAAGCTTCACTCCTCCACTCATCTGGAGAAGTCAAGTTCATGAGACGCTTTTCACCAGCTAACTTTGGGTCAGCATTTAGCTCTCTGACAACCCAGAAAGCCTTGTGTTCTAACTCTAATGGTAAATGGAAAGCCTTGCCATAGACCATTTTATACGGAGACATGCCCATGGGGTTTTTGCAAGCAGTTCTATACGCCCACAAAGCATCTCCTAACTTCTTTGACCAGTCATTTCTAGAACTGTTTACTGTCTTCTGTAAGATCAAAATGATCTCCCTATTGGTGAGCTCAACTTGCCCACTAGTTTGAGGGTGGTACGGTGATGCAATCCTATGATTGACATCGTACTTGGCCAGAGCTTTCCTAAAAGCTCCATGCGTGAAGTGTGACCCTCCATCTGTCATGAGGTACCTTGGTACTCCAAACCTAGGAAAAATTAGATCCTTGAGCATTTTCAAAGATGTCTTGTGATCAGCACTCTCAGTGGGGATTGCCTCAACCCACTTGGTTACATAATCAAAAACAACTAATATGTGTGTGTACTTGTGTGAAGGAGGAAAAAGACCCATAAAATCAAAACCCCAGCAATCGAAAGGTTCGATCACTAGTGAGTAATTCATAGGCATCTCCTTTCTCCTGCTAATGTTACCAACTCTCTGACACTTATCACAAGATAGAACGTACCTTCGGGCGTCCTTAAAAAAGTAGGCCAATAAAAACCTGATTGTAAAACTTTATGTGCGGTCCTTTCACCGGCATGATGTCCTCCATAGGGACTATCGTGACATTGTCGAAGAATGTCCTGCTGCTCGTGCTCCGGTATACATCTTCTCACGATCCCATCTGGACCCTCTTTAAAAAGATGTGGATCATCCCAAAAGTAGTGCCTCAAATCCGTGAAGAATTTCTTCCTCTGCTGAAATGTAAAACCTGGAGGCAAAAACTTTGCCACGATAAAATTAGCATAATCTGCAAACCAAGGGTCGGAATGAGATTGTACTTTTACAACAGCAAGCTGTTCATCTAGGAAACCGTCGTTGACTGGAATAGGATCGTGCGGGATATCTTCCATCCTTGAAAGATTATCCTCCACCGGATTGTCTTCTCCTTTTCTATCGACAATCTGCAAATCAAATTCTTGAAGAAGGAGTACCCACTAATGAGTCTTGGTTTGGCATCCTTTTTTTGCATAAGATACTTAATGGCAGCATGGTCAGTATGAATAATAACTTTAGAATCAACAATATACGGTCTAAACTTATCACAAGCAAACACCACTGCCAAGAATTCCTTCTCGGTAGTAGCATAATTATTTTGAGCACTATCAAGTGTCTTGCTGGCATAGTGGATGACATTCAGCTTCTTGTTAACCCTTTGTCCTAAAACAACTCCAACAACAAAATCACTAGCATCACACATAATTTCAAAGGGCAAATTCCAGTCAGGTGGTTGTACTATAGGAGCGGTTATCAAGGCTTTCTTAAGAACTTCAAAAGCTTCCTTACAATCTTCATCAAATACAAAAGGAGAATCCTTCTGGAGAAGATTGGTAAGGGGTCTCGAGGTCTTAGAAAAGTACTTGATAAATCTTCTATAGAAACCAGCATGACCTAGAAAACTACGAATATCTTTGATGTCCCTTGGATAGGGCATCCTTTCAATAGCTTCAATTTTTGCCTTGTCCACTTCAATTCCCCTTTCGGAGATCTTGTGTCGAAGAAATATCCCCTCGTTAACCATGAAATGGCACTTCTACCAATTGAGCACCAAATTCGTTTATTCACATCTCTGCAAAACTTTATTAAGATTGTGGAGACAGTGGTCAAAGGAGTTTCCATAGACGGAAAAGTCATCCATGAAAACTTCTACAATCTCCTCACAGAAACCATGAAATATTGCAGACATACACCTCTGAAAAGTAGTAGGTGCATTACACAAACCAAAAGGCATACGCCTATAAGCATAAGTACCATAAGGACAGGTAAAGGTGGTCTTCTCTTGATCCGCGGTGTTAACGTGAATCTGGGAGAAGCCAGAATACCCATCAAGATAGCAGAAGTGGGTGTTTTTAGAGAGCCGGTCAAGCATCTGATCAATAAAGGGCAGAGGATAGTGGTCCTTCCTGGTGGCCTTGTTCAACTTCCTGAAATCAATACACATTCTATATCCAACAATAGTCCTCTGAGGTATTAGTTCATTTTTATCATTAGGAACAACAGTTATACCTCCTTTTCTTAGGAACACAATGAACAAGACTTACCCACTTACTATTAGCTATAGGATAGATGATACCTGCGGCTAGAAGTTTGAGAACCTCCGTCCTAACCACGTCCTTCATCTTTCGGTTCAACCGTCGTTGATGATCAACAACTGGTTTAGCATCGGGCTCGAGATTGATAGTATGTTGGCAAATGGATGGACTAATTCCCTTGAGATCATCAAGAGTATAGCCAATAGCACCTCGGTGTCTGCGGAGTGTCTCCAATAATCGCTCTTCTTCATACCCTGAAAGGTTAGAATTGATAATAACATGATATACTTTCTTTTCATCTAAATAAGCATACTTGAGCGTATCGGGTAGTGGTTTTAGATCAAACATCGGGTCTTCTTTTGGTTGCGAGAGGATTCCTAAAGGTTCAACCGGGAGGTTGTGCTTCAGGATAAGAGTTTTTCTTAACAATATGTCTTCTAGTTCATCCCTCTCCTGCATATGTATGTCATTCTCGTGGTCTTCCATAAATTTCTGCAAAGTATCATTAGGAGGAATAGCAAAAGAAGCAATTTCTTCAATAATTTTGTCATTACTTGACAAGTCAGTACCACGAGGCTGCTTAGAAAACTTAGAAAAATTAAATTCATACGGCTCACCGTTGAATTCAACAGAAACTTTACCTTTCTTGCAATCTATTATAGCTCCACAAGTGCTAAGGAAGGGCCTACCAAAGATAATAGGGCAAAACTATCTTGCACTGAACCAAGTACAAGAAAGTCGGTAGGATATTTTACCTTCTCGTAGAGTACTTCAACGTCTCTCACAATCCCAACTGGAGAGATTGTTTGTTTATTTGCAAGATGAATCGTGACATCAATGCCCTCGATCTCACACGGCTGAATCTCGTGCATGATCTCTTGATAAAGTGTGAAGGGAATAGCGCTGACGCTAGATCCCAAATCACATAGCCCATAGTAATTATGATCTCCTATTTTGACAGATACAACTGGTGTACCTGAAATTGGGTCTTTGTTCTTGGCTGTGACAATGTTAGTGGAAACAACACAAAAACTAATAGTGGATTCTTTAATATCTCTGGTTACCAGATCCTTGACCATTGCAACTTGAGGCTTGACCTTGATCATGTCCTCAGGTTCGTCAGTGGTCCTTCCATTTTTGTTTAGAATACCTGTAACAAAAGAGTGCTCCTTTATCCTTGAAGGATAAGGAGGCTGTTCATACACAACTGCAGGTAAAACAGGATCAGTAACATTAATCTCAATAGGTGACTCCTTGAAAGGTTTATGATGTTGACTCTCCTTCTTAGAAGAATCAATATGAGAAGCAAAGTCCTTGCAAAAGTCAACCATTAGCTAGGAATCAAGACCAATTTTAGAGTAAAAGGTATTAAAGTAATCAGTCTTCACATAACTCTCAATGTAATCATGCTCATAGTTTATAGCGGGTTCAATACCTTTATCAATTTCCCAATCTTCAGTGTTCTTCTGGATCCTTTCTATAAGATCCCATTTTTCTTCCATACTTCTGGTCTGGAATACCCCGCTAGAGGAGGCATCCAACATCTCCTTGTCCTGACGAGAAATCCTGGTATAAAAATTTGTAAGTATAATTTCCTTGGGGGGCTCATGGTTTCGGCATTTGAGCATCAAGGACTTCAGTCTCCCCCAAGCTTGAGCGATGCTCTCTCCCTCGCGAGACCAAAAGTTGTAGATGTAGTTCCTGTCTTGGTGAATTTCACGAAGAGGATAAAACTTTGCATAAAAGAGAGACATAAGCTCTGGCCATTCAAGCAGATCAGAGTTATCGAGTAGCTTATACCAATCTGAAGCTTTATCTTTGAGTGGTATGGAGACTAGTTTCTTCATGACGAACTCCATCGTTACACCTGCAAGATTAAATAAAGAACATAATTGTGATAAATATAGCAGGTGTTCTCCCGGATGTCCTTGTATAACGATTAGACAAGACATGATCAATAATACCAGGTGGTATTTTATAGGGCACAATTTCAGTAGGGGTAGGAGTGACCACCATAGTCGTGGGGCGGCTCCTCACCAGCAAGGAACCAACAGTAGCAGAGTCCATAAGGACTGAAAGTAACAACAGAAAATAAAGGTTTCCTTACCGGCTTCACTTACCAATAGCGCTACACTCCCCGGCAACGGCGCCAGAAAAGCTCGTTGATGGCGAAGAAGTTAATAGGTTTAGTTGGGTTGCCTTCCCTGTTAACCGCGCCAATAAATGATTCTTGATAACCCACAAGTCTAGGGGATCAATTGTAGCTTTTCGATAAATAAGGATGTCGATCCCACGAGGAGCAGAAGGTGTTGATAAGTGACACTGGATAAGGAAAGGCTGCACACACTGAAAGATAAATATTTAGGGATTTTTGGTTTAAGCAACAGAAAAGTAAAAGACAAGCAAAGTGAACAGGGTAACTGAGGAGTAGAAAGTGGCCCAATCCTTTCACAAGGATAAGCCTAGGAACTGAACTTATAAAAGCTAAAGCGTTCTTGAGAACACACGGGAGAGATAGCCAAGTTACTTTCACCATACTCCGCCAAGTAATATGTATTATGTTGATAAGTGTTGGTGGGTGGATCAATGCTAGTACACCTTCTAGAATAAGATAAGTGTACTCTTATGATTACACACCTTGCAAGCATCCGCAAATACGAGGTAGTAATTAAGGCATAAGCCTAACCACAACATTACGATCAAGGATCCATAACTCCTTTGTGCAAAAGTGTGCGAACTAGGGTTCAGGTTTCTGTCACTCCGGCAACCCACCATAAGCATCCTTTCTGCACAATGTATTCCTCTAGGCCCATTAAAGGTGAAGTGTTAAATGTTCGACTCACATAACACCACTAGAGAAATAACAACTCAACTTAAGTATCAAACAACACATAATACTTCAACATCATATGACTACTAACAACTAGACTTCTCCCATGTTCTCAAGAACTAAAGTAACTACTCACAAGACATAAAAGAGATCATGATCAGAGGTGATAGATGGGTGGCAAAAAATCTAGACACAATGATATTTCTCCAACAAAACTCAATAGCATTCACCACAATGTAGTAAT